>CP141128.1:43836256-48636256 GCA_035236585.1 Warburgia ugandensis
TTTGAAAACATCAAGGTTGCCTCCTAAGAAGTATTAAGTTTTACTGCCTTCAGCCAAACATGTGCCTTAACCTAACTTTCTAAACTTAGAGCTAATCGGGTTTCAACTTATTTGTCCTTAATCCTAGCCCTAAGATGAAATGGTGATTTATGACGCCACTTTTAGAATCCTCGTAGTAATTCATATATTTCCTCCACCCTAAAATTTTTGGTGGTGCTAACATTAAAACAATGTGAAGATCACCACCATTTTTACATAAATCATATTGGTGATCCCATCTTTCAAAAATATCACTAATCAATATAATTCCTCTACCTTGAGTGGAATTGGAGGTGATGGTAACACAATGACTTCAAGTGTACCTACCATGTATTTTGTTAAAGACCATTTGGATAAGGTTTCTTCCGAACTAGGGCAATAAGTTAACTTCTTCCCTTTTCCTAAAGGGTTCTTCTTGTACTATTGTCGGAGATGAGTGATAAGGTTTGGTTTAAACCTTGGATTATTTTCTAAATGTGGTACCTCTAGAGTTGGTTGGATGTAGGCTAGTACATTTCAATGGAATCTTTCTCTTCCTATTCTTGTAACACATGCAAGATTTTAGATGTGTGACCCAAATTAGTATCTAATTATTGCTCAAATAAGGTTTGTAGGTCCCCAATCAGTGTACATCTTCTACATTACAAGTCTCAACTTGGAATATCAAGCTCTATAGGGGAGTTCTACCTAGTTTGCCATTAAGAAGTCGTCCATCAAAGGCACAAAGATTCAATAACTAATTCACCTTCTCAATAGGTGTGTTCTTTATCAAAGTCATAAAAATGAGTGGGAGGTTTTGGATTAGATGTTTTTGAAGCTTTATTTTTCTTCATCAATGGAAGTGGCTTCATCATAATCATATGGAGCAAGACATGGCTTGGAGTAGATCCGGAAGTTGGAGGGTTTCTAAGCGATCGTTGTGGACTTTGTGGCCTCGTATGACTGCTGGTAAGAAATTTTCATCCTAATCGCTGATAAATGGCTCTTCATTATCTCCAATTTGCTTTAGCTCCTTAGTCCTTTTTATAATTATAGCAATGTTTCTATTTAGTATTTTCCAACATTTGGTTTCCATTTTTCTTTACCCATTTCTCCATCTTTTGTTCTATTTCCTTTCATGGCTAAAGGCAAGCTATGACTTATTCCTATTCTTTCAAAAAATTACTCGCTTCTTCTTAATGGTGGTTCTTCATGTTGGTAAGGGAAAATGGGACTCATAGGGGTTCGTATTGTTGTGGCATTGGGGTACCGAAAAAGAACCTGAAAGTAAAGGGTTGAACACATGATGGTTGACCCTCATATTTTTAAAGCTAATCATGGTAGTGTTGGATGAAGGTGGGACCAATGTGGTTCTTCCCGATATTGGTAATCCTCGAATAGACCATAGTTGTTCATGATGCTTAGCCCATCATTTGTACTTTTGAGTAATTTGTTCTCAGTGATAATACTTGATAGGGTTTATGAATGCATTAGGTGCATCCACTAGCTCATTTTTGATAGTATTCATTGTATGTGGAGCTTGGATAGGGGGCCAGAAGGTAATACGGAGTAGGGATGCTTAAAATAAAGGTATAGTCATTATGGTATTGAAGCTTTTGGCATCATTGCCAAGGACCAGTAATGGAGTTTTTTATAAAAATTTAATTATCAAAATCCAAAAAATGTTTAAAATAAAAAATTTAGAAAATTAAAAAAATTTAGGAAATACATACTTTTAGTATTTTAGGGGATTTTTAGGTTTATTTTTTAATTTTTTAATGCATAATCACCTTATTTCTTGAATTTGATACTTATGTCTATCTTTCTTTGAGTGCTCCTTACCAATTAATTCACTCCCCATGTACTTTGATCAGTATATATATATATATATATATATTACCTTACAATGTTAAACATGACTTAAGAATGCAATTAAAAGCAATAAACTAATACAAACCCTAAAATGGAACAATTATAAAATATGCTTTATGTATGCAATTATACTACCAACCAATGCAAAATTACTCTAAATACAAATCCTAATCTAGAAATTAAAAGGAGTGAGGGATACGTATAGTGGGGTTTCTGATGAAGATCAAGTGTGGGCCACCATATCCCACACTTGTCCTGTATTATACAACCCTTTTAAAATTGAAATGGAAATTGCAAATTACAAAGGGGGCTCACTCCAAGATTCACTAAAAATAAAAGAAAATTCTTAATCTAGAAAGTAGGAAAATTTTTATTTTGATGAAAATCCACTTGCCAATTTCCTAAAAAAGAAAGATAGAAGTAAGTACCAAATTCAGGAAATAAGGTGATTGTGCACTAAAAAAAATAGAAAAATACACTAAAAATGACTAAACTACTAAAAGTATGCAATTGCTTAAAAAATATTATATTTTTCTAATTTTTTATTTTTAAATTCTTTTAGATTTTTTAATATTTTTTGAATTTTTAATTAAATTTTATGAAAACTCCATTGTCATTCAAATTTCAAGGACACTCTTTAAAAATTGAGAATTTAAATAAAATTTAATTTCCAAAAATTAGAAATAAATAACAATAAATTATTTAAAATAGAATAAAGATTTGGATCTATTCAACTGCCAAAAGTTACAAAATTTATAGTTCAAAAAGAAAGAAAATAAAGCAAATAACATGAAAAATCTACTTTCCTAGCTTAATCACTGTCAATTTCTCCAAATCTAATCATATTGGAGTTGATTAGCCTCATCAATGTCTTCAAAACATCCTTGATTAAAGATCTACAGGTTAGATTTGTCAGATTCCTCAAAATTGTAAAGATCTGGAGTAAATGGTGATTTTGGGGTTAGTATGGTCTATATCACTTTATGGATTTCAATTAAAGATCAAAGACATTAATTAAGTTCAGGGATGTCCTCAAAATGAAATATAAAAGTTAATTAAAAATCGAGAAGAAATATAGGAGAAATTGAGAGTTCTTGGTTGTTTAAGGTTAACCCATTGATTAGGTTGCCTTAATCGATCTGCTCGGATTGGGAAATTCTTGGATAATAGAATGAAGATAAAACAAAATTGGGATAGAACAGGGAGAACATAAGAAGTTAAAAGAGGATTTAAAAATGGAATTTTAATTAAGTACAATGGTCGGAATTGTAATTAATAAAAAAATTCAGATTAAAAATAGAAAAAGAAACTGGGAACCCGATGGAGGAGGAGAAGTCAGGAGAAGGAGAAGGGAAGAGGAGGAGAGGGAAGAAGAGGAGGGGGAAAGGGAAAATAGGGAAACATGTGTCCGGTTTTCTTCTCCAAGTTGGCCTGCCGGTGGCATCCGGCCTTGCTAGTGGTGAGAGAAAATAGAGCAAAGGAAGGAGAACAATTTGCCGAGTGGTGAAGCTAAGTAATCCAATGAGGGATTTAAAAAGGCTGGTTGGTGTTGCTTAAAAATGGAGAAACAGAGTAGGATGTAGTGGCCAAATGCCGTTGATTAGAGAACCCGAAGTTAGGTTTGTTAGGCCAATGCTGGCTTAGGTAGATGGGAAGAGGTGTGGAGCATGAGTAGCACAGAGAGGAGACTAGGCAACGGAGTAGGGCCGGTTCCAAAATCGGGATAGTGGAGCTAGTGCTGGACTAGTGACGCAAGGTGAGGGAACCGACGACCAGCGGGTGAGGCAGGAGAAGAGAGGGGTTGATGGCCATGGTGTGTTGGGGAGGCTAAGTAGAGAGTGCTATGTCAGTGCAAAGGAAGAGGGAGCAGAGTAGAGGGGATGGGATGGGATGGTGCATCGTGAAAGGTGGCAGAGAGACCGATTGAGGTGTAGGATGAGGGACACGATGTAGAGAGGGTAGAGAGAACCAGGGTTAGAAAGAAGATGGCTGTAGGGTGAGAAATGGAGAGCCAAGAAAGAGAAGGAAGAAGCTAAGAGTGGGGGTGTGGTGTGGTGAGGAGATTTGGTTTCCTACCTAGAAACAGAGGGAGAGAATAGAGAGGGATAATGAGAAGAGAGGGAGAGTGCGGTGAAGGTAGGTTGTGCAAGGACAAATCAAAGAAGAGTTGCCATGCAGTAAATCGAGAGAGAGAGAGAGAGAGAGAGAGAGAGAGAGAGAGAGAGAGAGAGAGAGAGAGAGAGAGAGAGAGAGAGAGAGGAGAGGAGAGAGATAATCTTCCTCCATACAAATTTACCTTCTTTCCAAATCCAAATCCATGTCGCCACATATTATATGACTTTCTTCAACATACGAGACTTCCTTCCATTACAAGACCTTCATTCCCATGTTATTTCCCTTTGAGGTAAAATATTCTCCACATGATTCTCAATTACTGAGATCACTCTTCCTTTAGGGAAACATCCCTATTCATCTTTGTGAGTGATCTAGTCCACATCCAATTCTCTTTAGATAATTTACACCGTTGAAATTCAATTTCATCCAATGAACCATGCCTCTTATGGTTAATCTATAAAACAAAAGACCAAATTAGAGTCATCAAATTGTGTTACACATTTTTTTAGCATCTGATGGTTCTAATAATCCATCCACCATTGATTTTGACAAATGCCACCAATGATTTGATAATCAATTAGAGCTGTATAACCACAAAATCAAGCTAAAAATTCACAAATTTGAACAACCAGAAGATTTAATTCATGGAATGCTAAATTAGGGGTATTTCTGATCGAAAATTGAACACTTTTCAACAGATAAGAGGCATCTTTTCCAAGAGTAATGCCATTTGATTTTTTGATATATAATTGGATGGAAACTTCCAAGGAATGTTAAGATCTTCACCTGTCCCATCTCCACCACATCAAGGAAGACACTAGAGACAATTATCTCAAACCAGATCCATTTAGATAGCAGCTCTATCTAACCTTTCCCAATTCATGAGATCTTATCATATCTCTTTCCATTCCCCTTTATTCCCTTCATCCATCCATTCCTATCCGTCCCCATCACTTTCTTTTCTTCTTATCCTATTCTTTCTTCCTCCCATACTCACCAATCTTCCATACAAAATTCTCCTTTCTTGAATCCCCTTAATTTTCAATGCAATTTTCCTTCCTACCATGCATTCCACACTCCCCTCTTTCCATTCTCTCTTATTTCAGCTCCATGCTTCTTCTTTCATCTCAAACAATTCTTCACTCTCTTCTCCTCTTGATCTTAGCCATCCATTCCCTAGGGACTTACACTTATAGGAATCTATAGATAAAGGTGAGTGAGACCCAAAAAGAAGGATCTCTCACCTTCCATAGAATCCAAAGTCAAATTCTATAGCAACAGAGGGAGAAAAGAACACTTACCCTCTCTCTCCTTAGAGCCACACTCCACATCCTCAGTAGAGAAGAGGTAAGAGTCTCAACCTACACTCATTCATCCCTTTCTTCTCCCATCTCCTCTTTCTTTTCTCTCTGTGTATCCTTCTTTTTCTTACACTCAACCCCCTTTTATCATCTCCTGTTCCTACATGCCTTTTTCCACTTTCTAAGCCACACACCACCCCCTGGCCTTTGCACACAACCTCAACCTTTCACCTCTCCTTCATAAAAGTGGATTCGTTAGTGTAGGGCCTTGAGGTTTCTTCTTTGGAATGTGGCATGTTGAGTGATTCTTGTTTACTTGTCAGCTATGAATCATGTCCCTAAATAAGTAAAAGAAATAGAATTGATGATGTTAGTTTGTTTGTCATATAGTGTATTTTGAGTTGAAAATATGTGTACAAGCTTCTGTTAAGTGACGCAACAAGAGAGACCTACAGCGGAAGTTCAAGCCCAGAAACAAGAAGTGGACATGTAAAGTTCTCGTTGAGTGACACAGCGAAGAAGTCGTACTGTAGAAACTCCAAGATTTGAGGGAGTTTTCATTATTTTCTTTGCATTATTCTATTCATTTCCTTATGTACTCAATTCCATTGTAAGAAAATTCCGTTAATGGAAGTAGTTTTTTTATTCATATACTTAATTAGTTTGCTTTTAGTATCTTATTTCCTTGGTTTATTTTATTATTATTAGTTCTTGAAGTTATTTTTTTCTTTAATCATTGGATAGGTTAAAGTAGATTAGCTTAGGTGTTAATTGAACCCCATTAATTTATAGTCTATATGGATCAACCCCTATTTGCTAAGTCTATGATACAATAGACACTTGCACTTGCATAACTATAAATTTAAGACACAATGCATCACCAATTAGACCACATTACATTTCATATTAGATTGTTTCAATTTCATGATTGGATGGGTTTCATATTTGAACTTTGAAGTTACTATTGCCCATGTTTATATGGTTTTATGATCATCGTCAATCGATGAAAATATACTATTCTATTGTCATAAAATAAATACTATCAATGCCACTCCATAATCTCTAGAGTTTACAACTTTATACCCATATTTGTACTATTATGCAAGCTTTGAATCATATGTTTTTTCAGTGTTTCTTTCCAATTCAAAAACTGGAAAGCATAAGATGATGTTAAAATTCTTAAAGTAGAGTACTACTTTTAAAGTTGGTTTCAAAAAATGACTTTAACAATACACATTTTTAAAGTCATTCAAGAAAAATGACTTTAAAAGTATATATTTTTAAAGTCATTTTTCCAAAAAAAACTTTTAAAACTGGGTCATGTTTAAAGTTCTTTTCTTTTTTCTTTTTTTTTCTGGAAACAACTTCTGAAATCTTTTCTCATGAAAAAATTTACTTTAATTAGGGGATTTTGAAGTTGTTTTTAGGAAACCACTTTAAAAACATGGACTTTAGAAGTTGTTTATGAAAGATGACCTTAAAAATCTATGATTTTAAAGTTATTTTCTGAAAAATGACTTCTAAAATCCTAGTTTTTAAAACCATTTCTAGAAATGACTCTCAAAAGGCCATACTTTTGAAGTCATTTTTAAGAAAATAGCTTTGAAAATTATTCTAGGGAAAATAAAGTTCAGCGTTAGACTAAAGAAATCGTTCTTTTACAAACTAACTTCTTAAGTATGATTTTAAAGTCATTTTTTGTTAATGACTTGGGAATATTTTATGAAATCGATGGCCAAAAATTGACTTCTTTATTCAAACTTTAAGAGGATAAAGTTTAGCAATGTTAATAAATTGTGTAACAATTTCTCTAACTTCAACTTCAGTTAGAATTTCATTTATAGTTGTATCGGGCTTGCTTTGGGCTATGACACTACTCAAATTGACACCTAGGATTTGAAGTAGTCATTTTTGGAAATAAGCTATATTATTGTACATATTTTGAAAATAGTTTTCAAAGGGAAAAATAGTTTCAAGGACATCCAATTTATTTATAAATAATTTCTAAATATTATTTCTAAAAACTCATGACAACAGGTTTTTGTAACGCATTTTGTAATACATTTTCAAAGGCATGGCCCTTTATAGTAAAAAAAATTACAAAACAAAGCAAAGAAAATTCTTTTCTTTAGAACTTGTTTTGAAAAACTAAGGTCAACACTTCATACATAACATAAGTAGAATTTTGTGCAAGATAAAATTTCATTGAAGGAATATATTTTTATTAAATTCCAAAATCCTTTCAAGGGTTCACAAGACAACCCAAATCCATTACAATACTTTTTCCAAATTACATAATCCAAAACTCAAAGCTCACCATACAATGAAACTCTCATTACAATATAATACTCTCAAACAAAACAAAATACATGTCTTCAAGGGGTATACCCGATGATTATTCTCTTCAAGTCTTCTATAGTCTTGAGCTCCCAACTCTCCTTCTTCTATATCTAAGATATTGTAAACATTGAAACATTTACAATATCTCAGCAAGCTTATGCTTGGGAGGGGATTCAAGATGCATAATAATTTGACAAAGTATAATTCTAATACTTTATAATCTCGTAATTCATAAACATACTCATGTATCTAACTCTGTACTTTGTAATATATGTACATTCGTATACATACCTACTGTACATGGATAAATCCATCAAATTTATAAAAGTAGTCAATTATCATTCCCAACTAAGCTAATCAATTCTTTCTCCTATGAGAAATCAGTATTTCAGTTAGTCCTATACTGGGAATTTTCCTTCTTGGGAAATACTGGTAATATGCAATTACCTAACATTTCATCATGCCAAAACATAAGGTATTTCACTATGCCTATCTCATATGCATCAAAGTGCAAAATAATCAATGGACTACCATGTTGCAGTTTGATCCATACTAGTGCGCTCAGATAACTACCCTATTCACCATTGATACCACGAAGGAAAATATTGTGTCACCGCTCATACGGGAGACAAGACTTTCATAGTGGTGGCCTTCCCATACTTGCCCCACTCCGACTTTTAGCCTCTCATAGGGGAAGGTATCTTTCAAATCATCAAATTTTGGGAAGCAAGTGGCCAAACCCTCATAACTCCCCTAGCATAGCATCCCCAAGCTCATGCCTGTTTAAAAACAAAACCACAAGCCTCCATGCTTGTATGTAAAATAGGTTTCATACGTATCAGACAACCTGTTTGTTTACTTAGGGCTGGAATATGTTCTAGTTTCATATTCACTTAGAGTCTAGTCCTCAATTCTAACTTAATCATTTCATATGTGTTTGGTTGAATCATAAGGGTTTCAGTGAGATTTAATACAAGTATTAACATTACACTCTGTCAACATAAGTTCATGTGTTCAACATGTACATCCCATGTAGATGCATTCATAAAATCCTCTTACCTTCAAGTAGTGATCCATCTCTTCGGATCCTCCATGATCCTCGACTAACGTATGTAATCTGCAGAAATCCATACATATTGTCAATATTTATACAATCTAAATAATTCTATATTTTTTATCCTATCTATATTCTTTTTTTAATATTGTCCTTTAATTAAAGGATTTAGATCTCTGTGTCGTATCATGATCTATCTTCCTTAGATAGTGTTTATCATGTTGATTAATAAATTAATGGTTAGAATGATCTTCTAATCTTTCAGATCTAAGTATTTTCTATTCTAAGTCTTTATGTATTCCTTTCTTTGATCTTGATCTTTCATAGATCCTTTGATCAACAATTTATACTTGTTGATCAAGATCAAGATCTTAGATCTTCCATCATCTAGTCCTTCTTTAATCTAAGTTTAGTTGTTTGATCTTCCCTAAGGAGGATGATCTTGGTTCTCTTCCTTGAATCATAATTGATCAAGGGTTCAGATCTTCTATTTTATCTAAGTTGCAAGCAATATATATTATCATCAAGAAGTATTTATTTCTTTTTATTGTTCTTGATCATTCAAGATCCAATGGATCTTATTTGATTATCCTTATCTTCCTTACAATTTTTATTAAGGAATTCACTCTTATTTGTGTCATGAAACTCTACTTTCTCATTAGATTCTATTTTTGGTGTTTTATGCTCTTTATCTCATAACTACTTTAACAATTAAATCTATTAGTAAAATTTAACCATAAGTGAATTATAACTTTAAAGCATAATACTAAATAATTGAACAACCTAATGATAATGGTACAAGGTACTTAAGATTATACTAGCATGATTTCTAACTAATGTAATTTATCTAATAAACTCAAATTAAACTATCATGGACCTAAGGTACCATCTCATACCATAGTCTAATCTAACATGAAATCCTAGCATGGCCCTAAGTTATAATGACATAAAATAGAAACAAAATGGCCCTAAGTTACAATTCATCATTCATGAATAATTTTATGGACATTTGAAATGAAGTTATACTAAAATAATCTATCATGGATCCTATATTCATGAAATAAATCAAATGAAATCAAAGCATAACTTAAGCTAACCAAATTCTCATTCTTAGAGCATTGACTTATGATCCAACTATTAGATCTTAGGTCTTTTTCTTTTTATCATGGGGTTTAATTAATATTAGGGATTTTACTCTATTAAGGTGCAAGATCATATCCCTTTATTTTTTATGATATTCAATCCATGATTTCAATGGATGCCATCATAATATCATTCATTCAATCTATCCCAACAAGATCAAGTCGGTCCCTTTGTATTTTTAAGGTTTTTCTACCATAAAGCGTAGATCCTCAATTTATCTTAGATCCGTCCAAATAAATCATGAATATCACTTGATTTCAACATTATATCATCGCAAATCAGATCCCCAAGATCCGATCATCTCAGATCTTAAAGACCATGAAAATTAGAAATTTAATTCTTAAAAATAGAAAGTTTATTGAATGCTTTTATCAATATTAAGGTTTCAAAGAAAATAGACATTATAAGATTTCCATAGCTTCTTTCCGATCTCAATTTGGAGTTTAGATGACTCCACAATTGAGTCAGAAGTTCATAGTCATTCCTAATGTTTAGATTTGATCCGGGCCCAACGGAATGGACAGCCCATATTGATTGGGCAGAGCGGTCACCCCTCGTGCCCGTCACTAGGACACACACGTAATGTGTTCCCCGTGACTCGTGCTATCATGCGCAGTCATCCCGTCAGACAACGTCGCATGTGGCACACGTGTGGAGATGCTCCCGCAAGGTGTGTCTTCGTACAAAGCATTTCACAACATGTCCCGTGAGCCGATCCGATTTGAGAGATTGGATAGTTCGCTTTGGACTGCCTAATCGATTCCTTTACAATTAAGGGCTCAAAACTTAATAAAAATTCTTAAAATTTCTCCCCTAGGGGTTTTGGACCCTTCGGATCAATTGGATGGCTCGATTTTTCATTTGAGTGCTCCATCATCTAGAATTGAAGGGTTCTAGTCCTTACTTTATTTTTATAAATTTTAACCCAAAACTAATTACGTAAAAATAAAAATTACATAAAACAACATAAAATAAGTATAAGAAGTGGTTACACCTACTGATTGGAGAAAAAATGTAGATTTGAAGCTCAAATTGAAATAAATACCCTTTGATGATAAGATAGCCCGATAGTCCCTTGTTTTGTATTTTTTGTTGATTGCACCATTGGATCTTGAAATTGATTTAGGTGTTTTGTAGATAAGGTATCTAGGATTGTATGGACGGTGGGATTTGTTAGATTCAACTTGGAATAGATTGCCTAATTGAATTTAGGTCTCTTGTTCCAATTAGAGAGAGGTGAGAGAAAGTGCAAGAAGGGAGATTTTTGGGAGTTTTGGAATTTCAGAAAGGAAACTAGATCTAGTTTTTCAGAGTTGATTTTGTGGGAATTTTAATGAACATTTTTGGAGGATTCTTGGAGTGGTATTTATAGGTGTTTTGCATTTTTCATAATTACTTGTAATAATTATGTTTTAATACTTTTAAATATTAAATTAACATTGGATCCTCCACTACCACCTCCTTCTCCACTAGCAGCTAGTCATAGTTTGACACTCATTGCATGTTTTCTGGTCATTGGATTCTTTTGTGGGCCCCATGGGGTGTGAAAGGACAATTTTGCCCTTTTATGGAGAACCATTTTATTCTCCCAAACTTGGAATTGAGCATATTTAGTGGCATTGGAATCATATTTCAATTACATTCTAAATATTGATGTCTTAGATCTCAAATATGTGTAAAATTACCATTTTACCCTTTTATTCATAAAAATGAAGAAAATTAGGGATTTTTCATTTTAACTCAAAATTGAACGTACTTAGTGTCATTTCGATTGGTTTTTAGAGTAAATTCATAATTTCTAAGTTTTAAATCATATTTTAATCTCTATGAAAAGAGAATTTCCAATAACCTAATATTCCAATCCTAAATTTCTAAAAACTCAAACTTTATTGATTTTCTCAATCAATTTACAAAAATTGTAGTTATTACAAACTCAGGTCTTCAAGTCCCCATGCACTTGCATAAGTGGCATTTTTCGACATGTTAGATAAAGTCCACCACTAGGGTGGTCCAATAATGCCTCATTCTTAGCACGTTTCTACCATTGCATGGTTGTTCATGTATGGCCCACATGCAATGCCATATACCTTAGTCATGACTTTTAGCTTCCTCCTTGACTATGAGCTAGAGTAATAGATCACTAGAACCCTCCATAAATAATTCTTCCCGATGACTTCATTCCATCATTGGTCTGCCTCATCAACAAAAGGGCAGCCTCAATGCAGGAAGCTCCTGTGTATGCATGGTCTAGGAAAGGGGCGGACCACGAGGGTCTATCATTGATCCACCTCATAACCGTGGTTAGGAAATATTTGAAATTCTAGAACCTTTTAATATCATCATGCTGCGGCAACTTCTTTATCTATTCTTGCTCCATTTATGCGCAATGTGTTAATCTTTCCTACATGTAGATTAAGATTTCCATGGCTAGCATTCCCTTAACATAGTTATGTGTGATGAAAGAGTGGCCAAAGCATTTACAAATCTATTTCAATCTCTTGATACATGGCCTTCCTCGTTGGCTACTCCATCAAAGAAAATGATGCACCAATCATTAGGTCAATTTTTTCGAATCTTGAGGCTCCTTGATATTTTGTAAATTTTCATTAGGGAAATCATCTTTGATGGATTTCAAACCCGCCTAGTGGATATTCATCTAGATGATCTTCCAATGTGCTACTCCTAGTGGGTACATACATGATATCTAATTCAAATAGCAAGAGTTGCCACTAGGTGATCCAACCAATGAGGACTAATTTTTCAAAAAAGTACTTCAATGGGTCCATTTAGGCCACGAGCCAGATTTGATGGGATAGGATGTAATAACATAAGTTTTATGCTATCCATAATAAGCTGAAATAAGTCTTCTTCAAAAATGTATACCACTGAACATTTTATTGTTGTAATGATAGTCTAATCATTCATCATGGTCTCATCGTATTAAGCTACTAAGGAACACATGGGCATGGTGGAATAATACATGAGCACTGCTTGCCCTGCTATCAGTGACATGGAAACCACCAGGTTAGTAGGCACTTCTTGATCTTGTTGAAAGTCTCATCACATTCTTTGTTATATTCATCTTGACTTTCTTCTTTAGAAGCTCAAAAAGCAAGGTGCAAATGGGGATGAGATTTTGGATGTGCTGATGTATTAAATTCATCCAAGGAAGCCTCCAACCTCTTTCTTGTTTCTTGTGGTGGAAATTCCATTATGCTCTTATTTTAGAGGGATCGATTTCAATCCCACAATTTGAATATATGGACCCAAGCAACATTTTGGTGGGTGTGACATTTACACATTTGGCCAAATGTAAGGCATAGTCGATATTTCCTCAAGAGGTCAAAGAGTCTTTGGAGGTCTTGGAGATGATTCTCCTTCCGAATATATTAGGCCACCATGTCATCAACTTATACTTTACTTCTTTAAGGATCATCTTGTGTAAAACCATCACCATGGCTTGTTGGTAAGTCATCCAGCATTTATGAAGCTGAATGACATGACTCAGTAGCAAAAAATTCCTCATAGAGTTTTGAACTATGTCTTCTCTCTATCACTTGAATCTCTCCCTCAATAAAACCAAAATTATGTATTAACAATTGTGGTTGGTGGTGTGTGATTGTAGAAAAATACTTTGATCTCAACCATTGAGAAATTCTCCATTTTTGAAGTTGAGTTTTGCAAATGTTTTTAAAGAAAACCCTTTTCAAAAACTTGCTTTTTAAGATTTTCAAATGAAAAGGAATGCACAAAACCCCATATATTACTAAGGCTAATGATTGGAACACTAGGGAGCTTAAGTCACCACTACAATTGGGACTTTCAAAGGTGGCAAAAGAAGACGATTTCTACACAACCATCTTTGAAAATACATTTAAGAAGATGGTTAGTGAAAACCATCTTTAAAAGTCATTGGTGAGTGAAAAATGTGTCATGAGAAAGGTTAAGAAAACTATTGGACAAACCCATATTTAAAAAGGTTGTTTTTAAAGATGGTTTTGATTAACTGACTCTAAAAATCCATTAGAAGGAATGAAAAATGTTTTAGAGGAGAGCTTAAGAAGACAGTTGGAGAAAACCATATTTAAAGATTGTTTTCAAAGACGATATTATAGAACTGACTTTAAAAACCTAAACTTGCTTATAAAACACAATGTTACCACTTCTTTTTTACGTGTCTCATCCAGTGAACCAATTAATGGAATGAAGACATTCTCCTTTGATTCCTTTATCTCTCTCTATGCTCTTGCCCACTTGCTATTTAGTTACTTGATTTGGACCATTGTGGCTAGAAAAATATGGTAAGAACTCCATTTCTATCTCATTTTTGTAGTTAATTTTATGAGGATTATTTTTCTTGGAAGAGGTTTCATGATTGAAAATGTTGGGGTTAAGATTGAGAGATTTAATATTTTGCTACTTGATTTGCTACTAATTGAAATGTTTTGCCTATGCAGGAAAAATGGAACTAAAGAATATTGAGAACTATTTAACTAAGTAGCCCTCATCAGAGAAAGGGCAAAGGGTGAACAAAAATGGAAAGGATTAATAACCATGGTGCATGGCATGAATATGTACAGTGACACTTATCTCTTGAATTGGCAATGTTTAAGGATTCAAAAGTTGGAAGAGGTAGAAAAGGAGAAAAGCCAGTTCCAAAGTTAGGGTTTGTGGCTCTTATCTTGAATCAACAAAGTTTAAGGATGATAAGATTTCTCTTATCAATTCAATAGAACCTAGAAGTTCCCATGACAATGAGGCTGATAAAGATAGTCGATTTGCTTGTGAGAGCAACTGCATTGCCCATATAATTAAATTAAAAAGGAGGTTAAGAAAGGAAGTTTGTATTGGTAATATTAGATTCAAAAAGGTAGAGGAATCACATTGTTTCTTTCATTCAAAGGTCTTGGTTTACAATTCCTATTTTAATAGGATTAGATTAATATCAAAGCTTTACCTTCAAAGGACTTGCAAGAATATGGTATGTGTTGAATATTATGAGGCTAAATTTCCATGATATGGTTCCAGGTTCACTCTTAGATCCTATAAACAAGTGCTTTTCAGTAAATCCTAAGCTTGTATTAATTAAAACAATCCATCAATCAGCACAATCACTAAGAATGAGATGGAATACTATGTAAAATTTAATATATGTAATTAAAGGATGATAATTAGGAGTTATCCCAAGTTGCTTGTTATTGTGTTATTCTTTAATTATGTATGCATGAACATTGAAGAGATGAAATATAACTTCTCAAAGAAAGATGATCAATGCATTTCAAGCATATAAATATATAATATAATTTAAACTCTCATTGCTACACAATGCATTTCAAATATATAACAAATATGTACTATAATTTGCAACTTGGTAACCTTTACTATTGGATGTCAATGAGGGAACTTCTCTCTTTTATGGATGGCAAGTTCTTTCTCAAGTATTATACACCATCAAGGGGCTTTCTTTCTTTGATCTCATTGTCCCTTAGGGCATTTTTGGGGAGTAGCCCACATCTTCAAAAACTTCCTGGTACATACATTAAGGGTTAGTAAATAAATGTATTCCTAAGCTTAAAGCATGAAAATAATGAAGGATTAGCTCAAGGAATACTAAAAAAGGTGCTAATAGTAGTGGGATCCTATAGGTAAATAGAAGCTTAAAAATGAAGCTCATTTCTTTGAAATCCCACTACAAATAGTTTCAATATAAAAGGAAAACTGAGAGAATTTGTGAAGCTATAAGGTATCATACCTTGGGGATTATGAAATAATGATAATCATTAGAAACTACACTGTTAAAGTCAGTTTAGATCTTCAACTTTAAAAATGACATTTTCAAAGTTGGTTCTAACCTTATAAACATTGTTTAAAAGTTAGTTGAGATTTATAACTTTAAAAACATTGTTTTTAAAGTTGATTTATGCAAATTGACTCATTAAAAATATTTTGGAATTTACACCCACATTCCCCTTGCTTTCCCTTCTTACCCTAGCACTCTAGCTTCCATATTCACTCTCTCTCTCTCTCTCTCTCTCTCTCTCTCTCTCTCTCTCTCTCTCTCTCTCTCTCTCATCTTCACTATTGTGAAGATAGATTTCCTGTATCTCTATCTCTATCTCTCTCCCATATTCACTATTGTGACCAGCCAATGCTACCATTGTGTTCCTTGATCCTACCATAGCAATTTGAAATGGAAAACCTAAGTTCACAAAAATATCTGACAACTTCATCAAGAAATCTTGTCATGTTTCTTTGAATTTTGTGCACTTGGAAAACATGTTTTAATGTTATAGTTTTGTTGTTGATTATGGAATGATTTAAGCTTGAATGATTGATGATTTTTGTTGTTGAATTTGTTATTTTACAAGATGGCTTATAGATGCCTTTGAACTATAAGTTTTTCTAAAACTTATTGTATCTATTTTCACAGAAAAACTATGTCACCTTAGTATGATTTCATGCTTAAAACATGGGTGAAAGATCATGGTTGGAATCAAAGGTTTTCATCATGTTTTAGGAGGATTAATTGGATGTTTTTACGCCCTAAAAAGCAAATATCGATTAGCTATGCGTTTTCTATTTTTGAGCATCTTTTTTTATTTATATGATATACATCTTGCATCATATGTTGTTAAGGTTTATTTACCTCAATAGATGCATGGTTAATGTTGATTTTGATGCGCTAAACACTATTGACAAATAGAAGCACAAATTAGTAAACTAAAATATAAACATTGTACATATATACTTACTATTTTGGGGTTAGATTTTGCTATGTCTAAAGCATAAAATATATATATATATATATATTCTTAAGAAGATCATATTTTGTGGTTAATAATCAGTGATAAATATTTCATGTTTATGTTTTGCATATTATTAGATTTGGGACTATTTTCCAAATGTGTTTACATGTTGTTAATGACAATTTACAACTAAGAACTTAATTGTTTTTCACTACTATTTGATGCATTTTTTTCATGGCTACAATTTTTATTGGGAGCATGGTTAGATGATTAATTTCAATAACCACTTAGCATAAAAACTTTAGAGATACGACCTTGATTTGAATGGAGTTTATAAGTGAAAATTCTACTATGAAATTGTGCAGTAAAACACTATTTTTTAGCATGTTTTCTATAGCATGTTTGCTTTTTTTTCTAAATTATTTTACTGATAATTTCATGATGAGTATTTTAAATTATATGTTTTATGAAGAAATTAGTTTAAAATTTTTTTTTTTGAAAAGAGACGTTTTCATGAGGAAAGTACCTATGCATGAAAATTTGAGTTTTTAACTCTTATAAAAGTTACTATTTTACATGTTTTGATCATAATTTCAAATTAATTTTTGTCTTACTATTTTAATAAATGTAATATGCATCTATTGGTTTTTGCCTTATGCAAAAAGATGAAACATGAATAACATCAAGAATGTGAAAAACAATCCATTCTAAGCAGCCCTCATAGGAAAAGGACAGAGGGAGAACAATAATGGAAAAGGTTATTGAGAGATAGTCATAGGAAATAAAAGAAGTCATCTGTTATAGTAATAAGGGCCAAGAGATAGATGATAGCATAGCAGCCTATATTAGTTATTTTTGTGCCATGGTAAGTAGCATGGAGCCTATTATGATTGATGATGGGAAACATGTGTCACAAACAATCAAAGATTCAACATGAAATATGGTGAAGGTATACAAATGCTTTGTATTATATAATATAGTAGGTGTCATATCTTGTTATGTTTTAAATTGGATAATGTTCTTGTCTTCACTTTGTAATCTGCCTTCAACATACTTAATGACAAAAGGAGTGTGCATTGCAAGGAGTTGGTGAACAATGGAGAAAATGAAAGAATAACCTTGTTTGCAAATGCATGCATACATCCAAATGTAGATGATTCATCAAGGCTATACAGTAGTCCTTGACATTTATTCCAACACCATTGACCAGGATTTATGGAATGAATTTGTAAAGTGCCTCTTGTCTCCTAAATTTGAGGTATGTATTAAAATAATATTTGATAGAATTAATTATAACATCCAATTGGGTGTACGTAGTTATGTACGCATCAAATGTGTAGGCAAAGATACGAAAGGGAGAAAGGTGTGTGCAATCAATCATATACAGTACTACCTAAATAATTGGATTATGCCCAGTTGGAAGAACACTGTAGTTATAAATATTTAGAAATATTTGATTACCTAACTTTAGTGTGTTGTTTGATAGCAAAATAAAGTTGGGACAATAGATCCCATTAACTATGTCATCCTTTGATAAATGGTGCATCGGTGGGGCATAATGCCCAATCTTTCAAAACCAAGTTGCTGCACAAGTTGCTCAACTAGTAAGTGGTTGTATTTGTCCATCCTTATATTACTTGAATATGTAGAAGATTAATTAATATAATTGATTATGTTCTCATAATAAAATTAGGAAAAGTTGACCTAAGAAAGCACTCTCTACAGGGACTCTAAGAAGCACTACTACATAGGATTATGACATCGAGTATAGGGCTTTTGGACTTATAGAGGAGCACCCTAGCCGAATATGGGGCCAAGGGCTTAGCATTGTGTGACGACCCGGGTTTTCTCATGCATTTTTAAATGCAATACCTAATTTCCTAAGGCAGGATGCATCTCTATTTGAAAACCATTTCATAGAAACCATGCAATGCAGCGGAAAACCTTTTAGTTTTAAACTCATTTTGAAAACCCCGAGTGTCATTTGCCTTCACAACAACCAAAGTGGTTTTTGAAAAACTTCAGAAATCATAAATGTTTTTCCCCAGTGTCTATCCAACACACAAAGACACAGCCCAACTGTAATTAAATACAAATACATGTCCAAAGGGTTGAGAGTTTACTTACATATATAACTGTCTCCTTTTTAATTTACTTGCTCATAGCACTAATATCTCCTGAGGCGTCGTCTATTTGTGAGTGGAACTATCCTAAAAAATGTTAAGGATAGGGTGAGTATATACTATACTCAGTAGGAGTCTATCACTACTAGTTTTATAATGCATGCGATGTTTAAAAATCATATGCTTTTTCCAAAACATGTGCATGTTTGAATACTCAAGTTCAACATCGACATCAAAATCCATTGTCAAACTGAAATACTAACGACTTAAAGGATCATATAATGCAAAATCGAAAGTATCATATACATATATATCATAGCATTATAATGTGCATAAAATGCTTCATGGAATCCAACTCATGGATATCTATCATGGTATGGTCAACCAACCTCATATCATGCCATATGCAATGCACATAAATCATCAAACCATAGGGTCCACTATGCCCATGACCTCCTCGCCGTGTGGTCCCCGGGTACCTGAGGACACTCGGTCATAGCCTCCACGGGGCCTATGACACGTCGACCCAGTGCCGTGACACCAGTGGTAGCCCCCTGTACCGCATGCAGTCGACGTAGGGACATTCCAATTTTTGGGCGTGGTACCCATCCACCTATTAGTGGTAGAGGCCGGGTGGCCAACCCAGACCCCTCGGCATAGCACCCACGGGCTTACTTGCCCAAATCACATAAGATTAAAGAAGCCAAAACCTCTTGTTAAAACTTGTCCTCTTTGGGTCCCTCACAACTGCCTGGCCCTCGGCACTCCAACCTGTTTTGGCAACCCTCAAGGACATGCAATCTTTACAAGTATATAAATCATGCAATGTATGCACTTGTTTGCAACCCATATATGTGCATAATGTATATGCAATCATTTCAAAACATGGCTATGTACAAAGCATTTATCATGCATGCTGAATTAAGTCATGCAAATCAAGTCATATATTTAAAACATATGTTCTCAAAATAATAATAGTTCTTTTAAAAGAATCTAATAGTGATAGAGCACCTACCTGGCTAGGTCGCGCTAACCCATTTGTCCTCGTACGCTCCTGAACATGGTTTGGGGACTCAAGGTTAGTTTGACCCATCTTTTATGGGTTTTAGAGTAGTTGGGTCTTATTACTTAGGCATTAGGGGTCCATCCCTATGCCTATGGGTGTCTTAAGGTCCTAATTGGGCCTTGGTATTATCAATTTTCCAAAGGTCTAGTGGCCACGCGCCACCATCCTATTCTAAGGGTCATGCCTACCTTTGATTGGGCCTTGATCAGGGATTTTATAGTTTGGATGTGTCCGCATCGTCGACACGGACACAACCCCTTTTGCAGCGCTTCAATCGGAGCTCTAGATCTCAAGTTATAAGCGTTTTAGTGTTGTATGTACATAGAGTCTTTAAAGACAAAAAGACGGAATGCTAGGGCGCTGCGTGTCTGCAACGTGCGCCCTGGCTTCCTTAAGGAAGCAAAAATTGTCGCGCTGGGTGTCTGCGGCGTGCGCCTTAGCGGGCACGTCTGCAGACGCGCGGTACTTCTCCGCCCGTCCTTCTCTTTAGCGGGCGCGTCCAGGGACGAACCCGTTTGGTTTTTCAAACAGAGACGACGTGGAACATTCCGACTGGAACGTTCCATCATCTGGGGGACCGAGGTGTCCTCAGGACACCCTGGTTCGACCCCTATCGAACCAGTGCGGCCCAGGGAACGTCCCTGGGTCCTTGGTGGCTCTCCTGGGCTCCGTTTTGCATGGTTTTTCATGCAAAAACTTAAGGAAATTGACCTTGGAACTATGGGGGAGATGGGTTTTGAGCGATCTCGGACGTACCTGGCTCGTTCCTGGGTTTTTCTCCTCATTTTTTCCTCTAGGTCACTGCTCCACGATGGGTTTTCTCCAAGGTTTTGGGCTGCCATTAGAGGCACCCAAGAGCTCTATTTATAGAGCTAAGAGAGGGTTCTGGAGGGGGCTCTCACCGCCTTTGAATGGCGATGGAGAAACCTCCAGAATGGCGATGATTTCTCCTCCAATCACCGCCGTTCTAGAACCCTTTAGGGTTGAAGACGACGGGGTGCCCGTATCAAAATGGGCCCCTGTGTTTTTCAGGTTAAGTCGTTTTTGTGAAAATTATAGTTTTGCCCCTGATCTTCAAAGGGCCATAACTTGCTCATTTGAACTCCGTTTTGGGTGATTTTGGTCTCGTTGGATTCCTTTTTCCGAGATGCATCTAATGGCACCATTTTTAGGACCAAATTCCTTGGTTTAGTCAAGGAAACTAGTGAAATGACCAAAATGCCCTTATCTTTAAAACTGAACTTTTCATGGGATTTTAATATTACAAAAATTGGGGTCATTACACATTGTCCTTCCATATTCCTTCATCAAAAAGTACATATAGTTGACAACGAGGAGGCCTACAAGAAGGTTAAAATGAGACTTTGATGCAAGTTGCGAGATGAGTTATAACTAGATTTATTTAGGGAGTGGTAGAATATGAAAGTTACAGAACTAGCTCCTCCTACCCTTATACCTCAATCACATACTAGTTGTAATTCTTTTTTTAAAAGAATATTAAGAAGTGCAACAGTCGCCCTCCAAAGGAGAAATTCCTTTGAAGGAGGTATATAGATAGACACATTTACTTTTTCTTTCTCTAGTTAATTGTCCTACCTCATCCATTCTTATGTATCTAGTATTTTTTATTTCTAGATGTGTCAAAGCATATTGGCCTTGAATGCCCATGAAAATGTCATCAAAGTTGGTTCATGCTATGTGGTTGGGTCTATAGTTTTGCATTGATCATTCATGCATCCACACACTAAGTGTGTGTTTATTAGTATAACCTGCCAAGACGATGTCCTCCTACCATTTCTGATAGAAGCTTATGATATTTTATTGTTGGAGATGTCATTGGATATCATGTCGCTTGGCTGAAGCTAATGTCATCCCCGTAAAATCAAAGGTATAGATGTTGTCACACCATCATCTTCAACAATATCTTTTAGATACATAAATTAATTTTTTTATTATTTACATCTATTATTAATTAGAAACAACAGTAAGAATCTTCGAGGCCAACCTCCTCTGCAATAACACCTACATCATAGTACTCAAATGAGTACTAGATTATGTTTATTTTCATGACCAAATTGAATGTCCTTAATGAACAATATTAATTAAAAAATTTGCACCTTTATAGAAATTGTCAAGGAATTGGCTAAAAGTCTTATCTAACATGCCTTTATCCTTGAGGGGCCTCTACAAAATCATTAACAAAGGTAAGGTAATCAACCCCATACGAATCAAGTCTTGAGTACCTGCTAATAACGCATTTGAAGTACTAGTTATGGTAGAGGACCACGCAAGAGTTTGTTAATGGAATCAATTTGAACACCCATACATTATCTCCTACATCAAGTCAAATATCTACTACTATAATGGTACTTAACATTACATGTTAATTAGTAATGATAAGCAACATTTATTTCTTTTATGTAGCTTCCTACATGATACAATACAACAATTAGAGGTCAAGGAAGTTTGCCAATTCCTTCACCGTGGTGTTATTTATGGAGGGAAGGAGCAATGGCCTATGGAGAGATGAATCAAAGATATTCTACTAGGATGTAGGAATCCAAATTTTTATAGTACAAATATTTAATCTTACATGAGTTAACCAACTAAAATAAGTTAGCTCTACTGACTACAAAGTGAACATGAATAACCTATGTCTAGGATCCAAGTCATTGTATCAACATAATTCAAACCTTTTTGAACAAAATCTTAAAAAGTCAAATACGTCCATAAAAGGACAATGACATTGACTTGAAATCTTGAGGAAATTAAGGTTTAACCTATGGTTAATGAGAGGGAACTTAAGAAAAATAAATCAAAATGGAGGGTAGAGATTAGACCACAATTTTCTCCCTTCCTCTCTAGCCCATGATGTCCTATTATAACCAGATGTTTAAGCTAGTTTGCCTTGTTTCACCCTCTTTGTTCTCAATTTCCAATTTTTTTTACCGCATCATCTACTACACCAGATCCTCAACCTAGATCACCATTAGCTTTGCTTCCACAGCAACCATCTCCTTTCCAGTCCATCTGATTCACCGCACAACCCCAAGTCCTCCCTCTCGTGTACTGCTTTCACCGTCACACATTCCCTGCCCAGCAACCATAGCACACCCCATCAATCTTGCTCTCCTCTATATACTGCACCCTTCCCCTCTCTATGTTCCCTCTGCTTCACTCTCTTCCCTCACCTTCATCCACGCCCCCTCTACCTCAGCCACGCATCCGCCTCCCTCATCTGCTCTAGTTTACATCTTACCACGTCGTTTTTTCCTTTTCTCGGTTTCCAAAGGGAACCATTCTAGAACCCAAGTTTCTACTTCACCATCACCCAAGCCCCCTTGTCTTCCTATCCCCGTTGTTGTCATTGGTTCTCCCATTACCGCACCACCGCATAGCCAGAGAACCAGTTGACGCCCAGGCATCATTTTTTTTTTTTTCTATCCTCCTCTGTTCCATCGTTTCCACCTACCGGCCCAGGGAGAGAAAACCCAGATTGGGTTTTTCCCCACTCTCTTCTCCTCTCCTTTCCCCCCTTCTCCTCCGGCTCCATCTCCTCCCTCCTTCCGGTCTTCTTCACCTTTCCCCTCTCCTCTTCTTCCTTCTTCCCCATCGTTTTCCTTTGGTTTTCGAATAAAACCAGAATTTTAGAGAAATTCCAATCTTGCCCTCATCAGATCTGTTTAATTCCTCTTCTGTCCTCATTTTAATACCAACTGTGTCCCCAATTTAATTCCATCTATGTCCCTAACTATTCTAGTTCTGTTTTATCCGTATTTTGCTATTCAGGGACAGTGTTATCCGAGAATGCTTATTTAGTTTTCTTTTCTTTTCTTTTTTAATTAGAATGTTTGTAAATTACAGCAGTTAAATAAATTGAGAATTTTTATTTTACTGTCATTTTATTTTTGTTATATTTGTTGGTTTTATTTTTTTATTAATTGAATTTTAGTAAAAACTCCAAAATTCTAACGCGAGTCCCTATGGGATAAACTCATATTTGCATAGCTATACTACAATAGCCTGTGCACTTGTAGAAAACATCAACAAGTTTTTGGTGCCGTTGTTGTAGAAAACATCAACAAGTTTGCATAGCTATATTACATTTTAGGTAATTTTAGGTGCATTTTTTAATTTTTTTTTAGTGCATAACCACCTAATTTCCTGAAATTGGTACTTATTTCTAAAATTTCTTTTTCAGGGAAACAGGAAAGTGGAGAAAATTGGCAAGAAAATCTTCATCAACATGGAAATTTCCCTGCTTTCCTAGATTAGGATTATTTTTTTTCCTTTTGAGTGAAGCTTGTAGTTAGGATCCTTGTAAATTGCAACTTCTATTTTCATTTTAAAGGGTTGTATAATACAGGGCAAGTGTGGGATAAGGTGGCCCACACTTGATCTTCATCAGAAACCCCACTGTAAGTTTCCTCACTCATTTAAATTCCTAAATTAGGATTTGTATTTAGAGCAAATTTGCATTGTTTGGTAGGATAAATCATATAGAAAGCATCCTTTTATAATTGTTGCATTTTTAGGTTTTGCATTAGTTTATCTCTTTTATTTGCATCTTAGGACATGGTTAATGCTTTAAGGTGATATATATGCTAATCGAACTGTGATGGAGTGTGGAATTAATTAGTAAGAGCACCCTACCCCTATAAGATCAAGGGTGGATTTTATCACCACTCCTTGGCCCACCTAGGATAATCACCTCAAGCACACTACCTTAACCTTCAAATCAAATTAAAATCAATCAAAAGAGACCTATAGGGCCATCACATGCTTGTAGGACCCTCTTACTTAGACTCGATTTATTGTCATTCCAGTGGCTTTTGAGCACTGTGGTTATTGAGGGTTGTCTAATAGAGCCTCGCTCTTCCCTCACCTCCTGTTGATGTTTGTGAGGTCTAAATGCCTCCTTACACGAGGGTTGTATTAACCACCTTGTGAAGAACCTAAGTGGTAAGCAATAATCAAGTCTAAAGGAGAGGAGGAGCGCTAGATTAGGCTAATTAAAAGCATTGTTCCCACACAAATTCAAGAAAATCAATATGCTGCTTATGAACCTCAAGGATTATATTGTGTCCTTTGTTTGTGCATCTTTCTAGGAAGTTAGGTTGCATCATGTAGGTTAGTTTTCATCTTAAAAAAAAAGATGCATAGATGGATCGATTAGATCTTATGGAGAGTCAATTGCTTAGGCTAATAGCTTCTAGGTAAGTTGCGACACAACCTCAATACCATAATGACTATACCTATTATGAGCATCCATATTCCACTCCTTCTTGGCCCCCATCAAGCTCCACATACAATGAATACTATTAGGAGCCAGTGGATGCACCTGATGCATTCACATACCCTAACAATTTTTATTCTGAGACAAATTATCCAGACTCTAATGGATGGGCTAATCATGAACAACCATGGTCTCAGGATTACTAATATCAAGAAGAACCACAATGGTCTCACTCTAATCAGTACTACCATGATTATACAAAATATCAAGGTCCACCATCATGTGTTCATCCTACTCAATCTTTTTTTAGTACCCCAATGCCACAACACTACCAACCTTATGAGTCATTTCCTCTACGAGAAGAACCACTATTAGAAGAAAATATGCAGCATAGGTGTGAAATAATAGAAAAAGGCATGGCTACTAGGAATACAAAATTAAAAAAAATGATGGAAGAGTTCAATGTGGAAATAAAACGAGGGAGGAAGGAATTTAAGGAGTTACTGAAACAAATTAGGGGGAATAAAGAGCCATGTATTCTTGAAACTAGGATAGAAATTTCCTATGATCCTTATGAGTCACAAAGTCTACAACCATCCTTAGAAATCTCCAACTTCGATATACTTAAGTCATATCCTGATTCTGATTATGAAGAGACTTCCATTGATGAAAAGCATAACACTTTTGAAAATCCAACCCTAATCCTCTAGATGCGTGTCCCACCTATTTGTATGACTTTGATGAAGACACATCTATTGAGGAGATGCCTGAGTTGTTGGATATTGTGCCTCTAATGGACACTTCTAGATGCCAAGCCAGAGTAGATCGTCCTAAGCATGAAATTCAGATTACGCCTTTTAATGTAACAGAAGTACCTGATTGGGACCTAGCAGCCTTATTTGAACAAACATCAGATGATAATATAGGCCCAATTGCTACCATACCCGTGCTTATCCG
The DNA here is from genome assembly GCA_035236585.1 of Warburgia ugandensis. Lineage (NCBI taxonomy): Eukaryota > Viridiplantae > Streptophyta > Magnoliopsida > Canellales > Canellaceae > Warburgia > Warburgia ugandensis. The sequence continues at coordinate 43,862,228 of CP141128.1, forward strand.
ACAGAAAGAAGCAAAGTCAGTTGATATGCAACAACCTACTGTAGGGTACACATCAAACGATAACCAGGGTTTAAGCCAAACCTTGTCCCTGCCTCTAGCAATACAAAAACAACCTATTAGAGAATGGCAAAGTTAGATTATTACCCTAGTTCAAGACAATGATAGGGACACTGAGGAAAAAGATAAATTGCATAGAATGGTCAGTATTATCCCTCAATTTGGTCAAGACGGGGACTGTTTAGCACCATATGGTCTAAGGAAATACACGGTCATTCATATAGTCATTGTGTTACCCTCACCTCAATTTTCAAGGTGGAGTAATTATATTGACTACCATGAAATAATAAAGATGGGGGATCATCAATATGGTCCCACTACCTTCACAATTGTGTTGATCTACTGTCTTATATTCATATCACCACCTACAATTTCAAGGTGGAGGCCATATATAGATTACTGCAAAATTTTTGAAGTGGCGTGAGAAATCTCACCATTTCATCTTTAGGTTAGGATTAGTGCACCTAAGCTAACCCAATTAGCTCTAGGTTTAGGAAGTTAGGATAGGTAATGTCTGGCTGAAGACGTTAAACTTAGTGCTCATTGGGAGGCAACCCAAGGATTTAGAGTATAGATCCCTCCACCTTCATATAGAATCCTATGTTTTCAAACATTGGGGATAATGTTTCATTTAGGTTGGGGGGTTAGATGCACTAGGGATTTTGAATTTTCTTGAAAAAAAAAATTTTGAAATTTTTTGAAAAAAGAAAAGAGAAGTTTTTAAAGTAGAGTTCCCTTACTATGATGAGAAATGGATGTTCAGAATTTAGTAAATATACTATTTTCACCTCTTAATGGGAATGTATATGATTAGTTTTGCATGTCATTCATGTGTTGAAGCATTTTATGAAAGTTATTTCTCAGAAAACATTTACACACAGCACATAATCAAGACTAATATAGAGGTATGACTTAGAGACCCTGAGAAAAATTAGTGGAGACCTATAACCTAGTTAGAGTTTGAGACTATCTTCTTTGAGAGAGTTATAGGTAGTTCCATAATTTCTTTAGCTTACATACCTTAATGTGATCCTATTATCCTTATTTTGGTTAAACATTAAGAATAAAGAGGAGTAATAGTTTTAATTCCAGAAATGTATTGAATCTGAAAGGCTTTAGGAAACCTAGGAAATGATAAAGGCCATCCTTGCTCAGCCCAGAGACATAAAGCCTACCTATTATAATATACCACTAGTTAGCCTTTTGAGCCTATTATTAAGCCTTTTTCTTTCTTAATCCCATTTACCATAACCCAGAATAAACCAGTAAAATAAATAACCACTACCCATCTTCAAAATGAGTAGAAAAGAAAAAGTTCAAAAATACGAAAAAAAGTCAAAGAAGTGAGGAAAAATTAGCTATCTTTCTTCTAAAGAAGAAAAAGAAAAGAAAAAGAAAGACCAAATTTTGAAAAAAAGAAATTCACTTCAAATACAAAACCCAAAAGAAAAGTTGTCCTAGCAGATATTCATTGGAGATATCTACTCAATTTTGAACCTTTGAAATATTTTATACCTTTCTTTTCTAAACTCATCCTAGGCCTACATTTTGTCCTAGTTAAAGACCTATTGATCTTAGGTGAACATAGCCTTAAAGAGGAGATAAAAAGAAAGAATTAAGGTAAAAGACCCCTAATATTCTTGGTGTTAATATCCACTCTTAGGGATCACTTTCTTTTGTCTCATGAGTGTTTAAAAGAATTATGTGAACCATCAGTTTGTTGGATTCGGTCACATAATGAGGGAAATATGTTTAACCCCTTATCTGAGAGTTTTATTTATGAGCATATACTTGTAAGGATTTGATGTCAAGGCATATTTCCAATGGAATGTAAGCATATCCAATTAGAAGTCAAGATTTATGTGACTGTACACATACATATGCACTCCGAGAAATAGCTCAAATAAAATGTCTTTAATATGTGTATGGTGTGTAAAATTGTCAAATCTTCTTCATTAAGTTGTGAAAAACTAGTCAATTTGTTAATGAATGAGGATTCTCTGAGATAAAATAGGGGACTCGACTTTATTGAATTTTGTGAGTACATTCACAGCAAACCCTCACGAGGCCTAACTCGTCCACTAGGTGTAACCTAGCGGTTTAAGGGCTTGTTGCATGTGCTAAATGCAATCGTGAGTATCTACGAAAGTGGCACTTGTACAGTTTTGTGTAAAATAGTTGTTCGCATATTTTGCTAGGGACTAGCAAAATGCTGGTTGGGGGTGTGTTAAGTGTTTAATTTTTCCTAAAAGACCCCTAGTTTAGCATTCAATTAGATCATCTAACCATCCAAATTGCAAAATTTAGCTTGATTGACCATCCAAACCTTAATTTTCTCAAAATCAATGGTTAGATGATCATTAGAGCTTATTAGAGGATTAATGTACCATTTTGATGATTCCAATTTAGTTTTTTATTTTTTAGATCAACTATAAGAGGGTTGGATGGATCAGACCTAATTTCAACGGTGCAGATCAAGTAGAGATCAAGAGGAAGAGTCCTAATTGAAATAGAAGAGGAAGAAGAGTCCTAGATAGGGATAAGAGGAGTTTGTTGGAGAAAAATAAGGAAAAAAAAATTTTATAAAGAGGGGAGCCATATGGAGTTGGGGGAGTTTTAGTTTGTTTTGCTTCCCCATTGCTTCTTTGTCTTTTCTTTCTTTGGTTTTCCTTTTTCAATCACAACGTTTGCTTCCTTCTTTCTTATGCACCACCTCACAACATCACCTTTCCTTCCTCTTCACATTCTCACCTTCCCCTTTCTTCTCTTGTTGTAGTTCTGGCACCATTTTTTTTCTCCTTTCTATTTCTCCATCTCTTTCACTCATCGCACCCATCCATCTACTATTGTCGCACACCCCATCTCTTGGTTCTCCACACGTTTCCAGCCTTCATCACACACCAAACCAGGTTAACCAGTTTACTTGCACTGCTTCCACCTTCTCAACTATGTCTCTCTCCTATCTTCGGCAACTCCTTGTAATGACCCCAATTTTTGTAATATTAAAATCCCATGAAAAGTTCAATTTTGAAGATAAGGGCATTTTGGTCATTTCACTAGTCACCTTGACTGAACCCAGAAACTTGGTCCTAAAAATGATACCATTATATGCGTCTCATAAAAATGAATCCAACAAGACCAAAATCACCCAAAACGGAGTTAAAATGAGCAAGTTATGGCCCTTTGAAGTTTAGGGGCAAAACTGTAATTTTCACAAAAACGGATTTAACTACAAAACACAGGGGCCCGTTTTGATATGGGCACCCTTCATCTTCCACCTTCTAGAGAGTTCTAGAACGGCAGTGATTTGAGGGAAAATCACAGCCATTCTAGAGGTTTCTCCACAGCCATTCAAAGGCAGTGAGAGCCCCCTCCAAAACCCTCTCTTGGCTCTATAAATAGAGCTCTTTGGCGCCTCTAATGGCAGCCCAAAACATTGAGGAAAAACCATTGAGGAGCAGTTCCCTAGAAGAGAAAACAAGGAGAAAAGCCCAGCAACGAGCCAGGTACGCCCAAAATCCCTCAAAACCCATCTCCACCATAGTTCCAAGATTAATTTCCCTAGGTTTTTGCATGAAAAACTATGCAAAACGGAGCCCGGGAGAGCCACCAAGGACCCAGGGAGATCCCCTGGGCTGCATTGGTTCTACAGGATCAAACCAGGGTGTCTTGAGGATGCCCCGGTCCCCCAGTTGACGAAGACGTTCCAGTCGGAACGTGACGCGTCGAACGCGTCTGAAGAAAACCAACGGGCGCGTCCGGGGACGAGCCCGCGAAAGAGAGAAACGGCTAAAAAACTCAGCGCGTCTGCAGACGCGCCCACTAAGGTGCACGCTGCAGACGCATAGCACGCTAGCAGTGCGTCATTTTTTTGGTTCCTTAAGGAAGTCGGGGTGCACATCGCAAACGCGCAGCGCCCTAGCATTCCGTCTTTTTATTTTTAAGACTCCTATGTATGTACGAACTAGAATGCTTATAACTTGAGATCTAGAGCTCTGATTGAGGCGCCGCAAAAGGCGTTGTGTCCGTGTCGACGATGCGGACACATCCAAACTATAAAATCCCTAATCAAAGCCTAATAAAAGGTGGGCATGACCCTTAGAATAGGATGGTGGCGCGTGGCCACTAGAACGTTGGAAAACTGAGGATACCAAGGCCCAATTAGGACCTTAGGACACCCATAGGCATAGGGATGGACCCCTAATGCCTAAGTAAAAAGACCAATTACTCTAAAACCTATAAAAGATAGGCCAAACTAACCTTGATTCCCCAAATCATGATCAGGAGCGTCCGAGGACAAAAGGGTTAGCGCGACCTAGCCAAGTAGGTGCTCTATCACTATTAGATTCTTTTAAAAGAATATTATTGCTTTGGAAACATATGTTTTAAGTATATGACTTGTTTAGCATAACTTAATTCAGCATGCATGTGATAAATGCTTTGTACATGGACATGTTTTGTAAATGATTGCATATAAATTATGCACATATATGTTGTGCAAACTATTGCATACATTGCACAATTTGTGAGCATTAAGTTCTTGCATAAATCGCATGTCCTTGAGGGTTGCCAAAAGATGCTGGAGTGCCGAGGGCCAGGTAGTTGTGAGGGACCCAAAGAGGACAGGTTTTGAAAAGAGGTTTTGGCTTATTTGATCTTATGTGATTTGGGCTACAAAGCCCGTGGGTGCTATGCCGAGGGGTCTGGGTTGGCCACCCGGCCTCTACCACTATTAGGTGGATGGGTACCACGCCCAAAAGGAGGCAAGTCCCTACTCGACTGCATGTGGTACAGGGGGCTACCACTGGTGTCACGGCACTGGGTCGACGTGTCATAGGCCCCGTGGAGGCTATGACCGAGTGTCCTCAGGTACCCGGGCACCACACAGCGAGGAGGTCGTGGGCATAGTGGACCCTATGGTTTGATGATTTATGTGCATTGCATATGGCATGGTATGAGGTTGGTCGACCATACCATACTAGAGATCCATGAGTTGGATTCCATGAAGCATCTTATGCATATCATGATGTTATGATATATACGTATATGATACTTTTGATTTTGGATTATAAGATCCTTTAAGTCGTTAGTATTTCAGTTTCACAATGGATTTTGATGTCGATATTGAACTTGAGAATTCAGACATGCACATGTTTTGGAAAAAGCATATGATTTTTAAACATCGCATGCATTATAAAACTAGTAGTGATAGACTCCTACTGAGTATAGTATATACTCACCCTATCCTTAACATTTTTCAGGATAGTTCCACTCATAAATAGAAGACGTCTCAGGAGATATTAGTGCTATGAGCAAGTGAATCAAAAAGAAGAAAGTTATACATGTAAGTAAACTCTCAATCCTTTGGGCATGAAGTTGTATTTAATTATAGTTGGGCTGTGTGCTATGACTGGAAAGACCTGGGGAAAAATATTTATGATTTTTGAAGTTTTTCAAAAACCACTTTGGTTGTTGTGAAGGCAAATGACACTCGGGGTTTTCAAAAATGAGTTTAAAACTAAAGGTTTTCCGCTGCATTGCATGGTTTTTATAGAATGGTTTTCAAATAGGGATGCATCCTGCCTTAGGAAATTAGGTATTGTATTTAAAAATGCATGAGAAAACCCGGGTCGTCACACTCCTCCTCTGCCCCCATCTTTTCCACCGACCAATCTGCACCTCTACAGGCATGAACCCACTTCACCTCTCATCTTCATCAATGGTCACACACCCAGAATAGATGAGCGATGCACTTTCAACACCGGGCTAGCACCTAGCACTGGTCGTTCTCCTCTGCTCCAGCATAGAAAGCCCCACTCATCACTAGCCAGGCGAAGACAGCCCTGAACCAGACAACACCTAGAAAGGCGTCATTTTTCTTCATCACTGCATAGCCAAGCCGCCCAGCCCATCATCGACAACCCATCTCCACCGTGCGATGACCAGGCGACGTCCGACCGTGGGATGCTAGAACCCTCCACCCAAACCAGGCACCTTCTCCGGCAGCAATCGCTCCAGCCTGGTGTCTCCATCTACTTCTCCAGGAAAACTCCGTATTACGAGACTTTTTGGGAAGTTTCAGATAAAATTTCAAATTTGCCCTCCTGGGTTATTTTGAATTAATTCCATGTCCTATACTATTTTTATCTGCATTTTATATTACTCTATTCTGAGCAATCCATGTTCTGTCTTATTTCATTACTGTATAATGCAATTAATGGTTCTGGATTAACAATGGAAAATCTTTGATTTCTTGGTTATTTTAATTATGAATTTCAATTAAATTTTAGGGCATGCTCTTAGGATAGATTATAGTGTAATTACTATTCTTGATCTTCATTTTGGTTTATGAAAACAGATCTAAGTCGTTAATCATGAATTTTTTTAATTTGATTAGATCTCTAAGAATTTGAATTTTTTGACAAATTCCTCCGTCAAATCACTAATCTAAGGCATGTTGAAAAAATTGATATAGGTTGATCAAAGTTTTGGAAACTCGAAGTGAAGAATTTGGATAATATTAATCTAGGGAATTAGATTTCTTAATTTTTCTAGTTTTAGTTTTAATTAGGAAATTATTGTTTCTTTTTCTGTTCTTCCTGGAAGTTGACTTCTGAAAATTCATTGGTAAACTAAATACGGAGTTTGAAAATTTCCTGTTAATTTTTGTCAATTGATAGAATTTCAAATAATTAAATTTTATTAAAAACTCCAAAATTCTAAAGCGAGTCCCTGTGGGATCGGCCCGTATTTGCATAGTTATACTACAATAGCCTGTGCACTTGCGAAAAACCTCAACATCAAGTAAGGACAAGAACCCTTCATTTCTATATGATGGATGGCTCAGATGGAAAATCTGAGATGTCCAATCGATCTAGAGGGACCCAAAACCCAAGGGTAGAATTTTCATGAAACTTAATCAAGTTTCGAGCCTTTGATTGAAGAGGAATTGATTGGATGATCCAAAACAGACTATCCAATCTTCCTAATAAGATCGGTTCCTGGGACACTACACAACAACGCACCCTGTGGGAGCGTCTCTGCGTGCGATGACATTCTGACGGAACATCCACGTGATAGCAGCAGTCTCGGGGGAGCCTGTTTCAACTTGCATCCCGGTAATAGGAGCACAACGACTGCTCTGCCCGATCAAATCTGAACCCTCAGAACAACTATGAACTTCAATCTTCAATTGTGGAGTCATCTGAACTCCAAATCAAGATAAAAAAGAAGCTATGGGAATCTTGTAATGTTTATTTTCTTTTGAAATCATAAAATGGATAAAAATCTTCAAGAAACTTTCTGTTTTGAAAAATAAGCTTCCAATGTTCATGATCTTCAATATGTGAGATGACTAGATCTTGGGAATCTAATTTAAGGATGAAATTAAGAAATACAAAGGGACCCTCTTGATAGATACAAGATAAATTAAGAAATCCACCCTTTATTTTAGAAAAACCCTAAAAATACAAAGGGACCCTCTTGATTAATGCGATCAAGCATGATCAGACCTTTTGAATGGCTTGTATGAATGGGATTATGATGGAATCCAATGAGATCATGAATTAAATGTGACAAAAACAAATGGATATGTTCTTTGGACCTTAATGGAGTAAAAGCCCTAAATGTAATTAAAACCGTTGATCTAAAGGAAAAGATCTAAAATCTAATCATTCGATCATAAGTAAAAGTTTCTAATAATCTTAATCTAATTAGTTTACTTGTCTTTTATTTGATAATAGAATTGTAAATGTGATTTATGTTATAAATTAGGAAGCATGATAGTGTAATTCTTAAATTTTAGCATGCTATGCTCTATATGTTATTAGATGGTTATAATAGGTTGGTAATTTAATTATCTTAGGGTCATGTTAGTTTAAAATTAATATTTTAACATGATTCCATTAGATTACTAGTAAAATTTTATATATTTCATAACTTAGGATCATGCTAGTTTAAGTATAATTTTATTTCATTAGGTTAAGTTACATTCATAAGAAGCATGTTAGTATAAATAATTGTTAAGTTTATATTGGATTTATGCTTTAAAGTTTATGATTTATTTATTGTCAAATCTTATTAGTAGATTCAAATGCTTAGTAGTTGTTAAGATATCATGAGCATAAATCACCAAAAATGTAAACTAATGGAATATAGAGATTCATGGACAATTAAGATGAGTGAATGACTTTGACTTAATGTTAGTAAAGGCTATAATTAGTAGGACAATATAAGGATTATCAAATCCTTGGCCCAAACTAGGAAAATAATAAACCCCATGAATGACATTTTAAATATTCATGAATTTAATTAAAATCAATTAAAAAGTGTTCTTAGGGTTAAAATGCTCATAGGAACCTTATGAAAAGTTGAGCCAAGGTCACTCTAGTGAATTCTAAACATGGTGGTTAAGGGTGTTCTCTAATAGAGCCTCGCTCTTACCCTACCTTCCATTGACGTTTGTGAGGTCTAAATGCCTCCTTACATGAGGATTGAAGTAACCACTTTGTGTTCAGCCATTCAACTAGTCAGCCTTAGTCAATTGGAAATAAAAGGAGCTATCTAGACTTAAGATGGAATAAGCTATCTTCAACTAGTAAAACATTAAGTGGTTGAATAATAATAATAAGAGCATAAACGGTTAGTAAATTATCTAATCCTAATAAAAATTATAAGTAAGATAAGGATGATCAAACAAGATCCATAGGATCTTGAATGATCAAGAACAATAAGAATCCTAATGTCGTATTTTATTATGTATATATGTATGTATGTTGTAGACAAATCTAAATAGAAAATCCAAACCCTTGATCAAATATGATTCAAGGAAGAGAACTAAGATCATCCTCCTTAGGGATGATCAAACAACTAAACTTAGATCAAAGAAGAACTAGATGATAGAAGATCTAAGCCCATGATCTTTATTAACAAGTAGAAATTGTTGATCAAAGGATCTATGAAAGATCAAGATCAAAGAAAAGGAATACATAAAGACTTAGAATAGAAAAAACTTAGATCTGAAAGATTAGAAGATCATTCTAACCATTAGATCTATTGATCAATAGGATAGACACTATCTGATAGATCATGATAGGACAAAAGATCTAAATCATGTATATCAAAGGACAAGATTAAAATATATATATATATATATATGATAAAAAAAATATAGGATTATTTAGATTGTATAAATATTGACAGTATATATGGATTTACAGATTATGTATGCCAGTCGAGATCATGGAAGATCTAAAGAGATGGATCACTACTTGAAGGTATGAGGATTTTATGAATGGATCTACATGAGATATACATGTTGAATACATGATCTTATGTCTAGAAATGTTGACAAGTGTAATGTAAATACTTGTATTAAATCCCTTGAAAACCCTTATGATCCAACCAAAACACATATGAAATGGTTAAGTTAAATTAAGGAATAAACTCTAAATGAATAGGGAACTAGAAGATATTCTAGCCATAAGCAAACAGACATATTGTCTGATATGTATGAGAATTATTTTACATAAAAGCATGGAGGCTTGTGGTTTGTTTTAAATAGGCGTATGCCTGGGGATGCTATTCTAAGAGAGTTAGTAGGGTTTGGCCACCCACACTCCGAAACTTGTTATGATATGGATACTAAGCCTAAGTGAGGCTAAAAGTCAGGTGGGGCAATTATGGGAAGGGTGCCACTGTGACAGCCATGGTTCCCCCCCATACGGACATGGATATTATGATTTCCACCAAGGATGGTATGTGACGACCCGGGTTTTTGAAAACATGATTTGTAAAGTATTTTGAAAGGCAGGGCCCTTAAGAGTGTAAAATTTTTTCGCAAAACAAAACAGCGGAAATTCTTTTCTTTAGAACTTGTTTTGAAAACCCAAGTCACCACTTCATACATAACATAAGTACAATTTGTGTACAAAATAAAATTCCATTGAAGGAATATACTTTTATTAAACTCCAGGATCCATCCAGTGGTTCACAGTACAGCCAAATTTAGTACAATACTTGTCCAAATTACATAATCCAAAACTCAAGCTCACCATACAATAAAACTCTCAACAAAGAAAAATACATGTCTTCAAGGGTATACCTTGAAGATTATTCTCTTCAAGTCTTCTATAGTCTTCAGCTCCTAAGTCTCCTTCCCTGGATCTGAGATATTGCAACAAGTACAATATCTCAGCAAGCAATGCTTGGTAGGGGATTCAAGAAACATAATAATTGACAATGTAATTCCAATCCTTCATAATCTCATTATTCTCAAACATACTCTTTACTTTGTAAGTTATGTATATCTATATACATACATACCCTTCATGGGTAAACCAATTAAATTTGTGAAAATAGTCAAATATCATTCCCAATTAAGCTGATCAATTCTCTTCATTTTGAGAATTTAGTATTACAGCTAATCTCATACTGGGAATTTCCCTTCTTGGGAAACATTGGTAATATACAATTACCTAGCATTTCATTATGCTATAACATAAGGCATTTCACTATGCCTGTTCCCATATGCATCATAGTGCAAAATAATCAGAAAGGTTGCTATGCTGCAGTCTGATCCGTACTAGCGCGCTCGGATAGCTGCCACCACTCACCGATACCACGGTGGAAAAATATTATGTCCTTTGCCGTATGGGGGCAAGACTTTCACAGTGGTGGCCTTCCCATAATTGCCACCACCCGACTTTTAGCCTCTCATTGGGCAAGGTATCATCATATCATCAAATTTCAAGGAGCGGGTGGCCAAACCCTCATAACTCCTCTAGCAATAGCATCCCCTAGGCTCATGCCTATTAAAACAAACTCACAAGCCTCCAAGCTTGTATGTAAAATAGATTTCATATATATCAGACCATACGTCTGTTTACTTAGGGCTGAAATATTTTCTAGTTCCCTATTCACTTATAGTTTAGTCCTTAACCATCTTATAGGTGTTTGGTTGGATCATAAGGTTTTCAAGAGATTTACTACAAGTATTATCATTACTCTTGTCAACATAAGATCATGAGTACAATCATGAATATCTCATGTAAATGCATTCATCAAATCCTCCTACCTTTAAGGATTGATCTCTTTTCCCCAATCTTCCATGATCTTGGCCGATGTATGTAATCTGTACATCCATACATATTGTCAATATATAAATTATGAACAATCCTATTGTTCACTAGATCTGATGTTTAGAATGATCTTTAGATCATTCATATCTAAGTATTTTTCTATCTCTAAGTCTTTGTATGTTCATCTCCTTGATCTCGATCTTTCATAGATCCTTTGATTGACAATCTACTCATGTTGATAAAGATCAAGGTCCTAGATCTTCTATCATCTAGTTCTTCTTTGATCTAAGTTCAGTTCTTGGATCATCCATATGGAGGATGATCTTGGTTTTCTTCCTTGAATCACCTTTGATCAAGGGTTTGGATTATCTAATCTAATGAACTATAACAAGTATACTACTAAACATTCATACTAAGTACAATATAGTGTTCTTATTCTTATTGTTCTTGATCATCCAAGATCTAATGGATCTTGTTTGATCATCCTTATCTTACTTACTGTTTTTATTAGGGTTAGGTAATTTACTAACCTTTTATGCTCTTATGATTATTATTCAACCAGTTAATGTGCATGGTTGAAGGTAGCTTATTCAAGCCTAAATCTAGACTGCTCCTCTTATTTCCAATTGGCTAAGGCTTACTAGTTGAATGGGTGAACACAAAGTGGTTACTTCAATCCTCATGTAAGGAGGCGTTTAGACCCTCACAAACGTCACCGAAAGGTAGGGGAAGAAGCGAGGCTCTATTAGATAACCCCCTTAACCACTATGTTCATCATTCACTAGGATGACCATAGCTCAACCTTTCATAAGGTTCCTATAAGCATGTTTACCCTAAGTACTCTTTTTAATGGATTTTAATTAAGTCCATGAATATTTATAATGTCATTCATGGGGTTTATTATTCTTTCCTAATTTGGGCCAAGGATTTGATAATCCTTATATTGTCCTACTAACTATAGCCCTTACTAATTAAGTCCAAAGTACTCCATTCTTATTTGTGTCATGAAACTCTACTTTCTCATTAGAATACATTTTTGATGTTTTATGCTTTTTATCACATAACAAGTAAATCTACTACTAACATTCCACTATAAATGAATTATAAATTTAAAGCATAAAACTACTTAGTTTAACATTCAATGAAAATGAGGCAAGGTACTTAAATTAACTCTAGCACCTTATGATAAGAATGAACACATAAACACTAAATGTTATACTAGCATGCTTTATAACGTAATAACATAAAATGAAACTAATTAGATTTACATTTTTAGAAACCTTTCCTTATGATCCAACCATTTGATCTTAGATCTTTGCCTTTGATTAAGGACTTTAGTTATATTTAGAGAATTTTCTCTATTAAGGTCAAAAGATCACATTGATCTATTTTTATCATAATCCATCCCTGATTTCCTTGGATTTCATCATATAGCAGTTATTCTTTCCATCCCAAGGATGAGATAACACTTGATCTCATTGTTCAAGTGGGTCCTTTGTATTTTTTTTTGGGTTTTTCAATCATAAAGGGTAGATCCCTTAATATATCTCATATATATCCAATTTAAACATAGATATAACTTTATTTCAGTATTAGATCATTATTAAAACATGTTTCTAAGATCGATCATCTCAGATCTTGAAAATCAATGTAATTGGAAACTTAATTCTTAAAATACAGAAAGTTTTTATTGAATAACATGTCATTTTTATTATTCCATAAGACAATAGAGGTTTTAAGCTTTCCATAGCTTCTTCCGATCTCAATTTGGAGTTCGGATGACTCGAATTGATCTGAAGTTCACGGTCCTTCTAGGGCCTGGGATTTGATCTGGGCCCAAGGAAAGGACGGCCCATTAGCTCGGGCGAACGAGCCGGCGGAATGAACCAGGCGTCGTCGGGGCGCGTCCGTCCGCTGGGACGAAATCCCGACGCGCGCCTACGGGACGTCCACGAGACGCGGACGGGACGAGCGGAACGCCCGTCGTCCGCGCGCCCTCGCCGCCGGCCGGCGGGCGCGTCACTCGTCCCTTTGGAAGGACGCGCCTTCCGTGCGCTTGAACAGACGCTCCACGCGTATCGCACGCACCGTTCCGACGGTGCGTCACGTGGGCGTCGTACGTCTGGAGATCGGACGGTCCATTCTCGGGACCGTCAATCAATCCTCTTGCAATTGAGGGCCCAAAAGGTCTCGATTTTGATGAAACTTCTACCCTAGGGGTTTTGGACCCTTACGGATCGATTGGTGCAGTCAGATTTCTCATCGAGCACTCCATCATCCCTAATTAAGGGTTCATTGTTTACTTTATTTTTATCTTTTTATTATCAAAATTAATTACGATGAAATAAAAATTACATAAAACATTACTAAAAATATAGGAAAAGGATTTCCACTTACTTGATTGAGGAGAAAACTTGATTTACATGCCCAATTAAAAAATACCTCGTTGATGACGATATAGCCTAAAATCCACCTTTCGGCGTAAATACGTTGTTTGAGCCGTTGGATCTTGAAATTTCTTTGGGGTTTTGTAGAATAGATGTGTTGGGATGTTTTGGACGGTTGGAATTGATGAAATTAGATCTAGAACAGAGTGCCTAATTGAATTTAGGTCTCTTGTTCCTAATCTAAAAAAAAAAAAACAAATTGGAAAAAGATTTAGCTCTTGGAAATTTTGGGGTTTTGGGAGGGATCCTAGATCTAATTTTTCAAGGGGATTGAAGATAATTTCGGGGGGATTGAATGTGGATTTTGGAAGATTTTGGGGTTGTATTTATAGGCATTTTGGGTCTTTTTTTCATGATTATAATATGTATTTTTTAATATAAAATGGCATGAAAGTCTTTAATGCTCCCATACCTAACCCATGACTAGCTGATCTTTGTTGACCCATGTTTCACATGGGCTGCTGATCAAAGTGGTTGTTGGGGACGTGGTGGTCCCCATGTGGGCCCCATGTGGGCCCCACATGGTGTAAAAAGTCCCGTTTGCCCTTTATGCATAAAACTTTGGGTTTTATTCCCATGATCTCGGATTTGAGTGTACTTAGTGGCGTTGGATTCGTATTTCTCAGTACATTCTAAATTTTGATGTTTCATATTTTGATTTTTGGAATATTTTGATTTTTGGGTAAAATTACTATTTTACCCTTTTTGTCCAAAAAATGAAAAACTTAAGGATTTCTCATCCGAATTCGAAATTTGTCGTGCTTACAGTCATTTTGAAGGGTTTGCTAAGTTTAATTTCAATTTTACATGTCTTATGATTTGATTATACTTTTATAAAAAGTATATTTTAAATAACCCTAATATTTCAGCCCGAAATATCTAAAACTCAAACTTTATTGATTTTTCTCAATCAATTTACAAAAAAATGGGGGTTATTACATGGTATAGGTGGATTATTGGGAAGTTATCAGGGCGCACTGGTATGGATTCTGAGTGCACGCATAGTAGTCTTTTGAGTATTTTTGCATTATGATGTATGGCATAGTGAAATTCCTTATGATGTGGCATGATGAGATGTTGGGTAATCGTGGATTACCGATACTACGCAAATAAGGGAGTATGTCCAACAGAGTCTGGATGATCTATCAACTCAGTATAAACTGGGTATGATTATGTTTTGAGATATTAACTATTTTTCACTATTTTGACCATATATATATATATATATATCTATACAAAGTATACAGTATGTATGTGTAAGGATGTACATATATGACCAAGTAAAGAGATTGATCCATGAGTATGAATAATGGGATTATGAAGTATTAGGATTATACTATCAAATTATTATGCTTCTTAATTCCCTACCAAGCATAGCTTGTTGAGATATTATAAATGTTTGAATGTTTAGAATATCTCACATAAGAGAAGGAAAGTTAGGATCTCAAGATTGAAGAAGATTTGGGAGAATAATCATCAGGGTATACCCCTTGAAGACATGTATTTTTATTTGAGAGCATTGTATTGTATTAAGAGTTTTTATTATATGGTGAGCTTTGAAATTTGGATTATGTTATTTGGACAAGTATTATAATGATACCCGGGATGTACTGTGAACCACTGGATGGATTTTGGAATTTAATAAAAGTATATTCCTTCAATGGAATTTTAGCTTGTACAAAAATTCTACTTATGTTATGTATGAAGTGATGACTTGGACTTTTCCAAACAAGTTTTAAAGAAAAGAATTTTTGCTGCTTTATTTTGCAAATTTTTTTTACTATTAAGGGCCCTGTCTTTGAAAAATGTATTACAAAATGTGTTACAAAAACCCGGGTCGTCACACATAGGCATCTATTAAATTGAGAGATGTTTTGTTTGAAAAATTCTTTGGATTTCTAGCATGTTTTTTTGTTTCATCTTAGTACATTTTATGATGGTTTTGGATTCTTCCACATTGTTTGTTTCTCTATTTAATTTAGCACACTTCTTTCTACTTTTGGGTGGTTTCATGTAGTATGGTTCTCTGTATTATCTAGCACATGTCATGATGATTTTGGATAGTTCGATGTGGCATGTTTCTTTGATTCATTTGGCACATTTCAAGATGTTACTACAACATGTTTGTGAGATTGGAAGACTTTTTGTCCATATGTTTTTGGACTGCATCATGAATTAGGACTAGTTTTGGATTGTCCCACCCATGAATTCCAACATCTCTTAGGACTGCATCATGTGCTTTTGCTGTCAGGTTCCATACATTCCTAGAAAATATTTCAAGGTGCACCTTAGTATCATCAATCAATTTGTTGTGCTGTCTAAGGAATGAACCATGCTCAACCCTACTATAATAGTGCAAACCTTAGGTGCATCGCTACTGCATTTTTTCCATCTTGGCCAAGTTTGTTGAGCATTAAACATATTAAGTGTTAAACTTGATTATAGTTATTGCTATGGTCTTCTCTCATCTTAAGTTCAAATTTATTTTTAAATAGGATAGGTCTATGTTCTAGTGGAATCTAAGCTCTACAAAGATGCATATTTTCAACCTTATAAAACTTGAGTTATTTTGATAATAAAAATGTTGAGTTTGTTAGGCCAAGTTCTGATTTTTTACAGATGATAAATTCTAATTATTGTATTTCATATTTGCCAACATTAAACATGCCAATGTTTCAATTGAATCAAATTACTCATACAATTTTCTACTTTTAGATTTTTCCTGAGATTGTGCAATCCCTATTAATATTACTATTTTCTCATCCTGAAATCAAATTGTTTTGGGCATTGAATGAGTTGCTATGCTATAGGATGTATGCCCTTCAATGAGGAATTGTTTTCATGTGGAAAATTTTGTGCAATCCCTATTGAATGAGTTACTGTCATGTGGAGATTAAATTGTAGTCACTAATATAGAATCATATCATCATTGCTATGTGAATTCCTATAACATGCCATTATGGCCCAAATGATGTGTGACTGATTTCTACATGATCAAAACCATCTTTAGTATATATGTAATTTGGTGTAGCTCAGAGAGCATTTTACCTCTAAATTACTATGTTTTGTGTTGCCCTGCTGAAATATGATACTTTTTAGTCATTGTGATATAGTGTTTGCAATTACCCAATGCCATTTGATTCAATGATCACTATCAATCAGTGAATGCACTCACCCACAACCATGTGATTTATAGAGTTTCTAGTATGCTGTGATTGATTGTACTTACCACCTTAACTTTTTATGACAGTATGAAACCATATTCTTTTTTAAGTGCTTTACATTCAATTCATGTATGCTATTTTTTATTTTCCCAAGAAGGGATAATATACTTTTATGTGATGGAACGAATTGGACCCGTTGACTCTTATCATATTTGAATACTTATCCTTGTTTTTCTAAGAATGTACTCCATGGAATGTCAGTTTTATGTTTTCACTGAACCTACTACTGCTTATGATAGCTGTGTTTGTGGGGTGATAAAACCCCATTGGATGCTATGCTAGAAAGTTGTAGTTGGCTACTATCACTAAAAAATCTTTGCATGTATTGATATCTGACCCATGAGAGGTTGTCAAGTGAGTGGTGGTATCATGGGAATGCTCCCACTCCTTCAATCTCCTCTCCCCATGAGGGTGCTGTGAAAACTGTGTCGTATCCATAATTGACCTATAGCTGATTCATTGCTACATGCATAAGAGACTATTAGTTTGTGTGTGTGTGTGTGTGTGTGTGTGTGTGTGTGTGTGTGTGTGTGTGTGTGTGTGTGTGTGTGTGTGGTTTTGAGGATTTTGACATAATCGAGATTAACTAGATGCATTGCTCTATACTCTCTTACATACATGTGTTGTGCATGTTTTTTCTAGCTTAGTAGATTCTTATTGAGTCTTGGTACTCACCCCCAACAATGTAGGCGAAGGCTTATGAAAGTAGATTTCAGTTGGTGGCACAAGAAAGAGAATTTTGAAGAATTAGGAACTTTTAGTTGTTATTTAATCTCATGGACTCTAAGTATTGACAATAATTTAACAGACTATTAATTTTATTTGAAATTTAACTTATGGTTTCGATAGTTGGCTTCAACTATGATGAGTGAGTATTGTTATTGCTGAAGCTTCTACTTTATTTTCATTATACTTTAAGTTTCGAAATTGACACCCGAGGTTGGATGTATGATTTCAAACTTAATATTAATTTATGGTTTTTTGAAAGGGGAACAAACTTACAAAGACTAAATCAGGAAAAAAAAAAAAAAAATCAAAGCACAACTTGTATCTGCAATAGCGTAACAGTAAATCAAAGAGTGACAACAATAGTGACAAAGGTAAACATTTCAACCATATGATCAAAACTAAACTAAAAAGTAAAATTGACATCATAATCAATATCTTGAACATTTTTAACAAATACCCATAGATTAATTTCCAAAAACAATACCAATTTATGGAGAAGTAAACTGTGTATATCAAACTAGAGAGTGACGTTGGCAATTCGTGATTGAGTGAACTACTTTGGTTGTTGATTTTGACTACTTCCAAGTAGAATTCTTTAGTGAAACTTGGTGTCTAACGCAACTGGATAGCTTTGACTCAACTAAAAGCAACCAAATTCAAAGAAACTTTACAAAATTTGAGATATTCAAAAACTCCCGTTAGGAAAGCATTGCCTAAATATGACCTTAATTTCTTTCTAAGTTGCATTCCCTTCCTTTAGGAAATCACATCACATGCTATGACACACCTCTATTTCAGCGAACTTCCACAACCAGCCTACAACCTCTCTCCTCTATGTATTTGGGAATTCCATGCTATCTTAATTCAATCCAAGATGTCCAATATGCTTCTTTTGTTCTTGCCCCAAAGACAATACTTTTGAAGATCCAAACCATTAAGCATGTCCATCTTGGCTATAAGTTCACATCCATGACCATCCATCCATGAAATACCACTTTCCAAGAGATTTTTAAAGAGATCTTTACCGTTCAAGGTCTAATGGTAGATCACCATTAATTTTCTCAAACATGCCACTAATTCTTGGGATCCTTAGTCATTTCAACCATTTGTAATCGAAAAATGCTAAAACTTGAGCCATTACTTTTGGATTTTGATCTAGATCTTCATTTCAATCTAAGCTTGATTGGTAATCTAAAATGTTGATAAACTTGATCTAACCACTTATCTATGATGTTTGAATGACTTTTGACATGTGGATCAAAGGAATTTCTTGGATATCAAACTAACTTCCTTTTCAAGCTTCAAATCACCAAAAGTGTTTATATTTCTTTTCAGTTCTACAGTAATCCTACTAAATGCAAATTAAACCCTAATAATGATATATTAAATGATTCCATGTTTAAAAATACAATTAATTGGGATATTAAATGTAATAAATATGTGTCTATCAAATACCCCCAAACGTATCTTTGCTACTGCTCGAGCAAAAATATGAAAGAGAAAAGAACTATGAAAAAAAAAAAATCCTAACTAACTACTTTCATAGTTGTTATCTTCTACATTCAGTGTATGCAGAAAAACTTTAAACCCTAAGGCTACCCCTAATTGACAAGTTATTATGTCGTATGAGTTTTCAAAAATAATACCCATAAAATATTCACAAAACTTGCACAGTAGTTCCTTCATTTCTCTTAAAGAATCTCCTTCCATCTAGTGTACATTAAATATTCAACATTAGCATGTTAATAATAATGAACAATAATAAAAAATCATATCCATATTCTAAAGACGATCCATTAGTGATCAAACCTCGTAATGTGTTTGTGCGTGTGAATATCCAATAGATACATAATTGTCAGTCTCTAAATAATATCTAAACTAAATTATAGTTCAAAAATATACTAACTTCTAATCTCACAAAATATGATCAACATAGATCTCATGGAAAGGACATCAACTATTAAGAATGTTAAACTTAACCATATCCTTACTCCTAAGATCGAGGTGTTTCTTTTACTAGAACAAAACATAAGGCTTAGGACAAGGTTACGAAAGAAAGTGAAATAAGGGTAGACTAATGTTTTAAATATAATGTAAAGGTCTTCTACTAAAGTACTCACAATCTTCTTTTTGATAAATGTGAGAGTGAGCATTCTTCTTTTCATTGGCTCTCCTTTCATCTATTTTTTCTTCTTTCTATTTTTCAAATGATTTTGAGCATATCCTTCTTCCACTTTTGAAATATTCCACTTTAAATCATTTTAATGTCTATATCCTAAACTATATTGTTCATACTAATTCATCAAGATATTTTCAACCATCTCTATATATTTCTAAAAAACAATAGGTAATGGATGTTGTATGGGATTAAAATGGCTAATTGTTAATTGGATAACTAGAAAAGGTTACAATATAAAGGCTCAAAGGTCTAATTAGCATAAAATAACTTATGGTAGGCTAAAGGCTTTGAGTTAACCAAAGATGGTCTCTATCATATCCCAAGTTTCATGTGAATTAAATGTGTTTATAAATTCAAGGGATATCTAGTATAATCTTTCAATGATAATTCTCAATAGTTGACCAAAAGAAATAATAATGAGATTGGTTATGAATTAATGTCCAATATACAAATATTTGAATAAAAGTATAACCCTCTTAAAGAAAGAATGGTTATAATCTTACATTGTTTATGAGACTTTATTAATTTTTTTTAGGATCTCTAAGTTATACTTACTCTTCAACCTAAACTATGTATATACGTGGCTAAAGTGCAAATAAGTATTCTGAGTTTAATTTTCATGGAAAACTCTAGAAACAGTATAATATGATGAACTAATTCTATGAAAATATATTAATAAGATATAGTTGAAAGATAACATTGAAGTTTTAAAAAATCTGCTAATTTCAATTATCAACATTGTAAAGGAACTTACAACAAAAAATTTAAATATTTTCTTACACAAAAATTTAAAAAAAAAAAAAGGCCAAAAAAATGATAAAATGCTATAATGAAAACATCAAAATTTAAAAATATCCCACTATCAGACTTAAATGAAACATTGTCCTCAATGTTTAAAACTAAACAATATGGACAAACAAAATAAAAAAACTAGAGGATAAAGGTGAGAGAAAGCTTACCTCAATGATGCTTATGCTAGTGATAATGCACATGTCTCTTAATGTGAAGATTCTTATGCAACCAAACTATGACGTAAAATAACGATAAATGCATGAATGTAAATGCAAGAATTACTATTGAAACTATTAGATACTAAACCTAAACTAACACTACAAAACATGCATGCAAAAATCAATCATGATAAAGAGGATTCTTTAGGGGAACTTCGTCCACTTCAAGGTTCCTTAATTCTATGAAAGGTTTCAACCGCTACCCATTGATGCTAGAAATGTCTTCATCTTTCTCAATTTCAACCACCCCATGAAGATAAATAGTACAAACTATGTAAGGGTCAATCTATCAAGATCTTAACTTTCCTGGAAATAAATGCAATCAAGAATTATAAAGGACTTTCTGGCCAGGTGCAAAAGATTTTCTCAAAATATACCTACCATGAGCCACCTTCATTTGGTCCTTATACTTTTTCACACTCTCATATGCTTCTCTCCTAATCTCCTTTAATTTTGTGAGTTGAAGTTTCCTATTGGTGCCTGTTTTATGTCAATCAAGTTAAGTATTTTAAATTTCCAATTATGCTTTATGTTCTAACTCAACTGGTAGATGCTAGGCTTTTAGACAAACTAAGTGATAAGGTGGATTTCAATGGGAGCCTTAAATGTTGTATGATAAGCCCATAATGCATCACTAAATCATGAGGACCAATCTTTCCTTAGTGTTAATTGTCTTCTCTAAGACGTGCTTAATCTCCCTATTGGACACCTCTACTTGTTTGCTAGATTGTGGATGGTAGGGCATTGCAACTCTATAGGTAATACCATATTTCATATTAAGGATTCAAAAATCTAGTTGCAAAAATGTTTTCCACCATCGCTAATAATAGTGATTGGAGTACCAAATTGTGCAAAAATGTTATCCTTAAAGAACTGGACTACCACCTTGTGGTCATTGGTTTTACACACTACAACCTCTACACATTTGGATACATAGTCCAATCCCATAAGTATATAAAATTTTCCAAAGGAATTAGGAGAAGAACCTATGAAATCTATGTCCCAAACATCAAAAAGCTCAACAATCAAAATATGGTTTAAAGACATCATAACTCTACATCTTATGCTCCCTAATTTTTTACAATAATTTGTGTGCTTTATAAAAAACAAGAGAATCCCCAAAAATAGTAAGCATATAAAATCCACAATGCAAAGTCTTTTGCAATTGTCTTTTTTACATTAAAATGGCCTCCACAGGTATGGTCATGGTAAAAGAAAATGATACTATAATGATCGCTATCTAAATCATATCTCCTAATAACCTAATCAGGATAGTATTTGAACAAATTTGGATCATCCCAGGACAAGTACTTTACCTTACTAAAAAACTAGATCTATCTTATTCTGCACAATATGAGGGAAATTGATTAGTAACAACATAGTTCAGTATATTTGCAAACCAAGGTAATTGAGAAACATACATTAACTACTCATTAGGAAAAGAGTCACTAATGGTCATGGACTAACTAATAGACTCAATAATAAGTCTAGATAAATGATCTCCTACTATATTTTTAGAACCTTTCTTATCGCAAACTTCAATATCAAAATCTTGTACTACTAGTATCCAACAGATTAATCTAAGTTTAACATCTTTCTTAGAAAGATGATACTTCAATGCTGCATGATCTGAATAGATAATAACCTTTGATTCTAATAAATAAGATTTAAACTTATCCAAAGCAAAGGTTTACTGACAACTCTTTTTCTATGGTGGAATAATTGAGTTGTGCATCATTAAGTGTCTAGCTAGCATAATAAATCACATGGGTAATATATTAATGCACTACCCCAAAAGAGCACTAATCACAAAATCAGAGGAATTACACATAATCTCAAAGGGTGCCCTCCAATTAGGTGGCCTAATAATGGGTGCAGAGGTTGATAATGATTTGAAGAACTAAAAAACATGCTAGCAACATTCGTCAAAGTTAAATGCAGAGTCCTTATCAAGGAAATGACATAAGGGTCTAGAAATCTTACTAAATGTTTGATGAATCTATTATAAAATCCAACATGCCTGAGAAATGACAAATCTCCTTTGCGATCTGTGGTGGATAAAGGTTGGATATAAGTTCTACTTTAGCTTTATCTACCTCAATCCCATTATGTGATATAACATGCCCAAGAACTATGCCTCTTCTCACCATATCATGGCACTTTTTCTAGTTAACTGCTAAAATTTTCTCCTAGCACCTTGTTTAAATTAATGATAGGTGATTCAAGCACTAATCAAATTATGAACCTAATATAGAAAAATCATCCATAAACACCTCTAAGAAGCCCTCTACCATATTAGAAAATATGCTCCTCATACACCTTTGAAAAGTCACAAGAGTATTGCATAACTCAAAAGACATGCAATGGTCGGCAAAGGTTCTAAAAGGACAAGTGAAGGTAGTTCTCTCTTGATCCTCTGGTGCTATAGGAATATGGTTATAAGTGGAATATCTATGAAGGAAACAATAATATGCATATCCAGCTAACCTCTCTAACATTTGGTCAATAAAAGGAAGAGGAAAGTGGTCTTTTCTCGTGACCTAGTTCAATTTGCAATAAGCAAGACACTTGCCACCTAATGGTCATGTGGTTGGCACTAACTCATTATCATCATTTATAACTACCATGACTCCAAACTTCTTGTGTACAACTTGGACTGAGCCATCCCAAGTGCTATTAGAAATGGAGTAAATAATGTTTACATTTAATAGCTTCAATGGCTCAGCTCTTACAACTTCTTTCATGTTAGGATTAAGCCTTTATTGCATTTCCCTAAAAGGTTTTACATTCTCCTCAAGGTGGATGTGATGCATGCAAAATATGGGGCTTATATCCTTTATATATGCTATTGTCTACCCCAGAGCTGTCTGATGTTCCCTAAGAACATCAAGAGTTTACCTTCTTGTTTGTCAATAAGATTTGAAGTAATAATAACATATGACATACTAGACATGCTTAAAAATACATATTTTAAACTTTTTGGTAAAGCTTCTAGCTTGAAAGTGGGTGATTTTTAAGACTTGGAATTGGGGTGGGCTCAGAAAGTGGGAGATGGATTGGCTTTCTTGTAGGGCTTCAAAACACTAAAAATGCATAAGTGCAATTTTTAAGGATATTAATTGTAATAATTATGTGTATATTGCTACAATAAAAGGAGGGAAAATGATTGCAAAGTAAATGTGAATGAAGTTCAAGAATGTAAGTGAAGAAAACGAAAAGGTGGGCAGCTTAGAAAATGACAGGAAAGTAAATGTGAGTACAATACAAGAATGTAAGTAAAGAAAAGGAAAAGGTGGGAAGCTTAGTGGTTTAACAGTTAGATCTACCGTACATTCTTAACCTGGCCAACCCTAAAGAAAGAGAAAACTGTTGGAATTTTAAAAAAAAATAAAGCACTTAAGGTCCACATTTCTTGTAGAGATTTAGGTTTTTCCTCATTACTAAGTGGGAAGGAACTCGAAAGTTGTACCCACTTAGCACAAAAGAGTAATTTTAACTCATCCTATGGTATTTGGGTGTTGTCTATTTCATGGTATATTAAGACAGTGTGCATAGTTATTGTGCGAGAGACGTGCTTGGAGAGACTATCATTAGTGTAGAGTAAGATATAACCTAATACTACCTTTACATTCATGGTAGAAAAAGGGAAAGGAAAATAAAAATAAAAATAAAATTGATCGCACAAATGATGATGGGTGAATATTTGCACCATTCAACTTACCATAGGTTCATTGCTACAGCCCACATTCCCATGCCAACAATCTCACCGTAGAATTCTACATAGCAAGTTTGTCGGCATGAAACCTAACAAGCCAACTTTTGCTTTTGGACTTTCACATGGCTTTTTCACGTGTTTAGCTTCTAATTTTTTCTTTTTTTAGGAAATAAATGAAAACAAATGGAAGGAAAGTACAGGTGTGAGAATTCAAATTTTCATGACATAAACATTAAATCCAAGTAAGTGGACTAACCTTTACAACCTTATGGCATCAGTTGAAAACAATGTGCCAAAAATTATAATATAGAGTAAATTTGAGATTTTTACAAACATTAAAGGACTTTTCTACCCTAATCCATTATTCCATGGAGTTTGGGAGCATTTATAAATGGGAGGATAGAGAAAGTCTAGGATTCCTAATATCTCAATGCTTCTCTAACTCTCCCTAATACTAAGATCATCATGCCCTCATAGTTTACCTTCCCCCCTTCTATAGGAATTTAGGAGGGAGATGGCTGCTAATGTGGCTAAGATTTTTTATTTTATTTTTTGTCACCCATGATCTTGATAAAAACATTCATACTTTAGTTTACTTCCTGTGGTAAAAAAAGTGCAATCATCTACTAAAGTCATACTGCTAGGTGGGAAAGCTAATTGGCTTGGCTTAACTTGGTTGGCTCTGACTACCCTTGACTTGGCCTATTTTTGGCTTAGCTTAGAATTGACTTGGCTTGACTTCAGATTGGCTTATATTTTTGACCAAAGTCTATATTTTGATAATAACAAAACATCACTTATGATTAATTCTAACTTCTTTCCAAGAGTGTTATTGTGCATCTTTGTTTAGAAATAAATAGGAATCAATTCGGTAAAGTTTTTAATTAAAAATGTTTAAGTCACATGAATCCAGTCGACTTTAATTTGTTTTGAATTGACAAGAAAGACTTAGTAGTAGATCCAACTGATCAATTGCAATAGACTCTCTTTCTAGTGGGAGGAAATTGTTCACATAGATAACTTGCTGACATCTAGCAAAGAAATTTAAAATTAATAACATGTCAACAAGTTCTATTGAAGCAAGCTTCCTTAATCCTTGAGCTAATTATTTCTATTCTTTTGCATCATAGACCCTCTTTCTATCCATTGTAGTTGTGTTTTACTATTCAAGAGAAAGATTTTCTTCTTTATCTTTGTTATTGTTGAGAGTGGTGTAGCTGTCTTATCTTGGATAGTATTCCAAATGCTTATAATAAGGTAGAGTTTCTACAAGTGTTATAGTCCTTCACTTGTACACCAATATAGTGTGTATAAAATCTTGCAGATATTAACGGAAGCTCAAGGTAGGGATTACCTAGAGAGAGAAAAAGTAAGTGTCTTGGTTGACTGATTGAACCACTACAAAATCTTTTATATATGTCTAACTTCTATTGTACGCCAAACTCTTTCAAACTTATTTTCTTTTTTTGTTTGAGTACTAACTTGTAATTGTTCTCAAAAAATTATTTTAAGGCCCAATTTGTGTTCCCACAAACACACCCCCCCCCGCCCCCCCACCACCACCAAAACCCATTACACCATATTATATATTTGACTTAGTCTAGCTTGCTTGTGATATAGCCTTCCAATGGATATGAGTTTTTCCATGTTGCTAAGAGAGTATTGTAAAGTAACTCATCTTATTTCTTCTTATTATTTTGTGTTGTGACACAAAGCAAAGGTGTCTACAATAATATTATACTCCAAGTGGAAATCACTTTGATGTGTTTAATACAAGCATGAAAGACTAGGTTCATGGTGAGAAATGTGGCCCATAAATTTTCACATTATAGTTTGGCAAAATATTTGCTGTGACCACCTGGTTGGCTAAAGAGTGACACTTTGATCTAATGGATGAACAACCTATAGTGGGCTATTTTCTAACAGACCATAATAGGAGGTTTGAAACTAGAAATAGCTAGTAGATCACTAGTCATTGAGATAGCTAGCCCAATCAGCATCGAAGAATGCATGCAATCGAGTGGATGAAGACTAGTGAATGGTTAGACCATAAGAGTGTATTTAATGTATTGTTAGATCTTCTGTACAGCATGCCTATGATCCATGGTAGGTGCTCGCATGAACAAACTTTGTTTACCACACAGTATAGGTCTAGATGTGTTAGACTAAGGTATTAGAGTGCACTGACTAAGCTCCGATAGAATTGAGGATCTATCAAGAAGTGATCTATATGCTTAGAGAGCATGTGAGAGGGTGACTAGGCATTGCTCATGCATCAGTCATGTTGGTATGGACAAGAAGGTCAAGTGTGTACTACTTTTGAGAGAGAGTAAGCTTGCCATCCTTATGTTAAACTTAACCAAAGGAGTAGTGGAGGTCACCATGATCTGTGACAGAGAAGTGCTATTAGAGAGTGCATACCACTGCTTGAATTTGAGTGACTAAATTTCCAATCAGAAGGATGCCATTGACATATACTAACATGTGGAGAATAATGACTTTTATGATTATAGATTCAAAGCTTACTATCAATCTTGGATCCGTCAAAACACATATGAAGGAGGTGACAACTTAACTTGAAAATGCAAGATAGTTGGAGATTGTTTCAAGCCATAAATAGATTTTTGAAGCTCACAAACAAAGTGAGGATGAGTCTTGTTAGTGAACCCAATTAATTTACTCATGTGTATACATCTTTTGCTAAATTGCAACTTTTTGAAAGCATTGTTAATGTCTAGTTATCTAATCATCCATCTATTGGAGTGAGCAATGGAAAGTACAAATCAAATTATAGTGAATTTGGTAAGAATGAATGTTTCCGTGGTGTAAATCTTGAGCTTTTGAATGTAGCCTTTAGAACAAGGCAAGCTTTGTACATGTCAATGGTACTATGGTGTTTATTCCTAATGTCAAAGACCCATTAACACCCAGTGATGTTGAGGTTAGGTGTGCATGGAACTAGCAAGTATTGTTATGAATTAAAGCTTCAATCTTAGCCCACATGGTAGCGAGGATATTTGAGGGCTTCTTTGGAAGTTATTGGTATGCATTCTTCAACAGGTATAACATTCCTAGACCCATTAGGATATTTACAAGATATGTTACATGTGGGGGCATATTTTGCATAGGTATGTATGAAAATCATGTCATGTCACCTTTGGGATGCTTGATTAGGTAGTGCAACTTTGTTAGTGAGAACATTATCTACAAGAAAAGGTGTAACCAATCTATATGGTTTAATAGCAAGTAGTACAGCGGAATTGGGTTTGACTTGTGGAAGAGTAGTTTGAAGTGGCATGGAGGAGCTTAAAGAAGTCATGATGACAGCTAAAAGATCAAATGATCTGTTACTATGCCATCAAAACTTGTAAGAAATGAGTTAGTGTTGATAATGATACATGTGAGACTCTGTATGATTATGTCTGTGTATATATCAATAAAAAGGAATAAATAACTAATGTGATACACAAATGAAGATATCAACTTGTTAGGAAATGGTCATGATCATTCTTATCTTGCTAATTGCCTTGCCATGCTAGTCACTTTGCCACTTGTATTGTCATGTTGATCATTAAGTTTACATTCATCCTTAGCACACTACATATGGGAAATCTCCATGACGCTCTCGTAAAAGATGAGAGGCTTTGGTAAACTTGCAAACACATTGTGTGGTGGAGAAAAAGATATTTATTTATGAGCATTAGAACTTTATATGTATACAAATGTTGATCAGATTGGATTGTACATGTTTGATTTTGTTTTATGTTACAAATAGATAAAGGTTGTCTTTGTAACTTGCACTTGCTTTAATGTTTGGACTTTATGCTTTTCATTTCACATTATCAAATAAATTTGACCATTATACACATTTGGTTGCAATTATTAAGAGTTTTCTCGTGTAATAATATTGTTTTTATTATTTAACCATTTTATGCTTTGTAATAGATTTTTGGTCTCATGAGGCAGCTACCCATAAACCCTATATAAGGGGTACCCCTTACCAATTTCCTTGCACCATCTCCTCTTCTCTCCTCAATGCTCTCAAATTCTCTAATTTCCTATGCTCTAGAGTATATCTATTTTATGCATTCTCTTTTAGATCTCTCAAAGTTTACCTATTTT
Organism: Warburgia ugandensis; assembly: GCA_035236585.1. Classification (NCBI taxonomy): domain Eukaryota; kingdom Viridiplantae; phylum Streptophyta; class Magnoliopsida; order Canellales; family Canellaceae; genus Warburgia; species Warburgia ugandensis. The sequence continues at coordinate 43,890,789 of CP141128.1, forward strand.
GTGCATTCTCTTTTCAAGGGTTCATCCTTTTAAGTTCTCTAGTCCACTTTGAAGCTCAAGATAAAAATATGAGACATAATGTAATGACTCCAATTTTGTAACATTAAAATCCCAAGTTAGCAATGAAAAGCTCACTTTTTGGAAATAAGGGTATTTTGGCCATTTCACTATTCATCCTAACTAGACCCAGAAATTTGGTCCTGAAAATGGCACCATTAGGTGTGTCTCAGAAAAAGGAATCCAACAAGACTAAAATCACCCAAAACGGAGTTAAAATGAGCAAGTTATGGCCCTTTGAAGTTCAGGGGCAAAAATGTAATTTTTATTAAAAAACGGATTTAGCCTGAGAAACATAGGGGGCCATTTTGATACGGGCACCCCTCTTCTTCAACCTCCTAGAGGGTTCTAGAACGAAAGTGTTTGGAGGAGAAATCACTGCCATTCTGGAGGTTTCTCCACCGCCATTCAAGGGTGGTGAGAGCCCCCTCCAGAACCCTCTTATAGCTCTATAAATAAAGCTCTTGGGCGCCTCTAATGGCAGCCCAAAAGCTTGGGGAAAAACCCGTCGTGGAGACGCAACCAAGAGGAGAAAACGTGGAGAAAAACCCAGCAACAAATCAGGTATGCCCAAAATCCCTCCAAACCCGTCTTCCCCTTAGTCCTAGGCTAAGTTTCCCTAAGTTTTTGCATGAAAAATCATGCAAAACAAAGCTCTAGAGGGCCACAAAGGACCCAGGGACGATCCCTGGGGTGCACTGGTTCGACAGGGTCGAACCAGGGTGTCCCGAGGATGCCCCGGTCCCCCACTAAACGAAACGCGTCAACCCCAATCGAGAAAAACCAGCTGGCGCGTCCGTGGACGCGCCCACAAATGAAAAAGCTAGGCGGAAGCCAGGGTGCGTCTACAGACACGCCCGTTGACGCGAGACGCATTAGTCTCCCAAGCATCCACCTTGCTCCGTTTGACCTTTTATGTACATGTGATACTAAAAAGCTTATAACTTGAGATCTAGGGCTCCAATTGAGGCACCGCAAAAGGAGTTGTGTTCGTGTCGACGACGTGGACACATCCAAACCATAAAATACCTTATTAAGGCCCAATCTAGGTAGGCACGACTCTTAGACTATGATAGCAGCGCGGGGCCACTAAATCTTTGTAAACTTGATGATACCAAGGCCCAATTAGGACCTTAGGACACCCATAGGCATGGGGATGAACCCTTAATGCCTAAGCAGTAAGATCAACCACTCTAAAACCTATAGAAATAGGTCAAACTAACCTTGTTCCCCTAAACCATGTTCAGGAGCGTACGAGGACAACGGAGCTTGCATGACCAAACCAGGTAGGTGCTCTATCGCTACTAGACTTTTTAAAAAAAGAGCCATGATTGTTTTGAATGCATGTTTTAAGTTTAAGTTATATGACTTGTTTAGTATGATTTAATTTAGCATGCATATGACAAATATATTATGCATAGACATGCTTTGCAAACAATTGCATATATTGCATGATTTGTGAGCACTGAGTTCTTGAAAAATTGCATGTCCTTGAGGGTTACCAAAAGACGCTGGAGTGCCCAAAAGACGTTGGGTAGGCAGTTGTGAGGGACCCAAAGAGGACAGGTTTTGAGAAAAGAGGTTTTTGCTTGTTTGATCTTATATGATTTGGGCTAATAAGCTCGTGGATGCTATGCCGAGAGGTTTGGGTTGTCCTCCACCTCTACCACTACTAGGTGAAATGGGTACCACGCCCAAAAAGGGCAACATCCCTACGTCAACTGCATGTGGTATAGGGGGCTACCACTGGTGTTACTTCACTGGGTCAATGTGTCATATGCCCCATGGAGGCTATGACCGAGTGTCCTCAAGTACCCGGGGACCACACGGCGGTGAGGTCATGGGCATAGTTGGGCCCTATGGTTTCGTGGACTTACTTGCATTGCATATGGCATGACATGAGGTTGGTCGACCATACCATACCAAATATCCATGAGTTGGATTCAGTGGAGCATTTTATGCATATCATTATGTTTATGATATATATGATACTTTCGACTTGGATTATGCTATTCTTTAAGTCGTCAGTATTTCGATTCGACAGTGGTTTTTAATATCGATATTGAACATGATTGTTCGAACATGCACATGTTTTAAAGAGCATATGATTTTAAACACAGCATGCATTGTAAAACTAGTAGTGATAGACTCCTACTGAGTATAGTATATGCTCACCCAATCCTCAACATTTTTCAGACACAAAGTAAACACTTAAGGACAAGGTACGCCTATGACAGAAGACACCCAGACTAAGTGCAAGTAAGTAAACCCCTACCTTATCTTTCAATGTTACTTGATTGTAGTTACTCTCTATAGCTGAGGCTGTGACTAACACTTTCTTGGGAATAGAGTCAATTTAAAACTATGCCATGGCTAGATAATTGGAAACTATGTTTTGACACTCGGGGTTTTATACAAAAGATCGTTTTCCAAAACAAAAAGATTTTCATGCATTTCATATTTATAAAACAATAGATCTAGCCTTTTTATCAAATTTGCATCATATAAAACATGAGTCGTCACACATAAGCATACTGATCTTTATTTATAGAGTTACTAATTAGTGAAGTTCTTTTTGGTCATATGAGTTTATCAATTTTTTGTATTCTACTATTATTTAGTTTCTTATTAAAACTTTGGACTCTTGATATTTGATCTTGTTCCTAAGATGATTTGATTTCTTATTGTATTTTACAAATCATAGTACTCATGAGAGATGAAGATACCTATCTTTCAAAGATTTGTTATAACAAAAATTGAGATATGATTCAAAGTTTGTAATTTTTTGTTTTTAAAAAGGCATTTCATAAATTGGATACTAAAGTACATGCCTTAGGTTGATAATGCAAATCATTAAAGGAAAAAGATTAAGTTCAGCTTGGTTCAAATCCAGTAGATAGAGCTGTTGTGATCCTTGTACATTTTATAATCATCAACTATCTTCAACAAGCAACATTTGTAGTGTGCCTCTAAGCTAGGTTCAAAGAATTCAATTCATGAAAGTCAAGTACCAACATGTTTCCTTAATATGTAGTTTTTGGGATGCCAAAAACCGTACAAGTTGAAGTGAATAAAATAATCACTTTCTTGAGTATATCATCTTCAATGCTCACAACCAGAAAAGAAAACTGAATTGCATAACCGTGGCAAATTGTTGTCCATGACTCTTCTTTTCATTTCTTGGAGTGCAAATCTAGTTATAAGAGAGAGTGAGCTGAGAGAGTTGGATTTCATGGTTAGGAAATAGCTTGTCACTCATGTGCAATGAAGAGAGAGAAAGATAGAGGAGGAGAGGGAAAAATGAAACTTAGGGTTATGTGGTCTGGTAAATTGAAGAATTAATGATGCTTAAAAAAATGACCTAATGATGGAAATGGAAGGAATCAAGATATTTTAGTGCTACTAATAGCTTAATTTCAAGGTATTTCATCTCTACTTGGTGAAAATAATAGAAAACTCTTAGCAAGAACATGTTTCCACCATATAGATAGTGTAGCATCATTCTATTTCATCTTTAATTAATGAAAAATAATAGAACAACTTAGCATCAAGATATTTTAGGTGGCCAAAAAACTAGAAAAAGTTTAATGTCAAAATATTTTAGTGCTAAATTGCTTAGCATCAAACCTTTTTTTTTTTTGTAGTTGGAGAAAAACTTTACAACCAAGATGTTTTGGGCACAATTGATCCTTCATTTCGTTTATACATGATGACTAGTAGTTGAAAAAGGAGATCGATAAGTTTTTTACCTCAACTTTCTATTTGTTCATTGAATAGTGGTTGAAAGAACAGAGATTGGTGATTTTTTTTATCATTTTTCTTTTATTATTTTTCATTCTAAAGAAAGATTCTAATTTTTTACTATCTTTCCTTGTTATATTCTCTAATCTATAGTGAAAAAATATATTTGTGACTTTTTTATTCTCTATGCATGATTTGTGACCAGTGAATAGATCAGTGAATTTTTTATTTTTTGACCATATTTTCCTTATGAAATTAATTTCTCGTCATTTTTTCACTTAGATAAGGTTCACAAGTGGAGAAGTTAACTTGCATTTGAGGTAAAAGACCATTTTTAGACGTTCTTTTCATTTTTTCTTATTCATGTGACCTAACCTTATATGCCATATGTATGGAACAATTAAGTTAAAGGAGTCATTAAGATACTCAAAGAAGAACTTGATTGATCTTTATTATGTTTAGTTTATATAGTCCATCTTCTTTCTTTCCCCAAAATAAAATCCTCTTAGGTTTGCTTATGGAAACTTTACCATATTAGAATTGAACTTAGAAACCATGTTCATATAGTTATGACACTAAAAGGAGATTTCAACATATTGATGGAGGATGTAAGACATCAGAGAGCAAAAGATTATATTCACAAGGCATTTCTATTCAAAGTGTTGCAACTCCTGCAACATTATAGTAGTTATTGTCACCATATAAATTCGATGCTTACGGGCTTTAACTTGCTTTAGCTCCATATAGTCTTCTCATGATCTTGTCACATGTTTGGAAGAACTAGATTCAATCCATTAGTCCTCTATGTTGGTTATATCCATTGCTTTTCTTTTCAAGATAATAGAGTTATGGATGTCAAGGTTTTCCACACCTAGAGCAATTTTCCTTCAATTTATTTTTTTATTTTTATTTTTTAGATTTGAAATATACTTTTCTTTTACCTTTTGGGAAGTTGCGATGCTTAGGATTGTTGTTTTCTATTTAAGATGGCGGTACAGTCATAGACAATTTTTTCTTCTATCTTCTTTTGTATTCTTCACTCAACATTAGAGGTAGATTTCTCACAATAACTTCTCAAGCAAAGAAGTGAATAAAGATGATATAGTAGCATTTGAGTCATACATTGACTTGGCAATTTTGTATTTGATATGTATAAAAATATTACAAATATACCCCTATGTTTAAAAGGTTTTAGCCTTAGAAATCACTTAGTTATCAATAATTAGGGTTAATTCTACTATTTTGTAGGTCTAGTGTGCAAATGAAAAAGATGCATAAAATTTGCCAATTTTGCCCCTAAAAGGGTAATTTCACTGTCCAACCTACATCATAGGTTACACATGCCAAAAATGAAGTCCTAGAGGCTCAAAATGATCATTGGGTGTCACTATCAATGTCAAAGAGGTAAGAAACCTTAAATAAACTTTTACTCAAATGAGGGTGGAAAGGTAGCAAATTCAAATTCATGTAGAAGTGCATACATCCACCACCTTAAAATTGTTTATGAGAAAAGTTCAATTCAAATACATTAGAATCATATACAATGAAAGCATCTTATACATAAAAGAACACCGGGACCCACATAAAGACTTTTTATTTATTTTCTCTCTCTCCTACTCAACCAAAAGAAGAAGTTCAACCAATGATTGGACGTCTTATCCATTCAAGGTCATTCAATCCAATTGGTGGAGGGAAAATGAAGGATTATTTACATGTCGTAGTTCGATCCCATCCATCCAAGTAAAGGTAAGATGAACTAAGGGTAGGAGTGAAGTATTGGAAAGATTAAAACCCTAGCCACCTTTTCCATGTTGAAAAGTTAACCCAAAATCCTAAGTAAAGGAAGATATCAACCACCCATCCTCATCCTTTCATCCATGCATCATAGAGTTTCTTGAGGCATCACACACACACACACAAAATGGAGAAACACATCCCCACTCTTGGACTTTCTAATTTTGGAAACCCTTAGATTTTCTCCACCTACTTCCCATTTCTTTTCCTTTCTTTCCCATTTCTTTCCATTCTCACTTATTCCTTACTTACTTCTTTCTATTTTTATCTTATTCTATCCTAAATTCCAGTTCACTATCTCCATTTGAAAAAGATGCCCCCCACCTTCTACTTTTGACCAAAGTCAACTAACCTCCCAATCTAAATTTCGTCATTCCTTATTAAGGAATCTTATTTGTTTTCTTTCTTCCATCTTCTTCCTCATTCTCCCTTCTTTCTTTCTATTCTTCATGCACCATTCAACTCCCTTAGCATTAGACGCCCACCACCTTTGAAGTACATACACTCCTTCCTTTCTTGCATACTTTCTATATCTTTCTTCCCTCTCATCTTCCACTCTATCAAAATACACATACTATTTTCCCCTATTCTTTATGCACTTCTTTATTTCCTTCACCTCTCCATTCCACCTTTCTACACTTTCTCATACACACATCCACCCTCATCTTTCCTTAAATTACATGCACACACCCCTTCTCTCATCTTTTTCTTCCATGCTTAATCTTTCCATATTTCTAGTCTTTCATCATTATCTTTTCTCTTTCTTTTGGGATTTGGGAATAAAGGAAAAGGAAGAACATATTTGAATGTTATCAAGGACTCTTCTAATTCCTAAAGTATGATTGAGGATTTCCTTGGGTTTATGGCATGCTTGGTTAAGGAGATGAGAAAAGTTTGGTTGTAGATTAGTGTGCTTTGGGTTGAATATAAGTGTATAGGTGCTTGTTGAGTGACATAACAAGAAGACCATAAATAAGTGTTAGAGCTTGGATTTGAAGGATTAGAGGATGGGTAAAGAGCCTTGTTGAGTGAGAAAATGAAGGACGCCTATAGCAGCCACTTCAAGGAAGTCTCTGTATTTGCTTTAATTTTCTTTTGTTTCTTTATTGTAATCCTTGTAATTCAATATCCATTAATGAAAAAGTTATTTTCCTTTTCATAGTTAGTTTTCTTTCTTTCCTTGCTTTATGTATTAGTTAGCTATTTTTGTTTATTTTCTTACTTTCAATTAGTTGCTTAAATTAATTATTTAGTTTAAAGTTCTCCCATTCTTTCCTTGTTGGCTAGGTTAGAGTAAAGCAACTTAAGTTATAATTAGCTCCTATTTATCTAAGGGTCCTCATGGAATCAACCTGTATTTATCAATTCTATAATCCAATAGGGTCATTCACTTGTGATAATAATTAAGACACATCAAGCATTTGATGCTGTTATTGGGTACTCGGAATGTCATTTGATTAAAATTTATGTTTTCTTTAATTTACCACTAGTCATAGCCTTATGTTTGCATATAGAATTGTGTCCTTTATTTTTTCATACTTTCCACATTCCTAAAAGAATGTGATACTTTCCTTCTTATTTGTGGAGGAATTTGGAGAAGAATAAATATATAGAGGAAGACCTTAGGATAGCTTTCTATTTTATTTTTATTTGAGTGGATTGTAGCGAGGACGTGCTTGTACATTTTTACATACACCATGATTCATTTAAATTTAAAATAAAGGGGTGCAATAATACAGGTTAAGAGTGGGCCATCTTAACTTGGAAGAGGAGGTGGCATGTACATGGACCCACCCTTGTATGAGAAGACTATTTCTAGGGCCCCACTATAAGCTATCCTAACTTCTTTCCAATTCCTATATTAGGTTGCATTGTTAATTTAGTTGTATTTGGATGGTAGTTTAGAGCATATAGAATCATTTACTTATACTTGTTGCATTCTATGCTTTCCATGCATATTAGGGCACATTTACATTATTTAAGGTGAATATATATATATGTATATATATTGATTGAACTATGTGAGAATGCTTAAATAAATTAGTAAGGGCACTCCCCCTGCAAGATGAAGGGTATATTTAATCATGATCCCTTGGCCCACTTATCACCTTACGCATAATCCAAGCCTCAACAATTAAATTAAAATCAATCTACTAGAGTCCATCATAGATTTAGAGCTCACAAGACCCCATTGGAAGGAGACAACCTATTGCCACTCCAGTTGCCATTATTTGATGAGCTATATTGATATTTTAGTGACTAGCTTTGCCAACACATTTTATGACTTAGATCATCTACTACTGATGGTGTAGCTTTAAAATTACTAGTAAGTGTATGAATCAAAGTAGTATTGCACGTGAGACAGGTAATCCCACAAGGAATTTTACAAATTTGTATATTAGATGGATCTTATTTAAGTGCTTAACTTCAGCCAAAGAGGGATGGATTTTCAATTAAACTAGAAAAGTAAGCAACAAGAAATGGGAAATGTGCACTAAATTAGAAACTACTAGTAAAGGAAACATGTTAAAAATAAAGCTAAGCAATGGAATTAGAAATTTAAATAACTAGCATGCATTCAACAAAAGAAACTAGTGCAAAACTAGGAGGATTGAAACAAAGATATTTACTTTAAGGAAACTTACAAAAAGCAAACTTTCCTAATTTAACACTTTCTTAATTCTAAAACTTTCCAAAAATGGAACCTTCTACAATTTAATTAGGAAACTTTTTGAAACTAAACTAAGATATAAACAACTAAATAAAACCTACTAAGATAATATTAAGCAACTAAATTAACCAAGAATCAAAGAGGAATGTAAACCTAATACCATGCACATGATCTATGGATTGTGCGAATAGTTCATAGGTTGAAAAAATAGCCTTAATTGATTATGTAAAAGCAATCTATCATGAAATCTAGCCAATTAGCTTAAAAAACAACCTAAAAATCTAAATATTAAGGAAAAAATTTCTAGATTTGAAATACTTAAGAGCATCAACATAAATCAAGCATACAAAGCAACTAAACAAGTAATTTTTATGCAAGAGAACAATCTAGATTTGAAGTACTTTGATCATGGAAACAATTAATAATAAGAAACCTTAAGTAATTTTACTTAATCATTGCCAAATTACACAAAAAATTTGTGCACATATTACATGTATATAAATATGGAAATTATGCATAATTGAGTGACTAAAACAAGATCTAAACAACCACTTCATCACAATATAATTGTAACACCCCAGATTTTTAAGAAATTTTTTTTTTTTTTGACAATTTAAATAAGAGCATTTGGGATCCCATGAGAAAAGATTTATTTAACATTTTACTAAACCTATCTTAAAACTCCGGGTGTTAACTTTTCCTTTCTCAAAATGACGTACATGTAATTTAAACATAAATAAATGATCCGCGTATAAATCAACGTCAAATAAATAGGCGCCTTTATTTTAAATCAAATAAACGTTCAAAAGACAATAATAATATGGCCCAGGGTCTATCCATCATAACATCCCACATAAATGTCCAACATATGTCCAAAGATCTAAATCACATCCCAATATAAAATATGCAGTCCATAATAAAAATCCAAATGATAATCCTGTTTAATGACTCACATCACTGTCTAATACTATAGAAAAATGGTCTTCAGCAGCTCTCACGGCTTCTCAACAGCCTTGCCTTTCTGTTATCGCGCTCGAGATCTAAGGCATTGCAAAACAAAGCAATGCCTCAGCAAGCTATCGCTTGTGTAGGTACATAGACAATTAATGTAATAAATGCAAGAAATAATGAACAATACTGATGAAAAATCTAACATTTATGAAGATAGTGATATCATAATGCCATGTTCAATAAATCCCAATTTATTCCATATGCTAAAACATGAAATTCACGAAGTTAAAACATGACATGAATCAATAAAATGGAGCATACATCCAGAATAAGGGCACCCTAAGGTAATGGGTCCCATCACATCGCACTAACATCCCTGATCAGGAGTACACGTAGTCAACCTCTGAGTGTCGTCACACCCAGGCATATCATCAATAACCATGCTCATCATACATGCACACATAATAAGAATATGGGCCATCATGCTGCAGTGGCAACCCTCCATGGGTATCAACCACCGCCGCTCCCCGTCGACACCATAACGGGAGACTTAGCGTCTGTCCCCATGGAAAGGCTCAGACCGGTAGTGTGGACTATCCATGTTACCAAACCCCTACCGAATGCCATCTATGGGCAGGTGTCTATCATATCACAAACTCATCACATCATAATCTCGAAAGGTGGGTGGCCGGCCCTATCCCTCCTAGCATGACGCCCACCGGGCGAGAGCACCCGTCATCAAATATAAAACACGGAAATCATATGTATATGCTAAAACTCAAGAGCACTTATAGCTTGCAATCCCCAAGACATGCCCCTCATCCTGGGGTTAGCCTATCAAAGGACCAGCTAATAAGCCTCTATTCTCATTTCCATGTAAATCCATGCATTTTCTATATACATAATAAGAAATAAGTCTCTAAGTAAGCATAACAAATTAACATCATACTTGTAAAAGCATTTGAAATAATTTTATTCAGTAAAAGATTTCAATTTGGAATAACCATCCTGTACGCAATGTAGCATGAAATCCACGGTAAATAATAATTGCATTTTAAAACACAATCACACATGATGCTATGTTTAAACATGGTTTAAAAATCAAGGCAAAACATTAGTTGTCGTCACCTACCTCAGTGTGAGATCACTAGCTTGCTAATAACTCCCTTTAATTGGTATATTCAAGTGCACCTGTATATGTCACATCACTATTTTAAAAATTTTCTAAATAAAAAGTGGTCATTTCTAAGTTTTTAAGTTAAAACTAGGTCCGCGTCGTCAATACGGTCACAGCGCCTCTTCCGGATCGTGATTTGGACCTCTCTAGCTCCCAAAAATCAAGTTTTAGTGAAAACTACACTAAAATGGGGCCTGCCAGACCACCATAAGGTGGTTTAAACCGGCGGCACCCTTTTCCGCCGGTTTACACTGACGTACACGGGCGCACGAAGACGCACGCCGACGCAGACGTCGTACGGGACGCGCGTCGTGCGTCACGGTCGCCAGGACGCGCCGCGTCCCGGTCCCACCGCGACAGCCAACCGAGGCCGTCCCGCACGCGCGCGGCGCCGCGCACGCGTGCGACGACGACGTCATACGACATCGTCCTCTGTGCGTCTCCGCGTGCGTCCTGGCGTCAGCACCAGGGCGCCGACGCCATTGACGACGCCGGAGAAGACGACCGGATTCCGGTCGCCTCCGGCGGAGCTACAGAGCTCCGTTTTGCGTGATTTTTGCGCCATTTTCTTCAGAATTCTCTCTAGAATCCATTTATGCCCTCCTTTTTCACTAATTTTCTCAAAAACCATGGTTTTTAAACGATTTTTCCCAAGTTCCTAAAAACCTCCCTAGGTACTGGTTTTTGAGTTTTCTGGGCAATTCCACCGTTGGATCACTCCCAAATTTAAAGGGTTTGCTCTTGGGTGTCTTTTGCACTAGTTGGACGGTGAGATTTCCAAACGGACAACGTTTGGTCTATGAAATCACGCTCCAACAGTAGCGTGCACAAAGCCCCCAAAAATCCGATTTTTTTCCTAATTTTTAAATGGTTTTCTAATTAATTTTCTAATTAATAAATACAGAAAAACATGGATTTGAGGCTTACCTTGCACCTGGCCGGAGTTGCTCGTGTTGCCGGGGCTCCACTCGGGGAAACTTCAGATTTTTGCAGTCTAGGGTTTTGCGTATCATTCATGGAAAACGCTCAAAGTGGAGCGTTTTGGCTCCTAGAGGAGCATAGATATAGGGTTTTAGAGTCTTGGGGAAGAGAAACTCTTCCCCACACGGCTCTTCCCACGTCTCTCCGGCAATTTCGCCGGACTGGTAGAGACGTGTGTAGACAGGGGTGCCGTTATCAATTTGGACCCCTGTGTAACACGTTTCTGTCTAAAGACCATTTTGCCCTTACAACTTTGACGGCTCATAACTCCCTCGTTTGAGCTCCGTTTTTTGCGTTCTTGGTGGCGTTGGATTCGTATCGACGAGCACTTTCTAATTATTATGTTTTCAGGAAAAAATTTCATCCATAAATTTTTATTTTAATTTATTTAATAATTTCCTATTTTATCTTTAAAAATTAAGGATATTACAATAATGCTTATAAACTAGAGTATGATAACATGCAAATAATGCTTCTAAAGGAATTCAAGAGATAATATGGCTAAGGTGATAAACTAAAGAAAGGAAAATGGTGCCTAAAAGCAAGATGAATCTAAGGAGAAAAACGTGCAAATTAAGGGAGGAAATCAATGACCTAAGTTTCCTCTTCACTTGGCTGTCACTACCAAAGAAGATTTAACTCGGTTCTTCGGTGAATGAATGAGGGAAAATAAATAAATAAATAAAAGAAAGGAAACAAGAACAAAAGGAATTCAAGGTGGAAAAATTCGTATACAACTAAAGAATAAAACAATGAAATACTAAGGATATGAAATTAAAGCAATGAAAGTAAAACTACTAACCTGAAATGGAGTGTAAAAATCTAAGAAAATTAATAGGGAATCCAAAGAAGAATATCCTAAATGAAATCCAAATTCCATGCTCCAAAGAACACTAAAGAAGAGTGTTATGTCTCAAGGTTTGTCACCAACCTCTACTTAAGAAAAAAAAAAACATTGGAAGTCATGTGCTACATATAGATGGCAAGGTTTTGATTTTGGTGAGGATTAAATTGAAGAATAAAATGTGAATTTAGATCTTGGAATTCATTAAGGAATCTTAGGTAGAGAATGAGATGGAGAGATGACGTCATGGTGGATGCCATAATTAGAAGGGGGGATGCATCAACTTCTTAGGAAGGAGGCATGGAGCACCTTCCCTTCTAATTAGGTGATTTTTCTAGTGGAGAGGGAGAAAAAAGAAAGAATGGAAGATAGGAAACATGGGAAAGATAGGGTTTTGGATTGTTTTTGGTGTATAACTTAGATCTAAGGGTTTTCTAATTAGGAAACCACCTAAATTGCCAACTAAGCAAGGGGGAGGCATCACCTTCTTAGGAGGTGGCTTCCCCTTTAGTCAAAATTGTGGAACCCTAGAAAGTTGGATGGAAAGAAAAGAAAATGGAAAGTGGAAAGTAGGAATTCTCTCTTGATTGGTCCACATATGCATGATCATCTTTCCTTTTACAAATATCACTCAAAACCTTCTAATTATCCCTTAAAATTCACACTTTTAACATAGGATAATTGCTTTAAAAGTCTTCTCCAATAGTGTGACTCCATGTGGCATGGTTCCATGTGGCTTGATGACTTACTTTGATGTCTCATTCCTTAATGGCTTGAATGGCTAATTCCTTTGGCTTCAAAACTTGAATGCTTAGCTTCTTTAGGTTTCCTTGTTAAACTAGGAAACCTCATGAATGGCTCCAATTTTCATGAAAAGTAATGTAAATGCATGGCTTGTTGGCATGGATCATTTTAGTCACCTTGATGCTTCCCATTGCATTCTTTTACTTGCCCTAGAATAGCCTTTGAAGCTTGATCTTGCTTTAAAATAATGACATTTAGGCTTTGGACTAGATCTTGTGACCTTGATCTTCAATTCTCATCTCGATCTATCTTGGCCTTTGGATCACCTTCTCAACACTGATAAAAGATGAAAAATCCTAATTATATCTAAAAAGTTATGAATATTTACATACTTAATCAAAATTAGCTTTTGAACCTGCAAAATATCAATCTTTTGAATTATTAGGTGAGAAATGCATGTATTATGAAATTTTGAAAAAATAACTAGAATTATGCATATATTTTATAACCCAACCTACTAATAATTGGGTACTTTTTATACAAAATTGAACACTTATCACCCCCCCCTCTTAACCAGCATTTTGCTAGTCTCAAGCAAAACATGTAAAAAATCATGAAAACACAAATGTTTGTCATTCCATAAGTACTCACAATTGCATTTAGCGTATGTAAAAAGACCTTAAACCCCTAGGTTACACCAAGTGGCAAAGTTAAGCCTCGGGTGGGTTTGCAATGAATATATCCACAAAATTTGATAAGGCTAAGTCCGTTTATTTATCTCAAAGAATTATGTTCCATTTGCACTCTACTAGCTTTAACAACCTAATAAAGATGAATGAAAAATTCTACAAGTTACTCATATAACAAAGTCATTTCATTACAGTTTCATCTCGGAGTGCAATGAGTGTATAGGCAACATAAGTGAGGACTTCCAAATAGTAATCGTTATTGCTCCATCAAAAAGATGTCATGACCTCAAATTCTCACTAGTATACACTCACAAATAATTCTCTCAAAGAGAGGAGCCAATCAAATTTCTCTCTTTATGTGATCAGATCCAAAGATACTGATGGTTTACATAGTTCCTTTTAAGCACAAATGATACGAAGAAATGTGATCCCTAAGAATAGATTGCATTACCAAGTCCAGTATGGGTAGTTCACTTTAATTCGTTTCTATTTACATCCTCTTTGAGGCTATCTTCTACCTTAAGATCAATAGGTCTTTAGATAGGACAAAATCTAAGCTTAGGATAGGTTCTAAAAGGAAGGGTATAAAGGTTTCAAAGGTTTAAATCTGAGCAGAGGTCTTTAATTGAATGTTTGTTCGGACAACTTTTTCTCTTAATTACACTGAAGTGAATATCTTTTCTATATTTTCCTCTCTCTTTTCTTCATAACTTTTCTTTATTTTTCAAATAATTCTATTTCTTTTTAACTTTTATTTTTTATTTTGAAGTAAAGGTTTTTTTTTTGTGACACCCCAAATTTTTCATGAAAATTTTTCTTGTTTATTTCAAAAGGTGGCGCACCTCTAAATTTTATAATACAAATTTGTAGGTCATTTTTTCAAAAACCTGGATGTCACCTTTATGCTCACATTATTCATATATATAGTTTTCTAGAAGATAGAAATTTATTTCTTAAAACAGGACCCATCTAGTGGTTCCCTTGTACAACTCCTATAACATTATATTAAATGTCCAATATCACAATTCAAATGATTAACTATACAATAAAAAAGCTTTAATAAAATGTATACATGAGCACAGAAGTATGGTTGCTGGATTCCTCTTCTTGTGTACATCTTCTCATGTCTATCTGTATCTGAGATATTGTAAACATAAAACATTTACAATATCTCAACAAGCTATGCTTGGTAAGGGAGTTTAAGAAGCAAGCTAAATCTTAAGATACATTAGTTATTCCATAGTAATTAGAATATTCATTTTCATAGCAATTTTATTGAATTGGATTTGCTGTATGTTTCACATTTCAATAATCCATTTATAAACAAATATCTACATGTTTCATAATCATTAACAATCCATTGATAAATCAATTATTAACATGTTTCATAATTATCAATATCTACACGTTTCATAATTATAAGCAATCCATTGATTTATCAAACTTCTTTAATAATTATTTGTTATCTAAATAAATTAATCCAATTCCATGAACCATACACTGCATAATAGTTCTACCCATTCATATACCCACATGAAACTTATATGAAACTATGCCCTCAATCATATACATATAGCATATGCACACATATATAGAAATTGTTAAAAGACATACAAAATTATGAATATAATAATGTCCCCTAGTCTACATTCCTAGACTATATTGGGTTTCAAAATCATACCCCTCATCATGTGGGGTTCACAATCATCTAGCCTCTACTGGTATATCAGTATAATCCTCATGCCCCTTACCATACGGGGTCCACAATCCTCTAACCATTGCTAGAAAAATAATATAAGGCATATCATCATACCATATCATATAAGGCATCTCATAATGCATAATGTAAGCACCATAGTGCATCAAATATAAGGAATACCATGCTGTAGTATGATCTATACTAGTGCGCTCAGATAACTACCTTGTTCACCATTGATACCATGATGGAAAATATTGTGTCACTACCCATATGGGGAGACAGGACTTTCATAGTGGGGCCTTCCCATAATTGCCCCACCTGACTTTTAGCCTCTCATAAGGCAAGGTATCATCATATAATCAAATTTTAGGAAGCAGGTGGCCAAACCCTTATAACTTCCCTAACATAGCACCCCCAGGCATATGCCTATATAAAATGAAACTTTCAGGCCTCCATGCCCTTATGTAAGATAATTACAATAGTGGGCAATTATCCTATTCATATATTTCATAACAAGAATAACATCCTCACTTATTTGGTGATAACCCACTCAGGATGTATCCTATAAACCTGGACTCATATATCATCAATATTGACACGGTACCCATGTGCCATAAACATAATTTCACAATTCACATACATGATGTACAAGTCATAAGCATCAATTATAACATGCAATTCTTTTAATTAACATTATTTCATCATTTCAATTTAAATCATGTAGGATATCAATCATACCATTTTAGTTTCATGACATCTATAATCAGAAATAAGATCATGTTTAGAACATGCATCTTATTATTTAGACATGTTATCTTAAATTTTCACCTACCTCATGTGACGCGTTCTTCAATTCCACAAGCATTGATTGCCATCCCTTCACGCTGGTAAAATCTTCATTTTTACCTAGTCAAACAATCAATTAGTAACTTCTAACTGAATGATCTTATTGAATGAGCTACATTGATCACGATCATAGAACTTGATCAATTTCCATACCTGGATCCTAGATCAATCTCGACCATTGATAAAGATTAGTGAAATCTTCTCAAATCAAGCGTATGATCTTAAACCTCTCATAAAATTCTTGATATACACTTCCTAAGGGTCATGATAAATTATGTGGATTGCAAAAATGGAGTTAGATCATCATAGATCAGATGATCTAACCATCGATCAAATGTCTAGTAATTTCAATGGTTAGATCTTTTCGGATCAAAATTTGAGAAGATGGGTTTTGTTCCTTGCATCACAAGGATCACGAGGGAACTCTCAGATTTCAAAAACTCCTCTTGGATTGATCAGATTCTAGTTTTGAAGTTCAAGGGTTAAATTGGGTCTTGTCCAACCAAGTCAGAGGCGACCAACTCAGGTGATTGTGAAACAGCAGGGAAAATAAGGGTGGATGGTAATTGGTGGCCGGACTAGCACTGTCTGATCCCGGCCATCAAAAAATGCAAGCACACCTGAAAACTGGGCCATGCTAGTGACAGGGAAATGCAGGGAACTGGCAGAGATGGTGGTGGTCGGATTATGCACTGCCCATTCTAGGTCACCAGAAACCGTAGGGGAAATGAAGACCAAGGGGAAAAATCCAATGATCCCTAGTGGCTCTAAACACACTAGCTAGCTTGAAGGACTGCCCGTGCTGGTACCATGGAGAAGACAAGGGAAGGAGGGTTATCTATGTTTTTCCTTTACAAGCTTTGAGATCCGGCCGACATCATCATTGGAGAAAGAAAGGAGAAATTTGGGGTTTCAAGATATGGGTTTGGCTGAGTTCAATGGCGGAGAAAACGGGGGACAGATCTGAGAGAGAGAAAAGTGTAGAGAGAGTGAGATCCATTAAGACTTGGGCACATCAAAGATGGGGGAGATCCATGTGCTCATTCCCTGTGAGTGGGAATGGGTATCTGCTCAAGAAAGAGATCGGAGGTAGGGATTGTACACTAGAGATCTAGGTTTTACAAGTGATGGGAAACAGAGAGAGAAAATTGATAGGGATTTGGGGTTTTTGGTGATGCCAGAGATCACAGTTGTGGCTGCCCGGTTTTGCAGATTGTCAATAGGGGAGATCAAATGGAAGGGGTTGCTTGGGGGATTGTCAAAAACCATGGGTGTTTGTCGGTGATTATGTAGCATGAAAACCCAATAAGGTTTTCTAATCATGCTCGAATTAATGGGGATGGTGCCTTCATTGGGGAAAGGAGTGAACTGCTTGGGAAAGGCAACCCCAGGTGACCGGAGATGGTGGGACACTACCATCTGGTTGCCGGAGTTTGCGGGTTGCCCGTAGGAGGAAAAGGTACACTAGATGGAAGGGGGAAGGGGAGTGGAAAGCTAGAGTTAAGGTTATCAGGTCTGCTCCTATAATGACTAGAACATTTGACGCTATTTTTGCATCACTTTTAGTAAATTGAGAGAGAAATTGATTAATTTGGAAATTTATATAGAATTAACTATATTAAATGTTCTATTTTAATTAAAATATGAAACAAAATAATTTGTGAGAAAAATTAGCACCATTAGATTCTACACTCAAAATGGAATCCAACGCCTCAAAGAATGCCGAAAACGGAGTTCATATGACCAAGTTATGGCCTTTTAAAAATGAGGGGCATTTTTGTAAAATCCATTTAAAACAAGAGGGACTGAAAACGCAAGGGGTTGATTTGATAACGACACCTCCCCACACACGTCATCGTCTTCTTCCTCCAGCCAAGTAGTGCACAGCACCACCATTGTTGATGGTGGCACCGCCATGGGCAGCACCGCCTTTGCAGGGTTATAAAAAGCCCTTTCCCCCTCCTCTTTGATCATCCCTTCTCCTCCTAATCCAGCCACTTCGAGCTAGGGTTCTAGTAAGGTTTACATCATAAAAACCCCTCCTCTAGCTTCCTTCACGATTTTGCAACACTGGCCCAGGTTTTTCCTTCAGGCCGGCCATCCTCCTTTCCCCTCTTCTTCCCCATTTTTGCCTTGGTTTCACCAAAAAACCAGGTTTTTTGTTCTTCGTATTTTTCGGCATAAAGGGTTTGGGCGACCCCGAGAGAACACGAAAAATCTGCCCAAGTACCCCTCTTCTTCTCTTTCTCTCTTTCCCCTTGGATTCCCCTCTTTTTCAGCCAAGATCCATGCTGGATCTGGTATTTCTAGGCCAAAAATCACCGAAGAAAGCTGGGTTCAACCTGACTCCATACGAACCAGGCATCCCAAGACCGCTGCGCGTAACCCGCACCCGGGATGCACCCCTAGGACGGACTTCGAGCGTGCACAGCATGTGGGCGTGGGTCCTGATTCGAACAGGGCGTGAGAGTGTCTTGGGAGCCAAGACGCTCCGTGCCTGCACTGAAGACGCATCTACACAACGCAGTTCAGAACCAGCTATAGCAGGGACAAAACCCCTGAGTTCCAAGTGGGTAGATCATCGAATGAGGCAGCCTGCGAGGGAGCATAGTTGGCCCTATGATTTCCACTATATTGATATACATATAGCATTTAGATGGTCATAAACGAGTACGCATGACCAGTCGACGTGATGTATTCGCCGAGAGATCCTTGTGCATGATACTTATAGTGATGCCAGCATCTGTTTTGAATGATAACTATTTTACGAGTTTCATGATTATTATATCTTACTCGTTGGTTTGATGTGGTTGCCAAGATCTTACTACTTAGATTTAATAACTTCTAGTGATATTGATATCATTGAACATTAGGTTTCGGAAAAAGCTTCCATAGTTGAAATTTGCAAACAAGCTTATGATTTATGCATAAAAATGCATGTTTACACAAAAAGGAAAGTGCATAATGTTTTTCATGGAAATCCTCTTCTAAAACCATGTATGTTGCATGCCGTGTTTTCAAAATAGTAGTATCAGATCACCTACTGAGTATGAGTAATACTCACCCAAATATATGATTTTTACAGATTAGTCCAAAAGGAATTAGAAGAAACTCCAGGACATGTTGGTGTCACGATCAAGTAAATGAAGACAAGACAAGTATGAATGTAAGTAAACTCTCTACCCCTTTGGACATGTACCTGTACTTACTACAGTTGGGCTGTGAGCTGTGACTGGATAGACCTGGGAAGTCACTTATGATTATAGTAATTTTCAAAAACTACTTTGTTTGTTGTGAAAGCAATTGACACTCGGGGTTTTCAAAATAAATTTAAAACAAAAGATTTTTCCACTGCATTGCATTGTTTTTATAAAATTGTTTTCAAATAGGGATGCATCCCACATTAGAAGTTAGGTTTGCATTTTAAAAATGCTTGGAAAACCCAGGTCATCACAATTGGTATCAGAGCTCAGTTTTTTCCTTTCACAGCCAGTCCAGCATGTCCAAGGGTCATAGACACTCAGGATAATTAAGAAGAAGTAGTCTAAATAGAAGTAGTAGAGATGACTAGCGTGAGAAATGATATTAATTCACAAAGCATTTCACCATAAATAAATAGGTGAAAAAGGAGATGGATCTAGCAAATACTTAGGTATTGGATGGCTTAAATCCTATCAAAACCATAGGAAATAAGGATCGTTGTGCAGTGGTGCAAATAGGAAAATTCATATATGAATTAGATTGTGATGAGAATGATAAATGAAGATGTTAGTGAACTTATTAATAGATAACTTTGACTTGTAATAGATCAATCAAAGGTGAGAAAATCAAAGAACCTAGATAGTTATCTTACCATCATAAAGAATATCAGAATATGAGTACATTATCAAAAGGGATACAACATGAGTATGATAGGGGATGTAAAAGACGGAAGAATGGTGTCAACTAGAAATTAAATTCTACAAGTAGTTTGATGTTTATATCAATTGTTGCAATTAGAATCTTATCGAATCCATTAGCTTATGAGGAACACCAATGGATGTAGTCCATAAAAAGGAAAAGTTGATGATATCCTACCTTGCCACTATATAATTAAATAAAGTTATATTGAAAAAGGAAACAAGACAAGACAGCAACTTGCCCATTTGTTTCTCAGCAACTAGGGTATCATCAAGGATTAATTTGATGTCTTGATACCATAGAGGAAGATTGGAAGAGCAAGTATCTTAAGGCCATTATTTAGTCATTACCTTTGGAGTAATGTTGACTGAATAAAGGTATCCCACCCTAATTAATCAAATATGTTAGTATCTATGAGACAGTAGTCTAAGTTATGTACTAAGAGGGATGTTATAAGTACATAGACATGAGTTTTCCCTAAAAGAAGTTACTTGTTAGACTAAGTCATTAGAGGGTTTGAGGTCAGTTAATTAAATTACATCATGGAAGAGATACGAGTACAATGAATACAATAGCAACTAAGACATAAGCAAAAATAAGAAGCAATTTAAACCAATGCAAAATATTTTCCAAACCTTAATAGATACCATGACAGGGTGTTGAGGCCACTTTGGGTCTGAAAGATGCTACTTGGATTGAAAAGAAAGGCAGATAAGCATCGATCGCTTTAGAGACCTTTGAGCTTATAACCTATATATCTGGAAAGAGATCAACAAGTAATCAAATAAATTCTCTTTCTATGTCTAAGAAAATGTTCCATGATTACCTGAGTGTTTTTCAAACTTGTTGATTTAACAGCTTCAACACAACTTGATATAAAACCTATTGAATGAAAATTATTGTTATAAGCTAAGAATGAGGGGACACTTGAAAGATAAATTTTGAGGAATTGAGAGAATCACTACTTATGATGATACCTCCTGACAATGAAGACTAAA
This sequence comes from Warburgia ugandensis, assembly GCA_035236585.1. Classification (NCBI taxonomy): domain Eukaryota; kingdom Viridiplantae; phylum Streptophyta; class Magnoliopsida; order Canellales; family Canellaceae; genus Warburgia; species Warburgia ugandensis. The sequence continues at coordinate 43,911,881 of CP141128.1, forward strand.
TGGTTGATGATAAAGCCTTGATAAAAGATAGAACTATATATTATAGGAAATGGAAGGAGAAAATTTAAGGTAGCCAGCACATTATAAGGTAATATTTGATGTTAAATTGCCTTTAAACAAAAATTTAGTTGTTATATGCATATACCAAGTATGAAAAATCAATTGAAGGAATTTCCTAAGGACTAACTTTACTAGATCAAGTATAGAACTTTTGGCTTGAAAGGTCACGAAGAAAATCATCAAGCAAGGAAAGGATAAAGAGGATAATGACAAAGGATTTAATCATGACCTAGTAAGGGTAATCTATTAGGGATAAGAGACTTTTGACATAAGTATGAATATTGTTGGAAATTCTAATGAGAATTTTATGTGAATAGTGAAATAGGCCTCCGGACAAGAACATTCGACCTATGATGATGAATTGACCATTAACATTTGACACGAGTTTGGATAAATTCTTCAAGGAGAAAAGCATTTGATGGATTCAATAACTATGAAACTAGGTATATAGTTAGGACATTTTACTTTTAGTATATGATAGTGTCATTGATGGAAGATGCTACTCGATTGGCTTTCATAGTTTTATTTTGAATGTAAACTTTGGTTGAGAAATCAAGTCACATATGGAAAACAACAAACAGTTGAAATTCAAAGTTAATCAAGGGTTTGGCTTTTATCATTGATATAATTGGAGGACACATGATACCATATCAGCTATTGAAGTATCTTGGGGAAACATATAAAGCAAAGAAGATAAGAAGCAAAGTTAGACATAATAGAAAGAATGTAACTTTTTGGGACTCTTACTAATAACATACAGCCAACCTTTAGAAGGAGACATTGATGATGAATAGATCACTCAATGGAAGACAAGAGGAAAAAACGAGACTATCCGATGCTATTCAAAATGGAATATGAGAAATAAGATGATATGATCTCAAAGAAGTATGGAGTAATTTATACATGAGTAGGGGAGTATGGTCATTGGAGGAGACTATCCCATATATGATTAGAGGAGTATGAGCACCTAAGGATTCGTAGCTATACAAACTACAGCTATAAACCTGTATTGTTAAACTAGTAAGTATGGGACTATGTATCAGAGTACGCAGCGAAAGCAACCCTTATATACTTGAAGTAAATAGATAAGATATACTAATGTTTTATATGTAAGGCCTTGTAGAAGGAATTATAAAGATGATATATTGAGAATGTGCCTAGGGTTGGTTGCAAGATTGTATGAAAAAAATTTTAAGGACAACATTACTCTAATTATTAACCCAATTGGAGTATTGGATGATGGAATAAAGGTCTATTAAACAAAATAAGTATGGAATGAAGCAAAGGAATTTTCTTAGTTCGACTTCTAAGGGAGTCCTTAGGAAGAATATGTCCACCAAGAAGACAGCTGACTTGAAGGTAATAATTTGTCGAATTTCGAGGATGAAATTCTTTGAAGGGGGTAATGATGTAATGACTCAAACATTTGATGCTATTTTTGCATCACTTTTACTAAATTGAGAGAGAAATTGATTAATTTGGAAATTTATATAGAATTAACTATATTAAATGTTCTATTTTAATTAAAATATGAAATAAAATAATTTGTGAGAAAAATTAGCACCATTAGATTCTACTCTCAAAATGGAATCCAACGCCTCAAAGAACTCCAAAAACGGAGTTCGTATGACCAAGTTATGACCTTTCAAAGATGAGGGGCATTTTTGTAAAATGTATTTAAAACAAGAGGGACCGAAAACACAGGGGTCGTTTTGATAACGACACCCCCACACACGTCATCGTCTTCTTCCTCCAGCCAGGTGGTGGACAACACCGCCATTGCCGATGGCAGCACCGCTATGGGCAGCACTGCCTTTGCAGGGCTATAAAAAGCCCTTTCCCCCTCCTCTCCAATCATCCCTTCTCCTACTAATCTGGCTGCTTCGAGCTAGGGTTCCAGTAAGGTTTACATCAGAAAAACCCCTCCAGTAGCTTCTTTCTCGATTTTCTGGCACTGGCTTAGGTTTTTCCTTCAGGCTAGCCATTTTCCTTTCCCCTCTTCTTCCCCATTTTTGCCCTGGTTTCACCAGAAAACCAAGTTTTTCCTTCTTCGTGTTTTCTGGCATAAAGGGTTTGGGCGACCTGGAAAGGACGCGAAAACTCTGCCCAGGTACCCCTCTTCTTCTCTTTCTCTCTTTCCCCTTGGATTCCCCTCTTTTTCGACCAAGATCCATGCTGGATCTGGTATTTCTAGGCTGAAAATCACCAAAGAAAGCTGGGTTCAACCCGACTCCATACGAACTAGGCATCACAGGGACACTGTGCGTAACGCGGGCCCGGGATGCACCCCTGGGACAGACTTCGAGCACGCACAGCATGTGGGCACAGCGTGAGGGCACGGGTCCTGGTTTGACCAGGGCATGAGAGCATCCTAGGAGCCAAGACGCTCTGCGCCTGCACTGAGGACCCATCTACACAACGCAATTCAAAATGCTATAGCGCTGCTCGGGCATGCACACATGTGTGATCGCAGTCCTGGTTCGACTAGGACATGCAAGCATCCTGGGAACTGTGGCGCGCTGGCCGGTATGGATGAATCTTGTTCGTCCATAGATTCATGACACTAAAAACATAATTAAGGAGGCTATATAACTCCGATTGACGATCCCAGAGAACCATTGCATTAGTATTGACAACGCGGACCTAAGGAGACTATAAAAGTTAGGATCAGAAGACTATTTTATATGACTATACCTAAAAATTATAGAAATCTCATAGATCTGACATGTCAAAGAGGATCAGATCTCATGACTTGATCCATTGAAGGTATTAGGAGATTAATAGCTCAGGATCAACCCTAGATTACATGTATTCATCCCAAAATTATAAGGTCTAACCATTAAATGGTAGATCCATACGTGAGATCTGGCCTGAAAGTGCACTAAGCAAGGACCTATGGATCCTAAAAGGTAGATCTAGCCATTAATCTATAAGTCTAAGTAATGATCCATAAAGATTGGAAAATAATACATGAATCCTAGTCATTACTTGATATTTAGGATTTCACAAAGGTAGCTCAGAGTCGAATAATGAAGGACGTGAGCTAAGTGACAACGGTCGAGGTACCTAGTCTGATACTGCTACATTTTTAATACATTTCCAAATGTACTTGATTTGTAGGTAGTATGATACTACTAAGTTTTTAAATGCATCTTAAACTCTGACTTGCCTTTATTACTCTGCTGAGCATGCTTTTGAGATAATGTTGTTCTTATACTATTATGCAAACTTGTCTTCATGTTTTATGGCTTTGAATGTGATATTAGTATGAACTGATTTTATGCACTGTCGAATGAGTTCCAAGTGGGTAGATTGTCGAATGAGGCAGCCTGCAGAGGAGCATAGTTGGCCCTATGATTTCCGCTATATTGATATACATATAGCATTTAGATGGTCATAAACGAGTACTCGTGACCAGTCGCGTGATGTATTCACTGAGAGATCCTTGTGCATGATACTTATAGTGATGCTAGCATCTGTTTTGAATTATAACTATTTTACAAGTTTCATGATTATTATATCTTACTCGTTGGTTTGATGTGGTTGTCGAGATCTTACTACTTAGATTTAATGACTTCTAGTGATATTGATATCATTGAACATTAGATTTCGGAAAAAGCTTCCATAATTGAAATGTGCAAACAAGCTTATGATTTATGCATAAAAATGCATGTTTACACAAAAAGGAAAGTGCATAATGGTTTTCATGGAAAGCCTCTTCTGAAACCATGTATGTTGCATGCCATGTTTTCAAAATAGTAGTATCAGATCACCTACTGAGTATGAGTAATACTCACCCAAATATATGATTTTTACAGATTAGTCCAATAGGAATTAGAAGAAACTCCAAGACATGTTGGTGTCATGATCAAGTAAATGAAGAAAAGATAAGTATGAATGTAAGTAAACTCTCTACCCCTTTAGACATGTACCTGTACTTACTACAGTTGGGTTGTGAGCTGTGACTGGATAGACCTGGGAAGATATTTATGATTACAATAATTTCCAAAAACTACTTTGTTAGTTGTGAAAGCAATTGACACTCGAGGTTTTCAAAATAAATTTAAAACAAAAGATTTTTCCACTACATTGCATTATTTTGTAAAATTGTTTTCAAATAGGGATGTATCCCACATTAGAAGTTAGGTTTACATTTTAAAAATGCATGGGAAAACCTGGGTCATCACAGTTCTCTTTGAGAATAGATCGTGCGATAAGGGGGTGCCATTATCAAAATTACCAAAATAGCCCTAACTTCAAATTCCCATAACTTTTTTATTCGAACTCTGTTTTCGGCATTCTTTGGTTCATTGATTCCATTTTCTAAGTACTATCTAATGGTTTTAGTTCTATTTCAAATTATTATCCTATTAAAATATATACTTTTTGAAAACTCATAACCTGGTCATAGAATAGTAAAATTTTGGCGCAAAATTTATCCGAACTCTGATTTCAGTGTTCTTTATGTCGTTGGACGTGATTTCTCAAGTACATTCCAAATATTCATGTTTCCACTCCCAATTCCATTTCTATATAAAAAAATTATTTTCTATGGGTCAAAATTTTCAATTATATTCCAAAATTTCAATTTCACATAATAACACCTAGAATAGTATTTACAAATTTTGGGGTTGTTACATTTTTCACTTTTGATACTTTTCACTTCTTTGAATTTTATCCTTTTTCTTCTTTTTCTACCATATCCACTTTTTTTTGAATAATAGCTAATGGATACTTATTTTACTAGGTTTCTTGGTTAAAGGTAATAGGTTTTTGAAAAGAAAAGGCTTACTAAAAGGCTTAAAGGGTCTAACTAGTGGTATAATGTACTAGGTAGGCTTTATGTCTTTGAGCTAAAACAAAGATGGCTTATATCATTTTCTAAGTTTCTTAAAACCTATCAATTGAATAAATATTTAAGAACAAAAGTTAGTACTCCTTGTTGGTTATTAACATTTTGACCAAAACGATACTAAGACCTCTCAAAGTTATGTTTGTTAAAGAAAATATCGAATTATTTATGACTCTAAAAAATATGATAATCTCTAATACTTACTTGGGTATATAAGTCTTCACTAATTTTCCTTAGGTTCTCTAAGTCATGACCATCTATTAGTCTAGACTTATGTATTGTCGAGATTTAACTATTATAAAACACTTCAAGACATGAATATAATGCAGAATTAACCAAATGCATTTCTATTAAGAAATTAAATTAGTGGATATACTAAACTTTTGAAAATCCAATTCTAATCATTGTAAAGGCCTATAAAATCTTAGAAATTTTTTATTTTATTTTTTTCAAAAACTTAAGAAAAACTTAGAAATCTCATGTATAACTACTCCCCCCTACTTGATCTAAACATTGTTCCCATTGTTTAGAAAAACATAGGCCTCTTATATGATGACTAAGTACTGTAGAACACTAGGACTCTAAAATCCTAGGTTGCCTCCTAGTGAGAACTAAGTTTAATATCTTCATCCTGACATGCAATGCCATGATAATGATAATGATGAATGCAACTAATGTATGCAGGTTTCACGGAACATGCTGAGGTAGGCCCTGGTAGAATGGCTCCTCTATGAAAACTTCCTCTTCTTTAGGGTTGACAACTCCAAATATGTAACATTTACAATTTTAAATATTAGGAAAATTTGATTTTTAGAAGAAAAAAAAATGAAAATGAAGTATATAGGAAAAAATTTAGAGGGGGGAGTGCCTCAAATGCACTTCCCTCCCCAGCGATATTTCCTGGCAACCGGACAAACGCGGCTGGCTCTCACCTTCCTCTGACTAGCCGGACCAAGGTAGGCTCGCCCCACTCTTTGCTGTATACTTCTTTCCAAGTTTAGTTAGGCATTACTGTTGCCTAGGAAAAAGTTGATGTAACGGTGTCAGATGAGGATCTGGACCATTCATCTTGAGCGTGATGATGTAAGGAATTGACCCATGAAATTTCATGGCGATCGGACGGCTAGGGACACCTAAAAAAGCCCAAAAATAGTATGTTGGGAGTATTCAAAAATGCAATGAAAATCATGAAAAAATGATAGATTTAGGAGGGATTTGTGAAAATGGAGGGTGAAAATGAAATGTATGCGAAAAAATGGACACATAGGTGTAAAAATTGCAAAAAACGAAGCACCTGGGGTCGCCGGCGACGGCGAACCAGTCCGGTCGTCATTCCCGGCAACGGTGACCCGCTCCGGGCTGAGGACGTGCGACACGTGGCACCACGTCTACGCATGTCACGGCCAAGCGTGACGTGCGATGCAACTGGCGAGCCACGCGGCACAGCAGACGCGCGCCACGCAGGAAACGCGTGGAGCAATACGCATGCACCACGCGGAAGGACAATGCACAAACGAGCGCGCGCCACACATGGTGCAACTCTTGTACGCCACACGGTGCGGCAGGAAAGCATGGTGCTACGAACGCTCACCACGCGCTCTATTTACCCCCCACCCCCCCATGCGCAGAACGCATCCATTGACGCGCGATCTACACAGGCCGCGTCCACAGAGGCGCGCCACACGCACAACTCACGCTTGTGTGGACGGCATGTGCCGCATGTGCGGCGGGTCCTTTTTCTTGTTTTTGAGTTTTTTTTTTCCTTTATGCATAAAAAACGTGATTTTAGGAGCTACAGAGGTCCAAATCACGATCCAAAGAGGCATTGTGAACGTCTCAACAAGGCATACCTAGATTTAAGATAAAAATCTAATTTGGAGTAGCTTTTTAATAGCCAAACTGCTAAGCACTATTCAATTACTTAGATTAAGCCGATTAATGGATGATCAGGCTTTAGATTTTGGTTGTATATGTTAAACATGAAATGATAATGAGATTAGAATGATCAAACTGTCAGATCGAGATGTGATCACAAAGATAATTGTGGTTTATTAAATGAAATAGAAAATGTAGGGATCGTGGAGAAAATGAGAGGCCTAACCATGAATAATGATCTATGGCGTGACAGGTACATCAGGGCATACACCCTGATATCGTTTACATGTTTGTTTGGGATATTGCGATACCGAGGTAGGTGATTTCATTCACAAGTTTGTTTTTTTATGATTCTCAAATGATGACTTGGAGATTTGAGTTTTTGAAGCATATGATTTATGCCTTACCATATGCATGAGATTAATTCCAACATGTAGTTTCTCATGTGTATGCTATCTTTCAGGTGATTATTGCATGCACTATTTCTGATATATTTCATGATATTCCCTTGATTATTGGTATTTTTGACATGTGGGAGTCACTCTGTTTTGATGTTGAGACTATTGCTCCTGTGGTAGGATGCATTTCTTCACCCCGTGAGTGCCTGAGTGCCTGTGAGGGTGAAAGGGTGAAAGCAGGCATGCAACGTGACTTTTCATGAGTGCCTGAGTGGCCGTGAGAGTGCAAGGGTGAAAGGGTGAAAGCGAAAGTGGAACGCATCCTTTTCGTGAGTTCCTAAGTGCCCGTGAGGGTGCAAGGGTGAAAGGGTGAAAGCGGCTGGTACAGAGAGCTGACCCCATATTGCCGTGAGTGTACGCGAGACACTCATAGGGCTTGACTATGTATGATGTCCGATACTTTTGACATGCATTCATGTGTTTCTAGATTTCCTTGGATGGTGCATGTCCTGATATCATGATTGATGATATCTTATTTATTTCATGGACTTGGTATGTCCTTCATTGTGTAATTTAAGGCTTTATATTATGTTTGACCATCTTACGATCTTTATGCCTTGTGCCATGTGATCTGTTTTTATTGAGTTTACTTTGGATGTATATCACCTACACAAGCATGGCTTGCTGAGGCATTGCTTTGTTTTGCAATGCCTCAGAATCAGAGCGCGACAATCAGAAAGGGAAGCAGGCGGACTAGAGTGGAGCTGGATGGGGCCTTGAGGACCAGATATTGTCAGATTCAGAGACAAAGTGGTGTACAGTGTTGGACTGGTAATGGTTATTTGGACTTCTACTTAGTCATTGTATATATTAATAGATTAGACCCATATCACTATATAGTATGCATATGCTTATACATGGATGACGTGATGATCTTGGATAGACCCTAGAGCTTTGGAACTTTCACTATCATGCATCTTTACAGTTGCAAAAATTTCAGTGTGGTTTTAATTTGTGAGCATGCTCAAAAGGTTTACTTTTGGTTCTGTTTATTCAGTGTAGTTTTCGAGGTGAAATGACTCTCGGGGTTTTCTTCATTGGTATTTTTCTTGACACTGTGAAAAGTTTTTAAATTATGAGTTTTATGTTCTAGGATCCCATCTATTTTCTATCAATAAACAATTATTATTTTCGTATACATATGGAAAAGGATTTGGAAAACCCGGGGTGTCATAGTTAGTTGAACACTTGACCGATGAGGGCGGGCCAAAAGGCACAGTCGCTGAGGCTGGTAGGCTTCTAGGCAAGGTGAGGGAATGAGAATTTAGTTCCACATCACTAGGGGGAAGGTTCCTGGGCTGGTTATAAGGGTGCAGGGAAACCTTATCAGTAACGAGGCCTTTTCCCCGGGAAGCCGGGGGAAAACAAAACCCGGCGTTGACCGGGATAATATCGTTGCTGGTGGGACACCGATCGTTACAGGTGGTATCAGAGCGGGACCCCGACCCGGTGTGGTGGCTAACACACACAGACCCATTGTGTGTGACACACGGGGACCCGTGTCCCCTAAGGAGGGGAGAGGTGAACCCTTGGCCGATGAGGGCGGGCTGATGAGGGTGGGCCAAAAGGTGTGGTCGTTGAGGTTGGCAAGCTTCTAGGCAAGGTGAGGAACTGAGAGTTTAGTCCCACATCGCTAGAGGGAAGGTTCCTGGGCTGGTTATAAGGGTGTGGGGAAACCTTATCAGTAATGAGGCCTTTTTCCTAGGAAACCGAGGGAAAATAAAACCCGACGTCAACCGGGACAATATCGTTGCTGGTGGGACCCTGACCGTTACAAGATAGAGCTTCAACCTTTGCCCATTGACTTTGGAAATCTCACCATCCTTTTCTATCTTGACGATTACATGAGGGTAAATAGTACATACAATATAGGGTCCAGTCAATCGAGATCTAAGTTTCCTAGACATAGATGCAATCTAGAATTATACCAAAGAACCTTATGTCCTAAGGCAAAGGGCTTTCTTAGGATGTGTTTATCATGAGTGCTTTTCATCTGATCTTTGTATAGCTTTGTAGATTCATATGCATCTTTCTTAAGTTCATTCAACTCATTGAATTAGAGTCTTTTTTCTTTAGCATTATCTAAATCAAAATTGAGCCTTTTGATGGCCCAATATGCTTTATGCTTAAGTTCTACTAGTAAGTAGTAGCCTTTCCATAGACTAAGCAGTATGGTGACATACCGATAAGAGTTTTAAATGTAGTATGATAGGCCCATAAAGCATCACTAAGCCTCACAGACTAGTCCTTCCTATTTGGATTGACTAACTTTTCTAAAACACAATTTATTTCTCTATTAAACACCTCTACTTGTCCATTAGTCTAAGGATGATAAAGGGTTGCTATCATGTGGTAAAACCATATTTCCTCACTAAGTTATTAAATACCCTATTGCAAAAATGTTTACCCCCATCACTAATTATCACCTTTGGTGAACCAAAACATTCAAATATATTTTTCTTCAAGAACTTGACCACCACCATGTGGTCATTAGTTTTACACGGAATGGCTTCTACCCATCTTGACACATTGTCCATCCTCACAAGGATGTACAAATAACCAAAGTAATTAGGAAAGGGTCCCATAAAATCAATGCCCCAAACATCAAAAGGTTCAATGATACGAATAGGGTTCAAGGGCATCAATTAACATATAGCACATGCTAAGCAATAAGCATGTGAATCCTAAAAGTGGTAGGCCAATAGAAATCACACTGTAAAATCTTTACAGCTATCTTTCTAGAAATAAAATGGACCCACATGCATAGTCATGACAAAAGGCAATGATCTTACTATGTTAATTATCTAGTATGCATCTCCCAATGACTTGAACAAGACAGCACTTAAATAAGTATGGATCATCCCAAGTAAAGTGTTTAACCTCAGCGATAATCCTCTTCCTATCTTGTTTAAACCAATGATTAGGCACTTGATGAGTGACAAGATCTACATCCCAAGGCAACTGGGAAATGTGTAGGTGCCATTCATTTGGAAAATTTTATGTAATAAGCAAACTTTTGCTAGTGGTCTCCACAACTAGGCTGGACAAGTGGTCTATTACAACATTTTCGTGACCTTCTTATCCTGAATTTCTAAATCAAAATCCTATAGTAAGAATATCTATTGGATCAGCCTAGGTTTGGCATCCTTCTTAGAAAGAAGGGATTTAACTGCTGCATGATCTATGTATATTATGACCCTAGATACTAACAAAGTAAGATTTAAATTTATCCAATATAAATACGACTACCAACAACTCTTTCTCTATAGTAGAAATTGTTGAGTGTCTTCTAAGCATAATATATCATGTTGGGAAGTTTATTAATATGCTATCCCAAAATAATCCCGATCGCGTAGTCTGAAGTGTCACACATTATTTCAAATGGTGCACTCTAGTCCAATAGTGGAATAATAGGTGTTGAAGTCAACTCAACCTTTATGCACTCAAATGATTTCATACAACCTTTATCAAATCAAAAGTTGGCTCCTTCATAAGTAAATTACATTAGGGCTTAGCAATTTTACTAAAGTCCTTGATGAATCTTCCCTAGAAACCAACATGGCCTAAAAATGAGAGGATTTCCTTCACCATCCTTCTGGGAGGAAGATTGAAAATTAAGTCTACTTTAGATTTATCCACTTCTATGCCATTATGTGAAACAATGTGGACTAAAACAATGCCATTTTCAACCATAAAATGACATTTTTTACAATTCAACACTAGATTCTTTTCCTAAAACCTAGCAACGACAAGTTTTAAATGATCTAGGCATTCATCAAAAGAAGATCCAAATACTGAGAAATCATCCATAAAGACTTATAAAAACCTATCCACCATATTAGAAAATATGATTAATATACAACTTTGAAAAGTAGCTGGAGCATTGTAATGTCCAAAAGACATCTGGTGCTAGGCAAAGGCCCCAAAAGGGCAAATGAAGGTAGTCTTCTCCTGGTACTTAGTTGCTATGGGAATTTGGTTATATCTGAAATAGCTATCATGAAAGCAATAATAACTATGATCGGCCAACCTTTGCTGCATTTGGTCAATAAATGAAAGAGAAAAATAGTCTTTCTTAGTGATAGATTTTCATTTTTGGTAATTTATGCAAACTCTCCACCTGGTGGTCATACAAGTGGGCACTAGCTCATTATCCTCATTTCAAATTATCATGACTCTATCCTTCTTGGGGACAACTTGAACTGGGTTGACCCAAGTGCTATCAAAAATAGGGTAGATGACACCAACATTTAAGGGTTTAAGCACTTTGTCTCTGACTACCTCCTTCATATTAGGATTTAATCTCCTCTATGTCTCCATAGATGGTTTAGAATTTTCCTCTAGATGGATTCCATGCATACACACCGTAGGGATAGCAGGCTAATTCATTTGATTTTAACTATGGTCCACCCTAAAGTAGTCTTATTTCTCTAAGAACATGAAGAAGTTTGCCTTCATGTTCCTGATTTATATTTGATGATAAGATGACAGGTAAGGTTTCATCTGGCCCTAGACAAGAGTATTTTAGATTTTCAAGTAAAGACTTAAGGACCAAGGTAGGTGGTTTTTCTATTAAAGGTACTAGAACAAAATTTAAAGGAGGAAGAGGTTCCACATGAGGGCCCCATTTTGAGGTATCCATTATGGGTGTAGCATCTAAAAGATTATTTACATCTTCAATGGACTTGTCTATATCAAAGTTACAGTTAAAATATGCTAGACATGACTTAAGTGGCTCTACAATAGACAATAGTATATTAGCATTGTGAAGTAGACCCTCAATTAAATGTACTATACATGAATTAACTTCATCTAAATGCTGATGATTGACATTAAAAACATTGAGCTTGACTTTCATTTTTCCAAAGGATAATTTCATCAGTCTACAATTGATGGTAGCATTGGACGTTGCCAAAATTGGACATCCAGGGTTTGAAATAAGAAGGGTATCCAGGATAATGAAATCTACAGGAAAGTAAAAATGGTCCACCTGTATTAAAACATCCTCAACCATACCACATGGAATCTTTGTTGATCTATTTGCTAACTGCAAAGAAGTATTTGTTGGCTTAAAGTCACCTGGCCCTAGTTGCTTATAGATAAAATATGACAACAAATTTACAATATCCCCTAGGTCAAGTGGTTTCATATTTATGACATGATTTCCAATTACACAAGAAACAGTAGGACACGCTAGCTGTCTAAACATAGGAGGGGTATGGTGCTGTATTAAAGGGCTTACCTACTCAATGAGAAAGGCTTTCTTTTGCACACTGAGCTTTCACTTTGTTGTGCAGAGATCTTTAAGAAATTTAGCATTTGTAGGAATATCCTTAATAGAATTAAGTAATAGAATATTAATTTGCACTTGTTTAAATACTTCCATTATCTCATTGAAATTTGTTCATTTCTTAGCCTTGTCGAGTAATTGAAGGAATGGAGCTTTAGGCACAGAAGGTGCCACCACTATAGGCTTAGATGGAGTAGGAGATTTTTGTCTTATCTCTTTCTCCTGAATTTTAACTGGTTCATTCTCTTGTATATTGTCCTCGCTTTGCACTACTTTATTATCAACCTGGTAGCCACTCCTATGTGTTGTGATAGATTTTAATTGTGCATGGGATCTATGGTTATGAGAACTAGACCCGATTTCTAACTGACCCTTAAGGTTTGGAATAAGCTAACTGGGAAACCGTCCTTTCTCCCCTTCACTTAAGGAAGTAGACAACTAGCTTATTTGCATCTCTATCCTAGTGATATTTTGTCTATTTTCATTCTGAAGCTAAGAAGGGGAGGCTTAGCACAACAATAAAAGTTGTCGTCGTTTGACCTTGAGGTCACAAGTTCAAGGTGTGGAAACAACCTCTTGCAAAATGCAAGGTAAGGTACTTTAGGCCCTTGTGGCTTGCCCCTTCCCGGGACCTCACATAGGCAGGAGCTTCGTGCACTGGGGCTGCCCCTTTTTTTCATTCTGAAGCTGATGCCTAGCATTATTAGTCTTCTAATTTTGATTCATGAGAAACTGAATACTATCCTCATTTGATGGTTACCTTGGTTTTTGAGGAAGCTAAAAACCAAGTGGCTTTTGGAATGCTAAAATTCTAGGAAAGTTCTGAAAAGGGTGCTTCGTAGATGTACCTCCCTAATAATTATTCTTAGACCATCAAAAATTGGGATACCTAGCCCATCCTGGATTATAGGTCTCATAGTATGGATTGTTGTGTTGTTAGGATTGCGATATGCACTAAGAACATTTGTTTGTTCTAAAAGATATTCATTAAGCCCTCTATTGGACTAGAACAAATAGTACATACATCTTATGGAGGTTATGCATTAGCAGCCATGAAAGATTTTGTTTGGTCATTATTTTCAAGCTTGTCCATTTTGCCATCCAATTAGTCAATCTTATGTGTTGTTTTTGAGGTCACTCCTAATTCATATAGGTGTCCTTTCTTTTATGGCTAGTATGTCTTTCTCTCCTATTAGAATAATCCCATTATTGGGAATTGTCTGCCAAAGTTCAAAAAAATTCCCAGGTCTCTATCTCAATTTTGAACATGAGGGCTCCTCTACTAGTTGCATCAACCACCTATCTATTTTAAGGTGTTAATGCCTCAAAGAAATACTAAACCTGCTTCCATTTTTCAAATCCATGATGAGAGCAATTATGTAACAATTCATTCCATCTCTCCCAACATTCATAATATTGCTCATCATCTCTCTGTTGGAAATAAATAATCTTCCTACAAAGAGCATTAGTCTTATGGACTAGGAAAATTTTATTCAAGAATTTCGTAGACAACTAGTCCTATGTGTCAATGAATCAACCTCTAGAGAATTAAGCCATGATTTGGCCTTATTGTTTAATGAGTAATGAAATAACCTAAGCCTAATTGAATCATCCACAACATTATGGTATTTGAATGCAGCACAAATATCAAGGAATTCCTTGATATGTAGGTATGGATCCTCTCTCTCTCTCTCTCTCTCTCTCTCTCTCTCTCTCTCTCTCTCTCTCTCTCTCTCTCTCTCTCTCTCTCTCTCTCTCTCTCTCTCAACCATAAAATGTTCTAAGTAACTATATGACCCTAGGTTTATGTTCAAAGTGGTCTGCGTTTGTGTGACAACCCAAGTTTTTTTGTAACACATTTCGTAATACATTTTTCAAAGGCAAGGCCCTTAATGGTAAAAAAAAATTTGCAAACAACACAGTGAAAATTCTTTTCTTTTAAATTTGTTTGTGACCAAGTCTCACCTTAAGGTACGTAATACACATAGACATTTTATATAAAATAAAATTTTATTGAATACCAGAAATCATCCAGTAGTTCATTATTGCACAGCCCCTGTATTACACTTACAATCCATTGTCCAAATACAATCCAAAATTTCAAAGTACATAACAAAATTATACAATCTTCAAGGGCAATACTTTAATCAATCTTGTAGCTCTTGAGTCTTCAAGCCTTACTTCCCTAAGTCTCCTTCCCTATATCTGAGATATTATAAACATTCAAACATTTACAATATCTCAGCAAGCTATGCTTAGTAGGGGATACAAAAATATACTACTTCATTAATATAAGAATGCATACTTAGTCATTATTCCATCATGGTTATCTACTCATGAGTTATCTCAACATAGAGTATATATGTTATTTATGTAGTAGAGGATAAATCTATTAAAATAGTGAAAACTACTCAAAACTTATTCCTTCCCCTAGCTTCCACTAAGGAGATCAATATTTAGCCAATTCTCATACGGGGATTTTCTTTCCAGGAACTCATGTAGTGGCATCTCATCATGCCATGGCATTACACTATGCCTATCATATGTGCATCATAATGCAAATACTTTAGGACTACTATGATGTAGTCTAAGTCCGTACAGCGTGCCCGCATAACTGCATGATAATCCACTGATACCAACTATTGAAATAACAAATCCATGTCTGCATGGGGGGGACCATGGCTGTCACAATGGTGGCCTTCCCATGATTACCTTACCCAACATTTATCCTCTCTTTGGGCATAGCATCCATCATGTAAATTTCAGGAAGCAGGTGGCCAAACCCTAATAACTTCTCTAGCATAGCATTATGAAATTTAATCACATTTTGAGTCTTTGATTGAAGAGGAATTGATTGGACGGTCCAAAATGGATGATCCTTTCTTCCTAATAAGATTGAGCTCCCGGGACGCTGCACGAAAACGTGCCCTGTGGGAGCATCTTTGCAACAGCGCAAGTCCCAGGGAGTGCGTTACAGATTGCATCCTGGTGACAGGTGCACGGTGACCGCTCAGCTCGACTAATCAAGACCATCCGTTCCACTAGGCCCAAATCAAATCCGAACCTTTAGAAGGACTGTGAGCTTCTTTCTTCAATTGTGGACTCATCTGAACTCCAAATTAAGATTGGAAAGAAGCTATGGAAATCTTGTAATGTTTATTTTCTTTTGAAATCATAAAATTGATAATAATAATAATAATAATAATAAATTCAAGAAACTTTCTGTTTTAGGAATTAAGCTTCCAATTTTCATGATCTTCAAGATCTGAGATGATCAGATCTTGGGGATCTAATGCAATGATGATATAATGTTGAAATAAAGTAATATCCATTATTTATTTTGACAAATCTGACATAAATTGAGGAATCTACCCTTTATGGTAGAAATAACCTAAAAATACAAAGGGGCCCACTTGATCAATGAGATCAAGCATGATCAAACCCTTAGGATGGATTGAACGAATGGGATTATGATGGAATCCAGTGAGTTCATGGATCAAATGTGACAAAAACAAATGGATATGATCTTTGGACCTTGATGAAGTAAAAGCCCTAAATGTAATTAAAACCCTTGATCTAAAGAAAAAGATTTAAAATCTAATGGTTGGATCATAAGTAAAAGTTTCTAATAATATTAATCTAATTAGTTTACTTATCTTTTATTTGGTAATAGAATTGTAAATGTGATTTATGTTATAAATTAGGAAGCATGATAGCGTAATTCTTAAATTTTCGCATGTTATGCTCTATATGTTATTAGATTATTATAATAGGTTGGTAATTTAATTATCTTAGGGTCATATTAGTTTAAATTTAAGATTTTAACATGATTCTATTAGATTACTAGTAAAATTTCATGTATTTCATAACTTAAGATCATGCTAGTTTAAGTATGGTTTTCTTTCATTAGGTTAAGTTACATTCATAGGAAGCATGTTAGTAGAAATGATTGTTAAACTTATATTGGATTTAGGCCTTAAAGTTTATTATTTAATTGTTGTCAAATTTTATTATTAAATTCAAATGTTAAGTAGTTGTTATGATATAATGAGCATAAATCACCAAAAATGTAAACTAATGGAATATAGAGATTCATGGACAATTAAGATAAGTGAATGACTTTGACTTAATATTAGTAAGGGCTATAGTTAGTAGGATAATATAAGGATTATCAAATCCTTGGCCCAAACTAGGAGAATGATAAACCCTATGAATGACATTTTAAATGTTTATGGATTTAATTAAAATCAATTAGAAAGAGTCCTTGGGGTTAAAATGCTTATAGGAACCTTATGAAAGGTTGAGCTAAGGTCACTCTAACAAATGCTAAACATGGTGGTTAAGGGGGTTCTCTAATACATCCTCGCTCTTCCCCTACCTTCCGTAGATGTTTGTGAGGTCTAAACGCCTCCTTACATGAGGATTGAAGTAACCACTTTGTATTCAACTATTCAGCTAGTATGCCTTAGCCAATTGGAAATAAGAGGAGCAGTCTAGACTTAGGATGAAATAAGTTATCTTCAACCAGTAAGACATTAACTAGTTGAATAATAATAATAATAAGAGCATAAAATTTTAGTAAATTATCTAACCCTAATAAAAATTCTAAGTAAGACAAGGATGATCAAACAAGATCCATGGGATCTTGAATGATCAAGAACAATAAAAAGAATAAATACTTCTTGATGATATATATATATATTGCTTGCAATTTAGATCAAATAGAATAAAAGATCTGAACCCCTGATCAAATATGATTCAAGGAAGAGAACTAAGATCATCCTCCTTAGGGATGATCAAACAACTAAACTTAGGTCAAAGAAGAACTAGATGATGGAAGATCTAAGCCCTTAGGCTTTATCAACAAGTATAAATTATCAATCAAAGGATCTATGAAATATCAAGATCAAAGAAAGGAATACACAAAGACTTAGAATAGAAAATACTTAGAACTAAAAGATTAGAAGATTATTCTAACCATCAGATCTATTGATCAAAAGAATAAACACTATTTGAGGAAGATAGATTGTGATGGGACACAAGATCTAATCCTTTATATCAAAGGACAAGATTAGATAAGGAATATTGCTAGGATAAAAAAAATATAGGATTATTCAGATTGAATAAATATATTGGCAGCATGTATAGATTTACAGATTACGTACGTCAGTCAAGATCAAGGAAGATCTGAAGAGATGGATTACTACTTGAAGGTAGGAGGATTTTATGAATGCATCTGCATGGGATGTACATGTTGTATACATGATCTTATATCTAGAAATGTTGACAAGTGTAATGTTAATACTTGTATTAAATCCCTTGAAACCCTTATGAACCTATATTACATACAAGCATGAAGGCATGTGGTTTTGTTTTAAACAAGCATAAGCCTAGGGATGCTACGCTAGGGGAGTTATGAGGGTTTGGCCACCCGCTTCCCAAAATTTGATGCTATGATGATACTTTGCCCTATGAGAGGCCAAAAGGTGAGTGGGGCAATTATGGGAAGGCCACCACTATGAAAGTCCGGTCTCCCCATATGGGCAATGACACAATTTTTTCCCTGCAGTATCAGTAGTGAGCAAGGCAGTCATCCGAGTGCACTAGTACAGATCAAACTGCAGCATGGTAGTCCTTTGATTATTTTGCACTATGATGCATATGAGATAGGCATAGTGAAATGCCTTATGTTTTAGCATGATGAAATTCTAGGTAATTATATATTACCAATATTTCCCAAGAAGGGAAATTCCCACTATAGGATTAGCTAAAATACATATTTCTCATAGTGGAAAGAATTGATCGGCTTAGTTGGGAATGTTATTTGACTACTTTCATAAATTTGATGTACTTATCCTCATACAGTATGTACAAGAATGTGCATATAGGACAAATTAAAGAGATTGATACATGAGTATGTTTATGAATAACAGGATTATGAAGTATTAGAATTACACTGTCAAATTATCATGCTTCTTGAATCCCCTACCAAGCATAGCTTGTTGAGATATTGTAAATGTTTAAATGTTTACATTATCTTAGATACAGAGAAGGAGAGTAAGGAGCTCAAGACTGAAGAAGACTTAGGAGGATAATCATCAGGGTATACCCCTTGAAAACATGTATTTTGTTTTGTTTGAGAGTATTATATTATAATGAGAGTTTCATTGTATGGTGAGCTTTGAGTTTTGGATTATGTAATTTGGAAAAATATTGTAATGGATTTAGGTTGTACTGTGAACCACTAGATGGATTCTAGAATTTAATAAAAGTATATTCCTTCAATAGAATTTTATATTGTACAAAATTTTACTTAAGTTATACATGAAGTGATGACTTGGGTTTTTACAAAACAAGTTCTAAAGAAAAGATTTTCCATTGCTTTGCTTTGCAAAAAAAATTTACTACTAAGGGCCCTACCTTTGAAAAATGCATTACAAAATGTGTTACAAAAACCCTAGTTGCCACAAGAAGTCAATAAGGCAATAGTTGATTTGATAGCCAACCTTCCTCCACCAAGGATGGTTAAAGCAATCTGCTCCTTTTAAGGACATGCTGGCTTTTACAAATGATTCATCAAGGATTTTAGCAAAATTGCCAAGCCCCTATCTAATTTACTTACAAAGGAGGCCATTTTTCACTTTGATGAAGACTATAAGAATGCATTTGAGGGACTCAAGGCCGAGTTGACTTCTGCACTTATTATCTGACCACTAGATTGGAACGTACCATTGGAGATAATGTGTGACACATTCGATTATGCCATTAGAGCTATTTTGGGGTGGCGCATTGATAAACTTCCCCATGTAATATATTATGCTAGTAAAACACTAAGTGATACACAAATCAAATATTCAACCACTGAGAAAGAGTTATTAGTTGTGGTGTTTGCTTTGGATAAGTTTATATCTTACTTGTTAGGGTCTAAGGTTATAGTATACTTAGATCATGCGGCTTTAAAGTACCTCGTTTCTAAAAAATATGCAAAACCTAGGTTGATCCGTTGTATACTACTACTACTACAAGGGTTTGACTTAGAAATTTGGCACAAGAAAGGTTCCAAAAATACAGGAGCAGATCACTTATCCAGATTAGTGGTGGAGCACACTAGCGACCATGGACCTACAACTAAATCACTCTCAGATGAACTGTTATTGCATTTTTCTAGTTACCTTGGTATGGAGATATTGTTAATTATCTTGTTATAGGACAAATGTGTAATCATTGGACCAAACAAGATAAAAAGAGAATTTTAACTGAGGCTCTGTATTTTACTTGGGACAATTTGTACTTATTCAAGTACTGTCCTAATCAGGCAATTAGGAGATGCATACCAGATGGTGAACATAATCAAATCATCTCCTTTTGTCATGATCATGCATGTGGGGACCATTTCAATTCTAGAAAGACCTCTGCAAAAATTTTACAGTGTGGATTTTATTGGCCTACTATATTTAAGGATGCACATGCTTTCTGCAAAGCATGTGTAAGGTGTCAATGGTTAAGAAGTTTAGGAAGGAGACATATGATGCCCTTAAACCCAATCCTTGTCATACAACCTTTTGATGTTTAGGTTATAGATTTCATGGGACCCTTTCCTAATTCTTTTGAAAATCTTTACATCCTAGTGGGAGTGGACTACATGTCCAAGTGGGTGGAGGCTATACCTTGCAAAACTAATGATCACAAGGTTGTGGTAAAATTTTTAAAAGAAAATATTTTGCATAGGTTGGTACTCCAAGAGCTATAATAAGTAATGAGGGAAAATGCTTTTGGAAAGTGTTTGAAAATTTAATAAAAAAGTATGGTGTCGACCATAGGATAGCTACACCTTACCACCCTCAAACCAGTAGTCAAGTAGAGGTATCCAATAGAGAGATAAAGTGGATTTTGGAAAAGACAGTCAATCCAAGTAGGAAAGACTGATCTATGAGACTTAATGAGGCTTTGTGGGCTTATCGTACAACATATAAAACCCCTAAAAGAATGTTATCTTACCGCATGGTTTATGGAAAGGCCTACCACTTACCAGTAGAGTTAGAACACAAAGCATATTCAAAAGCTCAATTTCAACTTAAATTATGCGGGGACCTGCTAAAAACTCCAACTCAATGAGTTGGGAAAATTGAGAAAGATGCATATGATTTTGCATGATTATACAAAGATGGGATGAAGGTTGCATATGATCGCCAAATCTTAAGGAAATCCTTCACACCTAGTCAAAAGGTCTTATTGTATAACTCTATATTGTTCTATTCCTAGTAAAACTTAGATCTAAATAGGCAGGACCTTGTATAGTACGCACAGTCTATCTTCATGGATCCATAGAGATTCAAAATGATGGAGAAATCCAAAAGGTCAAACGTTAATGGTTAAAACCTTTCCTAGAAATGCCTTGCCCTAAAATTGAAGAGACACTTTTAGAGGCACCTCATTATCATGACAAACCTTAGACTTTTTTAAAAACCCTGTATAGTATACCATCATTGAACTCATCATTATATCAAGTTGAAGACATAAAACATATCACTTTGTAGGAGGCAACCCAAATGTTTTTCTTGATATTTCCATCTACTACATCCTTCCATTATCACATAGATCCTATGTTTTCGAACATTGGGGATAATGTTTCATTCCGATTGGGGGGTGTAGATGCATATAGGGATTTTAAATTTGCGTGAGCTACTTCAAAAAAAAAAAAAAGCTTTTAAGGAAGAGTTCCCTTACTGTGATGAGAACTGAATGTTCAAAATTTAGTAATTCCACTATTTTCACCTCTTAATGGAAGTGTATATGATTAGTTTTGCATATTATCCATATGTGAAACATTTTATGAAAGTTAATTCTCGAGAACCAATTACACACAGCACATAATCAATACTAATAGAGAGGTACGACTTAGAGACCTAAAGGAAAATCAATGGAGATCCATAACATAATGAGTTTACGGACTACCTTCTTTCAAAGAGTTATAAGTAATTCCATAATTTCTTCAACGTATATAAATTAGTGTGATTATGTTATCTTGTTTTTGTTAAACATCAAGAATAAATAGGAATAATAACATTATTTTCAAAAAAATTATTAAATCTGATAGGCTTTAGGAAACCTAAGAAATGATATAGGCAATCCTTGTTCAGCCCAGACATAAAGCCTACCCAATATATTGCACACCACTAACTAGCTCTTTGAGCCTATTATTAAAGCTTTTCTTTCTTAACCCCACTCACCTTCACCCAAAATAAACCAAAAAAATAAATAACCATTACCCATTTTCAAAATGAGTAGAACTAGTAGAAAAGTTCAAAAGAGGACAAGAAGCCAAAGAAATGAGAAAATTAGTTGTTTTTCTTTCAAAAATACCAAAGAAAAAGAAAAGTAAAAAGAAAGAAGTATCAGAAACAAAAAAAGAGGAGAAATTTTGAAAGAGAAAGACAAAAATACAAGGAAATATTCACTTCAAGTACAACCAAAAGTTGTCCTAACAGTTATTCATTGAAGATCTCTATTCCCTTTTTAATCATTGAAATCCTTATACCCTTCTTTTTTTAAACTAGCCTAAGCCTATGTTTCGTCCTATATAAAGACCTATGGATCTTAGGTAAAACATAGCCTTAAAGAGGAGATAAAGAGAAGGTATTAAGGTAAACTACCCTAATATTTTTAGTAATAACATCCACTCTTAAGGACCACTTTCCTTTGTCTCATCAACATTTAAAATATTTACATGAACCATTAGCTTATTGAATTCAGTCACATAATGAAAGAAATATGTTCAAATCCTTATTTGAAAGCTTCATTTCTAAGAGTATACCTACGAGGATTTGAAGTCAAAACATATTTCCAATGGAATTTATGCATGTCCAGTTAGAAATCAAGATTTAGGTGGCTGCACACACACATGCACTTCAAGAAATAACACAAATAAAATGTCTTTAATATGTGTATGATGTGTTGATGCGTAAACTTGTCAAATCTTTTCCATTAAGTTATGAAAAACTAATAGAATGCTAATAAATGAGGATTCTCTAAGATAAAATAGGCAACTCAACTTTATTGAATTTTGTGGGTGTTTTCACTACAAACCCTCACGAGGTCTAACTCATCCACTAAGAGTAACCTAAGGGTTCAAGGGCTTGTTGCATATGCTAAATGCAATCGTGAGCACCTACAAAAGTGGCACTTAGTATCAATTTTTTTAAAATAATTTTTTGCATGTTTTGCTCGGGACTAGCAAAATGCTAGTTTGGGGGGACCCTTAATTTATCATTTAATTAGATTATCTAACTCATCAATTTGATAATTTTTAGATAAAATATGAATTTTAGCTTAAATTGACCATCCAACCATTAATTTTTCAATTTTAATGATCAGATGATTATTAAAGCTTATTAGATGTTTAATCTATGGTTTAGATTATTCTAATTAAAAAGGAAATAGGCCAGGACAGTAACTTATCCATTTAGCAAGTAGGGTACCATCAAGGATCAAATTGAGGTCTCACCATCATAGATTGGAAGACCAAATATCTTAAAACCATCATTGAGTGTTGTTAACTAAATGGAGGCATCCCACACTAATTAATCAGGTATGTTAGTAGTTGAAGTTATATACTCAGAAGGATGTTATAAGTCTTTAGACTTGAGTACTTGTTAGGCTAAGTCATTTGAGGGTATAAGGCTAGTTGATTAGGCCACATCATGAAGTTGATTAGGCCACATCATGGAGGAGCTACAAGTACAATAAATACAGTAACAACTGAGATAGGAGCAAAAATAAGAAATGATCTAAACCAATGTGAAAGGTTTTTCAAACCTTAGTGGCTACCATGACAAGGTGAAGAAATTACTTTGGGTCTGAAAACTACTACAGACTTGGATTGAAAGGAAGGTAGATAAGTACCAATCACTCTAGAGGCCCTTGAGCTTATAACGTATCTAGGAAGAAATCAATAGGTAATCAAATAAAGTCTTTCTATGTCTAAGAAAATGTTTATGCTTATCTGAGTATTGTAAAACTTGTTAAGTAAACAACCTAAGTACAATTTGATATAATCACTATTGAAGGAGAATTATTGCTATTATAAACTAAGTATAAGAAGGCACTTGAAAGATAAAATAAGGAGGCACTTGAAGAATAAAATTTGAGGAATTGAGAAAATCACTACTTACGAGTATACCTCCTGACAATATAGACTGCATAATTGAAGATTGCACGACATATTGACATAGGGGATGGAAGGAGAAAAGGTGAGATGGCTAGCACACCATAAGGTGAGATCTGATGTTACATTGCCTTTAGACAAATAGTTAGTTGTTATGAGCATATACCAAGTACTAAAAATCAATTAGAGGAATTTCTTAAGGACTAACCCTACTGGATTGAGTATAGAACTTTTGAACTAGAAGGAAATGAAGAAAACCATCAAGAAAAGAAAGGACAAAGAGGATGATGACAAAGGATTCAACCATAAGGGTATCCGGTGATGAATAAGAGACTTTTTGCTTTGCATGAATAGGAACATTATTAACACTCTTAAAGACAAATGGATGAGAATAGTGAGATAGGCTTCTAGACATATGACCCATGATGATAAATCAACTATTAAAATTTGACATGAGTTTGGATAAGATCCTCACAGAGGAAAGCGTTTAATGAATTCAATAATTATGAAACTGGGTATGAAGTTAGGACATTTTACTTTCAGTATATGATAAGGTCCTCGATGGAAGATGCTACTAATTGGCTTTCATTTTCGAATGTAACCTTGGTCAAGGAAATCAAGTCACATATGGAAAACGACAGACAGTTGAAATTCAAAGTTAAGTAAGATTTTGACTATAGAGCAAATGATACCATATCATTTATTGAAGTATCTTGGAGACAAATATAAGAAGCAAAGTTAGACACAATAGAAAGAAGGTAACTTTTGTTGGGCTTGTGGATGATGAAGAAGATCACTAGATTATCCTATGATATTTGAAATGAAAAAGGAGAAATCAGATAATATGATCTTGAAAGAAGTATATATATATGAACAAAGAAGCATGATCATACGAGGAGACTATCTTATACATGATAAGATAAGTATAGGAATCTAAGGAATTCAAGATAGATGAAGTACTACTAGAAAACGGTATTGTTAAATTGGCACGTATGAGAGTATGATGCTGCATTAGAGTACACAGCGAAAATGGCCCTTATAGGTGAGGACTTATAGGAGGAACAATAGAAATGATAAATTGAAGATGAACCTAGATTTGATTCCTAAACGGGAATGCATTCACCAAGAAATCATCTAAGAGACAAATACCTGGAAGATGATAAGTTATGGAATTTCGAGGACAAAATTCTTTTAAGGGGGTAATAATGTAATGATCCCAATTTTTGTAATATTAAAATCCCATGAAAAGTTCAGTTTTAAAGATAAGGGTATTTTGGTCATTTCACTAGTTTCCTTGACTAAACCTAGAAACTTGGTCCTAAAAATGAGACCATTAGATGCGTCTCAGAAAAAGGAATCCAACGAGACCAAAATCACCCAAAACGGAGTAAAAATGAGCAAGTTATGGCCCTTTGAAGTTCAGGGGCAAAACTGTAATTTTTACAAAAACGGATTTAACTGCAAAAACACAGGGGCCCGTTTTGATACGGGCACTCCTTCATCTTCAAGCTCTAGAGCGTTCTAGAATGGCGGTGATTGGAGGAGAAATCACTGCCATTCTGGTGGTTTCTCCACCACCATTCAAAGGCGGCGAGAGCCCCCTCCAGAACCCTCTCTTAGCTCTATAAATAAAGCTCTTGGGCGCCTCTAATGGCAGCCCAAAACAAGGAAGAAAACCCGTTGAGGAGCAGTGACCTAGAGGGAAAAACAAGGAGAAAAACCCAGCAACGAGCCTGGTATGCCCAAAATCCCTCAAAACCCATCTCCACCATAGTTCTAAGATTAATTTCCCTAGGTTTTTGCATGAAAAACCATGCAAAACGGAGCCCAAGAGAGCCACCAAGGACCCAGGGACGTTCCCTAGGCCGCACTGGTTCAACAGGGGTCGAAGCAGGGTGTCCTGAGGACTCCCCAGTCCCCCAGACGACGGAACGTTCCAGTCGGAACGTCCCACATCGTCTTCGTTTGAAAAAACCAAACGGGGGCGTCCAGGGATGCGCCCGCAAAAGAGAAAGACGGGCGGGAAGTTCTGCGCGTCTGCAGACGCGCTCGCCGAGGTGAACGTCATAGGCATGCAGCGCTAGCGACGCGGTTCTTTTTTGTCCCTTAAGGAAGCCGGAGCGAACGGCGCAGACGCGCAGCGCCCTGGCATTCCGTCTTTTATTTTTAAGACTCCTATGTACGTACGACATTAAAACGCTTATAACTTGACATCTAGAGCTCCGATTGAGGCGCCGCAAAAAGCGTTGTGTCCATGTCGACGATACGAACACATTCAAACTATAAAATCCCTTATCAAGGCCCAATAAAATATGGGCATGACCCTTAGAATAGGATGGTGGCGTGTGGCCACTAGAACGTTAGAAAACTGAGGATACCAAGGCCCAATTAGGACCTTAGGACACCTATAGGCATAGGGATGAACCCTGAATACCTAAGTAATAAGACCAACTACTCTAAAACCCATAAAAGATGGGCCAAACTAACCTTGATTCCCCAAACCATGTTCAGGAGCATACGAGGACAAAGGGGTTAGCGCGACCTAGTCAAGTAGGTGCTCTATCACTACTAGATTCTTTAAAAGAACTATGATTGTTTTGAGAATACATGATTTAAGTATATGACTTGTTTAGCATGACTTAACTCAGCATGCATGTGATAAATGCTTTATGCATAGACATGTTTTGTAAATGATTGCATATGCATTATGCATAGATATGTTTTGCAAACAATTGCATACATTGCATGATTTAAGTTCTTGCAAAAATTGCATGTCCTTGAGGGTTACCAAAAGACGCTAGAGTGCCGAGGACCAGGCAGTTGTGAGGGACCCAAAGAGGACAGGTTTTGAAAAAGAGGTTTTTTGCTTGTTTGATCTTATGTGATTTGGGCTAGTAAGCTCGTGGGTGCTATGCCGAGGGGTCTAGGTTGGCCACCCAACCTCTACCACTACTAGGTGGAATGGGTACCACGCCCAAAAAAGGGCATGTCCCTACGTCGACTCCATGTGGTACAAGGGGCTACCACTGGTGTCACGGCACTGGGTCGATGTGTCATATGCCCCGTGGAGGCTATGACGCTGTGTCCTCAGGTGCCCGGGGACCACACGGTGGCGAGGTCGTGGGCATAGTTTGGACCCTATGGTTTGATGATTTATGTGCATTGCATATGGCATGATATGAGGTTGGTCAACCATACCATACTATATATCCATGAGTTGGATTCAATGAAGCATCTTATGCATATCATAACATTATGATATATATGTATATGATATTTTCGATTTTGGATTATGTGATCCTTTAAGTCGTTAGTATTTCAGTTTGACAATGGATTTTAATATCGATATTGAACTTGAGTGTTCAGACATGCACATGTTTTGAAGGAGCATATGATTTTAAAACATCTCATGCATCATAAAACTAGTAGTGATAGGCTCCTACTGACTATAGTATATACTCACCCAATCCTCAACATTTTTCAAACACAAAGTAAATACTTAAGGGCAAGGAACGCTTGTGCTAGGAGACACCCAGACTAAGTGCAAGTAAGTAAACACCCATCTTATCTTTCAATGTTACTTGATTGTAGTTACTCTCTAATAGTCAAATTTGTGACTAACACTTTCTTGGGAATAATGTTAATTTAAAACTTTGCCATGGCGAGATAATTTGAGAATGTGTTTTGACACTCGTGGTTTTTATGAAAGATTGTTTTCCAAAAGAAAAAGATTTTCATGCATTTCATACTTATAAAACAAGAGATCTCACCTTTTTATCAAAATTGCATCATATAAAAATCCAGGTCGTCACAGTTGGTATCAGAGCACGGTTTAACGTTACTCACAGCCCAGTTATGAGGAGAATAACTTGTAATCAAGTTTCATCCATGAAAGAGTAAGGGGTAATAGGATAACACAAACTAAGGTTTGGTGAATTACCTTGTGATTACAGATGCCTAAGAAGAAAGGAAGCAATGCTCCAAGACCTGAAGCCCCACCAGTGGACTCCACTGGGTCGGGCAATGGGATGGCTGAATTATTCCAGCAATTCCTACAAAATATGGGACAATACATGAATAGTCAAAGCCAAACCCCCACCACACGAGATCCTTCCCCTGATAAAGCAATAGATAGGACTGAGGTTCAGTTAGAAAGGTTTCAAAAACTAGCTCCCTCATTCACAGGAGAAGATAAGCATCTACAGCTGAAAAATGGTTAATTGACATTGAAAAGATATTTAAAGCCATGAACAAAGCTAAAGAAAGAAAAGTACCCATGGCCACATTTGTGTTTAGGGGAGAGGCTACCTTTTGGTGGCAAACAGCGGAAAGAACTTATTTTGATCAGTGAGAAACAATAGGATGGGAAGAGTTTAAAAAGGTCTTTAATGATAAATATTATCCTAAACACATAAGGAAACAGGAGGAAAAGGAATTGATGGACTTAGAACAAGCAAATATGACTGTCCAACAGTATGAAAGTAGATTTATCAGCCTCCGAAGATTTGCACCACGTGCTTGTGCTGATGAGGAAGATGCGGCAGAAAGATTTGTAGATGGGCTCAACCCAGGACTCAGGAACAGAGTTCTAGGTTTCCAACCTTCCACCGTAGCCAAGGCAGTAGAGATGGCCTCCCTATACGAAAAAGATTACAAAAGCAATTAGGCAATGAAGGAAACTAAGAACATCAACACCATGAGAAATAAAGGAAAGAGACCATTTCAGTCATCTGGACCCAGGCCACCTTTCAAGAAGCCGTTTGAAAACAAAGGAAGAAGACTAGACTGGAAAACATGCCCTAAGTGTAACAGGAGTCGTTTAGGCAAAACATGTCCCATTTTCAACATCACTTGCTATCTTTGTGGAGAACTAGGACATTTTGCTAGGGATTGTTCTACAAGGAAAGTTGAAGAGCGTAAAGGAGATCAAGTTCCAAAAAGCCAAGGACGTGTCTTTGCCCTCACTTCTAGTCAAGCCCAGGCTTCAAATGCAGTAGTTGAAGGTATTCTTTCTATCTATGATACACCTGCTAAAGTTCTATTTGATATAGGCTCCACTCATTCTTTCATATGCCGGGAATTTGCATCATCCTTGGACATTATACCACAGGACCTAGACTTCACTCTAGAAGTCATGACTCCTATAGGCCAGGCACTCCCCACCTATTCTTATCTCCAGGATGTCACCATTTTGATTAAGGATCCTTTTCTACATGCCAATCTCATTCACTTAGATATGAATGACTTCGACAGCATCCTAGGTATGGATTGGCTAGCCTTTCATCAAGCCTTTGTTGATTGCCGCCAGAAATGTGTCACTTTTACCCTACCTAATGGAGACACTTTCACCCTCCAAGGAAGAAAGGATTATTTTAGAGCATGTGTTATTTCTGCCATGAAAGCGGTTAAGCACATTGCTCAA
Organism: Warburgia ugandensis; assembly: GCA_035236585.1. Lineage (NCBI taxonomy): Eukaryota > Viridiplantae > Streptophyta > Magnoliopsida > Canellales > Canellaceae > Warburgia > Warburgia ugandensis. Next base: position 43,941,002 of record CP141128.1, read on the forward strand.
GGATGCCCCTTCTTCTTAGCTAAGATTGAATCTGTCGAGAGTCCTCAACTAAATCTAGAGAATGTCGAGGTAGTCCGAGAATTTCTTGACGTATTCAGGGAGGACTTACTAGGTCTACCTCCACCAAGGGAAATTGAGTTTATCATTGATCTTATACCCGGTACTTCCCCCATTTCCAAAGCTCCTTACCGAATGGCTCCTGCAGAACTAAAAGAACTAAAGACCAAGTTACAGGAACTACTTGACAAAGGGTTCATACGACCTAGCGTATCTTTGTGGGGAGCTCCAGTCCTTTTTGTTAAGAAAAAGGATGGCTCCATGAGATTGTGCATAGACTATCAGATGCTAAATAGGGTCACCATTAAAAATAAGTACCCTCTTCCCCAAATTGATGATCTTTTCAATCAACTTCAGTCAGCCAGAGTCTTCTCTAAGATTGATTTGCGATCTGGATACCATCATATTCGAGTTAGAGAAGAAGATATCCCCAAGACAGCCTTCAGGACTTGATACGACCATTATGAATTCAGAGTGATGTCCTTTGGTTTAACTAATGCTCCAGCCGCTTTTATGGATCTCATGAATAGGGTGTTCAAGAAGTACTTAGATAAATTCATCATAGTGTTTGTGGATGATATCTTAATATATTCTGAAACTCCTGAAGACCATAAGGAACATCTAAGGATAACATTAAGCACCCTACGAGCACACAAGTTATATGCAAAATTCAGCAAGTGTGAGTTTTGACTGGAAAAGGTTAATTTCTTAGGACACATTATTTCTCAATATGGCATAGTAGTTGACCCCGCTAAGGTTGAATCAGTACAGAACTGGGAAAGACCTAAGACAATCACAGAAATAAGAAGCTTCTTAGGACTTGCTGGATATTATAGGAGATCCATCGAGGGTTTTTCACAAATTGCTTTACCTCTAACTAAGCTGACTAAGAAAGACACAAGATTTGAATGGACTAATAAATGTGACGAAAGCTTCCAAGAACTAAAAAGAAGGTTAACTACAGCACCTGTCCTTACCTTACCTTCAGGAAGTGGCGGATTTGAGATATACAGCAATGCCTCGCAACAAGGGCTAGGCTGCATACTTATGCAACATGGGAAGGTGATTGCTTATACTTCTTAGCAACTTAAGAATCATGAAGTTAATTACCCGACCCATGACTTGGAATTAGCGGCCATAGTCTTTGCCTTGCGAATATGGAGACATTATTTATATGGGGAAAAGTTTGAAGTGTTTACAAATCATAGGAGTCTTAAATATATCTTTTCCCAACAAGACTTAAACATGCGACAAAGAAGATGGATGGAATACTTAAAAGACAATGACTTCTCCATTCATTATCACCCTAGAAAAGCTAATGTGGTAGCTGATGCATTAGGCAGAAAAACCCAAGGGATGTGTGCAAGTTTATTAACTAAGAGATGGAAGCTATTACAAGAAGTAATCACATGGAAACTAGACATAAGTAAGTACAAGATCATCATCGCAGGTCTAACAATAAAGTTGGCTGTTAATGGAAAGGTTAAACAAGAACAGAAAGGAGATCCGGATATACAAGCTTTCATAGGAAAACCAGGGTTTACAAAAAGAGAAGATGGTAGCGTTTACATGCAAGGAAGATTAGTGGTACCGGCTAATGAAGAGTTAAGACAAGAAATCTTAAAAGAGGCTCATCGGTCTAAGTATATTATACACCCAGGAGGGATTAAGATGTATCAAGACTTAACGAAACAATATTGGTGGGATGGTATGAAAAGAGACATAGGGGAATTTGTGGCAAAGTGTCTAACATGTCAACAAGTAAAGGCTGAACATCAAAGACCTGCAGGATTGTTACAACCCCGTGAGTGACCCGAATGGAAATGGGACCATATTACAATGGACTTCATCGTAGGGCTACCCAGGACCTCTAAGGGTCATGACATGATCTGGGTAATTGTTGATAGATTAACTAAGGCAGCCCATTTCCTTCCTATACGTCATACCCAATCCACTGACAGCCTATCTCAGCTATACATCAAAGAGATAGTAAGTCTACATGGCATACCCCTTAGTATCATTTCAGATAGGGATAGCCGCTTCACTTCGTAACTCTGGAAGTCTGTCCAAAAATCCTTAGGATCTTCCTTGAACTATAACACAGCCTTCCATCCACAGACCGATGGACAGTCAGAGCGCACCATCCAGATAGTCGAAGATATGTTGCGAACTTGTGCCCTCGATTGGAAGCAGAGCTGGGATGAAAACCTATCGCTAGTCGAGTTTGCGTACAACAATAACTTTCAATCGAGCATTGGCATGGCTCCATACGAGGCGCTCTATGGGAGACCCTGTCAATCACCCACCAGTTGGAGTGAAGTTGGAGAGTCTAGGGTGCTCCAGTCCGAGCTGGTAGAGCAATGCGCCGAGAAGGGCAAACTCATAAGAAGATGCCTCCTCACAGCTCAAAGCCGCCAAAAGAGCTATGCTAATCGAAGGAGAAGACCATTGGAATTCAACATAGGAGAGCACGTTTTCCTAAAGATATCTCCCACTAAAGGAGTTATGCGGTTCGGTATCAAAGGCAAGTTTAGTCCGCGTTACATAGGACCTTACAAAATCCTAGAGAAAGTGGGAAAAGTGGCCTACAGGATCGCACTACCCCCTCAGCTATCTGAAGTGCATAACGTATTCCATGTATCTATGCTAAGGAGGTGCGTGCTTGACCCCGCTCATGTCATCAACCAGGTACCCATAGAGTTGACAGAGGATTGAGATCCGGGATCAAAAGAATAAGAAGCTCCGGAAAAAGGACATACCCTTAGTCAAAGTTTTGTGGAGAAATGCGCACATGGAAGAAGAGACTTGGGAATCGGAGTCAGAAATGCGAGAAAAGTACCCCGAGATCTTTTGACTGTATATATAGTAGAATTTTGGGGGCGAAACTGTCCTAAGGGAGAAAGAATGTAATGACTCCAATTTTGTAATATTAAAATCCCAAGTTAGCAATGACAAGTTCAGTTTTTGAAGATAAGGGCATTTTCGTCATTTCACTATTCACCTTGCCTGAACCCAGAAATTTGGTCCTAAAAATGGTACCATTAGGTGCGTCTCAGAAAAAGGAATCCAATAAGACCAAAATCACCTAAAACAGAGTTAAAATGAGCAAGTTATGGCCCTATGAAGTTCAGGGGCAAAAATGTAATTTTTACAAAAAAACGGATTTAGCCTGCAAAACACAAGGGCCCATTTTGATACGAGCACCCCTCATCTTCAACCTCCTAGAGGGTTTTAGAACGGCGGTGATTGGAGGATAAATCACCGCCATTCTAGAGGTTTCTCCACCGCCATTCAAGGGCAGTGAGAGCCCCCTCCAGAACCCTCTTATAGCTCTATGAATAGAGCTCTTAGGCGCCTCTAATGGCAGCCCAAAAGCTTGAAGAAAACCTGTTGTGGAGAAGCAACCTAGAGGTGAAACGAGGAGAAAAATCCAGCAACCAGCCAGGTATGCCCAAGATCCCTCAAAACCCATCTTCACAGTAGTTCTGAGATCAATTTCCCTAAGTTTTTGCATGAAAAATCATGCAAAATGGAGCCCTGGAGAGTCACCAAGGACCCAGGGATGTTCCCTGGGCCACACTGGTTTGACAGGGTGTCCTGAGGACACCCCGGTCCCCCAAATGGCCAGAACGTCCCACCGGGACAAGACGCGTCGACCGCGTCTAAGAAAACCAAACGCCGCAAAAGAGAGAGACGAGCGAAAAAATTCGACGCGTCTATAGACGTGCCCGCTGAGGCATAGCGCGCTAGTGATCCAAGAAATTTTTCCATCTTAAGGAAGCTGGGGCGCATGCCACTGACTCGCAGCGCCCTAGCATTCCGCCTTTTCACTCTTAAGGCCCTTATGTACGTATGACACTAAAACACTTATAACTTGAGATCTAGAGCTCCGATTGAGGCACCGTAAAAGGCTTTGCGTCCGTGTCGATGATGCAGACACACCCAAACTATAAAATCCATGATCAAGGCCCAATCAAAGGTGGGCATGACCCTTAGAATAGGACGGTGGCACGTGGCCGCTAAACATTTGGGAAACTGATAATACCAAGGCCCAATTAGGACCTTAGGACACCCATAGGCATAGGGATGGACCCTTAATACCTAAGTAATAAGACCAACTACTCTAAAACCCATAAAAGATGGGCTAAACTAACCTTGATTCCTCAAACCATGTTTAGGAGCGTACGAGGACAAAGGGGTTAGCGCGACCTAGTCAAGTAGGTGCTCTATCACTACTAGATTCTTTAAAAGAACTATGATTGTTTTGAGAATACATGATTTAAGTATATGACTTGTTTAGCATGACTTAACTCAGCATGCATGTGATAAATGCTTTATGCATAGACATGTTTTGTAAATGATTGCATATGCATTATGCATAGATATGTTTTCCAAACAATTGCATACATTGCATGATTTAAGTTCTTGCAAAAATTGCATGTCCTTGAGGGTTACCAAAAGACGCTGGAGTGTCGAGGGCCAGGCAGTTGTGAGGGACCCAAAGAGGACAGGTTTTGAAAAAGAGGTTTTTTGCTTTTTTGATCTTATGTGATTTGGGCTAGTAAGCTCGTGGGTGCTATGCCGAGGGGTCTGGGTTGGCCACCCATCCTCTACGACTACTAGGTGGAATGGGTACCATGCCCAAAAAAGGGCATGTCCCTACGTCGACTGCATGTGGTATAGGGGGCTACCACTGGTGTCATAGCACTGGGTCGATGTGTCATATGCCCTGTGGAGGCTATGACGCTGTGTCCTCAGGTGCCCGGGGACCACACGGTGGCGAGGTCGTGGGCATAGTTTGGACCCTATGGTTTGATGATTTATGTGCATTGCATATGGCATGATATGAGGTTGGTCGACCATACCATACTAGATATTCATGAGTTGGATTCAATGAAGCATCTTATGCATATCATAATATTATGATATATATGTATATGATACTTTCGATTTTGGATTATGTGATCCTTTAAGTCGTTAGTATTTCAATTTGATAATAGATTTTAATATTGATATTGAACTTAAGTATTCAGACATGCACATGTTTTGAAAGAGCATATGATTTTAAAACATCTCATGCATCATAAAACTAGTAGTGATAGGCTCCTACTGAGTATAGTATATACTCACCCAATCCTCAACATTTTTCAGACACAAAGTAAATACTTAAGGGCAAGGAACGCTTGTGCTAAGAGACACCCAGACTAAGTGCAAGTAAGTAAACCCCCACCTTATCTTTCAATGTTACTTGATTGTAGTTACTCTCTAATAGATGGGGCTGTGACTAACACTTTCTTGGGAATAATGTTGATTTAAAACTTTGCCATGGCTAGATAATTTGAGAATGTGTTTTGACACTCGGGGTTTTTATGAAAGATTGTTTTCCAAAAGAAAAAGATTTTCATGCATTTCATACTTATAAAACAAGAGATCTCGCCTTTTTATCAAAATTGCATCATGTAAAAACTCAGATCGTCAAACTTGTCCTCCTTGATTTAGCCTTTCCCAAGTTAGAAACACGGCCATCTATAAATCCCCCATGGTTCTCACGTTTTCTAATGAGTAGAAGTTGGGTGATACAACCTTAAAACATAGCAATCTTCTTTGGTGTTCTTTGAAGTTAGAATTTGGCTTTTTTTAGTGCTTTTATTTCTTTGGATTTATAGGAATTTCTCTTGCTAATTGCTCTCCAATTCAAGTTAGTAGTTTGCTTTCTTTGCATTAGCTTCATTGTCCTAAATTGGTCTTGTTTTGTTCTTGAACTCCAAAGGCATAATTTCAGCCCCTCTATCCTTTGTTTATAGATTCAATTCTCTAATTTCCTTTGATTATTCAATCAAGATCTAAGTTAACTCTTTTCTAACAGAGACAACCAAGAGAAGAGATACTTAGAGCCTTGATTTCTTCCCTTAGTTTTGCACATTTTCTACCTTAAAGTCATCTTAATTTAAATGCACTTTCCTTGCTATAGTTCCTCTAATTAGCCTTCTTTTCTCTTGAATTTCTTTCTAGGTTTTCTTTGCATTTCATTATACTTTAGATTGGAAGCTTTAGAATGAGATTCTATTATAGTTTAGATAAGGTTTTAGGGCTTAGTTTCTTGCATAATTTCCATATTTATACACTTGTTTTGTGGGCAGAATTTTGTGTGTAATTTGGCATTGATTCAACCAAATTCCTTGAGGATTCTTGTTATTGAATGTTTCTGTTATCAAATTACTTTAGATCTAGGTTGTTTTCTTACATAAAAGTTATTATTTTAGCTGCTTTATATGCTTCATTTTAGTTTATGTTCTTAAGCACTTAAATTTTGGAAATATCCATTCAATCTTTATGCTTTGTTTCCAACCATCAAAATATCTTAATTACTTGAATCCTTAATAACCAAGCTTTTTAGGTTATTTATTGAGTTCATTAGTTAGTTTACATGTTAATTTTCCTTTAAATCGTCAAATTTGGTTGTCTTTCAACCTATGAAACATGTGTACCATCCATGGATCATGTGCATGGTAATAGATTAATTTTCTCATTGATTTTTGTTTAATTTAATTATTTAATGTTATTTTAGTAGATGTTATTTAGTTATTTTCATCTTAGTTTAGGTTAAGCAAGTTTCCTTTTTAAGTTTTAGAAAGTTTCTTGTTTAGGAAATTGTTAAATTAGGAGAGTTTCCTTTTTAATAGTTTCCTTAAGTTGCTTAGGCTAATTCATGGCTGTTTTGCATTAGTTTCTTTTGTTAAAGGAAAGAATGGAAGGCTATGTAGTGCGTGCAATGGTAATGCATGCAAAATCTAAGTTTGCAAGTGCATAGTAAGGAAAGAATGGAAGGCTATATGTTTAAAGGTTAAGAGAAGAGGTGGTGAGGGTGTGCAAGGAGATGGAGGAGTCATGTATGGAACTAAGATGGAGGATGGATGGTGTGAAAGTTCTAAGCATGCAAAGGTTGTGCAAGACGAGGAAGATATAGAATGGAGGAAAGAGAGCAAGGGAATGAAAGAGAGGGAGAAAGTGCAGATGGGTGAGCTTCCTTACCACTTCTCCAATGGATTGAACTTGATGTTGGGGGAGCTTTGTGAGGGTGATTCTCTGCCTCTGTGTCCCCTAAGTTTAGCTTTATGATCAAGGAAAAGGTAATAAATCCCATTCTCCTTATCCTTAACCTCTTATTTATAAGTTTTCAAATGAAGAAGCCCTAAGGATTGAAGGATTAGGATCTAAAGGAGAAAGGATGAAGGGATGATTGGATGAGATGATAAAAAGTAGGGAAGGAAAGAGAGGGGAATGCACGAAATCCAATTTGAGGAGGAGTTTGACATGAAACACAATTGTGTATATGAGATGGGATAGGAAAGTAGGAAGGGAAGGAGGTAAGCATGGGTAGGAAAGAAGATCGGCTAAGAGGAAAATAAGAGAGGAAGAAAATCTAGGAAAATGGTTGGATTTGGAAAGGAAAGATGGTGGGAGGTGTGATTTCCATATGGGAGAGTGGAAGAGGAAAATAAAGGGAATAAGATGGAATAGAAAGAGTGTGAAAGGAAATATCCAAGAAAAGGAATAAGTGAGAACAGAAAGAGATATGAAGGAAAGGGAAAGAGATGGAAAGGAAGTGAAAGGAATCTAGGAGAGTTTAATAATAAGAAAGTGCAAGGAGGGGGCATGAAATCCATGCGAGTGTGTGTGGGTGTTTCAGAAATGAGCCATAGGATTAAGATGGGTAGTTGAGATCTTTTGTTTCTTAAGGTTTTGGGTTCACTTTTCAGCATAAGAAAGGTGACTAAGGTTTGCAACTTTCCTTTAATGTATTCCTAACCATTATATCATGCTTAACCTCTCTTGAATGGATGAGATCCAATTAGGACATGTCGATCTTCCTTAAGGCTTCATTTTCTCTCTATCATTAGATTGGATTACCCTAGGGTGAATGACCTTGATTCCTTAGAGATTTACTTCATGTGTTTCACATGGGACCAAGTGGACTTCACCACCTTTGCATGGATAACACATCCAATCATTAGGTGGTCTCTTCATTTGGTTGAGTAGGAGAGAGAATGTAAGCAAAAGGTTTTCACGCAGGTTCTGATCTTCTTTTATTTCTGGGAAGCTTTCATTATATATAATCCCATTGTATATGAATTGAGCTTCTCTCATAAGCTTCCTAAGGTGGTGGAATGCATGCATGGGGATTTTGCTACCTTTTCACCTTTATTTCAATAAGAGTTGTGCATGGAATTTCTAACTATTCTGAATTTGATAGTGACATGCAATGATCATTCAAAACCTCCATGACTTCATTTTTAGCAGTTGGGCCCATGATGTAGGTTGGTTTCTCAATTTGCTATTTCAGTGGTAAAATTGTCAATTTTGTGCATTTTTTCATATGTACCCTAGACCTACAAAATGTAAAATCACCCTAATTAGTAATGTTTAAGTAATTTTTAGGGCTAAGACCCGCTAAATATAGTGGTATATATATATATATTATTTCTATACATATCAATCCATACTTGGTATCTATTGATTGAGTGAGTTATAAACTTTGAGAATTTCATTTAGAGACCGTAACTTGGAGCCACAAAAAGTTGAGAGTCTAAGAGATTTAAAAAACTATGTAATAGATTAAAGTTTGTGGAATCTATGTGAGATGATTTTAAGCATGTCATATACCTAAAAATTTGTGTAGTTGATTCTTGATTTGAACATTATATCTTGTTTAACCTCTTGTGTGAGAACATGATATGTTTGATATATGGCCTATGTCTAGCATGATGCTTTTCTTTTTTATGGAAATTTGATAATTATCACTTGTCTAGCTTTGAGTGTGAGATTGAGTATTGCACTTGTAATTTTTATTTGTCTCATGAATAGTTCATAAGTGAGCAGTTCAAATGCAGTGAAGAGATTTATTTGACTCATGATAGTTCATGAGTAAGATGTGCTAGTGCAAAAGGGAGCATATACAATTTATGTAGTTGTGGGAGGGTTATAAGACCCTAATGTCATTATGCTAGGAGCATTCAAACTGGACCCTAATGTCATTATGCTAGGAGCATTCAAACTGGACCCTAACCTTTGAATAGGATACCTACACAACATGAGGTTTTTCATGTTGTGGGTACATATATCATGGGAAGATTACTTCCATTCTGATTGGGCTGGCCCATGAGAACCAATTTAGACCATAAGGTGTCCACAGTCATTTTAAGAATTTTGTTTTTTACATTTTTCAAAACTAGCTCAAAGATTTCCTATTGAGTGCTTGTACTCACCCCCAACAACATTTTAAATGAAAGTTCCAAGGATTAGATTCAACTTGTATCAGCAAAGAGACTAGTAGGAGAAGATCAAAGTATAATGAGTTACTTTAACTAATTAGTTTAAGTTAAGCTAATTTACGTTATGAACTTTGTTGATGGACAGTTGATATGGATTATGGATTTATTTAGTTGTTTGGAATGTGACTAGTGGGTTCTACATGTGCTCTGTTAAGTCATTGATTACTTTTCACATATATGCATAGAGTTTTTGAAATGACACCCGAGCTTGAAGAAGTGGTTTTTCTATTACATAGTATGTTTTCTAAATGTTTCAAAAAAAATTCTCAAGAATTCCTAATGATTTTAAAAATAATTTATGAAAATTTATTTCTATAAAATCAGTTCATCACAACTCTTATAAGGAAACTGTGAAAAAGAGTTTCTCTCACATAAAAGGTGTACATGTATGAAAATCTTAAAACAAGTAAATTTACAAAAGGCTTGTGCCAACATAGATAATACAAAGAGACTAGTACTCTCAAACAAACTCACTAAGAGTTCCAAAGGACCTTCTCCAAAAGATGTGAGGAGCCCCATCTTTGAAACCAACTCTCTTTTCTTTGAGCTAGGAATTAGCAAAGTTTAGGACAAAGGTCCCATAAGCTAGAATGCTTAAAATCCCGTAGCAACTTATTCCATGTAGATAACAAATTCCTTCATTGAAAGCCTAAAATGAGATAAGAAATGGTTTTTTTTTTTTTTTTTAATCCTTTCTTAAGGTGAAAGTATGAGAAAAATGTCAAAGAAAGGAGATGGAAAATAATGGTAGTGAGAATGAGCTTAAGGGAAGTTTCATTTCTCTCTCTCCTTTAGGAGTAGTCTCATGGCTTAGAATCTAGTGATTCCATTAGTTGACATGCTTGAGTAGTCCTAGCATCCCTTCCCATGTGGACAATGAGCACTTTTGTCAACAACCTAGATGGAGAAGAGAAGTGAATCCTCCCTTGAATAGAGATTGCTCCCTAATAGGAAAATAGGAAAGAAACTTCAAGAAAAGAGGAAGGAGAAGTGGATACAAAATGTAAGCAAGAAAAAGAGAAGAGAAGAAGGAGAAAGTACCTAGGCAAGCTTTAAAAATTCTCACGAAGAATACTCAACCAAGCAAAGACTAAAGGGAGAATTTAAGAAAAGTGAAAGAATCTCTCACACACTTTCAATCTTAAGAATATCTTTTTAAGACTTGTTGAACAACTTACCAAAACTTGTTTTGAAGCAAAGAATAGGTCTCAACATGGTTGTAATTTCAACATAAAGCAAGGGCAGGGTGCAAAGATACTGGATTTTTGGGACATACTACACTAGACACACAATCATGTATACAAGTGCTTTTGGGATGGATGATTGTGTGTTCTAGTCCTTAGTTATACATGTTTGTGTATATTAGTGACACTAAATCACATGACTAAGTGATCAAGATAAGTGACACATTTTTTTAAGCTGCTTTTGACCCTCTAATATGTGTTTTTAATGCAACTAAGTGTTATTTGTGTTTTTCTTTTTAGAATTGAAGTGAAATGATATTTTGGAATGATATTTTGGCAAAATTGAAATTGATATTGAATTAAGAAATCATTTAGAACTTTAGCAAATCACTTGGGTTACTTTAAAACTTAGGCAAATTTGCAAATTCTTAGATAATTGAAGAAGTTTGGGATCATTAAAAGTCTTGAACTTTTGCTAAATATGCAACAACTTTTTTGAAAGCATGGCACATTTTGAAAACATGAAAACTTAAATATTTTAATTAATTAAAAAACTTGAGACTTTAGTTAATTTGAGTTAAAACTTTGAAAAATCTCTTTTTCTTTTAAGAAAATCTTTGAAAATTCTTAAAAACATGTTACCTAAAAATTCCTTGAAAAACTTGACAAGCTAGGACTTTTGGAAATTCAAGATAATATTTTAAAATCTAGGATGATTTTGGAAATTGTTTGTAAATCTTAAACTAAAATTTAAATTATTTAAAATAGTGAAAATGTGAGCTTTACATCTGAGGATTCTTAGGAGTCATCTAATAGAATGTTATTTGGTTTCTAAAGTCGTGATCATCCAAAGTCATTGATTTCTTGCTTGATACCAAATTATTCTACATAGAACATGATGAATGACTTGGATATTCCAAAAAAATAAGGAAAAGGTAGTGTGGAATCATTCAATGCTTTTCAGAGTGGACTTTTAAGGGACTCTTAAACTATATATAATTGAAGAAAACTACCTAGTATGATTAACTTGATGAAATGATCAAATTAGAAAATTTAATTACGTTGAAGTTGAAAATAATTCTAAGGATATTTTGGAAAAGGAAGAAGGATATGTAAGGAATAGGTAGAATGATATTTTGAGAATAGGTAAAAGGGCATTTTGAGAAATAAAAATAATTTGTAACAAGCAAGAACTAGAAGAGTATTTAGAATAAGAGTATTTCACTAATGCTACATTATTACACTAGAAAAATGTAGTTGTGATAACAATTTGACATTTTATAGGCCAAGTTTTGCTACAAAGGTGCAAAATTTTTAGGTAAAATTGTAAGGTAGTGATGTGTTTTAGAAAATATCATAAGTGAATGGGTCTACTATAGTATAGACATGGCAAGTATGGATTGATCCAGAGGGACTCTATTGTTTTGCGAATACATGTTTTAAGTATATGACTTGTTTAGCATGCATGTGATAAATGCTTTATGCATAGACATGTTTTGTAAATAATTGCATATACATTATGCATAGATATGTTTTGCAAACTATTGCATACATTGCATGATTTATGAGCATTAAGTTTTTGCAAAAATTGCATGTCCTTGGTATCAGAGCCCGGTTTAACGTTACTCGCAGCCCAGTTATGAGGAGAATAACTTATAATCAAGTTTCATCCATGAAAGAGTAAGGGGTAATAGGATAACACAAACTAAGGTTTGGTGAATTACCTTGTGATTACAGATGCCTAAGAAGAAAGGAAGCAATGCTCCAAGACCTGAAGCCCCACCAGTGGACTCCACTAGGTCAGGCAACGGGATGGCTGAGTTATTCCAACAATTCTTACAGAATATAGGACAATACATGAATAATCAAAGCCAAACTCCTACCACCCGAGATCCTTCCCTTGATGAAGTAATAGATAGGACTGAAGTTCAGTTAGAAAGGTTTCAAAAATTAGCTCCTTCATTCACAGGAGAAGATGAAGCCTCTACAGCTGAAAAATAGTTAATTGATATTGAAAAGATATTTAAAGCCATGAACATAGCTGAAGAAAGAAAAGTACCCATGGCCACATTTGTGTATAGGGGAGAGGCTACCGTTTGGTGGGAAACAGCAGAAAGAACTTATTTTGATCAGCAAGAAATAATAGGATAGGAAGAATTTAAAAAGGTCTTTAACGACAAATATTATCCTAAACATGTAAGGAAACAGAAGGAAAAAGAATTTACGGACTTAGAACAAGGGAATATGACTGTCCGGCAATATGAAAGCAAATTCATCAGCCTCCGAAGATTTGCACCACGTGCTTGTGCTGATGAGGAAGATGCGGCAGAAAGATTTGTAGATGAGCTCAACCCAGGACTCGGGAACAGAGTTCTAGGTTTCCAACCTTCCACCGTAGCCAAGGCAGTAGAGATGGCCTCCCTATACGAAAAAGATTACCAAAGCAATTAGGCAATGAAGGAAACTAAGAACATCAACACCATGAGAAATAAAGGAAATAGACCATTTCAGTCATCTGGACCCAGGCCACCTTTCAAGAAGCCATTTGAAAACAAAGGAAGAAGACTAGACTGGAAAACATGCCCTAAGTGTAACAGGAGTCGTTTAGGCAAAACATGTCCCATTTTCAACATCACTTGCTATCTTTGTGGAGAACCAGGACATTTTGCTAGGGATTGTTCTAAAAGGAAAGTTGAAGAGCGTAAAGGAGATCAAGTTCCAAAAAGCCAAGGATGTGTCTTTGCCCTCACTTCCAGTCAAGCCCAAGCTTCAAATGCAGTCATTGAAGGTATTCTTTCTATCTATGATACACCTACTAAAGTTCTATTTAATACAGGGTCCACTCATTCTTTCATATCCCTGGAATTTGCATCATCCTTGGACATTATACCACAGGACCTAGACTTCACTCTAGAAGTCATGACTCCTGTAGGCCAGGCACTTCCCACCTACTCTTATCTCCAGGGTGTCCCCATTTTGACCAGGGACCATTTGCTACATGCCAATCTTATCCACTTGGATATGAATGACTTCGACATCATCCTAGGTATGGACTGGCTAGCCTTTCATCAAGCCTTTGTTGATTGCCGACAAAAACGTGTCACTTTTACCCTACCTAATGGAGACACTTTCACCCTCCAAGGAAGAAAGGATTATTCTGGAGCGTGTGTTATTTCTACCATGAAAGCAGTTAAGCACATTGCTCAAGGATGCCCCTTCTTCTTAGCCAAGATTGAATCTGTCAAGATTCCCCAACCAAAGCTAGAGGATGTCGAGGTAGTCCGAGAATTTCCTGATGTATTTCCTGAGGACTTACCAGGTCTACCTCCACCAAGGGAAATTGAGTTCACCATTAACCTTATACCCGGTACTTCCCCCATTTCCAAAGCTCCTTACCGAATGGCTCCTGCAGAACTAAAAGAATTGAAGAACAAGTTACAGGAACGACTTGACAAAGGGTTCATACGACCTAGCGTATCTTCGTGGGGAGCTCCAATCCTTTTTGTTAAGAAAAAGGATGGCTCCATGAGATTGTGCGTAGACTATCGGATGCTAAATAGGGTCACCATTAAAAATAAGTACCCTCTTCCCCGAATTGATGATCTTTTCGATCAACTTCAGTCAGCCAAAGTCTTTTCTAAGATTGATCTGCGATCTGGATACCATCATATTCGAGTTAGAGAAGAAGATATCCCCAAGACAGCCTTCAGGACTCGATACGGCCATTATGAATTCAGAGTGATGTCCTTTGGTTTAACTAATGCTCCAGCCGCTTTTATGGATCTCATGAATAGGGTGTTCAAGAAGTACTTAGATAAATTCATCATAGTGTTTGTGGATGATATCTTAATATATTCTGAAACTCCTGAAGACCATAAGGAACATCTAAGGATAACATTAAGCACCCTACGAGCACACAAGTTATATGCAAAATTCAGTAAGTGTGAGTTTTGGCTGGAAAAGGTTAATTTCTTAGGACACATTATTTCTCAAGATGGCATAGCAGTTGACCCCGTTAAGGTTGAATCAGCACAGAACTGGGAAAGACCAAAGACAGTCGCAGAAATAAGAAGCTTCTTAGGACTTGCCGGATATTACAGGAGATCCATCGAGGGTTTTTCACAAATTGCTTTACCTCTAACTAAGCTGACCAAGAAAGACACAAGATTTGAATGGACTGATAAATGTGAAGAAAGCTTCCAGGAACTAAAAAGAAGGTTAACTACAGCACCCGTCCTTACCTTACCTTCAGGATGTGGCGGATTTGAGATATACAGCAATGCCTCGCAACAAGGACTAGGCTGCGTACTTATGCAACATGGGAAGGTGATTGCTTATACTTCTTAGCAACTTAAGAATCATGAAGTTAATTACCCGACCCATGACTTGGAATTAGCGGCCATAGTCTTTGCCTTGCGAATATGGAGACATTATTTATATGGGGAAAAGTTTGAAGTGTTTACAAATCATAGGAGTCTTAAATATATCTTTTCCCAACAAGACTTAAACATGCGACAAAGAAGATGGATGGAATACTTAAAAGATTATGACTTCTCCATTCATTATCACCCTAGAAAAGCTAATGTGGTAGCTGATGCATTAAGCAGAAAAACCCAAGGGATGTGTGCAAGTTTATTAACTAAGAGATGGAAGCTATTACAAGAAGTAATCACATGGAAACCAGACATAAGTAAGTACAAGATCATCATGGCAGGTCTAACAATAAAGTCGGCTATTAATGGAAAGGTTAAACAAGAACATAAAGGAGATCCGGATATACAAGCTTTCATAGGAAAACCAGGGTTTACAAAAAGAGAAGATGGTAGCGTTTACATGCAAGGAAGATTAGTGGTACCGGCTAATGAAGAGTTAAGACAAGAAATCCTAAAAGAGGCTCATCGGTCTAAGTATATTATACACCTAGGAGGGATTAAGATGTATCAAGACTTAACGAAACAATATTGGTGGGATGGTATGAAAAGAGACATAGGGGAATTTGTGGCAAAGTGTATAACATGTCAACAAGTAAAGGCTGAACATCAAAGACCTGCAAGATTGTTACAACCCCTTGAGTTACCCGAATGGAAATGGGACCATATTACAATGGACTTCATCGTAGGGCTACCCAGGACCTCTAAGGGTCATGACATAGGGGGCCGTTTTGATACGGGCACCCTTCATCTTCAACCTCCTAGAGGCTTCTAGAACGGTGGTGATTTCTCCTCCAATCACCGCCCTTCTGGAGGTTTCTCCACCGCCATTCAAAGGCGGTGAGAGCCCCCTCAAGAACCCTCTCATAGTTCTATAAATAGAGCTCTTGGGCGCCTCTAATGGAAGCCCAAAAGGTTGAAGAAAACCCGTTGTGGAGGAGTGACCTAGAGGAGAAATAAGGAGAAAATCCCAGCAACGAGCCATGTATGCCCAAGATCCCTCAAAACCCATCTTCACAGTAGTTCTAGGGTCAATTTTCCTGGGTTTTTGCATGAAAAACCATGCAAAATGGGGCCCTGGAGAGCCACCAAGGACCCAAGGATGTCCCCTGGGCCGCATTGGTTCGACAGGGCTGAACCAGGGTGTCCTGAGGATGCCCCGGTCCCCTAGACGAACGGAACGTTCCAATCAGAATGTAACACGTCGATCCTGTTTGAAAAACCAAACGGGCGCGTCTGGAGACGCGTTCGCTGAGGTGCATGTTGCAGACATACAGCGCGCTAGCGATCTGAGAATTTTTTCGTCTTAAGGAAGCTGGGGCACATGCCACTAACGCGCAGCGCCTTAGCATTCCGGCTTTTCACCCTTAAGACCCTTATGTACGTGTGACACTAAAATGCTTATAACTTGAGATCTAGAGCTCCGATTGAGGCGCCGCAAAAGATGTTGTGTCTGTGTCAATGACGCGGACACACCCAAACCATAAAATCCCTGATCAAGGCCCAATCAAAGTTGGGCATGACCTTAGAATAGGATGGTGGCGCGTGGCCGCTAGACCTTTGGAAAACTGAGGATACCAAGGCCCAATTAGGGCCTTAGGACACCCATAGGCATAGGGATGGACCCCTAATGCCTATGTAATAAGACCAACCACTCTAAAACCCATAAAAGATAGGCCAAACTAGCATTGATTCCCCAAACCATGTTCAGGAGCGTACGAGGACAAAGGGGTTAGCGCAACCTAGCCAGGTAGGTGCTCTATCACTACTAGATTCTTTTAAAAGAACTATGATTGTTTTGCGAATACATGTTTTAAGTATATGACTTGTTTAGCATGCATGTGATAAATGCTTTATGCATAGACATGTTTTGTAAATAATTGCATATACATTATGCATAGATATGTTTTGCAAACTATTGCATACATTGCATGATTTATGAGCATTAAGTTTTTTAAAAAATTGCATGTCCTTGAGGGTTGCCAAAAGACGCTGGAGTGCCGAGGGCCAGGCAGTTGTGAGGGACCCAAAGAGGACAGGTTTTGAAAAAGAGGTTTTTGCTTGTCTGCATGATAAGTGTAGCCTTGACCGATGAGGGCGAGCTGATGAGGGCGGGCCAATGAGGGCGGGCCAGAGAGAGCTGACAGGCTTCTAGGCTAGCAGGCTTCTAGGCAGGGTTACGACTTTGAATGCGAGACTAGCATTACATGCATGTTTTGCAACCGATTTCGTAAATTGCATGATTTAGGACGAATAAGTGTCATATGTCCCGTGGAGGTATATAATCCTGTGTCCCTAGGTACCCGGGGACCACACGGCGGTGAGGTCGTGGGCATAGTGGGACCCTATGGTTTCATGGATTTATGTGCATTGCATATGGCATGATATAAGGTTGGTCGACCATACTATACTAGATATCCATGAGTTGGATTCAATGAAGCATCTTATGCATATCATAATGTTATGATGTATATGTATATGATACTTTCGATTTTGGATTATGTGATCCTTTAAGTCATTAGTATTTCAGTTTGGTAATGGATTTTAATATCGATATTGAACTTGAGTATTCAAACATGCACATGTTTTGAAAGAGCATATGATTTTAAAACATCTCATGCATTATAAAACTAGTAGTGATAGGCTCCTACTGAGTATAGTATATACTCACCCAATCCTCAACATTTTTCAGACACAAAGTGAATACTTAAGGGCAAGGAACGCTTGTGCTAGGAGACACCCAGACTAAGTGCAAGTAAGTAAACCCCCACCTTATCTTTCAATGTTACTTGATTGTAGTTACTCTATAATAGCTGGGGCTGTGATTAACACTTTCTTGGGAATAATATTGATTTAAACTTTGCCATGGCTAGATAATTTGAGAATGTGTTTTGACACTCGGGGTTTTTTATAAAAGATTGTTTTCCAAACTAAAAAGATTTCCATGCATTTTATGCTTATAAAACAAGAGATCTCGCCTTTTTATCAAAATTGCATCATATAAAAAAACCGGGTCGTCACAATATGTGACATTTGTTTTATGATATCTCTGATGACATCTTTGGTGATATTTTTGGTGATATTTGAAATACGTCATGGGAAATATTTTATTATTTTTAATAAAAATTAATGCATCAACCAATCACCAAATCAAAATCATTGTTGTTGATTTTTTGCTAAAAGAAACTTAGGTGAAAAGATATGTAATTGGGTCTCTATCCTATCTAAGCCATGTAATTGGTCTGAACCCTACTATCAAAGTCACCCAGGACATTAGGAATGGCTTACATCTAAAAAAGAACCCAACATTCATAATAAATTTAGTCGAGCACTTCTTCACATGCCCTTCAACCTTCATGTAGAAGTGCTTCTCTTTTTATAATGTGGGATGGAGTAGCACTTACATGATAAAGGGAAATAGCATGATATCAACTAAACATGATCAAGTCTACCATTAGAAAATAGAAACTCCATTTACAAAAAGACACTTAGTTGCCCAATTGTGTAGTAAGAATCAGTGTTCTAAGAAAGTGAGTCATAAAAACTAAAACAGGTGAGAAAGAAACAAATGCCGAATGTCTTTGAGCTATCCCCACATAGGAGTTTGTATATAAAGAAAAAGAAAGAAATTCCTATCCATAAGACATTTAACACTTTGGCAAGAATTACCTAAGTGTAAGGTCACTATCAAAACCTTTTGATCCTAGATAACAAAATGTATCACCATTTTCAACCACTCCATGCCCCATCTTCCCATATCATGTGCAATCTTCTCAACTTAACATTTAGTTCTCTTGACAAGTTGTCAACATGATCCAACAACTTCAGGGCAATAAAGAAAACCAGCATCTATGAGCAGAAACATATTGGTACTCAGCTATTGTTAAAAGATATTCTAGTGATGCTCTTGAAGTAGGTTCTCCTTGATCTTTTCAAGATTCTTGAGAATCTCCAGGAAAGAAGGCTGTAGGTTCATATCAACAACCCAACAATGCTCCATCAACCTAAGACATTCAACAGGAGTTAGAAGACACTCATGCTATTACAAGTTACAATCCTACTCTTGCAACGCTTGTTATCAAGAAAAGGGAGTGGGATGGGTGAGCCAATAAAACATATATCAGTGTGCAACAACAAACTACTAAGGACAGCAATGAGGAACTCTTAGTGGAGCTTTGTTGAAGAAACAAACTAACTTGTAGACTTCCAATAGAAGAAATGTCAACTGTCATTTGTTTAAATGCTTAAGAAAGTCAAGACCATTTTGTTTCAGTTTATAAGAGATTTTAATATTAATTAACAAGAATAAAAAACTGCAATGAAATTGTAATATCCTTAATTTTTAGTATAAATTAAAAAATTACTATATAAATTAAATACAAAATTTATAGATGAAAATTTTTCCTAAAAACTTAAAAATTTGAAAGTGCTCATCAATAGGATTCCAACGCCATAAAGAACGCGAAAAACGAAGCTCAAACGAGGGAGTTAGGAGCCGTTGAAGTTATAGGGATATTTTAGTCATTTTGCACAAATGTATAACACAGGGGCCCAAATTGATAATGGCACCCCCGTCTTCTACACGCTTCTACCGGATCAGGCAAAATAGCCAGAGAAACCAGGTAAAGAGGCGTGAAGGGAAGAGTTTCTCTTACCCTAGGACTCTAAAGCCTATATCTATCCCCCCTAGGTGCCAAAACACTCTACCATTTTCCCTCATTTGCATTGAGTTGCATCTCAACCCTAGCTCTGAAAATTTCAACTTTTTTAGTGAGTGGAACTTTGGCAACGTCTATCGACCCCAGCTAGACGAGGTAAGTCCGAAACCCTTAAATATTTATTTATTAAATAGGAAATATAAAATAGAAATACATTAAAGTCAAGAAAAATCACATTTTTCCTGGGAACTCAGTGTACGCTACTGTTGGAGCATGATTTCATGGATGAAACCACATCTGTTTGAAAATTAGACCGTCCATCTGGTGGACAAGAGAACCAAGATCAAACCCTTTAAATTTGGTAGAGATCCAACGGTGGGTTTCTCCAGAAAATGTGAAAACCAGTACCTATGGATGTTTTTAGGAACTTGGGAAAAACCGTTTAAAAAAATGGTTTTTGGAAAAATCAATGCAAAAGGAGGGTATAAATGAATTCTAGAGGAAATTCTGAGAAAAATAGTGCAAAAATTGCACAAAATGGAGGCCTGTAGGCTTGCCGGAGACGACCGGAATCTGGTCGTCTTCTCCCATGGGGGCGACTGCGTCGGTGCCCTGGTGCTGACGTCGGGACGCCCCAATGAAGATGTCGAATGGAGTCGACGTCGCACGTGTACTCGATGTCGTGCTCGCGCCGGAGAGACGGAGTTGGCTGTCTCGGTAGGGTCAGGACGCACGCGGTGGTGCGTCACGATACCGAAGACGCACGTGACGCGTCTCGACCCTGTTTCATGTAGGCGGGCATCTTTGTGACGCCAGTTTATGCCTGTATAAATCGGCGTAAACCAGCGCTGCTAGTATAGACCACCTTACGGTGGTCGGTCAGCTCCATTTTGAGAGTGTTTTCACTAAAACTTGATTTTTGGGAGGTAAAGGAGTCCAAATCACGATCTGAAAAGAGGCGTTATGACCGTATTGATGATGCGGACCTAGTTTTAACTTTAAAAACTTCTAAATGACCACTTTTAATTTAGGAAAAATTTTAAATAGTGATGTGACATGTACAGGTGCACTTGAACATACCAGTTAAGGGGATAATTAGCAAGCTAAGTGGTCTCACATTGAGGTAGGTGACGACAATTAATGCTTTGCCTTGATTTTAAAACCATGCATAAACTTAGCATCATGCGTGATTGTGGTTTAAATTGTATTTATTATTTGTCGTTGATTTCATGAGACCTTGAGTATATTATGATTATTTCAAATTGAAATATTTTATTGAATAAACTCATAACAAATGTTTTTATGAGCATGATATTAATTAATTATGCTTAAATAGAGACTTCTTTCTTATTATATATTGGAATTGCATGGATTGGCATAAAAATAAGAATAGAGGCTTGTCATCTGGTCCTTTTATAGGCCAACCCCAGGATGAGGAGCGTGTCTTGGGGATTACGAGCTATGAGTGCTCTTGAGTTTTAGCATATACAGATGATTTTCGTGTTTTTATATTTGATGACGGGTGCTCTCACTCGGTGGGCGTCATGCTAGGAGGGATAGAGCCAGCCACCCACCCTCCGAGATTGTGATGTGATGATATTGTGATATGATAGACACCTGCCCATAGATGGCATTCGGTAGGGGTTTGGTAACATGGATAGTCCACACTATCGGTCTGGGCCTTTCCATGGGGACAGACGTTAAGTCTCCTGTTATGGTGTCGATGGAGAGCGGCGGTGGTTAAGACCCATGGAAGGTTGCCACTGCGGCATGATGACCCATATTCTTATTATGTGTGCGTGTATAATGAGCATGGTTATGGATGGCATGCCTGGGTGTGACGACACTCAGAGGTTGGCCACGAGTACTCATGATCAGTGATATTAGTGCGATGTTGTGGGACCCATTACCTTAGGGTGCCCTCATTCTTATTGTATGAACATTTACATTGATTCATGTCATGTTTTAACTCCGTGAAATGCATGTTTTAGCATATGGAATAAATTGACATTTATGTTGGCATGACTTATGATACTGCTATCTTCATAAATGATAGACTTTTTATTTTATCAGTATTGTTATTCATTTATTTCATTTTATTACATTAATTGTCTATGTACCTACACAAGCGATAGCTTGCTGAGGCATTGCTTTGTTTTGCAATGCCTTAGATCTCGAGCGCGATAACAGGAAAGGCAAGGATGTTGAGAAACCGTGAAAACTGAAGATCCTTTTTTCTAGAATTTTATACAATGATGTGAGTCAATAAACAGGAATATCATTTGAATTTAATTATGGACTGTATACTTTATATTTTGGATTTGATTGAGATGTTTAGAGATATGTTGGACATTTATATGGGATGTTATGATGGATAGACTCTGGGCCATATTATTATTGTGTTTTGGATATTTATTTGATTCAAAATAAAGGAGTCAATTTATTTGATGTTGATTGATACGCGTATTGTTTTAAATCTATTATCATAAAAATTTAATTATGTTTTAATTTATATGTATGCCATTTTGAGAAAGGAAAACTAACAACCGGAGTTTTTAAGATATATTTTAGGAAAATGATAAATAAAACTTTTCTCATGGGATCCCAAATGCTCTTATTAAAAATGCTATTATTATTTATAAAAAAAATGTCTTAAAAATCTGGGGTGTTACATAAATGTAGAATGCTAGATGTTTCATACCTAAAGAGTTTAGAGGCTATGTGATTTCAATATGTTGGATTTACTCTCTAAGCTCAGAAAGGTATCCTTTTGCTATAAAGATGGGTCTATGTCCTTCTGCGATGTACTTGGCAACTTCATAAGGTTCATAGCTTGCTAACGGTGGATCTCCTTTGAGCATCTACAAAAAAACTCATATGGTTAGTAACAAGGCAAAAAGGACATTTAACTGTCATTCTCCACAAAAACTCATAGGAAAGAAAATTACCTCATACAAGATCATAGCAAAAGAAAAAACATCAACTTTCTTGTCATATTTCCTATGCCTGAAGACTTTTAGAGCCATATACCAGTCTTTGTTCCAAAGACATGAAAACATTTTAGCATGCAAAGATCTAGGCCTGACAAAAAATTAACAAATAAAATAATAATAAAATTGAGAAATACTTACAACTTCCAATCTCTCTTGTAATTTTGTAAACATCATGAGAATTTTGGACCTTAATGAGCATTCTTAGTCCAAAGTCACCAACTTTCAAATGGTTTGCACTAGAGTTGACCAACTAGACATTCTTAAAATTCAAGAATTTTAATCAATTAATAAAAAACTACATAGCAAATGTTAGAACACTTCCTTATAAATCAGGGACTTAACCAGCTCAGTTTGGTTCCTAGGATGAATTACCTCTACAACCATTTTCAATTATATGAATGTTCAGTCCAATTTATCTACTTGGAAAAATTTCTACAAAATAAAAGCATTTGTTGCCCCAAAGAACCTGAACTTGGAATTTCAAGCAACATCTAGAATACTCCAAATTCACAAATTGTTGAAAACAAAAAAGTTAGCTCAGATGAATAAAATGTGAAGATGCAAACCTGAAACCCAAGTCACTTGATTCACCCATGAATCTATATAAGAAGGCTGCCCTAACTTGTAAACAAATCAAGCTCTAACATCATAAGCACTATTTAACTAAAATAAAGTGTAAAGTACATTGAAATAGCTTATAGGAAAAATGATTTCTGCAAAAGTTGGGTCCAAACCTACTTAGGTTGACAACCTTGATCCCCTTTAAGATTCCAGCTTTGCATATTGCAAAACCAACAAAACCATTTCCACCCAACACTACAACCTGCTAAACAGAAAATAAAATCAAGTGATGATTGCTTTATATGTAGGGACACATTTGGATGAAAACCCAATTGCTATTTGGATCTTCATCAAATAACATCTAGCATACTCCAAAGTCACAAATTGTTGAAAAGAAAAAAGGTAGCTTGATTGAGAGTATGTTCTTGGATCTTAGTCCCTTTTAGTCTTTGCATCAGCAACAATATCTATTGGAGCAGGGAAGTCTTCTCTTATGTTAGCAGCATAACTACATCTGATTTTACTTCTGGAATGCAATCTATCACAAGCAAATCATGTGCAAGGGGTAGCGGGCGAATTGGGTAGGGGGTGGAGGGTGTTTGGTAGCACCAGCCAAGAAGGGGTACTGGGGAGCATTTGGTAGCATCGGTGGGAAGGGGGAGAGAGGGAGGGCGGGGGGATGGGCAAATTGGAGTGCGGGGAGGGTCGATAGTGTCGGCTAAGAGGGGTAGGGGGGGGACTACAAACTAGGTACTAGGGGAGGGTTTGGTAGTGTTGGTAGGAAGGGAGGGGGCGGTGACCTAACTATCAAGGAGCGTCTGGTAGCATCGGTCGAGAAGGGGGGATGCAGGGAGCGTGTGAGGGGAAGGGCTCGTCGTGTTGGGCGGGTACCATGCAGGGAGGGGGAAGAGCGCAGGGGAAAGGGTTGCTCTTACCGACTTGGTTGGGGGGTGCGTGGCGGAGTGGTTGGTAGCACCGGCCTACAAGGGGAGGGCAAACTGGGTACTGATGGAGGGGTGGGGTTTCTAAAACAAGGTATAACATGGGATGTCAGATGTTGATAAGCCAAAAAATGTGTTGACAAGAGGGGCTGCTGGAAGAGAATAAGGGTAAAATTGGAATTAAAAAAATAATAGAAAAAATGGATGAAAAACTAACATAGTGGCAAATTTGCAAAGTTCTTGAAAATTTAATGGCAAATTTGTAAAATTGAAAAAATGTTGAGTTTTGCTGCAAAATTGAATGGCAATTTTGCAAAAAAACCCAAAAGGAAAACAAGTCAAACATTTTGGCACGAGGCTACCCTCCAATGAGTGCTTATTTTCTCTTCCGGATATGCTGCCGTAGCTTCTTTAGTTCTGACCGGAGCGAACTTCAGCGGGTTCTCCAAAGCAGGGACGACCTAAAGGTTTTCCTGGGGTTTTCTTTTCACTCTTCGTCTCGATTATTAGGGTTCCATATCGATACCAGGAGGGAAAAAGCAATCCCATGGCGAATCGAACTTCTGATCTTTTAACCCGCGTGCATGAGGCTCAAGGATTCGATGAAAATTCATTGTTTCGTTACATGCAAACTAATGTTGAAGGATTCCCTCCCAGTCCTGCCAATTTCAAAGTTTTACAGGTCAATTTTTTCTGATGTTGCTTGATCCATATTGTAATTCAAGTATGTTGGAGTTGATTTTGAATGTTTTTTTCCCCTTTTCTTGTGCTTGTGGTGTTGCAGTTTGGCTACGGGCAATCGAATCCGACCTTCCTTCTGGAAGTTGGTTCTGGAACGTCTGTAAAACGATATGTTATGAGGAAGAAACCTCCTGGGAAATTGTTGGAGTCAGCCCATGCCATTGAACGAGAGTTTCAGGTAAAGGAAAAAAAAAGAAAAGAAACGAAATTACAGATAATCTTGGAGGGAGCACTATATTGGACAATCATGTTATCCTAGTTGATTTGTCCCACTTACCTTCGATAACAATTAATTAGAACTAATTCAAGTGGCTGACTTAGAGACTTGCATGCCAATATATTTAAACATTTTTGAAACTTCTATGGTGAGGTTCTCATTACCTGATGTACGCGAGTTTCTCCATAGATTTTTTGCAATTTATTGGTGCTTTTTTGTGTTTTTATTTCTTTAATTTTTTGTGTGAGGTAAATGGTCATCTTGAATTAGGGGGTTCTTACATGGGACCCTTTAACAATTTGAAAGTCTACAGGGCACCATTTTTAGCATGGGGTTCTCTTTCTTGTTCGATCTTCTCTTGATTCTATGACTAACAACTTGTTATTCTTAAAGAAAAGCAGATAAAACGTGGAGCTGTGGCTCCATATCGTTAAATGATCCGAACTGTCCATCTTTTTGACACAATTCTAGGAGCCCTCAAAGATCTTCTCTCGGAGATAATCTTCCTATGTACGGAAACAATACTCCATCCTAGAAGAGGAGCTCAAAATTGAGAAATATTGAAAAGATTCGAAATAAATGCCAACCACCGAGAAAACCTTGAAATTCATTGGCCAATCTAATGAAGCAAATGTATACACATTAATACAAAAGTGCCTGTAGCAAGATGAAATTGACTTTTGATTAAGCAAAATCAGCTTCATGGAAAATAAAATGAAGGAGAAACTCAATGCAACATAAGCATTGAAAATATCAAATATGTATTGTACAAAGTATGATTTGCTATACTGTAGGGTTAATTATATCTTGTGTATCAATGCCTATATTCAATCTAGTTATTGCATCTAGTTTGCCCTTCCTTATCTTTACGTGGTTCTAAATGTTGAGCTGAAAGCAGATTATCCTATGTATATTTCTTGTAGAAAGATGAATAGGTACACTTATTTAGTTCTACATTTCTTGCACTTAGCATATAACTAGCAAAAAAGGCACGCAACGATGAGAGAGAGTTCTAATAGGAGTTAAACACATACAATATCAAGGAAACTGATGTATTTCATCTTATCTTCCTATTTCTTTGAAGTTAATCACAACATCTTATTGATTTCTTTTTAGTATAGCAACTTGCCATACCCCTGGAAGGGGAGCCTTGGCCAATGGCCAAGTTGTCATATTGTGACCTTAATGTCACAGGTTTGAGGTGTGGAAATAGCCTCTTGCAATGTAAGATAGGGCTGCGTACAACCTTCTTAGAGAAACAGTTGAAAAATAAGACGGCTTTCGAAAATTGTCTTAAGAAACATTTTAAGACAGTTTTTGCATCTGTCTTAAAAAATTTCTAAAGACGATTTATGAAACTGTCTAAAAATGTTTAATAAGAAGGTTTCTAAAATTGTTTTAAAATTTTTTTTTAAGTAATTTTTTTTTAAGACCATTTCAAAAGTCGTCTTTAAAAGAGATTTTTTAAGATGGTTTTGAAAATGTCCTAAAAGATTTCTTTTAAAGATGGTTGCCGAAACATGTTTATTGACAGTATATAACAATTTTCTTGCTATTATAATATTCATCCATACTACTAATATCGACATATTCAATATAAAAAATTCATAGACATAGAAGAAAAAAACTTCACAAGCACTAAAGAATAAATATTATCTATTCCACACATATACACTTCTCCATATATAGCCATTTGCTTCCACCATTTACTTCTATATTCCAACATCCCCACATTCTTATAAAGTAAAGACCTACATTCACATTAAGTTTCTTCCTTCCAAACTTCAATATTCCCCCTTCATATGAACAAACCATGTATATACTTGAAATAAACCTCAAAATCCTTAATTCATCTACACTTCTAACATCCACATTAAATATAAAAAATTCAAAGACAGAAAAAAAAACTTCCCCGGACCCCACATGGGCGGGAGCTTCGTGCATCGGGGCTGCCCTTTTTTATATCAACTCCATACATGTATACTTCTTCATACACACCCATTTACTTACATACTCTAACATCCTCACATTTTTATAAAGTAAAGAGCTACATTCATACTAATTTTTTTTTCTTCTTCAAACTTCAACATCCTTTCATTCACATAAACAAAGAACATATATACTTTAACCAAACAAACCACACAATCCTTATTCATTCAGACTTTTAACATTCATATTCAATATAAAATATTAAAAGACAAAAAAAAAAAAATCCTTCACAAGCTCTAACTAAGAAGTATTATCTATTGGACACATGTACACTTCAGCATACATACTTATTTACATACACCTTCCAACATCTCCACATTTTTATAAAGTAAAGACCTACATCCACACTCCAGCGTTCCCTTATTGAAGTAAACAAACCACATATATACTTTAAGCAAATGGAAAATATAACATATATTCACATTCACTGTTTAAATGAAGAAAGTTTGTATTAATCAATATAAAATTTTTCGTTGAAGCACACAAGTGTTAGTGGGTAGAAGTATATATTAGCTGTAGTTGAATTTAAAAAAATAACTAAGCCCATTCACATCTTATTTCTTTGAGATCTATTTGGTAGTAACCCTTGCTTCTCCAATCGGAAACACCATATTTAATTTAGTTTACTATTTATAAATTCACTATATACTTAAATGTTATTTCTTGTAGCCAACCCCATAGATTGTTGAAAAAATGTAAGATGATGATTAGTAAAGTGTCACCTTTATTAATTGTTGGAGCTTAATACCATTACATACTAGGGTTCTCATGAATGGGAGCCTTGGCAGAGTAGAAAGTTGTCATCGTGTGATCTTGAGGTAATGGGTTTGAGGTGTCAAAGTAGCCTCTTGCAATGCAAGGTAAGACTACATATGATTGACCCATTATGATCCGCTCCTTCCCCAAGCCTCACATATGCAGGAGCTTTTTGTATCAGGCTACCCTTATGTATCTTAGAACAAAGTATCCATACTCCTACTTCGATTGTCGTCTAGGGCCCTATATAATAAAGAAATCAGAAAGGATCAATAAATATCATTTCAAATTGTAACTTCAGTTTATATATAGTTATTAACTAGTTTTTCTAACCTTGACCTTCTTCCAAATGAGTTTTAGTGGGTTCATAGTATCAACTAACTCACTCTATTTATTCAATATACTTCAAATTTATAACTAAAATGCATTAGTTTACTACTTATAATTCACTATATACTTGTTATTTCATGTAGTGAACTCCAAATATTGTGGAAAAACTATAAGATGATGACTATTAAAGTGTCTCACCTTTTTCAATTGTTGGAGCTTAACACCATCGCGTATTAGGATTCTTATGTATCTTAGAATAAAATATCCATACTCCCAATTCAATTGTTGTCTAGGACACTGCACAACAAAGAAAATAGAAATCATTATCATCATCAAGACCTTATCTCAATTAGGGGTCGGCCACATGAATCTTATTCCTCCATTCCACTCTATTAAATACCATGGCTTCATTTAGTCCCAACGTTTTTAAATCTTTCCTTACCACTTCTATCCACGTTCTTTTGGGCCTTCCCCTTGCCCTTTTAGAACCTTCTACTTGTATTGCTTCACTTCTTCTAACCGGTGCCGTTGTTAGTCTTCTTTGAACATGTCCAAACCATCTAAGTCTAGTCTCCCTCATCTTGTTACCTATTGGTGCTATCCTTAAATTTTTTTGAATATTTTCATTTCTAATTCTATCCTTTATTGTCTTACCACTCATCCATCTCAATATCCTCATTTCTGCGACGCTCATCCTATGAGTATGATGTTCCTTAACTGCCCAACACTTTAATCCATAGAACATGGCCGGCCTTATTGCCATCCTATAGAATTTTCTTTTTAGTTTGAGTGGCACTCGTCGATCACACAAAATTCCAGATGCACATCTCCATTTGTTCCAACCTGCTGGATTCTCTGGGTAACCTGTGTCTCAATCTCTCCACTCTCATGAATCATTGATCCTAAGTACCGAAAATGGTCTTTAACGGGGACTTCTTGGTTATCAATCTTGACTGGTGTTCTACTCCCACTCTCCTTGCTAAAATTACGTTCCACATAATCTGTCTTAGTTCGACTAATTTTAAATCCTTCAGATTCTAATGCTTCTCTCCATAACTCTAGCTTTATGTTTACACCCTCCCTTGTTTCATCAAGTAAGACTATATCATCTGCAAATAGCATGCACCATGGAATCTCCTCCTGCAGATGTTTTGTTAACTCATCCATAACCAATGTGAAAAGGTATGGACTCAATGCCGATCCTTGGTGCAATCTTATAGTGACAGGAAAATCACCAGTCATGCCACTAGTGGTCTTAACATTTGTTATCGCTCCCTCATGCATATCTTTAATTATGTCTGTATATCCCTGACAAACCCCTTTACCACCCAACACCCTCCATATTAACTCTCTAGGGACTTTATCATAAGCTTTCTCTAAGTCAATAAAGACCATGTGGAGGTCTTTCCTCCTCTCCCTATATTTTCTACTAATTGTCTTAGTGGGAAAATAGCTTCCATGGTAGACCTCCCAGGCATGAAACCAAACTGGTTCTCCGATACACTTGTTTTATGTCGTAGCCTCTTCTCAATCACTTTTTCAAAAGGTTTCATAGTGTGGCTCATAAGTTTGATCCCTCGATAATTAGTGCAGCTCTGTATGTCTCCTTTATTCTTATAAATTGGTACAATAGAGCTTTTCCTCCACTCATTCGGCATTTTCTTTGATTTTATAATCGTGTTAAACAACCTAGTCAACCAAACTACCCCAATATCTCCTATATGCTTCCATACCTCTATTGGTATACCATCAAGCCCCATGGCCTTCCTGATTTCATCTTTTTCAAGACCTCTTTTACTTCAAGTATTCTAATCTTACGTTCATATCTATAATAGCCAATGTTATTTAGATTTATAGTATTTTCAATCCCTATATTCTCAGAGCCATTGTCATTTAACAATTTTTGAAAGTATGTTTCCCACCTTTGTTTGATCTCATCATCTTTGACTAATAATCTTTGATCGTCGCTTCTAATACACCTAACATGATCTAAGTCCTTACCCTTCTGTTCTCTTACTTTTGCAAGTTTAAACACATCTTTCTCACTTTCTCTTGTTCCTAGTCTATTGCAGAGCTCATCATATGCTTTAAGTTTAGCCTCACTTACTATTCTCTTGGCAACCTTTTTAGCATTCTTATATTGTTCATAGTTTTCATTATTTCTTATCTTTTGCCATGCTTTAAAGCGCATCCGTTTTTCTTTAATAACTTTTTGCATTATTTCATTCCACCACCATGTTTCCTTTGCTAATAGCCTTTTACCTTTAGATACTCTTAAGACATCTTTTGCCACTTTCTTAATGGATTCAGCCATATTAGTTCACATGGTATTTACTTCTGTTTCATAGTTCCAATTTCCTTCTACCATCAACTTATTTTTGAATGAGGTTATTTTCTCTCTTTTTAAGTTCTACCACTTAGTTTTGGGATGTGTATTAAGTTCAATTCTTTTTCTCCATCTTTTGATATGGATATCCATAACCATTAACCTATGCTGTGAGGTTAAACTCTCACCGGGTATCACCTTACAATCCTTACATATAGATCGTTCATTATTCTTAAGTAGAAAAAAGTCTATTTGGCTTTTATGAAGTCCACTTTTAAAGGTTATTAAGTATTCATCCCTCTTCTTAAAGAGTGTATTTGCAATGGACAAGTTATATGATAAAGCAAAATCGAGGATATTCTCTCCCATCTCATTTCGTTCACCTATACCATACCCTCCATGTATTCTATCATATTCTTCCTTATCTTTCCCTACATGGCCATTTAAGTCTGCTCCTATAAATATCCCCTCAGTGTTGGGAATTTCTTGCATGATTCCCTCCATATCTTCCCAAAATTGTCTCTTGATTATATCTTGTAACCCTACTTGTGGTGCGTATGCACTTATAGCATTAATAATCTACTCTCCTAGAACAAGTTTTATTATTATAATTCTATCACTAATTCTTTTAATGTCCACAACTTTATCCTTTAATTCCTTATCCACTATTATTCCTACGTCATTTCTGTTATTTTCCTTTCCTACGTACCATAATTTATACCCATCTATTTCTCTAGCTTTAGCCCCTTTCTACTTGGTTTCTTGGATACAAGTGATGTTGACTCTTCTACGTTTTAGCGTGTCTACTAACTCCAAACTCTTACCTGTTAGTGTCCTTATATTCCATGTGGCGATACGAATCTTATGTTCTGGAGATACCCTATTTACTATCACCTTTCTCAACTTCCATGGTATGAACCCATGTCCACTTTTCACTGCACTTGGGTTCTGATGCAGTGCGTCGCTTCCAAGGGGACGCTCTAGCAGTCCTTGCCCATTTTTCACTACACCTGGGATCTGATGTAGCGCGTCGCTTCTGGGAGAATGCCCTAGCAACCCTTGCCTATTTTTCACTGCACCCGGGATCCGATGCAGCTCGTCGCTTATGGGGAATGCCCTAGCTTGAGGGAATGTCTGTATTCGATTCATGTCATAGCTTGGGTTGCAGTAGTTTTAAAATGCTGAAGATGATTTTTATTTCTTCCTTACAAACTAATATACAAATGCATATTCATTTGCAAGTAGAAAAGAAACAACAAAACCATCTTCAGCTTCCCCTTGCCGGCTGGCTACCTGACGCAAGGGTTGCCATATTTTAAGAAGCTGGAGATGATTTTTATTTCTTCCTCACAAACTAATATATAAATGCATATTCATTTATAAGAAAGAAATAACAAAATCATCTTCAACTTCTCCCTTGACCGTCCTCCTTTTTCATTCGGGCTTGGGACTGGCATTGGCGGAGTTAACAAAGAAAATAGGAATAATCGATAAATAACTAGCTTTTCTTACTTGACCTTCTTCCAAGTGAGTTTTCGTGGGTTCATTGTCTCAGTTAACTTAGTCCATTTATTCCATGTACTTCAAATTTATAACTAAAATGCATTAGTTATGAGTAAAAAGTTATTTTTTACTTGTTAAATTATTGTAATGCATAAAAAGATTAAAAACTTATTTATGAATTCTTACAATGGCACATGAATGTGCGCTTGATATGAATAAAAAATAATGCATGCCTGCTATGTACATTGAGAACCAATAGCATCCAATGAGACCTATATCTACAACATGTGAATTACAATTAAAGTTTACAATCTTTAAAATTATGTAAGTTTAGAAGAAAAAGAATGTATTCTTCTATCTATTATTAGAGAAAAAATTACACACACACACACACACACACACACACACACACACACACACACACACACACACACACACACACACACACACAGAGGGAAGTATGGCAATAGACCTGCCATTGAAACCCATGGATTAGGCTAAAAGGAAGTCCCTTAACATAAGGGTCAAACTAGGAATAAAAGGAAAGGATATTTTCATATTCAAATCTGATCCTAATCTCCATTATTTATGGAAAGAAACTAAGATAAGATCAAAACTAATCCCTAGAAACTAGGAACTAATTTTGAGAGAAAGTTTCCTAACATATCCGACACTCCCCCTCAAGTTGGAGCGTAGATGTCTATCATGCCCAACTTGCTAATGAAGAACTCATAGTTAGGTTTGAAAAGTCCCTTTGTAAGAATATCAGCTATTTGTTGTGAAGTTGGAACAAATGGCAAGCAAATATCTCCTGCTTCAATTTTCTCCTTTATAAATTGCCTATCAACTTCAACGTGCTTTGTTCTGTCATGGTCAACCAGATTGTGTGCAATGCTGATAGCCGCCTTGTTGTCACAATACAACTTCATTGGCATGGTCGCAATTCGCTTTAGCTCTTTCAAAACTCGTTTCAGCTATATCATCTCGCAGACTCCATAAGCCATTGATATGTATTCTGCCTTTGCACTACTCTTGGCAACAACACTTTGTTTCTTACTTCTCCAAGTCACTAAGTTTCCCCACACAAAGGTACAATAACCCGATGTTGATTTCCTATCAGTGACTGAACCTGCCCAATCTGCATCTGTCTACACCTTAATACTTTGTTGTTCATTTTTCTTGAAAAATAAACCTTTTCCTGGAGAAGTCTTCAAGTACCTCAGAATTCGATACACAGCTTTAAGGTATTCTTCATGAGGGGAATGCATGAATTGACTCACAAGGCTTACTGCAAAAGCATTATCAGGACAAGTAAATGAGCTTACCAACCAACCTCTGGTATCGAGATGTGCCCATGGGATCACCTTTACTATCACCAAGTCTTTGGTTGGGATCAATTGGAGTTTTTGTAGGACAGCAGCCACTCATTTCCGTTTCCTTGAGAAGATCAAGGATGTATTTCTTTTGTGAGACAACAATCCCTTTCTTTGATCGAGCAACCTCCATTTCAAGAAAATGTCTCAGTGATCCCAAGTCCTTAATTTCAAACTCAAATGCAAGACACCTTTTCAACCGTTCCATTTCAACTGTATCATCCCCAAGTAGCATAATATCGTCTATATACACAATGAGAATAGCTATTCTCTCATCAGCTGAGTGTTTTGTGAACATGGTATGATAAGTTTGCCCCTGAACATATTTCTGACCCTTTACAAATTGAGTAAATCTCTCAAACCAGGCTCTTGGTGATTGTTTCAATCCATATAAGGATTTCTTTAGTTTGCATACTTTCGAGCCAAACTTCCTATCAAAACCCGATGGTGGGTCCACGTAGGCTTCCTCCTCCAAGTCCCCATTAAGGAACACATTCTTCACATCCAGTTGCTGTAGGGGCTAGTCAAGATTGGCTGCAATTGACAAAAGCACTCCAACAGTGTTCAATTTGGCAATAGGCGCAAAGGTTTCAAGGTAGTCAAGACCGTATGTTTGAGTGAAGCCTTTGGCCACCAAATGAGCCTTGTATCGCTCAAGCGATCCATCTGACTTGTGTTTGGTTGTGAATACCCATGTGCATCTAACCTTTTTTGTCTTTCTTGGCAAATCCACAACCTCCCATGTTTTATTTTTCTCAAGGGCCTTCATCTCTTCAAGAATAGCCTCCTTCCACTCAGGAATCTGTAGAGCATCCTGTACAGTCTTTGGTGTTTCCACATAAGACAATTGTGAAGTAAAGGCAAAGAAAGTAGGGGACAAATTTTTGTAAGAGACAAAATTGGACATGGGATGTTTAGTACAAGCTCTAATACCCTTTCAATTAGCAATAGGAATACTAAGATCAAAAGAGTTGGACTCAGAATGAATAGACTTGGAATTAGGTGAATTTGTTTGAATAAGCTCAGAGAAAGAATTACCTAATGACTCGGTAGAGTTTAGATCATCCTTTGGTTCGGACTCTTGACTTTGCTAATGAGCATTGGTCTCATTGCCTTGAATTTGGTTCCTCCTTGAGTATACTAAAAGTTCTTTGGTACCTATTTTTTCATTGCTAGTTTTGTCAAGGTTATGATATGGCTCTATTGGATTCAGACTTGGGTTTTCATCAATTAAAACACAAGGTTCTAGAGGTTTAAAAACATCGGGTCCATCAGGAATCAATGTGGCAGAGTTTTCTCTTTGACAAACATCTAAGTAATTCGAATCTTCCATAGGTGTCTCCCCCTGAAGATGAGTTTCACAAAATGGTGAAGACTAAAAAAAAGTGACATCCATGCTGACAAACATTTTTTTGGAAGTAGGATCAAAGCACTTATACCCATTTTGAATTGGAGCATAACCTACAAAAACACACTTTCTTGCTCTAGGATCTAGTTTGCCATGGTTGTGAGCATGAACATGTACAAAGGCAATGCATCCAAATACTTTGAATGATAAGTTCAACGACAACTTGGATATGGGAAAGTTTTCTTGAAAGACACTTAAGGGAGTTTGAAATTTTAAAATTTTTGTAGGCATTCGATTTATAAGATATTTGCTGTAAGTATAGCTTTACCCCAAAGATACTTAGGAACTTTATGTGTGAACAATAGTGCCCTAGTAACTTCCAAAAGATGCTTGTTTTTTTACTCAACTACCCCATTTTGTTGGGGTATGTTAGTGCAAGAACTTTGATGTATTACACCTTTTTCCAAGAAAAAATTACCTAGGTTCTTATTGAAATATTCCTTACCATTGTCACTTTGAAAAATCCTTATTTTCTCCTGAAATTGTGTTTCTACCATGGAAATTTTTTTTTTTCAAAACTCCTTCAACTTCAGAATTTTCTTTCAAAAGGTATACTCAACTTATCCTTGTGTGATCATCAATAAAATTGACAGACTATTTTTTCCCTGAAAGTGTTAAAACCTTATATGGTCCCCATATATCACTATGGATTAACATAAAAGGTTTTGATGCTTGATATGATCTTGGAGGAAAAAAGGCATGATGGTGTTTGGCTAACTCACAAATTTCACATTGAAATACAAATGGAGTTTTATTTTTAAGCAAATTAGGAAACAAGTGTTTTAAATAATGAAAACTTGGATGTCGTAATCTATAATGTCATAACATAACATTACATTAACTAGAATCAGGAACAAAACAGGTACTTTGAACTTGTCTTCTCGAGTCAGTTCCATCTTCAAGGAAAGATGCTTGTTTTTTTACTTAGCTACCCCATTTTATTGGGGTATGTCAGTGCAAGAACTTTAATGTACTGCACCTTTTTCCAAGAAAAAATTACCTAGGATCTTATTGAAATATTCCTTGCCATTGTCACTTTGAAATATCCTTGTTTTCTCTTGAAATTGTGTTTCTACCATGGAAATTTTTTTTTTTGAAAACTTCTTCAACTTCAGAATTTTCTTTTAAAAGGTATACCCAACTTGTCCTTGTGTGATCATCAATAAAATTGACAGACCATTTTTTTTCCCGAAAGTGTTAAAACCTTATATGGTCCCCATATATCACTATGGATTAACATAAAAGGTTTTGATGCTTGATATGATCTTGGAGGAAAAAAGGCACGGTGGTGTTTGGCTAACTCACAAATTTCACATTGAAATGAAGATGGAGTTTTATTTTTAAGCAAATTAGGACACAAGTGTTTTAAATAATGAAAACTTGAATGTCCTAATCTATAATGTCATAACATAACATTACATTCACTAGAATCAGAAACAAAACAGGTACTTTGAACTTGTCTTCTCGAGTCAGTTCCATCTTCAAGGAAATAGAGACCTCCACTTTCTCTAGAACTGCCAATCATCCCCCCTGAGGCTAGTTCCTAAAACTCACATCGAGAGGGATAGAAATTAGCTTGACACTTGATATCATTGGTTAACTTGCTAATTGACAAAAGATTGCAAGAAAGTTTAGGCACATGAAGAACATTATGCAAAGTTAAGGAAGGTGATATAAGAATGGATCCTGTCCCAGCAATTGCTGAGAGAGATCCATCTGCTATCTTGATTTTTTTGTTCTTTGCACATAGATAGTAAGTTGAGAAACGATTGGAATAACTTGTCATATGATCAGTTGCTCCTGAATCTATGATCCAAGAGTTGCTTTGGCTAGGGTTGACACTAAGAAGGGCAGTAATGAAGTTACCTCTTTGGGCCAAGGAATAAGAGGGGTTAACATTGAATTGTGGAGATTGGAAGAGTTTGTACAGGTGCTCTAGCTGTTCCTTTGTGAATGGAGATGTTTCTGAGTTGACTTGCTGCCCCTAGTTCTCTTCATGCGAGGTTTGGAATGCCCGGTTGTCGTTTCCAGGTTTCTTCTTCTAATTTGGAGGCTTTCCGTGGAGTTTCCAGCAAGTTTCCTTTGTGTGCATGACTTCTTGTAGTGTTTACACCGGGATTTCTTTCTTTTTTCACCATCGGGATTAGCACTTCTAGAAATAAAGGCAGAATTATTATTTTCCACCACAGATTTGTGTTCCTGGTTGGTTAACATAACCTTCCTCTTGGTTTCTTCTCTTCTAATCACATAAAAGGTTTCTCGGAGGGATGACATAGGTTTCTTTCCAAGGATCTAACCCCTAACTTTGTCCAAATCACGATTGAGGCTAGCTAAGAATAGATACACACGATGATTCTCCTCCTTTATAATTTTTACACTATTAGTAGGGCAGTCCCATTCATCATTATAGCATTGGTACAATTTTTGCCATAATGAAACCATCTCATTACAGTATACTGTGACTTCCCTTTCTCCTTGTTTTGATTGCCACAGTTTTGTTTTTAGATCAAAGATCTAAGATGAGTTTTCTAAGTCAGAATAGGTTTCCCTTACAGCCTCCCACACATCTTTTGCAGTGAGGAGAAAAAGATAGGGTTTATAATCCATTGAGTTGATAAGCCAGGCCATGATTAGTGAGTTTTTTGACCTCCATGCACTTATATTCGGATCTCCAGCCTCTGGTTGCTTCACTTCTCCTGTCAAATGCTCAAGTTTTCCCCTGCCATCAATCGCCAGCTTCACAGATTGAGCCAGTCGGTAGTTTTTCCCATTTAACTTGTAAGAAGTTAACTGGAATGAAGTATTTGGGGAAAAGTGGTCTGTACCACTGTTTGACATGGCTGTCCATGACAAGAAACTTCCAATAGTTGTTTGCGATGAATAAGAGGTTCTTCTAGCCCCAGTCATGGCTGTTTTAGCCATTTAAAAGCAGATCAAGAGCCTAAGCTCTGATACCATGTAAGTTTGAATAAAAAGAATGTATTCTTCTATCTATTATTAGAGAAAAAATTACACTAATATATATATATATATATATATATATATAGGGACAGAGAGTTAGTCCCACATTGCTTGGAGAGAGGAAACTGGGGTGTTTATAAGAGTTTGGGAAACTCTAACGGTCACAACGCGTTTTCCCTAGGAAACTGGGGAAAAACAAAACCGTGAGGGGTGTATGGGCGCCCCAAAGCGGACAATATTGTGACTGTTGGAACCCCGAGGTGTTACAAATGGTATTAAAGCCAGTTCCCCTCGTGGTGTGCTGGCTAGCTGCACACGAGCGCCTGGTCGTGGCTATCATGCGGGGTCGCGTGTTCCTTAAGGGGGAAAAATGTGAAGCCCTGGGCTAATAAGGGTGGGCAAAGAGAAGGCTGGCAGGCTTCTAGGTTGGGGTGAGGGACAGAGAGTTAGTCCCACATTGCCTGGGGAGAGGAAATTGGACTGTTTATAAGAGTTTGGGGAACTTTAATGGTCACAACGCGTTTTCCCTAAGAAACTGGGGAAGAACAAAACTGTGAGGGGTGTATGGGCGCCCCAAAGCGGACAATATTGTGACTGTTGGAACCCCGGGGTGTTACAAAATGTGAAGCCTTGGGCCGATGAGGGCGGGCCAAGAATATTTTCTTCTTCTTTCAAAGAATATTTTCTTCTTCTTTGAACAACATGTACAGTTGCTGCCACCTGTACATTTAGTTGCTTTCTTTTTCGTTCATGAGAAATTAAGGTTTTCAACCTTTTTCAATACTTGTCTTTTGCTCAACATCTTTAGGGATGTCCTTGTCTCCATACGACTATTCAATTCTCCCTTTTTAAAGTGGTATAAATGATTTATATGTAACCATCTTTTGTGGCCTAAGAATGCCATCTTTCTGCTTCATTTAAGCAGCATTGCACACGCTTGGTCATTGCAGATAGGACAACCATTGTATCCTATCACGGTGCATCCCGCCAAATTACTATACATGGGAATTTGTTTATTATCCATAATAGTATAGCCTTCAGGGTAAATGATTCTTTCTTGTATGCATTGTAAGCTTCAACCCCTATATCTTATAATGTCTTAAGATTGCCAATTAACGGAGCCAAGTATATGTCAATGACGTTCCTTGATTGCTTGGGACCTAATATCACTATAGTTAACATCATAAACTTTCTCTTCATGCATAAAAACGCCGAGAGGTTATAACAAATCATTATAACAAACCAACAACTGTACTTGTTACTCATAGATTAATCCCATTTGTAGATATTGCAAGTTGTAAGTTTTTCGTTTTTTTTCCAAAGTCGGGCCACAAGAAGTCTACAAGCCTCCACGCTGGGCTATCTATTGGTTGACGCAAATCTCTATAAGTTATTCTTTCCTCGGCATGCTATACTGGTTTTTTGCTGTTTTTTGTAATATAAAACATTCTTTTGAACCTTGGAATAGGGGAAAATAGTGTAGGACCTTTGTAAGCATGTCTTTCACCTACTTATTTGAATTCTTCTTTAACTTTTATTTTGATTGTCTACAAGTTGGGCATGTAGTGTTATCCTTGTGCTCCTTTCTGTACAAGATGTAGTCATTTGGACAAACATATATCTTCTCATACTTCAAGCCTAGTGTAGCCATGGTTTTCTTTGCCTCCGATGTGAA
This sequence comes from Warburgia ugandensis, assembly GCA_035236585.1. Lineage (NCBI taxonomy): Eukaryota > Viridiplantae > Streptophyta > Magnoliopsida > Canellales > Canellaceae > Warburgia > Warburgia ugandensis. Next base: position 43,980,437 of record CP141128.1, read on the forward strand.
CGTTGATACTTTCATCTCTTTCGATAATATTTTACCTACTACTTTCAAGACTTTTATAAAACCTTGATCTGAAAAATCAAATCTTAATTTTACATTGTATAGTTTTACAACAGTAGACAACTTAGTATAATCTCTACACCTAAGGTACAACGGTTCATTGGCTTCCTCCAATGTAGTATGGAACTGTTTAGAATTGTCCTGAAAGTCATTATATGCATCTCGAAACATTGATGTAGCTGTACTATATATAACTCTTCTTATAGTGTCTTGATATTCACATCTTTCCACCATTGTTGAAGGCCCCCTGAAATAGTTCTTCTCTATGTTAGATCAAGAAGCTACAACTTTGATCAACTTCATTGAAGCACAGATATTCTGTCAACTTACCTTACTTGCCTACAATTACCTTTCTCATGTTTCCACAGTTCCCCCCTTTTCCTAAGTGCAAACTCTGAACATTTTTATTGCCTCTTTAAGTTCTCTTAATGATCTTGCCGCTGTCATCTAAGCATATTTGTCTATTTTGATGGCAAAAAATAGAAGTTCAATGACTTTACAACGTGAAAAGAATGAACTCTTGATTAGGCTTTTAGCAAACAGGTGTGCGAAGAAAACATTGAAAAAAAACTTACCATGCATGGTGATTTTCTACCCATAATTACATACATAAAACATGAGACAGAAGAAAGACTCACCCAAATTATGGTGATCTAACTGTCGTAAATGCTGTGAGGAAGAGCTTGCCAAGTTGAGTGATGATTTTTGGCTCCTGAAAAATATTCAATAGTGTGTTTTAGGAAATCTTATGAAATCAAGATGGAAAGGGAAATGTCCTGTTACAGTTTTTTAAGATGGTTTCTTTCTAACTGTCCTCTTAATTATCATTTTTAAGATGGTTTCTATAACTGTCTTTCTTAAGTTGGTTTTTACGACAGTGTTCAGTAATCGAATTCTTTATCAGGATCTTTGAATCTGGTTTTTCCAACCATCTTAATCTGGTTTTTCAACCATCTTCTTAATCAGGTTTTTTTAAGATGGTTTTGTGTAACCATCTTCTTAATCCTGTCATTTTAGGACAACTTTTCCTAACCATCTTCTTGATCAGGCTTTTTTAAGATGGTCTTTTTTTTCTTTTTAACCATCTTGTTAAACAGATTTTTTCAGACAGTTATTTCTACCGCCTTCTTAAGTTCTTCCTGCAGAAAACTTTAAATTTTTTAACTCTTTCAAACGACTTTTTAAGATAGTTTTTGAGAAACCATCCTATTATATTATATCATATAAGAAGGTTTTTTGTAACCGTCTTGGATTTATTTTAATAAGATGGTTGCATAATAACTGTCTTCTTTTTGCCTTCTTAGAAAATGGCAATTTTAGTAGTGATATATTGGAGAAAGAGAGACAGAGAGAGACGATTTAGAAGAAGAAGAAGAAGACCCATGATACTGCTCTCTCTCTCTCTCTCTCTCTCTCTCTCTCTCTCTCTCTCTCATTGCAGTTCATACTCCCCTTCCGTAATAATAAAAGCAGGGCCTTTGATTATCGACCATCTATCCTTAAGAGAAGATTGGTTTTGAGCTCTGGTTTGAAACAGACTAGAGGACAATGCCATGCTAATGTGCTTTGGATTGCCACATCTCCAATTGTCCATCCTTCTCTATGTCTCTCTTGCTCTTGTTGCAGTTTTGATAATTGTTCTCTATCTTCCCCCCTATAATACGTAAAGCAGATTTTTGAGAGCCATCTATCCTCCTCCTGAGAAGATTGGTTTTGATCACTGGTTCGAACAGGGGGGTGACACCATGCTAATGTGCCTTGTATGACCACATCTCCAATTGTCCTTAATGGACTTTTTCTTGGCTTACAAGAATGAAAGCACCCTTGTCAAAGACACACTGTTAACTGATATTCAGAATCATGTTATTGATTATTGAGACACAGTTTCTGTAACTCTACTATGACTGAATAGTAGAGTTCAAGTTCACCTGTATCGCGCCATCTATTCTCCTCAAGAGAAGATTTCTTTTGAATCATCGAGCAGGAGGACTACGCCATGCTAATGTACCTTGGATGACCACATCTCCAATTGTCCATAACGAGATTTGTCTTGGCTTACAAGAACCAAAGCATCCTTATCAAAGACGCACCATTTCCTGTATCCAGAATCATCTTATTGATTATTGGTACATAGTTTCTGTAACTCCACTATAACTGAATAGTGGAGTTCAAGTTCATCTGTATTGTTCTATCTATCCTCTTCATGAGAAGATTGGTTTCAAACACTGGTTTGGAGGACTACCCCATGCTAATGTGCCTTGCCTGACGACATCTCTAATCGGCCATAATGGGATTTGTCTTGGCTTATGAGAATCAAAGCACCCATATAAAAAACACCCTGTTTACTGACATCCAGAATCATCTGAAAATTCCTACGTCAGTACTCATCTCAGACCAAAATCTGCAGCTGAGACTTTGTGACTGACAGGGATCTGGATGCTAGGAAGCTTTGCAGGATGCATTGATTTTTCCCACTTGTAAGCCATGTCTTTCTCAATTTCAGTGACCAGCTATGGTTTTAGATGAAGTTGGTTATTCTCATGCTCTCTTCCTCGTGCTTTCAATTGTTTGAAAAGAATTTGGCTTTGCCAGGTTCCCGAACATCAGATCAGTACAGTGAGCTGCTCATGTTGTCAAACATAAGTTACCATATTTCAGTTCATCTTATATAATTAACAAAATTACCAATAAAGAACATGAGATATAACTCTATTCCTTTTTTTCTCTTGAAGTAAATCACAAAGTATGGAGGCCATAGTGGGGAGTCAAGCTTTAGATATTGTTGTAAGCTTTGATGGAGATAAATGTTGAAAGTGCGAACCAAATGGTTGACTATAGGGTTTTTCAAACTCTTGTTGAGTGAGATCTGCCAAATGAGGGATTTTTGCAACTACTGGATTGGAAGGGGGCAGAATTATCCTACAGCCTTCCTGTTGATTGGGGTGTTTTTTCACTCTGATACCTGGTTCTGAGGATTTTGTCTGTCTAAATTGTTTTTTTGGTAGTAAAATTACACCATCATTCAGAAGCAATTTTTTAGTAAATGCCATGTATTACTGAAAATGGGAAAAAAGTTTGGAATCAGACAATTGAAAAGAATTTTGGTGCAAAACAGAATCCTATTCACATTTATTGTAGCTTGATCAAATAAAGGGTGGCCTTGGTGCACGAAGCTCCCATGTATACGGGGTCCGGGGAAGGGGCGGACCATAAGGGCAATAGTATGCAGCCTTACCTTACATTTTGCAAGAGGCTGTTTCCATGCCTTGAACCCGTGACCTCAAGGTCACACGGCAACAACTCTACTGTAGCTTGATCAAATGTTGAAAGAAAAAGCATGGATTGCAGTCTAAATATTAATGCTAACTTAGCTTTCCTTTTTTTTTTTGTCTTATGTCATTTCAAAAAAGGAAATTTTTTTTCTTGCATTTGATCCACATGCAATGACCAATTGTATACAGAATTCCTGGATCTGGCCAGAACCTTGGGTGCCATCTTTTTGGACCCTTGTTCTGCTGTTTTGCATTCTAGCTGATCTTTTTTGGATGTTCCATCTGGAACAAAAAGGAATTCATCCTCAGATCTTGACCAATGATGTAAAACCTTAATTGCTAATATTTTGAATTTTCTAAGACATGAATTTTCTCAAATACATAGTAGCACTGTTTGGGATCATCAACGTGGAAGAGTTATTTTTGGATGTTCTTGAAAAGATGGATAGTTTGGATCACCAAACATTTGACCTGGCTTGTATTTTTTTTTTTTGGTGCATGCAAATATGTACCTATTTACATGCAGATGCCATAAAATGTGTGACCCATTTTCCTTTGGTTCTTGTGATAGTTCTTTTTCCATATGAGATTACTCTTCTTCTCTCAGCTTCAAGCATGATGCGGCACCACCAACCAACCTTCTTTCAATTCCTTGACACATGCACCTAGAGATCACTAGCACCTTTCTGTCAGTGGCAGCCTCATGATTGTGTTCCTCTTCCTCTCACCTTCTCAACATTATGAAGCCAAACCATCCTAAACGTTCTTCTTCAAGCCTCCAAACCTGACAACCAACTAGTACCCCTGAAAACCTCAAGAAAGTCATCAAACTCTCTTCCTTTGGTGCCTTCATCTTTCTCAGTTGACAATTCCTTAAAATATTTGCCTAGATTACCACCACTCTACCTTCAGTCCCAACTTCATGATTGTGTCCCTCATCATCTTTCCTTCTGACCACTGTCAAGATAAACCGTCCCAAGTATTCTTTTACAAGCCTTCGAACCTGACAACCACCAAATTACCCCTCAAAACCTTGAAAATCATACAACCCTCTCTGTGGCACCTTCATCTTTCTCAGTTGACTTTAAGATGCATCTTAAATATCCGCAAGTTTGATTATTGGTGCCTCCTCCTACCCTCCGTGCTAGTTCTCTCTCTATTTAGATGTTGGCCCTCATTGCAAAATCATTGCTCTTTTCATCTATGGCAACAGAAGTCTGATTCTCGAGTTAGGAATTCTTTGTGTAATGCCATCAATGCTGTGTTGCCATATTACCTGAGCGCTGAGGCCAATAGCATGATTTTCATGTTGATTGTGGCGTTCTTTCTGAAGACCAACAATGGAATGCCAAAGTAACCTTGTATACTTGGAAGAAGTATTACTTGAGGGTATACAATAACTACAATTTCCCTGCCGAGGCATGTTGTGCTCTATCCTCTCAAATTTTTTTGGCTTCTGCTAATGTTGGTTTTGCCATATTTCTTGTACATAATATTTTAAGTTATTAAAGTTTAGTTGGGTTTGTAAACCATCTGGTGGTTTGTTGAGCTCCATTGAGTGAATGGATGAGCTGTGCAAATAAGTGATGCCTAAGATGGTGAACTCAATTGTTGTGTTTCCCTTTACTTCTATTGGGGATAGAACGGCTGAAAAAATTAAAATGAAAAAAATATTTCCTTTCAAAAAAGAAAAAAGAAAAAAGAAATCATCATTGTGAAATGCTGTATTGTTTTCAAAACGAGGAGGAAAAACCATACTTCGAGAGAGAAATTTTGCTTCTGAATCATATGGAGCATGCTTGAAACATAATTTGAGCTAGGATAGAACTGACGTTCACTATGGTTGTTTTTGAAGAATTCGTACTTCCCTGTTGGCTTCTTGAAGAAGATGAGCATGATAGGAAGTAGCCTATTGGCAAATGTTAGAGATAAGAGTGTTTTATGTCATATGTGCTGCATGCCAGGGTCCATCACTAGAAGGGCATTTAATCTTCTGTAATTATTTGCAAAAAGTATAAATAATATTGATGAATAGTGAGAAAAGAGCTAACTTCCAAATTACCCTCTACCTTCTCCCTCCCTTTCTCTCCTCTCTGTCCCTCAATATGTCATCATCATCATCAAAATCATCTTCTTCCCTTGTCTCTCTTGTGCTTAACCCTAATCTCCAGAAATAAAAGCAGAAATATAAGAGAGTAATGAGAGCAAGGAAATGGAACATGTCGTTTGAACATCATAAAGTTCATTTTCCGAAGAACAATTGAAACCTCTTTGATGGGGACCATCATCCCAATTTTTTTATTTTTATTTTTATGTTATGTTATAGAGTTTAGTTTTTCTTTTTCTTCTTCCTTTTTTTTTTATCCTCTTTTGCTTTGGATATTTACCATTGAGGGTATTGAGTTTATTAGTGTGTTGTGACATAAGTAGGGGCAATTTTGTCTTTCCCCTAGATTAAAATTGGACATCCCCTTCTTAAGATCCTTTTCTCTTTTGTGTAAGGAGTTTTTGATGAATAATGAATGGAGATTACGTTAGACTTGGTGGATTCCTTGTTCTAGTTTCCTTCTCTGGGCGTGTAGCCACGTTTGGTACAAGGCCAAGCTAAGGCCGTTTCATCTTGATCTATCAGTCAATATTCTTTTCTACTTTAGCTTTTATCGGATGATTTCTGTGCTGTGTGTGGTTACATGATTGCGTTGGTAATAATCTATAATTGTTATCTTGCATTAAATTTCTGAAACTCTAGATTCGAAGCTTAGTCAAGACCGTTCATCAATCAGAGGGATGATCCATATTGAAACTTTGATCTTACCTTAATTGATAGAGATTTGGGATGATCTGCAGATCCTGTAATTCATTGTAGGCTATTCATGCTTGTTAAGGCTGTTTTTCTCTATGTTAAAAAGTGCTAGTGGTAGTTTAATTAATTTTTTTTATTTAAATTAATTCTAATCTGATCTCGTCATATAGATTAGGCTATTTTGCATGCTGTCCCACATCACTCTTTTATGTAAGCCAAGAAGGATGTAAGTCAAATAAGGTCAATAAGAGGGTTTTCCATTTCACTTAAGTCCATAATTTATTATTTCATCTTGAATTGCTAAGAGAAGTATAGTAAAAGCAACAAAAGTACAAAGAAGTCACAGCTTGGTATGGTTATGAGCAAACCATATTAAGTATCATTCTTCACTAGGAAAAAATGGTTTCGAACTTATGCACCTGGAAATGATATTCTCACCAAATATTTTTTCTGTCCATGTTTAACATCCTTTCTGTAGCCTTGCATGCAGTAATATCAGTCCTTGTCCGTTCTGTTCCTGTTAAAGCCCAATGTTGGACGGCTTAGCTTACTATTTTCTAATGATTTTGAGCATTTTGATTCCATAGGTTCTTGAGGCATTGGGTGTTCATACACACATCCCTGTTCCTAGGGTTTTCTGCCTGTGTACTGATGTGAGCATAATTGGAACTGCTTTCTACATCATGGAGTATTTGGAAGGACGGATGTTTTTGGATCCTAACTTGCCGGTAAGTTGTTTTGTCATAATTTTTTTAGTGGTTTCCTTGGTGGCTCATAAAATTTTAATAGTTTGTTGTTGTTGTAATGAACACACTGCATTTAGCTGTCTTATTTTTGAGGTAATTATTTCTTGATTTGACACTAAATCTAGTTGGAAGATTGATTTAATTGGAAGCTTCTTTGTATGACCAGGGCATATCCCCAGGGCAGCGGAAGTCTATATATCATGCAACTGCCAAAACTTTAGCTTTGTTGCATCAAGCTGATGTGGACTCCATTGGATTAGGGAAATTTGGGAAGCGGGATAACTATTGCAAAAGACAGGTGGGGAGAACTCCCTACGTAGTTATCTAATCTGACATGTGTGCAGTGTTCTTGTTTTCATGATTATTAGCTGAAAAATGTTCATATTCACTGAGCAGATATTCTTTTACTGATACATATTCATGTTATGTATGCCTATGGAGAGATGGAATTATAGGTGCACAAATAATCAGAAAACATTTCTGTCCTGACACGCCTGACATTAAAAAAATTTTCCTGATTTTTTTTCTCTGTTATTCATTTCTCTTGATTGGCCTGTAACTAGCTTGCTTTATTGAAGGATTCAGAACCCGTTTTTCCAGTCTTGTACACGAAGATTATTTTTGTGACTGTTTGATCTGTAAGAGTCTGTGCGGCCATCATCTGGACATATTGATGAACTCTTCTGATGAGGTAAAAAAGTATAGATCCAGGCATATCAGGATTTTGGAAATTCTTTGGGGAAGTCTGAGATCTTTAGACATAAGTCGAAGGGAGTTTTGGAGAGATCAATGAGGAAAGTTGAAGACAGTGCGATCTGTTTCATGTTAATAGTCTCTAAACTAAGTTTCATATTGAATTTTCTAGGGATGGTTAGGGAAGCTTGTTATACAGCATGCTTTGGAATAATCAACACTCGTTTTGGAATTTTTAGAGAGTGATAATTTTCCTCTGTTAAATCTGCTGAAATCAACACCTTTTTGAATTTTAAGATTGTAGTGATAATTTTTGTCGATCAAATATGTTGCTAAGAACATGCTATTTAGAGTGTTAAGATTATACTGATAATTTTCATCAATCAAATCTGTTGCACCCACTGATATTTTCATTTCGAAAAATTTTATTTTTTGTTTGCTGCTTTGTGGAGTTTTTCCATTAAGTGCCCTGCTATCTTGTATGTTGATTTCCTCTATGTTTTTCCCATAAATGGTAGACGATGGCAGCAGGTGGCTAATCTTGTTCATTTCCACTATTGTTGCAATTACTAATCATGGCAGGTTCAAGCTTTGAATGTTTGTAAAACTGAAGCATTAAGAACCATGGTTGTTATTTGAAACAAACTGTTAGCAATGAAAACTACAACATATCTGTTATGAATTGTAACGATGAATGACTTAGGGATTATAAGATTCCGTTCATGTAAATATTCTGCAGTGAAATTGAGTTTAGAAAAGTTTTTTCTCTTTCCCTTTACCTCTTCTATTCTCTTTGCATTTCCTTCTTTCACAATAAGTTCAAAAGGATTGAAGTCTCTACATGGTATTAAAGCAGGTTTGACGTAAGGATCAGTTTTCCATAATTGTATTTTGAAACCCAGCCTTATTTTTAGTTCTTCTTTCTCTACTTATTCTTAATTGTAGGATTGTTGAATCTAATTCTCTTTTTGTTTATTTGTAAATACCTGTCCCATTATTTCTTTGTCTTTTTAAATGCACTAGTAATCTTTTACTCAGGGGTTCTGATTAACATCCAGCCCTGGTTCCCTCTTCCTCTCCACTGACTTCTCCTCTCTTCTTCTTCTAATCTATCTGTTATTATTCTGATCTCATTCAAGCAGCTGTAGGTTCCCTCTTCCAGGGTTTCCATTTCCCCCTAGACTCAATAGTTTCCTGTGTTGCAACAAAGGTTCTCCTCCCTTTGTGATGTAGGGTTAAACTATAAGGTAACCCCCTACTTTTCTCTATCTGCAATTTGTTCACTTTGGGAAGGACAGATAGAAGGAGGTGGCCTTTGCTGAATCAGCTTCTTCCTCTTCCTAGAGGATAGAAAATAAAATTTCTTATTTCTTATTATAGAATTTTTTATATATAGATATAAAATTTATATAATATATAATGAAGAATCTAAAGAAATTCAAATAGTTGAAGCAAGTGGTCCTTTCACTACTCAAACAGCCAGTATGCTTTCCGGCTTGCAATGACTCAAATGAGCGGGGGCTTTCTATTTGGGTACAATGCCTGCCGTTCACCATTAGTTAGAAGTAGAACAAGGGACACCGTTTGCCCCACACTTGAGAAAGAGTATAAAAGTATGGATGAAGTAACAAAGAATATGTAAGGATTGAGAAAAAGAAACTTGGAAAGGGAACAAAAGGTTAGGCTGACTACTATAGCTAACCCTACAACAGTTTCTTCCTACCCCCTATCTTCCCACATCTGTAGATGAAGCATCAAGCTGCTCTAAGCTCTCTCTTCTGAGTTTTTGAATTCCTCCAAAACTAGTAGTTTCCTTTGTTGCAATCAAGGTTCTTCTCCATCAGTGATATAGGAACATCCATGATGAAGAAGCCCCATACATTCATGGAACACCTAGATCATGCAAAGGTTTTTAAAACCTATGAAAGAAAGAAAGAAGGAAAACACTGCAAGAATCTCACGTTTTGAATATGGAAGGTAGACAAAGAAGAAAAAGACATGTTCTTAGGGTATGATTTAGCTTGGTTTTTGTTTCTAATTGTTTCTAGTTTGTTTTTCATTAGGAAAGTCACGTAGAACTAATTTTGAAGTTTCTTTATTTGTTTTTGAGTTTCCTACTTCATTATGTTAAGTTTGGGAAGCTTACTAGTTTATATGGGGATAAAGGTTGAGAAATCTATTTAAAGAACAATGGGTGGATGTTTTCTAGTTAGTGATGGGTGACTTGATTTTTGCACATCTTCTCTAGCTGTTGCCCTCCTTTCTTCTTTTTCTTTTTAGCTGATTAATATTTAGATCTTTGGTTGTATAAACAGAGATTGCTAATCTAGTTGGAGAAAGGTAGTTTTCTAATCGAGAAGCCCCTTTTCTCAGCTGATTTTCCTCCTAAATAACTGCTGGTGTTTGTACCCTTGAAAGCTCTCTGCAATACCCACCATTCTGCTATACTTTACAGTCCACTCTTGACTGTAGCTGACCTGTATCCTTTCTGTTCTTTCCTAGAAGCCTGCTCCCAACCATCCATAACCAACATTTTTTGCCCTAGGAATCCTCCTCCTCCTCCTCCACCTCATCATCTAAGCCTTATCCCGATTAGGGGTTAGCTACATGAATCTTGTTCCTCCATTCTCCTTCTTCAAGGGTCATGGCCTTATTAGTCCAAAAGTTTTTAAATCTTTTGTCGTCACTTCTATCCATGTCCTTTTGGGCCTTGCCCTTTTAGAGCCTTTAATGTGGATTGACTCACTCGTTCTAATGGGTGACATTTTGGTTTTAATTTGACATTTCCAAACCATCTAAGTCTACCCTCTCTCATCTTATTACTTATTGGTGCTACTCTTAAGTTTTCTCTAATGTTTTCATTTCTAATTCTATCCTTGCTTCTCTTGCTGCTCATTTATCTCAACATCCTCATTTTGGCCATACTCATCCTATGTACATGTTGTTCCTTAATTGCATAACACTCTGATCGATAGAGCATGCTTGGCCTTATAGCCATCTTGTAGAATTTACCTTTTATTTTGAGTGGCACTTGTTGCACACACAAAACTCTAGAGGTACATCTCATTTATTCCAGCTCACTTGGATTCTTTGGGTAACATCCCTCTCAATCTCTTCGCTCTCACGAACTATCGGTCCTAAGTATCAAAAGTGGTCTTTTTGGGAAACTTTCTTGGTTATCAATCTTTGCTGGTGTTTCTCTCCTGCTCGTGTCCTTGTTAAAATTACATTCCATATATTCTATCTTAGTTCAGCTAATTTTAAATACTTTAGACTCTATAGTCATCTCTCCACAACTCTAGCTTTGTGTTTACGCCCTTCCTTGTCTTTTCAATCAAAATTATCTCATCTACAAATAACATGCACCATGGAATCTCCTTGTGCAGATGTTTTGTTAATTCATCCATAACTAACGTAAAAATGTACATGCTCAATGCTAATCCTTGGTGCAATCCCGTAGTGATGGGAAAATCACTAGTTTCTCTTAACATTTGTAACCGCTTCCTTGTACATATCCTTAATTTTGTCTATATACCTTGTGAAACTCCTTTTTCACCTAACACTCAGGATATTAACTCTCTAGGGACCCTATGATCAGCTTTTCTTGAGTCAATGAAGACCATGTGCAGGTCCTTCTTCCTCTCCCTATACTTTTTTATCAATGTAGCTTTCACGGTAGACCTCTTAGGCATGAAACCAAACTCGTTTCCAATACACTTGTGTCATGTCTTAACCTCTTCACAATCACCCTTTACCAAAGTTTCATAGTGTGACTCATAAGTTTGATTCCACGATAATTAGTGTAACTCTGTATGTCTCCTTCATTCTTATAAATTGAAATGATAAAGCTTTTCTTCCATTCATCTAGCATTTTCTTCGATTCTACAATCTTGTAAACAACTGTGTTAGCCAAGCTACTCTAGTATACCCCATGTACTTCCAAACCTCTATTGGTATACCATCATGCCTCAAGGCCTTTCCTAATTTCATCCTTTTCAATGTCACTTGCACTTCAGGTATCCTGATCTTACAGTCGTATCTATATAGGCCAATGTTATGTGGGTTTATGGTTCTATCAATCTTTATATTCTCAGGACACTTATCATTTAATAATTTTTGAAAGTAACTTGCCTACCTTTGATTGATCTTCTTATCTTTGACCAGTACCCTATGGTTATCATTTTTAATGCATTTAATGTGGTTTAAGTCCTTACTCTTCCGTTCTCTTATTTTTGCAAGTTTAAAAACATCTCTCACCTTCTCTTAACCCTAATGTATTATAGAGATCATTGTGCTCTTTGAGTTTAGCCTTACTCAATACTCTTTTAGTAACCTTTTTAGCATTCTTATATTGCTCAAAGTTTTTGGTATTTCTAGTCCCCTGCCATGTTTTAAAACATACTTGTATCTCTTTAATAGCTTTTTGCACCTTTTCACTCCGCCAACAAGTTTTCTTTAATGGTTGTCTTTTACCTTTAGAAACCCTTAGGACATCTTTTGCCACTTTCTTTATGGACTCGGCAATATCAGTACATGTGGTGTTTACTTTTGTTTCATTGTTCCACTTTTCTTTTGCTATCAACTTGTTTGTGAATGATGTCATCGTCTCTCTTTGTAAGTTCTACCCCTTAATTTTTTGACACCAATTAAGTCATTTCCTTTCTTCCATCTCTTAATGTAAATATCCATAACCACTAACCTATGCTATGTGGTTAACTTTCATTGGGTATCACCTTCAATCTTTACACATTAATCTTTCAGTATTCTTAAGTAGAAAAAAGTTTATTTGGTTTTTATGTGATCTACTTTTAGATATTAGTAAGTGTTCATCCCTCTTCTTATGTGTTAACTAGAGTTAGGTTATATGCAAAGCAAAATTGAGGATAGCTTTCCCCATCTCATTTCTTTCTACAGTACCATACCCTCCATGTACTCTATCATATCCTTCATTTTCTTTTCTTGCATGACCATTTATGTTTGCTCCTATAAATATCGCCTCTTTGTTGGGAATTTCTTGCATTGGTCCCGCCATATTTTCCCACAACTATTTCTTGGTTCTATCTTCTAACCTTACATGTGGGGCGTATACACATAACATTTATGATGTTTTCTCCTAAGACAAGTTGTATTAGTAAAATTTTATAACTAATTCTTCTAACATCTAAAATTGTATCATTTAATTCTTTATCCATTATTAACCCTACGTCATTTCTATTACTGTTCTTTCCCATGTACCATAGCTTATACCCATCAGTTTCTCTAGTTTTGGCCCCTTTCTACTTGGTTTCTTGGACATAAGCTACGTTGACTCTCTTACATTTCATCGTATCTACTAACTCCATACTTTTACCTGTTAATATGCCTATATTCCATGTGGCGATATGAATCTTATTTTCCTGAAATAGTCTCTTTAACTGTGCACATCTAGAATGGCATAGGAACCCTTGCCTACTTTCTACTGCATTCAGGATTTGATGCAGCCGTCGCTTATGGGGGAACGCCCTAGCAGCCCTTTCTCATTTTCCGCTGCATCCGAGATCTGATGCAGTATGTCCCTTATGGGGTAACGCCCTAGCAACCCTTGTCTATTTCCCACAGCATCCACCCTAGCAGCCAAATCTCTACCTCAGTTTTAACCAAAATTCTCAAAGCCCAGATTCTGTTCAGCCCTTACCTAAAAACTACATTTTTTCTGTATCATTCAGGTATTTCCGGCCTAAAAATCCATCTCATCCCATATTCCCTTTCCCTTTTACAAAAACCTTGTTTTCCTAATTCATATCTTCTAAAACCTAATTCCTAGCTTATTCTCTCCAAATTCAGCAGCCTTTTAAATGCCTAATTCCACCTGTAAAGTCTGATTTCAATCCTATTCCTTATGCTCTGTCAACAGGTTTTAGAGCCTAATGGTTTTGCAAAGAAAGCCATTACATACAAAAGTTAAGGAACCAATACATGAAGAGGTTAGTTCAGCTTTGGAGGAAACTAAACCAATAATGATAGACAAGATTGTTCAAAAACTTGAAGCCCAAAGCGGGGAAGATCATTAGCTGGAACTAATATGCTGATGGAGGAGACTCTTTGAAATTCAAGAAAAGATACTTAGATCCAGGACTTGAAAGATGAACTTGCGATCTCTTGGGCATGCTTCCCGGCCCAGCCACAGCAAACTCAAGTTTTCAAGCTTTTTTCTCCCTCATCAAAGAAAGATCTATGAGTAAGAAGCTAGTCATATCCTTGATTAGCAGAAAACCAACCTACTTAGATACCCACCCGAAATTGTCCTCCAATCATTTTTTAAAACCCACATGAAAAATAATCAGTTGAAATTGGAATAAAGATTGAGATTGCAGAATTCAAGGGTTCTGGAAGCGAATGATGTTGAAAATGAAAGTAGTGAATCATGTTTTATTTACAGACTAAAAGATCTGATTTATACACAAGGGACTCTTCTCCATATAAGGAGAGGAGTAAATCCTCTCTTTGAAAAGCAAGCGAGAAGCTGTGAGACCGACAGTGTACCCTGCATAGCAAACTATCCTAATATGCCCTTAATTATATGCCAATCAAATAGTCTAGACTAGTAATTAGGATAGCATATCACGGATGATATTCCCATATATTTCAACTCTCCCCTTCAAGTTGGTGAATAGATGTCTATCATTCTTAACTTGCTGATAATAATGTCATAAGTCTTGCTATCAAGGCTCTTTGTAAACACATTGACTAGCTGCTCTTTGGTTGGAATGTAGGAAATATATTCCTCTTTGGAGTTTAGTTTTTCCTTAATGGTATGCTGATCAACCTCCTCATGTTTCGTCTGATCATGTGTACTGGATTGTGTGCAATTGCTATGGCTGAGAATGAAGAAATATGGAATAATTAGGATTTCATTCACTCATTAAAACTAGATCCGGTGTTAGCTTTATACGAAAAATCCAAGCTATGGAAAGGAAACCAACTATGCTATCTCAAATCCCATGATTTATGGGATATTTCTACAAAATAGGAAACTAACTAAATTAGCCTAGTTCTGGGAAAAAAGGCTGTTACAAACAAACTCCCCTAAAATAGTCTAATTACTATACATGTGTAAAATACAGGTCATTAGTTTTTGTTTTCCCACACTCCCCCTCAAGCTGGTGAATAGGTATTCACCATTCCCAGCTTAAATACAAAAATTTGAAACACTGAACTACTTAGCCCCTTGGTAAGGACATCGGCGAGTTGGCCATGCTTAGACACAAGGTGTACAGATCAATCCGTTGTTCAATTTTTCTTTGATGAAGTGTATGTCAATTTCGATGTGCTTTGTTCGATCATGCTGTACCAGGTTGTGAGCTATGTTGATTGCAGACTTATTATCACAATAGTCTCATTGGACCATCTCACTTAATCTTCAAGTCTTGTAAAATGATCTTCAACCATTGTAGTTCGCACACACCCGGAGCAATTGCTCGGAATTCTGCTTCCGTACTAGACCGTGCTACCACATTCTGTTTCTTACTCTATGTCACTAGGTTTCCACTAAGAAAGGGGCAATATCTAGAAGTTGACCTTCTGTCAAGAATTGATCCAGCATAGTCTGCATCTGTGTATGCCTCAAGTGCTAACCCTCCATTCCTTTTTGAACAGAATACCTTTACCTGGTGTCCCTTTGAGGTATTGTAACACTCGGTGAGCTGCTTGCAGATGAACTTCCTTCGGGCTATGCATGAACTGACTGATCACACTCACTGCATATGCTATGTCTAGTCGTGTGTGAGATAGATAAATGAGCCTTCCCACCAAGTATTGATACATTTCTCTATATGCTGTAGCATCCTCTTCTGCCTCTCCAAGTTTATGATTCCGGTCTATCGGAGTACTTGCTAGTTTGTATGTGGTCTTGCCAGTTTCTTTGAGAAGATCTGTAACATACTTCTATTGGGAGATAAAAATGCCCTACTTAGAGTGAGCCACCTCGATCTTAAGAAAATATTTTAATCTCCCTAACGCCTTCATCTCAAATTTCTTAGCCAAACATTGACTTAGAAATTGTCTCTCCTTATCATCATCTCTTGTCACTATTATGTCATCGATGTACACCAAGAGAGCTGTGACTCCCCCTGAAGATGAGTGTTTAATGAACAACATATGATCTCCTTGACTTTGCCTATATCCCATGGCTATCATCATTCTTGCAAATCTTCCAAACCATGCTCGCAGTGATTGCTTAAGTCCATATAAGGCCTTTTCAATTTACACCCAGTATGAGTAGTTAAATTATTATCATAACCCGGTGGGACCTCCATATAAATTTCTTCCTTTAGTTCTCCATGCAAAAATGCATTCTTGACATCAAATTGTTGCAAATCCCAATTGTAATTAGTTGCTAATTACAATAAACTTTGACAGTGTTCATCTTTGCGACTGGAGCAAAAGTTTCTTGGTAATCAATCCCATAGGTTTGAGTATAGCCCTTGGCAACCAATCTAGCTTTGTATCTTTCTATCTATCCATTTGCTCTATATTTCACTGTATAATCCCATTTACACCCCACAAGTTTCTTTCCTGCTGGCAACTTTAACAGCTCCCAAGTTTTGTTTTTTTTCTAATGCCTCCATCTTTATATTCATAGCTTGTTTCCATTTTTCATTTGTCAAAGCCTCGGATAAGGTGGTAAGGATGGCAATAGTGTTTTGGCTAACAAGGAAGGCTCTATGAGATGGTGAAAAACTTTTAAAGCACAGGAAGTGTACAAGAGGGTCTAGGGGTCGATTGGTGCACTCTCTAATCCCTTTACTAATAGCAATAGGGAGATCCTGGTCATCATTGTTCATATGAGATTTAGATTGTAATGAAGGATTAGAAATTATTACCTCATTCTCAGGATTTGGGTTGGAGTCTTGGACTTGCATAGATTTAGGGACAACTGTCTTCTTTTTCGAAAACACCTTGCCTTTGTCAAATCTCACATTCCTAGGGGTAGAGTTTAGATTTTTTGTCACAAGTTCAGACCTAGGATTGGAATTTTCAGGCATGGGTTTAGGTTGTTTAGGCAATTCAGGCACGGGTTGCTTAGGCAAGGGTTGTATAGGTTCAGTCAAATGATCTGTGGGATATGCTTGTTTCAACTAGAAAAGTGATGGCAGATCAAGGAATAAAAAATCCCTCCTATCCTTATCTTCCATTATCAAATTCTCCCTCTAAAGATAAGGAGTAGTGAAATAAGATTCTTATTCATGGAAAGTAACATCCACTGAGACAGAGAATTTTTTTGATGGAGAATGGTAACACTTATACCCTTTCTAAGTTGAAGAATAGCCTATAAAAACACATTTTAACGCCCTTGGATCCAACTTCCCTCTGTTTTGACTATGAACATGGACAAATGCTACACACTCAAATATCCTATGAACAAGATTATTTGAAGTGTGTAGGTTTGGATAGAATGTTGAAAGTATGTCCATTGGACTTCGAAATACCAAGATTCTGGAAGGCAAACAATTTATGAGATGAGCGGCTATAAGAACTGCTTCCCCCCAAAAAGAGTGAGGCACATTTTTTAGAAACATGAATGATCGGGATGAGTCAAGAAGGTGACTGTCCTTTCTTTTTGCTACTCCGTTTTGTTGCGGAGTATTAACACAAGAAGACTCATGTACTATTCCTTCTCTCTGAAAGTATGGAGTTAGGACTTGATTGAAATAATCCTTAGCATTATCCGACCTAAATCTTTTGATATTGACCCCAAATTGAGTTTTAATCATAGAACAAAAATTTGGAAGGACAGTACTGACATCAGATTTATGTTTGAGCAAAAAAATCCAAGTGACTCGAGTACAATCATCAATGAATGAAACAAACCATTTAGCTCCAGTAACATTGGGAATAGGAGAAGGACCCCAAATATCACTGTGAATAAGATAAAAAGGAATAAAACTTCTTTTATTGCTAATTGGAAAAGATACACGTTTGTGTTTAGCAAGTTCACACACTTCACATTGAAAAAGTTCAATATCTAGACCCTTAAATAAAGAGGGAAACATGATTTTAATAACCCTAAATGATGGATGTCCAAGTCAGCGATGATGAAGCCAAACTTTTTCTTTATTGGATGAAAAAACCTCTAAGACAAAAGAATGAGATGATATGCCCTTGGTAATGCTTGATTGACTTGGTGCTTCGAGATAGTAGAGTCCATCCCATTCTCTAGCATGTCCAATCATCTTCCTCGAAGCCTTCTCCTAAAATACACAATAACTATGATAAAAAACCACATTGCAACGCAAGTCTTGAGTAAGTTTTTGGATAGAAATGAGGTTCGTCGTTAACCTAGGGATGGTAAGAATATTTTTTAACATTAGTGATTGGTTTATTTTGACATTTCCTGTACCTGCTATAGTAGTTAGGGAACCATCGGCTGTGGCTATTTTCCTACTGCTTGAACATGGGGAATATGAAGAAAAAATGTTTGGTGACTGGGTCATGTGGTCGGTAGCACTTGAGGCAATGACTCAGGAGTTGGTAAAGGTCATATCTGAGACATTTAATCCATTAAAGAATGGAAACTTACCTGAATATGCCAATGAACTAGTACCTGATGGTTTGTCAAGGTTGCCAATAAGTGATATCACCCACTCGACTTACTCTTGGTTGAGATTACCTATCTCTTGTGATGTTGCTTCATTCTGTTGCACTGCTGCAATATGGGCCTTGTCGTTATTCCTTGGTTGGTCATCCTTTTGTCCCCACTCACAGCTTGGTGGTTTTCCATGTAGCTTTCAACACTGCTCACGAGTATGGCATGCCTTCTTACAATAAATGCACCATAAGTTGTCTTTGTAGTCACGGTTTTGAGCTTTTGGTTGACCAGGTCTGCCATTGCCAAGTACTAGTGCTTTTTCCATATTTGTGGCTAAATTGTTGTCACTTTCAGCCACCATAGCAGAGCTGTCTGTGTTCTGTGGATCAAGCATCAGGCCTCTTCTGCTTTCCTCTCCTTGAATCAGTGCCACCACCTCATTAAAACATGGAACTTCTTGTTTATCAAGAATCTGGATTCGCACTTGGTCAAATTCTGGGTTGAGTCCAGCAAGAAAATCATAGACTCGATCTTGTTCTATGAAATCCTTAAGAACAGTAGCATCTACGGGACACTTGGTTTTTATTACCCTATAATGATCAAGTTCTTGCCATAAAGATTTCAATTGATTAGCATATTCAGTAACAGTTTTACCTTATTGTTTTGCAGCAACAGTCTTTACCTTGACCTCGTATACTTGGGCCGCATCTCTTGCCTTAGAATACGTCTGTTGAATTTAATCCCAAATATCCTTGGTAGTACCCAAGAACATACATGTGTCACTAATTTCATAAATAATATAATTCCACAGCCATGCCATAATCATGGAGTCTTTTTCATCCCATGTTTCAAACCGAGGATCTCTTGGTTTCGGCCCTGTACCCATGAGATGATTAATCTTCCCTTTCCCTTTCATCACAGTGTGAACAAGTTGGGACCATTTCAGATAATTTTTTTCCATCCAGCCTATATGCAGCCTGAATATGCTATAACTCTCGGGGATATTGGGGTCGAATAATCTCCTTCGATTGGGTTGTATTGGTTGTTTCTTTGACATTGTTGGACATTGTTTCCTGCTATGAGGGCTAGTCTTAGCGAAGGCTGACCAGAAATCTCCAACGGTAATGTTGAAGACTAAAAATAGATTCTGGCAATGAAGGCCAAAATGAAATTTTTTTCCATACTCATGAGTCTAAAGCTTCGATACCATGATGAAAATTGAGAATGAAGAATTGTGGAATAATTGGGATTTCATTCATTCATTAAAACTACATCCAGTGTTAGCTTTATACAGAAAATCCTAGCTATGAAAAGGAAACTAACTAGGCTATCTCAAATCCCATGAGTTATGGGATATTTTTACAAAATAGAAAACTAACTAAATTAGCCTAATTCTGGGTATATAGGTTGTTACAAACAAACTCCCATAAAATAGTCTAATTACTATACACGTGTAAAATATAGGCCATTAATTTTTGTTTTCCCACATGTATAATGATAGGGATCCATATTAGTTCACGTATGCCTATAGCCATGGCTCTAAATTCAGCCTCTGCACTTGACTGAGCCACCACATTTTACTTCTTACTTCGCCAGGTTACCAAGTTGCCTCCCATGAAGCTGCAGTATCCAGCAGCAAATAGTCTGTAAATGAGAGATCCTGCACAGTTAGCATCTGTATATGCTTCTATCTCCATCCTACTTTTCTTAGAGAACAATAGACCTTTTCTAGGACAAGACTTTAAATATCTCAAAATTCGGAGTGCAACCTCTATATGCTTCTCTCCTAAATTATGCATAAATTGATTCACATAGCTTATAGCATAAGCTTTGTCAGGTCAAGCGAGTGGTAGATATATCAATTTGCTTACCAGCCATTGGTGCTTTGGTTTGTCTATCACAACTTTCTTGGGCAGCTTGGAGTTTTTTATTCATCTCAATAGGGGTTGCAGTTGGTTTGCAACCAAGAAGTCCCATCTCCTCTAGGAGATCCATAATGTACTTTCTCTAAGAGATGAAGGTCCATTGCTTTGAGAGAGTTATCTCTTTGCCAAGATGGTACCTTATGTTTGCAAGATTCTTGATCTCTAATTCTTGAGCCAGCTTCTGCTTGAGACTCTCCATCGCCATTTCATTATCACCTATCACAATAATATCATCAACATAAACAACTAGTGTTGATAGTTTACCCATTGTGGAGTGTTTAATGAATAGGGTGTGTCTCCTTGGCTTTGTCTATAACCACTTAGGATCATAAACCTGGTGACTGAAGTATGTCCTTGGTGATTGTTTTAGCCTATATAGTGATTTCTATAATTTGCACACTTTTTCGTGGTCGTAGTCTTTTACACTTAGGCCTTGAGGAATTTTCATGTCCACTTCATCATCATCATCATCATCATCAAGACCTTATCCCAATTAGGGGTCGGCCACATGAATCTTATTCCTCCATTCTACTATATTAAATACCATGGCTTCCTTTAGTCCCACAGTTTTTAAATCTTTCCTCACCACTTCTATTCACGTTCTTTTGGGCCTTCCCCTTGCTCTTTTAGAACTTTCTACTTGTATTGCCTCACTTCTTCTAACCGGTGCCGTTGTTGGTCTCCTTTGAACATGTCCAAACCATCTAAGTCTAATCTCCCTCATCTTGTTACCTATTGGTGCTACCCCTAAATTTCCTCTAATATTTTCATTTTTGATTCTATCGTTTCTTGTCTTACCATTCATCCATCTCAACATCCTCATTTCTGTGACGCTCATCCTATGAGTATGATGTTCCTTAACTGCTCAACACTCTGATCTATATAGCATGGCCGGCCTTATAGCCATCCTATAGAATTTTCCTTTTAGTTTGAGTGGCACCCGCCGATCACACAAAACTCTAGATGCACATCTCCATTTGTTCCAACCCGCTTGGATTCTCTGGGTAATCTCCCTCTCAATTTCTCTACTCTCATGGATCAATGATCCTAAGTATCGAAAGTGGTCTTTCACGGGGACTTCTTGGTTTCCCAATTGAGAAATACTTTCTTTACATCATAGTGATACAATTTTCAGTCTTGGTTAGCATCAATAGATAGCAACATCTTTATAGTATTCATCTTTGTCATAGGTGCAAATGTCTATGACTAATCTACTCCAAGGCTTTGTGTATATCCTGTAGTAACTAACCTTGCAGTGTACCTTCCCATTTGTGCCATCTGCCTTATATTTTACCATGAATACCTACATCCCATTGGCTTCTTCGCTCTTGGTAAAGCGACCATGGTCCATGTTTGATTTTTATGTAGGGCTTCTAGTTCTTTGTGAATAGCTTTTTGCCCTTTTTCATGGCCTCTTGAAAATTCTTAGGAATTTTTACTTGAGACGTATTCACAATAAATGTTCTGAAATTAGGATTCAACCAATGTAGTGACATGTAATTCCCCATTGGATGTTTAGTACATGTTCTCTCCTTTTCTTAGTTCAATAGGCAAATTCCAATCTAAAATAAAATCAGTAGTGAATTCTTTACTTGAATGTGAACTTTCTAGTGTTCGCACATCTGATGTTTTAGATTGGGCCAAAGAATCAAAAGTGGGTTTTTTCACATTCATCTTGTTGTGTCTTAGTTGTTCGTTTTTGCCTCTTATATACTTATAAAAGGTTTGTCTCCTTTTCATATTGTTGGCCTGAAACCTCTTAATCATTAGAATCATCTTGAACTCGTGATTCCTCCTAAGTGTCACAAGTTTTTGTCACTAGTTTCTTGGGCCTGAGATCACTTAGAGGGAGTATGCTCCACACTTGGCTTAGGTCATGAGATCGTCCCCCCCGCGTACCAGAGGTGGAGTAATAGGGAGTATTCTCATGGAATGTGTAAGAACCCAAAATTTTAAATTCTGAAAAAGACGTAATTTTGTAGAATTATGGAAAAATTGGAAAATTAGGAATTTAAGGATTTGGAGAAATTGGAGATGAAATCTCGAGTTCAAATCTCAATAATTAGAATGTACTCGAAAAATGGAATCCAATGCCACTATGAAAGCAAAACTCGAAGATTGGAGGAAAAATGGCTAATTATTTTAATTTTTGTATTTAATTAAATTGCAGAAGGGGGTAAAATAGTAAATTCACGCGGGGCTCAAGGACTGGGCACGGGAACCCATGAAGTGATAGCCATTATGGGAGGCTTTAAATGCATTTACCCTTGTCTCTTTTCCCACAAACCTCCATCTTTTTTCGAGTCACCAATGACGACAGACCACGGCAAAGGCACCATTGCATTTTTCTTCCCTCCCACACATGAACCTGTGGCAAAGAACGACTGGGATAGGCTGGCTTGACTAAGGTAGGCCATCCTCCGCTCTCGATCCCTCTCTTTTATGTTGGTTTTCAATGTTTTTAACGCCGAAAAACAGTGTGGATTGCCATTTTTTGGTGAGATGATGTGCGATACTTTTCTTTTCAGAATAAACCGATGAAATGGTATCAGATGCATGATCCGAACCATTCATCTTGTGCATGGTAACACAAAGAACAAACCCATGAATTTTCATAGTAATCGGAAGGCTAAGGAGGCCGGAAAACTAAGAAAATAGTAAGAGGGAGATTTTTAGAAATGTGATAAAAATAATGTAAAAACACAAGATAATGACAGAATTTGTTGAAGGAGAGCTTAAAAATGGAATGTACGAGAAAAATGGAGTGAAATAGTGCAAAAATTTCACCATTTGGACCACCAGGGGGTCACCGAAGGCAACTAGAGTCCGGCCGTCGTCTCCGGCAACTATGGGCCAGCTGGTTGTCGTTCTTGGTGATGGCAACCCAGCTGGTGACATCGGGCGACGTGCGCACGCAGGTGACATTGGGAGGCTAGTGCACATGGGCGATGTTGGGTGCTGAGGTTTTAAAACCCCTTTTCTTAATTTTTTTGGATTTTTTGAGCAGTTCATTCACAAAAAATGTGATTTTAGGAGCTATAGAGGTCCAAATCACGATACGAAAGATGCGTTGCGATTGTCTTAAGAGATATAAGTGGATTACGACATAGATTAATGATCAAAGACCACAAATGCTCGTTTAGATTTTAGAAAAACCTACATCTAGTATAGGATTGACCCGATAGAGGGTTAACTAGACGATTTGGGCCGTTGATCCAGGACGGCCAGATCAATGAAGTTATCACTTCAGTTCGTTACTTTGAAATGTGAGAACATCAAGTGATAGATGACTTGTGATGTGACAAGTACATTAGAGCGCACGACGTGACATTATCTACTCGCCTGATTGGAGTATGGCAATTGTTGAGGTAGGTGATCACATTTGGGATTTCCCTTTTAATTTTATTGATCGTGACTTATCTAAAATTCTTGAGGCATATGTCTTATGCACTACCGTGTTTTGTTGTATGTGTTTAGTACTTTATATTTGTTATCATGACATTTGATTTCATGATCATCCATGTTTGATATGTGATGGATTACACCTTATCATGGATCTTAAATGAGACCATTGGGTGAAGCGGGGTAAGTCGGGTCTTGTATCGATTTGAGGGCGAGCTGGTAGTTTTGTGCTTACAGGCTTTCGTCAGGAAATAGATTGATGTGGGCTGCATGTGAGGGACTTAGGTCGGATTGTATTGGGTGAAGCAGGGTAAGGCGGGTCTTGTATCGATTTGAGGGTGGGCTGATAGTTTTGGCTGACAGGCTTCTGTCGGGAAATAGACTGATATGGGCTGCACTTGAGGGACCTAGGGTTGGAATGAGTACTCATTGCCATTGCCGTGAGTGTGGTTGAGGCACTCATTGGACTTATTTGTGCACGGCTTTCTATGATCACAACATGCATTATTTGTTCTGTGGATACAAACTTTTGGTTATAGTGATAGATGAGTATCCATGAGTTTTATGCATTGCACGCTATGATATTGAGATTTGATGACGATTTGCTTAGCGCATGATTTCTTGATTTATCTATCATGGATGGTTGAGGTTTTACATGCCTTGTATACTTTTCTCTTATGAGATTTTGCCATGCTTATGATACTTAGAGCTATTTGATTTGATTTGTATTTATTATAAAATGTGAATCACCTAGACAAGCATAGCTTGTTGAGGCATTGCTTTGTTTTGCAATGCCTCAGATTTGGGGCGCGATAGCGCTAAGGGTAAGTAGGTGGAGCAGCATTGACTGAGCGAGGACCATCTTCCTTTTTGCACATCAAAGACTGATTTAGTGTACGTTTCCTTGTGTTTAGATTTGTTGGGTTGTACATGGATGTTGATATTTTGGATAGATTGGACCCATACTACTTGTATAGTGTACCTTTACTTGCTGATGTGTGTATGACGTGGTGATCATGGATGGACCTTAGGGAGAATTTATACATATTATTCTTATTATTGTCTTTTCACGACTGTGTATGATTTGTCGTGGGTTTACTTTGAGCATGCTCTGTGTATCTACGATTTGACTTTTGTTTATTATTGTGGTTTTGGATATAGGATGACCCTCAGGGATTTCTTTTGAACGTTGCGTTATTTATGTTAATTGCAAGTTTTATTTTTCGGGATCCCGCCTATTTTATAAAACGTATTATTATTACTATTTGTGAATTTGGGGAAAAGGTTTAGAAAAACCCGGGGTGTCACAGAATGTGACATCACAACTGACATATAAACGCCTAGTGGAAGGGCAAAAACACTTGTAGCCTTTTTGATTGCTTAAGTACCCAAGGAATGGGGCATTTTACTATGCAAGGGTTTGGTTTCTTGACTCCCTCGAAATGGACATAGGAGGCATACCAAAAATAGGAAGGGAAGTTCATTTATTTGCAGGGTAGTGGGACACCATTCTTGGAAAACTTGAAGGGGTGATTTATTAGCCAGGTTCTGAGATGCAGTTCTATTGATTAGATATGTGGTTGTAGGAACTGCACCACCTCAATAAGATTTAAACAGATTGTTTATAAACAAAAGACTTCAAGAAACTTCTAAGAGATGACAATTCTTTCTTTATGCAAGTCCATTTTGTGTAGTAAGTGTTTACACATGATCTAGTGTGGAGAATACCTTTTTCTATAAAGAAAGTTTGTGGTGAACTTGCTAGGTATTCACCCTCATGGTCGTTGTGCACTCTTTTGATCGGCACATTGAACTGATTAAGGATCACATAATGGAAGTTGATATACAAGCGAATGACTTCAGATTTCTCTTTCATCAAATAGACGTAGGTCAAATGAGAGCATTCTTCAATAAATGTGACATGCTATTTATGACAAAGGACATATGCGACATGAGGACCCCAAACATCCGAATGAATTATTACAAACAAAGTGGATGCTTTATCCATACTAATTGGGTATGAGACGTGATGGTTCTCAGCCATCTAACATATATTGTAGTTTAGATTGGACTCATTTAGATTGTACATAGATGTTGATATTTTGGATAGATTGGACCCACATTACTTGTATAGTGTACCTTTACTTGCTGATGTGTCTACAACGTGGTGATCATGGATGGACCTTGGGGAGAATTTATACGTATCATTCTTATTATTGTCTTTTCATGACTGTTTATGATTTGTCGTGGTTTTACTTCTGTTGTTGTCATTGATGGATTTCAGTTATTTTCCCTTGGAAGATTATGGAGGGAACTAGAAGTGGGGCCTACATGCTTTATTACTAGTATCATTGAAAATGTGGGCTTGGCTTGTACATCAAGTACATGATCTGCATGGGTAACAATCTATTTGTTATTTTGCATTAAATTCCTGAAACCCTACACTCGATGCTTAATCAGGACTGTTCATCAATTAGAACGATGATCCAGATTAAAACTTTAATCCTAACCTAGTTGGTACAGATCTTGGACGAGCTGCAGATCTTGTAATTTGTTGTGGGCCATTCATGCTTTTTTTAGGCTGTTTTCTGCATATTAAAAATGCTAGTGGTGGCTTAATTTATATTTTTCTTATTTAAATTAATTCTGATATGATCTTAGCATATAAATTAGGTCATTTTGCATGCTGTTTTACATCAGTATCTCCTTGCTTTGTATTCTCTTGCGAAGTTCAAACATCGGGCTGTCATTGCTTCCCTTAGAGTATGCCTTTTTTACAGCTTCCCAGATTTCCTGAGCAGTCTTTAAGACAAGGTACATCCTCCCAGTAGCTGTTTGCATAGAACAGATAAGCCAAGACATAACCATAGAATTCTTTGCCTCCTATTTTCTAGTAGCTGCAGGATCAATTGGCCTCATGTGCCTCCATCTAGGTATCCATCTTTTCTTTTCCTCTCATAATTAGCTTTATCAATTGAACCCAATTGAGGAGTTACGTGGGTTCAATTTCTCAATGTTCAATAGTGCATTGTATGAATTGGTAAGTACTTGGGATACATTTTCATGCATAGCTTTGCTTTCATCTGCCATGGTCGCTCTTCTTGGTTAGTTGTGGGCTTCTTTGGTTATGTGGCCTGAGTAGTGGCTGTTTAGAGGCACCTAAGATTCATGGACTTCCTGTGTCAACTTGCACTACTCATTTTGTTGGTGTGCTTCTTTTCTCAAATCCATTTAGTCCGAGTTCAGCATTCAAAGATATCAATCTCTTTCTTTTCAAATCTTGAGCAATTACCAAATGCATAGCCATGAAGCACTGAGAAGAGTCATGCCCCCTCTCACAATTTTTTTTGTTGTTGTTGGAATATCGCCTCCATAAATAGTCGACTAAAGAAATAACCATTGACCAACTGTTACCTAGACTCCATGCAGCCATCAAACAGCAGAGGAGAAATCAAACCCTTCCTGACAGGAGGTGGGTTTTTTCTCCTTTTTGAGAAGATACCCAACAGCAGTGATCCAAACAGCAGCGGCAGTGTGGAACAACTATGAGAACGAATTTTTGGTGAAGCTGAGCGGTGAGAAGAAAACTTCTGAACTCCAGGGGTATCTTCCTATCATTTGATTGGAACAAAGACGTAGCTCGAACTAGGAAGAAACTTGGTGTGTAGTTCCTGTTGTGAAGAGGCTGTTGACTGAAGAAAAAGGAAAAAAACAAAGATGAAAGCATGATGATGGAATCAGCCGTCTAGAAGATCCTCACAATGGAGTCAGCCGTCAAGAAAATCCCCCTTTCTGTTATTATCAGAGATTAGTTTCAGATCTGGATATGGATCTAAAACACATTGTCAACCATTTTGGAGGGAAAATCATCCACTTCCCGTGATTTGTTACTGCAAGCAGCAGCATTGGTGGTAGAAGGTGACGATCTGACATTTTGATAACCTCTGCCGTGAAATCTGCAAGCTCGTGAAATCCAGTGAGAGAAAAAAAGAAGATTCCCCCTTTTGTCACGTATTTCACTATTTTTGCCAGATTCGGCACATTTTCGACTTGTGATCGAGTCGTCGGATATTGTAATCCAAGGGATACAGTTTGACGGTTCAAAATTAGGCTGAAATCCCAAAAAATTCTGGCTTTGATACCAAGTTGAAAATGAAAGTAGTGAATTGTGATTTATTTATAGACTAAAAGATCTGATTTATACACAAGGGACTCTTCTCCACATAAGGAGAGGAGCAAATCGTATCTCTCTAAAAAGTAAGGGGGAAGCTGTGAGACCGGCAGCTTGCCCCTCCTAACAAACCATCCTAATATGCCCCTAATTACATGTCAATCAAATTAATCTAGACTAGTAATTAGGGTGGCATATGATGGATGATATTCCCATATAATTCAACTAATGTACACCTTGATTAGGTTAAATTTCTAGAAGAGGTTTTCGATTACAATGAAATCCCAGCCCATAAGTGGTAGCCCTTTGTCTTAAAGGCTTGTTGGCAATCAATGAAGACACAGCGCACTAAACTTTTCCAGCCAGCCATTGCTATGGGACAACATGAAACTGTTGATATGAGAAGATTCTTATCTTTCAACTGCAGGCAAACCCTCTATGAGTGCGTTCACTAGTTAACCCAAGGTACAGGCTTTGTTTCCACTATATGGAAGTCTTATATACTATTAGCATGGAATCAATTGTGAGAAAGACGAGCAATTGTGTCAAGGTATAATATTGACCTCAAACCCACTATTCCAGAAGCTTTGCACATCTATTTGCTTGGTATAGTTTTCAAGGCATTTGTGAAAGCTCTAGCAGTTTCAAACATGCAGAAAAGGAACCTCTGTCAATCTCTAGCGTACAGGCCTAACAGTTGGAGCCCCTTCCTATCTTCCCCAACCTTGACAAGGATCAGTCCTAAGCATGGTGCAGTTAACTAAAGCCACTCTTTTCCTGTCCATATTGGATATTTGCCTGATTACACCTAATAAGCAACATGGACAGGTCAGGCACTTCACCTCTGGCTGACCTTTAGCCAGACAACACTTATTGACACATGAGGAGGTAGATGATAAAGTCCATGACAGCAAGAGAAGGATGATCAGGCATCAATTTGGTTGAAAAAACTGACGGGGCAATGTTATTTATGAGGACTCTCCTGGTCCATGCTTGGTGATCCATTGTTTGATTTTTGCACTAAGGAAAGGGGGCAGCAATTGGCTTTGGCACAATATTTTCAATACAAGTTGTATCATTGAGGATCATTTGCTAAGCTAATAATCAACTGAAGTTCTAAGAATGTCATCTGATAAGATGCTATGAAAAAGTTCAACTTGATGACAATAGCGCACTGTTAACCTTATAAGCTTGCATTGTTGAAGTGAAAGTTCCCTAAAGACATCTTTTTTCGTTTTTCTATTGGAGGCATGCATCACAATAGTGTTTGGTGTTGCATACTTCCCATGGACTCAATCAACCTTATATCGGGAGGCCTTGGTAATTCAATTGCAGCACTACTAATGATTGAAATGAGAATGTCTATATGTTCCTCAAGGACTGAGAATGAAAGTTATTTACCTTTGTTGGCACGATTTTGAGGTTGAACTAGAAGAAAGTGATGTGTTTGGCTTGTTTTCAAGGCCTTATTTTCAATCAGCAATGTGCACAAGACCTATCCACGCACTTTTGGAAGTCTTGAGATGTTTTTGGGGATATTTTGGCTCTGAGGTTGCCGCCTATGAGAAAAATCCAGCACCATGTTGATCCTATTCTTGATGAAATGCTTCCTACTGTCTAACTCACGGCATGTCACCAAGAGCCTGAAGAGTTGCAACCCATAGAAGAACTCCTTGAGAAGTTATATGTACATGAGAGAACGATTACATGCTCAGATCCAGGTTTACCTGTACCTGGGGTAGCTCATGGTTGATGTGTATGGATAGTTGTGAAGGAAATTACCATGAAGTACTCCTCCTCAATTCCATGGTTAATGGTATACTCAATCAATTGAGTTGTGCATCTATCTTTTCAAAGATGAATTTTGAAAGCAGATACCAAATCTGCATCTAATCATGGTGATGAGTGGAAGACAATGTTCAAGATTTGAGAAGGATTTGGTGAATGGTAATGATGCCCTTCTATTTATCAGGTACTCCTAACACATCTGTGTGGGTTACGTAGATGTAATCTTACCCTTCATTAGAAATTCGTGGTAGTTTACTTTGACAATATCCTTGTTGATAGTACTAATATTACTTCACATCTTTATCATTTGTATGAGGCAGCAAATACTTTAGGTCAAGTAAAGCTATTTGCCAATCTTAAGAAGTGCACCTTGTTATGGATAAGGTTATCCTTTTCATTTTTGGTATATACCACATCCAACGAAGGTTCAAGCCATTCTCTATGCTTGCCACACAAACATCCATGAGGCAAGGCCTATCCATGCCTTGCTACCTTTTATCGAGACTCTCTTTGTGATTTTAGTTCTCTTTATGATGCTTATAATAGATTTGTTGAAAATAGGCACTTTACATGGACCTCAAGCTCAAAAAGCTTTTGAAGAGTTTAAGAATTGTCTTAGTAGTGTTTTATGCTCATATTTGCTGGACTTTAACAGGATTTTGTTGTTTGATTGTGACTCTCACCGGACCTTGATCAGGGAAAGCAACCGTGGGGTATTATAGCGAGAAGTTGTGTTGCTACTCTGAATTATCCTACTTATCATTTGGAACTCTATGTAGTTCTGTAACCCCTCAAAAATTTGCGCAATTATCTTATGTAACAAGAATCTTTACCTTAAGCTTGGCCCTTCATGTTCTTTAGTATTTATAGGTCACCACAAACTCAACTGTGGGCATGCTAAGTGGGTAGTCTATTTGGAGGAGTTCACATTTTTCATCAAGCACAGGATGAATGTTGCAAAAATGTCGTTGATGCACTTGGCCAACAACATGCATTGTTGATTACTATGACCGTTGACGTAATGAGTTTCATTTGATCAAAGAACAACTTGTTGACAATGATTATTTGGTAAGACTGTTGCTGTTCTCCAAGGCTCCTCATGAAGGTTTCTTTTTGATATATGAGTATTTATTGGAAAGAATTTGTTTTGCATCCCTAATACTTCTCTTTTGTGGTGATAGATTGTTTCTCAAAGATCTAAAGCTTCTCCCAATGCACTCAAATTCTCCTTATTGTTCTTTAAAGACTTGGCACGGTATCATGGTTTGCCGAAGAATATTACTTTTATCATGTATGAAGTTTAGAGTACGCTCTGGAATTGTCTATTGAAGAAGCTCTACATTAACTTGAAAGTAGCAGGCATCCTCAAAGTTTGGGGGAATTGGGACTTAGTCATGCCAAAGATTGAGTTCTAATTGAATTATACAAAATATATGATTACTGGATTCTCTCTTTTGAGATAGTGCTTGGCGATCAGCATGGGTGTTTAGACCCTGTTCGTCTTATGATGGTGATCAAAGCTCCAAGGTTGAGGCACAATTGAAGAATTGAACGCTATTTATGTGAAGGTTCATGATGAGATTGTTTCATAGAATTTGCTGACCAATTTTGTTTTGAGCTCATTTTTGGGGTAGTAGATGAAGCTCGGTTCTACTTGCTATCATATTCTTAAGGCAAAAACCATAGGTTTAAGTTGACTAAGATTGGTTAAGTTATATCAAAGATTAATGACATTGCTTACAAGGCAAAGCTCCTGCCGAAATGAAACCTAAGCCACTGCAACGTCCAACGAGAGACATTTGTCAACTTATGATGGCAAACATGTTGATTTGGACTTGAGGGCGATGGTGAAAGATAGTGGAACATGCATAGATGAAGCAGTCCAGACTATTTATGGAACAGTACAATCACCCAAGGGTTATTAAAACCTGTGAAATAATAAAGAAGAAAAAGCTGCAGGAATCAAATGTTTTGAAGCTGGAGGGCACAGAAAGATGAAAGAATGTGAAATGCATTCTTTTTATGGAAAAAACATCATGACCCAGGCTGGACATGTTGTTGCGGTTTGGTTTAGCTTGCCTTGACAAAATTCCTATTGTTTCTAGTATTTGTTTCCAAATAGAAAAGTCTAGCAGAAGTGCTTTTTGATTTTTTAGTTCAATTGTAGTAACTTTATAAGGTTAAATAGTTTGTTTCAGATTTCCTTTCTAGTTAGGGGTGACTGAATTGATTTTCTGCATAACTTCTCTAGCTCTTTCCATCTCTTTCTTTCTTTCTTCTTTAGTTTAAACCCATTGAAGTGGATGTTTCTCTCTCTTTAGCTAACAAAGCTTCAGATCTGTAGTTGGCTTAACAAAGATCCTAAGTCTAGTTAGAGAAAGGTGGTTTTCTGGTTAAGAAACCTCTTTGAAGTCAGCTGGTTTTTACTCTGAAAAGTTGCTTTTTTTATTTCCCTTTTTTTTAAATGCTCAAATGCTCTCTCTAATAACCATGTTTTGTCATAGACGGATCTTTGCAAAACCCCTTTGTTTATAGTCATGTTTAATTTTACAGAAACTGAAATCCCTCCTTTTCGCACCCAAAGCCCTGCCAAACTGCTCATAACTAGTCCCTTAACATGTGGCTTAGAAACCCTCAAAACATCCCAACCCTATCTCCCTTACAAAATTCTCAAAATGGCTTTCAAGTGTAAAGATATTTAAGCATGCTAATCAGCTCTGCTATGATCAACCAAACAAAGAACTGATGATCTAGAGCCAAGAGCAAATTCTTTGAGAATGCGTTGACTAAATGAATGTAAAAAAAAGGCAGCCCTGGTGCACCAAGCTCCCGCGTATATGTGGTCCTGGGAAGGGGCGGACCATAAGAGTCAATAGTATGCAGCCTTACCTTGCATTTTGTAAAAGGCTATTCCCGCGCCTTGAACCCATGACCTCAAGGTCACACGACGACAACTCTACCGTTGCAGCAAGGCTCCCCTTCTAGTTAAATCAATGTAGTCAAGTAAAATATTTTTGCTTATGAAAAATTTGAATTTCCTAAAGCCAGGTTAGAAGATAAATTTTCAACTTAAACTAAACTTAGAAAACCTAAGATCTGAAATTGAAATTACTCCAAGAAAGCTCAAATCTAGTGGCATGATGTTGGGATCTCTTCTAGGATCAAGCAATATACTAAACTGATTTGCCACCATGTAAAATCTTCCTTGATTTCTTCAAAAAACTAACACGCATTTTCCTACATAGGAAAGGATAATAATAGAAATGGCGTAGGAATAATAGTGGATAAAGAATTAAAGGATAAGTTGTGGACGTTAAAAGAATCAGTGATAGAATTATAAGAATAAAACTTTTCTAAGAGAGTAGATCATAAATGTTATAAGTGCATATGCACCATAAGTAGGATTAGAAGATATAATCAAGAGATAGTTTTGGGAAGATATGGAGGGAGTCATGCAAGAAATTCCCAACACTGAGGGGATATTTATAGGAGCAGACTTAAATGGCCATGTAGGAAAAGAAAAGTAAGGATATGATAGGATACATGGAGGGTATGGTATAGGAGAATGAAATGAGATGGGGGAAACTTTCCTTGATTTTGCTTTGTCATATAACCTGACCATTGCAAATACATTCTTTAAGAAGAGGGATGAACACTTAATAACCTTTAAAACTGCACTTTGTAAAAGCTAAATAGACTTTTTATAAATTAGGAATACTAAAAGATCAATGTATAAGGATTGTAAGGTGATACCCAGTGAGAGTTTAACATCACAACATAGGTTAATGGTTATGAATATCTATATTAAAAGATAGAAGAAAGGAAATGAACTTAATAGGTATCTGATAGTCCTAGGGTGTCAAATTCTGGGAGAGCAACTTACAAAAAGAATGGAACTCATTTTATTGATAGCTGGTGAGAATAACAAAGGATTCCTGTCAACAAAGATAGAGCTCCAACCTAGGTAAACCAGTAGGAAGTTAGGAACGTAGTTCTTACTCTGCACTTTCCCACTCCTTTCCTCTTTTTCCTCTCCTCCCTTCTCCCCTCCCCATCTTCTTCCTTTTATCTTCCCATCTCCTCCCACCCCATCCACCGTGTATCCTTGATTGGTAACTACCTAATAATCTGTAATAGATTGGATACTAATTGTATATTGGGTATATCCTAACCCACTGATTACATCTCTTCCCAACTGGCTTGTAACCACCTGATCCCCTGGAAATCTTCTATCAACAGCTCTGCATACTTGAAAAATCTTCTACCAACAGACCTGTATACGGTTTTGCTTCTTTTTGAAACTACCTTATCTTTCTATAGTAAGTCTGATATATTGGAGATGTAACAGTATCCAAAAAACTAAGTGGTGGAACTTAAAAGGAGAAAAAATAACCTTATTCACAAATAAGTTGATGGTAGAAGGAAATTGGAACTACGAAACAGAAGTAAATACCATGTGGATTAATACGGCCGAGTCCATCAAGAAAGTGGCAAAAGATGTCTTAGGAGTATCTAAAGGTAAAAGGCAATTAGTAAATAAAACATTGTGGTGGAGTGAAACAGTGCAAAAAGTTATTAAAGAAAAACTGATGTGTTTCAAAGCATATGATAGAATATTAGAAATAATGAAAACTATAAATAGTATAAGAATGCTAAAAGGATTGCTAAGAGAATAGTGAGGCTGAACTTAAGGCATATGGTGACTTCTATAATAGACTAAGAACAAGAGAAGGTGAGAAAGAAGTGTTTAAACTTGCAAAAATAAGAGAATAAAAGGGTAAGGACTTAGATCATGTTAGGTGCATTAGAAGTGATGATCAAAGGGTACTAGTCAAAGATGACGAGATCAATCAAAGGTGTGAAACTTACTTTCAAAAATTATTAACTGACAATGGCTCTGAGAATATAGGGATTGAAAATATTGTAAACTTAAATAACAATGGACATCATAGATATGACCATACGATTAGAATACCTGAAGTGAAAGAGGCCTTGAAAAAGATGAAATTAGAAAAGGCCATGGGGCCTGAGAGTGTACCAATAGAGGTTTGGAAGCATATGGGAGATACTAGGGTAGTTTGGTTGACAAAGTTGTTTAACAAGATTATAAAAGTTCTATTGTACCAATTTATAATTATAAAGGAGACATACAAAGCTGCACTAATTATCGAGGGATCAAACTTATGAGCCACACTATGAAACTTTTTGAACGAGTGATTGAGAAGAGGATATGGCATGAGACAAGTGTATCAGAGAACCAGTTTGGTTTCATGCTTGAGAGATCTACCATGGAAGCTATTTTGTTACCAAGACAATTGACAGAGAAATATAGGGAGAGGAGGAAAGACCTCCACATGGTCTTTCTCGACTTTGAGAAAGCTTATGATAGAGTCCTAGAGAGTTAATATGAAAGGTGTTGGGTGAGAAAGGGGTTTTGCAGGGATATATAAACATAATTATAGATATGTATAAGGGAGTGGTAACAAATGTTAAGACCATTAATGGTGAGACTGGTGATTTTCCTGTCATTGTAGGATTGCACTAAGGATCGGCATTGAGCCCATACCTTTTCGCATTGGTTATGGATGAGTTAACAAAACATTGCATGAGGAGATTCTATGGTGCATGCTATTTGCTGATGATATAATCTTACTCGATGTGACAAGGGAGGGTGTAAATACAAAGCTAGAGTTATGGAGAGAAGCATTAGAATCTAAAGGATTTAAAATCAGCTTAACTAAGATAAATTATATGGAATGCAATTTTAGCAAGGAGAGGTGTTGAATACCAATTAAGATTGATGACCAAGAAGTCTCTGTAATAGACCACTTTCAATACTTAGGATCAATGATTCATGAGAGTGGAGAGATTGATAGGGAGGTTACCTAGGGAATCCAAGCGGATTGGAACAAATGGAGATGTGCATCTGGAGTTTTGTGTGATTGGTGGGTGCCACTCAAACTAAAAGAAAAATTCTATAGGAAGGTCATAGGGCCGGCCATGTTCGATGGATTAGAGTGTTGGGAAGTTAAGATGGATGAGTGGCAAGACAAGAAAGAATAGAATTAGGAATAAAAATATTAGAGGAAACTTAGGGGTAGCACCAATAGGTGACAAGATACGAGAGATTAGACTTAGATGGTTTGGACATATCCAAAGGAGACCGAAAATGGCACCGGTTAGAAGGAATGAGGCAATGCAAGTAGAAGGTTGTAAAAGGGTAAGGGGAAGGCCCAAAAGAATGTGGATAGAAGTGGTGTGAAATGATTTAAAAACTTTGGGACTAAATGAAGCCATGGTACTTGTTAAAGTGGAGCCATGAGAGAGAGATAGAGAGAAACCCTTAGAATGGGTGAATGTGTGTTGGTGATTTTGCACCTCTCACTTAACACATATACTAAATATGGATAGTTACATACTCCTAACTATACAATGTGGGACTAAAAATAAAACAAAACTAAGACTAAGGCTAAAGCTATACAATATTATGCTATATTCAACCCTCCCTCTCAAGCTGGAGCATATAAGTCATATGCACTAAGTTTGTTACAAATGTATTTAATTCGAGGTCCTCTGAGAGATTTCGTGAAGATGTTTGCTAGTTGATCATTTGAATTGATGAAGCTATGTGTTTGGTCCTTTCATGGAAAATGGGATTATATGCAATATGTAAGGTTGCTTGATTATCACATATTAGCTTCATACTTCTATCCTCTTCGAATTTCATCTCCTGGAGTAGTTGTTTCAGCCAAATAAGTTCACATGTTGCCACAACCATGGCTCGGTACTTAGCTTTTGCACTTGATTTGGCAACTACATTTTGTTTCTTGCTTTTCCAAGATACTAAGTTACCCCCAACAAAAACACAATTTCCTGAAGTAGAATGCTTGTCTGAAGGAGAACCAGCCCAATCAGCATCTGTGTACCAACAATTTGAGTGTGGCCTTTATCTTCATATAACACACATTGACTTGGTGCTCCTTTAATATATCGAAGAATGCAAATCACAACATCCCAATGGCTATCACATGGTGACTGTAGGAATTGACTAACTACACTTACAACAAAGGAGATATCTGGTCGAGTAATGGTGAGATAATTTAGTTTATCCAAAAGTCTCCGATATCTTCCAGAGTCTGCTAGAGGCTCCTCCTGTCCTGGTACAAGCTTAACATTCGGGTCCATGGGCATGTCCACGGGCTTAAAATCTAACATACTAGTCTCTTCCAAGATGTCTAAAGTATATTTTCTTTGTGAAATGGCAATACTTGTACTAGACTGAGCTACCTCAATTCCTAGAAAATATCTCATTTTTTCTAGGTCTTCAGTCTGAAAGTGATGGAAAAGATGTTGTTTAAGTCTTTGAATGCCATCCTGATCATTGCCTGTGATGACAATATCATCCAAAGGTGTCACCATAGTCAAGACCATAAATCTGAATATAGCCCTTAGCAACTAGGCGGGCTTTAAGTCTATCAACTTGTCCATCAGGACCCATCTTAACAGTATATATCCACCGGCAACCCACTATAGTTTTACCAGGTGGCAAAGGAACCAAGTCCCAAGTATCATTCATATGCAAAGTAGTCATTTCATCTACCATGGCCTGTCTCCACCTAGGATGTGAAAGAGCCTCACTGGTGCTTTTAGGAGCAAAAATAGAGGACAAGGAGGAAACAAATGCATAATAGGGTGAAGATAATTGTTGGCAACTCAAAAAATTATAGATAGGATGAGGATTACGAGTAGATTGATCACCTTTTGGAAGAGCAATAGGCAAGCTGTCAACCTAATGTGGGGTTGAAGTAGGCGAAGCCGGTGGGACAGGAAGATTGTCATCAGGGACTTCAGTGAAACCTGCAACAGCTTCAAGAGAAGGCCGACGATGATAAACTTGAAGAGGATGAAGGACATCATCTGCAGGCATGGAAATATAGGGAAGAGGTAAAATTTCAGAAATGGAGAGTGGCTCAACAATGGATGAGAAGAATGGTGACTGCTTAAAGAAAGTTACATCCGCTAAGAGAAGATATCGATTAGTGTCAGGAGAATAGCAAACGATACCCCTTCTGAAGCCAAGAATATCCCCAAAAAGATGCATTTTGTGGCCTTGGCAGAAAGCTTATCTTGCCTAGGTGCAAGGTTGCGTACAAAACAAGTACATCCAAAAACACAAGGAGGAAGAAGATAAAGTGGTTGTGTGGGGAAGAGAATGGAATGGGGAATTTGATTGTGCAACACAGAAGAAGGCATGCAATTAATTAAGTAGCAAGCAGTGAGAACATCCCCCCAAATACAAAAAGGAACATGACTGTGAAGTAAAGTGCGAGCTGTGTCTATGAGATGACGATTTTTGCGTTTAGCTACTCTATTTTGTTGAGGAGTGTGGGCACACAATGACTAGTGAAGAATTCCTTGTTGAGACATAAACAAAGAAAAAGGTGCAGAAAAATATTCTCGTGCATTGTCACTACATAAAACACGGGTAGCAATATTAAATTGAGTTTGAATTTCAGCACAAAATTTCTTTAAAATTGAGAATAATTCAAATTGATTCTTCATATGGAATAACCAAGTACATTGAGAATAATCGTCAATAAAAGTTACATTAGTGTGGACAAGTTCAAAGGGGGACATAGCCCAATTATTGAGACGCTTTGGAAACGAAACACAAGTATGTTTTCTAAGTTGACAAGACTCACACTCAAGAGACGACAAAGTAGAAAAATGAGGGACTATCTTTTGAAGTTTGGAGAGACTAGGATGGCCCAAACGATTGTAAATAAGAGTAGGAGAATCAGCGGAGATGCAAGTAGCAGGAGTTGCAGGTGATGTGAGATGGTAAAGGGCTTGAGACTCACGCCCTATACCAATCGTCTTCCCCGTACCTCGATCCTGCAAGTTTACAGATTTATCAGAAAAAGTGAGAGAGCAATTAAGAGTGCAGGTCTTTTTACTGACGGAAATAAGATTAAACGGGCACTCAGGTACATAAAGTACAAAGGTGAGAGGAAGAGTCAGAAGGGGATGAGCCAAATCAATTCCTTTAGCTACAGTTTTGGAACCGTTGGCTAGAGTGACAATAGGTAAAGTAGAAGAACAAGTAAGAGAGGAGAAAAAGTGTTTGTTACCAGATATGTGATCATAAGCTCCGGAGTCTAGTATCCACGAGCCAATAGAAGAAGACTGAGTAAAGCAAACATTGGGATTACCAGTCTGAGCGACGGAAGCAACAGAAGATGAATTGGCTGCCTGATACTGGAGGTACGCATCATAATCACTACTAGTTAGGGCAATATTCTGAGATGTGGAGCCCTCAGATGAGTCAGGTAACTGGGTGCCAGATGACTGGATGATGTTAGTAGTGCAAGGAGCTCGCCCGTGTAGTTGGTAACACCGATCCCGAGTGTGTCCAATCTTATTACAGTATGTGCATTGAGGATGTTGTCCTTGATTACAACGACCACTACGGCCGCCTCAAGTGTTTGCCTGTGAAGCCAAAACTAAGGAATCTGAAGGGCTATCAAAAGTAACTGTCTGAGTAGAGGAGATATGCAACAAGCGGGCAAATACTTCATCTAATGAGGGTACCGAAGGGCTAGCCAGAATTTGATCTTTGACGGATTCAAGGTTAGGGCAGAGCCTAATGAGAGTCAACACCATGAAAAACTTATCGGTCTGTGTTTGTTGGGCTTCTACACCATCAGTAGGAGGCATCAGAGACAAGAACTCCTTGAGGGACGCAATCTTTCCTATGTAAGTCGAAAGATTCATGTCCTGTTGTCTAATATGAACAATTC
The DNA here is from genome assembly GCA_035236585.1 of Warburgia ugandensis. NCBI lineage: Eukaryota > Viridiplantae > Streptophyta > Magnoliopsida > Canellales > Canellaceae > Warburgia > Warburgia ugandensis. The sequence continues at coordinate 44,019,661 of CP141128.1, forward strand.
TAGAAACAACTTTGTAAAAACATTGAATATCATTCGTGTATAAGCTCTTGGCCTGGGTCCAAAATTTGAAACATGTTTTATAGGCGCAAAGATGATGTAAAACTTTGGGATCCACGGATTGCCATAATAGGCTGCATAATTGTGCATCAATATTTTTCCATTGCACTTTGTCTACAACAGAAATATCTTCTTCTTTCTTGATCAAATGGTCTTCATAATCTTAACCTATAAATTATAATTCCACAGAGGTAGACCAAGATAGATAATTTTCACTACCAATTAATTTCTTCGACGTAATAACAGGAGATCCAAAAATTACAGAAGTGAAAATACCATTTTTAAAAGCCATGATTACTTATCTGGGTGGTCTGCAGCGAAGATCAGTGGCAACAACAATTTGGCAGCAGTAGCGGCGATCTGGGAACACCAGAGATGACAGAGGGGTGACTGGTAAAGAAGCACGGTCGCCAAAGGAATTGCTAGAATGGATACACAGCCAAACCAAAAGGGAAAAAAGAAAAAGAAAAAAGGAGAAGGTAGAAAGATAATAAGGGTTTCTCTTATGGCTCTGATACCATGTTAAAGTGGAGAGAGAGAGAGAGAGAGAGAGAGAGAGAGAGAGAGACCCTTGTGAATGTGTATTGGTGCAAAAACCTCACACAACACATATATACTAAACAAGGATAGTTACATGCTCCTAACTGTACAATGTGGGACTAAAAATAAAACAAAACTAAGACTAAGGCTAAGTAAAGTTATACAATACTATGCTATATTCAACAGTACTTAGAGGAATGGAGGAATAAGATTCATGTGGTTGACCCCTAATTGGGATAAGGTCTTGATGATGATGAACTTATGGCAGAACCAAATTTCAAGACTCTGGACAGCTTCGCGATCTTATTTATTCTTACTTTTAATGGTATTCCAAATATATATGTATTTGATTCTTCTTTGTTGTGTAACACAACAAAAAGTGGATAGGGAATTACATCTGTTGAGATGAATTAATGGAATTTGTCCTTAGACCAGTCTGACAAAACTTGTTATCATTTACTCCATTTCATCTTTAGGATATACCTGAAAGGTAAAGAAACTGATAAGGGTAAGAGTGAGTAAACCTTGTATGTTGAATTTCAGCTTCTTTGGATCTAAGCTTGCCTGGGTTGAAGTTGATGGCCCAAACATAACTCAGTAGATTTGGTAGACATGATTTTCTTTCTCATTGAAAGGGAAGTTAACGTGCTTTGTTTACACATTCTCTATAAAATAACACTGAAATGCATGTATAGTTTTTGAGCAACTACAGATTGCTTATGAGTTTCCCATTTTGTGTTTTGATGTATACGTACGATGTTACAAGTAATTTATTTATCATGGCAACTAGTTGTTGCTTGTTTTGTATCTCATCATCATCATCATCAAGACCTTATCCCAATTAGGGGTTGACCACATGAATCTTATTCCTCCATTCCACTCTATTAAATACCATGTCTTCATTTAGTCCCAAAGTTTTTAAATCTTTTCTCACCACTTCTATCCATGTTCTTTTGGGCCTTCCCCTTGCCCTTTTAAAACTTTCTACTTGTATTGCCTCACTTCTTCTAACAGTGCTGTTGTTGGTCTCCTTTGAATATGTCCAAACCATCTAAGTCTAGTCTCCCTCATCTTATTACCTATTGGTGCTATCCCTAAATTTTCTCGAATATTTTCATTTCGAATTCTATCTTTTCTTGTCTTACCACTCATCCATCTCAACATCCTCATTTCTGCGATGCTCATCCTATGAGTATGATGTTCCTTAACTGCCCAACATTCTGATCCATAGAGCATGGCCGGCCTTATGGCCATCCTATAGAATTTTCCTTTTAGTTTGAGTGGCACTTGTCGATCACACAAAACTCCAGATGCACATCTCCATTTGTTGCAACCCGCTTGAATTCTCTAGATAACCTCCCTCTCAATCTCTCCATTCTCATGAATTATTGATCCTGGATTTGTGATAATCTTAAGTTTGAGGTTCATATTTAATTTGGGCACTTAGCAGGATATTGCTTTGGTGGTTTTCTTTTGCATAGAGTTTGAGAGACTCATCTTGTCATTAGTTTCATTGGAGATTTCCAGTTCTAATAGGAATATCAGGTCAGCTCTGGTAACTGGACATGATATAGTAATAATTTTAGGTCCTACCTTGGTACTATTTGTTCTACTTTGTCTTCGTCTTCTAGTTACATGATCAATTGGCAACTTAGCCTATCCTCTAGGAGGGTTTCACCTGCTATGATATTTATATTCAGTCTCCAATGTAAAATTTGGTGGTATCATAATTGATTGTGGCTTTACAATTCTTTCTTCTCACATTTATTTAATTCAATGGTTGAAGGTTTCGCAGCTGATGCATATCTATGGCTGTGAGAAAATGGTACTTCCACTATTCATGTTACTCTTTATAATAGATTTCATATGCTTCAGGTAGAAAGATGGGCAAAGCAATATCTTGCTTCAACTGGTGAGGGTAAACCCAAGCGGAATCCAAAAATGATAGATTTGATTGGCTGGCTAAGGCAGCATATTCCTCTTGAGGATTCATCAAAAGCTTCAGTAAATGGCCTTGTTCATGGTGATTTTCGGATCGATAACCTAGTTTTCCATCCTTTTGAGGTCTGGTATTTCTAGTGCCTTTTTCAACCATTTATAGCATGTAGCTTCAACATATGTTATATACATTTATGTTACATAAATTTTCTTTTCAGCATTTCACTATCACCGCGTTCCTTCATTTGTCATGTTTCAGAATTCCTAGGACATGAAAAATTTGTTATTTAGATATGAGATTAAATAGCAAAAAAAAAGATGCTTTATGGGCAGCTTAAGTTATTTACCTACTGTTTTGTTTCTCCCATAGTATCAAAATGTGCTACGTTGATTTGAAACTTGGCTGAGTTGATGCGGTTTTAGACATTTTGCATTTTGCATCTTCGACTGGGCCACATTTTGCTGAATTGAGAAGTATTTACCTCTGTTAATGTTAAATTATATCTCCGTATATCCAGCATCATCCGAGTTCTCTGCTGCATTGACTTCAAGTCAACTTGTTTTTTCAGAGTCGGCATGTGTCAGCATTTTGAGTTTTGACACCTTGGTTTCTCCTAATCAGCACAGAAATTTTGAATTTTACTGTATTATGTAAGGCTAGTGTAAGAGCTGTATGCTCAGATAGACTTCATGTTCAGGCTCCCAACAGGACGAGTATTTTTGGATGTTGCTTTTAATCTGTCAGAAGTGGTGATGAAGTAAATGGATCAAAGTAATTTTGATTGGGGTGAAATATTGTAAACTCCAGCATTCCCTTTTCAGATGGCTTTGTGCAAGGTTCACTGAGCAATAATCAATAAGAAATGTCTCTATGAGTGAATCTTTTCACTGTCCGGTCAAGAGTAAGAACTGATGGGATCACTTATCACACTTGCTCTGAATTTCAAGTGATGGAGTCGCTAAGGCCCTGCTTTCAATTCAGTAACTTCTTGGTTGGAAGGCTGTAAATTTACGTACAGCAAGAAATTGACTTAGACTTTTACACGATTCACTGAAACGATTGACACAAAGCAAACATCTATACAAAATGATACTAATAATGCAGATTGCACATCTAACAAGCAATTCGTTGCTGTTGCAGGATCAAGTGATTGGTATTCTTGATTGGGAGCTTTCAACTCTTGGGAACCAAATGTGCGATGTCGCATACAACTGCTTGGTACCAGCTAAACTTTCACGCAAAGCTAGCTCTGGTTTTATGTAATCTACACCTTTTGAGTGTTTGATATTATGGAGAATCTGTTACTGTTATATTATGTTGACTCATCTTTTCTTCTTTGGCATCTGCTTGGCATGCTTGATTTGTAGCATAGTAACTTAATTTACCAATTGCATATGCTAGATAGTAGCTACTGTAACATGTTGAAGTTCATATCTAGGTAGGATAACTACTATCCTTCTTTTTCAAGATTCTAATGGTTTATTTCAAGTCTAGGAGGTGTCATTTGAGGTTCTACGTGGGCCTCTTCCTGTTCAGGTCCAAAATATCCATCCTATCTACGCGAAAGAGTCTGTGTAGTGGAGGGGTAAAAGTAGGCAAAGACTAAGCTTTTGTATAGCTATCACAAGCCCAACCACATGATGTCATATGTATGTTGGTCTATGTGCACATCGACTCCTTTTTTACTCACTGGTGAAAGGGAGTTGTGGTTGTTTCCTCTTTCTAAAGCTCCTAGTGATGCTCAAAAAGTTTGAAGATATTAGTCATGCTTTCTCCAGTTGCTAATTTTACGAGTCAAATTGGAAATTTGAAACTCTTTTGCTTCCACTCCACAGTGCAGAAGCCCATTTCTTTCTTCCGGTAATATTCATGCATCTTTCTTTCTTTTTTACCCTTTTAATATCTCTCTTGGATGACCTAGACCCATATATGACCATGATCCCTATGTGCAAAAAATCTGCATGTTCAGGTTAGGTGCCTGTCTTTTAACTTGCACTTGTGTATTCTGGTGTTCCATCTTTTCTTCTCCCTCTAGTTGAAACTTTGTGTCTTGCTGTGCATCTTTAGCAAATATTTTCTTAATTAACATGTTTCTAATTTTCTGATTCGCAAAAAGTAATGCAATGCATATTGTTGATATGGAAGCTTTCAGGGTGGCAAAGTGTGTTTTCTGGTATTATAATGACCTATCAAATGCAGATCTTTCAAATCCATCTTGAGATAGTAAGCATATGATTTACCTTACAGTAAGTGCATAGCTTTTTTTTTCCTGTTGATTTTCCTGTATCTATTCTTTCAGCTCATACTGTTGTCGTCTGTTATCCTCATGATTTTTCAGTTTGCTTGTTCATCATTGGAATCAGAAAAATACTCTGAAATTTTGCCTTAAATAGAAATAGCTTTGGACATACAGATAGCACAGTATCTTCTGTCTTTCTTGGTACTTAGTTTCCCTTGGTGGTGATCTGAGGTGCTGAGTTTGAGTTCACATTACTATGGCACGTAATGCAAGTCTTACTGCATTTAATCTCTAACTTCTGTTTCGTTTCATTTTCTGCTGCATGTGAAAATATGTGTTTAATGTATAGGGGAATGCTATTAGAACTTGCTATCTTCTTCTGAACAAAATTGATAGTACCAGGCCACCTGAGATATCACTTGTTAACCAACAATATATGCAGAAGTTAAAGAACTAATCAAATCATTGGTTTTCTTTTCTGGCAGCCATACATTGTGGACATGAGGTTCCCTGATGCGCAATCATATGATGGATTTGAATTTAGTGGAATTCCTGAAGGGATTCCTTCGCAAGCTGAATACCTAGCAGAGTACTGCTCAGCAGCTGTAAGTCCATTTTGATACCATCAATTGGATATTTATTCCTGACTTGTGAAGCTTCAATGTTTTTCTTTTGTTTTTTCCTGGATTTCCACAAGAACTCATCTTTTCCGTGGAACCATTGTAATCTAGGGGAAGCCTTGGCCAGTTGCAGACTGGAAGTTTTATGTTGCCTTCTCATTGTTTCGTGGAGCCTCTATTATGGCAGGAGTATATCACAGATGGGTTATGGTAGGTCATTTATCTGTTTTCATACGAGGAACTGGCAGCTTTTATATGCATTTTCTGTATGAGGATATGCTCCGGAGTTCATGTTTTTGCACCAAACTCCAGGGTAATGCTTCAGGAGGAGACCGTGCCCAGCAGGGAGAAAAATTAGCTAATGGTTTAATAACTTCAGCATGGGCATTTATAAATCGGCCATCTGTTCTTCCTAATCAGCCTCCATATGGTATGTTATTGGCTTTATTTTTGATGGTATTATGTTGGTTTTATATGCCTTCTGTTGTATTAAAAGCCATCATGAGCATCATATGTTATTCATTCTGATATACAAGTTTCTTCAAAATGGACAACTGATGCCAACTTGCGCTTGTACATACCTAGTTTGTATCGGAATGAGAAGATAAAATACGGGCAGAAAAAGACATCATAAGTTTAGGGATGAGAAGATAAAATAATTTTGGGATCTCTTATGGGGTGTAAAGACAAAACAGAACCTTGTAGTAATTGATGCTCAAGCATCATTGCATTAGGAATGCTCTGCAGCCAAACAACATGTATTTATTCTGTTCCAAATGAAACTTCACTTGTCTCACACTGCAAAGGGCATGTTTAAGCTGCAAACTAGTTTCACCTCATCTTTCTTTGCTCAAATTTCTTAACAACCTTGACAATTTTCTTTACCATTTGGAGATTCTCAAATAGAGTATCAGAAATTTTACCTTCAAGGTTTTTGTTGCTAGTTCAATGATTTCACATGGAAGGGCTGCTAAGATTACTGTTGCAGGATCAAAATCTATTTCTGTGTACCAAAAAGAATGTGTGGCCTCCTGCCTGTCCCCCACAAGGAAAGAAGGATAGGTTCTGGAACTCATGCTGTAGAACTTACAGCATGAGTAGAGTCATGCTGCTGACTGTAGCAAGCAGGAGGTTTCTTAGAAGCTCAGCTGCAAAACTGTTTAGTGACTAAAGTCCTTTCACGACTACTGACAGATGTGCAGCTCGCTACAATATCAAAGCTTACAACTGACCACTGGTGTCAACTGTCAAGCACCAAACTTCCTTCTTTTCAATCCTTCATGTTGCAGGCTATGATCCCTAGATACTTGTTTGGTTCCAAAATATCTTGTCTGTCATTACTGTATCCTCAATGATTGCCATTGCATGGATTCCTTTATTGGTTAAAATAACTGGGACTTGAAGCAAACTCCACTCTCTTTGAATTAACCATCATTCTTTTTGCATGTTGACGTGGCATCTTTGCAGTCAGTTTAGAGTTTGAGCTTTACAGTTTATACTTTAAATCTACCTAAACTTTACAACTATTTATGTTTTGCATATCTTTTTTCATATCTCATGCTATGCATACCTCTATCTGTATCTGTGGCTTAGATGCAGGAAATACTAAATTGTTGTCTTCATCTGGTCATGATGGACTGGGGAAAAGAATTATAAGTAGCATGGTTTGTAAGATATCATGTGTATTAATTTCCCAAATGAAAAAAATCCATTTTCAGCATGAAAGTGAATAAGTCTTGGTCAAGGATGCAATTTTAGTTGTTCAATTTTTTGAATCATCAAACTTGGAGTTTCCTTGCAATAAATGATTGTAAGGCCTCCCTGAACAAAAGACGTTACTGGTTTATTACATTGCTATATTTGAATGTGTAGAGTAACCTAGAGACATGCTTGTGTTGTTTTCCTTTGGTCTAATAGTTATAACTGGATATTGACTGAATTCGTTGCCAACCGTTCAAGTTGTTCAATTTTAGGAGATTATCAAGCAGACTTTGACAAAGAAAGAAAAATTCAAGACCTAATGAAAGATCAAGGAAAATTCCTTCCTAGTCCACAAGTGCAGAAATTAAGAAGCAGATTGCTGAAGTTCATGGAAGATCATATATACCCCATGGAAAATGAATTCAATAAACTTGCTCAATCTAGCATGCGCTGGACAATTCACCCAGGGGAGGAGAAGCTGAAGGAAAAGGCACAGAGAGAAGGCTTATGGAACTTGTGGCTACCAGTAAGCGCCTTAAGATCTCTGTGTCTTCTTAAACTTCAGCTTGACTTGCTTATTTTTGTTTCTTTGAGAACATAAATATTTAAATTCTAGATATTTCTAGTAGTTGGTATTCCTCCAATGAACAATATGAAGAATAACTTTTTGACTCTATTTGCAGTTGGATAGTGCTGCAAGAGCAAGAAAGCTACTTTTTGATGAGGAGGTCCATGTTTCTCCCGTGAATGGAAACAATAAATTATTGGGTGCAGGGCTTTCAAACCTTGAATATGGATATCTGTGTGAGATTATGGGACGTTCAAATTGGGCTCCACAGATTTTTAACTGCAGTGCACCTGACACTGGAAATATGGAGGTAAAGCCAGAGCTCTTGATCTAGTGGGAATGTTCAATGCCAGTTTGTTCCTTGTTTTGTTTCTGATTTATCATACACGCTTTCTTGAGGAGACTTTTCTTCTTCTTGTCTACCTTCTCAAGGACATGATATGATAGTTTCCCTTTATTCTCGACTCTGCAGAGTTGTTCATCTCTGAGTAAGCGTAAATTGATGCTGAGCAAATAAAAAAACCTGCAGAGTGCTATAAAACTCTGTTATATGAATGATAACATTGTAATATAACCAAAGGTATTGTCACTCTGCTTGTTTTGTATTATTCTTGCAAGTTGTCTTATTTTTTAACTAACAATGGTTTTACAGGATAAGCTTCCGAAAAATAATCATGTGATAAATAGTTTCTACTTTTGTGAAGTCAATAACAATATGGGGCCAAAAAGTGAATTTTCTTTCAGCTTGAGATTTTTATTTGTGTAATTTGATTTACTTGTCAAATTATGGGATAATTCTCAAACAGTTCTAAGTTAGCATTGTCATTGGAAAGGTGAACACTTTTAATCGAAATAAGAGTTTTCCCCTTACATTTGATTGTCATAATTATCGTCGAGGAGATAGAAGGGATCCTTGGCGCAGTAGATGAGTTGTCACAGTGTGACCTAGAGATCACGAGTTTGAGGGGTGGAAACTGCCTTTCCAGAAATGCAAGGTAAGGTTGTATACTATAGACGCTTTAATAGTTTGTCCCTTCCCCTAACCCCGCATACGTGGCAGCTTTGTGCACTGGGCTACCCTTTTAATTATCATCAAGGAGATCACTGCACTCTTCCATCATGTACCTTTGTCGTGAGTTTCTCTTCTAGTCTAGTTAAGAATATGGTGGGAACCGCTATCTTGAGTGTATCTTTGTGCCAAGTATCAAATGCTAATATGTCTTGCTTATTTAGTTTGGTGATCCTCTTGACAATCATGACTTGGGGAATTGGGACCTGATTACTACATGGATCACTTTCCTATCCAATCTGGATACTCTCTCTTTGTGAGACCAATCCACTCCTTTGTCATCATCGTCAAGACCTTATCCTAATTAGGGATTGGTCACATGAACCTTGTCCCTCCATTCCCCTCTATTAAGTGTCATGGATTCATTTAGTCATAAACTTTTTAAATCTTTTGTCACCACTTCTATTCAATCTTTTTGGGTCTTCCCCTTGCCCTTGTAGAAGTTTCGACTTGGATTGCCTCTCTTTTTAACTAGTGCCATTTTCGGTCTTCGTTGGACATGTCCAAACCATCTAAGTCTAATCTCCCTCATCTTGTTACCTATTGGTGCTACTCCCAAGTTTCCTATAATGTTTTCATTTCTAATTCTATCCTTTCTTGTTTTGCCACTTATTTGTCTCAACATCCTCATTTCGGCAACGCTCATTCTATGTACACGTTGTTCCTTAACTGCTCAACACTTTGATCCATAGAGCATGGCTGGCCTTACAGCCATCCTATAGAACTTTCCTTTCAGTTTGAGTGGCTCTCTCCAATCACACAAAACTCCAGAGGTATATCTCCATTTGTTCCAACTCGCTTGGATTCTCTAGGTAACCTCCCTCTCAATCTTTGTGCTCTTATGAATTATTGGTCCCAAGTATTGGAAGTATTCTTTTAGGGAGACTTCTTGGTTATCAATCTTTACCGATGCTCCACTCCTACTCCTCTCCTTTCTAAAATTGCATTCCATATACTTTGTCTTAGTTCAACTAATTTTAAATCTTTTAGATTCTAATACATCTCTCAATAACTCTAGCTTTATATTTACGCCCCCTTGTCTTATCAATCAAAACTATATCATCTATAATAGCATGTACCATGGGATCTCCTTGTGCACATGTTTTTGAACTCATCCATAACCAATGTGAAAAGGTATAGGCTCAATGCCGATCTTTGGTGCAATCCTATAGTGATAGGAAAATCACTAGTCTCTTTGCTAGTGGTCCTGATTTTTATTATTTCCCCCTTATACATATTTTTAAATATGCCTATACACCCTTGTGAAACCCCTTTCTCCCCCAACACCCACCATAATAACTCTTTGGGAACCCTATGATAAGATTTTTCTAAGTCAATAAAGATCACGTGGTGGTCGTTCCTTGTCTTGCTGTACTTCTCTATCAATTGTCTAAGTAGGAAAATAGCTTCCAATCACTCTTTCAAAAAGTTGTATGTTATGGCTCATAAGTTTGATCCTTGATAATTAGTAAAAAGTCTATAATATGTGTGTGAACAAGGTTGCTGTTTACACCCGATAATTGGAGATAATATTTGAATAATTAAATTTGAATATAAGAGAACTGTAAATATCATATCATAAAAAGGAAAATGTATCCACTACAAAAGTTATGCTAAATAAGTAAAGGATTCATGTTTATGTTGTGGACAATTCTTTTCTATATACTTCAACAGCTAATTAGAGTGGTATAGATATCACGAATATAGCCTTTAGAGACCACATGCTATTTGTAATGACAAAAGTTTTCTGTTGCTTATTGTAACTTATATGATATCTGTCGGATATGTTAGGAAACTTTCTCTCCAAATTAGTTCCTAGTTTCTAGGGATTAGTTTTGATCTTATCTTAGTTTGTTTCCATAAATAATGGAGATTAGGATCAAATTTCAATTTGAAAATCTCCTTTCCTTTTATTCCTAGTTTGATCCTTATGTTAAGGGATTTCCTTTAGCCTAATCCGTGGGATTCAATGGCAGGTTTGTTGCCATGCTTTCCTATACATATATTAGTGTAATTTTTTCTCTACTAATAGATAGAAGAATACATTCTTTTTCTTCTAAACTTTCAATATCATTGATTAATCTTTGAAGCATGATTAGAATTGTATAAGATATATCTATGCATCTAATTGTGCATGCAAAATATTATATATGTAGTTTTGTGATAGATTATCCATATATAATATAAAGATTACAAGATTACTAGTTATGTAATCCATACTTTAGGTTCTTGTTATAGTTCTTCAGGATACAAGAATGGACTGAACAAGAAGTGCTATTTTTCTATTATTCCAGTGTTGCTAAATTCCACATCTCTACAGATGTATACTTAAATAATAGTGTTCTAATAGCATTGTGGTCACCTTGTTTCTAGTCTAGACTATTTCAAAAGTGAATGTTCATCTACTGCACTTTCTCTTTTCCTGGTTGCTAATATTAGACATGTTTAAAAGTGTAGGAAACATCAGCTGCATGCTCTCCCTATAGTTTTCATGGATGCCATCCACATCTTGTTGCCTACCCAAATTGATGATGTTTTCCATGTGCTGACTGTTTTCTTCATATACTTTAATTTGAATCAAGCCAATTTAATAGAAGCTTAATTTTCTGCTGCTTGAACCTTGCAGATGGAAATGACTAATACAACCTTTGAATCCTAATGCCTTAACCCTGCAGTCCAATTTCATCATCATCGTCAAGACCTCCCAATAAGGGGTTGGTCACATGAATCTTGTTCCTCCATTCCCCTTTATTAAGTGTCATGGCTTCATTTAGTCCCAAAGTTTTTAAATATTTTCTTGCCACTTCTAAGCATGTTCTTTTGGGCCTTCCCTTTGCTCTTTTAGAATCTTGGGCTTAGATCTCCATACTCCTTTTATGCCGTTTTCGGCCTTTGCTGTTCATGTCGAAACCATCTAAGTTTAATCTCTCTTATCTTGTTACGTTTTAGTGCTACTCTTAAGTTTCCTCTAATGTTTTCATTTCTAATTATATCCTTTATTATCTTGCTTCTCATCCATCTCAATATCTGTATTTCAGAAACGCTCATGAACATGTTGTTCCTTAATTGCTTAACACACTGATCCATAGAGCATGGCAGGCCTCACTGCTATCCTAAAGAATTTTTCTTTCAGTTTGAGTGGCACCGCTGATCACACAAAACTCAAGAAGTGCATCTCTATCTGTTCCAACCCGCTTGGACTCTCCTTGCTTAAAATTGCATTCCATATACTGTGGCTTAGTTTGGCTAATTTTAAATCCTTTAGATTCTAACTTTTCTCTCCATAACTCTAGCTTTGTGTATATGCCTTCCATTGTCTTATCAATCAAAACTATATCAATTGCAAATAACATGCATCATGGAATCTTCTTGTGCAGATGTTTTGTTAACTCATCCATAACCAACGTGAAAAGATATGAGCTCAATGCAGATCTTTGTTGCAATCCTATAGTGATAAGAAAATAACCAATCTCTTTGTTAGTGGTCCTAATGTTTGTTACTGCTTCCTCATACATATCCTTAATTATGTCTGTATACCCCCGTGAAATCCCTCTCTCCCAACATTCACCATATTAACTCTTTGGGGACCCTATGATAAGCTTTTTCTAAGTCAATAAAGACCATGTGGAGGTCCTTCTTCCTCTCTCTATATTCCTCCATCAATTGTCTCAGAAGGAAAATAACTTCTTTGGTAGACCTCCTAGGCATGAAACCAAACTAGTTCTCTAATACACGCGTCTCATACATTGCCTCTTCTCAATCACTCTTTCAAAAAGTTTTATGGTATGACTCATAAGTTTGATCCCTCAATAATTAGTACAACTTTGCATGTTTCCTTTTATTCTTATAAATTGGGACAATAGAGCTCTTCCTCCATTCATCCGACATTTTCTTCGATTTTACTATCTTGTTAAACAACTTTGTCAACCAAATTACTTCAATATCTCTTATATACTTTCAAACCTTTATTGGTATACCATTTGGCCCCAGGGCCTTTCCTGATTTCATCTTTTTCTAGACTTCTTTCACTTTAGGTATTCTAACCTTATAGTCGTATTTATAATGTTCAACGTTATCTGGGTTTATGTTACTTTCAATCCCTAAATTCTCATGGTAATTGTCATTTAATAATTTTTAAAAGTAACTTTCTCACCTTTGTTTGATCTCGACATCTTTGACTAACACCCTTTAGTGATCACTTTTAATACACTTAATGTGGTCTAAGTCCTTACTCTTCTGATCTCTTACTCTTATGAATTTAAATACATCTTTCTCACCTTCTCTTGCTCCTAATCTATTATAGAAATCATTATATGCCTTGAGCTTAGCCTCACTACTCTCTTAGCAATCTTTTTAGCATTCTTATATTGGTGAGAGTTTCGTTATTTATAGTCCTCTACCATGCTTTAAAACACACCCATTTCTCTTTAATAAGTTTTTGTAATTTCTCACACCACTACCAATATTTTTTACTTGTTGCCTTTTACCTTTAGATACTCCTAGGACATCTTTTGCCACTTTCTTAATGGACTCGGCCATGTTAGCCTACATGCTGTTTACTTTTATTTCATTGTTCCAGTTTCCTTCCACCATCAACTTGTTTGTAAATGATGCTATCTTCTCTCCTTTTGAGTTCCACTACTTAGTTTTTGGATGCCTATTAAGTTCATTTCCTTTTTTTCATATTTTAATGTAGATATATATAACCATTAACCTATGCTACGAGGTTAGACTCTCACTAGATATCACCTTACCCTCCATGTTTTTCTACTTTAGTATTCCTAAGTAGAAAAAAGTCTATTTAGCTTTTATACCGTCCACTTTTAAAGGTTAGTTAGTGTTCATTCCTCTTCGTATAGTATATTTTGCTATAGCTAGGTTATATGCAAAAGCAAAACCGAGTATAGCATCCCTCGTCTTATTTCTTTTTCTAATACCATATCCTCAATGTACCTTATCATCTATGTAGTTAAAGGCGCGAGGCGCACCGAGGTGCAAAGGGGTGCGCCTGGAGCCTGGGGCTCTTAGGCGTGCGCTTGGAGCCTGAGGCGCAAAATTATATTTTTCATAATTAAAAATTAGCTAGAAATCATTAATAAATTCTTAAAAAGCATGAAAAATACAGCATACATGAAGACACAAGCATGGGAAAGCTATATATGTATATAAGAATAGGTATTAACTAATAAATATAAATAAAACAATTTTTTTCTAATTTTCGTAAGTTTTATTTTAGGAAAAATTGAACAAAATAACACTACAATACAAAAAAAGCATGAAAAGTACATCATACATGAAGATACAAGCACGAGTAAGCTATATATGTGGATAAGAATATGTATTAACTAATAAATATAAAAAAGAACAATTTTTTCCTAATTTTCGTAACTTTTTTTTTTTTGAAAAAATTAAAAAGATAACCCTAAATTACAAAAAAAAGATGAAAAAATTATCACACACGAAGACACAAGCATGGGAAAGCTATATATGTGGATAGAAATACGTTTCAATGAAGAAATACAAAAAAACGACGACCTTTTTTTATTTCTGTAACTATTTTTTTTGGAAAAACAGTAAAAGACCTAAAAACAAACTCAAATCTAGAGCAAAGAAGTATAAAACTCAAATGGAATGTTTTCTTATACATATAGAACTAAAACCCATCAAGATCTATGAAAAATAGTTAACAAAAAACAAAAAATTTGAAAAAACAGTACTGGTTTTTACATTTTTTTACAGAAACTGTATACACGTTGTAAAATTCATAAATCCATACCTTTTTCTGCTTAGATCTGTGAAAGATCGAAGAGGAGTGGTCGTTTTCACCTTCTCAGGAGGTTGGAAGATTGAAATTAGGGTTGGAAGGTGAAAAATGAAAAAAAAAAAAAAAAAAACGAGTTTTATAAGTTACTGGGTTAAGTCATCTGCGCCTGGAGTCGGAGGCACGCCTGAAAGGGGCGCCTAGGCGCACCCAGGCGCGCGCCTAAGCGAGTGCTCCTCATTTACTCTGCGCTTGGCCCCCTCCCAGGCGCTTAACTGTCGACTAGCGCCTAGGCGTGCCTTTAACTACATAGCTTATCATATCCTTCCTTTTCTTTCTGTACATGACCATTAAAGTTTGCTCCTATAAATATCGCCTTTGTGTTGGGAATTTCTTGCATGACTCCCTTTATATCTTCCCAAAATCGTCTCTTGATTTTATCTTCTAACTCTACTTATGGTTCATATGCACTTATAACATTTATAATCTTACTTGTTAGAATAAGTGTTATTGGTATAATTCGTTTACTGGTTTTTTTAATGTGTACGACTTTATCCTTTAATTCTTTGTCCACCGCTATCCCTATGCCATTTTTGTTATTGTCCTTTCTTATGTAGCAGAGCTTATACTTATTGGTTTCTCTAGTTTTAGCCCCTTTCACTTGGTTTCTTGGATGCTAGCAATGTTAACTCTCTTGCATTTTATCATATCTACTAACTCCAGACTCTTACATGTCAATGTGCCTATATTCCATGTAGCGATACAAATCTTATTTTCATAACCTAGCCTATTTACTACGCACTTTCCGAACAGTGCGGGAACCCATATATACTTTCCACTGCACTTGGGTTTTAATGCAGCAAGTAGCTTCTGAGATAATGCTCTAGCAGCCTTTGCCTATTGTCCACTACACCTGGGATCCGATGTAGAGCATCACTTTCGAGGGAATGCCTTAGTAGCCCTTGTCCATTTTCCACTACATCCGGGATCTGATGCAGTGTGTCACTTACAGGGAATGCCTTAGCCTAAGCAAATGTCAAAATGGAGTCATGAATGGGGTCTGCCAAGTGTTTTACTTGTTGGCTGGCACCTAATGGAAAACGCTCCTCCTTTATCTAGGTTTGGGACCTATAGTCCAATTTAAGCCAAATAATTGTGGGCATGTTCAAGATCTATCAGGTCTCTCTATGTTTTTTCCTCATGAAACTCCAATCTAGTCTTGCCAAGTGATTGCTTTCTTGCACCTGAAACCAAGAAGACCCCTCTTCTCTTGTGGCCTTACCAGCATTTGAAGGATCATAAATGGACATTCGCAGATCTTTATGTTGCACTAGTCTTCCTGCCTAATCAAGCGGTTTCATCTGTTCAAGACAGAATGTTGTAGCTCCATGTTTGGGCTTGCATTTGGGGTTTGGAGCTTGTAAGTAACGGTTAGAAAATTGACTTTTCTATCTACTATAGCATTTCCTAGACTGGTTATAAGGATTCTTGGGTTTTCCTATCTTCTCATTCAGTTGCCGGTGCCCTTTGCTCTGTTCAATCAGTGATTTTACACAAAAGACATGCACCCTATTGTCTCACTAAGAAAAATAATCTGGAAACTAAACATTGGCATGTTCTTCACCATCCTGTGATTATTTTTCCCCTATCTTGTCAAAACTTCGCTAGCTTTCTCAATGTCAAATTCATATTAACATGCTCAATGGCATCATAGAATCTACTAGGATTGGCTATTTATTATTATGAACAATTTACATAATAAATGCACTCGTATCTTTTCATGCTTACTCTGTCCATCAACTGCAAACCATATACTCTTTTTCTGTGCCTCAGCTGTAAATACCTTTTTGTGACCCTTTATTGATCTGGATGTCTAGCTGTTAGCTGGTACAGCTGGTTTTGAATTTAAAACAATTTAAAAATTAAAATCATGGATAAACACAAATTCCATGAAATCTCAGAAAGATCTCAGAAAAATTCCTTCTATATGAGCCCCATCTGACTTATTTCTCAGTCTAGAGAATGAATTCAGATCTATATTTGCACATGTGTGGAACCCACCATATTTAAATGAGGGTCTCGACAAAAAGGAAAAAGATGAAGAAGACCAAAAAACCGAAAAGTAAGCATTAACACAATGCCTGAAAGATTAATCAGGACCTACATATGTATAAATAAAGAAAAATATTTCAACCAGATGCAAGAGGGATCCATTGATGTAAACAACAAGGAAGAAGAGAGCTGATTTTGCTAATTACTGTTTTGTGTTATAGAGAACCCACAATCAGAACAGAACTCATTTTTTGGAGTTTTACGGGCATAACCCAATGATTGTAGTGTCTTGTTTGATTTTCAAAGTATCATGATTGGGTTTTCCAT
Organism: Warburgia ugandensis; assembly: GCA_035236585.1. Classification (NCBI taxonomy): domain Eukaryota; kingdom Viridiplantae; phylum Streptophyta; class Magnoliopsida; order Canellales; family Canellaceae; genus Warburgia; species Warburgia ugandensis. Next base: position 44,036,534 of record CP141128.1, read on the forward strand.
TAAACCTGCAAAATATGGGTTGCCTTGCTTGTCTTCTGTGTTGGATGGATTAGGTTTAGTTCTCTACTTCTTTAGGGTTTGGAAATAAAAACAGAGAAAAAGGGAAAGAGCTGATTTTGGTAGTTACTGTTATAGGATACAGCGAACCCACAATAAGAATATAACTTGTCCTTTTCAAGTTTTACAGTCACAACCAGAAAAACTAGCAATCCAACTTTGTTTGATCTTCCTTTCTGATTGTTGTCCTCTCTATCAAACCACAAAACAAGAGTCTCCTTGCTTGTCCTTTGTTGAATCATCATCATCATCATCAAAGCCTTATCCTGATAAGGGGTTTGCTACACGAATCTTGTTCCTCTATTCACCTCTATCAAGTGTTATTGTTTCATTAAGTCTAAGAGTTTTTAAATTTTTCCTCACCACTTCTAACCACGTCCATTTGTTCCTTTCCCTTGCCCTTTTAGATCCTTTGACTTGGATTGACTCACTCCTTTTAACTGGTACTGTTTTCTGTCTCCGTTGGACATGTCCAAACCATCTAAGTCTACCCTCTCTCATCTTGTTACCTATTGGTGCTGCTACTGAGTCTCTTTTAATGTTTTCATTTCTAATTCTATCATACTCATCCATCTCAACATCCTCATTTTGACTTCTCTCATCCTATGTATATGTTGTTCCTTAACTGGCTAACACTCAGATCCATAGAGTATGGCTGGACATACAACCGTCCTATAAAATTTTTCTTTCAGTTTGAGTGGCACCTGCAGATCACACAAAACATGAGAGGCACATCTCCATTTGTACCAACTCGCTTGGATTCTTTGGTTAGCCTCCCTCTCAATCTCTTCGCTCTTATGAAATATCTATCCGAAATATCAAAAGTGGTCTTTTTGGGGTACTTGTTGGTTATCAATCTTTACTAGTGTTTCCCTCTCACTGTCCTTGCTAAAATTGCATTCCATACACTCTTAGCTTGGCTAATTTTAAATCCTTTAGACTCTATAGCATCTCTTCATAATTCTAGTTTTGTGTTTACACCCTCCTTTGTCTTATCAATCAAAACTATGTCATTTGCAAATAACATGCATCATAGAATCTCTTTGTGCAGATGTTTCATTAACTCATCCATAACCAATATAAAGAGGTATGGGCTCAATGCCAAACCTTGGTGCAATCCTATGGTGATGAGAAAATCATTAGTTTCTCTGCTAGTCATCCTAACATATGTTATTGCTTCCTTATACGTATCTTTAATTATGTCTATATATCCCTTTGAAACCCCTTTATTGTGCAATACTCACCATATTTAACTCTCTAGAGACTGTATCATAAGCTTTTTCTAAGTCAATAAAGACCATATGGAAGTCTTTCCTCCTCTTCCTATATTTCTCCATCAATTGTTTGGGGCAAATAACTTTTATGGTAGACCTCCATGCATGAAACCAAACTGGTTTTTTGATACACTCGTCTTATGTTGTAGCCTCTTCTCAATCACTCTTTCCTATACACTATGTAGTTGCAGGCGCAAGGGGTGCAGCTTGCGCCTAGAGGGACGACCAAGTGACAAGGAGCAAAATTAAGTAATTTAAATTTTTTAAAAAAGAAAAAATTCAAAATAAATCCTTAAAATTACAAGAAAAATCTCCTCCTCCCTCGCACCCCCAAAAAAAAGAAAAAGAAAATATAAAAATATAATTATATGAATAAATATTTGTCAAATGAGTGAAATAGAATTCTTAAGTAATAAATCAATATGTCAACAACAATAACATAAGGTTAAACCAAATAATTAGACACAAAGAAATAAGTTCAGAATCATACAAATACAATGATAGTAATGCTATCATAATACTAATATCTTTGCTACTCCCTCAATCCCTTATGGCCTCGTCATCATCGCCACCATCTTCTTGTAAATCTAGGAACTATAAACAATCAAACTATGGTTATATAAATAAAGTAAAGCAAATAAAAAAGGGCAGCCCCGGTGCACGAAGCTCCCGCCTATGCGGGGTCCGGGGAAGGGGCGGGCCACAATGGCCTAAAGTAGGCAGCCTTACCTTGCATTTTTACAAGAGGCTGATTCCACGCCTTGAACCCGTGACCTCAAGGTCACATGACGACAACTTTTACCGTTGCGCCAAGGCTCCCCTTCCTGCAAATGTTAGAGTTAATTATTAAGACTTAAGAGTCATCTTCCTGCACCTCTTTCTCATCAAGAAGATCAAGATTGTCATTAGAATCATCTCACTGAGAGATATAAGCATCCTCCTTAGTCTCCTCATTGATGCCATCGTCCTGCTCTTCACCAACATCCTCCTTTGGTTCTTGTTGAAATTGAGAAATGCAGCTCCCCCTTTGCCTCTTCCTTGCCTTTGGTACTGCCTGGTAGATGGAGCATCATGTTAATTTGATCATTTAGTGAGCTCAACATTTAGCTAGTTAAGGTCATCACTTGGATGCTACCAGATCATTTTCAGCATTTTCTTGGACAATCCACTCATCACTTTCGTTGACCTCTCGTAACATAATAGGGTCTGTATATGTTTGCATTTTCAAACGATCCTCATGTCGATGAGGAAAGTGCTAATTGTATTGAACATATACTAGATCGTTTGATGTCTTAGCGTGCAGCCTATTCTTCTTCTTAGTGTGGATCTGGAAAGAAAAAATACTTGTAAATTTAGAATATAATGAACGGAAAGGTAATAACTGTTAAGTACTAAATCTTAGTATCTAAGTAGATTACATTCTCAAAGACTCTTTGGTTATGCTTGTAAGGAGATACACTGCATATCTAGGAGAGGACCTTAATGGTGAATGTTTGAAGATGTGGAGCTTTAAACCCAAAGGTAGTCCATCACTTACCTACAAAAAGTTGAAGAAAATTAAAGTTAGAAAAATATACAAAATTAGGAAAGTGTAACAATAAAATTTGGAAGTTAAGACATATAACAACATAGAATACTTGCAAGGGGCTTGTTTTTTCTTCTTGAGTATTGCCAGGTCATTGTCAAACAAGCCTCTAGCATGTCTATAAGTGGATATCTCATCTACCACCATGTTAGCTTTCTCTTCATCATATAGCCTATGGCATGCATTAGACCATTCTTGATGTCGTTGTTGCGCTTAATTTTAATGGCATGGTCATAGTAGAAGGATAGCTTGAGGTAATATCCAGCTGCATATAAAGGCTGATGAAGTTGAGAACTCGATTTATTGTTTATGATTCCCCAAATATGGGTGGCTTGATGATTCATTGCTAGATTGGCTTGAATCTTTTGTTTGGCCTTAGCTATGGCCTCCAAGATGTATCCTATTGTTGGCTTCTCTTCACTGTCCACCATCCTCAAAACCTCTACAACTGGGGCCCATGATCTTCAAATAAAAGAGGATGTGATTCTAGAAGTTGGCACACGACACAATTCTTTCAACTCTTTTACCTTTAGGCCTTTTCAGCCATTTATTGTGCATTCGCTCTGAATAGTGGAACATTGTCTTCAACTCTGTCTTCAAGTTGTGAATGCTTTTTAAACTGAAGAAGTTGGTGGCGAAGCGCGCCATTGCAGGTCTGACCAAATTTTTTTTTTTTCCTAAATCTTCTCATAACATGAGGGATATGTGTGTGGCTATAAATAATCTATGTCTTTTAATATCAGATCTATGCAGTGTGCCGCACAAAGGGTACAATATAAATGTAACTTTCTCCCCATCACCTCCCTTCTTGCAGCCATGTAATTGGAGGCATTATTAGTTATGACCTAAAATAGATAAATGTAAAATTATATAGGAGAAACTTGTATCATAAACAAGTTAAATACTTAACAGATTATAGATATAAAACTAAACAATTACCTGAACTACATTATTCTCTCCATCTTCATCAGTCACCTTCTCCGGTATGTCAAGTATTAAGTTTGCTTTCTTTAGATGAGCACACCTTGCAATAGATTTCAAAAAAATTGTCCTAGTTGGACAGGTCATCAGAAATTTGACAAGGGTGTGACCTTTGCCATCGGTCCATCAATCCGACATAATGGAGCACCTATACCTATAAAAGCATAATAGGGCACCCTTGTAGTCAGTGTTACCTTGAGAGGAATATATAATAATACAAGGGTGCGAAAAAGAACATTGAACACATACCTAATCTAATTGGCTATATGCTGATCTATGTATTCTTTTGTCTTCTTTACTTGCTTCTGAAGAAGACTCACCCTCAACTCGTTATACAAGGGTGCCTTGAAACTTGTCACATAAGATTATAAGATGTAAGATTAGGTAAAAAGTTAAAGTAAGCATTAAACTATTAATTATTTAAAATATAAGACATATACCTGGATCATGTTGCACAATTGCCTCTAGCATGATTTGGAAGGAACGACTATGAGCAGCATTCATAGAACCAAGAGGCGATGGAATCACATGCTCTTGTCCTAAACTCCTTATAAGCTTTGTTCATTGTCGTCTGCTATATGGTTGCCTTTCTCTTACCCTGGGCCTCAAGGTTGGGAGCAAGGAGATAGTCAATAGGCCCCTTTGTTTGTCGCGTGGGCATGTTACTCATATTGCCCCCAATGAAAATATCAGCAGTCCTGATACTATCAATCTCCTCCACCTCAACTTTGTCATGTGATCTTCATTATGCAAGTCAAACAAATTTTCTGGCCATTCCATCTCCTTTGTTATTCTCTCTTTGTCCTCTTTCTTCTTCTTTGCTTCATTCATAGATATCCGGGAGTGACAAGAGCGCATTTTTTGGCATTACTATGCCCACCCAAATGTTATTTAAATCTGAATATTCTATTGCTATACCTATTTCTACAAAGCTTGCACCATACTAAATTTTTGGATCCATTAATCTAGAAGAAGCATTTTTGGAGCTCCTTGATGATGATATATTGTAGTATGTATAGGAATATGGGAATCTAATAGTCGTATGCAAAAAAACAGAAGAAATAAATTGACCAAAAAATAAAATAAATAACAGTATAAAAGTAAGGATATTGAAAAGTAAGAAAGTTATGGAAACAAAACTTAAGAAAAGTGAAAAGAAACATGCAAAATATGATAACAAAATTATGGATCAGTTGTTTTTAGCTTTATAATGGTCACTCTTACACATTTGTTACAAAAACAAATTAATGAATAAGAACTTACTGTTTTTCAAATTTTTAGTGAAAAATAACAAAAAAAAAGGGAGAAAAACATCAAAGGAGTCCATGAATCAGTTGGTTTTAGCATTATAATTGTGACATTTACACATTTGCGGCAAATAAAAAATTACTAAATAAAAAACTTACTGTTTTAGTGAAAAATAACATTTAAAAAAAAGGGAGAGAAAACATCAAAGGAGTCCATGAATCAGTTGTTCTTAGCATTTTAATGGTGACATTTACATATTTGCTACAAAAACAGGAAAAAATATATAAAACCATACTATTTTTCACTGCTTTTAGTGAAATCACAAAAAACATCGATGGAGTTCATGGGTCAGAAATTTTCAGCATTATAATGGCGAGAATATGGAGATTTGCTAAAAAAAACTGAAAAATACAAATTACTGATGTTTTTTACATTTTCTGTAAAAAAATACAAAAACAGTTCATAATACCCTATACCTATGAAAATAGATGGAAAGAATGAAATGGAGTTTTCCTTTTTGGCTTTAGAGTGTAGATTTGTTGAGATTTTAGAGAAAAATGAAGCATTGCACATGAAAATTGAAAAACGGTACTGTTTTTACTGTATTTTTACAGAAAAACGTAAAAATGAAAAAAGAAAAAAAGAAACAAATAAAAGTTAGATTCTTACCTCAATCACTTCAACTGGTTTTCAATCAACGATGGAAGATGACTAGTTCATTACTCTCGCAAGAAGAAAGAAAGGGAAGCTGGGAAGAAGAAGTAAGAAAAAAAGAAGAAGTGAAAATTAGGGCTTTATTTCACTTATGCTGCGCCTCAAGTCGGTATCACATTAGGGGCAAGGTACAAGTCGCAACCAGGTGTGCGACTACTCGTGCCTAGTTGCAGTGCTACTTATGCTGCTTGCGCTTAGCTGATACATGCGTCTTCTTTTTTGGACATGTTACGGTTCTATTTCTCTACTTCTTTAAGGTCTGGAAATAAAATAGAGGAATAGGGCTCTTTACGATCAATAAAAACTGGAAAAGGATGTGGAAGTGTGTTTTTACAAGGATAGACATCCTCTGCCTCGTATTTATCTGTTTAACTATGAGCAAGATAAGGAAACTCTATACTTTATTGCATATTCCTTCATATAATCCATACTGGCCAGTATGAACGGAATGGACCAGTGGCTGGTATACACCTGGTTGCAGCATGGGCACTTTTGGTAATGCTTTTCTGACCAAACCTGGTAATTTTAGATAAACGGTTGGGACAGTACTGGAAATTGATGAGTATTGGACTGTGCAAGCATTGTTATGCTTAGTGCTAATATATAATTAAGCTGGTATTATCTATTTGAGCTTAAAAACTAATTCTGAACCCTCATATATTGGATGTAAATATATTACCTTTTTCCTTTCAAGTTGGAGGTGAGCAGACTTGAATCCGCAAAAATTTGATTTAATCATCTTCGTGCTTATTTCTATTGCTTCTGTATGTTTTGGCCCTTCAATCTACTTGATTTACTCTTCTTCTTCTAACAATGATTCATAAAAACTGATATATACGGAGCAGTCCTTTGCTCAGGCCGGGTCAACGAATATTTGTAGATTGAGAACCCTTTTTGTATGATTTAAAGCAACCTCTAGCAGGTACCATTTAAGATGGACAGAATGGTCCTAACTTCTAACTACTTACGGGGTCTGTATATTTTTCCCGCACCAGTTTTGTTTATTTGTTTAATTTTGAATAGCATTCTGTTACTATTATGTTGGTAATGTCTTTTGGTGATTTTACTTGTCATACCTGAATAATGAGTTAAAGAATACCTCATACAGCGTTTTTGAGATGAAAGTTTTTGTCAGCTCAATAATTTCCTCGAAATGAAGTAACAACTTGTAAGTTGGGACCCCATATGTCATGAACAAATGATATACAAGAGTTACTATTTTAATTTAGTTCAGGAGTTCAATATCTTCTCATCTGTATTTTATCTGAAATTTGGTTTAGGAGTTTGGTTTTGATCTTTGACCCGAATTCAATTTGGGTTTTGTCAACTTATTAATTTTCCTGATTTCTGTTTAAAATTCACTTTTGAAGGATAATTTTTCAACTTTTTCTGTGTAAAAATTGGTACCTGAGCCTCGGGAGTGATGTCAGGTCGCTTTGAGTAGAGTATTCAAGTTGATGGAACTTCAGCTTGGTTGTCCCTAGAAATTAATTTTCTTAATTTCTGGGTTTTAAAATTCTTTTTTCAAAGACAAATTTTCAGCTGTCCCATGTCAAAATTTGGTACCAGAGTCTTGGGTGAGATGTCTGATTGCTTTTAGTAAAGTATCCAAGTTGATGGGGCTTCAACTTGGTTCTCCCTACAAATTAATTGATTTTTCATTCTTGAAATTTAGTTTTTGAAAATTTTCTTTTATATGCCAAGTCAAGTTCTTGTTTCAAGGTCTATTGTTAGTCAAGTTTCTGTTCCTATCCTTCTCGTACTCTCAGTCCTACAAAACCAAAGTTCTTCTTCTCAAGTTCATATCCTATTCTCTAAGATCCAACCAACTGAGAGGGGAATCACATATTGGAGTGAAGACCCAGTCTTTGGAGCAATTTTCTCGAAACCGTTGAGTGAACTAAAGCGCAAGATCATGGAAGAGTATCAAGATTGAAGCCTTCAAGAGTGTGATGGCATCGAGACTTCCAACCTGAAGTTAGTGATCTTTTTTCTATCTGTTTCATGGATCGGACCCAAAGAAGATAAAGGAAGAAAAGAGCGTTGGAGATCGTGATCCTTTTCTGAAGCCAAAGTTTTTAGTTCCTACAAATGAAATCTGCCAGTGGGATCAAATGTGGGAATTATGCACCAAACAAGGCAGGACCCACTGAATTGGTCTTCAGAGAATCAAGCAAGATCTGAGGGCAAATTTTTTAAAAGCCAGTGAGAACTGCACCAAAGAAGATGAAGGAAGAAAAGAGCATTGGAGATCGTGATCCTTTTCTGAAGCCAAAGTTTTTAGTTCCTACAAATGAAATCTGCTAGTGGGATCAAATGTGGGAATTATGCATGGAACAAGGCAGGACCCACTGAATTGTTCTTCAGAGAATCAAGCAAGATCTGAGGGCAAATTTTTTAAAAGCCAGTGAGAATGATGCCGAACTGCACCATTTAAACAAGTGGGACCTCCAATATAAGCATGATTGCTAACTGAAGCATAACCTCAATGCTGAACCAGTAAGGAAGATGATTAGGTCTGATCACTGATTAAAGTTTGTTGGGGTCAGTAAACAAATTTTTAAAGTAATTTTTTTAGAAATTAGTTTGAAATGTTTAAAGTTGAATAGTTTTGGAAAGTTTTATAGTTTAGAAAGCTTGTGTCCTTGCTTAGGATTTAGTAAGTTATAGAATTAGGAGGACTTGATTCCCAAGTCCTAATAGGACAAGAACTAGGAAGTGGTCCCTGTATATAAAAGACCATATGTATGGTTTTTCTCATTGATTGATTGAGTGATAGTTGAATGAATCGAATTGCTAAAAATATTCTGTTTCTGTAAGCTGTTTGGTGTTCATGCCCTGTTCAAGAGGACGACTCTCTTGATTTTCTCCAAGTGAGATGCTTAAGAACCCTGTGCTGGTCTCAGCTGCAATGCCTAGGTTTTGATAGGGTCCTGTCAGGTGCAAAGCCTAATATTTGTTCCTGTTTTCTTGTTTTTATGATTCCTTTTATATAAAAATCATAAAAATCTGGCTATTTGTTTCTATATTTGGATTTCTGATTGTAGTCCATCATAAGCTTGATATTTGAGTTAGTTTTATCTGTTTTCAATGTTCGAATCTCATGTATATGATTTCTGAGTATAATTTATGCTTTATGAGTGCTTGAAATTTATATAAATAAAAATACTCATTGGTATTTTGTTGTAGTGCTCAGATTACCCTTATAAGCTTAATTCTCAACTGGCTTGTCTTAGATTTTAGGAATTTTGGCTTTCATAAAGTTTCCAAATCCCTCTTTGAGATATTGGTTTACATTAAAATTGAAAATTTTCATCTTGGTTTTCTCCCAAATTTAGTTTTAGAGTTCAATTTTCATCTTTGTCCCAAATTCTCATTTGGGGTTTGTCAATTTTTTTATTTTCTTGATTTCTGAATTCTCTAGGTCATTCTTCAAAGACAAATTCAAAAATTTTCTCGTTGATATTTGGTATTTAGAGCTTTGGGTGGGACCCCTGATTTCTTCGAGTATTCAAGTTGATGAGACTTCATTTGGTTATCCCTACAAATCAATCGATTCTTGAAATTTACGTTTTGAAAATTTCCTTCTGTAAACCGGTAGTTATGTTGCATCTCCTACTTCCAGCTCTACAAAAGCAAAATTTCTTTCCTTCTCAAGTTCTTTCTTGAAAGTTTATCTTGAAATTCATGTGAGGTTCCCTATTGTCAGTGATGACATGATCTCAAAATTATCAGGTTCTGCAGAAGGTTGTTTGAGTATGCGCTGAATGACACATTAGCCATTCAAGGGCCTTAGCACTCATTTGGAAATGGGAGACTTAGGTGACCTCTTCTGTCAAATTCTTCTCTAGAGGTTTGGCAGGCTTTCGACAATCAGGATGCCCAAGCTTTTCTTTGCCAGGATTTGGAGGATGCCTGCTGACTCTTGCAATTGCATTCTATTGGTTTCCTACCTCCTATGAGACACTTATCTTGGATCATCTTATTCACTGTAGTCATGTTATTGTAACTCGTGTTCTCTGTGTTTCTAAGATGTCTCATTCATATGAAGTTAAGCAGGTAGAAGAGTGCTGCAGCAATCTGATGTGGAATTGTATATCATGGATAAAGAAAAAGATTGAATCCAAGCAGTCCTCCCAATAGCATCTCCTAAGCATAGTATACGATCCAGAGATCTAAGCAAGGTTGCTTTATATGGAATCCCAAAACTGTTACATGGATATTCTCATTATGTGCACTTGGACCCTTTGCCCGTGAACTTTTACTCATAGCAATGTTGGGAGAAAAATTACTTGCGCCTCAAGGAGGTGGCTAGACTAATATGATTCACACAAAAAGAACTTAACAATAGGGCCTTTAATGATAAACAAGTGACTCATTAGGCTTGTGCTTGCAAGGCATTTGTGGGTTTGTTTGCTAATAGTACTTAGAGGCAATGATTGCTTAGGCTTGTGTGTTTCCGAGGCATTTGTGGGGTCTCAAACTTTGAATTTGAATCGATGGTGGGACCTCAATCTCGATAATATGGTTCCTGAGAATCATTTCTCTCCTTGCTGGTCACCATCTCTGCTTGGGACCTTCAAATCTTATTGATGCTATTATGGGTAACCCATAGCCACTGCAAATGGAGGGCTCTGTATGATTCATTAGGTTCTTTAGTTTTATTTCCAGCCTGATGGGGATTTCAGATTTTAATTGATGTTAGTAATGGTGCACAACTTTGGGCATTTCAAATGGCACCCTTGATTCAAAAACCCAACTCCAATAATGTGATAATTCGGTGTTAGGATGACTCCTTTGTTAATTTGTTTTGATCAGCCAATAATTTGGCTGATTGGATTTCACAGAAAGCATGATCTGGAACTCTTGTTCCAAGTCGTGTCAGTTTCAACCAGAAGATACATTTTGTTCGTTCTTTTCTCTTCTAGTACTATCCTTACCATTCTCTGAAAAACAACTATTGACGTTGTATATTTGATGGTTGTAACTTGGTAAGATGGAGTACTAAAAAGCAGTTGCTAAATCAAGTGTCAAGGCAGAATATGGAGTTGTAGTCAATAAAGCTTGTGAGGTAGTGTAGTTGAAAGCACTATTGCTTGAAATGGTTTGCACTGTTCAAGAACCAATACTTATAGTATGATAATCAAGCAGACAATCCAATAGCTTGTAATATCGTATTCCAAGAAATTATGGTAATGTGATTGTCACTTAATTGGGAGTAAGTCTTAACAAATCAATCATTACATATAAAATCAATGGATCAGTTGAAAGATGTCCTCCCTAAAGCTCTAGGATGCGAGTGGTTTCAAGATGAGCTTGGATATCCTGCATCCATGGTGGGATGCCGTAAAGATATACTTCTTTTGAGATGGAGGGGGAAAAAAAAAAGAAAAAGAAAAAAGAGAAGTTTTAAGACATGCTGCAAGGGTTTTTCCCTCTCATGTCCAACCTTTATTTAAATCGCTGTTCTTGGTACTGTATTAAGTCTCTCTCTACTTTAACATATTCCAATTTCCAACAACGAAGTTGATTTCATTTAGTTCATTTAGCTGTGGTGTTTATAGATTTTCAGTCTCTCTTCTTTCATGTCATTACGTTACTTGTGCACTTGATGTGGTTTCTTTTCTTAATAAACTCTGCTTTGCCATAGCTTGAAATCAGGATTGATACAGGACCTCCATCTTGTTATTTACTTTAGATGAACTGTGTAAAAGAGGACATCTAACTCATGCAATGTGGATGCCAATACCCTTTTTGATTGAGAATAGCTTGTATATCCTCTGAAATTTTTGATGGATTTACGATATGGGCTCAACATTAATTAATTTTTCATAGGTGTTATTGCGTTATGGAACCAAGGAGCAACAGAAGTGGCTTATTCCGTTACTTGAGGGAAAGATCCGTTCTGGTTTTGCAATGACAGAACCACAAGTTGCATCCTCTGATGCAACAAATATCGAGTGCTCAATCACAAGGTATGTGTATGCACCAAGTTAATGCCCTAATGATGCGTATGACCGTGTGGTGAATATGTTTGTTTTACATTTGGTTATTGATTAATTATTTTTGAATGGTTAGTCTGGTATTTTGCTGGTAATAAGAGTCATTCTATTATTTCACTCCATTTTCTTTTTTTCTACTCACGATTTTTCTTGTTCCTTGTATGTGTCCGCATGTCTCACATTTTCTTGATCCGTTTCCTGTCCATTTTTCTCCTCAATATTTTAGAAGGACAGAGAAACAAAATCTTTCCATAGCTTGACCCCTGCATCTGTCAGAACTCTCCTTTTTCCCTTCTTAAGTTCCTTTTGCAGACTCCATGGCAAGTTTTAAGCTTAGTTGCCAGAGCAGGAAGCGGAAGTGGGGTAACAAAAGTGATAGTGGAGGATGAAGTTGGAGAAGAAGAGCACAAAATGAAATTATTGAAAATTAAACAAAAATATGGAATTAAGATGGACTTTGGTTTCCCCACTTGGGGAAACTGGTTTCCAAAATGCGAATAGGGAAAATGTTTACCCCACTTGGGAAGCGTTTCCTGCAACTAAAGTTCTCAGTTTTAATCATGTATAGGAATAACCTAATATGTGCAGCATTTGTTGTATAAGTACATGTAGCAGGAACTGTCATCAGAGGGGAAATAGACTGTAGGAAAACTTCAATGCTGTCTCATGAGATTCATTTTATAAAATGGATGTCTGCTTGCAAATCTTGATCTTCATACAATTGTCTCCTCTTCTGCCAGTAAAACTTACTAGGGCTTCTCCAGAGTCTTTAGTAATAAGGTTTGATTCTCAGTGGAACAACACACTTTGAGGCAACCCAAACTGATAGGTGTAGTAGCTCCATTGTCTACTTGGCCAAAGTGAAGCATAACAATGGTTAAACAGAGAAATTTCGCGGCTAACAGTCTGCTAATGATGTCCTCATATTTCAAGATTTGATGTGGTCGCCAAGTTTGGAAACCTTGTCAATGTGATGCTTTCATTTTTCAAGGTTCAATATGGCCACCAAGTTTTGCAATCTTCTCGTTATGATTTGCTTTCAAGTTGGCATGATTGGTGAAATGTGAAGACTCCGGTTGGTGGTGACAAAGTTGCTTCAACTTCCAATGGTGCAGAATAGCCACTAGTTGATTTCTCACCACGAGTCCTAGGATATTTTGTAGTATCATCAAGCAATCCAGAGAGTGTTCTGCAAATACTACTTGACAGTCTCCAGTGAGTTGCTTACTGAATGTCTCATGCTTTATATACTTTGATGCAGACAAGGGGATTCATATATCATTAATGGAAACAAGTGGTGGACAAGTGGTGCAATGGATCCCAGGTGCAGGCTTTTAATTGTCATGGTGAGTTCTACATGTATGACCTTTCATGGTACAAGACTAAAAGAAGAGTATTTTCTTTTTCTTCTTTTGACTGTTTTGTTCTTCACTGCGAGAGAAATGCCATACAGGGAAAAACAGATTTCAGTGCTGCCAAGCACAAGCAGCAATCCATGATTTTAGTGGACGTTAGAACACCTGGTGTACAGATTAAGAGACCATTATTAGTATTTGGTTTTGATGATGCTCCCCATGGGCATGCAGAAGTGTCATTTCAAAATGTCCAGGTTCCAGTCCAGAACATTCTCCTGGGTGAAGGACGTGGGTTTGAGATTGCACAGGTATGGTTTCCAATATTTTTGCATAGTTACTGAGCCTACAAACCTTCTTAGCATTTGCTTACTCATGTTTTCAATTATGCAGGGCAGGCTGGGACCTGGACGGTTACACCATTGCATGAGACTTATAGGTGCTGCAGAACGTGGCATGCTGATGATGGTGAAAAGGGCTCTTAAGAGGAGAGTGTTTGGAAAGCTGATAGCTGAACAAGGTTCATTTTTGTCTGATCTTGCCGAGGTATGTTTGACATAATAGTCATTTGTCATACTGTCTGCATTTTATTTCCATTTTGTTTCAGCTTTTAATATGAACTGATGGAAATGGTGATCCTTTAAAAACCAAGAGAGTGAATATGAGAACTCCTGGGAAGGGACCATAGAAACACATGCCACAAACATGCACACTTGCGCCAATAAATTTTAACACAAAAATAAAAAAAGTTCTTGGTGCTTCTACAATGAGGAAGTTGTATAGCAGAGAATGCTGTCTAAACTCAGTATATCCCTCCTATGAAATTATTTCCTTTAATCTTCAGGTGATTATGTCTCAGTTTGCTCATCAAGTAATGGTACCTCTATTCCTTAGCATTTCAGGCAATATAGGCTGCATGTTCCTTCCATGCCACATAATGGATCCTCTCACATTTTTGCTCTATATCTAATGAAGTTCAAGTCTAGTTAAACATGCTCCATGGTACCATAGAAAAGTGGATGACAACTTGATTGTACTTTCAATTTTCATAATATAATAGTTGAACAGAATTGAAATTGAGGTACATAATTGTATTATATGCCTTCATAAGATTGGTACAGCTTTATACACAAATTCTGAAATTCAAAATATGCAATGAAAGTTAATACATGTGAGTAAAATATTGACAGAATCTGCTACAGTTAAAATCCCTAAACTTCCTAGAATAGATACCCTCAATTATAGGGTTTTGACTAAATTCAAACTTGCTACTAATATGGTAACTAACAACAATCAGATTAGACCAAATCTCACAGTTTTGCAACTCTCCTCAAGTTGGTGAGTAGATATCAATCATCTCCAACTTGCTAACAATAGATTCATAGGAGCTGAGATTCACCCCTTTTGTTAGTATGTCTGCTAGCTGCTCCTTTTGTCAGAACATATGACGTGCATATCTCTCCAAATTCAATCCTCTCTTTAATGAAGTGTCGATCTACTTGAGTATGTTTGGTGTGGTCATGTTGGACAGGATTGTGGGCTATAGAAATAGCAGCTTCATTATCACAATAAAGCTTCATAGGTTCACTCATCCTAATCTTCAAATCTTGTAATATAATTTTTATCCAAAATAACTCACAAATTCCAATAGCTAAAAGCCCTAAATTCAGCCTTCTCACTAGACCGAGGGTACCACCTTTTGCTTCTTTGTTTTCCATATTGTTATGCTTTGTGCACAAGATTCCTTTTTCTAGGCAGGATTTCAAATATCTTAATATCCTATGAATTGCTTCTACATGTTCTTTCCCGGGATATTGTAAGAATTGAACTCACCAAGTTAACACAAATGCTATATCAGGTCTTTTGTGGCATGGGTATATTAGTTTTCCCACCAGCCTTTGATATCTTTCTTTATCTATCACTTCACCTTTGCGTTCTCTAAGTTTGAGATTTCTTATATTGGTGTATTCACCGATCTGCCACCCAAGAGACATGTTTCCTTTAGTAGATCAAGCACACATCTTCGTTTAGATATAAATATACCTTGCTTCGATCATGCTACCTTAGTGCGCAAGAAATACTTTAAGGCTCCTAAGTCCTTAATATGAAAATCCAAGGCCAGCTTCTCTTTTAGCATTGCAATACGTAAGGCATAGTCACCTGCAACTATAATATCATCAACATTCAGTATTAGTATAACCATTTTTCCATAAGGTATGTTCCCCTTGGCTTTGGTGATAGCCATTTTTCAGCTCTAGGCCATTGTTTCAGCCCATACAAAACCTTTTGTAGATAACACACTTTGTGTTGGTTTCCTTCACTCTACAACCGATGTGGAACTTCCATATATGCTTCTTCCTTTAGGTCTCCATGCAAGAATGCATTTTTAACTTCATCAACACCTTATCCCCATTAGGGATTGGTCACATGAATCTTGTTCCTCGTTTAGTCATGGGTTCATTTAGTCCCAAAGCTTTTAAATTTTTTTTCACCACTTTTATCGACGCTCTTTTGGGCCTTCCCCTTGCCCTTTTAGATCACCTCACTCCTAACTGGTGCCTTTTTTGGTCTATATTGGACATGTCCAAACCATCTAAGTCTAACCTCCCTCATCTTGTTACCTATTGGTGCCACTACTAAGTTTCCTTTAATATTTTCATTTCAAATTCTATCATTTCTGTCTTGTCACCCATCCATCTCATCATCCGCATTTTGACGACACTCATCCTATGTGCATGTTGTTCCTTAATTGCCCAACACTTTGATCAATAGAGTTTAACCTCACAACATAGGTTAATGGTTATGGATATCCATATCAAAAGATGGAAGAAAAGAAATAAACTTACTAGGTATTCAAAAACTAAATGGTGAAACTTAAAAGGAGAGAAAATAACCTCATTCAAAAATAAGTTGATGGTAGAAGAAAACTGGAACTATGAAACAGAAGTAAACACCATGTGGATTAATATTGCTGAGTCCATTAAGAAAGTGGCCAAAGATGTCTTAGGAGTATCTAAAGGCAAAAGGCAATTAGTAAAGGAAACATGGTGGTAGAGTAAAATAGTGCAAAAAGTTATTAAAGAAAAATGGATGTGTTTTAAAGCATGGCAAAAGACTAGAAATAATGAAAAGTATGAACAATATAAGAATGCTAAAAAGGTTGCTAAGAGAATAGTGAGGCTAAACTTAAGGCATATGATGAGTAGACTAGGAACAAGAGAAGGTGCAAAAGATGTGTTTAAACTTGTAAAAGTAAGAAAATAGAAGGGTAAGGACTTAGATCATGTTAGGTGCATTAGAAGTCATGATCAAAGGGTATTAGTCAAAGATAATGAGATCAAACAAAAGTGGGAGACGTACTTTCAAAAATTGTTAATTGACAATGGCTCTAAGAATATAGGGATTGAAATTACTATAAATCTAAATAACATTAGATATTATAGATATGAACGTAGGATTAGAATACTCGAAGTAAAAGAGGCCTTGAAAAAGATGAAATCAGGAAAGGCCATGGGGCTCAACGGTATACCAATTGAGGTTTGGAAGCATGTGAGAGATATTGGGGTCGTTTGGTTGACTAAGTTGTTTAACAAGATTATAAAATCAATGAAAATGCCTGATGAGTGGAGGAAAAGCTTTATTGTACCAATTTATAACAATAAGGAGACATACAGAGCTGTACTAATTATCGAGGGATCAACCTTATGAGTTATTCTATAAAACTTTTTTAAGAGTGATTGTGAAGAGGTTATGACATGAGACAAGTGTATCGGAGAATCATTTTGGTTTCATGCCTAAGAGGTCTACCATGGAAGATATTTTCTTACTAAGACAATTGGTAGAGAAATATAGGGAGAAGAGGAAAGACCTCCACATGGTCTTTATCGACTTAAAGAAAGCTTATGATAGAGTCCTAGAGAGTTAATATGGAGGGTGTTGGGTGAGAAAGGTGTTTCGCGGGGTATATAGATATAATTAAAGATATGTATGAGGGAGCAATAATAAATGTTAAGACCGCTAGTGGTGACACCGGTGATTTTCCTATCACAGTAGGATTGCACCAAGGATTGACATTGAGTTCATACCTTTTTACGTTGGTTGTGGATGAGTTAACAAAACAATTGCACGAGGAGATTCCCTGGTGCATGCTATTTGTAGATGATATAGCCTTGATGAGACAAGGGAGGGTTTAAACACAAAGTTAGAGTTATGGAGAGAAGTATTAGAATCTAAAAGATTTAAAATCAGTTGAACTAAGACAAAATATATGGAATGCAATTTTAGCAAGGAGAGTAGGAGTGGAACATTAGTCAAGATTGATAACCAAGAAGTCCCTGTAAAAGACCACCTTCGGTACTTTGGATCAATGATTCATGAGAGTGGAGAGATTGAGAGGGAGGTTACCTAGAGAATCCAAGCAGGTTTGAGCATCTGGAGTTTTGTGTGAGCGGCGAGTATCAGTCAAACTAAAAGGAAAATTCTATAGGATGGCCATAAGGCTGGCCATGCTCTATGGATTAGAGTGTTGGGTAGTTAAGGAACATCATGCTCATAGGATCAGCGTCGCAGAAATGAGGATGTTGAGATGGATGAGTGGTAAGATAAGAAATGATAGAATTAAGAATGAAAATATTAGAGAAAATTTAGGGGTAACAAGATGAGGGAGATTAGACTTAGATGGTTTGGACATGTCTAAAAGAGACCAAAAACAGCACCGGTTAGAAGAAGTGAGGCAATGCAAGTAGAAAGTTCTAAAAGGGCAAGGGGAGGGCCCAAAAGAACATGGATAGAAGTGGTGAAGAAAGATTTAAAAACTGTGGGACTAATTGAAGTCATGGTACTTAGTAGAGAGGAATGGAGGAATAAGATTCATGTGGCCGACCCCTAATTGGGATAAGGTATTGATGATGATGATGTAATGAAAGCGTTCATCACTCTTCACGTCCTTCCACTAGCAGTATTTGGCACACCACTCTCTTGTTGAGAGGATGCTACTTGTCCAATATTTCAAGTATGTTTGTTCCAATGCAACTCTGTTGTTTTGAGGAAATGGAATTAGGTCAGGTTGGAACTTTAGCTTTCCTCTGTTGTTTGGATTCAGTGGACACCTCCTCCAATTGGTTTCTTCTAGCATAGTTTTGATGGGGCTGGTCATGGTAATCCTAAGCTAGCAAGAGCTGGAGGACTGGCTAGGAATCATGAGGGCAAACTGGTGGTGGTTTATAGTGTCTCTGGCACGAAAGACAAATAACTTTGCTGAATTCTTTGCTGTCATTTTTAGACTTAATCTTATTTGTGGTCTAGATATTAAGAGGTTCAGTTGGAAGGGACTCCTTTTTGGTCATTAGATCATTGACCTCTCTTCTAACTGGGAGAATGACTATAGGTGGATGGGAGAGAGATACACTGGAGACAAGAAGAATGATAGAGGCAACCAAGGCAATTCTCCCCCAGGTTTCTCTAACTGGGTCTAATCACATATTTAGAGAAGGCAAGATATGCTGATTTTCTTGCCTCTTTTGCATCCTCTCATCATTGTATGGATGTTTGGAAAGATGTCGCACTGGAATTCCTAGTGTTAGCGCTGATGGATGATGTGAGGGGAGCACAAATCCCCAGAACTCTGTATTTGGGCCCATTCTCTTTTTCGGGTATTGGGCTCATTCCTTTTATGGCTATTAATATTAATATTATTCTCAGTTTACCAGAAAAGAAAAAGATGCTTGTATGTTGTAGGATTTGGCATATTTGTGCAATTTTCGCACTTAGAATCATTAAGTCGACCTCTTTAGGAATTGCATGTCCTAGTTGACATGGATGTAGCGCAAATACTACTCTGTCCAGAAGCATTTAAGAATTTGTTTATGATGTTTCTCCAATCTCTGTAACAGAATTTTGCCCTAAAAGTCAAATTTGCTCTTGGATCATGAAAAGAAAATGTTTAACATTGGACTAAACTGAGTTAGGAATTTGAAGTATATGGGAAACCAAACACTCTAAAATCAGAACCCAGATGAGCTTTAGGTTAAATATGAGAAGCAAACTCTAAAAATCATGAATATAACGGTTCGAATTTGATACCTTCTAGTTTTGAATGAACTGAACTCAAATTTCAAGTTTTTAGCTAAGTACAACACTTAGAAAATCTCTCCTATATGGAAATTTTTTGTTTCAAATTGAAAATAGATGAGAAGTTAGAAAACTTAAAATTCTATGGATTAACTTCAGAGAAGGAAAAAGATTTATGGAGTTCTTTATGAGAAATTAACATAGAACAAAAGGATAATTCAGGAGTCACCCCTGAAGATCTTGAACAAGAATCTCCTAAAGTTGCACCTGGAATTCTGCGCGATGATTCATGAGAGACATTTGAACAGCTCCAGAGAATAAAGGACGGCCACCGTGCACGAAGCTCCCGCCTATGTGGGGTCCGGAGAAGGGGCAGATCACAAGAGTCTATAGTATGCTGCCTTACCTTGCATCTTTGCAAGAGGCTGTTTCCATGCATTGAACCCGTGACCTCAAGGTCACATGACGACAACTTTACCATTGCACCAAAGCTCCCCTTCAACAGCTTGAGAGAATCTCACTGTTATATTCACGTGGTTGCAGACGCAGCTTCCTGAGAGAGAAAAATCTCGATTTCATTCAACTTGTTTGTGAAAGCCATGCATGTTGAGACATATACAGATTGCAGTCTTTAGTTCTCAAGAGAGCAACTTGGATTTCTCTTCAAAACATTTTATTCCTCAGACTTTCTAAATCCTATACAAATTTAGAGAGAGACTTTGACAGAAGAAATCCCAAAAGTAGAAACATAAAACTCCTCCATTATGTTCACACATTTTACATAAACAGGCCTGCCACGTCTGCTTGTTTTAAATGGCATGTGTCCCACAGTTTCAAAATCTTGGGCCCACCCTTGTTCTATGCCTACATACTTGAACCGTCTATCTCATCACTTAATGACTTACTCATCATGGTCTTCTAATTGATATCTCACCCTTCTCCTACAAGCACATGTTTCAAAGGGACGCAGCAATGGTCCCAATCAGTAGATCTAGCTATAGAAGACCCTACCCTTGAATTAATGACAAACACTAGGTAGGTCACTGAGATACAACTCATCAAGGTGTTATAGTGTGAGGTTACCATTTCATAAATCGACAGAGAATATTGTGCTTATCACTATATCCAATGAAAATACTCGTTACAGCCTTGGGCAAGAACTTGCATCCAGCTGTAGATGACACATAAAATACAAGTATACAACTCGATGACCTAAGGTAGGAGAAGTTAGGATCTACCTTTAGGAGTCCTGGAAAGGAGAAGTCTCCAAGTATGAACGAAGGCAGGATGTTGATTATATCAACTTGGTGATTTTCATTTTGGAAAGTATAAGTATTGCTTCTTTCCTATATGGGCCCTTAGTGCAATTCATGTAATAATTGATTCCTTGTTCATAATTTTGAAGGGTGCTTTGCCTTCTTTCTCATACAAAGTGGCGATATCTTGATATCCATTAGTGGTTTTGGTGTTGTTGTCTCTTGGTTTTCGTAGTTTTGAAGTGTGTTTTGTCTTTTGCATATTTCTTCTATTGCGGCCCTGAGCTCCTCTTCTGGCTTCCATAGGTACTGCTCATTTGGATTCTTACCCTGATTGCTGCTGGATTTTCTTCAGTGTTGTCTATATTTGATTTAATTTGATTAAATTCTTACCCCTTGTTTAAGATACTATTTCCCCTCACTTCCATGTCCCCCCAGAACTGTTGTCTCCTTTCTCTCCTCTCCTTATTTGATTCCCACCCCAGAAAGCACTTGTTTCTTAGAGGTTTGTGTCTTCTATCCTAGATGTGATACCTTGTTGGGGGATCTGTATCTACATTCTGTCTTGGTTATAGTGGCTCGCTTCTAGCATTCTTGACAATATTGCTGATGATGGGTCCATGGTTTTCTGCATTTCATATGGAAACTCTCCTTCATTACCTTGGCATCTGCTGCCCTCTAAGGGCTCACCTTTTTGAATCTTCATCTTACCTAGCTTTAACATGGTTGCCTCTACCCACAATTCTCCTTTACACCAGCTCCCCTTCTGGGGCACATGAAATATGGATAAGGTATTTTCTGTTTGACACCTTGCTGTTCTCCTACCCTCCCCCAACTGGGCATAGGGTCAAATGGTTGTGGACACATGGTCAGAAGTGTTCCTAGCCATGAGAAAATGTTTTTTACACTTGCCAAGCTCCCTTGTAGCAAAAATATCCCCTAATATAGTCATTGTGAATACAAGATTGAGAGAACCCAATTTACAGTCATAGACCTTGCTCTTTGTGTGTCTGCCCCACCCCTCTGAAACTTAGACCCAGCAGATACCTGAATACTGGTAGAAAGGCCTTTGATATTGTCTCAGCCCATTCATGAATTACGACGTATGAAATTTTACTCCACTGATCCAGCTCCTGCTAATGCTTTCAATTGCAAGTGCAAAGAGATTACCCTATTGTCTTGTGTTTCTCAACACCAACTTCTTCATCCAATGGATGTGCACTTCCAGGATTTCAAAATACAAACACTACATACTGTCTTCCACATCCTTGTCTCCTATTGTATCAGAGGGAAACACTCTTCAGGGAAGACTTAGCCATTCCTATCCTCAGTAGGATCTGCTTGCAAAAGATAAAGTATTTTTGTTATGGTAAGACTGGAAATTGCGAATTGCTTCTTATGTCGTTTCCTTTCCTGTGTTCTTCTTTGTGGTCAATTTCCTAGTTACATGTAGACTGTTTTCTTCAAGTAGCCATATCGTCATACCTCATATTGACAACCTGCCTCTCTGAAGTCCTTGAATTGAGCCTGAGATCCAAAAGGGTTTCTGTTAATTTCCTCTCTCCTTTCTACTCTATTTTCTACAACTTTCCTCGTCACTGGTACATTGTACCAGGTTCTTTATCAGTTCAAATGACATGTTTTGACTTGAAAATAATGATTTATCAAAATGTCCCATCTTTGTCACCTAGTATTCTATATGGTAGGTTTTTGCTATTATTGAAATAAACCGTATCATAATAATGTCAATGAATGTACCAAGAAGCCTGAAATTTTCAATGCTCGAAGTTCTTTAAAGCCACAGGTCAGAGAGAGCACATGATTTTGCATTTGGGGTATTTCTGAAGGTTTTTAAAGAAAATGACAAATACAGGCTTTAAACTCTTGCATAGTCCCATTTAGTCTATCTACAACTAAATTGGTCAGTCAATATGGAGCGGTTTTACTTTGTTTTACCTTTTGCAGTGTCGAGTTGAACTGGAGAAGACGAGACTGTTGGTCCTAGAAGCAGCTAACCAACTCGATCAACTTGGAAATAAGAAGGCCCGTAGGACAATTGCTATGGCCAAGGTAACTAACAATAAATTTGCAAATGTAAACAGTGGTTCCTTTAGAACCTGAAAGCATTTTAAATAAAGGGTAGCCCCGGTGCATGAAGCTCCCGCCTATGCAGGGTCCGGGAAAGGGGCGGGCCACAATGGCCTAAAGTAGGCAGCCTTACCTTGCATTTTTGCAAGAGGCTGATTCCACGCCTTGAACCCATGACCTCAAGGTCACATGACGACAACTTTTACTGTTGCGCCAAGGCTCCCCTTCACCTGAAAGCATTTTAAATACTAAAAGCTAATTTGTGCCAGTTACTGTATTTGGAAGTGTCTGCTGTCACAACTATGAGGTCGTGCAGCCAAAGCCCAACTATCAACAATTGTGAAAATAGTTAGATGACAAGTTCTTTTCTTGACTAACCTGTGAACAGGTGGCAGCTCCAAATATGGCACTGAAAGTGCTTGACATGGCAATACAAGTACATGGTGCTGCTGGCGTTTCATCTGACACAGTTCTTGCGCACCTTTGGGCTACTGCACGGACACTGAGAATTGCAGACGGCCCAGATGAAGTTCATCTGGGAACCATAGGGAAGTTGGAACTTCAGAGAGCAAAATTATGAGTTCCAATTGCTGATAGACCGGTCCGTTGCCCTGGTAGAGACACAGAAGGAAATAAAGATTTTGCACTGAATGATTGCGCATTGTAAAAGTGCAACAATTGAAGAACAGAACAAATCCTACAGAAACAGATTTCTAAAATAAAGGATAATTTCAAATTGAGAATACTTAAGTTCTTTATTGGTCAGATATCAGGGTTTTGTCTTTTGTGAAATAAATTGTGGTTAGTAGTCAGTGCCTGAAAATGTGATCAACAGTGTAGCAGCAAATATGATATGCCTTACGTAGTGATATAAGCAGAAGTCGAATTTGCAAGGAAGATGGTATCAGTAATATTTGCTCTCACGTTGTCTGGTCATCTATTTGGGCTTCTACGAGTGCTTATGTTTTCTGCTATTACAAGGCTGGTAATTTGCACACGGCCTAAAATAGACGCCAGGGGACGGACTATTTGATGTCTCTTTTCTCTGTACGAACCCACTAAAATTTGATTTCAGCACGTGATCTTTTTCAAGTGAACAGACATGATGGCGTAGATCGATTTGAATTCCTTTACAGTAAAAGAAGTTTGTAAGCAGAGAACAGGCGTTCATATCTTAACCCTTCGTCCGCTCTCTCGTCTCTGTTTGGGATACTATTGAAGTTTATAGATGCAATTTTCAGTTATGTTCGAAAATCATTGGATACTTATTGCTGAACATTGGAGATTAGGTATGGCTGCAGATTACTTATACTATGCCTTGATATCATATTTACTGTATACTGGTGAAGATTATAGGGGCTGTCAACAGTTCCGCTTTAGTTTTGATTGTTGTCTCAAACTACATCCGATGAGAATTAGGATGTTGCACTGCACCCAAGCTGTAAAACCTTCGCAGGATAGTGGACAATGAAAACGATGATATCACTCTTATCATAATGAGAGAGCTGCTGTTGGGTGAAAGAGCCAAACGTAAATAAGGCTTTTGCGTCCATGGCTAGTTATCTAAATGATAGGAGATCAAGAAGTGGCTATGCTATTTATCTAGGTCCTAACCTAATCTCTTGGTCGGCCTGTAAGCAATCTATAATTGCACACTCTATAGAATCAGAACACCCTGCCTTAGCTAATGCTACAATCGAAACGGTATGGGTTCAATCATTGTTACGATGGTGCCTTAATCATCAATCCATTCTTACCTAATGGTGTGGTATTCTAGAAGCAACTTGCCTCATTGGAAGCCCAATTTTCCATGCTCGAATGAAGCACATCAAGATGAATTTTCATTTTGTCTGTGACCATGTTTCTTGGGCTTCCGCTCAATTTCATCTCTACTGAAGTTCAAATGGTAGATCCATTCACCAAACCACTTGCTTCAGGACAGTTCTAGAAGTTGCGGAGCAAGTTGAAGACTTGTTTGCCACTTCTACTTGAGAGGGTGTCTTAGTGATTGTACTCATTTACCTATTTGATATTTATGTAATTGCAGGCATAAATCTATAAATACAAGTCAAGCCTCTCATAACTTTTCGGAGACAGTTTTCAAGCAATCGTCTTCATAAAAATAAGACGGTGATTAAAAATTGTATTTAAAAATTATACGTAAGAACTTGAAAAGTTTTGCAAGAACAAGTAAAGAAGATAGTTTGGAAAAATTGTTTTCAAAAATTCATAAGAAGATGGTTAGTAATAACCATATTTTAAAGGTACATTTAAGAAGATGGTTAGTAATAACCATGCTCGAATGAAGCACATCAAGATGAACTTTCATTTTGTCCGTGACCATGTTTCTTGGGCTTCCGCTCAATTTCATCTCTACTGAAGTTCAAATGGTAGATGCATTCACCAAACCACTTGCTTCAGGACAGTTCTAGAAGTTGATGAGCAAGTTGAAGACTTGTTTGCCACTTCTACTTGAGAGGGTGTCTTAGTGATTGTACTCATTTACCTATTTGATATTTATGTAATTGCAGGCATAAATCTATAAATACAAGTCAAGCCTCTCATAACTTTTCGGAGACAGTTTTCAAGCAATCGTCTTCATAAAAATAAGACAGTGATTAAAAATTGTATTTAAAAATTATACGTAAGAACTTGAAAAGTTTTGCAAGAACAAGTAAAGAAGATAGTTTGGAAAAAATGTTTTTAAAAATTCATAAGAAGATGGTTAGTAATAACCATATTTTAAAGGTACATTTAAGAAGATGGTTAGTAATAACCATGCTCGAATGAAGCACATCAAGATGAATTTTCATTTTGTCCGTGACCATGTTTCTTGGGCTTCCGCTCAATTTCATCTCTACTGAAGTTCAAATGGTAGATGCATTCACCAAACCACTTGCTTCAGGATAGTTCTAGAAGTTGATGAGCAAGTTGAAGACTTGTTTGCCACTTCTACTTGAGAGGGTGTCTTAGTGATTGTACTCATTTACCTATTTGATATTTATGTAATTGCAGGCATAAATCTATAAATACAAGTCAAGCCTCTCATAACTTTTCGGAGACAGTTTTCAAGCAATCGTCTTCATAAAAATAAGACGGTGATTAAAAATTGTATTTAAAAATTATACGTAAGAACTTGAAAAGTTTTGCAAGAACAAGTAAAGAAGATAGTTTGGAAAATTTGTTTTTAAAAATTCATAAGAAGATGGTTAGTAATAACCATATTTTAAAGGTACATTTAAGAAGATGGTTAGTAATAACCATGCTCGAATGAAGCACATCAAGATGAATTTTCATTTTGTCCGTGACCATGTTTCTTGGGCTTCCGCTCAATTTCATCTCTACTGAAGTTCAAATGGTAGATCCATTCACCAAACCACTTGCTTCAGGATAGTTCTAGAAGTTGCGGAGCAAGTTGAAGACTTGTTTGCCACTTCTACTTGAGAGGGTGTCTTAGTGATTGTACTCATTTACCTATTTGATATTTATGTAATTGTAGGCATAAATCTATAAATACAAGTCAAGCCTCTCATAACTTTTCGGAGACAATTTTCAAGCAATCGTCTTCATAAAAGAAGACAGTTTTCAAGCAATCGTCTTCATAAAAATAAGACGGTGATTAAAAATTGTATTTAAAAATTATACGTAAGAACTTGAAAAGTTTTGTAAGAACAAGTAAAGAAGATAGTTTGGAAAAACTGTTTTTAAAAATTCATAAGAAGATGGTTAGTAATAACCATATTTTAAAGGTACATTTAAGAAGATGGTTATGGATAACTATTGTTAAAAATCCTACTTATAAAGATGGTTTACCCTAACTATATTTAAAAATACTAATTACAAATGGTTTCCTTAACGGTCTTTAAAAATTTGCTTTTAAATCTTAACATCCTATGACTATCTTCTTTTTTGTCTTTGTTTGCTTTCATATAGCAGCATATTGGATTACATACATACACAGCTTGAAGTTCATCTAGGTGCATTTTTGCATATTCTAGCTTCAATTAAAATGCCACAATCGAATTTGAATTACCTACATTTGCCTTTGAACTACACTATCTCGGTCAATATCGATTAGAGTGGGTAAGTCTTTTTTGTTTGTGATGCTTTATAAATTTAAATGATTATGGTTAGTAATTTCCTCTCTTAAAGTTTTCCCTTCCTTTGTATGGATCTTTCATATTTGGGTCGATCTTTTTGTTAATTACAAAACCTCTTATGCATGTGTATAATTTAATTAGTTTTTGTAATGTTTTATTTGCATGTACACCCATTATTTGCTAAAATGTCTAGTTGAATTCATTAATCTTTTCATGATTTGAAATTCTTCGCACTAAGCTTCAAAATTTTGGAAAAATAGACAAATATGCTTTGATGATTGCATCAATATCATCAAGAGAATATGAGGAGAGAATAGAAGAGTTCATAGAGTTTGCATTTAGGGTAGGAATGATTATAATCGCATGCATTGTCCATGCTTGAAATGTTAAAACCTAAAAATGAAACTGTAGGTGAGTTGAGAGAACATCTGGTCTTCAATGGAGTCAATGAAAACCATCGCCGCTGGATTTGACGTAGAGAAGAACTTCCTGATAGGCCCTCTATAAGGGTGACAAGATGTAAATATGAAGACTTTCAAAAGTGTCATAGATAATATAGCAACATCCATGCTTCGAGATGCATATGAAGACTTCCAAGATGACCTTAAACAATTTTAGCCTCCATTAGAGGAAGTCGATGAGTCATTGTACCTCAAGTGTACAAATTATACCAAGTGGGTTACAATGGTAGAACTTTATAACATGAAATCAAGATTAGGTTTTTCAGATCAAGGTTTTACAAAAGTCTTGAAAGTGATGGATAAAGTGCTATGGAAGAAGAATATATTGGCGAGGTCTACATAGGAAACAAATAAAACCTTGGTTGTACTAGGGTTGAAGTATGAGAAGATATATGCTTGTCTCAATGATTACATATTATATAGAAAGGAACATAAGGATAAAACTACATGTCCAACTTATGGACAATCAAGATAGAAGTTAAAAAGAAAAAATTCAATTGAGTAGGTAAAAGATGTGCTTGTAAAGGTCCCATGGTATTTTCCCCCATAATTCTAAGGTTTCAAAGAATGTTTTGTAATATAAAAACAAAGAAAAAACTAACATGCCATGTTAAAAAGAGAGTAGATGATAATTATGTACGCCATCAAGGAGATAGCCTAGCGTGGAAGCTCATAGACTTCTTGTGGCCTAATTTTGGAGAAGAACCCAAAAACCTATGATGGCTATACTATTATAGACAATAACTGGCTTCTCTGTGTATGGCAAATTGGTGGGATGCATCATGAAAGAGTGCAATGCTTGTCATATCCATAGTGACCAAACATTGTCATACGACTTAAACATGATAAAAAATTGACATTCCTTAGCCACAAAAAATGATTGTGTAGAGGCTATTCTTACTGTTTTAAGAAGGGATAATTTAATAGTAGTGCAAAGACAAGAATATCTCCAAAGATGTTGACGGGATGTTAAGTTTTGAAATAAGTTGAAAACATTAATCTCCTAATGTGGAAGACGAAATCAACTAAATGTATAGGATAACTGAAAAAGTTGTTGAAAGAAAAAGTCAATATTTTTTTTAAACTTGGGTACTAAAAATTTCTGCATGTACGCCATGTGATTGATGTCATGTACATTGAGAAGAATATGTTCGAAAGCTTGACTAGGAACTTTCTTGACATGCCAGGAAAAACAAAGGATAGACTTGCAACTCAAATGAATCTTATGAAGATGGGTTTGAAGAGAAGCTTGCATTCACAGGATAAAGGCAGTGGAGGAATATACTTACCTAAGACAAATTGTATGCTCCACAGAGAGGAGACAAAAATAGTGTGTAAAATTCAATGGATCTCAAAGTCTTAGAGGACTACTATTTAAACATTAGAAACATTGTCTCCACGGAAGTGCTAGAACTATTAGGGATGAAGTCATATGATTATCATCCATTGATACAACAACTCCTATCTGTAGCATTATATTCAGTGCTGACGGATAAAGTTAGAGGATCTTATAAAATTTTGCTATTTATTCAATGCTTTATGCAAGATGAAGAAATCCAAGACCTTTTAGTAAAAAATTTACATGAGTTTGAAGTAGTATTGCCACCATCCTTCTTTGATATCATGATTTACTTAACAGTGTGCATCATTGATAAAGTCACTATGTGGGCTAGTTTACTTGTGATGGCTGTACAAGTTTGAGAGATGCACGAAAGTTTTAAAAGGATATGTACAAAATCACAATCGACTAGAAGGGTGTATTACCAAATGTTAGATTACAGAAGAACCAGTAGAGTTTTGCACAAAATATTTATTAGAAGTGGATACTATTGAAATATCGTGAAAGAAATAATCAGGTGGATTTGTTGATTCAAAAGTTGGTGAACCTCTCTTGAGTGATCTTGTATCGATCGTTGAACATAAAGATTGGAACCAGATCCACTTTTATATCTTGAGAAAAAACATTGTTGAAGTCTAGTCATATATTGAGTAAGTTGACTCTCTGTGTGTGCTTGTTTTCACATTTCCTCTATTTTATATAAGTGTGAAAATTGAGGCTAATATTCAATTTTCTATACATCTCTTCATTTGTAGTGAGCATATTGACTTCATGAAAGTGAGGTATCCAAGTTATGCAAAGAAACTGAAGTGGTTGCAATATGAGCACCGTCACATTTTCACTACTTGGCTTCATCAAAAGGAAAAATGAATTAATGCTTCATTATTCACTTTTTATTAAATTCATGTGTATACTTAATTATAACAATTATCTTACTTAATATACACAAGTTTATGATCAATGAGATGTTTCGGGTCATATCTTTATCCTTAGACTGGATGGCAATGAGGCCACGACCAAAAGTAATAAAGTATACTTGATATGCCATCAATAGTTATCTCTTTTATATAAAAGATCATGATAACTCAAGAGTGCAACAGAAGTGAGTTAGCTTAGTTGCCAATGCTACTTTCTTTTCCAATTCAAATGATTGCAACCCAAATGTGGTGAATGATACTTATTATAGGGTTATACGAAAGATATGTGCACTAGATTATACTTGTAGAACTATGTTTGTGTTTAAGTGCAATTGGTTGGAAAAAACAAAGTCATCATTAAAACTAATTCCCTTTGGATTGACATTTGTTATCCTCAATAAGATTAGTCATAACAAGGATTAGTTTATTTTGATCTATTAAGTGAAACATATATTTTATGTTCAAGATGGACCTGATAAGAGATTGTCAACTATTTTATTAGCCTCCCTAACAGACTTTTATCATGAAGATGACCTAGCAATATTGCAATAGATTACCATTGCATTACTAAAACAATGTCATCAATTGATATAATCAGAGAGAATAAGGGATCTGTATATGATACTAGCGAGGAGGGAGCTTCGGTTGAATGCAACTTAATTATATGAGGGGCAAATTAGAATGTAAAATCTGATTATATAATTAAAGCAGTTATCACAAAATGTAAATGTGTTGTTGTTCTATTTTTATTTATGTATATGTATATATATATATATCTATAGTTATATATGATGAAGGTACATCAAGAATAGCCCAACCCCAGGAATATATGCAATCTTGGATAAAAAGTAGGGATTTAAAAATTTATAATTAATTTGGAACAAAATTGAATAAAAAGTAGTTAACACTAGAGTCAGGTCATATTGCTGTCTTTAATGACAAAGTTTTAAAGACGGTTGAGGTTTTTTGTCTGTAAAATCTAAGCTTTTAAAGTTAGTTTAGTAGAATTGACTTTAAAAATTGTTAATTTTTTTATTATTATAAGCCTTTCTTGGCTGTCCTTTCCCTTTCCCCGCCTGTATAGCTCTCTCTCTCTCTCTCTCTCTCTCTCTCTCTCTCTCTCTCTCTCTCTCTCTCTCTCTCTCTCTCTCTCTCTCTCTCTCTCTCTCTCTTCCTCACTTTCTCTTTATGACAGCTTTGCATGGTCCCATATTGGTTGTTTTACTTGGAACATCTTGTTTGAAAACTTGATCTATTGATTTCATGCTTGACTAATAAATTTTTGCCCAATGATAATATTTGTTGGCTATGATTATCTATTGGTATTAGCTATTCATTAACTAATAAAGATGATCACCATGAACCTTCTTCAATCAATTGTGTTCATAAGAAGTTTGAGAATCGAACTAGCAAGAGATATTAGGTGACAAATAGAGTAATCGTTAGAACTTTGTTGGTCTATGTTCATCCAAACCACTTAATATGATCACAAAGTTGATGGTCATTGGTCCATTGTTATTTTCCATGTGGATATGTTGTATACTTCCAGTTCTTCATGTATGCAGACCATAGTTTCTATTGCATCTCCATCATCATTCTTGCTTGTAAATATAATGTAATCATTTTGTGTTTGGGAAGTCATGAATGTTAAGAATCAATCTATTTTATCTAAGATCTGATGAGCTCTTACATTAGTTTACGGAGTTAATCTTTATTTTGTAATATGTGAAAACATATCTTCTTGATATGTTTAAATGCAATGTTCATATCGAGAGTACCATTCATACAAAGTAGATCTCTAATGCATCGACAGTTTCAAACGTGTACTATCTTTGCTAAATTCTATAAGAAGAAGAATCTAAATGTGTTTAGCATATTGAAAACTTGACATTCTACTGATTGCTATGTGTAAAGATTTTATCATTCTATAGTTACTATTGTTTTGCTATCGATTTAATATTGATTTGCTATAGTTTTTTGACTTTTGAAAAGATTGATAAACTAGATGTTTTGCTACTGATTTGTTATTGATTGAAATATTTTACAAGTGTAGGAAAAATAAAACATGATGAAAATCAAGAACATGGAGAACAGTTCAACCTGAGTAGCCCTTATAAGAGAAAGGGCATATGGAAAACAAAAGTGGAAAGGAAAGATATTTAGGATGCATGTAATAAATTTGTATAGTATCACTTGTCTCTTGAATCAATGAAGTTTAAGAAATTGGAGGCACGAAATAGTCAAAGAAGGGGAAAAGCCAGATTTAAAGTTAGGGATTGTGATTTCTATCTAAAATTAGGGTTTGATGACAAGAAATAGCATCCTGTGAAACTGCTAACAATCCTATTCTTCTTTATTTGGATGAACTTAAAAGTTCCAATGACAATGAGACTAATAAAAAGGCAAAATTTTCAGAAAGGTTGAAGGAACCCATGCCCTGTCATGTACGATTTCCTTAACCTAACCTAATCTTTTCATGTCTAAAATGTCTCCATGCATATTTGCTTCAATTTTTTTGTGACAATGGACAAATATGCTTGAATGACTATGAAAAGAACATCAAAAGAATATGAGGAAGGAACAGAAAATTTCATAGAGTTTGCACTTAGGGTAGGTATTGATAGTAATTGCATGTGTTGACCATGCTCAAAAAGTGGAAACTTGAAAAAAGTAGCCGTAGGGGTGTTGAGAGGACACCTGTGTTTCAATGGAATAGATGAAAGCTACCACCCATGGATTTGGCATGGAGAAGAACTTTGTGTGAGCTTGAGATAATCTTCCCACCATCCTTCTTTGACATCATGGTACACTTAACAGCGTACCCCATTGATGAGGTCAAACTTTATGGGCCAATTTACTTGCAGTGGATGTGCTTGTTTGAGAGATACATGAAAATTTTAAAAGGGTATCTATGTAATAAAAAATGGCCAGAAGGGTGTATAGCCAAATATTATATTATAGAGGAAGCAGTGGAGTTTTGCACAAAGTACTTAGTAGGAGTGGATGCAATTAGAATCCCAAGAAAGAAACAACCAGTTGTATTTCATGATCGTAAGGTTAGTGAACCTCTATTGAGTGGTCATGTATCAATTGTTGATTATAAAGAACGGGACTAGGGGCATCTTTATGTGTTGCAAAATGTTGATGAACTCCAACCATACGTTGAGTAAGTTAATCATGCATGCATGTGTAAAATTTAATTATTGATGGTTACATTCTCTTTGATTACTTTATTAATTTTTGTGTGTGTATGTAGTGAATACATGGATGTGCTCCAGGCAAAGAATCCAAGTTACGCAAAGAAACAGAAGTGACTACAATTTGAGTATTATCACACTTTTAATAATTGGCATTGTAAGAAGGTAAAATGAAAGAATTATCACTTCAAATTAATTAAAAAACTACATTCTGCGTATATGTATGTATATATATATATATAATCTTATTTAAGCCTACTTAATATGAATATACATAGATTCAAGATCAGCGAGAAGTAGAAGGCAATGATATATTAGAAACCTTGGTCTAGTTGACAATGGGGCCAGACTAGAAGTGATAAAATATGCCATCAATGGTTATTGCTTATACATGAAAAATCGTGATAACTTAAGAGTGTAATAGAAAAGTGGAGTTAGCTTAGTTCCCAATGCTACATTCTTATCCAGTTCAAAGGATAATAGGCCAATAGTAGTAGATAATATTTATTACGAGATTATAAGAGAGATTTGGGCCTTGGATTATACTTTTAGAACCGTGGTTGTGTTTAAGTGTGATTGGATGGAACACAAAAAAGACACCATCAAAACTAATGTCCTTGGGTTGACATTGGTTGACCTCAACATGATTCGCTATAAAAATGATCAAATTATTTAGGTATCTCAAGCAAAACAAGTATTTTTCATGCAAGATGATCGTGATAAGAGATGGTCAATTGTTTTTTCATCATGTCCAAGGGACTTATGATGAAGACAACCTAGGACATATTGAAATAAATTACCCTTTTATTACCAAAACAATCCCATCAATTGAAGTAGTACTTGGTGAGAATGAGGATTATGTGCGTGATAATGGTGAAGAGGGTGCTTGGGTTTGAAAACTATATGTAGTTGGGGGTATGTGGAATGTATTAGTGAGTTGCAATATATATATATATATATATATAGCTCTTTTGTCATGAGCTATATAGATTGATAAGTGAGGTATATGTGTGTACAAAGAATGCATGAATCAATGTTGACTATCATAAAAAATTAGTTTCATTATGTATTAATTGTTAGATATTGTAAAGTACTAACATAAAAGGTATATATATTTTGAATTAAAAATGATTTATAAAGTCATTTAGCGATTGTATGTCAACATTGTGATTGTACTCGGAAACATGATTACAAAGACACTAAGTTTGCTATAATCAAAATTTGAACGAATGCGTTTTGATTTTCTTGAGAAGGGAAACTTAGAAATTTTACATAGTAGGCCCCACTTGCAAAAATTTGAGAATTGAGTCATTACCATCTATTTTATTACTATAATTATATAACTAAACAATTAAGCAGTAAAAACAATACAAATTTCAAGTGTAACATTTTCCAAAATTAAATTTATCAAATAAACTAAAGGGGGGTAGTTTTGATAATGGCACCCCCACCCTCTTAAATAAAATTTTTTGTTTGAATTAAAAGAATTTATAAAGTTTTTTATAAATAAACGACTTTAAAAGGAGTAATTTTTTGAAGTCGTTTATTTGTAAACAACTTTGATAAGGGCACCCTCTCCTTTTCTTAGTTAATGGAAACAACAGTTGACTCTGTTCCTAGATAGAGAGGAAAAACCCTAGCAGAGTTGGTTGGAGATGAAGAGAGGAGGAGATTGACTCCCACTGTAACACCCTTAATTTTTGTAAGGAGATTGAATAAATAATAAAATTAAAAATTTCAAAGAAAATCAGGCTGGAATATTAGGATTATTAAAAATGCACTTCTCATAGAAGTATAATCAATGGTGGAAACCTAGATATTTGAAATGTATGAGGAAAATAGGCTTGAATAGACTATAAGTTTGTCCAAATCTGGGTTCGAAAGAAAAATCTATATTTTTGACCTTAAAAGAGCAAAAATGTAATTTCACCTCACAATCAAGGTATAAGACATGTATAATTGAAAACATACTTGATGAACCAATTATAATTACTGTAAGTACATCAAATTCTAAGTCTTGGATGAAAAATCCTTATTTTTCTCTATTTTTATGAATAAAAGGGTAAAATGGTAATTTTACTCATAACTGAAACCTAAGACATAAGAATATGGAATGTACTAAAAAATACAACTCCAACACCACTAAGTATGTTCCATTCTGAGTTCATGGGAATAAACCCTATTTTTCTCTATTTTTGGATTTAAAAGGGCAAAATGGTCCTTTCACACCTCCGTGGGGCCCACAAATGGATCCAACTTCTAGAAAACATGTATTCATGAGTCAAACCAGTACCACCTACTAGTGGAGAAGGAGGTGGTAGTGGGAATCCAATGGCAATTTAATAATAAAAAATTTTGAACATGATAATTACATGTAATCATGAAAAAATTTAAAAATCTTTATACATAGCTCGTAAAATTCCCAAAAATTTTCTTAATGTTCTTCACGAGGTTTGTTACAATGCCTCAAAATCCCAGCTCAAAACACCCCCTCCATCTTCCCCATTTCTCTCCTCTTTCTCTCTTATTCTTTGTGGGCATGTCCCCAGACACACCCAGGCAGACGACCTCGTGTCTACATCGGGAGTGTCTAGGGACACGTCGTTCTTGATGAACTAGGGTTTCTGCCCACGAAACCCTAATCCAATTAGCCATGGATTTCTAATTTTTAAAATCAAATCTCCATGGTTGGATATGGTCGGACAGGGCTGATCTACAAAAGCCCTAAGTTTTCATGATGATCTGCCTCCTAGATCGCTAGAAAACACAAGACAAAAGATAAACATGGTACTAGGTACTATCTCTGATAGATTTTACAACTTAATCTAGCCAATCTAGTTGGTAAGAAATGATCATGGACTGTTGGATCTCTTCAATACATGGAGATCTACAATAGTCCCAAGGTCTCACTCCATCTCCAGCAACAGCATTGGAGAAATCACAGACTGTATGTATTTTTCAGTGTCTAGGGTCTCTTACATTTTATTGGTGAAATATCTCTCTTCGGTGAAGATTTCTTCGTCGGACCCGACTAGGTAAGTCACCCTCACCCTCTATTTTCATTTCTAGCACCTCCCTTAGGTTATCCGACCTCCAGGTGATCTCCTCAGCAGTTGATCTGTCGGGAATGACAGATCTGGCAACAAGGTTGAGATCCTTATTGTAACAACCCTAAAATTTCACTATTCCATGATCAGGTTATGAGTCTTCAAGGATACATCTTTTTATAGAAGTATAATTTGGAACTAAACCTGAAACCATTGGATAGTGCTTGGAAAACAGAATCCAACAAGCCAAAGGACGCTAAAAACAGAGCCCGTATGAAGAAGTTATGGGCCTTTGAAGTCAAGGGCAATATGGTAATTAAAAGATTAAAAACAAAACAAAACAAAGCACACAACTTAACGAGAGGGGGCCAAATTGATATTGGCACCCCCTCGTGTTGCAAACTCGATGAAATGTCAGGTCTGCTCTCTCTCTCTCTCTCTCTCTCTCTCTCTCTCTCTCTCTCTCTCTCTCTCTCTCTCTCTCTCTCTCTCTCTTCTCCTACCAGCGTAAAACCTAAGGCTTTTGCCTTGCTCAGATCTTCCATGGGCACGGCGAGTTTCCCCTTGCTCGGATCTCCCACCGGCAAGCTTCCTTGCACTCCCCACTACTTCTTTCTCCTCAAATCTAACCGACCATTGATCATTCCCAGAAAACCAATTCTCCCCCTTTCTTCCATTGGCGATTTTCACTCCAATCAACCATAGGAAAACACTGCCTAGCTGACCACCTCTGCCGCTCTCAGATTTCTCTTCCCCACCTTCGGCTGACACTGACCAATGTAGTGGCTTGAGCACGGCTCACTAGTGACACCTAACCCTTGAGCCTATTCCCTGATTTCCTTCCTCGTGTCTCTGATCTCTCTTCCCATGGGTAGAAACCCTTTTCCAGGTAGATTTCCCATCATCAGATCTCTCCGACGCAGCCTGATCCAGTAGACCATGCATATGTCCTCTCTCTTCTTTGGTTACTGTGATTTCCTCAGCGCCTTCCTACCTTGTGCAGTGCTCTTATAGTTTTTGAGGAAGAAGAGGGTTACAAAGGCAAAACCGAATTGCTCTTTGGAGGTATATGCTGTCCAAACCCTTGATTTCATATTTCCTCACAGTTGTTTTTGTATTCTTACTCGATTTCTAGTTTTGATTCGCTGTTGTTAGAATTGAGATATAGAAATCGTCGGATCTGTTGAATTCTAGGGTTTTATGTGTGGAAAAGTACTCGATCTTTTAAAATCTAGGGATTTTGCTTTTCAAGAAGGGCGTTTCTCTACTAGATCTATGAGAAATTGATCAGCATATTCACAAAGCATTGTTTCAGATCTTTTCTTTGCCTGATTGTAATCTTTGAGATGTTCATATCTTTCCAACAACCTGATTTCCAACTTCTCTAGATTTCGTAGCTTAGAGTATCTCCATGATGTAGCACCTTCTAGGATTCTTCATAGAGATGTAAAATCCTCCAACCTTCTTCTAGATGAAAAGTGGGGAGCAAAGATAACTGATCTTGGCATGGCTAAACGCTTAGTGACTAATGATGTTCCCAATTGTTCTAATTCTCAAGCAACAATGTTGGGGATGTTTGGATATGTTATGCCAGCATATGCAATTGTTGGAAAAACATCATCCATAAAGTAACTAAAAAGGGGAATGAAAGCCTTGTGCTATGAGCAACTCTGCACTTACATGACATGGAATGGGTGGTCTCGGAGTTAGCTGATCCACTTTTAGAGTGGATAAGGCAAGTTACTATCCTAAAACTTGTTTTGTTCTTATTGTTACTATAGCAATTGTATGTATTCTAATTCAATTTAAATATTAAATAATATTGAAGTGCATGGTCGATCATGAAGAAGATGACAATTAAAGCTAGTGGAATTAGATGAACGCGTCACGCGAGGTAGGAGGAAATTTCAGACATCATGTTTAAATAATAAGATGCATGTTCTAACATGATCTTATTTCTAATTATATGATTGATATTTGATATGCTTTAAATTGAAATAATAAAAAACTATTAATTAAAAGAATTGCATGTTATAATTGATGCTTATGCCTTGTACATCATGTATGTGAATTGTGAAATTATGTTTATGGTACATGGGTACCATGTTAGTATTTATGATGTATGAGTCTAGGTTATAGGATACATCCTTGGTGGGTTATCACCAAATAAGTGAGGATGTTATTCTTGTTATGAAATATATGAACAGGCAAATTGCCTGCTATTATGATTATTTTACATTCGGGCATGGAGGCTTGAGAGTTTTGTTTTAGACAGGCGTAGGCTTGGGGATACTATGCTAGGAGAATTATGAGGGTTTGGCCACCCACTCTTTGAAATTTATTATGTTATGAATACCATGCACTATGTGTTACAAAAAGTCGGGTCAGGCAATCATGGGAAGGCCGCCACTGTGATAGCCATGGTCCTCCCTATGCAGACATGGATATTGTGATTTCCATCGAGGATGGTATAGGTGAATTATTGAGCAGTTATTCGGGCGCGCTGTATGGATTCTGGCTGCATGCATAGTAGTCCTAATATTTGATGCACTATGGTGCATATCCTTGAGGGTTGCCAAAAGATGCTAGAGTGCCCAAAAGATGCTGGTTAGGCAGTTGTGAGGGCTAGGCAGTTGTAACGGACCCAAAGAGGACAATATTGTATCTGTTGTGCATTCTGCCCACATGACATGCATATATGATGGCATTATGAGATGCTTTATATGATACAGCATGATGATATGCCTTGCATCATTTTCCCAGCAATGGTTGGAGGATTGTGGACCCCGTATAGTGAGGGGCATGAGGATTATATTGATATACCAGTAGTGACTGGATAATTATGAACCTCACATGATGAGGGGTACGATTCTGAAACCCAGTATAGTCTGGGAATGCAAATTAGGTGATGTTGATTATCTTCATAATTTATATGTCCTTTAACAATTTTTATATATGTGTATTATTGTTATATTAATATGATTGAGGGAGTAGTTTCATATATGTTTTCATATGGGTTAGTGAATGGGTAGAATTGTATGCAGAGTATGGTTCATGGAATTGAAGTATTTATTTTGATGATAAATAATAAGTAAAGATATTTGATTTATTAATGAAATTATTATTAAATACGAAAACATGTAGATATTTGGCATACAAATGGATTATTGAGATATGAAACATATTGTAAATTCAATTTAACATAATTGCTATGGAAATGAATATTCTAATTACTATTGAATAATTAATGTATCTTAAGATTTAGCATGCTTCTTAAACTTTCCTACCAAGCATAGCTTGCTGAGATATTGTAAATGTTTTATGTTTGCAACATCTCAGATATAGAAAGATAGGAGAGGATGTACACAACCAGAGGAATCTAGCAACCATACTTCTGCGCTTAGGTATTCATTTTATTTAAAGCTTTTGTATTGTGTTGTTAGTCATTTGAATTGTGATATTGGACATTTAATATAATGTTATAGTGGCTATACAAGTGAACCACTGGATGGGTCTTGTTTTAAGTAATAAATTTCTATCTTTTAGAAAACTATATATATATATATATATGTATAATGTGAGCATGAATGTGATATCCGGGTTTTTGGAAAAATGAATTTCAAAGAAATATCTTTTGTGCTTTTGTATTTTAAAATTTAGAGGCGCCCCCCCATCTTTTGAAATAAACGCGAAAATTTTCATGAAAACCCGGGGTGTCACAGTTGGTATCAGAGCAGTTCACCCAGTCACTTGTAGCCCTTTATGTCCAATAAAAAGATTTCGATTCAAATATAGGTTGGGATTTAGTGAGTTGATGTTGTATTATGAGGGAATAAGTTAAGTATTAGAAAGAATGAGTTAGTATAATTACAGTACAATGGAATAGTAAACCATGAGGATATGTCCTTAGTATGACAACTAGGAACATGATTTGATAAATTAGTGATTCCACTATCGAGAATAGTGAACAAGGGAACCAAGTAGTCGAAATGGTTAGGTGAGTGTGATAGAATATCCTTTTTATCTATAAGGTACCCAAATACCATAAATTACAGTAGTACAAAATGTGCCTACTCATATTGAATTGAAGTTATGCCTAGTATCAATGTTCGAGGATAGAATACCCAACATCGGTATATATTGTTCATGTATACCAAGTTTAAGAGTAGGAAGTTTGAAAAGAGGAAAACGATAGGCTAGAAGAGCTTATGTAGAATGTATTGAATGTGGTTATGGTTTGTATAGAAAAGTCTGAAATAAAGATGACTAAAGAATAGTAAATTAAAGAGGAGAAATAGGAACAATTAAGGAATGATAGGGTCAAGAGGAGAAAACTTAGAAGAATCGCAAAATGGAAGTTAGAATTACCATATACTTTGAAACTAAAAATGGTATGTTAGAAATAATAAAGCAAATGTATCTATTGAGACAATACTACTTGGAAGGAATACAAGAAACTTACTACAGTAGTAGAGTATGAGATAACTTCTAAAATTGAGAAAAAAATAAAATAAATTTCAAGCCAAGCTAATTGTGAAGCTTATAAAATATATATGTATTATCTCAAATCTTTTCAAGAAAACAAGTGATTCACATTAATACTACAATGAAATAAGGAATTGTGTATTATTTTGTTATGAATAATTATGTAAAATATGTTATGGCCGACCCCTAAGTGGGATAAGGTCTTGATGATGCTTATGATGAGGTATAATTATGCTAAATATGAATGCATTGGTGAAAAGTTGAAAAAGAGAGTTGAGATGATAACTCCAGTTGCTGGATAAGTTGCTAGCACAAGGACTTATTCCAGGAAATGTTTATTAGGGCTTATCAAAAGAATGATAAGTATATCCTCATGTGATACGATAGACTTGGGTATGATACCAAGATTGAAATGAATTGCAAATTATGAGACAATGTTGA
Organism: Warburgia ugandensis; assembly: GCA_035236585.1. Taxonomy (NCBI): domain Eukaryota; kingdom Viridiplantae; phylum Streptophyta; class Magnoliopsida; order Canellales; family Canellaceae; genus Warburgia; species Warburgia ugandensis. The sequence continues at coordinate 44,077,147 of CP141128.1, forward strand.
TTGTCATAAAGATGAAATGATGTGTTATGATAAAATAGTCTTCATATGTAGAAGACAAGATATGATAAAATCTTACATTATATCAGTTGTAAAGTGAATGAATGATGAATGATGACATGTAATTATGATTGTTATGAATGATGTGTAATGTAATATTGAGAAGAAAAAAGATAAAAATAAAATGGAGTTAATGGTTAATGAATAAAATAAACTAAAATCAGTAAGAAATCATATGCATTCTCAAATTCTAGCTCTTTCTTATTTCTCTTCATTTTACACTTCTCTTCATAATTCTCACTGCATTACCCTTGCTTTTCTAAGACATGTGGCCTTTTTCTCTATCTCAGTGACCATACTTTACCTCTTTCCCTATTTACTTATCTGTATTGCCTTGTTCTATTTCCCATCCACTTTTCCCTATAATTGGCATTATCATATGCATATTCTTTAAAGGAAAAACTAATTGATCACAGGAAGTATGCATGATGAAAATTTTAAATTCTCTTATAAGAAACTATTGATTGTCCTTTCCCTCTTTTCACTTTAGTTTCCCAGACTCTTTGTATTTTCACGTGTGCACTCCATAAAGTAAAAACTATTTAGTTACAAGTAAGGGTACTTGATGAAGATTTAAAATCCCCTACACTTTGCATTCTCATATGTATGCTCCCTAAAGTAAAAATTACTCAGTTACAAGTGTGCATAATGAAGATTTAAGATTTCTTTGTACTTTGCATTATCATGTGTGTACTGCCTAAATGTAAAAACTACCTAATCACAAGTAAGCATACTTGATAAAGGATTAAATTATATTACAATAAACCACCATTTAACTAAGAATTTAATGTTTCTAAATGACATCACTACATTGTTGACTAGTGATGATTTTGGTAATAAATGCACATCCTAATACAAAAAGAATGATCCGTGGGATATATAGAAGATAATAGTCTTAATTTATGGGAAACAGATACTACATATGAAGGGTAGTATACTTTAAGAAAACAAGTGAATTGTATTTGTACCTTATTTCGAGAAAGATTCTCTCGAACTATATATGTTGAAAGATTAGAACTGATATGTGAGTTGTGTCTGAAATTAAGACATTCCATCAATATTTGATATGATGGACTTTTAGTTATTCCACTAACTATTGATCGACCCTATGAATTTGGAAGCTGATGATGAAGAGTGTTTATATATATATATATTTGAGGCTAATAGATATAAACCTTATTTGATAAATGAAGTGAAGAAATTCATTTGAATACTATGTCAAAGGAGAACATACTAAACAATTATATTGTATGTAATGATGGAAATCTTTTAGTATCATTATATAAAGTGAAATGATACTATATTAGCGTTATTTAAGTATTTCATTGTAATTGCACAGCTAGTGGGATTTCAGCTGTTCATTAGATGTTAGTGGTTTCATATATGCATTTGAGAAACACTTAATGTGTTATTTCTATTTTTGAATATGAATAGACCAAAGGGTGTAAGTTTAGTTATTATAATTTGAATCATATGTGTTATCTCTAGTATGGGTACTTGTATGTTTGTATCTATATTTAAGCTAAAGATGAATGTTTATGATTATCTAAATGTAAGGTCGTATATAGGATTCTAGCAAAATGGAATATGAATACATTAGTTATGTTCTTGATTTAAATGACTATCTCTTTAGTTTGGATTGATATGTGGAAATGGATGAATGATTGTGAAAATTCTATTCATTATTATGATTGAAATGTTATGATATGAATTGATATTCTATATTACATGATTGTTTATGAAAGAGTCAATTGTTGGAATATATGTTGAGGTGATAGAAAATTATGTGGGCAAAGGCTATGATGATAGAATTAAATTAAGGTTCATTGTAGTGATTAGATTTTTGAGTTGTAGTTGAGATTGTAAATTTTCATATTTCTAAATCAATGCAAATTTATGATGAATTTTGATAGAAGATTGTAGATAATATGAAAATCTTCAATTATATATGGTTGATAATGATGATAATTGTGATTAAACAGTTATCAATTGATGATTTTATAATGGATTGGTATAATACTATTGAAGAACTTGGATATTATTCATCAAGTTGTGGAAATGGGAAAGTAATTCTCATAGCATTAGGATTTGTTCTATTATGGTAATGTGGAGAATGTAAGGAGACAGAGTCTTTGAGATGTATATTAATTGTGGATGAATGATTAATTTTACTTTTGTGAATGATGGAATGGGTGAGATAGAGTCTCATAGATGTATTATTGTGATTAGATTGTTTATCAGGTGTATCAAAATCGCATGCATTAAATGCATAAGTTTGAACGCAGAGGAGACTCTGTAGAAATTTTGTCAGAAATATGATACTTGGAATTTTGAAGAAAGGTAGTTTCATAAGGTTAGAATTGTTTAAGCATATGCAAAAAGGGTTTATCTTTAAGTGAGAATTATATATTCAATGTTTGAAGTTAGTGTAAAGATTTATATGGATAAGGAAATAGAAAGGTTGAGTTGGAAAAGAAAATAAAATTTGTGTTCTAGGAATCATTATAATTAAAGGAATTTGGAAGTTGAAATGAAAGAAAAGCTTAGTTAGAAAATTATTGTTTTGATGGATTATCAAGTAAAGGCTATTATCAGAGTACGTAGTGAAAGTGATTCCATTGCTTTTTGCAGATAGAAAAGCTACTCTATTAAGTGACAAACTATCTAGTTTAAGTTGAAAATATTCATATTTCGAGGATTGACATTTTATTGAAGTAATTATATGACTTTAAATTTACAATGAGATGAGAATATTATTGGAGTTGTTGGAAAGATATCATGAAGAGAATTTCTAAGATGAAATTCTCTGAGGGAAGAATGTAATGACCCTAAAAATTTCAAGGACGAAATTTTTCTATAGAGGGAAGATTGTAACAACCCCAAAATTTTACTATTTCATGATCAGGTTATAAGTGCTCGAAACATGAAATCCAACAAGTCAAAGAACGCTGAAAACAGTGCCTATATGAAGAAGTTATGGGCCTCTAAAGTCAAGGGCAATATGGTACTTAAAAGATTAAAAAAAAAACCAAAGCACACAACTTAACGAGAGGCAGCCAAATTGATATTGGCACCCCCCTCATGTTGTAAACCCGAAGAAATGTTGGCTCTCTCTCTCTCTCTCTCTCTCTCTCTCTCTCTCTCTCTCTCTCTCTCTCTCTCTCTCTCTCTCTCTCTCCTCCGACCAGCGTAAAACCTAGGGCTTTTGCCTTGCTCGGACCTTCCATCGGCACGGTGAGTTTCCCCTTGCTCCGATCTCCCACCGGCAAGCTTTCTTGCACTCCCCACTACTTCTTTCTCCTCAAATCTGGCCGACCACTGATTGTGCCTAGAAAACCCCTTCTCCCCCTTTCTTCCATTGGAAATTTTCACTCCAGTCAACCATAGGAAAATGCCGCCCAGTTGACTACCTCTGTCGCTCTCAGATTTCTCTTCCCCACCTCTGACAGACATTGGCCAATGCGGTGGCATGAGCACGGCTCACTGGTGACACCTAAACCTTGAGCCTATTCCTTGATCTCCTTCCTTGTGTCTCCAATCTCTCTTCCCATGGGTGGAAAACCCTTTCTAGTTAGGTTTCCGAGTATCAGATCTCTCCAATCTTTCCAGGTAGGTATCCTGCTAGTCTAAGAAAACTACATATTTCTATTACTGTTTTAGGTTTTTCCCAATTCATTACTGCTTCAATCTTGGTGGGGTCCACTTCTACTCCATTCTTGGAAATTACATGACCTAAGAAATTGACCTTCTCTAACCAGAATTCACACTTACTAAATTTACCAAACAGTTTATGTGTTCTGAGGGTATTTAGTACAATTCATAAGTGTTCTTGATGTTCTTTGATACTGGTAGAGTAAATCAGTATATCGTGAATAAACACAATCACAAATTTATCCAAAAATTTCTTGAAGATTCTATTCATCAAATCCATAAACACTGCTGGTGCATTGGTCAGCCCAAAAGATATAACTAGAAACTCGTAATGCCCATATTGAGTTTTGAATGCTGACTTGGGTATGTCTTCATCCTTAATACGCAATTGATGATGTCCTGACCTAAGGTCAATTTTGGAAAAGACCTTAGCAGATTGGAGTTGATCAAAGAGATCATCAATGCGAGGTAAGGGATACCTATTTTTCACTGTGACACTGTTCAACATTCTATAATCAATGCATAATCTCATTGACCCATCCTTCTTCTTCACAAATATTACTGGTGCTTCCCATGGTGAACTACTTGGTCTAATAAACCCCTTGTCTATCAATTCTTGCAATTGACCCTTCAACTCTGTTGGGGCCATCCTATAAGGTGCTTTAGAAATTGGAGTTGTACCAGGAATTACTTCAATGGTAAACTCAATTTCTCTATGTGGGGGTAACCCTGGTAGTTCTTCAGGAAAAACATCTTGGAATTCCCTGACCACTTCAATTTCTGTTATCCTGGGCCGTTCAACATCTAAGGAAACCACTGTTGCTAGAAATGCCTGACACCCCTTGGACATATGTTTGACTGCCTTCATAGCTGAGATGATGGATTTGTCTAAGTCATTGTATTTACCATACAATACTAATACTTTCTTCCCTGATATACTAAATGAGATTTTCTTCTTGTGACAGTCCATAACTACCTAGTATTTTGTTAACCAGTCCATGCCCAGTATGATGCCAAAATCCTCCATGTTCAATAAAATGAGGTCTATGTCCATTCTTTTGCCCAATACTTCTAGAGGTACATTATGCAAGTATTCTTGTAATTTAACTGTTTTTCCAATTGGAGTTGTTACATATAGATCAAATCCCAAGTTTTTCACTGATAGTTGTATACTAGATGCAAATTCACATGATATAAAGGAATGCATAGATTCAGAATCAAACAGTACTTTGGCATAGTTATCTGCTACTAGTAGTGTACCCTCAATCACCGCATTGGATGGTCCAGCTTGGCCGTCAGTGATGGCGAAGACCCTTCCTTGGTGTCGAGGAGCAATTTCTAGTTTTGCCTCCTTAACCGGTAATGGTTTGGTATAGTAGGTGGCGACATGTCCATACTCCCCACAATTGTGGCACTTGATTGGAAATCGTTGTGGTTGTTGTTGTATAGGTTGCGGGTAGATATTGCCTTGGTGAAAATTTCTACATCTTGGACATGGCTGTCTATTTGGCCTTGGTGCATTGTTCCTCTGATTTCTTCGAGGCTTAAAGTTGCTCTAAGGTCTTTTATTCTTCTGAAAAGGCCTTGAGTTATTGTTTCCTCCTCCACTGAACTTGGTAATTTGACCCTTTTTGTATTCTTCTTCAAACTTGGAGGCCATTTGCACACAGTCTGCCAAGGTAGTGGGTTTAGTACCTAGAACCTTTATTTTCAGCCTTGGGTGCAGCCCTTCAATGAATCGATTCACGATGTGTGCTTTCGTGTTACACACATGAGTTGCGAATGTCCTTAATTGTATGAACTTGTTATCATAGTCCACCATCGACATATTCCCTTGCCTTAGGTCCAAAAACTCTATCAACTTCCATTCTTGTACATGAGAAGGGAAATATTTATGGTTGAATACTTCCTTAAATTCCTCCCATGTAATATCTTCAGAATTTGAGAAGGTGTTCTTAGTTGATCACCACCAAAATGCAGCTTCTTGTTTGAATAAGTATGTTGCAAATTTCACCTTCAACTCTGGAGGAGTACGTAGTGCACTAAAAGTCTTTTCTACTTCATATATCCATTCCTCAGCCTTCTTTGCTTCACCCTTGCCATTATACACTGTAGTCATCTTTTGAAATCTCTCCATCATTTTGTCAACTTTTTCTGGTACTAATGGGGATTTTTCAACTTCTTCACTTGGTACAAGGGAAGATTGCCCTTGTGCTAGTGTGGGAGTAGCTGGTATTGGTGTAGTATGTCTCACTTTAGGCTGAGCCTGGGCCTGCGTACTTGGTATTTTTACAGGAGGTGATGAACCTTGGGTTTGTTGTAGGCGAGGAAGAAGGTTCCTCAACACCCTTGTCATCATCTCTTCCACATTGCTTATTGTTACCCTCTCCATATTAATTTTTGGAGTATTTTGAGCTGCCTGCCTTGTGACTCTCTGTGGTGGCATCTGCTCATAAACCCAAATTTCTATAAGTCCTCTATACAACTACTTCTATCTTAATTTAGACTTGGATTATTGTAATGACCCGAATTTTTGTAAATTATTAAGAAAAATTAATAAAGTTTGAATTTTTAGAAATTCTGGGCTGGAATATTAGGTTATTGAAAATTCTCTTTTTATAGAGATTATATTATAAATTAAAACATAGAAATTATGGATGTACTTGGAAAACTGATCGAAACAACATTAAGCACGTTCAATTCTGAGTTAAAATGAAAAATCCTTAATTTTTTCATTCGGGGGTAAAATGGTAATTTTACCCATATCCCATATCCAAGAAATAAGACCTCAATATTCATGAAGTACTTAGAAATACGATTCCATACGCTTGATTCCGAGTTCGGACAAATATTGCCTATTATTCTCCAATTTTAGAGCTAAAAGGGTAAAAAGGACTTTTCACATAAAAGTGGGGCCCACAAAGTGGGCCAACGATCTAGAAGCACCAATAATTGCTCAGTGCATTATTGCTGGTAGTGGAGATTGTAGTGGGAATGGAGAATGCATTAGTAATTAAAAATTCTAAAGTAATAAAATATCTTATCAAAAGAAATGATAAAAAATTCAAATTTGGCTATAAATATGTCCCAAAAATTTCTAAAAATTTTCACAACCTTAACCACAAAATTTCCAAATCTTCCCTAGAATTTCAGCCCCAAATTCGCCTTCATCCCTCCCCAAACTCTCTTTTCCTTATTTCTCTCTCCTCTTTCTAATTGGAACAAGAGACCTAAATTCAATTAGGCACTCTGTTCCAGGAAGAATCTCATCAATTACACTGTCCATAACATCCTATACTACAGTATATACAAAAGCCCCAAATCAATTTCAAGATCCAACGGTTCCAACAATAGAAAATCACAAAAAGGTGGATAATTGGGCTATATTATCATCAACTGGTAATTCTCTCAAATTGGGCATCAATCATATTGTTTTTCTCTAATCAGGTAGGAGGAACTACTTCCCATACATATTTATTATGTTTTAGTGTAATTTTTATTTTTTTGTAATTTAATTTGAATGAAAAATGGTAAAAATAAAGTAAATACCAGACCCTTCAATTTATAGTGATAGAGAGCTCAGATGGAAATTCTGAGCTTCCAATCGATCCAAAAGGTCAAAAACCCCTAGGGTATAATTTTCAAGAAAATCTAACAAGGTTTAGAACCTCAATTGTGAGAGATTAATTCTGCTGGGCCCAGATCAAATCTGGACCCTAGGAACGGCTGTAAACTTCAATTTAAGATTGTGGACTCATATGAACTCCAAATTGAGGTCAGAAAGAAGCTATGGAAAGCTTGTAATGTCTAGTTTCTAATGAATTCATAATATTTTTAAAAATTATTTCTAAATTATTCTGTATTTTGGATATAAGTGTCCAATTTCTAAGATCTTCAAGATCTGAGGTGATCAGGCCTTAGAAATTTACTTTAGTGATGATATAATAATGTAATAAAGTAATATCTATGGTTAATTTGGACAGATCTTGGATAAAATAGGGGATCTACCCTTTATGGTAGAAAAACCCTTAAAAAAAAATACAAAGGGACCCACTTGATCAATGAGATCAAGTATGATCAGATCCTTGGAATGGATTAAAGGGATGATATTATGATGGAATCCAGTTAGATCATGGATGAAATGTGACAAAATCAAGTGGATATGATTTTTGGATCTTAATGGATTAAAAGCCCTAAAGGTAATTAAAACCCTTAATCTAAAGGAAAACACCTAAGATCTAATCGTTGGATCATATTTAAAGGCTTATAATAATCTTAATAAAATTATTTTAATTGTCTTTTATTGGATATAGAAGTGTAAATGTGATTTATGTTTTAAGTTAGAAAGCATGATAGTGTAATCTTTAAATTTTAGTATGATATACCCTAAATGAGTAATTTGTTAGTAGATTTGATTATCTTAGGATCATGTTAGTGTAGATTAGGATTTAAACATGATTTCATTATGATAGAAGATGTGTTTCATAACTTAGGATCATGTTAGTTTTATTTCACTAGCTTAAGTTTCATTTATAGGAAGAATGTTAGTATATAGTTGTTAAACTTATATTTGATTTATGCTTTCAAGTTGATGACTTACTTATTGTCAAATTTTATTCAATTGTTAAGCAATTGTTAAGATATAAGGAGCATAAATCACCAAAAATGTAAACTAATGAAATATAGAAATTCATGGACAACTAAGATGAATGAATGATTTTGACTTAATAAGGGCTATAGTTAGTAGGACAATATAAGGAATGATTTATCATTTCCTTGGCCCAAAGTAGGAAAATAATGAACATCCATGGATGACATTGTGCACATCCATCAAAATTAATTAAAATCAATTAGAGAAGGGACTTAAGGTAAAGAGCTCATAGGAACCTTGTCAAAGGTTGAGCTAGTACCACTCTAGTGGACTCTGAACATTGTGGTTATAGGGGGTACACAAGATCCAAGTGCTTTTCCCTCACCTCCCATTGATGTAAGAGAGGTCTAAATGCCTCCTTACATGAGGGTTGTATTAACCACTTTTTGAGCAGACTTTAACTGGTAAATACTGGTCATCCTGAAATAAGGAGGAGTTGTCTAGTGATAGGAAGAAATAAATTATCTTCAACCAAGTAAGACACTAATTGGTTGAATAATAATAAGAACATAAAAAGATAGCAAATTATCTAACCCTAATAAAAATAGTAAGTGACATAAGGATGATCAAACAAGATGAGATCTTGTATGATCAAAAACAATAAGGAAAAAGAAACATCAATGTAAATTAGATTGTTATGTATGATATAGATAGTATTTGTATAGATGATATAAGACCCATGGATATAAGATATTCAAGGAAGAAAGATTCAGATCATCCTACATACGGATGATCAAAAGACCATGTAGTATGTACCCTTGATTAGAAAAATGACATTATACATATGATTTGACAGATATATGTTGATCGAGACTATGGCAGATTTCAAGGAGTAAGAATACCTTATTGAGGTAGGTGGATTATTAAGAATGCCTTTACATGAAGATACATGTCTAATACATGATCTTATGTTTTGAAGTATTGACATTTATGATACGAATATATTAAGGTAAATATCTCAAATTGAAATATGATCCAACCAAATGATGAGGAAAATAAGTATTAAATGGTCAAGTTGAGAATTGAGAACAACTCTAAGTGAATAGGAAAGTAGAAAATATTCCAGTCTTAGATAAACAGACAGATAGTCTGATATGTATTAGTATTATTTTACATACAAGCTTAGAGGCTTGTGGTTTTATTTTAAACAGGTATAGGCCTGGGGATGCTATGCTAGGAGAGTTAAGAGGGTTTGGCCACCCACTCTCTGAAAATTGATGATATTGAATACCAAGCCTAAGAAAGGCTAAAAGTAGGGTGGGGCATTTATGGGAAGGCCACTACTGTGACAGCCATGGTCCTCCCATATGGACATGGATATTGTAATTTCCACTAAGAATGGTATAAGTGGATTATTGAACAGTTATCCACGGGTGCTGTATGGATCTGACTGCAAGCATAGTAGTCCTTGATTATTTTGCATTATGATGCATATGAAATTGGCATAGTGAAATGCCTTAAGGGATGGCATGATGAAATGTCAGGTAATTGTATATTACCAATATTTTTCCCAAGAAGGGAAATTCCCTGTATAATAACTGGCTGAGATACAAATCTCTTATAATGAAAGGAGTTGATCAGCTTTGTATAGAAATGATTCTTGATTATTTTTACATTTTTAACGGATTTGTCCTTATACAATATGTATGCATAAAGGTGAACACAAATGACAGGGAAATGAGATGTCCTTATAACTAATAGTTATTAATGAATGTGTTTATGATAGAACAAATTATGGGATACTTGAATATTGAGATTATATTGTCAATAACTTACATTCTTATCCCCTACCAAGCATAGCATGCTGAGATATTGTAAATGTTTGAATGTTTACAATATCTCAGATACAGTGAAGGAGACTCAGGAGCTCAAGACTTGAAGAACAATTGAAGAATAAGTAATCAGGGTATATCCCTTGAAACATTGTATTAGAACATGTATTGAATTTTGAACTTTGTAATTTGGATTGTATATTTGGACAAGTATTGTAAGGATACAATGGGCTGTGTACTATGAACCACTGGATGGATCCTGAAGTTTAATAAAAGAATATTCCTTCAATGGAATTTTATCTTATACAAAATTCTACTTATGTTATGTATGAGGTGGTGACTTAGGTTTTACAAAACAAATTCTAAAGAAAGGAATTTCCTCTACTTTGGTATGTGAAATTTTTTTTACTCTAAGGGCCCTATCTTTACAAAATGTATTATAAAATGTGTTATAAAAACCCGGGTCACCACAGTTGGTATCAGAGCATTCATCCAGTCACAGTACAATCCCAATATGTCCAAGGGAGGATTGACAATCCAAATTTAGATTAAGATAGATATAGTATAAGGAATACTTATAGAAATTTTGGTTTATGAGCAGATGCCGCCCAAGAGAGTTACAAGGCAGACAACTCAAGGTACTTCAGAAAACAATATAGACGAATTATTAATGAGCAATATGGAAGAAATGGTAACAAGAGTATTGAAGAACCTTATTCCTAATATTCAACTGCCCCAAAGTTCATCACCTCCAGTTGAAGTTCCTAGTACACAGGCATAAGCTCAGCCTAAAGTTAGACCCCATACACTAACACCAGATATTCCTACACCAGTACAGGGCTAATCTTTCCTTGTACCAAGTGAGGAAGTTCGCAATTCTCCATTAGCACCAGAAAAGATTGACCAAATGTTGCAAAGATTTCAGAAGATGGTGATTGGATATAATGGCAAGGGTGAAGCTGAAAAGACAAAGGAATGGATCTACGAAGTAGAAAGAACATTTGATGTATTAAGTACTCCTCCAGAATTGAAGGTCAAATTTGCTACATATCTATTAAAACAAGATGCTGCTTTCTGGTGGAGATCAGCCAACAACACCTTCTTCTCAAATTCTAATGAGACTACTTGGGAGGAATTCAAAGAAGTTTTTAATACTAAGTATTTTCCTACCCATGTAAAATCAAGGAAGGAGAAAGAATTCTTGGAACTTAAACAAGGGAACCTATCAGTGGTGGAGTATGATAATAAGTTCACCCAATTAAAGAGATTTGCTACACATATGTGTGGTACCGAAAGGCACACTGTGGATAGATTTATGGAGGGACTACAGCCAGCACTGAAGGTGAAAGTGATGGGTACTAAACCCACCACTATGGCCAATTGTGTAGAGATGGCTTGTAGGTTTGAAGAAGAATTCAAGAAGACTCAAACCATTAAGTTTGGAGGAGGAAACTACAACCAAAGGCCTTTTCAGAAGGGCAAGAGACCTTTCAACAATTTCAAACCCCCCAGAAATCGAGGGAATCATATAAAAAGAAGGCCTTGTCTGAAATGTAGACGATTCCATCCCGGAAATATGTGTCCCACTCCGATACAACAACGACCTCCGATAAGGTGTTTTAATTGTGGAGAATTCGGGCATATCTCTGCAAATTGCAACAAACCATTAGCCATTAAGGAGGCGAAACCAAACAATATTACTCGTCACTAAGGAAGGATATACGCTATCACTGATGGCCAGGCTGGACCGTCTAATGCGGTAATTGAAGGTACGTTACTTGTATCTGACAACCATGCCAAAGTATTGTTTGATTCTGGATCTACGCATTCCTTTATATCTTGCGTATTTGCATCTAGTATACAATTGCCAGTGAAAAACTTGGGATTCAATCTAGATGTAACAATTCCAGTGGGTAAAATAGTTAGATTACAAGAATTCCTTCATAATGTACCAATAGAAGTAATGGGAAAAAGAAGAGATGTAGACCTCATTTTACTAAACATGGTGGACTTTGATATCATACTGGGTATGGACTGGTTAGCAAAATACTAGGTAGTTATGGATTGTCACAAAAAGAAAATCACATTTGGCATACTTGGTGAGGAAGTAGTAGTACTATATGGGAAACAACATGACTTAGACAAATCCATTATTTCAGCTATGAAGACTGTCAAACACATGTCCAAAGGGTGTCAGGCATTTTTAGCAATAGTTGTTGCTTTGGATGTGAAACAGTCCAAGATAACAGAAATTGACATAGTCAAAGAATTCCCAGACGTCTTTCCAGAAGAGCTTTCAGGAGTACCCCCACATAGAAAAATTGAGTTTACTATTGAAGTAATTCCTAGTACAACTCCAATTTCTAAAGCACCTTATAGGATGGCCCCAGCAGAATTGAAGGGTTAGCTACAAGAATTGTTAGACAAAGGGTTTGTTAGACCAAGTAGTTCACCATGGGGAGCACCAGTAGTATTTGTGAAGAAGAAGGATGGATCTATGAGATTGTGCATGGACTATAGAATGTTGAACAATGTCACAGTGAAAAATAAGTATCCCTTACCTTGCATTGATGATCTCTTTGATCAACTCCAATCTGCTAAGGTCTTTTCAAAAATCGACCTTAGATCAGGATATCATCAATTGCGTATTAAGGATGAAGATATACCCAAGTCAGCATTCAGAACTCGGTATGGGCATTACGAGTTTCTAGTCATGTCTTTTGGGCTGACCAATGCACCTGCAGTGTTTATGGATCTCATGAACAGAATCTTTAAGGAATTCTTAGACAAATTCGTAATTGTATTTATTGATGATATACTGATTTACTCTACCAGTATGGAAGAACATCAAGAACACTTACAAATTGTACTAAATACCCTCAGACTTCATAAACTATTTGGTAAATTTAGTAAGTGTGAATTCTGGTTAGAGAAGGTCAATTTCTTGGGTCATGTAATTTCCAAGAATGGAGTAGAAGTGGACCTCGCCAAGGTTGAAGTAGTAATGAATTGGGAAAAACCTAAGACTGTAACAGAAATACGTAGTTTTCTGGGTTTGGTAGGATATTACCGTAGATTTATTCAAGGATTTTCTCGTATAGCCCTTCCTTTGACTTTGTTAACTAGAAAAGGGGTACAATTCACTTGGACAGATGAATGTGAGAATAGTTTCCAAGAGCTAAAAAAGAGGTTAACTACAACACCAGTATTAACATTGCCATCAGGATGTGGGGGATACAAAATATATTGTGATGCTTTATGCAAGGGGTTAGGGAGTGTATTGATGCAAAAGGGGAAGGTCATTGCATATGCATCTAGACAATTGAAGAAACATGAAATAAATTATCCAGTACATGACCTGGAATTAGCAGCTGTAGTGTTTGCATTAAAAATTTGGAGACACTATTTGTGTGGAGAAAAATTCAGTCTATTCACAGATAATAAAAGTCTCAAATATATCTTCTCACAGGCTGATTTGAATATGAGACAAAGGAGATGGATGGAATATATCAAAGACTATGATTTTTCCATCCATTACCATCCTGGAAAAGCAAACATAGTCGCTGATGCATTAAGTAGACAAACAAGAGCTGTACTTACAAACATCACCATTAAATCAGCTTTTGTAGAAAGAGTCCTCAAGGCCCAAGAAGGGGATACAGTAACTCAGGGATTGTGTACAAAGATAGGGTTTTGTAAGGGTACAGATGGGGGTATATATTTTCAGGAGAGATTAGTGGTTCCTACAAATATAGACTTGAGAAAAAAACTATTACAAGAAGCCCATCAGTCTAAATTTTCTATACACCTTGGAGGTACAAAGATGTATCAGGATTTGAAAAGAAACTTTTGGTGGGAAGGCATGAAAAGAAACATAGGAGAGTTTGTGGCTAAGTGTCTGAATTATCAACAAGTAAAAGTTGAACATCAAAGACCACCTGGAATGTTACAAACCCTGGAACTTCCAGAATGGAAATGGGACTATATCACCATGGATTTTGTGGTGGGATTGCCAAAAACAAGGTAAGGTCATGATATGATTTGGGTGATTGTGGACAGATTAACAAAGTCAGCACATTTCCTTCCAATTAAACAAAACCAGTCAGTTGACAATCTAGCTAAGTTGTACATAAAAGAAATAGTAAGTCTTCATGGGATTCCTTTATCCATCATCTCTGATAGAGATGGGAGATTTACTTCAAGATGTTGGAAGAGCGTACAACAAGCATTGGGAACTTCACTTAGATTCAGTACAACATTTCATCCCCAAACAGATGGTCAATCAGAAAGACCTATTCAGACACTGGAAGATATGTTAAGGGCATGTGCATTAGATTGGAAGGAAAATTGGGATGAACATCTTCCATTAGTGGAATTTACTTATAACAATAGTTTTCATGCAAGTATTGGTATGGCACCATATGAAGCATTGTATGGGCGACCATGCCGATCACCAACTTGTTGGAGTGAAGTTGGAGAAAGGAAACTAATGAAGTCAGAACTAGTGGAACAATGTACAGACAAGGTTAGAATGATAAAGGAAAGGTTGTTAACAGCACACAGTCGTCAGAAGAGTTACGCGGAGGAAAGACGTAGAAATCTGGAATTCGATGTGGGAGAGCATGTGTTTCTAAAGATATCACCAGTTAAAGGGGTTATGAGATTTGGAACCAAAGGCAAACTCAGTCCTAGGTTCATTGGTCCATTTGAAATATTAGAACGAATTGGTCTAGTGGCTTATAGATTAGCCTTACCACCACAACTCTCTGAAGTACACAATGTATTTCATGTATCCATGTTATGAAAATATCTACAAGATGATACTCACATACTTCAAATAATACCAGAGGAATTGAATCAAGATCTAACCTTTGAAGAAAAAGTGATACGGATCTTCGACCATAAGGAACATAAATTAAGGACCAAAATAATTCCTTTAGTCAAAATCCTATGGCAACATCACTCTGTCGAGGAAGCTACATGGGAAACAGAGGTAGAAATGAGGAAGACACATCCGAGTTTATTTGATTAAGTTATAGTATTACAAATTTCGAAGATGAAATTATTGTAAGGGGCGAAAATTGTAATGACCTGAATTTTTGTAAATTCAAAAAAAGGGCAGCCCCGGTGCACAAAGCTCCCGCCTATGCGGGGTCCGGGGAAATTTTTAGAAATTAATAAATTTTTTGTAAATTATTAAGAAAAATTAATAAAGTTTGAATTTTTAGAAATTCTGAGCTGGAATATTAGGTTATTGAAAATTCTCTTTTTATAGAGATTATATTATAAATTAAAACATAGAAATTATGGATGTACTTGGAAAACTGATTGAAATAACATTAAGTACGTTCAATTCTGAGTTAAAATAAAAAATCCTTATTTTTTCATTTGGGGGTAAAATGGTAATTTTACCCATATCCCATATCCAAGAAATAAGACCTCAATATTCATGAAGTACTTAGAAATACTACTCCAACACCACTAAGTACGCTCGATTCCGAGTTCGGACAAATATTGCCTATTATTCTCCAATTTTGGAGTTAAAAGGGCAAAAAGGTCTTTTCACATAAAAGTGGGGCTTTGAACCTTGTCAAAGGTTGAGCTAGTACCACTCCAGTGGACTCTGAACATTGTAGTTATAGGGGGTATACAAGAGCCAAGTGCTTTTCCCTCACCTCCCATTAACGTATGAGTGGTCTAAACGCCTCCTTACATGAGGGTTGTATTAACCACTTTTTGAGTAGACTTTAACTGGTAAATACTGGTCATCCTGAAATAAGGAGGAGTTGTCTAGTGAGAGGAAGAAATAAATTATCTTCAACCAAGTAAGACACTAATTGGTTGAATAATAATAAGAACATAAAATGATAGCAAATTATCTAACCCTAATAAAAATAGTAAGTGAGAAAAGGATGATCAAACAAGATGAGATCTTGTATGATCAAAAACAATAAGGAAAAAGAAACATAAATGTAAATTAGATTGTTATGTATGATATAGATAGTATTTGTATAGATGATATTACACCCAAATTACATAATCCAAAACTCAAGCTCACCATACAATGAAACTCTTATTACAATACAACACTCTCAAACAAAGCAAAATACATGTCTTCAAGGGTATACCTTGAAGATTATTCTCTTCAAGTCTTCTATCGTCTTCAGCTCCTAGCTCTCCTTCCCTATATCTGAGATATTGTAAATATCTCATCAAGCAATGCTTGGTAGGAGATTCAAGAAGCATAATAATTGACAATGTAATTCCAATACTTGATAATCCCATTATCCCTAAACATATTCACGTCTCTACTGTTTACTTTGTAAGTTATGTACATCCATATACGTACATACTATACATGGGTAAATCAGTTAAATTTATGAAAGTAGTCAAATATCATTCCTATCTAAGCTGATCAATTCTCTCCATTATGAGAATTCAATATTTTAGCTAATATTACACTGAGAATTTTCCTTCTTGGGAAATATTGGTAATATACAATTACCTAGCATTTCATTATGCTAAAACATAAGGCATTTCACTATGCCTATTCTCATATGCATCATAATGCAAAAGAATCAAAAGAGCTACCATGCTGTAGTCTGATCCGTATTAGCGCGCTCAGATAACTGCCCTGTTCACCACTGATACCACGGTAGAAAATATTATGTCACTACCCATATGGGGGGGTAGGACTTTGAAAGTGGTGGCCTTCCCATAAATTGCCCCACTCGACTTTTAGCGTCTCATAGGGCAAGGTATCATCAAATCATCAAATTTCAAGGAGCGGGTGGCCAAACCCTTATAACTCCTCTAGCATAGCATCCCCCTAGGCTTATGCCTATTAAAACAAACTCACAAGCCTCCAAGCTTGTATGTCAAATAGATTTAATATATATCAGACCATCTGTCTGTTTACTTAGGGCTGAAATATTTTCTAGTTCCTTATTCACTTATGGTCTGGTCCTTAACCATCTTATATGTGTTTGGTTGGATCATAAGGTTTTCAAGGAATTTAATACAAGTATTAACATTACTGTTGTCAACATAAGGTCATGAGTTCAATCATGTATATCCCATGTAAATGCATTCATCAAATCCTCCTACCTTCAAGGAGTGATCCCTTTTCCCAAATCATCCATGATCTTGACTGATGTATGTAATCTGTACATCCATACATATTGTCAATATATAGATTATGAACAATCCTATTGATCACTAGATCTGATATTTAGAATGATCTTTAGATCATTCATATCTAGGTATTTTTCTATCTCTAAGTCTTTGTGTGTCCATCTCCTTGATCTTGATCTTTCATAGATTCATTGATTGACAATCTACACATGTTGATAAAGATCAAGGTCCTAGATCTTCTATCTTCTATCTTCTATCATCTAGTTCTTCTTTGTTCTAAGTTCTATTATTGGATCATCCTTAAGGAGGATGATCTTGGTTTTCTTCCTTCAATCATCTTTGATCAAGGGTTTGGATTATCTAATCTAATGAACTATAACATGCATACTAATAAACATGCATACTAAGTACAATATAATATTCTTATTCTTATTGTTCTTGATCATCCAAGATCTAATGGATCTTGTTTAATCATCCTTATCTTACTTACTGTTTTTATTAGGGTTAGGTAATTTACTAACCTTTTATGCTCTTATTATTATTATTTAACCAGTTAATGTGCTGGTTGAAGGTAACTTATTTAAGCCTAAGTCTAGACTGCTCCTCTTATTTCCAATTGGCTAAGGCTTACTAGCTGAATGGGTGAACACAAAGTGGTTACTTCAATCCTCATATAAGGAGGCGTTTAGACCTCACAAACGTCAATGGAAGGTAGGGGAAGATCGAGGCTCTATTAGATAACCCCCTTAACCACTATGTTTAATATTCACTAGAGTGACCATAGCTCAACCTTTCATAAGGTTCTTATAAGCATGTTGACCCTAAGTACTCTTTCTAATAGATTTTAATTAAATCCATGAATATTTACAATGTCATTCATGGGGTTTATTATTCTCCTAGTTTGGGCCAAGGATTTGATAATCTTTATATTGTCCTAATAACTATAGCCCTTACTAATATTAAGTCAAAGTCATTCCTTCCTCTTATGTGTTCATGAAACTCTAATTTCCAATTAGATTACATTTTGGTGATTTATGCTCATTATATCTTAACAACTACTTAACATTTGAATATAATAATAAGATTTGACAACAATTAAATCATAAACTTTAAAGCATGGTTCCAATATAAATTTAACAAACATTTATACTAACATGCTCCTTATGAATGTAACTTAACCTAATGGAATAAAACTATACTTAAACTAGCATGTTCCTAAGTTACAATGGCATGAAATCATACTAACTTGGTCTTAAGTTACACTTGCATAAAATTACACTATCATGCCCCTAAGATAATTAAATCTAGCAACCTATGATAACAATCTAATCACATGTCATGCTAAAGTCTAAAAGTTACACTATCATGCTTTATAACATAAATCATATTTAAAATACTATTTTCAATTAATATAAAATGAAACTAATTACATTAATATTTTTTAGAAACCTTCACTTATGATCCAACCATTAGATATTAAATCTTTTCCTTTTGATCAAGGGTTTTAGTTATATTTAGGGGTTTTTCTTTATTAAGTTCCAAAGATCATATTGATTCATTTTTGTCATAATCCATCCATGATCTCCTTGGATTTCATCATATCAACATCCAGCCCATCCATCCCAAGGATCTGATCACACTTGATCTTATTGATCAAGTGGGTCCCTTTGTAATTTTTAGGGTTTTTCCTTCCATAGTGGGTAAATCCCTTAATATCTCTTAGATTTGTCCAAATAAACCATTTAGATACTTCATTTCAATATTATATCATTATTAAAACATATCTCCAAGATATGATCATCTCAGATCTTAAAGATCTTGGCAATTGGAAACTTGATTCCTAAATACAAAAATTTGTATTACATATTTTCTCCATTTTATCATTTCATAAGAAAATAGAGGTTTTAAGCTTTCCATAGCTTCTTTTCGATATCGATTTAGAGTTCATATGACTCCAGAATTAGATCTGGAAGTTTACAATCCATTCCTAGGGCCTAGATTTGATTTGGGCCCATTGGAATGGACGGCCCAGATTAGTCGGGCAAAAATGAGCCAGGCGGAATGCTCGGTTCGTTGTGCGTCCATTGCGGAGGTGCTACGAACGCTCTTGCCTGGGAAGTCCACGGACGAGTGCTGGACGAGCAAAACGCTCGTTGTCCCGCGCTCGTAACAGAGATGCAAGCTGGGTGCGTTCACTCAGGATAGTTTTCGATGCACGGTCGTTCTGCTTGGAATGACATCACATGTGCAGCAGGCACGTGGGAACAGTTCCGCGTGCGACATTTCAGCGCTGCGTTGCTCATGGCGTCCTGGGCCCCGTTCGATCAGGAGATCGGATAGTCCATTCTGGACCGTCCAATCAATTCCCTATCAATTGAGGGCCCAAAACTTATCCGATCTTTGTGAAAATTCTACCCTAGGGGTTTTGGACCCTTTTGGATCGATTGGAAGGATAAGATTTTTTTCTGAGCCCTTAATCATCCTAAATTAAAGGTTATGTTGTTTACTTTATTTTAACCATTTTATTACCAAAATAAAATTACAATAGAATAAAAATTTCATAAAACACTAGTAAACATGTACAGAAAGTATTCCCACCTACTTGATTGGAGAAAAAATGTCGATTATATGTCCAATTTAAAAGAATACCCTTTTGATGAAGAGATGGCCCAAGATCAACCTTTCTTGCGATTGCCGTTGTTTGAACTGTTGGATCTCAAAATTTTCTTGGGGGTTTTGTAGCTAAGGTATGGTGGGAAGTTTTGGATGATGTAATTGGTGATATTAGATCTGGAACAGAGTGCCTAATTGATTTTAGGTCTCTTGTTCCAATCTAGAAAGAAAAAGAAAATGAAAAGAGAGAGATCTCTTGGGAGTTTTAGGTTTTTGGGGATGGTTCTAGGTCTAAATTTTCAGGGAAAGTAAAGATAATTTTGTGGGAATTTTATGAACATTTTTGGAGGATTTTTGGGGTTGTATTTATAGGCATTTTAGGTCTTCTTTCATGATGAAGTGTAATAATGATGGTTCATTTTTTATTATTAATTTAGCATTGGATTCTCCCATGCTCCATTTTTCTTCCCCAAGACCAGCTGGTGTGGTTTGACCCATGATTTCACTTGGGCCGGCCATAGATTCGTTTTTGGGTCCCTTGTGGGCCCAATGTGTGCCCCACATGGTGTAAAAAGACCATTTTGACCTTTATGTATAAAAATTAGGGTTTATTCCCATGATCTCGGATTTGAGTGTACTTAGTGGCGTTGGATTCGTATTTCTCAGTAAATTCTAAATTTTGATGTCTCACATTTTGATTTTTGGGTAAAATTACTATTTTACCCTTTTGTCCAAAAAATGAAGAAAATTAAGGATTTTCTTCCGATTTTTGAATTTGTCGTGCTTATAGTCATTCTGAATGGTTTGCTAAGTTTAATTTCAATTGTACATGTCTTATTCTTTGATTATACTTTTATAAGAAGTATATTCTAAATAATCCTAATATTTTAGCCCAAAATTTCTGAAACTCAAACTATATTGATTTTCTCAATCAATTACAAAAATTGTGGTTATTACAATGAAAATGAATATTCTAATTACTATTGAATAATTAATTATCTTAAGATTTAACATGCTTCTTAAACTCTCCTACCAAGCATAGCTTGCTGAGATATTGTAAATGTTTTATGTTTACAACATCTCAGATACAGAAAGACAGGAGAAGATGTACACAACTAGAGGAATCCAGCAACAATACTTCTGTACTCAGGTATACATTTTATTTAAGGCTTTTGTATTGTGTAGTTAGTCATTTGAATTGTGATATTGGACATTTAATATAATGTTATAGGGACTATACAAGTGAACCACTAGATGGGTCCTATTTTAAGCAATAAATTTCTATCTTTTAGAAAACTATATATATGTATAGTGTGAGCATGACGGTGATATTTGGGTTTTTGAAAAAATGAATTTCAAAGAAAAATCTTTTACTGTTTTTGTATTTTAAAATTTAGAGGCACGCCATCTTTTGAAATGAACGCAAAAATTTTCATGAAAATCCAGGTGTCACACTCATCTTGGACGGTTTAGATGAAACTTTTGAGCCGTCGGATGGATTCTTGGGGCCCAAAAACCCCAGGAGATGAAACTTGGACATTGATTTTCAAGGATGGAGGAGATCCAGTGATGGGTGATCTGACAGTCTAGATCTAGACCGTCTGGCCCATAGCTGGTCACCTTTGTCAGACCACTTGTAATACGAGGCAACAGGTGTGGGCCCTGGTCGTCCCCACACCTGTAAGCCCAGATTAGATTTGGGCCATCCAATTTTTGAATTAGGAGCTTGTTTCTTTGATTAAGAGCTCATTTTAGCTCTGATTTTAGATCTGAAAATAATGATGCATTCCTTATTTTATGTAGAATCTATTCAAATCATGAGATTTATGTTTCTAATTGTGATTATGTGAGATAATTGATGAAATCCATTATGACAATCTTAGATCATGCCTAAGATGATCTTAAATTGAAAAATCTAATTCGATGAATGGATCGAGAAGGTATCAAAACCCTAAGATTGATGATCATAGTAAAATTTCTAATCCTCTATATAGGTTTATTTGATAAAAAATAGTACAGACTAAAAATCAGCCGTTGAAAATGGCTGAAACTTTAAAAATACAATTACTCACTCAATTTAAGTTTGATTTTCAATTTGTAAGATGCTATGGATAAATCTTGATGAGGGGAACATATTGAATCCATAAAAGCAAGATTTTAAGCATCAAAACTTTTTGTTAATAAAAAATACCCTTACTTACACCCTTGATCAAGTAGATCTAAGGTGATCAGAATTGAAAATCTAGATCCACTAATGATCTAATGATGATAAAATACCATGGGGATGGTTGGATTGGATTGATATGAAATAAATAAAGGTGTAGGCCCTTAAATGAGAAAATGATCACGAAAAATCTCAATGGATCTCCTTGATCGGATGGATCAAGATTGATCAGGCCAATTGGTCTTAAAAATTGAATGATCTAAGGTTAGGATCATGTTATAATGATGTTGGATCAAATAGAAACATAAAGAATCAAGGGTTTCTTTCTTGATGGAATATCAACCCTAGATCTAAAAAGATGGACAAATTGGATGGTTGGATCATAAGGACAACTTGATCACATACTTAATTAATTGTATTTTATAGTAAATTTGATTTAAGTATGATCCATGTCTATTTTCCAATTTTAGTGTAATTATCTTTAATTTCCTAGAATAAGATGTGGTAATATTATTAATTAATTTCTTTTAATAGCAAATTTAAATTCAGGTTAATAGTTTCAATTTTAGCATGATTGTCTTTAAATTTCTTAGAATTATTGGAGTAATTTCTTTTAATCATACAATTATGAAAAATACCTTAAAAGAGGTAATTAATGACATGTAGATGGACTTTCACTAAATATGCATACATCATGAAGTATAATCATAGTAAGGGCTATAGTTAGTACGATAATATAAGGGGTGGATTTTTCATTTCCTTGGCCCAACTTAGGAGCATAATAAACCTCCATGAATGGCATAGTAATGTTCATGGAATTAATTAAAATCAAGTAGAAATAAACTTAGGGCTATAAGCTCATAGGACCTTATTGAAGGATGAGCTAAGGCTATCCATTTCACGTTATTCATTATGGTTAAGGGGGTTTCTAATGAGCCTCGCTATCCCTCCACCTTCCATTGATGTTTGTGAGGTCTAAACACCTCCTTACATGAGGATTGAATTAACCACGTTGGGAATGGCATGTATTTGGTAAACCTTGGCCAATTGGAAATAAGAAGAGCTATCTAGATTTAGAAATGAATAAATTATCCTCAATCTAGTAAAAGAGTAATTGGTTGAGAAATAATAATAAGAGCATAAATGGTTAGCAAATTATCTAACCCTAATGCTAATAAAAATTATAAATAAGATAAGGAAGATCAAATAAGATCCAAAAGAGATCTTGAAGGACCACAAACAAAAAGAAAAGAAATATAATATAGAGTATAGTATTGTTTTATGATTTTACTTAAAGTGTAGATTGTGAACTTAGAAGGTTTGAAACCTTGATCATATATGATTCAAGGAAAATTAGGGCATCCCTCATAGGAATACATGTAGAAAGAATACTTGTATAAAGGAATAACTTTATATGTATGGTTTGACAGATCTGAATCAAGACCATGATGGACAATATGGAATGAATACCACTTGAGATGTATAAATCAAGACCTTGATACCACTTTGAGGTAGGTGGATGTACAAGAATGTATTAAGGATTCATATGTATACATACATAATCTTCTGTCTAGAATTATAGACCTTCATGATATAAGTATACTTGATACCTTAGAATAATAATGATCCAATCAAATGATCCAACCCCATGATCCAATTCGATTGATCCAATCTAATGATCTAATCAAATGATGAGAAATTAATGAGATGTGTGGATTAAGGAAACCCTAGGAATAGGGCATAAAAAATATTCCAACCTTAGTTAAACAGACACATCGTTTGATATGTATAATGTATTTTACATACAAGCATGGTGGCTTGTGATTTTTTTTTTTACACAACCCTAGGATTGGGGATGCTATGCTAGGAAAGTTATGAGGATTTGGCCACCCGCTTTCGGAAATTTATATGATGGATACCATGCCCAAAGAGAGGCTAAACGTCGGGTGGGCTAATCATTGGAAGGCCGCTACTGTGACAGCCATGATCCTCGCCCATGTGGACATGGATTTTGTTATTACCACAGTTGGTATTAGTGGATTATTATACAGTTATCCGGGGATGCTGTACAGATTTAGATTGCGACATAGTAGTCCTTGAGTATTTTACATTATGATGCACATATGATAGGCATAGTGTAATGCCATGGCATGATGAGATGCCCCTACATGAGTTCCTAGAAAGAAAATCCTTGTATGAGAATTGGCTGAATATTGATCTCTTAAGTAGGAGTATAGCTAGGGGAAGGATCAAATTTTGAACATTTTCACCATTTTAATGGATTTACCCTATACTACCTAAATGATATATATACCCTATGTTGAGGCAATCCATGAGTAGATAAACATGGTAGAATAATGACTGAGGTATGTATTCTTACATTAGTGAAGTAGTATATTTTTTTATCCCATAGCAAGTATAGCTTATTAAGATATTGCAAATGTTTGAATGTTTACAATATCTCAAATACATGGAAGGTGACTTAAGGAAGTAAAGCTTGAAGACTTAGAAGCTACAAGATTGGTCAGGGTATTTGCCTTGAAGATTTTGTAATCAGGCTATGTACTTTGTAATTTGGATTGTATTTGGACAAAAGATTGTAATTGTAATACAGGTGTTGTGTAAAAGTGAACTACTAGATGATTCTTGGTATTCAATAAAATTTTATTTAATACGAAGTGTCTATGTGTATTATGTACATTGAGGTGAGACTTGGGTTTTGTTACAAACAAATTTAAAAGAAAAGAGTTTCACTACATTATTTGTGAAATTTTTTTTACCATTAAGGGCCCTGCCTTTGAAAAATGTATTACAAAATGTGTTACAAAAACCCGGGTTGTCACACCCACGATGCCAACAGGATGACTCCAATTGACAATGCCTAGATTGGCGGTGAGAAGGGAGAGGGGAAAGAGGGGAAGAAAAAGAGGAACAAGAAGAAAGGGAAGAAGGAGAGGAAGAGAGGAGGAGAGGATGCTGACCGATGCCAATAGACGACCAGCACTTTGATCGACGGTGAGGAGAGAAGGGTGAGAAGAAAGAGAGGACGAAGAAGAAAGGGAAGAAGGAGAGGAAGAGAGGAGGAGAGGATGCTGACCGATGCCAATAGACAACCAGCACTCTGATCGACGGTGAGGAGAGAAGGGTGAGAAGAAAGAGAGGACGAAGAAGAAAGGGAAGAAGGAGAGGATGCTGAGGGATGATGACCAACATTGATGACACCGATAGACGATCGGCTGTGAGGAGAAAGAGAGAACAAAGAGTGGAAGAAAAAGAGGAAGAAGAAGAAAGGGAAGAAGGAGAGGAAGAGAGAACATCGAACGACACTCATGAGGCTGATCGAAGACCCATTCCCAAATCGGTGGTGAGGAGAGAATGGAGAAAAGAAAGAGGGAAAGAAAAAGAGGAAGAAGAAAGGGAAGAAGGAGAGGAAGAGAGGAGGAGACCAAGAGAGGACACTGATGGCATCGACTGACATTGATCGATGCCAATGACGCCAATCAACCACCCTTGCCCCAATCAGCAGTGAGGAGAGATGCATGTTTTAATAGGAACTAGCTAAAGAGGACATTGAATAGTTTCACCTAGCATGTTTTACTATGATAAATAGTATAACCACATAAAATGGATGATATATAAGCAAAACTAACATGATGCATGATTTAAACTTGGAAATTACATGAAATAAAGTAACCAAAAGTGCATGAATTAAGCATGAAAGTATGCATGAACTAAGATGTAGACTAACCAAACATTGAATGCATGAAATTAATTGACTAATGCATGGAAACCTAAACTAAACAAGTAACATAAAGTATTAACAACCAACTAATATATATGCACTAATCAGAAGTGGAATGCAAATGATTCATTACATTGATAATGCATTAATTACAAGTAAGAATGGAAAGCATGGTGCACATGATTATGAGATCTAAAAGCATGGAATAAGTTGCAAGCTAACCTAGATAGAATACATGAATGGAATACATGAACAACTAACCAAAACAAAATAAATTTTTAAGGAGAAACACTTGAAAATTACATGCATGAACCATCGGAAGTACATGAATTAAGCATAAAAGTATGCATGAACTAAGATGTAAGCTAACCAAACATGGAATGCATGGAAACCTAAACTAAACACGTAAAATTAAATATTAAGAGCCAACTAATATGCCCTAGCCTGAATTGGAATGTGAATGATTCATTAAATTGATAATGCATGAATTACAAGTAAGAATGGAAAGCATGGTGCACATGATTATGAGATGAACCTAAGATAAAACACAAATATATAAGCATGAAAGGAATAACTAATAGCCATGAAAAACTAATTATAAAAGTGATGCACAACCTCTAAGGGGAGCGCGCACCCTACTTAGAACTAATTACAATACCTAAAAGTAACTTCTAATCTATCTTATATCATCCAAATATCAAACAACAATGAACATACATATGAAATGGATAGGGGAATTTAAGGAGGAAGATGGCAACACACTTAATCTAAGAACTACACACACACACACACACACACACACACACACACACACACACACACACACACACACACACACACACACACACACACACACACACACTTCCCACCTCATAATTTAATCATCTTATTTTGCTTAAAGTTCTTTTATTACTACAGTTTTTGTACTTCATTGGTTATGACATTTCTTTAGTTCTATAGGAGTGTTTCTACAATATTTTGTGGTGCAAGTAAACTGTGGAAGCTTAGTGATAATCAAATACATATAGTCATTTAGAATTAAGAAGTTCAACCCTTAAGAAATCTTATGAATGACCATTAGCAACCTAGCTATGTTCACAGACTCAGTGTGGGATGCATCTTTCCCACTAAGAGATATGAAATTGAAGCAGTGGACTTAAACTAGTGAAAGGTCTATGGGATTTATAGCCCTTTTACAAATATCTATACTAAGCAGGCTTATATTTTGATGCATCCTTTATCTATTTTGTTAGAGGTTTGTTTGTTACATATCTTACACATTGTACATTTATGTGCATGGATGGAGATGGAGTCTCCTTTATTTTGTTTTTTACTTAAACTATGTTTATCAGGGACATCGCATTCGCATGTGAAAAATGTGTAAGTCTAAAAAATAGAGGAGACTTTGCTGAATTTTTTATAGAAATGTAGGGTTAATTTCTCTAAAAATCTTGATGTTTAGAAAAGAAACACGACACTCTAGATTTTTAAATGCTAATTCACTTAATTGTGTTTAAGAACAAAAGATGGGTGTGTGTATGTGCTTGAAGACAAGTGGTAATTAAATTCTTAAGAATGACAAGTGGTCATAGTACATGCTTGATCATTTTGATAAGAATGACTTATAACATGTTTTTAAAAATGGACATAAACAAGAGGCAACAAGACATACATGCAAGCTAACTAGTAAATGCTTTAAGATGTATCTCTTGATTATTGAATGGTAGTCATAGTTGCCTACATAAAGCTAGATTGTATCTGTCATGTTTATATGAGTGCAAATGAATGTGTATATAGATGTGCTATGTGATGACTAGAATCATCCAAGTTATCATTGCTTTACTTATATCTTGATTTACTTAGAATCATGCAAGTTAACATTGCTTTACTTATAATTATGCAAATTAGTTTCCTGGTTTAGTATTAGAAAGTTTAAATTTTGAAATATTTATTCTTTAGAAAGTTTCTATTTTCATGCATGTCTTATTTGATTTGATTTTTGTTTGTTTGTGGCATATGTCATATCGGTTTGGTTTCTTTAAATGAATTATATGGCCTTTTTTTATGTCATTGTTCTAATATCATTGTGTTCTTCTTTGCAGTAACAATGGAATGAGAAAAACGTCAAACTAAAGAGCATGAACAAGAGGCCAACATGAGCACTACTCCAAAGAGAAAGGGTAGAGGGTGAACAACAATTGAAACGAATATTAAGAGAAGTCTAAGGGAATTAAAGAAATTGTCTAATACAATAGCAGAGGGCAAGAGATTGGTGAGGGTGCAGCTACACCCACTTATAGTAGTTTCCTCTACTCTATAGTGAGAAGCATGGTTCCTATCACATTTGAGGATTGGAGACTTGTGCCATCCTTGAAAAAGATTCAATATTGGAAATGGTGAAGGTATTAAAACATTAAGTACATGTATTATATAAATTATAGCTTTTCTTAATTTCTAAATATAGTAATTTACTATGTACAATTTGCATATTGCCTTTGACGTGTTGAATGACAAGAAGATGCTTGCTTTACAAGGGGTTACTGAGCAAGGGAGAAAATAGAAGAACTACCTTGTTTGTAATTACATAGCTCTTAAATGTCAATGATTCATCAAGGCTATACATGGTGCCTTCCATTTACTCTGACGTCATTGACTAGAAGGTTTGGAATGCATTTGTACATAACTGCACCTTCGTCGAATTTGAGGTATGTACAGAAACGATATTTCATTTAATTAATTACATGTAACATCCCATTATTAAACTTGATCATGCATGTACAAATGTGCAGGGGAAGAGTGCAAGGGGAAGAAAGGTGCATGAAACAAATATGCAGCACCACCTATTTAGGTTAGGCTAAGCTCATTTAGAAGAGAGTGAAGTAAGCATCTATGACAATTTATCCCTTCAATTTAATGATACTATAGTTATATACATGTTGTTCTCTAACTATAGTGTCTTTTCTTGACCACAAAAGAAATTTGGGACTATGGAACCCATTGATCGATCCATTCTTTGAAAGATGGTGTATTCAGTGGGTCATACTGGCAACAAGTTCTTAGATGAAAGTACTGTGCAAATTTCTTTTCGCATAGTAAGTGGTTCCACTTGTTTATAAATTTTAAATAATTAATTAGATTACATGAACATGTATTTTTAATTAAATTTTGCGGGACATTCTTACCCAAGAAAGAACTACTATAAGAACTCTAAGCAGCATTGTTGCCAATGAGGACATCCTGTATAGTGCTATGGGCAATAAGAAGGACCACCCTAGTCAAGTTAGGGGCATGGCTCATGGTGTTGTTCCTTCTAAATTCTTTGATAAAGGATGTTTACCTCAAGTTCAAGATGATGAGGAGGCCTACAATGAGCTCGTTGAGAAAATAAAGACTGATATATTTAGTCAATTACATTAGGGATGTTTGATGATTGTCACTCCATCCCCTATTCATAATTCTTGTAGCACCCTTGTACCTCCATCAACTGATAGTTGCAATCCCTAACTGAAGTAGATAATGAAGTACGTCCAACACTCCTCAAAAAGGAAATTTCTGCCTAGGAGGTATATACATAGACAAAACTAGAAAATTTCATTATCCTTTTGTAATAATTCTCTATGTCAACCTCTCTATTGTATATTTGATTTGCAGGTGGGTCAATGCCTATTGGCCTTGGATTCCTGTTGAAACATCATGGAAATTGTTTTATGATATGAGCATGAATCAAAAGTTTTGCATGAAATTAGTATGCCACCAAATACTAAGTGGGTGTCCATTACCATGTCTTTGAATGCTAATGTTTGCCTACCATTCCTTTTAGAAATAGAAAATATTATAATTGTTGGGTAGGCAGATGCATATCACATCGCTTTTGATAGAATCCACAATATGCATCTTATCATAGTACCTTCCTCATCAATATTTTTTAGTTAGAGACCTCAATTAATTGTTTAATAACTTCATACAGTTAATCAGCAACAAGATGCAGCATCGA
The DNA here is from genome assembly GCA_035236585.1 of Warburgia ugandensis. NCBI lineage: Eukaryota > Viridiplantae > Streptophyta > Magnoliopsida > Canellales > Canellaceae > Warburgia > Warburgia ugandensis. The sequence continues at coordinate 44,106,925 of CP141128.1, forward strand.
GATCCGTCACCTTTCCAGTATCACCTATTGTTGGTGCACTAATGGAACATGTATTTGTATATATCTTTCTTTCTTTTTTTTTTCCATCATAAATTATGTCCTCTTCATTGATTAATATTATTTAGCTGAAATTTTTTACATGTCTTATAGCAGCTGTCCAAGGAGTGTGTGGAAGTCCCACCTAACATGCCCCAATCCCTAAGGTTAATCTATGGTCTCATCAACGACCATATCGCAATCAACCTTATATGAATCAAGCAAGTTCTTACTGAGGACGTTGTTGAAGTTTTGCTTATGGCAAATGACCTATTATGAGTTTGCCTATGGGATCAACTCGAGCATGCTCACATTGTCTCCTAAATGGGTTATATGTACGTACTTGCTTATAAAATATTTGATATTTGCATGCTATATTTTCATGTTATAGGTAATAATCATTTCTTTTATGTAGCTTCTTGAATGATACGACTAGCGTTTTTTAAGTTAAGGTACATTTTACCAATTCCTTGACCTTGACATCACTTTTGGAGTGGTGGAGCAATGGCCATAGAGAAGCGTGTTCAGGATATTTTACTAGGTTTCTTTCACTGCTCTCAGAGACAGGGCTTAATGATTCTCTATAATAGGGGGTAAGTTTTAATTTTCTTATTTTCTTGCCAACTTATTTATACTTAGGGATTTTCAACTTTCGTTACTATTCATATGACTGTCTATGTAAGTCTCATTTGATGTTGCTTGTTTTGAATGGGCACGGTGGGCATACTTTCTTTTTTGATTCTTATGGATTGCACATTCATCCTGCTGTCATATAGATTATAAATAAGTAAGCATTTATTTTTTTTCATGTGTTATGTGTAGATAAGTAATTTGTTATTAATCTACATTGCATTTGAAATTTAAATTTGTAGAGTTTGGTTTGAATGGGCTAATATCACCAAGATTACACAACCACCAAAAGTCACTAGGAAGAATGTGAAGGTATATGAAATATTTAATTACTCTAAGTTACCATTAATTAAACCTACATTATTACAAATCATATTTATGGGTTCTTTTTGTTGTCCTTGTTGCATAGTTCCCTAAACAACAGTATAATTATGAGTGCAAGTATTATGCCTTGAGATACATGAGGACCCTCATATTCAATAGTATTCTTTTCTCCCATTTAAAAAATGTAGAATACTTTTTACTTTTCATAATCTTATATTTTTCTATAATTTTTCTATATCTAATTAAAATTTTTGAGCTTAATTAAATATGTTGTATTTTAGGCTACTGTCCTTTCTGAGTGGGTAAACGAGAAGAGTTATGCCAGAGAAAATCTTAATGAGATACAAATTGAATGGCTGAATATGTAATGAGTTTTAATTAGATCACTTGGAGTAACTACATGAACTTGAAATACATAATAAAGTATTTTTTTTTATTCACTTGTGAGTGTTCCTTTAGATTTTATTATTTCCTTTGATAATATATGTATGTATTTTAAGAGATGAACGAGTGGAAATTTGGAGTGTGGGAATAAATGCATATGGATGAAGTGAATTTGAAGCTTGTACATGAAGTGAATATGTGGCGGTTGATTTTCAATATGTTCATTGAATTATATAACCTTTATGAGATGAAGAATGAGAGGGTTACTTAGAGTGTGAAAGTAAATGCGAATATATATGGATTTACAAATGAAGCGGATGTGGATGTTATAGAGAATGCATGTGTTTTAGTTTCTTTTATAAATTATTTTCAAGATAGATGTGGATGGATAATGATAAGTTTGGATGTTTTGTACCCATTATAGATGTACTATGTGTTATATTGTAAGAATGATCTGGTGTATCAAGAAAGATGTGGATGCATGTTTTGGTTTTTTATGTTTATTAAGATTGTTTGAAGTATTAGATAGAATGTTTGTTATTCAATGTATACACATGTGGTAGTGTATCAAGAAAGATGTGGATGTGTTGTAGTGGATGTTGGTTTTTCAAATTTGTGGAGATTGAAGTATTAGGTGTATATGATATTTGTTATCTAATGCATACAAGTGGTATTGTATCAAGAAGTGGATGCGTCTTTTGAAGTTGCTTAGGTAAAAACGACTTCAAAAGTCACCAACTTTTGAAGTCATTTAGTCTAAGAGACTTCAAAAGACAAGTAGTTTTGAAGTTGCTTAAACTAAATGACTTTAAAAGTTTGTGACTTTTAAATTCGTTTAGTCTAAGTGACTTCAAAATTTTAAAGTTGTTTACCTAAACAACTTTAAAATTTTGACTTTCCAAGTAGGCTTGATAGAAATTGCTTTGTGGGCCACTTCGATTATCCTTTTTAACAACTTTAAAAGCCCTTGTTTAGTAGCGATTAGAAGATTTTGAGTGATATTTGTGAAAGGTAAGATGATAATACTATTAAATGTTTAATTTTGGCCAAAATACCCTTAATTTAGCATTTCATTAGATCATCTAACTCATCAATTTAATAAGTTTTAGATAAAATATGAATTTTAGCTTAAATTGACCATCCAATGGTTAATTTGTCAAAATTAATTGTTAGATGATCATCAGAGCTAATTAGATGCTTAATGTATGATTATATGACTCTAATCTAGTCTTATATTTTGCAAATCAAATAGATCGTGATTAAGATGGCTAATTAACGATGCAAATTATCTAAGAGGGCATTGAATGAACCAGATCAATCACAATGCAAGATGTCATGGTTTCCTAAAGGAAAAAGAATTTTAATAAGAGGAAAGGAGATCATGGCGAAGATTGCCTAAATAAGGATCAAATTTGGAATGAAGAGGCATAATTCAAGGAGATGGAAGTTTTCTAGTTGGAAACTAACTCCTCATCATAAGGAAAGGATAAGGAAAGTGGGAGTGAATAGAATTAGGAGGGGAAAAGCTTTGTAAGAGGAAACTCGTGGGAGTCCTAGGGATGATTTTGAGTTTTGTTTTTATTTTCCTTTCCTCGCTAGTGTTTTCTTCTTTGTTTTTCTTTTTAGTTATCGTCGTTCCTTTGTCTTCCATACCTCCATTAGTTCATCTAGCCCACTTCTCTTCTGTTGTTTTTGTTTCCATTCATCATCTCTCTCTTTTTTTACTGCACTACTCCTAGACACTCTCTTTTCCCTTCTCAATTTCCAATAGGAAATCGAATCCAATTCCCTTCCCTTGTCATCGTGCCCAACCACCATCTCATCTATTTATCACTCGTCCTCCCCTCTCTTCATCACACTGCCAAACTCTCCCTGTCCTCTGTCACATAGACAGATGACATTTTCCCCCATCACCACTCTTCCTTACACTATCTAGACCAAAGCAGCCCCTCCATTGCACATCACCGACCTGTCATTTTTTCATTGTAGCCATCACCTCTACCCAACGTCCTCTGTCCAAACCGACACACACCGCACAACTCTTCCTGTATTCACCGGCATCGTTGTTGGACTGTAAAACACTTCACTAAAAAATCTCCGTCACCAGCCAACAACATCATCTTACTCCTCTTTCCATCAATTTTTTGTTTTACGGGAAAAAGAAGGAACTTTTAGGGAAAATTCCACTTTTGCCCATAGAACTATAATTCCATTACATTTTTTTGTCCTGTTACTGTTCTTATCTATGTTTTGTTTTATTCCTATTATATTATCTATGTTTTGTGCTATTCCATGATTAATCTAGGAACTGTTTTATCTATCCTTATTTAATTGAATCAATGGCTCTGCTTTTAATCAAAGGATACCTTCAATTTCTCATCTGTTTTAAATCCGATTTTCAATCAACTTTTAGATTTTGTTTTTAGGATAGTCTAAAGGTTTTTTTTATTATTTCCGAACTTCAATATGATATTAAAAAATCAGATATGAGCTGTTAAAACTAAAAATCCTTATCTAGACTAGATCTTTGCAATTTTTGAGAATCTACCTAATCTATCCATTGGATCATTAATTAGATGAACTAGAAAGATTCGATGAAGGCTGATCAAGATTTAAAATATCAGATTTGATGAAATTGACCATAATCAATCTAGGGAGGAGAATTTTTTTTTCTTTTTTTTCTTTTTTTATAGCTAAATTTCTTTCTTTTTGAGTGGGACTTCTGTAATTTTCATTGATTAAATATATTTGAAGTCTAATTGACTTTCATTTAATTTTAATTTTAAAGAATTTAATTTTATTTAAACTCCAAATTATCAAAGTGAGTCCCTGTGGGATCGACCCGTACTTGCACACGCTACACTATAATAGCCTGTGCACTTGTGGTAAAACAACAAATATAGAGGTGGACCAATCAAGAGAGAAAACACACTTTTCATTTTCCATCCTTTCCACCCACCCAATTAGGGTTTCCACATTTTTGTCTTAAGGAAGGAGCCACTTTCTAAGAAGATGACACTTCCCCCTTGCTTAGTTCTAATATTTGGTGGTTTCCTAATTTGGAAACCCCTAGATCTACTCAAATCAAAGCACATTGAAACCCTAGTTTTGTCTCAATCTTTTCTACCCTTTTCCTTCCCATTTCTCTTTCTTTCCAACAACAAAAATACATTGTAATTAGAAGGGAAGGAGCTCCATGCCACCTTCCTAAGAAGGTGATGCCTCTCCCCCTTTCTAATTACATGGTAGCCACCCTACATCACCATGATGTCACCTTGTTGCCTTGTTCCTCTACCTAACTTTCCTACCTTGAAGTCCTAGATCTAAATCTACTTCTCCTTCCTAGTATAAGCTCCATCCAATTGGAAACCCAAATATCTATAAAGTAGAGGTTTAGTGATAAAACCTTAAAAGTTGCACCTAGCTTGGGATCTTTTGAAGCTTTTGACTTTCGATTTCTTTTGGCCTACTTTCTATTGTATATGTCAAGTATTTTTCCTTTTTTTTTTTGCACTTCAATTCTAGGCTAGTACTTTATTTGATTGCCTTATCTTCTTGCATTGCTTCTTTGTTTTGATTTTCCTTGCACACTCATAATTCCTCCTAGCTTTCCCTTAGTTCTTTGCTTCTAATTTCTTAGTTTATTTCTTATTAAAAAAAAATCCAAGTTAATTCTCTTGTGGTAGGATAGCCACGAGAAGGAAAAGCTTGAATCATTGATTTCCCTTCTTGAATTACACATTTTTTGGCTTGAATTTGGAACTAGTTCTAAGCATTTTTTTTATCTTAACTAGACCCATCATTCCATCCATCTTTCTCTTGGATTTCACTTACATGTCATTTTCATTTAGTTTGAGAGCAATTGAGCATGTTGGATATTTCATTTGAATCAAGTTTCAAGTGTGGGAAGAATGCACATTTTTCATGTTCCAATCTATGTGTAATGAGCACTATATTTGATGTACTTTGGCATTCAATCAATGAAGTTGCATAAGGATTATTGCTCAAGATTATTTCCAGTAGTAAAGTACTTTAGATCTTGAGAGTTATCTTGCATAAAAAGTGCTCATGAAGTTACTTCCCATGCTTGATTTGATTTGAAGTTCTATGTGCTTAAAATCTGAAAATTTCACCTTCAATCCATATGCTTTGTTTTAAGCCATCAAAACATCTTATTTGCTTGAATTCTTAGGAATCCATTTAGTTTTGTAGGTTGTTTATTAAGTGCATAGCTTAGGTTACATGTTAGTTTACTTTTGAATAATTAAATCTGGCCATCATTGAAACCATGAACCATGTGCACCATCCATGGATCGTGCACATGGAACTTGGGTTAATTTCCTTCGATTCTTGATTAGTCTGGTCACTTAATCATGTTTTGAAAGTTGTTTACATCTTACTTTAGGTTTAGAAAGTTTCCTTTTTTATTTTTAGAAGGTTCCATTTTTAGAAGTTTTAGCTTTAGGAAATGTTAGTTTATGAAAGTTTCACTTTTGATAAGTTTTCTTAATTTATATTTTCTAGATTCATTCATGTTACTTTTGCATTAGTTTCCTTTAATTCAATGCACGTTAGTAGGAAAATTTCTAATTTCATTGAATATTTTTGGTTTTGGAAAGTTTCCTTTAGTTTTAGTTGCTAATTTAGTGCATGTTTCCAATTTCATGTTACCTACTTTCCTAGATTAAATTCAAATTCAATTCAATCTCTCTCTTTGTTTGAAGTTAAGAACCTTAAATAAGATCCATCCAACATAAAACTATGTGAGATTCCTTGTGGGATTGAGCTGTCTTTTGTGTATGTAGCATCCCTAATTTTTAAATATGAATTTAAGTAAATTTTGGATTATCTTAATGTTTTTCATGAAAATTAAACTCGAAATAATTATTTCATAATAGCAATTTAAGTTGAAGATAAAGTATAACTTAGAGATCTTAAAGAAGATCTATAGAGATTTATAACTCATGTGAGTTTAGAGTTAATCTTTCTTTTAGAGGGTTATATATAAATTCTAAAATTTTCTTTAGTGAAAATTAATTGTTAGTTGGTCTCATTATTCTTGTCTTGGTCAACTATTAGGTAATTGAATTTAAATACAATACCATATATATATATTGAGTTTATGGACATTTTTAAGTCATATGAAACCTAGGAAATGATAGAGGCCATTTTTGTTTAACCTAGAGCCTTTAACCTTCCCTGAGTTATTTGCACTAGTTAGCCCATTGAGCCTTTTCTTTGTCCACTAGTCAACTTTTACCCATATTTAACCCTTGTAGCATATCCATTACCCAATTATTTTGGGAAATATGTAGAGATGGATGAAGGATTATCTTAATAAAAAGTGTGGATAGTACAATCTAGGAGATCAAGATATAGAGGCTACAAAGAAGAAAAATTTAGAAAAAGTCTATATTCAAAATTCCAGGAAAAAGTGAAAAAGAAGATAGCCAATGAAGAGAAGGATGTTCATCCTCATGTGTAGAAAACAAGTTTGTGAATACTTCATAGAAGACTTTTAAATATTTATCAAAACATCTTTGTTTACCTTATATCCCTTTCTTTGATAACCCTATCATAAGCCTATGTTTTATCTTATTAAAAGTCCCTATTCATCTTAGAAATAGTATGGTTTGGATGTGGTTATGAATAAGTAGGTATTTTCATAGATTGTAACATTATTTAATAGTTGATATAATTTTTCATGAAACCATTATCAATTTTTTTCTAAGTTATCGTTCTTTGCTATGAGATATGTGAGAACATTATTCTACTCACATATTAATGAGAGATTTACCTATTTCTGAGTGACTTCTTTGTGAGTGGTGAGAATATCCTATGAATTTGCAATCAAACATACTTTAGGATGGTAATTTAGGCTATAATTTGCTTGGAGATTGAGGATTATGTATATATTGTCTATATTAACACACTCACATTCTAGTGATTGATTAATATTATGATATCTTTAATAGAAGGATAGAGTTTTGAATTATTGGTTATTTCCATTAGAATGCTAAAGTTAAGAATTTGATGAATTCTAAATAAAAGAAAATTCTATGAGAGAAACAAAAGGACTTTCATAAATGTTTTTGTAGAGAAATATAGGGAGAGGAGAAAAGACCTACACATGGTCTTTATTGACTTAGAGAAGGCTTATGATAGAGTCCCTAGAGAGTTAATATGGAGGGTGTTAGGTGTTAAAGGGGTTTCTCAGGGGTATATAGACATAATTAAAGATATGTATGAGGGAGCAGTAACAAATGTTAAGACCACTAGTGGCGTGACTGGTGATTTTCTTGTCACTGTCGGATTGCACCAAGGATCGGCATTGAGTCCATACCTTTTCACATTAGTTATGGATGAGTTAACAAAACATCTGCATGAGGAGATTCCCTGGTGCATGCTATTTGCAGATGATATAGTCCTACTTGATGAGACAAGGGAGGGTGTCAACATAAAGCTAGAGCTATGGAGAGAAGCAGTAGAATCGAAAGGATTTAAAATTAGCCGAACTAAGACAGAATATATGGAATGTAATTTTAGCAAGGAGAGTAGGAGTGGAGCACCAGTCAAGATTGATAACCAAGAGGTCCCCATGAGAGACCACTTCCGATACTTAGGATCATTGATCCATGAGAGTGGAGAGATTGAGAGGGAGGTTACCCAGAGAATCCAAGCGGGTTGGAACAAATGGAGATGTGCATCGGGGATTTTATGTGATCGGCGGGTGCCACTCAAACTAAAGGGAAAATTCTATAGGATGGCTATAAGGCCGGCCATGCTCTATGGATCAGAGTGTTGGGCAGTTAAGGAACATCATACTCATAGGCTGAGTGTTGCAGAAATGAGGATGTTGAGATGGATGAGTGGTAAGACAAGAAAGGATAGAATTAGAAATGAAAATATTAGAAGAAATTTAGGAATAGCACCAATAGGTAACAAGATGAGGGAGATTAGACTTAGATGGTTTGGACATGTTCAAAGGAGGCCAACAATGGCACCAGTTAGAAGGAGTGAGGCAATACAAGTTGAAGGTTCTAAAAGGGCAAGGGGAAGGCCCAAAAGAACGTGGATAGAAGTGGTGAGGAAAGATTTAAAAACTTTGGGACTAAATGAAGCCATGGTATTTAATAGAGTGGAATGGAGGAATAAGATTCATGTGGCCGACCCCTAATTGGGATAAGGTCTTGATGATGATGATGATAAATGTTTTTGAAATATTTATGAGTGTCATTTTTGAAAACCTTATAACTCATTCACTAGGGGTAACCTAAGGGTTTAAAGGCTTTCTAAATATACTAAATATAGACAATAACACCTGTGAAAGTTGTTAGGATTTTTTTTAGATTTATTATTTTCTATTTGTTAGTTTTGCTCGAGGACTAACAAAATGTAAGTTTGGGGTTATTTTATACATGTAAAAATATGACATATAATACCTCTATATTTAATATTTTTAAACCTGAAAATTTACTTCAATATCAATAATTAAGGTTTATTTTACATTTTTTAGGATTAAGGTACAAAAAAAAAATGATGTTTAGCATTTGGAGTCCTAAAAAAGAGCAAGGCCACTATACAAAATATTCCATGGTCTCATATGCCATAAAATATGAAGTCCAATAATTTAGAATGATAAATGGGTACTATTATCAGAGTAGTAAAAAACCTTAAAAGAATTGCCTGACCTTATCTATACAAAATAGGGTGTTTTTAACAAAAGTAAAGGTGACTCAACCTCATATGCATGCACATATTCCACCACCTTGGGAAGCTTGTAGGAAAGCTCAAATCACATATAATGGATACAAATATATAACAGGCTTTTCCAAAAGAAAACAAGTTAGAAGACTGAGGCCTGCATGAGGACACATTCTACTTACTCTCTTTCTTCCTCAACCAAAAGAGGGGACAACCAAAGTAGTTGGATGACTTTCCCATATAAGATGGTGTACCCCCATTTATTACATGTTTTCATAAGAGAGAATTAAGGAAGAAAGGTGGAGAAAATAAAGGAGGTGAGGAGAGAGACAATATATGGAAAGTCTACGGTTGGCAATCACCATTTTAAAGAATTTAAAGGCCAAGATCTATCCTTGTTTATGGATATCCTAAAGTAATTGATGGGAGGTCACTAAATCAAGGATAAACATGAGAAGCAAGACTACAAGGAAAACTAGAACATCACATCATTAGTGGAGTATTTTTTCGATGGGCTGCCTACCATTTTTCAAGAAGCCATAATGTGTTCTCCCTAGGCCGAAAATGTGTTTTTCACTTAAATTACATTGGAAAGAGATAAAAATGTTGTCTGGGAAAGAAATAAGGAGGAGACTTAGAGTGGATAAGAAAATCTCATGTAATACAAGCCATCCACTCTAAGGCATAATGATCCAACAGATAAGAAGAAAGGAGTTATAAATTAGATCCTTTAAGGCAAGGAAAACTTCAAGAAATCTCAACCACTTAAGCTAGGTTAAAAGATGATCCAAAAGTGTGGAATGAAGTAGAGAAAGAGCCATGCAACTTTAGCCACCACCTTACTTTCCCATGTAAAGCTTTCAAAGCATTTATAAGCAAAGGAAATGGGAGGCATCCTTCTATGATAGAAATACAGGTGATTTCAAAACGAAATTTGTAGGAAATTCCCCAAGGCATGCTAGCACAAGATATACATCTTATCATCTTCACCATCAAAGAAAGAAAGGCCCTCATCCAACCCTTCATCTATGTAGGCTAAGGATTCCACCTTATCTCCTCCCTTCCTCTTTATTTCCTCTCTCTTTCCTTATTGTTATTTCATCTTCCCACTTTATTTTTATTTGTATTACAAGTCCAAATCCCCTTCTAATCCAATGTAGGTACCTCCTTCGATGAGTTACACGCCCTACCTTGTCCATTCTTTTATCTTTTCATCCATACTTCCCTTTCATCTCAACCATCCCTTCTATCCTTTTTTGTATGATCTCAAGCCTTCACCTCTCAGGGTTCCCACTCCAAAAACCTATAAATACAGGTGAGGTGAAGAGGAGAACCATCTCTTACTATGCATAGAATACAAAGTCAAATACAATAGAAACAGAGGGAGAGAGATCACTCTCGCCATCTCCCCTTAGAAGTTACATGTCCAGATCTTCAAGATAAGAGGTAAGAGTCCAGCTATTCCATTGAACCATCCATTCAATTCCTTTACTTCAAGGCATGATGTGTGAGTTGGGAAGGAGATGCATCTCCAAGTAATTATTGTAGCTCATCTCCTTAAGTAAGGAGCTTTATTCTTCCTTCAATTTGATACTAAGGTGGGACACCAAGGCTAATGGATGCACTCCACCTTAGTTCTCTTTTTGATTTTTCTTTTGACGTAGGACATTCAAACTTAAAGGATGCCACCTACTTAGTTTCTTTTGATATCATTATCTCTCTAGACTTACACCTTGGTTGCTTCTCTTTTTTGTTTTCATCTCCCTTTCATCACACATTAAGGTGGGATGTCCATCTTTAGTAGATGCCCTCACCTTACGTCCATTTTCTTTTCTTGTTTCATCTTATTTCCACACCCCAAAGTGGGATGTCCAATCTAGATGGATGCACCTCACTTTGATTTCCCTCTTTTCCTTTGATTTTACTCCCTATGGCCACCCTCTACTTGGAGGTTTGGTAGAAGGAAGTGTTGTCCTTGCTCTCTCCTAAGAAGGCTACCCTTCCTAGAGTTTCAAACTAAGGAGGAGCATAAACCTCTTTCCCATTGCCCTTTCTTCTTTCTTTTCAAAATGGATGGGTTTTCATTTTAGGATAAGTGTTAGGCACCCACTTCTTTGGCAACCTTAGTATTTTTTCTTGAGGGACTTATTGGATATGGTTGAGAAATACAATGGGAAAGTAGCATATTGGGAGACTGCCCTCTGTGCTTGTCAGCTACAATTAATGTGCCTAAACAAGTAAATGTAGTCGCATAGAAGATGACAATTTGGATGTCATTTAGTGTTTATGGGTTCAAAAGAAGTGTACAAGCTCCTATTGAGTGACACAACAAGAGTGCCCTATAGTATAATTCAAGCCTAGTTGAAGGAGTTCTACTTTCTTTCCTTTTATTGCTTATGTATCAAAATTCATAATGACATTTCATTAATGACATTATTTTTTATTATTAGTTTTCTTTAATTCTAATTTGTTATTTTGTTTCCTTAAATGTAAATATTTTATTTAGTAACCTTCCTTTCATGATTAGCTAGGTTAAAGCAAAAGATTTTAAATGTTAATTAAAACTTATGTAAGAGTCTTTGTGGGATCGACCTATATTTGAATTATCTATTCTATAATAGAACCATGCACTTGCAATATAAATTAAAAATCACATCAAGTTTTTTATGCCATTTCTCAGGACTTGTAATTGAGTTTTAATTAAGATCAAGATTATAATACTTTACCACTAGTTGTAGGTTTTTTGGACTACATATAGAATAATTGCATTTTTTTCTCCTTACTCATGAAAATTTTGATGCTTCTTTCTATTTTTCTTTGCGTAATAATTCAAAAAGGGCTTAGAAGAAGACTTAGGATAGTCATATTTTCATTTTGAAGTGAATTGTATTGAGACAGTGAATGTGCTTTTTTATATTGCGATTCATTCAAAATAAAAGGGAGTGTAATAATGCTGGTCAAGGGTGAACCATCATTACCTGAAAGAGGAGGTAGCATGTAGATGGACCCACCCTTGTATGAGAAGATTAATTCCAAGATGCTGCTATGATCTATTCTAACTTCTTTTCAATTCCTACATTAAGGTTGCATAAGTAGTTTAATATTACATTGTGAATGATAGTGCAAAGCATATAGAAAACATTTGATTATTCATTGAATTTTAGGGTTTTGAATTAGATTTACGACTTTCCTTGGAAATTAGGGCATGTTTAAATTCTTTAAGGTGAATATATGACTAACCAAACTATCATAGGAATGCTTAATTGACTAGTAAGGCACTCATCTATACAAGATCGAGGGTGGGTTTCATCACCATCCTTTTGGCCCACTTAGGTTAATTATAATCTTAAGCACAACCTAGCCTCCCAAATTAATTAAAATCACTTGAAAGAGACCTATAACAACTTATAAGCTCAAAGGACTCCCTTGGAAGGAGGCAGCGTATCGTCACTCCAGTGGCCCCTAACTAATCAACTGTGTTGGCATTTAAATGACTAACTTTGCCAACACATTCATTGACTTAGATCTCCTATGGATGAATGGGGAAGGTGTGAAGTGGTTGATTACGATCATGATCTAGGCAGTAAGTAGAAAGGAAAATCTGAAAGAGAGGAGGAGTTACTTAGGTTAGAAATAAACTAAAACCCTCTCTTATAAAGAAATTCAAGCAAATAAATCTTTCAGCTTGTTTACCATAGAGTTAGAATTATTGTGTGTCAATTATTTATTGGTTGCACATCATGTGGTTGTTAGGTTGTCTTATCTAGTGTAGGATTTCCTAGACTAGCCAGAAAGAAAAAAAGAGAGAAAGATAGACTCTTTCATTGTATACAACAACTTATTTTCATTTTATACAATGGCTTATTTTCATTGTATACAAAGTAGAGTATACTTCATTGACCATTGGTGTATGCAAGGCCATCGATCATTGAACTCAAACTTAGTGCTCTTAGATCCAAAGATCTGATGGACAGTTACAAAAGGACTTAGAAATCAAGAAGATCTTGAAATTCTTATAAAAAAAATGGCCAATGAGGTAGTAAAAGTCAAGTGGTTGAAGAATTATTCTACTCCTATCCAATAGAAAATCAAAGACAATTTTGAGTTGAAACTAGGGCTATTCAACTCTTGCCTTCTTTCTATGGGTTGGACAAGGAGGACCCATACAACCATGTGTAGGAATTCCTTGACATTTATTCTACTTTCTAGTACCACAATATTTCTGATGACTTTATTAGGTTGAGACTATTCCCATTTTCATTAAAGGACAAAGCTAAGGCATAGCTCAACTCTCTAGAAGTAAGGTCCATCACCATGTGGGATCAACTATCTAGGAAATTCTTGAATAAGTTCTTCCAAGCCCATAAGACCAATGCCCTTAGGTGAGAAATAGTAAATTTCTAACAGAAAGAGGGAGAGCAACATTAGCATGAATGCTATGAAAATTGAAAGAACTAACTATTGAAATACCCACACCATGGTTCGGCTTTGAATGATTAAATAAAAACTAGAGGTTGAGTCATGTAGACCTCCCTGTAATCTCCATAGAGAAAAAGCATTGGAAATGCCAAGTTGCAAAATTTTCTATTTATTTGAAATTGTGATTGATTATTAGGTTGAATGTCTTAAAATAATCAGTCCCCACTTGCTAATTATAACCTTGCATCACTAACTTGCCTTTATACTTATTGATACAACCATCTAGGCATTGTTTGTGTAGAAAACCCACTTCCACTCAACACCATTGAGACTGTTGGAGTGGGATGAGTAGCCACATGCCATTCTTGATAAGATCATTTATCTCTTCTACAATTTTTGCTCTCCATTTTGCATGTAGTATAACTTGAATGTAGCAAGTTGGTTTGATCTTGTTAAGCATTTTTATGAACTTGGCTTAAGAGATGGGACATTTTGTAGCAACATTAGCATGAGGCCCACGACCTGCATGGGATGGCTACACATGGAGTCAGGAGGTACTATAGACCTATGAACCTGTATAGAGTTTGTGCCACTAGAGGAACTAGAAACAGTTGAATTAGGGGCAACTAGATTTGGGGAAGAAACTATTGGTTCATTAGGAGTGATTGGTGAAGAATTTGGTTGGTCAATGGATGCAGTTGAAGAGGAAGAATTAGGTGGCTAAAAAATGATGTGATTTTTTAGCAACTTGAGGAAAGAGTTGAAAACTGGTATGACTATAGGGACATGGAGAAGAATTTGAGGTTGAGTCAGGAGGTAAATTTAATTGAGAATTTTGACGATTGGTTTGAGAATTTTAATTGGAAATTGAATTTGAATTGGATGGGCCTGTGTTGGGTAAGGTATTGTTGTGTGCATTTAGCATATACAGAAAGCCTTTAAACCCCTAGGTTACCCCTAGTGGACGAGTTGTAGTCTCGTAAGGGTTTCCAGAAATGTTACCCATAAACATTTTAAAAAATCTTATGAATGTACTTGTTTTTTCTCAAAAAATCTTCTTATATTCAACATATATTAAACTTTAAATTTTTGCATGCTAATAGAAATGTTCAATAGTTTAGATCCTACCCTTGTGCTAAAGTTATTCCATTAATTCATCAACCCTTGGAATGTGAGTGCGTGATATAACCGATATATATATATATATATATATTATTAGTCTCCAAGGAAATTATAACCTAAATGACCATTCAAATGTATGCTTTGACTTCAAATCTCATAGGATGTACTTGACACTAAAAAAGAAGTTACTTAGAAAGGGATAAATCGCTTATTAATATGTGAGTAGAATAATGTTCATCAAGTTCAAAATTCTCACATATTCCATACAGAAAAATGATAATTTAGAAAGAAATTATAATGGTCTCATGAAAGGATATAAACTATTAGGAATAGTATACTCTACCAAATTCCTTACTCGTTCATATACATATCATAGTCATATTCCTCCTAAGATCAAGTTAGGACTTCTGATAGGATTGAACATAGGCTTAGGACATGGTTATCAAAAGAATGTTATAAGGGTAAATAATGGTTGTTTGGAAGATATGTAAAGGTCTTCTACTAGTGTATTCACAATTTTATTTTCAGCCCATAAAAGCGAACAATTCCTTGGCTATTTTTTTCTTGACTTTTCTATTTTTCTTCATTTTGACTTTTGGTATAGCTTTTGTTTTAATTTTTTTAGTCCTTTTTATTCATTTCATGGCTCGTATTGTACATACTTTTCTTCGAGATAATATTCAACCATCCCTACATATTTCTAGAACAATTGGGTACTATATTATAAAGTTTCAATATGGGTAATGGTTCATGTGTTCACAAAGAGAAGGCTAATCATAAAGGTTAAAAGGGTTAACTAGTAGAAAAAGTAACATAGGAAGCTAAAAGCTCTGGGTTTACCAAGGATGGTCTCTATCATTTTCAACATGTCATATGACTAAAACATAATCACTACTAAAATTGGTGCTTTTAAAGTCAGCATAAGAAGTCGATTTTTTTACTATCAACTTTGTAAATAATTTCCAAGTCATTTACAAAAAAAAAAAAAAAGACTTCAAAAAACATACCCTAAGAAGTCAGCTTCTAAAAGGATGACTTCTTTAGTTTGCAGCGAAGAACTGTTTTTTTTGTGGGAAAACATTTGTAAAGTCATTTTGTAAAAATGACTTCAAAAGTGGGGACTTTTCAAGTTGTTTTTACAAAATGACTTCAAAAGTCTATACTTTTGAAGTCATTTTTCAGAAAAATGATTTTTAAAATCCCTATTTTAGTTTAGTAGGGAGAATTTTTTTTAGCAGGAGAAGACTTTTAAAGCTGGTTATGAAAATTGACTTTAAAAGCTCCAACTTTTGAAGTCATCATCATCATCATCAAGACCTTATCCCAATTAGGGGTCGGCCACATGAATCTTATTCCTCCATTCCACTCTATTAAATACCATGTCTTCATTTAGTCCCAAAGTTTTTAAATCTTTCCTCACCACTTCTATCCACGTTCTTTTGGGACTTCCCCTTGCCCTTTTAAAACTTTCTACTTGTATTGCCTCACTTCTTCTAACCGGTGCCGTTGTTGGTCTCCTTTGAACATGTCCAAACCATCTAAGTCTAGTCTCCCTCATCTTATTACCTATTGGTGCTATCCCTAAATTTTCTCGAATATTTTCATTTCGAATTCTATCTTTTCTTGTCTTACCACTCATCCATCTCAACATCCTCATTTCTGCGACGCTCATCCTATGAGTATGATATTCCTTAACTGCCCAACATTCTGATCCATAGAGCATGGCCGGCCTTATGGCCATGCTATAGAATTTTCCTTTTAGTTTGAGTGGCACCCGTCGATCACACAAAACTCCAGATGCACATCTCCATTTGTTCCAACCCGCTTGAATTCTCTGAATAACCTCCCTCTCAATCTCTCCACTCTCATGAATTATTGATCCTAAGTACCGAAAGTGGTCTTTGACGGGGACTTCTTGGTTATCAATCTTGACTGGTATTCTACTCCTACTCTCCTTGCTAAAATTACATTCCATATATTCTGTCTTAATTCGACTAATTTTAAATCCTTCAAATTCTAATGCTTCTCTCCATAATCCTAGCTTTATGTTTACACCCTCCCTTGTCTCATCAAGTAAGACTATATCATTTGCAAATAACATGCACCAGGGAATCTCCTCATGCAAATGTTTTGTTAACTCATCCATAACCAATGTGAAAAGGTATGGACTCAATGCCAATCCTCGGTGCAATCCTATAATGACAGGAAAATCACCAGTCACACCACTAGTGGTCTTAACATTTGTTACTGCTCCCTCATACATATCTTTAATTATGTCTATGTATCCTTGCGAAACCCCTTTACCACCCAACACTCTCCATATTAACTCTCTAGGGACTCTATCATAAGCTTTCTCTAAATCAATAAAGACCATGTGGAGGTCTTTCCTCCTTTCCCTATATTTCTCTACTAATTGTCTTAGTAAGAAAATAGCCTCCATGGTAGACCTCCCAGGCATGAAACCAAATTGATTCTCTGATACACTTGTTTCATGAAGCAGCCTCTTCTCAATCACTCTTTCAAAAAGTTTCATAGTGTGGCTCATAAGTTTGATCCCTCTATAATTAGTGCAGCTCTGTATGTCTCCTTTATTCTTATAAATTGGTACAATAGAACTTTTCCTCCACTCATCAGGCATTTTCTTTGATTTTATAATCTTGTTAAACAACTTGGTCAACCAAACTACCCCAATGTCTCCCATATGCTTCCAAACCTCTATTGGTATACCATCTGGCCCCATGGCCTTTCCTGATTTCATCTTTTTCAAGGCCTCTTTTACTTCAGGTATTCTAAAAAATGACTTTAAAACGTGTGGATTTTTTAAGTCGATTTTTGGAAAACAACTTTCGAAGTCCTTATTTTAGTTTAACAAGAAAAATAAAAATTGTGGGAAAATACTTTTAAAGCTGGTTATAGAAAATGACATTAAAGCTCCAGCTATTAAAATTGTTTTCTAAAAAAATGACTTTAAAAGTCATCACTTTTAAAATTGGTTTCTAAAAATGATTTTAAAAGTCTCATTTTCAAATTTTGAGTGTCATCCTTTAGCTCATCATTTATTTTATAATTTAATTTAATTTTATAATTTAAAAGCTCAAAAAAAAATTCCCTTTCAACTAAACCATTTTTAAATGAGTTTACTTCAAAAGCCACAGTCCTTATATTATTACAATTTAAAGTCCGAATACAAAAAATATGCGTATAAAATCCAAAGGTAAGTACTGCAATATTGTTCAATAATTTAAATACAAACATACCCTTAGTGTAAATATATAGCTAATTAGCTACTCACCTAGTTCTTCTTCAAATTGCCATTAAGAAAAGAGGGATGGATATTAACAAGATCCTCCTTAATCATTTCAACTATTGATGTCATCTTAAGGATGGATTAGCTTGTTATGTTAGACAACAAATGATTACCATAAGACATTTTTAGATATGCTAGAAAAAGTAAAGAACTCTTTTTGGAAGAGAAGTTTTAAACGAGCATGTGTCATTTATTTTGAAACAACTAGACATAATGTACAAAAGAGTCAGACCTTTCTGCTAAAGATAAGATAAATTGTTAGAGAATGGTAAACCCATCCTATGTGAAATGTTAGTAATCTAAGAAAGTTCATATGCAATTCCTAAATATCTACCTGGATTATTACATTAAAAGTGAGATAGATGTCACTATTGAGTTTATGATGGATACAGTTCTATCTCCAAAGCACTATATTTAGTTACTCTTATAGAAGTATTGAAAATTAGTTGTAACAACTATTAGATTAAGTAAATATCAAATATTTTTGTTGAACTATATTGGTCTTCATCATTAAAAAAAGAAGAAGAATGAATTGTTAAGCTTTATTGATGACCATCAAATTCATGAGAAATCATAATGAACAATAAGTTGATAGTACATACACAATTATGTTCTCATTAAAAATTGATTTGAAGTCAGAATATGATCAGTTGAGGATTTTAGAGGAAAATATTTGAAGGACATTTGAATCATATGTGACATTAAGAATGTTGTTAGAGATAATTACAAATATATACCATAGAGATGTTTCATATCACTATCTAATTAAACTACAATCATAATGATAGACTGCATCTTGATATGAATAGTGATTAGAGAAGCATCATGAGTATGTTGAAATACATGAATTTGACAATATTGTATATGAATTGAGGAAGTCAACTTTTTGTACCACCTTATTAAAAAAAAAGAAGAGAGAGTACTATGGTGGAATTAGAAAAAAGAAAAAGTAAAGAAAGCTAACCACTGTATCATTTCTTATTTTACTTTCAAATATTGGAGCTTTTGGTTAGTTTTAGGAAATGCATCAGATGAAGACTTGGAATGTGTAGTAGTACAAAAAAAGTGATTGCGTATGTTACTTCACTATTGAGAGTTTTGAGGTTAAAAATCCTACTCAAAGTAGTAAATTGATAGTTGGGTCACTTGTCTTGAAGATGTAAAGGTACTATTAATATAAAATGTGAGATAATGTGGAATTATTTATAATTTATGAATGCTATTAAATAATATATATATATATATATATATATATACACAGTTAAACAAGTGGGAATTAGTTACCTAGATATGAGATATAAAGATGACATATATATGCAATGCTGATGAATTGAAACAAATGGTGCCTAAGAAGGTTGGTATATTTTAAGAAAATCAAGAGATTTTGTTTTTGATTGAGTAAGAGTATCATCATGAGAGTAGTATAATTCTCAAAGAAAAAATGCAATTTAAAATTATACAACAAGTATTTTAATAAAGAAATTTATCCATTGAAGTGTGGAGTTTAATTTATATGAAAATATGAGATATAGTTGTATAAACCTAATTATGGAATTTATTGACCTTGAGCTTTCATCTAAAAAGAACTATTTGACTTTAAGTTGGAAATTTTGATGACAAATGGAAAAATTGAGGCAAACAAAAAAATAGAAAATGATCTTACAATATGAATTAAGAATGAAATGTGGAAAATAAGAAGCATTATACATAAACTATCATGAACAATAAAGCAATTGCAATACTTAATAATTGTTGAGGAAAAATGAAGTTATACTAATGATTAAGAAATGACAATTGGGAAGATGGATATAAAAACTACATACATTACCTATATACGAAGAAATAGTAGAATAATAATGATTCACTAACAAGTAAAGGCAAGATATCAGATTGCATAGTGAAAGCAACTTTTATTGCTTGAAGTAGATAGAACAACTGCATTAATAAAGGGTGTAAATGTTTTGAGTTTGAACTTGTGAATCATATAAACTTTAAGGAGTTATGAGAACATAAATTTATGATGAGATATGGATGTTTCCAAAAATTATCTAAAAGATAACATGAAAAAGAATTTTAGAAACAAAGACCATTTTATAGGTCAAAGTATTATGACAACATTGATTTGTTGAAGAAACCACTTGGGAGACTGAGGATGAAATCAAAAGAACTCATCCAAACATATTTAATTAAATATGTAATGACTATTTCTAAGATGAAATTTCTTTAAGGAGGAAGAATGTAACACCCTAATTTTTATTTTATTTTATGTAATTTTATTGAGTTGAAATGAGAAACACAGAATTGAAATTCCAAGATTTTAAATTTTCAAGGATAACTAATGAAAGAAATGCAATTGACCTTTGAAACATCAATATTTGTGATATATATAGAAAATTGATTCCATCAATACTAGTGTGCTGAAATCGGATTTCAGACAAAAAATTCATAATTATTTTAATTAAAATAGTTATTTTAAATTAAATAAAGAAAAATTAATAATGTACTTTAAGTGGGACTCATTGACATAATACATAGTTCTAGTAGCTACATACGTCAGCCATAAATGCAAGTCAAAATTCTTATTTTAGTAGCAAGAAAAATTGTTTTTGTTTTGAGACTACATTTAAAGTTGATCATAAAAAATGACTTTAAAAGTGTCAACTTTTCAAGTCATTTTTAGAAATAATTTTAAAAGGTCGTATTTTAGTTTAATGGGATTTTTTTTTAAATGACTGAAGACTTTTAAAGTTAGTTATAAAAAACAACTACAAAAGCTCTAACTTTTAAAGTCATTTTCTAAAAACTGACTTTAAAAGTTGTTTTTTCTTTATAAATAGGACAAAGCCGTATCATTTTTTTCTCTACCTTTCAATGCTCTTCAGCTTCTAGGGGTAATGATGGCATCCTCCTCTGGTTGTTTTGTCTCTCTCTGTCATGTTCTTCTCTGGCCATCCATTTTGGAGATTTTGAATGTTTGTCTCAAGATAAATATGGTAAGAATACTAAAAACTCTTGTTATTATCCATGACTTTTCTCAGTAAAAACTTTATGCAGTTATCCTTCAAAATTACACTTTGATGAATGAGGTGAACTTGGAGTGTGGAGGTAAATGGGTATGTGTATGGACTTCTAAATAATGTGAATGTGGAGGTTTTATTTTTATTGATATGCATGTGTTCTTCTAGTTTTTATTATTTTTATTGAAATGAATATATATTTTTGGGATGAATGAGGAGAACTTGAAGTGTGAAAGTAAATGGGTATGTGAGTAGATTTTTAAATGAAGTGAATGTTCTGTGGTTTCTTTTATCAAGTATTTTCAAGATAGATGTGGATGGATGATGAATTTGGATGTTTTATACCCTACCATCGTTGTGAATATATGTTTCTTTTTCATGTATCTAAAAATTGCAAGAATGGTATAGAAGATGATTAATTGAATGTATGTAGAAATACAGGTAGTGATTGCAATGTAAACAAAAGAAAAAAAGGAACTTTTAAAGACTTTTTGAAAAAAAAGACTTTAAAACACGTATTTTTGAAGTCAATATCTTTAAAAACAAAAATTGTTTGGAAAAAAATGACCTTGAAAAGGTCTTTTCTAAATTCATTTTTTAGAAAGACTTTAAAAAACACCACTTTAAAAGTTTTTTTTCCAAACAACTTTAGAAGTAGTTGTTTTTAAAGTAAATTTTTTTTTTTTTCATATTTTTTCAAAAGAACTCAAAAATAACTAAGAAAAACTTTGGGTACATCAAAATTTGAGTACCCTACCCTCAGACTTAAATTAAACATTGTCCTTAATGTTTAGAACTACATACCATGGACAAATGAAATAGTATACTAGAAAAGAAAGGGTGAGAAAGATATTACCTACACTCTCGAGTCAGTGCAATGATCAAAAGATGTGTACAAAGATGCAAAAATATACAATGAAAATGAAATACTATGACACCTAACCTAAGCCTAAACTAACTTAAACCTAAACTAATTGTGAAGGAGTTTTAAGAGAACTTGCTCCATTTCAGAATTTCATGATAGTCAATGTACATTTTCCATCCAAAACTGTATGGTGGTGATAACAATATAGTGACTTGTACTAAGTTTTGTCAAACTAAGGATAAAATAGGCCAACATCAAAGAATTGATGGTATTCCTCCTCCCTTACTTTGTCCTAATAGCTAGGTTAAACCGACTCTACATCTCCCATATGGTTGGTTCATTTTCCTCTTGATGTAAATAAATAATGGGAATTAAACCCTCAATATCCTCTAATATATAGTTAGTTGATGTTGGGCCAAAACATCAAGCGATTATTCTTCCTGTGCTATAATCAAAGGTAAGGTTTTAGATAATCCTAAATTGTCATACTGTGCACTTTTCTGGTAAAGGTTGTACGTCTAAATTAGGCGCTTCTTCATTGTGGCTCGACTTGCATTTTAGGGAAAGGAAGGGATCCTACTTGGGCGGTCCATTGAGAAGTGTCCATTAATGGCTTAGTTTCTAATAAATTTTTTACTTCATCAATGGAGGTGTCTATATCAAAATTGGAATGAGTGAGACATGCCATAAGTGGATCATTACTAATAGAAGGTACGGATGGTGTAGACAATTGAATCTTTGCCTTAGAAGAATATTAAGAATTGGATATTATTACTCTCCCTAAATAGTCATTGATGGGCTTCTCATAGTCCTCAACTTGTTCTTTTCCCTTATCCCTTTCTTTTAATGTAATAGTTATATGACCCTTTTATGATTCCATCTGTGCAATAATAGATCATTGAGTCATTTTTATATATAACCTTACAGTCTCTTTCAATGATTGTTCCCTCAATTGTAGAGGAAATGACTAGCACAAATCATACTATTGTGGCTTTTGGGGTACTTTAAAAGGGTTGAGTAAGGTGGAACCATGACGATTTGCCCTAATAGTCCTAAGACCAAGTTTGTTTGGGATGCTTAGTCCATCTAGGATAGTTGTTCTCATCATAGGATCAATTGCTAGGGTTTGGGAATGCATTGGGTTCATTCACTTGTTTCGAATGATATGCATTATTGGTGGAGCTTAACGGTCATGAAGTATTGAGATATGTTGGGCTAGAATAGTTATAACAATTCTTGTACTGAAGCTTCTTGAATGACTTGCTAGCTTGCCTAAAGAATTTAACCTATTCAATTCACTATCCATCCTATTAACCAATCTACCTAATGCATTGGACAAATTAAGGTTATACCCTGCCTCTGTCTCATACATTTTTTCATTGCATAAGGATGGAGTAGTTAAATAGTATGAAAGTTGTTTTCTATCCCCTACTTCGTTGGTCATATCTAAGGTAACGTTAATCAAATCTACTCAAGTATGTAACCCTTGCCTAAGTTGACTTAACTTTGTATACAATGAAAGATATTCATTATATACAATGAAAGAGTACCTCTTTGTCATTTTGTCTTTCTTTTATCCTACCTTCTCTAAGGAAGACCTAAACCAAATAATGCAACCTATATGCAAAATGATGCTAACAAACAAAGGCACACAATAAATCCTAACATTGGGGTAAACAAGTTGAAAAGTTGATTTTTCTTTATTTTCCTTGCAAGATGATTTTTAGGTTATGTCTAACAAAGGTAGCTTCTCCTCTCTTTTAGACTTGCCCTATTTCTTACCATTCAAATACTACCTTGATCAACCACTTCACATGCTCCTCAATTGGATGTACTTGATTTGAATCATCAAATGTATTGGCAAAGCTAGTCATTTAAATATCAACATAGTTGATCAAGTAGGGACCACTGAAGTGGAAATAGGTCACCTCCTTCCAAGAGGGTCCTATGATATCATCAGTTGCTTAGATCTAAGTTGATTTTAAATTAATTCTTGAGGCTAGGGTTGCGTATAAGGTGATGATTAACTTAGGTGGGCCATTGGATGGTCATCACATCCACTCTTGATCTTGTAGGGGTGAGTTCCCTACTAATTCATTTAAGTATTCCCACATAGTTCGATCAACATATATTCACCTCAAAGCATGTACCCATAAATCCAATGCAAACCCTAGACTACAACAAGTAAGGAAATGCCTTTTATATGTTGTACACTATAAACCAAATGCAACTAATCTAGGAATTGAAAAGAAGTTAGAATAGCTCACAATGGGGTCCTGGATATAGTCTTCTCATACCAAGGGTGGCTCCATGTATGGGATGCCTCCTCTTCTAGGTTAGAATGGCCCACCCTTGACCTGCATTATTACAACTCTCTATTTTAAATTCAAATATATTATAGTGTACAAAAATTTACAAGCTCATTCTCACTAATAAGTAACCAATTTTGTATAAAAAGTACCTAATTTGTAAGCCATGTGTTATAAATTATAGGATTTATTCTAGGATTTTTCCAAAATTCATAACACATGCATTTCTGAGCTAATGATTCAAACGTTTGGTATTTGGTAGGTTCAAAAGCTAATTCATAGTAAGTACATAAATTACCATAATTTTATAGGATTTAATTATGATTTTTACTCTTTTGTAAGTGTTAGGAAGATGATCAATAGCCAAGATCGACTAAGATGATATTTGAAGATCAAAATGAAAAAGAAAGAGCCAAGACTTAAATTTCATCATTCCAAAGGTCAATCAAGATTCAAGATCATAATCCTAAGGCAAGCAAGAAATCAATTGGAAGTATTAAAGGTGATTAAAATGGGCTAGTGCAAAAATCCATGCAATTCCACTACCTTTGCATGAGATCCATCAAAGCAATCTAAGCCATCAAGGAGTTACCAAGGAGAAGCCAAGCTATGAAGCCAAGGAACCAAGCCATTGAAGTTCAGAATATGAGCCATGAGGCTAAGCCATGTAAGTCATCAAGCTAAGTGACTAAGCCACTCATGCCACCAAGCAAGGAACCATCAAAGTGAGCTATCAAGCCATGAGAGCCATGCCACATGGACCCACATAATTGGAGGAGCTTTAGAATCAATTATCCTATGCTAAAATAATAAATTTTAAGGGATAATTAGAAGTAGTTTGAGGAAGATTTATACATGATAAGATATGCATGCATAGGTGGACCAATCAAAAGAGAGAACTCATCTTTATTTCCATTTTTTATTCCTCTTTCCAACCTCAAAAGGGGGCTTCCACAATTTTTTCTTAAATGGGGAGACGCCCTCTTAAAAAATTTATGCCTCCCCCCTTAAGATATATAACATGCCACCTAGCACTTTTTAATCCTCCATCTCTATCGCTTTCCTAAATTGTCTCCCTTCTTTCCCCATCTTTCTTTCCTCCCTCTTTCTTCTCCTCCACATTAAGAATATTAAGGGAAGGTTGTTTGATGCCAAATCCCTTGAAAAGTGGCACCTGATAAGTGTTTAATTTTGTAAAAAAATCACCCAATTAGTTACCCATGTGTTATAACTTATAGGGGTAAAATAAGGTTCTTTGGCTAAAATTTGTAACACATGCATTTCTGACCTAAAAGACCAAAACTTTGATAGTTTGTAGGTTCATAGGATATTTTCAGGTAAGCATATAATTAGTCATATTTTTTTAGGATTTAATTAGATTTTTTCACTTTTTCTAGGAAGTGAGATGATGATCTAATGGCCAATATCGATAGAGATGAAAATTGACAATCGTGATCAAAAGATCTAGTTAAAGCCTCAAAGTCATCACAAAAATATAAGATCAAGGTTTAGATCATCTTAATATCACTTGAAGATGGAATGGAAGGAGTCAAAGGTGGCCAAAATGGGCCCAACACAAGTAGTGCAAAGTCCACCACCTTTGCATGGGTTTCACTTAAGCCACTTAGCCATATTTAAGCCATGAACAAGGTGACAAGCTATGATGCCTATCTAGCCACCAAATCCATGGATTTGAGCAATCAAGTTAAGCATGAAGCCAAGCCAATGGAGCTAACAAAGTTAGCCATCAAACCACATAAGTGAAGTTACATGGAAGGCATGATTGGAAGAGAATCCAAAGAATTATCCTTAGAATTTATGGGGTTTTTTTTTTTTTTTAAAGATAATTAAGAGAAAATCCACTAGGATAGGGTAGCATGTGGACTAATAGGAAGATACATCTCCATTTTTATTGTTTTTCCATGTTTTTTTCACTTTCTTCTCACTTTCCACCTCATCACTAAGAGGCAATACGAAATTCACTTTCCATTCAGAAGTCCTATCTTTTTAGAACTCTCCCACCTTCCTAAACTTTTATTCTAACTATCCAACCAATCCCCATTTCCTAGGAAACTACCTAACCAATCATCTCTTTCCACTTCACCTCCCTTCCTTATCTTCTTCCTATCCATCCCTTTCATCCCCACCTTCCATTCCCATGGAATTCTTGTGAAACACATTCAGGGCAGGGAGTTCTACATAAAACTCCTATAAAATAGGAGCTTTCATTCCCTTCTTGCCTCATCTAGTCCACCAATCTCTTAAATTCTCTTTAACCAAAACAATCACCATTTTTTTTCACTCTCCACCTCACCATCTCTCTCTTACCTCATCTCTCCAACCAACTTGCCATTTTCAAAGGTTCTTCTATGATTTTTATAAGGGGGAAGATCCCCCTCCTAAAAAGTGGTGTCTCCCACCTTAACTCCTACCAAACACCCTACTTGCTTTTCTCTTTATAAAAACCCTATGTAGCCTCCAAATCTGATCCTATGCCATCCTCTTCATATTTCATCCCCACCCCACTTTACTTTTAGTTACCCAGGAAAACTTAGAAAATAAAGTATAAAAGGGTCACAAAAAGAAAAGAATAGAGCAACACTTTGTAGAGGGAAAAAGACGCCTACTCCAAAGGGAGGAGGCATGCCTTTTTTTTTTCCCACCTCTTCCCTTACCTTCAAGCTTTCAAGCTTTTTTCCTTGGGTGGATACTCTCTTTCTCCTAGTGTTGCATGATTCCAAACCCTTGTCCCCTAGTCCTCCATTGAAGGTTAGTTATTTATCTTTTAAACTTCATTGATTTTGAATCCTTTTTAGTTTCATGCTAAGGAAGTTGTTGCCTTGCTTTTCCATTCTTTTACATCTTCCTGCTTAGAACTAAGGTCATTTTCCCCTTTAAATGATAGCCAAGGGAAAGTCACCGTGAATCTGTTCTTTCCCTTGCTTTTCATTACCATTAGGTCTCCCTTTGATTCCATTGATTTCCTTAGCATTCCTCAAGCTTTGCCTTTACCTTCTAGTTGATTTTCCATTGATTTTCTTATATTATTGAAGAAGGTATAGCATGTATTTTTGGGTTGTTTAAGAATAAGCAGCATTCATTGTAATAGAACACAAATTTCAAATTTGGATTACATGTATATGCTTACTATTTTTATGGATTTTAATGTGATTCAATGAAGCGATTTAAAATTTCCAGTTCATACTTGTTACCAATAGTTAATGATATTAATTCTTGAATTTTTAAATGCATGAGAAGTGCTTCATTAAATTTTTTCCATGTCCCATTAATTCAATGATGAAAATAGCATACTACTAGAATTTTTTTGGATGGATTGTTTATGTTTAATTTCCAGCACCCTATAGGTCATGTTTGCCTGACTTTTTCAAGGACCCAATTAGAGTGTTAGCTTACTTAGTCAATGCTTGAGTTAGATTGCATGTGCTAGGTTTTTAAATAGTTAAGTAGACCATTCCTACGCCATGGCTCATGTGTATCATTCCATGGTCATACGCATGATACTTGGGTAGTTCTCCTTCAATTGCTTGATTAGTGTTTGTTTTCCTTTAATTTTCTTGTTTACTTGTAGTTTAGTTTAGATTCTATTGTTTACTAGTTTCCATATTAGTTATTTTCTAATTTTATTTTAGAAAAATAATTTATTTGTTTCCTTACAATAGTTGCTAAGTTTCATGTTTAGAAAGTTTGATTCAGGAAAGTGACACAATTTCATTTTTGGGAAGTTTTTTTTATAAAAGTTACAAATTAAAAAAAAAAAAAGATTTAGGAAATTTTAATTTTTTGAAAGTCTATTTAAGGAAAATTGTTAAGTTTAGCATGTTTTAGTTTTAGCATGATTCCATTTTCATGTGTTAATCTTCCACTTGTAGTTTAGGAAAAAGATCTCCTTGATTTGGCTAGGTTAGATAATTTGAGTGAGGACCACTAATATCACATCTATTCAATTCCTCGTGGGATCTTCCTCCTCGTGTGAATTACTATAACTTATTTGTGCACATGTGAGTTAAGGTAAAATCATAACAATGCTTCCTGCTCCCTTTGCTTAACCTTAGAAATATCATCTTATATCTCCTTCTAAATCCATCTCCATCCACCTTTCACCCACATTTCTAGAGTCCTACCTATAATTCCTTTCCTAACTTAAACATATATTATCTTTTTGAGAAGGGAATTCATCTATAAATAGCAGCCAAAACGCCAACTCCCATAACAGGAATTCTATGCCCCATCCTAGGCTGGTCTTCCAAGTTTTCAGTGCATCGACCTTGGCCTCCTTTCCCTGTGTTCCACACCTTCTTGCTTTGTTTCTTTGGTTTTTATAATTTGATACCAGGTTAGTACCTTGCTTTATTTTCTTGCTTTCATTGCTTTGTCTTCTCCCTTTGCTTGTTTATTTTGTTTGCCTTACTTTCATATGCATAGTTCTTCTCTAGTTTTCCTTGAATCTTTCTACCATTTTTCTTAATTTTCTTGCTTAGTACTTCAAGAAAAAAAAAAGAAGATAGCCTTTCTATTGTAGTAAGAGCCAAGAGAATAGTAGCTCTTAATCTCTTTTTCCCCTTCATCACTTTCCTTGATTCTTACTTAGACTGAGGTCTATTTCTTATTGATTTCTTTCCCATCCTTGTGCTCTTTTATGCTCTTATTCTTTTGATTTCTCTCTTGGGTTTCACATGCATGATATATAAGCTTAGTTTGAGATTATTGGAGTGTGTTTAATCTTTTCTTTAGATCAATTTATTGTCATAGAAAAAGTGTGGAATTTCCTCCTTTTCTATTCATGTACATGTGCACATCTTTGAATGTAATTTCCAATTCAATGAATAAACTTTTTGGATCAGCATTGTTGATGTTTAATTCTAGAACTAAAGTACTTCCAATCTTGAGTGTTATCTTTCATCAAAAGTGCTAACTAAGTTTCTTTCCATACATTTGTTTGATTTAAGCCTCATGGGCACCATATTTCTGATTTTTTGGACTTCATGTTTCATGCATCTTAGTTGTTTGAATTTTAGGAACCCATTTAGCTTTTTAGTTAGTTTTGTTATTCTTTTGATTAGTTTCCATGTTAACAAGTTGTAGTTCATGCAATCTAGCCATCTTCACACTTCATGAACCATGCACACAACTCCATGGGTAATTTGCATGGTGATTGATTTGGATTCCCTTAGTTAATTTGTTGGATCTTTGTTTAAGTTAGTTTAGATTTCAGTGATTATTTGCTTGCATCATAGATTTAGATAGTTTCTAAGTGTCATTTGTTATAAATTTTTAATTTGGGTAAGTTCCTTATTAGTAGTTTCCATTTCCATGCATGTTTCCTTTTAGGTGTTATTTTCTTTCCTAGTTTAATTAAAACCATCTCTCTTTGGCTGAAGGTAAATGATTTAAATAAGATCCAATTGAGTGAAATTTTTTGAGATTCTTTATGGGATCAAACCCACTCATGTGAAAAGTACCATATTGATTAATGCATTTGAGAGTAATTTTAAAGCTACACCACTCACCACAATCCACTCAAATAAAAACTTAAAATAGGAATCTATCTTAAGGTCTTCCTCCAAGTCTTTATTCTCCTCCAAATCCCTACATAAGTGAAAAGGAAAGTATCAAAATCTTTAGGAATAAAGAAAGGACATAAAAATAAAAGAAACTATCCTATATGCAATCCTAAGACTATGACTAGTGGTAAAGCATTACAAACCAAATCTAATTAAACTCCATTGTGGAGCCCCGACAACGGCACCAAAAAGTCAATGTGTCTTAAATAATATTGCAAATGCACAGCTCTATTGGAGTATAAAATCGATAATGGAGTGTAAAATCGACAAATATGGGTTGATCCCATGAAGACTCTATAATAACCCCAATTTTTGTAAATTGATTGAGAAAATCAATTTAGTTGGAATTTTTAGAAATTTCAGGCTAAAATATTAGGTTATTGGAAATTATCTTTTTAAAAAAATTAAAATATGATTTAAAACTTATAAATTATGAATGTACTCAAAAAATCAATTGAAACAACACTAAGCCCTTTCAATTCCAAGTTAAAATGAAAAATCCCTAATTTTCTCTATTTTTATGAATAAAAGGGTAAATGGATAATTTTACCCATAATCAAGATCTAAGACATCAATATTTAGAATTTACTCAAAAATATGATTCCAACTCCACTAAGTACATTCAATTCTGAGTTCGGGAGAATAAAACACATTTTTCTCCATAAAAGGGTAAAATGGTCCTTCCACACCTTTGTGGGCCCCACAAGGGCCCACAAATGAATCCAATGGCCAGAAAATATGTAATGAGTGGTCAAACCACTACTAGATGATAGTGTAGAAGGGGGTGGTAGTGGAGGATCCAATGTTAATTTAATATTCAAAAGAATTGAAACATAATTATTATAAGTAATGATGAAAATTTCAAAAATAGCTATAAATACTCTCCAAAAAATCCTCCAAAAATTTTCATAAAAATTATTACAAAATTATCTTGTTTCCCCTAAAAATCCAGATCCAAACTCATTCCAAATTTCCAAAATTCCCAAAATTCTCTCTTCTCTTACTTTCTCTCTCCTCTCGCTAGATTGGAACAAGAGACCTAAATTCACTTAAGCACCCTAGTCCAAATCAAATCTCACCAATCCCACTATCCATATGATCCTAGACTATCTTATCTACAAAAACCCTAAAGAAATTTCAAGATCCAATAGTGCAATCAATAGAAAATCACAAAATAAGTAGTTATCGGGTGATCTTATCATCAACGAAATATTTCTTTAAAATTGTGCTTCAAAACCTAAGTTTTCTCCAATCATGTAGGTGGAAACTCTTCCCATACTTATTTGATGTTATTTTATATAATTTTTATTTTTCTAAAATTAGTTTTAGGATAAAAATTATAAAAAATCAAGTAAGGATAATAACCCTTCATTTCTATATGATGGAGGGCTAAGATGGAAAATCTAAGCCATTCAATCAATCGAGAAGGGTAAAAAACCCCTAGGGTAGAATTTTCAAGAAATTTCATCAAGTTTGGTGCCTTTGATTGAGGTGGAATTGATTGGACAATCTAAAATTGTGACAACTCGGGTTTTTGTAGCACATTTTGTAAAACATTTTTCGAAGACAGGGCCCTTGATGGTAAAAAAATTTCACAAACAATACAGCAATAATTCTTTTCTTTTAAATTCATTTTTAACAAAACCCATGTCTCACCTCAAGGTACATATTACACATAGACATTTTTGTATAAAATAAATTTTTATTGAATACCAGGAATCATTCAGTAGTTCACTCTTACACAGCCCCTATATTAAAATTACAAACCATTGTCCAAATTACATAATCTAAATTTCAATGCTCACCTTACATTAAAAACTCTCAATACAATATAATGCTCTTAAATAAAAATACATGTCTTCAAGGGACATACCCTGATTGATTATTCTCTTCAAGTCCTGTAATGACTCCAATTTTGTAATATTGAAATTCCAAGTTTAGCAATAAAAAGTTCAATTTTAAAGAAAAGGGCATTTTGGTCATTTCACTAGTCACCATAACTAAACCCAGGAATTTGGTACCAAAAGTGGTTCCATTAGATGTGTCTCGGAAAAAGGAATCCAACGAGACCAAAATCACCCAAAACGGAGTTAAAATGAGCAAGATATGGCCCTTTGAAGATCAGGGGCAAAACTGTAAATTTCCCAAAAACGATTTAACCTGAAAAACACAGGTGCCCGTTTTGATACGGGCACCCCGTCGTCTTCAACCTCCTAGAGGTTTCTGGAACGGCGGTGTTTCAAGAAGAAACCACCGCCATTCCAGAGGGTTCCCCACCGCCATTCAAAGGCGGTTAGAAACCCTCCAGAACCCTCTGTAAAAGCACTATAAATAGAGCTCTTGGGTGCCTCTAATGGCAGCCCAAAAGCCTTGGAGAAAACCAGTCGTGAAGCAGTGAGCAAGGGGGGAAAACGTGGAGAGAAAACCACCCACGAAGCAGGTACGCACGAAAAAACCCCAAACCCATCTCCACCATAGTTCCAGGAACGATTTCCCTAGGTTTTTCCATGAAAAACCATGCAGAATAGGCCTCCAGGGGAGCCACAAAGACCCCTGGGACGTCCCCAGGCCGCACTGGTTCGACAGGGTCGAACCAGGGTGACCTGAGGACGACCCAAGTCACTAACAAGCAGGACGATCCAACAGGACCGTCCCACGTCGACGCAAGTCGACGCCGTTTGGAAAAAACCAAACGGGCGCGTCCCTGGACGCGCCCTCTAAAGGAACGACGAGCGGCGTCATCTCGCGCGTCTGCAGACGCTCCCGCTGAGGCGCGCACCGCAGACGCGTAGCGCACTAGCGAGGCGTCGTTTTTTTTTGTTCTTAAGAATGCTGGGCGCACGTCGCAGACGCGCAGCGCCCTAGCATTCCTCTTTTTTTTTTATCTTTAAGATTATATGTACATGCAATGTTAAAATGCTTATAACTTGAGATCTAGAGCTCCGATTGAGGCGCCGTAAAAGGCGTTGTGTCCGTATCGACGACACGGACACATCCAAACTATAAAATCCCTAATCAAAGCCCAATCAAAGTAGGGCATGACCCTTGGAATAGGATGGTGGCGCGTGACCGCTAGGACTCTGGAAAACTGAGAATACCAAGGCCTAATTAGGACCTTAGGACACCCATAGGCATAGGGATGGACCCCTAATGCCTAAGTAATGAGACGCAAATGCTCTAAATCCATCAAAGATAGGTTAAACTAACCTTAAGTCCCCAAATCATGTTCGGGAGTGTACGAGGACAAGAGGGTGAACGCGACCTAGTCAGGTAGGTGCTCTATCACTATTAGATTCTTTTAAAAAGAACTATTGTTATTTGAGAACATATGTTTTAGATATATGACTTGATTTGCATGTGATTTGTATAAATAAATTCAGCATGCATGTTAAATGCTTTGTACATAGCCATGTTTTGGAATGACTGCATATACATTATGCACATACATGTGTTGCAAACAAGTGCATGCATTGCATGATTTATGTACTTGCAAAGATTGCATGTCCTTGAGGGTTGCCAAAAGACGCTGGAGTGCCAAGGGCCAGGCAGTTGTGAGGAACCCAAAAGAGGACAAGTTTTAACCAAAGGTTTTGACTTATCTTATGTTATTTGGGCAAGTAAGCCCGTGGGTGCTATGCCGAGGGGTCTGGGTTGGCCACCCAGCCTCTACCACTAATAGGTGGATGGGTACCACGCCCAAAAAGAGGCAAGTCCCTACGTCGACTGCATGTGGTACAGGGGGCTACCACTGGTGTCACGGCACTGGGTCGGCGTGTCATAGGCCCCGTGGAGGCTATGACCAAGTGTCCTCAGGTACCCGGGGACCACACGGCGAGGAGGCCGTGGGCATAGTGGACCCTATGGTTTGATGTGCATTTCATGTAGCATGATATGAGGTTGGTCGACCATACCATACTAGAGGTCCATGAGTTGGACTCCATGAGGCATCTATTGCATATCATGATGTCATATGATACTTTCACTTTTGGAATTATGTGACCTTTTAAGTTATGAGAATTTCAGTTGATTATGGATTCTTATACTGATGTTGAACTCGAGTATTCAAACATACGCATATTTTGAATTTCATTTGATTATGGATTCTTATACTGATATTGAACTCGAGTATTCAAACATACGCATGTTTTGAATGAGCATATGATTTTGAAACATCTCATGCATTTATAAAACTAGTAGTGATAGGCCCTACTGAGTATATTATATACTCACCCAATCCCCAACATTTTTCAGATACAAAGTAAATACCTAAGGTCAAGGGACATTTGCACTAGTAGGCACAGGCCAAGCACAAGTAAGTAGACCCCTATCTTATCTTTCAATGTTACTTGATTGTAGTTACTCTTTAATAGCTGGGGCTGTGACTAACACTTTCTTGGGAACATTATTGATTTAAAACTTTGCCATGACTAAATAGATTAAGAATGAGTTTTCACACTCGGGGTTTTTATGAAAGGTTGTTTTCCAAATGAAAAAGAATTTCATGCATTTCATATTTATAAAACAAGAGATCTCGCCTTTTTATCAACATTGCATCACTTAAAAACCCGGGTCGTGACAAGTCCTCTGCCATCTTGAGCTCCTAATTCTCCTTCTCTTTTTCTAAGATATTGTAAACATTCAAACATTTACAATATCTCAGTAAGCTATGCTTGGTAGGGGATACAAAAATATACTACTTCACTAATATAAGAATACATACCTCAGTCATTAGTCCATCATGGTCATCTATTCATGAGTTATCTCAACATAGAGTATATATGTTATTTACGTAGTATACAATAAATCCATTAAAATAGTGAAAATTGCTCAAAACTTGTTCCTTCCCCTGGCTATATACTCCACTTAGGAGATCCATATTCAGCCAATTCTCATACGGGGATTTTCTTCCTAGGAACTCATGTAGTGCCATTTTATCATACCATGGCATTACACTATGCCTATCATATGTGCATCATAATGCAAAATACTCAAGGACTACTATGCCATAGTCTAAATCCGTACATCGTGTCCGGATAACTGCATAATCATCCAGCGATACCAACTGTGGAAATAACAAAATCCATGTTCCATGGGGAGGACCATGGCTATCATAGTGGCAGCCTTCTCATGATTGCCCCACCCTACATTTAGCCTATCTTTGGGCATGATATCTATCATATAAGTTTCAGGAAGCAGGTGGCCAAACCCTCATAACTTCCCTAGCATAGCATCCCCAGTCCTAGGGAAGTGTAAAACAAAAATTACAAGCCACCATGCTTGTATGTAAAATACATTGTACATATCAGATGATGTGTCTGTTTAACTAAGGCTGTAATATTTTCTATGCCCTACTCTTAGGGTTTCCTTATTCTTTATATCTCATTACTTTCACCTCATTTGATTATATCATTAGATTGGATTAGTTGAATTGGATCATGGGGTTGGATCACTTAGTTGGATCATGTGATTGGATCATTATTATGCTAAGGTACTAAGTATACTTATAGCATGAAGGTCTATAATTCCAGACAGAAGATCATGTATGTATACACATGAATCCTTAATACATTCTTGTACATCCACTTACCTCAAAGTGGTATCATGGTCTTGATTCATACATCTCAACTAGTATTCACTCCATATTGTCCATCATGATTTTGATTCATACATTTGTCAAACCATATGTATAAAATTATTCTTCTATACAAGTGTTCTTTCTACATGTATTTGGGTTATCCTATGAGGGATGCCCTAACTTTCCTTAAATCATATATGATCAAGGTTTCAAACCTTCTAAGTTCACAAGCTACATTATAAGTAAAATCATAGAACAATTCTAAAATCTACATTATATTTCTTTTCTTTTTGCTTGTGATCCATTAAGATCTCTCTTGGATTTTATTTGATCTGCCTTATCTTATTTACAAATTTTATTAGAATTAGATGATTTACTAACCTTTTATGCTCTTATTATTATTACTCAACTAGTTAATGTTTTTACTGGTTAAGGATAGCTTATTCCATCTTAAGTCTAGATAGCTCCTCTTATGTCAAATTGGCTAAAGCTTACTAGCTGAATGGTTGAACACAAAGTGGTTACTTCAATCCTCATGTAAGGAGGTGTTTAGACCTCACAAATGTCAATAAAAGATAGGGAAAGAGCGAAACCACCATGTTCATCATTCATTAGTGTAACCTTAGCTCAACCTTTCATAAGGTTCCTATGAGCATTTCAACCCTAAGTACTCTTTCTAATTGATTTTAATTAAGTCCATGAACATTAAGATGTCATTCATGGAGTTTCATTATTTCCCTAATTTGGGCCAAGGAAATGATATTTCTTATATTATCCTACTAACTATAGCCCTTACTATCATTAAGTCCATGCCATTCATTCCATGTAAATGTCTTTCAACTCTATTTTCATTTAATTACATTTTCAATGTAATTTCCATTACATAAGCATTAAATCATAAATAAATAAATCTACTAAGCTATAAAAGACAATTATAGTAACATTCAATAATTCAAATGGAAATTTAACATGTTATAACTATTCATCATGATCCAATAGTTATAGTTGATTTTTTATTCTTTTTAGGGTTTAGATCTTGATATTTTCATTTTCCTTTAGATCTAATACATCTTCTTGATGTGATTTCATTATTCCATAATTGATGTATCTCATCAAATGATCTTATCCTTCTTGATCCAACCGATCAAGAGGATCTTAAGTCATTTTATCCAATTTAAGGGAATAGATCTTAATCTATTACAAATCATCATGATCAAGTCCATCAATCCAGATGATATTAACTTTATAGCATCATCCAAATACATCCACATTGTCCAATCATCCTTGATCAAGGAGATTACCATTCATTTTTATAGATTTTACTACTTTTAAGGCTAAATTTCTTAATTAAACATAGATCAGTCACTTCTAACCATTGATTCATGTTTCAAAATCACAATATCATAAGTGGATATGGATTATAGAGTTTGATCATTCCAAATTTCACTAATCATGAGAATTAGTAATACTTTTCTTTCTTAACAGAATTTTACATGCATCAAAATATAAATTTTCTAAGTTCAGTAGGTTCTATGCATCAAAAGGAATCCAACCCAACTCTTCGATCTCAATTTGGAGTTAAATTGAGATCAGAATTGGGATTTTAAGATTTCAGCCCATTTTAAGGGCTAAATTTTGATCTTAGTATTTTTGTTTATTTACTTAATCAAGAAATCAAGAATTTTTACTGTGATCATAGTCCTTAAGGTTTTGGGACCTCCTGGATCGATCCATTGATTTAGATTTCTATTTTGAGATCATCTTGATCATGATATGACATTATTGGAAATAATTTTAGCAATTTTTACAAATAAATTCAATTAAATACATAAATCTTATGAGTTCAATAACTTATACAAATGATATGGAATCTATAGAAACTTCCTGATCTAAAATCAAAGCTAAATTGAGCTCTTTAATTGACAAAATGAGTTTTCAATTCAAAATTGGATGGCCCAGATCAAATTTGGGCTTAGGAGTGTAGGGATGACCAGCGACCCTCACCCGTTACTGCCTGTTCTAGGTGTTCAGGCAAAGGTGACCGTCTATAGGTGAGACAGTCCAAATCTGGACCATCGACTCACCCATTGCCGGATCTTTTCCATCCTTTACGTCCAATTGCCCGGATTTCATCTCCTCAGGTTTTTAGGC
Organism: Warburgia ugandensis; assembly: GCA_035236585.1. NCBI lineage: Eukaryota > Viridiplantae > Streptophyta > Magnoliopsida > Canellales > Canellaceae > Warburgia > Warburgia ugandensis. Next base: position 44,144,350 of record CP141128.1, read on the forward strand.
CCCAGGAATCCATCCAATGGATTAGACGTTTCATCTGAGTTGTCCAAGATGGTGAATTAGGGCATGATCACTGATACTGGTTCACTGGTGAAGATTACCGGAGAAATAATTCCAATGAGCCCAAAACTCAAAATCAACATAGGGAAAATGTAGAGGGGGATGAGATCCACCTACCTGGTGTGTTCAGAGTTTGGAAACTTGGCCAGAAAATAAAAAAATCCATGCCTGGTTATAAGTCACTGGAGCTACTATTTTTCGATGATTTGGCCGGTGAATACTCCACTTATCATCGTAAAAGTATAGGGTTTTTTGTATTGTGATGTGCTGAACCTTTTTTATGGAGTGGATTAAGGTTTCAATGGTCTAGAGTGGACAACTAATTGAAAAACCATAGTAGGGTGAAAACCTACTTGTCGGAGATGACACGTTTGATGGTTTAGGGTGGAATATTCCCCCAGGTGCATTTATGGACATACTAACAAAAGGAAATAAATAGGGAGAAAGAAGGAAGAAAAGAGAGAGAAGGGGGCGGAATTTAAAGCTGAAATTTTGGTGGAGGCTAGGGAATTAGGGGGGAACTTTTTATGAACATTTTTGGGGATCTTTTTCTGAGGTATTTATAGGCATTTTTGGTATTTTCCCATGATTACATGTAATTATCATGTTCAATTCTTTTTATTATTAAATGGCCATTGGATTCCCACTACCACCTCCTTCTCCACTTGCAGGTGGTAGTGTTTTGACCCATGATTGCATGTTTTTTGGTCATTGGATTCTTTTGTGGGCTCCGTGTGGGCTCCACGAAGTTGTGAAAGGACCATTTTGCCCTTTTAATTCCAAAAATAGAGAAAATTAGGGTTTACTCCCATGAACTCATAATTGAGCACACTTAGTGGTGTTGGAATCATATTTCCAAGTACATTCCAAAATTTTATGTCTTGAGTCTTGGTTATGAGTAAAATTACCATTTTACCCTTTTATTCATAAAAATAGAGAAAAATAAGGATTTTTTTTTATCTAATCTTAGAATTTGATGTACTTACAGTCATTTTGAAGGGTTTGTTAAGTATGTTTTCAATTATACATGTCTTAAACCTTGAATTTTACTTCTATGAGAAGTGCATTAACTCTAATATTCCAACCTGATTTTCCTTGAAATTTTCAATTTCATTATTTATTCAATCTCCTTGCAAAAGTTAGGGGTGTTACAAAAATAGACTGTCTAATCTTCCTAATAAGATTGGGCTCCTGGGATGCCGCATGAAAACATGCCTTGTGGGAACGTCTTCGCGTGCGACATCATCCCTATGGAACAACTGCGCGACAGCGCAGGTCCAGGGGAGCACGTTACCGCGTGCGTTCCGGTGATGGGAGTGTGGCGATTGCTATGCCTGACTAAACCCGCTCCGCTCAGTTAATCAAGACAATGCATTCCACTGGGCCTAGATCAAATCCAGACCCTTGGAAGGACTGTGAACTTCTTTTTTCAATTGTGGAGTCGTCTGAACTTCAAATCAAGATCGGAAAGAAGCTATGGAAAGCTTGTAATGTCTATTTTCTTCTAAAATGATAAAATTGATAAAAATCTTCAAGAAACTTTCTGTTTTGAGGAATTAAACTTCTAATTTTTATGATCTTCAAGATCTGAGATGATTAGATATTGGGGATGTAATGTAATGATGAAATAAAGTGATATCTATGATTTATTTTGACAAATCTAACAAAAATTGAGAAATCTACCCTCTATGGTAAGAATAACCTAAAAATACAAAGGGACCCACTTGATCAATGAGATCAAGCATGATCAGACCCTTAGATTGGTTGTATGAATGGGATTATGATGAAATCCAGTGACATCATGGATTAATTGTTACAAAAACAAGTGGGTATGATTTTTAGACCTTAATGAAGTAAAATCCGTAAATGTAAGTAAAACCCTTGATCTAAAGGAAAGGATTTAAGATCTAATAGTTGGATCATAAGTTAACGTTTTTAATAATCTTAATTTAATTACTTTACTTGTCTTTTATATGAGATAAAATTGTAAATGTGATTTATGATATAAATTAGGAACCATGATAGTGTATTTCTTAAATTTTAACATGATAGTGTATTTCTTAAATTTTAACATGCTATGCTCTAAATGTTATTATATTGTTATAATAGGTTGGTAAATTAATTATCTTAGGGGCATGTTAGTTTGAATTTGATATTTTAGCATGATTCCATTAGATTACTACTACAATTAAATGTATTTCATAACTTACGACCATGCTAGTTTAAGAATAGGTTAAGTTACATTCATAGGAAGTATGTTAGTATAAATAGTTGTTAAATTTATATTGGATTTATGTTTTAAAGTTTATGATTTATTTATTGTCAAATTTATTAGTAGATTTAATTGTTAAGTAGTTGTTGAGATATAATGAGCATAAATCACCAAAAATGTAAACTAATGAAATATAGAGATTCATGGACAATTAAGATGAGTGATTGACTTTGACTTAATATTAGTAAGGGCTATAGTTAGTAGGATAATATAAGGATTATCAAATCCTTGGCCCAAAGTAGGAGAATAATAAATCCCATAAATGACATTTTAAATGTTCATGGATTTAATTAAAATCAATTAGAAAGAGCACTTAGGGTTAAAATGATCATAGGAACCTTATGAAAGGTTGAACTAAGGTCACTCTAGTGAATGTTGAACATGGTGGTTAAGAGGGTTCTCTAATAGAGCCACCTCTTCCCCTACCTTCTATTGGCATTTGTGAGGTCTAAACGCCTCCTTACATGAGGATTGAAGTAACCACTTTGTGTTCAGCCATTCAACTAGTAAGCCTTAGTCAATTTGAAATAAGAGGAGCTGTCTAGATTTGGGATGAAATAAACCACCTTCAACCAGTAAAACATTAACCGGTTGAATAATAAGAATAAGATCGTAAAAGGTTGGTAAATTATCTAACCCTAATAAAAATTATAAGTAAGATAAGGATGATCAAACAAGATCCATGGGATCTTGAATGATCAAGAACAATAACAGAAATAAATACTTTTTTATATATGATATATATATATATTACTTGCAATTTGGATCAAATAGAATAGAAGGTCTGAACCCTTGATCAAATATGATTCAAGGAAGAGAACCAAGATCATCTTCCTTAGCGATGATAAACAACTAAACTTAGATCAAAGAAGAACTAGATGATAGAAAATCTAAGCCCTTGATCATTATCATCAAGTGTAAATTGTTGATCAAAGGATCTATGACAGATCAAGATCAAAGAAAGGAATACACAAAGACTTATAATAGAAGATACTTAGATCAGAAAGATGAAAAGATCATTCTAACCATTAGATCTATTGATCAATAGGATAAACACTATTTGAGGAAGATAGATCATGATAGGACAAAATATCTAGATCCTTTATATCAAAGGACAAGATTAAACAAAGAATATAGATAGGATAAAAAATGTAGGATTATTCAAATTCTATAAATATTGATAGTATGTATGGATTTATAGATTACATACATCAGTCAGGATCATGGAAGATCTGAAGAGATGGATCACTACTTGAAGGTAGGAGGATTTTATAATGCATCTACATGAGATATACATGTTGAATACATGATCTTATGTCTAGAAATGTTGATAAGTGTAATGTAAATACTTGTATTAAATTCCTTGAAAACTCTTATGATCTAACCAAAACACATGAAATGGTTAAGTTAGAATCGAGGAAAAAATTCGAAGTGAATAGGGAACTAGAAAATATTCTAGCCCTAAGTAAATAGATAGATTGTCTGATACGTATGAAAATTACTTTACATATAAGTATGGAGGCTTGTGGTTTTGTTTTAAACAAGCGTATGCCTGAGGATGCTATGCTATGAGAGTTAGTAGGGTTTGGCCACTCGCTCTTCAAAACTTGTTATGATATAGATATCAAGCCTAAGTGAGACTAAAAGTTAGGTGGGGCAATTATGGGAAGGCTGCTACTATGATAGCCATGTTCCCTTCCCATATGGACATGGACATTGCGATTTCCACCAAGGATGATATAGGTGGATTATTGGGCAGTTATCCGAGCACACTGGTACGGATTCTGACTGCATGCATAGTAGTCCTTTGAGTATTTTTGTATTATGATGCATAGCATAATGAAATGCCTTATGATATGGCATGATGAGATTCCGGGTAATTGTGGATTGCCGATATTGCCCAAATGAGGAAGTATAGTATGTCCAACAAAGTATGGATGATCTATCAACTCAGTATAAACTAGGTATGATTATGTTTTGAGATATTAACTATTTTTCATATTTTTGACCATATATATATATATTTGTACAAAGTATATAGTATGTATGCATATGGATGTACATGTATGACCAAGTAAAGAGATTGATCCATGAGTATGAATAATGGGATTATGAAGTATTATGACTATACTATCAAATTATTATACTTCTTGAATCCCCTACCAAGCATAGCTTGCTGAGATATTGTAAATGTTTGAATGTTTACAATATCTTAGATACAGAGAAGGATAATTAGGAGCTCAGGACTTAAGAAGACTTGAAAGAATAATCAATTAGGGTATATCCCTTAAAGATGCGTATTTTTATTTGGGAGCATTGTATTGTATTGAGAGTTTTTATTATATGGTGAGTTTTGAAATTTGGATTATGTAATTTGGACAAGTATTGTAATGATATCTAAGCTGTACTGTGAACCACTGGATGGATTCTGGAATTTAATAAAAGTATATTCCTTTAATGGAATTTTATCTTGTACAAAAATTCTACTCATATTATGTAATGAAGTGATGACTTAGGTTATTTCAAAACAAGTTCTAAAGAAAAGAATTTTTGCTACTTTGTTTTGCAAATTTTTTTTACTATTAAGGGCCTTGCCTTTGAAAAATGTATTACAAAATGTGTTATAAAAACCCGGGTCATCACAGACTCTTTGATAAATAGTATTGATTAGAATTTAGGTCGTCTTACTTTAACCTAGCAAACATTCAAAAGAAGGACAATTTCTAACTAAACTAAATTAGAAAGTAACCCTAAATTAAAAATCATAGTAATTAAAGAAACTAAAGAACTATTTAAATAAGCAAGGAACAAAACTAAGCAACTTTCTAATGCTATAGATAACTAAAAAAGAAAACTTTTTAAATTACAACTAAGGAAACTATATAAAACTACAATAAACTATACATTAAAGTAACTTTCTAAAGTTACACCAACTAGAAAAGGAAAGTAAGGAATGAATTAACTAAGAAAAAGAAAAGAGAAAACCATTTCATTAATGGCCAATTTACAAGGAATTGTTACATAAGTAAGGAAAAGAAAGCATGTAAATAAAGCAAGTAAATGTCCTTCAAATTTGGGCTTGAATTTCACTACAGGCCCCACATGTTGTGTCACTCAAGAAGGGCTTGTACACTTCTCTCCAATTGAAAATACACTAAATATCACTAAGCTTTTCATCCTCTGTATCCCAACTTGCCATAGACCTACAAATCCCTTCCAATGATCCTTAGGAATGAAGTATTAATACAACCAAGGAAAGAGGTGCCCTAGCACCTTTTCCTAAACAATCACCAACCAAAAAAGAAAGAAGAATGATGAAAGAAGAAGTCAAAAAGGTTACTGTATTTTCCCTAGGCCAAAAACTCTAAAATAAAGAGGGCAACTTTATAGAGTTTAGATAAAGAGGGGATTAGATACAATTCATATTTAAGGAAGTTGAACCACAAAAGAGGCTTCTTTTCTTAAACATGGAATAGAAGAAAAGAAAACAAATTGGACACAGTGGCCCTTGTTTTAGGACTCATCCATTCCTGGCCGTAGGAGATGAAGCAATAAGTAAGTACATGGTGTATCCCTACCCTTCAACACGAAGCCCTTAGCTAGGAACTATGTGGCTTATGGATGGATTTGCATACTTTTGTCAAACTTAATTAAGAAATTAGAAATTTTATTATTTTTAATATTCCTTTCCTTTTTCTTAGTTCAACTCCATAAAAAGAAATTCGGAATAGAAAAAGAAGAATGATGCATGAACTAACTAAGAATGATTATGCATGAAACCTAAAATTAGAAAGTAGTGTGTTAATAAGGAATTAGGTGTATGGAATTAGAAAGTGGATAAAAATAAAAGGTGAATTGAAATAGAAAGTGAATGAAAAATAGAAAATGAAAAAATTAAAACATGGTAAGAATGTGTGAGGGGATGAAGGAAAGTGTGGAAGATGTGGTAGTGGAAAATGGAAACTATCCTAGCATGGAAAATTCCATGTGTGCTCTTATGCATATGTGTGTATGAATTAGAAAGTAATGATTCTTACTAAATGCAACTGAGATGCATGAATTTACTTGACTTGCTAAACTCAGAATGCTTTCTAAATCTAATGAACTATCATGCATGAAGTTTCTAAACTAATCCCAGAAAGTAAGCAAAGGGAATTAAAAAGTCAAACATGGTCAAATGAGGGTTTCTGAATTAGGAAAGTGCTACTTCTAAGAATCTACCATGCAACTAATTTCTAATATGGACCAAAACTAACTAAAACATTCTTAATATGATTGAAAACCAAATTAGAATGTTCCTAAATCTATAAAGCAAGGAAATCTAAGATCTAACATGGGATCTAAAACTGGAAACTACCTTAATTCTAAACTAGAAAAGTGCTTAAAAATATGAAAACTAAGCAAGCTAAATGGGAAACTATGTTACAACCTAGATATAAAATTTAAGCCTAACCTAAGGAAACAAGTTTTACTCCTACAACAATCATCAGAGCAACATAAACATGACACTAAGATGCCATGCATGTAAGAAAAAATATGCATCCATGCAATTTGGATTTGATGTATTCAAAACCCTACACCTATATGCATGAAAAACCTAATTGAATGTAAAGAAAATATGATATGCATCTATACTACTTGAAGATAAAAAGAATTATTATGTTCTACATGTACTACAAAGCTAGTAAAGATGAGAAATTAACATGCAAAACTAAGGGAAACTATAAAGTAACTGTGCATGTAGTCTAAGGAAGCATGAAGGATGATGCATGATCAATCTAATCTGAGAAAAACCTAAATGAATGCATTCTAGAAGAAGATAGAAGATGGTAGAGAAAAAAATAAAAATAAAAAATAAGCAAGAAAAGGACTTGGACTTTGGTTGAGACCCTACCTTTATCTACAAAGAATTTGATCATGAAATCTTGAATGGAGCATGGGTGAGGGTGATCTTCCTCTCTTTATTTCTCCTTTGATTTGGTTGTGCACTATAGGGAAAGTTGAAAGATGAAAAACCTATTCATAACACCTCTATTTATAGGTTTCTAGCATAAGGGTTAAGGGAATTCAAGGGCTAATTTTTCATCCCTTTGGTTGAGTAGGAGAGAGAAATAAGTGAAAAGTCTTCATGTAGTCCTATTCTTGTTTTTCTTCTATGAAGCTTTCATTGCATACAATTGTAATTTATATGAGTTGAGATTCTTTCATAGGCTTCCAAAGGTGGTGACGTGTGTCTAATTGTGTTTGAATTTGAAAATTGCTACCTTTTCACCCTCATTTGAGTTGGACTTGAACATAGGTTTTTTGGCCATTCTAATTTTAATAGTGACATCCAATGATACTTTTGAACCTCTAGGACTTCATTTATGGCATGTGAGACTCGTAATGTAGCTTGGAATGTGAAATTGCCCTTGCAAGGTAAAATTGGTAAATTTATGCATTTTTTACATTTGTACCCTAGACCTGCAAAATAATAAATTAACCCTTATTAGTGATACTTAAGTGATTTCTAACTCTAGAACATTCTAAATATAGGGATATATATATGTAATATATATATATCCATCAGCTATGAAGAAGAAGCAGTTACTTGTCCTACATAAAAAATGACATGTTTTTCCGTAAAACCAATCTAAACTAAAGTCTTGTTGTAACAACCCCAAATTTTGTAAATACTATTCTGGGTGTTATTATGTTAAATTGGAATTTTTGAAATATAATTAGAATTTTTGACCCTAAGAAAATAATTTTATACAGAAATGGAATTTGGAGTGGAAACTTGAATGTTTGGAATGTACTTGAAAGGTTTAGTTCAACGACATCAAGAACATTGAAATCGGATTATGGCTGAATTTCACCCCAAAATTTCACTATTCCATGATCGGGTTATGAGTTTTCAAGGGGTATATCTTTTTATAGAAGTATAATTTGGAACTAAAACAAAAACCATTAGATAGCACTTAGAAAATGAAATCCAATGAGCCAAAGAACACTAAAAATAGAGTCCATATGAAGAAGTTATGGGCCTTTGAAGTCAGGAGACTGAATCTTTTGTTTTCTCAAAGGATCCCCTTTTTCCAAGCTAACAAAAACCCAAATCGGGTTCTTACTGGGGAACAACCACCTCCCTATCTTTTGGCAAGTTTCCCCTTTGGGTTTTCCTTGAATTCTCCACTGTAGGGCACAGCCAAGCCTGGGAAGGCCGGCATGCTCAGATTCCACTAGAGACCGGTGTTTTTCTCAGGGTTGTCTTCCCCTAGCTTCCCATTCCTTTCTGGCAACAACCACCGTGATCCTTGTAATGCAAGGACCAAAACCCATATGTTCGTTCATTGATCGAAGAAGATCCGACTGTCAATCTTGATCAGACCAAATCTGTGACTGATCTAACCATCCACCAAGACCTAGTCATTGATCTATCTTTGAATGATGGATATGTGACTAATTTTGGAGATCCTACCATGATTCAACCATTGATTTGCCTCCAAATGGTAGATCTGAACTTATAACAACTAATCATTGTGATTTAACCATTGATCTACCTCCATAAGTCAGATTTATGATGGATAGGAACTCCCTAATAGGTCTAGATGTAGCTTTCACATCAGACTATCTAATATGAGATTAGATCTAGCCCTTCATCTTGATATAACGGTATGTTAGTGAAACATACTCCTAAACCCATATCTGATTTAAGTATTCATTCTAATCTGATGGTAGATCTATCACGAAACCCCCTGACTAGATAGGGTGGTGGCTAGGAATTGGGAGCCACTCGACCATCAGCATCCCTACCATTGTCCCCTGCGTTTCCCTATCACTAGCACGACCTAGTTTAACCTTGACTATCAAACCTAGATTCTGAGCAATCTAAGAGGAATTTTGGAAATCCAAGAGTGCCCTCACAATCCTTGTGATGGGAGGAACAAAACCTATCTTCCCCATTTGTGATCTGGGAAGATCCAACCGTTGAATTTACCTGACCATTGATCAAGAGTTAAATCATCTGATTTGTGATGATTTGACAAATCCAAATAGTCTATCATGACCATTAAGAAAGTGTAGATCAAGAATCTGATGAGAGATTTAGGATCAAAAGCCCGATTAGAGAAGATTTGCCGATCTTGATCAATCACGGAGATCAATCAAGGATCAAGTAAGAAAATTGATCAAGCTCTATGATCCTTATCAATTCTTCCTATTCAATTAAACCATTTAGTTAGAAATTACTAATTGATTGTTTGATTTGGAGGGTCCAAGTGAAAAGGAGGAGTCAATTAGCTAGTGGGAAATGGATGAACTTGCCACACGAGGTAGGTGGAGAATTAAGAAAGCATGTCTTAATATTAAGATGCATGTTTTAAACATGATCTTATTACTTATGATAAACATTATACCAAATAAACATTGCGTTTCATACATATGTGATTATGAGAATGATTACTTGTGAATGATAAAAATTAGTAACTTGAAATGATATATGAATGACATGCTTATAATTGATACCTACTATTGACATCATTGGATGCACACAACTTGTTCTTAAAAATATCATAGCTATTATTGTGATAAAAAGATATTTATGGTACATGGGTATCATTACATCATATGCAATGTATGAGTTTAGGATTTACCTAATAAGTGAGGATGTTATTATTATTATGAGATATTAATATATATATATATATATATATATTATGGACAAGCAAGACACTTGCATATTAGTATTTTACATATAAGCATGATGGCTTGTGATTTTGTTTTCCACAGCCCTAGTACTAGGGATGCTATGCTAGGGAAGTTATGAGGGTTTGACCACCTGCTTCTTAAAATTTATATGATGGATACCATGCCCAATGAGAGGTTAAACATCAGGTGGGGCAATCATGGGAAGGAGAAGGCTGCCATTGTGATAGCCATGGTCCCCCCATGTGATCATGGATTATGTTATTTTCATAGTTGGTATTAGTGGATTATTGTGTAGTTATCTGGGTGCGCTGTACAAATTTAGACTGCGTCATAGTAGTCCTTGTGTATTTTGCATTATTATGCACATATGATAAGCATAGTATAATGCCATGGCATGATAAGATGCCTTATGATGATGGCATGATGAGATGCCTTATGTGGTGGCATGATGAGATGCCTTTTATGATGTTACCAGTAGTGGCTAGAGTTTTATATACCCCGTATGGTAAGGGGTATATGTATGAGACCTAGTATAGTTTGGGAAAGGAAGTTATAAAACCTATAGACTATGTTCATAACTTTGTATGGCTTTTAATAGTCCTATATGTATATATTTGGAGGGCATAGTATTATAAAAGTTTTCATATGGGAAAGTGAATGGGTAGAAATATTATGCAGAGTATGTTTCATAGAATTGGAGTATGGTATCATATGGAAAATGATAATGATAAATATTTAAAATACCAGTGAAGTATATTTATCATAAAAAGTGTAATCTCTAAAGTGGGATTTTTATATTCATATGAAGAAGAAGAATTACAAATAGCTACTTTATCAATGGCTTGTAGATAATTGAATATTTTAATTGAGGTAAAATTCTTAATTTATATGTAATTAACATATTTTCTTAACTCTCCCCTACCAAGCATAGCTTGCTGAGATATTGTAAATGTTTTATGTTTACAATATCTTAGATACATATGGACAGGAGAAGACATACACAAACAAGAGGAGTTCAACAACCATACTTCTATGCTCAGGTATATATTTTGTTAAAGTTTTTGTATTGTGTAGTTAGTTATTTTGATTATACTACTTGGACATTTAACATAATGATTATAGGGGCTGTGTATGTGAACCACTGCTAGAAATAACAATGAATATATACCATAGAGATGATTTAGACCACTATCTAATTAAACTACATTTGTAATTACAGATTGCATCTTGACATGAATAGTGATTAGAGAAGCACCAAGAGTATATATTGAAATACATGAATTTGACAATAGTGTATGTGCATTGAGGAAGTCAACTTTTTGTGCCACCTTATTTGAAAAAAAGAAAGAGATAGTACTATGGTGGAATTAGAAAAGAAAGCTAACCACTGTATCATTTCCTATATTACATTCAAATAGTGGATCTTTCCATGAGTTTCAAGGAATGCATCATATAAGGACTTCGAATGTGTACTAATGAAATACAAAAAGAGTGATTACTATGTTGCAACATTATCAAGAGTTTTGAGTTTAAAAATCCTACTCAAAATAGTAAATTGATAGTTGGGTCATTTGTCTTGAAGATTTAAAGGTATTATTTATATAAGATGTGAGATAATATGGAATTATTAACAATTTATGAAAGGGATTAGTCAAAATAGATATAGAGTTAAATAAGTGGGAATTAGTTATCTAGATATGAGATATAAAGATGACATATTTATGCAATGCTGATGAATGTGAAAACAAATGGTGCCTATGAAGATTTGTATATTTTAAGAAAATCAAGAGATTTTGTTTTTGATTGTGTAAGAGTATCATCATGAGTGTAGCATAATTCTCAAAGAAAATAATTACAATGTAAAATTATATAACGAGTATTTTAATGAAGAAATTTAGACAATCCTTTGAAAGTTTGGAGTTTAGATTGTACGAAGATGTGAGATATACTTGTATAAACCTAATCATGGAATTGGTTGACCTTGAGCTTTTATCTAAAAATAATTCTTTGACTTTAAGTTAAAATTTTTGATGACAAATGGAAAAAATTGAGGTAGATAAAAGAATAGAAAATGATATTATATTATGAATTAAGAATGAAATTTGAAAAATAAGGAAGATTATACATAAATAATCATGAATAGTAAAACGATTGCAATACCTAGTCATTGTTAAAGGAAAATGAAGTTATACTAATGATTAAGAAATGACAATTGGGAAGATGGATATAAAAAACTAGATACATTACCTATATAAGAAGAGATAGTAGAAATAATGATTTAATAAAAGTAAAGATAGGGTATCAAAGTCCGCAGTGAAAGCAACTTTAATTGCTTGAAGAAGATAAAATAGCTACATTAATAAAGGGCATAGATGTTTAGAATTTGAATATGTAAATCATATGAATTTTAAAGAATTATGAGAACATAAATTCAAGATAAGATGATGATGTTTGTAAAAATTATCTAAAAGATAACATGAAAAAGAATTTTAGAAACAAAGACCATTTTATTGGTCAAAGTATTATGAAAAAATTTAATTGTTGAAAAAGCCTCTTGGGAGACTGAGGATGAAATGTGAAGAACTCATCCAGACTTATTTAATTACATATGTAATGATTATTTCAAAGATGAAATTTTTTTAAGGGAGAAGGATGTAACACCCCTAATTTTTATTTCATTTTATGTAATTTTGATTGAATTGAAATGAGGATTGCATAATTGAAATACAAAAATTTTAATTTTTGAAGAATAACTAATGAATGACATGGACTCAACCTTTGAAACATCTATATTTGTAATATAAAGAGAAAAATGATTCCAACGATACTAATTATGTTGAAATTAGAGTTCAAATAAAAATTCATAATTATTTTAATTAAAGTATTTAATTTAAAATAAATAATGGAAAATAATAAATTCACTTTAAGTGGGACCCACTAACATAATACATAGTTCTGGCAACCATATACATTAGCCATAAATACAAGTCAAAGTCCCTATTTTAGTTTAGCAGGAAAAAAAAATTTGGTTGTTGAATACTTTTAAGGTCGGTTATAAAAAATGACCTTAAAAGCTCCAACTTTTAAAGTTATTTTCTAAAAAATGACTTTAAAAGGCCCTATTATAGTTTAGCGGGAAATTTTTTTGAGCGATAGCAGACTTTTAAAGCTACTTATAAAAAATGACCTCAAAAGCTTCAACTTTTAAAGTCGTTTTCTAAAAAATGATTTCGAAAGCTCCAACTTTTATAGGCATTTTCTAAAAATCAACTTTAAAAAAAAAAAATCTTTATAAATAGGATGAAGCCAGCTCATTTTTTTCTTTACCTTTTAATGCTCTTCAATTTGTAGGAGGATGATGACCTCCTCTAATTCTTCTATCTCTATCTATCTTGTTCCCATCCATTTTGGAGATTTTGAATATTTATCTGATGATAACAATGGTAACAATACTAAACCCTCTTGTTATCATCCATGGCTTTTCTAGGCAATAACTTTCTGTTTGTATGTTGTAAATGAAATGGTTTTTGTCACTACAAATGATGGGGTTAAAATCTTAGTTAGATCATCGTGATTCTGGCAAAAATCATACCCTTTCATTATGAACAACAACTGCTTCTCTATTTGTCCCTTAATATTAGAGAAAGGGCAAGCTTTTTGCAGTTCTCATCCAAAATTATAGTTTGATGAATGAGGGGAACTTGGAGTGTGGAAGTAAATTGGTATGTGTGTGGACTTCTAAATAATGTGAATGTGGAGGTTTCCTTTGTGATGACTCAGGTTTTTGTAACACATTTTGTAATACATTTTTCAAAGGTAGGGCTTTAGTAGCAAAATTTTTTTGCAAACAATGCAGCAAAAGTTCTTTTCTTTTAAATCAATTTGTAACACAACTTAAGTCTCACCTCAACATACATAATACACAAAGATTTTTGTATCAAAATAAAATTTTATTGAATATCAGGAATCATCCAGTAGTTCACTTTACACAGGCCCTGTATTACAATTACAATTCATTGTCCAAATACAATCCAAATTCAAAGTACATAGTCTGGTTTCACAATCTTCGAAGAAGATACCCTGATCAGTCTAGTTACGTCTGGGCTCTTCAAGCTGTATGTACTCAAGTCTCCTTCCGTGTATTTGAGATATTGTAAACATTTAAACATTTATAATATCTCAGCAAGCTATGCTTGGTAGAGGATACAAGAATATAATACTTCATTAATACAAGAATACGATATCTCATTCATCATTCTATCATGTTTACCCATTCATGGACCATCTCATCATAGAGTACATACACCATTTATCTAGTATAGGGTAAACCCATTAAAATAGTGAAAATACTCAAAATTTGTTCCTTCCCCTGGTTATACTCCCACTTAGGAGATCAATATTCAGCCACATCTCATATGGGGATTTTCTCTCCAAGAACTCATGTATTTCATCATACTTGGCATCTCATCATGCCATGGCATTTTACTATTACTACCATATGTGCATCATAATGCAAAATACTCAAGGACTACTATGCTGCAGTCTAAATTCGTACAGCGTACCCGGATAACTACATAATAATCCACTAATACCAACTATGGAAAAACAAAATCCATATCTGCATGGGTGAGGACCATGGCTGTCACAGTGGCAGCCTTCCCATGATTGCCCCACCCGACTTTTAACTTCTCTTTGGTCAAAATATCCATCATATCATATATTTTAGGAAGTGGGTGGCCAAACCCTCATAACTTCCTTAGCATAGCATCCCCATGCCTAGGCCTGTGTAAAACAAAATCACAAGCTACCACACTTGTATGTAAAATACATTGTACATATTAGACGATGTGTCTATTTAACTAAGGCTGGAATATTTTCTATGCCCTAATCTTAGGATTTCCTTAGTCCACACATCTCACTAATTTCTCATCGTTTGCTTGGATCATTAGATTGGATCAGTCGAATGGATCATGGGTTTGGATCACTTGATTGGATCATTTGCTTGGATAATTATTGCTCTAAGATACCACATGTATACTTATATCATGAAGGTATATAATTCCAGACAGAAGGTCATGTATATATACACACAAGAATCTTTAATACATTCTTGTACATCCACCTACCTCAAAGTGGTATTCACTCCACATTGTCCATCATGGTCTTGATTTATACATCTATCCAACCATACGTATAAAGTTATTCCTTTTATACAAGCATTCTTTCTACATGTATTTGGGTTATCCTATGAAGGATGCCCTAATTTTCCTTGAATCATATATGATCAAGGTTTCAAACCTTCTAAGTTCAAAATCTACACTATAAGTAAAATCATAGAACAATACTATACTCTACATTATATTTCTTTCTTTTTTTCTTTTTTTTTATGATCATTCAGGATCTATCGTGGATCTTGTTTGATCTTCCTTATCTTATTTACAAATTTTATTATTATCAAGGTTAGATAATTTGCTAACCTTTTATGCTCTTGTTATTATTTCTCAATCATTTTTTGGATTGAGGGTAACTTATTCATTTTTAATTATATTGTCCTACTAACTATAGCCCTTACTATGATTATTTCTCTTGATGTACAAGTGTATTTTGTGAAGTACAACTATATTTCATTAAGTACCCCTTTAAGGTATTTTTCATAACTCTACTAATGTAAAGGAAAAGTAATTAAACTAATACATCTAAATCTAAGGAATTTAAAGACAATCATGCCAGAATTGAAAATTTGACATGAATTAAATTTGGTAATAAAATAATTAACTAGACATTTTATTCTAAGAAATTAAAGAAAATTATACTAAAATTGGAAACTTAACATGGATAATAATTAAATCAAATATACTATTAAAGACTATTAACTAAGCATATGATTAATTTATCCTTATGATCCAACTATCTAATTTGTTCATCTTTTAGATCTAAGGTTAATATTTCATTAAGAGTACAACCCTTGATCTTTCATGTTTTTGATTGATACAACATCTCTAATAACATGATATTAGCCTTAGATCATCACTTTTATAGGTCCATATGATCTGATCATTCTTGATCTACTAGATCAAGAGGATCCATTGGGATTTTCCATGATCATTTTTACTTTCAATGGTCTAAACTTTAATTCAATCATGTCAGTCTAATCCAACCATCCATATGATGATTTATCATCATTATATCCTTAATGGATCCAAACCCTCACTTCTGATCACACCAAATCTACTTGATCAAGGGTGTTGGTAGGTGTATTTTTAAATAACATAAATTTTTAATGATTAAAATATTATTTTTATGGGTTTAGTAGGTTTCCCTCATCAAGATCTATTCATAGAATCTTTCTAATAAAAAATCAAACTTAAAATGAGTGAGGAATTTCATTTTTAAGTTTTCAACTGTTTTCAACGGCTGATCTTAATCTGTAATATTTTAATCAATTTAAGTGATCTAGAGCTTTGAAATTCTACTGTGATCATTGATCTTAAGTTTTGACATGTCTTGGATCCATCCATCAGATCAGATTTCCATTTTAACATCAATTTGATCATGATCCACTACTATTGGAACTAACTTTAAAATTGATTTCATATAAATCAAATTAAAAACCTCAATATCATTATTTCATTATATTCTACACAATACAAGGAATCTATAGCTTCTTTCCAATCTAGATTTGGATTTAAATTGAGTTTGGAATTGAATTTTCAAGTTTCCATCAATTTCAACGGTTCGATTGATTCTGGATTACTAGATCTTAAAATTAATGGTCTAGATGGAAAATAAAACTTACTATGATCATGGTTCTTAAGGTTTTTGGGCCTTCTGAATCCATTCGATAGCTCATATTTTTCATCTAAGGTGTCCTTGATGGTGTTCTAAGCCTACATCACTGGTACTAGTTTTTCTAGAATTTTGGCTAGAAAACTAGTCCAATGACCCAATTTTAAGGAAAATATATTGAAAATTTAAAATATAGATATAGGAAACATAGCTAAAACTGTCCATAAGAGAAGATCTAGCCAAAATTAAAAAAATCCTCACCAAAAAGTGAATTATGCTAGAGACGATATAATTTGTGATCTTCCAATGAAATTGCTGGTGGATCTTGCAATTAGCATAGGGATTTTGTAGATAAGATTGTTACAAATTGATCTAACTATTTGGATTTCTTGTATGAGGGTTAGATCACTAGATTTGTATAGGTTTTCCACTTAGGTGTAAAATTGGAAATGAGAAAGGAAAGAGAGGAAAAGAACGAGAAAGTAGGGAAGGAGATTGAATTTGGAGCTAGAATTAGAGGAGGAATTGGTGAATTTTATGAACATTTTTTTGAGGTATTTATAGGCATTTTCTAAAAATTTTAATCATTTCCCCCAAATAATTATGTTTTCTCTTTTGAATTTTATATTAAAAAGAATTCCCCCACTTCCACCTCTATCTCCACTACTAGCTAGTAGTAGTTTGACCAATTATTGATGCTTCTAGACAATTGCCCCCCATCTGTGGGCCCCACATTAATGTGAAATGACCATTTTGCCCTTTTTGTTGAAAAATACAAAATTTTCGTACGAACTCAGATTTTGACATACTTAGTGTCATTTTAATTGGTTCACCAAGTATGGTTTCAGTTATACATGTCTTATACCTTGATTGTGAGGTGGAATTACATTTTTTCCCATTTTAGGTTAAAATTTGAGAAAAATATAGGATTTTCTCCTGATATTCCAACCTGATTTTCCTTGAAATTTTTAATTTTATTATTTATTCAATCTCCATACAAAAAATAGGGGTGTTACATTCTTTTCATTGATATGCATTTGTTCTTCTAGTTTTCAATATTTTGATTAAAGTATATTTATTTTTATGGGATGAATGAGGATAACTTGGAGTGTGGAAGTAAATAGGTATGTGTATAGACTTTTAAATGAAGTGAATGTGTTGTGGTTTCATTTATCAAGTATTTTCAAGATAGATGTGGACTAATGATGAATTTGGATGTTTCATACCCTACCATGAAAGTGAATGTATGTTTCTTTTTCATGTGTATAAAGATTGCAAGAATAGTGTAGGAGATAGTACACTGAATTTATGTAGCAATATAGGTAGTGATTGCAATGTAAATAAAAAAAAGAAAGAACTCTTAAAGTCATTCTAAAAAAATTGACTTTAAAATACCTATTTTTAAAGTCATTTGAAAAAAATGACTTCAAAATAGACATTTTTAAGTCTTTCTTAGAAAATGACTTTAAAAGTGGCCACTTTTATAGTCATTCTAAAAAAAATGACATTAGAAACACCTATTTTTGAAGTCATTTTGAAAAAATCACTTTATAAATGGCTTCTTTTGAATGACTTTAGAGGTCATTTTTTTTTCCAAATGACTTTAAAAATTACTGGTTTTGAAGGTTTTTTTCTTCTTCTTCTTCTTCTTTTTTTTTTTTCAAAATGACTTTAAAAAGGCCTTTTTTAGTGACCCATGTGTTATAACTTATAGGGTTTTTGCCCAAATTTGTAACACGTGCATTTCTGACCTAAAAGACCAAAACTTTGGTATTTTGTAGAATCAGAGGCTAATCTAAAGTAATTGTTTGATTAATTATATCTTTTTAGAATGTAATTAGAGTTTTTCACTTTTTGTAGGAGTCGAGATGATGATATAATGGTCGAGATTGATTAAGATGAAAATGGAAGATCAAGATCAAAAGATCGAGTCAAAGCTTAAAAGTCATTAATTCAATATGAGATCAAGGTCAAGATCATCTTTAGGATAAGCAATGCATTTAATTGAAAGAGCCAAAGGTAGCCAAGATAGGCCCATGCCCAAGCCATGCGAAGTCCACCACCTTTGCATGGGTTCCACTTAAACTGCTTAGCCATATTCAAGCCATGAACAAGGTGACAACCTAAGAAACCAAGCCAACCACTAAAGCCATGGAATTGAGTCATCAAGCTAAGCCAAGGGAGCCATCTAAGCCAGCCATGAAGCCAAGCCAATGAAGCCCTCAAAGTTAGTCATCTAAGCCACATGAGCTAAGCTACATGGAAGGGCATGATTGGTGGAGAATCCAAAGAATTATCCTAGAGATTTTTAGAGTTATTTTGAAAATAATTGAGTAAAAATTTACTAGGATAAGGTAGCATATGGACCAATAGAAACAGACCCCTCAATTTTTATGTTTTCTCACTTTTCACCTCATCACTAAGATGCACCCCAAAATTTACTTTTCATTCAAGAGTCCTACCTTTCTAAGACTGCCCCACCTTCCTAAACTTACATTCCAATCACCCAACCAATCTCCACTTCCTAGGAAACTACCTAGCACTCACTTTTCCCCACCTCACCTCTCTTTCCTAACTTTTCTAATCTCTCTCTCTCTCTCTCTCTCTCTCTCTCTCTCTCTCTCTCTCTCTCTCTCTCTCTCTCTCTCTCTCTCTCTCTCTCTCTCTCTCTCTCTCTCTCTCTCTCTCTCTCTCTCTCACCTCATCCCATCCAACTATACTTGCCATTTTCATTGGGGCTCAATGATTTTTACAAGGAGGAGATGCCCCCCTCCCAAAAAAATGGTGTCTCCCACCCTTATGTTTCCAATTTTATCCTACTCGAATTTACTCCTCAAGAAAACCCTAAGCAGGCTTCATACTCCAATCTTAGCCATTCAATCCTCTTCCTATCTCATCATTACCCTTCCTTTACCTTAGAAAATATAGGGAAAAAGTATAAAATACGTAAATCAAGGATTAAAGGAGATCCCTTTGGAAGAAAAATGACGTCTCCTCCATCATGGAGAGGGCATCCCTTTCCTTCAACTCTTTTCTTACCTCCTTGCCTTAAACAAATATCTCCCTTGAAGCAACCATCATTTCCAACACCTACATGCCTCCTATTTGGTTGTTTTCCTCCTTTGTGTGCAATCCATGTCAAGTTAGTCCATTGTCCTTGTTTTCTTTCTTGTTGCTTTACTTTGATTCCTTTTAATTTCAGTTTTGTCCTTGTTTGTTTCTTTGATTTCCATGAGTAATCGTCTATTGTTTTAGTACCTTACATCCTTGAATCTAAGGGATATACTTCTCAAGTAGTGATAGCCAAGAGAGTGCAGTCTTAGATCAAGGCCTTGCCCATACTTTTCCTTAAGTTATTTTCCATAACTTGCTCTCTTTTTCTTTCTTTCCACCCTTTACTTTCTTTCGAACACTATTGGACATCACATCCGAACTTATGAGTGAATGTTGGAATGTTGAAGTGCTTTATTTTTATTCTAATTGAGCATGGAATGGTGTGTACACTTCATGAAGAGTGCACACCGAACTTGTGGTTATTTTGCTTCAACCAATGAAATCTTATGTTCAATGTTAATTACTCCATATTTATGGCTGTGTTCTAGGTTTTAAATTTTATTATTCATGGCTGTTTAGATATTATTCTTAAGTATATATTCAATGTGTTTAAATCTAGAATTGATAGTTTTTGAATATCTCATGATATACACTCAAAATGCACACAAACCCATGGTTCATGCGCATGGTTTTGAAGTGTTTCTCCTTAAACTTTTAACTTGTGTTCTTTAAAAATTTATGTATTTCATGTTAGCCTAGGTTGATTCTTAATTTAGACATCCTTTTATGTTGGATTCATACATTCTAGTTTACTTTATTTTCCATGGTTAGATCTTGCAAATCACCATGCATCCATACACTTTACTTGCATGTTTAGTTTAAGGTATATTAAGGTTGGTTAATCATTGTTAATTTTGTTACATGTTAAATAGTTTTAGTAGTCATAATTTATTTTGTGTATGTCTTAGCTTAGGTTAGTTTCCAATTTTATGTTTGTTTACTTTTAACATGTTTTTATAGTCCACAGTTTTCATTTATGTCATGTTTCCATGGTTAATTCATTCCTTAGTTTAGGCTAAAATCTCATTACCTTTGGCTAGGATTAAGTAATTTGAGGAAGGACCCTCTAATCTCACATCCATTCTATTCCTTGTGATTTTGTCCTCCTCTCATGAATTACTACAATTGATTCATGCGCTTGTGAGTTTAACTTAAAACCACAACAAGTTTTTCGCACTGTTGTTGGGGAGTCACAACATTTTGTATAGTGGACCGTACCTTAGATTATTTTCCTCTAGCCTAGGTTTAAGGTGCATTAGTTTAAGGTTTTTCATTATTTTTTCATTTATTTGCTATTTTCCTCATATTGACCAATATATTTAATTTTTGTACAAAGAAAATTAGCAAAGGAGCAGCAGCAATCTTGTGAACCATGGCTTCATCAACATAAATTAGATTTTATTGTTTTCCTAGATTAGGATTTAAGTAAAATTGTAGTGAAGCCCATTGTAATTTTAATTTCAATTTTATTCAATTTTTAAATTAGTTGTAATAATACAGGACAAGTGTGGGGTATGATGACCCACACTTGATCATCAAGAAACCATCATGATTGTGGACCATTTAAAGTCTTCAGGATGGGGTGATATATGTTTTCCCTAAGGTTATCCTCCTTCTCCGGCAACGGAATAGGAAAAATCATGGTCTGTATATGTATTCCAAGGAACAAGGGTTTTTTGGCTTTCTTCCTCTTCTCTAGTGAAGATTTCTTCACCAGCCAGCCCAGGTAGGTGGCATATCCATCTTCTCCTTTCATTCCAGCATTACCTGATGTTTTCCGACCAACCCTAATCTCCCCCAGTCGTTGATCCATAGAAAATGATAGATCCGGCATGGAGGATTGAGATCTCATCATTTTCTAGGCTCAGATACAAACTCTGAGCCATTGGATGAGTTCCTAGGACCTAAAAACCTTAGGCTAAGAAATCTCAGCCCTTGATGTCTTCCGATTTGGGAGATCTGGAGAAAGGTTGATCCAATAGTCCATATCAGACTGTCTTAACTAATCTCCATGAGATCGATCCCAGAACACCTCTGCGAAACACAATCAGGGATGCTCATTGGGGGGAGAGTCCTCGCATGTAAGCTTGGGTGTGAGCTACGAGGTGGCGCGAGAACAATGTTGTCTGTGTCTCCGTGACGGAGACATGGGCTACTGGTCATCCCTCCACCTGCTAAGCCCATATTAGATCTGAGCCATCCAAATTTTGAACTAAGAGCTTATTTCTTTGATTAAGAGCTCATTTTAGCTCTAATTTTGGATCCAAAAATACTAATGCATTCCTTATGTTATGTAAAATATATTGGAATCATGAGATATATGTTTCTAATTTATTTATGTGAGATAATTGCTAAAATCCATTGTAACAATCTTGGATCATGCCTACAATGGTCTTAAAATATAAATCTAATCCAATAGAAGGATGCAGGACACCCAAAAGGAACAATAATCATAGTAAGATTTATGGACATCTGGATCAAAGAATTGGGCTATTAAAGATTGGATCAATCTAAACCCTTAGAAATGTCTAAAATTTTAAAATTTTGATTCAGATCTTATTTTAAGTCTAAATTTAAATCTAAAAGCACTAATGAATTCCTTATGTTATGTAGAATCTTATGGAAGCATGATAATTATGTTTTTAATTGTATTTATTTAAATTATTTGCTAAAATTCATAGTAACAACCTTGGATCATGATCAAGATCATCTCAAAATAGAGTTATGAACTAATGGATATGTTTAGGAGGTCCCAACACCTTAAGGACAATGATCATAGTAAAAATTTTGGATCCCTAGATTGAGTAATTGAATAAAAATAGTAAAGATCAATATCAGCCATTAAAATTGGCTGAAATCTTAAAATTCAAATTTTGATCTCAATTTAACTCTCAATGGAGATCAAAAAGTTGGGTTGAATTCCTCTTAATGAGGAGAACCTACTGAACCAATAAAATCATAAGTTTAATTCATGAAACTTTCTGTTTATAAATAGATAATGGTACTAACATCCTTGATCTATAAAATCTGGAATGATTAGGCCATTGAAATCATTTTGGATGATGATATAATGATTTAATAACTTGAATAAATGGGTTGGATGCAATTAAATTGGCAGATCTTAAGATTTAGACCATTAAAAGTAACTAAATCCTTAAAAATACATAATAATCTCCTTGATCAGATTAATCAAGGATGATCAAAGACTATGACTAAGCTAGAATCATGACCTAATGATAAGATCATAGGAAATTAATGGCTTGATGTTGATAATTGGGGATAGATTGAGATCTATGCCCTTAAATTATCTAAAATGGCTTAAGATCTTCTTGATCGGTTAGATCAAGAAGGATCAGATCATGTCATAAGATGATATCAATGATCTAGTGATGAGATCACTTTGAAAAAATGAGTAGATCTGATAAAAATAAAAGATCAAGATCTAAATCCTAAATAGGATGAAAGATGATTAGAAATGAAAGATAACCATTGGATCATGATGATATATTAAATGTGTTTATTTGAATTATTAATGTTATTGTAAATGTCTTTTATTGCTTAGTAGATTTAATTGTATATTTACTTATTTATTTATGCTTTAATGTTCGTATTATGTAAATTACATGGAAAATGTAATTAATGAAATATAAATATAAATGGACATTTACAATAAACAAAGGACATGGACTTAAGCATAGTTAAGGGCTATAGTTAGTAGAACAATATAAGGATTATCAAATCCTTTGCCCAAATTAGGAGAATAATAAACCCCATGAATGACATTTTAAATGTTCATGGATTTAATTAAAATAAATTAGAAAGAGCACTTAGGGTTAAAATGCTTATAGGAACCTTGTTAAAGGTTGAGCTATTGCCACCCCAATAGACTCTGAACATTATGGTTATAAGGGGTATACAATAGCCAAGTGCTTTTCCCTCGCTTCCCATCGTTGTAAGTTGAGGTCTAAACGCCTCCTTACATGAGAGTTGTATTAACCACTCTTTGAGCAAACTTTAACTAGTAAGCATTGGTCACTTTTGATACAAGGAGGAGCAGTTTAGACTTAGGTTGAATAATAATAATAAGATCATATAAGGTTAGTAAAATATGTAATCTTAATAAAATTTGTAAGTAAGATAATCCAAATCAAATAAGATCCATAGGGAGATCTTGAATGATCAAGAATAATGAGAATCATAACAATGTATTGTACTTAGTATGCATGTTTATTAGTACGTATGTTGTAGATCAAATCTAGATCATTAGATTAGATAATCTAAACCCTTGATCAAATATGATTCAAGGAAGAGAACTAGGATCATCCTCCTTAGGGATGATCAAATAACTAAACTTAGATCAAAGAACAACTAGATGATAGAAGATCTAGGCCCTTGATCTTTATCAACAAGTATAAATCATTGATCAAAGGATCTATTAAAGATCAAGATCAAAGAGATTGACACACAAAGACTTACAGATAGAAAATACTTAGATCTGAAATATTAAAAGATCATTCTAACCATCAAATCTATTGATTAATAAGATAAACACTGTCTGAGGAAGATAGATTATATGAATTATAGGAACACAAGACAAATATAGATCCTTTATATCAAAGGACAAGATTAGATAAGGAATATAGATAGGAGATTATCCAAAATTGTACAGATAATGATAGCATGTATGTATTTATAGATTACTTATGTTAATCATGGAAGATCTGAAGGGATGAATAACTACATGAAGGTAGGTGGAACTTTAAGAATACAAGACCTATGGTCTATGGAATTGTTGTTATACATAGACATTATCATGCTTAAGAATGATAATATGCTTAGTTACATTTGAATCATAATTCATGTATATGAGAGAGAGATATCTTTTGAAATTAGATAGAATACATAATAAATACCTGGGTATCATTCATGATTACCCTAAACTTAAATAAGAATATAATAATAATGGATATCATTCGTGTCAAATGAGTATCCTTACACTTAATAACATTTGGTATATGAATACCAAATTAAAGGAAATGGGGATCATTTACAATAAATGATTAATCCCTAAACTTATATGAATATGGGTATCATTCATTGTAAATGATGATCCCTGAATCTAGAAATGAAATTATATCTTAAGTATGAGGATATAAGCAAACACATCGTTTGAGATATACAAGAAGTATTTTAGATACAAGCATGGAGGCTTGTGGTTTTGTTTTAAACAGGCATAAGCCTGGGGATGCTATGCTACGAAAGTTATGAGGATTTGGCCACCTGCTTCCCGAAATTTGATGATATTATCATACCTGGCCCAAAGGGAGGCTAAAAGTCAGGTGGGGTGATTATGGGAAGGCCCCACTGTGAAAGTCCTATCTCCCCCATACGGGCAATGACACAATATTTTCCACCGTGGTATAAGTGGTGAACAGGGCAGTTATCCGAGTGCGCTAGTTTGGATTAGAATATAGCATGGTAGTCCTTGAGTATTTTGCATTATGATGCATGGCATAGTGAGATGCTGATACTGCCCTAATGAGGGAGTATTTTCCCAGTAAGAGTCTGGATGATTTTATCAACTCAATGTGTCTGAGTATGATTATTGATGTTTGAGATATTGATTATTTTTCATGGTTTTTTACCGTATATACATACATACATACATACAATATAGTGGTGAGTGGTTTGGAATTACCATAGTAGATGATACATGATAAATTATATGATAGATCGTATATGGTATGGTTCATGGAAATTGAATGATGTTACTCATATGGAATATGATGAACTTGAATACTATATTTTTGAATTATACAATTCCATATGTTCTTGAATCCCCCACCAAGCATAGCTTGTTGAGATATTATAAATGTTTGAATGTTTACAATATCTCAAATACAGAAAGGAAGGACTGAAGGGATACAACATGGGAATACAAAGACCATACTATTGATCAAGACTATATACATTTGTGAAAGGATTGGATTGTATTTTGATTTTTGTATCTTGGACATAAGGTGTAATAAAGGGGCTGTGTATGTGAACCACTGGATTGATCCTACAATTTTAATAAAATGAGTTTCTTTGGAAACATATGTTGTATACAAAATTATGTATGTATATGTGAGTGAAATGTGGCATTCGAGTTCTGAAAACAATTTCAAAGAAAAAAATTTATGCTGCTTAAGTTTTCAAAATGTTTGCAAAATTGGTCGACCACCATTTGAAAATAAATAACAAAAATGTATTTCAAAAAACCTGAGGTCTCCACAACCATTACTTAAAAAGGATAGGTATGAGACCAAGACAAGATATAATCTTGAGTTGTCCAATAACATCAACAATCAATTAGATAAGATAATTGTGACAACCCGGGTTTTTGTAACACATTTGTAATACATTTTTCAAAGGCAAGGCATCCTTTAGTAAAAGAAATTCACAAAAAAAAATAGCAAAAATTCTTTTCTTTAAAACTTGTTTTGAAAAACCCAAGTCTTCACTTCATACATAACATAAGTAGAATTTTGGTACAAGATAAAATTCCATTGAAGGAATATATTTTTATTAAATTCTAGAATTCATCCAGTGGTTTACAGTACATCCCAATATCAATACAATACTTGTCCAAATTACATAATATAAATTTCAAACCTCACCATACATTAAAAATTCTCAATATAATACAATGCTCTCAAATAAAAATATATGTCTTTAAGGGATACACGCTGATTGATTATTCTTCCAAATCTTCTTAAGTCTTGAGCTCCTAATTCTCCTTCTTTATATCTGAGATATTGTAAATATTGAAACATTTACAATATCTTAGCAAGATACACTTAGTAGGGGATACAAAAATATACTATTTCATCAATTTAAGAATACATACCTCAGTCATTATTCCATCATAGTTACCTACTCATGAGTAATCTCAATATAGAGTATATACGTTATTTATGTAGTATAGGAAAATCAGTTAAAACAGTGAAGATTGCTCAAAACTTGTTCCTTCCCCTGGCTATACTTCCACTTAGGAGATCAATATTTAGCTAATTCTCATACATAGATTTTCTTTTTAGGAACTCATGTAGTGGCATCTCATCATGTCATGACATTTCACTATGCCTATCATATGTGCACCATAATGCAAAATACATTAGGACTACTATGCTACAATCCCAATCCGCACAGCGTGCCTGGATAATTACACAATAATCCACTGATACCAACTATGGAAATAACAAAATCCATGTCTGCATGAGGAGGACCAGGGCTATCACAGTGGCAGCCTTCCCATGATTGCCCCACCCTACATTTAGCCTCTCTTTGGGCATGGTATCCATCATATAAGTTTTAGGAAGCGGTTGGCCAAACCCTCATAACTTCCCTAGCATAGCATCCCCAGTCCTAATACTATGTAAAATAAAATCATAAGCCACCATGCTTGTATGTAAAATACATTGTACATATCAGATGATGTGTCTATTTAACTAAGGTTGGAATATTTTCTATGCCCTATTTTTAAGGTTTCCTTAGTTTACACATCTCATTACTTTCACCTCATTTGACTAGATTATGAGATTGGATCATTTGAATTGGATCACTAAGTTGGATCATGTGATTGGATCATTATTATATTAAGGTACCAAGTATACTTATATCATGAAGGTCTATAATTCCAAACAAAAGATCATGTATGTATACACATTAATCCTTAATACATTCTTGTACATCCACCTACGTCAAAGGGGTATCATGTCTTCATCCATACATCTCAAGTGGTATTTACTCCATATTGTCTGTCATGATCTTGATTCATACATCTATTAACCATACGCATAATATTATTCTTCTATACAAGTATTCTTTGTACATGTATTTGGGTTATCCTATGAGGAATGCCTTAACTTTCCTTGAATCATATATGATCAAGGTTTCAAATCTTCTAAGTTCACAATCTACACTATAAGTAAAATCATAGAAAAATACTACAATCTACATTATATTTCTTTTCTTTTTGTTTGTGATCTTTCAAGATCTCTCTTGGATCTTGTTTGATCTTCCTTACCTTATTTACAATTTTTATTAGGATTAGATAATTTACTAACCTTTTATGCTGTTATTATTATTACTCAACCAGTTAATGTTTTACTGATTGAGGATAGCTTATTTCATCCTAAGTCTAGACAGCTCCTCTTATGTCAAAGTGGCTAAGGCTTACTAGCTGAATGGTTGCACAATGTGGTTACTTCAATCCTCATGTAAGGAGGCGTTTAGACCTCACAAACATCAACGGAAGGTGGGGGAAGAGCAAGGCTCTATTAGAGAACCCCCTTAACCACCATGTTCATCATCTACTAGAATGACCTTAGCTCAACCTTTCATAAGGTTTCTATGAGCATTGCAACCTTAAGTATTCTTTCTAATTGATTTTAATTAATCCATGAACATTAAAATTTCATTTATGGAGTTTTATTATTCTTCTAATTTGGGCCAAGGAAATGATATTCCTTATATTATCCTACTAACTATAGCCCTTACTATCATTAAGTCCATGTCATTCATTCCATATAAATGTCCTTAAATTCTAATTTCATTTAATTACATTTTCAATGTAATTTTTATAACATAAGCATTAAAGCATAAATATATAAATAAATAAATCTATAATTAAATCTACTAAGCAATAAATGACAATAATAACATTCAATTATTCAAATGAAAATCTAACATGCCATAACTATTCATCATGATCCAATGGTCATTATTCATTTTTTCATCTCTTTTATTGTTTAGATCTTGATCTTTTCATTTTACCTTAGATCTAATACATATTCTTGATATAATTTCATCATTAGATCATTGATGCACCTCATCAAATGATCAGATCCTTCTTGATCCAACTGATCAAGAAGATCTCAATTCATTTTATCATTTTTAAGGGCATAGATCCTAATCTATCTCAAATCATCATCATCGAGTCCATCAATCCATATGATATTAACTTTATGTCATCATCCAAATACATCCATGCTATCCAATCTTCCTTGATCAACTTGATCATGGAGATTACCATACATTTTTATTGATTTTACTACTTTTAAGGCTAGATCTATTAAGATCTACCAATTCAATTATATATAACCCATTTATTTTAAGTTATTATATTATTATATCATCATCCAAAATGGTTTGAATGGTTTGATCATCCCAGATCTTGTAGATCATGGATGTTAGTACACTTATCTACTTAAATTCAAAACATTTAATGAATTAAATTATGATTTTATTGATTCAATAGGCTCTCCTCATTAAGAGGAATCCAACCCAACTTTCCAATCTCAAATTGGAGTTAAATTGATATCGGAATTGGGATTTTAAGATTTAAGCCTGTTTTTAGGGCTAAAGTTTGATCTTACTATTTTTGTTGATTTTCTTGATCTAGAAATCCAAAAACTTTACTATAATCATGGTCCTTAAGGTTTTGGGACCTCCTGAACCCATCCATCAGTTCATATCTCAATTTTTAGATCATCTTGATCACGATCTAATACTGTTATTGCAAATTTTTGTGATTGTAACCAATAAATACAATTTAAAACATACATATCATGAGTTCAGTACGTTACACAAGTGATAAGAAATCTATAAAAGTTTTTCAGATCTAAAATCAGAGCTATATCAAGCTCTTAATTGAAGATAAAAGATCTCAGTTCAAAATTGAATGGTTGAGATCAAATTTGGGTGTACTAGATGTGGGGATGACCAGCGGCCCACATCTCTGTCACGCAGACACAGGTAGCTTTCTTCATGCACCACCTGGCAATTCGCACGCAAGTGCACATGTAGGGGTGCACCCACGGGGAGCATCCCTACTTGCATTCCACTCTAGTGTGCTAGAATCCGATCCATTGAGATCGATTGAGACGGTCCAATTTGAACCATTGGATCAACCTTTCTCCAAATCTCCTAAATAAAAAAACATCAAGGGCTAAGATTTCTTACCCTAAAGTTTTTGGGCCTTAGGAACTCATCCAATAGCTCAGAATTTGTATTTGAGCCAAAAAATGAGGAGATCTCAACCCTCCATGCTGGATTCATTATTCCCCATGGATCAATGGCCGAGGAGATCTCCAGGTGGCCAAAAAACACCCAATAGATGTTTGAATGAATAGGGGGAGAAAAGTACACCTACATGTGCTGGTCTGGTGAAGAGAAGATCACCAAAGAGGAGAAATCACGCTGGAGATGGAGAAGAAAATTGGAATAACCCTAGCCACCGGATAATGCCTACAGTCATGAAATTCTCCATTGCTGTTGCCAGAGAAGGTGGGGGACCATAGGGCTTTGGTATATCACCATGAAAGGAAGACATTTAATGATCAAGATCACCATTTAACACCCAGATTGGCTGGAATTAGATGGAGAACTTGCCCGAGATGGTGATTCACCGGTGCTTGTTCTTCATTTGGGATTTCCCGATGATCCATGAGGCAGATCATCATGGAACCAAAGGGCTTTTGTAGATCACCTTAGCCCAAACACATCTAACGGTGAATATTTGGTTCCAATAGTTGGAATGTGATAGCTAATTCAATAAGGGTTTCCTAGGCTGAAACCCTAGCTCATCAAGGATGACGCGTTCCTGGACACGCCTGATGCAGACATGGAGTCGTTTGCCCGGGTGCATCTGGGGACACACCCATAGAGAATAAGAGAGAAAGAAAGAGGAATTGGAGGAGATTAGTGAGAAATTTGGAGCTGGGATTTTGGGCCATTCTAGGGAACCTTGTGAAGAACATTAGGAGAATTTTTGGGAATTTTATGAGCTAGTTATAGGGAGTTTTGGAAATTTCCATGATTACTTGTAATTATCATGTTTGATTTCTTTTCATTATTAAATTGTCTTTGGATTCCCACTAACACCTCCTTCTCCACTTGTTTTCTGGCTGATGGATCCCTTTGTGGGCCCCACAAAGGTGTGAAAAGACCATTTTGCCCTTTTATAGAGAAAAATCCATTTTATTCTCTCGGACTCAAAATTAAGTGTACTTAGTGGCATTGGATTCATATTTCTGAGTGGATTCCAAATTTTGATGTCTTAGGTCTCGGTTATTTGTAAAATTACCATGTTACCCTTTTATTCTTAAAAATGGAGAAAAATAAGGATTTTTCATTTGAACTCGAAATTTGTCGTGCTTACAGTCATTCTGATGGTTTTGTCGAGTATGTTTTCAATCACATATGTTTATATCTTGATTCTACTTCTATGAGAAGTGAATTTTTAGTAACCCTAATATTCCAACCTAATTTTTATTGAAATTTTTAATTTAATTATTTATTCAATCTCCTTACAAAAGTTAGGGGTGTTACAATAATTGGTAAGTGGGATGAGATAATAGATAGGATGGAAAGAATGGATAGTCAAATGGATAGTTGCTTAAGAAAAATACTAAGGCATATCAACAATAACCTCGGCACAATACAAGAATTGTAATACTAAGTCATATCACCACCCTCAGTACAATAATGACTATATATATATATATATATTCTGACCCAAAATATCCCCCTTCTTCATGGCCATTGAGCTCCAACTATAATGAATACTGTCAAGAGGAAGTGGATGCAACTACTGCATTCACACACCGTAGCAATTATTATCTTGAGACAAGATGGACTAAGCATTATCAACAACCATGGTGTTAGGATTTCCAGTATTAAGAAGAACCATCATGGTCCCAACTTTATCAAACTTACCATGATTATCAGGAATATCAAGGACAACTATCATGGTTCCAAATTGAACAATCCTTTCCTAGTACTCCCATATCACAACAGTGTGAGCCTTTCGAGTTGATACCTCCATCACAGAGGGAGCAAATATTAGAAGAGACATTTAGGTTATACATGGAATCAACTAAAAATTTCATGTAGTGAGGGGTCAATTCCATGATGCATTTATGGAAAGGGTTAAGGAATTTGAACCAATTGGGAATAATAAAGAGCCATTTATTACTGACACTAGGATGGGCTTATCTTATGATCCTTTTAAGCTACAGTGTTTTCAAGCATTCTTGCCCATTGATAGTGATGATAGGATGGAAATTTCTTATGAATCTCCTAAGCCCCAATGTTTTTCGCCATCCTTGTCCATTGCTATCCATACTAGGATGGGCATATCTTATGATCATTATGAGCCACAAAGTTAACAACCATCCTTACAATCCTCCACCACTGTATATCCACTCAAGTTGTGTCTCACTCATTTTTATGAATTTGATGAAGACACATCCAATGATGAAGTAAATGATTTATTAGATACTACACCATTAATGGGCACTTCTCAATAGAAAGATATCCCTTACATATCCTAAAATTCAAATTGA
This sequence comes from Warburgia ugandensis, assembly GCA_035236585.1. NCBI lineage: Eukaryota > Viridiplantae > Streptophyta > Magnoliopsida > Canellales > Canellaceae > Warburgia > Warburgia ugandensis. Next base: position 44,176,657 of record CP141128.1, read on the forward strand.
GCATTACAATGTAGAAGACATACCTGATTGGGACCTATAAACCTTATTTGAACAAACACCATATAATAATCTAGGTCCATGTGAAACCTTACCTATGCCATCTGAACAGAAAGAAAAAGAGTCAATTGATGTCCTAGCCCTACATCAACCAACTCTAAAGTATACATTAGAAGATAGTAAGGTTTAAGGCTAACTATGTCCTTGCCTTCAGTAATATAAGAATGACCTTTTAGGGAAATGCAGAGTTAGCTTATACCTCAATTTCAGGACAAAGTAAGGAAGATGGAGGAAAAAGATAAATGGAGTACAACTATCCATGTTAGACCTAAATTTGGTAAAAATGAGGACCATTCAATCCTATATGGTCCAACAAACTTTGGACATGGTGGCTCACAATATCTTTATCTTACCACCACCTCAATTTTCAAGGTGCAGGAATTATACTAACTTGGGTGAAATACCGAAATGGGAGATCATCAATGTGGTATCAATAAATTTAAATTTTTGGTGTTCTTCTATGTCATAATGTTACCACTACCAAAAATCTCCAGGTAGAGGCAATAAATAGTCTACCGCGTGGTTCTAAAGTGGCATGAGAAATCTGGCCAGTTTATTGTTAGGACTAGGATTAGGAGTATTAGTTGACTAGGTAGGTTAAGGTTTAGATGGTTAGATTAGTTGGTTAGGTTAGTTATAGGCCATGTCTAGCTCAAGACATTAAACTTGGCAGTCACTGGGAGGCAATCGAGGATCATCGTTTAGGTGTCCAATATTTTAAAACATTGAAGACAATATCTAGTTTAGTTTGGTGGGTGGAGAAATGAGATTTTCTACGTTTTTATTGCATGTTTAAATTTTTTTAAAAAAAATTGATAAGTTCCTTTATAAAGATGAGAATCCAAAATTTCTAAATATTCAGCTATATTTGAAGTTTAGCTTATTGATAGAATTGTATAAAATTAGTTCACTGTCTTATCCTTTTTCTAAAGTGTTCCATTTAAAATTAAACTCAAAACATTAATTGCACAAAATAGCTATATATAGTTTAAGTTGAAGAGAAAAATATAACTTAGAGATCTTAATGAAGATATGTGGAGAATTATAACCCAACTAAGTTTTGAGCCATTCTTCATTTTCTAAAGGGTTATACTTCAGCTAACATTATTTCTTTGTTGGTCTTATTATTCTTCGTCTTGGTCAACTATTGAGAAATCACAAAAGACTATAACATATATCTCTTAAATTTATGATCATCTTTAAGTCATATGAAACTTAGGAAATGATGGAGGACATCCTTGGTAAAGTAGACCCTTTAGCCTTCCCTATATTATTTTTTATTGGTTGAACCTATTAAGCCTTTAAAATAGAGCCTTTTCTTTATTAACCAAACAACCTCTACATATATTGAACCCCAATATATATAAAATACCCATTTGTGTTGAAAATATGTAGATAAGATTGAAAACATCTAGAGAAAAAGTATAAATAATACAATTCAAGAGATGAACATTAAAAGGATGAAAAGGAGAAAAAGTTTAAAAAGGCTATATATAAAGTCAAGTGAAAAAGAAGATTGTTCACTCTTGTTAGGAAAAATGAAAAAGTTATGAATACACTAATAGAAGATCTTTATATATTTTCTAGACAACCTTTGTTTACCTTTTTACCCATTCTTTTAATAACCTTTACCTAAGCCTAGATTTTGTCCAAACTTGATCTTAGGAGAAGAATGACTTGGATATGGTCATAAATGAATAAGGAGTTTGATAGAGTGTAACATTCTTAGTAGTTGATATCTTTTCATGAGAGGATTATTATCATTCTTTTTAAGTTATCGTTCTTTTGTATGGAATATGTGAGATTTTTGGATTTGATGAACAATATTCTACTCACATATTAATGAGAGATTAAAACCTTTCTGAGTGACAAGTATATCATGTGAGAATTGAAGTCAAAGCATGCATTTGATTAGTAATTTAAGTTATATTTGACTTGGAGACTATAATTATATAGTAACTATAACATACACTCACCTTTAGATGCTTAATATAAGATAAATAAAAGAAAAAAAATGTTCTAATATGAATAAAGGACTTTCACAAAAATTTTGAGAATTTTGTGGGTGTACTCACTACCAACCCTCACAAACCGAACTCCTCCCCAAGGGGTAATCTAGGGGTTCAAGGGCTTGTTGCATGTACTAAATGCAATCGTGAGTACCTATGAAAGTAGCACTTCGTATCTATTTTTTGCAAAGTGATTTTTGCCATGTTTTTCTTGAGATTAGAAAATTTTTGTTTGGGGGTGTTAGGAAGTGCCTAATTTTGCATGAAAACCACCCAATTAGTCACCCATATATTATAACTTATAGGGGTAAAATAAGGTTTTTGACCAAAATTTGTAACACACGCATTTTAGACCTAAAAGACCAAAATATTGATATTTTTTAGGATCAGAGGCTAACCTGAGGTAAGTGTGTGATTAATCATATTTTTCTAAGATTTAACTACAGTTTTTCACTTTTTTTAAGAGTCAAGAGGCTAATCTAATGGCCGAGATCAATAGAGATGAAAATGGAAGATTAAGATTAGAAGATTGAGTCAAAGCCTAAAAGTCATCAATCAAACATGAGATCAAGGTCAACATCATCTTTAGGACAAGCAATGGATGTAATTAAAAGAGCCAAAGGTGGCCAAAGTGGGCCCATGCACAAGCTATGTAAGTCTACCACCTTTCCATGGATTCCATTTAAACCACTTAGCCATATTAAGGCCATGAACAAGGTGAAAAGTTAAGGAGCCAAGGAATCAAGCCATCAAGCTAAGCCAAGAAAGCCATCTAAGCCAGCCATTAAGCCCTCAAAGTTTGCCATCTAAGCCACGTAAGCTAAGCTACATGGCAAGCCATGATTAATTGAGATTCCAAAGAATTATCCTTGAGATTTATGAAGATATTTTAAAGATAACTAAGGAAAAATTCACTAGGATAAGGTAGCATTTGGACCAATAGGAAGAAAGCCCTCCATTTTTTATGTTTTTCCATGTATTTCCTACTTTTTTTTTCTCAACTTTCACCTCATCACTGAGATGCACCAAAATTTTACTTTCCATTCAAGAGTCCTAAATTTCTAAGCCTATCCATCCAATTCCCACTTCCTAGGAAACTACCTAGCCAATCACTTTTCCCCACCTTATCTCTCTCTCTCTCTCTCTCTCTCTCTCTCTCTCTCTCTCTCTCTCTCTCTCTCTCTCTCTCTCTCTCTCTCTCTCTCTCTCTCTCTCTCTCTCTCTCTCATGTCATCCTATCCAACTATACCTACCATTTTCATAGGAGCTCAAATATTTGTATAAGGGGGAGATGCCACCTTCTAAAAAAATGTCGTCTCCCACCTTTATGTTTCCAATTTTGTCCTACTTGAAGTTACTCCTTAAGAAAACCCTAAGTAGCCTTCATACTCTAATACTCTAATATTAGCCATTCAATCCTATTCCTATCTCATCCCTACCCTTCCTTTACCCTAGAAAATATAGGACAAAAAGTATAAAAGATCCAAAACCAAGGATTGAAGGAGATCCCTTTGGAGGAAAAAACATGCCTCCTCCACATTGGAGAGGACATCCTTTCTTTCAACTCTCTTCTTACCTCCTTACCTTGAAAAACTGTTTCCCTTGAAGCAGCCATCCTTTCTAACACTTCCAGGCCTCCTCTTTGGTTGTTTTCCTCTTTTGTGTGTAATCCATGTCAAGTTAGTCCATTGTCCTTATTTTCTTCCTTATTTCTATACTTTGATTCTTTTTTATTTTTATTTTGTTCTTGTTCATTTCTTTGATTTCCTTGAGTAATTGTCTATTGTTTTAGTACTTTGCATCCTTGCATGTAAGGGCCACACTTCTCTGGTACTGATAGCCAAGAGAGTGTACTTCATAGATTAAGGCCTTGCTCATACCTTTCCTTATGTTATCTGTCATATCTTGCTCTCTTTTTCTTTCTTTCCACTCTTTCCACTCTTTGCTTTCTTTGAATCTCTATCGGTCATCACATGCGAACTTATGAGTGAATGTTGGAATGTTGAAGTTCATCATTTTTATTTTAATTGAGCATGTAATGTTGCACAGACTTCATGGAGAATGTGCACCACACTTGTAGTTCTTTTGCTTCAATCAATGTAATCTTATGTTCAATGTTAATTGCTCCATGTTTATGGCTGTTTCATGCATTTTAAATTTTATTATTCATGGGTGTTTAGATTTTCTTATTAAGTGTAGATTCCATGTGTTTAAATCTAGAATTCATAGCTTTTCTCGTGATCTACGCTCAAAATCCATGCACACAAACTCATAATTCATGCGCATGGTTTTGAAGTGTTTCTCCTTAAACTTTTAGCATGTTTTGTTTATCCATTTATGTATTTCATGTTAGCCTTGATTGCATCTTAGTATAGACATCCTTTTATGTTCAATTCATACATTCTAGTTTACTTTATTTTCCATGGTTAGATCATGCACATCACCATGCATCCATAGACTTTAGTTGCATGTTTAGTTTAGTGTATGTAAGGTTGGTTGATCATTGTTTATTTTATTGCATGTCAGAGCAGTTTTAGGAGTTCTAATTTCTGTTTTAGAAAGGTTTCTAATTTTATTTTGAGCAAGTATTATTTTAGGTAAGTTTCCAAATTTATGTTTGTTTACTTTTAGCATGTTTCTATATTCCATAATTTTCATTTATGTCATATTTTCATGGTTAATTCACTCCTTAGTTTAGGCTAAAATCTCACTACCTTTGGCTAGGATTAAGTAATTTAAGGAAAGACCCACTAATCACACATCCGTTTGATTCCTCATGGGATCAAGCTCTTTGCATGAATAACCACAATTGATTCGTGTTTAACTTAAAAACACAACAACTTTAAAACTTGTGGCTTTTAAAGTTATTTCTTAACTGACTTCTTTTCTCATTGATTTTCCAATTTGAAGAAGTCTCTTTGGTACCGACTACTATTAGTGTTTTTTTTCGACTTTAAAAGGCTCCCTTGTAGTAGTGTTTAAGTTAAATCAAGTGTTAAACTACTAAATATAGGAATATTATATATTTCTATGTATATCAATAACTCAAGAGTACAATGGAATAGTAGTGTCAGCTTAGATGCCAATCCTACATTTTTTACCAATTCAAAGGATAACAAGTGGATAGAGGCAAATGATACTTATTATGAGGTTATAAGAGAGATATGGGCCTCGGATTATATTTTCAGAACTATGGTTGTATTTAAGTGTGATTGGGTAAAACACAAACAAGACATCATCAAAACTAATGCCCTTGGATTGACATTGGTTAATCTTAATCAGATCTATTATAAAAGTGATCAATTTATTTTTTGTGTCTCAAGCGAAATAGATATTTTATGTGTAAGATGAATATGATAAGAGATGGTCAACTATTTTATTAACCTCCCTAAGGGATTTTTACAATAAAGACAACTTAGGAAATGCTACAATAGATTAACCTTGTATTATCAAAATAATTCCATCAATGAATGTACTTGTTGAGAATGAGGATTATGTGCATGATAATGGTGAAGGGGGTGCTTGGGTCATAAAAAATATATGGGGAGACAAATTAAGATGTAAATATTTGAAATATCATTGAAGGAGTTTTCGAAAAATTTTCATGTGCATATATCTATAGTTCTATATGATGCATGTTCATCATGAACAAGCTAGCTCAAGAGTATTATATATGCATGTTGTATGACAATGTTTATAAAGTGAGTTTTCTAAAACCAACTTTAGAAATTGCTTTTAAACCTGACTTTCAGAAAACCTGACTTAAAAAGTATTTTTAAAGTCAATTCTCTAGAAACTTACTTTAAAATTAATCTTTAAAGTCAGTTTCAAAAAACTGACCTAAAAAGTGTTGTTATTCTTAATAAAACCCCAAGATAATCTCATTTTTCCATGTCTTCTTTGTCGACACTCTTCATCTAGGAAGAAAAATGATGGTCTCTTCCTCCATTTCTTTTATCTCTCTCTTCATCCTTTGGCCCTCTTATCATTTGTTTTGGATATTTTAAATGTTTGTGGCATGAAAATCACAGTAAGAATATCCCTCTTGTTATCATCCATGCATTTTTCTTGTCACTAATTTTGTGCAACATCTTGTGGATGAAGTGGGTTTTACCACTACAGATGTTGTGTTTAAGATCTTGGTTTGATTATTGTGATTTAGACAAAAATCATCTGCTTTTAGTGGAAAGAACAATTGTTTCTCTATCTAACCCTTATAAGAGAAATGGAGCACCTCATTGTTTGTAGTTACCATCCAAAATTAAGTTTTGATGAGAAGAAATGTGTTTTTTGATGAAAGAGCTAATCACTTAGGCACAAAAGGCTATACAAACTCCAAATCTTAGGTAGTGGCTCTTCAACCTCATCTTGGAAGAGAATGTCAACATTGAAGCTTTACCATTTCTATCCCCATGAGAGTGTAGCATGAGTAGAATATTAGAGGCCAGATCTTGGTTAGATCATCATGATTCAAACAAAAATTGCATATTTTTATAAAAAACAATAACTATTTCTCAATCTAATCCTTATATGAGAAAGAGAGTACTTCATGATATGTGCTTCCCATCTAAATTTAGGGTTTGACGATGATACTACGAGGTCAAGTTTTCATTAAATAGTTTAAGATTAGCTCTTTGATCATGTGCTAGCCTATATTAGTGAGATAGAATACTAAATAACATTTGTTAGATCTAATAAAGGATGAAAAATGAAGAGATCTGATTATTTAATTTGCTTGTTCCTGTGTTTGTGTATGTGTATAGAATGTGTGATTCAACACTAGATTATACAAAAATCAATGTTGATCTTAGTAGGGGTTTTTGAAGTTCAAAAAATAAAATCGACTTGAAAACTATTTTTGAAGTTGAGAAAGAAACCAACTTTAAAAACTATTATTAAAGTAAAAAAAAAAAACACCAACTTTAATATGGTTTATAAAGAAAAAATAAATATAATTGAATTTAAAAGCTATTTTTAAAGCCAAAAATAAAAACTATTTTAAAAAAGGTTTTTAATGTCAAAAATAAAAATTGGCTTTAAAAATAGGATTTTTAAAGTAAAAAAAAAAAACAACTTTAAAAATCATTTATAAAGTTGGTTTTTCTTTTTTGACTTTAAAAATCCAATTATAAAAGAAGGGAATTTTCATTCTCCTACCATTTCCCCTACTATCTCTATCTTCTATAGGAGTTCTCTCTATATGATTCGATGCCTCGCCTTCTCATAATAGCTCCTATGCATTCGTTGACGATGAGGTAAATCTCTCTCTCTCTCTCTCTCTCTCTCTCTCTCTCTCTCTCTCTCTCTCTCTCTCTCTCTCTCTCTCTCTCTCTCTCTCTCTCTATATATATATATATATATATATATATGTCCCCATTGGTTGTATGGCCAAAAAATGTAGCTAGTGCATGACCCCCTCCCCGCTCTCTCTATTACCTGTCGGTCGCATAGGTCCAAACTTGTGCATGAGAACTTCCTCTGTCCTCCTCTCTCTCTTTATCTCTGTCAATCACGAATGATTGAAAAAATCAATGGTGCGCATGACTCCCTCACCCTATCGCTCTCCTTGTCGATTGTGGATGATTGAAAAATCTCTCTCTCTCTCTCTCTCTCTCTCTCTCTCTCTCTCTCTCTCTCTCTCTCTCTCTCTCTCTCTCTCTCTCTCTCTCTCTCTCTCTCTCTCTCTCTCCCTGATAATCTCGCACGAGTGAAAAAACCAGCCGTGCATGCAACCCCCTACTCTCTGTCTCCCTCTTTTTCCTATGTATAATATTTTTTTTATTAATTTTGGTGATTCAACTAGAATGAAGTATTTTCATGAGAACTATTGATTATTCTATTTTAGCATACTATGTTTTTTGAATGGGTCAATTGACATTGATTGTTCTTTTGGTAATTCTTAAATTTATTACACAAGGCTTTTTGGCTGTATGCTCATTTTTAATAAGTGGAAAAGAATCTCAATGAATTTGCTATCTTGAATAGAGTAACTTTTTCTTCAGTTACTATTGTATCATAATCCTCTTCCTCTTTATGTTTAACACCTATTGAAATTCATGCTGGTGGCATTTGGTAGAGGACTGTAAGTTCATGCTATCCATGACTTTTAGCCTTGGACTATTTGTATTAACTTAACAAACCATAACTTTCTACCAAACTTCTATATTATATTCCCTACAAAGATGTACTATCCATCCATAATCTCCTCAATCAAATTTTGTTTCTATATGGTTCAAGCTTGAGTAATCATAGAATTGAATTGGCTCATCTTGGCTTTTGCCACTAGAATGTTTGATGATCTGAAACATGTCATTATATTAGAATTTTTGCAAAAATAAATATTAGAGTAGTCAATCTCCTTTTATAGCCATGGAATTGATGTAATGCAACTCCAAGTGAGTGCTAGAATTCCCGTTGGGAATTAATATACAACATAGTTTTTTTTGAAATCATTGCTAATGTTGAACAAAATGTAGAGAGGCAAGTTTTCTATCCTACAAGTTTTGATATGCAAACACTTATTTTTATTTCCATATAACAATAAAAGGAACAAATAATTCATATCTACAATCAGTTTTCTCTTACTTGAACATTTTTTTTATTTGATTTTATGCAATTGAACATCCAAATAATGAAGTGTCCACACTTATCCATTTTGAATTCCCTAATATAGGTCTCCATGCTTTCTCCTTTTGCTTCAATTCTTGTGGCAAGCATAGTGGTACCATTTACTAACAACTTGATTGTGTTTGGAGTTGAAAGAACTATGGTAGGTACTATGGACAAGTTCAATTTTCAAATAAAAAAGAGGCCATCCTATGTAATGGCTTGTCCCTTCCACTTAACTTTATTTCTCACTATAAATTGTTAGATTACAAAATCAAAATGAATGGTCAATGTTTATGTCATGGTTTCCATTTAAATACCACTATAAATTCATACGCTAATGCCACCTTTGTACTAAAAAAAGCATGTTTCCTATGTTTTAGTCTACCTTGTTTTCTTTAAATGCATTACATGGACTATTTGATTTCATTGTGCTGTCATTTGTAGTAAATATGGAACATGAACAAGAGGCCAACTTGGGCAACACTCAAAAGAGAAAGGCCAAAGGGTAAACAATGACGAAAATGGTTATAAAGAAAAAGTCAAAGGTAATCAAAGAAACTATCTAGTACAACTATAAGGGATAGGAAATAGGTGATAGATAACATGTTATAGTAGTTTTCTTTGCTCAATAGTAGGAAGTACGGTACCTACTAGATTGATTATTGGAGACATGTGTCACCAACAATCAAAGATTTAATATGGAAAATGGTGAAGGCCTCTACAAATATTATGTAGTATATAATGCATATATATATATGTATAATATACCTTATCTCCTTACTTTCAAATATAGTAATGTGGTTGTTTGTACTTTGTAGACTGCCTTTAAGGTACTTGAGGAGAAGAAAACATGTGCTATGCAAGGAGCTGGAGGGCAATGAAGAAAATGAAAGGACTATCTTATTCACAATCACATGTCTCCAAATTTTGATGGTTCATCAAGGCTATACTTAGTATCTACCATTTATTCTGATGGTTCATCAAGGCTAAAACAATGTTTCATTGAATTAATTATATATAAAATATAGTTGCACTTAATTACATACATAGAAATGTGCAAGCAGTGAGTGCAAGAGGGTGAATGGTACATGAAACCAATACGTAGCACCACCTCTCTCGGTTGGGCTATGGTTGTTTAATAGAACATGAAGTAAGCATCAATTCCAATTTATTCTAGTCAAATTATACTATAGTTATATATTTTACTTACCTAACTATAGTGTCTTACTTGATAGCAAAAGAAATCTAGGACTATGAATCTCATTGACTGCACCATCCTCTGAAAGATCGTGCATTCGATGAGGCATAATGCTTAAACCTTCACAGATGAAGCTATTACAAAAGGTGTTACTCGCATTGTAAGTGGTTGCACATGTCTACCTTCACTACCTTGAATTTTATACAACTAATTAATTAAACTAATCATGTCCTTCTAATTGAAATGTTATAAGACATACTTATTAAGTAAGTGCAAGTACATGAACTCTAAGTAGCACTACTACCAATGATGACATTATTTATAGGGCTATAGGCAATAAGAAGGACCACCCTAGCTAAGTATGGGGCCAAGGGCACTGTGTTATTCCTTCTAAATACTTTGATAAAAAAAATACCTACAGTTGACGACGAGGCAGCTTTAGGACAAATGTTTGAAAAGATAAAAATGGATGTAATTAAGCAGTTGCAAGATGGAGGTTTGGGGCTAGTTTCTCACACCCCTATACCTTAATCAAATGCTAACTACAATTATCCTATATAAGAAGTTTATGAAAGACAATATAAGCCCTTAGAAAGAGAAATTTTGATAAGGAGGTATATACAAAGACATCGAAACTTTTTCATTATCCTTCTATAATTCTTTTATCTCAACATTTCAATGTATGATGTATTTCTAATTTGTAGGTGGGGCAAAGCCTATTGGCCTTGAATACCCATTAAAATGTTGTCGTAGTTGGTTCATGCTACAAGCTTGAATTAATCATTTTGTATAGAAATAGTATGCCACCACATAGTAAGCATGTGTCTATTCTCATGGCTTTGAATGTGAATGCTTGCCTACCATTTCCTTGAGAAATGGAAAATATTTTTATCATTGGGCAAGCTATTTCATATCACATCACTAGGCTAGAATAATTTGTCATTCCCATAGAATCCATGGCATATATCTTTTCATACCACCATCTTCAACAACATTTTTTAGATAAAGACCTCAATTTAATTGTTTATTAGCTGTATCTAAGGTTAATTAGATACTACAGAAAGCACCATCAAGGTTGCCACTATTGAACTATCAGCTATTGTCATACTAATGGAACTAGTACTAGTATTTATGTTTATTTTTCATCACAAATTTGAATGTCTTCAATGATAAATATTGATTAAAAATCTCTACAACTTTTATAGCAATTGTATAAAGATCACGTGAAAGTCCTAGCTAACACGTTTTGATCCCTTAAGTTACTCTACTGACTCATCACTAAGATAGGACAATTAAGCCCATACAGATCAAGGTGGGAGTACTTGTAGATGACATTGTCAAAGTGCCACTTATTGTAGAAGACTTATTAGGACTTTTCCAATGGGATCAACTCAAACACCCTCACATTATTCCTACATGGGGTTTATGTAAATATCTACTTCTATAATGATACTTGACATTACGTGCTACTTTTTCATGAGCCTTTTTGAGGTTGAGAATGTACTTTACCAATTCTTTAATGTTAGTATCATTTGTAGAGTGGCAGAGTAATGGATGATGGGGAGCTAAGTTGATGATATATTACTAGGGTCCTTCAGTGCTCCAAGGGAGCTTAATAAGTCCCTACAATATAGGGTAAGTTTTATTATTATTTTTTATTTTATTGCCAAATTATGTTCTACACATAAGGATTGTAAGCTTTAATTTCAATTCATATGATAGTGTATATATGTCTCATTGAATGCTACTTGTTTTAGATGTGTATGCTAGGCACACATTCATTTTTTATTCTTATGGATTGCTTATCCATCCCGTGCTCATAGAAATCACAAATAAGTAAACCTTTAATCTTTTTTATGTATTATATCTAGCAAATAACTAATATTTTATCTGTATTTAATGCATTTGAATTATAAATTTTTAATGCATGGTCAAGATGGCTATTCTAACTGGGACTACGTAACCACCAAAACTCACTTGAAAGAATGTCAAGGTACTAAAATTAATTAATTATTTTATTTTATAAACTATACTTACAATATTACACATGGTATTTATTGATCCTTTCTATTTTTTTTGTTGCTTAGGGTTCTAGACAACAATCTCTTTAGAAGTGCAGGCATTGTTCTGATATACATGAGAAATCTAACCTTCATGGTACTCATGTCTCATAATTTAAAAAAGTAAAACACTTTTTACTAGTCATCGCTACTAAAAATGAGACTCTTAAAGTTGGCATAAAGAAGTGTTATATTGACTACCGACTTCATAGATATTTTACAAGTCGGTTAGAAATAAACAACTTAAAAAATATAGACTTAAAAGTCATGTAATTGTAAATGACTATAAAAGTCTAGTGCAAAGAGAAATTTTTTGTAGGAAGGACTTTTAAAGTCATTTAGCTCTAAACAGCTGCAAAAGTTGTCGACTTTTGAAGTCGTTTAGAACTAAATGATTTTAAATATCAATAACTTTTGAAGTCATTTAGGCTAAGCGACTTCAAAAGTATACCAGTGAACTTGGCATGGAGATTATTTTATGCAAGAATGAACTTTTAAAGTCATTTGAATCTAAATGACTTTAAATGTTAATAACTTTTGAAGTTGTTTAATAATAAATGACTTTAAAATTCAATTACTTTTGAAGTTGCTTGGGTCAAATGACTTCATAAGTTCTTTCCTATGTATACTTTTGAAGTCGTTTGGTACTAAATGACTTCAACATTTACTAATTTTTAAAGTCATTTAGTACTAAACAACTTCTAAAGTCTTTGTTCATTTATAAATAGCCGACCACATATCATTTTTTCCTATATCCTCTTCTAATCACGGGTGGCAGGATGGTTTCCTCCTCAGGTCCTTATGCTTCTCTCTTTTTCCCTTCTTACTTTCTATTTTGGATATTTTAATTGTTTGTGTCATGAAAAAATTGTAAGTAGACCATAACTTCTTTTGATCACAAATTGCTTCCTTGTTACTAACTGTCTCTATTTTCATTTTGTAGATCATGTGGGTTTTGTCACTATAGATGATGGGGTTAAGAAGTTTGTTAGATCATCTTGATTTCTTAAAAATTGTATGATTTAATTGCAAACAATAATTGCTTCTCTCTCTAACCCTCACTATTGGAGAAAAGGAGAACGTTACGAGTTTTCGTTCTCATCCAAATTTAGGGTTTGATGAATGTGGTGGTTATACCATCAACCTTTTGCTGAGGAAATTATAGAACACTCTCTCTCCCCATAGACTAGTGTGAGTTGAAAGGAGGCCATATTTTGATGAAAAAGAGTAGATTTTCTCTTTGATCTTGTATTAATATATAAGATCTAAGAATATGTAACATTAGATGTAATAAAAAATGATTTGATTTGCTTGTTCATGCATTTGTTTATGTGTGTGTGTGTGTGTTAAATAGGTTTCATTGTGTATTTATGTAAGATATTGTAATGTATAAAAATCAAATAGATATATATTTAAAGTGAAAATATGTAAATTTTTAAAGTTGTTTGCTGTAAACAACTTTAAAAGTGTGGATTTTTAAAGTTGTTTATAGTTAAAAAATTTAGAGTGTGAACATTTAAGGTAATATATAGCAAATTACTTCAATTTTATGAGTTTGTTTAAGAGTTATTTTGTCAACATTTTTTGTGTTTTATCTGACTGTGTTCATAATCTATATACAAAAACTAAGCTGGATTTCTATTTGACTATCCTCAACCAAATTCTACCTATTAATTGGAACTACATTCACAAATTTAGGATCAATATCGATTTTTGAGTGTTGGTTAGTATCTCTTTGTTTGTCTCATATGTATTATGCATATTTGAAGAATTTTTACGGAGTTATGGGTTAGAAACTTTCCTTTTTAAAGTTAATTTTCCTTTTGAATGTGTTTGTCATGTTTATCTTTTTTTATTGTTAATTGAAAATTTTCATGAAATGTAGTTATTTCAAATACTTCTAATTGTTTTATACCTAATGTTTGGTAAAATGCCTAGCCAAATCTTTTCATGTTTATCAAGTCTCCACATAGATTTGCTTTAATTTCTCGTGATAATGGACAAATTTTCTTGGATGACTAAAATAAGAACATTAAAAGAATATGAGGAGGGAACAACATATTTCATAGAGTTTGCACTTAGGCAAGTGTTGATCATAATTGCATGTGTCATCCACGCTCAAAATGTGAAAACTTGAAAAAAGTAACTATAAGGGTGTTGAGATAACACTTGTACTTCAATGGAATCAATGAAACCTATCAACCATGGATTTGGCATGGAGAAGAACTTCTGCATAGGCCCTCAATAAGGCTTGGAAGATATGATCACGACACTATAGTAGGTGTTGGAGACAGTACAGCCATATTGATGTTTCGAGATGCATATCATGACTTCCATGATAAACTTGAACAATTTTGTACTACATTAGAGGAAATCGATGAGCCATTGTACCATAAGTGTAAAGATTATACCAAGCTGTCCGCAGTGGTAGAACTTTACAACGTGAAATCAAGATTTGGTTTTCCAGATCAAGGTTTTCCAGAAGTCTTGAAAGTAGTGGGTAAGATGCTACCGAAGCATAATATATGAGCGAGGTCCACATGGGTGGCAAAGAAAACCCTGGCTGCACTAGGGTTGAAGTATGAGAAGATACATGTGTGTCCCAATAATTACATCTTGTATAAAAAGGAGCACAATGATAAAACTACATACCCAACTTGTGGACAGTCAAGATGGAAGTACTGACATTTCTACAAAGGATCTATGGTAATTTTTCCCTATTCCAAAGTTCAAAAGAATGTTCCATATAATAGAAATAGTGAGGAAATTTGTATGGCATACCAGGGACAAATTAGCTATAGCTTTTCATGCCATGTAGTAGATAGGCCAACATGGAAGCTCGTAGACTTCATGTGGCCTAATTTTGGCGAAGAACCTAGAAACTTACAATTTGCATCATCTACAGATGGGATTAATCCTCATGGTTCTATGAGCAGCAAGTATAGTTGTTGGCCCATTATATTAATTTGTTACAACCTCCCCCCATCTCTATGCTTCAAGAGGAAGTTCATGATGTTAACTATGTTGATATCAGGTCCAAAGTAGCTAGGAAATGACATTGACATGCACTTGTCTCCCTTGATCAATGATCTTGACACATTATGGGATGTAGGCATTGAAGCATACGATGCATATAGGAAACAATCATTCACCCTAAAGGCTATATTATTATGGATAGTAAGTGACTTCCTTGTGTACAGTAATTTATCTATAGTGATCAAACATGGTAGGAAAATGGCATTCCTAGTGTACAAAAGATGGTTGTGTAGAGACCATCCATATCATTTTAAGAAGGGAGAATTTAACCATAGTGTAGAGAAAGGACACCTCCAATGATGTTGATAGGACGACAAGTATTGAAGCTTCTTGAAAACATTAATGTCTTGTGGGGAAAGAATAAATCAAGTAAACGTGCATGTGAAAATAATTGTAGAAGTTGTTGGAAGAAGAAATTAATATTCTTTTAGTTGGCATACTGGAAATAACTACGCCATATGCTCGATGTCATGCACATTAAGAAGAATGTGTGTGAAAGCTTGATCGGTGCCTTGTTTAATATGCCAAGCAAAATAAAAGATGGACTTGCATCTTAAATGGATCTTATGAAGATGGGTTTGAAGATGAGGTTGCATCCAAAAGATAGGGGCAATCGAGGAACATACCTGCCTAAGGCAAATTATACGCTCGATAGAGACGAGAGGAGAATAATGTGTAAAACCCTATCCTAGTTCAAATTTCTAGATAGCTACTCTTCAAACTTTAAAAATATTGTGTCCATGGAAGAGCGAAAATTGTTGGGGATGAAGTCCCATGATTGCCATGCATTGATGTAACAACTCTTACCCGTAGCAATATGTTTGGTGCTACTGGACAAAGTTAGGGGAGCTATTACAAAATTCTACTACTTCTTTAATGCTTTGTGTAAGGAGGTAGTGGAAGTTTCAAATTTACAAGAAATTCAAGGTCATCTAGTCATAAATTTGTGTGAGCTTGAGATAATCTTCCCACCATCCTTCTTTGACATCATGATACACTTAACAATGCACCTCATTGATGAGTTCAGACTCTATGGATTCATTTACTTGTGATAGATTTACCCATTTAAGAGGTACATGAAAACTTTAAAAGGGTATGTATGTAATCATAATAGGCTAGAAGAGTGTATAGCCAAATATTATATTGCAAAGGAAGCAGTGGAGTTTTTCATAGAGTACTTATCAGGAGTGGATGTGATTGGAATCCCAAGAAAGAAATAATTGGTTGCATTTCATGATCCCAAGGTTGGCAAACCTCTATTGAGTGGTCGTGTATCTAACATTGACTATAAAGAACAAAGCCCAAGCAGATCTTTATGTGTTGCTAAATATTGATGAACTCCAACCATATATCGGGGAAGTTGATCATGCACTTACATAAAATTTAATTGTTGATGGTTATATTTTCTTTGATAACTCCATTAATTTGTGTGTGTAGTGAATACATGGATGTTCTCAAGGCAAAGAATCCAAGTTATGCAAAGAAACAAAAGTGGCTACAATTTGAGCATTGTCGTACTTTCAATACTTGGCTCCATAAGAAGGTAAAATGAAATAATTCTCACTTAATATTAATAAACTACATTCTGTATATATGCATATATGTAATCTTACTTAATTGTAATAATCACATATCCTACTCAATATGTGTATACACAGGTTCAAGATCAGCGAGAAGTAGCAGGCAATAGTATATCCAAAACCTTGGGCTGGATGGTGTTGGGACCACAACTAGAAGTAATAAAATATGCTAGATATGCCATCAATGGTTATTGTTTTTACACAAAATACTATCATAACTCAAGAGTTCAATAGAATAGTGGTGTTAGCTCAGTTGCTAATGATACGTGCTTTTCTAGTTCAAAGGATAACAGGCCAATAGTGGCGGATGATATTTATTAAGGGGTTATAAGAGAGATATGGGCCTTAGATTATCCTTTTGAAACTGTGGTTGTGTTTGAGTGTGATTGGGTGGAACACAACAAAGACAACATCAAAACTAATACCCTTGGATTAACATAGATTTGCCTCAAAAGGATCGGTTATAAAAATGATCAATTTATTTTGGTATCTCAAGCAAAACAAGTATTTTACATGCAATACGAACTTTATAAGTGATGATCAACTATTTTATCATCCTGTCCAAGGATTTTTATGATGAACATGACCTAGGAGATACTGAAATAGATTACCCTTCCATTACCAAAACAATCCCATCAATCGAAGTAGTATTTGGTTAGAATGACAATTATGTGTGTGACAATGGTGAGGAGGGTTATTCGATTTTGAAACTATATGTAGTTGGGGGTATGTGGATTGTATTAGTGAGTAGAAAGATAATTCCATATTTGTAGTTAGCTCTTTTGTCATGTACTATATGGATTGATAAGTGAGCTGTATGTGCATATAAAGAATGCATGAATCAATGTTAACTACCATAAAAAATCGGTTTCATTATGTATTAATTGTTAGATATTGTAAGGTACTAACATAATATATATATATATATGTATTGAATTAAAAATAATTTGTAAAGTCATTTATGTAAACAACTTTAAAAGTCTGTTACTTTTAAAGTCGCTTAATGCTAAACAATTTTAAAAGTAGAGACTTTTAAAGTTGTTTAGATGTAAACAACTTTATTATGTACAACCAAATTTAGCACCAAGAATGATCAATTAAATTTACACTAATCATTATGTGACATCTTTGATATTTAAATAGCAACTTGCAAAAATTTTTAATTATATGAAATCAGAGCCAAAAGAGAATAATTTTGAAATTCTCAATTTTTAGAGTTCGAGAAAGTGAAAATTTTATAAACATCAAATCTAATGTTAATACCTCAACATTAGGATTATACTAAAAAAAAATATTCCAATGAGACTAAGTTTGCTAAAATCAAAATTTGGAAGAATACATTTTGATTTTCTTGAAAAGGGCAATTTGGTAATTTCACATAGTAGGCCCCACTTGTAGAAATTTGAGAATTGAGTAGATTTCATCTAAATTTTTGCTGTAATTATATAACTAAATATTTAAGTGGTAGAAATAATATAATTTTCAAGTGAAGTTTTTCAAAGTTAAATTTATTAAATAAATTAAAAGAAGGGGCCATTTTGATAATGGCACCCCTCTCCCACTTAAGTCTTAGTAGATGAAAAGAACAGATTAAGGTCTATTCTTAAGAACCCAACAGGAAAGGAAAAACCCTAGTAGAGCTGATCAGAGAGAAGAAAGGAGAGAGAAGAGAGGGGAACGGAAGAGCGGAGAGGAAATACTAACACTAACAATGCCCATTCGATGCCGACTAGAGGAAACGTCATTCGACGCCGATCTGCAATGCCCAAACTAGTGTGTGCAGTTGAGGTAAACTAACAGTGAGAAGAAGGGGAAGAAGAGGAAGGGGGAGAAGGAGAAGGAGAAGGAGAAGGAGAGGAAGAGAGGAGTACAAAAAGGGGCCTATCCAGGGCCCCAGTGCTGTTTAATGCCAATGATGCCCACACTAGTGCTTAAGTGAGAAAAAAATCAATGGTGAGAGGAAGGGGGAGAAGAAAGAGTAGAAGAAAAATAGGAAGAAGAAGAGGAAGAAGAAGAAGGGGAAGAAGAAAGAGGAGGAAAGGGAAAAAGAAAACTTTTCTAGGTAGATATTCCGAATATAGTGCATGGTTTTGATAGATTTGTGTATGGATTAGTATGATTGGAATGTTTCTGATTTTATTTGGATATATGAACATGATTGAGTAGATGAGATGCGATTCTATTAGGATGAGATGCATTCTACCTGTAAGACATGTTTTGTCTCCAATATCCTTAGCTTTGTTGTCAATGGTATACTTAGGGGTAGTCTCTATTTTGTACCTAGAGATTTAAAGATATATATATATATACTTAGGGCCTAGATGAAGAGGACATTGAAGGGGCTGTCCTCGCATGTTTTATTATGATAAACGATATAACTACAGGGTCCAAAGGAGAAGAAAATTGCTATCAAGTTTGATGTTAATGTACATACTTATTAAGATATGTTTTCTACCATATTAAACTAGCTAAAGTTCATTCGACATAAACTAAAACCACTGAATCTATTTTGACCCCCTTAAGGAGTACTTTATTTGGTACAAGGATATTTGTCTTTAATCTAAAAACCATACATATACTTTATGAAAAACATTCAAAATAATGGCCCCAACTGGGAAGGCTTATATAATCCTAATATGCAATTATGGTGGATTATTCCTTGATGATTGCATGGAATAATCATTCATAATGTACCACACAAAATGGACAATAGAAAGCTTTCCAATCAAACCCATATTCAGGCATAGAATGAACACAGAGAAGAAGAAAGTAAAATGAGTATTTTAAGGTATATATAATTAGGTTTATATGATCATGCTAGATTATTCCTTACTAATTGTGTGGAAGAATCCCGTATAACCGCACCAAATGGATGATATATAAGCATTGCCAATCAAACCATAGTGAACATATGAATGAATATAGAAAAGATAGTAAAAACTCTAACAAAAGTCTAGCATAGTTGGTCATAGACAACTTAGTCTCTCACCTAAAATACACTAGGTTGCAAATTCAAGATGCGTCTCTTGCCTTTGGCCAGGGAGTGCATTAGAGAGAGAGGGAGAATAAGAATGATTTGCTTCAAAATTCTTTGCTTGTACTAAAAGGAGATGAAAAGTAAAATGAGTAGTTCAATAGCTGCCTTGTTGAAAAATGTGCCATATAAAAGACTTTACAGTATCACACTAAAGTATTGGAATAATATGTAAAAGAACTAAGATATAAGTCATTAACTTTGATATGGTTTTGGTCATTTGTATTCTTTAGTACATAGCTTCCATTTAACATGAAACCTTATACAACTTAGGTTTGAGTGGCTCAGATAGCATCCTTATTTGTAGAACTACACAGAGAACAATAAATTGATAACTTTATTAATGCAAAATGTTTTTGCTAATTGTAATAGCTGCATTATGTTATACGAATTACTTATGTTGATAACCAACACTTAGTAGTCAATTATATGCACCCGTGGTTAAATTCTTCTTCTAGATGGATTCATTATTATGTATGAAAATGTATTGTCTTCCAACTATTTAAACTATAAGCTCTTCCCTTTGTCCAGTTTAGTATAGATAAGAAAAAAAAATTCCATTGTAGAGGTGGTTTTTGAGAAAATTTTTCCTTTACACTCTTTAAGCAGAAGGCATTTTCTACGATTGATGAGATATGTATTTTTTTCTATTATCTGAGTGAAGAGGCTATCCTAGCATGTTTTATTATGATAAACTAATCTGTCCTTGCATGAGACAGGCTGTTGAGATGTCACTTTCAAAACTAAAATCTTGTTTTACGCTAAGTTATATCCATTCAAACGACTAGCATCTCATCTACTACATATCAATTGGCTATTGCACAATAAATTGGAGAATTTAGCTTCCATAAAACAATTTGTAGAAGAAATTGAAAATTTAACTTGTAAGCATGTTCTCAAGCTAGGAGTTCTAAGCTATTTTATTCTAATTCTTTTCATCTATTACATTGAAGACCTTCTCTATCTAATCTTTACATATGTGATTTATTTTGGAGAGAGAGTTCTTCTTCTTCCAAACTTCTTTGTATTTGAGAGAATATAATTATTCTCTTGTTCTTGTAAAGTTTTCCTAAGTATTTTTAAAAAGCACATGTTGGTTATGTTTTATCTTTGCACGGAGAGGAAGAAAGAATTCTACTTTACTTATAAGCTAACACACACACACACACACACACACAAACCCGCACACACTTCCCACCTCATAATTTAATCATCTTGTTTTGCTTAAAGTTCTTTTATTACTACTGTTTTGTACTTCTTTGGTTATTACATTTCTTTAGTTCTATAGGAGTCTATTTCTACAATATTTTGTGGCACAAATATACTTTGGAAGCTTAGTTTCAATCAATAGTCATTTAGAATTAAGAAGTTCAACCCTTAAGAAATCTGATGAATGACCATTAGCACGTTATGTTCACAGACTCAGTGTGGGATGCATCTTTCCCACTAAGAGATGTGAACTTGAAGCAATGGAGTTAAAGACTAGTGAAAGGTCTACGGGATTTGTTCCCCTTACTCTTACAAATATCTATACTAAGCAGGCTTATATTTTTGTGCATCCTTTATTTGATTTGCTTGCAATTTGTTGTCTACATATGTTAGACATGAAATGTTTATGTGAATGGATGGAGATAGAGTCTCAATTATTTTTATTGTTTACTTAAAATGTGTTTATCAAGGACATGACATTTGCATGCATAAAATACATAAGTATGAAAAAACAGAGAAGAGTCTGTTGAATTTTTTGTACAAATGTAGTGTTCATTTCTCTAAAAATCTCTAACTTTAGAAAAGAAACATGATACTTGAGATTTTTAAACATCATTTCACCTAACTGTGTTTAAGAACAAAAGATAGGTGTGTGTATGTGCTTATGGACAAGTGGTAACTAAATTCTTAAGAATATAGATGGACTAAAAGGGACTAAAACTGAAGCAAATACATGCTTGTTTTTCATAACTAATCAATAGGTGGTACTAGTACATGCATGATCATTTTGATAGGTATGACTTATAATGCATTTTTAGAAATGAACATGAACAAGATGCAACATGACACACATGCAGACTTACTAGTAAATACTTTAAGATGTATCTCTTGATTGTTGAATGGTAGTGGTTGCTTACTGTAATGAATCCAATTTTGTAATATTGAAATTCCAAGTTTAGCAATGAAAAGTTCAGTTTTTGAAGAAAAGGGCATTTTAGTCATTTCACTATTCACCTTGACTGGACCCAGAAATTTGGTCCTAAAAATGATTCCATTATATGCGTCTCAGAAAAAGGAATCCAACAAGACCAAAATCACCCAAAACAGAGTTAAAATGAGAAAGTTATGGCCCTTTGAAGTTCAAGGGCAAAAATGTAATTTTATTAAAAAACGAATTTATCCTGCAAAAACACAGGGGCCCGTTTTGATACGGGCACCCCTTCATCTTCAACCTCTAGAGGGTTCTAGAATGGCGGTGGTTGGAGGAGAAATCACCGCCATTCTGGAGGTTTCTCCACCACCATTTAAAGGCGGTGAAAGCCCCCTCCAGAACCCTCTCTTAGCTCTATAAATAGAGCTCTTGGGCGCCTCTAATGGCAGCCCAAAACGTTGAAGAAAACCCATTGAGGAGCAGTGACCTAGAGGAGAAAACAAGGAGAAAAACCCAGCAACGAGCCAGGTACGCCCAAGATCCCTCAAAACCCATCTCCACTATAGTTCCAAGATCAATTTCCCTAGGTTTTTGCATGAAAAACCATGCAAAATGGAGCCCTGGAGACTCACCAAGGACCTAGGGATGTTCCCTGGGCCGCACTGGTTCTACAGGGTCGAACTAGGGTGTCCTGAGGATGCCCCGATTCCCCAACGAACAGGACATTCCAGTCAAAACGTCCCACGACGACCGTGGTTTGAAAAACCAAACGGGTGCGTCCCGCAAGAGAGACAGTCGGGCGGAAAACCCGGCGCGTCTGCAGACGAGCCCGCTGAGGTGCATGCTGTAGACGCGTAGCATGCTAGCGGTACACCAGTTTTTCGTTCCTTAAGGAAGCCGGGGCGCACGACGCAGACGCGCAGCGCCCTAGCTTTCGGTCTTTTTATTTTTAAGACTCCTATGTACGTGCGACACTAAAATGCTTATAACTTGAGATCTAGAACTCCGATTGAGGCGCCGCAAAAGGCGTTGTGTCCATGTCGAAAATGAGGACACATACAAACTATAAAATCCCTCATCAAGGCCCAATAAAAAGGGGTATGACCCTTAGAATAGGATGGTGGCACGTGACCGCTAGATCTTTGGAAAACTGAGGATACCAAGGCCCAATTAGGACCTTAGGACACCCATAGGCATAGGGATGGACCCCTAATGCCTAAGTAATAAGACCAATCACTCTAAAACCCATAAAAGATAGGCTAAACTAACCTTGAGTCCCCAAACCATGTTCAGGAGCATACGAAGACAAGGGGTTAGCGTGACCTAGCCAGTTAGGTGCTTTATCGCTACTAGATTCTTTTAAAAGAACTATTATTGTTTTGAGAACATATGTTTTAAGTATATGACTTGTTAAGCATGACTTAATTCTGCATGCATGTGATAAATGCTTTGTACATAGACATGTTTTGTAAATGATTGCATATACATTATGCACATATGTTTTGCAAACAAGTGCATACATTGCATGATTTAAGTACTTGCAAAGATTGCATGTCCTTAAGGCTTGCCAAAAGATGCTGGAGTGCCGAGGGCCAGGCAGTTGTGAGGGACCCAAAGAGGACAGGTTTTGAAAAGAGGTTTTGGCTTATTTGATCTTATGTGATTTGGGCTAGTAAGCCAGTGGGTGCTATGCCGAGGGGTCTGGGTTGGCCACCCAGCCTCTACCACTATTAGGTGGATGGGTACCATGCCCAAAAAGAGGCAAGTCCCTACGTCGACTGCATGTGGTACAGGGGGTTACCACTAGTGTCACAGCAATGGGTCGACGTGTCATAGGCCCCGTGGAGGCTATGACTGAGTGTCCTCAGGTACCCAGGGACCACACGGCGAGGAGGTCGTGGGCATAGTGTACCCTATGGTTTGATGATTCATGTGCATTGCATATGACATGATATGAGGTTGGTTGACCATACCATACTAGAGATCCATGAGTTGGATTCCATGAAGCATCTTATGCATATCATGATGTTATGATATATATGTATATGATACTTTTGATTTTGGATTATATGATCCTTTAAGTCGTTAGTATTTCAGTTTAACAATGGATTTTAACATCGATGTTGCACTTGAGTATTCAAACATACACATGTTTTGAATGAGCATATGATTTTAAAACATCTCGTGCATTATAAAACTAGTAGTGATAGGCTCCTACTAAGTATAGTATATACTCACCCAATCCTCAATATTTTTCAGACACCAAGTAAATACTTAAGGGCAAGGAACGCTTGTGCTAGGAAGACACCCAGACTAAGTGCAAGTAAGTAAACCCCTACCTTATCTTTCAATGTTACTTGATTGTAGTTACTCTCTAATAGCTAGGGCTGTGACTAACACTTTCTTGGGAATAATATTGATTTAAACTTTGCCATGGCTAAATAATTTGAGAATGTGTTTTGACACTCGGGGTTTTTATGAAAGATTGTTTTCCAAAAAGAAAAGATTTTCATGCATCTCATACTTATAAAACAAGAGATCTCGCCTTTTTATCAAAATTGCATCATATAAAAACCTGGGTCGTGACACTTACATACACCTAAATTGTTTTAGTCATCTTAAATGAGTGCAAATGAATGTGTATATACATGTGCTAAATGATGGCTAGAATCATCTAAGTTAACAGTGCTTTTTTCTTATATCCTGATTTACTTAGAATCATGCAAGTTAACATTGTTTTACTTAGAATCATTCAAATTAGTTTCTAGGTTTAGTTTTAGGAAAGTTTCATTTTAGAAATATCTATATTTTAGTAGGTTTCTATTTTCATGCATGTTTTATCTGATTTGCTTTTGGTTTGTTTGTTGCATATGTCATGTTGGTTTATTTTCTTTAAACAAATTATGTGACCATTTTTTTGTCATTGTTCTAATATCATTGTGTTCGAGAAGAACATCAAAATAAAGATTATGTACACAATGAAGACCATGAATAAGAGGTCGACATGGCACTACTCCAAAGAGAAAGAGCAGAGGACAAACAACAATTGAAAAGGTTATCAAGAGAAAGTCTAAGGGAATTAAAGAAACTATCCAATACTACAGTAGAGGGTAAGAGATAGGTGAGAGTGCAGCCGCTTATAGTAGTTTCCTCTGCTCTACATTAAGAATCATGGTTCCTATCACATTTAAGGATTGGAGACTTGTACCATCCTCGATAAAAAATTCAATATGGAAATGGTGAAGGTATGTAAACATTAATAACATGTATTATATAATTTATAACTTATTTTCAAATATAGTAATTTGTTGTGTACTTTGTAGATTGCCTTTAATGTGCTTGATGACAAGAAGACGCGTGCCATGCAAGGGGCTGATGAGCAATGGATAAAATGGAAGAACTACCTTGTTTGCAATTACATAGCTTCATATATCAAGAATCCATTAAGGCTATACACGGTGCCTGCCATTTACTCTGACATCATTGATAAAGAGGTTTGGAATGCATTTGTATAGAACCACACTTCCACCAAATTTGAGGTATGCTCAAAAATGATGTTTCAATTAATTATTACATGTTACATCTAGTTATTGCACTTGATCACACATGTACAAATGCGCAAGTGAAGAGTGCAAGCAAAAGAAAGGTGCATGAAACAATATGCAGCAATACTTGTCCAAGTTGAGCTACACTCATATAGAAGAGTGTGAAGTAAGCATCTATGATAATTTATCCCCTTCAAATCTGTGACGACTTGGGTTTTTGTAACACGTTTTGTAATGTATTTTGAAAGGCAAGGCCCTTAAGAGTGTAAAAAAATTTCGCAAAACAAAGCAGCGGAAATTCTTTTCTTTAGAACTTGTTTTGAAAACCCAAGTCACCACTTCATACATAACATAAGTACAACTTGTGTACAAAATAAAATTCCATTGAAGGAATATACTTTTATTAAACTCCAGGATCCATCCAATGGTTCATAGTATAGCCAAATCTAGTACAATACTTGTCCAAATTATATAATCCAAAACTCAAGCTCACCATACAATAAAACTCTCAACAAAGAAAAATACATGTCTTCAAGGGTATACCTTGAAGATTATTCTCTTCAAGTCTTCTATCGTCTTTAGCTCCTAACTCTCCTTCCCTGTATCTGAGATATTGCAACAAGTACAATATCTCAGCAAGCAATGCTTGGTAGGGGATTCAAGAAACATAATAATTGACAAGGTAATTCCAATACTTCATAATCTCCTTATCCTTAAACATACTCTTTACTTTATAAGTTATGTATATCTATATACATACATACCCTTCATGGGTAAACCAGTTAAATTTATGAAAATAGTCAAATATCATTCCCAACTAACCTGATCAATTCTCTTCATTTTGAGAATTTAGTATTTCAGCTAATCTTATACTGGGAATTTCCCTTGTTGGGAAATATTGGTAATATACAATTACCTAGCATTTCATTATGCTACAACATAAGGCATTTCACTATGCCTATTCTCATATGCATCATAGTGCAAAATAATCAGAAAGCTTGCTATGCTGCAGTCTGATCTGTACTAGCGCGCTCGGATAACTGCCCTATTCACCATTGATACCACGGTGGAAAATATTATGTCACTGCCCGTATGGGGGGGCAAGACTTTCATAGTGGTGGCCTTCCCATAATTGCCACCACCCGACTTTTAGCCCCTCTTAGGGCAAGGTATCATCACATCATCAAATTTCAAGGAGCGGGTGGCCAAACCATCATGACTCCTCTAGCAATAGCATTCCCCTAGGCTTATGCCTATTAAAACAAACTCACAAGCCTCCAAGCTTGTATGTAAAATAGATTTCATATATATCAGACCATATGTTTGTTTACTTAGGGCTGAAATATTTCCTAGTTTCCTATTCACTTATAGTTTAGTCCTTAACCATCGTATATGTGTTTGGTTGGATCATAAGGTTTTCAAGAGATTTAATACAAGCATTATCATTACTCTTGTCAACATAAGATCATGAGTACAATCATGTATGCATTCATCAAATCCTCCTACCTTTAAGGATTGATGTCTTTTCTCCAATCTTCCATGATCCTGACTGATGTATGTAATCTGTACATCCATACATATTGTCAATATATAAATTATGAAAAATCCTATTGATCACTAGATCTGATGTTTAGAATGATCTTTAGATCATTCATATCTAAGTATTTTTCTATCTCTAAGTCTTTGTATGTCCATCTCCTTGATCTTGATCTTTCATAGATCCATTGATTAACAATCTACACATGTTGATAAAGATCAAGGTCCTAGATCTTCTATCATCTAGTTCTTCTTTGATCTAAGTTCAGTTATTGGATCATCCCTATGGAGGATGATCTTGGTTTTCTTCCTTGAATCATCTTTGATCAAGGGTTTGGATTATCTAATCTAATGAACTATAACAAGTATACTAATAAACATGCATACTAAGTATAATATAGTGTTCTTATTCTTATTGTTCTTGATCATCCAAGATCTAATGGATCTTGTTTGATCATCCTTATCTTACTTACTATTTTTATTAGGGTTAGGTAATTTTCTAACTTTTTATGCTCTTACTATTATTATTCAACCAGTTAATGTGCTGGTTGAAGGTAGCATATTCAAGCCTAAATCTAGACTACTCCTCTTATTTCCAATTGGCTAAGGCTTACTAGCTGAATGGGTGAACACAAAGTGGTTACTTCAATCCTCATGTAAGGAGGCCTTTAGACCTCACAAACGTCGACGGAAGGTAGGGGAAGAGTGAGGCTGTGACGACCCGGGTTTTTCCCATGCATTTTTAAATACAATATCTAATTCCCAAGGCAGGATGCATCCCCATTTGAAAACCATTTTATAAAAACCATGCAATGCAGCCAAAAATCTTTGGTTTTAAACTCATTTTGAAAACCCCAAGTGTCATTTGCTTTCACAATACTCAAAGTAGTTTTTGAAAAACTTCAGAAATCATAAATGTTTTTCCCTAGGTCTATCCAGTCACAACACACAGCCCAACTATAAATAAATTCATGTCCAAAGGGTTGAGAGTTTACTTACATGTATAATTATCTCCTTTTTAATTCACTTGCTCGTAGCACTAATATCTCTTGAGACGTCTTCTATTTGTGAGTGGAACTATCTTGAAAAATGATAAGGATAGGGTGAGTATATACTATACTCAGTAGGAGTCTATCACTACTAGTTTTACAATGCATGCTATGTTTAAAATCATATGCTCTTTAAAACAATTGCATGTTTAATCAATCATGTTCAATATTGATATTAAAAACCATTGTCAAATCAGAATACTGACGACGTAAAGAAATAGCATAATCCAAGTTGAAAGTATCATATATCATAAACATAATGATATGCATAAGATGCTCAACTGAATCCAACTCATGGATATCTGGTATGGTATGGTCGACCAACCTCATGTCATGCCATATGCAATGCAAGTAAATCCACAAAACCATAGAGCCCAAACTATGCCCACGACCTCGACGTCGTGTGGTCCTCGGGTACCTGAGGACACTCGGTCATAGCCTCAATGGGGCATATGACACGTCGACCCAGTGCCGTGACACCAGTGGTAACTCCCTGCACTACATGCAATCGACGTAGGGACGTTGCCCTTTTTGGGCATGGTACCCATTCCACTTAGTAGTGGTAGAGGCTGGAGGCCAACCCAGACCTCTCGGCATAGCGCCCATGAGCTTATTAGCCCAAATCATATAAGATCAAATAAGCAAAGACCTCTTTTTCAAAACCTGTCCCCTTTGGGTCCCTCACAACTGCCTACCCATCATCTTTTGGGCACTCCAGCATCTTTTGGTAACCCTCAAGGACATGCAATTTTTCAAGAACTCAATGCTCATAAATCATGCAATATATGCAATTGTTTGCAAAGACATATCTATGCATAATGTATATGCAATTATTTGCAAAACATATCTATGCATAAAGCATTTATCATATGTACACTGAATTAAGTCATGCTAAACAAGTCATATAATTTATACTTAAAACATGCATTTAAAACAATCATGGCTCTTTTTAAAAGTCTAGTAGTGATAGAGCACCTACCTCAAAGTCTCCTGGAGTCACGTCCTTTATCACTTCAACCCATCCTTGGGTCACATTTATAAACTCCTGGGTATGAATGGACACAAGGAGTCCTTATCAATTTCAATCTATTTAGACATTAGATCGCTATATCTGCCTCTAGGGTCTATGGTCCTTGCCTAATTTATTGTCAGGCTAGATCCTATGATGTGGATCTACTATTCCATGGTTAACTCCGTAAATTGTACTCTAATCCTAACTTCAAAGTCTCATTAGGTCCGCATGCCCCAGTTCCCAGGACACCCGTGTATCCTAGTTGAACCATGACCGCCTCACGTGCGTGCGTACCCAAAGGCCATGCCAGGGACTGCGTTTTGCACGCGCACATGCATGCTCAAGTGACGGGCTATGACGCGCATCATCGCACGAATGCACCTTGTAGTATGGAGCGTCTCAGCTCCCAGGGCACCCCGTGCATCCTGGTAGAGCTAGGACCCGTGCCCCATGTCGCGTACATACCCAAAGGCCACACCTAGGATAGTGTACGCACTGTCGTATGCTCGGAACCCACCCCAGGGACCCAGTCCCAAGCGCAGGTGGAGTATGGCGTCCTTGGGATGCCTGGTTCGTGCAAGGCAAGCTGAACCGGCTTCATCTTCTCCGGCCAATAAAATCAGCTGGGGAAGGACCAGATTCGGCATGGATCTGGCCTGGGGAAAGCAAAACGGAGAGGAAAAGGTAAGAATGGCTTACCTGTAGCCTAGAAACACCCTTTTTCCCTAGAGGGTGTGCCTGCTCGCTGGAAAACTCGAACAGGGGGGAAACCCCATTACCAAACCGAAAAGAGAATAGAGGGGAAATGGGGAGACGGGAATAGCATGGCCAGCCTGACTTTGGCCTGGCCGTTGCAGAAAAATGCAAAGAAATTGGGTTTCTGATTTTGCCGGAAACCCCAGTCTCAAATGACTGGAAAGAACGTGATTTTGAAGAGGGGGAAGATGGGGTATTTATAGGGGAAAGAAGGTAGTGCCTCCATTTCCCCGGTGTTTTTTGGAGAAATCGTGGAAGGAGGGCTTTTTGGAGAGGTCTAGTGGTGGAAGACGACAGGGGGTGCTGTTATCAAAACAGCCCCCTGTGTTTTTCATCTTTTTCGTTTTTCTGTTTAATTTACAAAACTGCCCCTGATCTTTAAACAGTCGTAACTTCTTCATATGAACTCCATTTTGGGTGATTTTTGAGGCGTTGGATTCCATTTTTCAAGTAAAATCTAATGGTACTAAGTTTCCTCACAAATTCCTTTGTTTACTATTTTAAATAAAGTAAAACATTTAACACAGTTTATTTTCCATAAAATGTCCAAAAATAGCGTAAATTACTCGGGTATTACATTATTACCCCCTTAAAAGAATTTCATCCTCCAAATTCCATAAATTATGATCTTCAAGGTATTTTATCTCTTAGATAACTCCTTGGTGAATGCATTCTCACCTTAGGAATCAATATCCAGGCTCAACCTCAATTTATCATTTTTATTGTTCCTTCTACAAGGCCTTACCTATAAGGGCCGCTTTCGCTGCGTACTCTGATGCATACTCCCATATGTGCCAATTTAACAATACCGATTTCTAGCTGTAATTCATCTATCTCGAAATCCTTAGATGCCTATACTTTTCTCATCGTGTATAGGATAGTCTCCTCATAGGATCATGCTTCTTTATTCATGTATAAATTACTCCATACTTCTTTCAAGATCATATTATCTTATTTCTCATAGTCCTTTTTGAATATCATAGGATGACCCCTTTTTCTTCTTGTCTTTCATCTAGTGATCTTTTCATCATCCATATCTCCTTCTAATGGTTGGTTATATGTCATTAGTAAGAGTCAAAAAAATTACCTTCTTTCTATTGTGTCTAACTTTGCTTCTTATCTTTTATATTTGTCCCTAAGATACTTCAATAACTGTTATGGTATCATGTGCTCTATAGCCAAACCCTTGATTAACTTCGAATTTCAATTGTCTGTCGTTTTCCATATGTGACTTGATTCTTCAACCAAAGTTAAATTCAAAATAAAATCATGAAAGTCATTTAGTAGCATCTTCCATCGAGGACCTTATTATATACTGAAAGTAAAATGTCCTAACTCTATATCCAGTCTCATAACTATTGAATTCATTAAACGCTTTTCTCCGTGAAGATTTTATCCAAACTCACGTCAAATATTAATGGTGGATTCATCATCATGGGTCACATGTTTTCGTCCAGAAGCCTATCTCACTATTCACATTAATTTGTCATTAGGATTTTCAATAATGTTCCCATTTATGCAAAGCAAAAAGTCTCTTATTCATAACTCAGTACCTTTACTAGGTCATGGTTGAATCCTTTGTCATCATTCTCTTCATCCTTTCTTTGCTTGATGGTTTTCTTTGTAACCTTTCAGTCCAAAAGTCCTATACTCAATCCAGTAGGGTTAGTCCTTAGGAAATTCCTTCAATTGATTTTTCGTACTTGGTATATGCTTATAACAACTAACTATTTGTCTATAGGCAACGTAACATTACATCTCACCTTATATTGTGCTAGCCACCTCAATTTTTCTCCTTCCATTCCCTATATCAATATATTGTTCAATCTTTTATCAAGGCTTTATCATCAACCATGCAGTCTATATTGTCAGGAGGTATCCTCATAAGTAGTGATTTTCTCAATTCCTCAAATTTTATCCTTTAAGTGCCTCCTTATACTTAGCTTATAATAGCAGTTCTCATTCAATAACTACTTCATCAAGTTATGTTGAAGCTATTAAATCATCAAATTTGAAAAACACTCGAGTAAGCATGGAACATTTTTGTAGACATATAGAAAGACTTTATTTGATAACCTATTGATCTCTTTCTAGATATATTTTTGTCATAAGCTCAAGGGTCTCTAAAGTGATCGGTACTTATCTACCTTCCTTTTCAATCCAAGTCAGCAGCATCTTTCAGACTCAAAGTAATTTCTTCACCTTGTCATGGTAGCCATTTAGGTTCGAAAAATCTTCCACATTGGTTTAGATCACTTCTTATTTTTTTGCTCCTATCTCAGTTTCAACTGTCCTCATCAACTAACCTCATGCCCTCAAATGTCTTAGTTTAACAAGTACTTCTTTCATGGAAAACTCAAGTCTAAATACTTATAATATCCCTCTGAGTATATAACTTCAACTACTAACTCATAAATACTAACATACTTGATTAATTAGGGTGAGATACCTTTATTTAGTCAACAGTACTCTAAAAATAATGGTCTTAAGATATTTGCTCTTCCAATCTATGATAGCAAGAACTCAATTCAATCTTTGATGGTACCCTACTTGCTAAATGGACAAGTCACTGTCCCGGCTTAATTCCTTTTTCAATATTCTTTATTTACTCATGTAGTGGCAAGGTAGGATATCACCAAATTTTCCTTTTTATGGACTATATCCATTGGTGTTCCTCATAAGCTAATGGATTCGAATCTAATGGTAATAACTGATACCAAACCATTTGTAGAATTAAATTTCTAGTTGGTCACCATTCCACTTCGGAAATTTCTTGTCGCATAATCTCCTGAAATTCAATACTCTACTCAAAGTCTTAGACCCCATATGCTTTCTGTCTTTTATACTCTTTTACAATAAAATCACCAACTCAACTGGTATTATTCCTTCAAATTTGATTGGTTTGACCTTCCTATCGGATTCAAGATGAAAATTTTGTATGTATCTCCATAAAATCATGATCTTCTTCTTTTGAATATTCAATATTCATTGAATACTTATAGTTACATCTCTATCTCTTTGTCACTTTTCTTCAAAATTCTCATTTTTGTCTACCTAGATCAATGTCTTCATGTGCTTTGTTGCATATAATCGATACCTCATCTACTCCTTTTCTTAACAGATATGATAAACTGAATGCTTCTAAGAAATTCTAAACTATCTTAATATCATTGAAATCCTCAATTGCCTATAGCCTCAATAAAATTCATACAATGTCTTAATAATGGCATTGACATTTTGGTCATGCTATACTTTTCTTACAAGTTCATGTTAGGATCAATCTATTATCACAGATCTATCATCCCTATTATTATCGTCCAAAAATCTTTTGATAACTCGGTCCAATTCATTTCCTTATCACATAATATGTCACTTGTATACATCTTCGGATTTGTTCCATAATACTCAAGTAGTTATTATTCGATAGCACTTTACTCTTTATAAGACTCCAATTAAGGCATCCAAAATTTAGCTAAGTCCTTCAGGATCCATACCTTTGTGATCTAGTATAAGTCATAGTTATCCCCTGGTATCATCTTGCATTCTCATCCCTCTTAGATTGTCATCAAAATTTTCTCAAAGTCTGTCTTTTACATCCCCTATCATACTCATATCATATCCTTGTGATAGTGTACTCATATTCTGATATTCTTTATGATGGTAAGATAGCCATCTAGGTTTCTTTGATTTTCTCACCTTTGGTGAGATTGATCTATTATAGGTTAGAACTATCTACTAACAAGTTCACTAACATCTTCCTTCATCATTCTCATCATAATATGAGTTTTTTTTTATATTTGCACCACACAACAATCCTTAATCCTTAAGTTGTCTTAGACTAGATTTTGGATAAGGGTTGCACTATCCTCTGCCTAATTTTTCGTTAAACCAAGCTGTGTTTCACCTATTTATTTATGGTGAACTACCTTGTGCATTAATATTGTAATCCTCAAATAGAAGTAATCATCTCTACTACTCCTATTTATACTACTTCTTCTTGATTTTCTCTATTATCCATGACCCTCGGACATGCTGGACTGGCTGTGAAAGGATAAAACCTGGGCTCTAATACCAACTGTGACAACCCGGGTTTTTCCCATGTATTTTTAAATGCAATATCTAATTCCTAAGGCGGGATGCATCCCTATTTGAAAACCATTTTATAAAAACCATGCAATGCAACCAAAAATCTTTGGTTTTAAACTCATTTTGAAAACCTCGAGTGTCATTTGCTTTCACAATACTCAAAGTAGTTTTTGAAAAACTTCATAAATCATAAGTGTTTTTCCCCAGGTCTATCCAGTCACAACACACAGTCCAACTGTAAATACATACATGTCCAAAGGGTTGAGAGTTTACTTACATGTATAATTGTCTCCTTTTTAATTCACTTGCTCGTAGCACTAATATCTCTTGAGGCGTCTTCTATTTGTGAGTGGAACTATCTTGAAAAATGTTAAGGATAGGGTGAGTATATACTATACTCAGTAGGAGTCTATCACTACTAGTTTTACAATGCATGCTATGTTTAAAATTATATGCTCTTTAAAACATGTGCATGTTTAATCAATCATGTTCAATATTGATATTAAAAACCACTGTCAAATCGGAATACTGACGACTTAAAGAAATAGCATAATCCAAGTCGAAAGTATCATATATCATAAACATAATGATATGCATAAGATGCTCAACTGAATCCAACTCATGGATATCTAGTATGGTATGGTCGACCAACCTCATGTCATGCCATATGCAATGCAAGTAAATCCACAAAACCATAGAGCCCAAACTATGCCCACGACCTCGGCGTCGTGTGGTCCCCGGGTACCTGAGGATACTCGGTCATAGCCTTAATGGGGCATATGACACGTCGACCTAGTGCCGTGACACTAGTGGTAACTCCCTGCACCACATGCAATAGACGTAGGGACGTTGCCCTTTTTGGGTGTGGTACCCATTCTACTTAATAGTGGTAGAGGCTGGAGGCCAACCCAGACCTCTCGGCATAGCGCCCATGAGCTTATTAGCCCAAATCATATAAGATCAAATAAGCAAAGACCTCTTTTTCAAAACCTATCCCCTTTGGGTCCCTCACAACTACCTACCCAGCATCTTTTGGGCACTCCAGCGTCTTTTGGTAACCCTCAAGGACATGCAATTTTTCAAGAACTCAATGCTCATAAATCATGCAATATATGCAATTGTTTGCAAAGACATATCTATGCATAATGTATATGCAATTATTTGCAAAACATATCTATGCATAAAGCATTTATCATATGTACACTGAATTAAGTCATGCTAAACAAGTCATATAATTTATACTTAAAACATGCATTCAAAACAATTATGGCTCTTTTTAAAAGTCTAGTAGTAATAGAGCACCTACCTCAAAGTCTCCTGGAGTCGCGTCCTTTATCGCTTCAACCCATCCCTGGGCCTCATTTATAAACTCCTGGGTATGAATGGACACAAGGAGTCCTTATCAATTTCAATCTATTTAGACATTAGATCGCTATATCTGCCTCTAGGGTCCATGGTCCTTGCCTAATTTATTGTCACGCTAGATCCTATGATGTGGATCTACTATTCCATGGTTAACTCCATAAATTGTACTCTAATCCTAACTTTAAAGTCTCATTAGGTCTGCATGCCCCAGTTCCTAGGACACTCGTGTATCCTGGTTGAACTGCGACTGCCTCACGTGCGTGCGTGCCCAAAGACCATGCCAGGGACCCCGTTTTGCATGTGCACATGCATGCTCAAGTGACGGGCTATGATGCGCATCATCGCACAAACGCACCTTGTAGTATGGCGCATCTCAGCGCCCAAGGCACCCCATGCATCCTGGTCGAGCTAGGACCCATGCCCCATGTTGTGCACGTACCCAATGGCCACACCTGGGATAGTGTACGCACTGTCATATGCTCGAAACCCACCCCAGGGACCCAGTCCCAGGCACAGGTGGAGTATGGCATCCTTGGGAAACCTGGTTCGTGCAAGGTCGGCTGAACTGGCTTCGTCTTCTCCGGCTGGAAAAACTGGCTGGGGAAGGACCAGATCCGGTGTGGATCTAGCATGGGGAAAGCAAAATGGAGAGGAGAAGGTAAGAATGGCTTCCCTGTAGCCTGGAAACACCCTTTTTCCCTGGTGGGTGTGCCTGCTCGCCGAAAAACTCAAACAAGGGGGGAAACCCCGTTGCCAGACTGGAAAGAGAAGAGAGGGAAAATGGGGAGATGGGAACGGCATGGCCGGCCTGACTTTGGCCTAGCCATTGCTGAAAAATGCAAAGGAGACAGGTTTCTGATTTTTCCAGAAACCCCAATCTCGAACGACAGGAAAAAACGTGATTTTGAAGAGGGGGAGATGGGGTACTTATAGGGGAAAGAAGGCGGTGCCCCTCAATGGTGGTGCCGCCATTTTCCCAGTGTTTTCTGGAGAAATCGTTAAAGGAGGGTTTTCTGGAGAGGTATAGAGGTGGAAGACGACAAGGGGTGCCATTATCAAAACGGCCCCTGCGTTTTTCCTTTTTTTTTTCGTTTTTCTATTTAATTTACAAAACTGCCCCTGATCTTTAAACGGCCGTAACTTCTTCATACGAACTCCGTTTTTGGTGATTTTTGAGGCGTTGGATTCCATTTTTTGAGTAGAATCTAATGGTACCATTTCCTCACAAATTCCATTGTTTATTATTTTAAATAAACTAAAACATTTAATACAGTTTATTTTCCATAAAATGTCCAAAAATAGCATAAATTACTCGGGTATTACAGAGGCTCTATTAGATAATCCCCTTAACCACTATGTTTATCATTCACTAGAATGACCATAGCTCAACCTTTCATAAGGTTCCTATAAGCATATTTACCCTAAGTACTCTTTCTAATGGATTTTAATTAAGTCCATGAATATTTATAATGTCATTCATGCGGTTTATTATTCTTTTCCTAATTTGGGCCAAGGATTTGATAATCCTTATATTGTCCTACTAACTATAGCCCTTACTAATTAAGTCCAAAGTACTCTATTCTTATTTGTGTCATGAAACTCTACTTTCTCATTAGATTACATTTTTGATGTTTTATGCTCTTTATCACATAACAAGTAGATCTACTAATAACATTTAACCATAAATGAATTATAAATTCAAAGCATAAAACTACATAATTTAACATTTAATGATAATGAGGCAAGGTACTTAAAATAATTAAATCTAGCACTTTATGATAACAATGAAATCACATAACATGCTAAAGTCTAAATGTTATACTAGCATGCTTTATAACATAATCATATTTAAAATGCTATTATATAAAATGAAACTAATTACATTAACATTTTTAGAAACCTTTACTTATGATCCAACCATTTGATCTTAGATTTTCCCTTTGATTAAGGGTATTAGTTATATTTAGGGGATTTTCTTTATTAAGGTCGAAAGATCATATTGAACTATTTTTGTCATAATCCATCCATGATTTCCTTGGCTTTCATCATATCAACATTCATTCTATCCATCCCAAGGATCTGATCACACTTGATCTCATTGATCAAGTGGGTCCCTTTGTATTTTTAGGCTTTCACTACCATAATGGGAAGATCCCTTAATATATCTCCGAATAAACCATAGATCTTACTTTATTTCAATAGTATATCATTATTAAAATATATTTTCAAGATCTGGGTAATTGGAAACTCGTTTCTTTAATACAGAAAGTTTTACTAAATATTATGTCCATTTTATCATTTCATTAGAAAATAGAGGTTTCAAGCTTTCCATAGCTTCTTTCCGATCTCAATTTGGAGTTCAGATGGCTAAGGAATTGGATCTGGAAGTTCACAATCTTTCCTAGGGCTTAGATTTGATTTGGGCCCAAGGAACAGATGGCCCAGATCTTTTGGGCAAAAAACCAAGCCAGGCGGACAGGTACGGTTCGTGGGGTGTGTCCGCTGGGATGAACTGATGAAGCGCCCTTACTGGGCGTCCATAGATGCGGATGGGACGAGCGGGATGCTCGTTGTCCGCGTGCCCATAAAGGGGACTCCCGTTTGGCGCGTCCGTTCATGGGTTTGACGGACATGCCATCGTCTCACTTGGGATGACGTCCCACACACAGCACAAGTGCCGTTTTCTACGGTACGTCACGTGTGCGTCTTGGGCGCCGTTAGATCCGGAGATCGGACAGTCCATTCTGGACCATCCAATCAATCCTCACTCAATTGAGGGCACAAAACGTCTCTGATCATTGTGAAAATTCTACCCTAGGGGTTTTGGAACCTTCTAAATCGATTGGTGGAGTCAGAATT
This sequence comes from Warburgia ugandensis, assembly GCA_035236585.1. Classification (NCBI taxonomy): domain Eukaryota; kingdom Viridiplantae; phylum Streptophyta; class Magnoliopsida; order Canellales; family Canellaceae; genus Warburgia; species Warburgia ugandensis. Next base: position 44,214,588 of record CP141128.1, read on the forward strand.
TTTATCTGAGCACTCTATCATCCAGAATTAAGGGTTCTGGTGTTTACTTTATTTTAAACTTTTTATTACCAAAATAAATTACAGTAAAATAAAAATTACATAAAACAGTATTAAACATTTATAGAAAGTATTTCCACCTACCTGATTGGAGAAAAAACCTCGGTTATATGCCCAATTTAAAAAGAATACCTTGTTAATGAAGATATGGCCTAAGATCCACCTTTCTTGCAAATTTCCATTGTTTGAACCGTTGGATCTTGAAATTGCCTTGGTGGTTTTGTAGAATAGATATGCTGAGAAGTTTTAGATGGTCAAATTTATGAAATTAGATCTGGAATAGAGTGCCTAATTGATTTTAGGTCTCTTGTTCCAATCTAAAAAGAAAAACAAATTGAAAAGAGAGATATCTCTTAGAAATTTTGGGTTTTTGGGGAGGGATCTAGGTCTAATTTTTAAGGGAGAGTGAAGAAAATTTTGTGGGGATTTTATGAACATTTTTGGGGTTGTATTTATAGGCATTTTAGGTCTTTTTTCATGATTATAATATTTTATTTTTTATTATTAAATGGCATGAAAGTCTCCCATGCTCGATTTTTTCTTCCCCAAGACTAGCTGATGTTTTTTGACCCATGACTTCACGTCGGCTGCTGATAAGATTGGTTTTTGGGTCCCTTGTGGGCCCCACATGGTGTAAAAAGACCATTTTGCCATTTATGCATAAAATTTTGGGTTTTATTCCCATGATCTCGGATTTGAGTGTACTTAGTGGAGTTGGATTCATATTTATTAGTACATTCTAAATTTTGATGTCTCATATTTTGATTTTTGGGAGATTTTGATTTTTGTGTAAAATTACTATTTTACCCCTTTTGTCCAAGAAATGAACAAACTTAAGGATTTCTCATCCGAATTCAGAATTTGTCGTGCTTACAGTCATTTTGAAGGGTTTGCTAAGTTTAATTTCAATTTTACATATCTTATGATTTGATTATACTTTTATAAAAAGTATATTCTAAATAACCCTAATATTTCAGCCCGAAATATATAAAACTCAAACTTTATTGATTTTCTCAATCAATTACAAAAATTAGGGTTATTACAATCTTCCCCCCTTACAATAATTTTGTCCTAGAAATTTGTAATACACTACTTACTCAAACAAACTAGGGTGCGTCTTCCTCATTTCTACTTCCGTTTCCCACGTGGCTTCCTCAACAGAGTGATGTTTGCACAGGACTTTGACTAACGGAATGCTTTTGGTTCTTAACTTCTGTTCCTTGCGGTCCAGAATTTGTATTACCTTCTCTTCAAAGGTTAGGTTAGGCTTTAGCTCTTCTGGCACCCTTTGAAGTACATGAGTGTCGTCTTGGAGGTATTTCCTTAGCATAGACACATGAAAGACACTATGTATTTCTGAGAGTTAGGGTGGTAAAGCTAATTTGTAGGCCACTGGACCAACTCTTTCTAAGATTTCAAATGGACTAATGAATCTAGGACTAAGTTTTCCTTTGCTTCCAAACCTCATTACTCCTTTCACAAGTGATACCTTTAGAAATACGTGCTCCCCCACATCAAATTCCAGGTTTCTCCATCTTTTATCTGCATAACTCTTTTGTCGACTGTGTGCTGTTAACAACCTCTTCTGTATCAATCTGACCTTGTCTACACATTGTTCCACTAGTTCTAACTTTATCAGCTTTCTTTCTCCAACTTCACTCCAACAGGTAGGTGATCGACATGGCCGTTCATACAATGCTTCATATGGTGCCATACCAATACTTCCCTGAAAACTGTTGTTATATGCAAATTCTACTAAAGGAAGATGTTCATCCCAACTCCCTTTCCAATCTAATGCACATGCTCTCAACATATCTTCTAAGGTTTGAATAGTCCTTTCTGATTGACCATTTGTTTGAGGGTGAAATGCTGTACTGAGTTTAAGTGAGGTTCCCAAGGCTTGTTGTTCACTCTTCCAACATCTCAAAGTAAATCTTCCATCCCTATCCGAGATAATGGATAGTGGAATCCCATGAAGTCTTACTATTTCTTTGATGTATAACTTAGCCAGACTGTCAACTGATTGGTTTTGTCTAATTGGAAGGAAATGTGCTGACTTTGTTAGCCTATCCACGACCACCCAAATCATGTCATGGCCTGCCCGGGTCCTTGGCAATCCCACAACAAAATCCATAGTGATATTGTCCCATTTCCATTCTAGAAGTTCCAATGTTTGTAACATTCCAGCCGGTCTTTGGTGTTCAGCCTTTACTTGTTGACAATTTAGACATTTAGCCACAAATTCTCCTATTTCTCTCTTCATGTCTTCCCACCAAAAGTTTCTTTTTAAATCTTGATACATCTTTGTACCTCCAGGGTGTATAGAAAACTTTGACTGATGGGCTTCTTGTATCAATTCCTTTCTCAGACATTTATTTGAAGGAACCACCAATCTCTCCTGAAAACGTATGCCCCATCTGTACCCTTAACAAATCCTTTCTTTTCACACAATTCTTGAGTTGCTGTATCTTCCTCTTGGGCTTTAAGGAGTCTTTCTACAAAAGCTGATTTAATTGTGATGTTTGTGAGTAGAGCTCTTGGTTGTCTACTTAATGCATCAACTACTACATTTTCCTTTCCAGGATGGTATTGGATGGCAAAATCATAATCTTTGATATACTCTATCCATCTTCTTTGTCTCATATTCAAATCAGCGTAAGTGAAGATGTATTTAAGACTCTTATGATCTATAAATAGATTGAATTTTTCTCCATACAAATTATGTCTCCAAATTTTCAATGAAAAAACTACAGCTGCCAATTCTAGATCATGTACTGGGTAATTTATTTCATGTTTCTTCAATTGTCTAGATGCATAAGCAATGACCTTCCCATTTTGCATTAACACACCTCCTAACCCTTTGCCTGAAGCATCACAGTATATTTCATATCCCCCACTCCTAACTGGCAAAGTCAATACTGGTGCTGTAGTTAACCTCTTCTTTAGCTCTTGAAAACTATTTTCACATTCTTCTAACCAAGTGAATTGTACCCCCTTTCTTGTCAAGGAAGTCATAGGAAGAGCTAGACGAGAGAACCCTTGAATGAATCTACGGTAGTATCCTGCTAGTCCAAGAAAACTATGTATTTCTATTACTGTTTTAGGTTTCTCCCAATTCATTACTGCTTCAATCTTGGTGGGGTCTACTTCTACTCCATTCTTGGAAATTACATGACCTAAAAAATTGACCTTCTCTAACCAGAATTCACACTTACTAAATTTAACAAACAGTTTATGTGTTCTGAGGGTATTTAGTACAATTCATAAGTGTTCTTGATGTTCTTTGATACTGGTAGAGTAAATCAGTATATCGTCAATAAACACAATCACAAATTTATCCAAAAATTCTTTGAAGATTCTATTCATCAAATCCATAAACACTGCTGGTGCATTGGTCAGCCCAAAAGACATGACTAGAAACTCGTAATGCCCATATCGAGTTCTGAATGCTGACTTGGGTATGTCTTCATCCTTAATACGCAATTGTTGATATCCTGATCTAAGGTCAATTTTAGAAAAGACCTTAGTAGATTGGAGTTGATCAAAGAGATCATCAATGTGAGGTAAGGGATACCTATTTTTCACTGTGACACTGTTCAACATTCTATAATCAATGCATAATCTCATTGACCCATCCTTCTTCTTCACAAATATTACTGGTGCTCCCCATGGTGAACTACTTGGTCTAACAAACCCTTTTTCTAACAATTCTTGCAATTGTCCTTTTAACTCTTTCAACTCTGCTAGGGCCATCCTATAAGGTGCTTTAGAAATTGGAGTTGTACCAGGAATTACTTCAATGGTAAACTCAATTTCTCGTTGTGGGGGTAACCCTGGTAGTTCTTCAGGAAAAACATCTTGGAAATCCCTGACCACTTCAATTTCTGTTATCCTGGGCTATTCAACATCTAAGGAAACCACTGTTGCTAAAAATGCCTGACACCCCTTGGACATGTGTTTGACTGCCTTCATAGCTGAGATGATGGATTTGTCTAAGTCATTGTGTTTCCCATACAGTATTAATACTTTCTCCCCTGGTATACTAAATGTGAGTTTCTTCTTGTGACAGTCCATAACTACCCAGTATTTTGCTATCCAGTCCATACCCAGTATGATGTCAAAATCCTCCATGTTCAATAAAATGAGGTCTATGACCATTCTTTTACCCAATACTTCTAGAGGTACATTATGCAAGTATTCTTGTAGTTTAACTATTTTTCCAACTGGAGTTGTTATATTTAGATCAAATCCCAAGTTTTTCACTGATAGTTGTATACTAGATGCAAATTCACAAGATATAAAGGAATGCGTAGATCCAGAATCAAATAGTACTTTGGCATAGTTGTCTGCTACAAGTAGTGCACCTTCAATTACCGCATTGGATGGTCCAGCTTGGCCGTTAGTGATGGCAAAGACCCTTCCTTGGTGTCGAGGAGCAATTTCTAGTTTTGCTTCCCTGACTGCCAATGGTTTAGTATAGTGGGCGGCGACATATCCATACTCCCCACAATTGTGGAACTTGATTGGAAATCGTTGTGGTTGTTGTTGTATAGGTCGTGGGCAGATATTGCCTTGGTGAAATTTTCTACATCTTGGACATGGCTGTCTATTTGGCCTTGGTGCATTGTTCCTTTGATTTCTTTGAGGCTTAAAATTGTTCCAAGGTCTTTTATTCTTTTGGAAAGACCTCGGGTTATTATTTCCTCCTCCACTGAACTTGGTAATTTGACCCTTTTTGTACTCATCTTCAAACTTGGAGGCCATTTCCACACAGTCTGCTAAGGTAGTGGGTTTAGTACCTAGCACCTTTATTTTCAGCCCTGGGTGTAGCCCTTCAATGAATCGACCCATGGTGTGTGTTTCTGTGTCACACACATGAGTCGCGAATCTCCTTAGTTGTGTGAACTTGTTATCATAGTCCACCACTGACATATTCCCTTGCTTTAAGTCCAAAAACTCTATCAACTTCCTTTGTTGTACATGAGAAGGAAAATATTTATGGTTGAATACTTCCTTAAATTCTTCCCATGTAGTATCTTCAGAATTCGAGAAGAAGGTGTTGTTAGCTGATCTCCACCAAAATGCAGCTTCTTGTTTGAATAAGTATGTGGCAAATTTCACCTTCAACTCTGAAGGAGTACGTAGTGCACTAAAAGTCTTTTCAACTTCATATATCCATTCTTCAGCCTTTTCAACTTCACCCTTGCCATCATACATTGTAGTCCTCTTTTGAAATCTCTCCATCATTTTGTCAACTTTTTTTGGTGCTAATGGGGATTTTCCAACTTCTTCACTTGGTACAAGGGAAGATTGCCCTTGTCCTAGTGTGGGAGTAGCTGATGGTGGTGGTGGTGTAGTATGTCTCACCTCAGGCTGAGCCTGAGCCTACGTACTTAGTATTTCTACAGGAGGTGATGAACCTTGGGGTTGTTGTAAGTGAGGAAGGAGGTTCCTTAACATCCTTGTCATCATCTCTTCCATATTACTCATGGTTACTCTCTCCATATTGTCTTCTGGAGTATTTTGAGTTGTCTGCCTTGTGACTCTCTTTGGTGGCATCTGCTCATAAACCAAAATTCTATCAGTCCTCTATACAACTACTTCTATCTTAATCTAGACTTGGATTATAATCTCTCCTTTGGACATATTTGTACTGTACTGTGACTGGATGAATCGCTTTGATACCAACTGTGACGACCCGGGTTTTTATAACATGTTTTGTAATGTATTTTGAAAGGCAGGCAGCTTATTCAAGCCTAAATCTAGACTTCTCCTCTTATTTCCAATTGGCTAAGGCTTACTAGCTGAATGGGTGAACACAAAGTGGTTACTTCAATCCTCATGTAAGGAGGCGTTTAGACCTCACAAATGTCAACGGAAGGTAGGGGAAGAGTGAGGCTCTATTAGATAACCCCCTTAACCACTATGTTCATCATTCACTAAAATGACCATAGCTTAACCTTTCATAAGGTTCCTATAAGCATGTTTACCCTAAGTACTCTTTCTAATGGATTTTACTTAAGTCCATGAATATTTATAATGTCATTCATGCGGTTTATTATTCTTTTCCTAATTTGGACCAAGGATTTGATAATCCTTATATTGTCCTACTAACTATAACCCTTACTAATTAAGTCCAAAGTACTCTATTCTTATTTGTGTCATGAAACTCTACTTTCTCATTAGATTACATTTTTGATGTTTTATGCACTTTATCTCATAACAAGTAGATCTAATAATAACATTTAACCATAAATGAATTATAAATTCAAAGCATAAAACTACATAATTTAACATTTAATTGTAATGAGGCAAGGTACTTAAAATAATTAAATCTAGCACCTTATGATAACAATGAAATCACATATCATGCTAAAGTCTAAATGTTATACTAGCATGCTTTATAACATAATCATATTTAAAATGCTATTATATAAAATGAAACTAATTACATTAACATTTTTAGAAACCTTTACTTATGATCCAACCATTTGATCTTAGATTTTTCCCTTTGATTAAGGGTATTAGTTATATTTAGGGGATTTTTTTTATTAAGGTCGAAAGATCATATTGATCTATTTTTGTCATAATCCATCCATGATTTCCTTGGATTTCATCATATCAACATTCATTCTATCCATCCCAAGGATCTGATCACACTTGATCTCATTGATCAAGTGGGTCCCTTTGTATTTTTAGGCTTTTTCTACCATAATGGGTAGATCCCTTAATATATCTCCAAATAAACCATAGATCTTACTTTATTTCAATAGTATATCATTATTAAAATATATTTTCAAGATCTGATCATCTCAAATCTTGAAGATCTAGGTAATTGGAAACTTGTTTCTTTAATACAGAAATTTTTACTAAATATTATGTCCATTTTATCATTTCATCAGAAAATAAAGGTTTCAAGCTTTCCATAGCTTCTTTTCGATCTCAATTTGGAGTTCAGATGGCTTCCTAATTGGATCTGGAAGTTCACAGTCTTTCCTAGGGTTTAGATTTGATTTGGGCCCAAGGAACGGACGGCCTAGATCTTTCAGGCGAAAAACTAAGCCGGGCGGACACGTTCAGTTCGTCGAGTTCGTCCGCTGGGATGAACTGACGAAGCGCCCTTACGAGGCATCCACAGACGCGGACGGGACAAGCGGGACGCTCGTTGTCCGCACGCCCATAAAGGGGACTCCCGTCTGGTGCGTCCGCTCGTGGGTTTGATGGATGCGGTGTCGTCTCGCTTGGGACGACATCCCACCCGCAACGCACCCACCATTTTCAATGGTACGTCACGTGTGCGTCTTGGGCGCCGTTAGATCTGGAGATCGGACAGTCCATTCTCGACCGTCCAATCAATCCTCTCTCAATTGAGGGCCCAAAACGTCTCTGATCATTGTGAAAATTCTACCCTAAGGGTTTTGGACCTTTTTGGATTGATTAGTGCAGTCAGAATTTTCATCTGAGCACTCTATCATCCAAAATTAAGGGTTCTGGTGTTTACTTTATTTTTACCTTTTTATTACCAAAATAAATTACAGTAAACTAAAAATTACATAAAACAGTATTAAACATCTATAGAAAGTATATCTGCCTACCTGATTGGAGAAAAAACCTCGGTTATATGCCCAATTTAAAAAGAATACCTTGTTGATGAAGATATGGCCTAAGATCCACCTTTCTTGCAAATTTCCATTATTTGAACCGTTGGATCTTGAAATTACTTTGGGGGTTTTGTAGAATAGATATGTTGAGAAGTTTTGGACGATGGAATTGATGAAATTTGATCTGGAACAGAGTGCCTAATTGATTTTAGGTCTCTTGTTCCAATCTAAAAAGAAAAACAAATTGAAAAGAGAGATATCTCTTGGAAATTTTGGGTTTTTGGGGAGGGATCTAGGTCTAATTTTTCAGGGAGAGTGAAGAAAATTTCGTGGGAATTTTATGAGCATTTTTGGAGGATTTTTGGGGTTGTATTTATGTGCATTTTAGGTCTTTTTTCATGATTATAATTTTTTATTATTTATTATTAAATGGCATGAAAGTATCCCATGCTCCATTTTTTCTTCCCCATGCCCCATTTTTCTTCCCCAAGTCCAGCTATTGTTTTTTGACCCATGACTTCACATCGGCTGCTGATAAGATTGGTTTTTGGGCCCTTGTGGGCCCCACATGGTGTAAAAAGACCGTTTTGCCATTTATGCATAAAATTTTGGGTTTTATTCCCATGATCTCGGATTTGAGTGTACTCAGTGGTGTTGGATTCGTATTTCTTAGTATATTCTAAATTTTGATGTCTCATATTTTGATTTTTGGGAGATTTTGATTTTTGGGTAAAATTACTATTTTACCCCTTTTGTCCAAGAAATGAAGAAACTTAAGAATTTCTCATCCGAATTCAAAATTTGTGGTGCTTACAGTCATTTTGAAGGGTTTGGTAAGTTTAATTGAAATTTTACATGTCTGATGATTTGATTATACTTTTATAAAAGGTATATTCTAAATAACCCTAATATTTCAACCCAAAATATCTGAAACTCAAACTTTATTGATTTTCTCAATCAATTACAAAAATTGGGGTTATTACAAAATCAATGCTACTATAGTTCTATACATATTTTTCTCTAACTAGAGTCTTTGCTTGACAGCAAAAGACAGCTAGGACTATAGAACCCATTGATCGCTCCATCCTTTAGGAGATGGTACATTTGGTGGGCCATTCTAGCAACAAGTTCTCAGATAAAAGTAATGTGCAAATTGTTTCTCATGTAGTCAGTGCTTGCACCTATCTATAAATTTTATATAATTAATTAGATGACATTATCATGTATTTCTCATTAAATTTTTCACAACATTCTTACCCAAGAAAGCACAACAACAAGAACTCTAAGTACCACTGCTACCAACAAGGACATCCTATATAGGGCTATGGGCAATAAGAAATACCACCCTAGTCGAGTTAGGAGCATGGGTTGCGGTATTGTTCTTTCTAAATTCTTTGGTAAAGGACATTTACCTATAGTTGAAGATGACGTGGAAGCCGACAATGATCTGGATGAGAAAATAAAGACTGATATATTTATTCAATTATGTGAGGGAGGTTTAATGATTGCCACTCCATCTCCTATACATAATTCTCGTAGTGCCCCTATACCTCCATCAAATGCAAGCTGCAATTGCCCAATTGAAGAAGATCTTGAAGAATGTTTGGCACCCCTCAAAAAGGAAATCCCAGCCTAGGAGGTATATATATAAAAAAAAATGGAAATTTTCATTGCCCATCTATAATAATTCTCTATCGCAACCTCTCTATTATATATTTAATTTGCAGGTGGGGTTAATGCCTATTGGCCTAGATTCCCATCAAAACATAGTGGTAGTTGGTTCATGCTATACGCAAGAATCAACCATTTTGCACGGATTTAGTATGCCACCATATACTAAGTGTGTGTCCATTACCATGGCTTTGAATGCTATTGCCTACCTGCCATTCCCATTAGAAATGAAAAATGTTATAATTGTTGGGCTGGTAGTTGCATATCAGATTGCTTGGTCGAAGGCACTAGTCATGCCCATAAAGTCCACAATATGTATCTTATCATACTACCTTCCTCATCTATATTTTTTAGCTAAAGATCTCAATTTAATTGTTTAATGACTTCATATAGTTAATCAGAAACAACATGTGACACCAAGGTCTACTACCTTTGTAGTATTGCCAATTGTTGTTGCACCAATGGAGCATGTACTTGTATATGTCTTTGTTTTTTTTATCATAAATTAGTTCCTCTTCATTGATTAAAATTATTTAGCTAAAAATTTTTACATCTTTTATAGCACCCGTCTAAGGAGCATGTGAAAGTCCCACCAAACATGCCTCAATCCTTAAGACTAATCTACAGTCTCATTAACAATGATATGATAATCAACCTCGTACGAATTAAGGAGGAAGTGCTTGCTGAGGATGTTATTGAAGTGCCACTTATGGCAGAGGACCTATTATGAGTTTGCCTATGGGCTCAACTCGAGCACCCTCACATTATCTACCACATGGGGTACATGCAGATAATTGCTTATAAAATATTTGACATTTACATGTTATATTTTCATGGTAAAGATAATAATAATTTTTTTATTTAGCTTCTTGAATGATGCGATTAGCCTTTTTGAGGGTGAGGGTACAGTTTACCAATTCCTTGACCCTAGCATCATTTTTAGAGTAGCAAAGCAATGCCTATACAGAGGCATGTTCAGGATATTTTACTTGGTTTCTTTTGCTACTCTTAGGGACAAAGCTTAATGATTCCCTACAATAGCTAATAAGTTTTAATTTTCTTATTTTCTTGCCAACTTATTCTATACTTAGGATTGTCAACTTTCATTACAATTCATATGATTGTCTATGTAGGTCTCATTGGTACTGCTCATTTTAGATGTGCATGGTGGGCATGCTTTCTTTTTCTATTCTTGTGAATCGCACATCCTTGCCACCCTCATAGAAATTATAAATAAGTAATATTTTATTTTTTATGTGTTATATGTAGATATATAAATTTTTATTCATCTATAATGAATTTGAAATTTAAATTTGTAGAGTATGGTTCAAAAGGGCTAATATGACTAAGACTGTACATCCACCAAAATTCACTTGGAAGAATGTCAAGGTATAGGAAAAAATTAATTACTCTAACTTACCACTAATTAAATGTACAATATTACAAATAATATTTATGGGTTCTTTTTTGTTGTCCTTGTTGTATAGTGCCCTAAACAATAATCTAATGAGGAATGTAAGTACTATGTCTTGAGATACATGAGGACCCTCATAATCAATAGTATTCTTATTTCCCATTTAAGAAAGGTAAGACACTTTTTACTTTTCATAATCTTATATTTTTATATAACATTTTATGGATCTAGCTAAAAATGTGAGCTTAATTAAATATGTTGTATTACAGGATGCTGTACTTAATGAGTAGGCAAACAAGAATAGTTACTCCAGAGTAAATCTGAATGAAATATGAACTGAATGGGCTGAGTATGTAATGAGTTTCAATTAGATCACTTGGAGTAACTACATGAACTTGAAATACATAATAAAGTATTTTTTTCATTGACTTGTGTGCGCTCTTTTAATTTTATTTTTATTTTTTTTTAAATATATATTTTTCTTAATGAATGAGTGGAAACTTGGAGTGTGGGAATAAATGAGTATGGATAAGTGAATTTGGAGCTTGTACATGAAGTGAATATGTAGTGGTTAGTTTTTCAATATATTCATTGAATTATATAACTTTTTTTGAGACGATGGATGAGAGGGTTACTTAGCGTGTGAAAGTAATTGCGAATGTTTATGGATTCACAAATGAAGTGAATGTGGATGTTATAGAGAATGCATGTGTTGTAGTTTCTTTTATAAAGTATTTTCAGGATAGATGCAAATGGATAATGATGAGTTTGGGTGTTTTGTACCCATTATGGATGTATTATGTGTTATATTATAAGAATGATTTGATGTCAAGAAAGATGTGGATGCATACTGTATTGGATATTGGTTTTTCATGTTTGTAAAGTTTGTTTGATGTATCAAATGTATAGAATGTTTGTTATTCAATGTATACACGGGTGTTAATGTATCAAGAAAGATGTGGATGCATGTTGTAGTGGATGTTGGTTTTTCATATTTATAAAGATTAAAGTATTAGATATATATCATGTTTGTTATTCAATGTATATAGGTGATATCGTATTAAGAAAGATATGGATGCATGTTGTATTTGATGTTGGTTTTTCATGTTTGTAAATATTGTTTGAAATATCAGGTGTACATAGGATGTTTATTCAAGCAACTTCAAAGATCCTTGATTGTTAAAGTCATTTAGCTAAACAACTTAAAAAATTGTCAACTTTCTAAGTAGGCTTGATAGAAGTCGCTTATTAAGCAACTTTGTTATCACTTTTAACCAACTTTAAAAGCCACATGTGTACTAGTGCATAACCTCACATGTTTTCGCAATTTTTTATGGATTTCAACGCTAAAGAATGTGTGAACTGAATTAAATGTGTTATATTGTAGGCTGCTGTGCTTTCCAAATGGGAAACAAGAAGAGTTACTTCAAAGCAAACCTTAATGGAAAATGAAGGAATAGGCTACGTATGTAATGAGTTTTAACTAGAACAATTGGAGTAATTACATCAATGTAAATTCCCTTATCCATTAATAGAGTACCAATCTTCTTCATTTATATGCATGTGTTCTTTTAGTTTTCATTATTTTCATTGAACTATATATATTATATAAGATGAATGAGGGGAAGTTGAAGTGTGAAAGTAAATGGGTGTATATGGAGAAGTGTACTTGTAGGTACTTGTGAATTTTCTTTTATGTCTTTGAATTTCCTATGTCGAAAGTGAAAGACATGAAAGGTTGTATATTTTCTTACATAAATGTGAATGGTTGTTCTACTGAATTTTGAAAGTGAATTTGAATTTCTTTTTCATGTCTTTAAAGAATGGAAGAATATTGAAGTAGCAGTACATTGAATGTATGTAGGAATGTAGGTTAGGATTGGAGTGTAAAGCAATGAAAAAAGTTAATTCCCATGACTTTTAAAGGTGGTTTTCTCCATACGACTTCTAAACTCATACACAATTTAATGACTTTTGAAGTCAAAAATAGTAAATCAACTTTAAAACTTCAACACTTTTTAAGTGGGTTTCCATAAACCAACTAAAAAGGTCCTATACTCTTAAAAGTCGGTTATGTAAATGAACTATTAAAGTCAGTTTTTGCAATATCCCTCAATTTTGGGTTTCTTTTCACGTGATTATATTACATTTTTAATTGGAATGGAATTCCATCAAATATGAATTCCATAGAAATGACCTCTTCAAAATTGACATTGACTTCAAAACATCAAAATTTATAAAGTACACATCAAGAAGATTCCAACAGCATTAAGGATGCATGAACAGAAGTCAGAGTAGACCCCAAATTTTGTAAATTGAAGAGGGGGTCAAAATTGATAATGAAACCCCCTTCTAACCATTACTACTAATTATTCACATAGGAGCTCAACACATGGCAGGGTCTAACTCACTGCATAGAGCTCAACTCCAATGGTAGAATTTCAAAAAAACTAGAAGAGGAAAGAGCAAAATTGGTGCTACCTGATCCCCTCCTGTTTCCAACACCAATGGCTTACCCCCTCCATCTCCTCCCTCCTCTTGCACTGACACATAACAGCCCCCCATCTTTCTTCTCTAGCACTACACAGTACTTCCCCCATTTGATCCTTTTCTTCTTACCTTGATAGGAAGCCAAGACTAGCATTTTCTATTATTCTCCCTTGGTTCTCCTCAAAGCCAACCCCACTCTAATCATCTTCTTCTTCTCTAACGTCGATAAGGAACCCACCATCTAAAAACACTTCCATCTCTCCCTCCATTTTCCTTTCGCATGATGGGAAGTGATATCAATAGAGACAATGATGACAACATAGCCTATCTAATTCTCCTCTCATCTCTTGCTAACCCATTGTCCACCAATGGAGAAATCCTTGCATGTCACAATTGAATTATTTCAAAGAAAACCTCAAAATATAGGAATACAATAAGGGAAAAACCCATTCCTGATGTCCACTCTCCCTTTCCTCCCTTTCTCCCCTCTAGTGCAAATTGATCTGACATGGCTGCCCATGCCAGCTAACTATGGTAACTTCCCTCTTTTGTCCTCTTTCCTTGTTTTCTTCTCCAACAACTAAACTCCCACCCAATCCATAACATGTCGCGTGACCCACTCCCCTCTCATTCTCTCTTGTCTCTGGCCTAACCTAGACCCTTTCCTCCTCCCTAGATTAGGCTCCCATTTTCCCTTTCGTCACTAGTGACAATGTTCAGCAATTGTAACTAATATGACCATTATAGTGATGCACTATGATGAAGATAACTTGAACTAAAGATCTGAGTCATTCATTGTAATCCTCATGATGTGAGGAACAAAACCCCTCAACTGATTCTTTAATTAGAGAATATGTGACAAACATTGAGGAACAACAATCATGCATGGTTTAGATCAAGGTGAATCGTGATGGTTTGGTGATGATCTAACATCTTCAGCAACCTTTCAAGCATAGAATCACACTAGATCAGATTTTTTATGTATAGTTAAAGTCAATTCTCGATTTGGATTAGGTCAATAGCTTGTGTATTAGAGGCGAGTATCATTGATAAGTTCTCCTTCTGAGATAGGTGTTTTAACATCACTAGTGTTTTTGGCATATCAGATTTTGAAATAATCCTGATTCATTTAGATGAAAATCTAAATGATTATGAGGATTATCATATTTATTTTATCTTGATAAAATGTTACTAAATCATTGTTTGTTGAAAACATCTTAATTTCCTTGAAATGGTTGTCTCTGATTGATCCATGGTTTTGGCTTGATCCATGGTATAACATAACTATAAGATTTGAAAATTTTGCGTGATTTAAAATGATGCAAGAATGATGCTTTTACACAACATTGATTTATTATCCATGGTTTGATTTCATGGATAGTTAATATATGATTGATAAGTTGAATTGGGTATGGAGGTACCAAATTTATCACTTTGTTTTCCTTGGATTTGTTTTAAATGGGTACTTTTGATAGGTGGAAACTACGTTATGAGGGTAGTAAGGTTGGCCACCTACCCTCTAAAATTTAATACCAAATATAGCCATGATTGGATTCTTTTGGTGTGGGCATCATGGGAAGGCCCCACCTGACATGTTGGTCCACACCTTCCCATGTACTGTGGATAGTAGTATCCCTACTATGGTATCTATGGCTGAGCATGCAGACAAACTAGGTCTGAGTTGCAGATGCATGGTGATCCATGTGTTTCTTTTGTATTTTAATTAAGATGAAAATTAGGAATTGAATTTAGCAAAATTGAGTTCTATGAAAGTGACCCCTTTGGAACCTGAAAACTTGAACTTGGAACTATAAAAAATGGAAAGTACAAATCAATACAATTCTAACCACACAAAGAACACTGAAATTAGAGTTTGGATGGAGGAGATATGATGATTTATAATATGAGGGCATTTTAAAAAAATATATATTAGTAAGGGGGTGGCAAATTGAAATTTGCACCCCCTCCCACTTATAGTAAAATGAAACAGACCACACAGTCTGTTTCGCCGAGCCTGACACACACAGGGGGAAAACCCAATGGGAGAGGAAGAAAAAGAAAGAAGAGGGGAAGAATGAGAAGAGGAAGAAGGAAGGGGAGGAGGAGGGAAAGGAGATAGGCAAAGGAATGAGGCTTTTAGTTGCCAGAGTTGTAGTCATTGTTAGAGAAGATGACAGCTATGATCAATTTACACATCCAAGAGAGAAAAAAGCACAGAAATACATTCAAGAAGTAAGATCTATGAAACCCAACATTTGTATTCTATTTTTTTGTTAAATCCATATAATTTCATCCTAGATCTAGGTTTAATGGATGATCCAACCATTGATATCCTAATTAGTGATTAGAGAGAGATAAATACTTACATAGCTCAGATCTGACTAACGTTATTGATCCAGGCTAGAACTCGATCGAATAATCTCAATTGTCTGACCTGTCACTATTCAAATAGTGACTTATTGATGTCTGATCAATGATCAAACACCATAGATGAGTTATGGAAAACTGAATTATCTAGTATATGATAGAAATATAAAACATTAGATGAAAATTGAGAAAATAATCTAAGTCGTCTAATTGGATAGTAGAGGAACAAGGACCTGGCAATGTCTGATTGGTGATCAGACACAAACATTGTGTACAATGACCTTTGTTAAGTAAACATACACTAAAATTTAAAGATCACTGCACTAATTTTTAGGAAACTAATGGATTAAATAAGGACCATTGATTTGTTAATGTACACATTATTCGGTCAATGATTAGAACCCTAGTAACCTCTCCAAGGTTCTAATTAATGAGCTTAAACACTTAATAACCAATCCAATCACTTGAAGAACATAGGATCAGACCTGGAAACACTAAGTCAGATCACCGTGACTTATTGGACTAAAATTTTAGATCTGAATAATTCATCAATGAGGTTATTTAAATTGTAAATGAAAACTTAAGCTTTTGGACTACTCATTAGTGAATGGATGGTCGATCTGGGACTAAATTGACCATACATTCCCCTATGTAATCTATGATCAGTGGAAAATTAGATGGTTTATGATGATCTATACCATTAAGCTTTAATTAAAAACACATCCTTATGTACTTATTAATCTATGATTCAACTTTGACAAGAACTCTAGAATATCGATAGAGAAGGTTGATCGACAAGGGAGTGGAAGAAGGGATATAACTAAACTGAGGAGCACGTCAAAGCAAGTAGGTAGTTTTAAGTTCGATATGATTTTGTGAAACATGAAAACTATTGATGACTATTCTATCATGTTTGAAAATAGTTAAAATTAGGATTTTGGAGATTTTTTATTTATATAGTGAGTATATGTGTACTTCATTCAACTAATTAGTTTGGAATACCATGTTGACTTATTTATTAAATTAAAAACCTGCACATGAAAATGTATTTGAAATTGCATGGTGTTTGTGATTTATGAAATGATGAGTGGGGAATCCTCATACTCAACCCTTATGAGGGTTGCTTTTACATGGTTATATCATGTCATGGGATTTATTTGTATGATTTCACGAGTGCATGGAATTCTATGGTTTTATATGTTATGACAGTATGTAATGATGCCTAGTATTATTATGTTATGGAGGACATATGCTAGCCCAATGGACATTGTACTAGGAGGGTTGAGGACTGATCATCCCCCTCTAAAACTTTATATATATGATACCTGGCAGCAAAAGGCCAAATTCAAATTGATGACATCATGGGTGGGTCATGGCCTTGTGTAACATTTTTCCCATGTGCACGGTGCAGGGAGTCTATATGTCTTAGTGTCAGCGTGATAGCTACTGACCTGATTGGGCCTTGTCCATGCACAGAGGGTTCATTATTTTGAGATTCAAATGTGTATAACACAATAGCATAAGTTTTTAGCACCCTAGGATTTCAAGTCTATAATGAGTACTCATGACCAACAACATATGGCTAGATTACGAGTATTTCTACACTCACAAGACCTCAAGGAGGCTTAGATGGTATTATACATACATACATATATATATATATATATATACTTATTGAGATATAATAATCATATTTATGTATGTCATTGTTTAAATGCTTTTCATCTATCGATTTTTTATGATGATTCACTATCTAGTTCGAATGAGTACATTTATGAGATGATGCATGACATTAGTTGTGGCGATCTTTAATATCTTGTAAAATACCTCAAAAAGGTTACTATTGTCTTTGAAAACAATATGCAAGGATATTGAAACTGATAATTTGATTTGGTTTAGCATGGCATTGATTTGTAAAGCATGATTGAGATTTTAAAATATTGTTATACTACTCATAATGCATCATATTTCACTCAACTGCATAACATGTGAATATGTATCCTTTTTTAATTTGAAATTGCACAAACTTCATATTTCAATGATAAAACTACTTACACAAGTGCAAGCTTGCTAAGACATTATAAATTATTTACAATGTCTCAAGTTTGAAGAAATGAGACACATGAGCAGAAGATTGTGATATAGATCTAAAGAGAAGAGAATGAAAGGTATAGCAAATGCAAATGTTTGAAAAATGAAGAGAATCAGCCAGATTTTCAATGGAAATGGAATGTCTATTTCATTGTTAAATCTAAGTCTTGTGAAATATGACACCCAAGATTTGGAAAAGTGTTTTCAAAGAAATTTTTTTGGCTATTTGTTTTTCAAAAAGAAAATTTGAAATCAAGGATCTCAACTTTTTAAAAAAGACTTTAAATGCCACTTGAAAACTCAGACATCACATTTTCTCTTCATCTTCTTTTCTTACCCATTTTCTAAGTAGCGTTAATAAAGGTCGCTTTGCTAGCCAACTTCTATGTATGTTTTCATACAACTTTAAAATCCTCATGTCTAATAGTGTTTCCTACCTAAGAATGACTGAGGAAGCTCTCCTCTTTTTAAGTAAGACTTTAGAGGGATAAAAAGAAACAACAAAAAAAATGCATTACTAAAAGTTATGGGCCTTTGAAGTCAAGGACAATATGGTAATTAAAAGAAAAAAAACCCAAAGCACACAACTTAACGACTCTCTCCGCCGACCAGTGCAAAACCTAAGGCTTTTGCCCTACTTCGATTCACCATCGGCACGGCAAGTTTCCCCTTGCTCGGATCTCCCATCGGCAAGAGAAACCTCGGCAACTCCAAACAGGATGCAAAAACCCCCTCCGATCATCCCCTCTCCTGTTGAGTAAATCCTCTCCCTACTCCTCCATTTCCCTCTTCCTCTGTTCTTCTCTCTCCAACGCAACCTAATCCAGTCAACCTCACGGATGTCTTATCCATCTTTGATCACCTGGGCTGCCTTTCACCAGCAGCTTATCTTTTCCCCAACGCTGGTCACCATCCCTCACTCCTTTAGTCAGCCAGTCGTGGAAACCTGTTTGCCTTTGGTTCTCATGAGTTCAAATCAGATATGTTACAGAATGTCTATTTGAGATGTGTTTCTTGGCACAATACAATTTCTGAATTAGCTGGGTACTGATTTCCTAAAGATGGGTTTTGTCCCTTTGGTGAGACAAACGGGTAGGAATTAATCCTAGTCAATCGAGCTTGGGGGAGATGTGAATGCAACGGATCATACAGGGTAGACAGTGATGCACTAGAGAGTTGTGTAGGGTGGATACATTTGGAAGGGTGTTGTAGAGAGAGTTATGCTCCTTTGAAGGGAGTGGAGGGGTTTTGGTTGGAGACATTGCGCCTAGAATCACTGCAGAGGCTTTTGACATCGTGGACACTCTTTATGCTCTTTTGAATAGTATCATGCCAAATACCCTCCAGTTAGCTGAAATGAAAACTCAGGTGTGGATGATCAATCCTATTCTTTCATTTATTTCAGCCTTGATCATTTCGTGCACGTCTGTTGTCATTGCTTATATGGGTGAAAATTTTTGAATGATATATAATAGGTCACATCTTAGTGTTGCTAGGCTTTCAGCGTACCTAAATGAGGTCCTCACATCAATGCTTGTTGGGAATGCATGCAATGAGTTGAAGCATAGGGGGTCGATCGTGAAGAAGAGTGCAATTAAAACTAGTAGAATCCAATGAATGCGTCACATGAGGTAGGTGGAAATTTAAAACAGCATGTCTAAATAATAAAATGTATGTTCTAACATGATCTTATTTTTTATTATATGATTGATATTCGATATGCTTTAAATTGAAATAAGGAAATAATGTTAATTAAAAGAATTGCATGTTATAATTGATGCTTATGCCTTGTACATCATGTATGTGAATTATGAAATGATGTTTATGGTACATGGGTACCATGTCAATATTGATACATCCTTGGTGGGTTATCACCAAATAAGTGAGGATATTATTCTTGTTATGAAATATATGAACAGGTGAATTACCTGCTATTATGATTATTTTACATTCGGTCATGGAGGCTTGAGAGTTTTGTTTTAGACAGGTGTAGGCCTGGGGATACTATGCTAGGAGAGTTATGAGGGTTTGACCACCCGCTCTCTGAAATTTATTATGTTATGGATATCATGCACTATGTGTTGCAAAAAATCGGGTGGGGCAATCATGGGAAGGCTGCCATTGTGACATCCATGGTCCTCCCCATGTGGACATGGATATTGTGATTTCCACCGAGGATGGTATATGTGGATTATTGAGTAGTTATCCAAGCGCGTTGTACGGATTCTGACTGCATGCATAGTAGTCCTTCTATTTGATGCACTATGGTGCATATCCTTGAGGGCTACCAAAAGACACTGGAGTGCCCAAAAGATGCTGGTTAGGCAGTTGTGAGGGACCCAAAGAGGACAATATTGTATTCATTGTGCATTCTACCCACAGGACATGCATATATGATGGCATTATGAGATGCTTTATATGATACAGCATGATGATATGCCTTGCATCATTTTCCAAGCAATGGTTGGAGGATTGTGGACCTCGTATAGTGAGGGGCATGAGGATTATATTGATATTCCAATAATAGCTGGATAATTATGAACCTCACATGATGAGGGGTATAATTCTAAAACCCAGCATAGTTTGGGAATGCAAATTAGGTGACATTGATTATATTCATAATTTTGTATGTCCTTTAACAATTTTCATATATGTGTATTATTGTTATATTAATATGATTGAGGGTGTAGTTTCATATATGTTTTCATATGGGTTAGTGAATGGGTAGAATTGTATGCAGAGTATGGTTCATGGAATTGAAGTATTTATTTGATGATAAATAATGAGTAAGGATATCTAATTTACCAATGAAATTATTAATAAGGACGAAAACATGTAGATATTTGACTTACAAATGGGTTATTAAGATATGAAACATGTTGTAAATTCAATTTAACTTAATTGCTATAGAAATGAATATTCTAATTACTATTGAATAATTAATGTATCTTAAGATTTAGCATGCTTCTTAAACTCCCCTACCAAGCATAGCTTGTTGAGATATTGTAAATGTTTTATGTTTACAATATCTCATATACAGAAAGACAGGAGAAGATGTACACAACAAAAGAAATCCAGCAACCATACTTCTACGCATAGGTATAGATTTTATCTAAAGCTTTTGTATTGTGTAGTTAATCATTTGAATTGTGATATTGGACTTTTAATATAATGTTATAGGGGTTATACAAGTGAACCACTGGATGGGTCCTGTTTTCAAAAATAAATTTCTATCTTCTAGAAAACTATATATATATATATATATAGGGTGAGCATGAAGGTGACATCCGAGTTTTGGAAAAATGAATTTCAAAGAAAAATCTTTACCTATTTTTGTAGTTTAAAATTTAGAGTAGCCATCTTTTGAAATAACTGCAAAAAAATTTCATGAAAAACCCGGGGTGTCACATTTGGGTTGTATAAGATGGTAAAAATAAGATAGTTTAAAGATAACCAACTTATTAAAAAATTAAGAAAAAGATGGTTTCACAAAATGTCTTATATATTGTAACATTATAAGATAGTTTTAATAAAACCATCTTGTAAGAAGAGTTTATAAGATGGTTTTCAAGAACTGTCTTATATTGTCATGTTTTATAAGACAGTTTTGAAGAGCCATCCTTTAAATCTTGTTTTTAGCACATTGTGAAGTTCAACCTATTATTTTTTACTCTCAGTTGCTTCAAACAAAAACTCAAACATTGAATTGGATTTACATACACTTTGTCTCAAACTTGTATATTCTTAGTTGATATCAGTTTTGATATGTATTCATTCTTGTTTTTATCATATGTTTAATTTATTTGATGTTTATGGGTATAAAATTCCTTTTTAAAAGCTTTTCCTTCCTATGTTTGCTCATTCATGTGCATGGATCAATGTATGAATCATTTATGTGTATTAATTAATCATGTTTTTGCATCAATCTTACTTGTCCCAATCATAGAGCTAAAAATTTAATTCCTCTAAATATATATATATATATATATGTTTTTACTAACTCTATGTACATTTTCTATGCACCAAATATAAGGTTAAATGTTTAATATAATTTTATTAATCTTTTCATGTCTAGAAAGTCTTCTCCCACATATGACCCTCAACTATTGGACAAAATTGACAAATATGCTTGGATGACTATAGAAAGATCATCAAAAGAATATAAGGAGGGAATAGAAAAGTTCATGGACTTTACACTTAAGGTAGGTGGTGATTGTAATCGGATGCGATGCCCATGTTCAAGCTGTGGAGACCTGAAAAAGGTTACTGTATGTGAGGTAAGAGAACACTTGTACTTCAATGGAGTTGATGAAAGCTATCACCCAATGTGGCATGGAGAGGTAATTCCTCATAGGCCCTTAGTAAGGGCTAAATGCGTATTTGATCATGAAGCCACTGTAGGAAGTGTTGTAGATAGTAGTACAGCTGCACTGATATTTCCAGATGCATACAATGACTTCTAAGAGAACCCTAAACAATTCCAGACTACATTGGAGGAATCCAATGAGCCATTGTACATTGGATGTATGGATTAAACTAAGTTATCTACAATGGAAGAACTTTACAACTTGAAATCAATATTTAGTTTTTCATATCAAGGTTTTATAGAATTGTTGAAAGTCATTAGTAAAATGCCACCAAAGGAGAACAAATTGGCTAGGGTGGAAGTATGGATAGATACATGCTTTTCCTAATGAATTTATTTTATACAGAAAGGAGCACAAAGACAAAACTATATGTCCAACTTGTGGACATTCAAGATGGAAGCTGAAGAAGAATTTAAATGATCGGCAAGTGAAAGATGTCCCTACAAAGGTCCTATGGTATTTCCCTGTATTTGAAGGTTCCAAACAATGTTTCATATTAAAGAAATAGTGAAGAAACTAGTATGGCATGTCGATGATAGAGTAAGTGATAACTATTTATGTCATCCAATAGATAGCCTAGCGTGGAAGCTTGTAGACTTCATGTGGCCTGATTTCAAAGATGAACCCAAAAACCTACAACTTGTAATATATGTAGAATATTAATCCTAATGGTTTTATGAGTAGTAGTTATAGTTGTTTCCTTATTATAACAGTTTTTTACAACCTTCCACTGTTGTTGCGTTTGAAGAGGATGTTCATGATGTTAACTATGTTAATATCGAGTCCCAAGCAACATGAAAATGAAATATACCTATACATGGCTCATTGATCGATGATCTTAAGACATTGTGGGAAGTAGAGGTTGAAGCTTATGATCCAAACAAAAGCAAGATATTCACCCTTGAGGTTGTACTACTATGAACAATAAGTGACTTTCCTACATATGGTAATTTGATGAGATGCATAGTGAAGGGATACAATGCCTATCCTATTTGTAATGACCAAATGTGTGCCATACAACTTCAACATTGTAGGAATATGTCATTCTTAGGCCATGGAATATGGTCGGATAGAAACCATCTATACCATTTAAAAATGGAGAAACTTTATGTTGATTGTTTAACCGCAAGTGCACGGGCTATTGTAGTGTAACTTATTGTGACGACCCGGGTTTTCTCATGCATTTTTAAATACAACACCTAATTTCCTAAGGCGGGATGCATCCCTATTTGAAAACCATTCTATAAAAACCATGCAATGCAACAGAAAACCTTTAGTTTTAAACTCATTTTTGAAAACCCCGAGTGTCATTTGCCTTCACAACAACCAAAGTGGTTTTTGAAAAACTTCAAAAATCATAAATATTTTTTCCCAGGTCTTTCCAGTCACAGCACACAGCTCAACTGTAATTAAATACAACTTCATGTCCAAAGGGTTGAGAGTTTACTTACATGTATAACTTTCTTCTTTTTGATTCACTTGCTCGTAACACTAATATCTCTTGAGACGTCTTCTATTTATGAGTGGAACTATCCTGAAAAATGTTAAGGATAGGGTGAGTATATACTATACTCAGTAGGAGTCTATCACTACTAGTTTTATAATGCATGCGATGTTTTAAAATCATATGCTCTTTCCAAAACATGTGCATGTCTGAATTCTCAAGTTCGATATCGACATCAAAATCCATTGTCAAACTGAAATACTAACGACTTAAAGGATCATATAATCCAAAATCGAAAGTATCATATACATATATATCATAACATCATGATATGCATAAAATGCTTCATGGAATCCAACTCATGTATCTCTAGTATGGTATGGTCGACCAACCTCATATTATGCCATATGCAATGCAGATAAATCATCAAACCATAGGGTCCACTATGCCCACGACCTCCTCGCCATGTGGTCCCCGGGTACCTGAGGACACTCGGTCATAGCCTCCACGGGGCCTATGACACGTTGACCCAGTGCCGTGACACCAGTGGTAGCCCCCTGTACCACATGCAGTTGACGTAGGGACTTGCCTCTTTTTGGGTGTGGCACCCATCCACGTAATAGTGGTAGAGGCCGGGTGGCCAACCCAGACCCCTCGGCATAGCACCCACGGGCTTTCTAGCCCAAATCACATAAGATCAAATAAGCCAAAACCTCTTTTCAAAACCTGTCCTCTTTGGGTCCCTCACAACTGCCTGGCCCTCGGCACTCCAGCGTCTTTCGGCAACCCTCAAGGACATGCAATTTATGCAAGAACTTAATGCTCACAAATCGTGCAATGTATGCAATAGTTTGCACAACATATATGTGCATAATGTATATGCAATCATTTACAAAACATGTCTATGTACAAAGCATTTATCACATGCATGCTAAATTAAGTTATGCTAAACAAGTCATATACTTAAAACATATGTTTCCAAAGCAATAATAGTTCTTTTAAAAGAATCTAATAGTGATAGAGCACCTACCTGGCTAGGTCGCGCTAACCCTTTTGTCCTCGGATGCTCCTGATCATGGTTTGGGGAATCAAGGTTAGTTTGGCCTATCTTTTATGGGTTTTAGAGTAATTGGTCTTTTTACTTAGGCATTAGGGGTCCATCCCTATGCCTATGGGTGTCCTAAGGTCCTAATTGGGCCTTGGTATCCTCAGTTTTCCAACGTTCTAGTGGCCACGCGCCACCATCCTATTCTAAGGATCATGCTCACCTTTGATTGGGCCTCGATCAGGGATTTTATAGTTTGAATGTGTCCACGTCATCGACACGGACACAACGCCTTTTGTGGCACCTCAATCGGAGCTCTAGATCTCAAGTTATAAGCATTTTAGTGTCATACGTACATAGGAGTCTTAAAAATAAAAAGACGGAATGCTAGGGTGCTGCGCGTCTGCGACGTGCGCCCCGGCTTCCTTAAGGAACCAAAAAATGACGCACTGTTAGCGCGCTGCGTGTCTGCGGCGTGCGCCTCAGCGGGCGCGTCTGCAGACGCACCAAAATGCCCAAAATGCCCTTATCTTCAAAATTGAACTTTTCATGGGATTTTAATATTACAAAAATTGGGGTCATTACACTTATGCAAGTATGGGTCGATCCCACGAGAACTTGATTTAAAATGAAGGGGTTTTCAATAAAATTCAATTAATAAAAAAT
Organism: Warburgia ugandensis; assembly: GCA_035236585.1. Lineage (NCBI taxonomy): Eukaryota > Viridiplantae > Streptophyta > Magnoliopsida > Canellales > Canellaceae > Warburgia > Warburgia ugandensis. The sequence continues at coordinate 44,239,801 of CP141128.1, forward strand.
AAAAACAAAGACTATACTAAAAATAAATTAAGAATAAACTAAAATCCAACTTTATTCAATTTCTGCAGTTTGCACAGTTATTTATTCAAAAGACAACATAAAATAAAACTAAAAGGTGTCCTAGATAAGCTTGTCCTTGGATTGCACTGTCCCCAGATTGCACTATCCCTGGATTGTCAGAATGAAGATAAAGTAAAACCAGAATAGCATAGGGACACAGTTGGAATTAAACTGGGGACACAGACGGTCTTTCTGAAAAAAGACAGAGTTGGTATTAAAATGGGGACTTGTTGGTAATTCCTGAGATCTGCTAGGGGTAGAACTGAAATTTTCCCTGGGTTCTGGTTTTTCACGAAAAAACCAGGAAAACGATGATGGAAACCGGAAGAGGGGAATAAGGGAGAAGAAGGAAGAAAGGAGGGAGGAAGGAGAAGGGAAGAGGAAGGAGAAGAAGAAGGAAAGGAGGAGAGGAACGCGGGAGGAAACCTGATTTGGGTTTTCTCCCCCTAAGCCGGCCGGTGACTGTGGAAACTGGAGATTGGTTTCGGGTTCTGTTGTTCCGGCTATGGGGAAGAAGAATGAGCAAGAGAGAGAGAGAACTTGGGAAAGAGAGTAGACAAGAAAGACAGTTTTGGGTTTTCCTCCCAGAGCCGTCCGACTCGAAGAGGAGGGGAGAAAAGTGGGCATGCACTCCGAATCCGACCGGCGATGAGAAAAACGCCGAATCGGGAAGATGAGGAAACGGATATAGGAGGGGTTTTCTCTCTATGGCCAGTTGGAGATGATGCCAGAGATGGGGAGGAGAAAAGAGGGAAAACCTCGGGAATGGAAATGCGGGAGGAAGAAAAAAAAACGAGAGAGAGAGAGAGAGAGAGAGAGAGAGAGAGAGAGAGAGAGAGAGAGAGAGAGAGAGAGAGAGAGAGAGAGAGAGAGAGAGAGAGAGAGAGAGAGAGAGAGAAGAAGTGAAGGAGTATGGGAGTGAGGCAATGAACAAAGGAGCGGTGATCTGGGTTGTTTGGTGCAGGGGAGAAGCACAGAGAGATAGGGAGAAGGAGAACATGAGATCGAGAGATAGAAAGGTGGGGAAGTTGAGAGAGGGAGAAGAGGAAGGAGGGAGAGAAATTCAGAGAGCAAGAGAAAAGAGAGAAGAGGGAAACGAAAGATAGAGAGAGAGAGAGAGAGAGAGAGAGAGAGAGAGAGAGAGAGAGAGAGAGAGAGAGAGAGAGAGAGAGAGAGAGGGGGGGGGGGGGGGGGAGGGGGGGGAAGAGGTGGAAAAGGTGAGCCAGCCAGCTTAGCCCCCTAAAGACCAAAAACATCCTTGGAGAGAGAGAGAGGAAAGGGAATAAAAAGGAGAATGAGAGAGAGAGATGTGAAAGAGAGAGGAGGATAAGAGGGAAAGAGAAAAGAGGGGGGAGATAGAGGAAAAGAGAAAAGATAAGAGAAAAAGGGAGGTAAGAGTTAAGAGATAGTGTGGGGCCCACTAGAATTCTAGACTTGCTAGAACTCTACAAGTCTTCAACTTTGTCCTATACTAGGACTCTTCAAATTCCATCTGATTTCTTGGAAACTTCATCCTCTTCATCTGATATCTTTGATTCGATCTGGAGCGTCCACGCCTGAGTCGACTGATCTGTAATGGACAGGACCCAATTAGCGCAATCTAAACCATTCATTAGCTTTAATAGTCATCTAACCACTAAATTTTACAATTCAATGGTTGGATGGCCAATTAAAGCGAAAATAAAATATTTTATATAAAATCTTAAAATTAATGGTTTAGATGCTCTAATTAAATACTAAATTAGGGGTATTTTTACCAAAATTGAACACTTAACACTTTAACAGTAGTGTGGAGACTAGAAAATCTCCAAAGAGGTTGACTGGACAACAAGTATTAGAACAAGTTAAAACCTTAATGTCTCACGGGCAAAGAAGAAGAAGGCAACATTGTGTACATATGAAAGCAACTCTAAATGCTCTTTGAAGAAGTCAATATTCTTTGAACTTGTATACTAGAAATCCCTACATATGTGACATGTGCTTGATGTCATGTACATTGAGAAGAATGTCTATAAAAGCATGACCGATACCTTACTCGACATGTTGGGAAAAACAAAGGATGGACTTGCATCTCTAATGGATCTCATGACAATGGATTTGATGAGAAGGTTGCATCCATAGGATAGGGGCAGCCAAGGAATATACTTGCCTAAAGAAAATTATATGCTTAGTAAAGAGGAGAGAAGAATTGTGTGTAAAACCTTGTCAGATGTCAAAGTCCTAGATGGGTGAGCTTCAAGCTTTAGAAACATTGTCTCCATAGCAGGGCTAAAACTGTTAGGGATGAAGTCTCACAATTGTCATGCATTGATGCAACAACTTCTGCTCGTAACAATACATTCAGTACTGTTAAATAAAGTTAGATGATCTATTACTAAATTTTACTACTTCCTTAATGCTTAGTGTAAGAAAGTTGTGGATAGTTCAAAATTATAAGAAATTTATGCAAACATGAGACAATCTTCCCACCATCCTTCTTCAATATGATGGTACACTTAATAGTGCACCTCATTGATGATGTTAAGCTGTGTGGACCTATTTATTTGTGAAGGATGTACCCATTTTAAAGGTACATAAAAGTGTTAAAAGGGTATGTATGTGTAATGACCCCAATTTTTGTAATATTAAAATCCCATGAAAAGTTTAGTTTTGAAGAAAAGGGCATTTTGGTCATTTCACTAGTCGCCTTGACTGAACCCAGAAACATGGTCCTCAAAATGATACCATTAGATGCTTCTCAGAAAAATAAATCCAACAAGACCAAAACCACCCAAAACGGAGTTAAAATGAGCAAGTTATGGCCCTTTGAAGTTCAGGGGCAAAACTATAATTTTTACAAAAACGGATTTAACTGCAAAAACACAGGGGCCCATTTTGATATGGGCACCCCTTCATCTTCAACCTCTAGAGGGTTCTAGAACGGCGGTGATTGAAGGAGAAAATCACCGCCATTCTGGAGGTTTCTCCACCGCCATTCAAAGGCGGTGAGAGCCCCCTCGAGAACCCTCTCTTAGCTCTATAAATAGAGCTCTTGGGCGCCTCTAATGGCAGCCCAAAATGTTGAAGAAAACCCAATGAGGAGCAGTGACCTAGAGGAGAAAACAAGGAGAAGAACCCAGCAACGATCCAGGTATGCCCAAGATCCCTCAAAACCCATCTCCACCATACTTCCAAGGTCAATTTCCCTAGGTTTTTGCATGAAAAACCATACAAAATGGAGCCCTGGAGACTCACCAAGGACCCAGGGACGTCCCCTAGGCCGAACTGGTTCGACAGGGTTGAACCAGGGTGTCCTGAGGATGCCCCGGTTCCCCAACGAGCAGGACGTTCCAGTTGGAACGTCCCATGTCGTTCCCGTTTGAAAAACCAAACGGGCGCGTCCCACAAAAGAGAGAAACGGTGGAAAAACTCGGCGCGTCTACAGACGCGCCCACTGAGGCACACGCTGCAGACACAGAGCGCACTAGCGGTACGCAGTTTTTTTGCTCCTTAAGGGAGCCGGGGCACACGACGCAGTCGAGCAGCGCCCTAGCATTCTGTTTTTTTCATTCTTAAGACTCCATGTACGTGCGACACTAAAATGCTTATAACTTGAGATCTAGAGCTCTGATTGAGGTGCCGTAAAAGGCGTTGTGTCCGTGTCGATGACGCGGACACATCCAAACTATAAAATCTCTGATCAAGGCCCAATAAAATGTGGACATGACCCTTAGAATAGGATGGTGGTGTGTGGCCACTAGACCTTTGGAAAACTGAGGATACCAAGGCCCAATTAGGACCTTAGGACACCCATAGGCATAGGGATGGACCCCTAATGCCTAAATAATAAGACCAACTACTCTAAAAACCATAAAAGATGGGCCAAACTAACCTTGAGTTCCCAAACCATGTTCAGGAGCGTACGAGGACAAAGGGGTTAGCGCGACCTAGTCAGGTAGGTGCTCTATCACTACTAGATGCTTTTAAAAGAACTATTATTGATTTAAAATACATGTTTCAAGTATATGACTTGTTTAGCATAACTTAATTTCGCATGCATGTGATAAATGCTTTATGCATAGACATGTTTTGTAAATAAATTGCATATACATTATGCATAGATATATCTTGCAAACTATTGCATGCATTTCATGATTGTGAAGCATTAAGTTCTTGCAAAAATTGCATGTCCTTAAGGGTTACCAAAAGGCGCTGGAGTGCCGAGGCCCAGGCAGTTGTGAGGGACCCAAAGAGGACAGGTTTTGAAAAATACATCGCGCATATATTGCCAAGACATGTGCTACATGCATAGATTGCATGATAAGTGTAGCCTTGACCGATGAGGGCGGGCTGATGAGGGCGGGACAGAGAGAGCTGACAAGGCTTCTAGGCTAGCAGGCTTCTAGGCTGTCAGGCTTCTAGGCAGGGTTATGACTTTGAATGCAATACTAGCATGAGCAGATTTTATGCATTTCATGCATGTTTTGCAACCGATTGCATAGATTGCATGATTTACGACGAAGATGTGTCATAGGCCCCGTGGAGGCTATGACCGAGTGTCCTTAGGTACCTGGGGATCACACGGCGAGGAGGTCATGGGCATAGTTGGACCTTATGGTTTATGGACTTATTTGCATTGCATATGGCATGATATGAGGTTGGTCGACCATACCATACTAGATATCCATGAGTTGGATTCAATGAGGCATCTTATGCATATCATAATGTTATGATATATATGTATATGATACTTTCGATTTTGGATTATGTGATCCTTTAAGTCGTTAGTATTTCAGTTTGACAATGGATTTTAATATCGATATTGAATTTGAGTATTCAGACATGCACATGTTTTGAAAGAGCATATGATTTTAAAACATCTCATGGATTATAAAACTAGTAGTGATAGACTCCTACTGAGTATAGTATATACTCACCCTATCCTTAACATTTTTTAGGATAGTTCCACTAATAGAAGACGTCTCAGGAGATATTAGTGCTATGAGCAAGTGCATAAACAAAGGAGACAACTATACATGTGAGTAAACTCTCTACCCTTTGGACATGTATTTATTTACAGTTGGGCTATGTGTTGTGACTGGAAAGATCTAGGGAAAAAAATTTGTGATTTTTGAAGTTTTCTCAAAAACCACTTTGGTTGTTTTCTAGGCAAATGACACTCGGGGTTTTCAAAAAATGAGTTTAAAACTAAAAGGTTTTCAGTTGCATTGCATGGTTTTTATAAAATGGTTTTCAAATAGGGATGCATCTCGCCTTAGGAATTAGATATTGCATTTAAAAATGCATGAGAAAACCCGAGTCGTCACAGTATGAAATCATAATCGGCCAGAGGGGTGTATCATCAAATGTTACATTGCAGAAGAAGCAGTGGAGTTTTGCAATTAGTATTTATTAAGTGTGACGACCCCGGCTTTTATATGATGCAATTTTGATAAAAAGGTGAGATATCTTGTTTTATAAGTATGAAATGCATGAAAATCTTTTTCGTTTTGGAAAACAATCTTTCATAAAACCCCGAGTGTCAAAACAAATTCTCAAATTATCTAGCCATGGCAAAGTTTTAAATCAACATTATTCCCAAGAAAGTGTTAGTCACAGCCTCAGCTATAGAGAGTAACTATAATCAAGTAACATTGAAAGATAAGGTAGGGGTTTACTTACTTGCACTTAGTCTGGTTGTCTTTTGTCACAAGCGTTCCTTGCCCTTAAGTGTTTACTTTGTGTCTAAAAAATGTTGAGGATTGGGTGAGTATATACTATATCAGTAGGAGCCTATCACTACTAGTTTTATAATGCATGAGATGTTTTAAAATCATATGCTCTTTCAAAACATGTGCATGTCTGAATACTCAAGTTCAATATCGATTTTAAAATCCATTGTCAAACTGAAATACTAACGACTTAAAGGATCACATAATCTAAAATTGAAAGTATCATATACATATATATCATAACATTATGATATGCATAAGATGCTTCATTGAATCCAACTCATGGATATTTAGTATGGTATGGTCGACCAACCTCATATCATGCCATATGCAATGCAAATAAGTCCACAAAACCATAGGGTCCAACTATGCCCACAACCTCACCGCCGTGTGGTCCCCGGGTACCCAGGGACATAGCGTCATAGCCTCCATGGGGCAAATGACACATATTCGTCGTAAATCATGCAATTCATGCAATCGGTTTGGAAAGCGTGCATGCAATGCATAAAATCTGCTCATGCTAGTATTGCATTCAAAGTCATAACCCTGCCTAGAAGCCTGACAGCCTAGAAGCCTGCCAACCTAGAAGCCTTGTCAGCTATCCTTGGCCTGCCCTCATCAGCCCGCCCTCGTCGGTCCGCCCTCATCAGTCAAGGCTACACTTATCATGCAATCTATGCATGTAGCACATGTCTTGGCAATACATGCACAATGTATTTTTCAAAACCTGTCCTCTTTGGGTCCTTCACAACTACCTAGCCCTCACAACTGCCTACCCAGCATCTTTTGGTAACCCTCAAGGACATGTAATTTTGCAAGAACTCAATGCTCACAAATCATGCAATATATGCAATTATTTGTGAAACATGTCTATGCATAAAGTATTTAATCATATGCATATTAAATTCATTTATATGCTAAACAAGCCATAACATAAGTCATGCTAAACAAGTCATATAATTTATACTTAAAACATGCATTCAAAACAATCATGGCTCTTTTTAAAAGTCTAGTAGCGATAGAGTACCTACCTGGCTAGGTCGCGCTAACCCCTTTGTCCTCGTATGCTTTTGAACATGGTTTGGGGAATCAAGGTTAGTTTGGCCTACCTTTTATAGGTTTTAGAGTGGTTGGTCTTATTACTTAGGTATTAAGGGTTCATCCCCATTCCTATGGGTGTCCTAAGGTCCTAATTGGGCCTTGGTATCATCAGTTTTCCAAAGGTTTAGCAGCCACGCGCCACCATCCTATTCTAAGGGTCATTCCCACCTTTGAGTGGGTCTTGATCAGGGATTTTATAGTTTGGGTGTGTCCGCATCGTCAACACGGACACAACGCCTTTTGCGCTACCTCAATCGGAGCTCTAGATCTCAAGTTATAAGCTTTTTAGTATCACATGTACATAAGGCCTTTAAGAGTGAAAATGCAGAATGCTAGCGCGCTGCTCATCAGCGGCATGCGCCCCAACGGGCTTTAAGAAGTGGAAATCCTAGAATGCTAGTGCGCTGCGTGTCAGCGGCATGCACCCCAGCGGGCGCGTCTACAGACGCGCTGGATTTCCCGCTCGTCTTTTCCTTTTGCGGGCAAGTCTAGGGACGCGCTTGTTTGGTTCTCTCGAACGCAGTCGACGCGTTTCGTTCCGTCTAGAATGTCTCGTTCGTTGGGGGACCGGGGCGTCCTCAGGACACCCTGGTTCGACCCTGTCTAACCAGTGCAGCCCAAGGATCATCCCTGGGTCCTTGGTGACTCTCCAGGGCCCGTTTTTGCATGATTTTTTATGCAAAAACTTAGGAAAACTGAGCTTAGGACTACTGTGAAGATGGGTTTTGAGGGATCTTGGGCATACCTGGCTCATTGTTGGGTTTTTCTCCTCTTGGTTGCTTCTCCAAAACGGGTTTTTCTCAAGCTTTTGGGCTGCCATTAGAGGCCCCCAAGAGCTCTATTTATAGAGCTGTAAGAGGGTTCTAGAGGGGGCTCTCATCGCCCTTGAATGGCGGTGGAGAAACCTCCAGAATGGCAGTGATTTCTCCTCCAATCACCACCGTTCTAGAACCCTCTAGGAGGTTGAAGATGAGGGGTGCCTGTATCAAAACGGGCCCCTATGTTTTGCAGGCTAAATCCGTTTTTTAGTAAAAATTACATTTTTGCCCCTGAACTTCAAAGGGCCATAACTTGCTCATTTTAACTCTGTTTTGGGTGATTTTGGTCTTGTTGGATTCCTTTTTTCGAGATGCACCTAATGGTGTCATTTTTAGGACCAAATTTCTGGGTTCAATCAAGGTGAATAGTGAAATGACCAAAATACCCTTATCTTCAAAAACTAAACTTTTTATTGCTAACTTAGGATTTTAATGTTACAAAATTGGAGTCATTACATTCTTACCCACTTAGGGGAATTTTGGCCCAAAAATTCTACTATATATACAGTCAAAAGCTCTCGAGGTACTTTTCTCGCATTTCTGACTCCAGTTCCCAAGTTTCTTCTTCCATGTGCGCATTTCTCCACAAAACTTTGACTAAGGGTATGTCCTTGTTCCGCAGCTTCTTACTCTTATGATCGCGGATCTCAACTGGTCTCATCTCTAGCTTGAGATCCTCCGTCAACTCTATGGGTACCTTCAACTACTGCATTTGAAGCTTGGGCTTGACTGGAAGTGAGGGCAAAGACACTTCCTTGGCTTTTTGGAACTTGATCTTCTTCAACTTTCTTTTTAGGGCAATTACTAGCAAAATGTCCTAATTTTCCACAAAGATAGCAAGTGATGTTGGAAATGGGACATGGTTTGCCTGAATGATACCTGTTACACTTAGGGCATGTCTTCAAGTCTGGTCTTCCTCCATTGTTTTCAAATGGCTTCTTGAAAGGTGGCCTGGGTCCAGATGACTGAAATGATCTCTTTCCTTTATTTTCCATGGTGTTGATGGTCTTAGTTTCTTTTATTACCTAATTCCTTTGATAATCTTTTTCGTATAAGGAGGCCATTTCTACGGCTTTGGCTACTGTGGAAGGTTGGAAACCTAGAACTCTGTTCCTAAGTCCTGGTTTAAGCCCATCTACAAATCGTTCTGCTGCATCTTCCTCATCAGCACAAGCACGTGGTGCAAATTTTGGGAGGCTGATGAATCTATTTTCATACTGTTGGACAGTCATATTTCCTTGTTCTAAGTCCATAAATTCTTTTTCCTTCTATTTTTTTATGTGCTTAGGATAATATTTGTCATTAAAGACCTTTTTAAACTCTTCCCATCCTATTATTTCTCGCTGGTCAAAATAAGTCCTTTCTACTGTTTCCCACCAAAAGGTAGCCTCTCCTCTAAACAAAAATGTGGCCATGGGTACTTTTCTTTCTTCAACTATGTTCATGGCTTTAAATATCTTTTCAATATCAATTAACCATTTTTCAGCTGTAGATGCTTCATCTTCTCCTATGAATGAGGGAGCTAGTTTTTGAAACCTTTCTAACTGAACCTCAGTCCTATCTATCGCTTTATCAGGGGAAGGATCTCATGTGGTAGGGGTTTGGCTTTGACTATTCATGTATTGTCCCATATTTTGTAGGAATTGCTAGAACAATTCAGCCATCCCATTGCTCGACCCAGTGGAGTCCACTGGTGGGGCTTCAGGTCTTGGAGCGTTGCTTCCTTTCTTTTTAGGCATCTGTAATCACAAGGTAATTCACCAAACCTTAGTTTGTGTTATCCTATTACCCCTTACTCTTTCATGGATGAAACTTGATTATAAGTTATTCTCCTCATAACTGGGCTGTGTGTAACGTTAAACCGTGCTCTAATACCAACTGTGATGACCTGGGTTTTTATATGATGCAATTTTGATAAAAAGGCGAGATCTCTTGTTTTATAAGTATGAAATGCATGAAAATCTTTTTCATTTTGGAAAACAATCTTTCATAAAACCCCGAGTGTCAAAACACATTCTCAAATTATCTAGCCATGGCAAAGTTTTAAATCAACATTATTCCCAAGAAAGTGTTAGTCACAGCCTCAGCTATAGAGAGTAACTATAATCAAGTAACATTGAAAGATAAGGTAGGGGTTTACTTACTTGCACTTAGTCTGGTTGTCTTTTGTCACAAGCGTTCCTTGCCCTTAAGTGTTTACTTTGTGTCTGAAAAATGTTGAGGATTGGGTGAGTATATATTATACTCAGTAGGAGCCTATCACTACTAGTTTTATAATGCATGAGATGTTTTAAAATCATATGCTCTTTCAAAACATGTGCATGTCTGAATACTCAAGTTCAATATCGATATTAAAATCCATTGTCAAACTGAAATACTAATGACTTAAAGGATCACATAATCTAAAATCAAAAGTATCATATACATATATATATATATATCATAACATTATGATATGCATAAGATACTTCATTGAATCCAACTCATAGATATCTAGTATGGTATGGTCGACCAACCTCATATCATGCCATATGCAATGCAAATAAGTCCACAAAATCATAGAGTCCAACTATGCCCACGACCTCACCGCTGTGTGGTCCCCGGGTACCTAGGGACACAGCGTCATAGCCTCCACGGGGCATATGACACATATTCGTCGTAAATCATGCAATTTATGCAATCGGTTGCAAAACGTGCATGCAATGCATAAAATCTGCTCATGCTAGTATTGCATTCAAAGTCATAACCCTGCCTAGAAGCCTGACAGCCTAGAAGCCTGCCAACCTAAAAGCCTTGTCAGCTCTCTCTGGCCCGCCCTCATCAGCCCGCCCTCATCGGTCAAGGCTACACTTATCATGCAATCTAGGCATGTAGCACATGTCTTGGCAATACATGCAAAATGTATTTTTCAAAACCTGTCCTCTTTGGGTCCCTCACAACTGCCTACCCAGCATCTTTTGGTAACCCTCAAGGACATGTAATTTTGCAAGAACTCAATGCTCACAAATCATGCAATATATGTAATTATTTGTGAAACATGTCTATGCATAAAGTATTTAATCATATGCATGTTAAACAAGTCATATAATTTATACTTAAAACATGCATTCAAAACAATCATGGCTCTTTTTAAAAGTCTAGTAGCGATAGAGTACCTACCTGGCTAGGTCGCGCTAACTCCTTTGTCCTCGTATGCTTCTAAACATGGTTTGGGGAATCAAGGTTAGTTTGGCCTATCTTTTATAGGTTTTAGAGTGGTTGGTCTTATTACTTAGGCATTAAGGGTTCATCCCCATGCCTATGGGTGTCCTAAGGTCCTAATTGGGCCTTGGTATCATCAGTTTTCCAAAGGTTTAGCAGCCACGCGCCACCATCCTATTCTAAGGGTCCTTCCCACCTTTGATTGGGCCTTGATTAGGGATTTTTATAGTTTGGGTGAGTCCGCGTGGTCAACACGGACACAACGCCGTTTGCGCTACGTCAATCGGAGCTCTAGATCTCAAGTTATAAGCTTTTTAGTATCACATGTACATAAGGCCTTTAAGAGTGAAAATGCAGAATGCTAGCACGCTGCACGTCAGCGGCATGTGCCCCAACGGGCTTTAAGAAGTGGAAATCCTAGAATGCGAGTGCGCTACGTGTCAACGGCATGCGCCCCAGCGGGCGCGTCTGCAGACGCGCTGGATTTCCCGCTCGCCTTTTCCTTTTGCGGGCGAGTCCACGAACATGCCCGTTTGGTTCTCTCATATGCAATCAACGCATTTTGTTCTATCTAGAATGTCTCATTCGTTGGGGGACCAGGGCGTCCTCAGGATGCCCTAGTTCGACCCTATCGAACCAGTGCGGCCCAAGGATCGTCCCTAGGTCCTTGGTGACTCTCCAAGGCCCGTTTTTGCATGATTTTTCATGGAAAAACTTAGGAAAACTGAGCTTAGGACTACTATGAAGATGGTTTTTGAGGGATCTTGGGCATACCTGCTTCGTTGCTGGGTTTTTCTCCTCGTTTCTCCTCTTGGTTGCTTCTCCAAAATGGGTTTTTCTCAAGCTTTTGGGCTGCCATTAGAGGCGCCCGAGAGCTCTATTTATAGAGCTATAAGAGGGTTCTGGAGGGGGCACTCACCGCCCTTGAATGGTGGTGGAGAAACCTCTAGAATGGCGGTGATTTCTCCTCCAATCATCGCCGTTCTAGAACCCTCTAGGAGGTTGAAGATGAAGGGTGCCCGTATCAAAACGGGCCCCTGAACTTCAAAGGGTCATAACTTGCTCATTTTAACTTCGTTTTGGGTGATTTTGGTCTTGTTGGATTCCTTTTTTCGAGATGCACCTAATGGTACCATTTTCAGGACCAAATTTCTGGGTTCAGTCAATGTGAATAGTGAAATAACCAAAATACCCTTATCTTCAAAAACTGAACTTTTCATTGCTAACTTGGGATTTTAATGTTACAAAATTGGAGTCATTACATTAAGAGTGGCTGGTATTGGAATCCTAAAAAAGAAACATTCACGTAATTAATCCAGTGTCCATGTATCCATCAATGATCATAAGGAATGGGACCAGGCACACCTCTATGTATTGTGAAACATTAATGTCATTGAAATTCAGTCATACATTGAGTAAGTAACTAATGCTCTGTCATGTTGAAGGGTAATGTATTATTAAAGCATGCATCTTATATATAAGTTTCACCTCTTCATTGCAGCAACGAAAGAGAAGTGGCTGCAAGATGAACATTGTCATTCCTTCACTACTTGCTTCATTAAAAATTATTTAATTGCAATAAAATAATGCTTCATTCACTTAATTGATTTGTAATAGAATATGCACCTATACATTAATCATCTTCAATAAGCAATACTATACACAAATTTTTTATCAGTGAGATATTTTAGGTCGTAGTCTTTCTGAATCCTTGGGTTGGATGGCAATGGGATCTCGACCAAAAGTAATAAAGGATGTTGAATATATAATCAATGGTTATTGCTTTACACAAAAGACTATGATAAGTTAAGAGCACAACAAGGTAGTGATGTTGGCTTAGTTGTTAAAGCTACTTTCTTTTCCAATTCAATGGATAATAACCCAATATAGCTAACAATACTTATTACAAGGTTATACAAAAGATATGGGAGTTGGATTATACTTTTAGAACTATGATTATGTTTAAGTGTGATTGAATGAAACACAACAAAGATAGCATCAAAACTAGTGCCCTTAGTTTGACATTGGTTGACCTTAATAAGTCCAGCTATCAAAATGGCTAGTTTATTTTGGCATGTCAAGTGAAATAGGTATTTTATATACAAAATGGGCAGGATATGAGATGGTCAACTATTTTATTAGCCTCCCCAAGGCACTTCTATGATGCAGATGGCCTAGGTGACACAACAGTTGATTACCCTTCAATCACTACAACAATGACATTAATCTATCTAACTTGGGAGAATGAGATGGATTATGTGTGTGATGCTGGTGAGGCAGTGCTTAGGTTGGATCAAATTATATATGAGGGGACAAACTAAAACATTTGTAACTTTTGATGTATGAATTGAATTAGTCAAATTAAGTTACACATCTATATCATTCCAAACATGGGTTATACATCAAGGAAAAAAGTTATGGGGATACCCTCTACCCTTCATAGGTTATTAAGATTTTCAAGATCCAAAGAATAGGGGAAACTATTTCAATACATATAAGATAGTTATTCATAAACCATCTTATACTATTCCAATAAAATTAAGGCAAAGAGATTGGCAAGAAAGATTTACTAGTAATATAAGACCGTTATGAGAAATTGTCCGATATTTATAAGAACCAGGACAATTTCTAACAATCATCTTATATTATTAGATTAATATAAGATAGTTTTTAGAAAACCATCCTATATTCTTGTAAATATAGGATGGTTCTCTAATAACCGTCTTATAACTTTATATTAAAAGCAACCATATAATATAAGATGGTTTTAAAAAAATTGTCTTTATTCATGTAAATATAGGATGGTTTCTAGAAAACCATCTTATATTATAAGAATATAGGATGATATTTTAAAACCATCTTATATTCTAGGAATATAGGATAGTTTCCATAAAGCCATCTTATATTCTAAGAATATACAATGGGTTTTTTAAAACCATCTTATATTGGAAGAATATAGGAAGGTTTTAAAAAATCATCCTATATTAAGATTTTTATATAAATCCCCCAAACCCTTCAAAATGTTCTCTCCCTAACCCAGATCAAAACCATAGAGAAGGAGGAGGAAAAGAAGGAGAGGAGGGGAGGGGGGGGGGGTGGGCAGTGGGGAGAGAGAGAGAGAGAGAGAGAGAGAGAGAGAGAGAGAGAGAGAGAGAGAGAGAGAGAGAGAGAGAGAGAGAGAGAGAGAGCAAGGGAGAGAGAACATGTACAACCCACCTTGCTACCTGACACAAGGAGAGATAGAGGAAAGAAGAAGAAGAAGAAGAAGAAGAAGAAGAAGAAGAAGAAGAAGAAGAAGAAGAAGGAGAAGGGAGAGAAAGAAAACGCACAAGCACCCACACCTCACTCTTCACCGTTTTTCTCCCTTTAGGTGGGCTCTCTCTATCTTGATTTTCTTACGCTCATACTCCTATTTTTTAAGATCTGCTATTTGTGGTTGTTTGTGTCAATAGTAATAGTATATTACTTATGTTCTAAAGAACTTTGTGCATGATTTTCTTCGTCGTTAATTAATGAACATCAAGTAAAATTGATTATGCTAGATAGGGGACATTGGGAATAAGGGCCCAACTCTTAGATTTTTTAATTTTCATTCAAAAAGGTATCCAAAGGAGAAGGGAGAGAAAGAAAAAGCGCAAGCACCCACACCTCACTCTTCACCGTTTTTCTCCCTTTAGGTGGGCTCTCTCTATCTTGATTTTCTTACGCTCATACTCCTATTTTTTAAGATCTGCTATTTGTGGTTGCTTGTGTCAATAGTAATAGTATATTACTTATGTTCTAAAGAACTTTGTGCATGATTTTCTTCGTCATTAATTAATGAACATCAAGTAAAATTGATTATGCTAGATAGGGGACATTGGGAATAAGGACCCAACTCTTAGATTTTTTAATTTTCATTCAAAAAGGTATCCAAATATTAGCTTAAAGTCTATGACTGATCCTTGTTTGCATGAATAGTAATAATATTTTGCTAATGTTTTAAACAAGTTTGTGCATAATTTTCTACTTCACTAATCAATGAAAGTCTTTAAAATTAATCATACTAGATAGAGGACATTGAAAATAAGAAGACCCAAGTCTTAGGCTTTAAATTTTTATTAAAAAAGGCATCCAACTACTAGCTTAAAGTCTGCTACTTGTCGTTGTTAGCATGAACAATAACAGTATTTTGCTTAGGTTTTAAAAAACTATGCAGGATTTCTTGCTTCCTTAATCAATGGAAATCTTTAATATTAATCATGTTAGATAGAGGACATTCAGAATTATGAGACCAAAGTCTTAGATTTCAATTTTCATTCAAAAAGGCATCCAACTACTAGCTTAAAGTCAGATACTTGTCATTCGCATAAACAGTAATAGTATTTTGACTTACATTCTTCACAATGTTATGCATGATTTCTTGCTTCATTAATCAATGAAAATCTGTAAAATTGATCTTGTTAGATAGGGGACATTGGGAATAAGAAGACCCAAGTGTTAGATTTTCAATTTTTATTTAAAAAGGTAGCTAACTACTATCTTAAATTTTGCTACTTATTGTTGTTAGCGTGCACAATAATAGTATTTTGCTTATGTTCTAGCAAACTTTGTACATAATTTTTTGCTTCATTAGTTAATGAAAATCTTTAATATTCATCGTGCTAAATAGAGAACATTGAAAATAAGAAGACCTAAATCTTAGATTTTTAATTTTCGTTCAGAAAGGCATCCAACTACTAGCTTAAAGTCTACTACTTGTCAATGTTGGCATGAATAGTGATAGTATTTTGCTTACATTATATACAACTTTGTGCATGATTTCTCGCTTCGTTAATCAAAAATCTAAAAAATTGATGATGCTAGATAAGTGTATTAGGAATAAGAATACATAAGTCTTAGATTTTCAATTTTCATTCAAAAAGGCATCCAAATATTATCTTAAAGTTTGCTACTTATCATTATTTGCATGAACAGTAACAGTACTTTGCTTATGTTCTATACTACTTTGTGCACGATTTTTTGCTTCATTAATCTATGGAACTCTTTAATCATGCTAGATAAAGAGCATTGAGAATAAGAATACCCAAGTCTTATATTTTCAATTTTTCATTCAAAAAGCACCCAAATGTCTATTTAAATCTGCTACTTGTCGTTGTTCGCATGAATAGTAACAATATTTTACTTACATTCTAGACAAATTTGTGCATAATTTCCCTCATCATTAATAAATGAAAATCTATTAAAAAAAATTTATCATGTTAGATAGGGGACATTAGGAATATAAAGACCCAAGTCTTAGATTTTTAATTTTCATCCAAAAAGGCTTCCAACTATTTTCTTAAAGTCTACTACTTGTCGTTGCTTGAGTGAACAGCAACAGTATTTTGCTTATGTTCTAGACTACTTTGTGCATGATTCTTGCTTCATTGATCTATGAAAGTCTTTAATCATGCTAGATAAAGAACACTAAGAATAAGAATACCCAAGTCTCAAATTTTCATTCAAAAAGGCACCTAACTACTAGTTTAAAGTTTGCTACTTGCCGTTGTTTGTGTGAATAGTAATAGTATTTTTGCTTATATTCTAGAAAAAATTGTGCATGATTTCTCATAATGTTAAGCAATGAAAATCTATAAAATATCATATTAGATAGGGGACATTGGGAATAAGAAGACCCAAATCTTAGATTTTTAATTTTCATTCAAAAAGGCAACCAACTACTAGCTTAAAGTCTATTGGTTGTCGTTCTTCACTTGAACAATAACATTATTTTGTTAGGTTCTAGGAAACTTTGTGCATGACTTTCTAATCAATGAAAATCTTTAATATTGACCATCTTAATTAAAGCATGTATAGAGCTCCAAAATTGTATTTATTATATGACTACTTATGCTATTTTTGGGATAAATATTATTACTAATTTTATGGCCTCTTTATGATTGTTAGTCAAGAGTTCATTTCTGATTCTAGTGCTACTTTCCTAAAACTTAGTTGATTTAATATCTATCCTATTTATATGTACCAACTATGCACTTAAGTATTGGTTTTTTCTAGCCCTATATATGTTGTTGTTTTCTAAATGCATTATTTTCACTTGTGTAGGAAACATGGAACATGAAGAATGTGGGCATCATGAAAAATAATATAGAACAGGTGCACCTATTAAGAGAAAGAGCAGAGAACTAATAAAAATTGAGAATATCATTAAGAGAAAGTCAAAGGGAATAAAAGAGATGGTACAGTTTAATAGCTGAGGACATGCGATAGGTGGCTGTGCAAACTCTTACACTAGTTTCATTTGCAGCACTGTTAGAAGCATGGTGCCACTATCACTATCAATGACTAATTGGAGTCATATGTCACCATCAATCAAAGATACAAGATAGGAGATGGTGAAGGTATGTAAATGCTTTCTACATATAACATAATATGTGCCTTTTCTTATTTATTTTAGATAGACTAACATGCTTGTTTTTAATTTGTAGTCTACCTTTGACATCTCTAGAGAGTGCAAGAAGAATGCTCTACATGAGACCAATGAACAATGGAGGAAATGGAAGAGTAAGGTCGAGAAAAAGTAAATACTTCCAAATGCTCATGATCCATTGAGACTCCACATTGTCCTTAAGTTGTATTCTAGTATCATTAACTAGGATACATGGAATCAATTTTTACATACCTGCCAATCTTCTAATTTTGAGGTAATTACAACTAGCACAAAGTTTGATTCCTCTAATTATAAAAGTCAATTGTACTTAATTACGTGTTCCTTTATTGTGTAGGCAAAGCATATGAAATAACAAATGGTGCATGCAACTAATCATATGCAACACTACCTCTCCAAGATTGGTTATGCACCATTAAAAGAACAAGAGGTAAGTATATATTATAGTTCATTTCTGTCTAAATATACCTTACTTTAATTTCTTTAACTCGGAATCAGTGTCTCTCTTGATAATAAAAGAAGTCCGGGACATGGAGCCCATGAATCGCACCCTACTTTGGAAAATGGTATATTCACAAGGGTGTAACTCCCAGACCTTCACTGAAGAAAATGCTACCTTAGTTGCTTCATGCATAGGAAGTGGTTTTACTTCTCTGTCATTGTATCACTTGAATTGTATTACACACACATATGTGTGTGCGTATGGAATTGAGAATGTTTTGATAATTACATGTGCAAGAAGAGTTAACCCAAGAAACTACAACTACCAAGACTCTAACCAACACTACTATAAAGGGGGACATCTTGTGTAAGGCTATGAGCAATAAGGATGAGCACCCTGGCCATGCTAGGGCCTAAGGCCGCAATGTCATTCCTTCCAAATTCTTCTGTAAATCAAAGAATCCTTCAACAAGGGACATGGAAGAGTGAAAGGGAATATGCTCAATGAGTTATACGCAAAGGTAAAGAATCATTTCTAAAAGGACTTTTGAAGTTTCAAAGGTCCAAGTCAAGATGTTGCTCCTCGACCCTCATCCGCAATAGCTGCAGTCCTCCATTTGAAGAAGTGGTGGAGGAGCAACTCTTTGAAGGAGATATCCAAATCAAGGAGGTATGTATTGACATGTTTACCTTTTCAATGTTCAATTATTTAGTAATCTAGGGTCATTCTTATGTGTATGTTATTTTTTATTTGCAAGTGGGTCAATGTATGCTATAGCTATATTCAATTGACAACTACGTCATTGTGACTACACTATATGAGGTTTTTTCTATCATGTTGCATGGCAGGTTGATGCTTCCACACACTAAGCATGTTTGCATATACTGTCACCCTCCAACCAAATACTCTCCTACCATTTTCTATAGAAGCAGACAAAATATTCATACTATTGGGGATGTAATTGGATATGATATAGCTTGGCCAGAGAAGTATATCAAGGCAATGTTATTTAAATATGAATATAGTATCACAGTATCATATTTAACAATAATTTTATGGCCTCAACTAAATTTGAAAATATTATTAGCATATAATGTTAACCAAAAGAAGCACAAGGTGCCATTGAGGGTGACCCCCTCCCCTGCAACAAATTATGGTGTATCGATTGCCTCATCCTAGATATTTGTGTCTATTTTTGTGATAAAATTGAGTCTCCTTATCTCTTCTTATATATAATCATCACTAATTTTTGAAAAATTACATCCACAGTGTAGGGTTTAGGTGTAGGTTCTATCGAACATGCCTCCATTCCTGAGAAGACTATGTACATTAATCAATGAAGATAAGAAAATTAAGTCCAAAATGATAGAGGTAGATATGCTTGCTTGCGAAATAGTTGAGGTTCCAATCATAAAAGAGGACCTCTTAAAGATATATAATATGGCCCAATCAAAATACATGTACATCATTGTTTATATTGGGTATGTTTTGTAACTATTCTATTAATAATCAAATTGGCATTACTCATTAATAGGACATGATAAGTATTTAATATTAAGTTTCGATAGGTCTTTGCATGATACATTGCAAAGATTAGAGGTCAAGGTCGTTTAGAAATTCCTTGACCTTGATGTTGTCTCTTGCCAAAGGAGCATTTACTAAGGAGAAACAAATAGAAGGCATCATACATGGGTTCTTGTGTTGTGACAAGGGGCATGCTTTACTGATTCCCTACAATAGCGAGTAAGTTATTACATGTCTTGCTAAATTATGTCATTCCATCAACACAAATATATATACAAGTTAAGTTTTGTAAATTTTAATTGATTGATTATGTATAGATGTTGCTAGCTTTGGATGTGCATGATGGGCATGAAGTGTTTCTTTTTATTCTTGTGGAATGCACATCAGAGGCCTATTGATAGAAATCATCAATAAGTATGCCTTTTATTTCATTCATCATAATAGTTGAATAATAGATAACTATCCTCTTTATTCATATCTAATACTTTTTACTTATATATGTGTAGTGTATGGTATAAATGGGCTGAGATGAAAAATATTAACCACCCAACAAAATTGACTTAGAAAAAGGTCAAGGTAAGGTTTACTTATTCTTTAGTATAATTTATAACCTAAACTTATAATTACATATGATATTTGTACCTTTTTAGTTAACTTTATTGTGCAGTGCCTTAGACAATAATCTAATTGGGAATGTGGGTATTACATTCTGAGATATATGAGAACACTCACTAGCAAAGCATTTACAATATCCCAATTGAGAAAGATAAGACAATTAATTGATTGATCATCATTCTAATAATTTTTTGCATCTCTTAAATGACTCCAACAAAGAATGTCTCAACTAATTTAATATTAGTTGTTTTGCAGGCTGATTTGGGAAGCAAGTTACTCCCAATTAGATTTAGATGATATCAAAATGGAATAAATTGAATATCTTTTCACTTTTAATTTGTAGATCATTGATGTTATTGAACATAAACATTTTTATCATTGAAATACATAATAGAAGTTCATTTACATGGATGTCTTCCTTTCTTTATTGAGGTCAGTATATGCTGCCTTTATTTCTATGAGAAGTATGTATGGAGAAGTTTAATGGAATGTTGGAAGTGTAGAATGTGTATAAATGTATTTTGTAGAATGATTGTAGTGTATAGAAATAAGTATTGAATGTACTTTGAACTACAAAAATTGTAAGAACAATGTACAAATAGAAAACAACAAAAGAATATGCAAATTGTATAGAAAGTATATACAATATAGGATAATTTTTGAAAAACCATCCTATATTACATAGCTTTGTAAGATAGTTTTTGAAATATCCATCCTGTAATATCCAATATTTATAAGATAGTTTTTGAAAAACAATACTATATATAGAGCTTTATGAGATGGTTTTTCAAAAATCCTCTTTTATTACATAGCTTACACAGCTTTATGGGATGATTTTTCACAAATTGTCTTATATTACCAACTTACACAGCTTTATAAGATGATTTTAAAAAAATTGTCTTATATTATATAGTTTACGCAGCTTTATAAAATGGTATAAAATGGTTTTTCCAAAATCATTTTATATTACATGGCTTTATAAGAAATTTTTCAAAAGCTGTCATATATTACACAGTTTTATAAGATGGCTTTTGAAAAACCATCTTATATAATTCCATCTTTATAAAACTATTTTTCAAAATTGTCTTGCATAATTCCACATTTATAAGACATTTTTAAAACCATCTTATAATATTTTTATTATAAGATGGTTTAAGAAACAATCTTATATTTGTTTTTATTTTATAAGACGGTCAGGTATAAAACTTTTTGTAATCATCTTATAAACCACTCTCCATAATGGTGATGCCTCCCTTGGAGTCCTCTCTAATTTGAAAATAAGAAAATGCCCCTACTGCTCCCTTCTTCTTTATAATTTTCAAAGTTTGGACCTTTGAGCCACCTCTAGGGGAAAGAAGGAGAAAAATCCTACAAGGGTGGAGTCTCAGTTAGTGTTGATCTAAGTGAAGGATTGTAATTTTCATCATCACAAGGTACATTTCCAAATGATTCATGTTAATTAAAAGTTCTTTGGCATAATCCAAGTTTGATTATAAAGTAGATTTTTTAGTTCTAATTTCTAATAAAGAAAAGCTCTTAACCTTTCTCATGTAATTCAATATATATATATATATATAGACACACTATTCATGATATTGTTTCTATATTGTTCTTCAATTTTGCTATCAAAAGAAAATTAAGATCAAGAACCAAATAATATACTAAATTTGATACGGACATGTAAAAAATAATTCATTCTCAAATGTATTTATTCATCACCACTTGAAATAGTTTAAATTTATAATAAAAGAATCGGAGTGAAAAGGAACTATAGAATTTTTTTGATTACTATATATAATAAATATTAACATAGCCTTACTTTTTTATTACTATGCATTCTTTTGTTATAGTTTTTAACTTATTTATTTTGTAGTTTTTTAAATTGACAGCTAGGAGAAAAGTAATACAAAGCAAACAAACAGCTAAATGATGTACTTGATGAAAGAACGAAAGGCTAATAATTTACATAAAAATGCATACTGCATTACATATATAATGTAAAATAGAAGTATCAAATAATGTAAAATATAATTAAATAAAATATCAAATATGTTTCTATTTTAAAACCATGTAATTTTATAAAAAATTTACGGTGAACTGGTACGACATATCTGACACCGATTTAATTGCCAAAAGTCTTTACACGCCACTCTTCATTTGATGATGCCATTCACGCGGCCATTTAATGCAAGAGCTTAATGTCTTCACCTTCTGACCACGCCGAAAAGGAGTGCCAATGTCATAGAAAAACGGATAATGATATGATAAGAACCAGGACAGGCACTTGGACTTCGAGCTCCAATTCCTGAATAATTCGAGAGTTGTCAACCTCGGCAGCAGCTTTACCATTTCTCGATAACTTGTAATCTCCTCATAAACATGGGGCATTTTCTTCGCAATGTCCAAGAAAGAAGAAGAAAATGGAAGTCCGGGCCTTTGCATGTGCCTGCAATCAGGCTGCACATGTTGGCCGCTCAAGAGGCAGGGAAACCCCACCAGTAAACAGGGTTTTTTTAAGCCTACTCTTGCTTCCTGTCAGAACACAAAAAATGGCCCTTCTTTATTCTTCTTAATCTGCTTTCCATTACAATTTTAGTTATTTTAGTATTACTTCTCTTTCTACCGTAGGTTTCCGACCACCTTTCCTCTCATTCCAGTGGTGAATGACCAAAACCCGCAGAGAGCTAGCCATTGGATTCTTTTTGTGCTGCAGAAACCTGTCTCTCCGCCTGTCTCTCTCTCTCTCTCTCTCTCTCAACGTTTTCTTTCTCAAAATCCACGAAGATTATCGTATCTACTGCTTAAGTTAATATTGTTTTCCTTGAAAATGGAGGTCTTGATTCATTAAATACTTCTCCAGAAATGGGGTTTCTAATGGGTGTATCTGTAAAAATAAGGGCCTATAAATGAGCGAGATGATAAATACATATAGGTATAAGAGGAATGATAGGATAGTGAGCGTACACGGCTGCTCCCCACTTTTGCGCGATGAACTTCACAAATCGTTGATCAGACTCATGTCTATGGATCACTTGTATGCCAAACGGAACAAGGTTATTGGTTATTGAAGGAATATATTATTCGGAAACTCTGTTCTTGTTGAATTTGAACAGTTCCTTAAATAAGGGTTCGTAACCTCCATGTTCTGTGATAAAATGGATAGTTGTTTAGATTCTACACTCGTCCAAATACAAGTGATCTAGAGGCATAGATGTCGGATCAACTGGTCAGATCAACGAATTATAGGGCTCATCATGTAAAAGTTGGCGCACCATAGTAAGCAGCTGTGGTGCGCACTATACCATTATTTTGCTAAGTCTAATATGATGTTAACTTGTAAGTGACTCAATGCATGAATTTACATGTCGTTAAAAATTGGATGCAGAGTTGGACCGGACACGAATTTGTGTATGTGATTGTTAAATCTCATTCGATGGATAATTTTCAGATGTAAAATCTCACCCGAACCTGAATTTAGGAAGGATATTCATTGATGCACTTTTTTGTGTGGATAACATGTTCGAAGCCCAATATTGTTATGTATTGAGATCGAGAATTTAAGTCATTACTGAGGTGTTATAAGATTGCCCCAGCCCAAAAGGTGAATCTCTACAAGTCTTGTATCTATGGCATTGACATGGAGAATGCGTGTCTCCAGGAAACTGTAGGTCATCTGGGTTGCAATGTTGCTTCTTTTTCTTGCCTATATATGGGATTACCTCCATTCGTTGGCAGGCCTGACTCTATTTTATGGGGCCCTATTATAGAAATGTAACAGAGAAAGCTTGCCTCCTAGAAGAGAGCCTTGCTTATCTCAAGTTGGAAGAATAGCATTACTTAAGTCTTCAA
This sequence comes from Warburgia ugandensis, assembly GCA_035236585.1. Classification (NCBI taxonomy): domain Eukaryota; kingdom Viridiplantae; phylum Streptophyta; class Magnoliopsida; order Canellales; family Canellaceae; genus Warburgia; species Warburgia ugandensis. The sequence goes on from CP141128.1 coordinate 44,263,549, forward strand.
TGTCAAACCTTATTGCATGCCCTTGATGACATGTCCATGGGGTAATTCGGAAGCTTCATTAAACTCAAACAAGCTCTCTGAAAAAGAGAAGAGAATATGGGTAATCTTCATGTGGTCTCTTGGGATCAAGTCTGTAAAGCTAAAAGAGAAAGGGGTCTGAGGCTTAAAACTTGAGATAAGGAATCAGGTTCTCCTCAGCGAATAACTCTGGAGATTCTCAGTGGAAAATAATAACCTTTGGAGAGAGGTATTTCAAGAGAGATGCAAAGCTCTTGGCGGGTTGAAGCCAATGAATGTTCAAAAGGGTCTCACATATAAAGTCATTACAAAGAATCTAGAATTTTTCAAATGAAATTCAAATTATACTCAGGAAAAAAAATTAGCCTCTGGAATGACTGTTGGCTAGATGATCAACCTCTGGTGATGACATTTTACAGAATCTTCAGAGCCCCAAGGAATCAGGCACAAAAACGACTGTTTTACATTCCAGCAAAGTAATACCCAATGGAACATTCAACTAAAGAGGCCTCAAAGAGGTTTGGAATGATAGCAATATCAAGAACTTTGCTCAAAGCTCTCAAGGGTCTTTGTTAACATTAGAAAACAAGACAGACCAATCTGAATTCCTGAAATAAATGGGAACTTCACAGTTAAGTCTATATATATTACACTCACAAACAGCCGAAAGCAGTGGCCTCTTGCTAAGCTGATTTGGGGAAACTCCAGCACCTGATAGAATCATAGTATTCGGTTGGAAGATGGCCCTCAATAAGATTCTCAACATAAACTCATGAGAAGGGGAAAGCTAGGCCCATCATGGTGCTATCTATGCTTACATAGAACAGAATCCAAGAACATTTGCTTCTATAATGCCCAGTTGCCTGTAAAGTATGGAATTACATCCTACAGAAACTCCAAATCCCATGGCTTCTGCCTCAATTTACGAACGATCTAAACATTCAGTGGCTTGGCCTCAAGGTTAAGTCCAAAGCCAAAATACGATAGCGATTATGTTTCCTTTATGCAGCTTGGATACCATGGGCTGAATATTATAAGAGCTACAACAGAAGAACCAAAGGCAAGAACAGTTAAATGAAAAGATCATTAGAAATGCAGCCTGGTGGGCGTATGTTACTGAATTCTCAATGTACTCCATGGACTCCATTTCACAACTTCTCACTTTCACATGTTATAAGATCTGCCAACTTTGACAGACTCGTTAGCGAGGAAGGGGCAATATTGGAGGAAACAATAATCAAATTTTCTCAACATTAACAGTTGCATAGCCAAGTTGCAATGCCATTACAGTCAATTGTAATGCATGTTTCTATGTATGTTTACATTTGGTAACTCTGTAAAAGTTGGTATTTTGATGTTCTAATTTTCTTTAATAGGTGTAAGGCCAAGGGGAGGTTCTCCTCCTCCTCCTCCTCCTCCTCCTCATCATCATCAAGACCTTATCCTAATTAGGAGTCGACCACATGAATCTTATTCTTCCATTCCTCTCTATTAAGTACCATGGCTTCATTTAGTCCTAAAGTTTTTAAATCTTTCCTCACCACTTCTATCCACGTTCTTTCGGGCCTTCCTCTTGCTCTTTTAGAACCTTCTAATTGTATTGCCTCACTCCTTCTAACCGGTGTCGTTGCTGGTCTCCTTTGAACATTTCCAAACCATCTAAGTCTAATCTCCCTCATCTTGTTACCTATTGGTGCTACCTCTAAATTTCCTCTAATATTTTCATTTCTAATTCTATCCTTTCTTGTCTTACCACTCATCCATCTCAACATCCTCCTTCTGCGATGCTCATCCTATGAGCATGATATTCCTTAACTGCCCAATACTCTAATCTATAGAGCATGGCCGGCCTTATGGCCATCCTATAGAATTTTTCTTTTAGTTTAAGTGGCACCCATTGATCACACAAAACACCAGATGCACATCTTCATTTGTTCCAACCTGGTTGGATCCTCCTATCAATAAATTCTACTTTCACCCAATAGAGAATCTCAAGTTTCATGTGGGGATTTGGTGTAGTCAAACTTTTGATTACTATCTAAAAGATATTTGAAACCTAAACCAAACTAGGCATGTTTTTGGATATTGACAATTTGATCCAAAGTAAACCTTACTACTACAAGGGATTCTTTTAAAGTTAGTAAAAAACATTAATAGGTCGATAAATAAAGCTACTTCTATCAAGCTGACCTTGAAAATTGGTAAGAAAAGAAGTCGATAGGAAACAGCTTAAAATCTTGACTTTTAAAGTCATTATAATAAAATGACTTCAAAAACAACAACTTTTAAAGTAGTTCTAAAAAACTGACTTCAAAATATTCTATTTTTGGTCTCTTTTTTTTTTTTTTTTCAAAGCTAAAAACATGTGTTTTTGAAGTTGTATTGATTCTATAAAAAAAAAAAACGACTTCAAAAGTGGCCTCTTTTGAAGTCATTCTAGGATAAATGACTTTAAAGATACCAGTTTTTGAAGTCATTCTGAAAAAAACAACTTCAAAAGTGTCAATTATTGAAGTCATTCTAAAAAAAAAAAAGACTTGGAGTCTTTTAAAGTCATTTTTGCAAATGACTTCACATATAGAATCTTTTAAAGTCATTTTTTTTTAAACAACTTCAAAAGATGTCATTTTTAAAGACTTCTTTTCAGACTACTTTAAAAGTAGTTCTTCTTTTCTTTTCTTTTCTTTTTTGTTTGCTTACATTGCAAGCTACCTGCATTTCTAAATACATTCAATATGCCACCTACTATATTATTCTTGTAATCTATAAACACATGAAAAAGAAACATACATTCACTTCCACATTTGGGTATAAAAGATCCAAATTAGTCATCCATCCACACCACACCACACCACATTCACATCTTGAAATGACTTGATAATTAAAGAAACCAAACCACATGCACTACCATCTTTGCATTCACTTTATTTACACCACATTCACATTCATTGCATTTACATTCACATCATTTACACTCCAAGTTTCCCTCATTCATGATCCCATGAAATATATATGTAATAAGTGTTTAATTTTGCATAAAAACCACCTAATTAGTTACCCATGTGTTATAACTTATAAAGGTAAATTAGGATTTTTAGACCAAAATTTGTAACTCATACATTTTTTACCTAATAACCTAAAAGTTTGTTATTTTGTAGGACCAGAAGCTAGTCCAAGGTAAGTATGTGATTAATGATGTTTTTCTAAGATTTAATTACAACTTTTAACCTTTTGTAGCAAGTAAGATGGTGATCCAATGGCGGAGATCAATCGGGATGAAATTGAAGATCAAGTTAAAGCCTCATAATCATCATGTAAACATAAACCAAAGGCTAAGATCATCTTGTGGACTAGTAATAGATATGATTAAAGGTGCTCAAGATAGCCAAAGTGGGCCCATGAATTAAGTCATCCATTCCCACCACCTTTGCATGGAAGCTACTTAAGCCACCTTAGCCATATAAGCCATGAAAGAAGGTGGCAAGCTAAGGAATTCAAGCCAAACCATACAGGCCACTCAAGGCAAGGGTTGAAACCAAGAAAGCTTCCTAAGCCAACCATGAAGCTTAGCCAATGGAGCCTTCAAAGTTAGCCATCAAGCTAATCTAAATGGAAGGCTAGGATTGGAGGAGATTCAAGACAGATTATAAATTTTCAACAAAAAAAAGGGTGAACACTTTTATGAATGTTGGGAGGGGTAGAAGGATTTTTCTCAAGTGCTCAAATAAAGAGAAATTTGTAACCTCTTACCCCAATTTTTCTGAAATTATTTGGAATTAAATGGAATTAATATGAAAATCGAGGTGAAATATTATATTTAATATAATATTAATTTTTAGAAAAAGAATCAAGTCTTGAAACATAGATATTTGGAATCATTCACAGGAAACTGGTCAAAATGACCGTAAGCATGCTAAAATCTAAATTCGGGTGAAAATTTCCTATTTTTTATAATTTTTGTGAATTTATATTTACCCATAGGGGTAAAATGGTCATTTCACTTTTGTGTGGGGTCCACAAAAGTTAGCTGAGCTGGGAGACATCCAGCACAAGGAATATTAATGATGAAGAATAAAATGATGAGGAATATGCTTTTAATTTTATAAGAAAAGTGAAAAATCATTTAAAATAAAAATAATTAATATTTTAATTAAAATAATTCAAAAACAGCCTTATAAATACCCCTCCCACTATTCACAAGAAATTCCAGATCCCTAGAGTCTCTCCCACTCTCTCCCTCACCCTTTCCCTCTCTCTTTCCTCCTCTTTCTCTTTCTCCTTCTCCTTCTTTTTCTCTTTCTTTTCCCTCTCCTCTTCCCTTTACAGCCGTAAAGCACGTTTGCGAATGCACCGAAGGGAATATTTCCTCACGGATGCGTTGTTGCCAACGGACCTAAGTTTACACCCTAGATATTGTTTTCAATTAGATGTCAATATTCAGCCATTGAAACATGATCTTAACCATTCATCCTATTTGAAATTTCTCAAGCTTCAAAAGTCTTATGATTTCACGATGATCAAAGAAGTATTCATAGGTGAAATTACCAAAAAACAGTAAATCTGGTGACCTTTGATTTTTCAGCATGGATCTTGATTTTTCGGCCATATTTTTCCATTCTGGATGCTATAGCTAGGCACCCCTCATCCTCCATTATCTATTTTGGTAGTTTTTAGAGCAAGAAGATCACCGGATTAGATTTTTCAGCTAGATTTCTTCGGTGAATCCAGTACCAGTGATCTAGCTTGAAAACTCTAATGAAACCACATTATTTGTGAATTCTGAACCATTGGATGGATTCAGAGGGTCCCAAAACCCCAGGGGATGAAATCTGAGATGATGACTCGTTTAGATCTGGGAGATCAGGGGAAAGCTTGATCTAATGGTCTAGATCGAACCGTCTCGCCTATCCCAGGTCACCTTCCCCATGCATTGGCTATCACCGGTGGAATATGACGGATGTGGACCATTGATCGATTCGTCGATCTATGTTAAGATTGAATCTAGGCCCTTGTTTTGATCTGAAAATTTAAAACTCTAATTTACAGCTCATTTTAACTCCAAATCAAGATCGGAAAGAAGCTTTGGATTTCTAGTGAAGAGTAAAATCTATGAAAAAATAAAATTTAGGTTTGATTCACTGTAAAATTCTGTAAATTACAAAAAGTGGTACTAATTCCCAAGATCAGTCAAATTTGTACATGATTAGACCTTGGATTTTTGATCCATCCATGATCTAGTGATGAAGGAACATGGAATCAAGAGTTAGATGTGACTGATAAGGGATGAATTAAGAAATTTAACTTTAATAAAAGAGAAATCTTAAAAAATGATCATCTATCCACTTGATCTGAGTAATCAAGCATGATCAGACCATTAAAATTAGTTTGAATGATTATCTAAAGTTAAGATCATAAGAATTAATGAGCCTGATGTAGCTAATTTGGGATAGATTAAGATCTATCCCTTAATTCTGATAAAATGGCTTAAGATCTTCTTGCTCGGTTGGATCAAGAAAGATCAGATCGTGTGATGAGATGCATCAATGATCTAGTGATGATATCACATTAAAAAATTATGATAGATCTGAATAAAAATGAAAGATCAAGATCTAAACCTTTAATGAGATGAAAAATGAATAGAAATCAAAATATGATCATTGGATCAAAATGGACAAAAATGAATAAATATGATGTATTCAAATGAGCATGTGAATTATTATATTCCATTATAAATGTTTTTTTATTTTCTTAGTAGATATAATTGTTAAAAAAATTTATTTATGCTTTAATGTTCATGTTATGTAAATTACATGAAAAATGTAATTGAATGAAAAAAGATATTGATGAGCATTTACAATGAATATGGACATGAACTTAATGATAGTAAGGGCTATATTTAGTAGAACAATATAAGGAATGTCATTTCAACCCCATGAATGACATTTGAAATATTCATGGATTTAAGTAAAATCAAATAACAAGAGTACTTGGGGTTAAATGCTCATAAGAACCTTATGAAGGTTGAGGTAAGGTCATCTCAATAAATGCTGAACATGGTTGTTAAGGGGGTTCTTTAATAGAGCCTCGCTCTTCTCCAACTTTCTAGTGACATTTGTGAGGTCTAAATGCCTCCTTACATGTGGATTGAATTAACCACTCTGTGAGCAGCTTTTAACTAGTAAGCCTTAGTCAATTCTGAGATAAGGAGGTGTCTAGTATTAGGAAAGAAATAAACTATCTTCAACCAGTAAGACATTAACTGATTGAATAATAATAAGATCATAAAAGGATAGTAAACTATTTAATCCTATTAAAAATGGTAATTAAGATAATCAAAGATCAAACAAGATCCATGATAAGATCTTTAATGATCAAGAATAATAAAATTATAATTTAGATTAAATGTTTGATTGTGTATAGATGTTAGATTTAAATGTAGATCAATAGATTAGACCCTTGATCAATATGATCCAAGGAACAAGATCCAAATCATCCTATGTAAGGATGATCAAAAGGAACAAGATCCAAATCATCCTATGTAAGGATGATCAAAAGAATAATTAGGAAGTATAAATTGGTTGAGAAATGACTGTATACATATGATTTGACAGATACATGAAGGATATGATGATCAAGATCAATGAGAAGATGGATTGTTGAAAGTAAAGGTAGGTGGACCTTAAGAATATATTCAATAAATAAGATACATATATTTTACACATGATCTTATCGTAATAATTATAGATTGATTTTAATTGCCTTATAATTGTTTATGAATCAATAAATGATGGTGAAATGAATACAAAGTGATTGATTGAGTAATTATGAAATTACTTAAGGCAACAAATGATGTGGAAATGAATACAAAGGGATTGATTAAGTAATTATGAAATTACTTAATGGGTAGAATGAGAAGATTTGAACTATATAAGTTGGACCCCCAAATCTTAAGGAAATAAGTTATATGCATGTCATATTATAACTAGACACATAGTTTATAAGTATGAAATATTATTTTCCATACAAGCATGGAGGCTTATGATTTTGTTTTAAGATATGCTTATGCCTGGGGATGCTAATGCTATGAGAGTTACGAGGGTTTGGTCACCTGCTCTTCGAAACTGATTATGATGATCCAAAATGTTGAGTGGGGCAATTATGGGAAGGCCGCCATTGTGACAGCCATGGTTCCCCCCATACGAACATGGATCTGCATTTTCCACCATGGTATCAGTGAAGTATTGAGCAGTTATCTAAGCATGGTAGTCCTTTGATTATTTTGCATTATGATGCAATTGATTATGGCATGATGAGATGCCTTATGTTATGGCATAATGAGATGCCTTATGTTATGGCATGATGAGATGCCTGGTAAAAGTTATTACCAAAGTTGTATTGGAGGATGATTCCCAATATGGTTTGATTATATATTAACACCTAGTGTTAATATTGAAATCAGTTTGGAAATGAGACATTATTGATGATATTGACTATATTCTCGATTTTCAGTGATTTTATTTATATGTAATATATACATATAATTCATATGATGAGTGAAGGATGAAATGGTTATCCAATTTTATAAATTGATTTATATCATGGATATAACTAACTGTAGATTTTGAGATATATTGATTATATTTCTTAAATCCCCTACCAAGCATAGCTTGCTAAGATATTGTAAATGTTTAAATTTTTACAATATCTCAAATACAATTAAGGAAGATTGAAAGCTCAAGACTTGAGTATAATCATCACTGAACTACTACTCAGGGCATTTACTTTGAGGAAAATTGTATTGATTGTTTTGTAATTTGGATTGTAAAATTTGGACAAGGTATGTAATGACTATCGAGGATGTGTATGTGAACCATTGGATTGATCTTGATTTTAATAAAAGTATTTCTATTTATATTCAATGGAAATTTTATTTTATACAAATATCTATGTATGATAAGTAATTTGAGGTGGCACTCGAGTTTTTGACAAATCAATTTCAAAGAAATTATGTTTTCGTTGTTTGTATTTTAAAAATTTTCAAAATCAGGGCCCTACCTTTGCAAATATTTATGAAAATGTATTCTAAAAACCCTAGTCATCACAGTTAGTATCAGAGCGGTTCATCCAGTCATTTGCAGTCCCTATATGTCCAATGTTCAGATGACAATCGAAATTTAGGAATATGATAGAATTAGTGAAATAGAATGTTTATATAGAAATATTGATTTAGGAACATATGCTTAGGAGGGAAGCTCAGTAAATTACTAATTCCAATATAGGAAATAGTGAACCAGGCAATCAAGTAATAAAATAGCATTGCAACATATAATGGTGTAATGTTTAACCTGAAGTCTTAACTAAGATATTTGTTTTGAGATAAAATATCCTAACACCAGCATATGATCATTATGCCGAGTGTAATAGTGAGATGTTCAAAAGGAATAAGTGATAAATTGGAAAAGATGATGGAAGGATTTGTGAAGATTAATTCCAACACCAGTACATGATAATTCTTCACCTTCACCTATTGGAGTAACTAGAAATTCTCAAATTACACTAGAGAAGTTAGACAAAATGATGGAAAGATTCTAGAAAATGGTGATATGTTATAATAGAAAGGCTGATGCTAAGAAAGCAGAAGAAGGAATATATGAGGTTGAGAGAACTTTTGATGTTTTAAGAACTCCTAGAGAAGTAAAAGTAAAGATGGTCACTTATATTCTGAAACAAGAAGCTGCCTTTTGGTAGAGATCTGCATAGAGGAATTTCTTTTCAAATCCCAAAAATATCTCTTCAGAAGAATTTAAAGAGGTCTTTAATATTTTCCTCTTCATGTTCAAGCAAGAAAGGAAAAAGAATTCCTAGATCTACAATAAGGGAGTATGTCTGTTGTAGAGTATGAAAACAAATTCATATAGTTGAAGAGGTTTGCACCACATATCTGTGGTACGGATAGGCAGACAGCTAGCAAATTCTTGGGAGGACTTCATCCAGGATTAAGAATAAAGGTGTTGGGTACCAAACCCACGACTTTAGCGGAATGCGTAGAAATGACCTCTAGATTTGTGGAGGATTTTAAGCAAAATCAAAATGGGAAAAGAGTAGAGATGGAAAAATTTAATCTGAGACCTTTTAAGAAAGGCAAGGGGCCCATGAATAATGTCAGGTCACCAAGATTTCAAGAAAATCCCACCTTGGGACAAAATTAGAGGCATTGTCCCAAGTGTAGAAGATTCCTCCCTGGGAATATATGTCCTAATCCAATACAACAACGACCTCCACTCAAGTGTTATAAATGTGGGGAACTAGGACACATGGCAAATAACTGCAACAAATGATTGGTAATCAAAGAGGTGAAACCAGAGAATGTCCTTAGACATCAAGGAAGAGTATTTGCTATTACTGATGGTCAAGCCCAAATCTCAAATGCAGTGATTGAAGGTAATTTGCTTATATCTAATAACTATGCAAAAGTACGATTTGATTATGGATATATACTCTTTTATCTCTTGTGAAATTTCATTAATTATAAATCTACCATTGAAAGATTTGAGGTATAACTTAGATATGATAAATCTAGTTAGTGAGTTAGTAAGGATAAGAAAATTTTCAACCTTTATAAGAAAGGTAAAACAGAAATTTTTGAAGAAGAGAAATAGAGATGATATTACTTGAGAAAAATTCAAGGACATAATGACTATTTTCTCTCCAAAATCTGTAAAGGAGAAGAATTTTGATAAATATATGATTAATTTCTGGAGTAAGAAGGAATGCTTTTTAAACTTGAGGGAAATTTGGAGATAAATTAGACGAGGAAGAATAGTGAAAGTGGGAAATTACAATCCCAAATTTTTTAGAAAAACAAGTTAACCATGATAGTATATGGTCACAATAAGATCATAGTCCATACATCTTGTACATCAAATATGAATTTACTAAGATAACTCAGTGGATGAGTCAGCACAAGGGTTCATCAGAATTAAGATGGATTTTGATCTTGTACTACTAATATGATTGATTTTGGTATATTGGAAAAGATATGGATTATATATATATATATATAATTACATTGATGAGGAAACATTCATAGTATATGAGAAATAGGACTCTATAAACAAATATAGGAAGCTGAACACATTGTTTTGAAAGACAAGTAATTTGGATAAATGTGGTGATTATAAAGGATGAATGATTCAAGACTATGGAGAAGGATATAGTTAGAAATTTTCAAGATATATTGAGGAGTTTTCAAGATTTTGCAATCTACTATGAGATTGAGTTATTATTGAATTATTACTTATTACAACTCAATTCTTTATAGTATTTGAGAAGATGGCATAAGATGATCTAAATAAATTGAAAAGTCAATTATAAGGACTATTAGACAGAGGATTTGTTTGACAAATAATTTATTTGGAGAACACCAAATACTATCAGAAAAAGGATGGATTATTATGATATGCATTGATTAAAATGCTAAATAATGTTACTGAGGAGGTTAAGTAATCTCAACTCTCATAAGATGTGTGTTGGAAATGAAAAACATCATTAGAAACTCAATACAAATTTTGAGTTATACTTTTGGGATAAATGATATTTATGAAATTCATGAAGGAAAGTTGTCTTGGATAAATGAGAAATAGTATGTATTTAAGATATATGGATTTACTTTGAAAAATCATGAATTAAAATGTTTACCAAATTTGGTAAGTGTAAAGACTAGCTAAAGAAAGTAAATTTCTATGACATATGAATTTTGAGGATATTATTGATATTGATCCTTAATTGGAGTAAAGAAAGTTACTATGGTATTTCACATAAGGAGTTAGGAAGGATATAGAAAAGTCATTGTGGATGCTTTATAATGATTTTCAAGTATATAGTTTCAAATTTGTAACACTAATGTTACCTATACAGATATAGAAAAGTCATTGTGGATGCTTTATAATGATTTTCAAGTATATAGTTTCAAATTTGTAACACTAATGTTACCTATACAGTGAAAAAGTAAATTAGTGATTATGAGAACCTCAAGAATATTGATGTGACTCAATGATTTTAATAGAATAGTTTGTACAAAAGTTACGATAAGATTATAGTGAAAATTTGAGGAATGGAATATCATCAAAAGAAAATGATATAGAAGTATGAATATTTTGAATTGAGATAAAATATTTACTTCCAAATATTGGAAGGTTATACAGAGAACATTAGTTACTTCAATTGAGATTTAATATAACATTTTATCTTTGGTTGACAGTCAAAAAACTATCCATACCTGGAAAGACATGTTAAAGAGTATTTTATTGAATGAAATGGGGAGTAACAATATGAAATAAATATATTATGAGAATTACCTACTAGTAAAGTAAAAATTGATGACACCAGTCAAAGGAATTATAAAATATGAATAAGAGGATTACTCAATGGAATTAGTCATTTTGAAATGTTAGGTTAGTGCTTATGATTTAGCTTGGATGGCTAAATTATCCAACAAGTTTTACGACATTGATAAATTCTAGCTTTATGGAAAAGGTAATATGATTGATGAATTAAAAGGAGAATAAAAGATTTCCTTAAGTGTCAATATTTCACAAAACAAGCTATCGGAGGAAAATTATAAATGAGATAATGATAACTCATAAGTGAGTTGTTGTATTCAATTTTGAGGATGAAATTTCTATAAGGGGAAAGAATATGAAAACCCTAATTTTTCTAGAATTATTTGGAATTAATAAGAATTTTTATGAAAATTGAGGTGAAACATTATATTTAATATAATATTAATTTTTGGAAAAAGAATCAAGTCTTGAAACATAGATATTTGGAATCATTCACCAAAAATCTGTCAAAATGACCATAAGCATACTGAAATCTGAGCTCGGGCAAAAAATTCCTACTTTTCATAATTTTTGTGAATTTATATTTACCCATAGGGGTAAAATGGTCATTTTCCTTTTGTGTAGGCTCCACAAAAGTTAGTTGAGCTGGGGGACAGACAACACAAGGAATATCAATGATGGGGAATATGCTTTTAATTTTATAAGAAAAGTGAAAAATCATTTAAAATGAAAATAATTAAAATTTTAATTAAAATAATTCAAAAATAGCCCTATAAATAGCCCTCCCACTATTCACACAAAATTCCAATTCCCTAGACTCTCTCCCTTTCCCTCTCTCTTTCCTCCTCTTTCTCCTCCTCTTTATTTTTCCTTTTCTTTTTCCTTTTCTTTTCTTTTCTTTTTCTTTTTCTTTTCTTTTTCTTTTTCTTTTCTCTCTCTATTGTTCCCTTTACAGCCACAGAGCGCGTCTATGGATGCACTGGAGGGAATATTCCCTCACGGAGCATTAGGAGTGTCCACGGACACATTGTCCCCGACGGACTTAGGGTTTCACCCTAGGTACTGTTTTCAATTAGACATCAATATTCAGCTATTGAAACACGATCTTAACCATTCATCCTGTTCAAAATTTCTCAAGCTACAAAAGCCCTATGATTTCACTATAATTAGAGAAGTATTCATTGGAGAAATCACCGAAAAATAGTAACACTGGCGACCTTGGATTTTTCGGCATGGATCTTGATTTTTGGGCCATATTTTTCGATTCTGGATGCTATAGGTAGGTACCCCTCATTCTCTATTTCGGTAGTTGTTAGAGCAAGAAGATCACCATACTAGATTTTTTGGCTAGATTTCTTTGATGAATCCAATATTGGTGATCTAGCTTGAAAACTCTAGTGAAACCACATTATTTGTGAATTCTGAACCATTGGATGGATTTAGAGGGTCCCAATACCCCAGGGGATGAAATATGAGATGTGGCTTGTTCAGATCTAGGAGATTGAGGGAAAGGTTGATCTGATGGTCTAAATTGGACTGTCCTGCCTATACCAGGTCACCCTCTCCGTACACTGGCTATCACTGGTGGAACGCGGCGAGGGCAGGCCACTAATCGATCAATCGATCCGTGTTGCCTAGATTGAATCTGGGCCCTTGTTTTGATATAAAAACTTAAAACTCTAACTCAGAGTTCATTTTAACTCTAAATTAAGATCAGAAAGAAGCTCTGGATTTTTTATGAAGAGTAGAATCTAATGGAAACATAAAATTTAGGTTTTATTCACTATAAAATTTTATAAATTACAAAAAGTGGTACTAATTATCAAGATTAGTCAAATTTTACATGATCAGACCTTGGATTTTTTAATCCATATGTGATCTAGTGACGAGAGAACATAGAATCAAAAGTTAGATGTAGCTGATATGAGATGAATTAAGAAATTTAACCTTAATGGAAGAGAAATCGTAAAAAATGATCATCGATCTACTTGATTTGAGTAATCAAGTATGATTAGACCATTAAATAAAGTTTGAATGATGATCTAAATTTAAGATCATAAGAATTGATCAGCTTGATGTGGCTAATTTGAGATAGATTGAGATCTATGCCCTTAATTATGATAAAATGGCTTAAGATCTTCTTGATTGGTTGGATCAAGAAAGATCAAATCATGTGATGAGATGCATCAATGATCTAGTAATGATATCACATTAAGAAAATGTGATAGATCTGAAGAAAAAGGAAAGATCAAGATGTAAACCGTTAATGAGATGAAAAATAAATAGAAATCAAAATGGACAAAAATGAATAAATATGATTTATTCAAGTGAGCATGTGAATTATTATAGTCTATTATAAATGTTCTTTTATTTGCTTAGTAGATGTAATTGTTAAATTTGTTTATTTACGCTTTAATGTTCATGTTATGTAAATTATATGAAAAATGTAATTGAATGAAAATAGATATTGATGAGCATATACAATGAATATGGACATGGACTTAATGATAGTAAGGGCTATGGTTAGTAGGACAATATAAGGAGTATCATTTCCTTGGCCCAAATTAGCAGAATAATAAACCCCATGAATGACATTTTAAATGTTCATGGATTTAATTAAAATCAAATAGCAAGAGTAGTTAGGGTTAAATGCTCATAGGAACCTTATGAAGGTTGAGCTAAGGTCACCTCAGTAAATGCTGAACATGGTGGTTAAGGGGGTTCTCTAATAGTGTCTCACACTTGCCCCACCTTCTAGCGACGTTTGTGAGTTCTAAATGCCTTCTTACATGATTATTGAATTAATTACTCTGTGACTAGCTTTTAACTAGTAAGCCTTAGTCAATTCTGAAATAAGGAGGAGCTGTCTAGTATTAGGAAAGAAATAAAAATGACAGTAAACTGTCTAATCCTAGTAAAAATGATAATTAAGGTAATCAAAAATCAAACAAGATCCATGATGAGATCTTAAATGATCAAGAACAATAAAATTATAATTTAGATTAAATGTTTGATTTTGTATAGATGTTAGATTTAAATGTAGATCAATAGATTAGACCCTTGATCAATATCATCCAAGGAACAAGATCCAAATCATCCTATGTAAGGATGATCAAAAGAATAATTTGGAAGTATAAATGAATTAAGGAATGACTGTATACATATGATTTGACAGATACATGAAGGATATGATGATCAAGATCAATGGGATGATGAATTGTGGAAAGTAAAGGTAGATGGATCTTAAGAATATATTTAATATAGAAGATACATGTATTTTACACATGATCTTATCCTAATAACTATATATTGATTTTAATTTCCTTAGAATTGTTTATGAATCAATAAATAATGGTGAAATGAATACAAAGTGATTGATTGAGTAATTATGAAATTACTTAAGGCAACAAATGATGTGGAAATGAATACAAAGGGATTGATTAAGTAATTATGAAATTACTTAATGGGTAGAATGAAAAGATTTGAACTACATAAATTGGACTCCCAAATCTTAAGGGTGCATAATAATAGATATAAAGGGTATAAGCTCCACCATCTATATGCATCACATTCATCTTGAGGAGAATGTACAACCTTTGAGTGAGATGTAGATATAGTTTAACCCTAACATACAAGAAGTGTTACCTTTATCTTTTAGCTTTATTATATTAGTTGTCCATGGTGTCTGGTTTTAAATATTGAGGACATTATTTTAGTCTAAGGGTGGGGTATTTTAAAATTTAATGTGTTCATTGTAGGGTTTTGTTATTTTTTAAGTCTTTTAAACAGTGTTTGAGTTAAAGTTCTTAAGAAGCAAGAAAAATAAAGAATTTATTTTTTTTTGGATTTTGTAGTAAGTTCCTTTACAAGGATGACAATTGAAATTATTAAATTCGTCAAAAATTCAGTATTATCTTTAAAATTTAGCTTATTAATAGATTTTCATACAAATAATTCACTTTATTATCCTTTTTCTAGGGGTTTTCATGAAAATTAAACCTCAAAACACTTATTGCGCATTAGTCACATATGTAGTTTAAGTTGAAGAGTGAATATAACTTAGAGATCTTGAAAAAAAATGGTAGAGACTTATAACTCATGTCATAATAGACTCATTCTTTCTTTGTGATGGTTATACATAAATTTAATTTTTTCTTTTGCGGACATTAATTAGTAGTTGGTCTCATTATTCTTTGCTATAATGCCCCTAATTTTTTAATTCCATTTCATGAAATGACATTTTGGAATTTCCATCTTTGAGCTTCATGAAAACAAGATTTTTTTAAACTTTAAACTAAGTGTCAAAACCTTAATATTTTTTGGATTGTACCAAAAATGGTTATCCAATGATACTAAGAATGCTAAAATTGGGAGTTTGGATGAAAAGTTTGAATGTTGCAAACATGGGGTCCCAAATTGATAATGACAACCCTATGTGCATTTTAGTAATTTCACTATGTGGGCCCTAATTGCAAAGTCAAGATAGAATCTAGTTAGATAATTAATGAGGATATGAAATGCTACTGTAAATGAGTGGAAAAATAGGATAAATCTAATTAAAACAACTAAAATCTTAAAGTATATGTAAATATAATACAATATAACTTAAAGGAGGGACAAAATTTATATTGGCACCCCCTGTTCTTAAAACATAAGAGAAAGGGGAAAATAGTCGACCAATCAACTGACTTTGACCTCCTCTCTCCTCTGATCTCTCTCATTTCTGACCACGAAGGGATGAACTACAAAGGTTCTAAAGCACGCAGCCTTACCTTGGATTTCTACAAGAGGTTGTTTTCATGCTTCAAACTCATGACCTCAAGGTCACACAATGGCAACTATATTATGTATATTTTCTTCTTCTTCTATGCTAATTGAATCGACCCCTAAAGAGTTGCCTAACACTGTCCCACATTGCGGGAGATCAATAGTCAATGATGCCACCCCTAAAACCCCCTTCCTCTTATCTTCTTCCTTCTTCAGCTTCCTCCAAGCTTTTCACCTTCCATTTTCATCACTGACTACAATTTTATGGCTGTTAAAGCCATCGGGTATGGCATGGTATGGGGAAAAGATGACTCGGGTTCAAGATCTAAGCCATCCATTGTGTTCCTTGTGATGTGAAGAGTTTACCTTATGGTTATGTGATGATTAGGGAAGTCTAACTAGAGATCTAAAGAAAGTAGTGATGCAAAACTACATTCGAGTTTCATTGCATTGATCCATCAACAATCGATCATTCCTAGCAATAACATGAGTGAAAAATTATGCATAACAGGTATGATTTGTCATCGATATTCAACAAATTCCAATTTTTTTGACACGCATATAGTAAATCCGAATTTTTTTTTGTAAACCTAGTGGATTATTGGTTTCGATTGAATGAAAAATTGTTAAATTTAGATTTTTATGTCAACTGATCAATGGCCTAGATCATGGTAATCACAGATAACCAAATCCATGACTATGGATTGCCTATCTTCATCAATCTAACTGTCCATGCTTCAATTAGATGTTGGATTTGTGTAAAAAATGCCAATCCACAAGATATATGCTAGTCTAAAATGCATATGTAGACCTTGATGAATGTGAACCATTAGATCAAATTAAAATGCTTGGATAAAAACCTTATAACATTGTTTTTGCATGATAAATGTAATTCCAACCATTCGATGGTTAGAAAAATTGAGATTTGACCTTTGACAGTAACAGACAACACTTTGTCATAGTTTTGAACACAAAGATAGTAACTTGTGATAGCACAAATTAGTATGATCAGATCGTTAGTTGATAATTTGAACCATTAATCAACAATCAAGATGTAGATCTAGTATTCTAGTAACTTATGGCTATCTAATCAATGAGCCACGGTTGAAAATTTTGATCAGTTGCTTGAATGGTTGAGATCATGTAATTCTAAGTTTGGATCTGTAATGAACTATTTGAAGTTTAATGGTTCCTCATTTGTCAACTGATTTGGACTATTAGAACATAGTTATATTTATAATCTATGTGCATAATGTGATGAATGATCAAATTTGTGAAATGCACAATTATGATATGAGTATAAATTTCAAAAATTGTGTTAAAAATATATTTCTTTTACATGCTATGTGGATATATGCACCAATTAAATTGGATTAATCATGATTTGATCTTACAAAGCTAAGGAAAAGGAAGTATAATTGATAATTTGCCTCACAAGATAGCTGGTTTTGAAATTGCTACATTGGTTTACATTGTTTTGAATGAATTTAACATGAATTGATATTTTGTTAAAAATTTATCTCTGAATGTTAGAATTATACACAACATTTTGTGACTACTATTTGATTTAAGGTTTATCCAAATGTTGGAATTGTTCTAAATTTGAATTTGATAGTGATCTTTGTTTTGAATGAAAATTTTGCATTTTGAAAACATGACATCAACTTTATCTGAGTGTATAAAAGATTTATGAAAATTTGTGTAATGATGCTTGGTTTGAAATTGCAATGCATGATTTGCATTTTTTTTAATTTTTTATTTTAAGAAAGTAAAGTTTGACTTGAAATGCATGTATGTTTTACTAATGAGAGTAGCCAATGAGGGTGGGTACAGTGTGGTAATGGCAGGCCTCTAGGTGCTTAGGATTTCTCAATGTATTTTGAGGATTTGTTTCAAATGATTACTTGATGGATTTTGAGATTTGTTTTAAATGTTTTCTTGATGAATTTTAAGGATTTTTTTGGATAGTTTTTCCACGAGATTTTATTACTGCAAAAATTTAGGCGACTCGTGAAAGTTGGCTTGGTCGAGGGTTATTTATAAGACCCCCATTGGTTGCTATGCTAGGAGGTGTAGGTGCCTTCTAATCTACGAAATGATAACATGCCTATATAGCCATTGTTTACGAGTGGGATGTATCATGAAAATACACCACTCAGGTTGATCCATGGTCCACATGATGTATGATGTAGTGCATGAGATATCTATGTACAAATGTAGTGAGATAGGACCCTTTACGTGCATAATATACCACATAGTGATTGAGGCATGTGATGACGCATTGGTCATTCTTGCGAGGCTATGGACCATATATGCCTTTGTGGCTTGTAGTGGGATGTTGTTATATTGAGACTGAAGAGTATTCTCTCTCTCTTTCTCTCTCTCTGTGCGTATTTATATGATAGTTTGATATTTGTTGAGTTTTTTACAAGTGCACGGCCTATTGTAGTGCAACATATGCAAGTACGGGTCAATCCTACAAGGACTCACTTTAAGAATTTGGAGTTTTAATAAAATTTAATAATTCAAAATTTTAACATTAAATGATAGAAATTAACAGAAAGTGCAATTAGACTTCAAATATATGTAATCAATGAAAATTACAGAGGTTCAATTAAAAAAGACAAAAATTTAACTAAAGAAACAAGAAAACTTTACTTCCCTAGATTGATTATCATCAAATACTTTAGATCTGGTCTCTTGAACTTCAATTAGTCTTCATCAGTCTCTTTCTAGTACTTTTGATTGATGATCCACTAGATGGCTTAGGCAGATTCCCAAAAATCTAAGAGATTTGGGCTAAATAAGGATTTTGAGATTTGGATCATTTAGATCACTTTTTGAATTTCAGATTTAAGATCAAAGATGTTAAACAAGCCAAGGTATGTCCTAAGAATGTAATCTAAAAATTAATTAAAGATCTTATGTGAAACAGAGGAATCGAAAGATATTTATTGTTAAGGCTAACTCATTAATTCGGTTAAGCTTTACTTAATTCAATTTAGATTATGCAGTTCCTGGATAACATATCACGGACAAAATAAATCGACAATAGCAGCAAGGACACAGATTCAATTAAAAAGGGGATAGATTAGCAATTTAAGAAAAGTGGCATGGGTAAAACTAACATTTGAGAAATTTTTTTGATTTAAATGAAAAAATAGGGAAAGTTGCCGAAGAAGAAGATGAGGATGGTGATAGAGCAGAAAAGGGAAGAGGAGGAGAAGAAATGGGAGAAAGATGAAAAAGAAAAAAAAAATGGAAGAGGAAACCCGTCTCAAGTTTCCTTCTTTGTGGTTGCCGGTGATGTGTAGATCGCTATGCGGTGGAGCAGAAAAACAGTTGGGTTGCGGCGGGTAGATTCAAACTGAGCGAGTAGACAATGTGCCTAAGACTAGCTCAATTGGTGAGCAGGGAACAACATCGTTGGGTTCTAGGCATTGTCTGGTAGAGCCTTGAAGAGATCGTCGATAGGGATGGAAAGAACTGGGCGTGGAAGTGTGATAGAGGATAGGGTGGACTATGTTGGGCATGGCGGAGGGAACGTGGCTGGTAGTGTTTCAGGAAAACAACAATGATCTGTTTAATGTGATGTTGGGAGATGATGGTGATGGCTTGGAATGAACAGAAAAAGAAGAGGAATTGTCGATGATGGGTGGAAGATGGGCTAGATGCCCATGCATAGAGGAGGCATAGACTAGGTGATAGAGAAGAGAGGGAACAAAGGTGGAGAGAATTGGGAAGAGGGAGACAAGAAGGCTGGGACATTGGGTGCGATGGACTAATGGTGTTGTGGAAGTCAATTGGCAGAGGTGATGTCTTGGAAGGGGCTGGGCAGTGGTGTGATATACAAAAAGAGTGAAGAGATGGAGGGGGATGGCTAGGAACGTGAAGTGAAAAACAATAAATGAAAGGAAATAAAAGAAATGAAGAAAACAAAAGTAGACGATGGTTGATGGGAGAGCTGGGAAGAAACAAAACAGAGATAGAGGATGGTTACGAGTGAGAGTGAAGAGAGAATTACGACGAACAAAGAGATTAAGAAAAACTATGAGCTGAGTGTAAGGAAACCAAAAGAAAGACTAACGAAAACTAAACCCCCCCTCTCTCAAGCTCCTCACCTTCCCTCTTATATAACTTTTCTTTCTAAAGTCTTCATGCCTTCTAATTTTGAGGAGTTAGTTTCCCACTAAGAAACTTCTTCTTCATTCCAAATCTTGTCCATGATCTCCTCTCCTCTTATTAGAACTCTTTTTCTTTTAGGAAACCATTCAATCTTGCTTTGTGATTAATCTGGTTCATTCAGTACCCTCTTAAGTGATCTGCACCATTGGTCATTTAACCATACATTAAGCATCTGATTAGCTTGCATGATCATTTGACTATTAAATTTGATAAATTATGGTTGGATGGTCACTTAACCATACATTAAGCATCTGATTAGCTTGCATGATCATTTGACCATACATTAAGCATACATTAAGCATATAAAATTAATTAGGGTCATTTAACCATACATTAAGCATCTGATTAGCTTGCATGATCATTTGACTATTAAATTTGATAAATTATGGTTGGATGGTCACTTAACCATACATTAAGCATCTGATTAGCTTGCATGATCATTTGACCATACATTAAGCATACATTAAGCATATAAAATTAATTAGGGTCATTTAACCATACATTAAGCATCTGATTAGCTTGCATGATCATTTGACTATTAAATTTGATAAATTATGGTTGGATGGTCACTTTGAGCTAAAATCACATTTTATATAAAAATCATCAAACTAATGAGTTAGATGATCTAATTAAATGCTAAACTAGGGGTCTTTTGAGCAAAATTAAATACTTAACGATGGTTTGCACATCTTTCAATATGTTTGTGCTACATTCAGATTGGATAGTACTGTATATGTTTTGACCTGGGTTTCTGCAACACATTTTGTAATACATTTTTCAAAGGCAAGACCCTTAGTAGTAAAATTTTTTTGCAAAACAAAGTAGCGAAAATTCTTTTCTTTAGAACTTGTTTTGAAAAACCGAAGTCATCACTTCATACATAAGTAGAATTTTTGCATAAGCTAAAATTCCATTGAAGGAATATACTTTTATTAAATTTCAAAATCCATCCAATGGTTCACAGTACAGCACAAATCCATTACAATACTTGTCCAAATTACATAATCCAAAACCCAAAGCTCACCATACAATGAAACTCTCATTACAATACAATACTCTCGAACAAAACAAAATACATGTCTTTAAGGGGTACACCTTGATGATTATTCTCTTCAAGTCTTCTACAGTCTTGAGCTCCTAACTCCCCTTCTCTGTATCTCAGATATTGTAAACATTCAAATATTTAAAATATCTCAACAAGCGATGCTTGGTCAGGGATTCAAGAAGCATAATAATTTGACAGTATAATTCTAATACTTCATAACCTCGTTATTCTTAAACATGCTTATGTATCAAACTCTTTACTTTGTAATATATGTACATCCTTATACATACATACTGTACATGGATAAATCTAGCAAATTTATGAAAGTAGTCAAATAACATTTCCAATTAAGCTAATCAATTCTTTTCACTATGAGAAATCAGTATTTCAAATAGTCCTATACTTGGAATTTCCCTTCTTAGGAAATATAGGTAATATACAATTACCTGACATTTCATCATGGCAAAACATAAGGCATTTCACAATGCCTATCTCATATGCATCATAGTGCAAAATAATTAAAGGACTACCATGCTGCAGTTTGATCTATACTAGTGCGTGAGGATAACTGCCTGCTCACCACTGATGCTATGGGGGAAAATATTGTGTCGCTGCCCATATGGGGAGATAGAACTTTCATAGTTATGGCTTTCCCATAATTGCCCCACCCAACTTTTAGCGTCTCATAGGGCAAGGTATCATCAAATCATCAAATTTTGGGAAGCGGGTGACCAAGCTTATGCCTATTTAAACCAAAACCACAAGCCTCTATGTTTGTATGTAAAATAGGTTTCATACATATCAGACAATCTGTTTGTTTACTTAGAGGTAGAATATCTTCTACTTCCATATTCACTTAGAGTCTTTCCCTCAAGTCTAACTTAACCCATTTCATATGTGTTTGGTTGGATCATAAGGGTTTTAGGGAATTTAACACCAGTATTAACAGTACACTTGCCAACATAAGATCATGTATTCAAGATGTACATTCCATGTAGATGCATTCATAAAATCCTCCCACCTTTAAGGAGTGATCCATCACTTCAAACCTTCCATGATCCTGATTGACATATGTAATCTATAAATCTATACATATTATCAATATTTATACAATCTGAATAATCCTATTTATATTCTTAGTCTAATCTTGTCCTTTGATATAAAGGATATAGACCTTTTGTCCTATCATGATTTATCTTCCTCATATAGTGTTTATCCTATTGATCAATAGATCTGATGGTTAGAATGATCTTCTAATCTTTCATATCTAAGTATTTTCTATCCTAAGTCTTCATGTATTCCTTTCTATGATCTTGATCTTTCATAGATCCTTTAATCAACAATTTATCCTTTTTGATAAAGATTAAGGGCTTAGATCTTCTATCATCTAGTCCTTCTTTGATCTATGTTCAGTTGTTTGATCATCCCTAAGGAGGATGATCTTGGTTCTCTTCCTTGAATCATATTTGATCAAGGGTTCAGATCTTCTATTCTATTTGATCTGAGATCTTCTAAATTACAAGCAATATATATATCATCATCATCATCAAGAAGTATTTATTTCTTTTTGTTGTTCTTGATCATTCAAGATCCCATGGATCTTGTTTGATCATCCTTATCTTACTTACAATTTTTATTAGGGTTAGGTAATTTACTAACCTTTTATGCTCTTATTATTATTATTAACGAGTTAATGTTTTACTGGTTGAAGGTAAATTATTTGATCTTAAGTCTAGACTGCTCCTCTTATTTCCAATTGGCTAAGGCTTACTACCTGAATGGTTGAACACAAAGCGGTTACTTCAATCCTCATGTAAGGAGGCGTTTAGAGCTCACAAATGTCAACGGAAGGTAGGGGAAGAGTGAGGGTCTATTAGATAACCCCCTTAACTACCATGTTCAGCATTCACTAGAGTGACCTTAGCTCAACCTTTCATAAGGTTCCTATGAGCATTGTAACCCTAAGTACTCTTTCTAATTGATTTTAATTAAATTCATGAACATTTAAAATATCATTCATGGAGTTTATTATTTTCCTAGTTTGGGCTAAGGATTTGATAATCCTTATATTGTCATACTAACTATAGCCCTTACTAACATTAAGTCAAAGTCATTCACTCATCTTAATTATTCATAAATCTCTATATTCCATTAGTTTACATTTTTGGTGATTTATGCTCATTATATCTTAGCATTTGAATTTACTAATAAAAGTTTGACAATAAATAAATCATAATCTTTAAAGCATAAATCTAATAAAATTTTAACAACATTTTACACTAACATGCTTCCTATTTAACTTAACTTAATGAAATAAAACTATACTTAAACTAGCATGCTCCTAAGTTATGAAATACATAGAATTTTACTACTAATCTAATAACATATAAAGCATAGCATGCTCACATTTAAGAATTATACAATCATGCTTCCTAATTTACAACATAAATTACATTTAAAATTCTATTATCAAATAAAAGATAATTTAACTATTAGATTAAGATTATTAAAAAGTTTTACTTATGATCCAACCATTAGATCTTAGATCCTTTTCTTTTCAATCAAGGGTTTTAATTAATTTTAGGGCTTTTACTCCATTAAGGTCCAAGATCATTTCCCTTTGTTTTTTTTATCATATTCAATCCATGATCTAAATGGATTTCATCATAATATCATTTATTCAATCAATCCCAAGGGTTTGATCATACTTGATCTTATTGATCAAGCGGGTCTCTTTATATTTTTAGGGTTTTTCTACCATAAAGGGTAAATCTCTCAATTTATCTTAGATTTGTCCAAATAAATCATGGATATCACTTTATTTCAACATTATATCATTAGTAAATCAAATCCCCAAGATGCGATCATCTCAAATCTTGAAGATCATGAAAATTAGAAGCTTAATTGTTGAAAATAGAAAGTTTCTAGAATTTTTTTTATATCAATATTATGGTTTCAGAAGAAAATAGACATTATAAGCTTTCTATAGCTTCTTGCCGATCTCAATTTGGAGATCAGATGACTCCACAATTGATGATTAAAGTTCACAGTCATTCCTAGGGTCTAGATCTGATCTAGACCTAGCAAAACAGACGACTGGGATCAGTCGGACAGATCTGATCAAGCAGAATGGTTGTTGCGTACCCTCATCGGGATGCATGCGGTAACATGCTCCCCCATGACCAGTGCTGTCACGTGGTTGTTCCGTTGGGACGATGTGGCACGCGATGCGCGCGCAGAGATGCTCCTACAGGGCATGTTTTCGTGTACCGTTTTGCAGCGCGTCCCAGGATCCAATCTCCTTAGGAAGATCAAACAGTCCACTTTGGACTGTCCAATCAATTCCTTCACAATTAAGGGATCAAAACTTAATAAAAATTCTTGAAATTTCTACCCTAGGGGTTTTGAATCCTTCTAGATCGATTGGATGAATTAGATTTTCCATTTGAGCCCTCCATCATCCAGAATTGAAGGGTTCTTACCCTTGATTTTTTTTTTTTTTACCTAAACTTAATTTTAGAAAAATAAAATTTACATAAAATAACATGAAACAAGTGTGGAAAGGCTTTCCACATACTTGATTGGAGAAAAGCTTTAGTTTTACTGTCCAAATTAAAAGAATACCCCCTTGATGATAAGATAACCCATGAATTGCTTGTCTTGTGATTTCTCGCTGTTTGAACTATTGGTTCTTGAAATTGATTTGGGGGTTTTGTACATAAGGTAGTCTAGGGTCTTATGGATGGTGGGATTTGTGAGTTTTGATTTGGAATAGAGTGCCTAATTGAATTTAGGTCTCTTGTTCCAATTTAGAGAGAGGAGAGAGAAAGTGAAAGAAGAGAGATTTTGGGAATTTTTGAAAATTGAGAAGGAATCTAGATCTATTTTTTTAGGGTAAGCAAGATGATTTCGTGGGAATTTTAATGAAATTTTTTGGAGGGGTATTTATAGGTGTTTTGCATTTTTCATAATTACTTGTAATAATTATGTTTTAATTCTTTTAAATATTAAATTCACATTAGATCCTCCACTACCACCTCCTTCTCCACTAGCAGCTAGTAGTGATTTGACCACTCATTACATATTTTCTGGCTGTTAGATTCATTTGTGGGCCCCTTGTGCGCCCCACGGGGGTGTGAAAGGACCATTTTACCTTTTATGGAGAAAAATTCATTTTATTCTCCCAAACTCGGAATTCATCGTACTTAGTGGCATTGGAATCATATTTCTAGGTACATTCTAAATACTAATGTCTTAGGTCTTGGTTATGGGTAAAATTATCATTTTACCTTTTTATTAATAAAAATAAAGAAAATTAGGGATTTTTCATTTTAACTTGGAATTGAATGTACTTATGTCATTTTGATCGGTTTTTAGACATTCATAATTTCTAAGTTTTAAATCAAATTTTAATCTCTATAAAAAGAGATTTTCGAATAACCTAATATTCTAGCCCTAAATTTCTAAAAACTCAAACTTTATTGATTTTCTCACTCAATTTACAAAAAAATTGGGGTTGTTACATTCTTTCCCCCTTACAATAATTTTGTCCTCAAAATTTGTAATACAATAACTTAATCAAATAGACTAGGGTGTATCTTCCTCATTTCTACTTCTATTTCCCACGTGGCTTCCTCAATAGAGTGATGTTGCCATAGGACTTTGAATAGCGGAATGGTTTTGGTCCTTAACTTTTGTTCCTTGCGGTCCAAGATCCATATCGCCTTCTCTTTGAAGGTTAGGTCTGGCTTTAGCTCTTCTGACACCCTTTGAAGTACATGGGTGTCATCTTGTAGGTATTTTCATTGTACAGATATGTGAAAGACATTGTGTATTTCTAAGAGTTGGGGTGGTAAGGCTAATTTGTAAGCTACTGGACCAACTCTTTCTAGGATTTCAAATGGACCGATGAATCTAGGACTAAGTTTTCCTTTGCTTCCAAACCTCATTACTCCCTTGACTGCTGATACTTTCAAAAATACAAGCTCCCCCACATCAAATTCTAGGTTTCTATGTCTTTTATCTGCTTAAATCTTCTATCGACTGTGTGCTATTAACAACCTATTCTATATAATCTAACCTTGTATGTACATTGTTCTACTAGTTCTGACTTTATTAGCTTTCTTTCTCCAACTTCACTCCAACAGGTTGGTGATCGACATGGCTGTCCATACAATGCTTCATATGGTGCCAAACTAATACTTGCTTGAAAACTATTGTTATATGCGAATTCTACTAATTGAAGATGTTCATCCCAATTATCTTTCCAATCCTACGCACATACTCTCAACATATCTTCTATGGTCTAAATAGTCCTTTCTGATTCGTCTATTTGAGGGTGAAATGCTGTACTGAATTTAAGTGAGGTCCTCAAGGCTTGTTTTACACTCTTCCAATATCTTGAAGTAAATCTTCCATCCCTATCAGAGATGATGGATAGTGGAATCCCATGAAGACTTACTATTTCTTTGATGTATAACTTAGCTAAACTATCAACTGACTGGTTCTGCCTAATTGGAAGGAAATGTGCTAACTTTGTTAACCTATCCACAATCATCCAAATCATGTCATGACCTACTCGGGTCCTTGGCAATCCTGCTACGTAATCCATAGTGATGTTGTCCCATTTCCATTCTAGAAGTTCCAGTGTTTGTAACATTCTAGTTGGTCTTTGGTGTTCAACTTTTACTTGTTGACAATTTAGACATTTAGCTACAAAATCCCCTATTTCTCTTTTCATGCCTTGCCATCAAAAGTTTATTTTCAAATCCTGATACATCTTTGTACCCCCAAGGTGTATGGAAAATTTTGACTGATTGGCTTCTTGTAACAGTTCTTTTCTCAAGTCTGTATTTAAAGGAACCACCAATCTCTCTTGAAAACATATACCCCCATCTATACCCTTACAAAATCCTTTCTTTTTACACAATTCTTGTGTTACTGCATCTTCTTCTTAGGCTTTAAGGATTCTTTCTACAAAAGCTAATTTAATGGTGATGTTTGTGAGTATAGCTCTTGGCTATCTACTTAATGCATTAGCTACTACGTTTGCATTTCTAGGATGTTATTAGATGGTGAAATCGTAGTCTTTGATATATTCTATCCATCTTCTTTGTCTCATGTTCAAATCAGCATGAGTGAAGATGCATTTGATACTTTTATGATCTGTGAATAAACTGAATTTTTCTCTATACAAAGAGTGTCTCCAAATTTTCAATACAAAAATTACAGCTGCCAATTCTAGGTCATGTACTAGGTAATTTATTTTACTTTTCTTCAATTGTCTAAATGCATAAGCAATGACCTTCCCATTTTGCATCAATACACCTCCTAACCCTTTGACTGAAGCATTACAATATATTTCATATCCCCCACTTCTTGATGACAAAGTCAATACTGGTGTTGTAGTTAACTTCTTCTTTAGCTATTGGAAACTATTTTTACATTCTTCTATCCAAGTGAATTGTAACCCTTTTCTAATCAATGTAATCAAAGGAAGGGCTATACAGGAAAATCCTTGAATGAATCTACGGTAGTATCTTGCCAGTCCAAGAAAACTACTTATTTCTATTACTATCTTAGGTTTCTCCCAATTCATTATTGCTTCAACCTTCGTGGGGTCCACTTCTACTCCATTCTTGGAAATTACATGACCCAAGAAATTGACCTTCTCTAACCAGAATTCATACTTACTAAATAGTTTATGTGTTCTGAGAGTATTTAGTACAATTCATAAGTGTTTTTGATATTCCTTGATACTGGTAGAGTAAATCGGTATATCATCAATAAATACAATCATAAATTTATCCAAAAATTCCTTGAAGATTCTGTTCATCAGATCCATAAACACTGTAGGTGCATTGGTCAGCTCAAAAGACATGACTAGAAACTCATAATGCCCAAACCGAGTTCTGAATGTTAATTTGGGTATGTCTTCATCCTTAATACGCAATTGATGATATCCTAATGTAAGGTTGATTTTGGAAAAGACCTTAGCAGATTGGAGTTGATCAAAGAGATCATCAATGCGAGGTAAGGGATACTTATTTTTCACTGTGACATTGTTCAACATTCTATAATCAATGCACAATCTCATAGACCCATCCTTCTTCTTTGCAAATATTACTAGTGCTCCCCATGGTGAACTACTTGGTCTAACAATTCCTGTAATTGACCTTTCAACTCTGTTGGGGCCAGCCTATAAGGTGCTTTAGAAATTGGAGTTGTACTAAGAATTACTTCAATGGTAAACTCAATTTCTCTATGTGGGGTAATCCTAGGAGTTCTTCTGGAAAAACATAATGGAATTCCTTGACTACTTTAATTTCTATTATCCTAGGCTATTCAACATCTAAAGAAACTACTATTGCTAGAAATGCCTAACACCCCTTGGACATATGTTTGATAGCCTTCATAGCTAAGATAATGGATTTGTTTAAGTCATAGTGTTTCCCATACAGTACTAATACTTCCTCACCCGGTGTGCTAAATGTGATTTTCTTCTTGTGATAGTTGATAACTACCTAGTATTTTGCTAATTAGTCCATACCCAATATGATGTCAAAGTCCACCATGTTCAGTAAAATGAGGTCTATGTCCATTCTTTTTCCCAATACTTCTACCTGTACATTATGCAAGTATTCTTATAGTTTAACTATTTTTCCAACTAGAGTTGTTACATCTAGATTAAATTCCAAGTTTTTTAGTAATAATTATATACTGGATGCAAATACACAAGATATAAAGGAATACATAGATCCAGAATCAAATAGTACTTTGGTGTAGTTGTCAGCTACAAGTAATGTACCTTCATTCATCACATTAGATGGTCTAGCCTAGTCGTCAGTGATGGAAATACTTACCTTAGTGTCGAGGGGCAATTTCTGTTTTTGCCTCCTTAACCGCCAGTGGTTTGGTATAGTAGGTGGCGATGTGCCCATACTCCCCACAATTATTGCATTTGATTGGAAACAGTTGTGGTTGTTGTTGTGCATGTCTAGGGCATATATTGCCTTGGTGAAATCTTCTCATCTTGGACATGGTCGTCTATTTTGCCCTTATGCCTTGTTCCTCTGATTTCTTTGGGGCTTAAAATTGTTCTAAGGTCTTTTATTCTTTTGAAAGGGCTTTGGATTATAGTTTCCTCTTCCACCAAACTTGTTGGTTTGACCCTTCTTGTATTCTTCTTCAAACTTGGAAGCCTTTTCCACACACTCCACCAAGGTCGTAGGTTTAGTACAAAGTACCTTTACTTTCAGCCCTGGGTGTAGCCCTTCTATGAATCGATTCACTGTGTGTTTCAATGTTACACACATGAGTCGCAAATCTCCTTAACTGTGTGAATTTATTATCATATTATACCACTGACATGTTCCCTTGTCTAAGTTCCAGAGACACTATATGCTTTCTTGCTTGTACATGAGAAGGAAAATATTTGTGGTTGAAGACTTTCTTAAATTCCTCCCATGTGGTATCTTCAAAATTTGAGAAGAAGGTATTGTTAGCTGATCTCCACAAAAATGCAGCTTCTTGTTTTAATAGATAGGTGGCAAACTTAACCTTCAACTCTGGAGGAGTACGTAGTGCAGTAAAGGTCCTTTTTACTTCATATATCCATTCCTCAGCCTTCTCAGCTTCACCCTTGCCATTGTACACCATAGCCATCTTTTGAAATCTCTCCATCATTTTGTCAACTTTTTCTGGTGCTAATGGAGACTTTCTAACTTCTTCACTTCATACAAGGGAAGATTGACCCTGTACTAGTGTGGGAGTAGCTGGGGTTGGTGTTGGTGTATTGTGTCTCACTTCAGGTTGAGCCTAAGCCTAAGCCTAAGTACTTGATATCTCTACTAGAAATGATGAACTTTGGGGTTATTGAATGTGAGGAAGAAGGTTCCTTAATACCCTTGTTACCATCTCTTCCACATTATTCATGGTTAATCTCTCTGTATTGTCTTCTGAAGTATGCTGAGCTATTTGCCTTGTGACACTCTTCGGTGAAATCTGCTCATAAACCAAAATTTCTATCAATGTTCTATACAACTACTTCTATCTTAATCAAAAATTGGATTATCATCTCTCCTTTGGACATATTTGTACTGTACTATGACTGGATGAATGGCTTTCATACCAATTGTTGCGACTTGGGTTTTTATAACACATTTTGTAATACATTATTCAAAGGCAAGGCCCTTAGTAGTAAAATTTCTTTGCAAAACAAAGCAATGAAAATTCTTTTCTTTAGAACTTGCTTTGAAAAATGCAAGTCATCACTTCGTAAATAAGTAGAATTTTGTACAAGATAAAATTCCATTGAAGGAATATACTTTTATTAAATTCCAAAATCCATCTAGTGGTTTAAAGTATAGCCCAAATCCATTACAATACTTGTCCAAATTACGTAATCCAAAACTCAAAGCTCACCATACAATGAAACTCTCATTACAATACAATACTCTCGAATAAAACAAAATACATGTCTTCAAGGGGTATACCCTGATAATTATTCTCCTCAAGTCTTCTACAGTCTTGAGCTCCTAACTCTCCTTCTCTGTATCTCAGATATTATAAACATTCAAACATTTGCAATATCTCAGCAAGCTATGCTTAGTAGGGGATTGAAGAAGCATAATAATTTGACAGTTTAATTCTAATACTTCATAATCCCATTATTTTTAAACATACTCATGTATCAAAATCTTAACTTTGTAATATATGTACATCCTTATACATATATATTGTACATGGATAAATCCAGCAAATTTATGAAAGTAGTCAAATAACATTCCCAACTAAGCTAATCAATTATTTTCACTATGAGAAATCAGCATTTCAGCTAGTCCTATATTGGGAATTTCCATTCTTGGGAAATACTGGTAATATACAATAACCTAGCATTTCATCGTGCCAAAACATAAGACATTTCACTATGATTATCGCATATGCATCATAGGGCAAAATAATCAAAGGACTACCATGCTGTAGTCTGATTCGTCCTAGTGCACTTGGATAATTGCCCTATTCACCACTGATACCAGGGTAAAAAATATTGTGTCATTGCCCATATGGGGAGACAGGACTTTCACAATGGTGGCCTTGCCCCACCTAATTTTTAGCCTCTCATAGGGCAAGGTATCATCAAATCATCAAATTTCAGGAAGCGGGTGGCCAAACCCTCATAACTCCCCTAGCAAAGCATCCCCAGGCTTATGCTTATTTGAAATAAAACCACAAGCTTCCATGCTTATATGTAAAATAGGTTTCATACATATTAGACAATTTGTCTGCTTACTTAGGGTTGGAATATCTTCTACTTCCATATTCACTTAGATTCTTTTCCTCAAGTCTAACTTAGCCCATTTCATATGTGTTTGGTTGGATCATAATGGTTTCATGGGATTTAATACCAGTATTAACATTACACTTGTCAACATAAGATCATGTATTTAACATGTACATCCCATTTTGATGTATTCATAAAATCCTCCTGCCTTCAAGGAGTGATCCATCTCTTCAAACCTTCCATGATCCTAACTGACATATGTAATATGTAAAGCCATACATACTATCAATATTTATACAATCTGAATAATCTTATCTATATTTTTAGTCTAATCTTGTCCTTTGATACAAAGGATATAGACCTTTTATCCTATCATGATCTATCTTCCTCAGATAATGTCTATCCTATTAATCAATAGATCTGATGGTTAGAATGATCTTCTAATCTTTTAGATCTAAGTATTTTCTATCTTAAGTCTTCATGTATTCCTTTCTTTGATATTGATGTTTCATAGATCCTTTGATCAACAATTTATACTTATTGATAAGGATCAAGGACTTAGATCTTCTATCATCTAGTTCTTCTTTGATCTAAGTTCAGCTATTTGATCATCCCTAAGGAGGATGATCTTATATTCTATTTGATCTAAGATCTTCTAAATTACAAGCAATATATATATATATATCATCAAGAAGTATTTATTTCTTTTTATTGTTCTTGATCATTCAAGAGCCCATGGATCTTATTTGATCATCCTTATCTTACTTACAATTTTTTATTAGGGTTACTTAATTTACTAACCTTTTATGCTCTTATTATTATTATTATTATTATTCAACGAGTTAATGTTTGACTGGTTGAAGGTAACTTATTTCATCTTAAGTTTAGACTACTCCTCTTATTTCTAATTGGCTAAGGCTTAGTAGCTGAATGGTTGAACACAAAGTGATTATTTCAATCCTCATGTAAGGAGGTGATTAGGCCTCATAGATGTCAACGGAAGGTACGGGAAGAGCGAGGGTCTATTAGAGAATCCCCTTAACCACCATGTTCAACATTCACTAGAGTGACCTTAACTCAACCTTTCATAAGGCTCCTATGAGCATTTTAACCCTAAGTACTCTTTCTAATTAATTTTAATTAAATCCATGAACATTTAAAATGTCATTCATGGGGTTTATTATTTTCCTAGTTTGGGCTAAGGATTTGATAATCCTTATATTGTCCTGCTAACTATAGCCCTTATTAACATTAAGTCAAAGTTTTGACAATAAATCATAAAATTTAAATTATAAATCTAATAAAATTTTAACAACATTTTACACTAACATGCTTCCTATGTAACTTAACTTAATGAAATAAAACTACACTTAAACTAGCATGCTCTTAAGTTATGAAAGACATAGAATTTTACTACTAATCTAATGGAATCATGCTTAAACTTCAAATTTAAACTAACATGGCCCGAAGATAATTTAATCTATCAACCTATTATAATAATCTAATAACATATAAAGCATAGCATGCTAACATTTAAAAATTATACTATCATGCTTCCAAATTTACAACATAAATTACATTTACAATTCTATTATCAAATAAAAGATAATTAAACTAATTAGATTAAGATTATTAGAAACTTTTACTTATGATCAAACCATTAGATCTTGGATCTTTTACTTTTAAATCAAGGGCTTTAATTAATTTTTGGGCTTTTACTCCATTAAGCTTCAAGATTATATCCCTTTGTTTTTGGTCATATTCAATCCAAGATCTCAATGGATTTCATTATAATATCATTCATTCAATCCATCCAAGGGTCTGATCATACTTGATCCTATTGATCAAGTGGGTCCCTTTGTATTTTTAGGGTTTTTCTACCATAAAGTGTAGATCCCTCCATTTATCTTATATCTATCCAAATAAATCATGGATATCACTTTATTTCAAGATTATATCATCAGTAAATCAAATCCCCAATATATGATCATCTCAGATCTTGAAGATCATGAAAATTAGAAGTTTAATTCTTGAAAATAGAATGTTTTAAAATTTTTTTTATTTATCAATATTATGATTTTAGAAGAAGATAGACATTATAATCTTTCCATAGCTTCTTTCTGATCTCAATTTGGAGCTCAGATGACTCCACAATTGATGACTAAAGTGCACAGTCATTCCTAGGGTCTAGATTTGATCTGGGCCCAGCGGAATGGATGATTGGGATCAATCAGATGGATCTAGTCAAGCAAAATGGTTGCCGACCACCCATCACCCGGATGCACACGGTAATGCGCTCCCTTGTGGCTTATGTTGTCAAGCAGTTGTTCTGTTGGGATGATGTCGCATGTGGCGTGCTTGCACAGAGACGTTCCCCCAAGACATGTTTCCATGTGGCGTTTTGCAGTGCGTCCAGGGATTCGATCTCCTTAGGAAGATCGGACAGTCCACTTTGGATAGTCCAATCAATTCTTTTACAATTAAGGGCTCAAAACTTAATAAAAATTCTTGAAATTCCAACCCTAGGGGTTTTGGACCCTCCTGGATCAATTGGGTAGCTCAGAATTTTCATCTAAGCCCTCCATTGTCCAGAATTGAAGGGTTCTTACCCTTACTTGATTTTTATTATTTTTAACCTAAACTTAATTTCAAAAAAATAAAAAATACGTAAAATAACGTGAAACAAGTGTGGAAAGGGTTTCCACCTATCTGATTGGAGAAAAACTTCAGTTTTGCATTCCAAATTAAAAGAATACCCACTTGATGATAAGATCCCACGAATTGCTTGTCTTGTAATTTACGGTTGTTTGAACTGTTGGATCTTGAAACTGCTTTGGGAGTTTTGTAGATATGGTAGTCTAGGGTCTTATGGATGGTGGGATTTGTGTGTTTTGATTTGGAGCAAAGTGCTTAATAGAATTTAGATCTCTTGTTCCAATCTAGAGAGAGGAGAGAGAAAGTGAAAGAAGAAAGATTTTGGGATTTGGAAATTCGGGAAGGAATCTTGATCTAGTTTTTCAAGGTAAGCAAGATGATTTTATGGGAATTTTAATGAACATTTTTGGAGGGGTATTTATAGGTGTTTTGCTTTTTTCATAATTGCTTGTAATAATTATGTTTTAATTCTTTTAAATATTAAATTAACATTGGATCCTCCACTACCACCTCCTTCTCCACTAGTAGATGGTAGTGGTTTGACCACTCATTACATGTTTTCTGGCCGTTGGATTAGTTTGTGGGCCCCACGGGGTGTGAAAGGACAATTTTGCCCTTTTATAGAGAAAAATCTATTTTGTTCTCCCGAACTTGGAATTAAGCATACTTAAGAATCATATTTCTGATTAAATTCTAAATATTGATGTCTTAGATATCAATTATGGGTAAAATTACCATTTTACCCTTTTCTTCATAAAAATGAAGAAAATTAGGGATTTTTCATTTTAACTCAGAATTGAATGTACTCAGTGTCATTTTGATAGGTTTTTCAAGTACATTCATAATTTATATGTTTTAAATTATGTTTCAATATTTATAAAAAATAGAATTTCAAATAACCTAATATTCCAGCCCAGAATTTTTGAAAACTCAAACTTTATTGATTTTCTTACTCAATTTACAAAAAAAATTGGGGTTATTACAATGTATATATCATAGTTTGATACTTTCACCATCTTTCATTATGTTTTGTGTTACACTGAGATTAAATAGTAATGTATATATGGATGTTTGATGTTTTGTGCATATCTCAATATAGTTTTTTGTGTTTTCTCATTAAATTGAGCATTTGAGATTGACTATGATTTAAACGAAATGCATTGGAATAGATGCATTGAGATTTTATACTTATATTGTACATACTAAAATTCAACTCTGGATTGAAAATCGTTATATGGATATGTTTCATGAGCTTATGAGTATGAGAAATGCCTTATGTTATTCAAACTGAATTATAGATTGGCATGGTTTTTCTTTGATACAAATGCCTTTCAATTTTGTACTGAAGACATATGTGATTTGATTTCATCTTGGACGGGATACTATTAGCTTATGAATCTATAGATTACATCTTGTTTTACTTAAAGCTAATTTGGAAATGGAATGAGTTCATTTTAATAAAGCGTGGAATTTGTATTTATATCATAGATAGTGTTTTTACCTATGTATGCATCTTGTTCCACCCACATAACTACAAGCTAGCTAAGATAGTGTATTTGTTTGTAATATCTCATATTTGATGAAATATAATAGAAGGAAGAAAGTAGAAGATATTTGTTGAATTTATATACACATTTAAGTCATATAACACCTAAAATGTAATAAAGGCCATTTTTTAAACTAGTGCCTTTAGCCCACCTTAACTTATTTTTTGCTAGTTAATTTTTTGAGCCTCTATAGTATAACCTTTTCTTTTAAGCCAATTAACCATTACCCATTTCAACCCTATAATATATCCATTACCATTGTGTTTTAGAAATATATAGTGACAGTTGGAAATATCTTGATGAAGTTCATGAGATGAATATTAAAATGGTTTAAAGAGGAATATATCATAAATGGAAAAAGGCTATTCTAAAAATCAAGTGAAAAAAACAAAAAGAAAGGAAAGAAAGAAAAGAGAAAGCCAATGAAAAGTCAAATGTTAATTCTCATGTGTGAAAGAAGATTTTGATTATTTTAGTAAAAGACCTTTACATATTCTTTAGAACATTTTGTTTACCTTTATACCATTTTTTGATCATCTTGTAAGCCTTACATTTCATACTAGTGACATACCTACCTTGACCTTAGGAGTGGTATGGATTGGATATGGAATTGAATGAGGAGGGATGATGGTAGAGTTCAATATTCTTAATAGTTGGTATTTTTTCAATGAGACTATTTATCATTTTTTGAGTTACTGTTCTTACTTTATTGAATTTGTGAGACAAATTGCCTTTTATAAACATTATTTCACTCCCGTATTGATGAGAATTTTTAGTACCCACTTTAGAGTGACTTCTTTGTGAGTGTTTATTGTATCGTGTAAGATTTGAAGTTGAAGCATATTTTTGAACTATAATTTAGGTTATAGCTCACTTAGAGACTGAAATTGTATATATATTGGCTAGTCACACAAACATTTCAAGGCTTGATTATTGATCGATTATTTTTAGCACAAGGGTAGAATGTCAAACTATTGTTCATTTTTAATAACATGCTAAAGCTCGTTATTTAATGTACAGTCAAAAGGAAAAAATTCTTTAAGAAAAATGAAGGAATTACCATTCAACTTTTGTATTTTGAAATGTTTACGAGTATCATCTCTAGAAACCCTTATGAGACTATAACTCATTTACTAGGATTTAAAGGCTTTCTGAATATGCTAAGCGCAGATGACAGCACCTTTGAAAGTGCCTAGAATTCTAGGATTTTTTGTTTTTTGTTTTCTCTTTTGTATTTTTGCTTGAGGACTAGCAAATTGTAAGTATAGGAATATTTGATATACACTTAATTGATCATTAATTATGTTTTATTTTGCATTTTGTAGAATTGTGATATAATTAAGAAAAGTGCATAATTTTAATGTTTTGAAGCCCTAAAAAAAGTTAGTTTAGCATCCAAATAATTTCTTTATCCACATTTCAAAAGTTACACAAGTTGTAAGAAGATAAATGGCCAGATCAATTTAATCAACATTTTGGATTGCCAATCAAACTTAGATTGAAATGGAAGGCTTAGATCAATCTAGGATGAACTTTGGATGATCTAGATCAAATCTAAAAAAGCAATGCTCACGTTTCAATAATTTTTTACCACAAATGGTTGAATGTCTAAAGATTCCATGATTAGAAGCGGATTGGTGAAGATCAACAATAATCTAAATGATCTATCCTTGGACAGTCAATATCACTCTAAAAGTATATTAAAATGTGATGTTTCAAGCATGACTAGTTATAAATGTGAGGGATTCATCATCCTAGAGGAGTTCAATGGATTGGGTTACCCAAATTCATCATTGTTATACAAAATAGAAAGATGCTCAATTTCAGACATTTTGGATGTTTGAGATTAAATATTGAGAATGGATTAGAGATTAGAGGACTAGACATCCCAGATGCATGCTTTGATGATCAACAGAGGACTAGCCAGAACATTTTAAAGTTTTGAAGTGAAAAACATCATGTTAAGATTTCCTATTTTAGAAAAGAAGTGGGTGTTGTTTTTGTATTTGGAAAGAGTTTCCTAAGTTGGAAACACGATGGAGAGATAGCATCTGGTCTGGGAAAGGGGCACATGATGTGTTTTCATTAGATTACTTTATAAAAACATTTGGGCCATTCTTTTATGCAATAAGATAATGATATGCATAAACATAAGCTTTTCTATGGGTTTCCAAGCAAGAGAAGAAGAAGTGAAGAAAAAGAGAAATCAAAGTCACTAGGGGAAGAAGCAGGGAGAAATGACAACTGTCTACAATTTCTACTAGTGATGCTCTCCTTGTACTGTTTCGTTACTATTAGTGCAAGTTCTGTTTCAGTTTTTTTGTTCTGATTTAGTAGATGTTAGGGAATTTCCATGTTATTTGAATGAGTTTTTCTTTTAGTTTTTCATTCTGTGTTTAAATCTAACAATTGATAGTTAATGGAAGTTTGTTATTATAATTTAACTACTATTTTATTTTTACTTTTGAGTTATGTTTCACACTTTACTCCACCACGCCGGTCCCAAGCTCGGATGAAAAAGGAGGAGGGCCTTACATTATGTGCCAGTAGGAAAGGAAGAAGTTGAAGATGATTTTGCTTTTGTTATTTTCTTTTCCTACTTATAAATGAATATGCATTTGTATATTAGTTTGTAAGTAAGAAGAGAAGATAATGAAAATAATCTCCAGCTTCTTTAAAATATGGCAACCATAACACGACATAAATTGAAAACTGACATTCTCTCGAGCTAAGGCATTGCCCATAAGCAACGCATTGCATCAAATTCTAGGTGCAATGAAAAATGGGCAAGGTTTGCTAGGGCATTCCCCTAAAAGCAATGTGTTACATCGAATCCTGAGTGTAGTGGGAAATGGGCAAGGGCTACTAGAGCATCGTCTCGAAAGCAACGCATTGCATCATAAGCTAGGTGCAATGAGAAGTGGGCATGGGTTCATGCCATGCAGGTTGAGAAGTGTGCAGGTAAATAGGCTATCTCAAAGCACAAGATTCGTATCACCATAAGGAATATAGGGACATTGACAAGTAAGAGTCTTGAGTTAATAGATAGGACACAATGTAGGAGAGTCAATGTCACTTACATTGAAGAAACCAAGTGGAAAGGGCTTAAAATCTGAAAAATTGATGGGTCTAAACTCTGGTACATAGAAAATGATAATAACAGAAATGGAATAGGAATAATAGTGGATAAAGAATTAAAGGATAAAGATGTGGAGGTTAAAAGAATTAGTGATAAAACTATAATAATAAAACTTGTTCTAGGAGACCTAATCATAAATGTTATAAGTTCATCTGCACCATAGGTAGGGTTAGAAGATATAATCAAAAGACAATTTTGGGTAGATATGGAGGGAGTCATGCTAGAAATTCCCAACACTGAGGGGATAGTTATAGGAACAGACCTAAATGACCATGTAGGAAAAGAAAAGGAAGGATATGATAGGATATATGGAGGGTATGGTTAGGAGAATGAAATTAGATGGGGGAAACTATCCTTGATTTTGCTTCAGCATATAACCTAGCCAATGCAAATACATTCTTTAAGAAGAGGGATGAACACTTAATAACCTTTAAAAGTGGACTTCATAAAAGCCAAATAGACTTTTTTCTACCAAGGAATACAGAAAGATCAATGTCTAAGGATTATAAGGTGATACCCGGTGAGACTTTAACCTCATAGCTGAGGTTAATGGTTATGGATATCTATATTAAATAATAGAGGAAAAGAAATATGTATCCAAAAACTAAGTGGCAAAACTTAAAAGGCAACAAAATAACCTCATTCACAAATAAGTTAGTGGTAGAAGTAAACACCATGTGTACTAATATGGCTGAGTCCATTAAGTAAGTGGCAAAAGATGTCTTAGGAGTATCTAAAGGTAAAGGGCAATTAGTATAGGAAATGTGGTGGTGAAGTGAAACAGTGCAAAAATTTATTAAAGAAAAATGGGTGTGTTTTAAAGCATGGAAGAAGACTAGAAATAATGAAAACTATGAAGAGTACAAGAAAGCTAAAAAGGTTGCTAAGACTATAGTAAGTGAGGCTAAACTTAAGGCATATGATGACCTCTATAGTAGATTAGGATCAAGAGAAGGTGAGAAAAATGTGTTTAAGCTTACAAAAATAAGAGAATAGAAGGGTAAGGCCTTAGACCATGTTAGGTGCATTAAAAGTGATGATCAAAGGGTACTGGTCAAAGATGATGAGATCAAACAAATATGGGAAACTTACTTTCAAAAATTGTTAAATGTCAATGACTTTGGGAATATAGGGATTGAAATTACTGTCAACCTAAATAACATTGGACATTATAGATATGAACATACGATTAGAATACTTAAAGTGAAAGAGGCCTTTAAAAAGATGAAATCAGGAAAGGCCATGGAGCCCAATGGTCTACCAATAGAGGTTTGGAAGCATATGGGAGATATTGGAGTGGTTTGGTTGATCAAGTTGTTTAGCAAGATTATAAAATCAAAGAAAATGCTGGATGAATAGAGGAAAGGGTCTATTGTAACAATTTATAAGAATAAAGGAGACATATAGAGCTGCATTAATGATTAGGGGATCAAACTTATGAGCACAATATGAAACTTGTTGAAAGAGTGATTGAGAAGAGGCTATGGCATGAGACAAGTGCATCAGACAACCTATGATAGCCCAAGTTTTTCATGATTTTTTTTTTTTTTTTTTTACTTCAAAAGATGGCGCGCCACTAAATCTTTAAAATACAAAAAGGGAAGATTTTTGTTTAAAATTCATTTTTCCAAAAACTTGGATGTCACCTTTATGCTCACACTATACATACATATATATATATATATATAGTTTACTAGAAGATAGAAATTTACTTCTTAAAATAGGACCCATTTGGTGGTTCACTTGTACATCCCCTATAAAATTATATTAAATGTCCAATATCACAATTCAAATGACTAACTACACAATATAAAAGCTTTAATAAAATGTATACCTAAGTGCAGAAGTATGGTTATTGGATTCGTCTTCTTGTGTACATCTTCTCCTGTCTATATGTATCTTAGATATTGTAAACATAAAACATTTACAATATCATAGCAAGCTATGCTTGGTAGGGGAGTTTACGAAGCATGCTAAATCTTAAGATACATTAATTATTCCATAGTAATTAGAGTATTCATTTTTATAGCAATTTTATTGAATGAGATTTACTGTACGTTTCACATTTCAATAATCTATTTATAAACCAAATATCTACGTATTTTATAATCATTAACAATCCATTGATGAATCAATTATTAAAATGTTTCATAATTGTCGATGTCTACATGTTCCATAATTACAAGTAATCCATTGATTTATCAAACATCTTTAATTATTATTTGTTATCTAAATAAATTAATCCAATTTCATGAACCATACTCTGCATAACAGTTCTACCCATTCATATGCCCATATGAAACTTATATGAAACTACGCCCTCAATTATATACATATAGCATATGTACACATATAACTCCGCCAATGATGGTCCCAAGCCTGGATGAAAAAGGAGGAGGGTCCTGCGTTAAGTGCCAGCCGGCAGGGGAGAAGTTGAAGATGATTTTGTTATTTCTTTCTTACAAATAAATATGCATTTGTATATTAGTTTGTGAGGAAGAATTGAAAATCATCTCCCTCTTCTTAAATATGGCAACCCTTGTGTCAGGTAGCCAGCCGGCAAGGGTGAAGCTGAAGATGGTTTTGTTATTTCTTTTTTGCTTGCAAATGAATGTATATTAGTTTGTAAGGAAGAAATGAAAATCATCTTCAGCTTTTAAGATATACGGCACCCCAAATATGATATGAATCGAAAACAGACATTCCCTCAAGCTAGGGCATTCCCCATAAGCGACGAGTTGCATCGGATCTCGGGTGCAGTGAAAAATAGGCAAGGGCTGCTAGGGCGTTCTCCCAGAAGAGACGCGCTACATCGGATCCCGGGTGTAGTGAAAAATGGGCAAGGGCTGCTAGAGAGTCTCCTCGGAAGCGACGCGCTGCATTAGAACCCAGGTGCAGTGAAAAGTAGACATGGGTTCATACCATGGAGGTCAAGAAAGGCAATAGTAAATAGGGTATCACTAGAACATAAGATTCGTATCGCCACATGGAATATAGGGACACTAACTGGCAAGAGTTTG
Organism: Warburgia ugandensis; assembly: GCA_035236585.1. Classification (NCBI taxonomy): domain Eukaryota; kingdom Viridiplantae; phylum Streptophyta; class Magnoliopsida; order Canellales; family Canellaceae; genus Warburgia; species Warburgia ugandensis. The sequence goes on from CP141128.1 coordinate 44,305,549, forward strand.
GAGTTAGTAGACACGATGAAACGTAGGAGAGTCAACATCGCTTGTATCCAAGAAACCAAGTGGAAAGGGGCTAAAGCAAGAGAAATAGATGGGTATAAATTATGGTACGTAGGAATGGAAAATAACAGAAATGGCGTAGGAATAATAGTGGATAAGGAATTAAAGGATAAAGTTGTGGATGTTAAAAGAATCAGCAATAGAATTATAATAATAAAAATTATTCTAGGAGAGCAAATTATAAATGTTATAAGTGCATACGCACCACAAGTAGGGTTACAAGAGATAATCAAGAAACAGTTTTGGGAAGATATGGAGGGAGTCATGCAAGAAATTCCCAGCACTGAGCGGATATTTATAGGTGCAGACTTAAACGACCATGTAGGAAAAGATAAGGAAGGATATGATAGAATACACGGTGGATATGGTATAGGTGAACGAAATGAGATGGGGGAGAATATCCTCAATTTTGCTTTGTCATATAACCTATCCATTGCAAATACACTCTTTAAGAAGAGGGATGAACATTTAATAACCTTTAAAAGTGGACTTCATAAAAGCCAAATAGACTTTTTTCTACTTAGGAATAATGAACAATCTACATGTAAGGATTGTAAGGTGATACCTGGTGAGAGTTTGACCTCACAACATAGGTTAATGGTTATGGATATCCATATCAAAAGATGGAGTAAAAGAACTAAACTTAATACACACCCAAAAACTAAGTGGTGGAACTTAAAAGGAGAGAAAATAACCTCCTTCAAAAATCAGTTGATGGTAGAAGGAAAGTGGACCTATGAAACAGAAGTAAATACTATGTGGATTAATATGGCTGAGTGCATTAAGAAAGTGGCAAAAGATGTCTTAGGAGTATCTAAAGGTACAGGGGTATTAGGAAAGGAAACATGGTGGTGGAGTGAAATAGTTCAAAAAGTTATTAAAGAAAAATGGATGCGTTTTAAAGCATGGCAAAAGATTAGAAATAATGAAAAGTATGAGCAATATAAGAATGCTAAAAACATTGCTAAGAGAATAGTAAGTGAGGCTAAACTTAAAGCATATGATGAGCTCTAAAATAGACTAGGAACAAGAGAAGGTGAGAAAGATGTGTTTAAACTTGCAAAAGTAAGAGAATAGAAGGGTAAGGACTTAGATCATGTTAGGTGTATTAGAAGCGAGGATCAAAGGGTATTAGTCAAAGATGATGAGATCAAACAAAGGTGGGAAACATACTTTCAAAAATTGTTAAATGACAATGGCCCTGAGAATATAGGGATTGAAAATACTATAAATCAAAATAACATGGGGCCTGATGGTATACCAATAGAGGTTTGGAAGCATATGGGAGACATTGGGGTAGTTTGGTTGACCAAGTTGTTTAACAAGATTATAAAATCAAAGAAAATGCCTGATGAGTGGAGGAAAAGTTCTATTGTACCAATTTATAAGAATAAAGGAGACATACAGAGCTGCACTAATTATAGAGGGATCAAACTTATGAGCCACACTATGAAACTTTTTGAAAGAGTGATTGAGAAGAGGCTGTGTCATGAAACAAGTGTATTAGAGAATCAGTTTGGTTTCATGCTTGGGAGGTCTACCATGGAGGTTATTTCCTTACTAAGACAATTAGTAGAGAAATATAGGGAAAGGAGGAAAGACCTCCACATGGTCTTTATTGATTTAGAGAAAGCTTATGATAGAGTCCCTAGAAAGTTAATATGGAGAGTGTTGGGTGGTAAAGGGGTTTCGCAAGGATATATAGACATAATTAAAGATATGTATGAGGGAGCGGTAACAAATGTTAAGACCACTAGTGGTGTGACTGGTGATTTTTCTGTCACTATAGGATTACACCAAGGATCGGCATTGAGTCCATACCTTTTCACATTGGTTATGGATGAGTTAACAAAACATTTGCATGAGGAGATTCCTTGGTGCATGTTATTTGCAGATGATATAGTCTTACTTGATGAGATGAGGGAGGGTGTAAACTTAAAGCTAAGATTATGGAGAGAAGCATTAGAATTTGAAGGATTTAAAATTAGTCGAACTAAGACAGAATATATGGAATGTAATTTTAGCAAGGAGAGTAGGAGCAGAATACCAGTCAAGATTGATAACCAAGAAGTCCCCGCCAAAGACCACTTTCGGTACTTAGGATCAATAATTTATGAGAGTGGAGAGATTGAGAGGGAGGTTATTCAGAGAATTCAAGCGGGTTGGAACAAATGGAGATGTGCATCTGGAGTTTTGTGTGATCAACGGGTGCCACTCAAACTAAAAGGAAAATTCTATAGGATGGCCATAAGGCCGGCCATGCTCTATGGATCAAAATATTGGGCAGTTAAGGAACATCATACTCATAGGATGAGTGTCGCAGAAATGAGGATGTTGAGATGGATGAGTGGTAAGACAAGAAAAGATAGAATTCGAAATGAAAATATTCGAGGAAATTTAGGGATAGCACCAATAGGTAATAAGATGAGGTAGACTAGACTTAGATGGTTTGGACATGTTCAAAGGAGACCAACAATGGCACCGGTTAGAAGAAGTGAGGCAATTCAAGTAGAAAGTTTTAAAAGGGCAAGGGGAAGGCCCAAAAGAACGTGGATAGAAGTGGTGAGGAAAGATTTAAAAACTTTGGGAATAAATGAAGACAAGGTATTTAATAGAGTGGAATGGAGGAATAAGATTCATGTGGCCGACCCCTAATTGGGATAAGGTCTTGATGATGATGATGATATGCACACATATATGGAAATTGTTAAAAGACATACAAAATTATGAATATAATAAATAAGTCTCCTAATCTATATCCCCAAACTATGTTGGGTTTCAGAATCATACCCCTCATCATGTGGCGCTCATAATCATCTAGCCTCTGCTGGTATATCAGTATAATCCTCATGCCCCTCACTATACGAGGTCCACAATCCTCCAGCCATTACTAGGAAAACAATATGAGGCATATCATCATGCCATATCATATAAGGCATCTCATAATGCCATCATATGAGCACCATAGTGCATTAAATATAAGGACTACTATGCCGCAGTCTAAATCCATACAGTGCACTCGGATAACTGCATAATAATCCACCTATACCATCCTCGGTGGAAATCACAATATCCATGTCCATATTGGGGGACCATGGCTGTCATAGTGGCAGTGTTCCCATGATTGCCTCACCCAACTTTTAGCAACACATAGTGCATGGTATCCATAACATAATAAATTTTGGAGAGCGGGTGGCCAAACCCTCATAACTCTCCTAGCATAGCATCCCCAGGCCTACACCTATCTAAAACAAAACTCTCAAGTCTCCATGCCCGGATGTAAAATAATCATAATAGCAGGCAATTTGCCTGTTCATTTATTTCATAACAAGAATAACATCCTCACTTATTTGGTGATAACCCACTAAGGATGTATCCTATAAACCTAAACTCATACATTATCAATACTGACATGGTACCAATGTACTATAAACAAAATTTCACAATTCACATACATGATGTACAAGGCATAAGCATCAATTATAACATGCAATGCTTTTAATTAACATTATTTTCGTCATTACAATTTAAAGCATGTCGAATATCAAGCATACCATTTTAGTTTCATAACATCCATGATTAGAAATAAGATCATGTTTAGAACATGCATCTTATTATTTAGACATGCCGTCTTAAATTTCCACCTACCTTGTGTGACGCGTTCATCAGATTCCACTAGCTCTAATCGCCCTCTTCTTCACAACCGACCATGTGCTTCAATATTATTCAGGTAATTCAATTGAGTTAGAATGCACACAACTGCTATAGGAATAAAAAGAGCAAAACATGTTTTAGGATAAGCAACTTACCTTATTCCCTCTATTGCAAGCTTTATGGAAATACCAATGGCTTTTATGCTGACAACTGTTAGTGAATCCATCAAAGAATAGATGCCCAGGTAAACTAATATGTGTCTGAAGATTTCATAGACATTAGTGGAGGATTCTCACAATGCATGTCATTTTCTATTTCCAAGCATGGATAGATTTTCATTGGGGAACTAATTCTGGTATGAGTGTCATTGCCATTTAGATGGGCAAAGGTGGTTGCAAGAGCTGGATCTATCAAGTCATTAGCAGGCATATAAATAGCCTGGACAGAGGTAATATAACCCTTCTTTGTGGTGGTAATACGTTCTTGCAAGCCTCCAAGATTGGTAGCCAACAGTAGATGGGATATGACCAAGCAAAGTAGACACTTCAGTAGCCACATCCCAGGCATCCCACATATGGTGTTGATAAGTTGAAGGCAGCATTGGAAATGAAACTGGAGAACAATTAGCAGCTCACATAATCTGCTCAGCATGTAAGAAATTTCGAAACAAACTAGCAACCAACAGATCCTGCCTGAATAACCTGTGAAACAAATCATGTGGAAGGACATTCTAGGCAATTGTATCAGTCACTGCTGTGAAGATCTAGTTCAACTCTCCAAGAATTAAGACTCTTATAGTAATCCCCAAAACCTGAGTTGCAGGAACCCAATTCAAAAGCAACGAACTAATAGCTAATGTAACAATTACCAATCCACTTAAAGTCATTCAATGAAAACATCAAACGCAATCCATTCAAAACTAGAATCTAGTAATCTGCCCAAATTCAATACACTAAATCCCCCATGGTGGCCACAAAATCTCCAATCCATCAAAGCCACCCTCAGTAAAGGAGTGAAAATAAGATTTTGCAGACGTGTTGGATCTGCAAGAAATGATTATGACAATGGATGGCATTTACTCTGCCGCTCCTCCCACTTTCTCTGAATAGAAGATGGAGAATAACCAGAAAGAAAAAGAGAAGACAAAAATGAAGAAAATAGAGTGATAAGGAGGAGGAGAGACCGACAGAGAAGGGGGAAGGGATTGGCAGACTGGCACGCTAGTCAGGCAACATTGGCTGGAAGAGGGCGAGATAGAGGGGGAGAGAAGAAGAGGGGTTTTCAGGCCACCGGCGCTGGATTCGTTGCCACCTGGGGTTGTCAAGAACTAAACCCGAGAGGAGTAGAGGAAAAATGGTTCCCACAGTTGGCTGATTAGAGGAGTGAGGGAGAAAGAGGGGGGTTTTTGTGCTTGTTGTGTCAACAATGAGGTGAGCAGATAACTTCGGTAGTTGCGCCAGTGGAAGTTCAAATAGAGGGGAGAAAATGTTAGGTTTCCATGGGGAAAGGAGTAAGTTGCAGGTGAAAGGCAGCCCAGGCGACTAGAGATGGAGAGGACATCGGCATGGTCAACTGGATCAGGCTACGTCGAAGACCGAAGAACGAAGGAAGAGGGGAAAGAAATGAGTGATAGCCGGTGGTCCGACCTTGGTTTGGTTGCCAGTCGAGGAAGGTTGTGTGATGTTGAGGAAGAGGTTTAGGGTTGTTGGTGTTGGGTTTTCACGGTTGGAGGACAGATCGTAGGATCTGTTCTTCTTTTGGAAAGTCTTAAAAGGGGGGGTGCCAATATCAATTATGGTCCCTCCTTTACTTATTATAAATTATTTCTTTTTCTTTTTAATTTAGTTTATATTAGTTGTTAATCATGCTATTTTACTACTTTAAACACCATGATACCAGCTAATGATGTTTTTCAACTCCATTGACTATCACATTCCAACTGCAATTGGGGCCCACTTAGTGAAATTATAAAAATACCCTTTTGTAGGAAAATTACCATTTATTCATCCAACCTCTGAGTCTAGCAAACTTAGTATCATTGGATTCATATCGAAAAGGAAAATTCAGATTTAGTAATTTCAATTGTCAAGTTCTACGTTTTTTTTTTTTTAAACTTGTAATTACCATCCCTGACTTTGAAGTCCCATAACTTCCTCATTCATACTTTGTTTTCAGCGTTCTTTAGCTTGTTGGATTCCATTTTCTAAGTACTATCTAATGGTTTTAGTTTAAGTTCAAAATTATTGTCCTTTTAAAATATATACTTCTTAAAAACTCATAACTAGATCATGGAATAGTAAAATTTTAGGGTTGTTACAGAACCAGTTTGGTTTCATGCCTGGGAAGTCTACCATGGAAGCTATTTTTTTACTATGATAATTGATGGAGGAACATAGGGAGAGGAGGAAAGACCTCAACATAATCTTTATTGACTTAGTGAAAGCTTATGATAGAGTCCTTAGAGCATTAACATGGAGGGTATTGAGCAAGAAAGGGGTTTTGCGAGGGGATATAGACATAATCAAAGATATGTATGAGAGAGTGGTAACAAATGTTATGACCACTAGTGATAAGACTAGTGATTTTCCTGCCACTATAGGATTGCACCAAGGATCAGCATTGAGCACATGCCTTTTCATGTTAGTTATGAATGAGTTAACAAAACATCTACACACCGAGATTCCATGGTGCATACTATTTGTAGATGATACAGTCTTAATTGATGAGACAAGGGAGGACATAAATATAAAGGTAGAGTTATGGAGAGAAGTATTAGAATCTAAAGGATTTAAAATCAACCGAGCTAAGACAGAATATTTGAAACATAATTTTAGCAAGGAGAGGAGTAGGAGTGGAACACCATTTAAGATTGATAACCAAGAAGTCCTCCTAAAAGACCACTTTTAGTACTTAGGATCAATAATTCATGAGAGTGGAGAGATTGAGAGGGAGGTTACCCAAACAATCCTCGTGAGTTGGAACAAATGTAGATGTGCATCAGAGTTTTGTGTGATTGGTGGGTGCCATTCAAACTAAAAGAAAAATTCTATAGGATGGCCATAAGGCTGGCCATGCTCTATGGATCAGAGTGTTGAGTAGTTAAGGAACATCATGTTCATAGGATGAGCATTCTGGAAATGAGGATGTTGAAATGGATGAGTGGCAAGACAAGAAAGGATAGAATTGGGAATGAAAACAATAGAAGAAACTTAAGGGTCGCACAAATGGGTAACAAGATGAGGGAGATTAGACTTAGATAGTTTGGACATGTCCAAAGGAGACCCAAAATGGCACTGGTTAGAAGGAGTGAGGCAATGAAAGTAGAAGGTTCTAAAATGGCAAGGGGAAGGCCCAAAAGAACATGGATAGAAGTGGTGAGAAAAGATTTAAAAAATTTTAAACTAAATGAAGCCATGGTACTTAATAAAGGAGAATGAAGGAACAAGATTCATGTGGCTGACCCCTAATTGGGATGAGGTCTTGATGATAATGATGATGATGAGTTATGTTTCACACTTTAAGTTCTAGAATGTTAGAGTAGTTTTTACCATAGTTTTGGATTTATTTATCAAAATACTAAGTGATAGTTTTAGGCTATAATATCATGAAGCTTTAAGTTTATTTTTCTCATTAAATTTGAATGTGTTTTTCTTGTTAGTTATGAGTAGCTATATCATCCATTTAGGGTAAGGATGAAACCATGCTATACCATTACTTTTATATAAGAAATCACTAGATTTAGAAATTTTAATTATCAAATTTTAAGGGTATGTTACATAATTTGAGACACATAGTTAGTACTCTTTTTATGAGAACTATGATGTATTTTCCATGGTTTATAGACTAATCTATGATTAAATGATAATTTGTATAATTCTTAGACTATTTGTAACTGTAAAAAGTAGAAGCTATACTTTGAATATATATTAATTAACCTAAGCATATAATTAGAATTCATAAAAGTAAGTAAATTTTGACTTTTAACTAACACATCTTTCGTGTTAGTATTCCAATGTTGTTATATTAACATGTGTTGAACTAATTCAATGATTCTCATATATATGAATGCTTAATTATTAGTGTGGTAGATTCTAAAGCCCTAGACTTTCATAAATTTGATTAATTTATCATTTTTAGAGTAAGTAATTAAGTATAGCTTGTTAATTTTTTTCCAATTACTTAGCTAGGTTAGAATAATTTGAATTAGAATCCTATTAACATTCGTAATTTTTAAATTGAGTCCTCACGGGATTGTTCCATACTTGACATCTATACATCAATTAATAGACCCATGTGCTTGCAATAATTTTAAAACAAGAATGCTAATAATCCTAGTTAATCCCAAACCTTGTGCGAAATAATGGTTGCTAATAATTATAATGGGCCTAATTATTCCAAATCCAGTTAAAATTTGGTGGCCCAGTTATTAAATTGTACCAACTAATAATGCTAATGATCCTAATTAATCCCAAAAGTCCTCATAAGCATACACACTCAAGAAGCAGGGATGGTGGACACATCTATTTTTTGATGTAAGGTAGAACATTTTTGGTAGATAGAAGCCTTTCATCATGTTTAGAATGCAAAATAGGTAACTACAAGAAATCAATGCATTTAGATTATCCTAATCACTTGTTTTCGGTGTTTGAAAATATTAATAAAAATAGATAATTGTAATTTTTAGCTAAAAGAGTGGACTCGAACCATTTGTGGCTATGATGTTTGAGTTTTAAAAAATCTATGATATTCCTAATTTTATGAATGGCTTACATTTGTAATAAAAAGTTTACCATGCATAGAAAAATGGCATGTACACCTTCCTCTCCTCTTGAGCATGTACGCTTACTAGAACTTTAATCCTAAACCTTGGATTAACTATTGCCTACTAATAATGGTAATGAGTTTAATTAATCCTAAAACTAGTTAAATATTAGTTGGTCTTAGTCATTAAATTAGGCTTACTCATAATGGTAATAGCCCTAAGTCCCAAACCTCAGACTAATAATGCCTAATAATAATTATAATGGTTTAATTAGTCTCAAATCTTCTTAAATTCTAATGGGCACTAGCTATTAAATTGAACCTAAATAATGATAAAGGGCCTAATTAATCATAAACCTTGGACTAAATAATGCTTGGTGATAATGGTAACAGGCCTAATTAACTCTAAATCTAATTAAATTATAATGGTTTTAGTTGTTAAATAGGACTTAGTAATAATTTTAGTGTGCCGAATTAACATCAAATCTCATATTACATAATGCCTAGTAATAATGGTAATGAGCTTAATTAATCTCCACCAAGTTAAATTCTAGTACACCTAAGTTGTGAAATTGGACCTACTAATAATAGTAATAGGCCTAATTGATCATAAACCTTGGATTAAAGATTGTCTACTAATAATGATAAAGGGCCTGATTAATCTCAACCTAGTTAAATTCTAATGGGCTTGGATTATACAATACCTTCTAATGGTAATAACGTGCCTAATTAATTTCAAAATTAGTTAAATTGTTGTGGGTCCTAATTCTCAAATTAAACCAATTAATAATGTTGATAGGCTTAATCAATCTCTAATCTCACACTAAGTAATGGCAAATAATAATTGTAATAGCCTTAAGTAATTCCAAACGTAGTTAAATTTTGGTGGGCCCTAGTTAAATAGACTTATTAATAATGTTAACAGGTGGAAATATGGTTCAAGATTTATTGCATATTTCATTGGGAGAAAGAAAGAGACCACACAAGTCATGGACATAGTTCACTAGTGAGGACATTCTTTGTTCAAAAATAACATCCTAAGCCATTAACATAGAGGTTTGACTAGATAGTAGGATATACTAATTCATGAACAAGGATTTTCTCTTAGTCATTAGTATATTGGGTTGGACAACATAATGCAATAAGTGTTCAATTGTGCATAAAAAGTACCCAATTAGAAGCCCATGTGTTATATATTTATAGAGTTATTTCTAAGGTTTTTACAGAATTTTATAACACATGCATTTTTGACCTAATAATCCAAAAGTTTACTATCATGCAGGTTCAAAAGCTAATCTAGAGTAAGTATGTGAATCATCATAATTTTCTAAGATTTTAATTAGGGATTGTACCCTTTTTTATAGGGATTGAGAAGATGATTCAGTGGCCTATATTGTGCTTTTGTAGAGTTTTTTGCAAGTTGAACTATGTTGTTACCTAGCAAGGTGTGACAACCTGGGTTTTCACATGCATTTTTAAATGCAAAACTAATTCCTAATGCAAAATTGATCCCTATTTGAAAACAATTTTATAAAATCAATGTAATGTAGCGAAAAATCTTTTATTTTGAATTCATTTTGAAAACCCTAAGTGTCATTTGCTTTCAAGATGAACAAGGAAATTTTAAAAATTAAAACAATCATATATGTATCCCAGATCTATCCAATTACAACTCACAACCCAACTGTAATAATTACATATACACGTCCAAAGGATAGGTTATATACTTACATTTATACTTGTGTTTGTCTTCGTTCACTTGATTGTAGTACTAACATTTCCTTATGCTTCTTCTAATCTTGTTGGAGTTAATCTGTAAAAATAATGTATTTGGGTGAGTATTCCTCATACTCAGTAGGTGATCTGATACCACTATTTTGAAAACACGGCATGCAACATGCATGGTTTCAAAGAGGCTTTCCATGTAAAACATGATGCAATTTCCTTTCTGTGTAAACATGTATGAAACATACACACATTTACATATTATCAACCATAGAATCTTTTATCGAAATCCAGTAATCAACAATATAATTAAAATCATAGAGTAGTGATTATTCAATCCATGTACTAAGATCTCAGCAAAAACATCAAGCTGATTAATTAATGAATCATAAGCTAATCATACTTATGAAATTCTTTGGTCAAAGTAGATGATAGCATCACTATAGATATCATACACATGGGTCTCTCGGCGAACACATCAAGCCTATGGGTTGGTGAACACATCAAGCCAACTGATCACGAGTACTCGTCTATGACCATCTTAATGCTATATGCATATCGATAAAATCAAAATCATAGGGTAAACTATGCTCCTAATCAGAACTCATTCTGGAATCGTGTGTCTCCAATATTTAGAGACCAGCCCACCATAGCCTCCATGGCTACTATGGATATGTCCTCGAAAGGGTGCCACAAACACCTCCAGTGGTCATCCTTGTTTACCATAGTAGTCGAGGAAGGGACAATGCCATTTTGGTAGTGATGCTACCTACTTTTCATGGTAGAGGCCGGGAGGCCAACCCCGTACATAAACAACCTCTCAGCATAGTGCCCACCAAGCTCATTAGCCCAAAAAATATAGATTCATGTAATCCAAATCTCAATCATCGTAAATCATGGAATCTATGCAATGATTTTCAAAACATGCGAGCAATGCATATAAATATTCATATATTCTGAATCTCAATCATCACAAATCGTGCAATTTATGCAACCAATTCCAAAACATGTATGCAGAGCTTATATAAGAACTATTTACCAAATATGCAAGCAATTGCATGCAAGATCATAGGGAAAATTTGCATACTCATTATGAGACTATTATATACCAAAAGCATACTAAACATAATCATCAGGATTAAATAAATCAATTAGAGTTTGGAAATACATTTGAAAACTTAGCAGTATCGGGATTACATAAAAAGTACCCAATTAGTAGCCCATGTGTTATAAATTATAGAGTTATTTTTAAGGTTTTTCTAAAATTTTATAACACATGCATTTCTAGCCTAATAATTCAAAAGTTTGATATTTTGCAGGTTTAGGAGATGTTCCAGAACAAGTATGTGATAATTATAAGTTTTAGGATTTAGTTAGGGTTTTAACTCTTTTTTGTAGGAAGTAAGAAGATGATCCAACGGCCTATATTGCAGTTTGCAGAGCTTTTTGTTGGTCGAGCTATGCGGTTAGCTCATTGGGGGTGTAAGGTTTACTATTCCTTTGCTAGGGTTGTGCAGGCAAAGCCTTCAAAAGTAATTGGAAGAAAGAAAAGGTGATTAAAATGTAATGACCCCAATTTTTGAGATATTAAAATCCCATGAAAAGTTCAGTTTTAAAGATAAGGGTATTTTGGTCATTTCACTAGTCGCCTCAACTGAACCTAGGAATTTGGTCCTAAATATGGTTCCATTAGATGCGTCTCGGAAAAAGGAATCCAACGAGACCAAAATCACCCAAAACGGAGTTAAAATGAGCAAGATATGGCCCTTTGAAGTTCAGGGGCAAAATTGTAAATTTTAGAAAACGACTTAACCTGAAAAACATAGGTGCCCGTTTTGATACGGGCACCCCGTCGTCTTCAACCTCCTAGAGGTTTCTAGAATGGCGGTGTTTCAAGAAGAAACCACCGCCATTCCAGAGGATTCCCCACCGCCATTCAAAGGCGGTTAGAACCCCTCCAGAACCCTCTTTAAAAGCCCTATAAATAGAGCTCTTGGGTGCCTCTAATGGCAGCTGAAAACATGGGAGAAAACCCGTTGAGGAGTAGCGACCTAGAGGAGAAAACGTGGAGAGAAAACCCACCACAAAGTAGGTACGCACAAAAAATCCCAAAACCCATCTCACCCACAGTCCTAGGCTCGGTTTCCCTAGGTTTTTGCATGAAACCATGGAGAATAGGCCTCTAGGGAGCCACCAAGGACCCTGGGACGTCCCCAGGGCCGCACTGGTTCCTCAGGGACGAACCAGGGCATCCCAAGGATGCCCCGGTCCCCCAACGACGGAGACGGCCCGCCCCAGACGAGATGCGTCGAACGCGTCTGAGAAGAAAACCAACGGGCACGTCCGTGGACGCGCCAGCTAAAGAGGTAGACTCCTAAGAAAGTCCCGCGCGTCTGCAGACGCGCTTGCTGAGGCGCACGCTACAGACGCGCAGCGCACTAGCGAGGCGCCTTGTTTTTGGTTATTTGAGAATGCTGGGCGCACGTCGCAGACACGCAGCGCCTTAGCATTCCTCCTTTTTTTGTCTTTAAGACTCTATGTACATACAAAATTAAAATGCTTATAACTTGATATCTAGAGCTCCGATTGAGGCGCCACAAAAGGCGTTGTGTCTGTATCGACGACGCAGACACATCCAAACCATAAAATCCCTAATCAAGGCCCAATCAACATAGGGTATGACCCTTAGAATAGGATGGTGGCGCGTGACTACTAGAACTTTGGAAAACTGAGAATACCAAGGCCAAATTAGGACCTTGGGACACCCATAGGCATAGGGATGGGCCCCTAATTCCTAAGTAATGAGATCCAACTGCTCTAAACCCATCAAAGATAGGTTAAACTAACCTTGATTCCCCAAACCATGTTCAGGAGCGTAAGAGGATAAGAGGATTAACGCGACCTAGTCAGGTAGGTGCTCTATCACTACTAGATTCTTTTAAAATAACTATTGTTATTTGAGAATATATGTTTTAGATATATGACTTGATTTGCATGTGATTTGTATAAATCAATTCAGCATGCATGTTAAATGCTTTGTACATAGCCATGTTTTGGAATGACTGCATATACATTATGCACATACATGTGTTGCAAACAAGTGCATGCATTGCATGATTTACGTACTTGCAAAGATTGCATGTCCTTGAGGGTTGCCAAAAGACGCTGGAGTGCCGAGGGCCAAGCAGTTGTGAGGGACCCAAAAGAGGACAAGTTTTAACAAAAGGTTTTGACTTATCTTATGTGATTTGGGCAAGTAAGCCCGTGGGTGCTATGCCGAGGGGTCTGGGTTGGCCACCCGGCCTCTACCACTAATAGGTGGATGGGTACCACGCCCAAAAAGAGGCAAGTCCCTACGTCGATTGCATGTGGTACAGGGGCTACCACTAGTGTCACGGCACTAGGTCGGCGTGTCATAGGCCCCGTGGAGGCTATGACCAAGTGTCCTCAGGTACCCGAGGACCACACGGCGAGGAGGCCGTGGGCATAGTGGACCCTATGGTTTGATGTGCATTTCATATAGCATGATATGAGGTTGGTCGACCATACCATACTAGAGATCCATGAGTTGGACTCCATGAGGCATATATTGCATATCATGATGTCATCATATATATGATACTTTCACTTTTGGATTATGTGATCTTTTAAGTTATAAGAATTTCAGTTGATTTTGGATTCTTATACTGATGTTGAACTCGAGTATTCAAACATACGCATATTTTGAATTTCAGTTGATTATGGATTCTTATACTAATATTGAACTCGAGTATTCAAACATACGTTTGTTTTGAATGAGTATATGATTTTGAAACATCTCATGCATTTATAAAACTAGTAGTGATAGGCCCTACTGAGTATATTATATACTCACCCAATCCTCAACATTTTTCAGATATCAGTAAGCACTCAAGGACAGGATACGTTCGTATATATATCATGGTTCAGGACAACTCCACTCCCAAAGAAGACATCTATGTTAGTGCTATGAGTAAGTGAATCCAAAAGGAAACAAATATACATGTAAGTAAACTCTCAACCCTTTGGACATGTGTTTGTACTTAGTTACAGATGGGCTGTGCATTGTGACTGGAAAGACCTGGGGAAAAAAATTTATGATTTTTGAAGTTTTTCAAAAACTAACTTAGTTGTTGTGAAAGCAAATGACACTCGGGGTTTTCAAAAATGAGTTTAAAACTAAAGGATTTCCGTTGCATTGCATGGTTTTTTATAAAATGGTTTTCAAAGAGGGATGCATCCCGCCTTAGGAAATTTGACATTGCATTTAAAAATGCATGAGAAAACCCGGGTCGTCACATAAAATGACCCATGCCAAAAAGACATGCATTTCAATAATTTGCATGAGAATTAGAGCCATTCATGAGGTTTCTTAGTTTAACTAAAAAATCTAAGGAAGACAAGCTACTCAAACCTTGAAGCAACTTAAGCCACAAAGGAATCAGCCATTGAGTCATGGATGAATGGCATAGGGAGCCATGCGATTAGAGCATCAATTCAAGCAACTATCCTATGTTAAAAGTGTAATTTTTAAGAGATTTTGAGAGAGAATTGTAAAAGGTAAGATGATCATGCATCAAAGAACCCGTTGAGAGAGAAAACCCCACTTTTGTAATCCATTTCATAATCTTTTTCTCCACCACATCCTAGAATTCCACATTTTTAACTTAAGGAAGGAGCCACCTTCTTAGAAGGTGATGCCTCCACCTTGTATGGTTATCAATTTTGGTGGCTTCCTAATTAAGAAACCCCTAGATCTATATCCATTCAAAACCTTAAGTTTTCTAACATTTTCTCTCTCTCTCTCTCTCTCTCTCTCTCTCTCTCTCTCTCTCTCTCTCTCTCTCTCTCTCTCTCTCTCCATTCCAACCTCCATCACCATCCAATTAGGATGGGAGGAGCTCCAGTTACCTTCCTAGGAAAAAGATGCCTATCCCCCTTTTTCAAATTAGAAATCAGCCATGTCATCATGATTACATTATCACTCCACCTCACCATCCACCTAACTTTAGTCCCTCACCTTATACCTAACTTTCCTAATTAAATTTCTAGATCTAGGTCCACCTCCATTTCTTAGAATATGCCTGATTCAAAATGGAAACAAATCGTCTACAAATCTCCAAGCCTTCCACGTTTTTTACCTAAGTAGAGGTTCGATGAGACAACCTTGAAACATTGTACTCTTTGCTTCATGATATTTGGAGCTAGACTTTGGTTTTCTTTAGTGCTTATTTTTCCTTTAGATTTCTAGTTATTTCTTTTATTAATTACTCTCCAATTTAGGTTAGTAATTTTCTTTTATTATTTTAGTTTCATTGCCTTAGTTTCCCATTGTTTTGCTTTCTAGTCCTACACTAATCTTTCCACTTAACTTTTCATCTTTTATTTGTTTTACCCTCAAGATTCAGGTTATTTATTATCTGGTAGTGACAGCTAAGAGAAGAAATAGCTTACAACCTTGCTTTCCCCTATGAATTTCATGTTTTTATCCTTCAATTCCACTTAGTTTTAGGCTTTTTTCCATAGTTAGTTCATCCATCTAGCCATCTTCTCTCTTGAATTCCTTTCTAGGTTTCTTTTATTGTCATCATACTTTAGATTGGAAGCTTTATATTGAGTTTTTGTTTTTGTTTAGATTAGGTTTAGGGTTTAGTTTATTGCCCAATTTCCAGATTTATACACTTGTTTTATGAACATAATTTTGATGTAATTTGGCATTAATTCAATAAAATTCTTCAAGGATTCTTGTTATGAAATTTTCTATTATGAAATTACTTTATATCTTGGTTGTCATCTTTTATAAAAGTTATTGTTTCAATTACTTTATATGGTTGATTTGATTTAAAGTTCTTAGTGCTAAAAATCTTGAAATTTTCTCCTTAATATTTATGCTTTATATCCAGCCATCAAAACATTATTTTTGCCTGAATATTTAGGAACATATTTAGCTTTATAGGTTGTTTATTAAGTGTATAGCTTTGGTTGCATGCTAGTTTTCATTTAAAGCATCAAATATGTTCATCTTTCAACCTATGAACCGTGCACACAATCCATGGATCATGCATATGGTACTAGGTTACATTCCCTCTTGATTTTTGATTAATTTAGTTGTTTAATCTTGTTTTAATAGTTGTTATTTAGTTTTTTGTATCTTAGTTTTGGTTTATAAATTTTCTTTTTTAAGTTTT
Source organism: Warburgia ugandensis (assembly GCA_035236585.1). Taxonomy (NCBI): domain Eukaryota; kingdom Viridiplantae; phylum Streptophyta; class Magnoliopsida; order Canellales; family Canellaceae; genus Warburgia; species Warburgia ugandensis. Next base: position 44,321,952 of record CP141128.1, read on the forward strand.
AGAAAGTTTCATTTTCAAAAAGCTTCTAGTTTAAGAAAGTTTCCTTTTTACTAGTTTCCTTAAGTTGCTTAGTTTAATTCATTCTAGTTTTGATTTAGTTTCATTTGTTAATTGCATGTTAGTTAGATGAGTTTCTAATTCCATTGCTTAATTTTAATCTTAGCAAGTTTCCTTTAATTGTAGTTTCTAATTTCATGCATTTACTTTACTAGTTTAAATTTAAATATATTAAATCTCTCTCTTTAGATGAAGTTAAGCACTTTAATTAAGATCCATCAAACATACAAATATGACCTCATCTGTGTACATCTACTACAATTAATTTGTGCACTTGAAAGTAATTTAAAGCTACGCTAGGAGCCATGCTACATGGATTTACACTATTGCAGGAGACTTTTCAAGCAATTATCTTGTGTTAAAATTATGATTTTCAAGGGATAATTAGAAGGTTTTGAGTAATATTTGTAAAAGGTAAGATGATCATGAATAGTGGACCAATCAAGAGAGAAAACATACTTTTCATTTCTATTTTTTTATCCTTTCCACACACCAAATCTAGGGTTCCATGTTTTTGGCTTGAGGGAGTGACCTTTCTGAGAAAGTGATGCCTCCCCCTTACTTAGTTGGCATTTTAGGTGGTTTCCTAATTAGGAAACCCCTAGATCTACCTCAAATCAAAACTCTACAAAACCTTATATGCATAACCATCTTTTGTACCCTTTTTATTCCCATTTCTCCCTCTTTCCAACAACTAAAATACTATGTAATTAGAAGGGAACGAGCTTCCTACCATCTTCCTAAGAAGGTGATGCCTACCCCCTTTTAATTACATGGCAGCCAACCATGATGTCATCTTCTACCTCACTTGCTTACCTCACTCTCCACCTAACTTTCCCTCAGTGAGACCTTATATCTAGATCAATTTTCCTTCCTTTAAGCCTTCATGTAATTGGAAACTCAATATCTATAAATCCCTAAGCATTCCACACTTTTTTACTAAGTAGAGTTTTGGAGACAAAACCTAGAAAGATTACACTCTTTCTTGGATCTTTTGGAGCTTTAGAATTTGGATTTATTTGGGCTACTTCTATTGGATTTCTCAAGTCTTTTTCCTTTATTTTTGTACTTCTCTTCTAGGTTGGTACTTTGCTTCCAATCTTTGCTTTCATTGTTTAGTTGTTCTTGTTTTGCTTCTTTAGTTCGAGACCCATAGTTCTTCCTTGTTTTCCCTTGAATATTTGTTTTGACCTTCCAATTTTTCTTGCTTACTCATCAAAGCCCAAGTTAATTCTTCTCTAGTAGTGGTAGCCAAGAGAATAAGGGACTTGCAGCCTTGCATTCCATATTTTTTTCCTTGGATATAAGCATAGTTCTATGCATCTTTTTTCTTAGGTTAGCCCCATTGTTCCAGCCATCTTTCTTTGGAATTCTCTCTTGGATTTCACTTGCATGTTACTTAGTTTAGTTTGAGATCAATATAATGTGTTTAAGCTTTCATTTGAACCAATTTTCAAATGTAGGAAAAGTGTGTAATTTTCAGATTTACATCTATGTTCATGTGCACTCTAATTTGATGTATTTTGACATTCCATTAATAAAGTTCTTTGACAATTATTATTCATGCTTGTTTCTAGTAGTATAGTACTCTAGATCTTGAGTGTTATCTTACATAAAAAGTACTAGTTCAATTTCTTTCCATGCTTGGTTTGATTTGAAGTTCTTAAGTGCTTGAAATATGGAAATTTTCCATTCAACCTTTATACTTAGTTTCTAGCAGTTAGTACATCATATTTGCTTGATTCCTTGGGAAGCCATTTGATTTTTAGATTGTTTACTAAGTTCTTTGATTAGATTTCATGTTAGTTTGATTTTTCTTATTGAATTTTGAGTGATTTGCATCCCATGAACCATGACCACCATCCCATGGAGCATTCACATGGTACTAGGGCTAAATCTCTTTGATTCTAGCTTTGTTTAATTGGTTAATCTTAGTTTATCATTAGTTAATTCATTATTTACATCTTAATTTAGTTTTAGAAAGTTTCCTTTTTGAGTTTTAGAAAGTTCTATTTTTAGAATTTTTGGGGATTAGGAAAGTGTTACTTTAGGAAAGTTTCATTCTTAATAAGTTTCCTTAAGTTAGTTGCTTAGTTTAATTCATTCTAGTTTTGCATTGGTTTCTTTTATTGAATGCATATTGGTTAGTTTAGTTTCTAATTTCATTGCATAGCCTAAAATTTAGAAAGTGTCTTTTAATTGTAGTTTCTAGTTTCATGCATATTTCCTTTCTTTTGTCATTTACTTTTATAGTTTAAATTCAAATCCAATTTAGTCTCTCTCTTTAGCTAAAGTTAAGCACTTTAAATAAGATCCATCCAGCATACAAATTTATGAGATTTCTCATGTGATTTACTTCTCTCATGTGCAATACTACTTTGATTGGTGCATTTGTGATTAATTTTAATGCTACACCACAATATACCAATTCACTAACACCCTATAACTTATGAATGATCCCTTGACTAGTTGCATAGAATAAGTGAAAACTTATAATGCCACACATTTTATAACTTATTGGATATCTTGGAAATAGACTTACAAAGTTTAAAAAATCAAAAGAATCCTATGCATATAATTTTAGGGGTAAAAAGTTAAAACAAAAAAGAATTAATAGTATGTTAGTTGAAGTGGAGGACAATTGATTTATATAGAGCTTGACAGATCTTGAATTGACTAGATTTTGCATGATCTACTTGAGTTTGATCTAAAAATTTAGTTTTTCCTTGATTTAGCAAGTATATGACAACTAATGTTGCTAGATATCTAGATGATTTTGACCAAAGTTAGATCATGTAGAATCTATGTTAATGAATCAATATGTCCCTGTATCTGATTAATCCTCCATATTAGTGGTTTAGGATGATAGTTTGGGACAAACAATCTCCATGTTAATCTATGATGTACATGGATTTCTAGACATCCTAATTGTGGATGTCCATGAAATAAAAACGATTGAAAACACAATTAAAATGGGTCAGTTTTGGTCCTTACGTTGTCCATGTGGACACATGGTTTTCTGAATGTCCACAAATTTAGCCCCTTTTCTCTCTCTCTCAACCAAACATAAAAAAATTATTAGCAAGTATTATTTAATAACTAGAGCTAGTAATAGTTTAACCATGTTTAGATTAATTGGGCCCATTACAACAATTAGAAGGTATTATTTAATCTAAGGTTTGGGATTAATAAGGCTTATTAGAATTATTAGTAGGTCCAATTTAATAACTAGAGTCTGCTCTGATTTAGGTGGGTTTAGGATTAATTATGCTTATTACAATTATTAATAGCTATTATTTAATCCAAGGTTTAAAATTAATTAGATCCAATATTATTGGTTAGTTCATTTAACAACTAGCACTCATTAGAATTTAACTAACTTTTGGATTGATTAGGCCCATTACTATTATTAGTAGGTATAATTTGATTTAAGTTTTGGGATTAATTAGGTATATTTTAATTAAATATTTGATATTAATTAAGTCCATTACCATTATTAGTAGGTCCACGTAATAATTAGATCCTATTATAATTTAATTAGGTTTGGGATTAATTGTGCCCATCAAAATGAGTATATATTATTTAATCTAAAGATATGGGATTAACTAGGTTTGAGATTAATTAGGCCCATTACTATTATTAGCAGGACCTATTTATCTAATGCTTGCAAATAATTTATCACATTTGCATTATTAGCAGGTTCAATTTAACGACTAGGGTCCACTATAATTTAACTATGTTTATATTAATTAGGCATATTACAATAATTAGTAGGCATTATTTGATCCAAGTTTTGAGATTATTTGGTCCAATTAGCACTATTAGGTCCAATTTAACAATTAAGGTCCACCAAAATAAACTAAATTTGAAATTAATTAGCCCCATTTTTCATCCAATGTATGAGATTGATTAGGCCCATAAGCATTTTTTTTTTTTTTAACAGGCAACTCATTGTAATACCCCTGATTTTTATTACATTTTATGTAATTAATTAAATTGAAATGAAAAACGTGGAATTGGATTTCCAATAATTTAGTTTTATATGAACAACTAATAAAAAACATATAATATACACAGAAAAATGATTCCAACTACACTAAGTATGCTGAAATTGATGTTCTAAAAAAAATGTTGGGATTTTTCTCACAAAGGATTTTTTTTTATAATAAATTTACTAGTAGGCCCCACTTACAAAAATCTGCATCAAATAGTCAAGAGACATTGAAAACACATCGTAAACATTTAAACTAAAATTATGAGGTTTGAGAATATAGAAACAATTACAATTAGGCTTTTAAATAAATAATGAAAGGATGGTTTTGTTTTGATAATAGCATGCCCTTTTAAGTGAAATTGAGAATAGATGTTAGATCTTTTATTGAATTGAATGGAGAAAAGAAACCTAAGAGAGGAAAAGGAAGAAGAAAATGAAGAGTGAGAGGAAGAAGAAGGAAAGAGAGAGAGAGAGAGAGAGAGAGAGAGAGAGAGAGAGAGAGAGAGAGAGAGAGAGAGAGAGCTGACGACACCATTAAAGCTAGTGAGAAGCTCTCGTGTAGAGGTATACAAGGTACGCTAAAGACAATATTTTTCTAGATCTATGGTTCAAGTTGGTCAACTTCAACATGAGGACCAAACAATCAATAGCCCCAATGATTTTAGGAGATCCAAACAACCATTGTCAAAAATTTTGAAGGAAACACCATATCTGATGACTCCCACTAGTCGTAATTAGAAAATAGTGAAATTCAATCACTTCTCTAGCCTTCCTAAGTAGGTTTCATTATCGTTTCACCTCTACAACAAATGTTTTACCTATTCCCATTCCAAATTCCCACTAGTGATCTGTCCATGAACGAATTTGACTTGCATGGGTTAGAACAATAATAGGGATGGCTTGGATGAGAGATCCAAGGCATCCAATGTGTTTGGGGGACCTCAAAATGTAAAACCCTTTTGGTTTCATAATGATTGAGTGAGTCTAGCCATGGATTTGGAGATGGGGTGAACAGACAGTCATGATTTGACTGTTCACCATCTCACCTCATTTTTGCATCCAAGATGCACCAAGAAAATGCACTGAGAAGACACATATGTGTGGAGTGTGTAGAATCCTGAAGGACATAAGTGCATCTTGGCAATAGGATGGATTTGTTTACGAATCCTCAAACCTTATACCAGACACCTAAACCATCTAATGGATCTATGAGCCACTCGGCAGATCAGTGAATCCGCCTAGCAGATTTGTGATTCACTTAGCATATTTGCAGACCTAATAAATTAAATCCAAACCATCTTAAATTGTTGTGAAGCTTTAATCAATAAATCTAACATTTAAATTTCATCTATTTAGGTAAGATTAAAAGATCAAACCATGGATTTTGCTATATTTGATACAATACTTGTTAGATTTAGAAAATTTCACAAATCTGAAATATAAATGTTCAATATATACATAGGAACACTTAGTTTAGACTTAGAATTTACACAAATAGGACAAACATTGATAGACCTACAACTAGATTTGATCGAATGATCTCAGTCTAACATCCAGTCACTGTAGAACTATGGTAAAAACTATAAAAATAGTAAATTTGGGTTAAATTGAACATAATGATTTTTTTATTTCAATGATTGATCATATATCAGAGCTCTAGAATATTAGTTAGAGCTCTGATCATTGATGAATAAGTAGCAAACCCTGATCTGGCCAATCAAAATCAGATCTATCCATCATTAAGATATCTTAGTTATAGAAATGTAAAACAAACAATCTAAAAGTCTTAGACTGATGAGATTAGAAGATAATACAATGATGTGGACCATTAATCTGTGAACAAAGGCCAAGAAATGATGATTTAGCATAATTAAATAAAATAAATTTATGATCAATAATCAATAAAGGCAAGATTACCATATTTAATTATGATCAAGGACTAAATGAGTCACATATGAGAATTAGAGAGAAAGAGAATGACATTGTAATGCACATATGTTTTGATAGATATGCAGATTGATACAATTTAAGCTTATCAAGTAATCTAAAGGATTGGATAGCTTGTATTTGAGGTAGGTAGAATCTTAAGATGTAAATTTTCTCAATTGCATGATCTTTTGACAAATCATGATGTGATTTGAATTGCACGAAGATGTAGTATTTATGACATAATTTATGAAATGAAAATGTTGTAGTAGCGTCTACAAGAAATTGTTATATTAAGATTTTTATTCCATGGAATGAAAACATATCCAATTTCTTTAAAAAGCATGTTTTGAGAATGAAAAGTAGTCAATTTTGCATAAAAACACCCAATTAGCAGCTCATGTATTATAAATTATAGGAAATTATTATAGGATTTTTTCAAAATTCATGACACATGCATTTCTAAGCTAATGATTCAAAAATCTAATATTCTACAAGTTTAGGAGCTAATTTAGAGTAAGTATGTGATTTTATCATCATTTTTAGGTATTGATTAGGATGAGACAGGACCCATTTCCTTCATTCCAAAGTTCAAGCAAAGGTTAGGATCATTTAAGAGTAAGCAGATAAATCTCAAAAACAACTGGTCAAGTCAAGGTGACTACAAATGGGCCCATGCAAAATCCATGCAATTTCCACCACTTTTGCATGTGACATGGAGCCATGCAAGCCATGTGAGCCATGAAGCCAAGGAAGTTAGCCAATGAAGCCATCAAAGTAAGCCAAGAAGCCATATATGCCAAACTAAATGGGACCACATGTATTGATATAATGACCCAAGTTTTCATAAGACTTTTTAAATACAAAAGACATTTACTTGGCGAGATTGATCTCTATTGAAAATCATTTTTGAAAATCAAATAACAGAGGAAGAATATTTTCTATTAAATTCCCTTTGAAAACCCTGGTCTCATTTTTCTTATCTCAAAACAAGGATTCTTGGTGAAATAAGCGCTCATTTCTACCAAAAATACATAGTGTTTCCTATGTTTTTCGAACAATAGACATTTAACGCATGTCACTGCGAAGTACCTGATAAACATTCATTTGAATTTCAAAATATAATTGGAGACGTCGTCTCCTTTTCAAAACATCTAACATGCAACATTCCTAAGATTTGTCAATCACAGGCCAATTACAATGTAAACCACATATGAGGTAGAAACATTACTTATAGTCAACATAATTTAAGTTTAAAATAGAAACTTTCTATTACCTTTCTTTTTATCTTCTTGAAATCTTCAAGTGGTTTTTCTTAGAGCTTTAATCTTCTTTCTAATTCTTTCCAAGTTGACCTATGGTAAAAATAGTAGGGTGAGTATACAACATACTTAGTAGATAACCCAATACTACAAAATCGAAATCACGACATAGACATACGATGACTTGAAGAGTGATTTTTCTGATAATAAAATCATGTTGTCATAAACCATTTCAGGGAATGCATCATAGCACAATTGCATGTATATACATATATGTATGTCACCAACAAAAATCTATATCATACTTGCCAATCAAGTATCATATCATTACTTTAAAATTTAAAGTTAGATTTAGTTAAACTACATGATGGCCATTTTAAACCACTATATGCAGTATAATTTCAAATAACCAGCTCATCATGTAAAAGCAGATCTTCCATAGTAAAACAAAATAGCACAAAATGTCTTTTGACAACACCTATCAGGTAGACGAACCATATAGGGCAAATTACCAAGTGTCCTTTGCAACATATGCAGGCGGACTAACATGTGGTCCCTTTGCAAAACATGTAGGCGAACTAACCTAAGGTCCCTTTGCAACATATGCAGGAGAACTAACCTCATGGGGTAAATCATCAAATGTCCCTTTGCAACACATGCAGACGGACTAACCTAGTGTCCCTTTGCAACACATGTAGGCAGACTAACCTTTGGTCCCTTTGCAACACATGCAGGTGGACAAACTTGAGGCCCCTTTGTAGCACATGCAGGCAGACTAACCTGTGGTCCCTTTGCAACACAAGCAGGTGGACTAACCTAAAGTCCCTTTGAAACACATGCAGGCGGACTAACCTAGTGTCCCTTTGCAACACATGCAGGCAAACTAACCTCTGGTCCCTTTACAACACATGCAGGTGGGCAAACTTGAGGCCCCTTGTAGCACATGCAGGCAGACTAACTTGTGGTCCCTTTACAACACAAGCAGGTGGACTAATATAAAGTCCCTTTGCAACACATGCAAGTGGACTAACCTTATTGGGCAATCACCACCAAAAGATCACATCATACATCTCAAATCATATAAAATAGCATGCATACTTTATGCAAACTATATATCTCGAATATTCTTTTCAAAGCATGGCTCACTAGCCAATCCAGCTCATTTTCATAATAGTATATCTCAAAATTGTATCATATGACATGCATATCTTCTATGAAACTATGCATTTTAAGGCTTTCTTTCCAAAATAAGGAATTCATTCATATACAAGTCACTATTTTCTCATGTCTCATAAGTAAATTAAGTAATTGAATACTTTGAATTGAATAACTCATGATTCTTTTCAAATTAGGTATGCAACATGAGTTTAAGCCTAGATATCAATGTACATGCTTCAGTTGTAAGAATATCATATAAAAACCATAAGATGAATCATGAATTTTATAAGAAAATCATATACACGCAAATCACATATATGTATATGCATCATGTCATTGGTATAATAATTCAAAAACATTCTAAAACAAAAATAGTTCTCTAATCATTTTCTCATTTTAAAGATCATTTGAAACTTGGCAGTATCAGATCACCTACCTCTTAAGATGGTTTATCCTTTCTCCATAGCTTTTACAGTCCACTTTCCATTGTAAATCAACTTGCATGTCAATCTATGTTGCGCATAAAGTTGATGTTCATAACATAAGTTCTAACTATCATACCACTATAAATCCATAACTTATATTTTTACTCATCTCCCGATCTAACAATTTAGACCATCTCAAGGTCATAAAACTATTAGACTTAGGATCTCTTATTGATCCATGATTAATTATTTTAGTTAGATTATCCTCTTAAGGTCACATTTTCCTATTCTGATAATTTACTGCTACTATTACTAAGTTATACATGGGAGATATGATCACATCCTTATATGATCTACCATGTAATGTATATATCAATGATTCAATGGTCTTACCTTCTTAAATTATATAGACTAGTATAATATCTTTTAAATAGCAATCCTAACTAAAATTTGATGATCAGATTCCATCCAAGAACACCACCACCTCTTATATATCAGGTTATAGTAACAATACTAGCTCCAATCTCCATGTGCTTCCTAAGAAACATGAAGAAAAGAACTAACCACTAGTCCTCTTTGGATAGATCATTTATTTTCCAAGATTTCCTTCTTGTAAGTAAAACCATAGTTAAGTCCATGACAATGAATTAAGGTTGCAAGTTGCAATGGGTAGAGCCACCCAATTGAAATAGGTCCATCCATAACAAAAATGTCAGTGCCTTTCATTACCAAAAAAGTTAACCTTCAAACACAGAAGGATGCTTATTTCAGAAAGTCCAAGAATTTCAGATTCTTTTAACATCATATTTCAGAAACAATATGAGATATGAAATGAGTTGAATAAACTTTTTATCGACTGAAGTTAGGTAGGTATTTCAGATGATGGGATAATTCAGCATCCGTGATTACAATGAAATCACTAGATATATGCTTTAGACCATGAAAGTATTCAGTTGCTACACGAAGCTCCTTTGATCTTGTTCTCAATAAAATGTGGTCTTCGCCACACATTTTCTGCTCTTCAAGTCACCAAATGAACCCCATGAGAGGGATATCTAGATCTACAAGCAAACCAACTTCTGCTTATAGTGCTTCCTTTAGGATAGGTTTTGCATTCATTACTATTGTATCATAATAATTGAGGCTGTTATACTTGTCTATCATTGGGTCCACTCTTGAACATCCATCCCATTCACAAATTTCAAACAAGAATCGTTCAAAGAATTTGAAACAATGCACCAGCATTTTGTTTCCACAAGATTTGCCTCAAATTCTGCCACTTCATCAAACTCTTGTTAGATCTTTCTCTTCTTCCTCTTAAAGAATTCTTCTTTGTTTTTGTTGGAATCTTTTCACCCAAAAAATAACCTTAGCATGAAAGAAAATTGCAGAAGACCATAATTGGATAAAAATCTTCCTTAATTCGAATCAGGCTCAGCGATTGTCCTTCAACTAAGGAATAGCAGTAGAGAAAAATTACCAAGGATGATAACGGATCACAAAGCAAAGGCACCACCATGAGAAATCTTTTCATTTTCTCTATTTCTCTCAAAATAGTAAACAATAAAAACAAAAACAATGGTTTGATGTGAGGATCCTACCTCAATAACGTTCACAACTCCTAATCGTTGTTGGAGAAGATGAAATTCTTTGATTTTTCTAGCAACTATTCTTGTGCGTACTGTTGGGCTCCGATTCCAATACTGTTCCTCCTTCAATCATGGTAGAACCAAAGGAGTTTTGTTCAAGACATTGGGGGCAATGTGAATGGCATGGATTTGAAATCCGAGCAACCTTCATGGTTGGTGAGCTCCACCTTTCCTGACAACATGAAAGACCCCAAATCCCTCTTTTCTTTCTTATCCAACATGGCTGGTTGTTTTTTATGTGGAGCCTCCTCTCCTTCTCTCTCTCTCTTCTTTCTTCTTCTCTTCTTTCCCCCATTGGGTTTCGGAAATAGGCCAACGTCTGTTTTCCATTTTTGTTTAAGTAGGGTGTGCCAATATCAACGATGTCCCCTCCTTTACTTATTTAAATGATTTCTTTTTATCTTTTCCTTTTATATGTTAAACACTTTGCAATGATGTCTTTCCATCATTACACCCACACCATCCTAGTCAACACACCTAATTTCCACTCATGGTGTTTCCCAAACACCTTATTATCATCGGACACAGATTTCTATAGGCAAGGCCCATTAATGAAATTACAAAAATACCCTTCACAAGAAAAATCACCTTTTATTCGTTTGAATTCGGATTTCAACAAAATTAGTGTTGTTGGAATTTTTTTTGAAGTACAATCCAAATATGGATATCTCAACACTTGATTTGATGTCTATAAAACTTTCCCTTATAAAACTTCAAAAATTAAAAATTTCAATATTCTTTTTTCATCCAAATTTGAGATAATCCAAAATTTTACTTAAATTCATTTTAAAAAATTAGAGATGTTACATCCTTCCCCCTTGGAGGAATTTTGTCCTTGAAATTCTCTTGATGTAATCTTTCAAACAACTCTAAACGTATTGTGATGACCCGGGTTTTTGAAAACATGATTTGTAAAGTATTTTGAAAGGCAGGGCCCTTAAGAGTGTAAATTTTTTTTTGCAAAACAAAGCAACGAAAATTCTTTTCTTTAGAACTTGTTTTGAAAACCCAAGTCACCACTTCATACATAACATAAGTACAATTTGTGTACAAAATAAAATTCCATTGAAGGAATATACTTTTATTAAAACTCTAGGATCCATCCAGTGGTTCACAGTACAGCCAAATCTAGTACAATACTTGTCCAAATTACATAATCCAAAACTCAAGCTCACCATACAGTAAAACTCTCAACAAAGAAAAATACATGCCTTCAAGGGTATACCTTGAAGATTATTCTCTTCAAGTCTTCTATAGTCTTCAGCTCCTAACTCTCCTTCCCTAGATCTGAGATATTGCAACAAGTACAATATCTCAGCAAGCAATGCTTGGTAGGGGATTCAAGAAACATAATAATTGACAATGTAATTCCAATACTTCATAATCTCAATATCCTTGAACATACTCTTTACTTTGTAAGTTATGTAAATCTATATACATACATACCCTTCATGGGTAAAACAGTTAAATTCATGAAAATAGTCAAATATCACTCCCAACTAAGCTGATCAATTCTCTTTATTTTGAGAATTTAGTATTACAGCTAATCTCATACTGGGAATTTCCCCTCTTGGGAAACATTGGTAATATACAATTACCTAGAATTTCATTATGCTATAACATAAGGCATTTCATTATGCCTATTCCCATATGCATCATAGTGCAAAATAATCAGAAAGGTTGCTATGCTACAGTCTGATCCGTATTAGCGCGCTCGGATAACTGCCCTGTTCACCACTGATACCACGGTGGAAAATATTATGTCACTGCCCATATGGGAGGGCAAGACTTTCACAGTGGTGGCCTTCCCATAATTTCCACCACCCAACTTTTAGCCTCTCATTGGGCAAGGTATCATCATATCATCAAATTTCAAGGAGCGGGTGGCCAAACCCTCATAACTCCTCTAGCAATAGCATCCCCTAGGCTCATGCCTATTAAAACAAACTCACAAGCCTCCAAGCTTGTATGTAAAATAGATTTCATATATATCAGACCATATGTCTGTTTACTTAGGGCTGAAATATTTTCTAGTTCCCTATTCACTTATAGTTTAGTCCTTAACCATCTTATAGGTGTTTGGTTGGATCATAAGGTTTTCAGGAGATTTACTACAAGTATTATCATTACTCTTGTCAACATAAGATCATGAGTACAATCATGAATATCTCATGTAAATGCATTCATCAAATCCTCCTACCTTTAAGGATTGATCTCTTTTCCCCACTCTTCCATGATCTTGACCGATGTATGAAATCTATACATCCATACATATTGTGAATATATAAATTATGAAAAATCCTATTGATCACTAGATCTGATGTTTAGAATGATCTTTAGATCATTCATATCTAAGTATTTTTCTATCTCTAAGTCTTCGTATGTTCATCTCCTTGATCTTGATCTTTCATAGATCCTTTGATTGACAATCTACACATGTTGATAAAGATCAAGGTCCTATGAAGGATGATCTTGGTTTTCTTCCTTGAATCACCCTTGATCAAGGGTTTAGATTATCTAATCTAATGAACTATAACAAACATACATAATAAGTACAATATAGTGTTCTTATTCTTATTGTTCTTGATCATCCAAGATCTAATGGATCTTGTTTGATCGTCCTTATCTTATTTACTGTTTTTATTAGGGTTAGGTAATTTACTAACCTTTTATGCTCTTATTATTATTATTCAACCAGTTAGTATCTTACTTGGTTGAAGATAATTTATTTCTTCCTATCACTAGACAACTCCTCCTTATTGCAGGATGACCAGTATTTACCAGTTAAAGTTTGCTCAAAAAGTGGTTAATACAACCCTCATGTAAGGAGGCGTTTAGACCTCTCTTACATCAATGGGAGGTGAGGGAAAAGCACTTGGCTCTTGTATACCCCCTATAACCACAATGTTCAGAGTCCACTGGAGTGGTACTAGCTCAACCTTTGACAAGGTTCCTATGAGCTCTTTATCTTAAGTCCCTTCTCTAATTGATTTTAATTAATTTCCATGGATATGCACGATGTCATCCATGGATCTTCATTATTTTCCTACTTTGGGCCAAGGAAATGATAAATCATTCCTTATATTGTCCTACTATCTATAGCCCTTATTAAGTCAAAATCATTCATTCATCTTAGTTGTCCATGAATTTCTATATTTCATTAGTTTACATATTTGGTGATTTATGCTCCTTGTATCTTAACAATTGAATAAAATTTGACAATAAGTAAATCATCAACTTGAAAGTATAAATCAAATATAAGTTTAACAACTATATACTAACATTCTTCCTATGAATGTAACTTAAGCTAGTGAAATAAAACTAACATGATCCTAAGTTATGAAACACATCTTCTATTATAATGAAATCATGTTTAAATCCTAATTTACACTAACATGATCCTAAGATAATCAAATCTACTAACAAATTACTCATTTAGGGCATATCATACTAAAATCTAAAGATTACACTATCATGCTTTCTAACTTAGAACATAAATCACATTTACACTTCTATATCCAATAAAAGACAATTAAAACTTAAAACATAAATCACATTTACACTTCTATATCCAATAAAAGAAAATTAAACTAATTTTATTAAGATTATTATAAACCTTTAAATATGATCCAACCATTAGATCTTAGGTGTTTTCCTTTAGATTAAGGGTTTTAATTACCTTTAGGGCTTTTAATCCATTAAGATCCAAAAATCATATCCACTTGATTTTGTCACATTTCCTCCATGATCTAACTAGATTCCATCATAATATCATCCCTTTAATCCATCCCAAGGATCTGATCATACTTGATCTCATTGATCAAGTGGGTCCCTTTGTATTTTATTTTATTTTTATTGTAGGGTTTTTCTTCCATAAAGGGTAGATCCCCTATTTTATCCAAGATCTATCCAAATTAACCATAGATATTACTTTATTACATTATTATATCATCACTAAAATAAATTTCCAAGTATCTAATCACCTCAGATCTTGAAGATCTTAGAAATTGGACACTTATTTCCAAAATACAGAAATAAATTTTAGAAATATTATGACTTCATTAGAAACTAGACATTACAAGCTTTCCATAGCTTCTTTCTGATCTCAATTTGGAGTTCATATGACTCCACAATCTTAAATTGAAGTTTTCAGCCGTTCCTAGGGTCTAGATTTGATCTAGGCCCACCAGAATTAATCTCTCTCAATTGAGGGTCCAAAACTGTTCAGATCTTTCTGAAACTTCTACCCTAGGGGTTTTGGACTATTCTAGATTGATTGCTGGAGTCAAAATTTTCATCTGAGCACTCCATCATCATGAATTAAGGGTTCTGTTGTTTACTTTATTTTTACCTTTTTATTACCAAAATTAATTACAGTAAAATAAAAATTACATAAAACAATACTATACATATATGAAAAGGATTTCCACTTACTTGATTGGAGAGAAAACCTCATTTATATGCCCAATTTAAAAACATACATTGTTGATGAAGATATAGCCTAAAATCCACCTTTCTTGCAAATACCGTTGTTTGAACCGTTGGATCTTGAAATTTCTTTGGGGGTTTTGTAGAATAGATATGTTGGAAAGTTTTGTAAGCTGAAATTGATCAAATTAGATCTAGAACAGAGTGCCTAATTGATTTTAGGTCTCTTATTCCAATCTAAAAAGAAAAACAAGTTGAAAAGAGATCTAACTCTTGGAAATTTTGGGTTTTTGGGGAGGGATCTAGATCTAATTTTTCAAGGAGATTGAAGAGAATTTCATGAGAATTTTATGAGGATTTTTTGGGTTGTATTTATAGGCATTTTGGGTCTTTTCCATGATTATAATATGTTATTTTTTTAATATAAAATGACATGAAAGTCTTCAATGCTCCCATGCCTAATTTTTCTTCCCCATGACTAGCTGATCTTTGTTGACCCATGTTTCACATGGGATGCTGATCAAATTGGTTGTTGGGGACGTGGTGGTCCCCATGTGGGCCCCACATGGTGTAAAAAATCTATTTTGCCCTTTATGCATAAAATTTTGGGTTTTATTCCCATGATCTCGGATTTGAGTGTACTTAGTGGCGTTGGATTCGTATTTCTCAGTATATTCTAAATTTTGATGTTTCATATTTTGATTTTTGGAATATTTTGATTTTTTGGTAAAATTACTATTTTACCCCTTTTGTCCAAAAAATGAAAAACTTGAGGATTTCTTATCCGAATTCGAAATTTGTCGTGCTTACAGTCATTTTGAAGGGTTTGCTAAGTTTAATTTCAATTTTACATATCTTATGATTTGATTATACTTTTATAAAAAGTATATTTTAAATAACCCTAATATTTCAGCCCGAAATATCTGAAACTCAAACTTTATTGATTTTTCTCAATCAATTTACAAAAATTGGGGTTATTACACGTATCATCATCTCATATTTAATATAAGTTCTCATAACTCCTTGACATTCATATATCTTCAACTTCAAACTCTAAACATTTATGCTGCTTATTAGCGTAACTTCCCATTTGTGTTAAGAAACATTGAATAGCTTTTGCTGCGCACTCTGATACTCGACCTTCATTTTCTAACCCATCAACATTATTTGTAATTTCAGTCAAATAAATAATACCTCCAAGTCTTTAAAATCAGATCACAACAATTATTCCTCAATAATTAGCATAACTTACTTCACACATTCTGAATAATCATTTCCTTGTCGATAAAAGCTTCAAAAGTAGTTAACTCATAATTAAATTCATGCTATCATATTTCATCTCACTTCACATCAAGGAATTCCAAAACTGATAAATTAAGTTCAATCATTTCACCTATCATCTCTTTACATCAATGACTAAAGTTTCTCACATGTAGATTTCTAACTATTAGTTTCCCATGACTTGTACTCCATTTCCTATAGTAACTTCTTCCTTTTAGGAACACCATTGTGTAGATGTGATTTCCCAATCCTTTTCTCAAGGAATTTCCATAGACTATGAAATTTCCACTTTAATAAGTACAATCACATTCCTCAATAAAGCATTTATCAATCTTCTCAACAAGGATAACATGCGTTCTTAATGAAGTATCAACTTAATAAAAAATACATCATTAGTTCTCTATATCATCAAAAACAACTCTTATATCCTCATTGTGATCATTAACTATAAAATCAACAAATCCATTCGCTAAATAATAAAGAAGTATCCAAAAGGTTTCAAAAATATTAAGTTGGCCTATATTCATTTCTCTAATCATAACTAAGACTTGTCATAAATGTTTATATGTAATTTGGTTCACCTACCCATGTCCAAATTCTATACAGGATACTAAATTACACATATACTATCTACACCTTAAGCAAGCTCATATGATATAGAAGAAAGCATAGAATTAGTATCCAATGGCATCTTAATGGGTATGTTATATGTATTTGAAGTGTACCTTCTATCTCTGCATCTAATGTCCATGCTTGTCCTGAGGTGATTTCAAGTACACAACCTTCGCTTTCAATGATTTGACCTTTTTTAGGTTCTTCGTCTTTCTGTTTCTTTGGACAGTGCATAGCTATGTGTCCCATCTCTCTACACATGTAGCACTTGATGCTACTGAAGTGTTTGCCTGGATGATGGTTCTTGCACCGTGCACATGTTTTATATACTAGTGATTTATTCCTATTACCAAATTGCCACTCCTATGGAGGATAAGAACTTGAAGACTGTATTAGTCATTTTCCTCTGTTGGCATGCCCACATGTGCTGGTATCCTATTTCCACTTTTGTCAGTCTCTCTCCTTTGATAATCCTTCTAAAAAAGAGAAGCCAACTCTACTGCCTTTGCTATAGTATCAGGTTGAAACCCTATAACTCTATTTCTCAAACTAGAGTTTAATCCATCAACAAATTTCTCTAATACCTTAGCCTCTGTGATACGTACTGTGGGTGCAAATCTACGAAGACAAGTGAATCTATTTTCATATTGCGTTACCGTAGAATTTCCTTGCTCCAAATTCACAAATTCTCTCTCTTTTTCTTTTGTCACATGTCTTGGAAAATACTTTTCGTAGAAGACAAATTTAAATTCTTCCCAATAAATGTCATCTTTTCCTTCAAAATTTACTCGTTCACCCGTTCCCACCAAAAGGCTACTTCTCCTATCAAGATAAAAGTAGCCATTACTACTTTTCTGTTCTTTAAAATTTTCATTGCTTTCATGACCTTCTCTACTTCAAAATTCCATTTCTCTGCTGAGTAGGATTCATTCTCTCTAGAGAATGATGGGGTTAGCTTCTTGAATCTTTCCAATTGAGCTTCCACTCTTTCATCAACTTTATCAGATGTCTCCATTTTACTAGTTATTTATATTTGTGGCTGATTTTGGAAAAACTGGCCTATGTGCTACATGAATTTCTGCGCTATTTCAATTGATGAAGCTTCTTGCACAAGGAATTTGTCAGGATTATTTGTATGCCTAGGGCTCAGACGCTTACTCCTCTTAAGTGGCATTTCTACAATTTCACATTTACACAACTCTAATTGAGTACTTATACTTTAGTTATTTATATTTCTAATGTGATATCTATTTTCAAGTTACACTAATTCTATAAAAGTATTTTCTTTAATTATTTAAACTAGAAAATAATTTCTCTTAACAACATTGACTATTTGTGATTTTTCACTTGTAATTGGCTGTGAATGACATAAATCTGGGCTCTGATACCAATTGTAATGACCCAGGTTTTTATAAGACTTTTTAAATATAAAAGACATTTACTTGGTGAGATCAATCTCTATTGAAAATCATTTTTGAAAATCAAATAACAGTAAAAGAATCTTTTCTTTTACATTCACTTTGAAAACCCCAGTGTCATTTTTCTTTTCTCAAAACAAGGATTCTTTGTGATATGAGTGCTCATTTCTACCAAAAATCAGGCAGAGTTTCCTCTATTTTTTAAAGAAGAGACATTTAACACATGCAATTGCGAAGTACCTGATAAACATTCATTTGAATTTCAAAATATAATTAGAGACTCCGTCTCCTTTTCAAAACATCTAACCTGCAACATTCCCAAGATTTGTTAATCATGGCCCAATTACAATGTAAATCACATATGAGGTAGAAACATTACCTATAGCCAACATAATTTAAGTTTCACACAAAAACTCTATATTAACTTACTTTTTATCTTCTTGAAATCTTCAAGTGGTTTTTCTTAGAGATTTAATCTTCTTTCTAATTCTTTCTGAGTTGACCTGTGGTAAAAATAGTAGGGTGAGTATACAACATACTTAGTAGATAACCCAATACTGCAAAATCGAAATCACAGCATACACATACGATGATTTAAAGGGTGATTTTTCTGATAATAAAATCATGTTGTAAAAATCATTTCAGGGAATGCATCATAGCACACATATGCATGTATATACATATATGTATGTCCCCAACAAAAATCTATACCATACTTGCCAATCAAGTATCATATCATTACTTTAAAATTTAAAGTAAGATTTAGTTAAACTACATGACGGCCATTTTAAACCACTATATGCAGTATAATTTCAAATAATCAGCTCATCATGTAAAAACAGATCATCCATAGTAAAACAAAATACCACAAAAGGTCTTTTGACAACACATGTCAGGTAGACCAACCATATAGGGCAAATCACCAAGTGTCCTTTTACAGCACATGTAGGTGGACTAACCATATGTGCCTTTGCAACACATGTAGGGTGGACTAACCACATATGGAAAATCACCAAAGATCATTTTGCAACACATGCAGGTAGTCTAACTATATAGGGTAAATCACCAAATGTCCCTTTGAATCACATGCAGGTAGACTAACCTAGTGTCCCTTTGCGACACATGCAAGCGGACTAACCTCATAAGGTAAATCACAAAAATGTCCCTTTGCAGCACATGCAGGTGGACTAACTTGGTGTTCCTTTGGAACACATGTAGGCAGACTAACCTATGGTCCCTTTGCAACACATGTAGGCAGACTAACTTGAGTTCCCTTTGCAACACATGCAGGCAAGCTAACCTCATAGGGTAAATCACCAAATGTCCCTTTCCAACACAAGCAGGTGGACTAACCTAGTATCCCTTTACAACACATGTAAGCAAACTAACTTGAGGTCCCTTTGCAACACATGCAGGCAGACTAACTTGTGGTCCCTTTGCAATGCATGCAAGCGAACTAACCTAAAGTCCCTTTGTAATAGATGCAAGCAGACTAACCTTATTGGGAAATCACCACCAAAAGATCACATCATACATCTCAAATCATATAAAATAGTATGTATACTTTATACAAAACTATATATCTCGAATATTCTTTTCAAAGCATAGCTCAATAGCCATTCCAACTCATTTTCATATTAGTATATCTCAAAACTGTATCATATGACATCCATATCTTGTATGAAACTACGCATTTTAAAGCTTTCTTTCCAAAATAAGAAATTCATTCATATACAAGTCACCATTTTCTCATGTCTCATAAGTAAATTAAGTAATTGAATACTTTGAATTGAATAACTCATGATTCTTTCCAAATTAGGTATGCAACATGAATTTAAACCCAAATATCAATTTACATGCTTCAGTTGTAAGAATATCATATAAGAAACATAAGATGAATCATGAATTTTATAAGAAAATCACATACACTCACATGACATATATGTATATATGCATCATGCCATTGGTATAATAATTCAAAAACATTCTAAACTAAAAATAGTTCTCCAATCATTTTCTCATTTTAAAGATCATTTGAAACTTGGCAGTATCAGATCACCTACTTCTTAAGATGGTTTATCCTTTCTCCATAGCTTTTACAGTGCACCCTCCAACATAAATCAACTTGTGTGTCAATCTATGCTACACATAAAGTTGATGTTCATAACATCAATTCTAACTATCATACCATTATAAATCCATAACTTATATTTTTACTCATCAGCCAATCTAACAGTTTAGACCATCTCAAGGTCATAAAACTATTAGACTTAGGATCTCTTATTGATCCATGATTAATTATTTTAGTCAGATTATCCTCTTAAGGTCACATTTGCCTATTCTAATAAATTACTACTACTATTACTGAGTTACACATGGGAGATATGATCGCATCCTTATATGATCTATCATGTAATATATATATATATCAATGATTCAATGGTCTAACCTTCTTAAATTATATAGACTGGTATAATATCTTTTAAATAGCAATTCTAACTAAAATTTGATGATCAAATTCCATCCATGAACACCACCACTTCTTATATATCAGGTTCCAATAACAATACTGGCGCCAATCTCCATGTTCTTCCTAATAAACATGAAGAAAAGAACTAACCACTAGTCCTCTTCAGATAGATCATTTATCTTCCAGGATTTCCTTCTTGTAGGTAAAACCATAGTTAAGTCCATGGCCATGAGTTAAGGTTGCAAGTTGCGATGGGTAGAACCACCCAATTGAAATAGGTCCATCCATAACAAAAATGTCAGTGTCTTTCATTACTAGAAAAGTTAACCTTCAAACACAGGAGGATGCTTATTTCAGAAAGTCTAAGGATTTCATATTCTTTTAACATCCTATTTTAGAAATAATATGAGATATGAAATGAGTTGAATAGACTTTTTACCTGATGAAGCTAGGTAGGTATTTCGGATGATGGGATAATTCAGCATCCATGATTACAATGAAATCACCATGCTTTAGACTATGTAAGTATTCAGTTCTTAGACTAAGCTCCTTTGGTCTTGCTCTCAATAAAATGCGATCTTCACCATACACTTTTTGCTCTTCAAGTCTCCAAATGAACCCTATGAGAGGGATATCTAGATCTATAAGCAAACCGACTTCTCCTTATAGTGCTTCCTTTAGGATAGGTTTTGCATTCATTACTGTTGTATCATAACAATTGAGGCTGGTATACTTGTCTATCTTTGGGTCCACTCTTGAATATCCATTCCATTCACATATTTCAATCAAGAATCATTCGACGAATCTAAAACAATTTACAACCATTTTTTTCCAGATGATCCATCTCGAATTCTGCCACTTCATCAAACTATTGTCATATCTTTCTCTTCTTCCTCTTAAAGACTTCTTCTTTGTTTCTGCTGAATCATTTTAGCCAAAAATCAACCTTAGCGTGAAAAAAACTGCAGAAGACCATAATTAGATAAAAATATTCCCTAATCATAATCAGGCTGGGTGATTGTCTGAATATTTCAACTAAGGAATAGCAGTAGATAAATATTACCAAGGATGATATCGGATAACAAAGCAAAGGTGCCACTACGAGAAATCTTTTCATTTTCTCTATTTCTCTCAAAAAAGTAAACAATAAAAACAAAAACAATGGTTTGATGTGAGGATCCTACCTCAATAGCATTCACAACTCCCAATCATTTTTGGAGAAGATGAAATTCTTTGATTTTTTTAGCAACTATTCCTGTGCGTACTGTTGGGCTCCGATTCTAGCACCATTCCTCCTCCGATCATGGCAAAACCAAGGGGTTTTGTTCAGGACATTGGGGTGAGCAATGTGAACAGAACAAATATGAAATTTGAGCATCCTTCATTGCTAGAGAGCTCCATCTTTCCCAATGACACGAAAGAACCCAAATCCCTCTTTCCTTTCTTCTCTAGTGTGGCTGGATTTTTTCGACATTGGAGCCTCCTCTCCGTTCTCCTCTCTCTCTCTCTCTCTCTCTCTCTCTCTCTCTCTCTCTCTCTTCTTTCCCCCATCAGTTTTGGGAAATAGACCAATGCTTGTTTTCCATTTTCATTTAAGTGGGGGGTGCCAATATCAAAGATGGCCCCTCCTTTACTTTTTAAAATTATTTCTTTTTATCTTTTCCTTTTATATGTTAAACACTTTGCAATGATGTCTTTCCATCATTACACCCATACCATCCTAGTCAACACGCCTAATTCCCACTTATGGTGTTTGCTAAACATCTTGTTAGCATCACACACAAATTTCTGTAGCAGGGCCCATTAATGAAATTACAAAAATGCTCTTCACGAGAAAAATCACCATTTATTCATCCGAACTCTGATTTCAACAAATTAGTGTCATTGAATCATTTTTTTGAGTACAATCCAAATATGGATATCTCAACACTTGATTTAATGTCTATAAAACTTTCACTTTTAAAACTTCAAAAATTAGAAATTTCAATATTCACTTTTCATCCCAATTTGAGATAATCTAAAAATTTACTTAAAATTAGAGATGTTACAATTGAAGAGGAGTTTCACGCAATTATCTGCATGCAAAAATCCTATTTTTCAAGAGGATTATTAAAAGGAAAATATGATGATTATCAACATGGGCAGGTGGCATGCAAATGTGGACCAATAAGAGGAGATCTCAAGCTCTATGTTTCCCTTTCTCAACGTCCCATTGCGGTGAAATTAGAAAGGGGTTCATGCACGTAGATGGTGTGATATCTCCTTCTAATTCCTCGCCTTTCTAAGGTTTCCCAACTTCATTCCTAGATTCCCATTTCTTAAGTCCGCCATGATCTCCCTCTTGCCACCTTTTAATCTTCTCTCAACATCCCACTCCTAATTCCCTCCCCTATCTCCTCTTCTAATCTAGCTTTCCTAAGTGCTCTAGATCAAAATTCCCTTCTAATCCTTTCCTAAGTCTCCCATATTCCATTCCAAGTACATTTATGATTTTATCCCCTAAGTTTCCCATTGTTTTTGTTTTCCTAAATCCCATCTCCACTTCCTAATTCACATTCTTATCCAATCTTATTCTCTTTCCATTGTTATCCCCTCTTTCTTATCTTCTCTAGGATAGAATTCTAGCAAATCTTAGCACTTTTAGAAGAGGTAACCATTATATAAAACAAGGGGGGCATCCCACATGAGGAATAGATGGGATTCA
The DNA here is from genome assembly GCA_035236585.1 of Warburgia ugandensis. NCBI lineage: Eukaryota > Viridiplantae > Streptophyta > Magnoliopsida > Canellales > Canellaceae > Warburgia > Warburgia ugandensis. The sequence goes on from CP141128.1 coordinate 44,345,336, forward strand.
TGCTTCCTTCAAAGGCGAGAATTCCATGCCATATCCAATGGTGGGTGCACCTCTTTCTTGCTAAAGTTTCATGCCTTCTTCCCCCTAAGGTTTCCATGCTATTTACATAGGATTTTCTTTGGATGTCAATGAAAGTTCCATAACATCTATTCCATGTCTCTTCTTCATTGTTTCCAGGTTGGTTTGGATGCGTATTTCCTTTCCTTGTTGCTAAGCCTTGTCTTCTTTGTTTCATATGCATGTTTCTTGTTTCTCTTCTTGTCTTTTGCTTCTAGTTTGCTTTAGTTTTCTTTCATTCAAGGCCAACTATCTCTTGTAGTGATAGCCAAGAGATAGTAGCTTTTGAATCATTTTTTTTCTCCTTTATTTGCTTGCTTTGTTTAGTTTCTTGTTCCTTGTTATTTATCATCTCTCTTTGCTCATCATTTGGATTCATTTTTATTCAATTTGCACTCTCTCTTTGGTTATTGGGTTCAAAAGTAGACTGATCGTTATATTTGTGGCAGCCTAGGTTTTCAAATGTCTTTTTGAGAATTATTTTCAAAAGGCGAGATCCTTATTTGAAAATTTCATTTAGAAAACAAATAGCAGAAACAATTTTTGTTTAAAAAGACCTTTCATAAAATCTCTAGTGTCATAAGACCAATCAAATCACATTCATGAGTTCAAAATTCAAGCATTTTTACATTCAAATATGACAAGTAAAAAACTTATCATTTTCTAGAAAATTGTCCAGTTAGAGCCCATAGTTTAATATCTATTAAACATATTTATACATGTTTAACTGTTTATAATAGTTATATAACTACTCTGTCATCTCACAAACATTTACAAAATGTACAGAGCATACATACAATGTTTATACCCTCTCTCTTTGATTATTCTATGCACTTCGTCTCAACACTCTTACCTTTCCCTTCTTAGCATTTATCTATAAAGTTGGTGGGGTGCGTATAGGAGAATATACTCAGTAGGTAAAACTAAGATAATAAATATAAATCAATGCAAACTCGCTTTCATGTACTCATGCACACAGCGAAACATCCTCGGGTATCGTTCCTAAGGCCTATTAGTAATATAGCATTTACATGCTTTTCCAACATTCCATCCAAGGTTTTAGGCCATTCTAGTACAATACAAGTGTAGGGACAATATGATATGTTGATATCAAAAGAGTATTCAATAGACAAGTGCATAAAATCGATGATAAAGTAGTTAAGTGCTAAAGTCTCAATTTAAACAACATATAGGAAAGTCCTCAACAATTTATTATCAATTCTCATCATGTAAATATGAATATATCAAATCTCAAATCATACAAGGTATCGTCATGCCTAGTGGCCAGGGTATCTATGATCCTATCATAGGCGTGTTGCCCAAAAATCAACCTGCGGCAATTGCCCTATAATGGGATACCGCAGCACTACAGCACCTCCCCAATCATGGGACACTGTAGCAAAAGAATACATGGATCATTATGTTGCAGCAAATATCCAATAGTGGGACATTGCATGCTCAAGCACTGACACCAACTACGTGAGACTTATCACCATCTCGCATGGGAGGAGAACGGATCGATAGTGTAGCCTTTCCATGATGCTACACTCAAAATCTAGCCACTTGGGCCTAGTGTCAAAAAATCAACCGTCGGAAGGTGTGTAGCCATGCCTATAACCCTCCTATCATAGTGTCCACTAGGAAAAAGTGCTTGTTTAAAACAAATCCTCAACAATCAATGAATAAAAACCTTAGTGACATATTAGTCACTGATCACATAATCAGATTTTGATCATGGTTTTACATATTTTTCATTTAATGATAATGGATGTCAAATATAAATGATGCATGATATTTAATAAGGGAAATTAACCTTATATTTTTAATAAAAATTTGATAGGGTTTCCCTTGTTTATAGGATAATGCCCATTTAAAGCATGTGGTGTGTATCACCTGATAAACATAATTTCATATTTAAATAATAATGGAGACTCTATCTCCTAAATAATTCATCGATGAATAATGCATGAAGTTCCATATCATTCAAGTCATGAGGATGCTATTTAAATCTTCAAGATAAACATCAACTATAGTTATATGTGGTAATTACATGGACGTATCAAAACAATGCATGAGTGAAATAAATATCAAAACTTAGCAATCTTAGAATGTACCCACCTCAACCTAATGATTTAGGTTCACCTGAATTGATTACCAGTCACTTTAGATATTGCTTAACAAATTAGAAATTGAGGATCAGGGCTTCTATCATCAACTATGAATCGATCTAAGCAATATGACATATATATCATAATTTAGTCTCTTAATCATAGATTTATACATTAATACTCTAATTTGAACAATTAGATTGTCATTGATCTATTGTTTAACCTCAGATTAGATATCTTAGAGTGTTGGAGAGTTTAATTTCACACATCAGTCAATTAGATCTAATGTTCCAGGCCTAAATTACCTAGATCTAAGCGTTGGAATGATCAGATCTATAAAGTAACGATCCAATCAACATTTGTACATTTAATAGGCTTTTCATTCATTGTTTTCAATCCATATTATCCTCAACATGTAATTCACATCATCAAATTGATAGATCTATTGTTTGATCGTGTTTTCAATGGTCAGATTTGTAGATTTAGTGATGCTCATGCACTATGTTTAGATAAAAAATTCAATGGTCAGATGATCTCCGATCGAACTTTTGTTGACATGGTTACAAAGCTCACTCAGTTAGGATTCTATCCATATAATTTTCCCCAATTTTACTCACTAAGAAATGATTGTTGGTGTCAGAATCTAGTCCCCATCGCCGGAGAAGACGACTAGAAAACTGTTGGCACCGGCAAAGGTAACAATGTCAAAAATGCCATTTTTTCATGAAAATAAAATGTGGGTTTCATAGATCTCTACCTTACCTTCATTCCCTTTTAATTAGGAAGCATTTTTCCATGAAAAGAATAACAAAAACAATCATAGTTTCCAAAAAACTATTTTTTTCAAAATCTCCCCTAAATCTCTTTGATTTTCACTTTTGAAGTTAAATCTAAGATGGGTTTTCTTTTATCTATGTCCTAGACCTATTCTCCACAGGTTTTCTATTGATTTCAACAAGATCTCTAAGTTTTTCCACCATTTGCTACTATGCGCACAAAAATACAGTCACCAGGAGAGAAAATGAAGGGGAAGAGGGAAGGGAACTTTAGCATGGAAGAGTGAGGGGATGCCGCGATGAAGAGAATGAAGGGAGAGGGAGATGGCTGAGGAGGAAATTGGGGAAGAGGGAGACTGTGGCTTCCTTGGATCTGTCCCAGCATGACAAACAACATAAGTAGAGCTCCACGCACTAAGCTCCCTTTCGTTCGCCATCGCGTGGGGTCCATCCATGGTGAGGGGGTGCCATTATCAATTTGGGCCCCTCTATAATTTCTTAAAACTTATGGTTCTGTCACCTCTGGACTCTGTTTCGCTCAAAATTAGTGTCGTCGAAAAGCTCTCGTTGCATACATTCTGATTTTTGAGGTTTCAAAAGAAAATTTTCAAGTTTTACCCTCAAACTCGTCTTTTTAATTATGTCAAAATGTCTGGTTGTTACAATATTGAAGATTGAAATCAAGATATTGTGCTTCCATGTTCTTGAACCACTTGTTTAAGTTTCCAAGTATAAGTTATTATGTATGTTGCAAAACATTCATATAATATTTTAAATGCAATGAAATGAACTTTTAGAATCATGCAAACCTTGCTTTTGGATGTTCTAAGTTTAGTTTCCATTAAGTCATGCACACCATTCTAGCTTATTGTTGTAACATGCACACTTTTCATTCTATGTTTCATGTGCACCATGCACACTCCCTTGATCCTTGTTTCTTTAGTTTAATGCTTTGTTTCATTGATTAGCTTCATGATGGATTTCATTATTCATTGCCTAAGTTTAATTGCACCTTTATGTCAGTTTTAGACACATTAAGTTTAGTTAAAAAGTTTTCTTGTTTTAAATTCCAAGTTCTTTTGATTCCTAGATTAATTCAGCATCTAATCTCTTTTAGCTTGGATAATTAGCTTAAATAAATTGCCAATTGCATACAAATCCATGAGATTCCTTACGGGATTGACCTCACTCGCATACATATTAGTACTTTGATTCATGTGCTTGCACATAATATTAAGAATTACACCATGTTTTTGACACCGTTGCTGGGGAATCGTAGTGTATTTGTGATTAGATTCTAGTTTATATTGATTATCTCTATTCATAGTTTTAGGTTGCATTAGTTTAGGCTTTTGCGTCCATTTTTGTATATTTTGCTAATTCCTCAAAATTGACATATTTTATTTGTTTTGTACAAGGGGCATTTGGCAAAAGGAGCATCATCGATCATGTGGGCCAAAGCTTCATCCTATTAATTACGATTTTCATGTTTCTTAGATTAGGTTTTTTATTTTTGAGAGGACTTGTAGTGAGGCCAAGTTGTAATTTTTATTTAAATATGGGTTGTAATTGTGACACCTCGGGTTATTCAAGAAAATTTTTCGCATTTATTTTCAAAAGGTGGCATGCCTCTAGTTTTAAAATTCAAAAATAGCAAAAGATAGTTTTCTTTGAAATTCATTTTTCCAAAAACCTGAATGTCACCTCAACTCCCATACTATACATAATATAGTTTTTATAGAAGATAGACTTCCTTTTATGAAACAATAGGACACATCCAGTGGTTCACATACACAGCCCCTATAATCATTATATTAAATGTCCATGCAGCATAATCCAAATAACTAACTACACAGTACAAAAACTTTAGCAAAATATATACTTGAGTGCAGAAGTACGGCTGTTGAACTCCTCTTGCTTGCGTATGTCTTCTCTTGTCTGTCTATATCTGAGATATTGTAAACATAAAACACTTGCAATATCTCAGGAAACTATGCTTGGTCGGGGAGAGTTAAGAAAACATGTTAATTACATATGAATTAAGCATTTTATATCAATTAAAATATTCAATTTCAGCATAATGCTTATATGGGACGAAGTTTATAACATAGTTCATAATTCAATAATTCGATAATATCATTAATAATTTAATTATCTACAAGTCATTGATAAAATAGCTATTTATAATTCTTCTTCTTTATATGAATATAATAATCACACTTTAGAGATTACACTTTATATGATATATTTGATATATATAATTCCCTGGTATTTTAAATATTTATCATTATCACTTTCCATATGATACCATACTCCAATTCTATGAACCATACTCTACATAATATATCTACCCACTCACTTACCCATATGAAAACTTTTATGAAACTATGCCCTCCAACATATACATATATGACTATATCATCTATATATATTAAAATCGTTAAAATTCATACAAAGTTATGAACATAGTCTTTAGGTTTTATAACCTACATTCCCAAGCTATACTACGTCTCATACATAAACCGCTTACCATACAGGGTTTATAAAACTCCAACCACTGTTGGTAACATCACATAAGGCATCTCATCATGCCATCACATAAGGAATCTCATCATGCCGTCATATAAGCATCTCATCATGCTATCATATCCGCAACATAGTGCATCAAATACAAGGACTACTATGTCGCAGTCTAAATCCGTATAGTGTGCCCGAATAATTGAATAATAATCCACTTATATCGAGGTGGAAATAACAAAATCCATGTTTGCTTGGCAAGGACCATGGCTGTCACAGTGGTGGCTTTCCCATGATTGCCCCACCCGACTTTTAGCCTCCCTTTGAGTTTGATATCCATATCATCGCAATTTTGGAGAGCGGGAGGACAAACCCTCACAACTCTCCTAGCATAGCATCCCTAGGCTTATGCTTGTCTAAATCAAAACTCTCAGGCCACTACGCTTGGATGTAAAATAATAATACACATGCGACTTGTGTGTTCATAATATATATATATATATATATATATGAATATCTTATCATAATCATAACATCCTCACTTGTTAGGTGATCGTGCACTAAGGATGTACTTTAAGACCCCAGACTCATACATCACATATGATGTAATGGTACCCATGTACCATAAATTCCTTTTTATCACAATAATAGCTATGATATTTTTAAGAATAGAACGTGTGTATCATTTAATATCATTCAATAGGCTTCAATTATAAGCATGTCATTCATGTAGCATTTCAAATCACAAATTTTCATCATTCACAAGTAAACATTTTTCATCATCATATATCATATGAAATACACAATTTAAATGACACAATATTCATCATAAGAATAAGATCATGTTTAAAACATACATCTTACTATTAAGACATGCTTTCTTAATTATCCACCTACCTCATGTGACGCGTTCTTTAAGTCCACTATCTTTGATCGCCATCCTTTCACGCTGATCAAATTCTCATTTTTTTTAACCTGGACCCTCCAAATCAAACAATCAATTAATAATTCCTAACTAAACGATCTAATTGAATAAACTAAATTGATTAGGATCATATGGCTTGATCAATTTTCATACCTAAATCCTCGATCGATCTCAACCGTTGATGAAGATCGACCAAATTTTCTCGAATTGATCATCTAATCCTAATTATCTTATAGGATTTTTTATATACACTTCCTAATGGTCATTATAAACTATTTGGATTGGAAAAACAGAGTCAGGTCATCACAGATCAGATGATCTATCCCATTATCAAAGGTCTGGTAATTTAAATTGTCAGATCTTCCTGGGTCAAAAATTGGTAAGATGGGTTTTGTTCCTCCTATCTGAAGGATCATGATGGTACTCTCGAATTTCCAAAACTCTTCCTAGATTGATCAGAATCTAGGTTTGAAGTTCAAGGTTACTTTGGGGTTAACCGAGTCAACTTGGTTCCAACCCAACGAGTCAGGGGCGAGTTGGCTCCTCAGGTTGATTCTCCTCCAACTCATCAAACTCGTGCAGGTGGAGGACTGATGGTGGAAGGAGGCGGTAAACATTGGCATGCTTGAAAACTAGGCTGTGTTGGTGACTGGAAATCATAGGGGATGATAGACAGACGGTGATCTTTGGTGGGTCTAAGCACGACAGCCTTCCTAGGCATGGCTATGCCTTGGCATGCAATGGAGAGAACCAAAGGGGAAAAGTTTTCCAGGGATCTGGCATGCTGGACTAGCTGTACTGGAGATCAAGGGGAAAATAGTATCTGCTCGAGAAAGGAGTAGCCCATGTAGCCAAAGAAAACTTGATGAGGGTTTTTGTTAGGTGCATAAATCTAAGGTTTCTAATGACGATGGATATCAAGAGGGATGGTGGATTGGAAGATCAAAAGATGCCATGGAGAGAACCAAATGGGAAAGGGTGTAGAACTAGGGCACGCCAGTGGGGAACACAAAGTGGGTTTGCCAAAAATCTAGGGATCGAGGTTTTCTGTAGGTCACCGATGAAAGGGAAGGAGTTATGCACTGGAGAAGATGGGAAAAGCCATCTAGGTTCATTGGAAACCAAGGGAATCTTTGTTGCTTAGGGATGCCAAAAATATGAGTTTGTCAATACCACTTTTGGTTAGGATTTTTGCTAGAAAAATGAAGGGGAAGAGGGTTTCACATTGCCAATTCTAGAAACTAGTTTCTTGTTGGAAATAATGGGGATGGGATCTTGGGAATGCTGGAAATTGAGATATGAAATAGGGTTTTTTGGCCATGAAGAAGGAGATAGACGTCATTGGTGATGGGGAAGTAGGTTACGGTTTCACCAGTGAGATAAGAAGAGGATCGTGTCACCAATTTACTAGAGGAGGGGATTGAGGTGATCGGAGTCTGTTGGGGATGTCGACAATGGGGAACAAAGAGGAGCACACCAAAAATGGGGCTAGGGTTTTCGTGTGCATGTTTAGTTAGGGTTGTCAGGCCTGTGGGGTTTGGGAATAGACTAACGTTTGTTCTCTTTTGCATTTAAGTGAGGGGGTTATCAAATGTGGCCCCTTATTAATTATTTTAAAGTTTCATAATGGTGTTTTTACTATTATGAACACCAGATATCAGTCAAAGAAAAAGTAAGACATACTAATGATGTTTTTCAACTCCATTGACTATCACATTCCAAATTAGTAAAATACCCTTTTATAAGAAAATTACTGTTTATTCGTCCAATCTCTGATTTCAACAAACTTAGTGTCGTTGGATTCGTATCGATGAGTAGAATCCAGATTTTATAATTTCAATTTCATGTTCTTACTTTAATTACTAAAATAGCCATAACTTCGAAGTCCCATAACTTCCTCATTCGGACTCCGTTTTCAGTGTTCTTTAGGTCGTTGGATTTCATTTTCTAAGTAGAATCTAATTATTTATATTTTAGTTCCTGATTCTACTTCCATAAAAAGTTATTCTCCTAGAAAACTCATACTTTAATCATGAAATAGTAAAATTTTAGGGTTGTTACAGTAATAATATAGGTCAAGTGCGGGCCACATCCACACTTAAATTATCCAACTGACATCAAGGACCCATTGTAAGTATCTAACCCTCTCTTTATTTTTCAAGTGTAGTTGCATTTCATATAATTTACATTACTGGTTAATAGAGTTATTCATATAGTATAGTTCATGCATATTAAATTATTGCATAATATTTAGAGTTGCTGCATTAGAATTGCACCTATTTAACCAAGGTTGGCTTGAGAGGCTATGACCATGGCATAGGCTATCTAGGTTTAGTGTCCTGTCAGTGAATGTGTGGACCTTTATTAAATAGCATATAGATAGGCATTAGTTTATTTTACTTGCATTGTATTGCTCATCTATTGCTTTATAGTGGATGATCAAATTGTTAGTAAGGACCCCGTAGGAACCCTCATAAGATAAGGACTGGATTTCATCACTAGATCCTTGGTGCACCTTGGTAATCAAAACAATCCTTGTATGCTTGCAATCCCAAGTTTCGTAAGGAATAGAAGTGGCTACAAATTTAGCATTATTGCACTTTCACTATGTGGCTACGTGGCTCCGTAAAAAAATAAAATAAAAGAATTATCACTTAATATTTATAAACTACATTCTATATATGTGTATATATGTAATCTTACTTAATTGCAATAATCACATATCTTACTTAATATGTGTATACACAAATTCAAGATTAGCAAGAACTAGTAGGCAACAGTATATCTGAAACCTTAGGTTGGATGGTGATGAGATCATGACTAGAAGTAATCAAATAGGTCAGATATGCCATCAATGGTTATCTCTTTTACACAAAATACCGTGATAATTCAAGAGTGCAATAGAATAGCAGAGTTAGCTAGTTGCCAATGCTACATTCTTTTTCAGTTCAAAAGATAACAGGGCAATAGCGGCAAACGATATTTATTAGGGGATTATAAGAGAGATATGGGCCTTGGATTATACTTTTAGAATTGTGGTTGTGTTTAAGTGTGATTGGGTGGAACACAACAAAGACAACATCAAAACTGATGCCCTTGGATTGACACTGGTTACTTCAACAGGATCGACTATAAAAGTGATCAATTTATTTTGGCATCTCAAGCAAAACAAGTATTTTACGTGAAAGATGAACGTAATAGGAGATGGTCAACTATTTTATCATCCTATTTGAGGATTTTTATGATGAAGATGACCTAGGAGATTTTGAAATAGATTACCCTTCTATTACCAAAATAATCCCATTAATCAGAGTAGTAATTAGTGAGAATGAGGATTATGTGCATGACGATGGTGAGGAGGGTGTTTTGGTTTGAAAACTATATGTTGTTGGGGGTATGTGGATTGTATTATTGAGTTGCAATATATATAATTTCATATTTATAATTAGCTCTTTTGCCACGAACTATATAGATTGATAAGTGAGCTATACGTTTGTTCAAAGAATGCATGAATCAATGTTGATTATCATAAAAAATTAGTTTCATTGTGTATTAATTGTTATATATTGTAAAGTACTAATATAATCTATATATATATATTGAATTAAAAATAATTTATAAATTTGTTTAGTATAAATGACTTTAAAAGTCTGTTACTTTTAAGGTCCTTTAGGCTAATTGACTTTAAAAGTATAGACTATTAAAGCTGTTTATATTTAAATGATTTTAATAATATGTCACTAAACGACTTTAAAAGTAGACACTATTAAAGTCATTTACACTAAACGACCTCATTAAGCACAACCAAATTTAGCACAAAAAATGATTAATCACATTTATACTAATCATTATGTAACATCTTTGATTTTTAAATAACAATTTACAAAAATTCTGACTTATGTGAAATCGAAGTCAAAAGAGAATAATTTTGAAATTCTCAATTTTTGGAGTTCTAGAAAGTGAAAATTTTATAGACATCAAATCTGATGTTAAAATCTCAACATTGGGATTATACTCAAAAGAACAATTCTAATGATGCTAAGTTTGCTGAAATCAGAATTTGGATGAATATGTTTTGATTTTCGTGAAAAAGAGCAATTTGGTAATTTCACATAGTAGGCCCTAATTGTAGAATTTTGAGATTTGAGTAGCTCTCATTTATTTTTTTACTATAATTATATAACTAAACAATTAAGTAGTAAAAACAATATAATCTTCAAGTGTAAGATTTCCCAAAGTTAAATTTATTCAATAAATAGAGGGGGCCATTTAATAATGGAACCCCCTCCCACTTAAGTCTTAGTCAACAGAAAAAGAACAGACCATGTTTGTTCTCAAAAACCTGACATGAGAGGAAAAATCCTAGTAGAGCCAACCTAGAGAGAAGAAAGGAGAGAGAAGTGAGGGGAGAGGAAGAGAGGAGTGATGCTGATTGACGTTGACAACACCCATTTGATGTTGATAGATGATGCCTAGAATGATACACACAATTGAGGAAGACTGATGGTGAGAAGAAAGAGGAGAAGAAATAGTGGAACAAGAATTAGGGGGAGAAGGAGATGAAGAGAGGAGGAGAAAGAGGGGCTGATCCAGGCTGTAGGTGCCATTTGACACTAATGACACCCAGACCACTGACTAGGTGAGAACAAAATGATGGTGAGAAGAAGGGGGAGAAGAAAGAGGAGAAAAAAATAGGAAAATAAGAAGAATGGGAAGAAGGAGAGGTGAAAGAGGGGCTAACCAGGACGTCGATGATGCCCAGACCAGTGTAGGTACAAAAGCTTGATTTGACAAAAGAAGGGGGAGAAGATAGAGGAGGAAAGGAAAAAGAAAGCTTTTCCAGGTAGATATTCCAAATCTAGTTTATATTTTTGATGAATTTATGCATTGATGAGTATGATTGAAATGTTTCTAATTTCATTTGGATATATGAACATGATTTGATTTGATGAGACGTGATTCGACTAGGATGAGATGCATGTTTTATTAGGGACTAGCTAAAGTAGACATTGAATAGGCTGTCCTAGCATGTTTTATTATGATAAACGATATAACTACAAGGACAAAAGGAGAAGAAAAATGCTATCAAGTTTGATGTTCATGTATATACCCATTAAGATATGTTTTCTGCCACATTAAACTAGTAAAAGTTCACCAAACATAATCTTAAACCATTGAATCTATTTTTGACCCCCTTAAGGAGCACATTATCTAGTACAAGGATATACGTCTATAATCTAAAATCCATACATATACTTTATGACAAACATTCAAAATAATGGCCCCAACTAGCAAGGATTATATAATCTTATTATGCAATTATGCTAGATTATTCCTTGATGATTGTATGGAATAATCCTTCATAATGTACCACACAAAATGGATGATAGAAACATTTTCCAATCATACCTATATTGAGGCATAGAATGAACATAGAGAAGATAGAAAGTAAAATGACTATATTAAGGTGTATATATATAATTCTATTTATATGATCATGTAAGTTATTATTTACTAATTGTGTGGAATAATCCCACATAACAGCATAAAAGGGATGATATATAAGAAAACCTAACATGATGCATGATTTAAACTTGGAAATTACATGAAATAAGGTAACCTGAAGTGCATGAATTAAGCACGAAAGTATGCATGAACCAAGATGAAAACTAACCCAACATGGAATGCATTAAATTAATTGACTAATGCATGGAAACCTAAACTAAACAAGCAAACTAAGTATTAAGATACAACTAATATGCACTAAACCAAAGTAGAATGTGAATGATTCATTACATTGATAATGCATGAATTAAAGGTAAGAATGGTGCACATGATTATGAGATCTTAAACATCAAATAAGCTGCAACCTAACCTAGATAGAATACATGAATGGAATGCATGGACAACTAAACAAAACAAACTAAAATTTTAAGGAGAAATACTTCAAAACTATCCACATGAACCATGGGCTTGTGCACATGGTTTAAGTGTGTAATTTGTATGAGATTCAATTGTTACTAACCTAGGATAAAACACAAGTATTAAGCATGAAAGGAACAACTAACATTGACAAAAAAATAAATTCAAAACAAAAAAAAGAACCATAACAATGAGTAATTCATCATTCAAGCATAAACTTTTCATTGATTGAAGGAATAAAGGTACAAGGTTGATGCACACCCTTCAAGGGGTGTGTGTACCCTACTTAGAACTAGTTACAATCCTCAAAATCAACTTCTAATCTATCTTCAATTATCAAAATATCAAGAAATAATGAACATGCATGTAAATCATGATGTCACTTATGAAAAACAAAGGGGAAAAAAATGGGAAAAGAAGGCATGGAATGGATAGGGAAATTTAAGGAGAAAGGTGGTAATGTGCTTAATTTGAGAACTACACTCTCTTGGATTTCACTACAAGAGAGTTATAGCCTTTAGATTCAAGGTTCTAAGGATCAAAATAAGATGTAAGAATAAAAGAAAACAAGATAATAATGCTAGGAAACTAAAGTATAGAATCAAATATCAAACAAATAATAAAACAAAGGCATCAAAATAAGGAACTAAGAAGAAACACTAAGCTTAACTTCATTTGAAGACCATCTCTGTCTAATCTTTACATTTGCTCTTTATTTTGGAGAGAGTTCTTCTTCTTCCAAACTTCTTTGTATTTGAGAGACTATAATAACTCTCTTGTTCTTGTAAAGTTTTCCAAGTATTTGTTGGTTATGTTTTATCTTTAGATGGAGAGGAAGAAAGAAATCTACTTTACTTACAAGCTAACACACACACACACACACACACACACACACACACACACACACACACACACACACACACACACACACACACACACACACTCTTCCCACCTCATAATTTAATTATCTTATTTTTCTTAAAGCTCTTTTATTGCTATAGTTTTTGTACTTCTATGGTTATAAGTTCTATAAGAGTCTGTTTCTACAATATTTTGCAGTATAAGTAAACTTTGGAGGCATAGTGTCAATCAAGTACATATAGTCATTTAGAATTAAGAAGTTTAACCCTTAAGAAATCTTATGAATGACCAGTAGTGGAGTTAAAGACAAGTGAAAGGTCTATGGGATCTGTAGCACTTTTACATATCTCTTTACTAAGCAAGGTTATATTTTCATGCATCCTTTATCTAATTTGCTTGCAGTTTATTTGCCACATATGTTAGATATTGTATGTTTATGTGAATGGATGGAGACGTAATCTCCTATATTTTTTTATTACTTAAACTATGTTTATCAAGGACATCACATTTCCATGTGTAAAATGTGTAAGTCCATAAAATAGAGGAGACTTTGTCAAAATTTTAGTAGAAATGTAGTTCTCATTCTCTAAAAATCTTGATCTTTAGAAAAGAAAATGACACTCGAGAGTTTTATCCTATTTCACCTAACCATGTTTAAGAAAAAAAGATGGGTGTCTTTATGTACTTGGGGACAAGTGTTAACTAAATTCTTAAGAATATAGATGGTTTAAAAGGGACTAAAATTGAAGCAAATACATGCTTGTTTCCCATAATTAATCAACAAGTGGTCCTAGTACATGCTTCATCATTTTCATAAGAATGACTTATAACTCATTTTTAGAAATGGGCATGAATAAGATGCAATAAGAAATACATGTATGCTTAATAGCAAATGCTTGAAGATGTAGCTCTTAATTGACAACTAGTAGTAGTTGCTTACATAAAGCTAAATTGTTGAGTCATGTTTATATGAGTGCAAATGAATGCATATATACATGTGCTATGTGATGGTTAGAATCATGCAAGTTAACATTGCTTTAATTATATACTAATTTACTTGGAATCATGCAAGTTAACATTTCTTTACTTAGAATCATGCAAATTGGTTTCTAGGTTTAGTTTTAAGAAAGTTTAATTTTAGAAATATCTATACTTTAGAAAGTTTCTATTTTCATGCATGTTTTATCTGATTTGCTTCCGGTTTGTTTGTCACATATATCATATTAGTTTATTTTCTTTAAATGAATACATGGCCTTTTTATATGTCATTGTTCTAATATCGTTGTGTTCTTCTTTGTAGTAACGATGGAATGAGAAGAACATCAAATTGAAGATTACAACCATAATGAACAGCACAAACAAGAGGCCAACATGAGCACTACTCCAAAGAGAAAGGGCAGAGGGTGAACAACAATGGAAAAGGTTTTTAAGAATAATTCTAAGGGAATTAAAGAAACTATCAGATACAATAGCAGAGGCTAAGAGATTGGTGAGAGTGTAGCCGCTTATAGTAGTTTCCTCTACTCTATAATAAGAAGCATAGTTCCTGTAGCATTTGAGGATTGGAGACTTCTGCCATCCTTGACAAAAGATTCATTATGGGAAATGGTGAAAGTATGTAAACATTAAGTATATGTATTATATAATTTATAACTTACCTTATTTTTCAAATATTGTAATTTATTATGTACTTTGTAGACTACATTTGACATGCTTGATGAAAGAACTACCTTGTTGACAATTACATAGCTCCATATGTCAATGATCTATCGAGACTATACACGGTGCCTGCCATTTACTTCGATGTCATTGACTAGGATGTTTGGAATGCATTTGTAAACAACTGCATTTTTGCTCAAATTTGAGGTACGTGTAGAAACGATGTTTCATTTAATTAATTACAAGTAACATTCTATTATTGTACTTGATCATGCATCTACAAATGTGCAGGCGAAGAGTACAAGGGGAATAAAGGTGCATGAAACAAATATGCAGCACCACCTATCCAAGCTGGGCTACGCTTGTTTAGAAGAGGACAAAGTAAGCAATTGTGACAATTTATCCCTTTCAATTTAATGCTACAATAGTTATATACATGTTGTTCTCTAACTATAGTGTCTTTGCTTGACAACAAAAGAAAGCTGGGACTATAAAGCCCATTGAATACTTCATCCTATAGAAGATGGTGCATTCGGTGGGCCGTACTGGCAACAAGTTGTCAGATGAAATTACTGCTCATATTGCTTCTTGCATAGTAAGTTGTTTCACCTATCTATAAATTTTATACAATTAATTGGATTATGTGTTTCTAATTAAATTTTGTAGGACATTCTTACCCAAGAAAGCACAACTATAGGAACTCTAAGCAGAATTGTTACTAATGAGGACATCCTATATAGGGCTATGGAAATAAAAGGACCACCCTAGTTGAGTTAAGGGCATGGGTTGCAGTGTTGTTCCTTCTAAATTCCTTGGTAATGGACATTTACCTAAAGTTCAAGATGATGTGGAGACCCACAATGAGCTTGTTGAGAAAATAAAGACTCATATATTTAGTTAGTTGGGTGACATAGGTTTTATGATTGTCATTCCATCCCCTACACATAATTCTCACTATGCCCTTGTACCTCCATCAAATGTGAGCTACAATTCCCTAACTAAAGAAAATAATGAAGGACATCCAGCACCCCTCAAAAAGGAAATTCCCCCCAAGGAAGTATACATAGACAAAACTGGAAAATTTCATTATCCTTCTATAATAATTCTCTATCTCAACCACTCTATTGTATATTTTATTTGCAGGTGGGTCAATGCCTGTTGGCCTTGGATTCCTGTGAAAACATAGTGATAGTTGGTTCATGCTATGAGCATGAATCAAACATTTTACACAAAATTAGCATGCCACCATATACTAATGGAGTGTCCATTTCCATGGCTTTGAATACTAATGCCTACCTAACATTCCCATTAAAAATGGAAAATATTATAACTATTGGTTAGGTAGTTGCCTATCACATCAACCAGAGGCACTAGTCATTCGCATGGAGTCCACGGTAGGTATCTTATCATACTAACTTCCTCATCAATATTTTTTAATTGGAGACCTCAAATTAAATGTTTATTAACTTTATACGATTAATCAACAACAACATGTGGAACCAAGGTTCGCCGCCTTGGTAGTATCACCTATTGCTGCTGCACTAATGGAATAGTACTTGTATATATCTTTGTTTTTTTTCATCATAAATTAGGTCCTCTTCATTGATTATTGTTATTTACGTAAATTTTTTTACATCTTTTATAGCAACCATCTAAGGAGCATGTGAAAGTCCCACCTAACATGCCTCATTCCCTAAGGTTAATCTATAGTCTCATCAATAACAATATGGCAATCAACCTCATACAAATTAAGGATAGAGTGCTTGTTGAGGATGTTGTTGAAGTGCCACTTATAACAGAGGACCTATTAGGAGTTTGCCTATGAGATCAACTTGAGCATCCTTGCATTGTGTTGTGCATGGGTATATGCACGTACTTGCTTATAAAATATTTGACATTTACATGTTATATTTTCATGGTATAGGTAATAATTATTTTTTTTATGCAGCTTCTTGAATGATGTGACTAACCTTTTTGGGAGTGAGGGTACACTTTACCAATTCTTTGGCCCAGGCATCATTTCTGGAGCGGTGGAGTAATGACTAATAGAGAGGCATGTTCTGGATATTTTACTAGGCTTCTTTTGCTGCTCTCAAGGATAGAGCTTAATGGTTCCCTGCAATAGCAGGTAAGTTTTAATTTTCTTGTTTTCTTACCAATTTATTCTATACCTAAGGATTGTTAAGTTTCATTGCAATTCATAAAACTATTTATGTAGGTCTCATTGGATGCTGATCGTTTTGGATGTGCATAATGGGCATGCTTTCCTTTTGATTCTTATGGATCGCACATCCGCTCGCCCTTGTAGAAATTATAAATAAGTAAGCTTTTATTTTTTTATGTGTTATATGTAGATAAGTAATTTGTTATTCATCTATAATGCATTTGAAATTTAAATTTGTAGAGTATGATTTGAATGGGCTAATATGACCAAGACTGTACAACCACCAAAAGTCAATTGGAAGATTGTCAGGGTATAGGAAATAGTTAATTACTCTAAGTTACAACTAATTAGACTTATAATATTACAAATGATATTTATGGGTTCTTTTTTATTGCCCTTGTTGCACATTGCCTTAAATAATAATCTGATTGGGAATGCGCGTACTATGTCTTGAGATACATGAGGATTCTCATATTCGATAATATTCTAGTATCCCATTTAAGAAAGGTAAGACACTTTTTACTTTTCATATTCTTATATTTTTCTACATTTTTTATGAATCTAGCTAAAAAATATGAGCTTAATTAAGTTTGTTGTATTTCAAGTTACTGTGTTTTTTGAGTGGGCAAATAAGAAGAGTAACTCCAAAGTAAATCTCAATGAAATATGAACTGAATGGGCTGAGTATGTAATGAGTTTCAATTAGGTCAGTTGGAGTAACTGCATGAACGTGAAAAACATAAAGTTTTTTTTTTATTCACTTGTGTGTGTGTTTTCTTTTAGTTTTTATTATTTTCTTTGAAATATATATATTTTTAAGCAATGAATGAGTGGAAACTTGGAGTGTGAGAATAAATGAGTATGGATGAAGTGAATTTGGAGCTTGTACATGAAGTAAATATGTGGCTATTGGTTTTCATTATATTCATTAAATTATATAAATTTTATAAATGAGAGGGTTATTTAGAGTGCAAAAGTAAATATGAATGTTTATGGATTTACAAATGAAGTGAATGTGGATGTTATAGAGAATGCATGTGTTGTGGCTTATTTTATAAAGTATTTTTAAGATAGATGTGGATGGATATTGATGAGTTTGGATGTTTTGTACCCATTATGAAGTATTAAGTGTTATATTGTAAGAAAAATTTGATGTATCAAGAAAGATGTAGATGCATGTTGTATTGGATGTTGGTTTTTCATGATTATAAAGATTGTTTTGAAGTATCAAGTATAGAGGATATTTGTTTTTTAATGTATATACAGGTGGTAGTGTATCAAGATAGATGTAGATGCATGCTATAGTGGCTGTTGGTTTTTTATGTTTATAGAGATTGAAGTAACAGGTATATATGAGGTCTTTTATTCAATTTATACAAGTGGTATTGTATCAAGAAAGATGTGGATGCATGTTGTATTGGAACAAGTTTTGCATCTTTATAAAGATTGTCTAAAGTATAAAGGGTACATAGGATGTTTGTTATTCAATTGTATACAGTGGTAGTGTTCAGATAGAAAATTGAAAAAAGAAAAAGAAAAAAACTTTTGAAGTCTTTTAAGGATAAACTTCATAAGTCTCAACTTTTGAAGTTGTTTTGCTAAGTGACTTCAAAATTTGTGACTTTTGAAGCCATTTAGGTACAAGCGACTTCAAAAGTTTTTATGTTCTAAAATCGCTTAGCTTAAGTGATTTCAAAAGTTGTGACTTTTGAAGTCATTTATTGTAAGCGACTTCACAAGTGCTTTAAAAAAGTTCGACTTTTGAAGTCCCTTAGCCCTAAATAACTTCAAAAATCACCAACTTTTGAAGTTGTTTAGTCTAAGCAACTTTAAAGTCACACACATTTGAGGTTGTTTAGACCTAAATGATTTCAAAAGTTTATGACTTTTGAAGTCTTTTGTTCAAGTGACATCAAATGTCCTTGATTTTTAAAGCTATTTATCTAAACGACTTCTAAAGTTGTCGACATTCCAAGTCAGCTTGATAGTAGTTGCTTATTATGTGACTTCAATTATCCCTTTTAACTGACTTTAAAAGCCCCTTGTCTAGTAGGGAATGATGCACTAATAATGGATACCTCTAAATGGGGAGCTTAAGTGGAACCTCTTCCCCTATCCAATTTTGTTTTTGTGCCTTTAGTTGAGAAACCACCCACTCTTGTCCTTAAACCATTATCTAAAAATTTGAAATTTTCCTACTAATGACCTAATGATTCCTTGCCTATGCTCATTTCCTTAGATCTCTACCAAGAATAGGAAGGAAAGCTACATAATCTTCTATGAGAACATAAGACAGCTTTAGTGTGGACCATTGCAAACATAAAAAGGATTAGACTTGTAGTGTATATGCATCACATTCATTTAGAAGAAAATGCTAAACCATCTAGGAAAAATTAGGGAAGGCTTAACAATAACAAGAAAGAGGTTGTTAGAGATGAAGTGTTAAAACTGTTCATGTTAACATCATATACCCCATTTCTGATAGCACTTGGGTTAGCCCAGTTCGGATTGTACCTAAGAAATCTGGAGTCATAGTAATCTACAATAAGGATAATGAACTGAACCCCACTCCCATAACCACAGGGAGGAGAGTTTGTATAGACTATTGAAAATTGAACTCAGTCACCCAAAAAGACCACTTGCTCTTCCTTTCATTAACCAAATGTTGGAAAGATTAGTTGGCCATAAGTATTATTGTTTCCTTAATAGTTATTCTAGTTATAACCAAATCCTTATGGCACCTAAGGACCAGAAGAAGACCACCTTCGCCTACCCTTTTTGGGACCTTCTGTGGTGACTTGGGTTTTTGTAACACATTTTGTAATACATTTTTCAAAGGCAAAGTGCCCTTAGTAGTAAAAAAAATTTGCAAAACAAAGTAGAGGAAATTCTTTTCTTTAGAACTTATTTTGTAAAACCCAAGTCATCACTTCATACATATCAGAAGTAGAATTTTGTACAAGATAAAATTTCATTAAGGAATATACTTTTATTAAATTTCAGAATCCATTGAATGGTTCACAGTATAACTCGGGTATCAGTACAATACTTGTCCAAATTACATAAACCAAATTTCAATGTTCACCACTCTAATAAAAACTCTCAATACAATACAATGCTATCAAATAAAAATACATGTCTTCAAGGGATATACTCTGATTGATTATTCTTCCAAGTCTTCGTAAGTCTTGAGCTCCTAATTCTCCTTCTCTGTATCTGAGATATTGTAAATATTCAAACATTTATAATATCTCAGCAAGCTATGCTTGGTAGGGGATTTGAGAAGCATACTAATTTGACAGTATAATCCTAATACTTCATAATCCCTTTATTCATATTCATGGATCAATCTCTTTACTTTGTCATATATGTACATCCTTACACATACATACTGTATATGTCGTATATATATATGGTCAAAATCGTGAAAAATAGTTAATATCTCAAACATAAATAGTCACATTCAGACGCGTTGAGTTGATCAATCATCTAGACTCTGCTGGAGAATACTCCCTCATTTGGGCAGTATCATCACACTTAACCATATAGAGTTGATAAAACATCCAGACTCTGCTGGGAAAATACTCCCATATTTAGGCAGTATTGGGATCTCATTATGCCATGCATCATAATGCAAAATACTCAAAGAACTACTATGCTGCAATTTGATTCGTACTAGTGCGCTCAGATAACTGCTTTCATACTCCACAGATACTAAATGTGGAAAATCATCTATGTAATGCCTATATGGGGAAACGGACCATCACAGTGGTGGCCTTACAATAATTACCCCTCCCTACTTTTTGCCTCTCTTTGGGCATGGTATCATCATATATATCACATTCTGGAGAGCGGGTGGCCAAACACTCGTAACCCTCCTCGCATAGCATCTCCAAGCATATGCTTGTTTAAAACAAAAACCAAAAGCCTCCTTGCTTGTATATAATGTATTCTTTTCCTTATTCAGACATCTTGTCTATTTATATCATCATCCTCGTATTTTGGTATCCTTATACCAAGGATAGGTTTTCACTTGAAACTTAGGGATCATCATTTACAATAAATGGTACTCATGCTCATATAAGTTTAGGGATCACCATTCTATATGAATGATTCCCAAGTATTGATTTTTATACTTATCGGACAATTTGTTTGTTTATCTAAGGCTAGAATACCTTTGAGTTCCCTATTCACTTAGGGTTTTCCTCAATTCTAACTTAACCATTTCATATGTGTTTTCGTTGGGTCATAAGGGTTTTCAATGGATTTAATACTAGTACTTACATTATACTTGTCAACATTTCTAGACATAAGATCATGTATTCAACATGTATTTCTCATGTATATGCATTCATAAAATCCTCCTACCTTCAAGTAGTGATTCATCTCTTCAAATCTTCCATGATCCTGATTGAGTATGAAATCTATAAATCCATATAAACTGTCAATATTTATACAATCTGAATAATCCTGTATCTTTTATCCCATCTATATTTTTTGTCTAATCTTGTCCTTTGATATAAAAGATCTATATCTTTGTGTCCTATCATGATCTATCTTCCTTAGATAGTATTGATCAATAGATCTAACGGCTAGAATGATCTTCTAATCTTTTAGATCTATATAAGTCTTTGTGTATTTCTTTCTCTGATCTTAATCTTTCACAGATCCTTTGATCAACAATTTATACTTGATGATAAAATCAAAGGTTTAGATCTTCTATCATCTAGTTCTTCTTTGACCTAGGTTTAGTTGTTTGATCATCCTTAAGGAGGATAATCTTGGTTCTCTTCCTTGAATCATATTTGATCAAGGGTTTGGATTCTCTATCTAGATTTGTATAACATTAGGATTCTTATTGTTCTTGATCATTCAAGATCCTACAGATCTTGTTTGATCATCCTTATCTTACTTACAATTTTTATTAGGATTAGATAATTTCCTAACCATTTATGCTTTTATTATTATTATTCAACTAGTTAATGTTTTACTGGTTAAAGATAGCTTATTTCATCCTAAGTCTAGATAGCTCCTCCTATTTTCAATTGGCCTAAGGCTTACTAGCTGAATGGTTGAACACAAAGTGGCTACTTCAATCCTCATGTAAGGAGGCATTTAGACCTCACAAACATCAACGGAACATAGGGAAAGAGCGAGGTTCTATTAGAGAACCCCCTTAACCACCATATTTAGCATTCATTAGAGTGACCTTAGCTCAACCTTTTATAAGGTTCCTACGAGCATTTTAACCTTATGTACTCTTTCTAATTGATTTTAATTAAATCCATGAATATTTAAAAGGTCATTCATGGGCTTTATTATTCTCCTAGTTTGGGCCAAGGATTTGATAATCCTTATATTGTCCTACTAACTATAGCCCTTGCTAATATTAAGTCAAAGTCATTCACTCATCTTAATTGTCCATGAATCTCTATATTCCATTAGTTTACATTTTTGGTAATTTATACTCCTTATATCTTAACAACTACTTAACAATTGAATCTACTAATAAATTTTGACAACAATTAAATCATAAACTTTAAAGCATAAATCCAATATAAGTTTAACAACCATTTATACTAACATGCTTCCTATGAATGTAACTTAGCCTAATGGAATAAAACTATACTTTAACTAGTGTGATCCTAAGTTATGAAATTTTACTATTAATCTAATGGAATCATGCTAATTCTCAAATTTAAACTAATATGGCCCTAAGATAATTAAATCTACCAACCTAATAACAAACTAATAACATTTAGAGCATAGCATGCTAAAATTTAAGAATTATACTATCATGCTTCCTAATTTATAATATAAATCACATTTACAATTCTATTATCAAATAAAAGACAATTAAACTAATTACATTAAGATTATTAGAAACTTTTACTTATGATCCAACATTAGATCTTAGATCTTTTCCTTCAGATCAAGGGTTTTAATTACTTTTAGGGATTTTACTTCATAATGATCCAAAGATCATATTCACTTGTTTTTGTCACAATTAATCCATGATCTCACTAGATTTCATTATAATCCCATCCAAAGGGTGTGACCATGCTTAATCTCATTGACCAAGTGGGTCCTTTGTATTTTTAGGGTTTCTCTATGATAAAGGGTAGATTTCTCAATTTATCTTAGATCTGTTAAAATAAATCATATATATTTCTTTATTTCAACATTACTTCATCATTAAATCTTAGATCTTGAAGATCATGAAAATTGGAAGCTTATTTCCTAAAAGCAGAAAGTTTCTTGATGATTTTTATCAATTTTATGCTTTTAGAAGAAAATAGACATTACAATATTTTCATAGATGACTCCACAATTGACGAATGAAGTTCACAGTTGTTCTGAGGGTCTAGATTTAATCTGGGCCTAGCAGAACGGAGGGTCCCAATCATTCGGGCAGAGCAAGTTCGGTCAAGCGGAGTGGTCACCGCCCTCCCGTCATTGGCACACACACGGTAACGTGCTACTCAGGACCTGCGCTATCACGTGGATGTTTTGTTGGGATGTCGTCACATGAAAGTACGTACACGGAGATAGTCTTGCAAGGCACCTTTCTGTCCGATGTCTCACTACGGCGTCCCAAGAGCCAAATCCTATAAAGAAGATCGGATAGTCCATTTTGGACCGTCCAATCAATTCCTCTTCAATCAAGGGCTTAACGCTTGATGAAATTTCTCAAAAATTATACCTTATAGGTTTTGGACCCATATGGATTGGGTGGATGCTCAAATTTTCCATTTGAGCCCTCCATCATATAGAAATGAAGGGTTCTTCTCCTTACCTGATTTTTATAATTTTTAACCTAAACTTAATTTTAAAAAAATAAAAAATTATATAAAATAACATGAAATAAGTATGGGAAGAGTTTCCACTTACCTGATTGGAGAAAAGCATAGGTTTTGCAGCCCAATTTTAAAGAAATATCCTGTTGATGATAAGATCGCCTGATAACCACTTGTTTTGTGATTTCCCGTTGAATGCACCATTGGATCTTGAAATTTGTTTTGGGTTTTGTAGATAAATTAGTCTAGGATAATATGAATGGTGGGATTTGTGATATTTGATTTGGAATAGAGTGCCTTATTGAATTTAGGGGTCTTGTTCCAACCTAGAGAGAGGATAGAGAAAGTAAAAGAAGAGAGATTTTTGGGAGTTTTGGAAATTTGGGAATGAATCTAGATCTGATTTTTTAGGAGAAGCAAGATAATTTTATGGGAATTTTAATGAAATTTTTTGAAGGATTTTTGGGGGTGTATTTATAGATGTTTTTGAAATTTTCATAATTACCTATAATAATTATGTTTCAATTCTTTTGAATATTAAATTAACATTGGATCCTCCACTACCACCTCCTTATCTACTATTAGTTGGTAGTGGTTTGACCACTCATTACATGTTTTTTGGCTGTTGGATTCATTTGTGGGCCCCAAGGAGTGTGGAAGGACCATTTTGCCCTTTTTATGGAGAAAAATATGTTTTATTCTCCCGAACTGAAAATTGAGCGTACTTAGTGGCGTTGGAATCTTATTTTTGAGTGCATTCTAAATATTAATGTCTTAGATCTCGGTTATCTATAAAATTTCCATTTTACCCTTATATTCATAAAAATGTTGAGAATTAGGAATTTTTTATTTTAACTCAGAATTGAATGTACTTAGTGTCATTTTAATTGGTTTCTAGGGTACCTTCATAATTTTGAAGTTTAAATCATGTTTTAATCTCTATAAAAAGAGAATTTTTAATAACCTAATATTCCAGCCTAGAATTTCTAAAAATTCAAACTAAATTGATTTTCTCAATCAATTTACAAAAATTGGGGTTATTACAACTTCGCAAACTGCTGAATGCCCTTCGGATTATGTAATGCCCCGACTACTTTCCAACGGTGTATGTTAAGGATATTTTTCAAAATAGTGGAAAGGTTCTTACAAGTGTTCATGGATGATATTTCAGCATTTGGATCATCCTTTGATGAAGGCCTGCACCATCCAAAATTACTTTTTGACAGTGTTAAGAGCAAAATCTTGTGCTAAACTAGTAAACTGTAATTTTATGGTACAAAGTGGCATTGTTTTAGGTAGCGTAGCTTTAAAAGTACTCACAAGCACACAAATCAATGTAGTATGTTCATGCAAGCAAGGTCAATCCCATGAGGAACCTCACAGATTTTCAATGGATTTGATCTTATTTAGTTCAATTAACTTAAGCAAATGAGAAAGAGTTGTGATCAAACTAAGAAACTAAACCAAACTAAGATGGAAACATGCATGATACTAGAAACTAGAATTAAAAGAAACTTTGTAAAATTAAAATGAAGTAATGAAATTAGAAACTAACCTAACTAACATTGCAAGAAACTAAAGGAAACTAATGCTAAATTAGAATGAATCAAATTGAGCAACTAACTTAAAGAAACTACTAAAAAGGAAACTTTCCTAATCTAATACTTTCTTAGACTAAAATTATAAACTTTCTAAAACAAAATTAGAAAACTTTCTAACACTAAAGTAAGATGCAAAAACATGTAACCAATGAGATTAACTAACTTTAATAAGAATTAAAAATATGCATGTGAATGGCATCTACAATTAAAGAGACTTTCTAATTTTAATAGTTTCAAAATCCTAAAATTTCCTAACAGTGAAACTTTCCAAAAATTTAAAAAGGAAAATTTCTAAACCTAAAGTAAGATGTAAGCAATGAATGGCCTATTTCTAAATCTAAATTAAGCAACTAAACTACAAAAAAATAGAAAAGGAAAGTGACCTAATATCATGCTTATGATCCATGGCTTGTACACATGGTTCTAAGGTGTAAAAGTGACCAGAATGTGAATATAAAGTGAACTATCATGCAATATAATTAATGGATCTAATAAAATACATGAAAATCTAATTTTTCTCTAAAGGATTTAAGAAAATAAGGTGTTTAGATGGATGGAAACAAAGTAGAAAGTTAAGAGAAGAAAATTTTCAGATTTCAACTACTTAAGAGCATCTAACAAATCAAGCATAAGGAAGCAATTGAAACCACAACCTTTTTGCAAGGAAATAACCAGATCCAAAGTAATTTTATGGAAGAAACATTCCATAACAAGAAACTAAAAGGAACTTTATTTATTCACTTCCAAATTACACTAAAATTATGCACATAAAATTGTCTATAAATTCTGGAAATTGCACTCTATTCAAGCTCAGAAAACTATATCTAAACTACAACAAAACTTCAATGTATAGATCCCATTATAAATTATAATAATATTCAAAGAAAACCAAGAAAATAATTTGAGAGAAAATAAGGCTAAAAGAGTGAACTAACTAAGGAAAATGGACCTCAACTAAAGTGGTGAACAAGAAAAAAAAATGTCGAATTTAAGAGGGGATTTCCAAGTTCTAAGCTAGCTATTCTCTTGATTGTCACTACTAGAGAATAAATATTGTAAATCTTGGTTTACTAACAAAGAAAAACTAAAGAATTGAATTAATAAAGGAGAGGGATTGAAGGCTGGAAAGTTGCATGCAATTTAAGAAACAAAACAAGGAAAACTTAGAGCAATGAAACTAAATCAAAACAAGTAAAATACTAAGCTGAATTGGAGAGAAATTAACCAAGACAACAATTAGAAAACCAAAGGAAGAAAAGTATTAAAGAATTCCTAAAGTCCATCAGCAACAAAGCACCAATGGAAAGTCCAGTAGCAACAAAGCACCAAAGGAAACTACATTTTATGGATTCTCACCCACCCCTACATGGAAAATGGTATGAGCCATGGGGTTATATATAGATGAGTGGGGTCCAAACTTAGGAAAGGGTGAATCCATGAGAAAAGTGGCTCTAAGGTTAGGGTATTGAATGAGAAAGTTGAGGACGAATTTGGAGGAAATAAGGTAGAAACGATGTCATAAAAATGACATAAGAGTGATAGGAGGTGATGGGATGGTGAGTTAATAATTATGTAAGGGGGTAGGCTTCATTTTCCTTGGAAGGAAAGTGGATTCTCCACCATTGTAATTGGATGGAATTTGAATGGTGGGAAGAGTGAGAAAATAGGAAAGAAAGTAAGGAAGAAAATCTAGAAGAAAATGTAGGGCTTTAACATGTTTATATGAACTTAGATCTAGGGTTTTCTAATTAGGAAACCACTTTATTTTGCCAACTAAGCAAGGTGGGCATCCTCCTCTTGGATCGTGGCTCCATCCTTAACTTGAAAACATGGAAACCTAATATGAATGGTGGATTAGGCATGGGAAATGGGTTAGGAAAGTGGATTTTTCTCTCTTTCTGGGTCCCTCAATGCGTGGTCATCTTACCTTTTACATTAATTTCATAAAATGCCTTTAAAACCACACTTTTAACATAGAAAAGTTGCTTGAATTGATGCTCCAATCATGTGGCTCCAAGTGACACGCTTCCTTGTCTTGATGGCTCACTTTGATGGTAGATTCCTTGGTGGCCTCAATGGTTGACTTCAAGGCTTGAGTGACTTGTATTGCTTATCACCCTTGTTCATGTCTTTAATGGCTAAGTGGCTTGAATGGGTCCCATGCAAAGGTGGTGGAAATGCATGCCTTGGGCTTGAGTCCATTTCTAGTCACTTTTGCTTCTTCAATTGCCTTCATGCTTGCCATAAGATGATCTTGAACGTTCATCAAACCTTGAACTAATGTCATTTAGGTTTGGCTTGCTTAGATTTCCTAGTTAGACTTGGAAAACTCATGAATGACTTTGATTATTATTTCAATCAAGCTTGGCCTCTGGATTACCTTCTCTATTAACTTCAAAAAAAAAACACTAATTAATTTTCAAAAAATTATGATCATTCACATACTTGCTCTAGATTACCTTTTGAACCTAAAAAATATGAAAATTTTTAATCATTAAGTCATTAATGCTCGTGTTACAAAATTCAAGCCAAAAACCCTAATTTGACACTATAACTCATGGGATACTAATTGGTTACCTTTTTTATAAAAACTAAACACTTATCACACCTCCCAAATAGAATTTTTCTAGTCCCAAGTAAAACATTCAAAAGGTCATAAAAATAAAATTGTTGCCATTTTAGTAAGTACTTACGATTACAATTAAAATATGCAACAAACCCTTAAACCCTAAGATTGTCCCTAGTGGATGAGTTTGGCCTCATGAGGGTTTGCAGTGAATATTCTAACAAAATTCCATAAGGCTAAGTTCCTTAATTTATCTTAGAGAATTCTCATCCATTAGAACTTTACTTACTTTAACAACTTAATAAAGATAAATGAGAAATTCCACAATTTATCCGCATACCAAAGCCTTTTTTTCCAGTTTAACCTCAAAGTGTAGTGTGTGTATAGAACACATAAGTCATGATGACTTCTAAATAAATATGCTCATTGCTCCATTGAAAATATGTCTTGACCTTAAATTCTCACTGGTATATACTCGAAAATAAAGCTCTCAAAGAAATGGGGTCAAACAAAATTCTCTCATAATGTGACCATATGAAAAGATAGTACTGGTTCACATCTTTTCTTTTAAACACAAATGAGACAAACAAATGTGATCCCTCAGAATAAATATCATTTCCATGACCAGTTGGGATAGTTCATGTGACAACTTGGGTTTTTGTAATACATTTTTCAAAGGTAGGGCCCTTAGTAGTAAATTTTTTTTGCAAAACAAAGCAGCAAAAATTCTTTTCTTTAAAACTTGTTTTGAAAAACCCAAGTCATCACTTCATACATAACATAAGTAGAATTTTTGTACAAGATAAAATTCCATTGAAGGAATATATTTCTGTTAAATTCTAGAATCCATCTAGTGGTTCACAGCATAGCCCGGTATTAGTACAATACTTGTCTAAATTATGTAATCCAAATTTCAAACCTCACCATACATTAAAAACTCTCAATATAATATAATGCTCTAAAATAAAAATACATGTCTTCAAGGGATATACCCTGATTGATTATTCTTCCAAATCTTCTTAAGTTTTGAGCTCCTAATTCTCCTTCTCTGTATCTGAGATATTGTAAACATTAAAATATTTACAATATCTCAGTAAGCTATGCTTGGCAAGGGATTTAAGAAGTATAAAAATTTGATAATATAATCCTAATACTTCATAATCCCATTATTCATACTCATGGATCAATCTCTTTACTTTGTTATCTACATACATCCTTACACATACATACTCTATATTGTGTATAGATATATACATTCAGTCAAAACCATGAAAAATAGTTAATATCTCAAAGCATAATCATATATAGCTTATGTTGAGTTGATAAATCATCCAGACTTTGTTGGAAATACTCCCTCGTTTGGGTAGTATCGGTAATCCACGATTACTCGACATCTCATCATGCTATATCATAAGGCATTTTACTATGCCATGCATCATAATACAAAAATACTCAAAGGACTACTATGCATGCAGTCAGAATTTGTACAAGCGAGCTTGGATAGCTGCTCAATAATCCACCTATATTATCCTCGGTGGAAATCACAATATCCATGTTCGTATGGGGAGGACCATGGCTATCACAGTGACAGCCTTCCCATAATTGCCCCACCTGACTTTTAGCCTCATTTAGGCTTGGTATCCATATAATAACAAGTTTTAGAGAGCGGGTGGCGAAACCCTACTAACTCTCCTAGCATAGCATCCCCGGGCCTATGCTTGTTTAAAACAAAACCACAAGCCTCCATGCTTGCATGTAAAGTAATTCTCATATGTACCAGACAATGTGTCTGTTTACTTAGGGCTGGAATACTTTCTAGTTTCCTATAAACTTAGGGTTTTCCTCGATTCTAACTTAACCATTACATATGTGTTTTGGTTGGATCATAAGGGTTTTCAATAGGTTTAATACAAGTATTTCTATTATACTTTTCAACATTTCTAGACATAAGATCATGTATACAACATGTACTTCTCACGTTGATGCATTCATAAAATCCACCTACCTTCAAGTAGTGATCCATCTCTTTAGATCTTCCACGATCCTGACTGATGCATGAAATTTGTAAATTCACACATACTGTCAATACATATACAATCTAAATAATCCTATATTTTTTATCCTATCTATATTCTTTGTCTAATCTTGTCCTTTGATATAAAGGATCTAGATCTTATGTCCTATCATAATCTATCTTCCTTAGATAGTGTTTATCCTATTGATCAATAGATATGATCGTTAGAATGATCTTCTAATCTTTCATATATAAGTATTTTTCTATTCTAGATCTTTGTGTATTCCTTTCTTTGATCTTAATCTTTCATAGATCCTTTTATCAACAATTTATACTTGTTGATAAAGATTAAGGGCTTAGATCTTCTATCATCTAGTTCTTCTTTAATCTAAGTTTAGTAGTTTAATCATCTCTAAGGAGGATGATCTTGGTTCTCTTCCTTCAATCATAATTTATCAAGGGTTCAGATCTTCTATTTGATCTAAGATCTTCTATTCTATTTGATCTAAGTTGCAAGCAATATATATATATATCATCAATAAGTATTTATTTCTTTTTATTATTCTTGATCATTCAAGGTCCAATGCATCTTGTTTGATCATCCTTATCTTACTTACAATTTTTATTAGGGTTAGATAATTTACTAACCTTTTATGCTCTTATTATTATTATTCAACCAGTTAATGTTTTGCTAGTTGAAGATAACTTATTTCAGCCTAAGTCTAAACTGCTTCTCTTATTTCTAATTGGCTAAGGCTTCCTAGCTGAATGGGAACACAAAGTGGTTACTTCAATCCTTAGGTAAAGAGGCATTTAGACCTTACAAACATCAACAGAAGGTAGGGGAAGAGTGAGGCTCTATTAGAAAACCCCCTTCACCATCATGTTCCACATTCACTAGAGTGACCTTAGCTCAACCTTTCATAAGGTTCCTATGTGTATGTTAACCTTAAGTACTCTTTTTAATTGATTTTAATTAAATCCATGAACATTTAAAATATCATTCATGGGGTTTATTATTCTCCTAGTTTGGGCCAAGGATTTGATAATCCTTATATTGTCCTCCTAACTATAGCCCTTACTAATATTTAGTCCAAGTCATTCACTCATCTTAATTGTCCATGAATCTCTAGTTCATTATATTTCATTTTTGGTAATTTATGAATATTGGGACATAACCACTAATTAAACAATTATATCTACTAACCTAAAGACAATTAAGACGCTTATACTATACTTTGACAATTCAAATAATCATACACTTTAAATCATAAGAGAATTGTACATCTATCTCATTCTAAGGGCATTTATACTCTAATATACTAACATGAATCCAAGTTATAAAATACATTAAATTTGACTACTAATCTAATTGAATCATGCTTAAACTTCAAATTTAAACTAGCATGGCCCTAAGATAATTAAATCTATCAACCTAATATAACAATCTAATAACACATAGAACATAGCATACTAAAATTTAAAAACTATCATGCTTTTAATTATGAATCACATTTACAATACTATTATTAAATAAAAGTCAATGAAACTAATTAAATTAAGATTATTAGAAACCTTTACTTATGATCCAACTATTAGTTCTAGATCTTTTTCTTTTAAATTAAGGTTTTAATTAATTTTAGGGCTTTTACTCCATTAAGGTCCAAGATCATATTCCTTTGTTTTTGGTCATATTCAATCCATGATTTCAATGGATTCCATCATAATATCATTCATTCAATCCATCCCAAGGGTTTAATCACACTTGATCTTATTGATCAAGTGGGTCCCTTTGTATTTTTAGGGTTTTTCTACCATAAAGGTTGGATCCCACAATTTATCTTAGATCTGTCCCAATCAATCATAGATATCACTTGATTTCAACATTATATCATCAATAAATTAGATCCCCAAGATTTAATCATCTCAGTTCTTGAAGATCATGAACATTAGGAACTTAATTCATGAAAACAAAAAGTTTCTAGAATGTTTTTATCAATATTATGATTTTAGAAGCAAATGGACATTATAAGCTTCCCATAGCTTCTTTCTGATCTCAATTTGGAGTTCAGATGACTCCACAATTGAATTGTGAAGTTCACAGTCGTTCCTAGGGCCTAGTGGAACGAACAGCCCAAATTTGATTAGGTAAAACAATCCGGGCAGAGCAATCACTTCACGCATATCACTGAGATGCACGCTTAACATGCTCCCTCAGCGACTGGCACTGTCGGATAGTCATCCGGTCACGACGATGTTGCATGCGACACGCGCATGCGGAAATGCTCCAGCAAGGCTCATTTTTGTGTCCCATTTCACTGCGCGTGCCGAGTTCCAACTTGATTTGGGAGATGGAACAATCTGTTTGGACTGTCCAATCAATCCCTTTACAATTAAGGGCTCAAAACTTAATGAAAATTCTTGAAATTTCTACTCTAGGGTTTTGTGACCCTTTTGGATAGATTGGGCTCAGATTTTCCATCCAAGCCCTCCATCATCCAAAATTGAAGGGTTCTAGTCTTTACTTTATTTTTGTAAATTTTAACCTAGAACTAATTATAGAAAAATAAAAATTACATAAAATAACAATAAATAAGTATAAGAAGTGGTTCCACCTACCTGATTGGAGAAAACCATAGATTTGAAGTAAATACCCTTTGATGATAAAATAGCCCAATAGTAGCTTGTTTTATGACTTTTTGTTGATTGCACCGTTGGATCTTGAAATTGATCTAGGGGTTTTGTAGATTAGGTAGTCTAGGATTGTATGGATAGAGGGATTTGTAAGATTTAATTTGGAACAGAGTGCCTAATTGAATTTAGGTCTCTTGTTCCAATTAAAGAGAGGAGAGAGAAAGTGCAAGAAGGGAGATTTTGGGGAGTTTTGGAATTTCGAGAAGAAATCTAGATTTGGTTTTTTAGAGTAAGCAAGATGATTTTGTGATAATTTTAATGAACATTTTTGGAGGACTTTTGGAGGTGTATTTATAGATGTTTTTGAATTTTTCATAATTACTTGTAATTATCATGTTCCAATTCTTTTAAATATTAAATTAACATTGGATCCTCCACTACCACCTCCTTCTCCACTAGCAGCTAGTAGTAGTTTGACCACTCATTATATGTTTTCTAGCTGTTGGATTCCTTTGTGGGTCCCATGGGGGTGTGAAAGAACCATTTTTCCCTTTTATGGAGAAAAATCCATTTTATTCTCCCAAACTCTAAATAGTTATGTCTTAGATCTTGGTTATGGATAAAATTGCCATTTTACCCTTTTGTTCATAAAAATGAAGAAAATTAGAGATTGTTCATTTTAACTCAGAATTGAATATACTTGGTATTATTTCAATCAAATTTTCAAGTACATTCATAATTTCTAAATTTTAAATCATGTTTTAATCTCAATAAAAATAGAATTTCCAACAACCTAATATTTTAGCCCAGAATTTCTGAAAATTCAAACTAAATTGATTTTCTCAATCAATTTACAAAAATTGGTGTTGTTACAATTCACCTTAATCCTTTCCTACTTATATTCTCAATGCAGATATCTTCCAACTTAAGATCAATAGATCTTTAGGTAGGACGAAACATAAGGTTAGGATAGGTTTTGAAAAGAAGTGTATAAGGATTCAAACTTTGAAATCTGAGTAGAGTTCTTCAATGTATATTTGTTTGGACAAGTTTTCTTTTTGGTTGTACTGAAGTGAATATCTCTTCTATATTTTTCTTTCCCTTTTCTTCATGATTTTTTATTTTCTTTTTTAGGTAATACTCTTTTTCTTTCTTTTACTTCATATTTCTTTTTCTTTGAAGAAAAGGCTCTTTTTTTTCTATGTAAACACTTTGATATTTTTCACTTCTTAGATTTTTTCCTTTTTCTAATTTGTCTCTACTCATTTTTGAAACATAGGTAATGGATATTCTTGTTGGGGTTTCTTTGAGTTAGGGTAAATGAGGTTTAGGAAAGAAAAAGTCTTAGTAAGAGCTCAAAGGGTCTAACTAGTGGTATACTATCTGGGTAGGCTTTATATCTCTAGGCTAAAACAAGGATGACTTATATCATTTCCTAAGTTTCTTAAAACCTATCTGAGTCAATGAATATTTAGCACAGAAAGTTAATACTCCCTTTTTATTCTTGGAAACTAACCAAAACAAAGATACTAGAATCTTTCAAAGTAATATCTACTGAAGAAAATATAGAATTACATACAACCCTCCGAAAGAAGATAGTCTCTAAAACTCACATGGCTATACAAGTCTTCATTGACATTTCTTTGGGTCTTTATGTCATAACCATCTATTAGTCTAGACTTATGCACTGTGTGTAAGTGTATTCCAAACCTTAACTTTCATAAAACACTTCTAAATGTGAATAGGATAGAGAATTAGTCATATGTATTTTTATTAGGAAATTAAAGTAGGAAATGCTAAACTTTAGACAATCCAATTATCAT
Source organism: Warburgia ugandensis (assembly GCA_035236585.1). Classification (NCBI taxonomy): domain Eukaryota; kingdom Viridiplantae; phylum Streptophyta; class Magnoliopsida; order Canellales; family Canellaceae; genus Warburgia; species Warburgia ugandensis. The sequence continues at coordinate 44,379,760 of CP141128.1, forward strand.
CATAGTAAAAGATCTTGACCTTAAAACTTTGAAATCTCAAAAAAAATTCAAAGAAATTTAACTATGAAGAAAAACTAAAAAATCTCATGCATGTCTACAGTCCTCAACCTGAACCAAATGTTGTCCTCAATGTTTTGAAAGCATATGAAACCTATATGATGAGTGGTTAATGTAGAACAATGAGACACTTTAAAAACTTTGGGTTACTTCCCAGTGAGTGCTAAGTTCAACATCTTTAGCTAGACTAGACTAACTAATATACTCTCAACCTAACTAATTAGCCTAATCCCAACTCTAACAATGAAGGAATTTCTCACTCCATGTAAAAATTTCATGATAGTCAATATACATTCTCCACCTTGAAATTTTCGGTGGTGATAACATTAGGACACAATAAACCACCATGATTTTAAATTTTGTGAGACCACTTAGATGATCCCCCATTTTCACAATTTCATGATATAACATATAATTCCTCCACCTTGAAAGTTTTGATGGTGGTAACATTATAGCAAGAAAGACCACCATGCATATAAATTTATTTGGACTAAGTAGAGATGAATTGTCCCATTTGTGACCAAATTTTAGGATAATAGTGACCATTGTACTCAATTCATCTTTTTCCTCCTTCTCCCTTACATTTTCCTGAAATTGAGGATTAATCTGACTCTATATATCCCTAAGAGGTTGTTCTTGCTTTCTAGAGGCAAAGTAATGGTGGGGCTTAAATTCTTATCAATTTCTAAAGTGTACTCTAGAGATGGTTGATGTTGATCTAGAACATCAATTGGCTCTTCTTCTTCTTGTTCTTTAGACATAGGTAAGAATTTAGGTGAATTTATATTGTTATATGGTGTTTGATCAAATAATGTCTGTAGGTCCCAATTGGGCACTTCTTCTACACTGTAAGGCTCCATTTGAGTTTTAGGAAGTGTAGGGATTTCTACTTGGTCTTGCCATTGAGAAGTGTTCAATACATGTAGAGTATCTAAAATCAGTCTCTTCATGAATGGATGCCTCATCATTGTAATCATAAAAAGGAGTAGGACATAACTCAAGTAGATATGTGTTGGAGGTTTGCAAGGATGTTTCAAAAACTTGTAGCTCATATGGTATTTCCATATTTGCAACTCTACAAAGGGTTTGCTCACTATTCTCCCTTCTTTATTTCATTTCCTCATTCCATTGTATAACGTCAACATGCATTTGATCCGTTTTCAATGATATTAGCTCAATAATTTCTCTAGTTGGGGTCTCCTCTAATGTTTGTTCTGGCTCATATGGCTTATACTGATGTGGCATTGGGGTACTGAGAACGAATTGGTTGAGTTGGAACCATGACGGTTGTCCCTGATATTCTTGAACAACATAGTAGGTTTGACTATGGTGGGTCCATGATGGTTCTTCCTGATAATTCTGAGACCATGATTGTTCATGATGCTGGCCCATCCATTATAATTTTGGTAGTTTGTCTCAGGATAATTGTTATTGTTAGGCTGTGTGAATGCAATAGGTGCATCCACTAGCTCCTAATAATATCCATTATAAGTGGAGGTCGATGGCCATATAGTATTGGGATATTGTGGGTTAGAATAGGTATTCATATTGACATTGTGGATATGGATAACATGACTCAGAAACTTTCTTAAAAGCAATTAATCTAATCATTAGACTTTCCATACTATCCAATCGACTATCGATTGCATTGGATAGATCAAGGGCATACCTTGTCTCTGTCTCATACATATTAGGTAATGGCTTAGGAGCGAAATAGTATGAAAACGGTGGTTTTCCAGCCCTTGTTTGGTAGGCCATTGCACTCAACTTTACATACATCAAAATAAATCATTGTATACAACGAATGAGTGCCTTTTTTTTATATTTTAATGAAAAACCCTAACTAAATAATGCAACATAAATTTAAATGGCACCTAACTCTATATGCCATGAAAACACAATTCGTAGTGTTAATGAGATGTCTTGTTAATCTTTGTTAATCTATGAGGTTGTACCTTTTAACCTAAAGTTAGACAAGTCCTCCTTTAATATAGACTTGAATATTGCTTCCCGGTTAGGTTTGCTCTAGAGTGGTTAAGATAATTCTCATGGAAGGAGGTATTTAGACCTCGGCAACCATCATTGAAAGGCATGAGAAAATCACTTAGATTTCAAATACCCACTATAACCACAAAGTTTAAGAACCACTGGAATGAGAATATATTGCCTCTTTCAAAGATGGTCCTATGAGCTTAAAACCCTAGGTCTCTAGCTACTTGATTTTAAATTAAGATTAATGTCTTGGAACGCAAGCAAGAAATTGATTTGATTTCCTAGATGGGCCAATGATCTGGTGATGAAATCTAGTCCTTATGTTATGAGGTTCCTTTGGGGCTCTTACTAAGATTAAGTTACATTTACCGCAATAAACATGCAATGCAATATAATAAAGTAAACTAATTCAACCTATGTGCTATCCAACTAAGGGGTAGATAGGTGCAATCTAATGCAATAACTGTAAATATGAAGCAAAAAATAAGATGAATGACCTTAATCTACATGAGCTATCTACCAACCAATATGCAAATTAAACTAGATGCAACTTTATTCAAAAAGTAAATCAAAGTAAGGGATATTTATAGTGGGGTCTTTTTATGAAGATGAAGTGTGGGCCTCCTTATCCATCACTTGCTCTGTATTAATATAACCCATTTAAATTTTAAGTAAAGAAATTACAAGTTACAATGGGGCCTCACTACAAGTTCATGCAAAAAGAAAAACCATACACTAAGATAGCAATAATGTTTGTTGAAGCTTTGGGCTACAGGATCACTGCCACACCTTTTCCAAATTCCCCTTGCACAAAATATGTAAGATGGATCAATTTAAGAGGAATTTGCAAAATATGCAGATTTGTTGCAATCCAAATAAGTATCCAACTGCATATCTGTTGTAATCCAAATAAGAATCCAACAACATATCTATTGCAATTCCCTTACAACGACACCAAAAACTTGGTGTAGCTTTAAAATTACTCACAAGCTATAAGTGTCTAATTTTTCATAAAAACCATCAAATGAGTTACCTATTGACAAGCAACTTATAGTGGTAAATTAGGGTATTTGGCCAAAATTCATAACATATGCATTTTTGAACTAATGACTCAAGATTATAATATTTTGTAGGTCCAGAGGCTAATTCGAAGTAAGTATGTGATTGATCATTTTTTTTATAGAATTGATTTAGAGGTTTCTACCTTTTTGTAGGAAGTGGGATGGTGACTCGATGGGCAAGATCTATCAAGATAAACATTGAAATCTAAGATCAAAAGATTGAGTCAAAGCCTAAGAATAGTCAATCCAACATGAGATCATGGTCAAGATCAAGTAATGAAGGCAATTATAAGATCTAAAGGTGACTAAAACAAGCCCATTGTGACGATCCGGGTTTTATATGATGCAAATTTCATAAAAAGGCGAGATCTCTTGTTTTAGAAATATGAAATGCATGAAAATCTTTTTGTTTTGGAAAGCAATCTTTCGTATAAAACCCCGAGTGTCAAAACACATTTTCAAATCATATAGCCATGGCATAGTTTTAAATCAACTCTATTCCCAAGAAAGTGTTAGTCACAGCCCCAGCTACAGAGAGTAACTACAATCAAGTGACATTCACTGAAAGATAAGGTAGAGGTTTACTTACTTGTACTTATTTTGGGTGTCTTCTGTCACGAGCGTATCCTATCCTTAAGTGTTTACTTGTATCTGAAAAATGTTAAGGATTGGGTGAGTATACACTATCCTCAATAGGAGTCTATTGCTACTAGTTTTACAATGCATGCTATGTTTTAAAATCATATGTCCTTTAAAACATGTGCATGTTTGATCACTCATGTTCAATATTGATATTAAAAACCATTGTCGAAATAGAATACGGACGACTTAAAGAATCGCATAATCCAAGTCAAAAGTAACATAGATATCATAAACATAATGATATGCATAAGATGCTCAACTGAATCCAACTCATGAATCCTCGAAATCAAAGGTACACTATGCCCACGACCTCATCGCCGTGTGGTCCCCGGGTACCTAGGGACTCTCGGTCATAGCCTCCACAGGGCATATGATAGTTCGACCCAGTGCCGTGACACCAGTGGTAGTCCTCTGTACCACATGCAATCGAAGTAAGGACATGCCTTTTTGGCGTGGTACCCTTTCCACCTAATAGTGGTAGAGGCTGGGAGGCCACCCCAAACCTCTCGTCATAGCGCCCACGAGCTTACTAACCCAAATCTTATACAAGCAAACAAGAAAAAACCTTTTTTTCAAAATATGTCCTCTTTGGGTCCCTCACAACTGCTTGGCCCTCACAACTGCCTACCCAGCGTCTTTTGGGCACTCTAGCATCTTTTGGTAACCCTTAAGGATATGCAATTTTTCAAAACTCAATAATCACAAATCATGCAATTTATGCAATCGTTTGCAAAACATGTCTATGCATAATGTATTTTTCATATGCATGCTAAATTCATTTATGAAATCAATTCATGCTAAACAGGTCATGCAACTTAAAACTTAAAACATGCATTCTCAAAGCAACCATGGGTTCTCTTTTAAAAGTCTAGTAGCGATAGAGCACCTACCTGGTTTGATCGCGCTAGTCCTCTTGTCCTCGTATGTTCCTGATCATGGTTTAGGGAAAAAGGTTAGCTTGGCCCATTTCTATAGGTTCTAGAATAGTTTACCTCACTACTTAGGCATTAAGGGTTCATTCCCATGCCTAAGGGCCTCCGAAGGTCCCTAACTGGGCCTTGGTATAGTCAGGTTTGCAAAGGTTTAGTGGCCCCGCGCCACTATCATGGTTTAAGGGTCATGCCATCCTTAGGCAGGTGCTTGATCAGGTATTTTATAGTTTGAGTGTGTCTGCGCAGTCGATATGGACACAACGGCTCTCATGGCCCCTCAATCAAAGTCCTAGAACTCAAGTTATGGGCATTTTAGTATTAAGAGTACATAGAAGACCCACAGGGCGCGTCCGCCGATGCACCGGGCCTTCCGCCCTTTCTTTCATTTGCGGTCGCATCCACAGACGTGCCTGGTTCTACCCTATCAAACCAGTACACTCTAGGCACTTGCCCTGGGTCTGTTGTGGCTCCCTAAAGCCCCATTTTGCATGGTTTTGCATGCAAAAACTTAGGGGAATTCAACGTAAGACTGAGGGGGAGATGGGTTTGGAGGGTTTAAGGCGTACCTGGTTCGTGGATGGGTATTTTTCCACAGTTTATTCCTCTTGCACACTGCTCTCAGATGGGTTTTTTCCAGGGTTTTGGGCTGCCATTGGAGGCGCCCAAGAGCTCTATTTATAGAGCTTGAAGAGGGTTCTGGAGGGGGTTTCTACCGCCATGGAATGGTGGTGGAGAAACCTCTAGAATGGTGGTGGTTTCTCCCTTGCACATCACTATTCTAGAAACCTCCAGTAGGTTTGGGAAGAAGGGGGTTGCCTGTATCAAAACGGGTCCCTGTTTTCTCAGGCCAAATTCATTTTTAAATTAAATTATAATTTTGCCCTTAAACTTCAAAGGGCCATAACTTGCTCATTTTAACTCTGTTTTGGGTGATTCTGGTCTTGTTGCATTCCTTTCTCTAAGACACACCTAAGGGTGTCATTCTCAACACCAAATTTCTGGGTCTAGTCAGGGTGAACAGTGAAATGACCAAAATACCCTTATCTCAAAAAGTGAACTTTTTATTACCAACTTGGGATTTCAAGGTTACAAAAATGGAGTCATTACACCCATTATGTAAGCCATGCATTTTTCCCACCTTTGTAATGAAGCCATTCAAGCCACCTTAAACATATAAGCCATGACAGAAGGTGACAAGCTAAGGAATTCAAGCCAAGCCATTTCAGCCATTATAGCCTAGGATGTGAGCCATGAAGTCAAGACAAATGAGCCCTCAAAGTGAGCCATGAAATCCAACTAAGCCAAATGCCACATGGAGTCATACAATTGGAGGAGAATTAAAGCAATGACCCACTTTCTTAATTTGGAATTTTAAGGTTTAATTAGAAGGTTTGAAAGAATTATGTAAAAAGTAAGATAATTATGCATTGGTGGACCCATGAAGAGAGAAACCCTACTTTCCAACTCCATCTCCCATCCTTTTCCACTCTTTTTCCTAGGGTTACAAGCTAAAGGAGGGAGACACATCATTATGAAAAAAATGCCCCCACTTTCCTATTTGGTAATCAAGGGTTTCCTCAATAGAAAACCTTAGATCAACTTCAATCCAAACAACTTTGAATCCCTAGATCTATACACATCTTTCCTAAACCACATTCCTTGCCACTTCCACAACTTTTCATCCACAAAACATCATCAAATATGGAAGGAAAGAGCTCCACTTTCCTTCCATGAGAAAGACACCACCCTGTTAAGGAATAGAAACCAGTCATCATGTCTCTATTATGTCATCTTTCCACTCCTGTTTCTTACATCATCTTTCTAATTCATCTCCCATCTAATCTTCCTCATTCAATGCCCTATACCTAAGTCTACTTTCATCATGTTTTTACCCATTCCTAAGTTAGGAAACCTCTCATCTGTATATAGCCCCATGTTCCATATGAATTTTGTAAATAGAGATTGAGTGACACAACCTTGAATTCAAGCTTTGCTTTTGGCCTTAAGCTGCTGCTGGATTTTAGAACTTTGTTGGTGCTTTTCTTACTTTGGTTTTCTAATTATTCTCTTGCCTATTTGCTCTCCAATTCAAGGTTAGTAATTTACTTTCATAGATTAATTTCCTAGCTATATCATGTTGTTTTTACTTCTTTGAATTCCACAACTAGTTACACCCTTGTTCCCATTCTTTCTTGCTTCCAAATCTCTGCTAAGTTAACTTTCCTCTGGTAGTGACAGCCAAGAGAGGAGACAGCTTAGAGTATTGAGTTTCCACTTAGGTCACATTTTTCTCATTATTCGGCATCTTAGTTTTGGTTAGTTTTTCCTGAGTTAGTTCGCCCACTTAATCCTTCTTTCTCTTAAATTCTTCCATGGCTTTTCTTTACATATCATTATAATTTAGTTTTGGATCTTTATATTAAAGTTTTCTTAATGTTTAGAATCACTTTTGCATGCAATAATAGTGCACACTTTACATATATTGTAGACAGCTTTATGTGTCTAATTTTTTTAGTGTAATTTGAATATGTTGCAATAAAATTCTTTGAGAGTTCTTATTATGGATTAATTATTTCATCAAATTAATTGAGATTTGGGTTATTTACTTGAATAGAAGTTTTTGTTGCAATAGCTTTTTAATGTTAGATTTATTGATATTCTTATGCACCAAAATCTGAAAATTATTTTTCTCTTAACTTTGTGCTTTAATTCTAGCCATCTAAACATTGTTTTTACTTGAATCCTTAGGTACCCATTTAGGTTTTATTTTGTTTATTAGATTATATAGTTATTTTGAATGTTACTTTACTTTTAAATCATGAAAAAGAGTCATTTTTTGGGCCATAGAACCATGCGCGCAGTCCATGGACCATGCGCATGGTACTAGACCACTTGCCTATTTGATTCTTTGTTAACTTAGTTATTAAATCTTGTGTTATAGTAGTTAAATTAGTTATTTGCATATTTTTTTAGGTTATAGTTTCCTTTTTCACTTTAGAAAGTTCCTTTTTAGTAGGTTTTAATTTAGGTAAGTTTTAATTTAAGAAAGTTTGCTTAATTTTGATTACTTAGTTTGAATCTTTCTAAAGTGCTGGAGTTTCCCTTAGTCAAGTGCATGTTAATTAGCTAAGTTTTCATTTTCATTGTTTAGTTTTAGTTCAGGCAAGTTTCCTTTTAGTTTTACTTTGTAATTCCATGCATGTTTCTAATTTGAGCACTTTAATCTCCTAATTCAATCCAAACCCTTCTCTTCTAGCTGAAGCTAAATAATTTGAATAATATCCAATCCATTGCAAATTTGTGAGGTTCCTCATGGGATCAACCTTGCTCGTGTGAGAACACTAAATTGATTCATGCGCCTGCTAGTTAACTTTAAAATCACAACAAGCTTTTAGTGTCGTTGCCGGAAAATCATAATGGATTTATGGTTGGATCCTTATTTAGATTGTTTACCTTTAGTCTTAATTTTAGGTTGAATTAGGTTAGGCTTTTGCATCATAGTTGCTTATTTTGTTAATTTTTCACAAAATTAATCCATCTTACTTGTTTTGTGCAAGGGGAATTTTGTTACGGAGTGGCTTCATCAACTTAGGATTTACTTTCTTTCTCAGAACATGGTTTTTCTTTTCTTTGGATGAAACTTGTAGTGAGGTCTATTGTAACTTGCAATTTCAATTTCAATTTAAAATGGGTTGTATTAAAACAGGGCAAGTGTGTGGTATGGAGGTCCACACTTGATCTTCATCAAATACTCCATTGTAAGTATCCCTCAATTTCTTTCTTTTTTTCTTCCTAGTGTAGGTTGCATTCAAGGTACTTTCCATTTGGTTGGTATTGTAATTCATATAGATTAGGATCATTCATTTTAATGGTTGCATCTTTATTTAGGGTTGTTCCATTAGAGAGCACCTATCTAACCTTGGTTGGATAGCACATAGGTTACATTTGTCTTTTCTTTTCTTTTTTTCTTTTTTTTTGCATTGCTTATTTACAACTTTATGGTGGAATGGAATTAATGCTAGTAAGAGCCCCGCAAGAACCCTTATATGATAAGGACTAAATTTCATCACCAGCTCCTTGGCCCACCTTGGAATCAATACACATCCTTGTATGTCATGATCCCAACCTTAAGCTATAATCTAAAATCAAGTAGGAAGAGACTTAAGGTATCAAGCTCATAGGACCGTTTTAGAAATGACACAATCTATTGTCACTCCAATAGCTTCTAAGCACTATGGTTATAATAGGTATCTTAAAATCCAAGTGATTTTCCCATGCCTTTCATTAACGTGTGACGACCCGGGTTTTCCCATGCATTTTTAAATGCAATATCTAATTCCTAAGGCAGGATGCATCCCTATTTGAAAACCATTTTATAAAAACCATGCAATGCAGCAAAAAATCTTTAGTTTTAAACTTGTTTTGAAAACCCCAAGTGTCATTTGCTTTCACAACAACCAAAGTAATTTTTGAAAAACTTTAGAAACCATAAATGCTTTTCCCCAGGTCTATCCAGTCACAGCACACAACCCAACTATAAATAAATACAAACATATGTCCAAAGGGTTGAGAGTTTACATACATGTATAATTGTTTCCTTTTTGATTCACTTGCTCATAGCACTAACATAGATGTCCTCTACTCGTGGATGGAATTATCCTGAAAAATGTTAAGGATAGGATGAGTATATACTATACTCAGTAGGAGTCTATCACTACTAGTTTTACAATGCATGCTATGTTTGAAATCATATGCTCTTTGAAACACGTGCATGTTCGAACAATCATGTTCAATATCGATATTAAAAACCACTGTCAAATCGGAATACTGACGACTTAAAGGAATAGCATAATCCAAGTCGAAAGTTTCATATATCATAAACATAGTGATATGCATAAGATGCTCCACTGAATCCAACTCATGGATATCTGGTATGGTATGGTCGACCAACCTCATGTCATGCCATATGCAATGCAAGTAAATCATCAAACCATAGGGTCCAACTATGCCCACGACCTCGCCGCCGTGTGGTCCCCGAGTACCTGAGGACACTCGATCATAGCCTCAATGGGGCATACGACACGTATTCATTGTAAATCATGCAATTTATGCAATCGGTGGCAAAACATGCATGCAATGTATAAAATCTGCTCATGCTAGTATTGCATTCAAAGTCATAACCCTGCCTAAAAGCCTGTCAACCTAGAAGCCTGCCAGCCTAGAAGCCTATCAGCTCTCTCTGGCCTGCCCTCATCGGCCGGCCCTCGTCGGCCTGCCCTCATCAGCCCGCCCTCATCGGCCAAGGCTACACTTATCATGCAATCTATGCATGTAGCACATGTCTTAGCAATATATGCGCAATGTATTTTTCAAAACCTATCCTCTTTGGGTCCCTCACAACTGCCTACTCAGCGTCTTTTGGGCACTCCAGTGTCTTTTGGTAACCCTCAAGGACATGCAATTTTTCAAGAACTCAATGCTCACAAATCATGCAATATATATGCAATTGTTTGCAAAACATGTCTATGCATAATGTATTTGTCATATGCATGCTGAATTCGTTCATAAGATTAAAAAAGTCATATAACTTATACTTAAAACATGCAGTCTCAAAACAATCATGGCTCTTTTTAAAAGTCTAGTAGCGATAGAGCATCTACCTCAAAGTCTCCTGGAGTCGCGTCCTTTAGTACTCAACCCGTCCTTGGGTCTCATTTATAAACTCCTGGGTATAAATAGATACAAGGAGTCCTCATTAATTTTAATCTATTTAGACATTAGACCGCTAAATCTGCTGTTTAGGGTCAAGGGTCCTTGCCTAATTCATTGCCAGGCTAGCTCCTATAATATGGACCTACTTATTCAATAGTTAAATTCTATAAATGGTCCTATGATCCTAATTTTAAAGTCTCATTAGGTCCGCGTGTCCTAGTTCCCAGGACACCCGTGCATCCTAGTTGAACGGCAACCGCCTCATGTGCGTGTGTGCCTAAAGGTCGTGCCAGAGACCGTGTTTTGCACACGCACATGCATGCTCAAGTGATGCCCTACGACGTGCATCATCGCACGGACGCACCTTATAGCATGGCGCGTCTCAACTCCCAGGGCACCCCGTGCATCTTGGTCAAGCTAAGAACCGTGCCCCATGTTGCGCACATACCCGAAGGCCGCACCTAGGACAGTGTTCGCACGTGCACAAGCATGCCTAAGTAATGCACTATGACGTGCATCCTAGATGACCTCGCGCGAACACACCTTGGTGAAGTCGAAATGTGCCTTAGCTCCCAGGCTGCCCATGCATCCCGGTCGAGCCTGGACTATGCCTAGGATGCACTGAGGCCACACCCATACACAATCGCAAGCCCTCGTGCACAGTGGCATGCCTGGGGTCCTTCCATGTGCTCAATCGGGTGTGCATCACGCACCATGCCTAGGACCGTCTCCCTCGTCGGTCTGATCCTGGGTTCTGCAATTTTTGGCCAAAAAATGCTAGGTCCAGCCTGGTTTTTACTTGGGGAAGTGGAAGGCAAGGACAGCTTACCTAGGCAACCGGTGATGGCGCTCCCCGCACCTGGTCGTCCTCCGTTCCGGTTCTGAAAACCCCATGCCACCGAAATTTCATGAAGAGGAAACCCCCATGCCAAGATCGGAAAGGGAAGAGAGGGGAATGGGGAGAATGGTAGTGGCCGGCCTGACTTGGCCTGGCCATTGCCGAAAAACACAAAGGGACAGGCTTTTGATTTTGCCAGAAACCCTAGTCTCAAAATGACCGGAAAAATCGTGTTTTTGGAGAGGGGGAGTTGGGCTTTTTATAGAGGGGTGAAGGTGGTGCCCCTCAATGGCGGTGCCACCATGGTGGTGGCAGATCCCTCTAGAAAAATCAGGATTTAGGGTTTCTGGAGGGTTCTTGAGGTTGAAGATGACAGGGGGTGCCGTTATCAAAATGGCCCCCTGCGATTTTCATCCTTTTTCGTTTTTCTGTTTAATTTTCAGACATACCCCTATCTTTAAACGGCTGTAACTTCTTCATAAGAACTCCGTTTTGGGTGATTTTTGAGGAGTTGGATTCCTTTTTTCGAGTAGAATCTAATGGTACTAAGTTTCCCAACAAATTCCTTCATTTACTATTTTAAATAAAATCAAACATTCAACACAATTCATGTCCTATAAGATGCCCAATTTTTGTCAAAATAGCTTAAATTGCTCGGGCATTACATAACGTCAGTTGAGGCCTAAATGCCTCCTGACATGAGAATTGTATTAACCAGTTTCATGCATAACTTAACTGGTAAGTAGTAGTCTAATGTGCATAAAGGGGGGAGCTATCCAGATCTAAGTCTAAGAGGCTACCACCTATGTACTAATGAAAGATAATCAAGACACTGCTTGATTAGTTATTACTAGGAATTAGGATAATTTATGGAAGGGTATCAATCTTAGAACTTAGAGTTAGTACCTTTCAACCCAAATATTCAACACAACCTTAGACAAGTGGAAAGAAACCAAGTTCCTTTCCCCATGGTTGAACCACTAGTAGAAGTCTAGGGCAAAGTTATTAGAGATTTTTATGTGGCACTACAACTCAACACCCCATCCTACATAGCTTTACCTCCTACAAATGTAGACCACTTCTAGTTAAAGCTGAGAATTATCCAATTACTCACCACCTTTTATGGTTGAGATCGAGAAGACCATCAGCTACATATCAAAGAGTTCCTTGATATTTGCACCAGATTTAGGTTCTAAAATTTTTCAGATGATACTATTAGGCTTAAGGATATTCCTGTTCTAACTCAAGGATAAAGCCAAGTCATGGCTCAATTCCTTGGAGGTAGGTTCCAATAATACATGGGACCAATTGCCCATGAAGTTTTTGAAAAAATTCTTCCGCATTCGCAAGACAAATTCCCTTCATCATGAAATTATCAATTTGCAACAAAGAAATGATGAACAATATGACGAATGTTAGTAACAATGAACTACTACAAAAATGCTCCCATCATGGATTTGAGAAATGGCAACAGGTCCAATATTTCTATGAGGCATTAACACCTTAGAATAGACAAATGGTAGATGCAAAGAGTGGAGGGGCCCTCATGTTAAAAGATGAGAGTGAGGCTAGGAAGTTCTTTCAAATGTTGGCATATAATATCACACAATGGGATAGAGGTAGATAAGGCTAAAGTGGATTTAATAGCCAACCTTCCTCCACCAATGTTGGTGAAGGAAATTCGCTCCTTTTTAGGACATGTTGGCTTTTATAGAAGATTCATCAAAGACTTTAGCAAAATTGTGAAGCCCCTTTATAATTTATTGACAAAGGAGACCATCTTTGGCTTTAATGAGAACTGTCAGAAAGCATTTGAGCAACTCAAGGCCGAGTTGACCTCTACATTCATTGTCTAACCATCTGATTGGAACACATCATTCAAGATTGTGTATGATTCGTTGGTTATGCCATTGGAGTTGTTTTGGGGCAACTCATCAATAAACTCCCCCATGTGATATAAGTTTAGACCTTACTTGTTTGGGTCTAAAGTTATAGTGTACTCGGATCACATGGCTTTAAAGTACCTCCTTTCTAAAAAGGATTCAAAACCTAGATTGATCCATTGGATACTCTTGCTATAAGAGTTTGACTTAGAAATGTTGGACAAGAAAGGTTCAAAAAATGTCACAGCAAACCACTTATCTAGATTGGTGGTGGAGCACACTATCAATAATGTGCCTATAGCTGAACCCTTTCTAGGCAAACAGTTATTGCACATTTCCCAATTACCTTGGTATAGTGATATTGTAAATTATTTGGTTACTGGACAAATTCCAAATTGTTGGACAAAACAATATAAGAAAAGATTTATGACCAAGGTCAAATACTTTACCTTGGACAACTCGTGCTTATTCAAGTACTATCCTAATCAGATGATTTGAAGATGCATACCTAATAGCGTGCATAATATGATCATATCCTCTTGTCATGATCATGCCTATGGGGAGACATTTTAGCTCAAGAAAGACAACTACAAAACTTTTGCAGTGTGGTTTTTATTGGCTCACCATATATAAAGATGCACATGCTTATTGCACAGCATGTGTAAGGTTTCAATAGTTAGAAAGCCTAGGAAGGAGATATATGATTCCCTTCAACCCATTCCTTATCATAGAATCATTTGATGTTTTGAGCATAGATTTCATGGGAGCCTTTCCTGATTCCCTTGGGAACCTTTACATCTGAGTGGACTATGTGTCCAAGTGGGTGGAGGTTGTACTATGCAAAACCAATGGCCACAAGGTAGTGGCATGATTCTTAAAGGAAAATATTTTTGCATGGTTTGGTATAAAGTGACGGGGGAAAACATTTTTATAATAAAAGTGTTGGAGAATTTAATGAAAAATTATGGTGTCAACCATATGATAGCTACCCCATACCGCCCTCAGAGTAGTGGCCAAGTAGAGGTCTCGAATAGGGAAATTAAGTGTATTCTAGAGAAGAAAGACAATCCAAGTAGGAAAGACTAGCTTATGTGACTTAATGACACTTTTGTGGGCCTATCATGTAGCCTATAAAACTCTAATAGGTATGTCATCCTACCACCTAATCTATGGGAAGGCTTGCCACTTACAAGTTGTGATGACCCGGGATTTCCCATGCATTTTAAAATGTAATATCTAATTCCTAAGGCGGGATGCATCCCTATTTGAAAACCATTTTATAAAAACAATGCAATGCATCGAAAAATCTTTGTTTTAAACTCATTTTGAAAACCTCAAGTGTCATTCACTTTCACAACAACCAAAGTAGTTTTTGAAAATTTCAGAAATCATAAATGTCTTCCTAGGTCCATCCAGTCACAGTTCACAGCCCAACTGTAAATAAATACAAATACATGTCCAAAGGGTAGAGTGTTTACTTACATGTACAATTGTCTCTTTTTTATTTACTTGCTCGTAGCACTAACATTTCCTGAGGCTTCTTCTACTCGTGAGTGGAGCTGTCCTGAAAAATGATATATTTGGGTGAGTATACACTATACTCAGTAGGAGTCTATCACTACTAGTTTTACAATACATGCTATGTTTTAAAACATATGTTCTTTAAACTATGTGCATGTTTGGACACTCATGTTCAATTTTGATATAAAAAGCCAGTGTCAAAATAGAATACTGACAACTTAAAGAATCACATAATCCAATTCAAAAGTAACATAGATATCATAAACATATACTATGATATGCATAAGATGCTCAACTGAATCCAACTCATGGATCTATGGTCAACCATACTCATGTCATGCCATATGCATGCAAGTAAATCCTCAAAAACATAGGGCACACTATGCCCACAACCTCATCGCCGTGTGGTCCCCGGCTACCTAGGGACTCTCGATCATAGCCTCCACGGGGCATATGACACTTCGATCGGGTGCTGTGACACCAGTGGTAGTCCTCGTTACCACTCAGCAATCGAAGTAAGGACAAGCCTTTTTGGCGTGGTACCCTTTCCACCTATAGTGGTAGAGGTTGGGAGGCCACCCCCAACCCCTCGGCATAGCGCCCACGAGCTTACTAGCCCAAAAGCATCTAAAGATAAAGCCAAAGCTCAATCATCGCAAATCATGCAATTTATGCAATTAGTTGCAAAACATGCATGTAATGCATAAAATCTGCTCATGCTAGTATCACATTCAAAGTCATAACCCTCCCTAGTAGCCTGACAGCCTAGAAGCCTGCCAGCTTAAAAGCCTGTCAGCTCTCTCTGTCCCGCCCTCATCAGCCAAGGCTACACTTATCATGTAGGCAAGAATCCATTTTCAAAACATGTCTATGCAATTTATGCATTTATTTTCAAGGCATGCGAGCAATGCATAAAAATCACTTTATGCTAGTATCGTGTTTAAAGCCATAAAACATGAATACACGTTTGTTTATTAGTATAAAAACATCATTAACTCAAAAGCAGGTCATGTGCATAAGGATGTAACATAAGTTTATATGTTATACGCATAAAGATAGGACATGTAACTTTAAAACATGCATTAGAAAAGCGACTCAAAACATGCATTCTCATGGGTTCTTTTTAAAAGTCTAGTAGCGATAGAACACCTACCTGGTTTGATCGCGCTAGTCCCCTTGTCCTCATACGTTCTTGGACATGGTTTAAGGGAAAAAGGTTAGCTTGGCCTATTTTACCTTATTTCTTAGGCATTAAGGGTTCATTCCCATGCCTAAGGGCCTCTTAAGGTCCCTAACTAGGCCTTGGTATAGTCAGGTTTGCAAAGGTTTAGTGGCCCCTTGCCACTATCATGGTTTAAGGGTCATGCCAGCCTTAGATAGGGTCTTGATCAGGTATTTTATAGTTTAGGTGTGTTCGTGCCATTGATACAGACACAATGCCTCTCGCGAAGTCTCAATCAGAGTCCTAGAACTCAAGTTATGGTTAGTTTAGTGTTAAGAGTACATAGAAGGCCCAAAACAGCCTTGCGTCACTGCTCCCAGGACACACCTGCGTCTTGGTCGAGCGATGACTGGCCCGCACATACGGTTGCACGCTCCCTGGCGCAATCAGGCTGCGTATCACAGTTCCCAGGACACCCGTGCGTCCCGGTCGAACCGCGACCGCCTCATGTATGTGCATGCACGCCTGAGCTACGCGCTGTAGCACTCGTTCTAGAGCATCGCGTGAGCACGTCCTCAGCGCCAGGTGCATGTGTCTCGACTCCCGGAATGCCCCGTGTGTCTTGGTCCAGCCAAGACTGCGCTCGCACATGATGCGCATGCACCAGTCGCCCCAGGGGGCGTGTTTCTCATGTGCGCCACGTACTGTGTCTTGGGGTTTTCCCTAGTTCAAAAAGCTACATTTTTACCTAGTTTTCTCCGGTGTTTCCCAGCCGGAAATGCCCAAATCCAGTGAAGATCTAGGTTGGGAGAAGAGAAAACGAAGGTGAAACAAGTGGGGACTTACCTGGGGCAGTCTGGAAGGACCCATTGCCTATGCGCCAGTGATGCTCCCCTGTGGTTTTGGTCCTTTTTCGTTTTTAGGTGCATTTTACAGAATTGCCCTAATCTTTAAACGACCGTAAATTCTTCATAAGAACTCCATTTTTGGCGTTCTTTGAGGCTTTGGATTCCATTTTTCGAGTAGAATCTAATGGTATCACCTTTTCTTACAAATTCCTTTGTTTAATATTTTAAATAAAGTAAAACATTTAACATGGTTCATTTCCTATAGAATATCCAATTCATGTTTGTTAAATGGATGCAAAAATAGCGTAAATTGCTCGAGGCATTACATTATTACCCCCTTAAAAGAATTTCGTCCTCGAAATTCCACAAGTCCTTACCTTCAAGTCAGCTATCTTCTTGATAAGGCATATTCTTCCTGAGGACTCCCTTAAAGCTCAAACTAAGAAAATTCCTTTGCTTCATTCCCATACTTCTGTTGTCGATGAATCCATTATTCCATTATCCAATACTCTAATTGGGTTAATACTTGGAGTAATGTTGTCCTTAAAATGCTAATCATACTATCTTGTAACCAATCCTAAGCACGTTCTCAATTTATCCTTGTTATAATTCCTTCCACAAGGCCTTACACATATATATCGTTAATATATCTTATCCGTTTACTTTAAGTATATATGGGCCGCTTTCACTGCGTACTCTAATACATGGTCCCATGCATGCCAGTTTAGCATTAGTGGTTTCTATCTGTATTTCGTATAGCTACCCATCCTTAGATGCTCATATTCCTCTGATCATGTATAGGATAGTCTCCTTAGATGACCGTACTCTCCTACTCGTATATAAATTACTTCATACTTCTTTGAGATCATATGATCTTATTCCTCCTATTTCATTTTGAATAGTATAGGATAATCACTTTTTCCTCTTGTCTTCCATCTAGTGATCTCTTCATCATCCACATCTCCTTCTAATGGTTGGTTGTATGTCATTAGTAAGATCCAACAAAAAAGGTTACATTCTTTCTATTGTGTCTAACTTTGCTTCTTATCTTTTATATTTGTCCCTCAAGATACTTCAATAGCTAATATGATATCATGTGCCCTACAACCAAACCCTCGATTAACTTCAAATTTCAATTGTCTGTCGTTTTTCTACTATAACTTGGGTCCTCAACCCATATTATATTCAAAAGAAAATAATTCAAGTAGCATCCTCCATCACTAATACTATCTCATATTACAATTAGGATATCCGAACTGTACATCAAGTTTCATAGATGTTGAAGCCATCAAATGTTTTTCTCCTTGAAGAGTTTATGAACACTCATGTCAAATGTTTTATGGTTAATTCATCATCATGGTCAAATGTTCTCGTCCAGAGGCCTATGTTACTATTCACATTAATTTGTCATTAGGATTTCTAACAATGTTCCCATAAAAAGTCTCTTATTCATAACCGAGTACCCTTACTAGGTCATGGTTGAATCCTTTGTCATTATCTTCTTTATCCTTTCTTTGCTTAATGGTTTTCTTCGTAACCTTTTAGACCAAAAGTTCTATACTTGATCTAGTAAGGTTAGTCCTTAGGAAATTCCTTCAATTTATTTTTCGTACTTGGTATATGCACCTAACAACTAACTTTTTGTCTAAAGGCAACATAACATCAAATCTCACCTTATAATGTGCTGGCCACCTCAACTTTTCTCCTTCCATTCCCTATATCAATATGTTGTTCAATCTTTTATTAATTGTTTATTGTCAACCATTCAGTCTTAATTGTCAGGGGGTATCATCATCATAAGTACTGGTTTTCTCAATTCCTCAAATTTTATCTTTCAAGTGCCTCCTCATACTTAGCTTATAATAGCAGTTCTCGTTAAATAGCTACTACATCAAGTTATGCTGAAGCTGTTAAATCAACAAGTTTAACAACACTCAGGTAAGCATAAAACATTTTCTTAGACATAGAAAGACTTTATTTGATTACCTATTGATCTCTTTCCAGATAAGCTCAAGGGTCTCTAAAGTGATCGGTACTTATCTACCTTTCTTTTCAATCCAAGTCAGCAGTATTTTTCAGACCCAAAGTAATTTCTACACCTTGTCATGGTAGCCATTAAGGTTTGGAAAATCTTTCGCATTGGTTTAGATCGCTTCTTATTTTTTATCCTATCTTAGCTAGTACTGTACTCTTCGTACTTGTAGCTCCTTCATGGCGTGGCCTAATCAACTGACCTCATACCCTCAAATGACTTAGTCTAACAAGTACTTCTTTCAAGGAAAACTCAAGTCTAAAGACTTATAACATCCCTCTGAGTATATAACTTCGACTACTAACATATTTAATTAAATAGGGTGGGATGCCTTTATTTAGTCAACAATACTCTAAAGGTAATGACTAAATAATGGTCTTAAGATATTTGCTCTTCCAAATGTATGATAGCAAGACCTCAATTCGATCCTTGATGGTACCCTACTGGCTGAAGAAAGACAAATGGACATGTCACTGTCCCGGCTTAATTCCTTTTTCAATATACTTTATTTACTCATGTAGTGGCAAGGTAGGATATCACCAAATTTTCCTTTTTATGGACTTTATCCATTGGTGTTCCCCGTAAGCTAATGGATCTGATAAGATTCTAATTGCAATAATTGATATAGGCATCAAACCATTTGTAGAATTTAATTTGTAGTGGATCACCATTCTTCTTCGAAAATTTTTGTGCAGCATAATGTCCTTACATTCAATGCTCTACTCAAAGTCTTAAATCCCATATGCTTTCGCTCTTTTATACTCTTTTACAATAAAATCACCAACTCCACTAGTATTATTCCTTCGAAAAAGATTTGTATGTATCTCCATAAAGTCATGATCTTCTTCTTTTGAATATTCAATATTCATCGAATACTTATAGTTACATCGCTATCTCTTTCTCTCTTTTCTTCAAAATCCTTACTTTTGTCTACCTAGATCAATGTCTTCATGTGCATTGTTGCATATAATCGATACTACATCTACTCCTTTACTTAACATATATGATAAACTGAATGCTTCTAAGAAATTCTAAACTGTCTTAAGATCATTGAAATCCTCAATTGCCTGTAGCCTCATTAAAATTCAAACAGTGTCTGAATAATGGTATTGACGTTTTGGTTATGCTATATTTCTCTTAGGATCAATCTATTTTTCCAAATCTGTCATCCCTAGTATCATCGTCAAAATCTTCTGGTAACTCTGTCGAATACATTTCCCTATCATAGTCATGTTATATTTCTCTTAATCACCTAACATGTCAATTGCACACATCTTCTGATCTGCTCCATTATACTCAGGTTGTCATTATTCGATAGCACTTCACTCTTCATATGACTTCAATTAAGTTATCCAAAATTGAGCTAAGTCCTTCAGGATCCATACCTTTGTGAGCTAATATGAGTCACAGGTATCTCCTAATACCTTGTATTTTCATCCCTATTAGATTATCATCAAAATCTTCTCAAAGACGGTCTTTTACATTCCCTATCATACTCATGTTACATCCCTTTTGATAATATACTCATATTATGATATTCTTTAGAAGGGTAAAATAGCCTTCTAGGTTCTTCGATTTTCTCACCTTTGGTGAGATTAATCTCTTCCGAGTCAGACCTATCTATAATTTTCATTCATCATTCTCATCATACTCTGATCCATATATAAGTTTCCCTGTTTGCAACACACAACAATAATTAATCCTTAAGTAGTCTTAGACTAGATTTTGAATAAGGTTTGCAATATCCACTGCCTAATTATTTGTTAAATCAAGTTGTCTTTCACCTCTTTATTGATGGTGTGCATCTTTGTGATTTGATATTATTCATGTTCTAGTCATCTCTACTACTTCTATTTATACTACTTCTTAATTTTCTCCATTGTCTATGACCCTTGGACATGCTGGACTGGCTGTGAAAGGATAAAACTGGGCTCTGATACCAACTGCGATGACCCAGGTTTTCCCATGCATTTTAAAATGCAATATCTAATTCCTAAGGCAGGATGCATCCCTATTTCAAAACCATTTTATAAAAATAATGCAATGAAGTGAAAAATCTTTGTTTTAAACTCATTTTGAAAACCCCGAGTGTCATTTGCTTTCACAACAACCAGAGTAGAAATCATAAATGTCTTCCCAGGTCCATCCAATCACAGCTCATAACCCAACTGTAAACAAATACAAATACATGTCCAAAGGGTAGAGTGTTTACTTACATGTATAATTATCTCTTTTTGATTTACTTGCTCGTAGCACTAACATTTCTTGAGGCTTCTACTACTCGTGAGTGGAGCTATCCTGAAAAATGATATATTTGGGTGAGTATACACTATACTCAGTAGGTGTTCTATCGCTACTAGACTTTTAAAAAGAACCCATGATTCTTTGAGATTGCATGTTTTGAGTCATGATTGCTTTTCTAATGCATGTTTTAAAGTTACATGTTCTGTCTTTATGCGTATAACATATAAACTTATGTTACATCCTTATGCACATGACCTGCTTTTGAGTTAATGATGTTTTTATACTAGTAAGCAAACGTGTCTTCATGTTTTATGGCTTTAAACATGATACTAGCATAAAGTGATTTTTATGCATTGCTCGCACGCCTTGAAAAGAAATGCATAAATTGCATAGACATGTTTTGAAAAAGGATTCTTGCCTGCATGATAAGTGTAGCCTTGGATGATGAGGGCGGGCCGATGAGGGCGGGCTAGAGAGAACTGACAGGCTTCTAGGCTACCAGGCTTCTAGGCAAGGTTATGACTTTGAATGTGATACTAGCATGAGCAGATTTTATGCATTGCATGCATGTTTTGCAACTGATTGCATAAATTGCATGATTTGCGATGATTGAGCTTTGGCTTTATCTTTAGATGCTTTTGGGCTAGTAAGCTCGTGGGCGCTATGCCGAGAGGTTCGGGGTGGCCTCCCAGCCTCTACCACTATAGGTGGAAAGGGTACCGCGCCAAAAAGGCTTATCTTCACTTTGATTGTTGAGTGGTAACGAGGACTACCACTAGTGTCACCGCACCTGATCAAAGTGTCATATGCCCCATGGAGGCTATGACCGAGAGTCCCTAGGTACCCAGGGACCACACGGCGATGAGGTCATGGGCATAGTGTGCCCTATGTTTTTGAGGATTTACTTGCATGCATATGGCATGACATGAGTATGGTCGACCATAGATCCATGAGTTGGATTCAGTTGAGCATCTTATGCATATCATAGTATATGTTTATGATATCTATGTTACTTTTGAATTGGATTATGCGATTCTTTAAGTCATCAGTATTCTATTTTAACACTAGCTTTTAATATCGAAATTGAACATGAGTGTCCAAACATGCACATGGTTTAAAGAACATATGTTTTAAAACATAGCATGTATTGTAAAACTAGTAGTGATAGACTCCTACTGAGTATAGTGTATACTCACCCAAATATATCATTTTTCAGGACAGCTCCACTCACGAGTAGAAGAAGCCTCAGGAAATGTTAGTGCTAAGAGCAAGTAAATAAAAAAGAGACAATTATACATGTAAGTAAACACTCTACCCTTTGGACATGTATTTGTATTTATTTATAGTTGGGTTGTGAGCAGTGACTAGATGGACCTGGGAAGACATTTATGATTTTTTAAATTTTCAAAAACTACTTTGGTTGTTGTGAAAGCAAATGACACTTGATGTTTTATAAATGGGTTTAAAACAAAGAATTTCCACTGCATTGCATTATTTTTATAAAATGGTTTTCAAATAGGGATGCATCCTACCTTAGGAATTAGATATTGCATTTAAAAATGCATGGGAAAACCCGGGTCATCACACAAGTAGAGGTAGAATACAAGTCATATTGGGCTATCAAAAAGCTCAATTTTGATTAGATGCTGCTAGGACACATTGAAAACTCCAACCCAATGAGTTGGAAGAATTGAGAAAAGATGCATATGACTCTAAATAACTATACAAAGACTAAATGAAAGTTACCCATGATAGAAAATTTTTAAGGAAATCCTTCTCCCCTAGACAAAAGGTCCTATTGTACAATTCATGATTGCCTCTATTCCCAGGTAAACTTAGATCTAGATGGACAGGACAATGCAGAGTAAATGGTCAGAGGTTAAAACCTTTTGTACAAATCTAAACCTAGAAATTGAAGAGACACCTCATTATCATGAACCACCTTGGACTTTTTCTAGGAACCCATGCAGATCATTATCCTTGCACTCATCATTTCATCTAGTTGAGGACGTAAAACCTATTACTACCTGAGAGGCAACCTAGCTGTTTTACAAAACCCAGTTTTCTAAATCTTTCCATATTCATATAGGGTCATATGTTTTCAAGCATTAGGGAGAATATTTAATTTAGGTTGGGGGATGTAGATATACACAGTGGCTTGGAATTTTCTAAGGTTTCTTGATTTTTTTTTTTTTAAAACAAGTTTTTCAAACATAGTTTCCTTACTATGATGAGAATTAGATTTTTAAAACTTAGTAATTGTATATGTGGTTAGTTTCACATATTACTCGTGTTGAGGCATTTTATGAAGGTTAATTATTGGAAAATATTTTTGCATAGTACATAATCAAGAGTAATAGAAAGGTATGACTTAGAGACCCTAAGAAAAATCAGTGGAGACCTATAACCTAGTGGGTTTTGAGACTATCTTCTTTTAAGAGAGTTATAAGTAAATCCATAGTTTCTTTAGCATGCATATTTTAGTGTGATCATGTTATCCTTGTCTTAGTTATCTATAAAGAATAAATAAAAGTAATAGCTTTCTTTCCAAAAAGTTTATTGAATTTGATAGGCTTTAAGAAACCTAGGGAATGATATAGTCCATCCTTTTTCATCCTAGAGACATTAAACATGCTCAATATAGTATACCACTAGTTAGCCCCTTAAGCCTATTATTAAGCCTTTTTTTCCTTAACCCTAATTACCTTAACCTAGAATAAGCCAAAAAAAAAAAAAAAAACCACGACCCACTTTCAAAATGAGTAGAGTTAATAGAAAAAAAGTTTGAAAAGTACAAAAAGTAAACAAGTGAAAAAAAAAAAGTCTTTCTTTCAAATTAATCAAAAGAAAAAGAAAAGTCAAAAGAAAGATATCATAAAAGTAAGAGGAAAATTGAAAAGTAATAGTATATATATAAAAAAAAGAATCAACTTTAGTGTAATTAAGGATCAATTGTCTAATAATCAAATAGAAGACATCTACTCAATTTTGAATCATTGAAATCCTTGTACCCTTCAAGCCCTACCCAAGTCTACTTTTCATCCCAATTAAAGGCTTGTGGATCTTAGGTGGAACATAGCCTTAAAGAAGATATAAAAATATGGAATTAAGGTAAAAGAGCCCTACTATTCTTGGTAATAACACCCACTCTTATGGATGTTACTAACATCCACCCTTAAGGATCACTTTCCTTTCTGTCATAAGTTTATGTGAACCATTGACTTATTGGATTTGATCACATAATTGGAGAAATATGTTCAACCCCTTACCTGAGAGCTTCATTTATGAGAGTATACCTGAGTGCATTTGAGGTCAAAACATATTTTCAATAAAATTTGAGCATACCTAATTAGAAGTTACGACTTATATGGCTTTACACATACAGGGACCCTGAGAAATAACTAGAATAAGATGTCTTTAATGTGCTTATAATTTATAGAATTTTCAGTCCTCTATATTAAGTTGTGAAAAATTAGTATGGTGCTAATGGATGAAGATTCTATGAGATAAAATAGGGAACTCAACCTTATGGAACATTTTAAGTATATTCACTGCAAATCCTCATAAGGCCTAACTCATCCACTAGGAGTAACCTAGGGGTTTAAGGGCTTGTTGCATGTCCTAAGTGCAATCTTGAGTACCTATGAAAATGGCATTTTGTGTCCTCTTCTGTATAATCATTTTTACATGTTTTACTCAAGACTAGAAAAATAAGGGTTGGGGGGTATGTGATAAGTATTTAATCTTGCATAAAAAACCACCCAATTAGTTACCCATGTGTTACAACTTATAGGATAAATTAGGATTTTTTGACCAAAATTCGTAACACATACATTTTTTACCTAATGACTCAAAATTCTAATATTTTATAGGTCCAAAGGCTAATCTAAGGTATGCATATGATTAATCATATTTTTATAGAATTTAATTAGAGGTTTTTACTTTTTTCATAGTAAGTGAGATGGTGATCCAACGGCCAATATCTATCAAGAAGAACATTGAAGATCAAGATCAAAAGATTCATTCAAAGCTTAAGAATCATCAAACCAACATGAGATAAAGGTCAAGATCAAGCAATGAAGGCAATTGGAAGATCTAAAGTGATTAAAATGGACCCATGAAGTAAGCCATGCATTTTCACTGCCTTTATATGTAACCCATTCAATCCACCTTAGTTATTGAAGCCATGAGAGAAAGTGACAAGATAAGAAATTCAAGCCAAGCCATTCTAGCCATTAAAACCAAGGGTGTGAGCAATGAAGTCAAGACAAGTGAACCACAAAAGCCAACTAAGCCAAATACCACACAGAGTCATATAATTGGAGGAAAATTGAAGCAATAACCCACATTATAAATTTGCATTTTTAAGGGTTATTTAGAAGGTTTGAAAGAATTATGTAAAAAGTAAGATAATTATGCATTGGTGGACCCATCAAGAGAGAAACCCTACTTTTGTACTTCATCTCCCACTCCTTTTCCACTCTTTTTCCTAGGGTTACAAGTTAAAGGAGGGAGGAACATCATTATGAAAAAAACACCCCCACTTTCCTATTTGGTAATCAAGGGTTTCCTAAATAGAAAACTTTAGCTCTACTTCAATCCAAACAACTTTGAATCCCTAGATATATACACATTTTTCCTAAATAACATTCCTTACCACTTCCAAAACTTTTCATCCACCAAACATCATCAAATATGGAAGGAAAGAGCTCCACTATCCTTCCATGAGAAAGACACCACCCTATTAAGAATTAGAAACCAGTCATCATATGTCTCTTATGTTATCTTTCCACTCCTCTTCCTTACATCATCTTGCTAATTCATCTCCCATATAACATTCCTCATTCAATACTCTAAACCTAGGTCCACTTTCCTCATGTTTTCACCTCTTCCTAAATTATGAAACTATCATCTATATACAGCCCCATGTTCCATACAGATTTTTTAAATAGAGGTTGAGTGTCACAACCTTGAATTCTAGATTTGTTTTGGTGCTTAAGTTCTTGCTGGATTTTCAAACTTTGTTGATGCTTTTCTTCCTTTGACTTTCTAATTATTTTATTGGTTATTTTCTCTCTAATTTTAGGTCAGTAATTTACTTTCATAGCTTACTTTCATAGTTGTATCATGTTGTTTTCACATCTTTTAATTCTACACAAAGTTCCACCCTTGTTCCCATTCTTTCTTGCTTCCAAATATCTTGTTTTCTTTGCTTATTCCTTCAAAATATAAGTTAACTTCCCTCTCATAATGACAGCCAAGGGAGGAGATAGCTTAGAGTATTGAGTTTCCACTTAGTTCTTCACATTTTTCTCATTATTTTGCATCTTAGTTTTGGTTAGTTTTTCCTTAGTTAGTTCACCCACTTAATCCATATTTCTCTTAAATTATTTCATGGGTTTTCTTTACACATCATTATAATTTATTATAGGAGCTTTATATTGAAGTTTCCTTGTTTTTTAAAATCACTTTTGCAAGCAAGAATAATTCACACTTTACATATATTGTAGACAGCTTTATGTGTCTAATTATTTAGTGTAAGTTGAACATGTTGCAATAAAATTCATTGGGAGTTCTTGTTATGGATTAAATATGTCATTGAATTACTTGAGATTTGGGTTATTTCCTTGCATAGAAGACGTTGTTTCAATAGCATTTTAGTGTGAGATTTATTGAATGTTCTTAAGCAGCAAAATCTGCAAATTATTTTTCCCTTAACTTTGTGCTTTAATTCTAGCCATCTAGACTTTGTTTTTGCTTGAATCCATAGTTACCCATTTAGATTTTATTTTTTTTATTAGATTCTATAGTTATTTTGTATGTTACTGTACTTTTAAATCATTAATAATAGTTATTTTTTGGGCCATAGAACCATGTGCATAGTCCATGAACCACGCACATGGTACTAGAACACTTGCCTATTTGATTCTTGGTTAACTTAGTTGTTAAATGTTGTATTATAGTAATTAAATTAGTTGTTTGCATATTGTTTTAGGTTTACAAAGTTTCTTTTTTATATTTTAGAAGGTTCCTTTTAAGTAGGTTTTAAGTTAGGTTAGTTTTAATTTAGAGAAGTTTTCTTTTTACTAGTTTCCTTAAGTTTCATTGCTTAGTTTCAATATTTCTAAAGTATTGTAGTTTCTTTTAGTTAAGTGCATGTTAGTTGGGTAAGTTTCCATTTTCATTGTTAAGTTTTAATTGAGGCAAGTTTCCTTTTTAGTTTTAATTTATAATTCCATGCATGTTTCTAATTTGAGAACTTCAATCTACTAATTCAATCCAAACCATTCTCCTTTGGATGAAGATCAATAATTTGAATAAGATCCAATCCATTGCAAATCGGAGATATTCCTCTTGGGATCGACCTTGCTTATATGAGAATACTACATTGATTCATATGCTTGTGAGTTAACTTTAAAATCACAACAGCAAGTGCATGAATCAATGTATTATGGTCATGCAATTGAGGTCAATCCCATGAGGAATCTGATAGATTTGCAATGGATTGGATCTTCTTTATATCTATTAACTTCAGCCAATGAGAAAAAGTTGTGATCAAACTAGGAAATTAAACCAAACTAAGAAGGAAACATGCATGGTATTAGAAACTAGAATAAAAAGGAACCTTCTTAAAATTAAAAGTAAACAATGAAATTAGAAACTAACCCAACCAACATGAAAAAACTATAGGAAAATAATGTTATATTAGAATGAATCAAATTAAGCAACTAACTTGAGGAAACTACTAAAATGGAAACCTTCCTAATCTAACACTTTTTTAGTCTAAAGTTAGAAACTTACTAAAACCAATTAATGGAACTTTCTAAAACTAAGTTAACATGAAAAATAAGTAACCAATGAGATCTAATCAACTTTAACAAGAAATTAGAAACACGCATGTGAATGGAAACTACAATTAAAGAGACTTTCTAATTTTAACACTTTCAAAATCCTAAAACTTCCTAAAGTTAGAATATTCCAAAAAAATCAAAAAGAGAAATTTCTAAACCTAAAGTATGATGTAAACAATGAATTAACTACTGATAAAACTAAATTAAGCAACTAAACTAAGCAAAAACCAAAAAGGAAAGTGACCTAATACCATGCTCATGATCCATGGATTGTACTTATGGTTCTAAGGTGTAAAAGTTACCAGAATTATGAATTTAAAGTGAAATATCATGAAAAATAACTAATGGATATAATAAAAGCATGGGTTATTAAGGATTTAAGCGAATTAGGTGTTTAGATGGCTGTAAACAAAGCAAAAATTTAAGAGGAGAAAATTTTCAGATTTCAACTACTTAAGAACATCAAACAAACCAAGCATAAGAAAGCAATTGAAAAGACAAATTTTTGTAAGGAAATAACCCAAATACAAATTAATTTATTGAAAGAAGCATTCCATGACAAGAAACAAGAAAGAAATTTATTGATTCACTTCCAAATTACACCAAAATTATGTGCATAAAATTGTCTACAAATTTTGGAAATTGCTCTCTATTCAAGCTCGTAAAACTATATCTAAACTGCAAGAAAACTTCAATGTAAAGCTCCTAATATAAAGCATAATGATATTCAAGAAAACTTAGAATGGAATTTGAGAGGAAAGAAGGTCAAAAGGGTGAACTAGCTAAGGGAAAATGGACAACTAATGTGGTGAACAAGGGGGAAAAAAACGTGGAATTCAAGAGGGGATTTCCATGTTCTAAGCTAGCTATTCTCTTGCTTTTCACTACCAAAGAATAATTATTTTAAATTGTGGTTGACTAACAATTAAAAACTAAATAATTGAATTAAGAAAGGAGGGGGATTAGGCCTAGAAAGTTGCATGTAATCTAAGAACAAAACAAGGAAAACATAGAGCACTGTAAGTAAATCAAAATAAATAAACTACTAACCTAAATTGAAAAGCAATTAACCAAGACAATAACTAGAAAACCAAAGGAAGAAAAGCATCAAAGAAGTCCCAAAGTCCACCAACAGCAAAACACTAAAGGAAATATGTTTCAAGGTGTCTCACCCACCTCTACTTGGAAAATTGGGATGAACCATGGGAGTATATATAGATGAGTGGGTTCCTACCTAAGGAAAGGGTGAATCCATGAGAAAAGTGGCTCTAGGGTTAGGTATTGAAGGAGGAAGGTAAGGAGGAAATTAGTTAGGAATGATATCATAAAGATAACATAAGAGAGATAGGAGATGATGGGCTGTTTGGTTACTAATTTTGGAAGGGAGGGGGGGGGGGGGGGGGGGCGTGTTTCATTTTCCATGGAAGGAAAGTGGCTCTCCACCCTCCTAATTGGATGAAATTTGACTGGTGGGAAGAGTGGGAAATAGGTAAGAAAGTAAGGAGGAAATATAGAAGAAAATATAGGGTTTTTACATATTTGTTTGACCTTGGATCTAGGGTTTCCTAACTAGGAAACCACTCGATTTTGCCAACTAAGCAAGGTGGGCTTCCTCCTCTTGGATGACAGCTCCTTCCTTGACTTAAAAACATGGAACCCTAAGATGAATGGTGGATTAGGGATGGGAAGTGGATTAGGAAAGTGGATTTTTCTCCCTAGATGGGTCCCTTAATGCATGATCATCTTTCCTTTTACATTAATCTCACAAAATCCCTTAAAAATCATACTTTTAACATAGGAAAGTTGCTTGAATTGATGCTCCAATCATGTGGGTCTAAGTGGCACTCCTCCTTGGCTTGATGGCTTACATTGATGGGTAATTCCTTGGTGGCTTGAATGACTTCAAGGCTTGAGTAGCTTGTATGGTTTATTACCATTTCCATGCCTTTAATGGCTAAGTAGCTTGAATGGCTCCCATGCAAAGTTGGTAGAAATGCCTGTCTTGGACTTAGCTCCATTTAGAATCACCTTTTGCTTCTACTATTGAATTCTTGCCTGCCCTAGGAGATCTTGAACCTTCACCACACCTTGGATTGATGTCATTTAGGCTTTGGCTTACTTAGGTTTCCTAGTTAGACTAGGAAACCTCATGAATGACTTCAATTCTTATTTTGATCAAGCTTGGCCTTTGCATTACCTTCTCAATCACCTACAAAAGATAAAAACTCTAATTAATGCCAAGAAAATTATGATGATTCACATACTTACTCTAGATTAGCTTTTGAACCTAGAAAATATCAAACATTTGAATCATTAGATTAGAAATGCATGTGTTACAAAATTTTGGCCAAAATTTTTGAGTTAACATTATAAGTTATAATAGATGGGCTACTAATGGGGTACTTTTTTATACAAAATTGAATAGTTATCATTAAGATACATAATATCAAACAATAGTATAGAGGCTAATACAGCCAAAGTGGATTTTATTTCTAAACTTCCCCCTCGTAGGATGATGAAGGAAATTCACTTATTTTCAGGCTATGTTGGATTTTATAGACCATTCATCAATGGTTTCAGCGAAATTTCTAAGCCCCTACATAATTACTTACAAAGAAGTCAATTTTTTACATTGATGTGAGCTATATGAAAATTTTTTAGGGCCCAAAGGCTAAACTCACTTCTACACCTATCATTCAATTGCTAAATTAGAGTGCATGAAGAGGAATGCAAAACTGAGACTAATCCAATGGATTTTATTGCTATAAGAGTTTGATATAGGATAAGAAAGGTTTTGAAAATGTTGTAGCAGACCATTTGTCCAGGTTAATTGTAGAGACTGCTAGTGGATCTATGCCTATAATAAAATCTTTTCCAAATGAGCAACTTTTGTACGTTTCCTAGTTACCTTGGTATGTTGATATTGTCAATTACCTTATTACATGTCAAATGCCTAATCATTGGTCAAAACAAGATAGGAGTTGATTTCTTGCTGAGGTTAAACTCTTTTCATGAGATGATCCATAGGACAACCATATCTATTTAAGTATTGTCTTGGTCAAGTCATTAGAAGATTCTCATACTTACTGCATAGTATGTGCCACCTGTCAATAGTTAGAGAGTATAGGTAAAAGAGATATGATGCCCTTGAACCCCATTATGATTATTGATTATTAAGCCTTTGGATGTTTGGGGAATAACTTTATGAGACCTTTTCCCTATTCATTTGGTAACCTTTACATCCTTAGGGGAGTAGACTGTGTCCAAATGGGTGGAAATCATAGCATGTAAGACCAGTGACCACAAGATAGTGGTCTAGTTTTTGAAGGAGATTTTTAACATGCTTTGGTACTCCACGGGTCATTATCAATGATGGGGAAAAAACACTTTCGTAATGGAGTATTTGAAAACTTAATGAAGAAATATAGTGTTACACATAGAGTTGCTAGCCAATACCATCCTCAAAGTAGCGAACAAGAGGAAGTATCCAATAGGGAAATCAAGCGAATCTTAGAAAAGGCAGCTAATCCTAGTTAGAAAGATTTGTCACTGAGAATTGCTGATGCATTATGGGCTTACTATACTACATTCAAAACCCCTATAGTTATGTCACCCTACCTTCTAGGTTTATAGAAAGGCCTATAATCTCAAGTTGAACTTGAACATAAAGCATATTAGGCCATTAAAAAGATCAATTTTGACTTATATCATACTGGGACCCATAAGAAGCTCCAACTCGATGAGTTGGATGAACTTAGGAAAGATGCATATGAGACTAGTAGGTCATACAAGGATTGGATGAGAGCACATAATAATAAACACATCTTGCATAAGTCCTTCACACTAGGTCAAAAGGTCCTCTTGTATAACTCTAGGTTACATCTATTCCCTAATAAACTTCATTCTCAATAGACTAGACCATAGATTGTCTAATTTATTTATCCTTGTGGAGCCATTGAGAATGAAAAGGATGAAGAGATTTCTAACTTGAATGGTAGACCCTAAAGTAAAGGAGATTCTGCTTGAGAATCTGGTTTACCAAGACCACCACAACATGTTCTATAACATCATCATTCATCATGAGTCTGGCATGCAATCATCTTTGTATTACAACGCACTTTACATCTAGTTGAAGATGTTAAACTTAGCATTTTTATAGTCTCACTTTTTCTACATTATGTAGCCATCATATAAGTATCCTATGTTCAAAACATTGGGTACAATGTTCAGTTAAGTTTCGTAGATATGCATGAAAATTCTAAGTTTTCGTCATCTTTTATTTAAAGAAAAAAATTCAGAGTCCTTTAAGTTTTTAAGGTTAGATTCCTTCACTATAATGAGAATTGGATTTTTCAAAACTTAATATTTCTCCTGCTTTAACTTATTAATAGACATGCATATAGTTAAGTCTACATTTTATTTGTGTGCTAAAGTGTTTATGAAGTTAAATCTTGAAATACACTTACACATAGTGCATAATCTAGATAGATAAATAGTTATGACTTATAAACCACAAGGAAATTTAATGGAGACATATTGATGAGTATTTAATTTTGCATAAAAACCACCTAACTAGTATCCATGTGTTACAACTTATAGCGTTAAATTAGGATTTTTAGACTAAAATTTATAACAAATGCATTTTTGACCAAAGGAAGAGAAAGTTTGATATTTGTAGGTCTAGAGGCTAATACAAGGTAAGCATGTGATTGATCATCTTTTTCTATGATTTAATTAGGGGTTTTCACTTTTTGTAGGAAGAAAGATGGTGATCCAACGACTGAGATCGATTGAGATGAAAATTAAAGATCAAGATCAACAGATTGGATCAAAGCTTAAAAATCATCAATCCAACATAAGATCAAGAACAATATCATCTTACAGACTAGTAATGGATGTGATTAAAGGAGATAAAGATGGCCAAAGTGGGCTCATGGAGTAAGCCAGGCATTTCCACCACCTTTTGCATGGGAGCCATTCAAGCCACCTTAGGCATATAAGCAATGAGAGAAGGTAGCAAGCTAAGGAATTCAAGAAAAACTGAAGTATAGAAAACAAGCCAAGGAAGAAGCCAACTATAAAGCTTAGCCAATGGAGTCTTCAAAGTTAGCCCTCTAAGCCATCACGCTTAGCTAAATGGAAGGCTAGGATTGGAGGAGATTCAAGAGAGTTATCCTGTGATGACCCGGGTTTTCCCATGCATTTTTAAATGCAATATCTAATTCTTAAGGCGGGATGCATCCCTATTTGAAAACCATTTTATAAAAACCATGCAATACAGGGGAAAATCTTTTATTTTAAACTCATTTTGAAAACCCCGAGTGTCATTTGCTTTCACAACAACCAAAGTAGTTTTTGAAAAACTTCATAAATCATAAATGTTTTTCCTAGGTCTTTCCAGTCACAGCTCACAGCCCAATTGTAAATAAATACAAATACATGTCTAAAGGGTAGAGTATTTACTTACATGTATAATTTTCTCCTTTTAATTTACATGTTCGTAGCACTAGCATAAGTGTCCTCTACTCGTGAATGGAATTATCTTAAAAAATGTTAAGGACAAGGTGAGTATATACTATACTCAGTAGGAGTCCATCACTACTAGTTTTACAATGCATGCTATGTTTAAATATCATATGCTCTTTAAAACATGTGCATGTTCGAACAACCATGTTCAATATCGATATTAAAAACCACTGTCGAATTGGAATACTGACGACTTAAAGAATAGCATAATCCAAGTCGAAAGTATATATATATCATAAACATAATGATATGCTTAGAGGCTCAACTGAATCCAACTCATGGATATATGGAATGGTTGACCAACCTTATGTCATGCCATATGCAATCAAGTAAATTCTCAAACCATAGGGCCCAACTATGCCTACAACCTCGCCGCTGTGTGGTCCCTAGGTACCTAGGGACACAAGGTCATATGCCTCCATGAGACATATGACACTTCGACCTAGTGCCGTGACACCAGTGGTAGCCCCCTATACCACATGCAGTCGAAGTAGGGACATGCCCTTTTTTGGGCGTGGTACCCATCCCACCTAATAGTGGTAGAGGCTGGGAGGCCACCCCTGACCTCTCGGCATAGCGCCCACGAGCTTATTAGCCCAAATCATATACGAACAATCAAGCAAAAACCTCTTTTTCAAAACCTTTCCTCTTTGGGTCTCTCACAACTACATACCCAAAGTCTTTTGGTCACTCCAGCGTCTTTTGGTAACCCTCAAGGACATGCAATTTTTCAGGAACTCAATGCTTACAAATCATGCAATATATGCAATTGTTTGCAAAACATGTCTATGCATAATGTATTTATCATATGCATGCTAAATTCATTTATATGCTAAACAAGTCATAAAATAAGTCATGCTAAACAAGTCATATACTTATACTTAAAACATGCATTCTCAAAACGATCATGGCTCTTTTAAAAAGTCTAGTAGCAATAGAGCACCTACCTCGAAGTCTCCTAGAGTCACATCCTTCATCACTCAACCCGTCCTTGGGTCTCATTTATAAACTCCTGGATATGAATGGATACAAGGAGTCCTTATCAATTTCAATCTATTTAGACATTAGCTTGCTAGATCTGCCTTTTAGGGTCCATGGTCCTTGCCTAATTCATTGTCAGGCTAGATCCTATGATGTGGATCTACTATTCAATGGATAACTCTGTAAATTGTCCTTTGATCTAAACTTTATAGTCTCATTAGCTCCGCGTGCCCCAGTTCCTAGGACACCCGTGCATCCTGGTTGAACTGCGACCGCCTCATGTACGTGAATGCCCAAAGGCCGTGCCAAGGACCACGTTTTACACGTGCACATGCATGCCCAAGTGACGCACTATGACGCGTATCCTGGATGGCATCACACAGACGCACCTTTGGTGTAGCATAGCACGTCTCAGCTCCCAAGGCACCCCGTGCATCTTGGTCGAGTCAGGACCCGTGCCCCATGTCGCGCGCGCACCCGAAGGCCGCACCAGGGACAATGTACGCAATGTCATAAGCCTGGAACCCATCCCAGGAACCCTGTCCCAGGCGTACGTGGAGCATGGCGTCCCTAGGACGCCTTGTTCGTGCAGGGCCAGCTGGACTGGCTTGGGACGTTTTCTAGCTAGGTGTAATGACCCCAATTTTTTTGTAATATTAAAAACCCATAAAATGTTCAGTTTTAAAGAAAAGGGCATTTTGGTCATTTCACTAGTCGCCATGACTAAACCCAGGAATTTGGTACTAAAAGTGGTTCCATTAGATGTGTCTCGGAAAAAGGAATACAACGAGACCAAAATCACCCAAAACAGAGTTAAAATGAGCAAGATATGGCCCTTTGAAGTTCAAGGGCAAAACTGTAAATTTTACAAAACGACTTAGCCTGAAAAACACAGGTGCCCGTTTTGGTACGGGCACCCCATCGTCTTCAACCTCCTAGAGGTTTCTGGAACAGCGGTGTTTCAAGAAGAAACCACCGCCGTTCCAGAGGATTCCCCACCACCATTCAAGGCAGTTAGAAACCCTCCAGAACCCTCTTTAAAAGCCCTATAAATAGAGCTCTTGGGTGCCTCTAATGGCAGCCCAAAACATGGGAGAAAACTCGTTGAGGAGCAACGACCAAGAGGAGAAAACGTGGAGAGAAAACCAACCACAAAGCAGGTACGCACAAAAAATCCCCAAACCCATCTCACCCACAGTCCTAGGCTCGGTTTCCCTAGGTTTTTGCATGAAAAACCATGCAAAATAGGCCTCTAGGGAGCCACCAAGGACCCTGGGACGTCCCCAGGGCCGCACTGGTTCCTCAGGGACGAACCAGGGCATCCCAAGGACGCCCCGGTCCCCCAACGACGGAGACGGCCACTCCAGACGAGACACGTCGAACGCGTTTGAAGAGAAAACCAACGGGCGCGTCCGTGGACGTGCCCGCTAAAGAGGAAGACGCCTGAGAAAGTCGAGCGCGTCTGCAGACGCGCAGCGTACTAGCAAAGCGTCGTTTTCTGGTTACTTGAGGATGCTGGGCGCACGTCGCAGACGCGCAGCGCCCTAGCATTCCTCCTTTTTTAAGACTTTATGTACATACAATATTAAAACGCTTATAACTTGAGATCTAGAGCTTTGATTGAGGTGCCACAAAAGGCGTTGTGTCCGTATCGACGACGCGGACACATCCAAACTATAAAATACCTGATCAAGGCCCAATCAAAAGAGGCCATGACCCTTAGAATAGGATGATGGCGCGTGACCACTAGAACTTTGAAAAAATGAGAATACCAAGGCCTAATTAGGACCTTAGGACACCCATAGGCATAGGGATGGACCCCTAATGCCTAAGTAATGAGACCTAAATGCTCTAAACCCATCAAAGATAGGTTAAACTAACCTTGAGTCCCCAAACCTTGTTCAGGAGCGTACGAGGACAAAGGGGTTAACGCGACCTAGTCAGGTAGGTGCTCTATCACTATTAGATTCTTTTAAAAGAACTATTGTTATTTGAGAACATATGTTTTGGATATATGACTTGATTTGCATGTGATTTGTATGAATAAATTCAGCATGCATGTTAAATGCTTTGTAAATAGCCATGTTTTGGAATGACTGCATATACATTATGCACATACATGTGTTGCAAACGAGTGCATGCATTGCATGATTTACGTACTGCAAAGATTGCATGTCCTTCAGGGTTGCCAAAAGACGCTGGTGTGCCGAGGGCCAGGCAGTTGTGAGGGACCCAAAAGAGGACAAGTTTTAATAGGTTTTGACTTATCTTATGTGATTTGGGCAAGTAAGCCCGTGGGTGCTATGCCGAGGGGTCTGGGTTGGCCACCCGGCCTCTACCACTAATAGGTGGATGGGTACCACGCCCAAAAAGAGGCAAGTCCCTACGTCGACTGCATGTGGTACAGGGGGCTACCACTGGTGTCACAGCACTGGGTCGGCGTGTCATAGGCCCCGTGGAGGCTATGACCAAGTGTCCTCAGGTACCCGGGGACCACACGGCGAGGAGGCCGTGGGCATAGTGGACCCTATGGTTTGATGTGCATTTCATATAGCATGATATGAGATTGGTCGACCATACCAAACTAGAGATCCATGAGTTGGACTCCATGAGGCATCTATTGCATATCATGATGTCATCATATATATGATACTTTCACTTTTGGATTATGTGATCTTTTAAGTTATAAGAATTTCAGTTGATTATGGATTCTTATACTGATGTTGAACTCGAGTATTCAAACATACGCATATTTTGAAATTCAGTTGACTATGGATTCTTATACTGATATTGAACTCGAGTATTCAAACATACGCATGTTTTGAATGAGCATATGATTTTGAAACATCTCATGCATTTATAAAACTAGTAGTGATAGGCCCTACTGAGTATATTATATACTCACCCAATCCTTAACATTTTTCAGACATCAGTAAGTACTCAAGGACAGGATATGTCCGTATATATCATGGTTCAGGGCAGCTTCACTCACAAAAAAAAGAGGACATCTATGTTAGTGCTATGAGCACGTGAATCCAAAAGGAAACAAATATACATGTAAGTGAACTCTCAACCCTTTGGACATGTGTTTGTACTTAGTTACAGTTGGGCTGTGCATTGTGACTGGAAAGACCTGGGGAAAAACATCTATGATTTCTGATGTTTTTCAAAAACTACCTTAGTTGTTGTGAAAGCAAATGACACTCGGGGTTTTCAAAAATGAGTTTAAAACTAAAGGTTTTCCGCTGCATTGCATGGTTTTTATAAAATGGTTTTCAAATAGGGATGCATCCCGCCTTAGGAAATTAGACCTTGCATTCAAAAATGCATGAGAAAACCCAGGTCGTCACAGTTGGTATCAGAGCCCAGGTTTTATCCTTTCACAGCCAGTCCAGCATGTCCAAGGATCATAGACAATAAAGAAAATCAAGGATAAGTAGTATAAATAGGAGTAGTAGAAATGACTACTTCTATTCGAGGATTATAATATTAATGACTCAAGACATTTCACCATAAACACATAGGTGAAAAAGGAGATAGTCCTAGCAAATACTTAGATGTTGGATTGCTTGAATCCTATCAAAATTATAGGAAATAAGAATTATTGTGCAGTGAGGCAAAGATGAAATCTCATATAAGGATTATTGTAAGGTATGAAAACTCATATATGGATGATGAGAATGAATGAATGAAGATTATTAAAGGATTTGTTAGAAGATAGAATTGATCTGCAATAAAGTAATCTCATCAAAGGTGAGAAAATTGAAGAACCTGGGTGGATATCTTTCCATCATAAAGAGTATCAAGGGATATGAGATAAGTATGATAAGCGATTTAAAAGACAGACTTTGAGATGAGTTTGATAATAATAAGACCGATGAGAATACAAGATGATACTAGGGGATAACAGTGACTCATACTAGATCACAAAGGTATAGCTCAATACCTTAATTGGAGTTTTATGAAGAGTGAAATGCTAACCACTTAAGTATTATGGAGCAAATCAAGTAACATGTTATGAGATTAAGAGAAACACAACACAAATATGATAGGGAAATGAATTCGACCAAGCTATCAAAAGATTTTTGACGATAATATTGGAGATCATAAATCTATAGATTGATCCTAACATGAAGTGTAGCATGACCAAAATGTCAATGCCATTATTAAGACATTGTATGAATTTTTTTGAGGCTATAGGCAATTGAGGATTTCAATAATCTTAAGATAGTTTAGAATTTCTAAGAAGCATTCAGTTTATCATATATGAATAGATGAAGTATCAAATATATGCAACAATGCATAAGGAGGCATTGATCCAGGTAAACCAAATGAGGATATTAAAGAAAAGAGAGAAAGAGATAGAGATATAACTATAAGTATTCAATGAATATTGAATAATCAAAAGAAGAAGATCATGACTCTATGAAGATACATACAATTCTAATCCTATATGAGGGAAGATCAAACAAATGCAAAGGAATAATAATAGGTGAGTTAATGATCTTATTGTAAAAGAGTACCAAAGAGAGGAAGCATATGAGGTTTAAGGCTTTGAATAGAGTATCGAATTTCATGAGAATATGTGACAAGAAATTTTCAAAGAAGAATGGCGACCAACTAGGAATGGTTTGATATCAATAAGATTCTTATCAAGATCCATTAGCGTGTGGAGGAACACCAATGGATATAATCCATAAAAAGGA
The DNA here is from genome assembly GCA_035236585.1 of Warburgia ugandensis. Classification (NCBI taxonomy): domain Eukaryota; kingdom Viridiplantae; phylum Streptophyta; class Magnoliopsida; order Canellales; family Canellaceae; genus Warburgia; species Warburgia ugandensis. The sequence goes on from CP141128.1 coordinate 44,418,748, forward strand.
AAATTTGGCGATATCTCATCTTGCCACTACATGAGTAAATAAAGTTATATTGAAAAAGGAATTAGGCTAGGACAGTGACTTGTCCATCTATCTATCTTCAGCAAGAAGGGTACCATCAAGGATCAAATGAAGGTCTTGCTATCATATATTGAAAGACCAAAAATTTTAAGACCATTATTGAGTACTGTTAACTAAATAAAGGTATCCCACCCTAATTAATCAAGTATGTTAGTAGTCGGAGTTATATACTGAGAAGGATGTTAAAAGTCTTTAGACTTGAGTACTTGATAGGCTAAGTCATTTGAGGGTATAAGGCCAGTTGATTAGGCCACATCATGAAGTTGATTAGGCCACATCATGAAGAGCTACAAATACAGTAAATATGGTAACAACTGAGATAGGAGCAAAAAATAAGAAGTGATCTAAACCAATGTGGAAGGTTTTTCAAACCTTCGTGGCTACCATGACAAGGTGAAGAAATTACTTTGGGTCTGAAAAATACTATAGACTTGGATTGAAAGAAAGATAAGTACTGATCACTCTAGAGGCCCTTGAGCTTATAACGCATCTGGGAAGAGATCAATAAGTAATCGATTAAAGTCTTTCTAAGTCTAAGGAAATGTTTATCCTTATCTGAGTCTTGTTGAACTTGTTGAGTTAACAACTTCAGTACAATTTGATATAATTGCTATTGGGGGAGAATTATGGCTATGAGATGGCACTTGAAAGATAAAGTAAGGAGGCACTTGAAAGATAAAAGTTGAGGAATTGAGAAAATCACTACTTATGATGATACCTCTTGACAATACAGACTGCATGGTTGATGATAAAGCCTTAATAGAAGATTGGGCAATATATTGACATAAGGAATGAAAAGAGAAAAGTTGAGGAGGCTAGCACACTATAAGGTAAAGATGTGATGTTACTTGCCTTTAGACAAAAAGTTAGTTGTTATAAGCATATACCAAGTACGAAAAATTATTTGAAGGAATTTCCTAAGGACTAACCCTACTGGATTGAGTATAGAACTTTTGGATTGAAAAAGTTACTAAGAAAATCATCAAGCAAAGAAAGGGCAAAGAGGATGAAGACAAAGGATTCAACCATGACCAAGTAAGGGTACTCGGTTATAAGAAACTTTTTACTTTGCATGAATGAGAGCATTACTGAAAAATCCTAATTGACAAATGGATGAGAAATAGTGAGAGAGACTTCTAGACATAAACATATGACCCATGATGATGAATCGACCATCAACATTTGACATGAGTTTGGATAAAATCTTCAATAGAGGAAAGCGTTTAATGAACATGGAGTTAGGACATTTTTCTTTCAGTATATGATAAGGTCCTCGATAGAAGAGGCTACTAATTGGCTTTCATTTTTGAATGTAACCTTGGTCAAGGAAATCAAGTCACATATGGAAAACAACAGACAGTTGAAATTCAAAGTTAAGTAAGAGTTTGACTATAGAGCAAATGATACCATATCAGTTATTGAAGTATCTTGGAAACAAGGGCAAGAAGCAAAGTTAGACATAATAGAAAGAAGGTAACTTTTTGGACTTGTGGATAATGAAAGAGATCACTAGATGAAAAGGATTATCTTATGATATTCAAAATAGGAGGAATAAGCTAATATGATCTTGAAAGAAGTATATGCATGAGCAAAGAAGCATGATCTTACGAGGAGACTATCTTATACATGATAAGATAAGTATAGAAATCTAAGAAATTCAAGATGGATGAAGTACCGGTAGAAAATGGTATTGTTAAATTGGCACGTATGAGAGTATGGCGGGGCATCAGAGTACGTAGCAAAAGCATCTCTTATAGGTGAGGCCTTATAGGAGGGACAATCGAAATAATAAATTGAGGATGAACCTAGATTTGATCCTAAAGGGTGAATGCATCCACCAAGAAATCATCTAAAGAGACAAATACCTGGAAAATAATACGTTATGGAATTTTGAGGACAAAATTCTTTTAAGGGGGTAATAATGTAATGACCCCAATTTTTTTGTAATATTAAAAGCCCATAAAAAGTTCCGTTTTAAAGAAAAGGGCATTTTGGTCATTTCACTAGTCATTGTGACTAAACTGAGGAATTTGGTACTAAAAGTGGTGCCATTAGATGCGTCTTGGAAAAAGGAATCCAACGAGACCAAAATCACCCAAAACGGAGTTAAAATGAGCAAGATATGGCCCTTTGAAGTTCAAGTGCAAAACTGTAAATTTCACAAAACGACTTAACCTGAAAAACACAAGTGCCCGTTTTGGTACGGGCAACCCGTCGTCTTCAACCTCCTAGAGGTTTCTGGAACGGTGGTGTTTCAAGAAGAAACCACCGCCATTCTAGAGGATTCCCCACCGCCATTCAAAGGCAGTTAGAAACCCTCCAGAACCCTCTTTAAAAGCCCTATAAATAGAGCTCTTGGGTGCCTCTAATGGCAGCCCAAAACATGGGAGAAAACTCGTTGAGGAGCAGCGACCTAGAAGAGAAAATGTGGAGAGAAAACCAACAACAAAGCAGGTACACACAAAAAATCCCCAAACCCATCTCACCCACAGTCCTAGGCTCGGTTTCCCTAGGTTTTTGCATGAAAAACCATGGAGAATAGGCCTCTAGGGAGCCACCAAGGAACCTGGAACGTCCCTAGGGCCGCACTGGTTCCTCAGGGATGAACCAAGGCATCCCAAGGATGCCCCGGTCCCCCAACGATGGAGATGGCCACTCCAGACGAGACGCGTCGAACGCGTCTGAAGAGAAAACCAACGGACGCGCCCGCTAAAGAGGAAGACGCCTGAGAAAGTCGAGAACGTCTGCAGACGCGCCCGCTGAGGCGCGCGCCGCAGATGCGCAGTGTACTAGCGAAGCGTCGTTTTTTGGTTACTTGAGGATGCTGGGCGCACGTCGCAGACGCGCAGCACCCTAGCATTCCTTCTTTTTTAAGACTTTATGTACATACAATATTAAAACGCTTATAACTTGAGATCTAGAGCTCCGATTGAGGCGCCGCAAAAGGCGTTGTGTCCGTATCAACGACGCAGACACATATACACTATAAAATACCTGATCAAGGCCCAATCAAAAGAGGCCATGACCCTTAGAATAGGATGATGGCGCGTGACCACTAGAACTTTGGAAAAATGAGAATACCAAGGCCTAATTAGGACCTTAGGACACCCATAGGCATAGGGATGGACCCCTAATGCCTAAGTAATGAGACCTAAATGCTCTAAACCCATCAAAGATAGGTTAAACTAACCTTGAGTCCCCAAACCTTGTTCAGGAGCATACGAGGACAAAGGGGTTAACGCGACCTAGTCAGGTAGGTGCTCTATCACTATTAGATTCTTTTAAAAGAACTATTGTTATTTGAGAACATATGTTTTGGATATATGACTTGATTTGCATGTGATTTGTATGAATAAATTCAGCATGCATGTTAAATGCTTTGTAAATAGCCATGTTTTGGAATGATTGCATATACATTATGCACATACATGTGTTGCAAACGAGTGCATGCATTGCATGATTTACGTACTACAAAGATTGCATGTCCTTGAGGGTTGCCAAAAGACGCTGGAGTGCCGAGGGCCAGGCAGTTGTGAGGGACCCAAAAGAGGACAAGTTTTAACAAGTTTTGACGTATCTTATGTGATTTGGGCAAGTAAGCCCGTGGGTGTTATGCCGAGGGGTCTGGGTTGGCCACCCGGCCTCTACCACTAATAGGTGGATGGGTACCACGCCCAAAAAGAGGCAAGTCTCTACGTCGACTGCATGTGGTACATGGGGCTACCACTGGTGTCACGGCACTGGGTCGGCGTGTCATAGGCCTCGTGGAGGCTATGACCAAGTGTCCTCAGGTACCCCGGGACCACACGGCGAGGAGGCCGTGGGCATAGTGGACCCTATGGTTTGATGTGCATTTCATATAGCATGATATGAGATTGGTCGACCATACCAAACTAGAGATCCATGAGTTGGACTCCATGAGGCATCTATTGCATATCATGATGTCATCATATATATGATACTTTCACTTTTGGATTATGTGATCTTTTAAGTTATAAGAATTTCAGTTGATTATGGATTCTTATACTGATGTTGAACTCGAGTATTCAAACATACGCATATTTTGAAATTCAGTTGACTATGGATTCTTATACTGATATTGAACTCGAGTATTCAAACATACGCATGTTTTGAATGAGCATATGATTTTGAAACATCTCATGCATTTATAAAACTAGTAGTGATAGGCCCTACTGAGTATATTATATACTCACCCAATCCTTAACATTTTTCAGACATCAGTAAGTACTCAAGGACAGGAAACGTCCGTATATATCATGGTTCAGGGCAGCTTCACTCAAAAAAAAAAGAGGACATCTATGTTAGTGCTATGAGCAAGTGAATCCAAAAGGAAACAAATATACATGTAAGTGAACTCTCAACCCTTTGGACATGTGTTTGTACTTAGTTACAGTTGGGCTGTGCATTGTGACTAGAAAGACCTGGGGAAAAATATTTATGATTTCTGAAGTTTTTCAAAAACTACCTTAGTTGTTGTGAAAGCAAATGACACTCGGGGTTTTCAAAAATGAGTTTAAAACTAAAGGTTTTCCGCTGCATTGCATGGTTTTTATAAAATGGTTTTCAAATAGGGATGCATCCCGCCTTAGGAAATTAGACCTTGCATTTAAAAATGCATGAGAAAACCCGGGTCGTCACACTAGGAAATCTGGCTGGAAATGCTAGCCTGAAAGGGGAAAGAACCCAAGAGGGAGGGAAGGATGGTTTACCTGGGCAGCCATGGAGCGCCTATCGCCAGTGGTGGAACCCCATTCTGGTTCTGAAACTTCATGCCATCGGGAAACTCGATTAAGGGAAAAACCCCAATGCTAGACCGGAAAAGAGAAGAGGGGTAATGGAGAGATGGGAATGGTCGACCTGACTCGGGCCTGGCCATTGCCGAAAATCGCAGAGAACTGGGTTGAGACGGGTTTCCAATTTTTGTTGGAAACCCCAGTCCCAAAATCGCCGAAAAACTTATGTTTTGAAGAGGGGGAGATAGGTCTTTTTATAGCCCTGCTATGGCGGTGGCAGAAATCTCTAGAAATGGGGTTTCTTGAGAAGTCTAGAGGAGGAAGACAACAGGGGGTGTCGTTATCAAAACGGCCCCCTGCGTTTTCGTTCTTTTTCGTTTTTATTTTAAATTATAGAACTGCCCCTAAACTTTAAACGGCCGTAACTTCTTCATACGAATTCCGTTTTTAGCATTCTTTGAGGCGTTGGATTCCATTTTTCGAGTACAATCTAATGGTACCAAGTTTCCTTACAATTTCTTTTGTTTACTATTTTAAATAAAGTAAAACATTTAACACAGTTTATTTCTCATAAAATGTCCAATTTTTGTTAAAAATAGCTTAAATTGCTCAGGCATTACATTATTACCCCCTTAAATGAATTTCGTCCTCAAAATTACATAAATTATCATCTTCAAGGTATTTTGTCTCTTAGATAACTTCTTGGTGAATGCATTCCTCCCTTAGGAATCAAATCTAGGCTCAACCTTAATTTATCATTTTTATTGTTCCTTCTACAAGGCCTTACCTTTAAGGGCCGCTTTCACTGCGTACTCTGATGCATACTCTCATACATGCCAGTTTAACAATACCGGTTTCTAGCGGTAATTCATCTATCTCGAAGTCCTTGGATGCCTATACTTTTCTCATCGTGTATAGGATAGTCTCCTTGTAGGATCATGCTTCTTCATGTATAAATTACCCTGTACTTCTTTGAGATCATATTATCTTATTTCTCCTATTTCATTTTGAATATCATAGGATAATCCCTTTTTCTTCTTGTCGTTCATCTGGTGATCTCTTCATCATCCATATCTCCTTCTAATGGTTGGTTATATGTCATTAGTAAGAGTCCAAAAAAAGTTATCTTCTTTCTATTGTGTCTAACTTTGCTTCTTATCTTTTATATTTGTCCCCAAGATACTTCAATAACTGATATGGTATCATGTGCTCTACAGCCAAACTCTTAATTAACTTCGAATTTCAACTGTCTATCATTTTCCATATGTGACTTGATTCCTCGACCAAAATTACATTCAAAATAAACTCATGAAAGTCAATTAGTAGCTTCTTCCATCGAGGACCTTATCATATACTGAAAGTAAAATGTCCTAACTCCATATCCAGTTTCATAATTATTGAATTCATTAAACGCTTTTCTCATGTCAAACGTTAATGGTCAATTCTTCATTATGGGTCAAATGTTCTCGTCCAGAGGCCTTATCTTACTATTCACATCAATTTGTCATTAGGATTTCCAATAATGTTCCCATTTATGCAAAGCAAAAAATCTCTTATTCATAACCGAGTACCCTTACTAGGTCATGGTTGACTCCTTTGTCATCATCCTCTTTGTCCTTTCTTCGCTTGATAGTTTTCTTCGTAACCTTTTAGTTCAAAAGTTCTATACTCAATCCAGTAGGGTTAGTCCTTAGGAAATTCCTTCAATTGATTTTTCGTACTTGGTATATGCTCATAACAACTAAATATTTGTCTAAAGGCAATGTAACATTAAATCTTCACCTTATAGTGTGCTAGCCATCTCACCTTTTCTCCTTCCATCCCCTATGTCAATATATTGTTCAATCTTTTATCAAGGCTTTATCGTCAACCATGCAGTCTGTATTGTCAAGAGGTATCCTCATAAGTAGTGATTTTCTTAATTCCTCAAATTTTATCTTTCAAGTGCCTCCTCATACTTAGCTTATAATAGCAGTTCTCGTTCAATAGCTACTACATCAAGTTATGCTGAAGCTGTTAAATCATCAAATTTGAAAAACACTCAGGTGAGCATAAAACATTTTCTTAGACATAGAAAGACTTTATTTGATTACCTATTGATCTCTTTCCAGATATATCTATGTCATAAGCTCAAGGGCCTCTAAAGTGATTGGTACTTATCTACCTTTCTTTACAATCCAAGTCAGCAACATCTTTCAGACCCACAGTGATTTCTATGGCTTGTCATGGTATCTATTCAGGTTTGGAAAAATCTATCTCATTGGTGGAGATCACTCCTTATTTTTGCTTCTGTCTCAGTTGTTACTGTATTTATTGTACTTGTAGCTCCTCCATGATGTGGCCTAATCAATTGGCCTCATACCCTCAAATGACTTAGTCTAACAAGTAACTTCTTTTAGGTAAAACTTATATTCAAATACTTATAATATCCCTTTGAGTATTTAATTAGGGTGGGATACCTTTATTTAGTCAATAGTACTCTAAAGGTAATGACTAAACAATGGTCTTAAGATTTTTGGTCTTCCAATCTATAATAGTAAGACCTCCATTTTGATCCTTGATGGTACCCTACTTGTTAAATGGGCAAGTCACTGTCCCGGCTTAATTCCTTTTTCAATATATTTTATTGGCAAGGTGGGATATCACCAAATTTTCCTTTTTATGGATTATATCCATTGGTGTTCCCCATAAGCTAATGGATCCGATAAGAATCTAATTGTAATAATTGATATCAAACCATTTGTAAAATTTAAATTCTAGTTGGTCACCATTCTACTTTTGAAAAAAAATTTGTCGCATAATCTCTTGAAATTCGATACTCTACTCAAAGTCTTAAACCCCATATGCTTTCTCTCTTTTATACTCTTTTACAATAAGATCACCAACTCATCTATCATCATTCCTTCAACGTTGATTGGTTTATCTTCCCACTTGATTCAAGATGAAAGATTTCTATGGATCTATTCTTTCCTCAATAAAGTCATGACCTTTTTCTTTTGAATATTCAATATTCATTGAATACTGGTAGTTACATCTCTATCTCTTTCTTTTCTTCAAAATCCTCATTTTTGTCTACCTAGATCAATGTCTTCATGTGCTTTGTTGCATATAATCGATACTACGTCTACTCCTTTACTTAACAGATATGATAAACTAAATGCTTCTAAGAAATTCTAAACTGTCTTAAGATCATTGAAATCCTCAATTTCCTGTAGCCTCAATAAAATTCATACAATGTCTTAATAATGACATTGACGTTTGGATCATGCTATACTTTTCATACCAGTTCATGTTAAGATCAATCTATTATCATCATTAGTATTATCATCAAAATCTTTTGATGACTCGATCGAATTCATTTCCCTATCATATTCGTGTTATGTTTCTCTTAATCACATAATATGTCACTTGTATACATCTTCTGATTTGCTCCATAATACTCAGGTAGTTATTATTCGATAGCACTTCACTCTTTATAAGATTCCAATTAAGGTATCCAAAATTGAGCTATGTCCTTCGGGATCCATACCTTTGTGATCTAGTACAAGTCACAGTTATCTCCTAATATCATCTTGCATTTTCATCCCTTTTAGCTTATCATCAACATCTTCTCAAAGTCTGTCTTTTACATCCCCTATCATACTTATATCATATCCTTGTGATAATGTACTCATATTATAATATTCTTTATGATGGTAAGATAGCCACCTAGGATCTTCAATTTTCTCACCCTTGATGAGATTACTTTATTGCAGGTCAACACTATCTACTAACAAGTCCACTAACATCTTCATTCATTCATTCTCATCATAATCTAATGTATATATGAGTTTCCCTGTTTGCTCCAATGCACAACAATCCTTTTTTATAAGATTTAAACCATCCAATATCTAAGTATTTGCTAGACCCATCTCCTTTTACACTTATTTGTTTATGGTGAAATGCCTCGAGCATTAATATTGTAATCCTCAAATAGAAGTAGTCATCTCTACTACTTCAATTTATACTACTTCTTCTTGATTTTCTCTATTGTCTATGACCCTTGGACATGTTAGACTGGTTGTGAAAGGATAAAACCTGGGCTTTGATACCAACTGTGACAACCTGGGTTTTCCCATGCATTTTTAAATGCAATATCTAATTCTTAAGGCGGGATGCATCCCTATTTGAAAACCATTTTATAAAAACCATGCAATGCAGTAGAAAATCTTTTGTTTTAAACTCATTTTGAAAACCCCGAGTGTCATTTGCTTTCACAACAACCAAAGTAGTTTTTGAAAAACTTCAGAAATCATAAATGTTTTTCCCAGGTCTTTCCAGTCACAGCTCACAACCCAACTGTAAATAAATACAAATATATGTCCAAAGGGTAGAGTGTTTACTTGCATGTATAATTGTCTCCTTTTGATTTACTTGCTTGTAGCACTAACATAGTCGTCCTCTACTCGTGAATAGAACTATCCTGAAAATGTTAAGGATAGGGTGAGTATATACTATACTCAGTAAGAGTCTATCACTACTAGTTTTACAATGCATGCTATGTTTAAAATCATATGCTGTTTAAAACATGTGCATGTTTGAACAATCATGTTCAATATCGATATTAAAAACCACTGTCGAATTGGAATACTGACGACTTAAAGAATAGCATAATCCAAGTCGAAAGTATATATATATATATCATAAACATAATGATATGCTTAGATGCTCAACTGAATCCAACTCATGGATATATGGTATGGTCGACCAACCTCATGTCATGCCATCTCCATCCTCAAACCACAGGGCCCAACCATGCCAATGACCTCACCGCCGTGTGGTCCCCAGGTACCTAGGGACACAGGGTCATGTGCCTCCACGGGACATATGACACTTCAACCCAGTGCTGTGACACCAGTGGTAGCCCCCTGTACCACATGCAGTCGAAGTCGGGACATGCCCTTTTTGAGTGTGGTACCCATCCCACCTAATAGTGGTAGAGGCTGGGAGGCCACCCCAGACCTCTCAGCATAGCCCGCACGAGCTTATTAGCTCAAATTATATATGAACAATCAAGCAAAAACCTCTTTTTCAAAACCTGTCCTCTTTGGGTCCCTCACAATTGCCTACTCAGCGTCTTTTAGGCACTCTGATGTCTTTTGGTAACCCTTAAGGACATGCAATTTTTCAGGAACTCAATGCTCACAAATCATGCAATATATGCAATTGTTTGCAAAACATGTCTATGCATAATGTATTTATCATATGCATGCTAAATTCATTTATATGCTAAACAAGTCATAAAATAAGTCATGCTAAACAAGTCATATACTTAAAACATGCATTCTCAAAACGATCATGGCTCTTTTAAAAAGTCTAGTAGCGATAGAGAACCTACCTCGAAGTCTCCAAGAGTCACATCCTTCATCACTCAACGAGTCCCTGGGTCTCATTTATAAACTCCTTGATATGAATGGATACAAGGAGTCATTATCAATTTCAATCTATTTAGACATTAGATTGCTAGATCTACCCTTTAGGGCCCATGGTCCTTGCCTAATTCATTGTCAAGCTAGATCCTATGATGTGGATCTACTATTCAATGGTTAACTCTTTAAATTGTCCTTTGATCTAAACTTTATAGTCTCATTAGCTCCGCGTGTCCCAGTTCCCAAGACACCCATGCATCTTGGTTGAACCGTGACCGCCTCACGTGCGTGCGCGCCCAAAGGCCGTGCCAGGGACCGTGTTTTACACATGCACATGCATCCCAAGCGACGTGCTATGACGCGCATCCTGGATGGCATCGCACGGACTCAACATTGGTGTAGCATGGCGCGTCTTAGCTCTCAGGGCACCCCATGCATCCTGGTCGAGTTAGGACCCGTGCCCCATGTCGCACACACACCCGAAGGCCGCACCAGGGATAGTGTACGCAATGTCATACGTCTGGAACCCATCCCAGGAACCCTGTCCCAGGCATATGTGGAGCATGCCGTCCCTAGGACGCCTTGTTCGTGCAGGGCCAGCTGGACCAGCTTGAGACATTTTCCAGCCAAGAAATTTGGCTTGAAAACTGGCTGGAAATGCTAGATCTATCATGGATCTAGCCTGAAAGGGGAAAGAACCCAAGGGGTAGGGAAGGATGGCTTACTTGGGTAGCCATGGAGTGCCTATCACCGGTGGTGGAATCCCATTCTTGTTCTGAAAGTTCATGCCACCGAGAAACTCGATTAAGGGAAAAACCCCAATGCTAAATCGGAAAAGGGAAGAGGGGTAATGGGGAGACGGGAATGGCCAGCCTGACTCGGGCCTGGCTATTGTTAGAAATTGCAGAGAACTGGGTTAAGATGGGTTTTTGATTTTTTCCGGAAACCCCAGTCCCAAAATCGCCGAAAAACTTGTGTTTTGAAGAGGGGGAGATAGGGCTTTTTATAACCCTGCTATGGCGATGCCGCCATTGGCAGTGGAAAAAACCTCTAGAAATGGGGTTTCTGGAGAAGTCTAGAGGAGGAAGACGACAGGGGGTGTCGTTATGAAAACGACCCCCTGCGTTTTCATTCTTTTTCATTTTTTAGTTTAAATTACAGAATTGCCCCTGATCTTTAAATGGCCGGAACTTCTTCATACGAACTCCGTTTTCGGTGTTCTTTGAGGCATTGGATTCCATTTTTCGAGTAGAATCTAATGGTGCCAAGTTTCCTTACAAATTCCTTCATTTACTATTTTAAATAAAGTAAAACATTTAACACAGTTTATTTCTCATAAAATGTTCAATTTTTATGATAAGTTGACATATAGACCAATAGGATGAGAGCCTTCAAATTTTGATGTTTTTCCCACTTTTTTATTACTTTCCACCTCATCACCAAAGACCACCACATGTTTGACTTTCCATTTAAGAGTCCTACCATTCCATAACTCCTCTCCCTTCCTCAACTCCCCTCCTAACCATCCAACCAGTCCCACTTCTTAGAAAACCACTTACCCAATCAATTTTCCCCACGTCATAGCACTTTCCTTCTAGAAAAAAAAAAAAAAAGACACCTATATCCTTTTCAAAATTAGAAATCAATCAGTCCATGCTTCTTATCTCTCTATTATGTCACGTTTATGACATCATCTTGATAATTTATCTTTCACCTAACCTTCCTCATTCAATACCTTACCGTATAGCCACTTTCTTTATGTTTTCTCCCCATCCTAAGTTAGGAAACTACTCGTCTATATATAACCCATGTTCCATGCAAATTTTCTAAGTAGAGGTGGGTGACACACCTTGAAATCAAACTTTCCTTTGGTGTTATTTGCTACTAGACTTTGGGATTTCTTAGATGCTTTTATTCCTTTGGTTTTCTAGTTATTGTCTTGGTTATTTGATCTCCAATTCAGGTTAGTAGTTTGGTTGCTTTGGTTTAGTTTTCATTACTTAGCTTTAATTGTTTTGTTTTCTAGTTTTGCACCTTTCTTTCCATCTACCTTTCTCCTTTCTTCTTTACCTCAATTCCACTTGTTTTCTTTGTTATTCCATCAATATTTAAGCTAACTCATCTTTGATAGTATCATCCAAGAGAAGAGGCAGCTTAAATCCTTGATTTCCCCACTTGAATTCCATGTTTTCTACCCTCTTTTTCACTTAATTTTTGGCTATTTTCCCTTAGCTAGTTCACCCACTAAGCCCTTGTTTTTCTCAAATTCCTTCCATGGTTTTCTTTGCTTGTCATTATACTTTAGATTTTAAGCTTTATATTGGAATTTTGTTATTGTTTGGATAGGATTCCATGCTATAGAAAAGTGTGTAATTTTCATATTTTGTGGACAGTTTTATGCTCATAAATTTGAAGTAAATTGGATATGATTCAATAAAGTTATTTGCATGGATTTTTTATTTCATCAAAATACTTGTGATCTAGGTTATTTTCTTACCAAAATGTTATGGTTTCAATAGCTTTCTAATGTAAGATTTATTTACTATTCTTGAGCACTAAAGTCCAAAAATAAGTTTTTCCTTAACCTTGTGCTTTAATTCCAACCATCAAAATATCTTATTTTCCTAAATCCTTAGATATCCATTTAGATTTTCATGTTTTTTTATTAGATTTCATAGTTAGTTTGTAGATTAAGTCACTGTAGGTGCATTAAATTTCTTCATATTTAGGACTCCGAAATCATGCACAAAGTCCATAAACCATGTGCAATGGTTCTAAATCCCATTACTTTTAGATTCTTGGATAATTTATTGCTTAATTTAGTATTAGAAATAGTTAATTCATTGTTTTAATCTTATTTAGGTTTAGAAAGTTTCCTTTTTGAAATTTAGAAATTTCCATCTTTATGAAGTTTTTTGATTTATGAAGTGAAAGTCTCCTTAATTGTAGTTTTCATTCACATACATGTTTCTTATTTATTATTAAAGCTAGTTAGATCTCACTAGTTATTTGCTTTTGCATGTTACATTAGTGTCAAAAAATATTTTAAAATGGTTCTAGAAAGTTCTAACTTTAGAAAGTTTCTAATTCTAGTTTTGAAAAGTGTTAATTTAGGAAAGTTTCCATTTTAGTAGTTTCCTTATTTTACATTTCTTAGATTAATTCATGCTTATTTTGCATTTGTTTGCTATAGTTAAATGAATGCTAGTTTAGGAAAGTTTCTAAATTGCATTTTAGGAAAGTTGTTAATTAGGAAACTCATAAAATTAATAGTTTTTAATCTAGGAAAGTTTTAATTTTAGAAAGTGCATGTATTAGGAAAGTTTTTCATTCAGCATATTTCTTGTTTTTGCTTAGTTTTCATTTCTTGCTTTTTCTTAGTTTCTAATTTTATGTTTTAATTTTCATTCTTAATTTAGGCTAAAAAAAACACTTGAATTTAGGCTAGGTTAAATAGTTTAAAATAGGAATCACTAGCATCACAATAGTTTACTCCTCGTGGGATTGACCTTCCTTGTATGAGAATACTACATTTATTCATTGACTTGTGAGTTTTAATTAAAACAGCAACACGTATACCCAAAGGAGTATTAGAGAATATCATCTTTATAAGAGTTATATATAATTCCATATTTTCTTTAGCGAACATCATCTTTGAAAGATCCCAGCATCTTATGTTTTGGTCAATTTCCAAGAATCAAAAAGTGAGCACTAACTTTCTTTCCTGAACATTTATTTGAATCCAATAAGCTTTTAGAAACCTAGAAAATGATATAGGCCATCCTTATTCTAGCTCAGAGCCATAAAACCTACATAGTATGTTATACCACTAGTTAGACCCTTTGAGCCTCTTGGTAAGCCTTTTTCTTTTCAAAGCCTATCTACCTGAACCTAGAAACCCAATTAAATATTCATTACCTACCATTCAAAAATGAGTGGAGATGGTAGCAAAAGGTCAAAAAATGATAAAAGTTTGAGAAGTGAAAACATCAAAGTATTTACATAGAAAAAGCCTTCCTTTCAAAGAAGAACACTAAAGTCAAAAAGTAGTAACAGAAAAAGAAAAGGAAAAATTGTGAAGAGAGAAAGGAACAATAGAAATAATTTCCATTTCATCACTCAAAAGAGAAGTTCTCCAACATTCATTAAAAATCTCTAATCAGATTTGAAACCTTTGAATCCTTTTATCCTTTCTTTTAGAACCAATCCTACACCTACATTTCGTACCATCTAAAGTCCTCCTGATCTTTAAGTGGAATATATTCTTAATAAGGATATAAATATTAAGGAATTAAGGTAAACTATTCCTTCTAGTCTTGGTAATGACAGTCATTCTTAGGAATCACAATTCTTTGCATCATCTATGGACATAAGTTTATGTGAACCATCAATATTATTGGATCTGGTCACATAGTGAGAGGAAATAGTTAGACCCTTTTCTTTGAGAGCTTCATATCTAAGTATATACTTGTGAGAATTTGAGATTAAGTAATTTTTCCAAAAAAGCATAAGCATTTTTGTTTAGAAGTCTAGACTTATGTAGCCCGTACACACATTGCACTCCAAGATATAACTATAATAAAATGGCTTTGGTATGTGGATAATTTGTAGAATTTTTTATTCATCTTTATTAAATTGTTAAAGCCAATAGAGTGCTAATGGATGAGAATTCTCAGAGAGAAACTAAGGAACTTAGCCTTATTGAATTTTGTAGGCATATTCAATACTAACCCTCACGAGGTCTAACTCATCTACTAGGGGTAACTTAGGGGTTCAAGGTCTTGTTGCATATGCTAAATGCAATTATGAGTACCTAAGTGTAATGACTCCATTTTTGTAACCTTGAAATTCCATGTTGGTAATGAAAAGTTCACTTTTTGAGATAAGGGTATTTTGGTCATTTTACTATTTATCCTGACTAGACCCAAAAATTTGGTCCTTAGAATGGTACCCTTAGGTGTGTCTTGGAAAAAGGAATCCAACAAGACTAGAATCACCCAAAACGGAGTTAAAGGGAGCAAGTTATGGCCCTTTGAAATTCAAGGGCAAAATTGTAATTAAATTTAAAACAAATTGGCCTAAGAAAACAGGGACCCGTTTTGATATGGGCACCCCCTTCTTCCCAAACATACTGCATCAATGTCAGTGTGCAGGGGGGAAACCACTGCCATTCGATGGGGGTGGAAACCCCCTCCAGAACCCTCCTTAAGCTCTATAAATAAAGCTCTTGGGCGCCTCCAATGGCAGCCCAAAACCTTGGGAAAAACCAGTCTTGGTGTTGCAGGCAAGAGTAGAAACCATGAAAAATACCCAACCACGAACAAGGTACGCCTTAAACAACTCCAAACCTATCTCCCCCTCAATCTTAGGTTGAATGTCCCTAAGTTTTTGCATGAGAAACCATGTAAAATGGGGCTCTAGGGAGCTACAACAGACCCAGGGTAGGTGCCTGGGGTGTTCTAGTTCGACAGGGTTGAACCAAGGCATCCCGAGGACACCCAGGTCACCACAAAACCAAAACGCATCCAATGCGTTAAAGGGAAACTGATGGGTTCGTCCGTGGACATGCCTACAAATGAGAAAAGGGGCGGAGGCCCGATGCGTCGGAGGACGAGCCCTGTGGGGCGCACACCGTTGACGTGGGACGCATTAGCGTCCCAGGCGCCCACCTCGTGTGGGCCCGTGATGGTGATGCCATGCATTCCGCGTAAGCCGAATGCGCAGCCTGAGGACGCTCGGGAGCGTGCAACCGCACGTGCGGGTCGTTTGCCGCTCAACGTAGGGCCATTTTGGGCCTTCTATGTATTCTTAACAATAAAATACCCATAACTTGAGTTCCAAGACTCCAATTGAGGTGCCGTAAGAGGTGTTGTGTCCGTATCGATGGTGTGGACACATCCAAACTATAAAATACCTGATCAAGGCCCTATCTAAGGCTGGCATGACCCTTAAACCATGGTAGTAGTGCGGGGCAACTAAACCTTTGCAAACTTGACTATACCAAAGCCCAGTTAGGGACCTTAGGAGGCCTTTAGGCGTGGGAATGAACCCTTAATGCCTAGGCCAAGCTAACCTTTTTCTCCTAAACTATGTCCAGGAACGTACAAGGATAAGGAGACTAGCACGATCAAACCAGGTAGGTGTCCTATCGCTACTAGACTTTTAAAAAGAACCCATGATGCTTTTCTAATGCATGTTTTAAGTTTTTAAGTTACATGTCCTGTCTTTATGCGTATATCATATAAACTTATGTTACATCCTTATGCACATGACCTGTTTAGCATGAATTGATTTCATAAATGAACTTAGCATGCATATGAAAAATACATTCCGCATATATTGCCAAGACATGTGTTACATGCATAGACATGTTTTGAAAAAGGATTCTTGTTTGCATGATACATGCATAGACATGTTTTGAAAAAAAAGGTTCTTGCCTGCTTGATAGTATATGATTTGGGCTAGTAAGCTCGTGGGCACTATACCGAGAGGTTTGGGGTGGCCTCCCAGCCTCTACCACTATAGGTGGAAAGGGTACCATGCCAAAAAGGCTTGTCCTCACTTCGATTACTATGGCAAATGAGGACTACCACTGGAGGTGTCACGACACCCATCGAAGTGTCATATGCCTCGTGGAGGCTATGACCGAGAGTCCCTAGGTACCCGGGGACCACACGGCTCTGAGGTCATGGGCATAATGTGCCCTATGTTTTTGAGGATTTAGTTGCATGAGTATGGCACGACAATAGTTGCATCCAAATTCCCTTCAAATTCTTTGCTAAATCTCCCATGTTCCAGTCCAAGTCCATCTATGATTTTCTCCACCAAAGTTTTCCACCATTTTCCTTTTCCTAAATCCCATCTCCTCTTCCTTACCCACATTCTTATCCTATCTTATTCTCTTTACCAATCTTGTGCCCTCTTTCTTATCTTCCCCAAGATAGAATTCTTACAAATATTATCACTTTTAGAATGAGTATTCATTATATAAAACAAGGGAGGAATCATGCACAAGGGATAGATGGGATTCACACCTCCTTCAAAGGTGGCAATTCCGTGCCATATCCAATTGTGGGTGTACCTCTTTCTTATTGAAGTTTCACACCTCCTTCACCCTAAGGTTTCCATGCTATTTAATTAGGCTTTTCTTTGGAGTTCAATGCAAGTTCCATAGCAGCCTTTCTACATCTCTTCTTCAAGCTTCTCAATGACTTTTCCAAGTTGGTTTGGATGCATATTTTGTTTCCTTGTTTGCTAAGCCTTATCTTCTTTGTTTCATGAGCATGCTTCTTGGTTCTCTCCTTGTGTTTTGCTTCTAGTTTTCTTTGATCCAAGGCCAACTATCTCTTGTAGTGACAACTAAGAGATAGTAGCCTTTGAATAATCTTTGTACTCTTTTATTTGCTTGCTTTGTTTAGTTCCTTATTCCTTGCTATTTATCATCTCTCTTTCCTCAACTTTTGGATTCATTTTTATCCATTTTTCACCATCTCTTTGGTTATTGGATTCACACACATTTCAACTTGTGAAGATTGATTGTTGGATTAAATATTGAAATCAAAATCTTGTGCTTCCACGTTCTTAAATGTTGTGCACTTCCCTTACTTATGTTTCCAAGTTTAAGTTATTTTGTATGTTGTGCAACATTCATGTAATATCTCAAATGCAATAAAAATAAAATTTATGGATCACACGCACTTTACTTTTGAATGTTTTAAGTCTAATTCTACATTAAATCACATGCACCATTCTAGATTATTGTTACATGCACATTTTGCATTCTATTTTTCATGTGCACTCTCCATGTTCCATGCAAACTCCCTTGATTCTTATTTCTTTAATTTAATGCATTGTTTCATTGATTAGTTTCATGATGGATTTAATTATTCATTTTCCTAAGTTTAGTTGAATCTTTAGATTAGTTTTAGAAAGATTAAGTTTAGTTTTAAAAGTTTTATTTTTAGCAAGTTTCATTAGTTCTAATTTCAAGCTTGTTTTCAATTCTAAATTCTTTTGATTCCTAGATTAATTCATCATCTAATATCTTTTTTCATAGATAATTATCCTAAATAAAGTTTCATTTGCATACAAATCCATGAGATTCCTCATGGGATCAACCTCACTCGTGTACATTAGAGAATACAATGCATGTTTTATCTCTACATTGTTTGATTTAAAAGTTGGAAGAGCCTGATTTTGGTACTAGGTACCAATCATGTATACAATATAGTATTTCTATGGATTTGATATTGGATAGGCATATGTCCTAATATTATCAAGTATGGAGGCTTGGTGGATTTTGTTTTCAACAGGCATAGGCTTGGTGGATGCTATGCTAGGAGGGTTGTTGGGTCAGCCACCTGCCCTTTAAAATTTTAATTTGATATGATGGGAACCTTACCAAGAGAGTAGCTAAACTCAATGTAGCAATAATGGAAAAACACATTCCACAATTCGTCTCCCCCTCATGCAAGCAGTAACTAGTCTTTTGCAGTTGGTGTCTGCAAAAGCATGGTTGTAGATCCTAGCATGAGGGATGAGTGTTGTAGTGTCGCAATCTATTCTATTTTGGCACATATGCATGAAATGCCTCGATGAAGTGTCATGATGATATACGGGTATGAGTACTCAAGACCATTCTGTGGACCTAGCAGTGGTTGTATGTATGTGGACCCAGCAATGGATGCATGTATGTGGACCCAACAGTGGCTAGATGTATGTGGACCAAGGTGACTGAAAATGTAGACCTGGCAATGACTAGACATAGATGAGTACCGTATAGTTAAGGAATGACCACTGAGATTCTGATCATGATTTGCACATGAAATTGCATCTTTGGATTTATTAAGAATATCTATTTGAGATTCTGATTATGATTTGCATATGATATTGCATCATTGGATATATTCATAATATTTACATGAAATGTTTTGGGAACTTGATATTCTAAAGTTTGAGATTATCTTAATTTAATCATGCATGTTATTGATGCATAATGTTTTGATACATTAAAATGATTATTAAACTATAAAAAAATATTTCTCTGAGTTTTTTACTAATTTTATTCCCCTACCAAGTGTAGCTTGTTAAGATATTTTAAATGTTAGAATGTTTATAATATCTCATATTTAGATAGACAAGAGTAAAGGAGAATCCAGTGATCAATTGATTGGTGATTTATATATATTTGAGGGCATGCATAGATTTGAATTATTGGATATTATTCCAATATGATTATTTGGATTGTAAATGTGTATTAGGTGTATGCGGACTTGGTTGTAATGCTATAGGGACTGTGACTGTTGAATAGATGAATTGTAAATAAGTAAACTTATTTAAAAATGGTTTGCTTGAAAAAAATTATTTTGAGTTTTCAAAATTTAAACTCAAACCAAATTAGAGAATACATGAAGACTTAAAGTATGATATTTGGGATTTTGAAATGAATTTCATAGAAAACATTTTTATTTATTTGTTTTCCAAAAAAATTTCCAAATACGGGCCCTAGATTTTGAAAAAAAAATTTGTTATAAAAAATTGCTTCATCACACTTACACATCAAGATGGACATGATCAATTATTAGTATTATTCAACAACAACAACAAAAAAATTGGGTCAAGACCAAAGGAAACATATTGAACGTCATGGATTGAATTAAGATGGCATGGAGATTAAAATATTAGACTCTCCATGCATGTCGTGGTGATGAAGGAAGGAACTGCAACATGGTTATAAAGCTTTGAAGTAAAAAAACACCATCTATAGGGGTTTCTTGGAAGAGTTTAAGATAAACAATAGGAAACTACTTAATCTAAGAGATTTCTTAAGTTGGAAATCAAGTCAAGGTAGAAACTATACTTGATTAAAATTGCTTGGGAAAGAAAGACAGACTAGAGGACTAAACTACAAAAAAAGAAAATGATCTCTCTATTCTATATATATCATTTTGAAGCCAAGGAAGAAAAATCAATGAAATTTTGAAGAAAATAGAGAAAAAAAGAAGAAGATAAATGGTGCACTTGGCTGGTGAACATTGGTATTTTGCTTTATTTTCTGATTCATTGCTCAACAAAAATCTCTATGGCTGCTTCCATTGGATTCAAAGTTATCCAATTGTGTTAAACACCAAGTTTCACTACAAATTTCCATAGAAAAGTGGTCAAAACTAGTAACTAAAATATTGCACTCGATCATGGAGTTACTATTAACAAGAAAGTTCTAAAAACATAAATTTCTAACATCAACCTCTTGTTTAACATGTGCATTTTACTTCTTCATCAATTTGTATTATTTTTAGAAATTAATTTATGAGTCTTTGTTAAAATTGTTCAGGATCATAATTCTAATGGCCTTTTTCAATTTTTAGTTTATTTTAAATAATGTGTTGAAAATTTTACTTTTAGCACTACTATTGTTGCTTTCTAATTTACTGTTGCTCTGGTGTAGATGCCATTTATGCTTTGATTTCTTTTTTCTTTTCTTTTTTTGTTGAAATATGATATGGAGCCACTTAGCTATGATTTGATGAGTGATATATCAAGTTCCTAAGCAATCAATCTAATTGGGAGAAGTTTATGCTTTCTTTTTATTCTTTATATTTGCTAATAGTTTTAGACTTAAATTTTAATTGTATTTTTTCATGTTTAGTATGGGTAACTAGATCATTCACATAGGGTGAGGATGAAACCACATTAAGTCACTATTGTAACTCATTTATAAGTGATGAATTAATTTAGGAATTTAGTTATCAATTTTTAAGATTATGCTACATAATTTGAGACACATGGTTAGTACTCTTTTCATGGAAATTATGATGTATTTTCCATAGTTTAAAGACTAATATATGATTCAATAATAATTAGTATAATTCTTACATAGTTTGTTATTTTCAAAAATACAAGCTATTCTTTGAATCTATACTAATTAACCTAGGCACATCATTAAATTTAAAAAATAAGTAAATATGGATTTCTACAAACATATTTTCCATGTTGATATTCCATTGTTGTTACATTAAAATGTGTGAACTAAATCAATAATTCTTATATATGAATGTTTAATTATTAATGTGGAGGATTCCAAAACCCTACACTTTCATAATTTGGTTGATTTACCCTTTTTAGAGTTAATTGGTAGTTAATTAGATCTTTTTCATTATCTCTTATTGTTTGGCTAGGTTAGAATATTTTAAGTTAGATTCTTAGATCTTATTAATTGTTTTGCCTTATTTAAGTTAGATTACGTTACATTCCTAATCTTCAAATTGAGTCCAAATGGGATCGATTTGTACTTACACACCTATATTTCAATAAATCAGTGCACCTACAGCAATTTTAAAACATGAACAAGTTTTTGGCCTAGTTGTCATGGACTCCCAAAGGAATTTAGATTGAATCTAGGTTAGACTATTTTACCACTAGTCGTAGTTTAGGAATTGCATTCATTTAAAACTTAGGCATTTCTATGTGCATATTCCATATTTGCATTTAATTAGGATTTGCTTATTTGTTCTAATCCTTATGATTGCATTGATACTTGCTATGCTTTTTGTTTTTGAAGAATTTGGTAAAGGATTTGGAGCAACTACTTGGATTTGGATAGTTTCTATATTTTTTAATTTGAGTGTAAATAAAGTGAAGTTGATATTCTATTTTTAATTTTAATCCCAATTCAATTTAAAAAGGTTGTAATAATACATGTCAAGGGTAACCATCCTAACTTAGAAGTGGAGGTGGTTCGTACATGGATTCACCCTTGTACGAGAAGACTATGATCTAGGACCCCATTGGAAGCCCAATCCTAACTCTTTACTTTAGGTTTGCATTGTTAGTTAGTTTTGCATATGTATGTGATAGCTTAATCTCATGTAGAGTGTATTCATCAATACTTTTTGTATCTTTATTACAATAGTTGCATTAGCTTCCTATTTATTTGTATTTTAGTTCATATTTATTTATTTTCTATTGCTTCCATTTAAGAGTGTTGAATTTTCATATAGTTTATGATTCATTGGTGCATGCAATTTTTTGAACCCTAATTTAGCACTTGTGGATCCTAAGATTGAACGAACCATTAGGCAGGGATTATGGAATCAAATTAATCTAGATAACCCTTTAGTAGAAGTGGGAGACCAAGTAGTAGAGGTTAAGCCACTTAGAGACTACTCCATTCCAATTCCATTTAATTCACCTTCATGCATAGTGTTGCCTACAACTAATAATGATCATTTTGAGTTAAAATCAAGAGAATTCCAACTTTTACCTATATTTTATGGTCTACATAAGGAAGATCACTATCATCATGTCAAGGAGTTTCTTGACATATGCACTACCTTTAAATATAGAAATTTTTTTGATGATTCAATAAGATTAAGTCTACTTCCCTTCTCCTTAAAAGATAAGGCCAAGGCATATTTCAATTCTTTGTAGGTAGGCTCAATCACTACTTGGAAGCAACTATCTAAAAAAATTCAAATAAATTCTTTCCCATTCACAAAATTAATGCTCTTAGAAGAGAGATAAATTTTCAACAAAGAGAGGTGAACCTTTTCTATGAATGTTGGGAATGGTGGAGGGATTTATTGCTCAAATGCCCCCATCGTGCTTCCTAAAAGGGGCAATAAGTGCAATATTTTTACAAAGGTTTAACTCCTCAAGATTGACATATGATTAATTCTACTAGTAAAGAAGCATTTATGATTAAGAGTGAAATAGAGGCTAGGAATTTCTTTGAAACATTGTGTGAAAATTCCTAGTAATGAGATTATTTGACTCAAATGGAGAGAAGTTCGTGACCTCTTAAAAGGGGTATCCTATACAAGATAGGGACCACTTTAGACTTGTACACTATGATAGATATGTTGGCACATAAAATGGATAAGATAGATAGTCTAGTGTAGAATTTGATGCATTCATTTTGGCCTTATGAAATCTCCACACGAGGCTTGTTCTATTCGCTCTAGTCCAACACATTTGACTTCTTCCTGTCTATCTAGATCTGCATCCCCTGAATATTTTTCAAAGCAAGAAAATGCATTTAGAAACCCTGAAACCTATAAACTTGAATGGGCTAGTCATCCCACCTTTTCATTATCTTAAAATATACATTAGGGAGGACCATCTAGGATCCCGACTAGTCAACCTATCCCTAGAGCCCCAGTTCCACTGCAACCTCTACCTTCATAGCCATTTCCTCCACAATAGAGGGAACAATCTTTCAAGAGACCCTTATTTTGTTTATGCATAGCACTATAATAAATGCTAGTTTTGTATAAATAATACCCAATTAGTTGCCCATGTGTTATAACTTATAGTGTTTTTTTAAAGTTTTTTTGGCCAAAACTTATAACACATGCATTTTTTTACCTAATAATTCAAAATATGATATTTTGCAAATTCATAGGCTAATCCAAAGTAAGTATATGAATAGTCATATTTTTATAGGATTTAATTATAGTTATTGACCTTTTCTACATCTTGAAGATATGATTCAAATGCCAAGATTTATTGAAATGAGAATTAAAGATCAAGATCAAAAGATCAAGACATGGTTTAAATTTCAAAATTTCAAAGTAGATAAAAGTCCAAGATCATATCAAAGCAAGATGATGGATCAATGGAAGCAAATGGAAGAGATAAGGGTGACTAAAATGGGCCCATGAAGCAAGCTATGCATTTTCACCACCTTTGCATAGAAGCTATTTAAGCCACCATAGCCATGGGAGAAGGTAACATGCTAAGGAATTCAATCCAAGCCATTAAATCCAAGAGTGTGTAATAAGCCCAATTTTTGTAATTGATTAAGAAAATCAATAAAGTTTGAGTTTCAGATATTTCGGGCTGAAATATTAGAGTTATTTAGAATATACTTTTTATAAAAGTACAATCAAATAATAAGACATGTAAAATTGAAATTAAACTTAGCAAACCCTTCAAAATGACTGTAAGCACGACAAATTCTGAATTCGAATGAGAAATCCTTAAGTTTCTTCATTTCTTGGACAAAAGGAAAAATCAAAATATCCCAAAAAATCAAAATATGAGACATCAAAATTTAGAATGTACTGAGAAATACGAATCTAACGGCACTAAGTACACTCAAATCCGAGATCATGGGAATAAAACCCAAAATTTTATACATAAATGGCAAAACCGTCTTTTTACACCATGTGGGGCCCACAAGGGACCCAAAAATGAATCTTATGAGCAGCCCATGTGAATTCATGGGTTAACAAACATCAGCTGGTCTTGGGGAAGAAAAATGGAGCATGGGAGACTTTCATGCCATTTAATAGTAAAAAATAAAATAGTATAATCATGAAAAAAGACCCAAAATGCTTATAAATACAACCCCAAAAATCCTCCAAAAATACTCATAAAATCCCCACAAAATTTTCTTCACTCTCCCTAAAAAATTAGACCTAGATCCCTCCCCAAAAACCCAAAATTTCTAAGAGATCTCTCTTTTCAATTTGTTTTTCTTTTTAGATTGGAACAAGAGACCTAAAATCAATTAGGCACTCTATTCCAGATCTAATTTCATCAATTCTACCGTCCAAAACTTCCCAACATATCTATTCTACAAAACCCCCAAAGCAATTTCAAGATCCAACAGTTCAAACAACGGAAATTTGCAAGAAAGGTGGATCTTAGGCCATATCTTCATCAATAAGGTATTCTTTTTGAATTAAGCATATAACCAAGGTTTTTTCTCCAATCAGGTAGGTGAAAATACTTTCTATAGATGTTTAATACTGTTTTATGTAATTTTTAGTTTACTGTAATTTATTTTGGTAATAAAAAGGTAAAAATAAAGTAAACACCTGAACCCTTAATTCGGGATGATAGAGTGCTCATATGAAAATTCTGACTGCACCAATCGATCCAGAAGGGTCCAAAACCCCTAGGGTAGAATTTTCACAATGATTAGAGACATTTTGGGCCCTCAATTGAGAGAGGATTGATTGGACGGTCCAAAATGGACTATCCGATCTTTGGATCTAACGGCGCCCAAGACACATATGTGACGCACCCACGGAAACGGCGCATGGGAAAATGTTCCGCGCGTGCGCTATGCGTGGGACGTTGTCCCAAGCGAGATGATAGTGGGTCCGTCAAACCAATGAGCGAACGTGCCCGATGAACCAAGCGCGTCCGCCCGTCTTGGTTTTTCGCCCAAAAGATCTGGGCCGTCCGTTCCTTGGGCCCAGATCAAATCTAAGTCCTATAAAGGACTGTGAACATCCATATCCAATTCCAGAGCCATCTGAGCTCCAAATTAAGATCGGAAAGAAGCTATGGAAAGCTTAAAACCTCTATTTTTTGATGAAATGATAAAATGGACATAATATTCAGTAAAACTTTCTGTATTAAAGAAACAAGTTTTCAATTACCTAGATCTTCAAGATCTGAGATGATCAGGTCTTGAAAATATGTTTTAATAATGATATACTATTGAAATAAAGTGATATCTATGGTTTATTTGGAGATATATTAAGGGATCTACCCATTATGGTAGAAAAATCCTAAAAATACAAAGGGACCCACTTGATCAATGAGATCAAGTGTGATCAGATCCTTGAGATGGATAGAATGGATGTTGATATGATGAAATCTAAGGAAATCATGGATGGATTATGACAAAAATAGATCAATATGATCTTTGGACCTTAATAAAGAAAATCCCCTAAATATAACTAAAATCCTTAATCAAAGGAAAAGATATAAGATCTAATGGTTGGATCATAAGTAAAGGTTTCTAAAAATGTTAATATAATTACTTTTATTTTATATAATAGCATTTTAAATATGATTATGTTATAAAGCATGCTAGTATAACATTTAGACTTTAGCATGATATGTGATTAGATTGTTATCATAAGGTGCTAGATTTAATTATCTTAGGGGCACTTTAGTATGATTTCATGCCATTCTAACTTAGGACAATGCTAGAATTTCATATAAGTTTATACTATAGTATGAGATTATACCTTAAGTCCATGTTAGTTTAAATTGTGTTATTAAGGTATATTCGTTGGAAATCATGTTAGAGTAATTTTAAGTACCTTACCTCATTATCATTAAATGTTAAATTATGTAGTTTTATGCTTTGAATTTATAATTCATTTATTGTTACATGTTATTAGTAGATCTACTTGTTATGAGATAAAGAGCATAAAACATCAAAAATGTAATCTAATGAGAAAGTAGAGTTTCATGACACAAATAAGAATGGAGTACTTTGGACTTAATTAGTAAGGGCTATAGTTAGTAGGACAATATAAGGATTATCAAATCCTTGGCCCAAACTAGGAAAAGAATAATAAACCCCATGAATAACATTATAAATATTCATGGACTTAATTAAAATCCATTAGAAAGAGTACTTAGGGTAAACATGCTTATAGGAACCTTATGAAAGGTTGAGCTATGGTCATTCTAGTGAATGATGAACATAGTGGTTAAGGGGGTTATCTAATAGAGCCTCACTCTTCCCCTACCTTCCGTTGACATTTGTGAGGTCTAAGCGCCACCTTACATGAGGAATGAAGTAACCACTTTGTGTTCACCCATTCAGCTAGTAAGCCTTAGCCAATTGGAAATAAGAGGAGCAGTCTAGATTTAGGCTTAAATAAGTTACCTTCAACCAGCACATTAACTGGTTGAATAATAATAATAAGAGCATTAAAGGTTAGTAAATTACTTAACCCTAATAAAAATAGTAAGTAAGATAAGGATGATCAAACAAGATCCATTAGATCTTGGATGATCAAGAACAATAAGAATAAGAATACTATATTGTACTTAGTATACATGTTTATTAGTATGCTTGTTATAATTCATTAGATTAGATAATCCAAACCCTTGATCTAAGATGATTCAAGGAAGAAAACCAAGATCATCCTCCTTAGGGATGATCCAATAACTGAACTTAGATCAAAGAATAACTAGATGATAAAAGATCTAGGACCTTGATCTTTATCAACATGTGTAGATTGTCAATCAATGGATCTATGAAAGATCAAGATCAAGGAGATGGACATACAAAGACTTAGAGATAGAAAAATACTTAGATATGAATGATCTAAAGATCATTCTAAATATTAGATCTAGTGATCAATAGGATTGTTCATAATTTATATATTGACAATATGTATGGATGTACAGATTACATACATCAGTCAAGATCATGGAAGATTGGGGAAAAGAGATCAATCCTTAAAGGTAGGAGGATTTGATGAATGCATTTACATGAGATATACATGATTGTACTCATGATCTTATGTTGACAAGAGTAATGTTAATACTTGTATTAAATCTCTTGAAAACCTTATGATCCAACCAAACACATATAAGATGGTTAAGGACTAAACTATAAGTGAATAGGGAAGTAGAAAATATTTCAGCCCTAAGTAAACAGACATATGGACTGATATATATGAAATCTATTTTACATACAAGCTTGGAGGCTTGTGAGTTTGTTTTAATAGGCATAAACCTAGGGGAATGCTACTGCTAGATGAGTTCTGAGGGTTTAGCCACCCGCTCCTTGAAATTTGAGATATGATGATACCTTGCCCAAAGAGAGGCTAAAAGTCGGGTGGTGGCAATTATGGGAAGGCCACCACTGTGAAAGTCTTGCCCCCCCATACGGGAAGTGACATAATATTTTCCACTATGGTATCAGTGGTGAACAGGGCAGTTATCCGAGCGCACTAGTATGGATCGAGGCTATGACATAGCAACCTTCGATTATTTTGCACTATGATGCATATGAGAATAGGCATAGTGAAATGCCTTATGTTGTAGCATAATGAAATGCTAGGTAATTGTATATTACTAATATTTCCCAAGAAGGGAAATTCCCAGTATAAGATTAGCTGTAATACTAAATTCTCAAAATGAAGAGAATTGATCAGCTTAGTTGGGAATGATATTTGACTATTTTCACAAATTTAACTGGTTTACCCATGAAGGGTATGTATATAGATATACATAACTTACAAAGTAAAGAGTATGTTTAAGGATAATGGGATTATGAAGTATTAGAATTACATTGTCAATGTTATGTTTCTTGAATCTCCTACCAAGCATTGCTTGCTGAGATATTGTACTTGTTGTAATATCTCAGATACAAGGAAGGAGAGTTAGGAGCTAAAGATGATAGAAGTCTTGAAGAGAATAATCTTCAAGGTATACCCTTGAAGACATGTATTTTTCTTTGTTGAGAGTTTTATTGTATGGTGAGCTTGAGTTTTGGATTATGTAATTTGGACAAGTACTATAATAGATTTGGCTGTATTGTGAACCATTGGATGGATCCTGGAATTTAATAAAAGTATATTCCTTCAATGGAATTTTATTTTGTACACAAATTGTACTTATGTTAGGTATGAAGTGGTGACTTGGGTTTTCAAAACAAGTTCTAAAGAAAAGAATTTCCACTGCTTTGTTTTGCAAAAAATATTTACACTCTTAAGGGCCCTGCCTTTCAAAATACTTTACAAATCATGTTACAAAAACTTAGGTCGTCATAGAGTGTGAGCCATGAAGCCAAGCCACATGAGCCCTCAAAGTGAACCACATAAGCCAATTAAGCCAAATGACAAATGGAGTCATACAATTGGAGGAAAATTCAAGCAATAATCACTTTTTAAATTTGGATTTATTATATGGTTTGAGAGAATTATATAAAAAGCTAGGATGACTATGTATTAGTGAACCCATCAAGAGAGAAAACCTACTTTCCAACTCCATCTCCCACTCTAATGTACAACAAATAGAAAGAGATTCTCTAAGAGTATTGAAGGAACTACAATACAAGTTTTGAAATGCTTATGGGTGTCATTTTGGAAACCCTTGCAAGATTGTAACTCATCCACTAAGGGTAACCTACGGGTTTAATATATTTTTGCATACTCTAAATGTAGATGATAGCATCTACAAAAGTGGATTAGTTAGGATTAGGATTGTTTTTGTTTTTATATTTCTTTTCTATTTTGTATTATTGCTCTAGGACAAGCAAAAAGGAAAGTCTCGGGGTATTAGATATAGACATAATTATTGAATTTAATATCTTTAAAAGCTATACTTTTAACTCTAAAATCACTTAATTTATCAGTAATTAGGGTTTATTAGCATTTTGTAGGATTAGGATAGAATTGAAAAAAGTGCACATTTTTAGTGACTTCAAGTTTGAAGTGGAAGCTAGTTCCAGATAAGGAAATCCATTAGATTTGCATGTTAAAAGTCACACAGATGTCATAGAATAGTAGTTAGATCAAGCTAATCAACATTCTTAATCATTGATCAAACTTACATTGAAATGGATGGCTCAGATCAATTCAAATGATCTAGATCAAAATCCAAAAGCAATGGCTTGAGTTTCAAATTTTTATATTTACAAATTATTTAAATCTTAAAGATTGCATTTTTAGTGGTGGAATGAAGAAAATCCATAGTGATATAGGGAATCAAGCCTTAAACGAACAAGATCTGTCTAAAATAATCTCCTACAAAGTGACAGCTTAAGTGTGAATGGTTATAAATGTGAAGGTATCTTCAAGATGAACATGGTCAATTATGAGGATCATTCAAAATTATTGGTTTTGGGCCAAGATCTAAGAAAATGTATTGGACATCTTGGATTGAATCAATATTGTGTGAAGATTAGAAGATTGAACATTCCAAATGCATGCCTTGGTGATCAAGGAAGGAGCTAATACATGATTCTAAAGTTTTGACGTAAAAAACACCATCTATGTGACACCTCAGGTTTTTCATGAAAAATTTTCGCATTCACTTTCAAAAGGTGGCATGCCTCTAATTTTTAAATTTAAAAATAGTGGAAAATTTTACTTTGAAATTCATTTTTCCAAAAACCCAGATGTCACTTTCATGCTCACACTATACATATATATATATATGTATTTCTCTAAAAGATAAAATAGGACCCATCCAATGGTTCACTTGTACAACCCCTATAACATTATATTAAATATCTAATATCACAATTCAAATGACTAACTACACAATACAAAAGCTTTAATAAAATGTATACTTGAGCACAAAAGTATGGTTGCTGGATTCCTCTTCTTGTGTACATCTTCTCCTGTCTATCTGTATATGAGATATTGTAAACATAAAACATTTACAATATCTCAACAAGCTATGCTTGGTAGGGGAGTTTAAGAAGTATGTTGAATCTTAATATACATTAATTATTCCATAGTAATTAAAATATTCAGTCTCATAGCAATTATATTGAATTGGATTTACTGTATGTTTCACATTTCAATAATCCATTTATAAACCAAATATCTACATGTTTCATAATCATTAACAATCCATTGATAAATCAATTATTAACATGTTTGATAATTATAAGTAATCCATTGATTTATCAAACATCTTTAATAATTATTTGTTATCCAAATAAACTAATCCAATTCCATGAACCATACTCTGCATAATGGTTCTACCATTTATATACCCATATGAAACTTATATGAAACTACATCTCAATCATATACGTATAGCATACGTAGACATCTATGGAAATTGTTAAAAGACATACAAATTTATGAATATAATCAATAAGTCTCCTAATCTACATTCTTAGATTATATTGGGTTTCAGAATCATACCCTTCATCATGTGGGGTTCATAATCATCCAACCTCTGCTGGTATATCAATATAATCCTCATGCCTCTCACTATATGGGATCCACAATCTTCCAGCTACCACTGGGAAAACAATACAGGCATATTATCATGTCATATCATATAAGGCATCTCATAATGCCATCATATAAGTACCATAGTGCATCAAACATAACGACTACTATGCATGCAGTCAGAATCCATATAGCGCACCCAGATAATTGCTCAATAATCCACTTATACCATCTTCAGTGGAAATCACAATATCCATGTCTGTATGGAAGGACCATGGCTATCACAGTGGTGGCCTTCCCATAATTTCCCCACCCGACTTTTAGCAACACATAGTGCTTGTTATCCATAACATAATAAATTTTGGAAGGCAAGTGGCCAAACCCTCATAACTCTCTTAGCATAGTATCCCCAGGCCTACGCCTGTCAAAAACAAAACTCTAAAGCCTCCATGCCTGGATGTAAAATAATCATAATAGCATGCAATTCGCTTGTTCATATATTTCATAACAAGAATAACATGCTCACTTATTTGGTGATAGCCCACCAAAGATGTATCCTATAAACCTTAACTCATACATCATCAATACTAACATGATACCCATGTACCATAAACATAATTTCACAATTCACATACATGATATACAAGTCATAAGCATCAATTATAACATGCTATTCTTTTAGTTAAAATTATTTTCATCATTACAATTTAAAGCATGTCGAATATTAATCATACCATTTTAGTTTCATAACATCCATAATTAGAAATATGATCATGTTTAGAACATGCATCTTATTATTTAGACATGCCGTCTTAAATTTTCACCTACATCATGTGACGCATTCATTGGATTCCACTAGCTTTAATCGTCCTCTTCTCCATGATCAACCATGTGCGCTTCAATCTATTTAATGCATAAAACCTCTTTTCTTAATACATTCACATACACAGAGATATTTAGATTTAATTATGATCATAATTTTAAGAATTCGATGCAATCCAAGGCCTGGATCATCATTATCAGATCTTTACATGGACGATCAAGACTCATATGAGTTGATCAGGCCTTCTGTGGATGTCAGTCCTTAGTTTAGGATTGAGATCTAAGGTTGGATTTGTGTAGACATCTAAATTATGCTTTCCATCAGATTACATTGTTAGATTTAACTAATTTAAGGGTGTAAATTTGTCAAATAGATCACTTCTAGCTTTGGATTGACAATCAGAACTCATCTGTGGGGTCTGATCATCGATCTAACATCAACAAGTCACTATTTGAATAGTGACAGATCAGATGGCTGAAGTTTCTTGCTAGGTTTTTGTACAAATTACAACATTCTAGTCACATCCTAGCTAATTCAGGGTCGTAGGATTCATCCGTGGTGTTTGATCATCAATCAAACATTACAAAATTACTATGTGAATAGTACTCAATGAGACGACTGAGATTGTCCAATCGGTTTGCAGTCAATTTACATCTAAATTCATCAATTCCTCCCATATTATAATAATTTTAGGACTATTTAATTCAACTATGATGTCTGATCAGCGATTAGACATCAAATTTTTCCTGTATGAATAGTACTCGATCGGACGGCTGAGATCGTCCAATCAGTCTTATAATCTAGATCGGTAATCTGAGTTGATTTTAGGGTTTTTCAACCATGTATCTACCTATCCATAAACTTAGATTAAGAAATGGATAGTTGGATCATCCTTAAATTTAGATCTAGGATAAAAATTCACGGATCTAACAAATTACATCAAATCAAAAGATGGGCTTCACGGAACTCTGCCTGTCACAATGCATTTTCCCTAGGAACTTGGTTTCTAAGGGGGAACAAAACCATGACTGCTGCCTGTGTATGGGCACCGTTAGTGGAAAGCGGACAATATTGTGACAGTTGGACCCTTGGGGTGTTATAAATGGTATCAGAGCTGACCCCTAACCCAGTGCGTAGCTAGCAGGCGAATGAGGACGTGCATTCCCTAGTGGGGGTGAGGGGTGAGCCAAGAGATGTTGAGTAGGTAGTTGTGAGGCAAGAGTCCTTAAGAGTTAGTCCCACATCACTAAGGGAAAAGTGAATGAGCTAGTTATAAGGGTTCAAGGAGCTCTACCTATCACAATGCATTCTGACAAGTGAACCAAGAGACGATGGTTAGGCAGTTGTGAGGCAAGAGACTGAAAGGAAACAAAACCTTAAGGGGAAAAACCCAAAGAGGACAATATTGGATCCACTGTGCACTCTGATACGCGGAACAACATGTTTTCCTTGGGAACGTGGTTTCTAGAGGGAACAAAGCCATGACTGCTACCAGTGTATGGGCACCGTCAATGAAAAGCGAACAATATTGTGACAGTTAGACCCTTGGGGTGTTATAGAGAGAGAGAGAGAGAGAGAGAGAGAGAGAGAGAGAGAGAGAGAGAGAGAGAGAGAGAGAGAGAGAGAGAGAGAGAGCTGTTCACATATGAGAGATTTGAGATTTGTGGGTTGTTGAACCTATAGTAAGTTGCTAAACTTAAATTAGATATAAAAAGAAGAAAATTTCTTCAATTAAATATTCTAAGGACATGGTTAACCCCATTGTGCCATTCATTCAGTATGAAATTGTTTCTCTAGATGTCATGTTGTGCTTTGGAGAAGGAATGTAATATCCTAATTTTGTAATTTTATAATACTAATTGATAATTGAGGATTTCATTCAATGAGGAATTCAATCCCATGGGATTAGATATTTATAGAGGCCAAATCAAGGGTGAAAACATGAATATTCAAATTGTACTTGAAAAATGGAATCGAATGACAATAAGAATGTTAAAATTGGAGTTCGAACAAAAAAGTCATAATTGTTTTAAATAAGAAACTTAATTGAAATTAATAAAATGGTAAAATAGTAATTTGATTGTATATGGGTCCTACTAGATATGACATGTAAATCAGGGAGTAGGTAGTCATAAATGGTGTGCTTAAAGCTTCATGAAATTAAACAAAATGATTGCCTCATTAATGAGAGGTAATCATTATATAAATATATATATATATATATTTGTCAGCTAAAAATGCGACTTTTTGCATTTATTTCACACCCTACCCCTGCATTAACTCCCCTTCCACACATTAACTCTCTCTCTCTCTCGTAGGCTCCACTCAGCCAACGCATCAATTGATGATGCAACGCTGAATGATGGGCCAGACACATTGACCTACACGTCGACCCTTGCACTGCATGACTACCAACATTAGTTTCTTTCCCTGCTCCTCCCTTCTTTCTCCAGCTTTCCCCATCTTTGATTTGTCTTCCTCCCCCCTCTGGCAACTTCATCGCTGCAACAAATCTCTGACAACTTTTTCCACATTGTCGATGAAGTCCTCACTCATGGACTAAAGTTTCCTCCCAACATTTTTATACTATCCTTAAGTGAGAATCATTGAATTATACAAATTTTCAAAATTCCCAAATCTCCTAGGGTTACAGCGATAATATTTAATGTATACAATCAAATTGACCACTTTCAAGTCTCCAATTAATGCTCTAAACACAAACAGACTCACCAGAGTTCCTAATATTTGTGGGACTGATAAATTATCTATAGATCTACAATTTCAACTGAAGGATTGCTTCAGATCCTCATTAAAACCCTAAATTGACTAGCATCTGCTATTCCATACATGGATCAAAACAAAAATAAAGGTTTTAAGTATATATTATACCTCCTATGCGTGCTTCCAATCCTCATTCTTCAACAGATTGATCTTATTGATCGTTGATTTTAAGTATGGTCTCTGACTGTTTGTCGTGCGTCATCAATCTCCACAAAATTCTTGTGAAAATGCCCCAATCATGAAATCTACAAGGGGATTTTGTTCTTCAGAACATGCCATGGAAGATGACCAGCTTGATCAAGGATCCAAAGTATGAACTGAAATTCCAGTTAGGTGCTACAACCTCCCCTTTCTCCTCTGATCAAAATGAAACGAAAGGGCTTTTGCCCTAGACCTTGAGGCGAGCAAGGTGAGGGTTTCGAATTTAGAATCAAAGCTTCCATTTTTGCTGACAAGCTCAATTTTTCCTGGCAACATGAAAACCCCAAACCCTCTTCAACTCTGTTTTCTCCTGTGCGGTCTAAGTTCTCCAGTGCGCTGGTCACTTTCCCTTTTCCTTTTCCTTTTCCTCTTCCCTCTCTTCTGCTTCTCCCTCTCTCTCCCTTCTTCTCCTTTCTCTTCTTCTTCTCCTTCCCCATTTTCTCTTCCTCCCCATCAGGTTCCTTCATTCTGTCAGGTTCAGTTGGAAACAAACTAACGTCTGTTTTCGTTTTCATTCAAGTGGGGGTGCCATTATCAAATGTGGCCCCCTCCACTAAGTTATTTTATTTTATCTTCTTTTTCTTTTAAGTAATTTATATTTTTGTTGTGAATTATGATGTTTTTACTATTCTAAACACTGTGATACTAGTTAATTATGTTTTTCAACTCCATTGATTGTCACATTCCAACTCCTACAAGTGGGGCCCACTTAGTCAAATTACAAAAATACCCTTTTGTGGGAAAATTACTGTTTATTCATCCAATCTCCAATTTCAACAAACTTAGTATTGCTGGATTTGTATCAACAAGTAGAATCGAAATTTTATAATTTCAATTCCCAAGTTATAAGTTTCTTTTAACTTTTAATTACCAAAATAGCCCTGACTTAGGAGTCCCATAACTTCCTCATCCGGACTCCTCTTCTAGCATTCTTTGGTTTATTGGATCCATTTTCTGAGTAGAATTTAACTATTTATGTTTTAGTTCCTAATTCTAGATCTATAAAATGTTATCCTCTTAGAAAACTCGTACCTCGATCATCCAATAGTAGAATTTTGGGGTTGTTACAATCTACAAGGGTTACTTAGAGGATATAGAAATAAATAATAGA
Source organism: Warburgia ugandensis (assembly GCA_035236585.1). NCBI lineage: Eukaryota > Viridiplantae > Streptophyta > Magnoliopsida > Canellales > Canellaceae > Warburgia > Warburgia ugandensis. Next base: position 44,454,579 of record CP141128.1, read on the forward strand.
AAATTTCTTAATCTAAGACAATTTAGAAGTTGGATGCTAAGTCAAGTTGGAAACTCTACTTGATTAGAATTACTTGGGGAGAAAGAGAGATTAGAGGAGGAAACTACTAAAAAACTAACTTCTCCTTTATCTATATATACCATATCAAAGCTAAGGAAGAAAAAAGAGGAAAATTCAGAGAAAAATAGAGTAAAAGGAAGATGATGAACAATGCATGCGGCTGGTGAATAGGATTCATAACTCAAACAAGGTCTATGTATTTCATTCCACTAGATTCAATTATCTTATACACTAAGTTTTAGTGCAAAATTTCATTAGGAAGCGGTCAAAATTAGTAACCAAAGTAGTGTACTCAATCACCCAGCTACTGTTAAGAGGTAAGCTCCTAAAAATGAGAATTGCTAGTGTCACTCTCTAGTTTGACAAGTGCATTTTACTTCTTTATCAATTGTATTATTTTTATAAATTTCTTTATGGGTATTTGTTAAAAAATTTTGAGATCTTAATTATTATTTTAATTTTTAGTTTATTTTAGATAATGTAGTTGAAAATGCACTACTGCTGTCACTTTTTGGTTTACTATTGCACTGTTGTAGATACAATTTGTGCTTCATTTTTTTCTAATTTTGTTCATATTTGAGATGGTCTTGACTATGATTTGATGAGTGACACATCCAGATCTTAGACAATCAATCTAATCCAAGGAAGTTTATGCTTTTCTTTTATTTTCTTCATATTTAGTAATATTTTAGATCAAAATTTTAAGTGTATTTTTCATGTTTAGTATGAGTAGACAGATCATTCATCAAGGTTGAGGATGAAACCACATTAAGTCACTATTTTACTCATGTACAAGTGACTAATTTATTTAAGACTTTTAATTATCAATTTTCAAGGCATTCTGCATAATTTGGAAGACATAATTAGTATAATTCTTAGATAGTTTGTTATTTAAAAAAATATAAGCCATGCTTTGAATCAATGTATATCATTCAAATTGAGAAAATAAGCAAATTTGGATTTCTATGAACACATTTTCCATGTTGATATTCCATTGTTGTTACATTAACATGTGTGAACTAAATCAATAATTCTCATATATGTATGTTTAATTATTATTTTAGTGGGTTCCAAAACACTAGACTTTCATAATTTGGTTGATTTACCCTTTCTAAAGTGATGATAGTTAATAAAATCTTATTAATTGTTTCTCATTGTTTGGCTAGGTTAGAATAATTTAAGTTAGATTAAGATTAAATTCCTAATCTTCAAATTGAGTCCTCATGGGATCAACTCTTACTTGCATATCTATATTTCAATAGATCTATGTGCTTGCAGTAATTTTATAACAAGAACAAGGATACTTGGGGTTTCATCCCTGTATTCAAGCAAGAGAGTGGGAGAAAATGGAAAATAATGATTACTAAACTAAAGAAACTAGGTTATGGAAAATAAGTTTGGAAAAATTAATACCTTTCTTCTTAGAATAAGATTTCTCTTTCTCTCAAAGAATGGATTAGACATTCCACTAATCCTCTAAGGTTGAAAGAGGGGTGAGTTCTTATGCCCAATTTGAGCAGCATAGTAATGATTTTGTTAGGAACACTCTTTAGAAATTCCACTAAAGATAAGCCCTAACTAGAAACCTTATTTGAATCTTTAGTTACAAGAAATAGGAGGGAAAAGAGAGTAAAATGGGGCTTCCTCTTTTACTGGTGGGAATTCAATTCCTAAGGTAGAAATTCAACTACATTCTATATAATTTAATTCTCATGCCCAATCGGTCTAGGGATTAGGGATCTTGCTTTAGAAGAGAAGGGGAGCCTTGGCACAGTGTTTGAGTTGTTGTCATGTGACCTGGAGATCATGGGTTCAAGGTGTGGAAATAGCCTCTTGCAAAAATAAAAGGTAAGGCTGCATACTATATACCCTGCATGTACTGAGTTGTTCTTTTTTGGTTCTTGTTTAAGAAGAACCTCTAAAAATTTCACTAGAAGTTCTCCCAGAGTAAGGACATAATCTTAATTTGACATGCAAGAGAAACCCAAAACCAGTTAAGAAAGAGAGAAAGAAAATGTTAATGCAAGGCACAAAAATGCAATCTACCTAGAATAAAGCTTTTCTCTATTTTTTCATGCATTAAATGAGATAAGGTACCTACTATTTATATAAATCATGAGTGAAAAGAGTTTTAAACCCATGCACAATCAAGGGCAAGGTGAAAACTTGATTTTTTTAATGTTTTTACTCTTTGTATAACTAAACATGTGGTTGAGAAGCCCTGAACCATACAATTATGTGGTACTTTTTCATAGTCACCATGTAATAGCAAGAAGGTTCACAATGAGGACTCAAAATCATCTTTCCTCAATGATCGTCTAGTCCAGGTGGTTCCTCTTCTAGAAACATCCATGAGAAAGAAATGACATTCTACATTTGGCTAGGAGTGAAGGCCACAGATCACCCCTAGTGAAATACATGATCAAGTGGTTCTAGGGCTTTAGATGCCACAATCGATCATGAGGTTTGGGGGTCCTTTCCATTAAAAACTTGTTTCTTAATGATTTTAAGCCAAATTTGGAAATTCTTGATGATTTTGAGGCCAAATTTCAAACATTTTTAGAGTGTATTCTTTCTTGATCAAGGGGCATCCATTTCTAATGATTGAGATAAAATGTGGGCCCTTAGAAGTATAATCACCTTTCGTCGATCAAGAGATTGCAGAAGTTGAAGGTTAGTGACTGTCAGCCTATTTTTAGTATCTAGTGAAAACCAAAGCTGAGGGCTTGAGATTGATATATGGAATTTTAGAATGTGGCTAGGATGGTTATTTCGATGGATCACCTCCAATTCATGGGGAAAGATATTTGAAATATCTCACCTTTGATCTGAAAGGATTGAGATCTAGAATGGATCACCTCTAATCTGAATGGAAAGATTTTTGGAATGGATTACTTTTGATTTGAAGTGAAAAAGAAATGAGGAAAGGATCACCGCAAATCTAAGGGGATTGAAGAAATGGGAAATTGATCTTCACCAATCTTGAGTGAATGAAAATTTCAATTGGTTTAACTTTGATCCTAAATGAATGAAGATTTGGGATGAATCACCTCTAATCTTGAGGAACGATGCAAAATGGATCATCGCCAACCCAAAGGGATTGAGAGTTTAAGCAATTCACCTCTGATTTGTCGAAGGAGAAAAGTTTTCCTAAGAACCTCCTTTAATTCTCAACAATTTGGTTGGATAGGATTCTATCCCAAAGATTGAGTTTCCATGCAATTGTGCCCACCTAGTTGTCTTACTAACAAGGATCCACTCATTGTATATGTGGTGGGATACTCCCAATCTATCTAGGATTTCTAAGGATTTAGGATATCCTCCAAATAATCAAGATCGAGAAACCTAAAGGTGAGGCAAGGTCATTCTTGGACATCAATTACATTGATAGACTGATTATAAGAAGGAAGAGAAGGAAACTCATGGTAGTTAGTAGAGGGTTTGTGTGAACATTAGGATTTTCAACAATCCCAACTTGACTTAATTCAATTAGGTCTTGAATCTTATGTTGAAGGTTTTAGTAGATTGTAGTGGTGTAACCTAAGGCACAATGAAAAGCATAGTATTGCTAGGATCAACAACAATTCCTTTGAGAAGTGATTCCTTGGTGTAAAACAAATGATTTTTTTGGCTCATTAAACTAGTCAAATGCTTGAAAAAGGGTCATAACAAGTTGTTTGAAGGTTCACTAAGTGCTAAAAGGTTAGATTGGCCCTTTGGTGAGTTGTTTGAGTGGTAGTTTTCTCAATTGTGTAACAAAATTTGAACTAGATTTTGGAGAGGCATTTGTTAAGAATATGATGGTTGAGTGTTGAACTAGGACTATGTAGGAGGCAAAGGTGGAAAATTCAAATGTGAATAGGAGACTTGGGCTGGACAGGGACTTGCTGGACATGATTGGTTTGTTTAGAAGGGATATGCTTTCCTAGGCTCTAGTTCAACCTTTTTAGTCTTCTTGGAATCTAGAGTGTAATATGCCTAGGCTATGTTGTTGCTAGTTCTTTTGGCATGCCTTTTGAACTCATCAACTGTTTGTGATTGGGTAGTGGTAGAGGATAGACCTACAGTTAGAATTCAAGTCTCATAGAATGAGACAGATTTGTTCCTCCCCAAAAGGGACTACACGCATTTTTTGCGTGCAGTCTATTGTCATCTCTTAATAAACTTTGTGAATGTCTCATTAGGATCTTGCTTGAAAAATTCTAGATATAAGTTAGTAACTACTTGGTGGACAAGATTGTGGAAAAAAAGAGGCTACTAGTTTCTCTCATTTATTGACTTTTTTATCTTTCTACTCCTACAAGCCATGCCATGGTTTCAAGTGAGGGATCTAAAAAACATGATACCTAATTGTGGTCTGTCAAACTTGTGTGTCAAAGGGTAAGAGATGCATATGGTGACATGTAGCTTGGGACACTTAGTTCCATCATACTAGACCATCTCAAGCATCTTAAAGTACTTGGGGATGACTACCTTAGGAAATAGGTCGTGGCTCTCAAGGTCAATGTAATGGGGCATCTGTTGGGACTTCTTCCAGGTGATTACTAAATTGATTCTAGTTGGTTAGAGGAACGGTTCAAAGAACTTGGACTAGTTTGAGGATGCATCGATTCATTCTCCTTTGATAGTTGGTCCATCTAAGCAAGGAAATCATGGAGATTAGCCTGAAGGACCATAAGTTTGATGCTTGGTGAATCGGGACTACTTTTTTCCATGGTTTCTAAAAGGGGCAGCAGGGATGAGATGATTGAAACTGATAGAGGAAGACCTCAGATTCTTGTGGAAGATTGGATAGAAAAACCACATTGTCTACATGATGCTATAGTGACTTAGTTCCTAGCCCAAAAAAGAATGAAGTTCAGAATCATAGAAAAGGATTATCCATGGAAAATGCATAATTTCTTGAATTACAATGCAACAGCATGAAAGAAGTTTATTTTTCTCAAAGAATGACTTTTCCCTTATTCTCAAGAGGAAAGAAGTCCACTTTCCTCCTTGGAAATCACTTTTGGAGATTGAATGGAGGAAAACTCTCTCTTCTTTGAAAATGAAATGGAAAAAAAAATTCCTTCCTCTTTGGGAAGTGATGAATTTCAAAAAATGAAAATTTACTTTTTTAAAGTGGACAAGAATTTTGTTCTCTTTTTTCAAGATGGGGGAAAATTCTTTTCTGTTTTGAAAATGATGTAAGGAATTCTTCCCTCTTTTGAAAATGAAAATTTTTCAAAAATAAAGGAAAATTCCCTCGCTTTTAAAAAGGCATGAATTAACTAAAAACCCTTTCCTTATCGAAGAGTTATGAATTTTCGAAATGAAGGAAAATCCTTTCCTCTTTGAATATGTAGGTAAATTCTTTCCTCCTTGATGATTTTTGAAAATTTGAGGAAAATTCTTTCCTCTTTGAAGAGTGATGAATCTTGAAAATGGAAGAAAATTATTTTCTCTTTGGAAAATTCTTTGAAAATGGAGGAAAATTTCAACCTTTTTGGAAATTCGAAGGAATTTTTCAAAGTAGACAAAAATTCTTTCCTCTTTGAAATTTTGAAAGAACTTATGGAAATGTTCTTCCCTCTTTTGATTATTTTGAAAATGGATGAGATTTCTCTTCTCTTTGAAAATGATGAAGTTTTGAAAAATGATAGATAGGATTCTTCCTTTTTTTGAAAATTGGGATGGACAAAATTTTTCCTCGCTACTATAAAGGAGGGTTTTAAAATCGATTAAAACACTAATACAAGTTGGTTATCAAAGTGATTTATATCAAGCCAACTTGGAAAATCAGTAAGTAAAGAAGTAAAAAAAATACTGACTTTTAGAGTTAGGTAACATAATCAACTTTAAGAGTCAAACTTTTCAAGTCAGTTAATGTAAACTGACTTTAAAATTCCTAGACTTTTGAAGTTAGTTTATAGTTTTCAACTTGAAAAGTCCTTATTTTAAAAGTCAAGAAATTTGGAAGAAGTCAAGAACTCTTAAAGTCAGAATTCCAAATTTAAAAGTGACTTTATTCTTACTTTAAAAGTTGTTCAAATTTTTTTCTTCTTTTCTTTACACTGCAATCACTACCTGCATTTCTAGATACATTTAATGTACCAACTACTACATTGTTCTTGTAATCTTTAAACACATGAAAAAGAAATATACATTCACTTACACATTTGGTAAACCATCCAAATTCATCATCCATCCACATATATATAAGAAATATGTAGCCTTTTCCTATCTTGAAAATACTTGATAAAATAAACCACAACACATTCGTTTCATTCACTATAACTTCTACATTCACTTCATTTACAAGTACAAGTCCATATACACATACTCATTTACTTCCATACGCCAAGCACCTCATTCATCCCATAAAATATATATACTTCAATGAAAATAGTGAAAACTAGAAGAACACACGCATATCAATGAAAAGGATATTTCATTAATGGATAAGGTATTTCGTATTTCACTAAGGTTTATTTTGGAATAACTCTTCTTGTTTGCCCACTTAGAAAGCACAACCTGCAATACAACATGTTTAATTCAATTGATGATTAGTGTTCAATTTTGTACAAAAAGTACACAATCAATAGCCCATGTATTATAACTTAGTGTTAAATTAGGGTTTTTGGCTAGAATTTTGTTACACATACATTTCTAACCTAATAATTCAAAAGCATGATATATTATAGGTTCATAAGCTAATCTAGAGTAAATATGTGAATGATCATAATTTGCTAGTATTTAATTAGGATTTTTCATCTTTTGTAGGTGTTTAGAAGATAATCCAAAGGTCAAGCTTGATCGAATCAAGACAAGAATTAAAGCAATTCATGAGGTTTCCTAGTCTAACTAGGAAACATAAGTAACACAAACCCTAAATATCATCAATTCAAAGGTGTGATGAATGTTTAAGATCATCCTAGTTCAAGCAAGAAGGTATTTGAATAAGCAAAAGATGATAAGAAATGGATCCAAACCCAAGCTATGCATTTCCACCACCTTTATCCAGGAGCCATTCAAGCTACTTAGCCATTAAAAAGGGTGATAAGTGTAATAACCCCAACTTTTGTAAATTGATTGATAAAATCAATAAAGTTTGAGTTTTTAGAAATTTCTAGCTAGAAGATTAGGTTATTGGAAATTCTCTTTTTATAGAGATTAAAACATTATTCAAAACTTAAAATTATGAATGTACTCAAAAAACTGATTGAAATGACACTAAGTATGTTCAATTCCAAGTTAAAATGAAAAGTCCTTAATTTTCTTCATTTTTATGAATAAAAGGGTAAAATGGTAATTTTACCCATAACTAAGATGTAATACATCAATATTTAGAAGGCACTCAGAAATACAATTCCAACTCCACTAAGTACACTCAATTTTGAGTTCAGGGGACTAAAATGGATTTTTCTCCGTAAAAGGGGGAAAAGGTCCTTTCACACCCCCATGGGGCCCACAAACGAATCCAAAGGCCAAAAGACATGTAATGAGTGTTCAAACCACTATCATCTGCTAGTGGAGAAGAAGGTGGTAGTGGATGATCCATTGTTAATTTAATATTTAAAAGAATTAAAACATAATTATTACAAGTAATTATGAAAAATACAAAACATCTATAAATACACCCCCCAAAATCCTCCAAAAATGTTCATTAAATTTCCCATGAAATTATCTTGCTTACCCTAAATAAGCAGATCTAGCTTGATTCCGAAATTCCCAAAACTTCCAAAATCTCTCTTCTTTCACTTTCTCTCTCCTCTCTCTAGATTGGAATAAGAGACCTAAATTCAATTAGACGCTCTCTTCCAAATCAAAACTCACAAATCCCACTATTCATAAGACCCAAGACTACCTTATCTACAAAAATCCCCACATCAATTTCAAGATCCAATCAGTCAAACAATGAGAAATCACAAGACAAGTGGTTCTTGGGCTATCTTATCATCAAGTGGGTATTCTTTTAATTTAAACTGCAAAACTGAAGTTTTTCTCCAATTAGGTAGGTGGAAACCCTTTCCACATTTGTTTCATGTTATTTTACATAATTTTTATTTTTCTGAAATTAAGTTTAGGTTAAAAATAATAAAAATCAAGGATAATAACCCTTCAATTCTGGATGATGGAGGGATCAGATGGAAAATCTGGACCATCCAATCTATCCAGAAGGGTCCAAAACCCCTAGGGGTAAATTTTCAAGAAATTTCATTAAGTTTTGAGCCCTTAATTGTAGAGGAATTGATTGGATGGTTTAAAACGAACTATCTAATCTTCCTAATGAGATCATATCCAGGGACATGCTTTGACATGTTGCATCAAAAAGCATCTCTATAACACCCCTAATTTTTGGTAAGGAAATTAAATAAATATTAAAATAGAGAATTTCAATGAAAATCAGGCTGAAATATAAGGGTTACTAAACATGCACTTCTCATAGCAGTGGAATCAAGGTATAAGACATTTATAATTGAAAATATATTTGATGAAGCCTTCAAAATGACTATAACAATGACAATTTCTGAATACGGATGAAAAATTCATATTTTTCTCTATTTTTACTAATAAAAGGGCAAAATGGTAATTTTACAAATAACCAAGACCTGAGACATCAAAATCTAAAATGTACTAAAAAATACGAATTCAACGCCACTAAGTACACTCAATTCTCAGCTCAGGAGAATAAAATGGATTTTTCTCCATAAAAGGCAATTTGATCTTTTTACACCTTTGTGGGACCCACAAAGTGATCCAACGGCCAGAAAATAGACCATCATTAGTCAAACCACTACCACCTACTAATGGACAAGGAGGTGGTAGTGGGAATCCTAAGACAATTTAATATTGAAAAGAAATCAAAGTGATAATTACAAGTAATCATGGAAAATTCAAAACACCTCTATAAGTAGCTCATAAAAATCCCAAAAATTCTCCTAATGTTCCTCACGAGGTCCCCTAGCATGCCTCAAAATCCTAGCTCCAAAAACCTCCCCAACCTCCTCAAAATTTTCTTTCTTTTCCTCTTTCTCTCCCATTCTCTGTTAGAGCATCTATAGATGCATCCAACACTCCATACCTAGTGGAGATGTCAGGCGCATCCAGGGACGCCTCGTCCCTGATGAGACTGGGTTTTTGCCTGGAAACCTTATTTCAATTAGGCATCAAAACATATCCGTTGAAACACAATCTTCACCATTAGATATGTTCAAAAAAGGGAGATATACAAAATACCTTTGGTTCCATGCTGATCAGATTCTTAGATCTCTAGAAAAATCAAAACAAAATTCCAGCACGTCTTAGTTACCGTCTCCAATGGAAGTTTGATGTTATTTCGGCCAATCTGGTTGGTAAACTATGATCTTGCACCGTTGAATATCTTCAAAACATAGTGAGATTCAAAAGCCCCAAGTTTATCCACCTTCTCCGGTAATGAAAACAGAGAAATTTCTCTCTGTATATGTTTGTCGGCGTCTAGGTTTTCTCCATCTTCTCCGATGGGTTTTCTCCTTCTCCGGTGAACTCCTCCCCCGTAGACCAGCACAGGTAGTTGCACTTGCACTCCTCTTTTATTTCTAGTAGATAGACCATGTTTTCTGGCCACTTGGAGAACTCCCCAACCGTTGATCCATTGAAAATGAAGGTGTGACGACCCAGGTTTTCACATGCCTTTTTAAATGTAAAACTAATTCCTAATGCGGGATTGATCCCTATTTGATAACACTTTTATAAAATCAATGCAATGCAATGGAAAAATCTTTTATTTTGAATTCATTTTGAAAACCCCGAGTGTCATTTGCTTTCAAGATGAACAAGGAAATTTTAAAAATTAAAACAATCATATATGTATCCCAGATCTATCCAGTCACAGCTCACAGCCCAACTGTAATAATTGCATATATATGTCCAAAGGATAAGTTATATACTTACATTCATACTTGTTTTTGTCTTCGTTCACTTGATTGTAGTACTAACATTTCCTTATGCTTCTTCTAATCTTGTTGGAGCTAATATGTAAAAATAATGTATTTGGGTAAGTATTCCTCATACTCAATATGTGATCTGATACCACTATTTTGAAAACACAGCATGCAACATGCATGGTTTCAAAAGAGGCTTTCCATGTAAAACATCGTGCAATTTCCTTTTTGTGTAAACATGTATAAAACATACACGCATTTACACATTATCAAACATAAAATCTTTTATCGAAATCCAGTAATCAACAATATAATTAAACTCACAGAGTAGTGATTATTCAATCCATGTACTAAGATCTCAGCAGAAACATCAAGCAGATTAATCAATGAATCATAAACTAATCATAATTATAAAATTCTTAAAATAGTAATCGGTCAAAGCAGATGATAGCATCACTATAGATACCATGCACATCAAGCCAACTGGTCATGAGTACTCATCAACGACCATCTCAATCCTATATGCATATCAACAAAACTAAAATCATAGGGTCAACTATGCTCACGATTAGAACTTATTTTGGAATGGTGTGTCTCTAGTATCTAGAGACCAGCCCACCATAGCCTCCACGGCGACTATGGATATGTCCTTGAAAGGGTGCCATGAACACCTCCAATGGTCGTCCTTGTTTACCACAGCAGTCGAGGAAGGGACAATGCCATTTTGGCAATGATACCATCCACTTTTCGTGGTAGAGGCCGGGAGGCCAACCCCGTACATAAACAACCTCTCAGTATAGTGCCCACCAGGCTCATTAGCCCCAAAAATATGGATACATGTAATCCAAATCTCAATCATCGTAAATCATGTAGTCTATGCAATGCGTTTCAAAACATGCAAGAAATGCATATAAATATGCATATATTCTGAATCTCAATAATCACAAATTGTGCAATTTATACAACCAGTTCTAAAACATGTTGCATGCAAGATCATAAGGAAAATCTACATACTCATTATGAGAATATTATTTCACAAAAAGCATACTAAACACACGATCATCAAGATTAAATAAATCAATTAGAGTTTGAAAATGCATTTGAAAACTTAGTAGTATCACACTACCTACCTCGATCATCATCACTTAGATTACGTTTCTCTTTAATTCGAGTCCTAGAGAACCTTTTGTGAGGTCCTGGATGTTATTTGGACATAAAATCCAAGTATTATTTCTCGGCTCATAGATCAACGGCTAGAGCTATACGATTTGTTGGTCCCTAGCAGTCGATTTATGTGATTTTTGGGTTGATCATGGGCTAATGATGTCCTAAGGTATCTAATAGATCGATTAATGAGATCCGATCATAGTTGATCTTGTAGATCCATGAAATCTCTATGGCTTTTAGGCTATAGTTGCCTTGAATAGTCTTATGTTCCTAAATTTTATTGTATAAGTTAATCCATGTCATAAATACGAATACAATGGTTCTTTTGGATCATCGATCGGAGTTATATAGCCTTCTTAATTGGATTTTTAGTGTTGCGAATCAATGGACGAACCAGATTTGACAATACAGAGCCTACGCATCACGGTTCCTAGGATGCATGTGTGTCTCGGTCGAACCATGACCGCACTCGCACTCCTGTACATGCCCGAAGGATGCTCTAGGGTGTGCATCTTGGACGGCGTCATGCGTGTGCATCTTCAACACATGAACAAATCGACCTGGATGGGGCAGTTCGATCTGGACTGTCCAACCATCCCAGCTCTGGATCAATGCCCAGGATGCCATGATGCATGGACTATCCTGGGCTTTTTGGGGTTTTGGGGTCCCACGAACACATTGGGTGGCTTAGATCTCGCATCCGGACTGCCTAGGCGATGGATCCACAACAGATCCACCATCACTAGTTTCACCAATGATCTGTAGCCTAGTGAGACCAGATCTGGTTGAGATCTGGGGGAAAATGGAGGGGGAAGAAAGAGGAACAAAGAGGGGAGGAGGATCGTACCTAGGAGCCCACGAAGACGCCTGCTGGAGGCCCTAATCATCGGTTGGAAACCCTCGCTGGAAATCGCAGAGAGAGATTCAGAGTGGAGAAGATGTGTTGAGAGGAGGGGGAGATGGGGAAATTTATAGAAGAGGGAGGTAGTGCCATCCCATGGCGGTGCCACCATTTTTTTCTGGCATCGCACTGCACAAAGGCGGTGCTGTGCCCCACCTAGAAGAAAAAGTCAGTGAAGAAGAAGAAGAAGAAGACGGGGGTGTCGTTAGTAAAACAACCCCTTGTGTTTTCAAGCCGTATTGTTTTTAAATGAAATTTACAAAAAATTCCCTCCTTCAAAAGTCCATAACTTGGTCATACGAACTCCATTTTCAGCGTTCTTTATATCTTTGGATTCCATATTTTGAGTAGAATATGATTATGGGAATATTTTTACCAAATTGGATATATAAAAATATCACTTTTAATATTCCAAAATAAGACTAAAAAAATTTAGGTTATTACAGAAAGATCTGGAATGAAGGGTTGAGATCTCCTCCATCCACCACTCAAATGCAACTTCTGAGCCATTGGATGGATTACTAGGGCCCCAAAACCTCAAGAGATGAGATCTGGACCATTGAAAGTCATGGACAGAGGAGATATGGCCACAGGTGATCCAACGGTCCAGATTTGGACCGTCTAGCCTGTAGCTGGTCACTTCTGCCCGACCACCTGGGATAGATAGTAACAAGCATGGGCTGCTGCTCGTACCGCACCCCTAAACCCAAATTTGATCTAGGCCGTCCATTTTTGAACTAAAACTTTGTTTTTGCAATTCAGAACTCAATACAACTCTGATCTTATATCTAAAACCTATTATGGATTCCTTGTCTCTTCTAGAATTAACTAAAATTGTTATATCTATGATTTAAATTGTATTTAAATGATATATTTAGTAAAATCTGTAGTAACAGTAGTGGATCATGATCAAGATGATCCCAAAATGAAAATCTGAACCGATGGATGTGTTTAGAGGGTCCTAAAACCTTTACAATCATGTTTATAGTAGGATTTCTATGTAGATAAATCGAGTATTTAAACAAAAAATAGTAAGATTGAAATTCAGCCCTTAAAATGGGCTGAAATCTTAAAAATTCAATTCTAATCTCAATTTAACTCCAAATTGAGATTAGAAAGTTGTTTTGGAGTCATATTGATGAGAAAAATCTACTGAACCAATAAAATTGCATTTTTAATTCATTAAAATTTCTTAGATTAAGAAGATAAATGTACTAATATCCTTGATCTACAAGATCTAGGATGATCAAATCAATAAAAGTTTGTTGGATGATAATATAATGATATAATAACCTAAATCAATAAGTTCTATGTAATTGCATAGGCAGATCTTGATAGATCTAGCCTTAAAAGTAATAAAAAACCATAAAAAGGGATGGAAATCTCCTTGATCAAGTTGATCAAGGATAATTGGACTATATGGATATGTGTTGATGATGATATTGAGTTAGGATTATGTGAAATTATGGAATGGATGATGAGGATTTGGGCTAGATCAAGATCTATGGTCTTTAATGGGATAAAGTAACTTAAGATCTCCTTGATCGGGTAGATCAAGGAAGATCAAATCAAGGGATGAGATGCATCATGATTTAACAATGAAATTACATCAATAAGAAATATTGGATCTAAAATAAAATTAAGGATTAAGATATAAACCCTAAAAAGAGAAAAATAATAAATAATAAAAAATAAGAATAAGGATCATGTAAGATTGTTGGATCATGATAGGTGTTTATAGCATGTTAGATTTGCATTGAATTATTGAGCATTGCCTTTTATTTATTTGTAGAGTTAATTGTAGATTATTTATTTAATTGTTAGGTTATGTCTTTTTTTCATGCTTTAATACTTATGAAATGGAGAGTACCTTGAAAATGTAATTAATGAAATTAGAATTGAAGAACAAATTACATGGAATGAATGACATGCACCTGATGTTAGTAAGGACCATAGTTAGTAGGATAATATAAGGAATGAATATTCCTTGGTCCAAATTAGGAGAATAATAAAACTCCATGAATGACATTTTAATGTTCATAGATTTAATTAAAATCAATTAGAAAGAGTACTTAGGGTTAAATGCTCATAAGAACATTATGAAAGGTTGAGTTAGGGTCAAGCTAGTAAATGATGGACATAGTGGTTAGGGGACTATCTAATAGAGCCTCACTCTCCCCCAACTTCCATTGACGTTTGTGAAGTCTAAATGCCTCCTTATATGAGGATTGAAGCAACTGCTTTGTGTTCAACCATTCAACTAGTAAGCCTTAGCCAATTTGACATAAGAGGAGCTGTCTAGACTTAGGATGAAATAAGATACCCTCAACCAGCCCTCAACTAGTAAAACATTAACTGGTTGAGTAATAATAATAAGAGCATAAAATGTAGTAAATCATCTAACCCTAATAAAAATAGTAATTAAGATAAGGATGATCAAACAAGATCCATAGGATCTTGAATGATAAAAAAACAATAAGAATACTAATGTAGAAATTATGTATGTGTACGTAGGAGAACATAAATAGAGAATCCAAACCCTTGATCAAATCTAATTCAAGGAAAATTAGGATATCCCTTATAGGGATTAATACAGGTATAGATGAATAACTTGATACGTATGGTATGACAGATGTATGACTATAGACTAGGATGAGCAATATGGAGGAATGTCACTTGGGATATACGAATCAAGACCTGATACCACTTTGAGGTAGGTGGATATACAAAGATGTATTAGAGACTCATGTGTATACATAAATGATTTTCTGTCTAGAATTATAGACCTTCATGATATAATTATGATTAGTACCTTAGCATAGTCATGATCCAAAACTTATGATCCAACTAAGTGATCCAAAACATATGATCCAACTAAGTGATCCAAAACATATGATCCAACTAAGTGATCCAAAACTTATGATCCAATCTCATAATCTAATCAAAATTGATCTAATCTGATGATCAAGGCTAATGAGGTGAAAGTAATAAGATATGGAGACTAAAGAAACCCTAACAATAGGGTATAGAAAATATTTTAGTTTTAGTTAAATAGACACATCTTCTGTTATGTACAATGTATTTTCCATACAAGTATGGAGGCTTGTGATTTTGTTTTACATAGAGATAGAGACTGGGGATGCTATGCTAAGGAAATTATGAGGGTTTGGCCACCTCTTCTTGAAACTTATATGATGGATACGATGCCCACAGAGAGGCTAAACATTGGGTGGGACAATAATGGGAAGGCCCTACTGTGACAGCCATGGTCCATCCCATGAGGACATGGAGTTGATATTCCACAATTGGTATCAGTGGAGGATTGCAGTCATCCGGGCTTGTTATATGGATTGAGATTGATGCATAGTAGTCCTAATGTATTTTGCATTATGGTGCACATATGATAGGCATAATGTAATGCCATGGCCTGATGAGATGCCATTACATGAGTTCCTGGAAATCCTCGTATAAAGATTGGCTGGATACTAATTTCCTAAGTGGAAGTATAGCCAGGGGAAGGAACAAGTTTTGAGCAATCTTCACTATATTAACTAATTTGTCACATACTACATAAATAGCGTATATACTCTATGTGGAGAATACTCATGAATGGGTAACCATGATGAAATAAGGACTGAGGTATGTATTCTTATATTGATGAAGTAGTATGTTTTTGTATCCCCTACTATGCATAGCTTGCTAACATATTGTAAATGTTTCTATGTTTACAATACCTCAGATACAAAGAAGGAAGGTTAGAAGCTCAAGACTATAGAAGACTTAAGAAGATGTGGATGAATAATCAAGCAAGATACATCCTCTTGAAGAAATGTATTTTATTAGAGGGAATTGTATTGTATTGAGAGTTTTTAATGTATGGTGAGGTTTGCAAATTTTGGATTATGTAATTTGAACAGGTATTGTACAAATATTGGGTTATACTGTGAACCACTAGATGGATTCTGGAAGTCTAATAAAATTATATTCCTTCAATGGAATTTTATTTTGTACAAAAATTGTACTTATATTATGTATAAAGTGGTGACTTGGGTTTTCAAAACAAGTTTTAAAAGAAAAGAATTTTTGCTGTTTTGTTTTACGATAAATGCTTACAAGGGGACACCCTCCCTTTGAAAAATGTATTACAAAATGAGTTTCAAAAACCCAGGTCGTCACAGTCTCAGTGTGCAAGGTAAGCCCGATGTAACAACAGCGCAACAGCGCAGGTCCTGGGGGAGTGCATTACAGCATGCGTCCCTATGTGTGCGGTGACCATTCTGCCCTACTAGATCCATCCAAATGATTGGACCATCTATTCCGCTGGGCCTAGATCAAATCTGGACTCTTGGAACGATGGTGAACTTCAAAGTTCAATTGTGGAGTCATCTGAACTCCAAATTGAGATCGGAAAGAAGCTATAGAAAGCTTGTAACATCCATTTTCTTCTGAAACCATCATATTGATAAAAACAATCTTGAAACTTTCTGTTTTCAAGAATTAAGCTTTCAATTTTCATAATCTTCAAGATCTAAGATGATTAGATCTTGGGGATCTGATTTACTGATGATGTAATGTTGAAATAAAGTAATATCCATGATTTTTGGACAGATCTAAGATAAATTGAAGGATCTACCCTTAATGGTAGAAAAACCCTAAAAATACAAGGGGACCTACTTGATCAATAAGATAAAGAATGATCAGACCCTTAAGATGGATTGAGTGAATGGGATTATGATGGAATCCATTGAGATCATGGATTAAATATGACAAAAACAAAGGGATATGATTTTTGGACCTTAATGGAGTAAAAGCCCTAAAACTAATTAAAACCCTTAATTAAAAGTAAAAGATCTAAGATCTAATGGTTGGATCATAAGTAAAAGTTTTTAATAATCTTAATCTAATTAGTTTAATTGTCTTTTATTTGATAATAGAATTGTAATTGTGCTTTATGTTGTCAATTAGAAAGCATGATAGTATGATTCTTATATGTTAGCATGCTATGTTCTATATGTTATTAGGTTGGATAATCTTAGGCCCATGTCAGTTTAAATTTGAGATTTTAGCATGATTCCATTGGATTAGTAGTAAAATTTCATGTATTTCATAACTTAGGATCATGCTAGTTTAAGTATAGTTTTATTCCATTAGGTTAAGTTACATTCATTGGAAGCATGTTAGTATAAATGGTTGTTAATCTTATATTGGATTTATGCTTTAAAGTTTATGATTTAATTGTTGTCAAATTTAACTAATATATTCAAATGTTAAGATAAAATGAGCATAAATCACCAAAAACATAAACTAATGGAATATAGAGATTCATGGACAATTAAGATGAGTGAATGACTTTGACTTTGACTTATATTAGTAAGGGCTATAGTTAGTAGGACAATATAAGGATTATCAAATCCTTGACCCAAACTAGAAAAATAATAAACCCTATGAATGACATTTTAAATGTTCATGGATTTAATTATAAGTAGGATAAGGATGATCAAATAAGATCCATGGGATCTTGAATGATCAAGAACAATAAAAAGAAATACATACTTCTTGATGATGATAAATATATATTGCTTGCAAGTTAGATCAAATAGAATACAAGATCTTAGATCAAATAGAATACAAGATCTAAACCCTTAATCAAATATGATTCAAGGAAAAGAATCAAGATCATCCTCCTTAGGGATGATCAAACAACTGAACTTAGATCAAAGAAAAATTAGAAGATAGAATATCTAAGCCCTTGATCTTTATCAACAAGTATAAATTGTTGATCAAAGGATCTATGAAAGATCAAGATAAAAAAAAGGAATACACAAGGACTTAGGATAGAAAAGACTTAGATCTGAAAGATTAGAAGATCATTCTAATGATCAAATCTATTGATCAATAGGATAGACACTATTTGAGGAAGATAGATCATGATAGGACAAAAGGTCTAGATCCTTTATATCAAAGGACAAGATTAGACTAAGAATATAAATAGGATTATTCAGATTGTATAAATATTGATAGTATGTATGCATTTACAGATTACATAGGTTAGTCAGGATCATGGAAGGTCTGAAGAGATGGATCACTACTTGAAGGTAGGAGGATTTTATGAATGCATCTACATGGGATATACGTGTTGAATACATGATCTTATGTCTAGAAATGTTGACAAGTGTAATGCTAATACTTGTATTAAATCTCCTAAAACCCTTATGATCCTACCAAACACATATGAAATGGTTAAGTTAGACTTGAGGAAAAAACTTTAAGTGAATATGGAACTAGAAGATATTCCAGCCCCAAGTAAACAAATAGATTATCTGATACATATGAAACCTATTTTACATACAAGCGTGGAGGCTTGTGGTTTTGTTTTAAATAGGCATGAGCCTAGGGATGCTATACTAGGGGAGTTATGAGGGTTTGGCCACCCGCTTCCCAAAATTTGATGATTTGATGATACCTTGCCCTATGAGAGGCTAAAAGGTAGGTGGGGCAATTATGGGAAGGCTACGCCTATGGAAGTCTTGTCCCCCATATGGGCAGCGACACAATATTTTCCATCGTGGTATCAATGGTGAATAGGGCAGTTATCCAAGCATGATAGTATGGATTAGACTGTAGCATGGTAGTCCTTTGATTATTTTGCACTATCATGCATATGAGATAGGCATAGTGAAATGCGGTATGTTTTGGCATGATGAAATGCCAGGTAATTGTATATTACTAGTATTTCCCAAGAAGGGAAATTCCTAGTATAGGACTAGTTGAAAAACTAATTTCTCATAGTGGAAAGAATTGATCAGCTTGGCTGGGAATGTTACTTGACTACTTCCATAAAATTGATGGATTTATCAATGTATAGTATGTATGTATAAGGATGTACATATATTACAAAGTAAAGAGTTTTGGTAACATTGATGGATTTATCAATGTATAGTATGTAATGACTCCAATTTTGTAACATTGAAATCCCAAGTTAGCAATGAAAAGTTTACTTTTTGGAGATAAGGGTATTTTGGTCATTTCACTATTCACCCTAACTGAACCCAAAATTTTGGTCTTGAAAATGGTACCATTAGGTGCATCTCGGAAAAAGGAATCCAACAAGACCAAAATCACCCAAAACGGAGTTAAAATGAGCAAGTTATGGCCCTTTGAAGTTTAGAGGTAAAAATGTAATTTTCATTAAAAAACGGATTTAGCCTGAGAAACACAGGGGCCCGTTTTGATATGGGCACCCCTCTTCTTCAACCTCCTAGAGGGTTCTAGAACGGTGGTGTTTGGAGGAGAAACCACCGCCATTCTGGAGGCTTCTCCACCGCCATTCAATGGCAATGAGAGCCCCCTCTAGAACCCTCTTATAGCTCTATAAATAGAGCTCTTGGGCGCCTCTAATGGCAGCCCAAAAGCTTGGGAAAAAACCCGTCGTGGAGAAGCAATCAAGAGGAGAAAATGTGGAGAAAAACCGGACGGGCACGTCCGTGGATGTGCCCACAACTAAGAATGACGGGCGAAAGCCAGGAGCGTCTGCAAATGCGCCCGCTGAGGCACATACCGCTGACGCGGGACGCGTTAGCATCCCAGGCTTCCACCTCGTTTTGTTTGACCCTCTATGTACACTCAGCACTAAAAAGCCTATAACATGAGATCTAGGGCTCCGATTGAGGTGTTGCAAAAGGCGTTGTGTCCGTGTTGACAACATGGACACACCCAAACCATAAAATGCCTTATCAAGGCCCAATATAAGGTGAGAACAACCCTTAGACTATGATAGTGGCGCAGGGCCACTATTGTAAACCTGATGATACCAAGGCCCAGTTAGGACCTTAGGACACCCATAGGCATGGGGATGAACCCTTAATGCCTAAGTAGTGAGATTAACTACTCTAAAACCTATAGAAATAGGCCAAACTAACCTTGTTCCCCTAAACTATGTTCGGGAGCGTACGTGAAAAAAGAGGCTTGCGTGACCAAACTAAGTAGGTGCTCTATCGGTACTAGACTTTTTACAAGAGCCATCATCGTTTTGAGAATGCATGTTTTAAGTATACGTATATGACTTGTTTAGCATGACTTATTTTATGACTTGTTTAATCTTATAAACGAATTCAGCATGCATATGACAAATACATTATGCATAGACATGTTTTGCAAACAATTGCATATATTGCATGATTTGTGAGCATTGAGTTCTTGAAAAATTGCATGTCCTTGAGGGTTACCAAAAGACGCTAGAGTGCCCAAAAGACGCTAGGTAAGCAGTTGTGAGGGCCAGGCAGTTGTGAGGGACCCAAAGGGGACAGGTTTTGAAAAAGATGTTTTTTCTTGTTTGATCTTATATGATTTGGGCTAATAAGCTCGTGGGTGCTATGCCGAGAGGTCTGGGTTGGCCTCCAGCCTCTACTACTATTAGGTGGAATGGGTACCACGCCCAAAAAGGGCAATGTCCCTACGTCGACTGCATGTGGTACAGGGGGCTACCACTGGTGTCATGGCACTGGGTCGATGTGTCATATGCCCCATGGAGGCTATGACCGAGTGTCCCCAGGTTCCTGGGGACCACACGGCAGCGAGGTCGTGGGCATAGTGGGCCCTATGGTTTGAGGATTTACTTGCATTGCATATGGCATGACATGAGGTTGGTCGACCATACCATGAGTTGGATTCAGTGGAGCATCTTATGCATATCATTATGTTATGATATATATATATATATGATACTTTCGACTTGGATTATGTGATTTCTTTAAGTCATCAGTATTCCTATTCGGCAATGGTTTTTAATCTCGATATTGAACTTGAGTGTTCAAACATGCACATGTTTTGAAAGAGCATATGATTTTAAACATAGTATGCATTGTAAAACTAGTAGTGATGGACTCCTACTGAGTATAGTATATACTCACCCAATCCTCAACATTTTTTAGACACAAAGTAAACACTTAAGGATAGAGTACGCCTGTCACAGAAGACACCCAGATTAAGTGCAAGTAAGTAAACCCCTACCTTATCTTTCAATGTTACTTGATTGTAGATTACTCTCTATAGCTGAGGCTGTGACTAACACTTTCTTGGGAATAGAATCAATTTAAAACTATGCCATGGATAGATACTTTGAAAATGTGTTTTGACACTCGGGGTTTTTATACGAAAGATTGTTTTCCAAAATAAAAAGATTTTCATGCATTCCATATTTATAAAACAAGAGATCTTACCTTTTCATCAAATTTGCATCATATAAAACCTGGGTCATCACAATGTTTTGGCATGATGAAATGCCAGGTAATTGTATATTACTAGTATTTCCCAATAAGGGAAATTCCTAGTATAGGACTAGCTGAAATACTAATTTCTCATAGTGGAAAGAATTGATCAGCTTGGCTGGGAATGTCATTTGACTACTTTCATAAATTTGATGGATTTATCAACGTATAGTATGTATGTATAAGGATGTACATATATTACAAAGTAATGAGTTTGATATTGTAATGCCTGAGCAATTTACACTATTTTTAATGAAAATTGGACATTCTATAGGAAATAAACTGAGTTAAATGTTTCACTTTATTTAAAATAGTAAACAAATGAATTTGTGAGGAAACTTGATACGATTAGATTCTACTCAAAAAATGGAATCTAACGCCTCAAAAATCACCCAAAACGGAGTTCGTATGAAGAAGTTACGGCTGTTTAAAGATAGGGGCATTTCTGTAAATTAAATAGAAAAATGAAAAAACGAAAAAGGACGAAAACACAGGGGGCCGTTTTGATAACGGCACCCCCTATCCTCTTCCTCCTCAGACTTCTCTAGAAACCCTCAAATCCTGAATTTTCCAGAGAAGTCTGGCACCGCCATTGAGGGGCACCGCCTTCACCCCTTTATAAAAACCCCATCTCCCCTCTCCAAAAACCATGTTTTCTGGCATTTTTTCGAGTTGTTTGAGACTGGGGTTTCCGACAAAAACCGAAAACTGGAAACCCGTCCTTCTATGTTTTCCGGCAACGGCCCCATTCCTTTACCCATCTCCCCATTCCCCTTTTCTTCATCTGGTCACAACGGAACGATGGGATTCCCCCTTCATTGAGTTTTCTCGGTGGCATGGGGTTTTCAGAACCGGAACGGAGGACTACCAGGCGGGGGGAGTGCCATCATCGGCTGCCCAGGTAAGCTGTCCTTCCCTTCCACTTCCCCAGGTAAAAACCAGGCCGGACCTAGCGTTTTTCGGCCAAAAATTGTAGAACCTAGGACCGGACCAACGAGGGAGACGATCCTGGGCATGGTGCATGATGCACACCCGACTGAGCCCATTGACGAACCCCAAGCAGGCCACTATGCACGAGGGCACGTGACTGTGTATGGGCGTGGCCTCAGTGGGTCCCAGGCACAGTCCAGGTTCGACCGGGATGCATGGGGGGCCCGGGAGCCAAGGCACATTTCGACTACGCCAAGGTGTGTTCACACGAGGTCATCTAGGACACGCGTCATAGCGCTTCTCTTAGGCATGCTTGTGCACGTGCGAACACTGTCCCAGGTGCGGCCTTCGGGTACGTGCGCGACATGAGGCACGGGTCCTAGCTCGACGAGGATGCACAGGGTGCCCTGTGAGCTGAGATGCACCATGCTACAAGGTGCGTCCGTGTGATGATGCACGTCATAGCGCATCACTTGAGCATGCATGTGCGTATGCAAAATGCGGTCTCTGGCACGGCCTTTAGGTGCACACGCATGTGAGGCGGTCGCGGTTCAACCAGGATGCACGGGTGTCCTGGGAACTGGGACACGCAGACCTAATGAGACTTTAAAATTAGGATCATAGGACCATTTATAGAATTTAACTATTGAATAAGTAGGTCCATATTATAGGATCTAGCCTGACAATCAATTAGGCAGTTTAACTATTGAATAGTAGATCCACACCATAGGATCTAGCCTGACGAATGAATTAGGCAAGGACCTTAGAACCAATAGGCAGAACTAGCAATCTAATGTCTAAATAGAGTGAAATTAATGAGGACTCCTTGTATCCATTCATACTCAGGAGTTTATAAATGAGACCCAGGGACGGGTTAAAGTGATAAAGGACGCGACTCCAGGAGACTTTGAGGTAGGTACTCTATCGCTACTAGACTTTTTAAAAGAGCCATGATTGTTTTGAGAATGCATGTTTTAAGTATAAGAATATGACTTGTTTAGCATAACTTAATTCACCGTACATATGATAAATGCTTTATGCATAGATATGTTTTGAAAATAATTGCATATACATTATGCATAGATATGTTTTGCAAATAATTGCATATACATTATGCATCGATATGTTTCACAAACAAATGCATATATTGTATGATTTGTGAGCATTGAGTTTTTGAAAGATTGCATGTCCTTGAGGGTTACCAAAAGATGCTGGAGTGCCCAAAAGACACTGGGTAGGCAGTTGTGAGGGCCAGGCAGTTGTGAGGGACCCAAAGAGGACAGGTTTTGAAAAGAGGTTTTCGCTTGTTTGATCCAATATGATTTGGGCTGATAAGCTTGTGGGCACTATGCCGAGAGGTTTGGGTTGGCCTCTAGCCTCTACCACTATTAGGTGGATGGGTACCACGCCCAAAAAGGGCAACGTCCCTACGTCGACTGCATGTGGTACAAGGGCCTATCACTGGTATCACAGCACTGGGTCGACGTGTCATATGCCCTTTGAGGCTATGACCGAGTGTCCTCAAGTACCCGGGGACCACACGGCGGCGAGGTCGTGGGCATAGTTGGACCCTATGGTTTGAGGATTTATTTGCATTGCATATGGCATGACATGAGGTTGGTCGACCATACCAGATATTCATGAGTTGGATTCAGTTGAGCATCTTATGCATATCATTATGTTTATGATATATGATACCTTCGACTTGGATTGTGCTATTTCTTTAAGTCGTCAGTATTCCAATTTGACAGTGGTTTTAAATATCGATATTGAACATGATTGTTTGAACATGCACATGTTTTTAAGAGCATATGATTTTAAACATAGCATGCATTGTAAAACTAGTAGTGATAGACTCTTATTGAGTATAGTATATACTCACCCTATCCTTAACATTTTTCAGGATAGTTCCACTTACAAATAGATGACGCCTCAGGAGATATTAGTGCTACGAGCAAGTGAATAAACAAAGGAGACAACTATACATGTGAGTAAACTCTCTACCCTTTGGACATGTATTTATTTACAGTTCGGCTGTGTGTTGTGACTGGATAGACCTGGGGAAAAACATTTATGATTTCTGAAGTTTTTCAAAAAAAACTGCTTTGATTGTTGTGAAATCAATTGACGCTCGGGGTTTTCAAAATGAGTTTAAAACTAAAGAATTTCCGCTGCATTGCATGGTTTTTATAAAATGGTTTTCAAATAGGGATGCATCCCGCCATAGGAAATTTAGATCTTGCATTTAAAAATGCATGAAAAAACCCGGGTCGTCACAGATATATGAGATGTTTATGAATAACGGGATAATGAAGTATTAGAATTACACTGTCAAATTATTATGCTTCTTGTATCCCCTACCAAGCATAGCTTGCTCAGATATTGCAAATGTTTGAATGTTTACAATATCTCAGATACAGAGAAGGAGAGTTAGGACCTCAAGACTGAAGAAGACTTGAAGAGAATAATCATCAGGGTATACCCCTTGATGACATGTATTTTGTTTTGTTTGATTGTATTATATTATAATGAGAGTTTCATTGTATGGTGAGATTTGAGTTTTGGATTATGTAATTTGGACAAGTATTGTAATGGATTTGGGCTATACTGTGAACTAGTGGATGGATTCTGGAAATTTATAAAAGCATATTCCTTCAATGGAATTTTACCTTGTACAAAAATTCTACTTATGTTATGTATGAAG
The DNA here is from genome assembly GCA_035236585.1 of Warburgia ugandensis. Classification (NCBI taxonomy): domain Eukaryota; kingdom Viridiplantae; phylum Streptophyta; class Magnoliopsida; order Canellales; family Canellaceae; genus Warburgia; species Warburgia ugandensis. The sequence goes on from CP141128.1 coordinate 44,479,512, forward strand.
TGATGACTTGGGTTTTTCAAAACAAGTTCTAAAGAAAAGAATTTTTGCTGCTTTGCAAAAAAATTTTACTACTAAGGGCCCCTATCTTTGAAAAATGTATTACAAAATGTGTTACAAAAACCCGGGTTGTCACAATAAGCCATACAAGCTACTCAAGCCTTGAAGTCAAGTATTGAAGCCACTAAGCCATCAAGACAAGGAGTAGTGCCACTTGGAGCCACATGATTGAAGCATCAATTCAAGCAACTTTCCTTTTTCAAAGTGTAATCTTTAGGGATTTTTGAGAAAAAATTATAAAAGGTAGGATGATCATGCAGTAAGGGAACCATCAAGAGAGAGAAATCCACTTTCCTAACCCATTTCCCATACCTAATCTACCATTCATCCTAGGGTTCCATGTTTTTAAGTCAAGAAAGGAGCCACCATCCAAGAGGAGAATGCCCCCATTTGCTTAATTTGCAAAATCAAGTGGTTTCTTAATTAGAAAACCCTAGATCAAAGTCTCTACAAACATGTAAAAAACTTAGGTTTTCTTCTAAATTTTCCTATTTACTTTATTTTCTATTTTCCCACTCTTCCCACTATTCAAATTTCATCCAATTAGCAGGGTATAGATCCACTTTTCTTCCAAGAAAAATGATGCGTGCCCCATCAAAAATTAGTAACCAATCAGCTCATCACCTCCTATCTCTTCCATGTCATCATTATGACATAATCCCTACCTAAATTTCCTCCTCCAAAATCCTCCTAACCTTCCCCATTCAATACCATACCCTAAAGACACTTTTATCATGGATTCACTCATTCCTAAGTTAGGAAACCACTCATCTATATATACTCCCATGGTTCAAACAAATTTTCCAAGTAGAGGTAGGTGAAACCTTAATTCATAGCTCTCTTTGCTGCTTTGCTACTGGGCTTTAGAAATTCTTTGGTTTTCTAGTTACTTTCTTGGTTAATTGCTCTCCAATTCAAGTTAGTAGTTTACTTGTTTTGATTTAGTTTCATTACTCTAAGTTTTCCTTGTTTTATTCCTTAGATTACATGCAATTTTCTAACCTTCAATTCCCCTCCTTTCTTGATTCAATTATTTATTTTTGTTGGTCAACAAAGATTTAAGTTACTTATTGTCTAGTAGTGATATCCAATAGAAAGACTAGTTTAGGAATTATAAATCCCCTCTTGAATTCCAACTTTTTTTTCCTTATTCACTACTTTAGTTTAGGTCTATTTTCCCTTAGCAAGTTCACACTTTTAGCCTTCCTTTCTCTTAATTCCCTTCTTGTGTTTATTTGCATGAAAATATAATTTAGATTGGGAAATTTAAATTGATGTTTTTTGTATTTTAGATATGATTTTGCAAGCTTAAATAGTATGCAATTTGAAGAATTTGTAGATAGTTTTATGCTCATAATTATAGTGTAATTGGAAAGTGAATTAATAAAGTGTTGTGTAAATTATTGTTATAAAATGTTTCTTTCATCAATTTATTTAGATCTAGATTTTTTAATTTCATAAATATTGTGGTTTCAATTGCTTGATGTTCTTAAGTAGTTGACATGTAGATTTTTTCTCCTCTTAATTTTGTGCTATGTTTCCAACCATCTAAACACTTATTTGCTTGAATCCTTAGGAAACTATTTAGATTTTCATGGTTTTTATTATATCCATTAATTATTGTTCATGGTATTTCACTTTAGATTCATCAATTTGGTCACTTTTGCATCCTAGAACCATGTGTATAATCCATGGATCATGCGCATGTACTAGGTCACTTCCCTTTTTAGTTTTTTGCTTAGTTTAGTTGCTTCATGTAATTTTAGTAGCAGCTAATTCATTGTTTGCATCATTTAGAAAATTTCCTTTTTTATTTTTGGAAATTTCCATCTTTTGGATGTCTTAGGATTAAAAAGTGTTAAATATAGGAATCTTCTTTAATTGTATTTCCATTCACATGCATGTGTCTAATTTTTTGTTAAATCTAGTTAAATCTCATTAGTTACTTGTTTTTACATGTTTTTTTAGTATTATAAAATTTCCTAAATTATTTTTAGAAAGTTTCTAATTCTAGTTTAGGAAAGTGTTAAGTTAGGAAGTTTCTATTTTGGTAGTTTCTTTTGTTTATATTTCCTAGATTAAATCATGTTTATTTTGCATTAGTTTCCTTTAGTTAAATGCATGTTAGTTAGGTTAGTTTCTAATATTATTGTTTAGTTTTAATTTTTAGAAAGTTTTTTTTTAATTTTAGTTTCTAATTCGATGCATGTTTTCTTCTTAATTTGTTTTAATTTCCTAGTCTAATCATATCTATATCTCTTTAGTGGAAGTTAACCTATCTAAATAGAATCTAATCCATTGAAAATATATGAGATTCCTTGTGAGATTGACCTTGCTTACATGAAAGTACTACATTAATTTGTGCACTTGCGTGTAATTTTAACGCTACATCAAGATTTTGGCACCATTGTTGGGGAATCGTGATGAATTTGTAGTTGGATTCTCATTTGGATTATTTAACTTTAGTCATAGTTATAGGTTGCATTAGCTTAGGATTTTTTTGTCATATCTACATATTTTGCTAATTCCACATAAATTGATCCATCTTACTTGTTTTGTGAAAGAGGAATTCACAAAGGAGATGCGACTATCCTATGGACCAAAGCTTCATCAAATTTGATTGTTCTCTTAGATTAGTTTTTGTTTTTTTTTCCTTTTGAGTGAACTTGTAGTGAGGTCACATTGTAACTTGAAATTCATTTATTTCAATTTTAAATGGGTTGTATTAATATTCGGTAGTGATGGGTGAGTAGGCTCAAACTTGATCTTCATCAAAAACCCAACTGTAAGTTTCCCTCACTCTCTTTTACTTTCTTAATGTAGTTGTATTTAGTGTAATTTACATATTGGTTGGAAGTGTAACCCATTCATATTAATTGTTGCATCTTATTTAGGGTTGTTGCATTAGAGAGTACCTATCTAACCCTTGGTTGGATATTATATAGGTTGCATTTGTTTGCTTTCTTATATTTGCAATGCACATTTACTGCTTTATGGTGGAGGGAACATAATGTTAGTAAGGGCCTCATAGGAACCCTCATAAGATAAGGACTAGATTCCATCACCAGATCCTTGGCCCACCCCACTTAGGAAATCAAATCAATTCCTTGTATGCTTGCAATCCCACTCATTAATCATAATTTAAAATCAAGCAACAAGAGAACTAGGGTTTTGATCTCATAGGACCCTCTTTGAAAGAGGTTATCTATTATCACTCTAGTTTCCCATGAACTTTGTGGTTCTAGTGGAATCCAAAATTCAAGTGATTTTCCCACACCTTTTGTTGATGATTCTTGGGATCTAAATGCCTCCTTCCATGAGAATTGTAGTAACCACCTTGGTAGCACCTAACTAGTAAGCAAAAGTCAAGTCTAGATTAAAGGAGGAGCTGTCTAGCTTAAGGTTAAAAGCTACAACCTCACGAATTAACAATGATCAACAAGACATCACCTTAGTGTTAGGAATTTGTTTGCTTGCATAGCATATAGAGTTAGGTGTCTTTTAGATTTAGGTTGCATCATTTAGCTAGGTTTCATTATAGAGCATGCAAGGACGTGGATAGCAAAATACTACACTAGTACCATTAGATCCTGAGATTGAATGTACTCATAGGCAAGGGTTAAGAAATCAACTTCCTAACCCCAGGGCAGACCCACCAATTGAAGTTGAGCATAAGGCTAATAAAGATTTCTATGTGCCACTACAATTAAATACTCCATCATGCATCACTTTACCACCCACAAATGCAAACCATTTTGAACTTAACCTGAAGTCATTTAGTTACCCCAACATTCTATGGTTGTGATAGAGAGGATCCATAAGTACATATCGAGGAGTTTCTTGATTTTTATGCCACATTTAAATTTCAAAATGTTTTGGATGATTCTATTAGACTTAGGTTGTTTCCCTTTCATTTAAAGCTAATGCCAAATCATGGTTGAATTCTTTAGAGGTTCGTTCCATTGCCACATGGGACCATTTGTCTTGGAAGCTTCTGAAGAAATTCTTTCATGTCCATAAGACTATTGCCCTTCAAAGGGAGATCATTAAATTTTCAGCAAAAGATGATGAGTAATATTATGACTGCTGGGAGAAATGGAATGAATTACTGTAGAAGTGCCATCGTAATGGATTTGAAAAGTGGCAGCATATTCAATATTTCTATGAGGCATTAACACCTTAAAATAGACAAATGGTAGATGTAGCTAGTGGAAGAGCCCTCATGATAAAAGAATGAAACATACGACTAGGAATTTTTCCAAACTTTAACCAACACAATTCCTAGAAATGGGACTATTCTAATAGGAGAGAAAGAAATACTCAACCTCAAAGGAAAGGAGGCCTGTATGAAATAAAAATGACATTAGATATGTCATATAAGCTCAATTCCTTGATTGAAAGAATGTGTAAGCTTGAATCCTTGCCTAAAAGATTTAAGAAACTTGAACACATGTTCCAAGCCTTCATGGCTTTGAATACACCCACAAAACCTCAACAAGAGGTTTGTTCTATCTATTATAGCCCAACACAATTAACTTCAGCCTATCAATCTAATAGTGTATACATTGAAAATCTTTTGGAATAAGCGAATGCTCTTAATGCATGTAATCACTTTTACTAAATTGAGAGAGAAATTGATTAATTTGTAAATTTATATAGAATTAACTATATTAAATGTTCTATTTTAATTAAAATATGAAACAAAGGAATTTGTGAGAAAAATTTTAGATTTTATGCTCAAAATGGAATCCAATGCCTCAAAGAACGCCAAAAACGGAGTTCGTATGAAGAAGTTATAAGTGTTGAAAGATGGAGGGCATATCTATAATTTGACTGTAAAACAACTAAGACCCGAAAACACAGGGGGCCGTTTTACTAACGGCACCCCCCAAGGTCATCCCCTACCTTTAGCCACCAACTTCCAACACTGCCTTTACAAGGCTGCGCCAGAAGAAATGGCGGCATTGCCATTGGGCAGCATCGCCCTCATCCTCTATAAAAAGCCCTCTTCCCTCCCACTCCAATCACCATTTCTCCTCCACCTTCTCCGGCTATTCAAGCAAAGTTTCCAGCAGCTAGGGTTTTAGCTCGGAGAAACTACACCTCCAGCAATGGGCATCTCTCTAGACCACCCAGGTAAGCCCCCCACTCTTTCCTCTCTAATTTCCCCTTCTCCCTGGTCTAGATCCACGCTAGATCTGGGCTTTCCCGACTGAGAAAACACCAAAGAAGACGGGTTTCCTCTGAAACCTGTCGAAATCAAATTGTCACGGGAACGCACCCTGTGACGCACATGCGGGATGCGCTCCCTGGGGTGGTCCCTGCGCGTGCGTCACATGTGAGCAGAGTCCCAGGAACCATGGCGCGCGGGGCCTACATGGACGAATCTAGTTTGTTCGTGACGTTGCGACACTAAAAATGCAATTACAGGGGCTGTAGGACTCCGATTGACGATCTGAAAGAACCGTTGCATCCATATTGATGATGCAAACCTAATGAGACTACAAAAGTGAAGGTTAAAGGCCTATTTAGTATGACTATAGCTTAAACACTATATGGATCGCATAGATCTACAAGATTAAAGATGATCTAACTTCATAGATTGATTTGTTGGGTCTATTAGGAGACCAATATGCCTAGATCTAGTCTAAGTTACACACATCCACCTTGAATTTATAGATCTAACTGTCCAAATTAAGTACAGACCTGTTCTAGGCATCAGGACAGGCGACTTGGGAGATCTAACCATTCAATTACATGATTTTGATGACGTGAAAGAGATTAAAGGCAATCTAATCATTAGATGTTAGTACTATACATAAGATCTAGCCCGGAGACGCACTAATCGATGACCTAAAAGGTAGATCTAGCCATTAAGCTATAATTCTAATTACTAGATAGAAAATGATATTTGCATCCATATTATCCATTAATATCTAGGGTTTCAGAAAAATGATTCCGGGTCGAGTAGTGAGGGATGCTACTCCAGAGACATTGAGGTACTACATTTTTAATGCATGTCTAAAATGTACTTGATTTGTAGGTAGTCTGGTACTACTAAGTCTTTAAATGCATCTTAAACTCTGTCTTGCCTTTATTACAGTTTTTAGCATGCTTTTGAGATATGATGTTCTTCTACAAGTATGCGGAAATGTCTTCATGTTTTATGACTTTGAATGAGATATCAGCATGAACTAATTTTATGCATTGCTCGCATATTTTGAAAATAATTGCATTTGGATTATTTGGATTATTGCCTATCCTTGAGGGTTGTCAAAAGATGTTGGAGTGCCCAAAAGATGCTGGTTAGACAGGTGTGAGGGCCAGGCAGTGTGAGGACCCAAAGAGGACATTGAGAATGATTGCATAAATTGCATGATTTGTGATTAATGAGATTTGGATTAGTTATATATGCTTTTTGGGCTATGGAGCCTAGTGGACACTATGTTAAGAGGTTGTTATGTACAGGGTTGGCCTCCCGGTCTCTACCACCAAAGGGTGGATGGTATTGCTGCCAAAAAGGCATTGTCCCTTCCCTAACTACAGTGGTAAACAGGGAGGACCACTAAAGGTGTTCACAGCACCCTTTCGGGGACATCCATAGTCGTCGTGGAGGCTATGATGAATTCCAGCTGTATATTGAGCATGAGCATAGTGACCCTATGATTTCAGTGTCATTGATATGCATATAGCATTGACATGGTCGTATACGAGTACTCATGACCAGTTGGTGTAACGTGTACGCCGAGAGACTCATGTGCATGATACTAGCATATGCTTAAATGATGACTATTTTAATAGTTTTCTAATTATTATATTTTAATCATGATTTGATATGTTTGCCGAGATCTTCTTGCATGAATCTATTGATTTATATTTTATGATTTTGGTCATATTTATATCGTTGAGTACTAGATTTTAGTAAAAGTATCCATGGTTGAGTTTGCATCAATGAGCTTATGTTTTATGCACAAATATGCATGTTTTGTGATGACCCGGGTTTTTGTAACACGTTTTGTAATGTATTTTGAAAGGCAGGGCCCTTAAGAGTGTAAAAAAATTTTGCAAAACAAAGCAGCAGAAATTCTTTTCTTTAGAACTTGTTTTGAAAACCCAAGTCACCACTTCATACATAACATAAGTACAATTTGTGTACAAAATAAAATTCCATTAAAGGAATATACTTTATTAAACTCCAGGATCCATCCAGTGGTTCACAGTACAGCCAAATCTAGTACAATACTTGTCCAAATTACATAATCCAAAACTCAAGCTCACCATACAATAAAACTCTCAACAAAGAAAAATACATGTCTTCAAGGGTATACCTTGAAGATTATTCTCTTCAAGACTTCTATCATCTTCAGCTCCTAACTCTCCTTCCCTGTATCTGAGATATTATAACAAGTACAATATCTCAGCAAGCAATGCTTGGTAGGAGATTCAAAAAACATAACATTGACAATGTAATTCTAATACTTCATAATCCCATTATCCTTAAACATACTCTTTACTTTGTAAGTTTTGTATATCTATATACACACATACCCTTCATGGGTAAACCAGTTAAATTTGTGAAAGTAGTCAAATATAATTCCCAACTAAGCTGATCAATTCTCTTCGTTTTGAGAATTTAGTATTACAGCTAATCTTATACTAGGAATTTCCCTTCTTGGGAAATATTGGTAATATACAATTCCCTAACATTTCATTATGCTACAACATAAGGCATTTCCATATGCCTATTCTCATATGCATCATAGTGCAAAATAATCAGAAAGGTTGTTATGCTGCAGTCTAATCCGTACTAGCATGCTTGGATAACTGCCCTGTTCACCACTAATACCACGATGGAAAATATTATGACACTGCCCGTATGGGGGGGCAAGACTTTCAAAGTGGTGGCCTTCCCATAATTGCCACCACCCGACCTTTAACCTCTCTTAGGGCAAGGTATCATCACATCATCAAATTTCAAGGAGCGGGTGGCCAAACCCTCATAACTCCTCTAGCAATAGCATTCCCCTAGGCTTATGCCTATTAAAACAAACTCACAAGCCTCCAAGCTTGTATGTAAAATAGATTTCATATATATTAGACTATATGTCTGTTTACTTAGGGTTGAAATATTTTCTAATTCCCTATTCACTTATAGTTTAGTCCTTAACCATCTTATATGTGTTTGGTTGGATCATAAGGTTTTCAAGAGATTTAATACAAGTATTAACATTACTCTTGTCAACATAAAATCATGAGTACAATCATGTATATCTCATGTAAATGCATTCATCAAATCCTCCTACCTTTAAGGATTGATCTCTTTTCCCCAATCTTCCATGATCCTGACTGATGTATGTAATCTGTACATCCACACATATTGTCAATATATAAATTATGAACAATCCCATTGATCACTAGATCTAATGTTTAGAATGATCTTTAGATCATTCATATCTAAGTTTTTTTTTCTATCTCTAAGTCTTTGTATGTCCATCTCCTTGATCTTGATCTTTCATAGATCCATTGATTGACAATCCACACATGTTGATAAAGATCAAGGTCTTAGATCTTGTATCATCTAGTTCTTCTTTAATCTAAGTTCAGTTATTGGATCATCCCTATAGAGGATGATCTTGGTTTTCTTCCTTGAATCATCTTTGATCAAGGGTTTGGATTATCTAATCTAATGAACTATAACAAGCATACTAATAAACATGCATACTCAATATAATATAGTATTCTTATTCTTATTGTTCTTGATCATCCAAGATCTAATGGATCTTGTTTGATCATTCTTATCTTACTTACTGTTTTTATTAAGGTTAGGTAATTTACTAACCTTTTATGCTCTTATTATTATTATTCAACCAGTTACTATGCTGGTTGAAGGTAGCTTATTCAAGCCTAAATCTAGACTGCTCCTCTTATTTCCAATTGGCTAAGGCTTACTAGTTGAATGGGTGAACACAAAGTGGTTACTTCAATCCTCATGTAATGAGGCGTTTAGACCTCACAAACGTCAACAGAAGGTAGGGGAAGAGCGAGGCTCTATTAGATAACCCCCTTAACCACTATGTTCATCATTCACTAGAATGACCATAGCTCAACCTTTCATAAGGTTCCTATAAGCATGTTTACCCTAAGTACTCTTTCTAATGGATTTTAATTAAGTCCATGAATATTTATAATGTTATTCATGGGGTTTATTATTCTTTTCCTAGTTTGGGTCAAGGATTTGATAATCCTTATATTTTCCTACTAACTAGAGCCCTTACTAATTAAGTCCAAAGTACTCCATTCTTATTTGTGTCATGAAACTCTACTTTCTCATTAGATTACATTTTTGATGCTTTATGCTCTTTATCTCATAACAAGTAGATTTACTAATAACATTTAACCATAAATGAATTATAAATTCAAAGCATAAAACTACATAATTTAACATTTAGTGATAATGAGGCAAGGTACTTAAAATTACTATAACATGATTTCCAACTAATATACCTTAATAACTCAATTTAAACTAATATGGACTTAAGGTATAATCTCATACTGTAGTATAAACTTATATGAAATTCTAACATTGTCCTAAGTTAGAATGGCATAAAATCATACTAAAGTGCCCCTAAGATAATTAAATCTAGCAGCAATGAAATCACATATCATGTTAAAGTCTAAATGTTATACTAGCATGCTTTATAACATAATCATATTTAAAATGCTATTATATAAAATGAAACTAATTACATTAACATTTTTAGAAACCTTTACTTATGATCCAGCCATTAGATCTTAGATCTTTTCCTTTGATTAAGGGTATTAGTTATATTTAGGGGATTTTCTTTATTAAAGTCCAAAGATCATTTTGATCCATTTTTGTCATAATCCATCCATGATTTCTTGGATTTCATTATATCAACATTCATTTTATCCATCCCAATGATCTGATCACACTTGATCTCATTGATCTAGTGGGTCCCTTTGTATTTTTAGGGTTTTTCTACCATAATGGGTGGATCCCTTAATATATCTCAGATATGTCCAAATAAACTATAGATCTCACTTTATTTCATTAGTATATCATTAGTAAAACACATTTCCAAGATCTGATCATCTCAGATCTTGAAGATCTAGGTAATTGGAAACTTATTTATTTAATACAAAAAGTTTTATTATATAATTTATAGATTTTATCATTTCATCAGAAAATAGATGTTTCAAGCTTTCCATAGCTTCTTTCCGATCTCAATTTGGAGTTCAGATGACTCCAGAATGTGCTTTGGAAGTTCACAGTCCTTCTTAGGGCCTAGATTTGATCTGGGCCCAAGGAACGGACGGCCTAGATTAGTCAGGCGGAATGAGTCGATTCGTCCGGCTCGTCCGCTTCAATGAAATTCAGAAGCGCCCTCACGGGGCGCCCATGGATGCGCGCGGGACGTCGTCCATCTGATCGAGAGATCGGACAGTCCGTTTGGACCATCCAATCAATCCCTTCTCAATTGAGGCACCAAACCTTATCAGATCATTGTGAAAATTCTACCCTAGGGGTTTTGTACCCTTCTAAATCTATTGGCGTAGTCAAAATTTTCATCTGAGCACTCTATAATCCTGAATTAAGGGTTATGTTATTACTTTATTTTTACCTTTTTTATTACCAAAATAAATTACAGTAAACTAAAAATTACATAAAGCAGTAGTAAACAACTACATAAAGCATTCCCACCTCTTGATTTGAGAAAAAATGGTGTTTATGTGTCCAATTTAAAAGAAATACCCTTTGATGAAGATATGGCCCAAGATCCACCTTTCTTGCAAATTCCCATTGTTTGAACCGTTGCATCTTGAAATTGCTTTGGGGGTTTTGTAGAATAGATATGGTGGGAAGTTTTGGATGGTAGAATTGATGATATTAGATCCGGAACAGAGTGCCTAATTGATTTTAGGTCTCTTGTTCCAATCTAAAAAGAAAAAAGAAATTGAAAAGAGAGATATCTCTTGAAAATTTTGGGTTTTTAGGGAGGGTTCTAGGTCTAATTTTTCAGGGAGAGTGAAGAAAATTTCATGGAGATTTTATGAGAATTTTTGGAGGGTTTTTGGGGTTGTATTTGTAGGCATTTTGGTCTTTTTTTTTCATGATTATAATATTTAATTTTTTATTATTAAATGGCATGAAAGTCTCCCATGCTCCATTTTTTCTTCCCCATGATCCATTTTTCCTCTCCAAGACTAGCTAGTGTTTGTTGACCCATGACTTCACGTGGGCTTCTCATAAGATTCATTTTTGGGTCTCTTGTGGGCCCCATGTGGGCCCCACATGGTGTAAAAAGACCATTTTGCCATTTATGTATAAAATTTTGGGTTTTATTTCCATGATCTCAGATTTGAGTGTACTTAGTGGCATTGGATTCGTATTTCTCAGTACATTCTAAATTTTGATGTCTCATATTTTGAGTTTTGGGAGATTTTGATTTTTAGGTAAAATTACTATTTTACCCTTTTGTCCAAGAAATGAAGAAACTTAAGGATTTTTCATCCAAATTCAGAATTTGTCGTGCTTACAGTCATTTTGAAGGGTTTGCTAAGTTTAATTTCAATTGTACATGTATTATTATTTTATTATACTTTTATAAAAAGTATATTCTAAATAACCCTAATATTTCAGCCTGAAATATATAAAACTCAACTTTATTGATTTTCTCAATCAATTTTAAAAATTGTGGTTATTACATGTTTACACAAAAATAAATCACTGATGTTTTACATGACAAAGCGCCTTGAATTATGCATGTTGCCTATCGTGTTTTCAAAATAGTTGTATCAGATCACCTATTGAGTACGAGTAATACTCACTCAAATATATTATTTTTACAGATTTAGTCCAAAAAGGATTAGAAGAAACTCCAGGACATGTTAGTGTCATGATCAAGTAAATGAAGAAGAGACAAGTATGAATGTAAGTAAACTCTTTACCTCTTTGGACATGTATCTGTACTTATTACAGTTGGGCTATGAGCTGCGACTGGATAGACATGGGAAGACATTTATGATTATAGTAATTTTCAAAACTACTTTGTTTGTTATGAAAGAAAATGATGCTCAGGGTTTTCAAAATGAGTTTAAAACAAAAAAAAATTCAGCTGCATTGCATTGTTTTTCTAAAAATGTTTTCAAATAGGGATGCATCCCGCCATAGAAATTAGATATTGCATTTAAAAATGCATGGAAAAACCCGGGTCATCACAATGCATATCTCAATCCTAGTAATAATTCTTTTTCTAAGACCTATAATCTATGGATGGTCTACACATCCTAACTTATCATGGTCAAAGAACAATTATCAAGGAGGATCATCTATGAACCCTGTACTTAGAAATTTCTCAGAATTTCTTCTTCACAACCACCACTAGTTTTTCAACTACCTCAAAAAACACAAAAACCATCACTTGAGGATAATATACAATATATCATGAACAAACCTAATGAAAATAGCAAAGCCTTGCATCAAACCTTGAATGAGAGTTAACAAAATATCATCAAGTTAGAAAGGAAAATGGGTCACTTGTCTATTTATTTAAGTGAAAGGGAAAAAGGAAAGTTTCCCAGGTGGCCTATTCCAAACCATAAGGGCTAGTTAGAAATAAGGTCTAGTTCACAAAGATCTCATGAGCAAGCAAAGTCCATTACAATCCTTAGGAGTGGTAGTCAGGTTGATAATAAAGTAAGGAAGACTAAGGACAAAATAGAGGAGAGAATGAACTAGCTAGAACATAGAAGAAAGATAAAAGATAGAAACCTCTAACTCCATCTAGGCCTATAGCTGAGCCACCTTATGTGCCTAAAGCCCCATGCCCTTAACTACTCCACAAGGCTAAGAAAGTAACAAATTTTAATAAAATAATGGAAGTGTTTAAACATATGCAAATTAATATCCCGTTAATCAAAGCTAATAAGGATATTTTTGCTTATGCCAAGTTTCTTAAAGAGCTCTGCACTACAAAGCAAAAGTTTAAAGTACAAAAGAAAGTCTTCCTCACTAAGCAGGTGAGCTCTTTAATAAAATATGAGACCCTTCTTAAGTTTATAGATCTAAGTGGTCCTACCATCTCTTGTGGCATTAGAAACCATGTCATTGATAGGGCACTACTTGAGTTAGGCATTATTGTAAATTTGTTGCCTTATTCTATCTATAAGCAACTAGGCCTCATTGACCTTAAACCAACCCATACCACTTTGCATTTAGTAGATGGATTAGTTCAGATTCCATGTGGTATGGTCAAATATGTTCTAATATAGGTGGACCAATTTTACTTCCTTGTCAATTTCATTGTCCTGGATGCCCAACTTGTATCAAACCTAATAGTTAGATTCTGGTGATTTATTGGATGTCCATTTTTGGCGATGTCCAACACCATCATCAACTGTACAAATGGTGTGATGCAATTATCTTTCGACAATATGAAAGTCAATCTCAATGTTTTCAATGCTAACCATCGGCATCTAGATCTAGATGATTCACATGTTATAAATTTAATTGAAGGTCTACTTCAAGATGCTAATACAACATCATCTATTGTAGACCCACTTGAGGCATGTCTTACACATTTTAATGGGGCCCTCATGTGGAACCACTTCCTCCATCAGAATCTGTACAAGTCCCATCTATAGAAAAACCACCCACCTTGGTCTTTAAACCTTTGCTTAAAAATCTAAAGTACACCTCTTAGGACTTGATGAAACCTTACCTGTCATCATAGCCTCAAACCTAGATAAGGAATAGGAGGGTAAGTTTCTTGATGTTCTCAAAGAACATAAACCTACTTTAGAGTGGACCATAGCAAATATTAAGGGAATTAGTCCTACTATGTGCATGCATAGAATCCATCTAAAGGAAAATTTCAAACCATCTAAGCAACACACAGAGGAGACTCAACCCTAATATGAAGAAGGTAGTATGAGATAAAGTGCTTAAACTCTTATTTTGGTATTATTTATCCTATATCTAACAGTACTTGGGTTAGACCAGCTCAAGTTGTACCTAAGAAGTCAGGAGTCATGGTAATTAAGAATGAGGATAATGAGTTAATCCCCACTTGAATGACTACTAGGTAGAGAGTTTGTGTTGATTATCAGAAATTGAACTCAGTCACTAGGAAAGACCACTTTCCTTTTCCATTTATAGACCAAATGCTAAAAAGCTTAGCTAAACATAAGTACTACTACTTTCTCAATGGATATTCCACATATAACCAAATTCCTATAGCACCTGAGGATCAGGAGAAGACTACCTTCACCTACTCTTTTGACCATTGTCTACCATTGTATGCCTTTTGGACTTTACAATGCTCCAGCTACTTTTCAAAGGTATATGTTGAGCATATTTTCTGATATAGTAGAGAGAATTCTAGTGGTGTTTATAATTGTTAGGTGTCAGGAAAAGAATTTAGTCTTAAATTGGGAGAAATGTCATTTTATGGTTCAAAATGGAATTGTTTTAGGCCACATTATTTCACATGATGGTTTAAAGTAGACAAAGCTAAAGTTAATTTAATCTCTAACCTTCCTCCTCCAAGGATGGTGAAGGAAATTTGCTCATTTTTATTCTATGCTGGTTTCCATAGAAGATTCATCAAAGACTTTAGTAAAATTACTAAGCCCCTATGTAATTTACTTATGAAGGAGGCAAATTTTGACTTTTATGAAAATTGTATGAAAGCATTTCAACACCTAAAGGCTAAACTTACTTCTACGCCTATTATTCAACTACTAAACTTGAATGTACCATTTGAAATAATGTGTGACATTTCAAACTATGCGATCAAGCCTATGTTGGGGTAGCAGAGATTTCTAGAGGTGTTTATGGCCAATTCTTAGTGTTTGGGTCTACTTTTCATGAATGCCTGCACCACTTGAAACTTGTAATTGCTAGGTGTCAGGAAAAGAATTTAGTGTTAAATTTGGAGAAATGTCATTTTAAGGTTCAAAATGGCATTGTTTTAAGCCACATTATTTCACATAATGGTATAAAAGTAGATAAAGCTACTAAAGTGGATTTAGTCTCTAACCTTCCTCTTCTAAGGATGGTGAAGGAAATTTGCTCATTTTTAGGCTATATTGGTTTCTATAGAAAATTAAGACTTTACTAAAATTACTAAGCCCCTATGTAATTTACTTAAGAAGGAACCAACTTTTGACTTTGATTATAATTGTATAAAAGCATTTAAGCACCTAAAGGTTGAACTTACTTCTATGCCTATTATTCGACTGTCAAACTAGAATGTACCATTTGAAATAATGTGTGACGTTTTCAACTATGTGACCGAGCCTGTGTTGGGGAAGTGCATTGATAAACTTCCCCATATGATATATTATACTAGCAAGACATTCAATGATTCCTAATTCAATTATTCAACTACATAAAAAGAGTTGTCGGTAGTTGCATTTGCATTGGTAAGTTTAGATCTTACTTCCTAGGATCGAGGGTTATAGTATATTTAGATAATGCAACACTTAAAAATCTTCTTTCAAAGAAAGATGAAAAAATGAGGCTGATCCAATGGATACTATTATTACAAGAATTTGATTTGAAAATTCAATACAAGAAAGGTTCAGAAAATGTTGTAACAGGCCACTTATCCAAGCTATTTGTGGAGTCTACTAGTGAGAATGTGCCTATAATAGAAACCATTCCTTATGAACAATTGTTACACATCCCAGTTACCTTGGTATGCATATATAGTCAATTATCTTGTCACGGTTCAAATAACTACTCATTGGTTTAAACAAGATAGAAAAAGATTTATTACCAAGGTTAAACATTTTACTTGGGACGGCTTGTACTTGTTTAAGTACTATCTTGATCAGGTCATTAAGAGATGCACATCAGATAATGAATAGAATAAGATTATCTCCTTTTTCCATGACCATGCATGTGGGAGGCCATTTTAGTTCTGAAAAGACAACTGCAAAGATTTTACAATGTGGTTTTTATTGGCCCACCAGTTTCAGGG
Organism: Warburgia ugandensis; assembly: GCA_035236585.1. Taxonomy (NCBI): domain Eukaryota; kingdom Viridiplantae; phylum Streptophyta; class Magnoliopsida; order Canellales; family Canellaceae; genus Warburgia; species Warburgia ugandensis. The sequence continues at coordinate 44,495,576 of CP141128.1, forward strand.
GTTCACCATCTTACTAGTTAGCATGCGCTAGATATCAACAATTAGGGAGCACAGAGAAAAGGAATATGATGCCCTTAAACCCCACTTTAATAATTTAGCCTCTTGATCTTTTGTACATTGATTTTATGGTACCTTTTCCTAACTCCTTCAGATATCTATTCATCCATGTGGGGGCAGATTATTTGTTAAAATGGGTAGAAGTCATTCTATGTAAAACAAATGACCACAGGGTGGTGGCCAAGTTCTTAAAACAAAATATATTTGCACATTTTGGTACACCTAGGGCCATAATTAGTGATGGGGTAAACTTTTTTGCAACAAAGTATTTGTCATCTTAATGAAGAAATATGGTTTTACTCATAGGATAGCTACCCCTTATCATCCTCAAACTAGTGGATAGGTAGAAGTGTCTAATAGATAAATAAACATATTTTAGAAAAGGTAGCCAATCTAAATAGGAAAGACTAGTCTTTGAGACTTAGTGATAGTTTATGGGCCTATCATATTACATATAAAACTCCTATAGGTATGTCACCCTACCACATGGTCTATGGAAAAGACTATCACTTACTATTAGAATTAGAGCATAAAGCATATTGGGCGATCAAAAAGCTAAATTTTGATCTAGATTCTACTAGCATCCACGGAAAACTCCAGCTAAAAGAGTTGGATGAGTTAAGAAAAGATGTATATGAGTCAGCAAAGTTATACAAAGACAATATGAAAAGCACTCATCATAGACATATCTTAAGAAAGTCCTTTACGCTAGGATAGAAGTTCCTCTCGTATAATTCTAGATTGCATCTATTTTTAGGAAAACTTAAATCACAATGGACTACGTACTGTATATCCTTATGGGGATGTCAAGATAGAACAGGATGGAGAGATCTCCAAAGTTAATGGACAAAGGTTGAAACCCTTTTTAGAGTTGATAAACCTTGAGGTGGAAGAAGTATCACTTAAGGAACGCATATATCAGGACCCACATTAGAAGGTCCAATGATACCTGTATCCATAATCAAAGCAACATTCATCGTTATCATTGTATAAAATATGTCTAGCTGAATATGCTAAACTTAGCACTCATTGGGCAGCAACCCAGGGATTTTAGAGTGTCTCATTGTTCTACATTACCCATTCATCATATAAGTGTCTTATATTTCAAAAGACTGGGACAATGTTTAGTTCAGGTTGGGGGTGTAGACATGCACAAGATTTTTTAGTTTTTCTTCATTTTTTTTTCAAATTTTTTAAGGTCAAAGTTCTTTTACTATGATGAGAATTGGATTGTCAAAAGTTTAGTATTCCCTCTACTTTAATTTGTTAATAGAAAGGCATATAGTTAATTATGTATTTTCTTCATGTCTTAAAGTATTTTATGAAATTTAAATCTCGAAATAAACTTACACACAATGCACAATTCTAGACTGATAGATGGTTATGACTTAGAGACCCTGAGGAAAATTAGTGAAAACCAATATACATTGGGAGTTTTTAGAGATTATCATCTTTCTGAGGATTATATATAATTCCATATTTTCTTTAGTGAAAATTATTTTGAAAGATCCCAATGTTCTTTCTTTTGGTCAATTGTCAAGTATCAAAAAGGTGTATTTACATTATTTCCTAAATATTTATTGACTTAGACAGGATTTAAGAAACCTAGTAAATGATATAGGCCATTCTTGTTTTAGCCCATAGATATAAAGGCTACTATATACCACTAGTTGGACCATTTAGCCTTTGTGAAAAGATTTTATTTTTTTTTGTCTTAAACTTCATTTACCTTAATACAAAGAAACCTCAAATAAAATATCCATTTCTAGCCTTCCAAAAATGACTAGAGATGGAAGAAGTAGAAAAAGGACAAAAGTCAAAGAAATGAAAAATATCAAAGGTACAATGAAAAGAATTCCTTCTTAGAAATCTAAGGAAAAGTGAAAAAGCATCCAAAAAATAAAAAGAGAAAGTTATGAAGAAAGGAGAAAGAAAATATAGAATAGATATTCACTACAGTGAAAGTCGAAAAATTGTCCTACATAGTTGAAGACCTCTACTCATATTTGAAACTTTGAATCCTTGTACCCTTGTTTTTAGAACCCTATCCTAAGCCTATGTTTTGTCCTATCTGAAGACCTATTGATCTTAGGTGGAACATAGCCTTAATGGGGATATAAATATTCTTTATGGTCTTAGTAAATGCATCCATTCTTAGGGATCATATTATTTGTCTTATTAACCCTTATTAAGTTATGTGAACCATCAATCTTATTGAATTCGGTCACATAGTGAGTGTATTTTATTTAACCCCTTTCTTTGAGAACATTATTTTTGAGTGTTTACCAGTGAGCATTTGAGGTGAAGAAATGTTTCCAATGGAACAATAAGCATTTCTATTTAGTGGTTTTGACTTTTACAGCTTGTACGCACTTGCACTCTAAGATCAAACTGGAATAAAATGGATTAGTATGTGGATAACTTATGGATTTTCATTTATCTTTATTAATTTTTTGAAGGAAGTAGAGTGCTAGTGGATGGTAATTATTTGAGATAAAATAAAGGACTTAGCCTTATTGAATTTTGTGGGTATATTCACTCCAAACCCTCACAAGGCTTAGTTCATCTACTAGGAGTAACCTAGGGTTTTAAGGCTTACTGCATAAGCTACATGCAATTGTGAGTGCCTACAAAAATAGCAACCATTTTTTTTTTTACGATCTTTTACATGTTTTGTATGGGACTAGTAAAATGCTAATTGGGGGGGGGGGGTGATAAGTATTCAATTTTGTATAAAAACTACCCAATCCCAATTAGTAGACCATGTATTATAACTTATAATGTTAAATTAGGGTTTTTGGCAAGATTTTTTTAACACATGCATTTCCAGCCTAATAATTCAAAAGTTTGATATTTTGTAGGTTCAAAAGCTAATCTAGAGTAAGAATTGAAGCCATTCATGAGGTTTCCTAGTGTAACAAGGAAACCTAAGCAAGCTAAAGCCTAAATGTCATCAATTCATAGCTGTGATGAATGTTCAAGATTATCCTAAGGCAAGAAAGAAGGCAATTGAATAAGCAAAAGGTGATTAGAAATGGATCTAGGCCCAAGCCATGCATTTCCACCACCTTTGCATGGGAGTCATTCAAGCCACTTAGACATTAAAACCATGAAAGAGGGTGATAAGCCATACAAGCTACTCAAGCCTTGAAGTTAAGCATCAAAGAGCCTTAAGCCACCAAAAAATGAGCCATCAAGCCAAGGAGGAGTGCCAGTTGGAACCACACTATTGAAACATCAATTCTAGAAACTTTCCTATATTAAAAGTATGATTTTTAAGGGATTTTGAGAGATAATTGTAAAAGGTAGGATGACCATGCATTAAGGGACCTATCAAGAGAGAAAAATCCACTTTCCTAATGCATTTCCCATACCTAATCAACTAATTCATCTTAGGATTTCATGGCTTTAAGTCAAGGAAAGAGCCAACATCCAAGAGGAGGATGCCTCCTACTTAGTTGCCAAAATCAAGTAGTTTCCTAAACCATAAAGTGTTTATGGTAGATTATTGAGACTTGAAGAATATATGGTAAATTATGGAGTTTTTAAAGGCTTGAGAGTGGATGACTACAAAGTCAATATGGACTCTTTTAATAAGAATTATCAAGAATACTTCAAATAAAGGGTTAGTATGATATGGAAAAGTTATGAGGTATACTTGAATGAAGCATGAGGAAATACATAATATTAAAAAGGAGAAATAATAAAATCAACTGCTATGAATAAAGAGGAAATCATAGTACAAGAATACTAATGAAAGTTGAGGAAGAAGTTATTACAAGGGAACTATCAGTTAATATTAGGATCTGAAAAGAGATTTTTAGTGGCAAGAAATAGTAAAGGAGTATGATTATCCAGGACATAAATGAGATAATTACTTCCAAATATTGGAAGATTGTTACAAAGAACAATAGTTGAAATTGTAGAATCAAAGCAATATGTCATTTTGGTAGATAGTCTAAGGACCATACATATTAAGGAAGATATGCCAAAACTATATATGTTGAAAAGGAATGAGGATGAGCAATAGAAGTTAGAATGGAAAAATATGAAGTATCGAAAGGTTGGTGGAAATGAGAAGTATAAATTTAGTCTACTAGTCAAGAGATATAGGAAGTTTTGAACAAAAGGATAACTCAATTTAAGAGTTATTAATCCTTTTGAAAAGTTTAGCAAGAATCAGGTTAAGTAATTAATGCCTTAGCATTGTTAGTGAGATGTCTGTATATGACCCAAAAATGTGATTTTACCTTTGAGGAGAAGGTAACATGAACTATGAATGAAAGGAAATGAAGGTTTCCTTAAGTGGCAAGGCCACACGAGCAAACTTATGAATGAGTTAATGAAAACTCATAAGTAAGTTGAAATGCGAATTTCAAGGATGAAATTATTATAAGGGGGGAAGATTGTAATAATCCCAATTATGCAAATTGATTGAGAAAATCAATTTAGTTTGAATTTTTAGAAATTCCAGGCTAGAGTATTAGGTTATTGGAAATTCTCTTCTTATAGAGATTAAAACATGATTTAAAATTTTGAAATTATGAAGGTACTCAAAAAACCTATTAAAATGACACTAAGTGTTTTCAATTTCGAGATAAAATGAAAAATTCCTAATTTTCTCCATTTTTATGAATAAAAGGGTAAAATGGTAATTTTAACCATAACCGAGATCTAAGACATCAATATTTACAATGTAGTCAAAAATATGATTCCAACTCCACTAAGCACGCTCAATTCCGAGTTAGGGAGAATAAAATGTATTTTTCTCCGTAAAAGGACAAAATGGTCCTTTCACACCTTCGTGGGGTACAAGGGGCCCACAAATGAATCCAATGGCTAGAAAAGATGTAATGAGTGGTCAAACCACTGACATCTAATAGTGGAGAAGGAGGTGGTAGTGGAGGATCCAATGTTAATTTAATATTCAAAAGACTTGAAACATAATTATTAAAAGTAATTATGAAAAATTCAAAAACATCTATAAATACACCCCCAAAAATCTTCCAAAAATGTTCATTAAAAATCCCACAAAATTTTCTTGCTTCTCCTAAAAAACTAGATCTAGATTCATTACCAAATTCCCCAAAATCTCTCTTCTTTCACTATCTCTCTCCTCTCTCTAGATTGGAACAAGAGACCTAAATTCAATTAGGCACTCTATTCCAAATCTAATATGAAAAATCCAACCTTTCATATTGTCCTAGGCTACCTTATCTACAAAACCCCCAAATAAATTTTAAGATCCAATAGTGCAAATAACAACAAATCACAAAGCAAGCAGTTATCAGGCGATCTTATCATCAACGGGATATTTCTTTAAAATTGGGATGCAAAACCTACATTTTTCTCCAATCAGGTAGGTGCAAACTCTTCCCATACTTATTTCATGTTTTTTTATATAATTTTTATTTTTTTTAAATTAAGTTTAGGTTAAAAATTATAAAAATCAAGTAACGATAAGAAACCTTCAATTCTATATGATGGAGGGTTCAGACTAAAAATCTGAACATCCAATAGATCCAGAAGGGTCTAAATCCCCTAGGGTAGAATTTTCAAGAAATTTCATCAAATTTTGAGCCCTTGATTGAAGAGGAATTGATTGGACATCCAAAAAGGACTGTCCGACCTTCTTTATAAGATCCACCTCCTTGGATGCCGCATGAAAATGTGCACTATGCAAGCATCTCAGGGGGTGCTCTCCGCGTGTGATGATGTTCGAACGGAATGTCTGTGCAACAACACAGGTCTCAAGCAATGTGTTCCCGCATGTGCTCCGGTGATAGGAGTGCAGCGGCCAATCCACCTGAACGATCAAGACCGTCCGTTCTGTTGGGCCCAAATCAAATTAAGACCCTCAAAATAACTGTGAACTTCATTCATTAATTGTGGAGTCATCTGAACTCCAAATCAAGATCGGAAAGAAGCTATGGAAATCTTGTAATGTCTACTTTCTTCCAAAAACATAAAATTGATATAAAAAAATATTCAAGAAACTTTTTGTTTTGAGGAAATAAGCTTCCAATTTGCATGATCTTCAAGAACTAAGATGATCAAGTCTTAGGGATCTGATTTAATGATGAAATAATGTTGAAATAAAGTGATATCTATGATTTATTTTGACAGATCTAAGATAAATTGAGAAATCTACCCTTTATCGTAGAAAAACCCTAAAAATACAAAGGGACCCACTTGATCAATGAGATCAAGTATGATCAGACCCTTTGGATGGGTTGTATTAATGAGATTATGATTAAATCTAGTTAGATCATGGATTAAATGTGACAAAAACAAGTGGATATGATCTTTGGATCTTAATGGAGTAAAAGCCCTACATGTAATTAAAACCCATGGTCTAAAGGGAAAGATCTAAGATCTAATTGTTAGATCATAAGTAAAAGTTTCTAATAATCTGAATCTAATTAGTTTAAATGTCTTTTATTTGATAGTAGAATTGTAAATGTGATTTATGTTATAAATTAGGAAGCATGATAGTGTAATTCTTAAATTTTGGTATGCTATGCTCTAAACGTTATTAGTTTGTTATTAAGTTGGTAGATTTAATTATCTTAGGGCCATGTTAGTTTAAATTTGATATTTTAGCATGATTCCATTAGATTAGTAGTAAAATTTCATGTATTTCATAACTTAGGATGATGCTAGTTTAAGTATAGTTTTATTTCATTAGGTTAAGTTACATTCATAGGAAGCATGTTAGTATAAATGGTTGTTAATCTTATATTGGATTTATGCTTTAAAGTTTATGATTTAATTGTTGTCAAATTTTATTAGTAGATTCAATTGTTAAGTAGTTGTTAAGATATAATGAGCATAAATCACCAAAAATATAAACTAATTGAATATAGAGATTCATGGACAATTAAGATGAGTGAATGACTTTGACTTAATATTTGTAAGGGCTATAGTTAGTAAGACAATATAAGGATTATCAAATCCTTGGCCCAAACTAGGAAAATAATAAACCCCATGAATGACATTTTAAATGTTCATGGATTTAATTAAAATCAATTAGAAAGAGTACTTATGGTCAAAATGTTCATAGGAATCTTATGAAAGGTTGAGCTAAGGTCACTCTAGTGGATGCTTGACATGGTGGTTAAGGGGATTTTCTAATAGAGCCTCACTCTTCTCCTACCTTTTTTTTATGTTTGTGAGGTCTAAATGCCTCCTTACATGAGGATTGAAGTAACCACTTTTTGTTCAACCATTCAGCTAGTAAGCCTTAGTCAATTAGAAGCAAAGGAGCTATCTAGACTTAGGATGGAATAAGCTATCTTCAACCAGTAAAAGATTAGCTGGTTGAATAATAATAATAATAATAAGAGCATAAAAGGTTAGTAAATTATCTAATCCTGATAAAATTATAAGTAAGATAAGGATGATCAAACAAGATCCATAGAATCTTGAATGATCAAGAACAAAAAGAAGCCTAATGTTGTATTTTACTATGTATTCATGTATGTATGTTGTAGACAAATCTAGATAAAGTATCCAAACCCTTGATCAAATATGATTCAAGGAAAAGAACCAAGAACATCCTCCTTGGGGATGATCAAACAACTAAACTTAGATCAAAGAAGAATTAGATGATAGAAGATCTAAGCTCTTGATCTTTATCAATAAGTATAAATTGTTGATCAAAGGATCTATGAAAGATCAAGATTAAAGAAAGGAATACACAAAGACTTAGAATAGAAAATACTTAGATCAGAAAGATTAGAAGATCATTGTAACCATCAAATCTATTTATAAATAGGATAAACACTATCTAAGGTAGATAAATCATGATAGAACACAAGATCTAATCCTTTATATCAAAGGACAAGATTAGACAAAGAATATAGATAGGATAAAAAATATAGGATTATTCATATTGTATAAATATTGACAATATGTATGGATTTACAGATTACATTTGTTAGTTTGGATCATGAAAGATCTGAAGAGATGGATCACTACTTGAAGGTAGGAGGATTTTATGAATGCATCTACATGAGAAATACATGTTGAATACATGATCTTATGTATGGAAATGTTGACAAGTATAATGTAAATACTTGGATTAAATCCATTGAAAACCCTTATGATCCAACCAAAACACATATGAAATGGTTAAGTTAGAATTGAGGAAAACCCTAAGTGAATAGGGAACTAGAAGGTATTCCAGCTCTAGATAAACAAACAAATTGTCTCATACGTATAAAATCAATACATGGGAATCATTCATATAGAGTGGTGATCCCTAAACTTATATGAACATGGGTATCTTTCATTGTAAATGATGATCCCTCAGTTTGAAGTGAAATCCTATCCTCAAGATGTCTGATAAGTAAAAGAATACTTTATATACAAGCAAGGAGGCTTATGGTTTTTGTTTTAAATAGGCATATGCCTGGGATACTATGCTAGGAGGGTTACGAGGGCTTGGCCACCCTCTCTCTGAAATGTGATATATATGATGATACCGTGCCCAAAGAGAGGCAAAATGTCAGGTGGGGAAGTAAAAACAACATAGTGCCAATTCTTTGGAAATTACAAGTATTTGTACATGCAAATGAATCTCAATTCATTGGAATTATAAGTATTTCTACATGCACATCAATGTCAACATGCCAAGATGTAGTGATAATTCTCAACCTCATAAGAGATAATTGTGACAATCATCCATTCAAACAACTCTTCAAAGAAGTGAGTGAATCTAATATTTTATTTAAACTAACATAAGAGAATCCAATTCAAGATGGATATTCCATTCAATAAAGAAATTCATGGATCTAACTTTCATCTCTAAACACTATGTTAACACTAAAACACTTGGCCCTTAATAGCTTCACTAAAGCATGGGAAGAAGAATAGAAAATGCATTCATTCCTCTATTAACCAAGAAAGCAAAAGCCATAACACAACCAATCATCATTAAGCAGAAACTATAATAAAAATGATAAGATTCACAATTGAAAGGATAAAATCTAACACAAATTGATCCTAAATTGAAAGCTCACAATATTAATTTAGGAGAATCCAACATAAGAAGTTCTCATATACTAATTTCTTAACCTTAAGTAACTCCACCTAGGTGTCAACACTAGAAAAGAGAAGGAAAAAGAATATAATTGAAATGGAAGCTATAGAAACAAGACGATTGCAACAGCAGGGAGTGGAAGGGAGAAAGAGAGAGCGGGCACAGGGACTATCGGTTACCAAAAAGGTCAAAGAGATAAGGGGGCCAAGTAATGCACAGGTTCAACTTGTGACCTAGGAAGGAAAAAGTGAGGGGGTGTGCAGCTTCAGTCAGTCACGTGCATGTTTAGCTTACAAGCAAGATGGAGAGAGAGGGTGGAAGGGGAAGGGGATCGATCAATATTCATAAAGGCTAGAGAGAGGGAGAGGGGAAGGGTGTCTCTTGCAAGTTCATTATGTGACCTATGACAAAGAAAGAGGGGGAAGGGGGTCAGGCACAGGGGCTACTAGTGAGGGAGGGGGTCAGTAGGGGATCACCCATGTTCAGCCAATGACCCAGGACAGAGAGAGGGGGGCGGGGAATGGGGCACTACACAGGGGCTGCCAGTAACTAAAAAGGCTAGAGAGAGACAGGGGTCATGCAGAGTGGCTACCACTGACTAAAAAGGCCATAGAGAGAGAGAGAGAGAGAGAGAGAGAGAGAGAGAGAGAGAGAGAGAGAGAGAGAGAGAGAGAGAGAGAGAAGGGAGAGGCAGAGAGAGTGTGGAGGCTTATCATCGGTGAAAATGTGGGAGCTTTATTGAGGGGGCATGGCACCGATTCATAGAGACAACAACTGCAAATGATAGAGACATAAGGGGAAATGCTGGGATGCATGTAATTCGGTTACTCATAGCCGAATTTTTTAAGTAAAAAAGATTACTTTAAAATTATGTTAAAGTCATTTTTTTACTTTAAAAATATATTTTAAAATAAAAAGGAATTTAAATTTTGTTTTAAAGTCAAAATATGACATTAAAAGGTTTTTTAAAGCCATTTTTAAAAAATATGACTTTACAAATAGTTTTTGAAATCATTTATTTTTTTACTTTAAAAATTAATTTTAAAGTCATGTTTTCTAACTTTAAAATAATATATATATATTAACTTTAAAATCTCTTACTTATAATGGCATTCATTTTTCATACAATTCAATGTTGATGGATGCATTCCATACACACATACACACATGTGTGCGTACACACACAAACACAAGAACAAGAAATTAAGTATGTTTTGGATAAATCCTCATTTATCATCCTTTTATTACATATATCAAATGTTACATATTATTACATCTCATTAATATAAGATAACACATGATCAAAAAGCTAATCTGAAACTATTTCATCAAGATTTGGCTCCTAGATTTTAACTCACACCACTCTCTAATGTGGAGAGAGATGGTAAACCTTCAAAGGTTGACATCCTTGACCAACATGATAAAAACATATATCTCATCATCAAACCCTAATTTTGGACAAGAACTGCAAACCATGAGGCTCTCCCTTTCTCCAATATTAAGGATTAGATCGAGAAGTAGTTGTTGTTTCCATTGAAATTATATTTTTTTTGTAAGAATCACCTTAATCTTAACCCCATCATCTAAAGTGACAAAACGCACTTCATCCATCATGTGCCACAGGGAATTAGTAATAAAAAAAGTGTATAAATGATAACAAGAGGATTTAGTATTTTTTAGTACTTTTCATGGCACAAGCATTCAAAATGTCAAAATGGATGGCAAAAGGGCAAAAGAACAAAGAGAGATAGAAGAACCAGAGGAGGAGGCTATTATTCTAGTTGTAAGATGAAGAATGTTGATGGGTAATATAAGAAAAAAATAAGATGACTTTAGCTATTTATAAAGTAAAAACAACTTTTAATGTCAAATTTTAAAATCGACTTTAAAAGTAACTTTTAAATTCAAATATTAAAAGACCACTTTAAAAGTGACTTTTAAGTCTATTTTTTAAAAATGACTTTAAACCCCATTCATAAAGTCACTTTTTTAAAATTGACTTTAAAGGGTTCTTTTAAAGTTGATTTTTTTTTTAAATGACTTTAAAGATACTTTTCAAAGTCTTTTTTTTTTCAAAATTAAAAACACTTATTGAGACTATACCAATTAATTTTTCATACAATTTAGCATTGAATCACATTTATGTACTTAAGAATATAAAATCATGTGTTTTTAAGATAACACCACATTTATTATCCTTTTATTACAATAATATATATATAATGTTACATAGCATTTCATCTCACTAAGACAAGCTAGCAAATGATAAATGAGCTAACTTGGAACTATTTTATAAAAGTCCAGGCATTGTTATATATTGTTGACAACCCAAGCACCCTTCTTGCCATTATCACACACATAATCCTCATCCTTACCAAGTACTCAATTGATGGAACTGTTTTGGTAATACAAGGGTAATTTATTATAGTATCATCTAGGTCATCTTCCTTATAAAAGTCCCTCATACAAGATATAAAATAGTTGCCCATCTCCTATCACAGACTTCTTACACATAAAATACTTGTTATGCTTGAGATGCCAAAATAAACTGATCATTTTGATAATTGGCCATGTTGATGTCAACCAATGTTAATCCAAGGGCATCACTTTTGATGTTGTATCTATTGTGTTCCACCCAATCACACTTAAACACAACCATAGTTCTCCAAGTGTAACTAAAGGCCCATATCTCTCTTATAACCTTGTGCTAAGTATCATTTTCCATTATTAGCCTGTTATCCTTTGAACTAGAAAAGAATGTAACATTAGCAACTAAGCTAACCCCGCTATTATGTAGCACTCTTGAGTTATCATGGTCTATTGTATAAAAGCGATAACCAGTGATGGCATATCTAGCATGTTTTATTACTTTTGGTCATGATCCCATTACCATCTAACCTAAGGATTTGGATATACCATTGCCTATAAAGCCTCGTTGATCTTGAACTTATGTATAGATATATATTAAGTGGGATATGATTGTTGCAAGTAAGTATAATATATATAAAGAATTCAATTTTTTAGAAAGTATGAATTAATCCATTTTACCTTTTGATAGAGCCAAGTATTAAAAGTGGGACAGTGCTCAAATTGTAGCCACTTATGTTTCTTTGCATAACTTGCATACTTCACTTTAAGGAAGTACATGTGCTCACTATATAGACACACACACACACACAAAATTAATGCAAAGATCAAAGAATGTACAATGATTACGTAATTTTACACCTATATAAAATACAATAAAAAGTGAAAGCATCAAGAGAGAGAGAGAGAGTCGACCATGTATGATCAACTTACGCAATGTATGGCTGGACTTCGTCAACATTGTTTCACTACACATAAAGGTGCACCTACTTGACAGAGTTTCACTAATTTTGGGATCATAAAATCCAACTAATTGTTTCTTTATTAAGATTCCAATAGTATCTACTCTTGATAAGTACTTTATGCAAAATTCCACTAATTCCTCTACAATGTAGCATTTGACTATAAACCCCTTTAGATTATTGTGATTTCTTACATACCCTTTTAAAATTTTCTTGTACCTCTCCAATGGATACATCCATCACAAGTAAGCCAATCCACAGAGTTTGACCTCATTAATGAGGTGCACTGTTAAGTGTGGCATAATGTCACAGAAGGATGGTGGGAAGATTATTTCAAGCTCACATAAATTTATCACTAGTATGTTCTTGGGTTTCTTATAAATTTGATACATCCATAACCTTATTGCACAAAGATTGAAGAAGGCGCAAAATTTTGTAATAGATACTCTAGTTTTGTTAGGTAGAATTGAATGTATTGCTATAGGCAGGAGTTGTTGCATCAATACATGGAAATCGTACAACTTCATTCCTAACACTTTCAGCTCTTCCATGGAGACAATGTCTAACAAGTGTGAAGAGTAGTCATCTGGGACTGTGAGTTCAGAAAGGGTTTTACAAACTATTCTCCTCTCCTCTTTGTTGAGTGTATAATTTGCTTTAGGCAAGTACGTTCCTTGACTACCCCTGTCATATGGATGCAACCTTCTCTTCAAACCCATCTTCATAAGATCCAATCAAGCTACAATTCTATCATTTGTTTTTCTCAGCATGTTAAGCAAGGTACTAATCAAGCTTTCACATACATTCTTCTTAATATGCATTACATAATGTGCATGGCATAAATGCAGTGATTTCTAGTATGTAAGCTAAAAGAATATTGACTTCTTCCTCCAACAACTTTTAGAGTTGCTTTCACTTTCATGTTTAGCTACTTTTTTCTTCCCCCACAATACATTAAAGTTTTCAACCTATTCTAATAATTGTTGTCTTATTAACATCTTTGGAGATGTCCTTATCTCTACACTACCATTAAATTCTCCCTTCTTACGACAGTATGGATGGTTTCTGCACAACCATCTTTTGTGGCCAAGGAATTCCATTTTTGTGCTATGTTTAAGTCATATAGCACGTGTTTTGCCACTATAGATAAGATAATCATTGTATCCCTTCATGGTGTATCCAAACAAATTACTGTACACATGGAAGTTGCTTATTGTCCACGATAGTATAACCTTTAGTGTGAATGGCACTTTCTTGTATGCATCATAAGTTTCAACACCTATGTCCCATAATGTCATAAGATCATCGATTAAGGTATCTAAATACACACCAATGCCATTTCCTTGGTTGCTTTAGACGCCATATCAACATACTTAACATCATGAACTTCCTAATTATGCATACAAATAGTGGAATGCTGTAACAAACTATAATATTAGGCCAACAACTATACATGCTGCTCATAAAATCATGAGGATTAATCCCATCTATAAATATTGCAAGTCATAGGTTTCTAGGTTCTTGTCCAAAACTAGGCCACAAGAAGTCTACGATCTTTTGTACTAGGTTATTTGTTGGATGGTGTGAATAGCTATTAGCTACTCTCTCCTTGGCATGTCATACTAAGTTCTTCACTGTTTTTGCAATACGAAACATTCTTTTGAACCTTAGAATGGGGTTAAATGCCATAAGACCTTTGTAGGAACATCCACTATCATCTCAGTTAAATTCTTATTCAACTTCCATCTTGACTATCTACAAGCTGGGAATATAATTTTATCCTTATGCCCCTTCTAGTATAAGACGTAATCATTGAGACAAGCATGTATTCTTCTCATACTTCAACCCTAGTACAATTAGAGTTTTCTTTGCCTCCTATGTCGACCTCACCAGTTTATTCTCCTTCGGTAGAACTTTACCAACCACTTTCAAGACTTCTATATGTGACGACTCAGGTTTTTATAACACATTTTATAATACATTTTGTAAAGATAGGGCTCTTAGTAGTAAAAGATTTCACAAAACAAAGCAACAAAAATTCTTTTCTATAGAATGTGTTTTGTAAAACCCAAGTCACGACTTCATACATAACATAAGTAGAATTTTGTACTAGATAAAATTCTATTGAAGGAATATACTTTTATTAAACTTCGGGATCTATCCAATGGTTCACAGTACACAACCCATTACATCCTTACAATACTTGTCCAAATACAAAATCCAAATTACAGAGCTCTAAATACAATACAAGCTCTCAATACAATACTAGCTCTCAATACAATGTTTCAAGGGATATACCCTGATTACTTATTCTTCAATAGTTCTTCAAGTCTTGAGCTCCTAAGTCTCCTTCTCTATATCTGAGATATTGTAAACATTCAAACATTTACAATATCTCAACAAGCTATGCTTGGTAGGGAATAAAAATATAAGTTATTGACAGTATAATCTCAATATTCAATTATCCCATGATTCATTCCATCATAAACACATTCATGGACCACTCACTAGATTCTATTTTTGGTGTTTTATGCTCTTTATCTCATAACTACTTTAACAATTAAATCTACTAATAAAATTTAACCATAAATGAATTATAACTTTAAAGGATAAAATTACATAATTGAACAACCTAATGATAATAGTACAAGGTACTTAAGATTATACTAGCATGATCTCTAACTAATATACTTTTAAACTATCATGGACCTAAGGTACCATCTCATACCATAGTCTAATGTAACATGAAATCCTAACATGGTCCTAAGTTACAATTGCATGAAATCATACCAACATGGTCCTAAGTTACAATTCATCATTCATGAATAATTTTATGAACATTTGAAATGAAGTTATACTAAAATAATCTATTATGCATCCTATATTCATGAAATAAATCATATGAAATCAATGCATAACTCAAGCAAACCCATTTCTCATTATTAAAGCTTTTACTTATGATTCAACCATTAGATCTTAGGTCTTTTCCTTTTAATCAAAGATTTTAATTAATTTTAGGGCTTTTACTGCATTAAGGTCCAAAATCATATTCCTTTGTTTTTGGTCATATTCAATCCATGATTTCAATGGATTCCATTATAATATCATTCATTCAATCCATCCCAAGGATTTGCTCATACTTGATCTCATTGATCAAGTGGGTCCCTTTGTATTTTTAGGATTTTTCTACCATAAAGGGTATATCCTTTAATTTATCTTAGATCTATCCAAATAAATCATGGATATCACTTTATTTCAGCATTATATCTTTAGTAAATCAGATCCCCACGATCTGATCATCTCAGATCTTGAAGATCATGAAAATTGGAAGCTTAATTTTTAAATATAGAAAGTTTCATGAATAATTTTCTGAATTTTATGATTTCAAAATAAAATAGAAGTTATAAGCTTTCCATAGCTTCTTTCCGATCTCAATTTAGAGTTCAGATGACTCCACAATTGAACTGTGAAGTTCACAGTCATTTTAACGGTTCAGATTTGATTTGGCCATTAGAATAGGACAAAACAGGCTGAAGTGGCAGAACCAGTCATCCTGCCGTATTTTATCGGTGACCATTAGTGGAAACGGGGTGGTGACTTGTAAATTGTGAGACGATCTAGATCAGACTGTCAAATCACCATCTCCCTTTTCTCCATCAAATTGGGCCATCAAACCTCTACGAAATTGGCTATTATTTCATACCTAGGGGTTTTGGACCCTTCTAAATCTATTAGATAGCTCAGATTTTTCATCTGAGCCCTCCATGATGCAGTATGGAGGGTTTTTCATTGGAACTTGATTTTCCCAAAAATTAACAGAAAATCAAATTTAGTAAAATAAAAAATATCAAACGCGACATAAAATGAATATGGGATGATTTCCACATACTTTATTTACTTAAAAATGAAGAATTGATGCCAAAATAAATAAATCCTTGGCATATGTCATAACTCACCAAATAAATCTTAATTTGTGTGGACCCATTGATTGAACCATTGGATCTTGAAATTACTTTGGAGGTTTTGTAGATCAAGGAATTTAAAACAATATGAATAGTGGGATTTGTGAAATTTGATCTGGAACAAAGTGGCTAATTAAACTTAGGGCTCTTGGTACTATTCTAAAGAGAGGAGAGAGAAAGAGGGAAAAAGAGAGAGGTGGGGGAGAATATTTGCTCTAATTTTCCAGCAGATCTAGCAGATTTCATGGTGAAATTGTAGAAATTTTTGTGAAATTTTTAGAATTATTTATAGGCAAGGTTTTGAATTTTAAATTAATTTTTCATAAAAATCTCTTTCTTGCTTTTTATTATTTTATTTATGGGGAGAGTTTCCACCTCCACCACAATATGGTAGTGCATTTCTTAATTATTGTTGCTTCCAAAACATTGGCCTACTTTGGGGGCCCCACTTTCACGTGAAAAGACCATTTTACCCTTTTATTCATAAAAAAGGAGAAATGAATATTATTTATGCAAACTCGAATTTTAGTGTACTCAATAGAGATGAAATTGATTTTTTGAGTACCTTCCAGTTTTTTTAGTACATTCCAAATATTCAAATTTTAAATCTTGGTTATGGGTAAAATTGACCGTTTTACCCGTTTATGTAAAAAATTGAGATTTTTCATTCTAACTCAGAATTTAATAAAATTAGTGTCATTTGATTTGATTTTTTCTATACATTCTTAATTTCTATGTTACCACTCATGATTTAATCTATATAAAAATATATTTGCTTTTAACCCAATATTCCAGCCCGAGTCTTCTAAAATTTCAAACTTTCATTGATTTTCTCAAATCAATTTACAAAAATTGGGGTTATTACACTATAAGTCCTTGATTTCAAAAATCAAATCTTGATTTCATAGTGTAAAGTTGTACTACTAAAGATAACTTGGTATAATCTTTACACCCAAGATACAATGGCTCATCGACTTCTTATAATGTAGTAGGAAATAGTTTAGGGTCATCCTAGAAGTTATCTTGTTCATCTTAAAATATTGGTGCAGATGTACTATCTATGACACTTCCTATAGTGTCTTTGAATTTTTTTCACCCCCATCGAGGGCCCATGTTCAAGTTCTTCTCCATATGAAATCCATAAGCAATAACTTTTATGGACTCCATTGAAGCAAAAGAGTTCTCTCAACTCCCCTACAGTTACTTTTACAAATTTCCACATTTTGAACATAGACAATGCATGTGATTATGAACACCACCTCCCCTAAGTGCAAACTCAATGAACTTTTCTATTCCCTCCTCATATTGTTTTGATATTCTTCTTCTTGTCAATCAAGCATATTTGTCTATTTTTTCAATAAATTGAATCTAATATGTGTGTGAAGACTACTTAGACATGAAAATATTATAGTGATCTTGATTAAGCATTTTACCAAACACTAAGTATACAAGAACAACAAATGTTAGTAAAAAAACTAAATTACATGCATGCCATATGAAAATTTTCCAATTGACAATGACAATTGATGAAAGATCCATTCACAAGGAAAATTAATTTTAAAAAAGGAATTTTCCAAATATAATCATGCAAAATATTGTAAAAAATGCATGAGACAAATAAGGAATTTATACTAACCAACACTCAGATCGATATAAACTGAGAATATATATATGTTATTTCTATTCAGTATTGGAAATTTAGTTGAAGTTAACCAAAGCAAAAATGCACCTATATCAACTTAATTTTGTATATAGATGAACACAATTGGAAACAAAAAACTTAAGGTAGATGTAAAAATTCATATATAAGGGAGTCGTACTTGTAAAGTAAAAGTGGGGACTTTCAAAGTCATTTTTTTCAACTAACTTCTAAAGGTATCAATTTTAAAGTTGTTTCTCAAAACTAACTTGTAGAATCTCTTCCCCTGAATTTTTTTTTTTTACCATTAGACTAAAGTAGAGAATTTTAAAGTCAGTTCTCTAAAAATGATAGTTTTTAAAACTAACTTGAAAACTATTCTCATGAAAAAAAAATAAAATTCTACCACACATAATAAGTCAATTCATTAGGAAGTGACTTCTTAAGTAAGATTTTTAAAGTTGGTTTTTGGAAACTGACTTGTATTATTTTTTTAAGTCTGCTTCCTAAATGCTAATTTGTTTATGTTGACTTTAAAAGTCCCAAATTTAGTATGCCTCTTTGAAAAAAATTTCTAAATTTTGAAAATGAGTTTTAGAAAATGGAGGGAATTGTTTCCTCTTCTTGGAAATTGGGATGGAGGAAAAAAAATTCTCCTTTAGGAAATGACTTCTTGAAAATAGAGGAAATTAGAAGATTTTTATAATAGAGGATCTTATACACTTTTGGAAATGGAGGTAGAGAAAATCTTTTCCTCTTTGGAAATTGAAAAATCATGTGAACAGTTTTAATTTTTTATATGATATATTTTTATTTTTAATGAGGGATCAAGAAGAAATTTCTTTGATTTTATTTTGAAATCTCCTTTTTTTTAAGATTTTTCCTTTTGGAAGGAACTTGATGACTAAAGAAACTCAGGATGATGAAACATTTACCTTGTGATGTGAGATCCTAGGATTAGAAGTGCATAGCCTAGAGATTATGGTATGTGTCCTAACCATTTTTGGTACATCGTAATGCTCTTTAAGGTGAACTACATGTACATGATGTTCACAAGAGATATCTAAGGCTTACATTTTTGGGTTGCGAAGGAAATATTTTACTGATATACCTCATGGATGGTGGGGGTGGTGCATCAAGGGTTGCTTAAATAACATCCATCAACATTATGTGGTTACTTGATTTAGACTCAAAGGAACGAGGCTAAGGGTTGAACCTTTTATGTGTCTCCCTAGTATGTCATACTATTAAGTAGGGCCTAATTCAACAATGTATGAGTGAAGTGTATAATAGGAAATTGCTCTTCCAACTTCTATTGTGTGTGTGAACATTACAAGTAAGAAAACACAAATTAAATGAGTTACTTTATTTGTGACTTAACATCTTTTGGCATTAATTTTAAATTTTCTAATCCTATGGAAAGCAAACTCAAGCTAAGGGATGTCCCAAGTAGAGTTGCCAAAGCTGTATAACCATGTAAATTTTTTAGGTACTCATGAGTGATATAAAGGGTTTTATTATCTTAGACTACATTAAAATTAGTGATTTTGTTTGAATTAAAGATTAGAGATGCTTTATGGAATTTATATATTGCTTTAGCTTGCATTGAGACTTTATCGTTTGGGGGAAGACTAAATCAAGGTCAACTTATTCTTTTTTAATGAATTTATTAAAGACTCTAACCTAGATTTAATTGAACATAAGTGTAATACAAAAAAGTAGTCACCAGCTAATGTAATGAGGGCCTTAGATCACTAATAACCCATATGAGTCCACTAAACTTGATATATAGGTTTAAATATCTCCAACATCTAAAATAGTAAAAAGTGCAAGAAAACTAAATGCCCTTGTGGTTCCAAGTTGGAATCTAGTTAGATTGAGTATTTCGCCTTTTATAAACTAGAATACTTAAAATGAATGTTCAAAAGATTGTTAATAAATTAAAGTCATTCACTTGCTGGAAAGAAAGATTACACACTCTTTTTTTTTAAAGAAATATTCAAATAGTACTTATTTCAAGATTCCAATTATACTAGAAAATATTCAAGTAAACTTAACAACATACTCTACTAGCTGAATAAAACTAAAACATGCTTAAAGATTCAAGATATGCTTATGATATAGATCTAAAGAGATGAATTCCATTGTACTGCAAAGAAACATGCATAACATATCTAAGTAATGTAGTGAAACCTAGACATGATTTAGACATAGGAATGCACTTGGAAACATAAGCTCATAATACAAAACTAGTAGAGAAGGCAATAGAAAGAAAGGAAAGCAACTAGTACTTTGAATCATCGATGGTGCATGCATAAATGAATGGATCTTATTATGACATACAACAAACATATAGTGATCATAATGAAACAAGAGGAAATGACAAATCAAATATGCATGATTAACATCGACAAAGGTAAAATCTTTCTTCCTTGAACTTTTTCAAAGAAAGGCCAAAAGATAAATTGTAAAGAACCAAATTCTCTTCCAAGTAAAGGAAAGTAATTGCATACTTCATTCTAGGCTTTCCCTTAGAAGTTCTTTAAGGGATCTATCTAGCAACTTGAGAATTTCCATTTTTGAGTTTTAACTATCAAGAAAACAAACCTACAAAATTAGAACCCTAGAAAGCCAAATTTCCTCCATTAAAATTTTGGGAGTTTCATCCTTGGATTCAAGTAACAGAGAGAGAGAGAGAGAGAGAGAGAGAGAGAGAGAGAGAGAGAGAGAGAGAGAGAGAGAGAGAGAGAATGGAAACTAATTATCACTAAACTAAAGAAACTAGGTTATGAAAACTAGGTTGGGAGAAATCAAGCCCTTTGTTCTAGGGTTAAGATTTCTCTCTCTCGAAGGGAGAATTATAGATTCCATTATCCTTCAAGTTTGAAAGAAAGATGAATTCTTATGCCCAATCTAAGGAGTGTAGTGAGGATTCCATTAGAAACTCTCTCTAAAAATACCACTAATTAAGCCCTAATTAGAAACCCTATTTGGATATTTAGTTACAAGAAATAAGAGGGAAAATAGAGTAAAAGGGATTTTCTCTTCTCATGGTGACAATTGAATTCCTAAGGTAGAGATTCCAGTACCCAAGATAGAATGCAATTCTTATACCCAATCAGTTTAGAGATTAGTGTGGCTCTTTGAAAGAACCTCCAAATAATTTACTAGGGTTTCTTCTAAATTGAGGCCTTAATCCTTAATCTACATGCAAGAGAAAACTCAAAACTAACTAAGAAAGAGAGAATGATGATGCAAGGTAAGAAGATAAAATCTTCCTAGAATGAAAATTTTCTCTATTTTTCCATACTTTAGAAGAGGTAAGGTACCTACTATTTATAAAAATAGTGAGTGGCAAAAGTGGTAAATCCATGCACAATAATGGGAAAAGTAAAAAGTTATTTTTTTAAGCTCTTTTCTCTTTGTCAAGATGATTTTTAGTCTAGAGACTATGGACCACATGATCAAGTGGTGCTTTTGTGTATCACCATGCAAAAGTAAAAAGGTTCATGATTGTGGACCTAGAAGCATCTTTCCTCAATAATTATATGGTCTAGGTGGTTCTCTTCTAGAAACATGCATGAGAAACTGATTGATATTTTAGTATTTACAAGGAATGAAGGGCTTAGATACCACTAAGTGGACTTCATGATTGAGTGGTTATGGGATCTAGACCTCAAGTAATCATGACGTTTGTGGGTTATTTCCTTTAAAAACTTATTTATTGATGATTTTGAAAAAAATTTGGAAACTCTTGAACCATTTTGAAACTCTTTTAAAGTATGTTCTTTCTTAATCAAGTGGCATCCATTTCTAAAGTTCTTTTAGTAGTACCAAATTTTAGTATCAACATCCATAAGCAATCTCTATCTTTATAGAGTGGGCAAATAACACCATAAGGAAAGTTTCTTTATTTGCTCAAGTGTTAATTAAGTCATTTATCATTCTTGGTTTCTAGTCCATTTTCTATATTTTCTAACACATATAGAGTGATAAGTCACTAAAGACTTAGAGTTTAATAAAAATGACAAATGTATCACTAGAAAGTCCCTACAGTTATGGCCCCTCTTGTTGGCCATTAATTCCTGGCAAAATACAACTACCAAAAGCTCCTTGAGCTTCTTCTTCACCATCTCTAGATTAGTACTCTCCCAAAGTCATCTTGGAAGCGATTTTTAATGGTCCAAACTTGCTTTATCTAATCTTTCCTACCTTGAAAGAGGAAATAAGAGGAATAGAATTGACTGGCTTGTAGAATCATGGAAACACTTATTAATTCCTTTGGACCTTATATCCATGGTACAATATGCTACTACTAAACATAGAAGAATTAAATGGTAGATCAAAACACTATGTATGGATGGTATGAACTATGTAAACCTGAATTCTTGAATGAAAAACAACCAGAGCATATAACTCACAACATGAAAGAATTTCTATTAATGAAACGTGTAGATCCATTAGAAAATAAAAAGGTGTGTGCCTTAATAGAGTCAAGTAGAGACTGCAAGTGGTGCTTTAGGAGAGTCAGCTATGGAGTGGAGCCAACAAGTGTAGTATATGGAGTGAGTCAACCATTTTAAGAAGTCATTTAAAGAGTGGCTTAAAAAGTAAATCAAAGAGAAAGCATGAATGGAATGAGCAAGCATGTTTATCCCTATTTATTAATATAGTCATCTTTTCCTTTCTAATGTATATTTTTGAGTTGTCTTTAGCCTTACTAATATGGCTTTCATCTAAAATACTATGTTGGGCCTAGGTGCAGTTACATGCATGCTTGAATCCAAGTTTAAAGTATAAAAATTTTACAACTTAGGACATAAGAGCAATTATATTTTTGAGATAGAGGATTATTGGTTAGGATCACTAGTAAGCCATCATATTTTGTTTACCCATTGTAACAAATGCCCTAATCTATTATGGTAGGGGTATTGATTTCCTTTATGGTCTACTATTGTGGCACATGTATAACATTTTGAAACCCACCCATAATCACTTCCAAATTCATGTGTCACCTATTCTAAAATCATATTTGAGTTAACTACAAGATAAAGTTGCCATGGCTTAGCAACACAAGCACAATTAATTCTTGGATTGACCAATTTGTCTTCTTCTATGTGAGTAACACTGCTAAGAATCAGTTCTTCTAATTCTACAGATGTATTGTAGATCAAACATCATAGCATAATTGCAAACAAATACTAGTAAGTTTCAAGAAAAATTCAAAGTTTGATATACCAAAGAAATGTTTTCCTAGACGTGGATATTGAGAGTCAAATGGGGAAGTAGATCAGAAAGTTTATTTTGAGTAATAGAATTTATTAATTGAAGCTTGACTTCTACTTCCTTTGTTTAGTTTTTTTTCAAGAGCTCTAAATGAAGAGGAAGCAAAAAAAGAAGATAATTATTTTTTGAGATGCAAATGGGGAAGTAGATGAGAAATTTTATTTTGAGTAATAGAATTTATTAATTGAAGCTTGACTTCTACTTCCATTTTCTAGTTTTTTTTTTTCAAGAGCTCTGAATGAAGAGGAAGCAGAAAAAGAAGATAATTGGTTAGAACAATGTGTACAACTTCAACTATACATTAGTCCCTTTGGAGTGATGGTTGAAGTGTTGGAAGAGAGGTGGCAATGCTAGTGCTATTAGTGATGGATTTGTAAGTGAGAGCATGTTTGGCTTTCTACATATCATTTTTCATTGTGTTAGCCATAGAGAGATAATTGTAAGGGTCTTTGATAGCTACTAGGATGAGAAAACATGAGAAATTTGTAAGATGTAGTTGTTGATTTTTACAAAGGAAAAAAGGGTAAAATTATCATTTTTAGTATATTCCTTAACTAGAATGAAAAGAGGTAGAGTTTTGACTGTTTTAGTAATATTTTCCTAGAAACATAATTTTTGGGGCATAAGCCAATTTTCAATATCATCAATTGACATAATTAAGATTGGGGCTCTGTTAGGAAAAACCTGAAGAAGAAAATGAGGTCACCTCAATTGTAAACAAAGGACACCTTTGGTCTCTCAATATTCCATTAAAAATTGTAGTATTGGTGAGATTGGATAGAGAGCAAAATGGATGCCCTAACCCTTCTCTCCTCACCATAAATGTTTAAGCATGGACCACACATAGGTCTTATAGCTTGCCATACATGTGTACTTGTAACCCTATCTATTTTATTATTGTTTGATGAGAAATAAAATATTATTGTCCTTTTAATTAATTATTTATTTTATATTAAGCTAGCGGGATTCTATTAGCCCTTTGAACACTACTTTTACTTGCACCATGGGCACTTTTTCTTGAATCCTAATTTTTTTCAAATCATATATACGCATTGAATTTTTTATTTGTTATTATTTTTAATCAGTTGAATGGCTAGGGTCCTAAATTATTTACTTCACATACTACTCATCTGATAAAATTAAGAGGCATTGGAAAGACTTAATTGTTATGATCAATCAAAAGAAGAAAAGGAAGGCATGATGGATGTAATGTCGATGGTTCATCTATCGACAACCTAGGCCGGTGAGATTCAGTGGTATCATTGGAAATGAACAGGCAAAATTCTAGCATAATTTTGAATTCCTATTAGAAGGGCAAGATCCAAGGACATAGTGGTCTTTGCTAGTAAGTTCGGCATTCTCTTACAAATGCACATCACCCAAAGTATAGTGATTTTGGAAGGAGATCCAAAGAGTGTCTTATCTTAATAACACAAGTAAAACACCTAGGAAATTTGCTAATGATCTGGAGGAGATTTCAGAAGCCACACAAGGTACTGCAATTATCTACCAGCATACACCAAAAAACACAAATAAATTAAACAATAATCTTATATAGGAGATAGTGCATCTTAATGAAATATCAACCACAACTAACTTTAAAAATTTGTAGGATTTTGTAACAAATTCATATTAAAAATTATTTTGGGTTTCTTAGCCATGTTATGGTATACAAACTTTAAATTGTAAAAATCTTTCTTCTATGGTCTACCTTGGAACCTAGTGCTTTGTAATGGGAAACTCCATGCCCTAAGATATGTAGAACATTTATTATAGGGCTAGAGACATCAATGATTCCTACAGTATCTAAATGAGATTTTATTTTAAATCTTTCATGACATAAAATTAATAAATGACATTAGAAAAATGAACTAAAGTAATTAAGGTTCTAAACACGTGACCCATAAAATTTCAAACTTACATAAAATAGATGGTCTTTCCTTTCATTACATTGCATAAACCTTCAAATTGAAAAAATAAGAAAATTTATAACTAGAGCTCTTAAAAACTCCTCTTTTTTGCTGGATTTTTCTCCTCTTAGTCTTTTTCTTCTTCTTGAAGTCTTCTCTAATATGAGATAGTTAAAAATATTTTAGTAAACTTCCATTTGGTAAGCACACTACTATTACATGTATTATAATGTCATGAACATGAATAATTTTCTATTTTCACTTAATGAGATATTAAATATAAATAACATGCATGGGAAATTATAATGTTAATAGTTCCATTTCAACCATTGTAACTATTTATGATTCCAGCTAAAGTCAGATAACAGATACATTTCAAATTCCAAAACATCAGTCTATGTATTCAAACACGATCAACAAAATTGATTCCTACTGACATACACTTCAAAAGAGTCCAACCCAACATTGGTCAAATGTTGGTCAAGATAAATCTAAGCTAGAAGTCCAACAAAACACTTTGACGTACGTCTTAACTAAGGTCTTTTCTCAAGTACGTCTCAACTAAGTTATCCAATATGACAACCATTGATGAGACAGAGTCCAAACAATAACCTCTCCATAGGCATCTCGTATGAGAAAAATAAACCTCTAATAATGTCTTACTAGGGTTCAGAAGTGGAACATGAATGTTAATAGGGACTTTTACATCTGACTACATGTCACACAAAAATTCATATCTCGAATTAAAATTCTATTCAAATATTAGCAAACTTTGGTCTGAAGTAACATATAGCATCAAATGCTCATTTTTGAACTTCTTGGAATAATAAATTTGCCAAGCCTTCCCATTCACTTTGTTTAATATTTTCCTTAAATAAATTGAATATATAGTCAATTTGAATTTTTTATAATTTTTTTATAACTTGTAATTACATTATGCATTTATAGATATATATATATATATATGTTCCATTAAATTGTACTTTAAAATATAGAAAGAAAGGTGGTAACATAAGTTGTGATTTTAAGTCTTAACTAGCAAGCACACGAATCACTTATAGTAATCCACACGAGGAGATCAATCCCATGAGGAATTGAATGGATGTGATATTAGTGGTCCTTACTTAGATTATTTAACCTAGCCAATGCTAAACTTAACAACTTTTCTAAATTAAACTATTTCTAAAATTAGAACTTTCCTAAATTGAGAACTTCCTAAAAATGAAATTTAGTAAATTTTCAAAATCAAACTTTCTAAATATGAAATTTAGCACTATTGTATGTAAACTAATCAATTACTTTCCTAAACTAAGATGCAAACTAGTAACAATGGAATCTAAACTTAACAAGAAAACTAAAGGAAAACAATCACCAATCAAGTGTTAAGTGTTCAATTTTGGTCAAAATACCCCTAATTTAGCATTCAATTAGATCATCTAATCTATCAAAATTGTAATTTTTGGCTTGATTTTGAATTTATCTAGATGAATCTAATTGTATTTTGTATTGTGGGGAACAACTAAATTGAACATTAAATGGCTTAGATCGAATCAGTGGACTAGATCAGCGTCAAGCAATAAAAGGCTTGATTAAGGAAGTGAATGTTGAAGAGGAATGGAAACGTGCAAAGAGTTAGTGGGGAAGTTTCCAAAGTGGAACAACCAAGATTAGAAGGAAATTAGAGGGGAATGTTTAAAAAGAGGAAATAGATGATTATATAAGAAAAGAAGAATCTTATCTTAACTCTCTCTTTGGCTGGACTTGGAAAAGCAAAGAAAAGAATGGATCAAGGTGACTTTCCCTTGACTGTCACTTCAAGGGAAAATAACTTTGCATCTAATCAAGAAGATTCAAAGGAATGGAAAGGCAAGACAATAACTTCCTAAGCATGAAACTAAAAAGGATACAAAATCAATGAAGAACAAAAAATGAGCAACTAATCTTTAATGGACAGATAAGAGGTAAGAGCTTTGAATCATGTGTGGAACACTAGGAGAAGAGAGCAGCCACCTAAGGAGAAAAATGTTGAAAGTTAGAAGGAATAGAAAGAGGGGAAGAAAAATGACTACTCCTCTCTTTGGAGTAGGCGTTCTTTTTTATTCATCCAAAAAGTGTTCTCCTTGTTCTTTTTGAGGTTCTTTATACTTTCTTTCCTATGTTTTCTAAGGTGACATAAGGTAAAGGTAGGCTGGGGATGAGATAGAAAGAAGCATGGATGGTTAGGATGACAATAGGAGTAGCTAGCTAGAGTTTATCAAAGAGGGAAACAAGCGAGGTGTTTTGGTGGGAGTTAAGGAGGGAGATGCCACTTATTTAGGAGGGTCATCTCCCCCTTGTAAAAATCATGGAAGCCTTTTGAAAATAGAAATTGGTTGGAAATATGAGGTGAGAGAGAGAGTGTGTGTGAGTGAGTGAGTGAGGTGGAGAGTAAAAGAAACATGGTGATTGGTTAGACTTCAGAGAAATAAGGAGGGTGGGGGAGTGGATGAGGCAAGGGGATGGAAGCTCCTACTTTGTAGGATTTTCACATGGCCTCCCTTGAATGTGTTTCACATAGAATTCCACGGGAATGGAACGTAAGATGGGAGGAAATTAATGGATAGGAAAAAGATAAGAAAGGGAAGTGAAGTGGAAATTTAGGAAGGTGGGAGAGTCTTAGAAATATAGGACTCCTAAATGTAAAATGAAATTGTAGTGCCCATTAGTGGTGAGGTGGAAGGGAAAAAAAAAAATACAATAAAATAGAGATGTATCTTCATATTGGTCCACATGATACCTTATCTGAGTGGATTTCCTTCAATTATCTTCTGAATATCTATAAAAATCCCAAGGATAATTCTTTGGATTCTCCTCCAATCATGGTCTTTCATGTAGCTTGGCTCATGCGGCTTGATGGCTAACTTTGAGAGCTCCATCAACTTGGCTTCATGGCTAGCTTTGATAGCTTTCTTGGCATAGCTTGATGGCTCAAATCCTTGATTTTGGTGGCTATCTAGGCTCCCTAACTTGTCACCTTGTTCACGGAATGAATATGGCTAAGTAGCTTAAGTCAAACCCATGCAAAGGTAGTGGACTTTGCATGCTTGTGCATGAGCCCACTTTGGTCACCTTTGATTCCTTCCATTACATCATAAAGTAATATTAAGATGATCTAGACCCTGGATCATATGTTGAAGTGATGACGTTGATGCTTTGACTCAATCTTTCTATCTTGATCATTAATTTTCAACTCAATCGATATTGGCCAATTAGATCCTTATCTCGCTTTCTATAAAAAGTGAAAAAATCTAGTTAAACCCTAAAAAAAGATATTATTAGAAATGCATGTGTTACAAATTTTGGATAATAACCCTATTTTACCTCTATAAGTAATAACACATGGGTAACTAATTGGTTGGTTTTAGTACAAAATTAGACATTTATCCCAAACCCCCACCAACATTTTGCTAGCCCTGAGAAAAATATGCAAAAACTAATACAACGTGTCACTTTCATAGGTACTCACTAATGCATTTAGCACATGCAACTAGCCCTTGAACCCCTAGTAGACAAGTTAGGCCTCGTGAGGGTTTATAGTAAATATACACACAAAATTTCCTAAGGTTAAGTCCCCTATTTTATATTAGAGAAATATCATCCATTAGAACTCTACTAATTTTTCAAAACTTAATGGAGATGAATGACAATTCCACAAATTATATACATACTAAAGACATTTTATTCTAATTATTTCTCAGAGTGTATGTATGTGTACAACCACATAAGTCATGACTTCTAATTAGATATGCTTAAAATTCATTGAAAATATATTTTGAACTCAAATCCTCATAGGTATGCTCTCAAAAGTGAAGCTCATAGATAAGGGGTTGAATATATTTCTCATATTATGTGACCAAATCCAACAAGGCTAATGGTCCACAACCTTTAAAAGTTTTACCACTATCTTGTGGTCTTTGGTCTTGTAGGGTACAACCTCCATCCACTTGGACACATAGTTTGCTTCTAATAGGATGTATAAATTCCCAAAATAATTAGGAAAGGGTCCCATGAAATCTATGCCTCAAGCATCGAATGGCACTACAACAAGGATTGGGTTTAAATCATCATATGTCTCCTCCCTAAACTTCCTAACCGTTGGCACCTAACATATGCTGTGCAGTAAGCATGTGAATCTTTATTTGGGCCCATAGAAACCACACTACAAAAATTTTACAACTATCTTTCTAGAGCTAAAGTGGACCCCACATGTATGATCATGACAAAAGGTGATGATCTTACTACACTCACTAGCTGGTATACATCTCCTCATCACCTGATTGGGATGGTACTTGAATAAGTATGGATCATCCCAAGTAAAGTATTTAACCTTAGTCAAAAATATCTTCATATCTTGTTTGGCCCAATGACTGGGCATTT
Source organism: Warburgia ugandensis (assembly GCA_035236585.1). Taxonomy (NCBI): domain Eukaryota; kingdom Viridiplantae; phylum Streptophyta; class Magnoliopsida; order Canellales; family Canellaceae; genus Warburgia; species Warburgia ugandensis. The sequence continues at coordinate 44,525,218 of CP141128.1, forward strand.
GTCATGTAACTACATAATTTACTCCATAGTCATACCATAGTAATGAAGTGTGGATTAATTGTTCATCCAAAAAGGATTCAGTTATAGGCACATTATTGCTAGTGTGCTCCACCACTAGTCTGAAAGAGTGTTTTGCTATGACATTTTTAGAACCTTTCTTATCCCAAATTTTCAAATGAAATTCTTGTAGTAGAAGTATCCAATTGATCAACCAAGGTTTTGCACCCTTTTTAGAAAGGAGGTACTTAAGAGCGGCATGATCTAAGTATACTATGATTTTAGATCCTAGCAAGTAAAATCTAAACTTATCTAGAGCAAACACTATAGCCAACAACTCTTTTTCTATAGTTGAATAGTTAAGTTGTGCATCATTTAGTGTTTTACTTGCGTAGTATATCATGTGGGAAAGTTTATCAATGAGCTGCCCCAAAACAGCTCCAATTGCATAATTTGACACATCACACATTATGTCGAATGGGGCACTCCGATCAGGTGGTTGGATAATCGGTGTAGACGTCAACTCAACCTTTAGCTGATTAAATTCTTTCCTGTAGTCCTTGCCAAAGTCCAAAGTAGCCTTCTTTGACAGTAAATTACAAAGGAACTTGGCAATTTTGCTGAAGTCCTTGATGAATCTTTTGTACATGTTAGTGTACCCTAGAAAGGAATGGACTTCTTTCACCATCCTTAGTGGAGGAAGGTTTTCTTATCTGCTTCTATTCCATTATGTGATATAATGTAGCCTCATTTTGTGACATAAAATGGCACTTTTCCTAGTTTAATACCAATTTTTGTTGCTAACACCTTGCAAGTACTCATCAAAAGAAAATGCAAATACCGAGAAATCATCCATGAACACCTCAAGAAATCTTTCCATCATATTAGAAAAGATGATAAACATACACCTTTGAAAAGTGGCTAGAGCATTACAAAGTTCAAAAGGCATACGTCGGTAAGCAAAGTTCCTATAAGGGTAAGTGAAGGTGGTCTTCTCCTAATCCTCGAATGTATAAGAATCTAATTTTTAGAATATTCATCTAAAAAACAATAATAACTTTGTCTAACCAACCTCCAAGCATTTGGTCAATAAAAGGTACAGGAAAGTGGTCTTTCCTCATGACCATGTTCAATTTTTAGTAATCAATACATACTCTCCACCCAGTGGTCATGTGGGTGTGTATTAAATCATTCTCCTCATTCTTGACTGTCATGACCCTAGATTTCTTGGGTACAACCTAAGCGAAGCTAAACAAAGTACTATTAGAGATGGGGTATATTACAACAGCATCTAAATGCTTAAGGACTTCATATCTGACCACATCCTTCATATGGGGATTGAGTCACCTTTGAGTTTCCATGGAGGGTTTAGCATTTTCTTCCAGGTGTATCTTGTGCATGCATGCAACTGGAGTAATCCCTTCAATGTCTACTATGGTCCAACCTAGAGCAGTCTTATGTTCCTTAAGAATATTAAGTAATTTTCCTTCTTGTTCCTTGCATAGATTTGATACTATTATAATAGGTAATGTTTCAACCGGTCCTAGATAAGAGTACTTGAGGTTGTCATGCAAGGGTTTTAGGGCCAGAGACAATGGTAGCTCTATAGAGGGTATGAGGACAAGCTCTGAAGGAGAGAGTGGCTTCATGTAACGGCCCTACTTGGTGGTATCCATGATTGGAGAAGCCTTTAAAAGGTTGTTTAGCTGCTCAATAGACTTTTTTAAATCAAAATCTCCATTAAAATGCATGAGAGAAGCCTCTAGTGGGTCGGCAATGGAAGATGATGGATGACTGTCATGAATTAGACTCTCAATCAAATTCACTTCACAGGAATCATTGAGGTCTAAATGTTGTTGGTTGGTGTTAAAGACATTAAGCTTAACTTTCACGTTGCTGAACGATAATTTCATTACACCATCCTACAATTAATAATGGCATTATACGTTGCCAGGAATGGACTTCCAAGTATGAACAGAATCTAACTATCTGGATCAGATACAAGATGAGTGTCCAGTACAATGAAATTGACCAGGTAATAAAACTAGTCCACCTGTATAAAAACATCTTCAACTAAACTACGTAATATCTTTATAGATATATCTGCTAATTGCAAATACGTAGTGGTTGGTTTCAGTTCACTGAGCCTTAGTTGCTCATAGACAGAGTATGGCAGCAAGTTAACACTCACCCTCAGGTCAAGCAATGCCCTACCTATGACATGGTCTTCAATCATACAAGAAATTGTAGGGCACCCTAGGTCTCTAAACTTTAGTGGGGCCTTATGTTGTATCAAAGAACTCACCTGCTCATTGAGAAAGCTTTTTCTTTCTAATGCAATTCTCTTTCAGGAACTTGGCATATGCAGGACATCTTTTATTGCATTGAGCAATGGAATGTTAATTTGGACATGTTTAAACACAACCATGTGCTCATTGATGTTTGCTCCCTTTCTAGCCTTGTTCAGTAACTAAGGAAATAGGGCCTTGGGCACCTAAAGACTACCTTATAGGTTCAACAAGAGATTTCTATCTTTTCTCTTTCTCCTGTGTTGTGGTTGCCTCATTTTCCTCTTTAGTTTCCTTAGCTTTCTTGACTTTGTTGTCAACCTAAAGACTACTCCTAAGAGTGGTTATAGACTTGCCATGCTCATGGGGTTATGAGTTTGAGAACTTGACCCTATCTCAAATTAGCCCTTAAGGTTAAGGATGGGCCGGCTAGGGAACTGACCCTTTCCTCTATCTTGTAATGCAGGCAATAGTTGGCATACCTACATCTCAAGCATTGACTATGAAATCTACCACTTTAATTGGGTCCTAAGAAATAGGAAAACATGAAGTATATGGTGCTAGAAATTAAACATAAACAATCCATTCCAAAAAATTCCAACAGCATGCTATTTTGATCTTTCAATTAGTGGGACATAGCAAACATTGAATTAAGCACTTCTCATGTAATTAAACATTCAAAAATTGGGATCATTAACTGCTAGAAACAAATACGAACCATAAATTTCAAATCACTTCACTAAATCAAAGTAAAATCCATTAATATAGTATGCATATACATGTATTCCAAATTTGTAAAGTACATTCTATTACAATGAATGCTACTTCATCTTAAACAGCCCAAAAATACATGCTAAACCTTTTTCAATCATCTAACATCAATCATAAGTAAGCATGCATTAAGATCAACGGAAAATCCACTAGAAAGTAAAGCAAAATTTTGAGGAGCACTAAGGAAAGCAGGAACCAAATCAATGGAATCAAAGGAGATCTAGGGATAATGAAAAGCAAATAAAAATAGCCAAGGTGATTTTGCCTTGGCTGTCACTTCAAGGGAAAATAACCTTAGATCTAATCAAGAAGATCCAAAGGAATGGAAAAGCAAGACAACAACTTCCTAAGCGTGAAACTACAAAGGACTCAAGAGCTATGAAGATTAAAAAATGAATAACTAACCTTTAATGGAGAAATAAGAGGCAAGAATTTGGAACCATGCGTGGAACACTAGAAGAAGAGAGTAGCCACCCGAGAAAAATGCTGAAAGCTACAAGGAATGGAAAGAGGGGAAGAAAAAGGATGCCTCATCTCATTGGAGTAGGCATTCTTTTTTTCTCCAAAAGTGTTCTCCTTGTTCTTTTCTGGGGCTCTTTAGACTTTCTTTCCTAGGTTTTCTAGGGTGACATAAGGTAAACATTGGGTGGGGATGAGATAGGAAGAAGCAAGGATGGTTAGGATGAGAATAGGATGAGGTAAGAGAGAGAGTGAGGAGGAGAGTAAAAAAAAAACATCGTGATTGGTTAGGCTAGAGAGAAATAAGGAGAGTGGTGGAGTGGATGAAGCAAGGAGGGGATGGAAGCTCCTACATTATAGGATTTTCACTTGAAACTCCTCCCTTGAATGTGTTTCACATACAATTCCATGGGAATGGAAGGTAAAATGGGAGGAAAGTGATTGATAGGAAAAAAGATAAGGAAGGGAGGTGAAGTGAAGTGAAAAGAGATTATTGGCTAGGTAGCTTCCTAGTAAGTGGGGATTGGTTGGATGGTAAGAATGAAAATTTAGGAAGGTGAGAGAGTCTTAGAAAGATAATACTTTTGAATGTAAAGTGAAATTCATAGTTCCCCTTAGTAATGAGGTGGATAGTGAGAAAAAAATGGAAAAACAATAAAAATGGAGAGGTATCTTTGTATTGGTCCACATACTACCTTACCTTATTGGATTTTCCTTCAATTATCTTCAAAATATCTCTAAAAATTCCAAGGATAATTCTTTGAATTCTTCTCCAATCATGGCCTTCCATGTAGCTTGGCTCATGTGGCTTGATGGCTAACTTTGAGAGCTCCATTGGCTTGGCTTCATGGTTGGCTTTGATGGCTTTTGTAGCTTATTTTAATAGCTCAAATACTTGGCTGTGGTGGCTGGCTAGGCTCCTTAACTAGTCACCTTGATCATGGCTTGAATATGGCTAAGTGGCTTAAGTGAAATCCATGCAAAGGTGGTGGACTTTGCATGGCTTGTGCATGGGCCCACTTTGGCCACCTTTGACTCCTTCCATTCCATCATAATGTGATCTTAAGATGATCTAGACCCCTGAGTTCATGTTGAAGTGATGACTTTGAGGCTTTGACTTGATCTTTTAATCTTGATCATCAATTTTCATATCAATCGATCTCGGTCATCGAATCCTCATCTTGCTTCCTACAAAAAGTGAAAAACTCTAATTAAATCCTAAAAATATGATTAATTATATAAATTCCATGAATTAGCCTTTAAACCTATAAAATGTCAAATTTTTGGTCTTTTAGGTTAAAATGCACATGTTTTGAATTTTTACTAAAAACCCAATTTTATCCCTATAAGTTATAATGCATGAGTAGGTAATTGGGTGGTTTTAGTACAAAATTAGACACTTATCAATGTAAGCTTTTGTCAAATTTTATTTTAATAGTAAAAAAATCATCTATTTTGATTATTAAATCCACCAAAATGTAAATTTGAAAAATTGAATAGTTTATTCTACTCATATTATAATATAAATTGTTAACACGCTTAATATCATTTTTTCAAATCATTCAAATGTGTGATAATCATTATATGCACCCATTTATTTCAAACAATCACAGATTATTGTACATATAACAATAGTAGATCTTATATATATGTTAGATCAATTAAATCTTATACAACTACATTCAATTTAAATCATAAGCATGGTTGATTGACTGGATCATACACATGCACTTCTAAATTAGATCATGCACATGGTTTGATTGGTTTGATCATGCACAGGTATCACACAATGTTGATTTATACAACAGATTAGATTTTGAGCATCATGCATGTATTTAGATCTTGCATATCTAATAACATCGGCTAGATCTTGCACATAGATCTAGATTTTTGGATTATATACACACAAAAAACACTTGATCTTTCTCATAGGTTGATTCTTTATTATTGTGATGGGTTCAAATCAATTTGGGTGTGTGCATTTGCTACTTGATCATGTTATACACATAGGGTTGATCATTTAGATCTAATCCCTACAAGTCTAGATCTAAGCGATCAAACTATTAAATCAATATTACAAATATTATTAGATAATGCATGGTCATGTGAACATCTAGGCTAATAATTAGGCGTGGATGTATTTGATCTAGGCGATCACTCATGTTTGAATAAACAAAATTACTAGATAGTAGGATCATGCATACAAAATTATAAAATCCAATCATAAATATTTGTCAAACTTATCGAATCGAATGATCATAATTTACTTATAATAGACATATGGAATTAAACATTTAAATTTGGATGAGTTGATTTTCAAATCTGGATTGATTATCCTTTGGACGTTTAAATCTGTTGGATTCAGATTGGCTGTCCTAGATTAAAAACATGTGGATTTGAATTCATTTTTAAATAAGGATTAAATGTATTTTCCATATGTAAACTCACTTCATGATTAATTAGTTTTCAAATTAAAAATGACATTTTTCCAATTTGAAACTCATTTTCAGATCAAAACATTTTTCTCCTTTTAGTTTCATTCATTTTTAGTTATTTAACACTTAGTTTAATTACTACTAAATATTAATAATCTAGTTCTTAATTCAAATCAAGCTTATAGGACACATATGAAATTAAACAATTGATGTTCACAATCATTCACCTAAGTGAGATGATTATTTTTATCTTACAAATCAATGCATATAAAACAATTTGTTCATAGCTCTAACACTAGAATTCTATGATAGATCCTAGAACCTATTCTAGATTTAATGTAACAAAAGTATATTTTCCTATTGACAAATCGATCTCTCCCTTAACCTTTCATGCCAATGTTGGATCAAGAGATTAAGGAAAGAGAGAGATGGGTCGTATGAGTGAGTGAGACATCTGAAAATGTATGTCTCCTCTCTTATAAAAAATCTTACAAGTCTTTTCAGATTTCTTTAAATTTTGATCTAACATTTCTTATTTGATCTTATATAGACAATCATTTCAGATCATTGGATGAGACTATACATTTAAAACAATTTGTATTTATTTTTATCAATATTCCAAATTTGAACTAACTTCATCAAAAATTTCAATTCTAGATTGATTATCCTTTGGATGTTCATATTTGTTGGATTTAGATCGAATATCCAAGTTTAAAAAGGTGTGGATTTGAATTTATTTTCATATTTGGATTAAATGTACTTTCCATATCTAAATTCACTTCATGATTAGTTGATTTTCTACTTGAAAAATATGTTTTCAAATATCGAATTCATTTCCAAATTAAAACATTTTTCTCCCTTTAATTTCATATATTTCTAATCATTTAACACTAAGATTACTTACTATTAAGTATTAATAATCTAGTACTTAATTCAGATCAAACTTGTGAACTTACTAACTAATTGACTAATTTAATAAATTAACTTAACTAACTAACTAAACTAACTAATTTAACTAATTAGCTTAATTAACTAATTTAACTAACAAAATAGTTAATAACACATTTTCTATTTAAAAATGTGCAATATATTTCATTTGTTTTACAAAAATATCTCTAGTTAATTGACTATTTTACCTTTAACTTTTCTACAACATATGTAAAATTTTGGATTATTACATCTCACTCTCCTTAAAAACAAATGTATTTGCGTACCTTAGAATAGATGAGGATACTTCTCCTTAGTTGTATCTTTTTGTTCCCGTGTAGCTTCCTTTATAGAGTGATGTTACCACAACACTTTAACTAATGGAATCACCTTTTTACCTTAATATCTCCTCTTTTCAATTCAGGATTTGAATAATTCGTTCAATATACATCAAATCTTCTTTGACTTGTATAGATTCAAAATTTAGAACATGAGATGGATATAGTTCATATTTTCTAAGCATTGACACGTGAAAAACATTGTGAATTTTTTACATCCTTGGAAGTACAGCTATCATGCATGCAACATCTTAGATCTTTTCCAAGATTTCAAACGTTCTGATAAATCTTGGACTCAATTTTTCTTTCTTCCCAAATCTCATCACTCCCTTGGTAGGTGGTACTTTAGGAAATACATGGTCACTAACCATGATTCCAATTCTCTCCATCAGTTATTCGCACAACTCTTTCATCTACTCAATTTCATTTTGAGTAATTTACAAGTCAACTTGATTTTATCAATTATCTGTTCAACCAATTCTGGCCTAAGTACTTTTCTTTCACCTACTTCTTCCCAACATACTAGTGATTTGCACTTTCTGCCATACTGAGCTTCATATGGTGCCATCTTTACACGGGACTTATAGTTGTTATTGTACACACACTCTACTAAAGGTAGATGATCATCCCAATTGCCTGACTGTAATGCCCCGAGCAATGTATGCTATTTAACAAAAATGAATTGGACATTCTATAGGAAATGAACAGTGTTAAATGTTTTACTTTATTTAAAATATTAAATAAAGGAATTTGTAATAAAACTTGGTACCATTAGATTCTACTCGAAAAATAGAATCCAACGCTTCAAAGAACACCAAAAACGGAGTTCGTATGAAGAAGTTACGGCCTTTTAAAGATTAGGGGCATTTTTGTAATTTAAATTAAAAATGGCACCCCGTCTTCTTCCTCCTCTCGATTTCTCCAGAAAACCCAGTTTCCAGAGGTTTCCACCACCGCCATTGGCAGCACCGCCTTCCCTCTCCTATAAATACCCCCCAAGCCCCCCTTCTCCTCCAGGTATTTCCAGGTTCAAATCTCCGGCCAAGCTAGGGTTCCAGAATACGTCAGAAAACCCTCCATCGGTATTCCATGTAAAGGACGACAACGGCCAGGTCATTTAGGCCTGCCATTCCTTTTACCTATTTCCCCATTCCTCCTCTGACTTCATCGGAAAGATCGGGTTTTCCCCCTTCTTCGTGGCTTCCGGCAGGCATAGAGGGAAACGCACCACCGGAAGAGGGCACCGCGTTGGGGCTGCCCAGGTAGTCTTTCTCCCCCTCTCTCTCTGTTTTTCCTTCTTCCAGGCTAGATCCATGCTAGATCTGGCATTTCCCGGCTAGAAAACACGCCGGAGAAAGCCGAGTTCCATCCAGCTATGTGCGACCCAAAGGCGTCCCAGGGACGGGTTCCGGGCGTGCGATAGTACGTGCACGGTCCCTGGTGTGGCCTTCAGGTGTGCGTGACATGGGGCATGGGTCCTGGCTCGACCAAGATGCAGGGGTGCCCTGGGAGGTGAGACACACCATGCTACGCCAAAGGCGCATCCGTGCGATGCCATCTAGGACGCCCGTCATAGCGCGTTGCTTAGGCATGCATGTGCGCGTGCGAACGAGGTCCTTGGCACAGCCTTTGGGCATGCCCGACGTGGTGGCGTGGGTCCTAGTTCAACCAGGGCACGCGTGTGTCCTGGGAACTGTAGGCGCAGGACCTGGATGGACAAAAGTTGGATTGTCCATAACATTGTAACACTAAAAATTGCAATTTTAGGGGCAGTAGGACTCTGGTTGACAATCCGAAAGAACCATTGCCTCTGTATGAATGACGCGGACCTAATGAGACTATAAAATTAGGATCAGTGGACAAATTATAGAGTCTAACCATTGAATAGTAGATCCATATCATAGGATCTAGCCTAACACTGTATTAGGCAAGGACATATGGACCCTAAAAGGCAGATCTAGCGATCTAATTTCTAAATAGATTGAAATTGATAAGGACTCCTTGTTATCCATTCATATCCAAGATTTTATAAATGAGACCAGGGTTAGGTTGAGTAATGAAGGACGCGACTCCAGGAAACTTCGAGGTAGGTGCTCTATCGCTACTAGACTTTTAAAAAGAACCCATGATTGCTTTGAGAATGCATGTTTTAAGTTTTAAGTTACATGACTTGTTTAGTATGAATTGATTTCATAAATGAATTTAGCATGCATATGACAAATACATTATGCAGAGACATGTTTTGCAAATGATTGCATAAATTGCATGATTTGTGATTATTGAGATTTGAAAAAAATTGCATATCCTTGACAGTTACCAAAAGACGTTGGAGTGCCCAAAAGACGCTGGGTAGGCAGTTGTGAGGGTCAGGCAATTGTGAGGGACCCAAAGAGGACAGGTTTTGAAAAAGAAGTTTTTGCCTGTTTACTCATATATAATTTGGGCTAGTAAGCTCGTGGGCGCTATGCCGAGAGGTTTGGGGTGGCCTCCCAGCCTCTACCACTATTAGGTGGAAAGGGTACCACGCCAAAAAGGCATGTCCTTACTTCGACTGCATGTGGTACAGAGGACTACCACTGGTGTCACGACACTAGGTCGAAGTGTCATATGCCCCATGGAGGCTATGACTGCGTGTCCCCAAGTACCCGAGGACCACACGGTGAGGAGGTCGTGGGCATAGCGTGCTTATGTTTTCGAGGATTTACTTGCATTGCATATGGCATGGCATGACATGAGGGTGGTCGACCATACCATACCATATATCCATGAGTTGGATTTAGTTGAGCATCTTATGCATATCATTATGTTTATGATATATATGATACTTTCGACTTGGATTATGCGATTCTTTAAGTCGTCAGTATTCCATTTCGACAATGGCTTTTAATATCGATATTGAACATGAGTGTTCAAACATGCATATGGTTTAAAGAACATATGGTTTAAAACATAGCATGCATTGTAAAACTAGTAGTGATAGACTCCTACTGAGTATGGTGTATACTCATCCAAATATATATCATTTTTCAGGACAGCTCCACTCACGAGTAAAAGACGCCTCAGGAAATGTTAGTGCTATGAGCAAGTAAATCAAGAAGAGACAATTATACATGTAAGTAAACACTCTACCCTTTGGACATGTATTTGTATTTATTTACAGTTGGGCTGTGAGCTATGACTGGACGGACCTGGGAAGACATTTATGATTTTTGAAATTTTTGTTAAAGCAAATGACACTCGGGGTTTTCAAAATGAGTTTAAAACAAAAGATTTTCCGCTGCATTGCATTGTTTTTATAAAATGGTTTTCAAATAGGGATGCATCCCGCCTTAAGAATTAGATATTGCATTTAAAAATGCATGGGAAAACCCGGGTTGTCATAGTTGGTATCAAAGCTCAGTTTTATCCTTTCACAGCCAGTCTAGCATGTCAAAGGGTCATAGACAATCGAGAAAATTAAGAAGAAGTAGTAGAAATAGAAATAGTAGAGACGACTAGCATATTAATGCTCAAGGCATTTCACCATAAACAAATATGTAAAAAAGGAGATGGGTCTCGCAAATACTTAGATATTGGATGGCTTAAATATTATCAATAAGGATTGTTATGCAGTGGTGCAAACAGGGAAACTCATATATGGATCAGATTATGATAAGAATGATGAAGGAAGATGTTAGTGAATGTGTTAGTAGATAATTCTGACCTGTAATAGATCAATCTCACCAAAGATGAGAACATCAAAGAACCTAGATGGCTATCTTACCATCATAAAGAATATCAGAATATGAGTACACTATCACAAGGGATATGATATGAGTATAATAGGGGATGTAAAAGACAGACTTTGACAAGATTTTGATGATAATCTAAGAGGGATGAGAATGCAAAATGATATTAGGAGATAACCGTGACTCGAATGAAGGACGTAGCTCAATTTTGGATACCTTAATTGGAGTCTTATGAAGAGTAAAGTGCTATCTAATAATGACAACCTAAGTATAATGGAGGAGATTAGAAGATGTACAATTGACATATTATGTGATTAAGAGGAACATAACACGAATATGATAGGGAACTGTATTCAACAGTGTTACCAAAAGATTTTGACGATAATATTAGGGATGATAGATTTGTGATGATAGATTGATCCTAACATGAACTTATAAGAGAAGTATAGCATGACCAAAAGATCAATGACATTATTAAGACATTGTATGAATTTTCTTGAGGCTATAGGCAATTAAGGATTTCGATGATATTAGAAAACTTCAACATTTCTTGGAAGTGTTAAGTTTCTCCTGTCTAAGAAGAAGATCGAGTATATGCAACAAAGCACATGAAGACATTGATCTAGGAAAACAAAAGTGAGGATTTTGAAGAAAAGAGAGAAAGAGATAGAGATGTAACTATAAGTATTCGATGAATATTGAATATTCAGAAGAAAAAGATCATGACTTTATTGAGGAAAGAATAGATCCATACAAATCTTTCATCTTGACTCATCTGGGAAGATAAACCAATCAAATTTGAAGGAATAATTGAGTTGGCGATGATGTTATTGTAAATGCGTATAATAGAGATAAAGCATATGGGATTTAAGACATTGAGTAGAGTATCGAATTTCAGGAGATTATACTACAAGAAATTTCAGAAGGGGAATGGTGACCAACTAGAAATTAAATTCTACAAATGGTTTGATGTCTATATCAATTATTGCAATTAGAATCTTATCAGATCCATTAGCTTATAAGGAACACCAATGGATATAGTCCATAAAAAGGAAATTTTGGTGATATCCTACCTTGCCACTACATGAGTACATAAAGTTCTATTGAAAAAGAAAACAAGATAGGACAGCGACTAGTCCATTTGTTTTTTTGCAACTCGGGTGTGATCAAGGATCAATATGATGTCTTAGAGGAAGAGTGGAAGAGCAAGAATTTTAAGGCCATCAATTAGTCATTTCCTTTGGTGTATTGTTGACTAAATAAAGGTATCCCACCCTAATGAATCAAATATGTTAGTAATCAAAGTTATATACTCAGACGGATATTATAAGTATTTAGACATGTGTTTTACCTAAAAGAAGTTACTTGTTAGACTAAGTCATTTGAGGGTATGAAGCCAGTTGATTAGGCCACATCATGAAGGAGCTACAGGTACGAAGAGTACAGTAGCAACTGAGATAGGAGCAAAAATAAGAAGCGATCTAAACCAATGCGAAAAAATTTCCAAACCTTAATGGCTACCATGACAAGGTGAAGAAATTACTTTGGGTCTAAAAAATACTGCTGACTGGGAGTGAAAAGAAAGGCAGATAAGCACTCATCGTTTTAAAGACACTGTTGAGCTTATAACCTATACATCTAGATAGAGATCAACAAGTAATCGAATAAATTCTCTTTCTATATGTCTATGAAAATGTTCCATACTTACCTGAGTGTTTTTCAAATTTGATGAATTAACAGCTTCAACATAACTTGATGTAATAGCTATTGAACGAGAAATGCTATTATAAGCTAAGTATGAGGAGGCACTTGAAAGATAAAATTTGAGGAATTGAGAAAACCACTACTTATAATGATGATACCCCCTAACAATACAGACTGCATGGTTGACGATAAAGCAGTAATAAAAGATTGAACAACATATTGATATAGGGAATGGAAGGAAAAAAGTTGAGGTGGCCAGAACATTATAAGGTGAGATTTGATGTTACGTTGCCTTTAGACAAATAGTTAGTTGTTATGTGCATATACCAAGTACGAAAAATCAATTGAAGGAATTTCCTAAGGACTAACCCTACTGGATTGGGTATAGAACTTTTGGACTGAAAGATTACGAAGAAAACCATCAAGCAACGAAAGGACAAAGAGGATAATGACAAAGGATTCAACCATGACCTAGTAAGGGTACTCGGTTATGAATAAGAGACTTTTTGCATAAATGGGAACCTTGTTGGAAATCCTAATGACAAATTGATGCAAATAGTGAGATAGGCCTCTGGATGAGAACATTTGAACCATGATGATGAATTAACCATAAAACATTTGACATGAGTTTGCATAAACTCTTCAGGGAGAAAAGCATTTGATGGCTTCAACATCTATGAAACTTGACGTACAGTTCGGATATCCTAATTGTAATATGAGATAGTATTACTGATGAAGGATGCTACTTGAATTATTTTATTTTGAATATAATATGGGTTGAGGACACAAGTTATAGTAGAAAAGAGACAGACAGTTGAAATTCGAAGTTAATCAAGGGTTTGGCTATAGAGCACATGATACCATGTCAGTTATTGAAGTATCTTGGGGACAAATATAAAAGATAAGAAGCAAAGTTAGACACAATAGAAAGAATGTAACCTTTTTTGTTAGACTCTTACTAATGACATACAACCAACCATTAAAAGGAGATATGGATGATGAAAAGATCACTAGATACAAGACAAGAGGAAAAAGGGATTATCCTACGCTATTCCAAATGAAATAGGAGGAATAAGATCATATGATCTCAAAGAAGTATGAAGTAATTTATATACAAGTAGGAGAGTATGGTCATCTAAGGAGACTATCCTATACATGATCAGAGGAATATGAGCATCTAAGGATGGGTAGCTATACGAAATACAGATAGAAACCAGTGATGATATACTGGCACGCATGGGACTATGTATCAGAGTACGCAGCAAAAGCGGCCCATATATACTTAAAGTAAACGAATAAGATATATTGACGATATACATATGTGTAAGGCCTTGTGGAAGGAATTATACCAAGGATAAATTGAGAACGTTCCTAGGATTGGTTACAAGATAGTATGATTAGCATTTTAAGGACAACATTACTCCAAGTATTAACCCAATTAGAGTATTGGATAACGAAATAATGAATTCGTCGACAACAGAAGTATGGGAATGAAGCAAAGGAATTTTCTTAGTTCGAGTTTTATGGGAGTCCTCAAAAAGAATATGTCTTATCAAGAAGACAACTGAATTGAAGGTAAGGATTTGTGGAATTTTGAGGACGAAATTCTTTTAAGGGGGTAATAATGTAATGCCCCAAGCAATTTACGCTATTTAACAAAAATGAATTGGACATTCTATAGGAAATGAACCATGTTAAATGTTTTACTTTATTTAAAATATTAAATGAAGGAATTTGTAAGAAAACTTGGTACCATTAGATTCTACTCAAAAAATGGAATACAACACCTCAAAGAACGCCGAAAACGAAGTTCGTATGAAGAAGTTATAGCCGTTTAAAGATTAGGGGCATTTTTATAATTTAAATTAAAAATGGAAAAGACAGAAAATGCAGGGGGCCGTTTTGATAACAGCACCCCGTCTTCTTCCTCCTCTCGATTTCTCCAGAAAACCCAGTTTCCAGAGGTTTCCACCACTGCCATTGGCAGCACCGTCTTCCCTCTCCTATAAATACCCCCCAAGCCCCCCTTCTCCTCCAGGTATTTCTGAGTTCAAATCTCCGACCAAGCTAGGGTTCCATAAGACGTCGGAAAACCCTCCATCGGTCTTCCATGTAAAGGACGGCAACAGCCAGGTCATTCAGGCCTGCCATTCCTTTTACCTATTTCCCCATTCCTCCTCTGACTTCATCGGAAAGATTGGGTTTTCCCCCTTCTTCGTGGCTTCCGGCAGGCATAGAGGGAAACGCACCACCTGAAGAGGGCACCATGTTGGGGCTGCCCAGGTAGGCTTTCTCCCCCTCTCTCTCTGTTTTTCCTTCTTCCAGGCTAGATCCGTACTGGATCTGGCGTTTCTCGGCCAGAAAACACACCGGAGAAAGCCGGGTTCCATCCGACTCTGTGCGACCCAGAGGCGTCCCAGGGACGGGTTCCGGGCGTGCGACAGTACGTGCACAGTCCCTAGTGCGGCCTACGGGTGTGTGCGACATGGGGCACAGGTCCTGGCTCGACCAGGATGCATGGGGTGCCTTGGGAGCTGAGACGCGCCATGCTAGGCCAAAGGCGCATCTGCGCGATGCCATCCAGGACGCCCGTCATAGCGCGTCGCTTGTGCATGCATGTGCGAGTGCGAACAAGGTCCCTGGCACGGCCTTTGGGAGTGCACGACGTGCGGGCGTGGGTCCTAGTTCAACCAGGGCACGCGTGTGTCTCAGGAACCGTAGGCACAGGACCCGGATGGACAAAAGTTGGATTGTCCACAACATTGTAACACTAAAAATTGCAATTTTAGGGGCAGTAGGACTCTGATTGACAATCCGAAAGAACCATTGTGTCTGTATGAATGACGCGGACCTAATGAGACTATAAAATTAGGATCAGAGGACAAATTATAGAGTCTAACCATTGAATAGTAGATCCATATCATAGGATCTAGCCTAACACTGTATTAGGCAAGGACCAATGGACCCTAAAAGGCAGATCTAGGGATCTAATTTCTAAATAGATTGAAATTGATAAGGACTCCTTGTTATCCATTCATATCCAAGATTTTATAAATGAGACCAGGGTCGGGTTGAGTAATGAAGGACGTGACTCCAGGAAACTTCGAGGTAAGTGCTCTATTGCTACTAGACTTTTAAAAAGAACCCATGATTGCTTTGAGAATGCATGTTTTAAGTTTTAAGTTACATGTACTTGTTTAGTATGAATTGATTTCATAAATGAATTTAGCATGTATATGACAAATACATTATGCATAGACATGTTTTGCAAATGATTGCATAAATTGCATGATTTGTGATTATTGAGTTTTGAAAAAAATTGCATATCCTTGACGGTTACCAAAAGACACTGGAGTGCCCAAAAGACGCTGGGTAGGCAGTTGTGAGGATCAGGCAGTGGTGAAGGACCCAAAGAGGACAGGTTTTGAAAAAGAAGTTTTTGCCTATTTGCTCATATATGATTTGGGCTAGTAAGCTCGTGGGCGCTATGCCGAGAGGTCTAGGGTGGCCTCCCAGCCTCTACCACTATTAGGTGGAAAGGGTACCACGCCAAAAAGGCATGTCCTTACTTCGACTGCATGTGGTATAGATGACTACCACTGGTGTCACAACACTGGGTCAAAGTGTCATATGCCCCGTGGAGGCTACGACCGCATGTCCCCAAGTACCCGGGGACCACACGGTGAGGAGGTCATGGGCATAGTGTGCTTATGTTTTCGAGGATTTACTTGAATTCATATGGCATGACATGAGGGTGGTCGACCATACCATACCATATATTCATGAGTTGGATTCAGTTGAGCATCTTATGCATATCATTATGTTTATGATATATATGATACTTTCGACTTGGATTATGCGATTCTTTAAGTCGTCAGTATTCCATTTCGACAATGGCTTTTAATATCGATATTGAACATGAGTGTTCAAACATGCATATGGTTTAAAGAACATATGGTTTAAAACATAGCATGCATTGTAAAACTAGTAGTGATAGATTCCTACTGAGTATGGTGTATACTCATCCAAATATATATCATTTTTCAGGACAGCTCCACTCACGAGTAGAAGATGCCTTAGGAAATGTTAGTGCTATGAGCAAGTAAATCAAGAAGAGACAATTATACATGTAAGTAAACACTCTACCCTTTGGACATGTATTTGTATTTATTTACAGTTGGGCTGTGAGTTGTGACTGGACGGACTTGGGAAGACATTTATGATTTCTGAAATTTTTGTGAAAGCAAATGACACTCGGGGTTTTCAAAATGAGTTTAAAACAAAAGATTTTCCACTGCATTGTATTGTTTTTATAAAATGGTTTTCAAATAGGGATGCATCCCGCCTTAGGAATTCGATATTGCATTTAAAAATGCATGGGAAAACCCGGGTCGTCACACTGACAATTCCATTGCACATGCCTTTAGCATATCTTCTAGTATTTGAATGGTTCTCTGTAGTTGTCCATCTATCTAAGGATGAAAAGTCATGCTAAAATGTAATTACATACCCATTGCTTTCTATAAGCTCCTATAGAATTGAGATGTAAATCTCGTGTATCTATTTGACACAATCATCACTAATATTCCTTATAGTCTCACTACTTCTCTAATGTGGAGTTTAGCTAAATGGTCTAAGGAATCAGTTATCTTAATGGCTAGAAAATGAGATGACATGGCTACCTTGTCTATAATCACTTAAATGCTATCATGACTGTTCCTGGTGCTTAGTAACACAAAACGAAACCCATAGTAATGTGCTTCCATTTCCATTCTGGGATTGGCAATAGTTATAATGTTCCTGTAGGTTTCTGATCCTCTACCTAATTATGCTGACATACTAAGCATGTAGATGTAACAAAATGACTTCTCTTTTCATATTATTCCACTAGTATTCACTCTTTAGATCTTAATACATGTTCATGCTACCTGGATGTACCTTATACTTAGAATGATGTGCTTCTTCTGACAATCTTTTATTCAATTCTAGTTCCTTTGGAACACACAATTTTCCCTCAAACCTCAATTCACCATCACTTCCAATCTAGAACTCTAGTTTATTGCCCTATCTTACCTCCATCATAATACTTGGCAAGTAAGAATCACCAACTTAAGACTCTTTAATATTTTTTATCTAAAATTGGTTTGACTCTCAAATTGGCAAGAATTATTCTAGGGTTTACATTTTATATAATTAGATTCTAATCTTTAGCTTTTTCCAACAACTGCTATTTGTTCATCATCATCATCATCATCATCATCATCATCATCATCATCATCATCATCATCATCATCATCATCATATGAGTTAAAAGCCTCATAGACTTTTTGCTTAGTGTGTATGCTACCACATTCACCTTGCCTAGGTGATAGTGTAATTGAAGTCATAGTCCTTCAAAAAATCCACCCGTCTTCTCTATTTCATTTTCAGATCTTTTTGAGAGAACAAATACTTCAGACTCTTATGATCGGTATATACGTTAAACCGCTCACCGTACAAGTAGTGTCCCTATTTTTTTTTTTAATGCGCAGCTAATTTTAGCTCATGAGTGTTGTAGTTTTGTTCATATGCCTTCAATTGTCTAGATGCATAAGCCACTACCTTTCCATTCTACATCAATAGATACCCTAAGCCTTTTCTTGAAGTGTCTCAATAAATAGCAAGTCCCCGATTTTCATCAAGAATTGTTAAAATTGTTGCTAACAACAATAGAGTTTTGAGCTCCTCAAAACATCTTTCTTAATCTTCCCTCTAAATAAAATTAACATTCTTCTGAGTCAATTTCATTAGAGGATTGGCGATACAAGAAACCCTTCAACAAATCTTTGATGGTATCTTGGTAGACTTAAGAAACTTCAAATCCCTATCATGATTGTTGGTCTTTCCCATTTTGTCACTTCTATCACTTTTAGTAGGATCCATAGAGATTCCGTCTTCCGAAATCACGTCCTAGATATGTCACTTTCTATATCCAAATTTCGTTTATTCAACTTCACGTATAGTTTCTACTCTCTTAGCACTTGTAAACAATTCTCAAGAACTGTATGTGATCTTCAGGGTTCTAAGAATAGACCAAGATGTCAAACTTGTCTAAAAATGACTTGAATATTCTATTTATTAAATCCATAAAAATTACTGGGAGCATTAGTTAATCCAAAGGGTACCGCTAGGAATTCATAGTGACCGTACCTCATCCTCAATGTAATCACAAGAAAATCCTTTTTGTTAATTCAGAGATGATGATATCCTCATCTAAGCTTGATCTTTGAGAACACTTGAGCTCCTTATAGCAGATCCAATAGATCATCAATTCTAGGTAGTGGATATTTCATTTTTACAGTCACCTAGTTCAATTACCTTTTATCAATGCACATTCTCGTCGATACATCTTTCTTCTTCATGAATAATGTTAAGTGTTCAATTTTGGTCAAAATAGCCCTAATTTACTATTCAATTAAATCATCTAATATATCAAAATTGTAATTTTTAGTTTAATTTTTATTTTAGCCCTAATTGATCATCCAACCATTAATTTGTGAAAATTAATGGTCAGATGATCATCAAAGGTATAATGTATGATTCAGATGACTCTAATTTGGTCTGTTGTTTTGTAGATTAACCAAAAGAAGCTCAAATAGCTCAGATCAAAAGTTAATGGTGCAGATCACCCATCAGGAATCAACATGCCAAATTGGATGGTTTCCTAAAAGAAGAAGAGTTCTAATAAGGAGAAGAGATTATGGATAAGATTTGGAATGAAGAGGAAGTTTCCTAGTAGGAAACTAACTCTTAAAGGATAAGGAAAGAGGGGGAGAAGAGATTTGGAAGTGAAAATTTTTATAAAGAGGGAACCATGGGAGCCAAAAAGAGAGTTTTTTTAGTTTTGCTTTTAGTTTTCCTATTGCTTACCTTCATCGTTCCTTGCTGCTTCTATCTTTTCTTTTGTTTTTTTCTTTGCCTTTTACTGTCTTTCACGTCTCTACCTCTTTTATTTACTGTTTTCCACTTCACACTTCTCTTCTCTTCTCTGCCTAGCCTCATCATTCCACCTTGTTCTTCCATCACCGGCCAGTCTCCACTTCACCGCATTGACCAGTCCCTCATCTTTTTACCAATTTTCTCTGTTTCTCTCTCATTCTATTTCTCGTTTAATCACCCTCTCGTCTCTATTTTTCACCACCACCCACCGTATCACTGGTCGTCTGCTTCCATTATCGTCATTGCTACCCACTCTGTTCATTGTCGATCGCGTCGTCATTCCCAATTCTCTAGTCCACCACACTATCCTCCATTCCCCATGTCCCCATTTGATCATCAGCATCAATCTTCCCATCGTCTTCCTCTGTAGGTATCTGCCTGACGCATCACCCAAGCACCAGCTTTTCCTCCTCCATCATGCAGACAAAAGCAACCCACATTACACACACCTATCCCTCTCCACTCTCCCTCTCTTGGTCTCTTTTCCACTGTCGCATTGACCGAGTCATCTATGCACCATCACCTAGCCCTCTTCATTGACGGTTGCTTAATCTCCACTTTGGCTTCACCCAGCCCAGATTGTCGACCTCCACTCTCCCCAACATCACACCATTCCACACTAGCATCGATCTCTACCCAACACTGTTATCCCATCTCCACAATCATTGTTATTCCATCGTCTTTGTCTTCCACGCACCAACCAACTACACCGCACCAGCACCAGCCATGCCCAAATAGTTCATCTGACCTCCATCTTGTCCATCTTCTCCAGCAATCTCCTCTGACAAAGTCTTCTTCTTCCAAATCTATTTTACGGGAAATTTAAGATACTTTCAGGGAAAATTTCATTTTTGCCCTTAGTATAAAAATTTTAATTACTTTTTTGTCATGTTACTGTTCTTATATGCATTCTGTATTGTTTCATGTTCAATTATTTGCATTTTGTATTGTTCTCACTTGATCCAGAAACTGTTTAACACAAATCTGTCTTATTCAAGCTTAATCAAATCAATGGTTCTAGTTTGACAAATAAGATCTCCTTATTTATTCAACTGTTTCATATTAGAATTTCAATTTCTCTTTAGATCTTGTTCTTAGGACATTTCTTAACATGTTTATCGCTCCTGATCTTCAATCTAAGAACCAAAAATTAGATTTAAGCTATTGAAACTCAAATTTCTTATTTAGACCATATTTTAGCAATTATTGAGAATCTGCCTAATCCCTCCGGTGGATCATTAATCAGAAGCACCATAAAGAGACTCATTACGGTCATTTGAAAGTTTAAGAGACTAGATCTAAAGAAATTGATGATAATCAATCTAAGGAAGTGAATTTTTCTTATTTTTATGGTTAAATTTCTATCTATTTTTTCCTGTGGACTTCTTTAATTTTCATTGATTAAATATATCTAAAGTTTGATTGCACTTTCTATTAATTTTTGTTATTTAATTTTAATTTTTGAAGAATTAAAATTTATTAAAACTCTAAATTCTTAAAGCGAGTCTCTATGGGATCGACCCATACTTGCACACACTACACTACTATAGCCCTTGTACTTGCTAAAAGTCAATAAATAATACTATTGCACCTCCAAGAGCAAACACTAGGTCAAACGAAACCTAGTTTAACAACTCTTCTAGCTGTTCTTTGAGTTCCTTCAATTCTGGCAGTGGCACTTGATCGTGAGTCTTTGAAATTGGGCTCATTCTAAGAATTAATTCGATATTGAATACAACTTCACTTTCTAGTGATATTCCTAGCAACACCTTTGAAAATACATTGGGAAACTCATTCACCATTAGAATGGCATTTATGTCAGGTTTCCCTTTTGAATCATCTATAAACATGTGCAAGAAAACCATGACACCCTTTTCTCAACAACTGGTATGTTTTAAGTGCAGAAATCATATTTATTACTAATATTCTCCTAACCCCTTCAAATTGGAATGTTGACTAATTAGGCATGTTAAAGTTCACCACGTTATTGAAGCATACAAAACTTGCATGGTCTGCTAACAACCAATCCATGCTGAAAATTACATCAAAGTCTTATGTATTCAACAAAACCAAATACACTATTACTTCTTTATCTTCTATCTAGGCCTTGCAACATTTGTACACTCTATCCATGACTAATACATCTTTGGTTGGTGTATTTACTGTAAGTTCATATTATAAGAGTTCTTATTCTTCTCTAGTTGGCATGCAAAATATGGAGAAACAAATGAATGTGTCGAACCTAGATCTATCAACACTTTAACCACATTGTTAGAGATGAAAGTGCTACTTTCATTACTGACTTAGAGGCCTAAGCATCCTGGTTGGTGATGGTATAAACTCTTCCTTAAAGCTTGGGCTAAGGTGGTTGTTGTGGTTGTTCACACCTCGCTAGACAATTTTTAATCATGTGGCTGACCTTGCCGCAGCCAAAGCATGCTTTTGTCGCTCAATAACATGGACTCAACCCATGGAATTTCCTACACATTGGACACTATTTCGTCATTTTCTTCTCCCCATTATTCTCAAACTTCTTATTGTTGAAATTCCTTTGATTTGGTTTCTTCCAAAAACTCATAGTATTCCTTGCTCCAAGTGTTTTATATTTCATTTTTTGGAACTCTTCACAGTCTCTCTCAATAATCTAAGCCTAGTCAATGATCTCGATGATATGTTTACAACTACAAAGCTAAAATCTGCTCTACTCGAACATTCTCACCTCACCTTAACTAAATGAGGAGTGAACCTAGATAATTTAGCGAATTCATTTTCATTCTCCATCACTATTTAGTTTTCCTAAATATTTTCCATGAATATGTTTTCATAGAATACTTCTAAAAAAAAAAATTGATTTCATATTTCCACCTTCCAGATCCACCATCCATTTAACCATTCTCCACTAATATTCCACCTATCCCTCTAGCATGAACACTGCTAAAGTCACTCTATCTTCATTGGGGAACCTCATTGCCTGAAAAATCTCTCTCTTCTCATGACTCATTTTTCTGCTTCAATTAGGTCTGGAGTGCCTTGGCATGAAGAAGGAATTAGTTTCTTAAACACCTTGAGACTCTTATTAGCATGACTGTTTTCTAATCCATTTATATTGTTTTCAAACTGTTGCTATAAAATGCTAGTTTTGTCGTCCAAAGATCTATGCACTCTATCCAAGTTTGAGCTAAATTCTCCAAAGGTTACCATATCCATACATTTCCTCTATTATAACAAATTTAACAATTTGAGATAATGATTTGTATACTTTTATACTCTAGTTATTTACCTTATGAACCAAACTGTCTTTCTAGACTCACTATTCTGAACCTATGCTCTTATACCACACTTGTTACAACTCCAGATATGCAGAATATTTATTACAAGTTTAGGGATGTGATAGTTTTTTAGGATATCTAAATGAGATTTTATTTTAAATCTTCACATGACATAAAATAAATAAATTCCATTACATAAATAAACTAAATCAATTAAGGTTCTAAAAACTGACTCATAAAATTTTAAAACATACATAAAGTAGATAGTGTTTCCTTTTATTACATTTACTATACATTCAAATTAACAAAATAAGGAAACCATAAATGGAGTCTCTTCGAATTGGCCTCCTCTTTTCTTTTAGTTTTTTCTGCTCTCTGTCTTCTCTAATTTGAGATATTTAAAACTATCTTAGTGAACTTACGTTTAGTACATATTATACGTATTATAATGTCATCAACATGAATAATTTGCTATTTTCACTTAATAAGATATCCAATATAAATAACATGCATGGGAAACTATAATGTTAACAGTTCTATTTCAATGAATGTAAATATTTAAGCTTCCATCTAAAATCAGATAACATATATGTTTCAAGTTCTATAAACATCGGTTCATGTATTCAAACATGATTAACAGAAGTTACACCTGTTGACATAGGTTTCAGACAAGTTCACTACCTCATTGATCAGATGAAGTTCAAAGTACCATCTGTTAAGGCCAAACATATACTCCTTGAAATCTCATTTGAGAAGTCCAAATATCCAACATTGATCAAACACTAGTTCAAATAAACGTAAGCCAAAAGTCCAACAAAACCCCATTGATATACATCTCAACTAAGGCCCTTGCTAAAATACGTCTAAATTGAGTCATCCACTATGACTATCGTTAATCAAATGGAGTTCAATATAAACTCTTCACCAATGTCTTGCATGGAGCCAAACAAATCCATAATAATGTCTTATTAAGGTCAAGACTTTTACATCTGACTAGATGTCACATAAAAATTCATATATCGAATGAATTCAAATTCCTTTCCAAATCTTATCCAAATTTTTCTTTGAAGCAACATATAACATTAAATGCTCATTTTTTAACGTTTTGGAATAGTAATCCAATCAAACTTTTTCATTTTATTTTTTATAATTATTCTAAAAATAAATTAAATAGATACTCAATTTGAAAGCTTCATAATTTTAATAAGTTGAAGTTGCATTTATACATATATTTCATTAATTAAATTGCAATTTTAAAGTAAGATAAAAATCTATTTTGATAATTAAAAATTCTATCAAAATCTAAATTTGAAAAACTAAATAATTTATCTCCTCATATCATAATATAAACAGTTACATTCTAAATCTCATATATCCAAATCATTCAAATGTGTGATAATCAGCACACACACACACACACACACATATGTTGTTATAGAACACACACACACACACACACACACACACACACACACACACACACACACACACACACACATCTGTTAGATCAATTAGATCTTATAAAACTATGCTCGATTTAAATCATATGCATGATTGATCAACTAGATCATATACTTGTACCAATGGATTAGGCTCTGTGCATCTAGTAATGTTGTCTTAATCTTGGGCATGTATCTAGATCTTTTGCATCTAATAACATCACCTAGATCTTACGCATAGATCTAAATATCTAAATTATACACACTGAACAGATACTTGATCTTGCTCATAGGTTGATTCTTTATTATTGTGCATGGGTTAAAATCAACTTGGGCATGTGCTTCTGCAACTTTGTCATGTTATATGCATTTTAAGATCCAATCCCTATAAGTCTACATCTAAATGATCATATTGTTTAATTAATATGTTACAAAAAATACTAGATCATGTGTGTTTATGGGGACATCTATGTTATTAATTAAGCATGAATGTATGTAATTACTTGATCACTAATGTTTTAATAAAAAAAATTACTAGATAGTAGGATCATGCATTCAAAATTATAAAATCCAACCATGAATATTTATCAATCTTATCAAACAAATCAATCATGCTTTCTTATAGGACATACATGAAATTAAACAATCGATTATCACAATCATGCCCATAGCTAAGATGATTATTTTGATATTACAAATTAGCTCATATAAAACTATTCGTCAATAGATCTAACTCTAGAATTGTGCATAGATCTTAGCATGGATTCTAGATTTAACATGATAGAAGTATACTTATCTATTGAGGGATTGATCTCTACCTCAAGCTTGAACACCAATCCTTCTTATTCGATCTTTTCAATGATCTAATTCTCTTTAAGCTTTGATCATTGATCTTCTTATGATTTGGATAGAAATGAAGAGTCAATATATTAGGGAGAGAGAGAGAGAGAGAGAGAGAGAGAGAGAGAGAGAGAGAGACGTCTCTTCTCTTATAAAACTCTTCCAAGTCTTTTCATATTTCTCTCAAATGCTTTAGATCTAACATTTCTTATTTGATCTCATCTAACTAATCATTTTGGATCATTGGATAAGATCTACGAATTAAATCAATTTGTATTTGTTATTAATATTTAGATATGAATTCACTTCTTAAAATTAATAGGTCTAAATTGATTATCTTTTGAATGTTCTGATCTATTGGATACAAATCAGACGCCCTAGATAAAAAATGCATGGATTTGGATTTATTTTTAGATCTGGATTAAATGTCTTTTCATGATCTGAACTCACTTCATGATTAATTGTTTTTGAAATTAAAAAAGACATTTTCAAATGTGGAATTTATTTTTAGATCAAAATGCTTTTCACCCTTTAATTTCATTCATTTCTAGTTATTTAACACTTAGTATAATCACTACTAAGTATTAATATTCTAGTTCTTAATTTAGACCTAACCTATAACTAGTTTATTAATTAATTAGATTACTAACTAATTAACTTAACTAACTAATTGAACCAACTAATTTAATTAATTTTCTTAATTAACTAATTTAACTAACTAACTAGTTAATAACATGTTTTGCATTTAAAAATGTTACATATATTTTATTTTTCCAAAACAATAATCCCTAGTGAATTGAGTAATTTTTTTCAAATTCTCTTGAAATTCTATATGTAAGAATTTGGGTTAATATACGAACAACCTTTTCTAGAAAAGGAAGAAGAAGAAGATTTGATTTATATTTCCTCTTTCTTTTAGTCACATGCCATTTGTCTCACACTTTCTCAACTTTTAATGCTAATTGAATACCTCCTATAAGGCTAATTCTTAGAATCTCTCTCTTCCTCTCTCTCCAAACTTTCCTATTTAAATTTTAATTCTATTCAACTCCAATCATATTATAATTTTATGTACTAATTGAGACGACCCGGGTTTTCTCATGCATTTTTAAATGCAATGTCTAATTTCCTAAGGCGGGATGCATCCCTATTTGAAAACCATTTTATAAAAACCATGCAATGCAGCGGAAAACCTTTAGTTTTAAACTCATTTTTGAAAACCCCGAGTGTCATTTGCTTTCACAACAACTAAGGTAGTTTTTGAAAAACTTCAGAAATCATAAATGTTTTTCCCCAGGTCTTTTCAGTCACAATGCACAGCCCAACTGTAACTAAGTACAAACACATGTCCAAAGGGTTGAGAGTTTACTTACATGTGTATTTGTTTCCTTTTAGATTCACTTGCTCATAGTACTAACATAGATGTCCTCTTTTTGTGAGTGAAGCTGTCCTGAACCATGATACGTACGGACGTATCCTGTCCTTGAGTACTTACTGATGTCTGAAAAATGTTAAGGATTGGATGAGTATATAATATACTCAGTAGGAGTCTATCACTACTAGTTTTATAAATGCATGAGATGTTTCAAAATCATATGCTCATTCAAAATATGCGTATGTTTGAATACTCGAGTTCAATATCAGTATAAGAATCCATAATCAACTGAAATTCAAAATATGCGTATGTTTGAATACTCGAGTTCGATATCAGTATAAGAATCCATAATCAACTGAAATTCTCATAACTTAAAAGATCACATAATCCAAAACTGAAAGTATCATATATATATGATGACATCATGATATGCAATAGAAGCCTCATGGAGTCCAACTCATGGACCTCTAATATGGTATGGTCGACCAACCTCATATCATGCTATATGAAATGCACATCAAACCATAGGGTCCACTATGCCCACGACCTCCTCGCCGTGTGGTCCCCGGGTACCTGAGGAAACTTGGTCATAGCCTCCACGGGGCCTATGACACTCCTTTGTCGTAAATCATGCAATCGGTTGCAAAACATGCATGAAATGCATAAAATCTGGTCATGCTAGTATTGCATTCAAAGTCATAACCCTGCCTAGAAGCCTGACAGCCTAGAAGCCTGCCAGCCTAGAAGCCTTGTCAGCTCTCTCTGGCCTGCCCTCATCGGCCCGCCCTTGTCGGCCCGCCCTCATCAGCCCACCCTCATCGGTCAAGGCTACACTTATCATGCAATCTATGCATGTAGCACATGTCTTGGCAATATATGCGCGACGTATTTTTTTAAAACCTGTCCTCTTTGGGTCCCTCACAACTGCCTGGCCCTTGGCACTCTAGGGTCTTTTGGCAACCCTCAAAGACATGCAATCTTTGCAAGTACTTAAATCATGCAATGTATGCCCTTGTTTGCAAAACATATGTGTGCATAATGTATATGCAATCTTTTACGAAACATGTCTATGTACAAAACGTTTATCAATGCATGCTGAATCAAGTCATGCTAAACAAGTCATATACTTATAACATATGTTCTCAAAACAATAATAGATCTTTTAAAAGAATCTAATAGTGATAGAGCACCTACCTGACTAGGTCGCGTTAACCCCTTTGTCCTCGTATGCTCCTGAACATGGTTTGGGGACTCAAGGTTAGTTTAACCTATCTTTGATGGGTTTAGAGCAGTTGGGTTTTTATTACTTAGGCATTAGGGGTCCATCCCTATGCCTATGGGTGTCCTAAGGTCCTAATTGGACCTTGGTATCCTCAGTTTTCCAAAGTTCTAGTGGCCACGCTCCACCATCCTATTCTAAGGGTCATGCCCTACTTTGATTGGGCCTTGATCAGGGATTTTATGATTTGGATGTGTCCGCGTCGTTGATACGGACACAACGCCTTTTGCAGCGCATCAATCGGAGCTCTAGATCTCAAGTTATAAGCGTTTTAGTATTGTATGTACATAGAGGTCCTAAAGACAAAAAAGGAGGAATGCTAGGGCGCTGCGCGTCTGTGACGTGCGCCCAGATTCCTTAAGTAACCAAAAAAAATGACTCACGCTAGCGTGCTACGCGTCTGCAGCGCGCGCCTCAGCGGGCGCGTCTGCAAACGCGCGAGAATCTCCGCCCGTCTGTCCCTTTAGCGGGCGCGTCCCTGGACGCACCCGTTTGGTTTTTCAAACAAGCGTCGACCTACATCGACGTGGGACGTTTCTATTGGATCGTCCCACCCATTAGTGACCTGGGTCATCCTCAGGTCACCCTGGTTCGACCTTGTCGAACCAGTGCGGCTCTGGGGATGTCCCAGGGTCCTTGGTGGTGCTCCCAGGCTCCGTTTTACATGGTTTTTCATGCAAAAACTTAGGGGAATTGAGCCTAAGACTATGGGTGAGATGGGCTTGGGGAGTTTTTGAGCATACCTGCTTCGTGGGTGGTTTTCTCTCCACGTTTTCCCCTCTTGGTCATTTCTCCACGATGGGTTTTCTCCAAGGTTTTGGGCTGCCATTAGAGGCACCCAGGAGCTCTATTTATAGAGCTTTTAAAGAGGGTTCTGGAGGGGTTCTAACCGCCTTTGAATGGCGGTGGAGAAACCTCCAGAATGGCGGCGGTTTCTCCTTGAAACACCGCCGTTCCAGAAGCCTCTAGGAGCTTGAAGACGACGGGGTGCCCGTATCAAAACGGGCACCTGTGTTTTTCAGGTTAAGTCGTTTTTGTGAAATTTATAGTTTTGCCCCTGAACTTCAAAGGGCCATATCTTGCTCATTTTAACTCCGTTTTGGGTGATTTTGGTCTCGTTGGATTCCTTTTTCCGAGACACATCTAATGGAACCACTTTTAGGACCAAATTCCTGGGTTTAGTCAAGGCGACTAGTGAAATGACCAAAATGCCCTTATCTTTAAAACTGAACTTTTTATGGGCTTTTAATATTACAAAAATTGGGGTCATTACACTAATAGTTGAATTATTAGTGGACCACTTAAGAGTCATTAATTTCTCTTCTATTTTCTCTCTAGCTATTTCTATTATTCTTTGTATAGCCATTCTTTCTTCTCTCTTTGAGTTTCTCACAACATCCTATTTCTCTAATTTTGTCTATTTTCTTTAATATTTTCTACGTAACTTCTAAGACTAATTCATTTTATAATGTTATATATTATTAGCCAAATAAGGGGCCCTTTAAGGATCATTCTCTCATATTTAATTTCTTCTCTCTCTAAGTTCCTAGCAACTTTATATTTCTCTAGTTTAGGGTACTTTTGTACAACTTCTAAATCTCTCTCTCTCTCTCTCTCTCTCTCTCTCTCTCTCTCTCTCTCTCTCTCTCTCTCTCTCTCTCTCTCTCTCTCTCTCTCTCTCTCTCTCTCTCTCTCTCTCATATTTATAGGGACAAAAACTTATGTCTTATATCTATATCTATACACACACACACACACATATAATATACTTGGAATTTATATTGGCACGAACAGAATGTGTAGTAGTAAGAATGTGTAATGGTAAATATAAAAGAAAGAATACTTAGATGCTACAAATTCTTAAGCATTGGAGGAATCGTATTATATAAATGACAATTTGAGATCAAACTTTTGAGTGAAAACACTTTGATTGTCAACCATTAAAAAGGTTGTATATTCTAATTTAACTAATAATGTTAGGATGGTATTCAGTTGCTCTCATGTATTTTTCATTGTTGTATGCAAGGATGCAAAATTTATGACATTATTTTATACCATGTATTGCATTTTTCCTACACATGTAGATCTAAAGTCTTTAAATTAGAAACAAGATGCATCTACAATGGGGATGCATCTCATAGGCTTTCTAGATCTAATGACATAAACCACAAAAAACAAAGCAATAAATAATCTTGTTTTTTGCTAAATAGTGGAACCAAAACTTACCATGACTATGATTTATAAATCAAGGAAGAAGAGAGCCATAATAGCAAAAAATACAA
The DNA here is from genome assembly GCA_035236585.1 of Warburgia ugandensis. NCBI lineage: Eukaryota > Viridiplantae > Streptophyta > Magnoliopsida > Canellales > Canellaceae > Warburgia > Warburgia ugandensis. Next base: position 44,555,327 of record CP141128.1, read on the forward strand.
GACACTAACCTTTTAAGTCTATCTTCTCTATTTCAAGAAGAAGAAAAAGGGGAGAAAGAGAGAGATAGGGTTTTTAGGTCAAGAATGCTATCCAAAATGTCCTAAATAGACCTCAATTAGAAGTGTCCAACACTTGGCATTAAGGGGACCCACCTTTGGTTGATCAAACTAATTCATCTCACTGCTCAGGTATAGATAACTATTAGTACAAAGTGAGTGAAAATTGCATAATTCAAGCATCTAAAAAGCTACACTTTCTATCACATTAACAATGTAAATTTGACTATGAAAAACATGATACCCATGATGCTAGAATCATCCAATCATCATGAGCTTTTGGTTAGCACCATGGTATCCAAATGTGCCACATTGACTTGGAATTTGTCTTGTCAATGCGCTTTAAGTTTTTATGCATTTTGCATCTGGACTCAACTACATTTTGTTTAGTCATAGCAGTGGAGATTTTTTGCTAGTAATATAAAATACTTTTATTGGTTGAATTTTTGCCAGTAACATTAAACTATATCTTTGTAATTTCTACATTATTCGAGTTCTTAGCCACAATGACCCCAAGGTGACTTGTTTTTTCAAATATGCATTTTGAGTTTTAACACCTTGGTTAATACTTAAGCAAAGCTAGATAAAGGTGAGCCCATTTAATGCCAAATCTTAGCCTAGCATTTCTCTGTTTTTTTGTATAAGACACATTTAACAAATAATAGAATCAAAAAATGTTGTTCAAGATCCACCTAGATAGCCTCACATTTGGATGATCAAACCCATTCATCTTGTTCGACATTTCATAGATTGGTAAGATATCAAAGTTCATGAGTGTTAGATGATTTTAACAATATTTTTTTAGTTTTTAAATAACAACCATTGAATATTTTCTCCAAAAAAGGTAGTAGCTAGAAGCATCCAATGGGCATGAGTTTTTACATTTAGCATAAGTGCAATATCTAGAAAAAGCTAAGTGGATCAAATCATATAAAGGTGGGGCTAGGTTTTGGGTCCAAAAATTAGTCTGGATAGCATTTCTCCATAGAATGTGTCTACATTGAGTAGAAAATTTGAGTTGGTGAGTAGAGAAGAGGAGGACAATTTTGTCATTTGATGAAACATAAAGCCACATGTTGGCTAGTATAGGTCACCCATGTCGTCTTTCAACTTTTTTCTAATTTGCCCTTAGAAATTCTGGCCCTAAAGATTCTATTTATGCCAATATCATTTCCCTATATATAATGGCTAGAACTAAGTTTGCTTACATCATTTCTAAAATAGGCTCCAATTGAATTAGTGCTTATATTTTAAAGATATAGATCCACTTGAATTATTGAGTCAATCAATATATAAATGGGCAACCACAGGGAAAATATAGTAGTGTAATGGAATTGATAATTTAAGTGTGTTCATGAAATGGTATAATTTAAGACCTAAAAGACTATTAGTGAATAAGTGAATCCATGTGCCACATATGCAATGAACGTCTCTTTGTTTCTTTTAGATCTTTTGCACTAGAAGTAAGAATTCTTTCAAACAAATATTAAGACATGATATTCGCCTAGTGGTTCAGCCGAGGCACCTCTCTTGTAAGTAGGTTATAAGTTCAAGGTAGTGTATCACACCTTTTAGGGGACAGAGGAAAGGGTATTTGCATGTTGAGATGGAGTGTCCTAAAATACATAAGGCTATGTGAGTTACAAGTTAAAAAACAAAAAATTATTAAGATATAATATCTCCATGGCAGCACAATCACGTGACTAGTTTAAAATATTTGGACTTTAGGCATGTTAGCTCTATAATTACGCTGCTAATAATGTAGCTAAGTTGGTTATTCGGTGAACAACAATACGACATTGTCTATTTGGCATCAAAGTTTCACGTGCATGTCTTAGAAATGGCACTTTGTGATGATCATGTTTACTGACGCAACGCATTAGTTTACATGTGGATTTCTAATAGCGATGGGATCAATCAATCGAATAATTTTCGGGTGAGTTAAATAAGAGGGACTCAAGTCCTTAGATCAGTAAGGGCACTCCACACTTTTTTTTTCCTTTTTGTCTTTTGGGATATGAGCAAGGAATTATAAAGCAGATCATTCACACGCACTCTTACTTACACACATTCTAAATTTAATCCCCACTTAAAAAGGAAAACAACAACTCAAACTTACAAGGAAGATGCTGAGTCGACTGCAACCAAGTGAGTTCGACTTTTATTAACACTTCACACTTTTTTCCTTTAAGCAATCTAAGAGCATAATTAGTTAGATCACATGATTACAAGTGTTTTTTTCTTTTTCTTTTTTTTATCAAGAAGCAACTTGAACCTGTGCTGCTGCTCTAGAAATGTAAACTTAAAAAAGGAAAAGATGTAAATTTCCTGACAGGTGAACTTGCAGTGTACTGGTTCTGTTTCAACGGGTTGATAAAAGCAGGGGCGGAGACCATATTATCAAGACTAAATGGTTCGTCTGTCCAAAGGCAATTCTCAGAATTCCTTTTGACTAGATTAGTCTAATTGTAATATACATCTGGACTGTCAACGAGCGTCTCGCACGAACAGTTAAATGGGACGTCCTTCAAAGCTTCGCGCTTTTCGCACGAGGACCTACATTTGGATGGTCAGACCCGTTCGTCATGTGATTGCTTGAACGTCTAGTAGTTTAGGAAGCATGCAGATGATATGATTTGTGCATCTGAAAGTTGCGCTACATGGACCCGAAACTTTATATTGGCACACTGAAATATTTTAGTAGCTAAAGAAAACGAAAGCAAAAGCAATTTTCATAGTAGTGGCGGCGAGCGAAATGATGGCAGCCCAAACCGTAAAAATGAGATTGTGGGATAGCAGTAGCCATGCTGCTAGGCAAATCGATGGAGGGAAGCACCTTGCAGTCGCCGAAAGCATTACTTGCGCGCATACTCTAAATGTTACTTCGAAATCATTATGACGTTTGTTTTTGTTAGGGAGATGTCTAAATGCCGAGAAGTTGATGAATAGGTCACATCTTCCAAAGATTGGGACCCTTCATTGAACTGAGGGTAATCTTGTTGAAGCGACTATGCAGAAAGGACATTATCTTGATCTAAAATGAAAGTCAAGTTTTGGGGCAAACCCGCGCATGTGCATGTGTGATCAAGGTCGTTGAACTTCTAGACCATTAACAGCTCACATTGTTGACGCTCCATGCCAAAATGAATATTCATATTTCATGCATAATGATATCCAATAAAAGTTAAATTTTATATCTTGGTAGCATAACCTTTAATAAGATGGACTTAGCAGGAACCTCTTAGAGAAGCAGGTTTGATATTATGTTTTGTGTCATATTGTGTTCATAATTGTATTGAATTATGTTGTGGTATGAACTATGACTCAGGGGTGGATTCCTCGCGTCGGTCAACATGCATAGTCAACTCATTGAGGGTGCATGGAGCAGTGCACCCCTACCAAGGGCTCCAAAGAAAAGAAAATAGGGTACATGGTTTCCTATTTTGTAATATGGGTACGGCTTACTTTTTTTTGTTATAGAAATAATGAAAACTGGCTTAAGTCCATCCACGCACCTCAATTTAGAGGGAATCACGTAAATCTGCATGTTTTTGTTTCTTATTTCTTCATCTTTTTTCATTTTTGCATCTTCATGCAATATGTGCCATGGCACTTGTCTAGCACCAGAAAATATGTCTATTTAAGAAATTTTAGAACTATTATTTCTTCAACTTTTCCTAATCCACATATATTCAAGAGTATCGATTGTCTATCACACATGACCACTTTTCATCAACATCATTCATCCTGCGTTTCTTTAGAAAAGAATTAGAATAAAGATAATCCATTCTTTAGTCCCGAGGACCACGATATAAGCGGTTTTGATCAACAAGTAGTTCGACCGCCACAAAATAAAACGTACGCTACCAAGCAAGACATTTTCCTGATCCAAGGAAGAAGCACATTATGGGCCCAAATTGAAGATCAATGTGTAGACCCATTCAATAAAGTTGTACAGAATCCCTAGCTAACCCAATTGTCTGTGGTCCATGTCAAACCGATATTTCATTGGCAAGATATAATTTACCACGGACTACGGGTTCATTACTTCCTAGCAAAATCCTAAACAGGCTATTTGGATGAAGGGTGTCGGAATGTACAACCTAGAAAAAAGATAAAAACAAGATGGCTTATCACTGTCTGCCACATTAACGGTTTTGATTATGCGAACGAGTCCCGTGTGGACCCAGAAGTACACTTTCGGTCCAGCAAGCAAGCTTACTTCTCTTTACAATTACAAGATATTAGATCTTAGTCCACCATAAGAACTTAGCTGGTCCCGAGGGCCCTTCTAATCACCAGCCCTATGTAAGTTTGATTTAAAAAAGAGCATAGTTCATGAGGTTCAGCGCTCGAGGAACCGAAATCACACCACAACGTCCATAAGCCACAATGGCCAAATCAGTCGTTTTCTCAAAAGACGACAGTTAAGCTCTCCTTTCCTTTCACACCTGGGGCGAATGAAGCCACCTAAAAGTGGGCTAACCAATTGTCCGACCACAGCCTATGATTATAGTCTGGTTGGGTAAACTACAAGTGAGACCCAGTTCCAGCAGATTCAACTTTTTTTACCTTTTAATTAGGGTAGTGCTAAATTGAAGTGACCACATTTTGTAGAGCTCTCTTACAAATATATCCGACTCGTTTATCTTATTTCTAATGTCTTTGTAATTTAGATGACTCTAGCATTTAAAAACCATCTCAAATGTTGTGCTTAGAAATAGATAATTTAAAAACTTTATAAAAATACATAGTTTTATTGTGGCTAGAATCATCTAAACCACATGCCTTTTTATGCACAAGGCATCTAAATCTAGAGCAACAGATAAATGAGTTAAATCAAATATAGGCGGGCCCATAAAATGTGATCACTAAACCTCATCTCATAGCAGTTTAGCATTTCTCTATTTTATAACATCTACATCCTACAATAATCATGTGATCACTAAACCTCATCTCATAGCAGGCTAAAAATAACATGTGGAAGGAGATAGTATTGATTCAAACATATGATTTTTTGACTTATGATCAGCCACGTTCTTCTCCACGGATGATGATCTTAAACCCTCCAATAGGTTAAGATTTGTAGCTATTTTTTCTAAATTTTCTGGTGTCACAGTTAGTTACAATCATCATGTCTGGATAACCAAACACTAACCCCCAAAATATACTTTAGTCCGCATACTAATTTTCACCTACAAACACCTTGTCAAAACTCTAAATAATAAAGCTAGGTTGTCTATTTGCGCTGTCTAACATAGTTGGCAGCAGCAGGCAATAGTGCCTCTCCTCGTTACTCTTGAGGTGGCACTTTTCCCTTCTTGAGAAAGTTTTAAGTATATTTAAGAATTTATAATATTTAGGTTGTAGGTAGGTTGTTTTATAACTATTTACTAAGAAAATAAGGGAAGAAAAATGCTGGATCCATCCAATGGATGAGATTTGAAGTGTGAACTGTCCATTCCTAGCCTAGAGGACGGACGGGCTGGATCACTGGAATTCGGACCCCACTTTGTACTTCTAGCTGGCAGAATTACATTTTGGTCGGGCGACTACCACATTATCTCTGACTAACTTCGGTTTAGCTCTTACTACAGACACTCCACCCATAAATGTCATACTGTGATCATACAGGGGTTTTTTAGTCAGATTTGGAAATTAAGGGATACTAATCAGCTCTTGTACTCGTGATGTTATGGAAACTGGTGTTAACAATAAGAAAGCTGGAAGTTGCAGGGGCAGCTTTGCTTTATAAATTGGGAGCTCTCAGAAGGTTGCAGTTGTGCAAGGCAGTTGGGTTGGTTAGCCACAAGATGGCTGCATTTTCTTCCCTTTCCTCTCTCTCCTTCTTCATCTCGCTCTGCTTTTTCTCCAATGCAAATGCAGGCCATCACAAGCTCCATCATCCCCACGTTGCCAAGCACAACTACAGAGATGCGCTTACGAAATCAATCCTCTTCTTTGAAGGACAAAGATCAGGAAAACTTCCTTCGAACCAGAGGCTCAAATGGAGAAGGGATTCTGGCCTTTCTGATGGCTCTGCCATACATGCAAGAACTCTAACATTGGCTATATTTTGTCTGCCTTCTGCCTTTTGTTCTGTTTTAAGGATTCTGAAGTGGGTTTCTTTGTTTTTGCCTGGAACGTAGGTTGATTTAGTTGGCGGCTATTATGATGCTGGGGACAATGTGAAGTTTGGTTTTCCCATGGCTTTCACTACCACCATGCTGTCATGGAGTGTGATTGAGTTTGGTGGTTTGATGAAAGGAGAGTTGCAGAATGCTAGGGAAGCTATTCGTTGGGCCACTGATTATTTCCTAAAGGCTACTGCTCATCCTAACACTATATATGTGCAGGTTGCTTCTCTTTTCTGCTTTTCCTTTTCTCCATCTTGGTTTGTATTTGAAGGGAAATGTAGCATTTTCTGATTATTCTAAGTTCTGTATTGGGTTTCTGTGGGTTATGCCAATGTTTATTAGTGCTTCTCAAGCGACTGGTGTGGGTTTATAGAGGGTTTTTCTTTCTCTCTGGTTTCTGATGAAGTTTCGGAAAGAAAAATAAAAATAAAAGTGAGGACTGATGGAGGTTTAAAGCTTCATTTGGAGGGTTATGGAATTTTAGATTCGTGCTTGTTCCAACGTTTGAAAATGTCTGTTATTTTTATTTGGGTTTATCAATCAGAATATTGCTTTTGGCTTTTAGTGTTGTATTTTGAACCAATGTATTTTTGGGACTCATTAGAAGTGTGGTTTCCATTTTCCCCAAATTTTTAGTGCTTGTTCCATGTTTTATTGAAAGAGAAACAGCGAAAACAAGTAAAAACTGCTCGGTTTCGTGTTACAGGTGGGCGATGCTATCAAAGACCATGCGTGTTGGGAGAGGCCAGAAGACATGGACACTCCAAGAACTGTTTACAAGATTGACAGTAATAACCCTGGTTCTGACGTTGCAGCTGAAACTGCTGCTGCACTTGCGTCTGCTTCTTTAGTCTTCAGAAAATCTGACCCTTTCTACTCCAGGCTTCTCCTCAACAGAGCTATCAGGGTAAAAACAAACGAAGGAGTCCACTGAACAACTAACGCCCCTCCATTTATCCACATTTGTTTAATCCTGTTTGGTAAATGAGCTGCAGGTCTTTGCTTTTGCTGATAAGTACAGAGGGCCCTACAGCAATGCACTCAAGCCATATGTCTGCCCCTTTTACTGCTCTTATTCTGGATATCAGGTATGATTCTTTTAATAATAATAAGGCCCCTTTTAGTGCTTATACTCTTGCGGTTATGTCCAATTCCGTTCATTGGTTACTAAAGCCTCTTTTTCTTTTTGAAGGACGAGTTGTTGTGGGGAGCTGCATGGCTGCATAAGGCAACCAAAAACCCAGCTTATCTGAACTACATTCAAGTAAATGGGCAGACTCTTGGAGCCGATGACTCTGACAATATATTTGGGTGGGATAACAAGCATGTTGGAGCAAGGATTCTCATCTCTAAGGCAGGATTTTTCCTTAGTTCAAGTCTTCATATAAAACCCAATGTTGTATGTTGAAGAAATGGTCTTGATCTTTTGGCTGTGTTTTGTAAATTTCCAGGCCTTCTTGGTCCAAAATGTGAAATCCCTCCATGATTACAAAGGACATGCAGATAACTTCATCTGCTCTCTTATACCCGGTGCCCCTTTCTCTCAAGCCCAATATACCCCAGGTTTGTTTTCTCGTCTCTCTCTCTCTCTCTCTCTCTCGATTTGTCTCTTTCTCAACAGCTATTTTGGTTATGTTGTTTGAAAAGGAGGGCTGCTTTTTAAGATGAGCGACAGTAACATGCAGTATGTGACTTCTACCTCCTTCCTTCTGCTAACGTACGCCAAGTACTTAACCTCTGCCCACAAGGTTGTCACCTGCGGTGCGACCATCATAACTCCAACGAGGCTACGAACCATTGCAAAGAAACAGGTATTTCAACTCATTCATTCCGACTGCCCTGGACCAACGGGAGCCACAGGCGTGTATTGGTCCCAACTTCCAATGTTTTTGACTCAGTCAAAACACGGATTATATTAAGTATAACGAACCGCAATCTTGGTATTGTGTGCACTAGGTGGACTACTTGCTTGGAGACAACCCGATGAAGATGTCCTACATGGTGGGGTATGGAGGAAAATACCCGCTGAGGATCCACCATAGGGGTTCATCTCTGCCGTCCGTCTTAGCCCGTCCGGTCAAAATTGATTGCCATTGTGGCTTCGGTGTCATGAAATCTCAATCACCCAATCCAAATATTCTAATTGGAGCTGTTATTGGCGGTCCCGATGAGCACGATCGATTCCCAGACCAGCGATCAGACTACGAGCAATCGGAGCCGGCCACTTACATCAATGCACCCCTTGTGGGGTCACTTGCTTACCTGGCCCACTCATTCGGCCAACTTTGAATCGAAAGAAGAGCTCACTGTGGCAACTGTGTTAGGTTCTACGCTTTATCTGCTGATGCTTTTGTTTTTTAGTTCTTATTCTATCCTCCTAATGTAATTGGGTTGAGACCTAAGGTTTCCCAAGCCAAAATGGCCTTACTCAGGAGCGTGGGAAGTGTGTTTCTAGATACGTTAGGGGTAGATATCTGGCGGATATGGCAGTGTTTCTTGAACGGCGCAAGTGGAGGTTGCGTTTTTCAAACGCCATGTGGCGGAGAAGTGTCATATAGTTGACTACTTATAATGTAATATGCTGTACTTGATGTAGAGAACAGTCTTTGTTGACACTTCTCTACTCCTTTTGGGACTTGAGATTTGATTATTCTCTTCAAGCAAGTTGAATTCTCAAGCATAATTAATGTCTATTGAAGTGAAAACAGAGAATTGGGACTTGTAATTTGATCATTTTCTTCAAGAAAGTGGAATTTAGTTACCAAATGACCTCCTCTGAACAATGGAATTACGGGGTTGGCATTGTTGATTGATTGCATTTCATTGGTCGTCCTAGTAGGGTGATGTAAAAATAAAGATCAATAGATGAAAGAGTTATACTATTGACCCTTATGATCTGCCCTTCTTCAAATCATATATACGCAGGCATTTCGTGCACCTGACCTGCCCTTTAGACGAAAGACTTACACTCAATGTCGGCACTAATTGTCATTACAATCCCATAATGATGGTTTATTGGTCTGCACTTCTTCAAATCGTACATATTGTCATTATAATCCCATAATGATGGTTTATTGGTCTGCCCTTCTTCAAATCGTACATAGGCAGGAATTTCGTGCACCTGACCTGCCCTTTAGACGAAAAACTTACACTCAATGTCGGCACTAATTGTCATTACAATCCCATAATGATGGTTTATTAATAGAAGTAGGAGGGCTACCTATCGATATGTAACCTGCTTTTGTGCTGCATACAGCCAATGCATCCCCCCCTTGATTCTCCTCCCGGAGATAAGGAAAATTGAGGGGCTAGTCCACCTCTTCGGAGGTTGCAAGCATTCCTTCTTCAGCTGTTCAATTTGCCAAGTCTACGAAGTCAAAGCCTAGTGGTGCTGTAGGGACTGCAATATCACCTTCGGATCCCCCTCCATGTTGAACAAGTTAATTCCAGCTTAAGTAGCCAATTTAAGTCTTTGTAATGGAGCTATCCATTCTGCATAGTTGTTAGTTTTGTCATAAAGATGAAATGCAAACGCAACAACGAAATTTCCTCTATAATCCCTTATAATTCCCCCAACTCCTGCTGTACCCGGGTTCTTCCTAGATATGCCCCATTACAGTTCATTTTGAATCTTCTCTATTCTATTGGTTCCCATTTGACCCATATAGTATGACCAACTTTTTCTACTAGTAAGTCATCTCTATTATAAATCCTATCTGTAGTTTCTACCACATAAGCCTTTCATTTACATTTCAACTTCTCCAAGTTGAATTGCTCATTTTCAAAGACAATTCCATTTTTGACCCCACCAAATAGTCCGTGCTGGTAGCAGCATGCATTAATGGATGGGGTTTTCATTCTACTCGTTTTAGGTGCTTCTAGGAACAACTTTTATATTATTCCTATGTATCTTAGCCCTAATAAAAGTCAATCGTGAAATGCTCTATCACCACTATCCTCAGCTCTTTTATCTTTCTGCAGTTTCAGATAGCATGACTTTGTGTTTCTTGTTTTTCACGGCGTCCTGCCCAAACTCTTTTCTCCTCATTCTTCCACTGAAGCCTTGTTCTTGTTGGAAGTCTCTGATGTGCAGCAACGCAACGGAAGCCTTTCACTTCTGGTGTACACTATGTAGCCCAAATTTTCTTCCATATATTTGTATTAACATGAGGGGTGTTCTTAATGTGGTTAATAGTAAATTTGCCACTAGGCTCTAGTGCCTACATCATTTCTCTATTCTCCATTATATTTGGTCAAATTCTAAGGATCATTTTTACTTATTCAATACCTCATCTCTGAGTAATTCTCTCTGCATCCCATTCTTTGGTATTGGTGTGAATAGTGAGGATACCATTTCTTTCTCATTCACTTTCCTCTCTGGAAATGATTGAAGTTCATAAATAAATGGTCTGCTGTTAGTCTAGTTATCGGTCCAGAGTTTGATTTTTTCTCCTATATCAACACACTGAACAATCCCTTTTTTTAAGTTTTCCCTCATTCTTAGCATATCTTTCCTCGTAGCTGAATTTGCACCTCTTGAAATGTGACGACCCAGGTTTTTCAATACTTTTTTTATATATATATAAATTTTCAAAAGGTAAGGCCCCAATTTTATAAATAAAAAAAAACCAAAAAAGTGAAAAACAATTTCAATCAAATTTCATTTTTAGAAAAATCCTGAGGTCAACCATTGACGCAAAACAAGATTATTATTTTTCTTCCAAGTAAACATGTTTAAAATAGATTTACTATTCCAGGATCATCCAATCAGCAGCCACATTCCCATAACAGTATAATCAAGTCCAATAACATATGTATACATACACAGCCCATGTGAAACCAGAACATACCTCTCAATGACACTTCTCGATCATTATTCTTCTAACTCCTCATATGTCATGTCTTTCTTTAATATCTGAGATATTGCAATAATAATGCAATGCCTTAGCAAGCAATGCTTGGTAGGTACATAGACATTTAATGTATATCAATGGAATAAAATTGAATAATCATATTGATACAATGAGTAATACAATTTTCTATAAGAATATAATTATTTTAAGTAATGCTAATAAAATCTGAAAACATCATATACGATAAAATGTGCATCTCACGGATTTAAAACATGATATAATCTCATGTAAATGAGCATTCAATAATAACAGGGCACCTTAAGGTACACAGGTCTCACGAGTGTCCCATACACTCGTATCACAGATCATGAGTACTCATATCAAACCTCTGAGTATTGTCACACCCAGGCATACCATCATATCTCCATGCTCATCATGCAAGCACACAGAATAAAAGTATGGATCGTCATGCCACAGCGGCAACCCTCCAGGGTCTCAACCACCGCCGCTCCCCATCAACACCATAACGGGAGACTTAGCATTCGTCCTCATGGAAAAGCTCAGACTGATAGTGTGGACTATCCATGTTACCAACTCCTACCGAAAGCCATCTACGGGCAGGTGTCTATCATATCACAATCACATCACATCACATCACATCACAAATCTCAGAGGGTGGGTGGTCGGCCCTCTCCCTCCTAACATGACATCCACTGGGTGAGAGCACCCGTCATAAAACTCAAAACATAAAATCACGTATGTCGAAAACTAGGAGCAGTCATTGCTCGCAATCCCCAAGGCACGCCCCTCATCCCGTGGTTAGCCTCTAAAAGGACCAGCCACCAAGCCTCCACTTTCCTTTCTCATGAAAACTCATCAATTTCAGTGATACAATAAGGAAAGATAATTTTCTAATTGTGCATAAGTAGATAATCTCAATCTCATGAAACCATCGGTCATAATCCATTCAATACATGATTGAAATCAAATATCGATCATAACATAAAACTCTAAATCTCACAAAATTATCGATTAATAATAAGTGCAATTTAATCACAATCAATCATTATGCCATGATAATACAAGGTTATAAAATCAAAACGAAACATTAAATGTCGTCACCTATCTCAACGTGAGATCACCCAACTCAAGCATATAATCCCCTTATCGTGTACGTTCAGATGTACCTGTCAGTACCATAATACTATTTCCTGTTATTTATTTCATCATAAGGGAATCTATAGTGATCCAACTGTTGGATCATCCTCTAAGATTTCTAATTATGATTTGGTTCCTAATTTAGTCCCATCTCATGTTCATCTATTCATTCTTGTGTGTATCTAACGTTTATACCGTAATCTGATGATCAGATCATCCTCAGATCAATAATTTTCCAAGATCTAGTTCAGACCAATGGTCTAGATCAATTTCTAGACTAGTCATGCTAATATGCCCCTTAGAACCCTTATTTATTATCATACTTTATCTCATTGTTCAAGTCTTGATGCTTGATCACCCTTTGATCAGTCGGTTCTAAGTTATTAATTAAAATTTTATAATTTAACTAATCTAAAAGTAGTTAAATGTAGGTTTTCAAGCTAAATGTAGGTCCGCATCGTCAATACAGTCGCAACGGATGTTTTCGCTCGTGATTTGGACCTCTGTAGCTCCCAAAATCAAGTTTTTTGTGAAAAGACTTCATAAATTAATATATTAATTTATAAGGGTAAGTACGCGTGCACCGACTTACACGGGCGGTGCAGTTTGCACTGGCTTACACCAGCGCATTGCGTTCCCAGGACACCTAGTGCTTTCCAGACGTCCGAGACAACGCACATGTGACGACCCGGGTTTTCTCATGCATTTTTAAATGCAATGTCAAATTTCCTAAGGCGGGATGCATCCCTCTTTGAAAACCATTTTATAAAAACCATGCAATGCAGCGGAAATCCTTTTTCTTTTAAACTTATTTTTGAAAACCCCGAGTGTCATTTGCTTTCACAACAACTAAGGTAGTTTTTGAAAAACTTCAAAAATCACAAATGTTTTTCCCCAGGTCTTTCCAGTCACAACGCACCGCCCAACTGTAACTAAGTACAAACACATGTCCAAAGGGTTGAGAGTTTACTTACATGTATATTTGTTTCCTTTTGGATTCACTTGCTCATAGCACTAACATAGATGTCCTCTTTGGGAGTGGAGTTGTCCTGAACCATGATATATATACGGACGTATCCTGTCCTTGAGTGCTTACTGATATCTGAAAAATGTTAAGGATTGGGTGAGTATATAATATACTCAGTAGGGCCTATCACTACTAGTTTTATAAATGCATGAGATGTTTCAAAATCATATGCTCATTCAAAACATGCGTATGTTTGAATACTCGAGTTCAATATTAGTATAAGAATCCATAATCAATTTCAAAATATGCGTATGTTTGAATACTCGAGTTCGATATCAGTATAAGAATCCATAATCAACTGAAATTCTCATAACTTAAAAGGTCACATAATTCCAAAAGTGAAAGTATCATATGACATCATGATATGCAATAGATGCCTCATGGAGTCCAACTCATGGACCTCTAGTATGGTATGGTCGACCAACCTCATATCATGCTACATGAAATGCACATCAAACCATAGGGTCCACTATGCCCACGGCCTCCTCGCCGTGTGGTCCCCAGGTACCTGAGGACACTTGGTCATAGCCTCCACGGCCTATGACACGCCGACCCAGTGCCGTGACACCAGTGATAGCCCCCTGTACCACATGCAGTCGACGTAGGGACTTGCCTCTTTTTAGGCGTGGTACCCATCCACCTATTAGTGGTAGAGGCCGGGTGGCCAACCTGCACCCTCGGCATAGCACCCACGGGCTTACTTGCCCAAATCACATAAGATAAGTCAAAACCTGTTAAAACTTGTCCTCTTTTGGGTCCCTCACAACTGCCTGGCCCTCGGTACTCCAGCGTCTTTTGGCAACCCTCAAGGACATGCAATCTTTGTAGTACATAAATCATGCAATGCATGCACTCGTTTGCAACACATGTATATGCAGTCATTCCAAAACATGGCTATTTACAAAGCATTTAACATGCATGCTGAATTTATTCATACAAATCACATGCAAATCAAGTCATATATCCAAAACATATGTTCTCAAATAACAATAGTTCTTTTAAAAGAATCTAATAGTGATAGAGCACCTACCTGACTAGGTCGCGTTCACCCTCTTGTCCTCGTAAACTCCTGAACATGGTTTGGGGACTTAAGGTTAGTTTAACCTATCTTTGATGGGTTTAGAGCATTTGGGTCTCATTACTTAGGCATTAGGGGTCCATCCCTATGCCTATGGGTGTCCTAAGGTCCTAATTAGGCCTTGGTATTCTCAGTTTCCCAAAGTTCTAGCGGTCACGCGCCACCATCCTATTCTAAGGGTCATGCCCTAATTTTATTGGGATTTGATTAGGGATTTTATGGTTTGGATATGTCCGCGTCGTCGATATGGACACAACGCCTTTTGCGGCGCCTCAATCGGAGCTCTAGATCTCAAGTTATAAACGTTTTAACATTGCATGTACATATAGTCTTAAAGACACAAAAACAGAATGCTGGGGCGCCGCAGGCTCGCGACGTGCGCCCAGCATTCTTAAGAACAAAAAAAACGCGCCTCGCTAGTGCGCTGCGCGTCTGCGGCGTGCGCCTCAGCAGGCACGTCTGCAGACGCGCGAGACGACGCCGCTCGTCGTCCCTTTAGCTGGCGCGTCCAAGGACGCGCCCGTTTGGTTTTTTCCAAACGGCGTCGACTTGCGTCGACGTGGGACGGTCCTGTTGGATCGTCCCGCTTGTTAGTGACCTGGGTCGTCCTCAGGTCACCCTGGTTCGACCCTGTCGAACCACTGCGGCCTGGGGACGTCCCAGGGGTCTTTATTGCTCCCCTGGAGGCCTATTCTGCATGTTTTTTCATGGAGAAACCTAGGGAAATCGTTCCTGGAACTATGGTGGAGATGGGTTTGGGGTTTTTTCGTGCGTACCTGCTTCATGGGTGGTTTTCTCTCCACGTTTTCCCCCCTTGCTCACTGCTTCACGACTGGTTTTCTCCAAGGCTTTTGGGCTGCCATTAGAGGCACCCAAGAGCTCTATTTATAGGGCTTTTACAAAGGGTTCTGGAGGGTTTCTAACCGCCTTTGAATGGCGGTGGGGAACCCTCTGGAATGGCGGTGGTTTCTTCTTGAAACACCGCCGTTCCAGAAACCTCTAGGAGGTTGAAGATGACGGGGTGCCCGTATCAAAACGGGCACCTGTGTTTTTCAGGTTAAATCGTTTTTGGGAAATTTACAATTTTGCCCCTGAACTTCCAAGGGCCATATCTTGCTCATTTTAACTCCGTTTTGGGTGATTTTGGTCTCGTTGGATTCTTTTTTCCGAGACGGATCTAATGGAACTACTTTTGGTACCAAATTCCTGGGTTTAGTCAAGGTGACTAGTGAAATGACCAAAATGCCCTTATCTTTAAAACTGAACTTTTTATGGGCTTTTAATATTACAAAATTTGGGGTCATTACAGCACAAGAGCGTCCCGTGAGCATGTGCAATACGCACGTGTGCGACAAAGCACTCACATGCGCGCGTCCCCATCTGTGCATCCCGGTGGGCGTCTTGGGCTCACTGTTCATCGGGGACGATGAACCCAAGCCGTCCACCTTGTTTTGGCTTGATCAGAGCCCTAGAAGCTCCGATTTTGGATATGTTTTCACCATTCCTAGGGTTTTTGGGTCCAAAGATCACAATGAACGGCTTGGATTTGTCATTTGAGGTGTCTTTAATATGGGTCTAACCATGCTCCACGGTTTTGAATCTATAGGCCATCTAACAGCCATTTTGATCCTATCTAACCCAGATTTGTGAGGGGAAAGTTGGAAAACAAGATAAATAACAAGTTAAAGTATGTAACTTACCTGATTAGAGGCGAATATGGGAGATCAGAGCACTCTAGTGCGTGCAACTTCAACTCATTTTCGCGGCATGCGTAGGGGAAAATGAGGGTTCTCCTCTAGTTGTTTGGCATGGGAATGGAAGAGAAAACTTGTATTTAATAGGCTAAGTCTTGATTTTTCTGAATGGAAGGTAGATCAGTGCCTTCCTCCATTAGAACTCTAATGGAAGTGGAAAAGGGGTGTCGTTATCAAAACGGCTCCCTTTAATTAACGTTCCTGACAATTTACCAATTTACCCTTACACTTAAAATGGTCATAACTCACTCATCCAAACTCCATTTTTGACGTTCTTTATATCGTTTAATTCCTATCGACGTGTACTTTTTTATTTTTGAGTTTTTAGGACCAATTTCTGTATATAAATTTTTATTTTATTTTATTACTAATTTAGGGTTAAAAAATGGGGTTATTACATCCTTCCCACCTTATAAAAATTTCGTCCTCGAAATTTCGATACATATCTCCACGTAAATAACTCTGGGTGGATCCTTTGCATCTCCTCTTCTATCTCCCACGTGGCCTCCTACAATGAATGATGCTGTCAAAGGACTTTGACTAATTAAATAGTTTTGGTCCTCAATTCCTTGACTTTTGCATCCAGTATATGCACATATCTCTCCTCAATTGTCATATCAGGTCGTAACTCTCCTAGGATTTGCTCAAGTTTGTGAGACAAATCTGACATGTTCTTTCTTTGAACAATTCCCAAGTCATCCTCACACCACAATATATGATAATCGTGATAATAATTCCAAAGTCAACATCAATAAGCTATTCCACGATATGTCATACCTTCTTATCTCAATCCATCATATAAATCGATACCTATCAATCCTCTCTTTATATAATCAGACACATTATAATCACGTATGACGCAATTAGCACAAACCAAGCTTCCATCTAGGAGTTAATTGCTTATGTACAACTTAGCACTAGTAAATTCACTATATCTGCTTGATTCAGAGCATCTCTGTTAACCTATAGGAAATCATTTACTAAATCAAAATAGGAGCATATAGTTCACCAATAGGAATTCATATGCTAGTCACAATGACAACTTATCAACTCACCAACAGGAACTCTATGCCAATGAGAATTAATCTGCAACATGATCTTACTTGTAAGCACTTAGGAGCTTGCCACCTAAAAGTCTACCGGTGTGTTTAGCACTTACCCTCATTGGTTACTCACCACCATCGATTTTTAAATTGAATTTTTCTTAATCGTAATGGAATAATTTCACATAATATTATATATCACTGATATCTTGGTGTAACTCAATTATATGGTGCCCGCATTTGATAAGACTAAGGAACTGTGAACCTCAGTCACCAATTTCGCTACTCTCAACCCATCGTAGTCTCAATAAATGACTTCTCTGTCATGCAAAGTGTTTCAAAAAAGGGGATTCACTTCCTCTGACCATAACTCATGCTGTAATGTTTGTAATAAATGATGAGCCCCTCTGTGTTCATGAAGTATTCAACAATACTATCTATTAACCCAATCATGGCTCATCAAAATAACATTTGAAGATTCGACCCATCATATCTATATATTCTGTCAGTGTATTGGTTCCACCAATTTGTACCATTCAGAATTAGTAACAATCATGACATGTTTTAGAAATCATCTTAAAGACATCATATGTAGAATCCTAGGCTGGGTATAATCACACATCAAATCACTCTCTACAGACACCCAGTACCATGAGGAATTAATTGATTAAATCATCAATATAGGATTTAAATTTTTAGTTTTCTACTGTGGTATTATCAAATAAACGTAACTCTGTGCATAATAGTAAAGATCTAGACCTCTTCTCATGAAGAAGACTAATGCACTTCACGAAGACCCACTAGGCTTGTCAAAACTCTCATCAAAAGCTCATATGGTTGGAACTTTATTAACTCAATTAGGACCATCTCACATGGCCTTTAGAGTAAGTAATCTTATGTCTAATTAACATCAATATCAACCCCTTGTCGTAAAATCATGAAACTCCTTAGGCAAAATCATAAATTCTTGCACATCATCTTTGTGCTCATTCCATAATCGCTCATGGTACCCCATAGTCTTACAATTAAGAAATACTTAGTAACCTTTAAAAAGTACCGTACTGCCTTTAAGATAGAAATAACATAACTCTTAAAGATGCCTCTTCTTACATAAGTGAGGCCAATAGCTATCCAGTTACACCAGAAGTAATCTTCTTATTATAGAAATCATTATCTCCATATTAGAGAATCCATTCTAAGGATTATATTGCAATCAATCATATCGAGTGGGATGAGATCAACATTCATCCTATTTCTCATTATCTCCACCACTCATCCCTAATCATACTTACAAGTTTCCATAACCCTTTCGCCAGTATTCTTGCATCTGATCCCAGATACTGCCATATATTCCCAATATATTCGTCAAAGATCTAATACATAAAGTCCAAATCCACTGGATCCTACATCAATTAGTATTGAAGTATGTTTACTAGAAATTAAGCAAATATTTTCTATTGCCCAAATTGTGGTCTATACTTGCTTCCAAGTAATGACAAAGATTCATCACCGCTAATGTGGAGCCATTTCTACCCCATCTCCAATGTTAGTCAGTCTGACTCACGGTCTTATCAAACATTCTCTATCAAATACTCTATCTCCCCACTGTCAAAACATTTTAAAGGGTTGTAGCTATAATGGCCGTTGTTGTTGCTATTATCACTATTGCAATAATCTATTAACTCCAAGAAATAGCTGTCTAGGTGCCTATTCTTTTATTAATGTACTTTCTCTTGTTCACATTCCAATCCTGTCTAATCAATGTTACTGGCTCAGTGGTCCCTATAATTATGTCAATGAAAAAAATTCTCTTGCTCTTTCTAGGCTAACTCAAATTACTCATGTCCGAGTTTCTATGCTCAGTTCAAGTCCCAAGAGAATATCTTTCGATGACACAAAGTCCAATTCTATTACCTTTGTCACCAATGTAGGATGAGCTACCATCTTCTAATTTCTCAATCCAGGTGTCAACATATCATAATCTATTGTGGCCTCCTTACCCAACATAAAAAAAATCAGGGGCCTATCAATCAATTATATATTATAGTTCAATACTGTTGACCCATTTAATTTCTCTGCTCTAAAGCAACAACTTTCACCGTATCACCAAATGCTCATAAGAGAAGGATATTGGTCATCACTAGCCTTTCTAAGAGTCTTTCATATAAAAGTCTCGACAATGGAGGAACATGATCTCTCAAACCATCATAATTAGAATTCTTGTAATCACATTTTTGGTGTTCTCACTTCTACTATTTCATTTCCTTTAACAAATCAAATATTCCATGGTCATATTTATCAAATCATTTACAATCGTCAACCTCACATCCAATGTACTTGATATTTCATAATAACTTTCTTAGCCATTTTAGACCACATTATAATCAATACGTAATAATTATTCTCATCAAACATTTATCACATCCTCCAGGGCTATGCACTTCCCATCATAATTAAAATCCCAATAAAAATCATGACATTAACTTATCACCAATGTCTAGTTATCAGTATTTTTTTTTTTTTTTGTGCATAAGGACTTATAAATTTCAACGTATAGATCAAATAATTCATCTATGGAATATTAAATATTGTTCCATCAATTGTCAATGATTTTCATTCATACTATAATTTATTCCTCAGCTAAATCCACTTTAAGTTTAGATGAATACCATACTTCCTTAAAATTCTCAAGTTCTCATTTGTTGTAACCATCACTGATCTTGCTCAATTGTAGTTATAATAGCCTTTATACTCTTTCAAAATTTATAAACATAGTCCAAGTTATAACTTGAATTCTAAAAAGTAATTTATATACACATATCTTCTATCATATAGTAAAGTTTTCACCCAGAGAACTCGTTCACAATCTTTATTCTGAATCTTTACTCACCATTAGCCATTGTATTCTCTAAGCGTCATACCTACTATTCTCACATTAGATATTATATTCACAGTACATGTTCTCCATTAGCATCATCTATCAATACGAATATTCTCAGTTAGAGACACTAACTCATGCATGCCATGTAGAGTTTCACTATTCTCATAAGAATTTACTTTTCCTTTACTTGGTTGTTTTTCTTTTTCCATGACTATTCATGTCTCCCACTTGAATCATTGTCTATTAATGATATGATTTAACTCTATATATGATTTTCGCTCTTCCACTTACTAATTCAACTCCTAGCATCATTAAATGGTGTATATTCTAATTTCGTAATTTACTAAATTATTTACTCATTCAATTCCTACCAGTTCTAATTCCCACCTTGGACTGTCATCTTTCACATGGACTTTTGGGATTGGCTGTGAGTGGATGAACTTGCTCTGATACCAACTGTGATGACCCGGGTTTTTCAATACTTTTTTTTTTTTAATAAAACTTTTCAAAAGGTAGGGCCCCAATTTTATAAAAAAAAAACCAAAAAAAACCAAAAACAATTTCAATCAAATTTCATTTTTAGAAAAATCCCGAGGTCAACCATTGACGCAAAATAAGATTTTTTTTCCAAGTAAACATGTTTAAAATAGATTTACTATTCTAGGATCATCCAGTCATCAGCCACATTCCTATAATAGTATAATCAAGCCTAATAACATATGTATACATACACAGTCCATGTGAAACCAGAACATACCTGTCAATGAGACTTCTCGATCACTATTCTTCTAACTCCTCATATGTCCTGTCTTTCTTTAATATCTGAGGCATTGCAACAATAACGCAATGCCTCAGCAAGCAATGCTTGGTAGGTACATAGACATTTAATGTATATCAATGGAATAAAATCGAATAATCATATTGATACAATGAGTAACGCAATTTTCTACAAGAATATAATTATTTTAAGCAATGCTAATAAAATCTGAAAACATCATATACGATAAAACATGCATCTCACAGATTTAAAACATGATATAATCTCATGTAAATGAGCATTCAATAATAACAGGGCACCTTAAGGTACATGGGTCCCACGAGTGTCCCATACCCTCGTATCACATATCATGAGTACTCATATCAAACCTCTGAGTGTCGTCACACCCAGGCACACCATCACATCTCCATGCTCATCATGCAAGCACACAGAATAAGAGTATGGGTCGTCATGCCGCAGTGGCAACCCTCCAAGGTCTCAACCACCGCCGCTCTCCGTCAACACCATAACGGGAGACTTAGCGTCCGTCCCCATGAAAGGCCTGGACTGGTAGTGTGGACTATCCATGTTACCAACCCCTATAGAAAGCCATCCACGGGCAGGTGTCTATCATATCACAATCATATCACATCACATCATAAATCTTGAAGGGTGGGTGGCCGGCCCTTCCCTCCTAGCATGACATCCACCTGGTGAGAGCACCTGTCATAAAACTCAAAAGAAAAAATCACGTATGTCAAAAATTGGGAGCACTCGTCGCTCGCAATCCCCAAGGCACACCCCTCATCTCGGGGTTAGCCTCTAAAAGGACCAGCCACCAAGCCTCCACTTTCCTTTCTCATGAAAACTCATCAATTTTAGTGATGCAATAAGGAAAGATAATTTTATAATTGTGCATAAGTAGATAATCTCAATCTCATGAAACCATCGATCATAATCCATTCAATACATGATTGAAATCAAATAGCGATCATAACATAAAACTCTAAATCTCACAAAATTATCGATTAATAATAAGTGCAATTTAATCACAATCAATCATGATGCCATGATAATACAAGGTTTTAAAATCAAAACGAAACATTAAATGTCGTCACCAACTCAACGTGAGATCACCTAACTCAAGCTTATAATCCCCTTATCGTGTACGTTCAGATGTACCTATCAGTACCACAATACTATTTTGTGTTATTTATTTCATCATAAGGGAATCTATATTGATCCAACCGTTGGATCATCCTCTAAGATCTCTAATTATGATTTGGTTCTTAATTTAGTCCCATCTCATGTTCATCTATTCGCTCTTGTGTGTATTTAACGTTTATTCCTTAATCTGACGGTCAGATCATCCTCATATCAATAATTTCCCAAGATCTGGTCTAGACCAATGGTCTAGATTAATTTCTAGAGTAGTCATGCTAATATGCCCCTTAGAACCCTTATTTATTATCATACTTTATCTCATTGTTCAAGTCTTGATGCCTGATCACCCTTTGATCAGTCGGTTCTAAGTTATTAATTAAAATTTTATAATTTAACTAACCTAAAAGTAGTCAAATGTAGGTTTTCAAGTTAAATCTAGGTCTGTGTCGTCAATACGGTCGCAACGGATGTTTTCACTCGTGATTTGGACCTCTATAGCTCCCAAAATCAAGTTTTTTGTGAAAAGACTTTGTAAATTAATATATTAATTTATAGGGGTAAGTATGCGTGCACCGACTTAGACGGGTAGTGCGGTTTGCACCGGCTTACACCAGCGCACTGTGCGCCCAGGACACCCAGTGCATTTTGGATGTCCGGGACAACGCACAAGAGCATCTTGCGCGCGTCTATGATATGCACGTGTGGGATGGAGCACCCACATGCACGCGTCCTCGTCTATGCATCCTGGTGGGCGTCTTGGGCTCACTGTCCATCGGGGACAATGAATCCAAGCCGTACACTTTGTTTTGGCTTGATCAGATCCCCAGAAGCTCCGATTTTGGATCCGTTTTCACCGTTCCTAGGGTTTTTGGGTCCAAAGGTCACAATGAACGGCTTAGATTTGTCATTTGAGGTGTCCTTAACATGGGTGTAACCATGCTCCACGGTTTTGAATCCATTGGCCATCCAACGACCATTTTGATCCTATCTAGCCTAGATCTGTGAGGGGAAAGTTGAAAAGCAAGATAAATAACAAGTTAAAGTATGTAACTTACTTAATTAGAGCCGAAGATGGGAGATCAGAGCCCTCTAATGCGTGCAACTTCAACTCATTTTCGCAGCATGCGTAGGGGAAAACGAGGGTTCTCCTTTGGTTGTTTGGCATGGGAATGGAAGGGAAAACTTGTATTTAATAGGCTAAGTCCCGATTTTTCCGAATGAAAGGTAGATCAGTGCCTTCGTCCATTAGAACTCTAATAGAAGTGGAAAAGGGGTGTCGTTATCAAAACGGCTCCCTTTAATTAACGTCCCTGACAATTTACCAATTTACCCTTACACTTAAAATGGTCATAACTCACTCATCCGAACTTCGTTTTCGACATTCTTTATACCGTTCAATTCCTATCGACATGTACTTTTTTGTTTTTAAGTTTTTATGACCAATTTCTATACATAAAATTTTTATTTTTATTTATTTAATTTAATTTCTAATTTAGGGTTAAAAAATGGGGTTATTACATGAAAGGACTTGAAAGAAATCATCCTTTTGCAGGTATTTTCCTTTCATCGGGTCATCCGACAATGAATCTTGACATTTTAAGACCCTATATCCAAGTTTCATCATGAATGCTCTATTAACTATATTCTAGTCTCTTATGCAACTTCCACCTTTTCTTTGAGTTTGCAAGTAATGAGATACATATGTGTGTTTGAACTTATGTTTTTCCAAAAGAAATCTTCTTTTGACTTGCTCTCGCTCGTTCCCTATTTTTTATAGGTAATGAATATACAGACATGCATAGTGAGGAATAGTAGATGTAATTTGAACCAAAGTATTCTAGCTACTTAAGATGAAATGTTTTGTTTTCATTCTTTAAGTCTAGTTTCAACTTTCTAGTCAAGAAATTGGAGGGCATGTGTTGTTGGTTTTCCACTATATCAGAGAAGTCCTAAGTAGAGATCATTTTTGAAAGGCTCATTAATATGAAGGATACACTTCATGACAAAAATCAAGTTTATCCTTCATATTGACACAAGTCATGATTATGAAATCCCATATAATGCTATCATAATCTTTAGCTAGATCAACCTTGAGAGCCATATTTTGTTTTTTCATTTCTTTCTCTTAGAGCAAGACAATTCAATTATGATATATCAATATGCAAAGTAATGGTCATACCTATATACCACAACCTTTATAACTATTTTATAAATTACTTTATAAAGACTAATGGGTCTAGATTTGTCAATGCCTTTTGGGTTCGTAATCTTTGTTATAAGTGCAATAAAAGCCAAGTTGAACTTAGTCAACATAGAACTAGCTTCAAAGGCATTTCTCACAAACCTCACATATCTCATAACCTACCATATGCCAATTCTTTTGATAAAAAAAATAAGTATTGAACCCATCAGGCCCCAGATCCTTTCCTAGATCCATTCTAATTAAATCTCTTCTACACTCATTAATAGTACTGGTTTGGCAACAACACTAGTTTCTAACTCAAAGATGTGAAACCCTGGGCCTATGAGGGCGGGCCAAGAGAAGGTTGACAGGCTTCTAGGCTGGGGTGAGGGACAGAGAGTTAGTCCCACATTACCTGGGGAGAGAAAACTGGGTTGTTTATAAGAGTTTGGGGAACTCTAATGGTCACAATGCATTTTCCTTAGGAAACTTGGGAAGAACAAAACCGTGAGGGGTGTATGGGCGCCCCAAAGTAGACAATATTGTGACTGTTGGAACCCCAGGATGTTACAAATGGTATCAGAGCCAGTTCCCCTCTTGGTGTGGTGGCTAGCCGCATGTGGGCGCTTGGTCGTGGCTATCATGCGGGAACACGTGTTCCCTAAGGGGGAAAGATGTGAAGCCCTGGGCCGATGAGGGCGGGCCAAGAGAAGGCTGGCAGGCTTTTAGGCTGGGGTTAGTGACAAAGAGTTAGTCCCACATTGCCTGGGGAGAGGAAACTTGGTTGTTTATAAGAGTTTGGGGAACTCTAATAGTCACAACGCGTTTTCCCTAGGAAACTTGGGAAGAACAAAACCATGAAGGGTGTATGGGCACCCCAAAGCCGATAATATTGTAACTGTTGGAACCCTAGGGTGTTACATTTTTTTTTCCTTTTTTTTTTTTTTTTTTTTTTTTTTTTTTTTTTTTTAAAGTTTGCCATGAGAGTAAATATGGTTAGCAGTGGTTTAACATTATACATGGTTGTAAAATATTTTGTGAAGGCCTAGGACTCGTCCGCTTGGCCTTCATGCCACAATTTTCTCATGTCATTATCCTATAAACCTTACTTTTGATTCTTCTCGCATTTGTCTCTTAGTGACAGTATTTGTCTTTGCATTACCTTGTGTAAGCTATCTTGTTTTTCCCTTTATTTTTAGTTGTCCTCTTTAAGTTTTGAGTTACTAGTTAACTTGACAGAGGACACATTTGCATTGATTTTCTTCCTCCTCATTTCAAATCCCATGCTTGATTTGAAGTTGTTCTAGTCTTTCATTATTTAGCAAGATTCTCATCTATAATACCAAAGATTTTCTTGTATCATTTTCCAAGAACATATTAAAGGCCTTGGAATTTCAATAACACTACTCTTGGCCAAGAACTAGAATAGTTTCTTCCCCAATTCTCCTCACATATATTTTTGAGCTAGGTATGTTACATCTATACATTTTTAAATCTAAATGGGCTTTTTTTTCCAACAATGTTTTTACAATCAATATTGAGTAGTAGAGGATGGAAGATTTTTTATTTGTAAAAGTTCTTGGTCCATTCAAAATTAACTAACCCTATCCAACCTTTCATAAATATTGTCACTATTTTATTGATATTTATTCCATGTGAACATAGGGCCATTAAATTCCATATCAATTAGGCTTTCTTTGTCCATAATTTCATGTATGGATTTTTTTCCCACAACCTTCTATATAGCATGCTTGGTGGCTAGCATACACACATGACATGATCATCTCTTAGTCTTTCTATTTATTATTAGGACTAGCATAGATATAAATTGCTGGTTAGGACATATTTATCCCCTCCACTTCCATTTTTTTATTATTCCTCATAAGAACCATTCCCTTTGATCTACGTATGGCTCCAACATAATCTTATTTGAAAGAAGATAATTAATTTTATTTCTTAGTATCTTATCATTGTATTTGCAATTTGTATTTTTGAAATAAATTCAATATCTTTTTGATTCTTCGTTATGATTGAATGAAGTGCCCTCTAAAAAGAAAAGTGTCTTCTTCCTCCATTGTTCCATATTAAGACCTTTGTAATGAATAGATGAAGATTTAAAATTCTAGTAAGAAATGTTGCTAGGATTCTCTTATCTAGTAGTGATGACCTGACTCCATGAGCTATCTTCTTGAGTCTCCTAGTCCAGCCAACAACATCTTGATCATTCTTTGTTTTGGAGTTAGTGCAACTTGCCATTGGGTATCTGGTGTGAAAGCATTCTAAAGCTTTGATCTAGTTTTCATATTGATACTAGTTCATTAGTCTTCCTTATTTGTCTTACCCAAACATGAAGCTTCGTTCTCCATTGCATCCAATGAAGCTTCGTCTTTAATGTTTTGGCATTCTAATGTTTAGTTTTCAAACCAAAACCTTGTATGTATATAAGGTCTATTGTAGGCAAAGTATGATGGGTTGTCGAATCTCAAGAATAGAATGAATTATCTATCAAACTAAAGGAGATTTGCTTTTAGAATTAAGAACGTCATTGAAAGTGAAATTAAAAGAAAAAGTAAATGAAATAAAAACTAAGATGTTTGATGGTAGTTTATAAATTAGGAAACCATCAATGGAATCATGTTAATGTATTATGATTACTTGAAAATGTGTATGAACTAGAAGCCTTGGCTACATGCTAGAACTTCTTCTAAAGAGTTGATAAATATTCTAATGGCATAGGCTGTTTAGATTGACACAAATCATATACAAACTATAGGCATGACTCATCTAATCCTAGCATAACTCTTCCAAGAAAGCATTCATTCACACATAAAACTATTCCATGAACATTTCTTTTAAGCTACAAGTATTAGAATCTGTGACGACCCGAGTTTTATATGATGCAAATTTCATAAAAGGGTGAACGCCCCAAGTGTCAAAACACATTTTCAAATCATATAGCCATGGCATAGTTTTAGATCAACTCTATTTCCAAGAAAGTGTTAGTCACAGCCCCAACTACAGAGAGTAGCTACAATCAAGTAACATTCACTGAAAGATAAGGTAGGGGTTTACTTACTTGTACTTAATTCGGATGTTCTCTGTCGTGGGTCTGTCGTGGGTATATCCTGTCCTTAAGTGTTTACTTGTATCTGAAAAATATTAAGGATTGGGTGAGTATACACTATACTTAGTAGGAGTCTATATCTACTAGTTTTACAATGCATGCTACGTTTTAAACCATATGTTCTTTAAACCATGTGCATGTTTGGACACTCATGTTCAAAAGCCATTATCAAAATAGAATACTAACAACTTAAATAATTGCTTAGTCCAAGTCAAAAGTAGCATAGATATCATAAACATATATGATATGCATAAGATGCTCAACTGAATCCAACTCATGGATCTATGGTATGGCCGACCATCCTCATGTCATGCCATATGCAATGCAAGTAAATCCTCAAAAACATAGGGCCCACTATGCCCACGACCTCATCGCCGTGTGCTCCCCGGTTACCTAGGGACACTCGATCATACCCTCCATGGGGCATATGATTTCGATTGGGTGCCGTGACACCAGTGGTAGTCCTTGGTACCTCTCAGCAATCGAAGTAAGGACATGCCTTTTTGGCATGGTACCCTTTCCACCTATAGTGGTATAGGCTAGGAGGCCACCCCGAACTTCTCGGCATAACGCCCACGAGCTTACTAGCCCAAATCATATACGATCAAGCAAGCAAAAACCTCTTTTTCAAAACATGTCCTCTTTGGGTCCCTCACAACTGCCTGGCCCTCACAACTGCCTACCCAGCGTCTTTTGGGCACTCTATCGTCTTTTGGTAACCCTTGAGGATATGCATTTATTTGAAACTCAATAATCACAAATCATGCAATTTATGCACTTATTTATTGTAAACAATGCAATTTATGCAATCGTTTGCAAAACATGCATGCAATGCATAAAATATGCTCATGCTAGTATCGCATGCAAAGTCATAACCCTGCCTAGAAGCCTGTCAGCTCTCTCTGGCCCGCCCTCATCGACCAAGGCTACACTTATCATGCAGACAAGAATCCTTTTTCAAAACATGTCTATGCATGTGACACATGTCTTGGCAATATATGCGCAATGTATTTTTCATATGTATGCTAAGTTCATTTATGAAATCAATTCATGCTAAACAGGTCATGTGCATAAGGACGTAACATAAGTTTATATGTCATAAAGATAGGACATGTAACTCTAAAACATGCATTAGAAAAGTAATCATGACTCAAAAACATGCATTATCAAAGCATCATGGGTTCTTTTTAAAAGTTTAGCAGCGATAGAACACCTACCTGGTTTGATCGCACTAGTCCTCTTGTCTTCGTACGTTCCTGGACATGGTTTAGGGGAAAAAGGTTAGCTTGGCCTATTTCTATAGGTTTTAGACCAGTTTACCTCACTACTTAGGCATTAAGGGTTCATTCCCATGCCTAAGGGCCTCCTAAGGTCCCTAACTGGGCCTTGGTATAGTCAGGTTTGCAAAAGTTTAGTGACCTTGCACTACTATCATGGTTTAAGGGTCATGATAGCCTTAGATAGGGGCTTTATCAAGTATTTTATGATTTGGGTATGTCCGCGCCGTCGATACGGACACAACGCCTTTCGCGACGCCTCAATCAGAGTCCTAGAACTCAAGTTATGGGCGTTTTTGTATTAAGAGTACATAGAAGGTCCATACGAGATGGGAGCTCGGGATGTTAATGCGTCCCGCGTTAGCGGTGCGTGCCCCCACTGGAGCGTCTGCAGACGCACCGGGCCTCCGCCCACTATTCTCGTTTGCGGGTGCATCCATGGACGCGCCCGTCGGGTTCTCCTTAATGCACGTGGCGCGTTTTCGTTCTGTGGTGACCTGGGCGTCCTCGGGACGCCCTGGTTCGACCCTGTCAAACCAGTACACCCCAGGTACCTTCCTTGGGTCCGTTGTTGCTCCTTAGAGCCCCGTTTTGCATGGTTTCTCATGCAAAAACTTAGGAAAATTCATCCTAAGACTGAGGGGGAGATGGGCTTGGAGAGGTTTAAGGCGTACTTGGTTCATGGCCGGGTATTTTCCATGTTTTCTCCTCTTGCCTGCTTCTCCAAGATGGGTTTTTTCCAAGGTTTTAGGCTTCCATTGGAGGCGCCTAAGAGCTCTATTTATAGAGCTTACAGAGGGTTCTGGAGGGGGGTTTCTACCGCCATGGAGTGGCGGTGGAGAAACCTCCAGAATGGCGGTGGTTTCTCCCCTTCACACAGCCATTCCAGAAACCTCTAGTAGGTTTGGGAAGAAGGGGGTGCCCGTATCAAAACGGCTCCCTGTTTTCTCAGGCCAAATTCGTTTTTAAATTAAATTACAATTTTGCCCTTGAACTTTAAAGGGCCATAACTTGCTCATTTTAACTCTGTTTTGGGTGATTCTGGTCTTGTTGGATTCCTTTTTCCGAGATGCACCTAAGGGTACCATTTTCAGGACCAAATTTCTAGGTCTAGTCAGGGTGAACAGTGAAATAACAAAAATACCCTTATATAAAAAAGTGGACTTTTCATGGGATTTCAAGGGTACAAAAATGGAGTCATTATAGAATCAAAGTGAAATCAAACTTTAAACCCATTAATTAGAAGAGCTTATCCTGAAATTGTTCATATATCAATTTTCTATATAAAAAAAAAACTATAAAATTGAATGAGAAGTATAAACACTCATCTGTTAGCTTCTTCCAATTCCTAAACTTCAAGATTAACTGATTATAATGGACAATCCACAAGCAACAGTTGATGAACGCTCCATTGGTCTTCTTTTCTCTTCCATGTTTCCTAGCCTTTTCTATAGTTTTAGGAGCAAGAAGAATCACCCTCCTCTGTGGGGCTTTTTTTTTACTATATAGATGGATTTATATGGACATATTAACTTCCTTAATTGATGAGAAACTTGGTTGAAGGGTAAGAAACTCTCCTCCTTTGAAGTGGCTTGCCCAAGAAGCATTCATACTTCTCTTCTTCTTTCTTTTCTTTCATTTTCTCTTCTAAACTTTTTCCTTATTCTTCTAAAAATATCCTAAATAGAAAGCCTTCCAAAGTCATGGAAAATGTAGTCCAAAAGTATGATATTTCTTACTTGGTCAAGCCTGAATAAAACTTTTCTATTTGAAACAGAAAATTGTTTCCCTTTAGGGTAATAAGTGAACAGCTATTAATAATAATAGGAAACTAGCTTATTTAGGATACTTTCTAATTTATAAAGCAAAAGTGAGAGAAGCAAACTTAGTAAATTAGGAAAATCTACAATCAAAATCTTTCTAAATATAGAAAGTAGAGACATTTTTTTCCCTCAAAAGTTTTTGATGGCTGTATCTTCACTATCTATATGATCATCCTATGAACCTCTTGATCTCCATGGCTAGATCTCAATCATATAATCTGATGGCTAATACTAATTCTGCAATAAAAACACATAAATCAGCCATTTTGAAACCATAACTCAAATATCTCATTACGAAATAAATTAATCCTAATGACTAACAAACTAAACTACCTAAACTTCTAATCTAGAGTAGAATATAAAACATATTGGTATAAGTTAGTACATAAGTAATATTAGTTACTTTATTATTATTCAATGGGTGTTCATATTTGCCTATGCCCATATTCTTCTTGTAGCAACTACTTTGGCTAAAGTTTTTCATTTCTCTCACTCTATTTTTTTGGATTGCCTTACTCTTGTATTTTTTAGTAGCTAAGCCTTCCTCTTCATTTCCTTTAGCTTGGCTCACTTTTCAATCTCTTTTTAATTTCTCATTATCTTCTCTTCCCTTCAATAAAGTCTTCTCTTCTTTACATTTTGATCATGATTTTTTCTTTTCTTGTAATTGAGTAATTCCATTTCCCTTCCTTCTAAGATAGCGAACTTCTTGATTGTTCTTCTCTTTGTTTTATTTGGTCTTCTTGTTCCTCTTCTTTTGTGTTCCTCCTTCACTCACACTTCATATGTGAACTCATCAACCTCTTCTTCATTCTTCTTTTCATGTTCTTTTGGCGGATTGAGCTTTCCACAAGAAGGAATATGACTCCCAAAATTCCCTACCCATTACATAAGTTTGTTAGATTCTCATAGATGGAATCAATCCACTTGTTTGATTCATATGGTCCAAGTGTTGTACTTTTCATGATTGGTTTATGTTTAAATAGAATAGTGATCCAAGAAGATCTAAAGCAAGAAGGTGCAAATTGACATTTATTAGCTATTCGAAGTTGATGTGTATAATTGCATATGGAATTTTCACAAGATTTTTAAGGTTAAGCTTGAAATTCTAAGTACATTAAGCTGCTTATAGAGTTTTAGAAGAGAATGAGAGTGTTAGACATACTATCTGGTGGTCAAAGTTTTCTAAATAATTATAGGAATGTTGCTGCCTAACAAAGTTATTTTTTATAGGACCTAAACTTGAAATTTTCTGATTGGACTTTTGGTTTTTAACATTAATATGACATCTTAGAATTTAAAATTTTTTAAAAATAAAGAAATATAAAGGAATTTAAGATTTAAGGATTTTACTAAACCTTCAAAATTTTGTTTTTACACATGGATTAAGGAGTTAACTTTTTATCCTTTTAGACTGAGATCTTAGGAATACTTTTATTGAATCCAAATAGGGGTGCTTCCTTATTTATATTATAATGTCTTAAGTAAACATTTACTTAAATGATATTATAATGTATATGTGTTTCCTTAATAGGTACGCACTTTGTTTGCTTGCTAACTATGCTAGTTCAAGGCCAAAAGTGTTACAAAATTCACATGGCATCAATTAGTCCACTTCAAGTAATAGGTTGGTCTTAGACAAATAAGATTAAATGACATAAGGTAGCTATGCAGAGTTACCAATGCTAGGACATTATGCAAATTGACCTACATGAGGCGAGTATGCAAATTGATCAGAGCTAGTGGCTCTGTAGAGTGTCCTTGCTAGATAGTTACATGAGTGTTAGGTGCTTAGTGGTGACGGTACCACCCTCTGGTACTCATGCCTCCAATTGCAGTTTTGTAACTAACAAGCCAAAAATTACCTTGTCACTATGTAGTTATAGGGGATTTCAAGGACAATTTAGACAGACATGATGATTATTGTAGTAACCTTTTCAGTGTTCAAACATCATTAGTTGCCCAAATAACTACCTATGCTCCTAAATCTATAAATAGGAGCCTCTTCTTCACTTTCAAACATCAAGTCTCTCCCAAAAAAGATACAAGGCTCACTCCTAGATCAAAATCAAGTCCCTCTAAAAGTCTCAATTCAAAGATTTTTCAAGTTTGTTCACCTTCTACTCTCAACATGAGGAACTTTATAAGTTTTCATACTACTTTAAGGTGTTCATGAAAGATATGAGCCTAGGTCTAACTTTGTTTCTACTTCCCAAGGGATCATGCTATGACTCATTTATAGTGTATGCCTTCTAATTCTAAGGCTTTGACTCAGTCTTGAATTTTGGAGATAAAGCTATGATCCATTCCTGGTCTATGCTTCCCTATATCCTAGCTCATACTATCTAGGTCTTTGTCCATTTGTGGGGATGCCTATGACTAATCATCATGTGTCTTGGACCACTCTCGTTCTAACCATAATGTTTCTACCTAAGAGGTTGACCAATGGAGCCTAGGTTACTCAAGTTTAAGTTGACTATTGGTTGAAAATAAAGGAATGTTTTATGTTGACATACTATCTGCATAACCTAGCTTAGGACTCAACCATTGTGTGTAATCAAACACTCTTTATTAAAAGTCATAAGTCATGGCCTTTAAGTCACATGAATTGAGCACATGCTAATTCTCACCATGCATGTTTATGTTTGTAATTCTTTGGAGCCATGTGATATAATGGCTCTTGGACCTTACCATGGCTAGTCATATCTTGCCTTTATTTCCCATGTATCACTTTATGTTACCTATAAAACCAACCCATTGCTCATTCTAACCTTTGGTCTATGGCTCTTAATCAAGGAAGATAATGGATAATCAAAGGTTTTGTTTTTTATTATTTACATGTGTTAGCAATCCAAAGGTTTACATATATGTGATGTTTACTTAAAATTACTGCAAGTGCATAGATCTATTAGGATATAGATAGTGCAAGTATGGGTCAACCCCACGAGGACTCAATCTTTAGATTTAGAATCCTAATTTAAATCTATTTAAACCATTTTAACCTAGCCAACCAATTTAAAGATAAACAATCAAATTGTTCTAATATTATCAATTAAACTAGAATGGACAAATTTATCAAATTCTAAAGTCTAGGGTTTCAGAATTTGTCTCACTAAAATCATATATATTCAAAATTAAGTAACTTACATTTAATACTACTCATGTTAATAAAACATCTATAGATTAAAAACATATAAAATGTGTTCATTAAAAGTTTCAATTTTTATATTTTCTCAATCCTAGTGATTCACATAACTTAATATAAGTTTCATAGCATACTTTGTATTTCCTACAATCACAAATTATCTAAAATTTTATATATCAAGTTAATTAAGATACTATAATTAGATTCTAAGATATAGAAAATACCTCATAATTCCTATAAAAAGAACACTAACTATGTATATTAATTTGCTTATCCTAAGGTTGACTTTGAAAATCTTATATCTAACATGTACTTAAAAATAAATATATATAATTTTGGCGTGGTTTCATTCTAACCCTAGGTAAAAAATAGCTACTCATATTAAACTCTAACATTATACTAAACTATGCCTAAAAACATATTCTAAACAAATTTTAAAAGTTACACTAACTTAACATAGGCAACTAATAAACAACATCCTAATTGAAAATAATGCTAAAATAAAAAACTAACAATAATGAAAAACTAACGAAATCTCATAAAACCTAGCATACGTCCAAAGTAAAAAATTAGCGAATATCTGAAATAAAAGATGAACAAATTCTGTTAAACTAAAATTTAAATTATTACAAGATTGTAAATAGCACCAATTAAAAGAACAAAAATAAAAGTAAACTCCCCTATGGATTGAAGTAGATTACAATAGAAGTTCCTCGAAGTGTCATGCAATGAAAAGCCTTCTACTGTTTCGCTCCAAACCAAACTAACTTTTATACAAAACCTCCCTTCAATCAACAACTAAATGACACTCTCTATCTTATTGTGTCACTCAACAAGTAAAGTATTTGTCACCCAAATTGGCCACACACCTAAGAGACAATCACTCAACACTGCTCCCAAGTCTAAGCAACCAATAACTTCCCAATCCTTAAACCTGCGCAAGCCTCTTCTTGTGTTAAGAAAGACCATGTGCAAGGTTAACACCTTCAGTCTCCAATAAAATGACCCCCAAAACCTTCTAGGAGAGCTGTGCATGATCTTGGCTATTATGGATGGAAGCTAAATAAGATGATGCATAGAAAATATCACAAAGGAAAGAGGTGAATAGGAAAAATGATGGATTGGGTGTCTATGTGATAGGGAGAAAGCTAGTGAAGAGGTTGCTAGATTTCTCCAAGGATGGATTGCGTGCTGCACTTCTAAATCATTCCCAAAGAATCATGGGCAACCACCCACCTTCCTCTCCCAAAGATATGACAGTCTATGCTCCTCTAGAACTTACCCTAATGATCCCATGCACAACCCTCCTTAGAGGTCTTATATGAATATGTTGCAGTCTTTTTTAGATATGAGAGAACCCTGAAAATATGATGTGCAAAGCTCTTTATCAATGGAATCCCCACCCTCCAAATATATCCTATGTAGCCCACCTTTTCCTCCACCTTATGTGATGTGCTCTCCTCCAAAACTTTCCAAGCATATATTGTGTACCCTTCTTTAGAGGAAATAAAGAATGTATTGAATCTCCCTCTTCTTCCCTCCAAAAGAAAGAGTCCCCTCTTATAAAATACGTTGAGATCAACCTTCCAATCCTCTACAAGAATCACATCTCCTAAATATCCTCTCTGATAAGTGCTCAATTTGTATAAAAGGTACCCAATTAGTAGCCCTTCTATTATAAAATTTAATGTTGTTTTTATCATTTTTTTTCAAAAATTTATAACAACTGCATTCCTGACCTAATGATTAAAAAACTTTGATATTTTGTATGTTTAGAAGCTAATCTAGAGTAAGTATGTGAATCATCATAATTTTTAGGATTTAATTAGGATTTTTTTTTACTCTTTTGTAGGAAGAGAGAAGATGATCCCATGCCCTATATTGTGTTTAGAGAGTTTTTGTAGGTTGAGCTATGCAGTTAGCTCGTCGGGGTGCAGGGGACTATGCATCCCTGCCTAGGGGGGGATGGAGCTCCCGAAAGAAATTGGAAGAAAGCAAAGGTGAATCAAGTGATCCATGCCAAAAAGTCATACATTTCCACCATCTTTGTATGGGAGCCATTCCAGCCACCTTAGCCACTAGAGCCATAAAAAAGGGTGATAGCCATACAAGCTTACCCAAGCCTTGAGGCCAAACATTGAAGCCACTTAGGCCACCAAGAAATGAGTCATCAAAGTGAGCTATCAAGCCAAGGAGGAGTGCCACATAGAGCCACACACTTGGAGCATCAATTCAAGCAACTTTTTTTATGTTAAAAGTATGATTTTTAAGGGATTTTGAGAGATTAATGTAAAAGGTAAAATGATAATGAATTAAGGGACCCATCAAGAGAGAAAACTTCACCTTCGTAATCCATTTCCTAACCCTTTGTATTCCATTTCCTAACCCTAATCAACCAATCACCTTAAGGTTCTATGGTTTTAACTCAAGGAGGTAGCCACCTTCTTAGAAGAGGATGCCCCTCCTTTCTTAGTTGGCAAAATCAAGTCTATGCAAAAATGTAAAAATCCTACATTTTCTTCCAGATTTTTCTCTTTATTTTTTTTTTCTTATTCCCTCTGCCCATTCCACGCTCAATCACCATCCAATTAGGAGGGTGGAGAGCCACTTTGCTTCCAAAGAAAATGATGATTCCCCCTTCCTAATTAGAAACCAGCTAGCCCATGACCTTCTCTCTCTCTCTCTCTCTCTCTCTCTCTCTCTCTCTCTCTCTCTCTCTCTCTCTCTCTCTCTCTCTCTCTCTCTCTCTCTCTCTCTCTCTCTCTCTCTCTCTCTCTCTCTCATGTCATCTTTATTACATCATCTCCATCTAAATTTTTTCTTGTAAACTCTACCTCAGCCCTAGATCTAGATCTCTACCTCTTTCCTAGATTAACCATTCATCAAATTGGATGCTATTTTTTTCCAAGTAGAAGTTGCGTGAGACAACTTTGAAATCAAGCTCTCCTTTGGTGCTTTGTTGCCACTAGACTTTGGGACTTTTTAATGCATTTTTTCCTTAGATTTATAATTATTCTTGTTATTATTTGTTATCCAATTCAAGTTAGTAGTTTGCATACTTTCATTACTTTAGTTTCACTTGTTTTTCTTTCTAGTTTTGCACCCCTTTTTCCATCTAGCATTCCATGTCTTCTTTACCTCAGCTAGTTTTTCTTTGTTATTCATCCAAGATTTAGGTTAACTCTTCTTTGGTAGTGATAGCCAAGAGAAAAGCTAGCTTAGAAGCTTGAATTAGTCATTAGAAAATCATGTTTTTCACCTTATTCTCACCATATTATAGGTCCACTTTTCATAGTTACTTCACCCATTTAGCCATAGGTTCTCTTGAATTTATTTTTTAATTTTCTTTGCATGTCATCATACTTTAGTTTGTGAGCATTTTATTTAGATAGGATTTTATGCTTACGAACTAGGAGCAATTTCTAGCTTTTAAACATGTATCATGCACCCAGTTTTGGGTGTAATTTGATGTTAATTTAATGAAATTCATTGAGGCTTCTTGTTATGGAATGATTCTTTCATCAAAGAACTTTGGATCTAGGTTGGTTTCTTGTATAAAATTTATGGTTTCAATTACTTCCTTATGCTTAAATTGTTGATGTTTTTAAGTAGTTGAAATAAAAAAGATTTCTCTCCTTAACTTTGTACTTTGTTTCTAGCCATCAAAACACCTTATTTGCTTAAATCTTTAGGAAATTATTTAGATTTTTAGGATGTTGTTAAGTTCATAGCTCATATTGTATATTTATTTGCATTTACATGGTCAACTCCAGTCACTTTTGCACCTAAGAACCATGTGCACAAAGCCATGGATCATGCGAATGGTACATATGGTGATTCACCTCTAATTCTTACTTCATTCACTTGCTTAATTTAACTTTTACATAGTTTATTCATTATTTGCATTTAGTTTAGGTTTAGAAAGTTTCCTTTTTGATTTTTAGAAAGTTCCATCTTTAGAAAGTTTTAGGATTTAGGAAGTGTTAAATTTAGAAAGTCTCTTTAATTATAGTTTCCATTGACTTGCATGTTTCTAATTTCTTTTTAAATCTAGTTAGATCCCATTGGTTACTTGTTTTTTCATGTTAATTTAATGTTAGAAAGATTTCTAATTTAGTTTTAACAAGTTCTATTTTGAGTAAGTGTTAAGTAAGGAAAGTTTCTAATTTGAGTAGTTTCCTTCAGATTAGTTGCTTAATTTAATTCATTCTAATTTAGAATTAGTTTTTTTAGTTGCTTACATGTTAGTTAGGTAAGTTTACATTCTAAAATCTTAGCTTTATTTTTAGTAAGTTTGTTTTAAGATTAGTTTCTAATTCCATGCATGTTTTCTTCTTAGTTTGTTTTAATTTTCCAGTTTAATCACATCTCTATCTCTTTAGTTAAAGTTAATTGATCTAAATAGAATCCATATCATTGCAAATCTGTGAGATTTCTCGTGGAATTGACTTCACTCACATACATCTATTATAATTGATTCGTGTGCTTAAGAGTAAGTTTAAAGCTACACCACTCTCCCAACCACCTTTAAGACAGCTCCTTATCTCTTCTATTTCTCTTTAAAACTCATGTGAAAACAGCTTCAGATGTGATGTGTTGAAATTCCCTTTAGATCTCCCTTGAATTCTCCTTGCTTCCTTGATTTTCTCATTGAAAATAGGTCTGATTAGGGGCTATTAGAAGAGCCCTAGGTTAGCATACATCCTGACCTTTGGTCCTCAAAAGTTGGATGCATGATGGTCATATATTTTTCGTTTATTCTAACTTCAAATCAAATATATACTATCCTTTATTTTCTCCTTATTGTTTTCATAGAAACACATCTTCTCTAGGGTGTAACACGCCTCCCCACCTTAGAAAAACACATGGAATCTTAGGTGAATCCCTCTCTTGTCCAAGTGAGTGAGGGAAGAGAGAAAAATTAACTGCATGAGGGCCCTGCTCTTTGAGTTGTTTTACTTTAGAAAAGTATCATATTAGTGATTGCAATGTGTGACATTTTAGCTTCACTTATAAGCTTGTTTGGTGGATTGCATGCATGATAAGTTGGTCACATTAGCTTTTGATAATGACACCTTCTTTTTTAGTAATAGGGTTAATCATATGCAAAGGGTTTTTTTTACTGCTTTGAAAGTGATAAGGGCACCCTCTTGCATTTTGAACTTCTTTACATCTAGGTTGATGAGATGTGGGCCCTTGATTTAGCTTGGATCATAGACTAGCTTCTTTTTAGGGTCCACAACACCAAAATTGTGAAAAAAATTCAATTCTATTCTAATCCCATAAAATACAAAATAAATCTCAATTAGTGACAAAGTGAGTAATTTTAGGGTTAAAAATATAATTTCAATGAATCTTAAATATAATTATGTATATCAATATATACTCACTGTCACTTGATTAATAAAAAAAAAACTCTATCCAAATCTGTGCTAGTTCCTTTATGCTTTTGCTTATTATAAATGTATAAAATTAGCAATTTTCTCACACAGATTACTTAAATAAATTTCAATCCACATTCTTTTTTGGGTAGACAACATTGGCTTTTATGAGTACCTTAAACGCATGATCTAAGCATATTTATCTACTAGATCCTTACTATACAGGAATTTCCCAAAAGCCATCATACATTAGACAATCCTAAACCTGCCACAACTCACTACTCTACTGGGAGTTCTCTTGCACATTTTATATGCGCAAAACTAGCACTTACAACCATCCAAGAGAAGATTTTGCAGCAGGGGCTATCCACGATGGAGCTCTATACATGGGTGACATGTTGATTGGAAGCTGTATTAATCTATGGCTCTTCACTTATGCTTGCCACTACAAATCTTCTACATTGAATATTCATTAATCACTGTAACCCTCTTTGAAACAGGAAAACGGGTATGACAAAGAAAGTCTAAAACAATTGTAGTTAAATTTTGAATGAGCCTCCGCAGATGAACAGTTTGGATCTAGAATCATCTGAGCCCATATGTACTTTAGGATTACGTGTACTACACGTGCAGTCACCATGTAATTTTTTCCTTTGTTTATCGCAATGTCTTTTATAGCTACATTGTTCAGTTATAGCCTATAAATCGTTTGGTAAGGAGGGAATGTCCCGAACGTTCAGGCAAAAATTATTAAGTCCAAGGGCATCTACTATATATTCTTTATGTTCTATAGAATTTCTAACCTGTTATCCGACTTCTATGTAAATGAGCGGATCCTGACCACACAATCAAACTTTTGCCCATCATATGTGATGGATTGTTGTTCTTATATGCTGGTCAGGCGACCAAAACTACGAGTTTGCTCTGGACGATCCATTATTTATATGCCTCGAGTTCTCATTGGACCATCCATTGATTATTGTTCTCAAATGATGAAAGGCTGGAAAAGTTCTTGTGGATTGTCTAAATAAGATCCAGACGGTCAAAGTTCACGCTCATTTGATGGATGGTATGGGGCTGATCAAAGCTGGGGTCCTTGAAAAGAGTGCTTTGGGATAGATCTACTCTTGAGTTGGTGCCGATATTTCCATCAACTACTCAGTACATTTAGGAACACGATACATGTGACACTTTTTACGCTGTATGGGTCCATCTAGGGAAAACAGGGATCAAGGATGCCAATTAAAGCAGGGACAGGCAAGTGGACGGCCTAGATTCATGATCTATATGGCGCCGTAGTTTGCACGATCATCTATGAAATATAAAATAGATCTACTCCCTGGAATCAGGAACATTTTCCTTACATTTTGGAAAACAAAAAGTGAGTCCTACCATGAGAATTGGATAACCAATTTCCCCCTTTCCTCCTGCCTCTGCAAGACCGCACATACATTATCTTGGGTAAAGGCACCACATAAGAATATTGGTACATGCTAAACGGCCGATCAAAACAAATATAAAAGAAGTTGAGCATACTTTCCAACAAACAAAAATTGGGTGCTTTTGACAAACAAGCCTAGGTTTTGCTACCATCTTTGTGGTAAAAATGAATATTTTGAACACTGATAATAACAGAGACAAGACGGGAATGGTCAGATGAAGTAGTCAAAAGGGTATCCCATTCCACATGCATCCCTTGTCAGAATGTCTGACTCATTTTGCTTTTTCTGTAACACTCAGCTCTTAGCCTAACATGGGCAAAGAGATAGACATAGAATATTAGGATGGGAAAGAGAGAGAGTCAAGAGAACGGAGAAAGAGGAGACCAAAGATCATTCTGCTCTTGTAGGTGGAAGTTCCACAGACCGGACTGAATTATTTAGACATGTATGGGAAGCCTTTCCATTCATTTCCTTTGCAACTGTGGCCAAGCGTTCTCCATTCATCTCTCTCTCTCTCTCTCTCTCTCTCTCTCTCTCTCTCTCTCTCTCTCTCTCTCTCTCTCTCTCTCTCTTCTATTAAGTAGACAACATCCACAACGCATGGGTCTGAACTATGTCCGCACAAGATTGTTCCGTTATGGGACCCATGTGAACTTGTGACTCCATAGGGCCCATTATGGTCCCCAGAAGGACAAGGCCGCGCCATCCCTCTGGGTATGGAAATGATATTGACATGTGAAGGCGGCCGCACAATGATCTGAAGGTTTTTTGTGGATGGGGTCAGAACTCAAGACCGTACGAGTTTCTCATGGAACCCCATGTGGCCTTCTCCTATGGGCCCCATTTTAGTCAGCATGCTGGAGATGGAATTTTTGTTCAGATAGTGTTTGCCATGTGAAGTAGAAATTTTGTTCATATAACTTCGGATCCCCAGAGCACCCTCTTGGCCTGGAAATGATATGATTTGGGACGTCGGCCGTGCTTACTTGATGATAACATGATCTGGACGTTTTATATGGAAGGCCCCCATATGAAGATAAGATGATATTGCTATCAAATGGATTGAATGACCTGAAACGGAGATGAGATAGATATTGCTATCAAATGGATTGAATGCCCTGAAACGGAGATGAGATAAACTGAAAGTCATTTTGAGCAAATATTGCTGGGCATTTGATAGAATATCGCTAATCTACTTCAATGAACAAATTGCATAGACGGTGTTGATGTTCTTTGAGGATTTAGTGGATCGTAGATAGACAGTGTTGATGTTCTTTGAGGGCTAACCGTAGATTGACGAGCAAGTGAAACCAAGTTCAATTAAGATCAGAGGATAGCATTCATTTGAATATGGTATAGGTTTTTAATTAAGAAGAAGAAGAGGATACATACAACGCAGTTGGGCGAGGTCTACCAACTCCATCTTTAGTTGGCTGATCTAAAAACATAAGTAAAAGAAAAACCCGACCTGGAAGAAAAATTTAGAATCTGATTTACCAGCTCAAAAGACACCTACAATCAAATTTATGTAACAGCTGAACTCAGAGGTCCAAACTAGCTCATTGGCCCAGGCAATAGCGTTAGATTTAGTTAAATCAAGTTCCACGAGGCTGACAATCTGGCATGAGAGAGAAGAATTCGAACCCGTGATAGAGATCTTACCTCCTCTTCATTAAAGTCGCTACAACAAATCGGACAGGATA
This sequence comes from Warburgia ugandensis, assembly GCA_035236585.1. Classification (NCBI taxonomy): domain Eukaryota; kingdom Viridiplantae; phylum Streptophyta; class Magnoliopsida; order Canellales; family Canellaceae; genus Warburgia; species Warburgia ugandensis. The sequence goes on from CP141128.1 coordinate 44,597,313, forward strand.
ATATGAATGAGTTGACAAAGTTGATTTCTTATCATTCCACCAATATTAATTCCCGGCCGGACATACAATGGCATAACTTGGATGAAAAATAGAAGGATGGGAGAGTAGGAAAGCATGATAATTCTTCTTTTCTCCAAGCTTTTATTCTCTTTTTAACTGCAGAGAGGCCCTCCTTTCAAATGATTCAAGAATATTTGGTTAGTAGGAAAGTGGCTGAAAATTGATTTTCACGATGGGGGAACTCTTTGTAAAAAAAAAAAAAAGTGTTCCATTTTGAAATTTAATTACCCCAACGACCCAAGAATTTTACGCAAGGAAAGATTTTTGGGTCATTGCCTTAATTCAATTTGAAGCCATAAAACATCTTTTAGGGAGAATTCCTTTTTCTGTCAAAATTATTTTCTGCTCATTTTCTGTTCGATCAAAATTTTCATCTGCTGGTCTAAACTCACAATTTTTTGCCTCAGCAAAATGCACATTTTTATTTATTTGTTTTGAATGTTGAGCAGCCGCACCCATGAGCATCCCTGAACCCTGACCTACCACAAGCGAGGCCCCTCGTAGTACTGTGCTAGAAAGCCTTGGCTAGAGAAATGCACGTATTACTGAGCTACTGTCTTCTACCAAAGTGGCGTTGGAAGGGCCTTCATTTGCTTAGGTGATGGGTTTGAGGAGGTCATGAATTAATAGGTTATCCATAAATATCCAGCTTGACTTAAAAGCAAAAAATAAAACACGAGAACTATAATCCCTTGTGAGTCGCGCGTGCTGGTTCATGTGCCCTCCGTAGAACAAAAACTGCATGTTAAGGTTACTCACAACATGTAACATTTAGTGTGCATGTTTCTGACCGGCAGGTATATTGAATTAGTTTGCATATTACCTAAAACTCTAAGGAGACCGCGCCCGGCTTGTTTAACTTTAGCAGCTAGTGCATTCTAGCACTGCATAGTGCTGCTATGCTGGATAGGCCTAATGTGAAAACCCCAATTTTTCTAGAATTATTTGAAATTAATTTGAATTTTTATAAAAATCGAGGCGAAATATTATATTTAATATAATATTAATTTTTAGAAAAAGAATTAGGTCTTGAAACATAGATATTTGAAATCATTCAAGGAAAATCGGTCAGAATGACTGTAAGCACTCTGAAATCTGAGCTCGAGTGAAAAATTCATATTTTTCTTAATTTTGTGAATTTACATTTACCCATAAGGGTAAAATGGTCATTTTACTTTGTGTCGGGTCCACAAAAATTAGGTGATGAGGAGTAAACATAATGAGGAATATGCATTTAATTTTAAAAGAAAAGTAAAAAATCATTTAAAATGAAACTAATTAAAATAATTCAAAAACAACCCTATAAATACCCCTCTTACTATTTACACGAAATTCCAGATCCCTAGACTCTCTCTCTCTCTCTCTCTCTCTCTCTCTCTCTCTCTCTCTCTCTCTCTCTCTCTCTCTCTCTCTCTCTCTTCTTCCTTTTTCTTTTCTTTTTCTCTAGTGGCGGTCCCCACACGCACTTGACACAGGAACCAGCCTGTGCTAGGCTAGCGTGTTCCGAGACGTGCCTTCCAGCTCGACACACCCGAAGAACTGCTAGCTAGGGTTTTTCCTCAGCTTGACAATTCCTCCACAGATATTCACTTTCTGATAAAATCGCTAGAACTGGAACTCAAATTCATGTTCCACATACCTTCCTCTTCAAAACCCCTCTCCCATTTTTCTTCTCCGGCTCGGGCAAGTAACCCGGCGCAAGAATCATAGAAACCCTAGCCGTCTGGCTTGGGCTTCAAAAATTTGGCGAATTTCTTCCTTCTCTAGCTATAGTTTCTGCTCCAAACGGAATCCAGGTAGGTTTTCCTCCTTTCCCCTCCATTTTCTGGCCAAAAATCATAGGGTTTCATTATTGAATCTACTCCACCGGCGACTGGTTCATTGGTGAAACAAATTCCCTAGCAGGAAACCAGCTATACGCAGACAGATCAGAGATGTGAGCTTTTGGATGAGACGTTGGGGCCCAAAAACCTTTACGGGATGAAATCAGGGCCCTTTAGCATGGTTAGATTTAGGAGATTTGGGGAACAGCGGATCTGACAGGCCAGATTAGATCGTCTTGGCTATCCCAAGTCACCCCTCCTTGTACATAGGCTATCACCGGTAGAACAAGGAGAAGATAGGCCGCTGATCGTCCCTGTCAATTCGCAAGGGCCAAATTGAATATGGGCCCTTATTTTAGTTTGAAAACTTAAAAATTCAATTCATAGCTCATTTTAACTCCAAATTAAGATCAGAAAGAAGCTATGGATTCCTGATGAAGAGTAAAATCCAATGAAAACGTAAAACTTAGGTTTTATTCACTATAAAATTTTGTAAATTACAAAAAGTGGTACTAATTCCCAAGATTAGTCAAATCTGACATGATCAGACCTTGGATTCCTAATCCATCAGTGATTTAGTGATGAGAAAATATGGAATCAAGAGTTAGATGTGACTAACCTGGGATGAATTAAGAAATTTAACCTTAATGGAAGAGAAATCTTAAGAAATGATCATGAATCTATTTGATCTAAGTAATCAAGCATGATCAAACCATTAAAATCAATTTGAATGATGATCTAAAGATAAGATCATATGGATTGATGAGCTTGATGTGGCTAATTTAAGATAGATTGAAATCTATGCCCTTAATTTTGATAAAATGACTTAAGATCTTCTTGATCGGTTAGATCAAGAAAGATCAGATCATTTGATAAGATAAATCAATGATCTACTAAAGATATCATATGAAGATAATGTGATAAATCTGAATAAAAATGAAAGATCAATAGCTAAACCCTTAATGGGATGAAAAATGAATAGAAATCAAAATATGATCAATGGATCAAAATGAATAAATATGATGTATTCAAATAAGCATGTGAATTATTATTGTAAATGTTCTTTTATTTCCATAGTAGATGTAATTGTTAAATTTGTTTATTTATGCTTTAATGTTCATGTTGTGTAAATTCTATGCAGATCGTAATTAAATGAAAATAGATACTGGTGAACATTTACAGTAAATATGAACATGGACTTAATGATAGTAAGGGCTATAGTTAGTAGGACAATATAAGGAATATCATTTCCTTGGCCAAAATTAAGAGAATAATAAACCCCATGAATGACATTTTAAATGTTCATGGATTTAATTAAAATTAAATAGCAAGAGTACTTAGGGTTTAATGCTCATAGAAACTTTATGAAGGTTGAGCTAAGATCACCCCAGTAAATGCTGAACATGGTGGTTAAGTAGAGCCTCACTCTTTCCCCACCTTTTGGTGACGTTTGTGAGGTCTAAACTCCTCCTTACATGAGGATTGAATTAACCACTCTGTGAACAAATTTAACTGGTAAGCCTCAGTTAATTTTGAAATAAGGAGCTGTTTAGTATTAGGAAAGAAATAAACTATCTTCAACCAGTAAGACATTAACTGGTTGAATAATAATAAGATCATAAAAGGATAGTAAACTATCTAATCCTAATAAAAATGGTAATTAAGATAATCAAAGATCAAATAAGATCCATAGGGAGGTCTTGAGTGATCAAGAATAATAAGAAACATAATATTGTGTTAGTATGTATGTTTTCAAATTAGTATGAATATAGATCAATAGATTAGACCTTGACCAATATGATCTAAGAAAAAATATGCAAATCATCTTATGTAAGGATGATCAAAAGAACAACTAGGAAGTATAAATGAGTTGAAGAATGACTGTATATATATGATTTGACAGATACATGAAGGATATGATGATCAAGATCAATGGGATGATGAATTGTGGAAAGTAAAGGTAAGTGGATCTTAAGAATGTATTCAATATAGAAGATACATGTATTTTATACATGATCTTATCCTGATAGATTGATTATAATTGCCTTTGAATTGTTTATAAATCAACAAATGATATTAAAATGAATACAAAGTGATTAATTAAGTAATTATGAAATTACTTAAGGCAACAAATGATGTGAAAGTGAATGCAAAGGGATTAAGTAAGTAATTATGAAATTACTTAATGGGTAGAATGAGAAGATTTGAACTATATCATTTGAACCCCCAAATCTTAAGGAAATAAGTTATAAGCATGTCCTATTATAACCAGACACATAGTCTGTAAGTATGAAATATTATTTTCCATACAAGCATGGAGGCTTGTGGTTTTGTTTTAAGACAAGATTATGCCTAGGGATGCCAATGCTCGGAGAGTTATGAGGGTTTGGCCACTTGCTCTCTGAAACTGATTATGATGATGATACCATGTCAGGTGGGGCAATTATGGGAAGGCCGCCACTGTGACAGCCATGGTTCCCCCCATACGAACATGGATCTATATTTTCTACTATGGTATTAGTGGAGTATTAAGAAGTTATTTGGGCGCACTGTACGGATTGAGACTGTAAGTATGGTAGTCCTTTGATTATTTTGCATTATGATGCAATTGATTAAGGCATGATGAGATGCCTATGTTGTGGCATGATGAGATGCCTTATGTTATGGCATGATGAGATGCCTTATGTTATGACATGATGAGATGCCCAGTAAAAATTACTACCAATGTTGCATTCGAGGATGATTCTGTAATGCACGAGCAATTTACGCTATTTTTAACAAAAATTGGACATTTTATGGGAAATAAACTATGTTAAATGTTTCAGGGTTCGTATAAAGAAGTTACGGACATTTAAAGATCAAGGGCAGTTCTGTAATTTAAACAGAAAACAAAAAAGGCAGAAAATACAGGGGACCATTTTGATAACGGCACCCCATCATCTTCCACCTCCAGATTTCTCCAAAAACCCTTTTTCTCCCGATTTCTCCAGAACACACTAGGGGAATGGCGACACTGCCATTGAGGTGCACCACCTTCTCCCCTTTATAAAAGCCCCATCTCCCCCTCTCCACAAACACGTTTTCTAGCTAGTTTGGGACTGGGGTTTCAGGCAAAAACCAGAAATCGGTCTCAAACCCGTCCCTCTGTGTTTTCTGGCAATGGCTAGGCCCAAGTTAGGCCGGCCATTGCCACTTTTCCCCATGCCCCCCCTCTTCTCTTTCCAGTTTTGACATTGGGGTTTTTCTGCTTCAAGAATTCTAGTAACATAAGGGTTTAGGCAGGCGAGAGGAGCACGATCTCTGGTGACCCAGGTAAGCCATTTTTCCTCCCCTTTCTCTCTGTTTCACTTCCCCAAGTTCGATCTAGGCCGGATCTAGCATTTTCCAGCCAGAAATCGTAGGACCCAGGATCGGACCAACGAAGGAGACGATCCTGGGCATGGTGCGTGATGCACACCTGACTGAGCCCATGGACGGACCCCAGGCAAGCGATTGTGCACGGGGGGTGCATGACTATGTATGGGTGTGGCCTCGGTGCATCCCAGGCACAGTCCTGCTTCGACCGGGACGCATGGTCGGCCTAGGAGCCAAGGCGCATTCCGCCTACGCCAATGGTGTGTTCGTGTGATGTCATCCAGGACGCGTGTCATAGCGCGTCGCTTGGGCATGCATGTGCACGTGTGAACACTATCCCTGGTGCGACCTTTGGGTGCGCACGCGACATGGGGCACGGGTCCTAGCTCGACCAGGATGCACAAGGTGTCCTGGGAGCTGAGACGCGCCATGTTACACCAAAGGTGCGTCTGTGCAATGCCACCCAGGATGTGCGTCATAGCGCGTCGCTTGAGCTTGCATGTGCACGTGCAAAATGCGGTCCCTGGCACGGCCTTTGGGTGCGCACAAATGTGAGGCGGTCGCGGTTCAACCAGGATGCACGAGTATCCTGGGAACTGGGACATGCGGACCTAATAAGACTTTAAAGTTAGATCAGAGGACAATTTACAGAGTTAATGATGAAATAGTAGATCCACATCATAGGGTCTAGTCTGACAATGAGTTAGGCAAGGACCATGGACCCTAAAAGGTAGATCTAGCGATCTAATGTCTGAATAGAATGAAATTAATAAGGACTCCTTGTATCCATTGGGTATTTATAAATGAGACCCAAGGACGGGTTGAAGTGATAAAGGACGCGACTCTAGGAGTCTTTGAGGTAGGTGTTCTATCGCTACTAGACTTTTTAAAAGAGCCATGATTGTTTTGAAAATGCATGTTTTAAGTATAAGTATATGACTTGTTTAGCATGACTTAATTCAGCGTACATATGATGAATACATTATGCATAGACATGTTTTGCAAACAATTGCATATATTGCATGATTTGTGAGCATTGAGTTCTTGAAAAATTGCATACCCTTGAGGGTTACCAAAAGACGTTGGAGGGCTAATAAGCTCGTGGGCACTATGCCGAGAGGTCTGGGTTGGCCTCCAGCCTCTACCACTACTAGGTGGAATGGGTACCACACCCAAAAAGGGCAACGTCCTTACGTCGACTGCATGTGGTACAGGGGGCTACCACTGGTGTCACGGCACTGGGTCGACGTGTCATATGCCCTGTTGAGGCTATGACCGAGTGTCCTCAGGTACCTGAGGACCACACGGGGGCGAGGTCGTGGGCATAGTTTGGGCCCTATGTTTTCGTGGATTTACTTGCATTGCATATGGCATGACATGAGGTTGGTCGACCATACCATACCAGATATCCATGAGTTGGATTCAGTTGAGCATCTTATGCATATCATTATGTTTATGATATATGATACCTTTGACTTGGATTGTGCTATTTCTTTAAGTCGTCAGTATTCCAATTTGACAGTGGCTTTTAATATCGATATTGAACGTGATTGTTCGAACATGCACATGTTTTAAAGAGCATATGATTTTAAACATAGCATGCATTGTAAAACTAGTAGTGATAGACTCTTACTGAGTATAGTATATACTCACCCTATCCTTAACATTTTTCAGGATAGTTCCACTTACAAATAGAAGACGCCTCAGGAGATATTAGTGCTACGAGCAAATGAATAAACAAAGGAGACAACTATACATGTGAGTAAACTCTCTACCCTTTGGACATGTATTTGTATTTATTTACAGTTGGGCTGTGTCTTTGATCGGATAGACCTGGGGAAAAACATTTATGATTTTTGAAGTTTTTCAAAAACTACTTTGATTGTTGTGAAAGAAAATGACACTCGAGGTTTTCAAAATGAGTTTAAAATTAAAGATTTTCCACTGCATTGCATGGTTTTTATAAAATGGTTTTCAAATAAGGATGCATCCCGCCTTAGGAATTAGATATTGCATTTAAAAATGCATGGGAAAACCCGAGTCGTCATAGATTCTCAATATGGCATGATTATATATTAACACCTAGTGTTAATATTGAAATTAGTTTGGAAATGAGATATTATTAATGATATTGACTATATTCATGATTTTTAGTGGTTTTATTTATATGTAATATATACATATAATTCAGATGATGAGTGAAGGATAAAATAGTTATCCAATTGTATAAATTGATTTCTATCATGGATATAATGAACTGTTAATTTTGAGATATATTAAATATATTTCTTAGATCCCCTACTAAGCATAGCTTGCTGATATATTATAAATGTTTGAATGTTTACAATATGTTAGAAACAATTAAGAAAGATTGAAAGCTCAAGACTTGAGGATAATCATCACCCAACTATTGCTCAGCGTATTTAATTTGAGAAAGATTATATTGATTGTTTTGTAATTCGGATTGTAATATTTGGACAAGGTATGTAATGACTACCAGGGCTGTGTATGTGAACCATTGGATTGAACCTGATTTTAATAAAAGTATTTCTATTGTTATTCAATAGAAATTTTATTTCATACAAAAATCTATGTATGGTAAGCAATTTGAGGTGGCACTTGGGTTTTTGAAAAATCAATTTCAAAGAAAATATGTTTCTGCTATTTGAATTTTAAAAATTTTAAAAATTAGGGCCTTACCTTTTGCAAATAGTTATTGAAAATGTGTTTTCAAAACCCAGGTCGTCACAGTTGGTATCAGAGCAGTTCATCTAGTCACTTGCAGCCCACTATATGTCCAATATTAAGATGCCAATCCAAATTTAGGTTAGGATAGAATTAGTTAAATAGAGTGTTTATATAGAAAATTTGATTTATGAGCAGATACCACCTAAGAGAACTAGGAGGATGGCTCAGAGGACCAGTGATTCCAATATGGAGAATACATCTCAAGAAAATAATGTCGAGGAATTTACAATAAGAATATTGTGGGGTCTTCTTCCTCATCTTCAACAACCTGAGGTGCCCATAGAGCCTATAGCAGTACAAAGTGCACCATCTCCAACTCAGCATAAAGTGAGGCCCAGCACACCTGTTCAAAGAAATAATACCCCAACACCAGTATAGAATCATTTTTCACCTGGACCTATGGGAGTAAATGGAAATTCTTAATTATCACCAGAGAAGTTGGAGAAAATGGTGGTAGGTTATAATGGAAAAGGTGATGCTGAAAAAGTTGAGAAATGGATATATGAGGTTGAGAAAACTTTTGAAGTTTTACGAACTCTGGAAGAGGTAAAAGTCAAAATGGCCACTTATATTCTAAAATAAGAAGCTGCCTTCTGGTGGAGATCGTCAAAGAGGAATTCCTTTTCAAACCTAGAAAATATCTCTTGGAAAGAATTTAAAGAGGTCTTTAACAACAAATACTTTCCTCTTCATATTCAAACAAGAAAGGAAAAAGAATCCTACATCTACAACAAGGGAGTATGTCTATTGTAGAGTATGAAAACAAATTCATATAGTTGAAGAGGTTTACACCACATATCTGCGGTACAGATAGCCAGATAGCTGGCAGATTCCTAGGAGAACTTAATATAGGATTAAGAACTAAGGTGTTGGGTACCAAACCCACGACTTTAGTGGAATGCGTAGAAATGACTTCTTGATTTGAAGAAGATTTTAAGAAAAATCAAAACAAAAAAGAGGAGAGATGGGAAACTTTAATCCAAGACCTTTTGAGAAAGTCAAAGGGCCCATGAATAATTTCAAGCCACCAAGAATTCAAGGAAATCCCACCTTTTGACAAAATCAAAGGCATTGTCCCAAATGTAGAAGATTCCACCTTGGGAATATATGCCCTAATCCAATACAACAACAACCTCCAATCCAGTGTTATAAATGTGGAGAGTTTCCCTCGACAGCAAGGAAAGGTATTTGCTATTACTGATGGTCAAGCCCAAACCTCAAATGCGGTGATTGAAGGTACTATGCTTATAACTGATAACTATGTAAAAGTACTATTTGATTATGGATCTATACACTCTTTTATCTCCTATGAATCTGCATCAATTATAAATCTACCATTGAAATATTTGAGGTATAACTTCGATGTGATAACTGCAATTAATCAGTGAATTAGTAAGGGTAAGAAAAATCCCTACCTTTATAAGAAAGGTAAAATCAAAATTTCTAAACAATAGAAATAGAGATGATATTAGTTCAGAAGAATTCAAAGAAATAGTGAGTATTTCTCTCCAAAATCAGCAAAGGAGAAGAATTTTGATAAATAGATGATTAATTTCTAGATCAAGAAGGAATGGTTTTTAAACTTGAGAAAATTTGGAGATAAATTAGACGAGGAAGAACAGTGAAAGTGGAAAATTACAATCCCAAAATTTTTAGAAAAACAAGTTAACCATGATAATATATGGTTCATAATGAGATCATAGTCCATACATTTTGTACATCAAATATGAATTTACTAAGACAACTCCGTGGATGAGTTAGTATAAGAGTTCATTAGAATTAAGATAGATATTGATCTTGTATTACTGATATGATTGATTTTGTATGGATTATAGATTTTTTTTTTTTTTTTTTAACATTGATGAGGAAACAGTCATAATATATGAGAAATAAAACCCTGTAAACAAATACAGGAAGCTAAACACATTGTTTTGAAAGTCAATCAATTTGGATAAATGTGGTGATTATAGAGGATGAAAAATTCAAGACTATGGAGAAGGATATAATTAGAAAATTTCAAGATACATTGAGGAGTTTTCAAGATTTTTAATCTAATATGAGATTGAGTTATTATGCAATTATTACTTATTACAACTCAATTCGTTATGGTATTTTAGAAGATGGCATAAGTTATTTTGGAGAACACCAAATACTATAAGAAAAAGGATGGATTATTGTGATTATTCATTGATTTAAAATGCTGAATAATGTTATTGAGGAGGTTAAGCAACCTTGACTCTCATAAAAATGTGAGTTAGAAATGAAAGACATCATTCAAAACTCAATAAAAATTTTGAGTTATACTTTTGGGATAAATGATAATTATGAAATTGATGAAGGAAAGTTTGGCAGCCCCCCGCTCTCCGACATTGATTATGATGATGATACTGTGCCCAAAGAGAGGCAAAATGTCGGGTGGGGCAATTATGGGAAGGCCACCACTGTGACAACCATGGTTCCCCCCATACAAACTGTGACGACCCGAGTTTTCCCATGCATTTTTAAATGCAATATCTAATTCCTAAGGCGGGATGCATCCCTATTTGAAAACCATTTTATGAAAACAATGCAATGCAGTGGAAAATCTTTTGTTTTAAACTCATTTTGAAAACCCCGAGTGTCATTTGCTTTCACAACAACCAAAGTAGTTTTTGAAAAATATTGTAATCATAAATATCTTCGCAGGTCTATCCAGTCATAACTCACAGCCCAATTGTAAATAAATACAAATACATGTCCAAAGGGTAGAGTGTTTACTTACATGTATAATTGCCTCTTTTTGATTTACTTGCTCGTAGCACTAACATTTCCTGAGGCGTCTTCTACTTGTGAATGGAGCTGTCCTGAAAAATGATATATATTCGGGTGAGTATATACTATACTCAGTAGGCGTCCATCACTACTAGTTTTATAATGCATGCTATGTTTAAAATCATATGCTCTTTAAAACATGTGCATGTTTAAACACTCATGTTCAATATTGATATAAAAACCATTATCGAATTGGAATACTGACGACTTAAAGAATTGCATAAACCAAGTCGAAAGTATCATATATATCATAAACATAATGATATGCATAAGATGCTTAACTGAATCCAACTCATGGATATATGGTATGGTTGACCAACCTCATGTCATGCCATATGAAATGCAAGTAAATCCTAAAAACATAGTGTAATAGCCGAGCAATTTACACAATTTTTAACGAAAATTGGACATTTTATAGGAAATAAACTGAGTTAAATGTTTCACTTTATTGAAAATAGTAAATGAAGGAATTTGTGAGGAAACTTGATACTATTAGATTCTACTCAAAAAATGGAATCCAATGCCTCAAAAATCACCCAAAACGAAGTTCGTATGAAGAAGTTACAGCCGTTTAAAGATAGGGATATTTCTAGAATTTAAATAGAAAACGTTTAAAACGAAAAAAGACGAAAAACGCAGGGGGCCGTTTTGATAACGGCACCCCCTGTCGTCTTCAACCTCTAGACCCCTCCAGAAACCAGTTTTTCCCGATTTCTCTAGAATACACTAGGGGAAACGGCAGCACCGCCATTGAGGGGCACCTCCTTTCACTCCTCTATAAAAATCCCATCTCCCCCCTCTTCAAAATCGCATTTTGTCCAGCCGTTTGAGACTGGGGTTTAAGGCAAAATCGGAAACCCGTCTCAACCCATCTCTCTGCCTTTTTCCAGCAATAGCCAGGCCTTAGTCAGGTCGGCCATTCCATTCCCATCTCCCCATTTCCCCTCTCTTCTGTATTCCGATCTGGGCATTGGGGTTGTTCCCCCTTTCTTCGAGTTTTCCGGCGAGCAGCAAGTTTCAGATGGAAGTAGGGGCTCTATCACCGGCAATGGGCACTCCCCAGGCTGCCCAGGTAAGACATCCTTACCTCCCTTCTTTGGTTCCTCCACCTTTCAGGCTAGATCCATGTTGGATCGAGCATTTCCCAGCCGTTTTCAGCAGGGTTTCCTGGCTGAAAAATGCTCCAAGTTGGCTTGGGCCGGCCCTGCACGAACAAGGTGTCCTAGAGACACCATGCTGCACGTGCACCTAGGACTGGGCCCCTGGGATGGGTTCCAGGTGTACGACAGTGTGCACACTGTCCTAGGTGCGGCCTTCAAGTGAGTGCGCGACATGGGGCACGGGTCCTAGCATGACCAGGGTGCACGGGATGCCCTGGGAGCTGAGACGTGCCATGCTACAAGGTGCGTCCGTGCGATGATGCACGTCATAGCGTCACTTGAGCATGTATGTGTGCGTGCAAAACGCGGTCCTTAGCACAGCCTTTAGGCGCGCACGCACGTGAGGCGGTCGCGGTCCAACCAGGATGCACGAGTGTCTTGGGAACTGGGACACGCAGACCCAATGAGACTTTAAAAATTAGGATCAAAGGATAAATTACAGAGTTTAACTATTGGAAAGTTGATCCATATCATAGGGTCTAGCCTGACAATGAATTAGGCAAGGACCATTGACCCTAAACAGCAGATTTAGCGGTCTAATGTCTAAATAGATTAAAATTAATAAGGACTCCTTGTATCCATTCATCCCAGGAGTTTATAAATGAGACCCAGGGATGGGTTGAGTGCTAAAGGGTGCGACTCCAGGAGACTTTGAGGTAGATGCTCTATCGCTACTAGACTTTTAAAAAGAGCCATGATTGTTTTGAGACTGCATGTTTTAAGTATACGCATATGACTTATTTAGCATGACTTATTTTATGACTTGTTTAGCATATAAATGAATTTAGCATGCATATGATAAATACATTATGCATAGACATGTTTTGCAAATAATTGCATATATTGCATGATTTGTTAGCATTGAGTTCTTGAAAAGTTGCATGTCCTTGAGGGTTACCAAAAGATGCTGGAGTACCCAAAAGACGCTGGGTAGGCAGTTGTGAGGGCCAGCAGTTGTGAGGGACCCAGAGAGGATAGGTTTTGAAAAATACATTGTATATATATTGCCAAGACATGTGCTACATGCATAGATTGCATGATAAGTGTGGCCTTGGCCGATGAGGGCGGGCTGATGAGGGCGAGCCGACTAAGGCAGGCCAGAGAGAGCTGGCAGGCTTCTAGCTGGCAAGCTTTTAGGCAGGGTTATGACTTTGAATGCGATACTATCATGAGCAGATTTTATGCATTGCATGCATGTTTTGCAACCGATTTCATAAATTGCATGATTTACAACGAAGAAGTGTCATATGTCCCATGGAGGCATATGACCCTGTGTCCTCAGGTACCCAGGGTCCACATGGCGGCGAGGTCGTGGGCATAGTTGGACCCTATGGTTTGATGATTTACTTGCATTGCATATGGCATGACATGAGGTTGGTCGACCATACCAGCTATCCATGAGTTGGATTCAGTGGAGCATCTTATGCATATCATTATGTTTATGATATATGATACTTTCGACTTGGATTATGCTATTCTTTAAGTCGTCAGTATTCCGATTTGACAGAGGTTTTTAATATCGATATTGAACATGATTGTTCGAACATGCACATGTTTTTAAGAGCATATGATTTTAAACATAGCATGCATTGCAAAACTAGTAGTGATAGACTCCTACTGAGTATAGTATATACTCACCCTATCCTTAACATTTTTCAGGATAGTTTTGCTTACAAATAGAAGACGCCTTAGGAGATATTAGTGCTACGAGCAAGAGAATAAACAAAGGAGACAACTACACATGTGAGTAAACTCTCTACCCTTTGGACATGTATTTGTATTCATTTACAGTTGGACTGTGTGCTGTGACTGGATAGACCTGGGGAAAAATGTTTATGATTTCTGAAGTTTTTCAAAAAACTACTTTGGTGGTTGTGAAAGCAAATGGCACTCGGGGTTTTCAAAATGAGTTTAAAACTAAAGATTTTTCGCTGCATTGCATGGTTTTTTATAAAATGGTTTTCAAATAGGGATGCATCCCGCCTTAGGAATTGGATATTGCATTTAAAAATGCATGGAAAAACCCGGGTTATCACAGTTGGTATTAGAGCCTAGGTTTTATCGTTTCACAGCTAGTCTAGCATGTCCAAGGGTTATGGACAATAGAGAAAATCAAGGAGAAGTAGTATAAATAGGAGTACCAGAGATGACTACTTCTATTTGAGGATTACAATATTAATGCTCAAGGCATTTCAGCAGAAACAAATAGGTGAAAAAGGAGATGGGTCTAGCAAATACTTGGATATTGGATGGCTTAAATCTTATCAATAAGGATTGTTGTGTGGTGCGCATATAAAAACTCATATATGGATCATATTATGAGAATGATGAATGAGGACGTTAGTAAACTTGTTAGTAGATAGTTCTGACCTGCAATAAAGTAATCTTATCAAAGGCGAGAAAATCAAAGAACCTAGATGGCTATCTTACCATCATAAAGAATATCAAAATATGAGTACACTATCACAAGGATATGATATGAGTATGATAGGGGATGTAAAAGACAGACTTTGAGAAGGATTTTGATGATAATTTAAGAGGGATGAGAATGCAAGATGATATTAGGAGATAACTGTGACTCGTATGGATCCTGAAGGACTTAGCTCAGTTTTGGATATCTTAATTGGAGTCTTATGGAGAGTGAAGTGCTATCGACTAATAACTACCTGAGTCTTATGGACCAAATCAGAAGATGTATACAAGTGACATATTATGTGATTAAGAGAAACGTAACACGAATATGAAAGGGAAATGAATTCGACCGAGTTATCAAAAGGTTTTGATGATAATACTAAAGATGATAATAGATTGATCCTAACATGAACTTGTAAGAAAAGTATAGCATGATCAAAACGTCAATATCATTATTTAGACATTGTATGAATTTTATTGAGGTTACAGGCAACTGAGGATTTCAATGATCTTAAGAACAGTTAGAATTTCGTAGAAGCATTCAGTTTATCATATCTGTTAAGTAAAGAAGTAGATGTAGTATCGATTATATGCAACAAAGCACATGAAGACATTGAGCTAGGTAGACAAAAATGGGGATTTTGAAGAAACGAGAGAAAGAGATAAAGATGTGACTACCAGTATTCAATGAATATTGAATATTCAAAAGAAAAAGGTCATGACTTTATTGAGGAAAGAATAGATCCACAGAAATCTTTCATCTTAAATCAAGTGGGAAGATAAACCAATCAACTTCAAAGGAATGATGATAGATGAGTTGGTGATCTTATTGTAAAAGAGTATAAAAGAGAGGAATCATATGGGGTTTAAGACTTTGAGTAGAGTATCGAATTTCAGGAGATTATGTGACAAGAAATTTTCAAAGAAGAATGGCAACCAACTAGAAGTTAAACTTCTACAAATGGTTTGATGTCAATTAGATTCTTATCAGATCCATTAACTTATGGGGAACACCAATGGATATAATCCATAAAAAGAAAAATTCGGTGATGTCCCACCTTGACAATAAAGTTGTATTGAAAAAGGAATTAAGCTAGGATAGTGACTTGTCCATTCAGTAAGTAGGGTACCATCAAGGATCAAATTGAGGTCTTACTATCATAGATGGGAAGACCAAAAATCTTAAGACCATTATTTAGCCATTACCTTTAGAGCACTGTTGACTAAAGGTATCCCACCCTATTTGATCAAATATGTTAGTAGTCAAAGTTATATACTCAAAGGGATGTTATAAGTCTTTAGACTTGAGTTTTCCTTGAAAAGAAAAGTACTTGTTAGACTAAGTCAATTGAGGGTATGAGGTCAGTTGAGGAGGACAGTAGCAACTGAGATAAGAGCAAAAATAAGAAGTGATCTAAACCAATGTGAAGGATTTTTCAGACCTTAATGGCTACCATGACAAGGTGAAGAAATTACTTTGAGTTTGAAAAATACTGCTGACTTGGATTAAAAAGGAAGGCAAATAAGTATTGATCACTTTAGAGGCCCTTGAGCTTATGACATAGATATATCTGCAAAGAGATCAATAGGTAATCAAATAAAGTCTTTCTATGTCTAAGAAAATGTTTTATGCTTACTTGAGTGTTGTTAAATGTGTTGAGTTAACAACTTCAGTACAATTTGATATGATCGCTATTGAATGATAATTATTGCTATTATAAGCTAGGTATGAGGAGGCACTTGAAGGAAAAAATTTGAGGAATTGAGAAAATCACTACTTGTGCATGATTGACAATAAAGCCCTGATAAAAGATTGAACAATATATTGACATGGGGGATGGAAAGAGAAAAGGTAAGGTGGCCAGCACAATATAAGGTAGATGTGATGTTACTTTGCCTTTAGACAAATAGTTAGTTGTTATGAGCATATACCAAGTACAAAAAATCAATTGAAGGAATTTTTTTGGACTAACCCTACCAGATTGAGTACAGAACTTTTGGACTGAAAGGTTACGAAGGAAACCATCAAGCAAAGAAAGGGTAAAGAAGATAATGACAAAGGATTCAACCATGACCTAGTAAGGGTACTCGGTGATGAAGAAGAGACTTTTTGCTTTGCATAAATAGGAACATTATTGAAAATCCTAATGACAAATTGATGTGAATAGTGAGATAGGCCTCTGGACAAGAACATTTGACCCATGATGATGAATCGACTTGAGTTTGGATAAAATCCTCACAGAGGAAAGCATTTAATGAATGCAATAATTATGAAACTGGATATAGAGTTAAGACATTTTACTTTTAGTATATGATAAGGTCCTCGATGGAAGATGCTACTAATTGGCTTTCATGATTTTATTTTGAATGAAACCTTGGTTGGGGAATAAAGTCACATATGGAAAATGACAGACAGTTGAAATTCGAAGTTAATCAAGGGTTTGGCTGTAAAGCACATGATACCATGTCAGTTATTGAAGTATCTTAGGGACAAATATAAAAGATAAGAAGCAAAGTTAGACACAATGGAAAGAAGGTAAATTTTTGGACTCTTACTAATGACATATAACCAACCATTAGAAGGAGATATGGATGATGAAGAGATCATCAGATGAAAGATAAAAAGAAAAAGGGATTATCCTATGATATTCAAAATAGGAGAAATAAGATCGTATGATCTCAAAGAAGTATGGAGTAATTTATACATGAATATAGAAGCATGATCCTACGAGGAGACTATCCTATACATGATGAGAAAAATATGGGCATCTAAGGATTTTGAGGCAGATGAATTACAGCTAGAAACCGCTATGGTTAAACTGGCACGTATAAGAGTGTGCATCAAAGTACGCAGCAAAAGCGGCCCTTATAGGTAAGGCCTTGCAGAAGGAACAATAAAAATGATACATTAAGGTTGAACCTAGGTTTGATTCCTAAGATGGAAATGTATTTGCCAAGAAGTTATCTGAGAGACAAAATACCTTGAAAATGATAATTTATGGAATTTCGAGGACGAAATTCTTTTAAGGGAGGTAATAATGTAATACCCGAGCAATTTACACTATTTTTAACGAAAATTGGACATTCTATAGGAAATAAACTGAGTTAAATGTTTCACTTTATTTAAAATAGTAAACGAAGGAATTTGTGAGGAAACTTGGTACCATTAGATTCTACTCAAAAAATAGAATCCAACACCTCAAAAATCACCCAAAATTGAGTTCGTATGAAGAAGTTACAACCATTTAAAGATAGGGGTATTTTTGGAATTTAAACAGAAAACGTTTAAAATAAAAAAGGACGAAAAACGTGGGGGCCGTTTTGATAACGGCACCCCCTATCGTCTTCAACCTCTAGACCCCTCCAGAAACTAGTTTTTCCCAATTTCTCTATAATACACCAAGGGAAATGGTGGCACTGCCATTGAGGGGCACCGCCTTTCACTCCTCTATAAAAACCCCATCTCCCCCATCTTCAAAATCGCGTTTTTTCCAGCCGTTTGATACTGGCATTTCTGGCAAAATTGAAAACCCGTCACAACCCATCTCTCTGCCTTTTTTCGGCAACAGCCAGGCCCTAGTCAGGCCGGCCATTCCGTTCTTGTCTCCCCATTTCCCCTCTCTTCTTTCTTCTAATTTGGGCATTGGGGTTTATCCCCCTTTCTTCGACTTTTTTGGCGAGTAGGAAGTTTCAGACGGAAGTAGGGGCTCTATCACCAGCAATGGGCACTCCCCAGGCTGCCCAGGTAAGACGTCCTTACCTCCCTTCTTTGGTTCCTCCACCTTTCAGGCTAGATCCATGCTGGATCTAGCATTTCCCAGCAGTTTCTAGCTGGGTTTCCTGGCCAAAAAATGCTCCAAGCTAGCTTGGGCCAGCCCCCCACGAACCAGGTGTCCCAGGGACGCCATGCTGTACATGCACCTGGGACTGGGCCCCTGGGACGGGTTCCAGGTGTACGACAATGCGCACACTGTCCCAGGTGCGGCCTTCAGGTGAGCGCGCCACATGGGGCACGGGTCCTGGCACTACCAGGGTGCACGGGGTGCCCTGGGAGCTGAGACGTGCCATGCTACAAGCTGCATCCATACGATGATGATCATCATAGCACGTCACTTGAGCATGCATGTGCGCATGCAAAACGCGGTCCTTGGAACGGCCTTTAGGTGCGCACGCACGTGAGGCGGTCGCGGTCCAACCAGGATGCACGAGTGTCTTGGGAACTGGGACACGCAGACCCAATGAGACTTCAAAAATTAGGATCAAAGGATAAATTACAGAGTTTAACTATTGGAAAGTAGATCCATATCATAGGGTCTAGCCTGACAGCAAGGACCATTGACCCTAAACAGCAGATTTAGCGGTCTAATGTCTAAATAGATTAAAATTAATAAGGACTCCTTGTATCCATTCATACCCAGGAGTTTATAAATGAGACCCAGGGACGGGTTGAGTGCTAAAGGGTGGTACTCCAGGAGACTTTGAGGTAGATGCTCTATCGCTACTAGACTTTTAAAAAGAGCCATGATTGTTTTGAGATTGCATGTTTTAAGTATACGTATATGACTTGTTTAGCATGACTTATTTTATGACTTGTTTAGCATATAAATGAATTTAGCATGCATATGATAAATACATTATGCATAGACATGTTTTGCAAATAATTGTATATATTGCATGATTTGTGAGCATTGAGTTCTTGAAAAGTTGCATGTCCTTGAGGATTACCAAAAGACGCTAGAGTACCCAAAAGACGCTGGGTAGGCAGTTGTGAGGGCTAGGCAGCTGTGAGGGACCCAGAGAGGACAGGTTTTGAAAAATACATTATATATATATTGCCAAGACATGTGCTACATGCATAGATTGCATGATAAGTGTGGCCTTAGCCGATGAGGGTGGGCTGATGAGGGCAGGCCAACGAGGGCTGGCCAGAGAGAGCTGACAGGCTTCTATGCAGGGTTATGACTTTGAATACGATACTAGCATGAGCAGATTTTATGCGTTGCATGCATGTTTTGCATCCGATTTCATAAATTGCATGATTTACGACGAAGAAGTGTCATATGTCGCATGGAGGCACATGACCCTGTGTCCTCACGTACTCGGGGACCACACGGCGGCGACGTCGTGGGCATAGTTGGACCCTATGGTTTGATGATTTACTTGCATTGCATATGGCATGACATGAGGTTGGTCGACCATACCAGCTATCCATGAGTTGGATTCAGTGGAGCATCTTATGCATATCATTATGTTTATGATATATGATACTTTCGACTTGGATTATGCTATTCTTTAAGTCGTCAGTATTCCGGTTTGACAGAGGTTTTTAATATCGATATTGAACATGATTGTTCGAACATGCACATGTTTTTAAGAGCATATGATTTTAAACATAGCATGCATTGCAAAGCTAGTAGTGATAGACTCCTATTGTGTATAGTATATACTCACCCTATCCTTAACATTTTTTAGGATATTTTCGCTTACAAATAAAAGACGCCTCAGGAGATATTAGTGCTACGAGCAAGAGAATAAACAAAGGAGACAACTACACATGTGAGTAAACTCTCTACCCTTTGGACATGTATTTGTATTCATTTACAGTTGGACTGTGTTCTATGACTGGATAGACTTGGGGAAAAATATTTATGATTTCTGAAGTTTTTCAAAAAACTACTTTGGTGGTTGTGAAAGCAAATGACACTTGGGGTTTTCAAAATGAGTTTAAAACTAAAGATTTTTCGCTGCATTGCATGGTTTTTTATAAAATGGTTTTCAAATAGGGATGCATCCCGCCTTAGGAATTAGATATTGCATTTAAAAATGCATGGAAAAACTCGGGTCATCACACATAGGGCCCACTATGCCCAGGACCTCCTCGCCGTGTGGTCCCCGGATACCTGGGGACACAGGGTCATAGCCTCCACGGGGCATATGACACTTCGACCCAGTGCCGTGACACTAGTGGTAGCCCCCTGTACCACATACAGTCGAAGCAAGGACATACCTTTTTTGGCGTGGTAGCCTTTCCACCTAATAGTGGTAGAGGCTAGGTGGCCACCCTAGACCTCTCGACATAGCGCCTACGAGCTTACTAGCCCAAATCATATACGATCAATCAAGCAAAAACCTCTTTTTTCCAAACCTGTCCTCTTTGGGTCCCTCACAACTGCCTACCCAGCGTCTTTTGGTAACCCTCAAGGACATGCAATTTTTCAAAACTCAATACTCACAAATCATGCAATTTATGCAATCATTTGCAAAACATGTCTATGCATAATGTATTTGTCATATGCATGCTGAATTCATTTATGAGCTTACTTCATGCTAAACAAGTAATGTAACTTAAAACTTAAAACATGCAATCTCAAAGCAATCATGGGTTCTTTTTAAAAGTCTAGAAGCGATAGAGCACCTACCTCGAAGTTTCCTGGAGTCGCATCCTTCATTACTCAACCCCACACTGGTCTCATTTATAAAATCCTGAATATGAATGGATAACAAGGAGTTCTTATCAATTTCGATCTATTTAGAAATTAGATTGCTAGATTTGTCTTTTAGGGTCCATGGGTCCTTGCCTAATTCAGTGTTAGGCTAGATCCTATGGTATGGATCTACTATTCAATGGTTAGCCTTTATAAATTGTCCTTTGATCCTAATTTTATAGTCTCACGTTCGTGCGCACATGCCTGAGCTATGCGCCGTAGTGCGCATTCTAGAGAGCGTCGCGTGAGCATGTCCTCAGCGCTAGGCGCATGCGTCTCAGCTCCTAGGGCACCCCGTGCATCCTGGTCGAGCCAAGTCCCATGCCCCACATAGCAGGCGCCTGAGGATTGCGCTAGGAACCGTGCTTCGGCCATGCGTCGCTCACCACGCCCCTAGGACGTGTTGCCTTGGACGGGTTCCCACCCGTTTGGTTCCTTCCACAGGGGGCCGGTGTTTTTTGGCCAGAAAAACAACCAAATTCGGCATGGATTTGGCCCAGGGGAAAGAAAAATGGAGAGAGGGAAAGAGGGGCTTACCTGGGTAGCCGGGGACGCCCTCATTCTGGTGTGCGGCTCCCGCTTTTCCGTCTAAAAACCCCATGTCGTTGGAACCCACGAAGAAGGGGGAAAACCCCAACTTCCGTTGAGGTCAGAGGAAGAAGAGGGGAGGTGAAGAGATGGGAGTGGCCAGCCTGTAGGGACAACTTGGGCCTGGCTGGAATGTGCAGGGAAAACCGTTGTGGGGGTTTTCCGATTTTTGCCGGAAACCCCAGCCTCAAATAGCCGAAAAAATCTCGATTTGAAGAGGAGGGAATAGGGGCTCTTTATAGCCTTGCTATGGCAGTGGTGGAAACCTCTGAAAACTGGGGTTTAAGGAGAAATCAAGAGGAAGAAGAAGATGGGGTGCTGTTATCAAAACGGCCCCCTGCGTTTTCTGTCTTTTTCGTTTTTAATTTAAATTACAAAATGCCCCTAATCTTTAAACGGCCGTAACTTCTTCATACGAACTCCGTTTTTGGCATTCTTTGAGGCGTTGGATTCCATTTTTCGAGTAGAACATAATGGTACTAATTTTTCTTACAAATTTCTTCATTTACTATTTAAAATAAAGTAAAATATTTAAGATAGTTCATTTCCTATAGAATGTCCAATTCAATAGCGTAAATTGCTCGGGCATTACAATTTCATCCCCAGATAGATGGGTAGTTTGAGAGAGTGATCCAAGTGCTCAAAGATATATTGAGAGATTGTGTGTTAGACTTCCAAGAGAAGTGGGCCGAATATTTACCTTTGGCAAAATTCTCGTACAACAACAGTTTCCAGTCTAGCATACGGATGGCACCATTTGAGGCACTATATCGTAGGTCATGCCAATCCCTAGTTTTTTGGTTAGAGGTTGGTGAGACATCATTATTAGGGCTTGAGGTAGTAAGAGAAACCACAGAAAAGGTAAAGTAAATCAGGCAGCGATTGTTGACAGCTCATAGTAGGACCAAGAGCTATGCTGACCGAAGGAGGCGACCTTTGGAGTTTGAGATAGGAGATTATGTGTTCCTAAAGGCTCAGCCAAGACTAGGAGTGACGTGTTTTGGAAAATGTGGAAAGATATCTCCTCGATTTATTGGACCGTTTGAGATTTTGAAGCATGTTGGCGAAGTTGCTTATCATTTGGCCTTGCCTCCATAGTTATCTTTGATTCACGATATTTTTCATGTGTCGATGTTCCGAAAATATGAGCAAGACCCTTCTCATGTTCTTGATTTGATAGACCTTGCCATTCAAGAGGATGTCTCATATGAGGAGAAACCCATACGGGTGGTTGACCGAAGAGAACAGGTGTTGCGTCTAAGAGTGATACCACTTGTAAAGGTGATATGGCCAGGCCATGCTATGCCTTGTAGAAGATAAGAGAGAAAAAGTGAAAAACTCAAGTGGTCAGGATCTGAGCACGCTGGCCGTTCAGGGCCAGGCCATGACCCAAGAATCTTATCTGGGTTTTGGTACACTGAGGAGATGGGGAAGGATCTGACCTCATTGTCAGAGAAAAACCTTACAATAAGGGGGTTAGGTTTCTAGGTAGCATGTATTGATGCCTAAAGGGGAGATCGAACGAAACATGTGCACCGGTCACCTATTCATTACCCAGGTAATGGACTTCACATGTCAACGATCGAAGGGGAATAGGGAAGTTTTTAGTCCAAGAAAGATGAACGTTGTAGGCTGGGGAGCTGGTTGGGCAGTGCCGGCAATGGAAAAAGGAAACAGAGTAAGATCTGGCTGGCTGGCCTGGGCACACAGGCATGTTCGACTAGTTGCATTGTAGGGGAACTTGACTCGGGTGAGGGGAAGGAGAGGGAAGAGGTGGAGGTCAAACGAGGTTTTTGTTTGCTGGTGAGAGGAAGTGGGGATTGACAAAGGAGGATCATGCACTGGTGCCTTGCAGGCCTAAGTAGCAAGGCTTCGATGGTGGGGTTGAATGGAGGGGGTTTTGGGTGCTAGAGCCGTGTGATCTATCGTCGGTGGGGGAACAACGAGATTAGAAAGAGGGGGTTTTTCTTGTCACTGGAGAAAACCCAATAAGGGTTTCTATTAGGCACAGAGAGAGAAGGAAAATGGGGTTTGGGGGTTTTTGGCTAGCCGGTAAGCCTTGGCATGCTGAGCCAGCAATAGAGAAGGAGATGGGACATAGGGAGTCCCGATTGTGCCAGGAAACCAGAGATCTACCTGGGAAAGGGTTGCCAACCATGGGGAAAGAGATCAGAGGGAAGGGTGTGGCCAGTGACCTTTGTCAACGTTGGTCTGAACCTGTCCAAGAGAGAGAGAGGACAGTTATGGTACTGATCCGATGAGTACATTGGTGGCTGGTCGGGGAGATTGGAGAGAGAGAGAGAGAACCAGACCACCAAACCTGACATTTTGTTGGGTTTCCAATGTGATGGGGGGCTGCTAATATCAATTTGGGCCCCTTCCATTAAGTTACGTTTTTTCTTTTAATTACCGTATTGCCACTAACGTCAAAGGCCCATAACTTCTTCATACGAACTTTGTTTTTAACATTCTTTGGCTTGTTTGATTCCATTTTCCAAGTACCATGAATGGTTTCAATTTTAGATCCAAATTATACTTCCATAAAAAGATATATCCCTTGAAAACTCATAACCCATCATGGAATAGTGAAAAATTTGGGGTGAAATTCATCCATAATCCTATTTCAGTGTTCTTGATGTCATTGGACTAAATTTTTTGAGTACATTCCAAACATTCATGTTTCCACTCCAAATTCCATTTCTATATAAAATTATTTTCTTTGGGTCAAAATTAGATTTTCACATAATAATGCCCATAATAGTATTTACAAAATTTAGGGTTGTTATACCTAGACCCTTAAACCTTGAAAAGGATAAAATCTTAAGTTATGTGTATGTGGATAGTATAGAAATGAGAACTAACCATAAATATCTTGGGATTAGGCATTGAGTAGACTGAGGTGCAGTCAATCCTATCATTGAGGACGATTGCAAAAGCTTGAAAGATAGGAGAATCTTCATAAGAAGTAGGTGATCTAACACTACTAAGTTTTCATATGAATTTCAAGTTGAAATCATCATTGGTATTATTTTCAAGTTTAGAATGTATTTATGTGTGAATTTTCTTGTATATAATGTTAGCATGCATGATTTTATGATGAACTGGTGTTTCTTTGTACTTTAAAAACAATTGAGCATAAGGTATTCTTGTAACTAGCTTGAAAACTTGGCTCCATGACTCATATTGCAAAATTGAAAGTTTTATTATTGATATCATACATGTTCAATTGTTAATTTGTGATTGAAAAGGGCAACTTCATGTATGCATTTATTTCCATGAGTTGAGATGGATTTCCTAAATGGTATGAGTTGGAATACATGGAATATTACAAAGTGGTATGATGCTTGCATTGTAATATCTGTATAAATTTAGTATTTGTTGGGCTAATAGGCCTAATGGTTACTATGCTAAGAGGTTGCACGGGGTGGCCTCCCAACCTCTAACCATCAAAGGTGGGAGGTATCTTTGCCCAAAGTGGCATCGTTTTTCTCGACTGCTATGATGGGAACAACCATTGGAGGTGGTCACGGCACCCTTTCAAGACGTATCTATAGTTGTCGTGGGGGTTGCAGTGGTTATTCTCTAGATACCAAAGCGATACGATTCAGTCACTTGGTCGTGAGCATAGTAGTCCATGCGCTTTCTATTTCGTAACCCCACATAGGGGTGAGATTGTGGTCTTTAGACAAGTACTCGTGACCAAGATGGCTAATATATGGCCAAGTTTTCTATCTGTATGATATCCACAGAAGGAATGAAAATGGTTGATAGGAGATTTGATTAATTACTACTTTAAGCATTTTGAAGTTAGTATGTTGTGGAGTTAATCAATGATTTCCTTTGTTGAATTTAGTTACCTGTAAAATGTAAATATGTATTTGAGTGTTGATGCATTGCATGAGATGGCTTAAGTAAGGTTGTCATATGTTTTTCTATCACATGAAAACCTGTTCTTAAACATGCATGTATGCTCTATGCCATTTTTTTGGTTTTGGTAGTGTTAGATTTCCTACTGAGTATGTGGAATACTCAACCTACTATTTTTATTACATATCATTGCAAGTAGGATAAGGAGAAGCAATAGTGACTTTGGTGTTTTCAGCAGGATAAGGAAATGGTAATAGATTTTATATGATTCATAGAAATTATAGTAAGGTGTGTGGGAATGAAATGTAATAAATTTGAACTGTATAATTTCATGACTTGGATTGTGATTGGCTAGTCTTGGGGCTAGACCATAGCAAGTCTTGTTTATTTCTTAAAATTATTAAATGTATGTTTATCAGGCACCTCGCAATGACATGCGTTAAATGTTTAATATCCAAAAATAGAGGAAATTTTGTCAGATTTTTGGTACAAATGTAGTACTCATTTCACCAATAATCCCTTTTAAGAAAATAAAAATTAACACTTGGGGTCTTTTTAGAATGAGTCCTAAAACAATAATGTTTTTCCGTTGTCATTTGACTTTCAAAATGTTTTTGATAGAGATTGATCTCACATAATAATCATCTTTTGCATTTAAAAAGCATTATAAAAACCTGGGTCGTTACAGTTGGGATCAGAGCCTAAGTTCAAGCCATTCACAGTCAAGTTATGAATAAGAGCTTAAAAATTAGTGTACATAATTAGGAAAAACTTTAAACTGGCATGATAAGAGCACTCAAATGAATCAAATGACTCCTGATAAAATAGATGCCGCCTAGAAGGAGAGGAGGTGCAGCTCTAAGAACCACTAATCCCTCTACTAGTTCTTCTCAACATGGAAATATCATGGCTGAAGCTTTTCAGTCATTTATGCAAAGGATGGAGTAGATCACGAATAATTAGGTACGAGCACCTACGGCAAAGGCAACATCACCAGAGAGGGTTACTGACTGAATGGAGGCCCAACTTGAGCAATTTTAGAAGATGGCTCCCTCATTCTCTGGTGAGAAGGAGTCAGACATAGCAGACAAGTGGATACACAACATTGAGAAGTTGTTCAAAGCTATGAACATTCCTGAGGAAAGAAAAGTTACGATGACAACTTTTGTTTTGAAAGGTGAAGGAGATTTTTGGTGGGAGACAATAGAAAGGACATACTTTGAGGAGGGTGTGACTATTCTATGAGAGGATTCCAAGACCATGTTTAAAGGGAAATACTTCCCACAACACATGAGAAAGTAGAAAGAGAAGGAGTTCACGAGTTTGGAACAGGGAAGCTTATTAGTAAATCAATATGAAAATAAGTTTATAAGTCTTAGAAGATTAGCACCCATTGTTTGTGCCACAGAAGAGAGTGCAGTAGAGAAGTTTATTGATGGGTTGACTCTTGGACTGAGAAACAAGGTTATTGGGTTCCAATTAACCACCATGGTTAAGGCAGTGGAAATGGTATCTATTTATGAGAAAGATTATCAGAGGACTCAGGTGGATAGAAAATAAAAGGAGAAAAATACCAGCACCAATGGGCGATTAAACAAAGGTAACAGGCCCATTTAGTCTTCTCTGCCCCAATACCCATTTAAGCAACAATGCGATAATAGAGGTAGAGCACCAGAAGCTAGAACTTGTCCTCAATGTAGAGAGTATCATCTAGGCAAACCATGTACGCCTTACTTCAAATGCTTCATCTATGGAGAGGTTGGACACATATCCACTCATTGTCCTAAGAAGAAGAAAGAGGAAGAGCATAAAGTAGATCAGATTCAGTGTAGCCAAGGACGAGTGTTTGCCATTACTTCAGGATAAGGCCAGGCAACCAACGCAGTGGTGGAAGGTACACTTCACATTTATGATAGACCTGTCAGAGTATTATTTAATATTGGTTCTACACATTCTTTTATGTCTTGAGAGTTTGCTTCTTACACTAATGATATTGTTCAGAACTTAGAATTTTGTTTAGAAGTCATGACACCTGCAGGCAAGGCTATTGGCACCCAAACTTACTTTCGAGATGTTCCAATTGTTGTTGAGGGCAAACACATGAACATTGGCCTCATCCACCTAGATATGACAGACTTTAACATCATTACTTAGGATGGATTGGTTAGCCTTATACTAGGCAACCATGGATTATTGAAGAAAGAAGATTATTTTTAACATTCTTGGAGAAGGAGAGATATTATTGTACGGGAGAAAGTACTATTCAAGAGCATGCATTATTTCTGTGTTAAAGGTGACAAAGCACATTGCTCAAGGATGCCAGCTCCTTCTAGCTAAGATAGAAGCTACTGAGGTGCAAAGCCTAGACTAAAAAGTGGCGGTAGTTTGTGAATTCCTAGAGGTGTTCCCTGAAGACTTACTAGGGTTACCATAAAAAAGGGAGATAGACTTCACCATTGAAGTGATACTTGGCACGACTCCTATCTCCAAAGCACCATACTGAATGGCTCCAATAGAATTAAAGGAGTTGAAGACTCAACTTCAAGAGTTACTTGACAAAGGGTTCATTAGACCCAACGTATCACCTTGGGGAGCCCCAGTCCTTTTCATTAAGAAGGAGGATGGATCAATGAGACTTTGCATTGATTACCGAATACTGAATAAGGTCACAGTGAAAAACAAATATCCTCTACCACATATAGATGACTTATTTGATCAACTTCAGTCGGCTCGTGCCTTTTCCAAGATCGACTTATGGTCTAGATATCATTAGCTTAGAGTCAGAGAAGAGGATATTTCAAAGACAACATTCAGAACCAGGTATGGACATTATGAGTTCAAGGTGATGTCATTTGGGTTGACAAATGCCCCAGCTACATTCATGGACCTCATGAACTGAGTATTTAAAGACTACCTAAACAAATTTGTTATAATATTTGTGGATGATATTCTAGTCTACTTGGAGAATGTTGAGGAACATAAAGAACACTTGCTAATAGTGCTACATACACTTTGGGCACACCAACTATATGCAAAATATAGTAAGTGTGAATTTTGGTTGAAGTAAGTGAACTTTTTAAGACATGTTATTTCTCAACATGGCATTGCAGTGTACCCATCAAAAGTTGAAGTAGTGGAGAAATGGGACACACCCAGAACAGTTATAGAAATAAGCAGTTTTCGGGGACTTGCAGGACATTACTATAGGTTCATTGAAGGCTTTTCACGCATTGCCTTACCCTTGACCAAGTTGATGAGAAAGAATGTGAAGTTCATATGGGACGATGCAAGTGAAGAAAGCTTCAAAGAACTAAAGGGGAAGCTAACCACTGCCCCTGTACTCACATTACCATCAGGCAGTGGAGGCTTCATGATCTATAGTGATTCCTCGGGGAAAGGTTTGGGATGTGTACTCATGCAAAATGGGAAGGTGATTGCCTATGCTTCTTAGCAATTGAAAAGACATGAAGTCAGTTACCCTATACATGATTTGGAACTTGTTGCAATAGTTTTTGCCTTGAAGATCTGGAGGCACTATTTGTATGGAGAAAGGTTCGAGGTGTTCACATACCACAAAAATCTTAAGTACATATTTTGGTAGCAAGACCTGAATATGCAACAAAGAAGATGGATGGAGTATTTGAAAGATTATGACTTCTCTATTCAATATCATCAAGGGAAGGCAAATGTAGTAGTAGATGCCTTGAGCCAAAAGGTGCAAGGAGTGTGTGCAAGTTTACTTTTTAGGAGATGGAAGTTGCTACAAGAGGTTACAGAGTGTAGACCTGAGGTAAGTCAGGAGGGATCTTTTATAGCAAATTTAATTATGAAGTCCACTATCATTGAGAAAGTTAAGCTAATGCAAAAGGATGATGTTGAGGTGCAAGCCTTAGTTGGGAAATTAGGGTTTGTCAAAGGGATAGATGATAGTGTATATGCAAAGAAGATTAGTAGTGCCAGCAAATGATGAACTAAGGAAAGAAATTCTTCGAGAGGCACATCAATCGCGATATATTGTTCACCCTGGTGGGACAAAGATGTATCAAGATCTAAAGGGGCATTTCTAGTGGAATGGTATGAGAAAATATGTAGGAGAATTTGTGGCACGATGGTTGACTTGTCAACAAATTAAGGCTGAGCACTAGGGATTGGCTGGACTATTACAACCACTCAAACTCCCAGAATGGAAGTGGGGCCATATTACAATGGACATAATAGTGGGATTACCCAAGACATCAAAGGGACATGATATGATATGGGTAATCATGGACTGATTGACCAAATCGACACATTTTCTTCCAATTCAATAGAATAAATCCATTGATAGCTTGTCCCAGTTGTATATTAAGGAGGTGGTGAGTTTCCATGGGATACCACGGAGTATCACTTCCGATAGAGACAGCCATTTTCACCTCACAGTTACGGAAATCAGTATAGAAGTCACTAGGATCATCACTAAACTACAGTACATCCTTTCATCCACATACTGATGGCCAATTTGAATGTACAATTCAAACTTTGGAAGATATGTTGAGGGCATGTGCGATTGATGGAAAGGAAAGTTGGGATGCGAGCTTACCCTTAGTCAAATTTTCATACAATAATAGTTTCCACTCAAGCATCGGTATGGCTTTGTATGAAACCCTTTATGGAAGGCCCTGTCGTTCACCTGTGTGTTGGGATGAAGTGGGTGAGAATAGAGTAATACCATTAGAGCTAGTAGAATAGTGTACAAATAAGGTGAAATTTATTCGGAGAAGACTTCTTACAGCCCAAATTCAACAAAAGAGCTATGTTGACAAACATCATAGGCATATGGAATTTGAAATTGGAGACCATGTGTTCTCGAGGATTTGTCCAACTAAGGGTGTTATGAGATTTGGCATGAAGGGGAAACTCAATCCTTGTTTTATTGGCAACATATGAAAGAAGGGGATTTGCTATTTTCAAAGGGGTATTCCATGTGATTTTTGAATAGGATGCTTGTTGGAAATTTCCTATGGAGCCATGCAATAATCTCATCCTCTCATCTCCTATGTTCAACATCATCTCCATCCTGCAAGGAGGAAGGACAATCATCCAACCATCCATCCATACAAATCAAACCTTCCACCTCAATGCATCCTCTCTTTCCTTTCCCAACTCCATGTTATTCTCCCTTATCTATTTCCATTCTCCTCTATTTCCACATTCTTTCTTCTTATCTCTTTCCATCTCATTCTTTTATTTCTATCCTCATCTAATTCCACACCTAATATCTTTCCAATTCCATCCTCAAAATCCAATGAAATCTCCCTCTCATTCCATGAATTACGTGCCCCCTTCCATTCTCCCTCTCATCTCCATCATATCTCAACTATCTCTTACTCTCCTAACTTCTTAAGAGCTAGATGATCCACACCATCCAATTCCCTAAGGATTCTAGTGCAAAAACTCTAAAAGGAGGAGATTAGAAGGAGAGCCATCTCTTATGCTTCCTTAGAATTCCATGCAAGTACTGAAGAGAAATATAGGGAGAGAGATGACTCTAGCCTTATTTCCCTTAGAGCTCCATGCCTACACCCTATGGAAACAAGGTAAGAGTGTCAACCATTTCCCCATTACTTTCAATCCCAATCTCCCATTCTTGTAAAAGAGAGAAGCATTAAGCTAAGTAGTGGAGGGAATAGTGTTCACACCTTCATGATGGAAACTATTTTTGCAACCATCTAGGTAACACCTCTCCTTAGCAGCTCCTCTCTTCTCCTCTAAAAGTTAGATGCACCCCTGTCTCTTTTTCCCATCCATCTTTTCCTCTCCAAGTTGGACGGCCACTTTTCTCCTCTTATGTTGATGCCTCCCATCATCCATTCTCCTAGGCGCATCACCTTTCTAGCCTTCCATCCTCCTTAGTCATCCCCTCTCTAACACCCTCTTCCATCCATGTTTATGTACCCTCCTCTATCATCTCTCGTCTTTTTCATCTCTTTATTTTGTGCATACTCCTACACGAACTCTCTTCCTAGTATTTTATTGAGTAGTAGCATATACATACAATCATTTGTATTCCTTTTATCTTTCTCCTTGAAGTTTGGAAACTATTTGGAAAGGAAGAGACACCTTGGGCCACTTTCTATGGAAGCCAAGGTCTCTCCTTCCTAAAATGTCATTTGTACATGGTTGATATGTATTCGTGTTGTGACATGTTGGGTGATTTCCTGTCAACTAGTTAGCGTAAGAGATAGTGCCCCAATGAGTTGAAGAAATCGATCTAATGAAGATTGTTGGTGGCAATTAGTGTATGTTGGGTGAAGTGGACATATAAAGTTCCTTGTTGTATGACACAATGAAGAAGTCTTATAGCATACACTCCAGCCATTTAAGGGGGTTCTTATTTCATTTGATTTCTTTTCCTTTATGTTTATGTACTCACTTCATTGTAAACATTTAACTTTAATAAAGTTTCTTTCTTTAATTAAGTAGTTAGTTGCTTACTTGTTCTATACTTTTATGCTTTACTTTTCTGTTGTAGTTTAGGTTTGTTAGTAATTTTATATTTATATACTTGTTTAAATTTGTAGGCTAGGCTAAAGTATATTAACTTAAGAATTTAATTGAAATTCCAATATTCAAAGAGTCTTTGTGGGATTGACTTGTATTTTCCTTGTTTATGCTATAATGGACCCTTGCACTTATGGAAAGTTAAATTTAAAACACAAAAAATCATGATATAAAATGTCTAGATTTGGCCAGGTAAACATACTTGAAAACATCCAAAATTAGAGCATAGAAAGATAAATAGCTTCTAAAATCAAAGCATGATTAGCAAGATATGAAACAGACATAGCAGGGAGTGAAACATGATAAAAATGTTGAAAACCAGCCATTCAACCACCATTCCTAGTTCAAAACGATATACACAGAATCATCAAAGAAAAACACATTTTTCAAACCTTTAAAACCTTCAAAACCCTATTGAAAACTTTGCAGTTTTAGACCACCTACCTTAAAAACTAGGTCATGTAGATTCCATGTATTTTTCCTAGCTTTTTCCTTTCTGATTCTTATGTTTTCTTCTATCACAGACTGCTTCTCCATGCATAGGGTAGGATGTCACTATTCTTCCTCTCTCTCTCTCTCTCTCTCTCTCTCTCTCTCTCTCTCTCTCTCTCTCTCTCTCTCTCTCTCTCTCTCTCTCTCTCTCTCTCTCTCTCTCTCTCTCTCTCTCTCTCTCTTTCCTTGCTTTCTCTATTTCTCTATTCCACATTGTTTCTTACTTATAATGCTTGATTTTCTTTTCCTTAGAATTCTAAATATCCTAATATTCAAAATTTTAAATAAAACCAGGAAACTCACACTCTCTTTCAAGGAGAAGACATTTAGTTGCTTGCATGCTAATGTAAGACATTCTACATGTATTGTAGATTCTTGATAAAAACATCTAAACCATAAGTATGACATCTAATATGGGCCCCATCTCATATAAAAGCCATCTAGCCCAAATTATAGTGATTATCTAATGCTATGAGACCTTATAATAGTGTATAAGTTATAGGACCCTTCCTAATGAATATACCAGGCATGAGCCCCTTTATGCTACAAAATGTCCAAATCAAATAAAAGGGGTGCTGTTATCAATGTTCATACTTGACAAGTGTAAGATTTGTGACATAAAATCTTTTTCTTAGCTTTATCCATCTATGGCCTTCTCATTATTCAATTATGGTGTTAACAAAACCTAAATTTTCGCACTTTAAGAAAATGTCTATTTTTCTTGTATGGTAAAATTAGGTACAAAATTTAGGGTTATTATGTATACATAAGCTAATACCATTTTCTTTGAGCACTTGAATCCTACCTTTCTTATGCCACTAAGGCACTTTTAAAATTTTTAATTATTTTCTTTTCTTATGTTATTCGACTAATGAATGGGCCCTTATAAGATAAGCTTCGTACACCTGAACCCTTTTCTTAAGTCACATAGTACATCTATCTTACTTCCTTCTACTTCTAATTCTAATTGAATGACTCTTTTATCATCAATATTTAAAATCTCACACACTCTCTCTCTCTCACCCTTTTTTAAATGAAAGCATATTAATCAATTTGGATTAAAAGATCCATTCAAAACAATCATTCAAGTGCCTATCAACAAAGTCCCATATAGCCTAAAAATTTTTAGTTACCAAAGAAAAAAAAAAAAGCTTCAAAACAAAAATACAAAACCGAAGGTCCACGACATGCCTCCCTTCGTCAAGGGGGTATACATCTCAAAACACTAGAGGAGCTTCTCTATTAACAATTCCAACACCATTATCTCTCATGTAAGAGACTTAACCTCATAATTGGTTGATCTTTTAGTGTCATTTAATAGAATCTAGAAGGTGTTAGCTAGAATAGCACTTGATCAGATGATATTATATCATCATCATCATTATCATCATCAAGACCTTATCCCAATTAGGGGTCGGCCACATGAATCTTATTCCTCCATTCCACTCTTTTTAATACCATGGCTTCATTTAGTCCCAAAGTTATTAAATCTTTTCTCACCACTTCTATCCACATTTTTTTGGCCTTCCCCTTGCCCTTTTAGAATCTTCTACTTGTATTGCCTCACTCCTTCTAATCGGTGTCATTACTGGTCTCCTTTGAACATGTCAAAACCATCTAAGTCTAATCTCCCTCACCTTGCTGCCTATTAGTGCTACCCCTAAATTTTCTCTAATATTTTCATTTCTAATTCTATCCTTTCTTGTCTTGCCACTCATCCATCTCAACATCCTCATTTCTGTGACGCTCATCCTATGAGTATGATTTCCTTAACTGCTCAACTCTCTAATCCATAGAGCATAGCCGGCCTTATGGCCATCCTATAAAATTTTTCTTTTAGTTTGAGTGGCACTTACAAATCACAAAAAACTCCAGATGCACATCTCCATTTGTTCCAACCCATTTGGATTCTCTCGGTAACCTCCCTCTCAATCTCTCCCTCTCATGAATCATTGATCCTAAGTATCGAAAGTGGTGTTTTACAGGGACTTCTTGGTTATCAATCTTGACTGGTGTTCCACTCCTACTCTCCTTGCTAAAATTACATTCCATATATTCTGTCTTAGTTCAACTAATTTTAAATCCTTCAGATTCTAATGATTCTCTTCATAACTCTAACTTTATGTTTCATAACTCTAACTTTATGTTACACCCTCCCTTGTCTCATCAAGTAAGACCATATCATCTGCAAATAACATGCACTGGGGAATCTCCTCATTCACATGTTTTGTTAACTCATCCATAACTAATGTAAAAAGGTATGGACTCAACGTCGATCCTTGGTGCAATCCTACAGTGGTAGGAAAATCACTAGTCACGCCACTAGTGGTCTTAACACTTGTTACTGCTCCCTCATACATATCTTTAATTATGTCTATATACCCCTGAGAAACCCCTTTACCACCCAACACCCTCCATGGTAATTCTCTAGGGCTTTATCATAAGCTTTCTCTAAGTTGATAAAGACCATGTGGAGGTCTTTCCTCCTCTTGCTATATTTCTCTAATAATTATCTTAGTAAGAAAATAGCTTCCATGGTAGACCTCCCATGCATGAAACCAAACTGATTCTCCGATACACTTGTTTCATGTCGTAGCCTCTTCTCAATCACTCTTTCAAAAAGTTTCATAGTGTGGCTCGTAAGTTTGATCCCTTGATAATTAGTGCAGCTTTGTATGTCGCCTTTATTCTTATAGATTGGTACAATAGAGCTTTTCATCCACTCATCAGGCATTTTCTTTGATTTTATAATTTTGTTAAACAACTTGGTCAACCAAACTACCCCAAATCTCCCATATGCTTCCAAACCTCTATTGGTATACCATCAAGCCCCATGGCCTTTCCTAATTTTATCCTTTTCAAGCCCTCTTTAACTTTAGGTATTCTAATCCTATGTTCATATCTATAATATCCAATGTTATTTAGATTTATAGTATTTTCAATCCCTATATTCTCAGAGCCATTGTCATTTAACAATTTTTGAAAGTATGTTTCCCACCTTTGTTTGATGTCACCATCTTTGACTAATACCCTTTGATCATTGCTTCTAATACACCTAACATGATCTAAGTCCTTACCTTTCTGTTCTCTTACTTTTGCAAGTTTAAACACATCTTTATCACCTTCCCTAGTTCCTACTCTATTGTAGAGCTCATCAGAAGCTTTAAGTTTAGCCTCACTTACTATTCTCTTAGCAACATTTTTAGCATTCTTAAATTGTTCATAGTTTTCATTATTTCTAATATTTTGCCATGCTTTAAAATGCATCCGTTTTTCTTTAATAACTTTTTGCACTGCTTCACTCCGCCACCATGTTTCCTTTGCTAATAGCCTTTTACCTTTAGATACTGCTAATACATCATTTACTACTTTCTTAATGGACTCAGCCATATTAGACCACATGGTATTTAGTTTTGTTTCATAGTTCCAATTTCCTTCTACCATTAACTTATTTTTGAATGAGGTTATTTTCTCTCCTTTTAAGTTCCACCGCTTAGTTTTTGGATGTGTATTAAGTTCATTTCTTTTTCTCCATATTTTGATATGGATATCCATAACCATTAACCTATGTTGTGAGGTTAAACTCTCATAGGGTATCACCTTACAATCCTTACATATAGATCATTCATTATTCCCAAGTAGAAAAAAGTCTATTTGGCTTTTATGAAGTCCACTTTTAAAGGTTATTAAGTGTTCATCCCTCTTCTTAAAGAGTGTATTTGCAATGGACAGGTTATATGACAAAGCAAAATCGAGGATATTCTCCCCCATCTCATTTCATTCACCTATACCATACCCTCTGTGTATTCTATTATATCCTTCTTTATCTTTTCCTACATGGCCATTTAAGTCTGCTCCTATAAATATCCCCTCAGTGTTGGAAATTTCTTGCATGACTCCCTCCATATCTTCCAAAAATTGTCTCTTGATTATATCATGTAACCCTACTTGTGGTGCGTATACACTTATAACATTAATAATTTGCTCCATTAGGACAATTATTATTATTATAATTCTATCACTAAATCTTTTAACGTCCACAACTTTATCCTTTAGTTCCTTATCCAATATTATTCCTATGCCATTTCTGTTATTTTCCTTTCCTATATACCATAATTTATACCCATCTATTTCTCTAGCTTTTGCCCCTTTCCACTTGGTTTCTTGGATATAAGTGATGTTGACTCTCTTGTGTTTCATTGCATCTACTAACTCCAAACTCTTACCTATCAGTGTCCCTATATTCTATGTGGCGATACGAATCTTATGTTCTGGAGATACCTTATTTACTATCGCCTTTCTCGACCTACATGGTATGAACCCATGTTCACTTTTCATTGCACCTGGGTCTTGATGCAATGCGTCGCTTTTGAGGGGACGCTCTAGCAGCCGTTGCCCATTTTTCACTACACCTAGGATCAGATGTAGTGCGTCACTTCTGGGGGAACGCCCTGGCAACCCTTGCCTATTTTTCATCTCACCCAGGATTCGATACAGCATGCCGCTTATGGGGAATGACCTAGCTGGAGGGAATGACAGTTTTCAATTCATGTCATGTTTGGGTTGCCATAGTTTTAAAAAGCTGAAGATGATTTTCATTTCTTCCTTACAAACTAATATACAAATGCATATTCATTTGCCAGCAAAACAAGAAATAACAAAATCATTTTCAGCTTCACCCTTGTTAGCTGGCTACTTAACGCAAGGGTGGCCATATTTTAATAAGCTGGAGATGATTTTCATTTCTCCCCCACAAACTAATATACAAATGCATATTCATTTGTAAGAAAGAAATAACAAAATCATCTTCAACTTCTCCCTTGTTGGTTGGCACCTGACACAAGAGCCTCCTCCTTTTTCATTCGGGCTTGGGACCAACATTGGCAGAGTTAAGAAGAGAGAAATGAAAATCATCTCTCATGCCTCCCTTTGTTAAGGGGGTATACATCTCAAAACTCTAGAGGAGCCTCTCTCTTAACAATTCCAACACCATTATCTCTCATGCAAGAGACTTAACCTCATAATTGGTTGATCTTTTAGTGTGATTTAATAGAATCTAGAAGGTGTTAGCTAGAATAGCACTTGATCAAATGATATTATATATTTGAATTTAAAAAGAGACATAATAATGTTCTTATAATTTCATTTATAAATTAGGATGTGAGGAATCCTTTCCTTGAATTACATAATATATTCCAACCCTATAGGAATCTTCCTCCAAAAGAGGCCCTACATTATCAAATACACAAAAGATAACACCATTTCTGATTAGTCTACAACAAATTAGATGCTACTTGTTACCAAAATACTTCTTGTTGTAGTTTAATTGAAGTGACTTAGGATGAGGAAGAAGC
Organism: Warburgia ugandensis; assembly: GCA_035236585.1. Lineage (NCBI taxonomy): Eukaryota > Viridiplantae > Streptophyta > Magnoliopsida > Canellales > Canellaceae > Warburgia > Warburgia ugandensis. The sequence goes on from CP141128.1 coordinate 44,635,007, forward strand.
CACTTAAGAGTAGTCTTAAACTTAGGTAAAGTCAAATATGTGATACCATCACAGTTTCTTCTAATGTCTTTTGAGAAATATCCCTTGAACACCTCATTTATTGAAACCCAAACACTAACAAGATTCATGATTTTGTCAATTATCACATTCACCACTAAGAAATTTTCTTGAAAACAAAGCTATTTCTTTCGATTCAAATGGACCAAATTGAAGCCAGAAGGCCTAGGTGCCCAAGTATATTGTTTCTCCTTATCATTTCACTAATAACCTAATAAGCCATGAGTTCAACAGGGGATGTTGGAGTTACCCACTTCATTGTTAAAGACATTTAGCATGAAATGCCAAATCTCTAAGACCTCATGATAGTGTATAAACAGGTGATTTATAGTTTCCTCTTCTTAGTGATAGAAGATGCACTTGGAGGATTTAATCTAGCCTCTTTTATGTAGACTGTCATAGAAGGAGGCTTCCCCTTTGACACCACCCAATTAAAAGAAGAAACTTCAAAGGCACAACTCTATCCCAAATGTTAGTTTCCAACCCTACTTATGCCTCTACCTCAAGACCTCATAAGTAGAGTACATAGAAAGCACACTACTCTGCTGAGGTTTTTAGCCCTTTACTATCAATTAACTAGGAATTCAAAATGAAGATGAGCTCTTCAATATCTTCATCCTCCTACTCACCTTAATCTTGAACTATATTTACCCTCGTTTAACCTCATAATAGTTTTGCACTCACCCTCGTTTCATTGCTAAAAATCTAAATTATCTTCAAAGTCACATCACCGCATGTCATATAGATTGTAGTGTCTCTTTTAAAAGTATGATAGGATTCAATAGTGTGTCTCCATGTAGGGGAGCACTTCTTAAGTATTTTCTGATCCAACCTCCGACAATTTGCTATACCATACTTCTCCTTTATGAAATTCTTCCATGTATAAGAGAGGCCCATATTGAGTCTCCAAATCCACTTTTTAAGAAGGGCTTTGTTTATAACCCTTATATATTTTATCCCTAAGCTTCCTTCTTGTTCATGTAACAAACCTCTTACCATCTTACCAAGTACTAGCTCCTTTTCTCTATTGATCATCCCACACAAAAGTTCATTCGAATCATTTCAAGATCCAATTGGAACACTTGTAAAGAGATATGCAGTAAAGTGACATACTAGCCAAAGTGGATTTGATCAGAGTCAATCTGCCCTCCTATTGAGAAACAAGATTGCTTCTACCATGTTGACCTTCATTGAACGTTTCAGTGACACTATTCTGCATAGTAATTGTTGAAGTCCTTGTAGTGACATGAAGTCCAAGATTAAAGGAAGAAATATCTTTAGTAGAGAATCCTAATGGATCAATTTGAATCTTCATGTATTCCTAAATAAGTTTAACCCCATAAGTACTAATTTGCAAAATTGACTCTTTGACTAGTCATAAATTTAAAACACCTTAGAATAGCTTTAGTTGCAGCTCCAAGTATGTTATGTGGTAAAGATAGTTGTAAGGTATCATCTAACATATTGAACCAAAGAGACCTTAAGGGAATTTCTGATATAGAACATGATCCACAATCTTGTTCATAATTTTGGAAAAGATTTCTTCAACAAGAATCTATAAGTATGGAGAAAATACATCCACTTGTCTCAATCATCTTGTTCTAGTAAAGAAAACTATAAAGGAATCATAACTAGCATAGAAAATTTAGTTAAGCTTAAACAAGAGTGCATCCATCCTCTCCAACAATCAGAAAATTCTTATAAGAGCAAGTATCTCATCAACAACAACAACCTATTCTATCATATTATAAACCTTCTCCAAAGAAAACTTACAAAGAGACCCACCAATTATAGATGAAATTACATGATGAACATATTTATAAGCTAGCAGGTTACCATCCACAATTTGTCTTCCAAGAATTGAAGTAGTTTACTTAAGAGACATTAGCTTTCACATAACCATTTTCAACCTATTTGAGGGAACTTCTAAAAGAATCTTGTACTCACTTGAAAGTTAACTAATGGATTTAAAATCCTTCAATTCCAATATCATGCTCTCTTAGGAATGAGAGCTATGAAAGAGTCTGGTGACAACTTTCTTATGATGGAAATCCTTTACAAAGTTAAATAAATCCTTTTGACTAAATTGCTAACATTCTCTAAAGAAGATAATGTAATACCCATTCGGCCATGGGCATTTCTCTCCTTGACTTTTAAACATTGGTTTCTCATATTCTTCAAGATAGAAAGGCCTCAAGCTTCAAATATCAGACTACAAAAGTGAGGAGAAGACTAAGATTGTAATGACTCCATTTTTGTAACCTTGAAATCCCATGTTGGTAATGAAAAGTTAACTTTTTGAGATAAGGGTATTTTGGTCATTTCATTGTTCACCCTGACTAGACCCAAAAATTTGGTCCTTATAATGGTACCCTTAGGTGCGTCTCAGAAAAAGGAATTCAACAATGACCGAATTACTAAAAATGGAGTTAAAATGAGCAAGTTATGGCCCTTTCAAGTTCAAGGGCAAAATTATAATTAAATTTAAAATGAATTGGCCTGAGGAAAACAGGGACCTGTTTTGATACGGGCACCCCCTTCTTCCCAAACATATTGCATCACCAACATTCTAGAATATCAGTGTGTAGGGGGGAAACCACCGCCATTCTGGAGGTTTCTCCACTGCCATTCCATGGCGGTGGAAACCCCCCTCCAGAACCCTCCTTAAGCTCTATAAATAGAGCTCTTGGGCGCCTCCAATGGCAGCCCACAATCCTGGGAAAAACTAGTCTTGGAGTTGCAGGCAAGAGGAGAAACCGTGAAAAATACCCAGCCACGAACCAGGTATGCCTTAAACAACTCCAAACCCATCTCCCCCTCAGTCTTAGGTTGAATGTCCCTAAGTTTTTCCATGAGAAACCATGCAAAACGGGGCTCTAGGGAGCCACAACAGACCCAGGGCAGGTGCCTAGAGCATTCTGGTTCGACAGGGTCAAACCAGAGTGTCCCGAGGACGCCCAGGTCACCACAGAACCAAAGTGCACCCAGTGCGTTAAAGGGAAACCGACGGGCGCGTCCGTGGATGCGCCTGCAAATGAGAAAAGGGACGGAGGCCTAGTGCGTCGGCGGACGCCCCCTGTGGGGAGCGTGCCACTGACGCAGGATGCATTAGCATCCCGGGCGCCCGCCTCGTGTGGGCCTACGACTCCTGGGAGCGTGCGACTGCACGTGCGGGTCGGTCGCCGCTTGACAGGGATGCAGGTGCGTCCCGAGAGCGGTGACGCCGGGCTCATTTTGGGCCTTCTATATATTCTTAACACTAAAATACCCATAACTTGAGTTCTAGGACTCCGATTGAGGCACCGCGAGAGGTGTTGTGTCCATATTGACGGCGCGGACACATCTAAACTATAAAATACCTGATAAAGCCCCTATTTAAGGCTAACATGACCCCTAAACCATGATAGTGGCACGGGGCCACTAAACCTTTGCAAATCTGACTATACCAAGGACCAGTTAGGGACCTTAAGAGGCCCTTAGGCATGGGAATGAACCCTTAATGCCTAAGTAGTGAGGTAAACTATTCTAGAACTTATAGAAATAGGCCAAGCTAACCTTTTTCCCCTAAACCATGTCCAAGAACGTACGAGGACAAGGGGACTAGCGCGATCAAACCAGGTAGGTGTCCTATCGCTACTAGACTTTTAAAAAGAACCCATGATGCTTTGAGAATGCATGTTTTGAGTCATAGTTGCTTTTCTAATGCATGTTTTAAGTTTTTAAGTTACATGTCCTGTCTTTATGCGTATATCATATAAACTTATGTTACATCCTTATGAACATGACCTGTTTAGCATGAATTGATTCATAAATGAACTTAGCATGCATATGAAAAATGCATTGCGCATATATTGCCAAGACATGTGTTACACGCATAGACATGTTTTGAAAAAGGATTCTTGTCTGCATGATACATGCGGAGACATGTTTTGAAAAAAAAGGTTCTTGCCTGCTTGATAGTATATGATTTGGGCTAGTAAGCTCGTGGGCGCTATGCCGAGAGGTTCGGGATGGCCTCCTAGCCTCTACCACTATAGGTGGAAAGGGTACCACACCAAAAAGGCTTGTCCTCACTTCAATTGCTGTGGTAAACGAGGACTACCACTAGAGGTGTCATGGCACCCGTCGAAGTGTCATATGCCCCATGGAGGCTATGACCGAGAGTCCCTAGGTACCTGGGGACCACACGGTGTTGAGGTCGTGGGCATAGTGTGCTCTATGTTTTTGAGGATTTACTTGCATGCATATGGCATGACATGAGTATGGTCGACCATAGATCCATGAGTTGGATTCAGTTGAGCATCTTATGCATATCATAGTATACATTTATGATATCTATGTTACTTTTGACTTGGATTATGCAATTCTTTAATATTGATATAGAACATGAATGTCTAAATATGCACATGGTTTAAAGAACATATGGTTTAAAACATAGCATGCATTGTAAAACTAGTGGTGATAGACTCCTACTGAGTATAGTGTATACTCACCCAATCCTTAACATTTTTCAGATACAAGTAAACACTTAAGGACAAGATACACCCGTGACAGAGAACATCCAAATTAAGTACAAGTAAGTAAACCCCTACCTTATCTTTTAGTGAATGTTACTTGATTGTAGTTACTCTTTGTAGCTGGGGCTGTGACTAACACTTTCTTGGGAATAGAGTTGATTTAAAACTATGCCATGACTATATGATTTGAAAAGGTGTTTTGACACTCGGGGTTTTATACGAAAGATTGCTTTCCAAAACAAAAGATTTTCATGCATTTCATATTTCTAAAGCAAGAGATCTCGCCTTTTTATGAAATTTGCATCATATGAAACCCGGGTCGTCACAAAGATAGTAAGAATAGGCACAAAGATGTTGTTAGGGATATATAAATCAATATGAAATCTAACAATATGATTATTGATTTTTTTTGGATCCTCAATGATAGTCTCTCAAACTTTTAAAGAAGTGATTAAGTCATCCCTCCTCCTTGCATTAGCTAAGACATGGAAACACATAGAACTCTTGCACCCTAGGTAGAGACACTGAGTATTTCCTTTTTATCTCCACCTTAATCTCTTGTTTTCTCATTGCTTTTCTATTGTCCTTGGGCTTAGACTATATTTTAAGCTTATGTTTTGTGAACTTGAGTTTCTAAGCAAATCTTTTCTTAGATGACCCCACCAATTTTTGTTCAACTAACCATTATTCAAGTTGTTTCAAACAATACTTGTCTTAGAACCAACACTCTCCAAACCTAAAAGACTTGCAAGCCCACTATATCGCTCATATCCACTATTAATGATTAGAAGTTCCATCATGAATTGCCACTACTCCAAAGTAAGGGAACTAAGTCATCCAATCAACAGAGTTGACAAACTTGTCTAACTTACTTATGATAGATTTCCACTATCTATTAGACAAGGTAAATAGTCCTCCCGAGATAGGTAAATAATAAGCCTATAAAAATTAATGAATTCATTGAATTCAAACATCTTGAGTGATATGAAGTTAGATATGTTCCTTTCTACAACCTCCTTAATAACATTGAAGTCTCCCCAATCACTAGTAAAGACTCTAAAGGCCTTTAAAATACCTCAGTTTATCCCATAAAAAATACATAAGAGAATCATTATTAGTCCATATATCTCATAAATATACCTTGAAAACTAGGACTTGCACTTAAATTTAATTGTAACTAGAAAATCTCCATCATCTCCACTTTCTCCATGCTCCTTAATATCATTGAAGTCTCCCTCAAACACCATGGAAGACTTTAAAATTTCTTGACATAGCTTAGTTCATCCTACAAGACATGTGTATGAGAATTATTAATAGGTCCATATATACTATAAAATATACCTTAATACAAGAGGACTTGCACTTAAATTAATTATAACTCCAGTTCACTAGTTTTATCTCTTGCAACATAATCATTATAGGTTTTTTTTTGTTGCAATAACTTCTTCACCTAGGTTTTCTTTTAAGGGTCCCAAACCTTTTATTTTCCAAACCTTTCAACTTATGATTTCTCCTACCCTATACATGTAATAACCCAAATTTTTGTAAATTGATTGAGAAAATCCATTTATTTTGAATTTTTAGAAATTTTGAGCTGGAATATTAGGTTATTGGAAATTCTCTTTTTATAGAGATTAAAACATGATTTAAAACTTATGAATTATGAATATACTAAAAAAACTAATCGAAATGGCACTATATACATTCAATTCTGAGTTAAAATGAAAACCCCCTAATTTTCTCTATTTTTATGAATAAATTGGTAAAATGATAATTTTACACATAACCAAGACATACAACTTCAATATTTAGAATGTACTCAGAAATACGATTTCAACGCCACTAAGTATGCTCAATTCTAAGTTTGGGAGAATAAAATGAAAATTTCTCCATTAAAGGGCAAAATGGTCCTTTCACACCTTCGTGGGGCCACAAATGAATCCAACGGCTAGAAAACATGTAATGAGTGGTCAAACCACTACCAGCACTAGTTGATAGTGGAAAAGGCAGTGGTAGTGAAGGATCCAATGTTAATTTGATATTCAAAATAATTGAAAATTAATTATTATAAGTAATTATGAAAAATTCAAAAACATCTATAAATACACCCCCAAAAATCCTCCAAAAATGTTCATTAAAATTTTCATGAAATTATCTTGCTTCCCCTAATAAACCAAATATAGATTCATACCAAAATTTCCAAAACTCCCAAAAATCTCTCTTCTTTCACTTTCTCTCTCCTCTCTCTAGATTGGAACAAGAGACCTAAATTCAATCAGGCAAACTATTACAAATCAATGAAAAATCACAAAACGAGTAGTTATTCAGTGATCTTATCATCAACAGAATGATTCTTTAAAATTGGATGGAAAAACCTATGTTTTTCTCCAATTAGTTAGGTGGAAACTCTTTCCATATTTATTTCAATTAGTTTATATAAATTTTATTTTTCTGAAATTTGGTTTAGGTTAAAAATTATAAAAAATCTAGTAAGGACAAGAACCCTTCATTTTTGTATGATGGAGGGCTCAGATGGAAAATCTGATCCATCCAATCAATCTAGAAGGACACAAAACCCCTAGGGTAGAATTTTCATGGAATTTAATCAAGTTTTGGGCCTCTAATAGAAGGGCATTTGATTGGACGATCCAAAATGGATTGTCCGATGTCCCTTTAGAGATCAAGTTCTCAGGACGCCGTAGTAAGACACTGCACAAAAACGTACCCTATGGGAGTGTCTCCGCGCACGCGCTCTACATGCAACAACATTTTGATGGAACATCTGTGCGAGAGTAGTTGCCCTGGGGAGCACGTTATTGCATGCATTCCAGTGAAGGGAGAGCAGAAACCACTCTGCCCGACCGAACCCGCTTTGCCCGAACAATGTGGGCCATCCATTCCACTAGGCCTAGATCATATCTGGACCCTCAAAACGACTGTGAACTTCAAAGTTCCATTACGGAGTCATCTAAACTCCAAATTAAGATTGGAAAAAAGCTATGGAAAGCTTGTAATGTCTATTTTCTTTTGAAATCATAAAATTGATAAATATATTCAAGAAACTTTCTAATTTTAAGAATTAAGCTTCTAATTTTCATGATCTTCAAGATATGAGAAAATTAGATCTTGGGGATCTAATGCAATGATGATATAATAATAAAATAAAGTAATATCTATGATTTATTTTGACAAATTTAACATAAATTGAGGAATCTACCCTTTATGGTAGAAATAACCTAAAATACAAAGGGACCCACTTGATCAATGAGATGAAGTATGATCAGACCCTTGGGATGGATTGAATGAATGATATTATGATGAAATCGAATTAGATTATAGATTAAATATGACAAAAACAAGTAGATATGATCTTTGGATCTTAATGGAGTAAAAACTATAAATGTAATTAAGACCCTTGATCTAAAGGAAAAGATTTAAGATCTAATGGTTGGATCATAAGTGAAAGTTTCTAATAATCTTATTCTAATTAGTTTAATTTTCTTTTATTTGATAATAGAATTTTAAATGTGATTTATGTTATAAATAGGTGTAATTCTTAAATTTTAGCATGCCATTCTCTAAATATTATTAGTTTGTTATTAGGTTGGTAGATTTAATTATCTTAGGACCATGTTAGTTTAAATTTGATATTTTAGCATGATTCCATTAGATTAGTAGTAAAATTTCGTGTATTTCATAGCTTGGGATCGTGGTAATTTAAGTATAGTTTTATTTCACTAGGTTAAGTTACATTCACAGGAATCATGTTAGTATAAATAATTGTTAAATTTATTGGATTTATGCTTTAATGTTATGATTTATTTTCTATCAAAATTTATTAGTAGATTCAAATGTTAAGTAGTTGTTAAGATATAATGAGCATAAATCACTAAAAATGTAAACTAATGGAATATAGAGATTCATGGACAATTCAGATGAGTGAATGACTTTGTAGTAAGGGCTATAGTTAGTAAGACAATATCAGGATTATCAAATCCTTGGCCCAAACTAGGAGAATAATAAACCCCATGAATGATGTTTTAAATGTATATGAATTGAATTAAAATCAATTAGAAAGAGTACTTAGGGTTGAAATGTTCATAGGAACCTTATGAAAGATTGAGCTAAGGTCACTCTAGTGAATGCTGAACATGGTGGTTAAGGGGGTTCTCTAATAGAGCCTCGCTCTTCCCCTACCTTTTGTTGACATTTGTGAGGTCTAAACACCTCCTTACATGAGGATTGAAGTAACCACTTAGTGTTTAACCATTCAACTAGTAAGCCTCAGCCAATTGAAAATAAGAGGAATAGTCTAGACTTAGGATGAAATAAGTTATCTTCAACCAATAAAATATTAATTGGTTGAATAATAAAAATAAGAGTATAAAATTTAAGTAAGTTATCTAATCCTAATAAAAATTGTAAGAAAGATAAGGATGATCAAATAAGATCCATAGGATCTTGAATGATTAAGAACAATAAGAATCCTAATGTCGTATGTTATTATGTAACTATGTATGTATGTTGTAGGCAAATCTAGATAGAGAATCCAAACCCTTGATCAAATATGATTCAAGGAAGAGAACTAAGATCATGTTCCTTAGGGATGATTAAACAACTTAACTTAGATAAAATAAGAACTAGATGATAGAAGATCTAAGCCCTTGATCTTTATTAACAAGTATAAATTGTTGATCAAAGGATCTATGAAAGATCAAGATCAAAGAAAGGAATACACAAAGACTTAGAATAGAAAATATGTAGATCTAAAAGATTAGAAGATCATTCTAACCATCAGATCTATTGATCAATAGAATAAACACTATTTGAGTAAGATATATCATGATAGGACACAAGATCTAATCCTTTATATGTAAGGACAAAATTAGACAAGGAATATAGATAGGATAAAAAGTATAGGATTATTCAGATTGTATAAATATATTAACAGTATGTATGGATTTACATATTACATATGTTAGTCAAGATCATGGAAGATCTAAAGAGACGGATCACTACTTGAAGGTAGAAGCATTTTATGAATGCATCTACATGAGATATATATGTTGAATACATGATCTTATGTCTAGAAATATTGACAAGTGTAATATAAATACTTGTATTAAATCCCTTGAAAGCCCTTATGGTCTAACCAAAACATATATGAAATGGTTAAGTTAGAATTAAGGAAAAAACTCTAAGCAAATAGGGATCTAGAAGATATTCCAGCCTTAAGTAAACAGGCATATTGTCTAATACTTATGAGAATTACTTTACATATAAGCATGGAGGCTTGTGATTTTGTTTTAAACAGGGGTATGCCTAGGGATACTATGCTAAGAGAGTTGGTAGCATTCGATCACCTACTCTCCAAAACTTGTTATGATATGGATACCAAGCCTAAGTGAAGCTAAAAGTATGGTGGGGCAATTATGGGAAGGCAGGCACTGTGACAGCCATGGTCCCCCTTATACAAACATGGATATTGTGATTTCCACCAAAGATGGTGTAGGTGGATTATTGGGCAGTTATCCGAGCACGATGGTATGGATTCTGACTGCATGCATTGTAGTCCTTTGAGTATTTTAGCATTATGATGCATGGCATATTGAAATGCCTTATGATATGGCATGATGAGATGTTGGGTAATCATGGATGACTGATACTGCTCAAATGAGGGAGTATGTGAGTGAACAACTTGGATCCACTTTTCTAGCCAAGGATTGGCTAATTTGAATATTAGATGGTTAAAAAAGTGAGATGAAGGCTACTAGGAACTTCGACCTAGTTCTGACTAGCTCCAATAAATAGATCTGGGAAGGAGAAACTTGGATTTGTAAGTTTCTCCATCAAAATAGTCGCTGGTAGTAGTTATTATTACTGGGAAAGGGTCCTTCACCGTTGATGATCGACAAACAAAATTGGTGTAATAGCATAAAAAAAGCTAGATCAAATTTCTATTCTTCATCTATGATAATCTCTAGAGATTTTCTCATTGTCGTCGCTGCAAGTGGAGAAAAACTATCACTAAAAAATGGGTTATGGTTGGAATGATTATAGTCATTGAAAAACCCTTTTTACATAACAATCTCCATGAAGAACTCACAAATTAGGGAAAGAGATCAGGGGTGGGTCATTGTTGATTTGTTTGGTAAATGCCGTTTACTGCTATTTTGACCAATCTCAACAAAAATCTTTGTCGGTCCATTTTAGGTTGCTAGAGAAGACGATTATTTGGGGTTTTATGATTGGTCAAGCGTATGTGAATTAACTTCGTCGGTGAGCATTGGCATTGAAGGAGGCATTGAGAGATCAGCTGACCATATGATTGGCTGTTTTTTCCTTTTCATAACCCTTCTAAATAACACCCTATTTGTAGTATTCAAAAATTTTCATCTGAACTCCAATTTCTATGCTCTCTGTGTTGCTGATATGCCCTTTTAGAGGAATTTCAAATTTGATATCTCAATAGTCATTTGTGTTTTACAAAAGTTCATTTCCTCAAAACTCAAAATACTAGGGAGAAAATGGATTTGACAATAGTTAACAACATGAAAGAAAAGCATCCCTAGCAAGGCATGCATAATAGGGCATGACACCTGGATTTATGTGTGTATATAACTTAATTTCAAATGTCTGAAAAATAGAGCATAATGTGGTACTAAATAATGTCCATTTCAACATATGAACAATAGGTACAAGACAAGGATTTAAAACATAATACATTTAATCTCGCAGCATGATTAACTGGGCAAATAGGCATTAGATTTGGGTGGTCTAAATCATTTCATCCTGCCTAGTGTGCTAAAACTATTCTCATTAGAAGCTTCTTGATACTTGCTTTTTTAGTTAAAAATTCAATTAACATGATTTAAAAGGCTAAAAAAAATCATCCAATAGTTAAAATGTGTCTTTAACTGCATCCAAAAATCATTTTCCATAAATATAAAAGTTACATTCTACATAAAATTAAATTGAAAAAGACATGTAGATGTCTCAGTGTTGCAACATCTTTGTGGTGCTGGATTCTTAGGCTTCTTCTACTAAAAGTCCTACCTAATGTGATAGACACTGCATCTAAAAGTTCTACTTCGAATAAGAACTACTATCGTGAGCCATGGATAAGCTTATCTGTGTTCTAAGGACCATGAGATCTAATAGTAATTGATAGGATATTGATTCATGGAAAAGCTTAAATATTCATCAGATGCAATAGGAACATTTTTGTCATGTACAAACTCAATCAAAGATATTGAACGCCAGGAGGAATGCTAAACTGATGCACTATAGTGCATCTAGCAATCACAAATTTTGAAGCCAACCTTTGAATGATCCAACTCGTTGATCTCATTGCTCTAGCTTTAGATGCATGTCTTATAGATGAAAAACCATGTGATTTGAATGACTAGGATGGTCAATTAGCTAAAAGACTACCATTCACAAATAGATTTCAAGTTTGGTTTGGGATTAGTTGGCCTCTAATCAATGGCTATTTAGGGGGCATATTTTGTGGACGTAAAATATCATAACACATGAGAGGTATTTTTAGGGATGGGAAAAGAGGCATTTTCAATACCTTTTGAAAAGAAAAGAACAAGATAAAAAAATCAAATGACATATATGGTCCAACTTAATGATAAAAATAATTAACATGTGGCTGATGGTGTTTGATAGTTGGAGCAGCATCCATTTAGACAAATTATGCATTTTTACTCTTTACTCCCTTAAATATTAAACATTTGCTAAATAAACATTATAAACTAGGATTTGGACCCATACTCTCTATGGCTTATACTTATTCATGGAAATGTATGATTATAATCATGGGCTGAGACAACGTGGTGTCCCTAAAATTTAAAAAATAAAAATGAGTCCTAGTAGGTATAGTAGCTATCATAGAGGTTTTTTTAAAAAAATTAGACCCATTCAATATGTATATCATGCTAAAATTAAATTGCTTACAAAAAATCATCACATTTGGAGAATCCTACCTACATGTTTTGGGTCTGTCAAAAATGAGCTAGATATGAATGGTCTTGACTTCTAACACAAAGAAATATAGGCTAAAAGTATTCAATGTATCTACCCCATTCCTAACATGGTGAATGACTTAAATTTAAGAAGATAATCCCCATAATTAAGAAACACAATTCTAGTGAATGGTCTTTAAGACAATTGAAAATGTATATACAAGTTTGTTACCAAACCATCTTACACATAGACGTCTTATAAAATCCAGACCAAAATAAGACGGTTTCACAATCATCTTATATTTTTAATAAAATCAAATAGTTTAAGAAACAGTCTTATTTTTTCTAAACAAATATAAGATGGTTTAACATAAACTCTCTTGTTTAATTTTAAAAAATTAAGATGATTTCTTTAGAACTGTTTAATTTTAAATAAAAATATAAGATAATTTCTTTGAAACTGTCCTATTTTATTTGAACTATATAAGATGGCTTTTTCCAAACTATCTTATTTTGTACATAATAATGGACGATTTTGTGAAACGGTCTTCTTTTGTTGGATTCTGTTTTTACATTCTTCCTATAGTGTCTATTTTCTTTTGTTGGTTTCTATTTTTACATTCTTTAGGCAATTTTTGTAGTACAAAGAAAATTCAACATTCACCTTCAATAGTTAAAACAATTCACATTCACTTGAACTTCATGACAAATGTAGTCTACAATCTTTCTATAATCTTCAAATACAGTTCAACTTTCATATCCACCCTTATACTAGTCCCCTTGGAAACTTGCAGTGGCAAGACAACTTTTCTTTTCTTTCATATATATTCTTGGAATCCCCTAGATTCAAGAACCATAAAAACCCCAAAGTCCCCATTTCACATTCGTCACCTTCACTATAGCATACATTCACTTCCAAGTTTTTATATTAAAATTCAAAATTTCAAAGACATAAAAAAATGTAATAAGTACATACATTAATACTTCTCCATACGCACCTATATGTTTGGTTCAACATACCAACCTTCCCTCATTGAAATAAAGAAACCACACATAGACTTTAATCAAATGAAAAAAGGAAGACATCCATATAAATAAAGTTTTTGTTTTATATTGCATTGACAAAATATTTACATTCAAAATGATCAGTCATCTATAGGTTAAAATCCAAAACATAGTTCATTTCATCCTTATGTCATTTAGATCTAATTGGAAGTAACTATTTCCTACATTATCATATAAGACAACATAATATTAAATCACTTAAGACTATCAATCTAGGAGTCATTAATTTTGTAGAAAACTGTAAGAATGATAATTAATAAATTAATTGACATACCTTTCTTTGTTGTGAGATTGAAAATTCTTCATGAATGAGGGTTCTCATATACATGAGAACTTAATATTCACACTTCCAATTGAATTATTGGCACTACACTACACAACAAAGAAAACAAAAAAAAATTCAAATATCATCTCTAAGTATAAATTTAGGTTATAAGTTATACCAAAGGACTAGTAAACCTTACCTTGACCTTTTTCCAACTGAATTTTGGAGGGTGCTTAATATCATCCATGTCGGCCCATTTATACCATGCTCTTTACATTTATAAGTGAAAACTATTAGATATAAATAGCAGAACAGTTATCAGTTGTCTAACTATTATAATTGATGAAAGAATAAAGACTTGTTGTTGATTTCCATTAATGGGCCGCGAATGTATGCTCCACAACAATAAAACAACAATGTATGCCCACCATGCACATCTAAATCTACTAGCATCTAATGAGACCTATACACAATCATTCAATTAAAATTTATAATACTTAACTTGTATAGAAGTGAATATGTGTATTGTATAACATATGTAGCAAGACATATTAAAACTTAACCACTAATATAGATAATTAGTAAGGCCTGCCCCTTCTCATAATGCACGATGAAGAGATAATAACATGGTCAAGGAATTTGTAAATGTTTTTGACATCTAATCTTTGCAATTTATTGTGCAAAGGCTTGTAGAAATGAAGTCATTACTTATCATGTCTTATTAATAAGTAATGTCAAGGATTCTTAATAGCATAGATATTTGCATAGTTGATATAGATGATAATGTGTATGTATTCCAATTACTCAATATTACATACTGCTAAGAGGTCCTCATTCATGAGCGGTACCTCAACTCTGTCATCAGCAAGCACACTAAGCTCCATCAGTATGGGGCAGATTTCATTGATTGGTCTATAGAGTCCCCTTAGGAATAGAGGCATTTTTGCTATAAGCTCCACCTGATCCATATATTATGGATGTAAATTTCTAAAAATTAGTGATGAATATAGGAACTTTCATTGAAGACATTTAATTTTATCATGAAAATATATATAAATATCAATATCGAGGTGGAAAAATGGGATGTCCCAAGTTTTTGTAATACATTTTGTAAAACATTTTTCAAAGGCAGGGCCCTTAATGGTAACATTTTTTTGCAAACAATGCAGTAGAAATTCTTTTCTTTTAAATTTGTTTGTAGTAAAGCCCAAGTCTCACTTCAAGATACATAATACACATAGACATTTTTGTATAAAATAAAATTTTATTGAATACCAAGAATCATCCAGTAGTTCACTCTTACACAACCCCTGTATTATAATTACAAACCATTGTCCAAATTACATAATCCAAAGTTCAAACCTCACCTTACATTAAAAACTCTCAATACAATGCTCTCAAAATGAAAATACATGTCTTCAAGGGACATACCCTGATTGATTATTCTCTTCATGTCTTCTACCGTCTTGAGCTCCTACTTCTCCTTCTCTATTTCTGACATATTGTAAACATTCAAACATTTACAATATCTCAGCAAGTTATGCTTGGTAGAGGATACAAAAATATACTACTTCACTAATATAAGAATACATACCTCAATCATTATTCCATCATGTTATTTACTCATGAGTTATCCCAACATAGAGTATATATATTATTTATGTAGTATAGAATAAATCTGTTAAAATAGTGAAAATTGCTCAAAACTTGTTCCTTCCCCTGGTTATACGTCCACTTAGGAGATCAATATTCAGCCAATTCTCATATGAGGATTTTCGTTCCAGGAACTCATGTAGTGGCATTTCATCATGCTATGGCATTACACTATGCCTATCATATGTGCATCATAATGCAAAATACTTCAGAACTACTATGCCACAGCCTAAATCCATATAATGTCCATGGATAATTGCATGATAATCCATTGATACCAATTGTGGAAATAACAAATCCATGTCCGCATGGGGGGGGGGAACCATGGCTGTCATAGTGGCAACCTTCCTATGATTTCCCCACCTGACATTTAGCCTCTCTTTGGGCATGGTATCCATCATATAAATTTCAGGAAGCAGGTAGTTAAACCCTCATAACTTCCCTAACATAGCATCCCTAGTCCCAGTATTGTGTAAAACAAAATCACAAGCTACCATGCTTGTATGTAAAATACAATGTACATATTAGACGATATGTCTGTTTAACTAAGGCTGGAATATTTTCTATGCCCTATTCTTAGGGTTCACCTCATATGATTAGATCATTAGATTGGATTAGTTGAATTAGATCATGGTGTTGGATTATATGATTGGATCATAAATATGGTAAGGTACCATGTATACTTATATCATAAAGGTCTATAATTCTAGACAGAAGATCATGTATATATATACATGCATCCTTAATACATTCTTGTACATCCACCTACCTCAAAGTGGTATCATGATCATGATTCATACAACTCAAGTGGTATTCACTCCATATTTTTCATCATGATCTTGATTCATACATCTGTCAAATCATACATATAAAGTTATTCTTCTATACGAGTATTCTTTCTACATGTATTTGGGTTATCTTATGAGGGGTGCCCTAACTTTCCATGAATCATATATGATCAAGGTTTCAAATCTTCTAAGTTCACAATCTACACTATAAGTAAAATCATAGAAAAATACTACAATCTTCATTATATTTCTTTTCTTTTTGTTTGTGATCTTTCAAGATCTCTCTTGGATCTTGTTTGATCTTCCTTGTCTTATTTACAATTTTTATTATGATTAGATGATTTACTAACCTTTTATGCTCTTTTTATTATTACTCAACCAGTTAATGTTTTAGTGGTTGAGGATAGCTTATTTCATCCTAAGTCTAGATAGCTCCTCTTATATCAAATTGGCTAAGGCTTACTAGCTAAATGGTTGAACATAAAGTGGTTACTTCAATCCTCATGTAAGGAGGCATTTAGACCTCACAAACGTTGACGGAAGGTGGGGGAAGAGCGATGCTCTATTAGAGAACCCCCTTAAGCACCATGTTCATCATCCAATGGGGTGGCCTTAGGTCAACCTTTCATAAGGTTCTTATGAGCATTTTAACCCTAAGTACTCTTTCTAATTTATTTTAATTAAATCCATGAACATTTAAAATGTCATTCATGGAGTTTCATTATTCTCCTATTTTGGGTCGAGGAATTTATACTCCTTATATTATCTTACTAACTATGGCCCTTACTATCATTAAGTCTATGTCATTCATTTCATGTAATTGTTCTTCAACTCTATTTTCATTTAATTACATTTTCAATGTAATTTTCATAACATAAGCATTAAAGCATAGTAAATAAATAAATAAATGTACAATTAAATCTACTAAGCAATAAATGAAAATTATAAAAAAATTCAATAATTCAAATGAAAATCTAACGTGCTATAACTATTCATCATGATCCAATGTTCATAGTTGATTTCTTTCTCTTTTAGCATTTAGATCTTGATCTTTTCATTTTCCTTTAGATTTAATACAACTCCTTGATGTGATTTCATTATTAGATTATTCATGCATCTCATCAATTGATCTGATCTTTCTTGATCCAATCAATCAAGAAGATTTTAAGTCATTTTATCCAATTTAAGGACATAGATCTTAATCTATCCCAAATCATCATCATCTAGTACATAAATCCATATGATATTAACTTCATATCTTCATCAAAACACATCCATACTATCCAATCATTCTTGATCAACTTGATCAAGGAGATTAACTTTTATTTTTATGTATCTTACTACTTTTAAGGCTAGATCTCTTAATTAAACATAGATCAGTCAATTATAACCATTGATTCCATGTTTTAAAATCATAAGATCATCAATGGATCATAATTATATAGTTTGATCATTCCATATTTCACTAAT
Organism: Warburgia ugandensis; assembly: GCA_035236585.1. Classification (NCBI taxonomy): domain Eukaryota; kingdom Viridiplantae; phylum Streptophyta; class Magnoliopsida; order Canellales; family Canellaceae; genus Warburgia; species Warburgia ugandensis. The sequence goes on from CP141128.1 coordinate 44,652,792, forward strand.
CATAAGAATTAGTAATACTTTTCTTTATTAACAGAATTTTACATGCATCAAAACATAAATTTTCTAAGTTCAGTAGGTTCTACTCATCAAAAGGAATCTAACCCAACTTTTCGATCTCAATTTGAGTTAAATTGAGATCAGAATTGGGATTTTAAGATTTTACCCAATTTTAAGGCCTGAATTTTGATCTTACTATTTTTGTTTATTTACTTGATCTAGAAATCTTATTGTGATCATGGTCCTTAAAGTTTTGAGACCTCCAGAACCCATCTATCAGTTTAGATCTCCATTTTGAGATCATCTTGATCACGATCCAATATTGTTGAAATAGATTTTAGTAATTTTCACAATTTAATTCAATTAAAAACATAAATATTATGAGTTCAATAAATTATAGACGTGACAATGATTCTATAAAAACTTTCTAATCTAAAATCAGAGCTAAATTGAGGTCTTAATTGTAAAAAATACAGTTTTTGTTCAAAATTGGATGGCCCGAATCAATTTTGGGCTTACAGGTGTGGGGATGACCAGCGGCCCATGCCCGTTACAACCTACTCTAGGTGGTTGGGTGGAGGTGATCAGCTATGGGCAAGATGGTCTAGATCTTGACTGTCAGATCACCCATCGCCAGATCCCACCCTCCTTGACATTCAATGGCTCAAATTTCATCTCCTAGGGTTTTTGGGCCATAAGAATCCATCCAATGGCTCCAAAGTTTTATTTGAGCAATCCAAGATGGTGGATCTCAACCCTATTGCTGAATCTATTGTTCCAAATGGATCAATGGCCGGGGAGATCTTCTGGAGACCGAAAAACACAACCTAAATACCAGAATAGAAAGAGGGGAGGGAGATGCACCTACCTGTACAGGTCCAGCAAAGAGAGGCTCATCGAAGAAGAAGAATTTAAGTAGGAGAAATATGAGAAACCCTAGACTTTAAAAACTATATAGACATTGATTGCTCCATCACTGCTGCCGGAGATGGAGTGGTACCATGGGGCTTTTGTAGATCACCCCTCCCTGAAGTGTTTCAATGGTTCCACATCAATTCTTAAAGGTCAGATTGGCCAGAATGAGTAGGATCGACTTTCGAAGATGGTATCCAGTACCAAACTTTCTTAGGGCTTTTATAGATCTCCTCAGTCCGAACAGATCCAATAGTTAAGATTGAATGTTATTGGTTGTAAATTGATGGTGAATTCAAATAGGGTTTTCCAGGTGGAAACCCTTGTTTGTTGCGGATGACGTATCCCTAGACGTACCCTGATAACAAACATGAATTGGTTGTCGGGTGCATCTGTGGACACTCTCCCAGAGAAAGTGAGAGAAGGAATGAAAAAAATGAATTTGGGAAAGAATGGGTAGGATTTTGGAGCTGGTATTTTAGGACATGGTAGAGGACCTTGTAAAGAACATTAGGAGAATTTTTGAGAATTTTATGAGCTATTTATAAGGAGTTTTGGAATTTTCCATCATTACATGTAATTATCACGTTCCATTCTTTTTATTATTCAATGTTCATTGGATTCTCACTACCACCTCCTTCTCCACTAGCAGGTGGTAGTGGTTGGACTCATGATTACATATTTTCTGGCCATTGGATTCCTTTGTGGGTCCCTTGTGGGCCCCACGAGTGTGGAAAGACCATTTTGCCCTTTTAATTCCAAAAATGGAGAAAAATAGTGTATATTCCCACAAATTCAGAATTGAGCATACTTAGTGGTGTTGGATGTGTATTTTTGAGTATATTCAAAATTTTTATGTATTAGGTCTTGGCTATGAGTAAAATTACCATATTACCCTTTTGTTCATAAAAGTGTAGAAAAATAAGGATTTTTCATTCGAATTCAAAATTTGTCGTGCTTATGGTCATTATGAAGGGTTTGTTGAGTATTTTTTCAATTATACATGTCTTATACCTTGATTGTGCTTCTATGAGAAGTGCATTTTTAATAACCCTAATATTTCTACCTGATTTTTCCTTGAAATTCTCAATTTCATTATTTATTCAATTTCATTACAAAAGTTAGGGGTGTTACACAAAATGTGCTACTAGAGAGAGGGTTAGCATCAATGGTACCTTCTACTTTTATTTAACATTATATATACAATAATATTAAAAATTAAGTTGAGTCCAAAAAAATATTGTTGAAAATGATGCTATGACAACATATACATACCTTGGATAACATGGGTTTGATATACTTCTTCGGCTAAGAGACGTGATATCCAGTTGCAACACCAATAATATAAATATCATCCACTACCATTAGAATTGGTAGGGGCACTTGGTTGGAGGGAAGTTGTAATACGCACATGCTTAGTGTGTGGGTGCATCAACATGTCTTGCAACATCATAGAGAGAACCTTGTATAGTGTAGCAATGCAATTTTATTCTCAGATGTATATAGCTTCAACATGCATTGGCCCACTTGCAAATCAGAAATACTACATAGTATGAATGAATGAATATTATCAAATAATGGGACATCGAAAAAGTAAACATGTCAACATATACATATCTCCTTGATTGACATTTCTCATTTGATGGGTTGCTCTTCCAGGTCTTCTTTAAATGGAGAACTACAGCTATTGTCTAATGGGGATCAAAGGGTAACATCTTGACTTGGAGCTTTGAAACTCCAAATATCCCTATATAGTTCCTACCTTACCTTCTCAAGGAACTACTATTTTGTTTTATCTTTCCATTTGTCCAAGTCCTTTATTGGAGTCCTTTTTGTTCTAGGGAAGAATTTCTAAGGAATAGCATTGGGGCCTTGGACCTTTACTTGACCATGGCACTCGTGCTTATTTCCCATAGCCCTATACAGGATATCCCCCCTTTGCAATAGTGCTCCATAGAGTCCTTATAGTTGTGCTTTATTAGGTCAACTCTTCCTTCACAATTTAGTTATCAGAACATGATCCATTCCATTATAATTCAAGGGATACAAAGGTTGACACATAGAACCACTTTTGATTCATGATGTAAATGAGGTAGCATTTTCATTACACCCTTGTGAATACACCATTTTTTAGACAATGATGTAATTGATGAGCTCTGCGATCTCAACCTTCTTTTGATGTCAACAGAGACACTATATTAGTTGTAATGAAATAAAACTCTAGTATAAATAAACATAAATGAACTATCAAATATACCTACTTCTTGTTCTTCTAACAAGGTGTAATCAATCCTATAGAGGTGGTTCTGCATATGATTAGTCACGTCCACCATTTGCCCTTTCATATGATTTGACAACTGTTTAAAAGGAACATAATTAAGAATAATTGACTTTCATATGTAAAGGAATCAAACCTGGAGCTAGAGTTGTTATCACAAAATCAAAAGAAGGTAGATTTGTACAAATTGATTTCATGCATCCTCGTTAATGATGTTGGAACACAACTTAGGAACGGTGTGGAACCTTAACATATCAGTGGCATTTAGATGTATTTATCTCTTTGCAAGTTCACTCTTCCATTTCTTCCATTTTTCACCCACTCCTTACAAAGCATTCATCTTGTACTCCTTAGTGTTGTCAAAGGTAGAATGGAAAGTAAAAATAAGCATGTTACTCTATTTGAAAAAAATAAGATAAGGTACATAGTATGTTATACGTAGGAAGCATTTACATACCTTCACCATCTCCATATTGGATCTTTGATTGATGGTGACACATGTCCCTAATTAGTAATTGAGATTGGCACCATGCTTCTTGCAGTGCAACAAACAACATATAGGAATATGCACCATCACTTATTGCTTGCCTTCTACTATTGAATTGTATCGTATCTTTTATTCCCTTTGACTGTCTCTTGAAATTATGCTCCATTTTTATTGGCCCTCTTCCCTTTCTCTTAAGATGTATACTTGGGCTGGATTGCTCTTCATGTTGTTCATTTTCGTCACATTCTTTGTTTCTCGCATAATTGAAAACAATATATTTAGAACAAACACATCAAAATAATCAAAACAAAAATACCATATACAGTACCAGCAACACCAACAAGTGGGCATTGGTCATACCTACACAACTAGAATACTATTCTGCATATTTAGAAATAAAAGAGGATGCAAAAATGTAAATTGATGCATACCTACACAAATAGAGCATTATTTTGCATTAGAACTATAAAAATACAAGTATTTATCTATGTATATGTATTATACTATCATAATAAATTAAAAAGAAGAAAGCATTTGAGATAGGGACACCTCACCATGTTCTTAAGCATATGTTTGTCACTACATTTTGGGGTCGTCTGAAGTTTGTGTTGATTTTAGATTTCTGGAGTTTTATACTCATGTTCTAGGTTGTGGGTCTTTTTGCTAACTATAGTTATATACTTTTGAGTTGCTTTTGTAGTTTGGTTTCTTGGTCTTTTTGTTTATTTATATTTAGTATTTGAGCTAATTTAACTTTTAAATATCCAAGTTACTTTTTCTCTGGTAGTGACAGCTAAGAGAAAACCAAGAGAAAAAGTAGCTTGGGTCTCTTTTGTTTCCCTCTTGTAGTTCTCTTGTTCCTTGCTTTTATCACCTTATTTTTCCTTTGCTTCTTTGCGCTATTCCTTACTTCTTTTCTCCATACTCTGCTTTAATTTTCTCTCTTAAATTCACATGTATTACATCTAAGTTTAAATTTTGATAATTGGAATATTTTTAATTCTTGCTTTGAGTCAAGTTCTAGGCCTTAGAAAAGTGCACAATTTCCAGCCTTGTTATCTATGTACATGTGTACCACTTTTGATGTACTTTTCAAGTCAATCAATAAAATTATTTGAGGAGCATGGTTACCATTTAATTTCATTAGTAAAGTACTTCAATTGTTGAGTCTTATATTCCATGAAAAGTGCTTATGAAGTTTCTTCCAATGCCTTACTTGAATTGAGTTTCATAAAGACCATGTTACTTGAATGTTTCATCTTATGATTCATGTGCAATGTCAATCATTCTATGCGTTTTGTTTTCTTGAAATCTTAGAAATCCATTTAGATTTTTAGTTAGTTTAGTGAGATCTTTGATTAATTTGCATGTTATTTAGCTTTTAATTTATAATTTTTGGCCATCTCTCACTCATGAACCATGTGCACAACTCCATGAGTCATGTACATTGTAAGTGAGTGACTTTCCTTTAAGTGGATTGTTGCTCTTTTGTTTTATGTTAGTTTAGCATTAATATTTTAGGTATTTGGATCATATTTTAGGTTTAGAAAATTTCCATTTTAAGCTTTAGAAATTTTTATATTAGGAAAGTGTTAAATTAGCAAAGTGTCCTTTCAGTAGTTTCCTTAAGTTAGGTTTTGCATTAGTTTATTTTAAACAGTTGCATGGTAAGTTTCCATTTTTATTGTTTAACTTTCTTTTCAGCAAGTTTCCTTTAGTCGTAGTTTCTAACTCTTGCATGTTTCTTTCTTATTTTAAAGTCCTATTTTAATCATCAACTCTCTCTCTTTGGTTGAAGTTAAATGATTTAAATAATATTAAATCTATTGATAATTTTTGTGATTTCTCCAAGGAGTTACCTCTCTTGCATGCAGTATTATATTGATTCGTATGCTTGCAAGTAAATTTGAAGCTACACCAAGAGGTAATACCATTCAGATTATAAAAAGTAGTCATTGATTACATAAGCAATGCCATTCAAGTTATAGCAAATAAGGCCCAATGTTTTGGAATAGTGGATTAAGAGACAGAGATGGGTCTTTTGGTCTTCCTACCTTCTTCTTCACCTCATAGTGGATGAATGGCTACTGCAGCTAGGTACATCAATGTAGTTTGTGTAGGATTAGTTGAGGATGATCAACTCTCTGATGAGGTCGAGCAAGTGATGATGCAACTGAGGTAGTAAAGAAGTGAATGAGTGGTGGTGTAACTTTAATATTACTCGCAAGTGCATGAATCAATGTAGAAATTTGCATATGAGAGAGGTTGATCCCACAAGGAATCTCATGAAATTTTCAATCAATTAAATTCTATTTAAGTTGCTTAACAAAGAAAGAGGGTTCTGATTAAACTAGGAATTTAAACAACATGGAATGAGAAACATGCATAAAATTAGAAACATTAACTAAGGGAAACTTTCTAAAAATAAAAATCTTCATGGAAAGACATACTTTCCTAACTGACACACATTCAATAAAAGAAACTAATGCAAAACTAGAATGAATGAATATAGCAAACCTCTACTTAAGGAAACTTGCTAAAATAATACTTTTCTAAACTTAAAACTTTTTGAAACTAAATTAAGAAACTCTCTAAGATACAACATAAGTAACTAGTAAAATCTAAACTTATCCTAAGCAAAGAATCAACCAACAATGTCGCCATGAACTTCAATCACCATGCAAATAACCATGAAAGTGTGTGCATGGTTCATGGAGCGAAAGATGGCTAGAAATTATGAATTAAAAGCTAACTAACATGCAAACTAATCAAAACACTCACTAAACTAACTAAAAAGATAAATGGTTTTCTAAATTTCAAACAAACAAAGTGTATGTATTGCTAGACATTGTACATGAAACATGAGATGAAAAATTCAAGAAACATGGTATATATGAAACTCAAATCAAGTAAGCATCGAAAGAAAATTAGCAAGAACTTTTCATGAAATATAACACTCAAGAGTTGAGGTACTTTACTATTGGACATAAAAATTTACAATGTTCTTGAAACAAGTTCATTCATTGACTTGAAATTACATAAAAAAGTAGTGCACATATGCATAAAGAAGAAAGCAGAAAATGGTGCACTTTTCTAATACCTAGAACTTGATTCAAAGAAAAGTTTAAACACTCTCCAACAATCTCAAACTAATCTCAGATAACATGCATGTGAAACCTAAAAAGAACCCCAAAGAGTAAGAGCATGAAGATGGAAAAGAAAGCAATGAGAACTAGTCATAAATCTAAGTGAGAAACAAGGAAAAGATGAAGGGGAAACAAGAATATTCAAAGTGTAACAACCACAAATGTCACGACCCGGGTTTTTATATGATGCAATTTTGATAAAAAGGCAAGATCTCTTATTTTATAAGTATGAGATGCATGAAAAATCTTTTCTTTTGGAAAACAATCTTTCATAAAAACCCCGAGTGTCAAAACACATTCTCAAATTATTTAGCCATGGCAAAGTTTAAATCAATATTATTCCCAAGAAGGTGTTAGTCACAACCCCAGCTATTAGAGAGTAACTACAATCAAGTAACATTGAAAGATAAGGTATGGGTTTTACTTACTTGTACTTAGTCTGGATGGTTCCTAGCACAAGCGTTCCTTGCCCTTAAGTATTTGCTTGGTGTCTGAAAAATGTTGAGGATTTGGGTGAGTATATATTATACTCAGTAGGAGCCTATCACTACTAGTTTTATAATGCATGAGATGTTTTAAAATCATATGTTCTTTCAAAACATGTGCATGTCTAAATACTCAAGTTCAATATCAATATAAGAATCCGTTATCAAACTGAAATACTAATGACTTACATAATCCAAAATTGAAAGTATCATATACATATATATGATAACATTATGATATGCAATAGATGCTTCATGGAGTCCAAATCATGGATCTCTAGTATGGTATGGTCGACCAAGCTCATATCATGCCATATGCAATGCACATAAATCATCAAACCATAGGGTTCAAACTATGCCCACGACCTCGCTGCCTTGTGGTCCCTGGGTACCTGGGGACACAGCGTCATAGCCTCCACGGGACATATGACACATCGACCCAGTGCCGTGACACCAGTGGTAGCCCCCTGTACCACATGCAGTCGACGTAGGGACATGCCCATTTTTGGGCGTGGTACCCATTCCACCTAGTAGTGGTAGAGGCTCGGTGGCCAACCTAGACCCCTTGGCATAGCACCCACGGGCTTACTAGCCCAAATCACATAAGATCAAATAAGCCAAAACCTCTTTTCAAAACCTGTCCTCTTTGGGTCCCTCACAACTGCCTGGCCCTCGGCACTCCAGTGCCTTTTGAAAACTCTCAAGGACATGCAATCTTTGCAAGTACTTAAATCATGCAATGTATGCACTTGTTTGCAAAACATATTTGTGCATAATGTATATGCAATCATTTACAAAACATGTCTATGTACAAAGCATTTATCACATGCATGCTGAATCAAGTCATGCTAAACAAGTCATGTACTTAAAACATATGTTCTTAAAACAATAATAGTTCTTTTAAAAGAATCTAATAGTGATAGAGCACCTACCTGGCTAGGTTGCGCTAACCCTTTTGTCCTCGGATGCTCCTGATCATGGTTTGGGGAATCAAGGTTAGTTGGCCTATCTTTTATGGGTTTTAGAGTAATTGGTCTTATTACTTAGGCATTAGGGGTCCATCCCTATGCCTATGGGTGTCCTAAGGTCCTAACTGAGCCTTGGTGTCCTTAGTTTTCCAAAGTTCTAGTGGCCACGCGCCACCATCCTATTGTAAGGGTCATGCCTACCTTTGATTGGGCCTTGATCAGGGATTTTATAGGTTGGATGTGTCCATGGCATCAACACGGACACAACGCCTTTTGCGGCACCTCAATCGAAACTCTAGATCTCAAGTTATAAGCGTTTTAGTGTCGTATGTACATATGAGTCTTAAAAATAAAAAGACGGAATGGTAGGGCGCTACGTGTCTGCGACGTGCACCCTGGCTTCCTTAAGGAACCAAAACATGATGCACTGCTAGCACGCTATGCATCTATAGCGTGCGCCTCAGCGGGCGCGTCTGCAGACGCGTCGGGTTTTCTGCCCGACAGTCTCTTTTGCAGGCGCGTCCCTGGAAGTGCCTGTTTGGTTTTTCAAACGGGAACCACGTGGGACGTTTCGACTGGAACGTCCTGCTTGTTGGGGAACTGGGGCATCCTCAGGACACCCTAGTTCAACCCTGTCGAACCAGTGCTGCCCAGGGAACGTCCTTGGGTCCTTGGTGGTTCTCCTGGGCTCCGTTTTGCATGGTTTTTCATCCAAAAACCTAGGGAAATTGACCTTGGAACTATGGGGGAGATGGGTTTTGAGGGATCTTGGGCGTACCTGGCTCGTTACTGCCCTCTAAGTCACTGCTCCACGATGGGTTTTCTCCAACATTTTGGGCTTCCATTAGAGGCACCCAAGAGTTCTATTTATAGAGCTAAGAGAGGGTTCTGGAGGGGGCTCTCACCGCCTTTGAATGGCAGTGGAGAAACCTCCAGAATGGCGGTGATTTCTCCTCCAATCACCGTCGTTCTAGAACCCTCTAGAGGTTGAAGATGAAGGGCTGCCCGTATCAAAACGGGCCCCTGTGTTTTGCAGGTTAAACTATTTTTGTAAAATTTACAGTTTTGCCCCTGAACTTCAAAGGGCCATATCTTGCTCATTTTAACTCCGTTTTGGGTGATTTTGGTCTTGTTGGATTCCTTTTTCTGAGACGCATCTAATGGAACCATTTTTAGGACCAAATTCTTGGGTTCAGTCTAGGTGAATAGTGTAATGACTAAAATGCCCTTATCTTCAAAAACTGTTCTTTTCATTGCTAAACTTGGAATTTCAATATTACAAAATTGGAGTCATTACATTCTAACCCCGTTAGGGGAATTTTGCCCCCAAAATTCTACTATATACAGTCAAAAGACCTCGGGGTACTTTTCTCGCATTTTTTACTCCGGTTCCCAAGTCTCTTCTTCCATGTGCGCATTTCTCCACAAAACTTTGACTGAGGGTATGTCCTTGTTCCGCAGCTTCTTATTCTTACCATCCCGGATCTCAACTGGTCTTGTCTCTAGCTTGAGATCCTCCGTCAACTCTATGGGTACCTAGTTGATGACATGAGTGGGGTCAGGCACGTACCTCCTTAGCATAGATACATGGAATACGCTATGCACTTCGGATAGCTGAGGGGGTAGTGCGATCCTGTAGGCCACTTTTCCTACTTTCTCCAGGATTTCGAAAGGTCCTATGTAACGCGGACTAAGCTTGCCTTTGATACCGAACCTCATAACTCCTTTAGTGGGAGATATCTTCAGGGAAACGTGCTCTCCTATGTTGAATTCCAATGGTCTCCTCCTTCGATCAGCATAGCTCTTTTGGCGGCTTTGAGCTGTGAGGAGGCGTCTTCTTATGAGTTTGACCTTCTGGGCACATTGCTCTACCAGCTCGGACTGGAGCACCCTGGACTCTCCAACTTCACTCCAACTGGTGGGTGATCGACAGGGTCTCTCATAGAGCGCCTCGTATGGAGCCATGCCAATGCTTGACTGAAAGCTATTGTTGTACGCAAACTCGACTAGCGGTAGGTTTTCATCCCAGCTCTGCTTCCAATCAAGGGCACAAGTCCGGAACATATCTTCGATTATTTGGATTGTGCGCTCTGACTGTCCATCGGTTTGTGGATGGAAGGCTGTGCTATAGTTCAAGGAAGATCCTAAGGATTTTTGGACAGACTTCTAAAGTTGTGAAGTGAAGCGGCTATCCCTATCTGAAGTGATACTAAGGGGTATACCATGTAGACTTACTATCTCTTTGATGTACAGCTGAGATAGGCTGTCAGTGGATTGGGTATGACGTATAGGAAGGAAATGGGCTGTCTTAGTTAATCTATCAACAATTACCCAAATCATGTCATGACCCTTAGAGGTCTTGGGTAGCCCTACAATGAAGTCCATTGTAATATGGTCCCATTTCCATTCGGGTAACTCAAGGGGTTGTAACAATCCCACAGGTCTTTGATGTTCAGCCTTTACTTGTTGACATGTTAAACACTTTGCCACAAATTCCCCTATGTCTCTTTTCATACCATCCCACCAATATTGTTTCTTTAAGTCTTGATACATCTTAGTCCCTCCTAGGTGTATAGTATACTTAGACCGATGAGCCTCCTTTAAGATTTCTTGTCTTAACTCTTCATTAGCCGGTACCACTAATCTTCCTTGCATGTAAACGCTACCATCTTCTCTTTTTGTAAACCCTGGTTTCCCTATGAAAGCTTATATATCTGGATCCCCTTCCTGTTCTTGTTTAACCTTTTCATTAATAGCTAACTTTATTGTTAGACCTGCCATAATGATCTTGTGCTTACTTATGTCTGGTTTCCATGTGATTACTTCTTGTAATAGCTTCCATCTCTTAGTTAATAAACTTGCACACATCCCTTGGGTTTTTCTACTTAATGCATCAGCTACCACATTAGCTTTCCCAGGGTGATAATGAATGGAGAAGTCATAGTCTTTTAAGTATTCCATCCATCTTATTTGTCGCATGTTTAAGTCTTGTTGGGAAAAGATGTATTTAAGACTCTTATGATCTGTAAACACTTCAAACTTTTCCCCATATAAATAATGTCTCCATATTCGCAAGGCAAAGACTATGGCCGCTAATTCCAAGTCATGGGTCGGGTAATTGACTTCATGCTTCTTGGGTTGCCGAGAAGCATAAGCAATCACCTTCCCATGTTGCATAAGTACGCAGCCTAGTCCTTGTTGCGAGGCATCACTGTATATCTCAAATCCCCCACTTCTTGAAGGTAAGGTAAGGACAGGTGTGGTAGTCAACCTTCTTTTTAGTTCTTGGAAGCTTTCCTCACATTTATCAGTCCATTCAAATCTTGTGTCTTTCCTGGTCAGCTTAGTTAGAAGTAAAGCCATTTGTGAAAAACCTTCGATGAACCTCCTGTAATATCCGGCAAGTCCTAAGAAGCTTCTTATTTCTGTGATTGTCTTAGGTCTTTCCCAGTTCTGTACTGATTCAACCTTAGTGGGGTCAACTGCTATGCCATCTTGAGAAATAATGTGTCCTAAGAAATTAACCTTTTCCAGCCAAAACTCACACTTACTGAATTTTGCATATAACTTGTGTGCTCGTAGGGTGCTTAGTGTTATCCTTAGATGTTCCATATGGTCTTCAGGAGTTTTAGAATATATTAAGATATCATCCACAAACACTATGATGAATTTATCTAAGTACTCCTTGAATACCCTATTCATGAGGTCCATAAACGCGGCTGTAGCATTAGTCAAACCAAAGGACATCACTCTAAATTCATAATGGCCGTATCGAGTCCTGAAGGCTGTCTTGGGGATATCTTCTTCTCTAACTCGAAGTTGATGGTACCCTGATCGTAGATCAATCTTAGAGAAGACTCTAGCTGACTGAAGTTGATCGAAAAGATCATCAATTCGGGGAAGAGGGTACTTATTTTTAATGGTGACCCTATTCAGCATCCGATAGTCTATGCACAATCTCATGGAGCCATCCTTTTTCTTAACAAAAAGGACTGGAGCTCCCCAAGGAGATACGCTAGGTCGTATGAACCCTTTGTCAAGTAGTTCCTGTAACTGGGTCTTCAGTTCTCTTAGTTCTACAGGAGCCATTCGATAAGGAGCTTTGGAAATGGGGGAAGTACCAGGTATAAGGTCAATGATGAACTCAATTTCCCTTGGTGGAGGTAGACCTGGTAAGTCCTCAGGGAATACGTCAGGAAATTCTCGGACTACCTTGACATCCTCTAGCTTTGGTTGGGGACTCTTGACAGATTCAATCTTGGCTAAGAAGAAGGGGCATCCTTGAGCAATGTGTTTAACTGCTTTCATGGCAGAAATAACACACGCTCCAGACTAATCCTTTCTTCCTTAGAGGGTGAAAGTGTCTCCATTAGGTAGGGTAAAAGTGACACGTTTCTGGCGGCAATCAACAAAGGCTTGATGAAAGGCTAGCCAGTCCATACCTAGGATGACGTCAAAGTCATTCATTTCTAAGTGGAAAAGATTGGCATGTAGCAAATGGTCCTTGATCAAAATGGGGACATCCTAGAGATAAGAGTAGGTGGGAAGTGCCTGGCCTACAGGAGTCATGACTTCTAGAGTGAAGTCTAGGTCCTGTGGTATAATGTCCAAGGATGATGCAAATTCCCAGGATATGAAAGAATGAGTGGAGCTTGTATCAAATAGAACTTTAGCAGGTGTATCATAGATAGAAAGAATACCTTCAACGACTGCATTTGAAGCTCGGGCTTGACTGGAAGTGAGGGCAAAGACACGTCCTTGGCTTTTTGGAACTTGTTCTTCTTTACACTCTTGTACTTTCCTTTTTGGACAATCCCTAGCAAAATGTCCTGGTTCTCCACAAAGATAGCAAGTGATGTTGAAAATAGGGCATGTTTTGCCTAAATGACTCCTGTTACACTTAGGGCATGTTTTCTAGTCTAGTCTTCTTCCCTTGTTTTCAAATGGCTTCATGAAAGGTGGCCTGGGTCCAGATGACTGAAATGGTCTCTTTCCTTTGTTTCTCATGGTGTTGATGTTCTTACTTTCCTTCATCGCCTGATTCCTTTGGTAAGCTTTTTCATATAGGGAGGCCATCTCTACTGCCTTGGCTACAGTGGAAGGTTGGAAACCTAGAACTCTATTCCTGAGCCCTGGGTTGAGTCCATCTACAAATCTTTCGGCCGCATCTTCCTCATCAGTACAAGCACGTGGTGCAAATCTTCGGAGGCTGATGAATCTACTTTCATACTGTTGGACGGTCATATTTCCTTGTTCTAAGTCCATAAATTCCTTTTCCTTCTGTTTCCTTAAATGTTTAGGATAATATTTGTCATTAAAGACCTTTTTAAACTCTTCCCATCCTATTGTTTCTTGCTGATCAAAATAAGTTCTTTCAGCTGTTTCCCACCAAAAGGTAGCTTCTCTCCTAAACACAAATGTGGCCATGGGTGCTTTTCTTTCTTCAGCTATGTTCATGGCTTTAAATATCTTTCCAATATCAATTAACCATTTTTCAGCCGTAGATGCTTCATCTTATCCTGTGAATGAGGGAGCTAGTTTCTGAAACCTCTCTAACTAAACCTTAGTCCTATCTATTACCTTATTAGGGGAAGGATCTCGGGGGGTAGGAGTTTGGCTTTGACTATTCATGTATTGTCCCATATTCTGTAAGAATTGTTCGAATAACTCAGCCATCCCGTTGCTCGACCCAGTGGAGTCCATTGGTGGGGCTTCAGGTCTTGGAGCATTACTTCCTTTCTTCCTAAGCATCTGTAATCACAAGGCAATTCACCAAATCTCAGTTTGTGTTATCCTATTACCCCTTACTCTTTCATGGATGAAACTTGATTATAAGTTATTCTCCTCATAACTGGGCTGTAAGTAACTTTAAACTGTGCTCTGATACCAACTGTCACGACCCGGGTTTTTATATGATGCAATTTTGATAAAAAGGCGACATCTCTTGTTTTATAAGTATGAGATGCAAGAAAAATCTTTTCTTTTGGAAAACAATCTTTCATAAAAACCCCGAGTGTCAAAACACATTCTCAAATTATTTAGCCATGGCAAAGTTTAAATCAATATTATTCCCAAGAAGGTGTTAGTCACAGCCCCAGCTATTAGAGAGTAACTACAATCAAGTAACATTGAAAGATAAGGTAGGGGTTTTACTTACTTGTACTTAGTCTGGATGGTTCCTAGCACAAGCGTTCCTTGCCCTTAAGTATTTGCTTGGTGTCTGAAAAATGGTGAGGATTTGGGTGAGAATATATTATACTCAGTAGGAGCCTATCACTACTAGTTTTATAATGCATGAGATGTTTTAAAATCATATGTTCTTTCAAAACATGTGCATGTCTAAAAACTCATGTTCAATATCAATATAAGAATCCGTTATCAAACTGGAATACTAATGACTTACATAATCCAAAATTGAAAGTATCATCTACATATATATGATAACATCATGATATGCAAAAGATGCTTCATGGAGTCCAACTCATGGATCTCTAGTATGCTATGGTCGACCAAGTTCATATCATGCCATATGCAATGCACATAAATCATCAAACCATAGGGTTCAAACTATGCCCACGACCTCGCCACCGTGTGGTCCCCAGGTACCTGAGGACATAGCGTCATAGCCTCCACAGGGCATATGACACATCAACCCATTGCCGTGACACCAGTGGTAGCCCCCTGTACCACATGCAGTCGACGTACGGACATGCCCATTTTTGGGCATGGTACCCATTCCACCTAGTAGTGGTAGAGGCTGGGTGGCCAACCCAGACCCCTCGGCATAGCACCCACGGGCTTACTAGCCCAAATCACATAAGATCAAATAAGCCAAAACCTCTTTTCAAAACCTGTCCTCTTTGGGTCCCTCACAACTGCCTAGCCCTCGGCACTCCAGCGTCTTTTGGAAACTCTTAAGGACATGCAATCTTTGCAAGTACTTAAATCATGCAATGTATGCACTTGTTTGCAAAACATATATGTGCATAATGTATATGCAATCATTTACAAAACATGTCTATGTACAAAGCATTTATCACATGCATGCTGAATTAAGTCATGCTAAACAAGTCATGTACTTAAAATATTTGTTCTTAAAACAATAATAGTTCTTTTAAAAGAATCTAATAGTGATAGAGCACCTACTTGGCTAGGTCGCGCTAACCCTTTTGTCCTCGAACGTTCCTGATCATGGTTTGGGGAATCAAGGTTAGTTTGGCCTATATTTTATGGGTTTTAGAGTAATTGGTTTTATTACTTAGGCATTAGGGGTCCATCCCTATGCCTATGGGTGTCATAAGGTCCTAATTGGGCCTTGGTGTCCTCAGTTTTCCAAAGTTCTAGTGGTCACGCGCCATCATCCTATTCTAAGTGTCATGCCCACCTTTTATTGGGCCTTGATTAGGGATTTTATAGTTTGGATGTGTCCGCGCTATAAACATGGACATAACGCCTTTTGCGGCGCCTCAATCGGAGCTCTAGATCTCAAGTTATAAGCGTTTTAGTGTCGTATGTACATATGAGTCTTAAAAATAAAAAGACGGAATGCTAGGGTGCTGCGCGTCTGTGACGTGCGGCCCGGCTTCCTTAAGGAACCAAAAAATGACGCACTGCTAGCGTGCTACGCATCTGTGGCGTGCGCCTCAGCGAGCACGTCTGCAGACATGCCGGGTTTTCCGCCCGACAGTCTCCTTTGTGGGCGCGTCCTTGGACGCGCCCATTTGGGTTTTCAAACGGGAACCACATGGGACGTTCCGACTGGAATGTCCTGCTTGTTGGGGAACCGGGGCATCCTAAGGACACCCTGGTTCGACCCTGTCGAACCAGTGTGGCCCAGGGAACGTCCCTGGGTCCTTGGTGGCTCTCCTGGGCTCCGTTTTGCATGGATTTTCATGCAAAAACTTAGGGAAATTGACCTTGGAACTATGGGGGAGATGAGTTTTGAGGGATCTTGGGCGTACCTGGCTCATTGCTGGGTTTTTCTTCTTGTTTTTTCCTCTAGGTCACTGCTCCACGACGGGTTTTCTCCAACGTTTTGGGCTGCTATTAGAGGCACCCAAGAGCTCTATTTATAGAGCTAAGAGAGGGTTCTGGAGGGGGCTCTCACCGCCTTTGAATGGCGGTGAAGAAACCTCCAGAATGGCGGTGATTTCTCCTCTAATCACCGCCCTTCTAGAACCCTCTAGAGGTTGAAGATGAAGGGGTGCCCGTATCAAAACGGGCCCTTGTGTTTTGCAGGTTAAACCGTTTTTATAAAATTTATAATTTTGCCCCTGAACTTCAAAGGGTCATATCTTGCTCATTTTAACTCCGTTTTGGGTGATTTTGGTCTCGTTGGATTCCTTTTTCTGAGACACATCTAATGGCACCATTTTTAGGACCAAATTACTGGGTTCAGTCAAGGTGAGTAGTGAAATGACTAAAATGCCCTTATCTTCAAAAGCTGTTCTTTTCATTGCTAAACTTGGAATTTTAATATTACAAAATTGGAGTCATTACACCAAATTTTGTAAATACTATTTTGGGTGTTATTATGTGAAATTAGAATTTTGGAATATAAATGGAATTTTGACCTAAAGAAAATAAAATTTTATATGAAAATGGAATTTGGAGTGGAAACATGAATGTTTGGAATGTACTTGAAAATTTTAGTCAAACGATATAAAGAACACTGAAATTGGATTATGGATGAATTTCACCCCAAAATTTCAAGGGCTATATATTTTTATAAAATTATCATTTGAAAAACTAAAACCATTAGATAGTACTCAGAAAATGGAATCCAACGACCTAAAGAACACTAAAAATAGAGTCTAGAGGAAGAAGTTATGGGACTTCAAAGTTAGGGAGATTGGATTCTACTTGTCGGTATGAATCCAATAACACTAAGTTCACCAAAATCAAAGATTGGAAGAATAAATGTTAATTTTCTTACAAAAGGGTATTTTAGTAATTTTGCTAAGTGGACCCCACTTGCAGGAGTTGGAATGTGACAGTCAATGGAGTTAAAAAACATCATTAGTATGTCTTACCTTTTCTTTGACTGATATCATGGTGTTCAGAATAGTGAAAACACCATTATGAAACTTTAAAATAAATAAAAGAAAACAAAATTAAAATAACAAAAAGGGGAGGGCACATTTGATAATGGCACCCCCCCCCCCAACTTAAGTGAAATGTAGGGAACATACTAAGTCTGTTCCCAAAACCCAATAGAACCCGATGGGGAGGAAGATAAAATGGGAAAGAAAAGAGGGGGAAGAAGAAGAAGAAGAAGAAGAAGAAGAAGAAGAAGAGGGAAGAGAAGAGAAGAGAAGAGAGGAAAGGAAAGGAAAGGCAAAGGGGACTTGCATGTCGGAGAAGTTTCGGCTCGTTGGAGAAGAAGAAGAATAAGGGGGTTTTGGGGGTTTCCATGTCGCTAGAAGATGAGAAGCTCACCGGCGATAATTGGGGGCTCAGATTTTAGATCTGAACCCCCACCTTGCTAGCCTCAAAGTTTAGGGAAAAAGCCCTTTGATTCTGCTACGATCGGAGGAGGAAACTGGGGTTTGGTGGCTAGCTGGAGTTTGTAGGCCATCACTAGAGATGATGATAGTTCGGATCCTTAATCCAAGTCGGTCACCTTCTACGGCTGGCCTAGAAGAACCAAAACCCCATGGTTTTGGACAGATTTGGGATGATCTAGGCTATCGATTGAAGAGGACTCTACCGTGCGACTAGATGAGGGAGAGTTCACTTATAATCAATGTCTATTCGACTCATCCAAAGGTGGAGGAAGTAGGGAAACACGCTCTGAAGGTAAGATCCGTGAAGCCCATCTTTTGATTTGATGTAATTTGTTAAATTCATGAGAATTCTATGCTAGATCTATGTTTAAGGATGATCCAACTGCCATTTCTTCTTCTAAGCCTATGGATAGGTAGATACATGGTTGATGCCAATCTAGACTATAAGACCGATCAGACAATCTTAGCCATCTGATTAAGTACTGTTCATACAATAAGAATTTGATGTCTGATCGTGATCAGACACCATAGATGAATTAAACAGCCCTGAAATTACTATAATATAGGAGGAATTGATGAATTTAGATGTGAATTGACTGCAAACCGATCGAACAATCACAACCGTTCGATTGGCTACTATTCACACAGTAATTTTGCAATGTCTGATAGACGATCAAACACCATAGATGAATCCTACAACCCTGAATTAGCTACGTTGCAACTAGAATGGTGTAATTTGGATGAAAACCTATCAAGAAACCTTAGCCGTCCAATTTTTCACTATTCAAATAGTGACTTGTTGACGTCGGATCGACGATCAGACCCCACAGATGAGTCCTAATCGTCAATCCAAAGCTGGAAGTGGTCTATCCGGCTAATGTTGACCCTTAAATTAGTTAAATCTAACCATGTAATATGATGGAAAACACAATATAGATGTCCACATAGATCCAACCATATATCTCAACCATAAACTAAGGACAGACATCAACAGAAGCCCTGACCAACTCACATGAGTCTTAATCATCCATGGAAAGATTCGATGATGATGATGATCCAGGCCTTCGATTGCATTGGATTCTTAAAATTATGATCATAATTAAATCTAAATATCTCTATGTATGTGAATGTATTAAGAAAAGAGTTTTTATGCATTGTATAGATTGAAGTGCGTGGGGTCAATTACGGAAAGAGGGCGATTAAAGCTAGTGGAACCAGGTGAACACGTCACACAAGGTAGGTGAAAATTTAAGACAACATGTCTAAATAATAAGATGCATGTTCTGAACATGATATTATTTCTATTTATGGATGTTATGAAACTAAAATGGTATGATTGATATTTGATATGCTTTAAATTGAAATGATGAAATAATGTTAATTAAAAGAATTGCATGTTATAATTGATGCTTATGACTTGTACATCATGTATGTGAATTGTGAAATGATATTTATGATACATGGGTACCATGTCAGTAAGGATGATGTGTGAGTCTAGGTATATAGGATATATCCTTGGTGGGCAATTACCTAATAAGTGAAGATGTTAGAATTATGATAAGATATTCACATATATATACACACATATTATGGACAAGCAAGACGCTTGTGTATTATTATTTTACACCTAGGTGTGGTGGCCTGAGAGTTTTGATTTAGAAAGGCATAGGCCTGGGGATGCTATGCTAGGAGAGTTGTAGGGTTTGACCACCTACTCTCCAAAATTTATTATATGATGGATACCATGCTTGATGAGATGCTAAATGTCAGGTGGGGTATTCATGGGAAAGGTGCCACTATGACAGCCATGGTTTCCCCCATGTGGACATGGGTTTTGCTATTTCCACAGTTGGTATTAGTGGATTATTATGCAGTTATTTGGGCGCGCTATACTGATTTAGACTGCAGCATAGTAGTTTTTATATTTGATGCACTATGATGCATGTCCTTGAGGGTTTCCAAGAGACACTAGAGTGCCTAAGAGATGCTGGCTAAGCAGTTGTGAGGGCTAGGCAGTTGTGAGGGACCCAAAGAGGACAATATTGTATCAGCTATGCACTCTGCCCACGGAACATGTGTATATGATGACATTATGAGTTGCCTTATATGATATGACATGATGAGATTTCTTATATTATTTTCCTAGCGATGGCTAGAGGATTGTGGAACCCGTATAGTGAGGGGCATGAGGATTATATTGATATACCAGCAGAGGTTGGATGATTATGAACCCCACAAGATGAGGGGTGTGATTCTGAAACCCAGCATAGTCTGGGAATGTAAATTTGATGATATTGATTATATTCATAATTTTGTATGTCTTTTAACAATTTTCATATATGTGTATGTATGCTATATGAATATGATTGAGGGTGTAGTTTCATATATGTTTCGTGTGGATTAATGAATGAGTAGATTTGTTATGCAAAGTATGGTTCATGGAATTGAAGTATTTTAATATGGTGATAAATAATAAGTAAAGATATTTGATTTATCAATGAAATTATTGATAATGACTAAAACATGTAGATATTTGGTTTACAAATGGATTATTGAGATATGAAACATATTGTAAATTCAATTTAACATAATTGCTATGGAAATGAATATTCTAATTACTATGGAATAATTAATGTATCCTAAGATTTAGCATGCTTCTTAAACTCCTCTACTAAGCATAGCTTGCTAAGATATTGTAAATGTTTTATGTTTACAATATCTCAGATACAGATAAACAGGAGAAGATGCACACAAGAAGAGGAATTCAGCAACCATACTTCTGTGCTCAGGTATACATTTTATTAAAGATTTTGTATTGTGTAGTTAGTCATTTGAATTATGATATTGGACATTTAATATAATGTTTATAAGGGTTGTGGCTACCTTTTGAAAATAAACACGAAAAATTTTCATGAAAAACCTGGGGTGTCACACAAAGTTACTACTCTCTTGGTTGTTACAATAAGAGAAAAGATAACTTAGATCTTGAAGAGCTAAGCAAGAACTTTGGAGAAGTTGAAGCAAAGAAAGAGGAACTATGTGTATGGAAGTAAGGAAACAAAACAAACAAGCAAAGCTAGAAGATACGACAATGGAAGCAAGAAACTAAAATGAGCTAGCAACCTTGAAATGATGTGCAAAAACCAAATAAATAAGCAAGGAAAAGCTTGTGGAAGACAATGAAGAAGCAGCCTAGAGTTAATGTCCAATACTCTAAGAAGATCTTCAATTATAAGTGCTTTGTTTAAAGGACTAGAAGAAACTACCTTACTTGAAATAGCCATGGAATTCATGGGTACACACACACACACACACACACACACACACACACACACACACACACACACACACACACACACACACACACACACACACACACACATTTGTTTACAATATGCAAAGATCTGATCCTAGGAAGAAGAAGGAGAATTAGATTTAGGGGTTAAGATAGGCAAATTAGATTATGATTTGTGATAGAAGATTACAAGGTTAGGTGAGTGGGTGAGGAGAACTTTCTAATCATGAACAAAGGAAAAGGATAAGGCAATGAATTCCACGGGAATAGGCATAGAATCCCTTTCCCTAAAGATCTTGCATGTTGGGATAGAAATAAAATGGAAAAAGGTAAGAGAGATGGAGGAAAGAGGTAGGAAGGTGAGATAGTTGAGGGAGGATCGAAATTAGAAAGTGTAGTTGTGGAGTTGGTGGAATTAGAAGGGGGAGGTGTTACCTTTCAATGAAGGCGGCATGGAACTCCTCCCTTCTAATTATTTGATGTGATGAGTAGGAAACAGAGAGAGAGAGAAAACAATGGCAAAAAGAGAGGGAAGGATAAGGAATTTTGACTTGGTTTCTCTCTTGATTGGTTTGCATGTGCATGCATATCTTACCATGTTCATTATCACACAAATTCCTTTCTAATTATCCCTTGAATAATCCAATTTTAGCATCTATAATTGCTTGAAAAATCTCCTCCTATAGTGTGACTCTAGCATGGCTCTCATGTGGCTTGGTGGATCACTTTGATGGCTTGAATGGGTAAGTCCTTTGGCTTCAAAGCTTGAATGACTTGGCTTCCTTAGGTTTTCTTGTTAGACTAGGAAACCTCATTTATGGCTCCAATTCTCATAACAAGGTGATGAATTGCATGGGCCAATTTTACTCACCTTTTATGCTATCAATTGCTTCATGAACTTCATTTTCTTACCTTAAGATGATTTAGAACCTTAATATAGTTTGAAATATTGAAATTTAGGTCTTTGACCTTCTTTTGATCTTGATCTTCAAATATTATATTTCTTGATCTTGGCTGATGGATGGTCTTCTCAACACCAACAAAAGAGTAAAAATCCAAATTAAATCCTAGAAAATTATGATTATTCACACACTTGCTTTGAATTAGCTCATGAACAAGCCAAATATCAAACTTTTGATTTATTAGGCTAGAAATGCACGTGTTATGAAATTTAAAAGAAAAACCTGGAATAATGCATATAATGTATAACACATGGACTACTAATTGGTAATTTTTATTCAAAATTATATCCTTATCAAGTTGGAAAAGGAGAGGTGGGAGAGAGTCAAGACAAGGGTAACTGTTCAAAATTTTGCTGGGTTTAATATAGTAATAGTGAATATAAGATGGTTTTTGTTAAAACATTTTATTTAATGTAAAAAGTATAGGATAGTTAACAATTAACCATCTTATATTTGTTCTTATATATATGAAGGTTTAAGGATAACTGTCTTATATGTATTAAAATATGAGTCTGTTTGTTAGAACCCGTCCTATATTCTCTACATAACCTAGTGAAATTTCTAATAGTTTACCCATGTTCTCTAGATCTTGCAAATCTTAGTAACTGTGAATGATAGAGGGGCCCATTGCCACCCCTAATTTCCTAGTCATGACATAAAATCATCCAAGACATGAAGACAAATCAAATAATTTGCATGACACATGATGTATGATGTATAACCTAATTAATTATATAACTCCATCAATTACATACATTAGATGTTATATGCAATTTAATTTGTCCTATTATATTTGATCTAATCCAACCTAAGCACCATCCTCAATAGCATCAGACACATAATCCATCTTATTCTCCCTAATTAGATCGATTGATGGTATTGTTGTAATGATATAAGGGTAATCAATTGTAGTGCCAACTAGGTCATCTTCATCATAAAAGTCCCTTAGGTAGGTTGATAAAAGAGTTGATCATCTCATGTCATGTTCATCTTGTACATAAAATAACTATTTTGCTTAAGATACCAAAATAAACTGATCATTTTAATAGCTAATCCTATTGAGGTAAACCAATATCAATCCGAGGGCATTGATTTTCATGCTATCTTTGTTATGTTCCAACAAATCATACTTAAACACAACAATAGTTCGACAAGTATAATCCAGTACCAATATCTTGTATATAATCCTGTAATAAGTATCATTGGGTACAATTGAATTGTTGTCCTTTGAACTAAAAAACAAAGTAGTGTTAGTAACTAAGCTAACACACCTATTTTGTTATGCACTTGAGTAATCATAGTCTTTTGTGTAAAAGCAATAACCATTGATGACATATATAACACACTTTATTACTTCTGGTCGAAGTCCCATTGCCATGTAGCTTAAGGATTCAAAAATACTATGGTTTTGAACATTTTACTAATCTAAAACATGTGTATAATATTACATAAGTGAGATAATTAATGCATACTCACATAGGTAATTTAATAATAATAAGTAAATCAAGTGCTCATTCATTGTAATTATCTTCTAATAATAAGTAAATCAAGTGCTCATTCATTGTAATTATCTTCTAAGTAAATCAAGTGACATAGCAACAACGCTCATCTTCTAGCCACTTCTATTTCTTTGCATCTATTAGGTACCTCTCTTTTAGGAATTCCATGTGCTCATTACAATGAAGATATGAAAATTATATATAACATGCATGCAATACATTACCCTTCAACATATATAGGAAAATGTGAAATAAACCTCAGAGGGAGAGAGAGAGCGTGTTAATTACTTACTCAATTTATGGCTGCACCCATTCCTTATATAAACAATTGATACCCACCACTGGAAAGAGGTTCACTATTTTTAGGATCATTTAATTCACCTGATCATGTCTTTGTCAGAAGTCTAATATCATCTGCTCCTGATATGTACTTGGTCCAAAACTCACTGCTTCTTCTGCATTGTATTATTCAGCGATACACCCCTTCGGCCAATTATGATTTTGAACATACCCTTTTAACAATTTCATGTGCCTCTCAAATGGGTACATCCTTCACAAATAAACCAATTCACAGAACCTAACCTCATCAATATGCTGTACTATTAAGTGTACCATGATATCAAAGAAGGATGGTGGGAAGATTGAATTAAGCTTGCACAAGGTTGTTACTAAATTCTCCTAAATTTCTTGTAATTATGAAGTATGCACTAACTTTTTTTACAAAGCATTAAAGAAGTAGTAGAATTTAGTAATTTATTCTCTACCTTTATCTGGAAACACTAAATATATTGCTACAGGCATGAGTTGTAACATCAACGCATAGTAGTCCTGTGACTTCATCACTAACATTTTCAGCTCTTCCATGGAGATAATGTTTCTAAGACTTAAAGAGTACCTATCTGGGACTTTCACCTCCGATAGGGTTTTACACACTATTGTTCTCTCTTCTCTGCCAAGTGTATAATTTGCTTTAGTTAAGTATGTTGCACAATTGCCCCTATCCTATGGATGCAACCTTCTCTTCAATTCCATTGTCTTAAGATCCATTCAAAATGCATGTCCATCCTTAGTTATTCTAGGCATGTCGAACAATGTACCAGTCAATATTTCATAGATATTCTTCTCAATGTGCATGACATCAAGCACATACAAGATGTACAAGGATTTTGAGTACACAAGTTCAAATAATATTTTCTTCCAACAACTTTTAGAGTTGTTGTCATATGTACACTTAGTTGCCTACTTCTTACCCCATAAGACATTAAGGTTCTCAACCTGTTCCAATATTTATCATCTAGTCAACCTCTTTGGGGGTGTCTTAGTCTCCACACAACCATTAAATTTTTCCTTTTTAAAATGGTATGAATGGTTTCTATACAATCATCTTCTATGGCCTAGGAATGTCATCTTCCTGCCATGTTGAGTCCATATGACATATGTAGGAAGTTGTTTATTGTCCACAATAGTATAGCCTTAAAGGTGAATGTCCCTTTCTTATATGCATCATAAGCTTCAACCCCTACCTCCACAATATCCTAAGATCATTGACCAATGGAGCCAAGTATGTGTCAATGTCAATCCCAGGTTGCTTGGGACTTGATATTAATATAGTTAACATCATGAACTTCCTATGCATGTAGAGCAATGGTGGAAGGTTGCAAGAAACTATTATAATAGGCCAACAACTATACCTTCTACTCATAGAACCATGAGAAATAATCCTATCTTGTAGGTATTGCAAGTCATAGGTTTCTGGGTTCTTCTTTGAAATTGGACCACATGAAGTCTATGAACTTCAATGCTGGGCTATTTGTTGGATGGTGTAAATAGTTATCACCTAGTCTCTCCTTGGCATGCCATACTAGTTTCTTCATTATTTCTATAATACAAAACATCTTGTTGAACCTTGGAATAGGGTGAAATATCATAGAACCTTGGCAAAAACTTTCAATTGCCAATCAGTTGAATCCTTATTCAATTTCCATCTTGCATGTGCACAAGTTGAGCATGTAGTTTTGTCTTTGTGCCCCTTCCTATATAATATGCAGTTATTGGGACATGCATATATCTTTTCATACTTCAATCTTAGTCTAGATAGAGTTTTCTTTACCTCGTATGTCGACCTAGCCAATGTGTTCTCTTTTGGCAGCATTTTATCAATTACTTTCAACAATTATGTAAAGCCTTATTATAAAAACCAAATCTCAATTTCATGTTGTACGGTTCTACCACTGCAAACAACTTAGTATAATTTGAACCCCCAACATACAATGGCTCATCTATTTCATCCAATATAGTCTACAATTGTTCAGGATCATCTTATGAACTTTTCTATTCCCTCCTCATGTTCTCTTAATGATCATTCTACTTTCATCCAAGCATATTTGTTGATTTTGTTAAAAAATTTAAAGTTCAAATGTGTGTGAAGACATTTTAGACATGAAAAGATTAATAACATTGGGTTAAACATTTAGTTGAACATTTGGTGTGCACAAAAAATGAATATGCCATTGGAAGAAATAGAAATTGATTTTCTAATTCTAGGATTGGGAGAAGAAAGATTGATGCAAAAACATGACTAATCCATACGCATGAATGGTCCACACGTGGGAAGGGAAAACTTTAGAAAAAGAATTTTACATCCATAATCAGCCAATTAAATTAAACATATGATAAAGTTAAGAAGTGATACATACTCATATTGATATTGGCTGAGAACATACAAGTTTAGAACTAAACAAATGTCAATCCTTCGCACTATTTTAAAATGAAGTTTGAAAAGGCTCTTTCAAAGAATCTCTCATGTTTTGTTTTAAAAACGTAAGACAATTTCCAATAACTGTCTTTTTTATACAAAAAAAGGATGGTTATAAATAACCATCTTATTTTATGTGAAGAAAATAAGATGGTTAATGTAAAATATCTTATATATAAATTTTTTAGGATGGTTTACAAAAATTGTCTTCTTAAGGTATGTTTGTGAGACAAATTTTAAAAGCTAGCTTTTATTAATTTTAATCCCTCTTCTAAAACCCCAATTTTAGTAGTGAAAAGGCAGCACCTAGTCCTTAGGATGCTTGAGTACGTCTACTCTACGAGGACTCATTCCAAATAACTTTTACAAGCCTTGTTTTCAAGAGTCCCAATAGGCATATGCACTTTTTTGGTTTGAGAGAGTTGTAGTGATGCACACACATGCATAGTCTTGAACTTGTTCACCTAGGTGAGAGATACCTCTTTGCACCATTGTGTTAAGTAGGCATACATACTCTTGAGTGTGAGAAGAAGTCTACACCCTTTTTCATACAAGTTTGTTTTTCCTTTTTTTTTTTTTGGAATAGATACATTATTATTTCTCTTATAGATTTGAAGAGGTTATCTTCTTCTCCATATCAAAATAGGTAGCCTATTGCAAAAAAATGAATTTAAATAAATCTAACTACTTGTTTTGGGAATTTGAAAATATTTAAAAAAATGAATGGTCACTATTTTCAGCTCATGAAGCATCAGCTAACATCATACAGAGAATTACCCTTATAATGTTATTTTAAACTTTAGTGCATTGTACTATTATAGAAGAGGCTTTTAAAGTTGATTTTTAGACTACCGACTTTGTAAAAATTTTCCAAGTCAGTTGAAAAAAACAACTTTAAAAATCATAATTAATAAGTTGTTTTGTAGGAAAACAACTTCTTAAGTTTGGCGTGAAGCATTTTTTCCATGAGAAAGTACTTTTAAAGTTAGTTGTCAAAATTGACTTTAAAATAGACTTTTAAAGTTGTTTCTTTTGGAAACAACTTTAAAAGACTACTTTTTTAAAGTTGTTTTTTGAAACCTACTTTATATGTACTACTTAGTTATAAGAGTTTTTACATAAGCTTTCGATTTTTTTTTCTTAATTATCTTCATCTATACACAACTTGAAGCTCATACTGTGGCTAACTTCAATGACATCCAAATTGTGAATTAGAATTACGCTTATATATTCTTGATTGATATCGATTTTTGAGTGTTGGTTAGTATCTCCTTGTTTGCATGGTTAGAGGTAGAAACTTCTCTTTTTAAAGTTAAATTTCTTTTTGAATGTATCTCTCATGTTTTGCTTCTTTCTTCATTATTAATTAGAAATTTTCAAATGTGTAAGCATGCATGTAATTTAGTTTTTGCAAACACTTATAATTCTTGTATGCTTAGTATTTAGTAAAATTCCTAACATAGTTCACTATAATCTTTTCATGTCTAACAAGTTTTTACACACAAATTAGCTTCAATTTGTTGAAAACATGAACAAATATGCTTGGATGATTGCAATAATAATATTAACATAATATAAGGAGGGACTTAAAAAGTTCATAAAATTCACACTTAGGGTAGGTGGTGACCGTAATCGCATTCATTTTCCATGCTCAAAATGTGAAAACTTGAAAAAGGTAACTATAAGGGTGTTGAGAGAACACTTGCACTTCAATAGAATATATGCAAGTTGTTGCCCATGGATTTGGCATGTAGAAGAACTTTGGCATAGGCCCACGACTTGGCCAGGAAGATAGGAAGACACTATAGTAAGTGTTGTAGATAGTACAAATATAATGATATTTTGACATGCATATGATGACTTTTAAGATGACCCTAAACAATTTTATACTATATTAGATGAAGTTGATGAGCTATTGTTCCCCGAGTATAATGATTGTACCAAGTTGTTTACAGTGGTAAAACTATATAATGTGAAACCAAGATTTTTTTTTTTTTTTTATTATTATTTTTTTAAATCAAAGGTTTATAGAAGTCTTGAAAGTAGTGGGTAAGATGCTATTGAAGGATAATAAATTGGTGAGCTCCACAATGGGAGACAAAGAAAACCTTGGCTGCACTAGGGTTGAAATATGAAAAGATATGTGCATGGCCCGATGAGTGCATCTTGTACAGGATAGAGCATAAGGTTAAAACTATATGCCCAACTTGTGGATAGTCAATATAAAGGCTAAAGAAGAATTCAAATGAGACAATAATAGACATTCTTACAAATCTTGTATAGTATTTTCCCCCTATTCTAAAGGTTTAAAAAAAAGTTTTGTATTATAGAAACAATGAAGAAATTAGTATGGCGTGCAGAGGACAAAGTAGCTGATAGCTTTCCACATTATCCAATGGATAGGCTAGTATGGAAGCTCGTAGACTTCATGTGGCCTAATTTTGGTTAAGATCTTAGAATCCTGCAACTTGTATTATCTACATATGAGGTTAATCCTTATGGTTCTATGAGCAGCAGATATAGTTGTTGGCCCATTATATTTGCTTGTTACAACCTCCCATTATTTCTATGCATTAAGAGAAAGTTCATCATGTTAATTAACAAGTTTGAAGTAGCCAAGGAATGACAGTGATGTGTACTTGGCTCCCTTGATCAATGATCTTGAGACATTATGGGATGTAGATGTTGAAGCTTACAACACATATAAGAAAGAGACGTTCACCCTAAAGGCTATACCATTGTGGATAATAAGCAACTTCCCTACATATTATAATTTGTCTAAATGCACCATGAAGGGATATGATGTTGTCCAATCTGTAGTGACCAAACATGTGCCATATGACTTAAACATGGTAGGAAAATAGTGTTGCTTATCCACAAAAGATGGTTGTATAGAGACCATCCATTCCATTTTAAGAAAGGGAGAATTTAATAGTAGTGTAGAGACAAGGGCACCTCCAAAGATGTTGACAGGATGACAAGTATTGGAACAGGTTGAAAACGTTAATGTCTTGAAGGCAAAGAAGAAATCGAGTAAACATGCAAGTAAATGCAACTTTAGAAGTTGTTGAAAGAAGTCAATCTTTTTTTAGCTTGCATACTATAAATCACTACATCTACACCATGTGCTTGATGTCATGTACATTGAGAAGAATGTGTGCCAAAGTTTAATTAGTAACTTACTTGACATCCTAGGAAAAAAAAATGATGGACTTGTTGCTCAAATGGATCTTATGAAGATGGGTTAAAGGAGAAGGTTGCATCCATAAGACTGGAGCATTGGAGAAATATGCTTGCTTAAAGCAAATTATATACTCGAGAGAGAGGAGCAAAGAATAGTGTGTAAAATCCTGTTTGAGCTCAAAGTCTTAGATGACTATTCTACAAACTCTAAAAGCATTGTCGCCATGGAAGATCTAAAAGTGTTAGAGATTAAGTCCCACAATTTCGATGCTTGGATACAACAACTCTTGTCTGTAGCAATATGTTTGGTGTTGTCAAACAAAGTTATAGACCTATTATGAAATTATGCTACATCTTCAATGCTTTGTTCAAGAAGGCGGTGCATGTTTCAAAATTATAAGAAATCTAAGAACATCTAGTGTCAACCTTATGTGAACTTGAGACAATCTTCCCACCATCTTTCTTTGACATCATGGTACACTTAACAATGCACCTCATTGATGAGGTTAGACTTTGTGGGCTAGTTTACTTGTGATGCATATACTCGTTTGAGAGGTAGATGAAAATTTTAAAAGGTATGTAGGAAATCAAAACTATTTAGAGGGGTGTATAGTTGAGTGTTATACTACAAAGGAAGCAGTGGAGTTTTGAATAGAGTACTTATTAGGAGTGGTTGTAATTGAGATCCCATGAAAGGAATAATTAGTTACATTTCATGATTCCAAGGTTAGCTAACCTATATCGAGTGCTCATGTATTGACCATTGACTTTAAAGAATGGACTAGGCCCACCTTTATGTGTTGCAAAATGTTGATCAAATCCAATTATACATTAAGTTAATCATACACTCTTTAGAAATTAATTATTAATGGTTATATTTTCTTTAATCTCTCATTTTATTTGTATGTGCGTGTAGTGAGCACATGGATGTCCTTAAAACAAAGAATCCAAGTTACTCAAAGAAATAGAAGTTGCTAGGATTTGTGCGTTGTCGTACTTTCAATACTTGGCTCCATCAAAAGGTAAAATGATTGAATTCACACTTAATTGCATTTTGCATATATATATATATATATATATAGGTATGTATGTGTGTGTGTGTGTGTGTGTGTGTGTGTGTGTGATCTTACTTGCAATAATCATATCCTACTTATGTGTAAATACAAGTTCAAGATCAGCAAGAAGTACTAGGCAGTGGTATATCCAAATCCTTGGGTTGAATGGCAATGGAACCATGACCAGAAGTAATAAAATATACTGGATATGCCATCAATGGTTATCACTTTTACACAAAAGACCCTGATAACTCAAGAGTGCAATAGAATTATGGGGTTAGCTTAGTTTCCAATGTTACATTCTTTTCCAATTCAAAGGATAATAGGCCAATAGTGGCAAATGGTACTTATTACAAGGTTATAAGAGAGATATGAGCTTTGAATTATACTTGCATAATTTGGCTATGTTTAAGTGTGATTGAGTACAATACAACAAAGACAGCAACAAAACTGATGGCCTTGGATTGACTTTGTTGACCTCAACAAGATCCATTATAGAAACGAACAATTTATTTTGGTACCTCAAGTGAAACAAGTATTGTATGTTCAAGGATGTGAAAAGAGATGATAAACTATTTTATCATCCTATTTGAGGGATTTTTGTGAGGAAGACGATGTAACTAATACTGCAATAGATTACCCTTATATTACCAAAACAATTCCATTAATAAAAGTACTTGGTGAGAATGAGGATTATGTACATGATAGTGGTGAGGAGGGTGTTTGGGTTGAAAACTATATATGAGGGGGCTACATGGATTGTATAAGTTTGATGAAATAATTCCATTTTAGTTCTTTTATCATGTGCTACATGGATTGTATTACTAAGATGAACATTATGTAACATTTGATATATATATATATATATATATTTGTAATTGAGGAATTACTTGAAAAATAACTTCTTTTGCATATTCTTGTGTTTATTATGTACAAAATGCATGATTCAACACCGATTTGTATGAAACATTATTTGGTGCCACATTAATTAATGAATTTAAAGTCATGAAAAAAATGAGTTTAAGGACTTTTAAAGTCATTTACCATTTGGATCACACAGCATTAAAGTGCCTTCTTTCCAAGAAGGATGCCAAACCATGACTCATCCAATATATTCTTCTACTTCAACAATTTGATATAGAAATTCAAGACAAGAAAATTTTCAAGAATGTAGTAGCAAATTAGCTGTCCAAGCTAATAGTAGAGTCTACTAATGAACTTGTGCCCATCAAAGAAACTTTTTCAAATGAACAACTTGTACAGTTTTCTTAGTTACCTTGGTATGCAAACATTATCAGCTATCTTTTGACCACTAATCTGCTTGTACATTGATCAAAACAAGGTATCTCCAATTTTGCATCCAAGGTTAAGTATTTCATTTAGAACAATCCATACTTATTCAAATATTGTCACAACCAAATTAGAAGGAGATGTGTTCCTCATAATGAACACAATAAAATCATCTCCCTTTCCCATGACCATTCAAGTGGGGCCCACTACAGTGCAAAGAAGATTGTTGTAAAAGATCTTGCAACATGGATTTTACTAGCCCATATTTTTCAATGATTCTTGCATGTACTTAAAACATGTGATCACTTCCAAAATTTAAGGAACATTAGAAAATGGGACGTGATGCCCCTAAACCCAATCTCAATCATTGATTTTTTTTTTTCTGTTTGGGCATTGACTTCATGGGTCTCTTCCCTAACTCTTTTGGAAATTTATATGTCCTAGTGGTAGTGAACTTCATTCACAAATGGGTAGAGGTAATAACATGTAAGACTAATGACCATAAGGTGATGGTCCAATTTTTGAGATAATATCTTTTCACACTTTGGCACTCCATGTGCCATTATTAACAACTGAGGAAAACATTTTTCCATTTGGGTAGTTGAGGCCCTTATGAAAAAATATGGAGTAACACATAGAGTTACAATGACCTACCATCCTTAAACTAGTGAACAAGTTGAGGTATTTAATGGGGAAATTAAGCACATATTGGAGAAGACAATGAACTCTAGCAGAAGAGATTTGTCTCTCAGACTAAGTAATGTGCTTTGGGCTTATATAACAGCATATAAGACCCCTATTGAGCTAGAATGTAAAGCATACTAGGCAATCAAATAGCTCAACTATATCATGACAAAGGTGGGTCTCATAAGAAGTTCCAACTTCGAGAGTTGCAAGAACTTAGTAGAGATGCTTATGATATGCCAAAAGCTACAAGGATTGTAGGAATATGGTTCATGACAAATTCATACTGTTCAAAATGTTTGAACCAAGTTAGAAGGTCATTCTCTATAATTCCCATCTACATGTGTTTCTAGGAAAGTTTTTCTCTCAATGGATCAGCCCTTATATTGTGAGAATTGTCTATCCTCATGGGACCATCAAGATAAAGAAAGATCGAGAACTTTCCAAAGTAAATGGCTAATGATTGAAACCCATTTTGAGGTGAGAAACCATAATGAGGATGAGGAACTCATATTAGAGGAACCTGTTTATCATGACTATATCTGTAGCAGGTCATTTGTATCATAATGTATGTATAGTATAATTGTCATTTATAGTTTTCAATTTTCTTTGTGTGGCCACATTCATAGATCAATACACCCTTGCTGGAGTGTGGATCCTATCTGTCTAACCCTTCTCTCTCTTTTTTGCTTTTCAATTGTCCATGCTTTTATTTGGAAATATTAGGGACAATGTTTAGTTTAGGTTAGAGATAGGGTATCTCAGATTTGATGCATATAAAATCTTTATTTTTTAAGTCCCTTCTTTGTTTTTCTGAGTATTTTCTTTATTTAAAAAATGATTTTTTTTTGAAAATTTTGAAAAAATTATGAAAAGTTCCTTTATAAGGATGATAATTCCAAAATTTTATATATTTAGTCTATTTTTTAACTTTAGCAAATTAATAAATTTGTATACAATTAGTTCATCTTTTTATCCTTTTTCTAATGTTTTCCATGAAAATTTAACATTGGAATAATCATTACAAGAAATATCCATATGTATAGTATATGTTGAATATATATATATATATATAACTTAGAGATCTTGAAGAAGATTTATAGAGAATTATAACCCAAGTGAGCATAGAGCCAATCTTTCTTTAAGAGGGGAATATAAAAATTCAAAATTTTCATCAACAGACATAAATTTTTAGTTGGTCTCATTATTCTTCATCTTGGTCAACTATTAGAAAATAATATAAAAGACTATACTATTTATCTCTTGAGTTTATAGTCAATTTAAATCATATAAACCCTACGAAATGATAGAAGACATTCTTGGTAACCCAGAGCCTTTAGCCTTGCTATGTTATTTCTCCACTAGTTAATCCCTTGGGCCTTTTATAATAAGCCTTTTCTTTGTTCAATCTCATGGGTAGAAAGGAAAATTGAGAATACTTTGAGGAAGACCTTTACATATTTTTCAAAATGCCTATACATTCTCTTATACCATTTTTTTGTTAACTTGATTCTAAGCTCATATGTCATCCTATTAGATGTCCTAATTTGATCTTAGGAGAAGTATGACTTGGATATGATTATGGATGAGTCAGGATCCTGATAGAGTATAAAATTCTTAAATAGTTGACATACTTTCCATGAGACCATATCATATTCTTTCTAAGTTATCATTCTTTGGTATGAAATATGCGAGAATTTGGCCAGATAAATATCATTGAACTCACATATTAAAGAGAGATTTGACCATTTCAAATTGACTTTGTTCTGATGTTAAGTATATGCTATGATATTTGAAGTCAAAATATAACTTTGGAATGTAATTTAGGTATGATTTACTTAGAAATTGATAACTGTACATATCGGCTATATACTTACATACTCACATTCCAAGGTTTAATGAAATAATGGAATAACTTTAGCATAGGGGTAGACTTTTGAACTGTTGATCACTTCTGCTAGCATGTTAAAGTTAGGAATTTAATGAATGATGAATACAAGAAGATTCTTTGATATACATACAGGACTTTCGTGAGGCTTTTAAAAATTTCTATGGATTACATTTTTGGAAACCATTATGAGACTACTACTCATCCACTAGGGGTTTAAAGGCTTTTTGTATATGCTGAATGTAGATGAAAACATCTACAGAAGTGTTAGAATTTATTGTACAAATTTTGTATCTTATAGTTTTGCACGAGGACTAAAAGAATCTAAGTTTAAGGGTATTCAATATATATAGAAATATTACACACATGCACCTCTATAGTTAGTAGGTTTTAGCCCTTGAACTTTCCTTAAATAGCTCTAATTAGTGTTAGTTCTACATTTTGCACGTCTAGGGTGCAAATGAAAAATGTGCACAAATTTGACAATTTTACCCTTGAAAGAGCAAGTTTACCTTCTAAGCTATATTGTGTACTCACACGTGCCAAACATGAAGTCAGAGATTTAGACTAAAAGTTAGTTGCAATTATCAAAATCAGAGTATTTAGAAATCCTAAGTGAAAAATCAAGCCTTATCCATTCAGAATAGGGTGTTCACACCAAAACTAAGGTGACAAAACTTCCCATGCATGCATGCATGCAAGCTAGCTACCACCATGGGAAGCTTCTAAAGGAAGCTCAATTTACCTAAGATGGAATCACATACAATGGGAGCTTTTTGAAATAAAACAGGTCAAAAGACTAGGATCCATGAATGATTTCTACCTTACATTCACGCACCTACTCAACCAAAGGAAGGGACCACCTAAGGGAGTGCATGATTTTTGCATGCAAGCGTGGTGAATCCCGCTTGTATGCACATGTAATACATAAGAATATTAAGTAAGACTAGTGGAGAAAAGTAAGGAGGACAAGAGAGAGAAAATTTACAGGAAATCTACAGTTGAAATTAATCCTACTTTTCAAGCATTTAAAGGCCACGATTTATCCTTGTGGATACATATTCTAAGAAACTAATGAA
Organism: Warburgia ugandensis; assembly: GCA_035236585.1. Lineage (NCBI taxonomy): Eukaryota > Viridiplantae > Streptophyta > Magnoliopsida > Canellales > Canellaceae > Warburgia > Warburgia ugandensis. Next base: position 44,688,261 of record CP141128.1, read on the forward strand.
TACACAATCAAGCAAGGATAGACTAATGAGAAGTTACACTTTAATGAAGATTAGACTGAGAGCTTATTGGTGGAGAATTTTTTTGTGGGCTACCTACATATTTTCAAGGAAGAAAAACATCCAAGTTCAAAGGAGGAGACGTCCCACCTTGGTTAAATCCTATTGGATGCAGAGAATTATGGTGGGTTGGGAGAAAAAGAAGGAAAACCAGGTACAAAAATCTCAGTGGAATCTAAGCCATCTACTCTAAGCACCTCGATCTAACAGTGAAGAGTAAAGAAGCCCTTAAAGAAGATCTCTTTGTATAAGAACATACTAGTGAGGTTGATCCCACAAGGAATTTCACAGATTTGCAATGGGTTGGATTTTATTTAGGGAACTTAGCCTTATCCAATGAGAGAAGAATTGATGATTAAACTAGGAAACTAAACAAAATGGGAAACATGCTTAAATTATAGCTAAAGAAAACTTTCTAAAAATAAAGATATTCATTGAAATTAGAAATTTTCCTAACTAACATGCATTCAATTAAAGGAAACTACTAAAATTAGAAAATTTTCTAATTTAATAATTTTCTAAATAAGAAACTTTCTAAAAATAAAACTTCCTAAATTTCACAAAGGTAACTTTATAAACCTAAAAAATGAAAACAACTACATTAACTACTACTAAAGAAGATCTATAACTAAATTAACCAAAGATTAAAGATGAAAGGGACTTAGTACCATGTGCATGGTTCTAGGACCAAAGTGGCTCAATTTGATGTATTTAAAGTGATTGATCATGCAAAATAATATGAAATATAATAAACAACATGAAAATCTAAATGGGTACATAAGGATTTAAGCAGAAACAATGTTTAGGTATCTAGAATTAAGCCATAAAGTTATGGGAAAATAGTTTCCAGATTTCAGTACTTGAGACCATTCAACAAATCTAGAATTAGAGAGTCATTGAAACCATAACTTACATGTAAGGAAACAACCCAGATCTTAAGTACATCAATGAAATAACAAATCCATAACAAGAATTCTCACATAACTTTATCGAATCACATCCAAATTACATAAAAAACTAGATGCATAATACATGTTCTATTGCTGAAAATTGCATCTAATTCTTAAGCATGAAATCCTATCTAAAAAATACCAATAATGAATCTAATGCTCATAAAATAAAGTATTATAACATGAAAAGAAAACCTATAAAGGAATTCAAGTGAAAATAAAGCTAAGTGGGTGAACTAACTAAGGAAAAACTACCCAAAACTATGGGAAAAGATTGTAGAAAAAGTGTAATTTAAGTCCAGAAATGAAGGATTTAAGCTAGATATTCTCTTAGACATCAATAATAGAGAATAATTAATTGAATTTTAATTGAATAAAAAAATAAAAATAAAGAATTGAAGCAAGAAAAGAAAGGCTTGAGGAGTGGAAAAATAGCATGGGCTTTAAGGAACAAAATAATGAAAACTAAAACCAATAAAACTAAAGCAAAACAACTAAGTTAATAACCTGAATTGGAGAGAAAACAAGCAAGAAAATAATAAGAAGATTAAAGTAAAGGAGCACCAAAGAAGTCCCAAATCCAAAGCTCCAAAATATCCCAAGCTAGAGTGCTGCTTTCATGGTTGTCTCACCCAACCTTTACTTGAAAAATTTGTATGAACCATGGTGGTATATATAGATGAGTGGGTTCCTAACATAGGAAAGGGTGAATCCATGAGGAAATTTTCTCTAGGGTTAGGGTATTGAATGTGGAAGGTCAATAGGACAAAATTTAGGTAGGAATGATGTCATAAAGATGACATAAGTGAGTGGAATAAATATGAGCTAGTTGGTTTCTAAATTGGAAAGGGAGGTGGGGAGTGTCCTTTTTCATGAAGAAAAAAGCTCCCCTCCACCCTCCTTATTGAATAGTTAGATGAGAGGATGAGATGGGGAATGAAAAGTGGTGGAAAATTCTAAGTAAGATCTAGGGTTTGGATGGTTTTGAATTGACTTGGACTTAGGGTTTCCATTGTTGGAAACCACATGACTTTAAGCACTTCAACAAGGGCGAGGCTTCACTTTTAGAGGTGGTACCTCCCTCCTTAATGTAAATTTCGTGTAACCTTAGGATAGAGGATTGATTAAGGGTGAGAAATGGATTCAAAATGTAGAGTTCTCTCTCTTGATGGGTCCCTTAATTCATTATCATCATACCTTCTAGAATTCTCTCAAAATCCCTTAAAATTCACACTTTTAAATTGATTCTCCAATCCTATGGCTCGATGTGGTACTCCTCATGGTTTGATGGATCACTTTGATGGCTCATTTCTTGGTGGCTTAAGTAACTTCATTGCTTGGCTTCAAGGCTTGAGTAGCTCATGTAGCTTATGACCATTTTTCATGTCTTCAATGGCTAAGTGGCTTGAATAGCTCCCATGCAAAGGTGGTGGAAATGGATGTTTTTATGCAAGGATCATTTGAATTACATTTTCTTTCTATAGAAAGAGTAAAAAACCTAATTAATGTACATACTTACTCACACACCCACATGCACACACACACATTTTCTATTGCTTCCATTCACTTCAAACGCCCACTTTCGTCTTCCTCTTTTTACATGCATATCATTGTTCTTATTCTAGGTTCTTTTTTTTTATAAATATGATTTGGGAATAAAGGAGAAGGAAAGAAGCTTTGTCACCTTCTATGGCAGCAAGGAGTCTTTCCAATCCTAGATTAATGGTTGAGAGGAAAATAAAATCCTAAGATAAATTCACCTAAATTCTTAACTAGAATCTTCATATCTCCTTCACCATCTCCTATGGCTAGAATTTAGAGAGTCCTAAACAAGGGCCACTATCTTCAATTTTTCTTTTTATTCTATTTCAATCTTAAGGTAGGAAGCCTCCTCCATGGCTGTCCCTAGCTTAAGATGAATGACCTCTTATTCTCTCTTGCCTATCTCCATGAAAGCTACCCTATTTTCTAAGGGTATATAGCTATAAAGATGGATTTTTTTTATTTTTTATTTTTTTACATTCATTACATCTTTTCTTTTGCATCTTATATGGGTGGTGATCTTTCAGGAAAGGTACTAGGTGCCTCTTTTCTTGGCTGCCCTAAGACTTCATTCTTAAGGATCTATTGAAAGGATTTGACTATTGGATTGTGTCATGTTGAGCTAAGGAGACAAGAAAAGCTTAGTGGTATAGTATAATATGGGTTGAAGAGAAGCCTACAATCTCCTATTGAGTTCCACAACAAGAGACCCCCATAGAGGAATTCAAGCCTAAGTTGAAGACATTTAATTGCTTTGATTTCTTTTACTTTGTTTAAGTACTTCTTATTTGCTTATTTAACACTTCGATGTAATTGTTCAATCAATGAAATTTTGTTTCAATTCTTAGATAGTTTATTTTCTTAGTTAGTTAACTTGTTTTACTTTTGTTGTTAGTTATTTGTTTATTTCTTTGTTTACCTCTTAATTAGTTCCTTACGTTATTTGTTCTACTTTGCTTATTTAATTTTGCTTATTAGCTTCTTTACTTTCATTGGCTTGACTAGGTTAAAGTAGAAATAATCCAAATGTTAATATACACTTCTTAAAAGAGTCCTCAAGGGATCAACTTGTATTTTCCACTATACTTCAATAAAACTGTGCACTTGTGGTAATTATTAAAGCACATCTTGGTGCACTGTTAGGTATACAATGATATCAATGTAGGATGGTCAAAAGATTGTCTCTAGTTCACATAGAGTTGCCACTAGATGGTTTAGGATTTTTTGTAATTTTGAAGTATTCACCACCTTCTTGCACAAAGCATTGAAGAAGTAGCAGAATTTTATAATAGATCTTCTAACTTTATCCAGTAGTAAAGAAATATTGTTATAAGCAAGAGTTGTTGCATCAGTGCATGACAACCATGCGACTTCTCTCCTAATAGGTTTGAGCTCTTCACTGGAGAAAATGTTTTCAATTGTTAAAGAGTAGCTATCTAGGAGTTTGAGCTTCGATAGGGCTTTACACACTATTCTTCTTTCTTCTCTATTGGGTGTACAATTTGCTTTAGGAAAGTATGTTTCTCCATTGCCCCTATTTAGTGGGTGCAACCTTCTCTTCCGACTCATCTTCATAAGATCTAAATAAGTTGTAAGTCTATCCTTTATTTTTGTTGGCATGTCAAGGAAGGTAGCAGTCAAGTTTTTACACACATTCTTCTCAGTGTATATGATGTCAAGCACATGGTGCAAATGCCAAGATTTCTAGTACACAAGTTCAAATAATGTTGACTTCTTCATCATATAACTTTTTGAGTTGTTGTCACCTATATGTTTAGCTGCTTTTTTCTTTGCCTCTTGTTGTCCTATAAACATTTTTTTTATATGTCCTTCTCTACATTATTGTTAAATTTCCCCTTGTTAAAACAGTATGGGTGGTCTCTATGCAACCATCTTCTTGACAAAGGAATGTCATTTCTTTGCCATATTTAAGTTGTATGGAGCATGTTTGGTCACTGAGTATAGGACATGCATTATATCCTTTCACGTGTATTTAGCAAAATTACCATATGCATTGAAGTTGTTTATTGTCCACAATAGTATAGCCTTCAGGCTGAATGACTCCTTTTATACTTCATAATCTCTAACCTTACATCTTAAGATGGTCAATCAACAGAGCCAAGTACACTTCAATGTCATTCTTTGGTTTTTTGGGACTCGATATTAGCATAACTAACATCATGAATTTCATATTCATGCATTGCAATAGTAGGAGGTTGTAACAAACAATTATAACATGCCAACAACTATACCTATTGCTTATAGAACCATGAGAAATAATCTCATCTACAAATATTTCATGTCATAGGTTTCTAGGTTTTTCTCCAAAATTAGACCATAAGAAGTATACGAGCTTCCACGCTGGCGTATCTACTAGATGGTGTACATAGCTAACTCTCTCCTCAGCATGCTAGACTAGTTTCTTCACTATTTTCATAATCTAAAGCATTCTTTTTGTAATAACCCCAATTTTTGTAAATTGATTGAGAAAATCAATAAAGTTTGAGTTTTTAGAAATTTTGGGCTAGAAAATTATGTTATTGAAAATTTCTTAAAACATTATTTAAAACTTAGACATTATGAACGTACTCAAAAATTCGATCGAAATGACACAAGTATGTTCAATTTCGAGTTAAAATGAAAAATCTCTAATTTTCTTCATTTTAGGAATAAAAGGGTAAAATGGTAATTGTACCCATAACTAAGATATAAGAAATAAATATTTATAATGAACTCAAAAATACATTTCTAACGCCACTTAGTACGCTCAATTCTGAGTTCAGGAGAATAAAACGAATTTTTCTTCATAAAGGGCAAAATGGTCCTTTTACACCCCATGGGGCACACAAACAAATCCAACACCCAAAAAACATGTAATGAGTGGTCAAATCACTACCATATTCTAGTGGAGAAGGAGGTGCTGGTGGAGGATCCAATGTTAATTTAATATTTAAAACAATTAAAACATAATTATTACATGTAATTATGAAAAATGCAAAACACCATAAATACCCCTCCAAAAATCTTCATTAAAATTCCCATGAAATCATCTTGCTTAATATAAAAAACTAGGTCTAGTTTCCTTTCTGAAATTCCAAAATCTCCCTTCTTGTACTTTCTCTCTCCTCTCTCTAATTGGAATAAGAGACCTAATTTCAATTAGGAACTTTGATTTAAGTTGAAAATCACAAATCCTACCATCCATACAATCCTAGACTACCTTATCTACAAAACCCCCAAATCAATTTCAAGATCCAATGGTGCAGTCAACACCAAAATCACAAAATAAGGGACTATCAGGCTATCTTATCATCAAAGGGTATTTATTTCAAATTGGGCTTCAAATCTACATTTTTTCTCCATTTAGGTAGGTGGAATCACTTCTTATGCTTATTTTAAGTTTTTTTATTTAATTTTTAATTTCTCTATTGGGTGTACAATTTGCTTTAGGAAAGTATGTTTCTCCATTGCCCCTATTTAGTGGGTGCAACCTTCTCTTCCGACTCATCTTCATAAGATCTAAATAAGTTGTAAGTCTATCCTTTATTTTTGTTGGCATGTCAAGGAAGGTAGCAGTCAAGTTTTTACACACATTCTTCTCAGTGTATATGATGTCAAGCACATGGTGCAAATGCCAAGATTTCTAGTACACAAGTTCAAATAATGTTGACTTCTTCATCATATAACCTTTTGAGTTGTTGTCACCTATATGTTTAGCTGCTTTTTTCTTTGCCTCTTGTTGTCCTATAAACATTTTTTTTATATGTCCTTCTCTACATTATTGTTAAATTTCCCCTTGTTAAAACAGTATGGGTGGTCTCTATGCAACCATCTTCTTGACAAAGGAATGTCATTTCTTTGCCATATTTAAGTTGTATGGAGCATGTTTGGTCACTACAGATAGGACATGCATTATATCCTTTCACGTGTATTTAGCAAAATTACCATATGCATTGAAGTTGTTTATTGTCCACAATAGTATAGCCTTCAGGCTGAATGACTCCTTTTATACTTCATAATCTCTAACCTTACATCTTAAGATGGTCAATCAACAGAGCCAAGTACACTTCAATGTCATTCTTTGGTTTTTTGGAACTCGATATTAGCATAACTAACATCATGAATTTCATATTCATGCATTGCAATAGTAGGAGGTTGTAACAAACAATTATAACATGCCAACAACTATACCTATTGCTTATAGAACCATGAGAAATAATCTCATCTACAAATATTTCATGTCATAGGTTTCTAGGTTTTTCTCCAAAATTAGACCATAAGAAGTATACGAGCTTCCACGCTGGCGTATCTACTAGATGGTGTACATAGCTAACTCTCTCCTCAGCATGCTAGACTAGTTTCTTCACTATTTTCATAATCTAAAGCATTCTTTTTGTAATAACCCCAATTTTTGTAAATTGATTGAGAAAATCAATAAAGTTTGAGTTTTTAGAAATTTTGGGCTAGAAAATTATGTTATTGAAAATTTCTTAAAACATTATTTAAAACTTAGACATTATGAACGTACTCAAAAATTCGATCGAAATGACACAAGTATGTTCAATTTCGAGTTAAAATGAAAAATCTCTAATTTTCTTCATTTTAGGAATAAAAGGGTAAAATGGTAATTGTACCCATAACTAAGATATAAGAAATAAATATTTATAATGAACTCAAAAATACATTTCTAACGCCACTTAGTACGCTCAATTCTGAGTTCAGGAGAATAAAACGAATTTTTCTTCATAAAGGGCAAAATGGTCCTTTTACACCCCATGGGGCACACAAACAAATCCAACACCCAAAAAACATGTAATGAGTGGTCAAATCACTACCATATTCTAGTGGAGAAGGAGGTGATAGTGGAGGATCCAATGTTAATTTAATATTTAAAACAATTAAAACATAATTATTACATGTAATTATGAAAAATGCAAAACACCATAAATACCCCTCCAAAAATCTTCATTAAAATTCCCATGAAATCATCTTGCTTAATATAAAAAACTAGGTCTAGTTTCCTTTCTGAAATTCCAAAATCTCCCTTCTTGTACTTTCTCTCTCCTCTCTAATTGGAATAAGAGACCTAATTTCAATTAGGAACTTTGATTTAAGTTGAAAATCACAAATCCTACCATCCATACAATCCTAGACTACCTTATCTACAAAACCCCCAAATCAATTTCAAGATCCAATGGTGCAGTCAACACCAAAATCACAAAATAAGGGACTATCAGGCTATCTTATCATCAAAGGGTATTTATTTCAAATTGGGCTTCAAATCTACATTTTTTCTCCATTTAGGTAGGTGGAATCACTTCTTATGCTTATTTTAAGTTTTTTTATTTAATTTTTAATTTCTCTATTGGGTGTACAATTTGCTTTAGGAAAGTATGTTTCTCCATTGCCCCTATTTAGTGGGTGCAACCTTCTCTTCCGACTCATCTTCATAAGATCTAAATAAGTTGTAAGTCTATCCTTTATTTTTGTTGGCATGTCAAGGAAGGTAGCAGTCAAGTTTTTACACACATTCTTCTCAGCGTATATGATGTCAAGCACATGGTGCAAATGCCAAGATTTCTAGTACACAAGTTCAAATAATGTTGACTTCTTCATCATATAACTTTTTGAGTTGTTGTCACCTATATGTTTAGCTGCTTTTTTCTTTGCCTCTTGTTGTCCTATAAACATTTTTTTTATATGTCCTTCTCTACATTATTGTTAAATTTCCCCTTGTTAAAACAGTATGGGTGGTCTCTATGCAACCATCTTCTTGACAAAGGAATGTCATTTCTTTGCCATATTTAAGTTGTATGGAGCATGTTTGGTCACTACAGATAGGACATGCATTATATCCTTTCACGTGTATTTAGCAAAATTACCATATGCGTTGAAGTTGTTTATTGTCCACAATAGTATAGCCTTCAGGCTGAATGACTCCTTTTATACTTCATAATCTCTAACCTTACATCTTAAGATGGTCAATCAACAGAGCCAAGTACACTTCAATGTCATTCTTTGGTTTTTTGGGACTCGATATTAGCATAACTAACATCATGAATTTCATATTCATGCATTGCAATAGTAGGAGGTTGTAACAAACAATTATAACATGCCAACAACTATACCTATTGCTTATAGAACCATGAGAAATAATCTCATCTACAAATATTTCATGTCATAGGTTTCTAGGTTTTTCTCCAAAATTAGACCATAAGAAGTATACGAGCTTCCACGCTGGCGTATCTACTAGATGGTGTACATAGCCAACTCTCTCCTCAGCATGCTAGACTAGTTTCTTCACTATTTTCATACTCTAAAGCATTCTTTTTGTAATAACCCCAATTTTTGTAAATTGATTGAGAAAATCAATAAAGTTTGAGTTTTTAGAAATTTTGGGCTAGAAAATTATGTTATTGAAAATTTCTTAAAACATTATTTAAAACTTAGACATTATGAACGTACTCAAAAATTCGATCGAAATGACACTAAGTATGTTCAATTTCGAGTTAAAATGAAAAATCTCTAATTTTCTTCATTTTAGGAATAAAAGGGTAAAATGGTAATTGTACCCATAACTAAGATATAAGAAATAAATATTTATAATGAACTCAAAAATACATTTCTAACGCCACTTAGTACGCTCAATTCTGTGTTCAGGAGAATAAAACGAATTTTTCTTCATAAAGGGCAAAATGGTCCTTTTACACCCCATGGGGCACACAAACAAATCCAACACCCAAAAAACATGTAATGAGTGGTCAAATCACTACCATATTCTAGTGGAGAAGGAGGTGCTGGTGGAGGATCCAATGTTAATTTAATATTTAAAACAATTAAAACATAATTATTACATGTAATTATGAAAAATGCAAAACACCATAAATACCCCTCCAAAAATGTTCATTAAAATTCCCATGAAATCATCTTGCTTAATATAAAAAACTAGGTCTAGTTTCCTTTCTGAAATTCCAAAATCTCCCTTCTTGTACTTTCTCTCTCCTCTCTCTAATTGGAATAAGAGACCTAATTTCAATTAGGAACTTTGATTTAAGTTGAAAATCACAAATCCTACCATCCATACAATCCTAGACTACCTTATCTACAAAACCCCCAAATCAATTTCAAGATCCAATGGTGCAGTCAACACCAAAATCACAAAACAAGGGACTATCAGGCTATCTTATCATCAAAGGGTATTTATTTCAAATTGGGCTTCAAATCTACATTTTTTCTCCATTTAGGTAGGTGGAATCACTTCTTATGCTTATTTTAAGTTTTTTTATTTAATTTTTAATTTCTGTAATTAGTTTTAGTTTAAAATTTGTAAAAATAAAGTACGGACCAAAACCCTTCAATTCTGGATAATGGAGGCTCAGATGGAAAATTTGAGCCATCCATTCAATCTAAAAGTGTCCAAAACCCCTAGGCTAGAATTTAGAAGAATTTTTATTAAGTTTTGAGTCCTTAATTGTAAAGGGATTGATTGGACGTTGTCCCTTAGGGACGATCGTGCGATAGTGCTGGTCATGGGGGAGGCACGTGATTAGTGCGTCTCGATGATGGGCGCGCAGTGACTGCTCCACCTGATTGATCTATGCCATCCATTTCCATGGGCCTAGATCAAATCTGGACCCTAGGAATGACTGTGAACTTCATAGTTCAATTGTGGAGTTATCTGAACTCCAAATTGAGATCGAAAAGAAGCTATGGAAAGCTTATAACTTTTATTTTCTTCTGAAATCATAATAGTTAGAAAATTCTTCATGAAACTTTCTGTGTTTAAGAATTAAGCTTCTAATTTTCATGATCTTCAAGATCTAAGATGATCAAATATTGGGGATTTGATTTACTGATAATATAGCGTTGAAATAAAGTGATATCCATTACTTATTTGGATAGCTTTAAGATAAATTGAGGGACCTACCCTTTATGGTAGAAAAACCATAAAAATACTAAGGGACCCACTTGATCAATAAGATCAAGTATGATTAGACCCTTGCGATGGATTGAATGAATGATATTATGATAGAATCCATTGAGACCATGGATTGAATATGACAAAAACAAAGGGATATGATCTTGGGCCTTAATGGAGTAAAAGCCCTAAAATTAATTAAAACCCTTGATTTAAAAGGAAAAGACCTAATATCTAATAATTGGATCATAAGTAAAATCTTTAATAATGAGAAGTGGGTTAGCTTGAGTAATGCATTGATTTCATTTCATTTATTTCATGAACATAGGATCCATGATAGATTATTTTAGTGTAACTTCATTTCAAATGTCCATAAAATTATTCATGAATGACGAATTGTAACTTAGGACCATGTTGGTATAATTTCATGCAATTGTAACTTAGGACCATGCTAGGATTTCATGTTAGATTAGACTATGGTATGAGATGGTACCTTAGGTCCATGATAGTTTAATTCGAGTTTATTAGATAAAATACATTAGTTAGAAATCATGCTAGTGTAATCTTAAGTGCCTTGTACCATGATCATTAGGTTGTCCAATTATGTAGTTTTATGCTTTAAAGTTATAATTCATTTATGATTAAATTTTATTAGTAGATTTAATTGTTAAAGTAGTTATAAGATAAAGAGCATAAAACACCAGAAATGGAATCTAATGAGAAAGTAGAGTTTCATGACACAAATAAGAGTGAATTATTTGACTTAGACTTAATTAGTAAGGGCTATAGTTAGTAGGACAATATAAGGATTTTCAAATCCTTGGTCCAAACAAGGAGAATAATAAACCCCATGAATGACATTTTAAATGTTCATGGATTTAATTAAAATAAATTAGAAAGAGTACTTAGGGTTAACATGCTCATAGGAACCTTATGAAAGGTTGAGCTAAGGTCACTCTAGTGAATGTTGAACATGGTGGTTAAGTGGGTTTTCTAATAGAGCCTCACTCTTCCCCTACCTTTTGTTGACATTTGTGAGGCCTAAATAGCTCCTTACATGAGGATTGAAGTAATAACTTTGTGTTCACCCATTCAGCTAGTAAGTCTTAGCCAATTGGAAATAAGAGGAGTAGTCTAAACTTAGGTTGAAATAAGTTATCTTCAACTAGTAAAACATCAACTAATTGAATAATAATAATAATAATAATAATAAGAGCATAAAAGGTTAGCAAATTATCTAATCTTAATAAAAATTATAAGTAAGATAAGGATGATCGAACAAGATCCATTGGATCTAGAATGAACATGAACAATAAAAAGAAATAAACACGTCTTGATGATGATATATGTGTGTGTGTGCGTGTGTGTGTATTGCTTGTAAATAGAATAGAAGATCTCAAATCAAATACAAGATTTGAACCTTTGATCAAATATGATTCAAGGAAGAGAACCAGGATCATCCTCCTTAGGGATGATTAAACATCTAAACTTAGATCAAAGGAGAACTAGATTATAGAAGATCTAAGTTCTTGAACTTTATCAACAAGTATAAATTGTTTATCAAAGGATCTATGAAAGATCAAGATCAAATAAAGGAATACACAAAGACTTAGAATAGAAAATACTTAGATATGAAAGATTAGAAGATCATTCTAATCATTAGATCTATTGATTAATAGGATAAACACTATCTGAGGAAGATAGATCATGATAGGACAAAAGATCTAGATCCTTTATATCAAAGGACAAGATTAGACAAAGAATATATATAGGATTATTCAAATTGTATATGTGTAACACCCGAGCAATTTACGCTATTTTTAACAAAAATTGGACATTTTATGGGAAATAAACTGTGTTAAATGTTTCACTTTATTTAAAATAGTATATGAAGGAAATTCTGAGGAAACTTGGTACCATTAGATTCTACTCGAAAAATGGAATCCAACGCCGCAAAGAACGCCGAAAACAGAGTTCGTATGAAGAAGCTACGGCCATTTAAAGATCAGGGGTATTTTTGTAAATTATACAGAAAACGAAAAAGGCAGAAAACACAGGGGGCCATTTTGATAACGGCACCCATCGTCTTCTTCCTCTAGATTTCTCTAGAAACCTTAGTTTTCAGAGAAATCTGCCACCGCCAATGGCGGCACTGCCATTGGCAACACCGCCATAGCAGGGCTATAAAAAGCCCCATCTCCCCCTCTCCAAAAACATGATTTTTCAGTCATTTAGGACTGGGGTTTCCAGCAAAAATCAGAAACTGAGTTCCCTGAGTTTTTCCAGCAACGGCCAGGTTGATTCAGGCTGGCCATTCCTGACTCCCCATTGCCCTCTCTTCTTTTTTTCCGGCCCTGCACGACATTGGGAGTTTCTCTTCACGATTTCCGATGACGGAGGGTTCCAGAACAGGAATGGAGGTATACCACTGGTGATAGATGCTCCTTAGGCTACCTAGGTAAGCCATTTTCCCCTTCTTTCTCTCCGTTTCACTTCCCCAAGTTAGATCCAGGCCAGATCCAGTGTTTTCAGGCCAGAAATCGCAGGACCCAGGATCGGACCAACGAAGGAGACGATCCTGGGCATGGTGCATGATGCACACCCGACTGAGCCCATGGACGGACCCCAGGAACGTAACTGTGTACGGGGGCTCGCGACTGTGTATGGGTGTGGCCTCGGTGCGTCTCAAGCACAGTCTTGGTTCGACCGGGAAGCATGGTCGGCCCAGGAGCCAAGGCGCATTTCGCCTATGCCAAAGGCATGTTCGTGCGATGCCATCCAAGACGTGCGTCATAGCGCATCGCTTGGACATGCATGTGCGCGTGCGAACACTATCCCTGGTGCGGCCTTCGGGTGCGCGTACGACATGGGGCACGAGTCCTGGCTCGACTAGGATGCACGAGGTGCCCTGGGAGATGAGATGCGCCATGTTACACCAAAGGTGTGTTCGTGCGATGCCATCCAGGATGCACGTCATAGCGCGTCGCTTGAGCTTGCATGTGCGCGTGCAAAAGCGGGCCCTAGCACTGCCTTTCGGTGAATACGCACATGAGGCAGTTGCAGTTCAACCAAGATGCACGGGTGTCCTGGGAACTGGGACACGTAGACCTAACGAGACTATAAAGATAGGATTAGAGGATAATTTATAGAGTTAGCCATGGAATAGTAGATCCACATCATAGGATCCAGCCTGACAATGAATTAGGCAAGGACCCATGGACCCTAAAAGCCAAATCTAACGATCTAATGTCTAAATAGATTGAAATTAATAAGGACTCCTTATATTCATTCATACCCAGGAGTTTATAAATGAGACCCAGGGACGGGTTGAGTGATAAAGGATGCGACTTCAGGAGACTTTGACGTAGGTGCTCTATCGCTACTAGACTTTTTAAAAGAGCCATGATTGTTTTGAGAATGCATGTTTTAAGTATAAGTATATTACTTGTTTATCATGACTTATTTTATGACTTGTTTAGCATATAAATGAATTCAGCATGCATATGATAAATACATTATGCATAGACATGTTTTGCAAACAATTGCATATATTGCATGATTTGTGAGGATTGAGTTATTGAAAAATTACATGTCCTTAAGGGTTACCAAAAGACCCTGGGTAGGCAATTGTGAGGGCCAGGCAGTTGTGAGGGACCCAAAGAGGACAGGTTTTGAAAGAGAGGTTTTTGCTTGTTTGATCGTATATGATTTGTGCTAGTAAGCTCGTGGGCGCTATGCCGAGAGGTTTGGGTTGGCCTCCAGCCTCTACCACTATTAGGTGGATGGGTACCACGCCCAAGAAGGGCATGTCCCTACATCAACTGCATGTGGTACAGGGGGCTACCACTGGTGTCACGGCACTGGGTCGAAGTGTCATATGTCCCGTGGAGGCATATGACCCTATGTCCCTAGGTACCCGGGGACCACACGACGGCGAGGTCGTGGGCATAGTTGGGCCCTATGGTTTCGTGGACTTACTTGCATTGCATATGGCATGACATGAGGTTGGTCGACCATACCATACCAGATATCCATGAGTTGGATTCATTTGAGCATCTTATGCATATCATTATGTTTATGATATATATGATACTTTCGACTTGGATTATGCGATTCTGTAGTCGTCAGTATTCCAATTCGACAATGGTCTTTAATATCGATATTGAACATGGTTGTTCGAACATGCACATGTTTTAAAGAGCATATGATTTTAAACATAGCATGCATTGCAAAACTAGTAGTGATAGACTCCTACTGAGTATAGTATATACTCACCCTATCCTTAACATTTTTCAAGATAGTTCCAGTCACAAATAGAAGACACCTCAGGAGATATTAGTGCTACGAACAAGTGAATCAAATAGGAGACAATTATACATGTAAGTAAACTCTCTACCCTTTGGTCATGTATTTAAATTTATTTACAGTTGGATTGTGTGCTGTGACTGAATAGACCTGGGGAAAAACATTTATGATATCTGAAGTTTTTCAAAAACTACTTTGATTGTTATGAAAGCAAATGACACTTGGGGTTTTCAAAATGAGTTTAAAATAAAAGGTTTTCCGCTGCATTGCATGGTTTTTATAAAATGGTTTTCAAATAGGGATGCATCTCGCCTTAGGAAATTTAGATCTTGCATTTAAAAATGCATGGGAAAACCCTTGATCGTGATAGTTGGTATCAGAGCTAGGTTTTATCCTTTCACAGCCAGTCCGGCATGTCCAAGGGTCATAGACAATAGAGAAAATCAAGAAGATGTAGTATAAATAGAAGTAGTAGAGATGACTACTTCTATTTGAGGATCACAATATTAATGCTCAAGGCATTTCACGATAAACCAATAGGTGAAAAAGGAGATGGGTCTAGCAAATACTTAGATATTGGATGGCTTAAATCTTATCAATAAGGATTGTTGTGTAGTGCAAATATAAAAACTCATATATGGACCATATTATGAGAATGATGAATGAGGACGATAGTGAACTTGTTAATAGATAGTTCTGACCTACAATAAAGTAATCTTATCAAAGGTGAGAAAATCAAAGTGGCAACTGAGATAGGAGAAAAAAATAAGAAGTGATCTAAACCAATGTGAAAGATTTTTCAAACCTTAATGGTTACCATGACAAGGTGAAGAAATTACTTTGAGTCTGAAAAATACTACTGACTTGGATTGAAAAGAAAGGTAGATAAGTACCGATCACTTTAGAGACCGTTGAGTTTATGACATAGATATATCTGGAAAGAGATCAATGGGTAATCAAATAAAGTCTTTCTATGTCTAAGACGATGTTTTATGCTTACCTAGAGGTTGTTAAAAGTGTTGATTTAATAGTTTCAGCACAATTTGATATAATTGCTATTGAATGAGAATTATTGCTATAAGCTAAGTATGAGGGAACACTTGAAAATCACTACTTATGAGGATACCTCTTAACAATACAGACTGCATGGTTGACGATAAAGCCTTGATAAAAGATTGAACAATATATTGACATAGGGAATAGAAGGAGAAAAGGTGAGATGGCTAGTACACTATAAGGTGAAGATTTAATGTTACGTTGCCTTTAGACCAATAGTTAGTTGTTATGAGCATATACCAAGTACGAAAAATCAATTGAAGGAATTTCCTAAGGACTAACCCTACTGGATTGAGTAAAGAACTTTTGGACTGAAAGGTTACGAAGAAAACCATCAAGCAAGGAAATGATAAAGAGGATGATGACAAAGGATTCAACCATGACCTAGTAAGGGTACTCGGTTATGAATAAGAGACCTTTTGCTTTGCATAAATGGGAACATTATTGAAAATCCTAATGACAAATTGATGTGAATAGTGAGATAAGCCTCTGGACGAGAACATTTGACCCATGATGATGAATCGACTTGAGTTTGGATAAAATCTTCACGGAGAAAAGCGTTTAATGAATTCAATAGTTATGAAATTGGATATAGAGTTAGGACATTTTACTTTCAATATATGATAAGGTCCTCGATGGAAGATGCTACTAATTGGTTTTCATGATTTTATGTAACTTTGGTCGAGGAATCAAGTCACATATGGAAAACAACAGATAGTTGAAATTCGAAATTTATCAACGGGTTTGGCTGTAGAGCACATGATACCATATCAATTATTGAAGTATCTTGGGGACAAATATAATAGATAAGAAGCAAAGTTAGACATAATAGAAAGAAGGTAATTTTTTTTGGACCCTTACTAATGACATATAACCAACCATTAGAAGGAGATATGGATGATGAAGAGATCACTAGATGAAAGACAAGAAGAAAAAAGGATTATCCTATGATATTCAAAATAGGAGAAATAATCATATGATCTTAAAGAAGTATGGAGTAATTTATACATGAATAAAGAAGCATGATCTTACGAGGAGACTATCCTGTACACGATGAGAAAAGTATAGGCATCAAAGGATTTCGAGATGGATGAATTATCGCTAGAAACCGGTATTGTTAAACTGGCACGTATGGGAGTATGCATCAGAGTACGCAGTGAAAGGAGCCCTTATAGGTAAGGCCTTGTAGAAGGAATAATAAAAATGGTAAATTGAGGTTGAGCCTAAATATGATTCCTAATAGGAGAATGCATTCACCAAGAAGTTATCTAAAAGACAAAATACCTTGAAGATGATAATTTATGGAATTTCGAGGATGAAATTCTTTTAAGGGGGTAATAATTTAACACCCGAGCAATTTACGCTATTTTTAACAAAAATTGGACATTTTATGGGAAATAAACTGTGTTAAATGTTTCACTTTATTTAAAATAGTAAACAAAGGAAATTCTGAGGAAACTTGGTACCATTAGATTCTACTCGAAAAATGGAATCCAACACTTCAAAGAACTCCGAAAACAGAGTTCGTATGAAGAAGTTACGACTGTTTAAAGATCTGGGGTATTTTTGTAAATTATACAGAAAACGAAAAAGGCAGAAAACACAGGGGGCTGTTTTGATAACAGCACCCATTGTCTTCTTCCTCTAGATTTCTCCAGAAACCCTGGTTTCCAAAGAAATCTGCCACTGCCAATGGAGGCATCGCCATTGGCAGCACCGCCATAGCAGGGCTATAAAAAGCCCCATCTCCCCCTCTCCAAAAACGTGATTTTTCAGTCATTTAGGACTGGGGTTTCTGTCAAAAATCAGAAACCCAGTTCCCTGAGTTTTTCCAGCAACAACCAGGCTGAGTTAGGCCGGCCATTCCCGACTCCCCATTCCCCTCTCTTCTCTTTTTCCGGCCCTGCATGACATTGGGAGTTTCTCTTCACGATTTCCGGCGACGGAGGGTTCCAAAACAGGAACGGAGGTCTACCACTGGCGATAGATGCTCCCTAGGCTACTCAGGTAAGCCGTTTTCCCCTTCTTTCTCTCCATTTCACTTCCCCAAGTTAGATCTAGGCCAGATCTAGCGTTTTTCTGCCAGAAATCGTAGGACCTAGGATCGGACCAACGAAGGAGATGATCCTGGGCATGGTGCGTGATGCACACCCGACTGAGCCCATGGACGGACCCCAGGTACGCGACTGTGCACGGGGCGCGCGACTGTGTATGGCCGTGGCCTTAGTGCATCCTAGGCATAGTCCTGGTTCGACCGGGACGCATGGTTGGCTCAGGAGCCAAGGCGCATTTCACCTATGCCAAAGGCATGTTTGCGCGATGCCATTCAGGACACGCGTCATAGCACGTCGCTTGGGCATGCATGTGCGAGTACGAACACTGTCCCTGGTATGGCCATCGGGTGCGCGCGTGACATGGGGCACGGGTCCTGGCTCGACCAAGATGCACGAGGTGCGCTGGGAACTGAGACGCGCCATGTTACACCAAAGGTGTGTCCGTGCGATGCCATCCAGGATACGCGTCATAGTGCATCGCTTGAGCTTGCATGTGCGAGTGCAAAACACGATCCCTGGCACGGCCTTTGGGTGCGCACGCACGTGAGGCGGTCGCGGTTCAACCAGGATGCATGGGTGTCCTGGGAACTGGGACACGTAGACCTAACGTGACTATAAAGATAGGATTAGAGGACAATTTACAGTGTTAGCCATGGAATAGTAGATCCACATCATAGGATCCAACCTGACAATGAATTAGGCAAGGACCCATGGACCCTAAAAGGCAAATCTAACGATTTAATGTCTAAATAGATTGAAATTAATAAGGACTCCTTATATTCATTCATACCTAGGAGTTTATAAATGAGACCCAAGCACGGGTTGAGTGATAAAGGACGCGACTCCAGGAGACTTTGACGTAGGTGCTCTATCGCTACTAGACTTTTTAAAAGAGCCATGATCGTTTTGAGAATGCATGTTTTAAGTATAAGTATATAACTTGTTTAGCATGACTTATTTTATGACTTGTTTAGCATATAAATGAATTCAGCATGCATATGATAAATACATTATGCATAGACATGTTTTGCAAACAATTGCATATATTGCATGATTTGTGAACATTGAGTTCTTGAAAAATTGCATGTCCTTGGAGGTTACCAAAGGACGCTAGAGTGCCCAAAAGACACTGGGTAGGCAGTTGTGAGGGACCCAAAGAGGACAGGTTTTGAAAGAGAGGTTTTTGCTTGTTTGATCGTATATGATTTGAGCAGGTAAGCTCGTGGGCACTATGCCGAGAGGTTTGGGTTGGCCTCCAGCCTCTACCACTATTAGGTGGATGGGTACCACGCCCAAAAAGGGCACGTCCCTGCTTCTACTGCATGTGGTACAGGGGGCTACCACTAGTGTCACGGCATTGGGTCGAAGTGTCATATGTCCCGTGGAGGCATATGACCCTATGTCCCTAGGTACTCGGGGACCACACGGCGACGAGGTCGTGGGCATAGTTGGGCCCTATAGTTTCATGGACTTACTTGCATTGCATATGGCATGACATGAGGTTGGTCGACCATACCATACCAGATATCCATGAGTTGGATTCATTTGAGCATCTTATGCATATCATTATGTTTATGATATATATATGATACTTTCGACTTGGATTATGAGATTCTGTAGTCGTCAGTATTCCGATTCGACAATGGTTTTTAATAGCGATATTGAACATGGTTGTTCGAACATGCACATGTTTTAAAGAGCATATGATTTTAAACATAGCATGCATTGCAAAACTAGTAGTGATAGACTCCTACTGAGTATAGTATATACTCACCCTATCCTTAACATTTTTCAGGATAGTTCCAGTCACAAATAGAAGACGCCTCAGGAGATATTAGTGCTACGAACAAGTGAATCAAATAGGAGACAATTATACATGTAAGTAAACTCTCTACCCTTTGGACATGTATTTGTATTTATTTATAGTTGGACTGTGTGCTGTAACTGGATAGACCTGGGGAAAAACATTTATGATATCTGAAGTTTTTCAAAAACTACTTTGATTGTTATGAAAGCAAATGACACTCGGGGTTTTCAAAATGAGTTTAAAACAAAAGGTTATCTACTACATTGCATGGTTCTTATAAAATGGTTTTCAAATAGGGATGCATCTCGCCTTAGGAAATTTAGATCTTGCATTTAAAAATGCATGGGAAAACCCTTGGTCGTGACAATATGTATTGACAATATGTATGGATTTACAGACTTCATACATTAGTCAGGATCATGGAAGATCTAAACAGATGGATCACTACTTGAAGGTAGGAGGAATTTATGAATGCATCTACATAGGATGTACATGTTGAACACATGACCTTATGTTACAAGTGTAATGTTAATACTTATATTAAATCTCTTGAAACCCTTATGATTCAACCAAAAACATGTGAAATGGTTAAGTTAGAATTGAGGACTAGACTCTAAGTGAATATGGAACTAGAAGATATTCCAGCCCTAAGTATACAGACAGATGGTCTAATGTATATGAAACCTATTTTACATAGAAGCATGGAGGCTTGTGGTTTTGTTTTAACGAGGCATAAGCTTGGGGGATGCTAAAAGTTGAGTGGGGCAATTATGAGAAGGACACCACTATGAAAGTCCTATCTCCCCATATGGAGACAATGACACAATATTTTCCACCATGGTATCAGTGGAGAATAGGGCAGTTATCCAAGCGCATTAGTACAGATCAGACTGCAGCATGGTACTCCTTTGATTATTTTTCTCTATGATGCATATAAGATAAGCATAGTGAAATGCCTTATGTTTTGGCATGATGAAGTGCCAAGTAATTGTATATTACTAGTATTTTCCAAGAAGAGATATTCCCAGTATAAGACTAGCTAAAATACTAGTTTCTCATAGTGGAAAGAATTGATTGGCTTATTTGGGAATGTTATTTGACTACTTTCATAAATTTGATGGATTTATCCATGTACAGTATGTATGTATAAGGATGTAAATATATTACAAAGTAAAGAGTTAGATACATGAGGATGTTTATGAATAATGGGATTATGAAGTATTAGAATCATACTGTCAAATTATTATGCTTCTTGGATCCCCTACCAAATATAGCTTGTTGAGATATTGTACATGTTTCAATGTTTACAATATCTCAGATACAAAGAAGAAGAGTTAGGAGCTCAAAACTGTAGAAGACTTGAAGAGAATAATCATCAAGGTATACCCCTTGAAGACATGTATTTTGTTTTGTTGAGAGTATTGTATTGTAATGAGAGTTTCATTGTATGGTAAGCTTTGAGTTTTGGATTATGTAATTTGGACATGTATTGTAATGGATTTGGGTTATATTGTGAACCACTGGATGGATTCTAGAATTTAATAAAAATATACTCCTTCAATGGAATTTTATCTTGTACAAAAATTTTACTTATGTTATGTATGAAGTGATGACTTGGGTTTTTCAAAACAAGTTATAAAGAAAAGAATTTTTGCTGCTTTGTTTTGCAAATTTTTTTTACCACTAAGAGCCCTGCCTTTGAAAATGTACTACAAAATGTGTTCCAAAAACTTAGGTCGTCACACTTTTAAACCTTGAAATAAAAGGGGAAATATCATAGGATCTTTATAGGCACATGTTTCATCTGCTCAATTGAATTCTTTTTCAACTTCCATCTTGACTGTCACAAGTTGGGCATATAGTTTTATCCTTTTGTTGCTTCCTGTACAATATATAGTCATTGAGCAAGCATGTATCTTCTCACACTTCAACCCTAGTGCAGTTAAGGTCTCATTTGACTTGCATATGGACCTCACTAGTAGTTGTTCTCCTTCAATAGTATTTTACCCACCACTTTCAAGGCTTTTATAAAATCTTGATTTAAAATAAAAAAAACAAATATTGATTTCACATTGTAAAGTTCTACCACTTTAGATGACTTGGTATGATCTATACACTCATGGTATAATGGCTTATTGGCTTCCTCTAATGTAGTTTGGAATTATTTAGGATCATCGTAGAAGTTATCATATGCACCTCAAAACATTGGTGAAGCTATACTATCTACAATACTTCTCAATATGTCTTCAAATTTGCATCTTTCCACCCTTGTAGAGGCCCATGAGCAAGTTCTTCTCTATGCTAGATCGAAGGGTGATAGCTTTCATTGATTCCATTGAAGCATAAATGTTCTCTCAACTTGCCTTTATTTACTTTTTTCAGGTTTCCACATATTGAGTATGGACAATGTGACTACAATCACCCCTATCCTAAGTGTGAACTCTATGAATTCTTCTATTCCACTAACAATGGAAAAAACTAAATAATATGCATGCATATGGACATTTCCAATTAACAGAGTGATGCAAACAAGAAAGAACCATACACAAGAGGGAAGAACTTTAAGAAAGGAATTCTTTAACCATAATCATGCATATATATATATATATATATATATAACATGATAAATAAAAAATACTTTCATGCTTCAATCGATATCACCCAAGATATTGTAGTTCAAAGATGAAATCATATGCAATTCCAATTCGATCATGGTGTTATAGTTAAAGAAAGTAAGAATAAAAGTGCACCTAGATGAGCTTTAGGCTATGTATGTATGTAGTTTGATACATGAAGGAAGTCAAACATAGGAAATGAAGATAGTTGTAGGACATAATGTTTTATAAGCATATTTTTAAAGACCATTAACATAAAAAATATTTATAAGTTGGATTTTTAAAGATAGTTAGGGTAAATCATCTTTATAAGTAGGATTTATATAGATGGTTATCCATAGCCATTTCTTAAGTATAATTTTGAAAGATGGCTATTACTAACCATTTTCTTAAACTTAATTTTTTAAAAAGTGGCTTTGCCAAACCATTTTCTCAAACTATTCCCACAAAAAAGAAAGTTCTTCCTATGAAACTTTTTAAGATGGTTCTTGTAGAACTGTCTTCTTGAATATAATTTTTAAAGATGGTTTTTAACCAACATTGTTGATTATTTGTACAAAAATTCTTAGTTGAAAACTATCTTATATTTTTGCTTTAGAAGCTCCAATTTTATTAGTGTTCTTAAAAATAATAAATAATAAATATTTATCATTTGCCACATAATTTAACATACATAATTATTATTGTTTCTTGAGAATTATGATGCATTTTTCATAGTTTGGGAACTACTATAATATATTATTTAGCCTAGTTTTTGAATGATGAATAAGGATTCTTAGATAGTTTGTGATCTTAAAAAATACAAGCTATGCTTTAGATACTTACTAATTAAGCTACTAAAATAATTTTAATTGAGAAAATGGTTAAATTAGGAATTTTAACTCATACATCTTCCATGTCATTATTTCATCAGTGTTATATTAACATGTCATTATTAAATCAATGATACTTATATAGGAATGCTTGCACTCATCAATGTGCTAGATTCTGAATCCCTAGATTTTATAATTTGTTTGAATTTATAATTTTTAGTGTAGTTAATTTGATCATTTAATTTTCACATTGTTTGGCTAGGTTAAGATAATTGAAGTTATATTTTGTTTAATATTCTTATGTTTCAAATTGAGTCCTCATAGGATGGCCCCATATTTTCATATATATACCTTAACAGGCCTATGCACTTACGATAACTTAAAACAAGATCAAGTTCATGGCAACAAAATATTTTGTTAGATCTAAGGTTAGGTTATTGTACCACTAGTCATAGATTAAGAATCATGATTTCATTTAGAATTTAGGCATTTTTTGGTCAATAATTTATATCTGTATAGAATTAAGGTGTTTTGTATATTACTCCTAATTCCAGTGATTAATTTGATACTCACTACTCTTTTGGTCTTTCTTGGAATTCAATGAAGGATTTGGAGAATTGAGTGGTGGAGAAATTTGGTTACAACACTTATTCAATTAGGGTAATTGAACTTTCCCTTTTTTCTTTAGTGGAATTGTAGTGAGGTTAGTTGTAATTTCATTTTAAATTGCAATTCAAGGGTTGTAGTAATATAAAGTCAAGGGTGAATCATCCTTTCTTTGATGTGGAAGTTGTATGTAAATGGATTCACCCTTATATAATTAGACTTTTATCTAAGATCCCACTATAAGCACTGCTTAACTCCTTACTTTTCCTAGCTTTAGGATTTTCATTATTCTAATACACTTGCATATTTGTGTAAAAGCATAATTTCATATAGATTGTATTGATATTTACTTATTGCATAATTTATAGGATTGTCTATAGGAGAAGTACCTAACTAACAAATGATAGCCTAAGCTTAGTTATCATCATTAAGCATAGGCTATCTAGGTTACAGTGCCCTATCTCTAGAGGCGTAGATCCTTTGCATAAGTAGCATATAAGTAGCTACATTAGTTTCATGTTCCTTTGTATTCTAGGTTAGATTTGGTTGCTTCTATATTAATTATTATTTAAGAGTTTTGAATATGGATATATTTTAGCATTACATTTTAGGCTTATAGTTAGTGCATGTAAGGTTGTAGATCCTTGCATGTCAATTTACCACTTTAGATCCTGAGATCAAATGAATCTTTAGGCGAGGTTTTTGAAATCACATCCATATAGATAAACCTATAATATGAATCCAAGTAGTAGATCTTAGGATACATAGGGACCAATTTGCTCTGGTTAAATGTGGTGCACCTTCATGTATAGTGTTGCCAGCCACCACTGTATATCATTTTGAGTTAAAACAAGGAGGCATTCAATTGGTCATTCATCCATGGTCTAGATAAGGAAGACCCCTATCATCATGTCAAGGAATTTCTTAACATATCTGCCATATTTAAATACAATTTTTTTGTTTTGATGACTTGATTACATCAAGAATAGTCTCCTTCTATTTAAAATATACGGTGAAGGCATGACTTAACTCTTTAAATGTAAGCTCAGTCACTTTTAAGGAGAAATTATCCAAGAAATTTCTTAATAAATTCTTTCTTGTCCATAAGACCAATGCACTTAGGAAAAAGATTATTAATTTGCAACAAAAAGAGGATGAACATTTCTATGAATGTTTGGAATGTTGGAAGATTTATTTCTTAAGTATCCCCATCATGGTTTTTAAAAGGGCACCGAGTGCAATATTTTTATGAAGTTTTGATTCCCCCAAATTGACGTATGATTGATGATACTAGTGGAGGAGCATTCATGACCAATAGTGAGGTAGAGGAATGGAATTTCTTTGAGACATTACCTTAAAATTCCAAGCAATGTATTCTACTCAAGTGAAGAAAATTCATGACCTCTCAAAAAGAGTGGCATGTATGAGAATGGGACCACTTTAGACTTGTATGCAAAGACAAACATATAGGCACATTGTAGCATCCTTGACTTTTAAATCTTATTTTATGTAAATTTTGGTGTTCTAGAAAATGAAAATTTTATGGACATCAAGTTAGGTGTTGAAACCTTCATGTTTGAATTGTACTCAGAAAAATGAATTCCAACGACACTAAGTTTGCTGAAATCAGAGTTTGGATGAATAAGTTGAGATTTTTCTTGTAAAGGGTAATTGGTTAATTTTGTCAGAATAGGTCCCACATGTAGAATTTGAAAACCATGGGACCACATAGTCATTATCATGACTATGATTGAAATGATAACATTTTATCTAACTAGGGAATATAATTATGTAAGTCAAATGAATTTAGAAATAAAAAGTAAAAGTGAAATCATTACTTGTTAAAGGAGGGGGCCATTTTGATATTGGCACACCTCTTAAAACAAAAAATAGATGATCTGTTACCCACTTGACAAGGAGAAGAAAGAAGAAAAAGGGGAAGAAGAAGAAGGAGAAGAAGCAAAGGAAGAAGGAGAGGAAGAGGAGAAAAGGAAAGAGAGAGACAACAGGAGGGAGGTGATTGCTGTGAGAACATCTCTGATGACCAACAAATCTTAACCACAGTTCTCGTGGTGATGGTGACAAAGATGGCTAAGAAGACACAAATCGATGGGATACTTGAAGGATCTACACCATTTAAAGTGTTCCCCATCCCCAAATCTACTAAATCCCTCAAGAATAGTGAAGATCAGGTGAAAAACAACTGCTGATTGGAGTAAATCAAGAAACAAAGCTCGCCAGCAATGACGGTAGCTCAGATTGTTGATCTCACCCATTCATTTTACTCAGCATAAGGGAATGATCAAAGGCATTAAAAAAAGTCAAATTTGGGTAGGAAATGAATGAGAATCAGAAAAAAGAAGTTGAGGTTGGTGATTGGCAAAATTCTATGACCAACACACCATATTTGACATTTTTCACTTCGAATGACACCGAATCTTCACCAAACTTTAAACGATTGTAGGTAAGACCCTGATCTACATTTCCCCTCAACAAATTTTGATTTTTGAATTGAAAAATGGTCACAGGCAATGATCACACCGATCACCTTCTTTGACGACGATCAGTTATTGCCAACAACTTGGTTTTATTTTATTTTATTATTATTATGAAAAATAGGCCCTTGGGGTATTTTACCTTGATCTACACATCAAAAAAGTCTGATCTTAGATCTAAGGTCATCTTATTGTTAAAAGTTAGATCTAATCTTGATTTAAATTAGCAATTTACAATTTGTAAGATTTGACTATTGACTACTTAATATGTGTTTAGGAATGCATGAGTATAGGTTTAAAATGGCTCAGATCTGATGAAATTCTGATCCAAGCCTAAAAGTGATCAGACAATCTTGATTAGTTTGATCAAACAGTGACGTATCTGACTAAAAGGTCAGATCAATGATCAGACTTGACCAATACATTTCTCCACCTTAATTTGGCACATTATGATTCATATCTCATTGATCCAAGGACTCAATTGTTGGATAACTCAAATTTGTATAGACAACCAAGATCTAATGATCGGACTAGTGTTAGAGAAACAAATGCATGATCAGTAATAAATAAAGGTAGGATCATCTTAATAGATGATGCTTCGGGAATAAATAAATTGTAAATAGAATTTACATAAAAAGAAAATTTACATTGGGGACAGTGCATATTTTTATGGACGTGAGTCTTCGTATTTGAGATAGATTGTTCTAACATCTTTAATTTATCGTATATTTAGATTATGACCAGATTATTGGTCTAGTCAAATAACATGTATTTAGTCAAATACATGTTATGATAGATTTTAATGAATTGATAGATGATATGATTACAAATTATGAATGCATCATTCTTCAAGGATTATATAATATGTTATATATCTTCCTTTGAAGATGATGATGTTAGATGACTATTTTAGCATATGGATTACAATGATATATGGATGTTACTGAGACATATGAATGATAATGATAGAGATGTGGAGTATCTAAGATCTTTAGTTTAGAATTACTAACACTTGCATTTCATTTATGTATCTTGTGGATTTGATCTCATTTCAGTTTGATATGTAACCGTGGTTTGACACATGATTTGTATTTCATAGTATTTTTTTTCTTGAATATAATCCAAGTTTGATTCATGATTTATATTTTTGGATAGCTGATGCGGGCAGCCTAAGAGAGTGGCTAATGAGCGGGGTTGATGAGGGCTAGTGCATGTATCACTACAGGCTTTTAGGTGCTCCTGGTATGGTTGTGGGTTGGGCTATGATGAATTGTGAGATTGTTTTTACCTTTATGATTTGATTTAGGATTTAGTTTTTGGCATGGATTTTCCAATAGTGAATAGGCTCATATGTATATTTGGCATGGATTTGCCTATGGTGAGCTGATATACTCTGATATGGATTTGGCATGGATTTGCTTGTGGTGAGCTAATATGCTCTAATTTGATATGGCATGGATTTGCTTTGTATTGAATCGAAAAGTGATTCAATTATTTTATTGTTCTATCCCCGATTTATGTATATTGACAACATGGATTATCCTTACAGGGATACCTTATGATTACATGTATTGACATTGTACATGGTAGAGATTTTGTTACGCTAATTGTGATACACATAATCATGATTTATTTTGATTGAAGTTGGCATGGATTTTTCCAACTTAGTGATTTGATATATTATTATATGGATTGACATAAAGTTGTCTACATCACGAGTTGATATATGATAAGATGCTATGATATGACACTATTGGAATTGATATTGAGATGTATGTGATGCAAATATTATTGTATGGTTGAGATTGTATGAATGTATAGTGTTCCTTAGAATAGACTATAAATGGCCTAGATATCCGATTTGTAGTTGTCTTTATGTATATTTCCAAAGTAAATGTTCAAAACACCTACTAAGCACAAGCTTGGTGAGATATTGTAAATTGTTTACAATGTCTCAGGTTTGAAGAAATTGACTTGAAGGAAAAACAACTCATGGTAGACAAAACATTGGATGTGGACAACAGTAGCCCAAGACTATGCTACCAATATAAGTATATGACTTGTATTTTATCTTTTTGGACATGAATGTATATATGCATTTATATTGTTGGATTGTGAGCTATGACTGGATAGTATCGTGGAAAAAGTTAAATATAAACTCATTGGTTTTCAGAACCTTTAAAATGTATAATTTGTTACTCGAGTTGACACTTGGGTTTTGTTGAAAAAATTAAAATATCTTTCTTTGTTTGTATTTGAAAAATAACAAAAAAGCATTTTAAAAACTCCAATCGTCACACACATAAAGTGGATAAAATTGATAATCTGATGCAAAAGTTTAACGTGTTCATGTTAGCTAAAAGACCACCTACGAAACCACCTCATGAGATTTGTTCGATCTACTCTAGTATAGCACATTCTACTACCTCTTGTCTGTTTAGCTCCACACTCTTTAAATATTTCTCAAAGCAAGCAAATGCATTTAAGAACCTTAGCAGCAACCCATATTTTGAGACCTATAATCCTTGGTGGGCTAGGCATCTAATTTTTCATGGTCAAAGAATCACCATCAAGAAGGATCACCTGGGATCCCCTATACTCAATATTTTCATAGTGGTCTGGTTCCATAATAGTCTCCACGTTCTCAATAGTTTCCATAACAGCCTGGGAAACCATCTTTAATGGAAACCCTAAATCTATTCATTCAAATTTCACTCTAATTGTAAAATCATACATTACATGCCAAATTCCATGCTATTGCAAAATTGGAAATTCAAATAGGTATGAAAATAGTGATAAGGACAAAGGTGTAACAACCCCAATTTTTGTAAATTGATTAAGAAAATAAATTTAGTTTGAATTTTTAGAAAATTTGGGCTAGAATATTAGGTTATTGGAAATTTTATTTTTATAGAGATTAAAACATGATTTAAAACTTATAAATTATGAATGTACTCGAAAAACTAATCGAAATGACACTAAGTATGTTCAATTCTGAGTTAAAATGAAATATCCATAATTTTCTTCATTTTTATGAATAAAAGGGTAAAATGGTAATTCTACCCATAATAGAGATTTAAGACATAAATATTTAGAAAGAACTCAAAAATATGAATCCAATGCCACTAAGTACGCTCAATTTCAAGTTTGGGAGAATAAAATGAATTTTTCTCCATAAAAGGGCAAAATGGTCCTTTTACACCCTCGTGGGTCCCACAAGGGACTCACAAGGGGCTCACAAATGAATCTGATGGTCAAAAAACATGTAAAGAATGGTCAAACCACTACCAACTACTAGTGGAGAAGGAGGTGGCAGTGGAGGATCCAATGTTAATTAAATATTTAAAAGAATTGAAACATGATAATTACAAGTAATTATGGAAAATTCAAAAACACCTATAAATACCCTCCAAAAAATCTCCAAAAACGTTCCTTAAAATTTCCACAAAATCATCTTGCTTAATTTGAAAAGCTAGCTCTAGATTCCTCTCCAAAACTCCCAAAAATCTCCCTTCTTGCAGTCTCTCTCATCTCTCTAATTGGAACAAGTGACCTAAATTCAATTAAGCACTCTGTTCCAAGTTAAATCTCTCAAATCCCTTCATCCATACAATCCTAGACTCCCTTATCTACAAAATCCCCAAATCAATTTTAAGATCCAACGGTACAATCAATGGAAAATCACAAAACAAGGGACTATTAAGCTATATCATCATCAAAGGGTATTTATTTCAAATTGGGCTTCAAATCTAAGTTTTTTCTCCATTAAGATAGGTTGAACCAGTTCTTATACTTATTTATTGTTGTTTTATGTAATTTTTATTTTTTTGTAATTACGTTTAGGTTAAAATTTATAAAAATAAAGTAAGGACCAGAATCCTTCAATTCTGGATGATGGAGGGCTCAGATGGAAAATCTGAGCCATTTAATAGATCCAAAGGGTACCAAAACCCTAGGGTAGAAATTTAATGAATTTTCATTGAGTTTTGAGCCCTTAATTGTAAAGGGATTGATTGGATGGTCCAAATGGACTGTCTGTTCTCCCAAATCAAGTCAGAACTTGGCATGCAAGGTGAAATGCGACACTGAAATGCGCCCAGCGGGAGCGTTTCAGTGCATGCAGCACCACATGTGACGTCATCCCGACAGGAGGACCGAGCGACAACGTCGGTCACTAGGTGAGCACATTACACGTGCATCCCAGTGACAAGCACGTGGCGATCGCTTTGCCCGAATGACCTGAACCATTATTTTTGGTAGGCCCAGATCAAATCTGGGCTGTAGGAATGACTATGAACTTTATAGTTCAGTTGTGGAGTCATCTGAACTCTAAATTGAGATCAGAAAGTAGTTATAGAAAGCTTATAACTTCTATTTTCTTCTGAAATCATAAATTTTAGAAAATTCTTCATGAAACTTTCTGTATTTAAGAATTAAGCTTCTAATTTCATGATCTTCAAGATCTGAGATGATCTAATCTTGGGGATATAATTTGTTGATGATATAATGTTGAAAGCAAGTGATATCCATGATTGATTTGGACAGATCTAAGATAAATTGAGGGATCTACTCTTTATGGTAGAAAAACCATAAAATACAAAGAGACCCACTTGATCAATAAGATTAAGCATGATCAGACCCTTGCGATGGATTGAATGAATGATATTATGATGGAATCCATTGAAATCATGGATTGAATATGACCAAAAACAAAAGAATATGATCTTGGACCTTAATGGAGTAAGAGCCCTAAAATTAATTAAAACCATGATTTTAAAAGAAAAGATCTAAGATCTAATGGTTGGATCGTAAGTAAAGGTTTCTAATAATCTTAATATAATTAGTTTCATTTTCTTTTATTTGATAATAGTATTGTAAATATGAATTATGTTATAAAGCATGTTAGTGTAATTATTAGATTTTAGCATGCTATGTTCTATATGTTATTAGATTGTTATATTAGGTTGATAGATTTAATTATCTTAGGGCCATGTTAGTTTAGAATTGAAGTTTAGGCATGATTCCATGAGACTAGTAGTAAAATTTTATGTATTTTATAACTTAGGAGCATGCTAGTTTAAGTATAGTTTCATTTCATTAAGTTAAGTTACATAGGAAGCATGTTAGTGTAAAATGTTTTTAAAATTATATTTGATTTTTGCTTTAAAGTTTATGATTTAAATTTTATTAGTAGATATAATTTTTTAATTAGTGGTTATGTCTCAATATTCATAAAACACCAAATATGGAATCTAATGAGAAAGTAGAGTTTCATGACACAAATAAGAGTGAATTATTTGATTTGGACTTAATTAGTAAGGGCTATAGTTAGTAGGACAATATAAGGATTATCAAATCCTTGGCCCAAACTAGGAGAATAATCAACCCCATGAATGACATTTTAAATGTTCATGGACTTAATTAAAATCAATTAGAAAGAGTACTTAGGGTTAACATGCTCATAGGAACCTTATGAAAGATTGAGCTAAGGTCACTCTAGTGAATGTTGAGCATAGTGGTTAAGGGGATTTTCTAATAGAGCCTCACTCTTCCGCTACCAATCGTTGACATTTGTGAGGTCTAAATGCCTCCTTATAGGAGGATTGAAGTAACCACTTTGTGTTCACCCATTCTGCTAGTAAGCCTTAGCCAATTGGAACATGCTCATAGGAACCTTATGAAAGATTGAGCTAAGGTCACTCTAGTGAATGTTGAGCATAGTGGTTAAGGGGATTTTCTAATAGAGCCTCACTCTTCCGCTACCAATCGTTGACATTTGTGAGGTCTAAATGCCTCCTTATAGGAGGATTGAAGTAACCACTTTGTGTTCACCCATTCTGCTAGTAAGCCTTAGCCAATTGGAAATAAGAGGAGCAGTCTAGACATAGGCTAAAATAAGTTATCTTCAACCAGTAAAACATTAACTAGTTGAATAATAATAATAAGAGCATAAAAGGTTAATAAATTATCTAACCCTAATAAAAATTGTAATTAAGATAAGGATGGTCAAACAAGATCCATTGGATCTTGAATGATTAAGAACAATAAGAAAATAACATTTTATTGTACTTCGTATGCATGTTTATTAGTTTGTATGTTATAGATCCTCCTCCTTAGGTATGATCAAATAACTAAACTTCGATCAAAGAAGAACTAGATAATAGAAGATCTAGGCCCTTGATCTTTATCAACTAGAATAGATTGTTGATCAAAGGATCTATGATAGATCAAGATCAAAGAGATGGATACACAAAGACTTAGAGATAGAAAATAATTAGATCTGAAAGGTTAAAAGATCATTCTAACTGTCAGATCTATTGATCAATAGGATAAAATACTATCTGAGGAAGATAGATTATATGGATGATGGGAACACAAGACAGATCTTGATTCTTTATATCAAATGACAAGATTAGATAAAGAATGTAGATAGGAGATTATTCACAATTGTACAAATATTGATAGTATGTATGGATTTACAGATTTCATACATCAATCAGGATCATGGAATATTTGAAGAGATGAACCACTACTTGAAGGTAAGAGGATTTATGAATGCATCTACATGAGAAGTACATGTTGTATACATGATCTTATGTCTAGAAATGTTGACAAGTATAATGTAAATACTTGTATTAAACCATTGAAAACCCTTATGATCCAACCAAGACACATATGAAATATTTAAATTAGAATTGAAGAAAACCCTAAGTTAATAGGAAACTAGAAATTATTCCAGCCCTAAGTAAACAGACAGATCGTCGGATATATATGAGACTTACTTTACATACAAGCATGGAGGTTTGTGATTTTGTTTTAAATAGGCGTAGGCTTGAGGTTGCTATGCTATGAGAGTTAGTAGGGTTTGGCCACTCAGTCTCCGAATCTTGTTGTTATATGGATACTAAGCCTAAATGAGGCTAAAAGTCAGGTGGGGCAATTATGGGAAGGCCGCCATTATGATAGCCATGGTCCTCCCCATACAGACATGGATATTATGATTTCCACTGCGGATGGTATAGGTGGATTATTAAGCAGTTATCCGGGTGCACTGGTATAGATTCTGACTGCATGCATAGTAGTCTTTTGAGTATTTTTGTATTATGATGCATGGCATAGTGAAATGCCTTATGATATGGCATGATGAGATGCCGGGTAATCGTGGATTACTGATACTACCCAAACGAGGGAGTACTTCCAATAGCGTCTGGATGATTTATCAACTAAGCATAAGTTGGATATGATTATGTTTTGAGATATGAACTATTTTTCACGGTTTTGACTATATGTATATATCTATATGACATATACAGTATGTATGTGTAAGGATGTACATATATGACAAAGTAAAGAGATTGTTCTATGAGTATGAATAATGGGATTATGAAGTATTAGGATTATACTGTCAAAGTTTTATGCTTCTTGAAATCCCCTACCAAGCATAGCTTGTTGAGATATGGTGAATGTTTCAATGTTTACAATATCTCAGATATAGAGAAGAAGAATTAGGAGCTCAAGACTTAAGAAGACTTGGAAGAATAATCAATCAAGGTATATCCCTTGAAGACATGTATTTTATTTGAGAGCATTGTATTGTATTAAGAGTTTTTAATGTATAGTGGGGTTTGAAGTTTGGATTATGTAATTTAGACAAGTATTGTACTGATACTTGGGTTGTACTATGAACCACTAGATGGATTCTGGAATTTAATAAAAGTATATTCCTTTAATGGAATTTTATCTTGTACAAAAATTCTACTTATATTATGTATGAAGTGATGACTTAGGTTTTTCAAAACAAGCTTTAAAGAAAAGAATTTTTGCTACTTTGTTTTGAGAAATTTTTTTACTACTAAGGGCCTTGCCTTTGAAAAATGTATTACAAAATGTGCTACAAAACCCTGGGTCGCCACAAAAGGTAAATTTTCAAGTTAGGTTCTAACTAACCCTAAATGTTAGCTTGAAATTGGCATGAAATCAAATGATCCAAAATTTCATGAACATGCCAAATCTATTATACCCTTAGGAATGTTAAAGAAACTCAAGAAATTGAGGAGAATGAGAATAACACCACCTCTTAGGCAGGTACAAAAAAGTGTCTAAAGTCCTCCACTTCTTCTAAATTTATTCCTAAGGCATCTTATATGCCTAAACCTCCATTCCCTCAACATTTAAGTGTAGTAAAGAAGAAGTTAATTTTAATGAGAAAGTGGACATATTTAAATAAGTACATATCAATATTCCATTACTCAATTCCATTAAAGAAATCCCTTCTTATGCCAAATTTCTCAAGGAACTATATGCACAAAAGTGTAAACTTAATGTGTAGAAGAAAGCATTTCTCACTGAACATGTTAGCTTGATTATTCAACACAACACCCCACCTAAGTTTAAGGATCCAAGTTGTCCTGCCATATCTTATGTCATCAGAGACTAGACAATTGATATGGTAATATTAGATTTATGGGCAAGTACTAACCTTTTTCCATATTCTATCTATTAGCAATTATGACTTGGCAAGTTGAAATGGACTACAACCATGCCATAGTTGGCATATTGATCAGTTAAAATCCCTTGTATTGTGGATGAGGATGTATTGTTATAGGTAAATAAAATTTCCTTTCTAGTATAATTCATTTTCCTTGATACCCAAACTATATCGACCCTAGTAGACACATTCCTATCATTTTACGACAACCTTTATTGGCCACATTTAATGCTATCATCAACTATAGGAATAGTGTTGTTAACTTATTGTTCAACAATATGTAAATCAAGTTAAATGGTTTTGATGTTGGGGAACAACACTTAGATTTGTACCATTTGCATGTGGTTAACATGATTGAGAGTCTAGTAAATGGCACGTTCCTCCCATCCTCTAGTTTTGATCCTCTTGAGACTTGTCTATCACATTTCAGTTTAGGTTTTGATATACACATTTCCATTTACGAAGTCAATGCCTTTATGCTACACCATTGATGGATACTCCAAAATGGACAGGAATAGTAGAACCTCTTCCACTTCCTGAGGATACACGTATTTCATCTATTAAAAATGACCTATCTTGGACCTAAAAACTTTTCCTGAAAGTTTACAATATGCAATTTTTTGGAGCCTCCAATACCTTGCTTATTATCATCTTTTTAAACCTTGATAATGAATAGGAAGGTAATCTACTTGATGTTCTTCAAGAACATAAGATAACTATAGGGTGGATAATAGTGGCATAAATGGTATGAGCCTAACCATCATATGCATCCACCTTTAGGAAAATGCAAAACCTTCTAGGGAGATGTAGAGATAGCTTAACCATAACATAAAGGAAGTTGTGAGAATTGAGGTGTTGAAGCTACTAGAAGTATGCATCATCTATCCCATATCTAATAGCACTTAGGTCTGCCTAGCTAAAGTTGTTCCCAATAAATCTAGAGTCAGAGTAGTACAAAATGATGATAATGAGTTAGCACTAACCCACATGACCACCAAGTAGTGAGTGTGTATCAACCACCACAAATTAAACTTGGTCAAAAGAAAAGATCACTTTCATTTTCATTTCATCAACCAAATAATAGATATGTTAGCCAGAGATGAATATTACTGCTTCTTTGAAGGATACACTTTGACTATAACCACATTTCCATTGAACCATATATCAAGAGAAAACCACTTTCGCTTGTCCTTTTAGACCCTTTGCCAATCTTTGCATACTTTTTGGTTTATGCAATGCACCTATAACTTTTCAAAGGTGTATGGTAACCATATTTTATGATATGGTGGAGTTTCCTAAATGTGTTCATTGATAATTTTCTCAAATTGGATTATTATTTGATCAATGCTTGGACCACCTTATTTTAGTGTTGGCTAGGTTCCCAGAGAAAAATCTTGTACTTAATTGGGAGAAGTGACATTTTATGGTGAAAAATGTGTAATATTTAGGACATTATATCACAAATGGGATTGAGGTCGATAAGGCTAAAGTGGATCTCATCTCCAACCTTTTGCCACCTTAAACAATGAAGGTAATCCACTCATTTTTAGGGAACACTAGTTTGTAATGTAGCTTCATCAAAGAATTTAGCAAGATTTCTTGGCCCCTATGTAATTTACTTTCTAAGAAGTCCATAATTGACTTTGGTGATGACTGCATGTGAGCATTTGAGTGATTCAAATCAAAATTGACCTCTGCACCCATTATTCAACCTCATGACTAGAATACATATTTCAAGATCATTTGTAACACCTCCAATTATGTGATAGGTACTGTTTTGGGGCAACACATTGATAGATTACCCCATATGATTTATTATACTAGTAGAACACTCAGTGATGCAAAACTCAATTATTCCACCACAAAAATGGGTTGTTGGTAGTTGTATTTGCTTTGAATAAGTTTAGATATTATTTATTGGGATCTAAGGTTATTGTGTATTCAAATCATGATGCATTGAATATCTTATTTTTAAGGAACATGTTAAATATAGATTAATCAGATGGATACTACAATAAGAATTTGATATTGAATTTTGAGATATGAAAAGTTCCAAAGATATAGCACTAGATCACTTGTCCAGGCTTGTTTTTGAGTCTTCTAGTGAGATAATGTCCATTACTGGGTCTTTTCTAAATGAGCAACTAATGCAAATCTTTCAAATACCTTGGTTAAACATGCATGTGGTTTCTATTTTAATGCGAAAACTAGTGCTACAAAGATTAACATAATTGTTGTGTTCATGCAACCATTGTCAGAAAGTAGGGAGAATAGAATGTTGGAATACGATGACCTTAAACTTATTCTAATTGTTGAGTTTTTTTATGTTCGAGACATTGATTTCATATGTCCATTCCCTAATTCCTTTGGAATTTATATATCCTTGTGGGAGTGGACTATGTTTCCAAATGGGTAGAGGTAGTAGTGTGCAAGATCAATGAGCACAAGGTAGTGGTCCAATTCCTAAAAGAAAGCATTTTTACATGTTTTCGTATTACTTACACTATTATTGGTGATGGTGGAAAATATTTTTGCTACATGGTTTTGAAGTGTTAATGAGAAAATATTTTGTTACCCATAGAGTTGCAACTCCCTACCATCCATAAGCTAGTGGGAAAGTAGAGGTATCTAATAGACAAATTAAGCATACTTTTATAGAAGGCAAGATCAGTTTTTACAGTGTAGTGATGCACTATGGGCTTATCATACCACACTTAATACTCTCATTTGCTACATCACCCTACCGTTTAGTTCATGGAAAGGCATGCCACTTACTAGTTGAGTTAGAGCATATAGCACATTGTGTCATTAAAAAACTCAACTTTTATTTAGACAAAGTAGGCGTCCATAAGAAATTCCAGCCCACAGAGTTGAAAAAGATTAGGAAAGAAGTATATGAGTGTCCAAAAATGTATCAGGACTGATTGAAAATGGCTTATGATAGGAATATTTTGCAAAAATCTTTTATTGCTAATAAAAAATTTCTTTATAACTCACGATTGCATTTTTTCCCAAGAAAGTTACGATCTCATTGGACTAGCCCTTACATAGTTTGTAATATTTATCCTTGTGGGCGTGTTCAAATTGAGAAAGATGGGGAAATTTTTAGGTCAATGGTCAGTGGTTGAAACTATTCTTAGAATTGTGAAGAATAAAAAGAAATTCTCCTAGAGGATACTATTAATAAAGATTGACTCATGCATGCATGCATGTTGTATAGTGGTAGTTTAGGTTTAGGAAAGAATCAGTAGTTCATGAATTTATCATTCGACATTATTGTGCATTAAGATTTTTTGCATAAGAATTTCCACAAAGACAGATGCGACTGTCCTTTGAAAAATTTTACTACACCACATTTCGCATACACATCATTTAGGTACATTTATTCTTACCTTTATCTACTAGCATTATTACATTGAATGTCCATGTTGTCCAGTTCTAAACATTAAGGACAATGTTTGATTTATGTTTGGGGGTAGGTTATTTTAAAATATAATGTGTTCATTATATTATTATTTTTTAGTTGTTAAGTCCTTTTATTAGTTCTTGGGTCAAAAAATTTTATTTTCTTTATGTCTTCTGGGAAGTTCCTTTACAAATATGAGAATTTACGCTATCAGATTTATTTATTTTATTTAGTGTTATCTTTAGATTTTAGCTTATTAATGGACTTGCTTACAATTAGTTTATTCCATTTCTCTTTTCCTATAATCTTTCATGAAAATTGAACTAAGAATGCCCATTGGACATTAGCTACATGTATATAATCTAGGTTGAAGGGGTAGTGCATCTTAGAGGTCCTAAAGAAAACTAGTAGAGACTTATAACTTATATGAGAATAGAGCCATTCTTCCTTTGTGAGGGCATAGATAACTTTAGATTTTTTTGGTGGAAACTAATTCATGATTCATCTCATTATTGTTTGTTCTGGTCAATTATTACCATCACTCAAAGATTATATATATATATATATATATATATTGAGTTCATAGACAAGTATAAAGTCATATGAAACTTGAAAAATGATAGAAGCCATTTTTTAGTAACCCAGAGCTTGTAGCCCACCGTAAGTTATTTTTCAGTAGTTAGACCTTTGGGCCCTAACATTATAGCCTTTTCTTGTTAGCTAGTTAAGCATTGCCAATATTAACACTATAACACATCCATTACAATTATGTTTTGGAAACATGTAGAGATGGTTGGAGAAATATCTTGATGAACTAATATGAACAATGTAAATTTAGGAGGTGAACATCAAAATGATTCAAAGTGAATATATCAAAATGTGCAAAAAGGCTATTCTCAATTTCGAGTGACAAAAAGGAAAAAAAGAGGAAAGGAAAATCCAATGAAAAGAAGAATGTTCACTCTTATGTTGTGAAAAAGAAGATTGTGAATCCTTAGTAGAAGACTTTTACACATTAATCAAAACATTTAGTTTACCTTAGACCACTTTCTTTGATAACCTTGTACTAAGTCTTATATTTCATCCTAGAAGAAGACCTGATTTAATCTTATGAGTAGTATGTCTTGGAAGTGAAAATGAGTAACTAGGGATTATGGTGGAGTGAAACATTCTTAATAGTTGGTGTCTTTTTCATGAGATTAGTTATCATTTTTTAAATTACCATTCTTTCTTATGATATACTTATGAGATATTTCATCTTTGATATGCATTATTCTTCTCACGTATTTATTAAAACTATCATTACCCAATTTATAATGACTTCTTTCTAGATGAAAATTTAGGCTATAACATAGTTAGAAATGAAAATTTGTGTGGATGTTGGCTACTCACTGACACACACACATTCCAAAGTTTGATTACTAATGGAATGCCTTTAGGATAAGGGTAGAATTTTGAACTATTGTTAATCTTTATTAGCATGCTAAAGGTGGACATTTAATAAATGTTAAATGAAAGAAATTTTTTTGAGAGATATGAAGGAATTACCATATAAATTTTGTGTTTTAATGTTTTTAGGTATCAATTTTGAAAACCCTTATTAGGCTATAATTCATGCACTAGGGGTAATGTAGGGGTTTGCAGGCTTTTTGCATATGCTAAATGTAGACAACATCACCAACAAAAGTGGCTAGGATTTCTTTTTATCATCTTTTTTTTCTATTTTTTTATTTTTTCTCAAGAATGAGCTAAATATAAGTCTAAGAATATTTGATATAAACATAACTATTATAGTTGATATCCCTAGAAATTGCATTTGTAAACTCTTAAATCATTCACTTCATCACTAATAAGGGTTTATTTTTGCATTTGAAAGATTAAGGTTAAATGGAGAAATTTATGTATTTTTGGTAATTTGAAGCCCTAAAAGGAGGTTAGTCATCCAAGAAAAATCTCAAACCCACATTTTGAAAGTGACACAATAGTGTTTAGTGATTAGTGGCAGATTGAACAAGATTAAGGACAATTTAGCCTTCAACAATCAAGATCTCTCTAAAAATCACTTGGAACATGGTGCCTTAAGCATGACTAGTCATTAATGCGAAGGTATTATCAATATGGATGTATTCAATGGTTCAAATCATTCAAAATCAAAATTTTCAACCTATAATGAAAAGATGCCTATTTCACTCTTTATTGGATCTCTTGGATTAAATCAAGACAATGTCATGGGAAATGATGGCTTGAGCACTCAGAGATCTATGGCTTGGTAATTAAGGAAGGACTAGTCCAAGGTTTCTAAGTATTAAAAGTAAAAATTGCCCCTTATATGTTTGACTTCGTCCATGGGTCAAAGGTGGACTTGGTGAAAGATTCTTATCTTTTGATTTTAGAAAGTCTTACTTAATGAGATCTAAAGGAAACACATGAGATGGTTTTAGCATTTGAAAAAGGATAGACTAGCAGAGGAAGTTGCCTAAGCTAAAGAGGAGAGAGAGGACCATTTCGAACTAGAAGTTAAAGACATTTTTAGAAATTGGCCTGATAACATTTCATAAGAGGACTTCTTGATATGTCTTTTACTTAGGTAGAAGAATGTAGAACATTTATTTTAGAGATCTTAGGAAAGAAGGTTTTTATTGAGGAAATAATGTTTAACTTTGGGAAGGAAGCCCCTACACATAGGAAAGAACATTTTTCAAACAAAGGAGAATAGTTTTATTTTAAGGAGCATTAAGGAAAGAAGATGCCTTTCCTAGGTGGATACAACAAAATGTTTTACACATATTTCAAAGGGAAAAGATGTCATTAAAAGGCGCTAAAGAAAAGACATCTTTTGAAAAGATTTAATGTGCTACACATTAGAAGAAGGGAAAGATGTCATTTTAAGGAGAGAAGCACAAGGGCACCCCACATATATAAGAAGAGAATATCATGGAGCACTACACCCTAGGAGATTTCACTTTGAAGGAATCTTTTTTGAAGAGGAAGGACATAATGTTCTGTATCTTAGGGGATGGAGCATCATATTTTTGGAGAGTCTTCAGTCAATAGAAGGATGAATTTTTTCTTGAAGCTAATGCAAGATACATTTCTTTTCCAAGAGAGCTTTTCTTGTTTTTTGATTTTGAAGGTTTGTTTCCTCTTTAGTGAGTGACACATCAAGGAAAGAGAGTGCTTGTATTGGATTGGGGTAAATCCTAGTGGTTGAAAGGCTTAGTACAAGACACATCAAAGGTGGTCATTGGCATCCCTCTTCAATTCAATCTTGAAAGTCATATTTTAGTTTTTATTTTTTATTTTTTCCATGCTATTGTAATTGTAGTCAGCCTAATCTTCAATTCTTCTAACCAAGTTTCTCTTTCTCAATCCTTATATACTTTTTGTTACATCATCCATACTTTTGTACACTTTTTGAAGTGTGGGGTGAAGTCTAAAGATTGACCTTAATAAAGATCATTGATTCTTTTTCTCATCTTTCGATTTTAGCTACTATTGAAGTATTTCATTTTAGTGTTTAGATGCTACAATTCTAGGATGTTTGATTCCACCTATTTGAAGTGAATTTTATTTCATGTTTTAAGACATTTATTAGTTTAATCTTAGTTTAGGAGTTATTGTGCTATTTTACAATTGATTTGAAGATAGTTTTAGGTGATATTTTTTTATAATAGTAGGACATATGTTTCATATTGTAGGAATGTGTTTATCTATATTGTTTTGATGTGTTTTTCCATTATCATGAGGAGTTAAATCATTTTTCTAGGTTAAGAATGAACCATGTTGCATCTATAATTCCATTCATGTATTAGTTATGATAAAATTTAAAAAGAACAAATTATCAGTCCTTATAGTTTGTCACATATTTTAACATTCATAATTAGTACCCTTTTCATGGGAATTATGATAATTTAGGAATTGATTATAGTATATTATTTATTTCAATATTTGAATGATGAATATGCATTATTAGATAGTACATGATCCTAATAAATACGAGTTATGCTTTGGATGCACATTGAATAAACTAGGCAAATCATTTGAGTTGAGAAAATGATTAAATTAGGAATTTTAACCCACAAATCTTCCATGTTATTATCTTATTGGGGTTATGTTGATGTGTGATAATTAAATTAATCACTAACATATGAATGTTCATAATCATTAATGTAGTGGATTATGAAATCCTAGATTTCTTAATTTTGTGAATTTATCATTTTCAATGTAATTCTTAGTTAATTTTCTCATTTAATGTTTACATTGCTTAACAAGATTAAGATAAGTTCAGTTAGATTTTAATTAATATTCATAAGCTTCAAATTGAGTCATCAAGGGTTCAACCATATTTGCCTATCTATACCTTAATAGACATGCGCACTTGTGGTAACTTTTAAAACAAACTTGATAAGTATCTAATTTTGCATAAAATCCACACAATTAGTTACTCATGTGCTATAACTTAAAGGTGTAAATTAGGATTTTTGACAAAAATTTGTGACACATGCATTGTTTACCTAATGACTCAAAAACTTGATTTTTTTATAAGTTTAAAGGCTAATTTGATGTATGTGATTAATAATATTTTTTATAGGATTTAATTAGAGTTTCTCAATTTTTGTAGGAAGCAAGATGATGATCTAATGGCCAAGATTGATCGAGATGAAAATTGACAATTAAGATAAAAAGATCGAGTCAAAGCCTAAAAGTCATCAGACCAACATGAGATTAAGGATCTATATTATCTTAAAATCACTTGAAGATGGAATGAAAGGAGTCAAAGATGATCAAAGTAGGCCCATGCACAAGCCATGAAAAGTTCACCACCTTTTCTTGGGTTCCATTTAAGTCACTTAGCCATATTCAAGCCATGAACAAGGTGAAGCAAGCCATGAGGCCAAACAAATGGAGCTCTTAAACTTAGCCATCAAGCAACATGAACCAAGTTACATGGAAGGCCATGATAGGAGGAAAATCCAAAGAATTATGCTTGGGATTTATCGGGATATTTTGAAAATATTGAAGGAAAATCTACTAGGATAAAGTAACATGTAAATCAATAAGAAGAACACCGTTCTTTTTTTGTTGTTTTTCTATGTTTTTTCCACTTTTTTTCTCACTTTCCACATCACCACTAAAAGGATACTAATTTCACTTTCCATTCAGGGGTCCTATCTTTCTAAGACTTCTCCACCTTTCTAAACTTCCATTCCAACCATCCAACAAGTTCCTACTTTCTAGGAAACTACCTAAGTGATCACCTTTCACCACCTCATCTTTCTTTCTTATCTTTTCCTATGTGTCTCTTTCCTCCCATCTTTCTCTTTCTATCTTACCTCATCCATATCTTCCTAACCTTCTAATTCAAGGGGCCTTCAATGATTTTTGCAAGGGGGAGACACGCCCTCCTAGCACAGAGGTGTCTCACACCTTAATTAATTCCACATTGGCTCACTTGTCTACTTCTTTGATAAATACACTAGGTAGCCTCTATATCTAATACTAGCCATCCAATTCCCTTTATTTATCATATCCACCCTACCTTTACATTGAGTTACCCTAGGAAAATTAGGACACAAAGCATAAAATAGGCCCTAAAATGAAAAAGGAAAAAAAAATATTTGAAAGGAAGAAAGAAAACACCTACTCCAAGGTAGTAGGCATCCTTCTTTTCTTTACCTCTTCCATTCATTTTTTTTGTTCGACGTTTTCACCTTGGGTGGCTGCTATCCTCTCCAAGGTGGGCTGCTCTTGCCCAAGTGTGCTCTATGCCTAGGCCTTGGTCCTTTAGTTATCATTTAAAGGTTATTTGGTTCCTTTTAGATCTTCTTCTCTTTGCTATTCTTAAACTTTCATCGTTGCTTAGTTGAATGCTTTTCCATTTCCTTAGTTCCTTTGTCATTGTTGAATCAAGATCGAAGGTTGCTTTTTCCTTGAAGTGACATCCAAGGGAAAGCCAACTTGAATCTATCCTTTTCCTTGCTTTTCATTACCTATAGATCTCCTTTGGTTTCATTGAATTTCTTCTTGCTTTCCAATGTTCCTCAAGATTTTCCTTTACTTTCTAGTAGATTTTCCATTGATTTCAAGACATGCTTACTTAGGATTGATATTAAAATATTAGAGGAGGTTTATCATGTATTTTTTATTTGTTTAAGAGCATGGACCATTCATCATTATAGAACACAAATTTCAGATTTGGATTACATGAATGTGCTTACTATGTTGATGGATTTTAATGTGATTCAATGAAGTTATTTAGAGTTTTTGGTGCATACTTGTTTTCAGCAGTCAATGATCTTCATTCTTGAATGTTTGATGTTTACCACGTCACATTAATTGAATGATCAAATAAGTATGCTGCT
Source organism: Warburgia ugandensis (assembly GCA_035236585.1). Classification (NCBI taxonomy): domain Eukaryota; kingdom Viridiplantae; phylum Streptophyta; class Magnoliopsida; order Canellales; family Canellaceae; genus Warburgia; species Warburgia ugandensis. Next base: position 44,732,734 of record CP141128.1, read on the forward strand.
AGAATTTTTTTGGATGAATTGTTTATGTTTAATTTCCAGCAATCTATGCTTCATGTCTGCTTTACATTTTAAGACCCACTTAGAATATTAGATTACAAGTTAGTGCATGAGTTAGATTTCAGGTGCTAGGTTTTTAGATTCCAATGTTTACAAGTTGTATCTTAGTTTAGTTTTAATTCTTAGTTTAGGAAAGTAATTGATTTTTTTTATTAGAATAGTTGTTATGGTTCATGTTTAGAAGGTTGATCTAGGAAGATTAATAAATTTCATTTTTAGAAAGTTTTCAGCTTAGAAAAGTTCTTACTTTAGGAATGTTTTATTTTTAGAAAGTGTGTGTTTTTAGGAATGTTGTTGAGTTTAGCTTGTTTTAAGTTTTAGCATAATTCAATCTTTCATGTGTTTATTTTTCATTTTTTAGTTTAGGAAAAAGATCATTTAATTTAGCTAGGATATATAATTTAAGTAAGAACCACTAATATCACATCCATTCAATTCCTTATAGGATCGACATCCTCGTGTGAAATACCATAACTGGTTCATACACTTGTGAGTTAAAACTTAAAATCACATCATGTGGAACCAGTTCCTCCATCAAAATCTTTTCTAGTGCCATCTATAGAAAATCCCAACCTTGGTCCTTAAACATTTACTTGAAAATCTAATATATTCTAATTTAGGACCAAATGAATCCTTACTTATACTCATCACCTCAGATCTAAATAAGGAATAGGAAACTAAGCTTCTTAATGTTCTCAGAGAACATATGATTGCTTTAGGGTGGACCATAGCAGATATTAACAGGATTACTCTTGTTATTTTCATGCATATAATCCACCAATCATCTAAGGAGACACATAGGAGAGTAAACCCTAATATGAAGGAGGTAGTGAAATGAAATACATAAGTTCTTAGATGGTGGAGTCATCCACCCCATATTTGATAGTACTTGGGTCAGCCTAGTTAAGGTTGTTCCTAAGAAGTCTGGATTCATGGTAATCCAAAACAAGGATAATGAGTTAGTTCCCACTCACTTGACCATTGGGTAGAGAGTTTCTATATATTACCGAAAACTAAACTCAGTCACGAGGAAAGACCACTTTCCTCTACCATTCATATACCAAATACTAGAAAGGTAACTAATCATAGTTATAATTACTTTTTTTGTGGTTATTCTGGCTGTAACTGAATCCCTATAGTAGCTAAGGACTAGGAGAAGCCACCTTCACCTTCCCTTTTGTAACCTTTGCCTATCGTCGTATGCCTTTTCAAAGGTGTATGTTGAGCATATTTTCAGACATGGTAGAGAGGTTTTTAGTGGTGTTTATGGGTGATTTCTCAGTGTTTGGTTCTTCATTTGTTGATTTTTAGGTGATGCTTATATAGATGACTCATCAAGGACTTTAGTAAAATATTTAAAGCCCTATGTAATTTACTTATGGAGGAGGCCACTTTTGACTTTGATGATGACCGCATGAGAGCATTTGAGCTCCTAAAGGTTGAATTAACTTCTGCGTCTATTATTCAACTGCCATACTAGAATGTACCATTTGAAATAACATGTGATGCTTTAGGCTACACAATCAAGGTTGTATTTGGGCACCATTTGATAAACTTTGCCATATGATATATTTTGCTAACAAGACACTTGCCGATGCCCAACTCAATTATTCAATTATAGAAAAAGAGTTGCTAGTAGTTGCTTTTGCAGTGGATAAGTTTAGATCTTACTTGCTAGGATCTAAGGTTGTAGTATACTCAGATCATATAGCAGTTAAATATCTTCTTTTGAAGAAAGATACTGAACTTAGGTTGATCTAATAGATACTATTGCTATAAGAATTTGATTTAGAAATTTAGGACAAGAAAGATTTCAAGAATGTCATAGCTGACTACTTATCCAGGCTAGTTTTAAAGTCCACTAGCAAGAATGTCCCTATAACAGAGACATTTCCTGATGAACAATTATTTTACATTTCCCAATTACTTTGGTATGCTGATATAGTTAATTATCTTATCACTAGACAAACACCTAATCAATAGTGTAAAAAAGATAGAAAAAGGTTTGTTACTAAGGTTAGACACTTTAATTGGGATAACCCATACTTGTTTAAGTACCATCCTGATCAAGTTATTATAAGATGTATTCCATATAATGAACAACATAAGATCATATATTTTTGTCATGACCATGCTTGTGGGGCCCATTTTAGTTCTAGAAAGACATGTAAAAATTTTGCAGTTTGGTTTTTATTAACCTACCATTTTTTAGGGATTCACATGCTTACTCCATAGCATGTGTTAGATGTCAATTGATAGGGAGCATAGGAAAAAGGAATATGATTCCCTTAAACCCCATTTAGTTAATTGAGCCTTTTGATGTTTGAGGCATTGATTTTGTGGGACCTTCTCCTAATTCCTTTGGTTACTTATACATTCTTGTGGGCTGAATCATGTGTTAAAATGGGTCAAAGGCATTTCATGTAAAACTAATGACCACAAGCTGGTGGTTAAGTTCTTCAAGGAAAATATATTTACATGCTTTGCTACTCCTAAGGTCATAACTAGTGATGGGGGTAAGCATTTTTGCAATAGGGTATTTGAACATTTAATGAAAAAATATGGTGTTAATCATAAAATTACTACCCTTATCATCCTAAGACCAGTGGATAGGTAAGAGTGTATAATAGAGAAATAAAGCGTAATTAGAAAAGGTAGTCAATCCAAATAGGAAAGATTGGTATTTGAGGCTAAGTGACACTTTATGGGCCTATCATACAACATTTGAAACTCCTATAGGCATGTCACTTTATCACTTGGTCTATGGAAAGGCCTACCACCTTCCAATAGAATTAGACATAGAGCATATTGGGAAAACAAAAATGAGTTACTTAAGTTAAGAAAAGATGCATATGAGTCAACAAAGAGATGCAAAGACTGCATGAAAAATAATCATGATAGACAAATCTTAAGGAAGTCATTAACACCTAGATAGAAGGTCCTTTTATACAATTCTAGATTGCATCTATTTATAGAAAAACTTAGATCTTGATGGAGTACACCCTACATAGCATGTACTATATATCCTTACAGGGTCATCGAGATAGAAAAGGATGGAGAGATCTCCAAAGTTGATGGACAAAGATTGAAACCCTTCTTAGAGTTGATAACCCTTGAAGTGGAAGATACATTACTTGAGAACCTGTTTATTAAGAACCACCTTAGCATATCACATGACACCTTCATCTATTATTAGAATGACATTCATCTCTATCATTGCATTTTCTAGATGAACATGTTAAAATTAGACTCAAAGGGAGCCAATCTAGGGTTTTTAAAGTCTCATTATTCTACATTACCCATTTATCATATAGGAGTCCTATGTTTCAAAACATTGGAGATAATGTTTAATTTAGGTTGGGGGTGTAGACATGCATGAGATGTCTAGTTTTCTTCATATTAAAAAAAAAAGTTTTGAATTTTTTTGAAATTTTAAATGTTTTGAAGATCAAGTTCCTTTACTATGATGAGAATTGTATTAATTAAAGCTTAGTATTTCCATTACTCTAACTTCTTAATAGAAATGCATATGGTTAATTCTATATTTTGTTCATGTCTTAAAGTATTTTATAAAGTTAAATCTCACAATACAATTGCACGCAGTGCATAAGTCTAGACTAATAGATGGCTATGACTTAGAGACCCTAAGAAAATCAGTGGAGACCTACATACCCAAGTGAGTTTTAGAAACTATCATCTTTTTTAGGGTTATACATAATTCCCTATTTTCTTTAGTGAACATTACTTTGAAGATCCCAATATCTTTATTTTAATAAAAAATGCCATGAACAAACTAGGAGTACTAACTTTCTTTCTTGAATATTTATTGACTTAGATAGGCTTTAAGAAACCTAAAAAATGATATAGGCCATCCTTGTTATAACCCAGAGACATAAAGCCTACCTAGTATATTAATACTGCTGGTTAGACCCTTTGAGCCTCTTAGTAAGCCTTTTCTTCTCAAACCATGTTTAGCTGATCCGAAGCAAAATTAATTAAAAAACTATTACTTAGCTTTCAAAAATGAGTAGAGATGAGAGCAAAAATTCAAAAAAATATCAAAAAACAAAAAAAATATTCCTTTTAAAAAATATAAGAAAGTAAAAAAGAAAGGTATCCAAAAAAGAAAAGACAAAGAAAACAAAAGTAGAAAAGATATTCACCTCAAGTACAACCATAAAGAAAAGTGTCCAAATATAAATAGAAGACCTCTACTCAGATTTGAAAATTTGAATCCTTATACCTTTCTTTTTAGAACCTGACCTAAGCCTACATTTTGTCCTATCTAAAGACCTATTAATCTTAAGGTAGAATATAGCCTTAATAAGGATATAAATGGAAACAAACTAAGGTGAAATACCCCAATTGGTCTTGGTAAAGGATCCATTCTTAGGGATCATATTCCTTTGTCTTATCTTTACTTAAGAGAAATTATGTGAACCATTAGTCTTGTTAGATATGGTCACATAATGAGAGGAATTTGTTTAACCTTTTTCTCTGAGAGCTCTATTTCTAAGTGTACATTACTGAAAAATTAAGGCCAAGACATCTTTTCAAAGGAGCAGTAAGCATTTCTCTTTAAAAGTCCTAACCTATGTACCGGCACGCATACATGCACTCCGCAATATAACTATAATAAAATAGCTTTGGTATGTGGATAACTTTTAGAATTTTTTATTCATCTTTATTAAGTTGTTAAAATAGGTGGAGTATTAACAGATGAGAATTCTCTAAGAAAAAATAAAGGACATAGCCTAATTGAATTTTGTGGGCATATTCACTATAAACCCTCAGGAGGCTTAACTTGTCCACTAGGGAAACCCATGGGTTTAAGGGCTTGTTGCACATGCTAAATCCAATTGTGAGTAACTACAAAAAATAGCAACCATTTTGTTTTCATGATTTTTTAGGGACTACGAAAATGCTGGTTGGGGGTGTGACAAGTGTCCAATTTTTCATAAAAAACAACCAATTAGTAGCACATGCGTTATAAATTATACTATTATTTCTAAAAAAAATTCAGAATTACATAACATATGCATTTCTAACCTAATAATTCAAAAGTTTGCTATTTTGTAGGTTTAGAAGCTGATTGAGAGTAATTATGTCAATCATCATAATTTCTTAAGATTTAATTATGGGCTTTCATCTTTCATAGCTACTAAAAACATGATCCAAAGGCCATGATTGGTTGAGATGAGGATAGAATATCAAGATAAAAAGATCAAGTCAAAAGCCAAAATGGCACCATTTTAAAGTGTGATCAAGGTTCAAGAGTAGATTAGGGAGGGCAAAAGAAGTCAATGGGAAGCGTAAAGGGTGAATCAAATAATCCATTCTAAAAAGCTATGTATTTCGATTATTTGCATGAGAATTGGAGCCATTCATGAGGTTTCCCAATTGGTTTCCTTGTACAACTAGGAAACCTAAGAAAGACAATCTATGAAGCCTTGAAGCCATGCATTGAAGTCTTTCAATCCACTAAGGAATGAGCCATCAAGCCATGGATAAATTCCACATGAATCCACACAATTGGAACACCAATTCAAGCAACTATTCTATGTTAAAAGTATAATTTTCAAGGGATTTTGAGAGATATTTGTGAAAGATAAGATGATCATGTATTGGTGGACTCATTAAGAGAGAAAATTTCATTTTCCAATTTCATTTCCCCTCTTTTGTGCCCCATCCATCTTAAGGTTCCATGATTTTACCCTAGAGAGGAAGCCACCTTTTTGGAAGGTGACACCTCCCCCTTGTTTTGATATTCATTAAGGTGGTTTCCATTCAAAGCACATCTAAACACTAAGTTTTCCTCATCCTTTTCCTAACATTTTTCCCCTTTTTATATCTTCAGGGTGGAATTCCACCCACATTCCTAAGAAAAAGATGCCTCTCCCTTCACTTAAGTGGAAACCAACCATGTCACCCTCTTATGCCATCTTGCTTACATGATCTTCCACCTAACTTTCCTCTTTCACTCCCTAACTAACTTTCCTAATTGAATTCCTAGATCTAGATTCACCTCCATTTCCTAGAATGAACCTTCACCAAAGTGCAAATAATTCATCTATAAATACTCATGGATTCCACATTTTCCACCAAGTAGAGGTTGGGTGAGACTGTAATAACCCCAAAATTTGTAATTGATTGAGAAAATCAATTTAATTTGAAAATTTAGAAATTCCAAGCTAGAATATTAAGTTATTAGAAATTCTCATTTTTATAGAGATTAAAACATGATTTAAAACTTGTAAATTATGAAGGCACTCAAAAAATCGATTAAAATGATAGTAAGTGCATTCAACTTTGAGTTAAAATGAAAATTCCCTAATTTTTTTCACTTTTTATGAATAAAAGGGTAAGATTAAGACATAAATATTTAGAATGTACTCAAAAATACGATTCCAACGCTACTAAGTACGCTCAATTTCGAGCTCGGGAGAATAAAATGTATTTTTCTCTATAAATGGGAAAAATGTTCCTTTCACACCTCTGTGGGGCCCACAAATGAATCCAATTGCCAAAAAACATGTAATAAGTGGTCAAACAACTACTAGCTAATAGTGGAGAAGGTGGCGGTAGTGAAGAATCCAATGTTAATTTAATATTCAAAATAATTGAAACATAATTATTATAAGTAATTATGAAAAATTCAAAAACATCTATAAATACACCCCCAAAAATTCTCCAAAAATGTTCATTAAAATTCTCATGAAATTATCTTTCTCCCCCTGAAAAATCAGATCTAGATTCATACCCAAATTTCCAAAACTCCCAAAAATCTCTCTTCTTTTGCTTTTCTCTCCTCTCTCTAGATTGGAACAAGAGACCTAAATTCAATTAGGAACTCTATTCCAAATCAAATCTCACCATTCATATTTTTCTAGACTACCTTATCTACAAAGCTCCAAAATAAATTTCAAGATCCAACGATGCAATCAACGGGAAATCACAAAACAAGCCGTTATCGGGCGATCTTATCATCAACAGGATATTTCTTTAAAATTGTGATGCAAAACCTATGTTTTTCTCCAATCAAGTAGGTGGAAAATCTTCCCATACTTATTTCATGTTAGTTTATATAATTTTTATTTTTTTTAAAATTAAGTTTAGGTTAAAAATTATAAAAAATCAAGTAAGGATAAGAACCCTTAATTTTTGTATAATGGAGGGCTGAGATGGAAAATCTGAGCCATCCAATCAATCCAGAAGAGTCCAAAACCCATAGGGTAGAATTTTGAAGAAATTTCATGAAGGTTTGAGCCCTTGATTAAAGAGGAATTGATTGGACGGTCCAAAATGGATTGTCCAATCTTCTTTATATGATATAGCTCCTAGGACGCTGAAGTGAGAAGCCATACGAAAACGAGCCCTACGGGAGAGTCTCTACATGAGCACTTCACGTACGACGACATCTTGATGGAATATCCGTGAGATAGCACAGGTCCCGGGAAGTGCGTTACTGCATGCGTCCCTGTGACAGGATCGCGACAACTGTTCCACCCGACCAGACCCACTTTACCAGAATGATCAAGACCGTCCATTTTGCTGGACCCAGATCAAATTTGGACCCTTGAAACGATTGGAACTTCATTTGTCAATTGTGGAGTCATCTGAACTCCAAATTAAGATCGAAAAGAAGCTATGGAAATCTTATAATGTCTATTTTCTTCTGAAACATAAAATTGATAAAAATCATCAAGAAACTTTCTATTTTTAGGAAATAAGCTTCCAATTTTCATGATCTTCAAGATCTAAGATGATAAGATCTTTGGGATTTGATTTACTGATGTTGAAATAAAGTAATATCTATGATTTATTTTGATAAATCTGAGATAAATTGAGAGATCTACCCTTTATGGTGGAAAACCCATAAAAATACAAAGGGACCCACTTGATCAATGAGATCAACCATAACCAGACCCTTTGGATGGGTTGTATGGATAGGATTATGATGAAATCCAGTTAGAGCATGGATTAAGTGTGACAAAAATAAGTGGATATGATCTTTGGATCTTAATGAAGTAAAACCCCTAAATGTGATTAAAACCCTTGATCTAAAGGAAATGATCTAAGATCTAATGGTTGGATCATAAGTAAAAGTTTTTGATAATCTTAATCTAATTAGTTTAATTGTCTTTTATTTGATAATAGAATTGTAAATGTGATTTATGTTATAAATTAGGAAGCGTGATAATGTAAATCTTAAATTTTAGCATGCTATGCCCTAAATGTTATTAATTTGTTATTAGGTTGGTAGATTTAATTATCCTAGGGCCATGTTAGTTTACATTTGTGAATTTAGCATGATTCTATTAGATTAGTAGTAAAATTTCATGTATTTCATAACTTAGGATCATGCTAATTTAAGTATAGTTTTATTCCATTAGGTTAAGTTACATTCATAGGAAGCATGTTAGTATAAATGGTTGTTAAACTTATATTGGATTTATGCTTTAAAGTTTATGATTTAATTGTTGTCAAATTTTATTAGTAGATTCAATTGTTAAGTAGTTGTTAAGATATAATGAACATAAATCACCAAAAAATGTAAACTAATGGAATATAGAGATTCATGCACAATTAAGATGAGAGAATGACTTTGACTTAATATTAGTATGGGCTATAATTAGTAGGACAATATAAGGATTATCAAATCCTTGGCCCAAACTAGGAGAATAATGAACCTCATGAATGACATTTTAAATGTTCATGGATTTAATTAAAATCAATTAGAAAGAGTACTTAGGGTTAAAAAGCTCATGGGAACCTTATGATAGGTTGAGCTAAGGTCACTCTAGTGAATGCTAAACATGGTGTTAAGGGAGTTTTCTAATAGAGCCTCACTCTTCCCCTACCTTCCATTGACGTTTGTGAGGCCTAAACGCCTCCTCACATGAGGATTGAAGTAACCACTTTGTGTTCATCCATTTAGTTAGTAAGCCTTAGTCAATTGGATGAGAGGAGCTATTTAGACTTAGGATGAAATAAGTTATCTTCAACCAATAAAACATTATTTGGTTGAATAATAATAATAAGAGCATAAAAGGTTAGTAAATTATTTAACCCTAATAAAAATTGTAAGTAAGATAAGGATAATCAAACAAGATCCATGGGATCTTGAATGATCAAGAATAATAAAAGAAATAAATACTTCTTGGTGATGACATATATATTGCTTGCAATTTAGATAAAATAGAATAGAAAATCTTAGATCAAATAGAATAGAAATTTTGAACCCTTGATCAAATATGATTCAAGGAAGAGAACCAAGATCATCCTCCTTAGGGATTATCAAACAATTGAACTTACATAAAAAAATAACTAGATGATAGAAGATCTAAGCCTTTGATCTTTATCAATAAGTATACATTGTTGATCAAAGGATCTATGAAATATCAAGATCAAAGAAAGGAATACACAAAGACTTAGAATAGAAAATACTTAGATATGAAAGATTAGAAGATCAATTGAACCATCAAATCTATTGATCAATACTATGTGAGGAAGATAGATCATGATAGGACACAAGATCTAGATCCTTTAAATCAAAGGACAAGATTAGACAGAGAATATAAATAGTATCAAAAATATATGATTATTTGAGATTGCATAAATATTGACAGTATGTATGGATTTATAGATTTCATACATCAATTAGGATCATGGACGATTTGAAGAGATGAATCACTACTTGAAAGTAGGAGGATTTTATGAATGCATCTACATGAGAAATACATGTTGAATACCTGATCTTATGTCTAGAACTATTGACGAGTATAATGTAAATACTTGTATTAAATCCCTTGAAAACCATTATGATCCAACTAAAACACATATGAAATGGTTAAGTTAGAACTGAGGAAAACCCTAAGTGGATAGGGAATTTAAAGGTATTCCAGCCCTAGATAAACAAACAAATTGTCTGATAAGTATAAAATCAATACATGGGAATCATTCATATAGAATGGTGATCCCTAAACTTATATGAACATGGGTATCATTCATTGTAAATGATGATCCCTAAGTTTGAAGTGAAATCCCATCCTTGGTATAAGAATACCAAAATACGAGGATGATGATATAAATAGACAAGACATCTGATAAGTTAAAGAATACTTTATATACAAGCAAGGAGGCTTGTGGTTTTTGTTTTAAATAGGTGTATGCCTGGGGATGCTATGCTAGGAGGGTTCCGAGGGTTTGGCCACCCGCTCTCCAAAATGTGATATATATGATGATACCATGCCCAAAGAGAGGCAAAATGTCAGGTGGGATAATTATGGGATGGCCACCATTGTGACAGTCTGTCTCCCCATATAGACATGACATAGATGATTTTCTACATTTGATATCTGTGGAGTATGAAAGCAGTTATCCAAGCGTGTTGGTACAGATTAGACTGCAGCATAGCAGTCCTTTGAGTATTTTGCATTATGATGCATAGCATAATGAGATGCCGATACTACCCAAAAACGGGAGCATTTTCCCAGCAGAGTCTGGATGTTTTATCAACTTAGTATGGCTGAGTGTGATGATACTGCCCAAATGAGGGAGTATTTTCCAACAGAGTCTAGACAATTGATCAACTCAGTGTGTTTGAGTGTGACTATTGATGTTTGAAATATTAACTATTTTTCATAGTTTTGACCGTATATATCTCTATACGACATATACAATATGTATGTGTAAGGATGTACATATATGACAAAGTAAAGAGATTGATCCATGAGTATGAATAATGGGATTATGAAGTATTAGGATTATACTATCAAATTATTATGCTTCTTGGATCCCCTACCAAGCATAGATTACTAAGATATTGTAAATGTTTGAATGTTTACAATATCTCAGATATAGAGAAGGAGAATTAGGAGCTTAAGACTTAAGAAGACTTGGAAGAATAATCAATCAAGGTATATCCCTTGATGACATGTATTTTTATTTGAGAGCATTGTATTGTATTGAGAGTTTTTATTGCATGGTGAGCTTTGAAATTTGGATTATGTAATTTGGACAAGTATTGTACTGATACCCAAGCTATACTGTGAACCACTAGATGGATTTTGATATTTAATAAAAGTATATTCCTTCAATGGAATTTTATCTTGTACAAAATTCTACTTATGATATGTATGAAGTGATGACTTAGGTTTTACAAAACAAGTTCTAAAGAAAAGAATTTCCACTACTTTGTTTTGCAAATTTTTTTTACTACTAAGGGAAATTTGCTTTTGAAAAATGTATTACAAAATGTGTTATAAAAACTCGGGTCGTCACAGAGACAACCTTGAAACATTGTGCTCTTTGCTTGGTGACCTTTGGAGCTGGACTTTGGTTTTCTTTTGTGCTATTATTTATTTGGATTTGTATCTATTTCTTTGGTTAATTTCTCTCCAGTTCAGGTTAGTATTATGGTTTTATTATTTTAGTATCATTGCCTTAGTTTCCCATTATTTTAGTTTCTAGTTCTACACTCATTTCCACTTAGCTCTGTCTCTTTTCTTTGCTTCACTTTCATTTATTTTTCTTAGTGATTACCATAAGATTCAAGTTAGCTCTTATTTGGAAGTGACAGCTAAGAGAAGAAATAGCTTGCAACCTTGCTTTCCCCCTTATGATTTTCATGCTTTTCTCCTTCAATTCCACTTAGTTTTTTTTTTCCTAGTTAGTTTATCCATGTATCCATTTTCCCTCTTCATTCCCTTTTTGAATTTTCTTTTAATGTCATCATAATTTAGATTGAAAGCTTGAGATTAAGTTTTTGTTGTAGCTTAGATCAAGTATTATGCCTTAGAATTGTATGCAATTTCCATATTCAATTACATGTAATATGCATACTATTTGGGGTGTATTTTGGCATTGATTTAATGAAATTCTTTGCGGATTTTTTTAATGAAATGTTTCTATTATCAAAGTAATTTAGATTTGGGTTCTTATCTTGCATAAAATTTATTGTTTCAGTTGCTTTATATACTTGATTTTAGTTGAAGTTCTTAATGCTTAAAATCAGAAAATTTCTCCCTTTGATCTTTATGCTTTATTTCCAGTCTTCGAAACATCTTATTTCCTTGAATCCTTAGGAACCCAATTATGTTTTTAGGTTGTTTACTATGTAAATAGCTTAGTTTTCATACCATGGATTATGTGCATGGTACTAGGTTACATTCCATTTTGATTCTTGGTTAATTTAGTTGCTTAATTCTATTTTGGAAGTTTGTATTTAATTCTTTGGATCTTGTTTTAGGTTAATAAAGTTTCCTTTTTGAGTTTTAGAAAGTTTCTTGCTCTAGAAAGTGTTAATTTAGGAAAGTCTCATTTTTATCACGTTTCCTTAGTTTATGTTTCCTAGATTCAGTCATGTTAGTTTTGCATTAGTTTCTTTAATTTAATGCATATTAGTTAGGTTAATTTCCAATTTAATTGTGTATCATTAATTTTAGAAAGTTTCTTTTAAGTGTAGTTTCTAATTTCATGTATATTTCCATTCTTATTAACTTTAAATTCATAGTTTAATCATCAACTCTCTCTCTCTCTCTCTCTGGTTAAAGTTAAGTCATTTAAATAAGATCCAATCTATTGATAATCTATGATATTCCTCCTAGGATCGACCCCTCTTGCATGCAGTACTACCTTGATTTGTGTGCTTGAGAGTAACATTAAAGCTACACTAGTAGGTCTTAGCTAGGAAGATCTACAAGTTTAGGGGCTTATATCTATTGGCGTGGTAGTTTCTTGGGTGTGATTGGTTACCTCCCATGTATAACAAAGTGGAAATTTAGAATAAGCTTGGGTTTAGAAAGTCTTTGAGTTGAAGATTTCATATTTAGAAACTTCATACTCATGCACCCTAACAATTTTTCTTCTAGAATTTTAGTTTCATATGGTGGGAGGTTTCTTCCTATCTATGTATGCACTCATTGTAAGTGAATTAAAGGAGGTTAGTTGCTCTTTAGTTCAAGAAAATTAATTTGTTTTTCACATTTTTTTCCCCTTAAAGGTTTTTGGATGTGTTTTCTCTATGGAGATTTTAGACATTTCCTCCCATGGCTATTTTAGATTGGCAAAGTGCATCTTAGCTACCTTGTTTTTGGTTTCACTAAAGAGGTTTTGTCACACTAAACACTCAAAACTAACTTAAACAAGGATGGATCCACCTTGTCCTTCCACTAGGACTTGATTGGTCATTGCAAGCTTAGCTTGGTCACGCTAGACTTGGCCTGCTCAAATTAGACAAAGCCTACTCACATTAGGTTTTCAGGAGGGGTGTGACATGGGAGTGTCCATAGATCCCGAGATTGATGGCAAGAAAATCAATGATGATCTAGATTTGGATAGCTACTACCTTGATTTGAAACTCTTGGATCATAATCTTATGCATACATCTAGTTATCAAGGAGTAAAAATGGATCTAATGGTTTGGATCATCCAAAATAGCTCAATTATGCCAACTTACAATAAACACCTATTCTAGGCAACTATGTGCAGTTTGGATTAAATCTTGTCATGGATCATGGATATGGGGTTAAAAAAGGTTCAAATGTATTGTGTGATGATTAAAGAATGCAAATCAAGGATTCCCCAGTTAGGAAATTGAAAGCGCAAACTGCCCCATCCCCCCAATCCCTAGCCCTTTGTGATTGCTTGGTCAAGAGGTCAATGTTCTATCCTACTAAAGTTGGAAGGTCTTAGCTAGGAAGATCTACAAGTTTAAGATCTTCTATCCATTGTTACAATCGTTTCTTGGGTGTGATTGGTTACTTGCCATGCATTGGAAAGTGGAGATATAGCATAAACTTGGATTTAGAAAGTCTTGAAGGTAAAGGTTCCATATTTAGAAAGTACTTAGAAGCTAAGCAATTCATGTACCCTAGCAATATTCTTTTAGGGTTTTTAGTTTCCTATCATGGGAGGGTTGTTCCCATCTATGTATTAGCTCATTGTACATGAATCAGGGGAGGTTACTTTCTCTTTAGGTCAAGAAAATTAATTTGATTTTCCCTTTTTTTTCCTTTAATGATCTTCAAACATGTTTTTCTATGGAAATTTTAGTCGTTTCCTTCCATGGCTCGTTTTGATTGGCTAAGTACATCTTAGCTACCTTGTTTTTTGTATCCAATTTTTTTGGTTGCATTAAATAGGCTTTCATCACACTAAACACTCAAAACCAAGACAATGGTGGATCCACCTTGCCCTTCCACTAGGCCTTTCTAGGTTATTGTATGCTTAGATTGGTCATGCTAGACCTTGTGTAATCAAATTAGACCAAGCCTACTCACACTAGGTTCTCAAAAGGTGTTGTTACATGGGAGTGTCTATAGGTGCCAAGATTGCTGGTGAATCAAAGAAGATAATTGATTATCTAGATTTGCATAGCTATCTTCTAAATTTAAAACTATTTGATCGTGTTCTTATCCATGTGTCTAGTGATCAAGGAGTGAACATTGTTAATTTTAAATAGATATAATGGTTTGGATCATCCAAAATAGTCCAATTATGCCAACTTAGAAAAGGTGCCCATTTTAGGCAGCTATGGGCTAATTGTATTAAATCTTGTCATGGACCATGTCTATGAGACTAAGGACAATTCAAATGTGTTTCTTGATAATTAAACAAGGCTACTAAAGGATTCTATAGCTATGAAAGTGAAAATGTAAGCCTCAGCCCTCACCCTTCGTGATTTCTTGTGTAAGGGGTCAATGTTGACTTAGTCAAAGTTCAGTCCATTGAAGTTTGAAAGTTTTAGCTAGGAAGATCTACAATTTTATGAACTACTATCCATTGTTAGGTCTGATTGACAACCTCCCATGTATTTGAAAGAGGAGATTTAGCACAAGCTTGGATTTAGAAAATATTGGAGGTGAAGGTTTCACATTTAAAAAGTCGTTAAAAGCTTAGCAACTCATGTACCATAGCTGCTTTCTTTTTGGGTTTTAGTTGGCTATTGGAAGAGTGTTGTTCCCATCTATGTATACACTCATTGTACGTGAATTAGGGGAGGTTAATTGCTCTTTAGTTCAAGAAAATTAATTTTATTTGCATATTGTTTTCCTTAAAGGTCTATGGGCATGTTTTTCCTATAGAGATTTGGGATGTTTTCTTCTATGGCTAGTTTAGATTGAGTGTATCTTAGCTAGCTTGTTTTCTATATCCTTTGGTAGATTCCTAGCATGGTGAGACATGTTGAGACTCTTATCCTTGTACTAGATTTCCAAGGTGACAAGTTTCTTTCTTCCCTTCATCTCTATTGCTCTTAGTCGATTCTAAAAGTGGGATCTTTTGATGCTTGATTTGTCTTAAATTAGTAGGATGAAAAAGGAGCTCAAAAAGGATTTTCTATTTGAGAATCATCAAATGGATACATTTCTTAGGATCCAATATCTAAAGCAATAGAATTTAAGTGTGGAGGATTACATAGTGGAGTTTGAGGACCTAATGTTAAGAGCTAAGCCTGAAGAGCAAACTGCATAATGCTTCTTAGGCAGTCTAAGAAAAGACATTGAAGGCACAATATCACTCCAGAAATACTAGTAGTTCAATGATGTTAGGTAGTTGGATTTGATTATTGAAAATCAATAAAAAGATGTGAGTAAAAGAAGTGTGGCTCAAACATGTGGGACAAGGAACACTTTTAATCTAGAAAGTGGCTCTAATGCTAAGTGGACCATCTAATACTAATAAAAGGAGATGCTTTTTAAGTGTCAATTGTTAGGATGTATTATCTCTAAACACCCCAATTGAAAGGTGGATGTTATTATTGACGAATTTGAGAATGAGGAGGAAGAACAACAATCAAGATTTAAAGATGATTAGACAACCATTCAAACCCATGGAGGAGCCATGTTAGTTGTGAGGCGAAGTTTGATCGCCATCCACAAGGATGATGATGACTCACTTTACTATGCTATCTTCCATATGCATTGGACTTCTCATGGTAAGGTGTGTGATATCATCATTGATAGTGGTGCATGTTGGAACATGACTTCTATAGAACTTGTCAACAAGTTGTAATTAAAGAC
This sequence comes from Warburgia ugandensis, assembly GCA_035236585.1. Lineage (NCBI taxonomy): Eukaryota > Viridiplantae > Streptophyta > Magnoliopsida > Canellales > Canellaceae > Warburgia > Warburgia ugandensis. The sequence continues at coordinate 44,748,813 of CP141128.1, forward strand.
AAAGCCGCATCCTTAGACCTACAAATTGAAATGGCTTATGAAAGGGAATCAAATTAAGGTAACCCCAAAATGACTTGTTTTTTTTTTCTAATGGTTGTCAATATACTGAAGAGGTATGGTTTGATGTTATCCCCATGGATGCTTTCCATTTAAAGTTAGGACAAACATGGCAGTATGGCAAGAGGGCCCAACATGATGGGTTCAAAAATAATTATTCTTTTATTTTCCATGGTTAGAAAATTGTTCTTGTACATCTAAGACCTGATGTAATTCATTACAGCAGAAAGTAAGAAAAAGAAATTGATATAAAAATATTAAGAATTGCTCTTAATGAAAAAGATGCTAAAGAAAGTGATGAGAAAACATAAACAACGAAACCTTCAATTGTACGTCCCCTACTGAAAGAGTGAGAGGATGTATTTCCAAAGAAGATGCCCAATGGCTTACCTCCTTTGTAAGATATCCAGCACTGCATAGACATCATTCTAGGATCTGTAATCTAATAAAACCACTTATTGCATGAGACCTAAAGAGCATGTGGAGTTACAAAGATGAGTTGGAGAATTAATGGTCAAAGGATTAGTAAGTGAAAGAAAAAGTCCATGAACAATGCCCTTCGTTCTTGTACCTAAGAAGTATGGTTCATGGAGGATGTGTGACAATAGCCAAGTGGTCAACACAATCACCATCTACCACATCTTTCCTATTCCATGATTGGAGGAGTTGCTAGATAAATTGCTGGGTGTATCCACTTTCTCTAAAATCAGCCTTCATAGCAAATACCTTCAAATTCGTATGAGAGCATGTGATGAGTGGAAGATTGCATTCAAAACATGAGATGTTCTATACAAGTGCTTGGTAATACCCTTTGGTTTGCCACTAACATTTTTATGCATTTAATGACTGGAGGCTTTAAAGCTTTTGGTGGAAAATTTGTAGTAGTATATTTTGATGATATTCTTGTATACAGGGAGAGCTTGGAGGAGAATTTAGATTATCTTCAATAAGTGCTACAATTGTTGAGTGATCAAAAGTTGTTCATTAACTTGAAAGATGCTACTTCTTTATATATAGCCTAATTTTCCTAGGCAGTGTTGTTTCAGCTGAAGGAGTGAAGATAGACACATGTATAGTGGATGCTATAGTGAGAAGGCCTATGCCTAAGACATTGTTTGGAACATTGTTCAAAATTAGAAGCTTCGCTGACATAGTTTCTTTATGTAGGAGGTTTATTAGAAGCTTTAGTACCATAATTGCTCTAATTAGTGAATGTTTAAAAGGTGGAACATTTAAGTGGACAGAAGAAGCATAGAAGACCTTTGAATTGGTTAAAGAAAAGATATCCAATGCACCTCGAATATGGGAATTGGTTCTATCTTAAGTCAACAGGGAAAGCCAAACACTTTCTTTAGTGAGAAGCTGTATGACTCACCCTACAAGTAATCCACCTATGATAAAGAGTTCTACACTATTCTTCGAGGATCGGTACATTAGAGCCAATATCTACTACCATAAGCCTTTTTACTTGATTCAAATCATGAAGCCTTGAGGTTCCTACAAAGCTAGGAAAAGCTTAGTAGACAACATCCTTTCTAGATTGAGGTTACACAAAATTTTAGCTTTGCAATCAAACACAGGTCAGGAGCACAAAACATGGTAGTTGATGCCTTAAGTAGGATGTTTTCTTTACTAACTATTTTAAAGTCCAAAGTAATTATTTTTTAAGTAGCTAAAGAGAAGTATGCTCATGAACCTTACTTCAAACGTGTAGTGGATAATTGTAATCATGGTACTTTTCAGTGCTTTGTTGTGAAGGATGGCTACCTTTCTAAGGGGAACTTACTATCTATTCCTCAATGCACCCTTAGAGAGGCAATCGCACATGAGGCACATGATGGAGGCCTTACTGGTCACTTTGGTATAGATAAAACTTTTCTCATAGTTCAAGACTATTTCTTTTGGATTAAAATGGGTAAAGACATTTCCAAGCCGACAAAGATATGTACAACATGACATATTGCAAAGAGCCAACATCAAAACATGATAGTATTACAACTAAAAGAATTTTTAAGTCCTACTTTATTTTGAAAATTTGTATTGAAAAGAAGGATGAAAGTTTTATAATTTTGAATCTTAAAAGTGAGATTTTATAGAAATCAAATTTGGTGGAAATACCTTATAATTAGATTCTACTCGAAAAATGAAATCCAATGATACTAAGCACACTAAAAATAGAGTTTGGATGAGAAATTTATAGAACTTTGAAGTATAAGAGTATTTTGGTAATTTCATAAATAATATAATAATACATTTCTAAATTTGAAAGGGGCAGAATTAGAAGGTGCCATTTTTTGTAATGACACCGCCTAGGTCTGCAACTCCTTTGTCAGGGGAGAAGGTCAGTGATGGCGCCGCCCATGAGGAAGGTGGATCATTTGTGCTAATTACACCTCCCTCTCCCCCATCTCACTCTCCTCTCTCTCCCCATCTTATTTTCCCTCTTCCTCTTGTTCTCCATCTCCTCCGGCTACAATTTTCTCCATTGTACACCACCAGCTAGGGTTTCAACAGGCACAAGAAAACCTGCACCCACCAGAAACCCCCTCTGACTGCCAAGTAAAGTTTTCCACCTCTCTCTCCCTCCTTTCCCCTTTGTCTAATAGTTTCCCTCAGATCTAGGTTAGATTTGATCTTAGCAACTAGTAGATCACCAAAGAAACCAAATCCAATGAACCTAGAGTGGAACCCACTCACAGACAGCTCAGATGGGAGATCTGAGCCATCCAATGAGTTCATGGGACTTCAAAACCATAGAAATCTCAGAACTAGTGAAATTTTGGAGGCATCTTAGGTGTTGCTTGGTGACTGAAAAGATCAGACCATCTCATCTGGATCGACCAAATTAGGGGATCAGGATGCCTCTCGATGATTCATGACGGAGACACATCCTATCGACACGTCTCCGTGTGTGCAATGCTTGTGGGCATGATTGCTTTTCAACCAAGATGCAAATGTGTCCTCGGAACTGAGATGCAGCCAGTGCGTTACAAGCAGCAAGATGCATTGGCACGTCCAGGAAGGCATAGCCCATTCCAATTCATCCCATGTAATGACCCTGAATTTTTGTAACTTATTAAGGCAAATTAATAAAGTTTGAATTTTTAGAAATTCTGGGCTGGAATATTAGGTTATTGAAAATTCTCTTTTTATAAAGATTATATCATGAATTAAAACATATAAATTATGGATGTACTTGGAAAACTGATCGAAACAACATTAAGTACGTTCAATTCTGAGTTAAAATGGAAATTCCTTAATTTTCTCCATTTAGGGGTAAAATGGTAATTTTATCCACACTCCATATCCAAGAAATAAGACCTCAATATTCATGAAGTACTTAGAAATACGATTCCAATGCCACTAAGTACGCTCGATTCCGAGTTCGGACAAATATTGCCTATTATTTTCCAATTTTGGAGTTCAAAGGGCAAAAACATCTTTTCACATAAAAGTGGGGCCCACAAAGTGGGCCAACGTTCTAGAAGCAACAATAATTGCTCAGTGCATTATTACTGGTAGTGGATAATGTAGCGGAGATTGTAGTGGAGAATGGAGAATGCACTTGTAATAAAAAAATTCTAAAGTAATAAAATATTTTATCAAAATAAATGATAAAAAATTCAAATTTGGCTATAAATATGTCCCAAAAATTTCCAAAAATTTTCACAACCTTAACCACAAAATTTCCAAATCTTCCCTAGAGTTTCAACTCGAAATTCTCATTCATCCCTCCCCAATCTCTATTTTTCTTATTTCTCTCTCCTCTTTCTAAGTGGAACAAGAGACCTAAATTTAATTAGGCACTCCATTCCAGGTAGAATCTGATAAATTTCACCATTCATAAACTCCTATACTACAGTATATACAGAATCCCCAAAACAATTTCAAGATCCAACGGTTCCAACAACAGAAATCACAAAAAGGTGGACAATCGGGCTATATTATCATCAACCGGTAATTCTCTCAAATTGGGCATCAATTATATTGTTTTTATCCAATCAGGTTGGTGCAACTACTTCCCATACATATTTATTATGGTTTAGTGTAATTTTTATTTTTCTGTAATTTAATTTGAATGAAAAATGGTAAAAATAAAGTAAATACCAAAGCCTTCAATCTATGGTGATAGAGAGCTCAGATGAAAATTCTGAGCTTTCCAATCGATCTATAAGGGTTGAAAACCCCTAGGATACAATTTTCAAGAAAATATAACAAGGTTTGGACCCTCAATTGAGAGAGATTAGTTCTGCTAGGCCCAGATCAAATCTGGACCCTAGGAACGGTTGAAAACTTCAAATTTAAATTGTGGACTCATATGAACTCCAAATTGTGATCGGAAAGAAGCTATAGAAAGCTTGTAATGTCTAGTTTCTAATGAAGTCATAATATTTCTAAAAATTATTTCTGTATTTTTTTGTATTTTGGAAATAAGTGTCCAATTTCTAAGATCTTCAAGATTTGAGGTGATCAGATCTTGGAAATTTATTTTAATGATGATATAATAATGTAATAAAGTAATATCTATGGTTAATTTGGACAGATCTTGGATAAATTAGGGGATCTGCCCTTTATGGTAGAAAAATCCTAAAATAAAAATAAAAAAATACAAAGGGACCCACTTGATCAATGAGATCAAGTATGATCAAATCCTTGGGATGGATTAAATGGATGATATTATGATGAAATCAAGTTAGATCATGGTTGAAATGTGATAAAATCAAGTGGATATGATTTTTGGATCTTAATGGATTAAAAGCCTTACAGGGAATTAAAACCCTTGATCTAAAGGAAAACACCTAAGATCTAATGGTTGGATCATATTTAAAGGCTTATAATAATCTTAATATAATTACTATAATTGTCTTTTTTTGGATATAGAAGTGTAAATGTGATTTATGTTCTAAGTTTTAATTGTCTTTTATTGGACATAAAGGTGTAAATGTGATTTATGTTCTAAGTTAGAAAGCATGATAGTGTAACCTTTAAATTTTAGTATGATATATCCTAAATGACTAATTTGTTAGTAGATTTGATTATCTTAGGATCATGTTTGTGTAAATTAGAGATTTAAACATGATTCCATTAAGATAGAAGTACAATTTTATGTATTTCATAACTTAGGATCATGTTAGTTTTATTTCACTAGCTTAAGTTACATTCATAGGAAGAATGTTAGTATATAGTTGTTAAACTTATATTTGATTTATGCTTTCAAGTTTATGATTTACTTATTGTCAAATTTTATTCAATTGTTAAGTAGTTGTTAAGATATAAGGAGCATAAATCACCAAAAATGTAAACTAATGAAATATAGAGATTCATGGACAACTAAGATGAATGAATGATTTTGACTTAATAAGGGCCATAGTTAGTAGGACAATATAAGGAATGGTTTACCAATTCCTTAGCCCAAAGGAGGAAAATAATAAACATCCATGGATGACATTATGCATATCCATGGAAATTAATTAAAATCAATTAGAGAAGGGACTTAAGGTAAAGAGCTCATAGGAACCTTGTCAAAGGTTGAGCTAGTACCACTCCAGTGGACTCTGAACATTGTGGTTATAGGGGGTATACAAGAGCCAAGTGCTTTTTCCTCACCTCCCGTTGACGTAAGAGAGGTCTAAACACCTCCTTACATGAGGATTGTATTAACTATTTTTTGAGCAGACTTTAACTGGTAAGTACTAGTCATCCTGAAATAAGGAGGAGTTGTCTAGTAATAGGAAGAAATAAATTATCTTCAACCAAGTAAGACACTAACTGGTTGAGTAATAATAAGAACATAAAAAGATAGCAAATTATCTAACCCTAATAAAAATAGTAAGTAAGATACGGATGATCAAACAAGATGAGATCTTGTATGATAAAAAATAATAAGGAAAAAGAAACATCAATGTCAATTAGATTGTTATGTATGATATAGATAGTATTTGTATAGATGATATTAAACCCATTGATATATGATATTCAAGGAAGAAAGATTCAGATCATCCTACATAAGTATGATCAAAAGACCATGTAGTATGTACCCTTGATTAGAAAAATGACATTATACATATGATTTGACAGATATATGTTGATCGAGACTATGATAGATTTCAAGGAGTAACAATACCTTATTGAGGTAGGTGGATTATTAAGAATGCCTTTACATAAAGATACATGTCTAATACATGATCTTATGTTTTGAAGTATTGACATGTATGATACCAATATATTAAGGTAAATACCTCAAGTTGAAATATGATCCAACCAAATGATGAGGAAAATAAGTATTAAATGGTTAAGTTAAGAATTGAGAACAAACCTAAGTGAATAGGAAAGTAGAAAATATTCCAGCCCTAGATAAACAGATAGATAGTCTGATATGTATAAGTATTATTTTACATACAAGCTTAGAGGCTTGTGGTTTTGTTTTAAATAGGCATAGGCCTGGGGATGCTATGCTAGGAGAGTTAAGAGGGTTTGGCCACCCACTCTCTGAAACTTGATGATATTGAATACCAAGCCTAAGAAAGGTTAAAAGTCGGGTGGGGCAATTATGGGAAGGCCACCACTGTGACAGCCATGGTCCTCCCATATGGACATGGATATTGTAATTTCCACTGAGAATGGTATAAGTGGATTATTGAACAGTTATCCGGGCGCGCTGTACGGATTAGAGTGCAAGCATAGTAGTCCTTGATTATTTTGCATTATGATGCATATGAAATTGGCATAGTGAAATGCCTTAAGGGATGGAATGATGAAATGCCAGGTAATTGTAAATTACCAATATTTTTCCCAAGAAGGAAAAATCCCAATATAGTAACTGGCTGAGATACAAATCTCCGATAATGAAAGGAGTTGATCAGTTTTGTATGGAAATGATTATTGATTATTTTTACAATTTTAACGGATTTGTTCTTATAGACTATGTATGTATAAAGGTGAACACAAATGACAAGGAAATAAGATGTTCATATCAATAATAGTGGTCTATGAATGTGTTTATGATAGAATGAATTATGGGATAACTGAATATTGAGATTTTACTGTCAATAACTTACATTCTTATCCCCTATCAAGCATAGCTTGCTGAGATATTGTAAATGTTCGAATGTTTACAATATCTCAGATACAGAGAAGGAGACTTAGGAGCTCAAGACTTGAAGAACTAGTGAAGAATAAGTAATAAGGGTATATCCCTTGAAACATTGTATAGAGAGCATGTATTGTATTTAGAACTTTGTAATTTGAATTGTGTATTTGGACAAGTATTATAAGGATACAATGGGTTGTGTACTGTGAACCACTAGATGGATCCTAGAAGTTTAATAAAATTATATTCCTTCAATGGAATTTTATTTTGTACACAAATTGTACTTATGTTATGTATGAAGTGGTGACTTGGGTTTTCAAAACAAGTTTTAAAATAAAAGAATTTCCGCTGCTTTGTTTTGCGAAATTTTTTTACTGAGGGGATGCACTTGCCTTTGAAAAATATATTATAAAATGTGTTTCAAAAACCCGGGTCATCACATCCCAATGACCTTGTTTTGCCGCATTTTGATCCAGAATTTTAATCTAGACCATTAAATAGATATGAAACACAAAATATCTAATTCAAAAGCCTATACAAGTTATATTTATGATCAAAAGGTCTATTAGATTCGTCTTCACAAATAGACCTAATTATTTAATAAAATTTAGGACCAAAGAACAATTTTATTTTATCATGACCTAAAAACTATAAAAATCTCATAGATCTATAAGATCAAAGAGGATCAGACCCCAAGAAGTAATCAATTATATACACCCAGATCAACCTTAAATTAAGGACATAAATCCTTGGATTATAGATCTGACAATTGATGGATAGGATTGGAGTCTAGATTTATGAACTGTTGATCTATGAATTTGAATGATGATCAGTACAGAATGGGAAATAATACTTGGATTCTTATCCTTAAACTATACACAGGACCCCAAACACAACCTTAAAAGAGATCCATGATTCAAATTGAAGAAAAAACAAGAACGAGGTGACATTCTTGAGGTAGGTAGTCTAATGCTAATTAGTTTTCAACTAAATTCCAAACTTGAATGATTTACTTAAAAATATTTTTGTGTTTAATATGTTTTTGAAATGATAATGAGATATGGTATTCTTATAATGAGTATGCAAATTATTCGCATGATTCATGATCTTGATTGAAAATGCTACTGCTTATATTTTTCATAGCCCATTTTTATTCTTGAATGATATAACAATTTCATATACGCATTAATTGCATGATTCAATATATGTTAAAATTTGGAATACATACATACATACATACATACATACATACATACATACATACATACATACATACATACATACATACATACATACATACATACATATTATAAGATAGTGAGATTGGTGGGCATTATGCTAAGAGGTTGTTTGTATGAGGTTGGCCTCTCGGCCTCTAACAACCAAAGGGGGTACGTATCCATGCCCAAAGGGGCACCTATTTTTCTCAACAAATGTGGTAAGGAATAGCCATTGGAGGTGTTCATAGCACCCTTTTGGAGAAATATCCTTAGGCGATTATGGAGGCTATGGTGGCTGGTCTTTAGATACCGGAGACACAATTTTAGTGATGGCTGGTCATGAGCATTGTGGTCTATATTATTTTTGTTTTGTATCACCATGCATAGTGCATTGAGATGGTCTTAGATGAGTACTCATGACCAGTCGGCTGATATGTTCACCGAGATACTCACGTGCATAAAAACTACTATAGGGTTGGGATATCTAACATTAGGTTTGATCAATTTCTACTTTAAGATGTTAGTAATGTTTATATTATTATTGATTGATTGATTTTGTTAGAAATTCTATTACTTGAATATATAAATGTGCATATGATTTATGCATGAATACCCATGTTGACATAAGATGGTTGCATGATGTTATTACCTAAAAAATCCTCCTTAAAATTATGGAAGTTGTATGCTGTGTTTTCAAAGTACTAGTATTAGATCACTTACTATGTATGGTAAATACTCAACCAAATGTATTATTTTTGAGATTAGCTCAAGCAGGATTAGAAGAAGCATTAGTAAGTTTTAATGTTATGATCAAGTGAGTGAAGATAAAGATAAGTATGAATGTAAACATATGATTTATCCTTTTGGACATGTACATGTAATTTATATAGTTGCACTGTGAGCTGTGACTGGCTAGATCTAGGATGCATATTTTTCATCTTAGTTTTAAAACTTTTTTTGTTTTCTTTGAAGTAAATGACACTCATGGTTTTCAAAATAAATTTAAAAGGAAAGATTCTTCTGCTGTACTGCATTGTTTTTATAAAATTGTTTTCAAATAGGGATCAATCCCACATTAGGAATTAGTTTTGCATTTACAAATTCATATGAAACTTCAGGTCATCACAAGTATATACAGTGTTACCTATTCTTAACTCTGCATGGGAAGAAGAAAGCATGGATTTTATCATTGGACTTCTGTGACACAACACAATAAGGACTTTATCATGTTTGTTGTTGATGGTTTTCTATGATAGCACATTTTATTGCTATCATTAAATGATTAGTACTTCTAATATGGAAAAATTGTACTTCAGAGAAGTTGTAAAACTTCATTGAATTCCTAGAACCATAACATATAAACCAGACATGAAGTTCATAAGCCATTTTTGGAGGATGTTATGGTGTGAGCTTAAGACGCATTTACAATTTAGCTCATCGAGTCATCTTCAAACATAAGCCTAAACAGAAGTAGTTAACAAGAGTTTGGGAAGCTTATTGAGAAGGTTCATTGGGAAGAACATCTACCAATGGGACTTGTTATTCACACAAGCAAAGTTAGCATTCAATAGTTCCACTAATCACTCAATTGGTTACAACCTTTTTGAGGTGGTGTATGTTTGAAATCCTTTATGCCTTATGGATTTAGTACCCTTACTACTAACAAATAGTTTTAGTGGACATGAATAGGAAGGAGCTAAATAAATTAAGAAGCTGCATGAATAACCTAGAGAGAAAATCATGCCACATAATAAGAAATATAAGAAACACGCTAATAAAAATCAAAAGGCAGCAATTGTTAAGAAGAAGATCTAGTTTGGGTACACCTAAGAAAGGCACATTTCCATCAAAGTATGTAAAACTCAAACCTAGGGCCGGTGGTCCTTTCAAGGTTCTAAATGAATTGGTGAAAATGCATATAAAATTGAAATAACCAAAAACTATGAGGCTTCAGACATAGTCAATGTAGCAAATATATCAACATATTTTGGATAGGATGCTTCTCAAGACTCTAGTATTCTTGCTTTTAATCCTAGGGAGAATGACACGAGAGTGTCCATAGATCCCAAGATTGATGACAAATGATAGAAGAGCAACAAGACTCTAAATTTGGATGGCTATGATCTCACTTTAAAACTCTTGGATCATGATCTTATGCACGTGGCTAATCTCAAGGAGTGATTAATGTTATTTCAGAGGGATATAATACCTTGGATCATTATATCAATATATTTTGGAGAGGATGCCTCTCAAGACTCTAGTATTCTTGCTTTTAAACCTAGGGAGAATGACACGAGAGTGTCCATAGATTCCAAGATTGATGACGAATGATAGAAGATCAACGATGATCTAGATTTGGATGGCTATGATCTCACTTTAAAACTCTTGGATCATGATTGTATGCATATGGCTGATCTCAAGGAGTGAATAATGTTATTTCAGAGGAATCTAATACCTTGGATCATCCAAAACATCCCAATTGTGCCAATTTACAAAAGATGCCTATTTTAGGCAACTATGGGTAGTTTGGATTGATTCTTGTCATGGGCAATGGCTATGGGGCTAAGGATGGTTCAGGTGTATCACCGAATGATTAAGGAAGGCCACCCAAGGGATTTCCTAACCTACTCTTATTGTGGTGATTTCTATATACACAAATTAATTGGAAATTTTTTCTCCAAGCCTAATCAACTAATTTCATGAGCAAATTCTAGCTCCTGATTATCTAGTGTCAACTTGGTATCAGAACAAGGTACATGTACTAAAGCTTTCAATGGCATACAAAGGAAAGCATGTTATTACTTTTGATAAAGTTACTAAAGATATGGAGATAGTCAATTGATGAAGGCAAGTTGAAAGACTTGAGGAGTGTCAAGAGCATCTTGCATGAAAAGTAAAAAAGTGCAAACTCTAAACTTGATACTTCAAATGAATCCTATGTTAATTCATTTTGTTATGTATTTCAAAAGTAGAGCTTCCATCTAGAGAGTGTTCTCAAGTAATATTCCTAGAAGAAAGGAATGTGATTTTCAACTTTCTAGACCAAGAGCTATAATTTCTAAGTTCGAATAAAAGATGCAGCCTAGTGAATTTAACGACTGGTTACATATGGTGGAGCATGTCTTTGAATACAACGACTTTCCTAAAGATTTTACTGTAAATCTTCCTACCTTAAACTCCAAAAATATGGTACATTTTAGTGGGACAATCTAAACAAGAAAAGAAAAGAGAAGAGAAAGATAAATTCATTAAATGGGATAAGATGAAAATGGATCTCAAAAAACATTTTCTACCCGAGAACTATCAGATGGATACATTTCTTGAGATACAAAATCTAAAGCAAGATAAATTATGTTTCGATGATTATATAATGGGGTTTGATCATCTAATGCATGAGAGATGAGCCTAAATAGCAAACTATAGAGAGTTTCTTAGGCAATTTAAGAAAAGACATTGGAGACATAGTACGACTCTAGCAATATTAGTCATTCAATGATGTTAGGAAGTTGGCTTTAATTGTTGAAAAAGAACAAAAAGATGTGAGTAAAAGAATTGTGGTTAGAATATATGGGAGAAGGAATACTTTCAATTTAGGGAGTTGTTCTAATGCTAAGTGGACACCTAACTTTAAAACTCAACAAAATCAATCTAAGCTTGAAAATAACAAGCAACATAGACCAACTAATACTAATCCAAGAAGATGCCTTAAGTGTTAAGGGTTAGGATATATTGCCTCTAAATGTCCCAACCAAAAGCTAGTTGCTTTTATTGATGAATATGAGAATGAAGAGAAAGAACAATAATCGGGATTTGAAGATGATGATATAGCCATTGAAGCCCATCAAAGAGCCATGTTAGGGTGTGTTGAAGTTTGAGTGCAATCCACAAGGACGATGATGATTGGATTCCCTATGCTATCTTCCATACACATTGCACTTCTCATAGTAAGGTGCATGATATCATCATTGATGGTGGTGCATGCAGGAATGTGGCTTCTTCAAAACTCATCAACAAGTTGAAGATAATGATAAAGCCACATCCTCAAGCCTACATGGCTAGCAAAAGGGCATCAAGTTAAGGTAACCCACAAATCCCTTATTTCCTTTTATATTCATAATCAATATAAATATTAGTATAGTTTGATGTTTTCCCCATGGATGCTTGCCATTTACTATTAGGGAAACCATGGCAGTATGTTAGGAGAGCCCAACTTGATGGGTTTAAAAATAGTTGTACTTTTGTATTCCATGGTTAGAAAATTATGCATGTACCTCTAAAACTTGATGTAATTCATAATTGCTCATTTGTAATTCATTATAGTAGCAAGTAAGAAAAAGAAATTGATAAAAATATATATTAATCATTGCTCTTAATGAAAAGCAGGCTGAAGAACATGATTAAAAACCAAAACAATAAAACCTTCGATTATACATTCTTCTACTAAAAGTGTATGAGAATGTATTTCCAGTGGAGATCCCTAATGGCTTATCTTCTTTTCAAGATATCAACACTACAAAGACTTCATTCTAGGATCTATAATTCTAAATAAAGCAACTTATCACATGTGCCTTAAATAAAATGAATTACAAAGATAGATTGAAGAAATGATGTTCAAAGGATTAGTACATGAAAGAAAAAGTATGTGTGCAGCTCCTGCCCTTCTTGTACACTAAAGAAGATGATTTCTTCAAAAGTATCTCTTATAACTTCTTTATAAATTCAAATAGTAATTTATTAAAATAGCTTGAGGTTCAATCAATATTTTTCTACACTCGCTAGCTTAGATATAAAACTCTAAGATTGGGTTTGATTTATATACATTTTTTCCCAAACTTATATGTTAATGGCCAATATTGAGATCATTTTAAAAGAGGAATTTAATGGTGGTTTGGAGACTAGGATACCTCCAAATAGGTTTACTGATGACAAGTATTTGACTAGGTTGAAAAACCTTAATGTCTCATGGAGGAAGAAGAAGGTAACTAAGCATACATTTGATAGCAACTCTAAAAGTTGTAGGAAGAAGAAGTCAATATTGTTTGAAGTTGTGTATGTGTAGTATGTGCTCCATGTCATGCACATTGAGAAGAATGTTTGTAAAAGCTTCACTAGTACCTTTCTTGACTTGTCGAGAAAGACAAAGGATAGTGTAGCTCAAATGGAGCTTATGAGAATGGGTTTGAAGAGAAGGTTGCATCCACAAGATAGGGGCCACCGAGGAACATATTTGCCTAAAGAAAATTATATGCTTGAATGATAGGAGAGAAGAATAAGATGTAAAACCCTATTGGAGATTAAAGTCCCAGATGAGTACCCTTCAAGCTTTAGAAACATTGTCTCCATGGAAGAGCTAAAACTGTCAAGGATGAAGTAGCATGATTGCCATGCCATGGTGCAACAACTCTTACGCGTCGAAAAATGTTTAGTGCTATTAGATAAAGTAAGAGTATCTAGTATAAAATTCTATTACTTCTTTAGTGCTCTGTGTAAGAAGGTGGTGGTTACTTTGAAATTACAACAAATCTAAGATCATATAGTGACAACCTTATGTGAGCTTGAGATAATCTTCCCACAATCCTTCTTTGTAACATGGTACATTTAATAGTGCAACTAATTAATGAGGTCAAGTTTTATGGTCCAGTTTAGTTACAATGGATGTACTCATTTGAGAGGTATATGAAAGTGTTAAAAGGGTGTGTATCATCGATACAATGCAAAGAAGGGATGAGTTTTGCACCAAGTATTTATTAGGGGTGGATGCCATTAGAATCCTTAAAAAGAAATGATCAAATGGATTAACTTATCCAAAAGTTAGTTTACCTCTCTCCAGTGGTCTTCTATTGACTAGTGATCATAAATAATAGGAATAAACACACATTTATGTGTTGCAAAACATTAATGTCAATGGAGTTTAGGCATTCATTGAGTAAGTAACTTAAGTTCCCTCTCTGAGATTTATTTTCTATTTTCCTCTATATGTTTTATGTCTAAAACTTAAGGGTATAATATATTATATGCATGTTATATATAATTTTCATCTATTTATTGCATTAAGCACATGGAGTTCATAAAAGTGAGGTATCAAAGAGATGCAAAGAAATAGAAGTGACTACAATATGAGCATTGTTGGTCCTTCACTACATGGGTTTATTAGAAGGTAATTTACAAAGAATTAAAACATCATTCTCTTATTATTATTAAATTGCATTATGCATGTATACATTAATCATCTCACTTAAGTATTATATATAGGTTTTAGATTAGTGGTATGTTCCACGTTATAGTATTTCTAAATCCTTAGGCTAGATGGCCATGGGAGTTCAACTAGAAGTAATAAAGTATGTTGGATCTACCATCAATGGTTATTGCTTTCACATAAAAGACCACGATAACTCAAAAGCACAACAAAATAATGGTGTTAGCTTAGTTGCTAATGCTAATTTCTTTTCCAATTCAAAGGGCAATAATCCAATTGTAGTGAATGATACTTATTACTGGGTTATATGTGAAATATAGGCACTGGATTATACTTGTAGAATTGTGGTTGTGTTTAAGTGTGATTAGGTGGAATGCAAACAAAGATACCATCAAAATCGATGTCCTTGGATTGACATTGATTGACCTTAATAGGATCGGCTATCAAAAAATGATTAGTTTAATTTGGCATCTCAAGCAAAACACATTTATGTACAATACGGACATGATATGAGATGATCAACTCTTTTATCAGAGTCCCTGAGAGACTTTTACAATAAAGATGATCTAGGAGACACTCCAATTGATTACCCTTGAATCATTACAACAATAACATCAATCAATCTAATCACGGAGAATAAGGTGTATTATGTGCATGATGCTAGTGAGGAAGGTTCTTGGATGGATAGCAATTAATATGAGAGAAGAAATTAACATGTAGCATATGATGTATGTTATTGATGGATGGTCATATAATTAATTAGGTTATACATCACATGTTGTTCTAAGCATAGAATGTCTTCATTTCATGGCTTGGAAAATTAAGGATGGCAATGGGCCCCCTCTGCGCCCCACATGTTACTAAGATTTACAACCCTCTATGGAATAGAATAATGTAGTAGATTTAATGTAAAAAAAAGTAAGGCAGTTAGAGGAAACCATTAAGTAAATAAGATGGTTTCCCCTAACTTGTCCTATTTTGTTCAAATAAACAAGGAAATTTATTGTAAACCATTTTATTTGAATTAAAATATAAGACAATTTTTCCTAATAAGACTGTTTTTCAGCTACCATCCTATATTTTATATTACTATATTAATAAGAGGGGAGAGAAATGTCAAATAGGTTACCCCTGTTTTCTCTGTCTCTCTATCTCCCTCTTAGTAAGAGTATGAGCTCATGTCCTAGTAAGAGTAGTAGCACATGGGTGTGCAAAGAAGTTGATGCTTCACTTTTTGATAGATGCTTATTTCTTTTGAAAAAAAAAAATCAAAGCCAATCGTCTTACTTAGAATGTCTTAGATAGGCTGGATATTAAAGTTCAAGATGGATGCTCATACCATAAGTTATAAAGGTTGAAAATTAGAGAGATCCTAATAATATGTAATCCAACAAATTTCAAAAAACGTGAGCATATTAGATCTTTTGAAAATTGTGCCTAATGTGATGGAATGACACCATCTAAAAGCTACCTATTAGGAGGAATATTCTAAATAAAAAATAAAATTTAGACTTGAAATAAGGAAACACAGGAAGAATATTTTAGATTTAATGTAAAAAAAATAAGAGTATTAAGAGCAAACCATCTTATTTTATTCAAATGAATAAGATCATTTCCATTAAACTATCATATGTTGTGCCAATGAATATGATGGTTTCCCATAAATCATCTTATGTTATTCTAATAAAATAAGATGGTTTACCTAAGCCATGTTATTTGCCTTAAAATATAAGATAGTTTTTCAAAAACCATCCTATATTCTATATTACTATATAATAAGAGGGAGAAATGTCAAACATGTTACCCTTCTTCTTCTTCTTCTTCTTCTCTCTCTCTCTCTCTCTCTCTCTCTCTCTCTCTCTCTCTCTCTCTCTCTCTCTCTCTCTCTCTCTCTCTCTCTCTCTCTCTCTCTCGTTTTCCTACTCATTCACTTGTTCGCTCCCTTAGTTGCATCACCACTCACTCTACACCATTGAAGACTTGATCATCCTCAACAGATACTATGCGGAACCTACAATTGATGCACCCAGCAAAGCCATTCATCCACTATTTGGTGAATAAGAAGGCAAGTGACCGAAAAACCCTTCCTATCCCTCTTCAATCTCTCTCTCTCTCTCTCTCTCTCTCTCTCTCTCTCTCTCTCAATCTAGTGTTAGAAAACATTAGTTTTGTTTATTGCATTTTGGGTTTTCATTGGATGTGGATTCAATTGCTATAGAAACTGATAACTATCACTATCATTTTTCTCCCTCTTGTTTTGCCCTCACTCATTCAATGTTTGCTATGCCACTTCCATCACCAATCAAGGAGCCTCCATTGGAGATTGGATCTTCATTCCTCAAGTACTAATCATACACACAACCTCCATTGACGCTCTAATCCCTCTCTCATAAGTATCTCATGAATTCACTATGAACACTTAGATGCTATAAGTTCTAGAAAGTAGTTGAGTGTTGATCAAGCTACGCGAAATATTGGGAAAGTGGTCTAAGAGTTACTCAAGCTAAGAAAGTAGCTTGAGGACTACTCATGTACATGAAATTTTGGAAAGGTTCTCTCTTTTTTAGTTTGGAGTGTTTAACAAATTTTTGTTAGACGTGATAGAAGTGGAAATTGTAGTGTTTTTTGTAGTTTTTACCATTGTTACTACTCAATTGGTGGAAAGATTAAGGTTGTTTTAGGCTTTAAGATTACATTTTGTTTAGGTGTTAAGAAAGATGCACATCAACTTTTATTTGGAGTTTAAACTATTAAAGTTTTAAAATTTCAATCTTGATCATAGTAGTTTATATTTGTTAAAATGGTAGTAAGCAAATTATTTGTCTTTATTTTCTCTGTGATATTAACTATCCATCCTTGAAGAATTAAGAAAATATTGCTCTCATCATACTTGCTGCTTTAGATTTTGCATTGGTGATAGAATAGCTAATTTTATTTCTTTTTGCGTTGAGTACAATATTACATAAATTGATATTATTAATAGAATGGGTGAGGAGATTTTAAAAGAAAGAGGTAGGAATATCATTTCTCGTTGCTTAACATATAATAGGCTAAGATTAACAACTTAGTGTCATGCAAATTCGTCCCTCCTTGAACAATTTTGGAAACCTAGTGAATTTATAAGTATAAATTTTTTCATATTATGTAAATGAAGTATTAAATTAAAGCTATATGTTTTGTGGTCTTCCCATATAATTTGGTTGTGTACTATGTACGAGGATATGATAGGAGAAGATATTTGAGTAATGAACTCTTGCCCAATAGACTTTGGTAGTGCTAGATCTTAGTACTAATCAATGGTTCCAAGATTTATGTTTATAAGCTTATTAAAAGTGGAAGAATGGATTTGGGTATGGGGACTAGGTTCTTTGCCTTGTCTTCCTTCTCTTGATTTTTGAGTTAGACACTTAGATCATCTAGTCCTTTCGTTTCTCCTTGGCTATATTGTGCCCTCATTTTGTTGAGACTGTCTTAGGACTGAACTATGTGCTTGCAAGATAATACAAACACTAGTCATATTTTCATATTTAGAAACACGTTGTTGTAAAGAAGTACAGCAAAATTGCCACACCCGCAAGGCCATCCCAAAAGTTGGTGCATCCTCATTATACTTTGGGGTTGTATCCTCATTTAGAGATTGATCTTTGGGCCTATCTACGCAAGTTCTCATGTTGTGTCCCAAACCTTTGCAAATATTGTACTAAATTTCTTTGCCTCTTCTTTATTTTATGGTTATTCTCCACTCCTTCCTCCTTCCTTCTAGTTTGCCTGGCCTGCTAAGTTGTTTTATGTACAATGGTGGTAGGACTATCCCAATCCCAATATCTGGCCATTTGTTCTCACTATCCATGGACCAATTAAAAATAGATGCATATATCTTGAGTTATGTTTCTCTCGTATATCAGTCACACATATAAGTGTTATGTTCCTCTCTTTTAAATCAAATAGATGTAATGGCATGAGGGCATGGAATGTTAGTTTTTGAGACTGTAATCATAAATGTTGAATGCCTACAAATGCTCTATTTTTGGTTAAGTTTTGACATTGCTAGAGCCATTAAGTTTATTGAATGATATTCCTCTATTGCAGTACTATTTTTTATTACTAATGCATTGAATTTCATGATCACTAGATTGATCTATTTGTTTTAAATGTAAAGTTTCCACTTGTGCAGGAATCATCCACAACATGAAGAACAATGCAACCCAAGTAGTCCTCTTAATAGAAAAGGTAGAGGGCCAACAAGAATGTAGCATATTATTAAGATGAAGTCAAAAGGAATAAAATATACTATATGGTTCAAGCATAGTGGGAAAATGATAGGTGACCGTACATCATCTTATACCAATTTCATTTGTTGTAGTGTAAGAAGCATGATGTCAATCTCAATTAATGATTGGAGACATGTGTCACAATTAATCAAAAATGCAATATGGGAGATGGTGAAGGTATGTAAATCCTTCCTACAAATAACATTCTATGTACCTTATCTTTTTATTTTCAAATAGAGTAACATACTTGGTTTTACTCTATAGTTTTCCTTTAATGTTTTTGATGATTGCAAGAATAATGCTCTACAAGGATCCAATGAACAATGGAGAAAATAAAAGAGAGAACCTGTATAGAGGTACATACTTAAAAATGCTACTAATCTTTTGAGGTTGCACACTATTTGTACAGACCTGCTTGTCTTTTAATTTTGTGGTATGTAATAACCCAAGGTTTGGTTCCTTTAATTACAAAAGTTGATTAGGATTAATTTAGTTCCTTTGATCTCCACAAGTTATGTAGCCGAAGTGTATGAAAAGGAAAATGGTGCATGTGGTTAATCATATGCAACACCAGCTTTCTAAGATTGGTAATGCAAGAAGAAGAAAAAGAACTTAAGTATATATAAGGGTTCATTTATGTCATATTATACCATATTTTATTTCATTACCTCTAATTTAGTGTCTCTTTCGATAACAAAAAATGGCAGGGACATGGAGCACAACAACTGTATCATCCTTTAAAAAAAAAGTGCATTCATAGGGGCATAATGCCCAAACCATCGTAGACAAACATGTTGCCTCAATTGCTTCACAAATCATATGTGATTCTACATTTCTACTTTTATATTGCTTGAATAATGAAATTGATCATGTTCTATTAACTAAAATGTGCAGGAAGAGTTAACCCAAGAAAGTGGTAACTACAGGGATTCTAAGCAGCACTGCTGCAAACAAAGACATCATGTATAGGCCTATGGGTAATAAGGATGAGCACCTTGACCAAGTAAGAGCCCAAGGCCATGGTGTTATTCCTTCTAAATTTTTCCCTACAAAAGTATCTATAGAAGAGGACTTGGAGAAATGGAAAGAAAAAACTAAAAAGGAGTTGCTTGAGTAGTTAAAGTGGGATCTATGGGATTTTTGGAATTTTAGAGGTCCACATTTAGATGTTGTCCCTAGACCCCCATCAAATAATAATAGAAATTCTCCAACTATAGAAGACTTGGAAGACAAACACTTTGAATGAAATATGATGATCAAGGAGGTAGGTACATGTTGACATGTTTACTTTTTCAAATTCCAATTATTTGCTAATCCTCATTCTTATGTATCCTGTATTTCTTATTTGCAAGTGGGTTAATGCATGTTGTTGTTATATTCTATGAGATTCTCTTTGTGATATTATACAAAATATTGATGTGTGTGTACTATGATTGCCTTACAAGCGAATGACCCACTACCATTTTCAATAGCAGCTAACAAAATTCACACTGTTGGGGATGCCATTGAATATCGTGTTGCTTAGCCAGTCAAACTAATGTTATTCAAGGTATAGATATGGTATGATAACAGCATCTTCAACAACATTTTTTGAGGCCTCAACTTATTTATTTAATATTATCTGCATCTAATGTTAACCAAAAGCAATAGAAGGCGCCATCATGATTGAGCTCCTATATAGCACCACATTCCACCATAGTGATTGCCCCAATACTGGTATTTATGTCTATTTTCATGGTAAAATTGGATGTCTTCAATGAACATTCTTACATTCATTACCAATTTCTACAACTTTAGATCTACATTCTATGGATCAGTTGGAGGTTCCACCAAACATGCCTCTATTCCAGAGGGGATGGTGTAGCTTTAAAATTACTTGCAAGCACACAAATCAAAGTGGTATTGCATGTGAGAGAGGTTGATTCCACTAGGAATCTCACAAATTTATATGTTGGATGGATCTTATTTAAAGTGCTTAACTTTATCCAAAGAGAGAGGTTGAATTGATTTGAATTTAAACTAGCAAGTAAATGTATGAAACTACAAACTAGAATTATAGGAAACTTGTTAAAGTTAAAAACTAATCAATGGAATTAGAAACTTACCTAACTAACACACATTTAACAAATGAAACTAATGCAAAACTAGCATGAATTAAACTAAGCAACTAAACTTAAGGAAACTTACCAAATTTAATACTTTCCTAAACAAGAAACTTTTTAAATATAAATTAAGGTGCAAAGAACTAATTAAAATTTTCCAAAATAATATTAAGAAACTAACTAACCAAGAATCAAAGAGGAAAGTAACCTAGTACATGCACATTATGCATGGTTTGTGCACATGGTTCATAGGTAGAAAGAGGGCCAGATTTGATGCTTTAAAAGAAAATTAATATGTAAGATAACCAATGAAATCAATAAATATTCTAAAAATCTAAAAGAGTTCCTACAGATTCAAGCAATTAAGATGTTTTGATGATTGGAAATAAAGCACCAAAGTTGAGGAGAAAAATTTCTAGAATTTAAGTACTTAAGAACATCAAACAAATCAAGCATAAGTAAGCAATTAAAACAACAACTTTTATGCAAGGTAACAACCTAAATCTAAAATAATTTGATGGAAGAAACATTCCATAAGAATAATCCTCAAATAATTTCATTAAATCAATTCCAAATTACACCAAAATTCTACATATAAAACATGTATTAAATCTAAAATTTCCACACAATTCGAAGCTCTAAAACTTGATCTAAAATATAACAAAAACTCAATCTAATGTTTACAAAATAAAGTAAGCCAACATGGTAAGAAAACCTAGAAAGGAATTCAAGAGAGAAGATGGCTAGGCTGATGAACTACCTAAGGAAAAAATGCTTAAAACTAAGCGGAATTGAAGGAAAAAAATATGAAAATTCCTAAGGGACAAAGCAAGGTTGGAAGATATTTCTTCTCTTGGCTGTCACTGCCAGAGAAAAACTAGCTTGAATCTTGATTGAATAAGTAAGAAATACTAATGAAAGTAAAGCAAAGAAAATAAGGAAAGATGAGTGTGGAACTAGAAAGCAAAAAAGGTGGAAAACTAAAGCAATGAAAGAAAACTACTAACTCTAATTGGAGAGAAATTAACCAAAGAATTAATTAGAAACTCAAAGGAAGAATAGCACCAAAGAAAACCAAAGTTCAGCTCCAAAGATCACCAAACAAAGAGTGTAGTGTTTAAAGGGTTTCTCACCCAACCTCTACTTGGTAGAAAACAAGGAGCCATGGAGAAATTATAGATGGCTGGGTTTCTAAATTAGGAAAGGCTAAATCAAGGAGGAAAGGAAATCTAGTTCTAGAGTTTTGAATGAGGAATGTTATGTGGAAGATGATGTAGGCAAGATAACGTAAGAAAGAGAGGTAAGAGAGTGCATGGTTGGCTAGTTTCCTATTTTAGAAGGGAGGGGGCATCTTTTTCATAGAATGGTATGTGGATTTCCTTCCCTTCTAATTGGATGGTGATTGTCTAGAATGGAGAGAATAATGGAGAAGAAATTAAGGTAAAAATTTTAGGAAAAACCTAAGGTTTGATGTGCTTTGAAGGGAGATAGACCTAAAGGGTTTCCTAATTAAGAAACCACTAAAATTGACAACTAAGCATGGGAGGGGGCATCACCTTCTAGAAAGGAGTCTTGCTCAAGTTAAAAAATGTGGAACCATAGGGTGTGTTAGACAAAATGGTTAGTACATAGATTAGGAAAGTGGGGTTTTCTCTCTTGATGGGTCCCTTAATTCATCCATGACTTGATGGCTCATTCTTTGGTCACTTAAGTTGCTTCAAGGCTTGAGCAGCTTGACTTCCTTAGATTTCCTAATTGGACAATGAAACCTCATGAGTGGTTCTGTAACAACTCCAAAATTATATTATTGATGGAGGTATGAGTTTTCTATGAGGATGATTTTTTATGGAATTATAATCAGGAACTAAAACATAAATAGTTAGATTCTACTCAGAAAATGGAATCCAATGACCCAAAGAACGCTGAAAATGAAGTCTGAATGAGGAAGTTATGAGACTTCGAAGTCAAGGCTATTTGGTAATTAAAAAAATTTAGAATTTGGGAATTTAAATTACTAAATCTAGATTCTACTTGTCAATTTGAATCCAACGACATTGAGTTTGCTGAAATCGGAGATTAGACGAATAGATGGTAATTTTACTAGTGGGCCCCGCTTGTAGAAATCTGACTCAGACAATCAAGAGACATTGAAATGTCACAATTGCTGGTCAACATGCTTTTGATTGAAATCATGATGTTTGAAAAACATCATTAGCATAAGCAAATAATGGAAAAAAGAAAGGAAATAAGATAGGTAAAAGGAGGGGGCCATTTTGATAATGGCAGCCCCCCACTTAAGTGACAACAAGAGAATAGACTTAGGTCTGTTTCTAAAACCTGACGAATGAAAGGAAAGGAAGACAAGAAGAAAGAAAAGAAGAAGGAAGAGGAAGGACAGGAAGACGAGGGAAAGAAGAAAGATGAAGGAGAAAGAGAGCTCGCCAGGGAAACCAATCATGCCGGTGAGCATGAGAAAATATATTTGATTAGTATTTTTTGTCGCCAGAGAAAATGGTGTTGCTGGTGAGGACTGCTCGGATCTTTGATCCAAGCCATCCATTTTACTCAGTACAAAGAGGGGAACAAAACCCCTTTGGTTCTGTCTATGTGAAGTGGATCTACAGTAGTTTCCCTTCATCTCTACAAAGTGAAACAAGATTTTTCTATTGGAATTGGGGGAAATCATTTTCTCATGCAAAGATGCCAAATCAAAGCCCACTCTGGCCAAAATCATAGGTATCTGAGCTTTGGACCATCTCTAAACTTGTTCAGATCCATGTATGTTTGATTCAAATGGTGCATTTCGAAGTTCTTGAGATCTTTTTGACAATTTCTTAGTGTTCTGTCTTGGATGTATATATGACTCATTTAGATCTTTCTGAAATTGATTTTTCTAAGTTATTAAAGTTAGATATGGGGGTCCAAATGAGTTAAATCTTGGATCAGCTATAATCTATTTTAAATAGGTAAATCTTGACTTTTCAGACCTAATAAAATTTGGATTTTGAACTTATGCACGTCGCCAGATCGAATCATTATTCTTCTTGAACTCTAAAGAGGAAGAAAACCTAGCTCTGTTGTTGTTGATGTGGAAGAGGGGGAGATTTCAGATGATTTTATTCAAGGAAATTATTGATCACAATTTTAAGTTTTTATGGCAGAGAATGGAAATTCTATTATTGACGTTGAAGAGGGGGAACTTTAGACAATTCTGTCAAGAAGATTATAGTGCACTAATATTTTAAACAATAATGTAGGGTTTCATGGCCTAAAGTGGAGAAATTTGTGTTTGAGGTGAAATATCAACATTACACGCCCGTTCTATACACTCTTGCACGGACGCTAGTAGTACAAAATAGGCGTATAGAAGGGATTTTGGATTTGTTGAAATATTCAAGGCATCAGCTGCAACTACAAAAGTATTGGAAAGAATGGGAATGAGAATAAGAGGGAGATTTGTCATGTTTTGATTGATGATAGTGAGGATGAGGTTGAAGAAAGTGAAGTGAAGACAAAGAAGAAAGAGAATTAGAGGAAGGAGAAATTGACTTGGACTCTGGCTACTCAACCCGAATTTATGTTTTATGTAGTAGCTTCATGGTCAATGGTCTTGGCACAGGCTCTAGACTTCAAACCTTGTTATGGTCAGACACATATTAGTTTACTTGGACATCAGTTCTTTGAATAGGTTGACTAATGGTTGTTAGCATAAAAGCCCTTGGCATTGCAATAAGGCTTACAATAGAGGGGATAAGGCAAATTGCTTATCCTAAAACATGTTTTGTTCATTTTGTTGTGATAGCAGTTGTGTGCATTCTAACTTAATTTAATTAACTGAATAAGATTGAAGCATGTGGTCGATCGTGGAAAGGAGGGCAATTAAAGCCAGTGGAATTTGACGAACGCATCACACGAGGTAGGTGGATATTTTAAGAAAGCATATCTAATAATAAGATGCATGTTCTAAACATGGTCTTATTTCTAATTATGAATATTATGATATTGAAATGATAAAATTGATATTGGATATGCTTAGAATTCTAATGATGGAAATAATGTTAAGTAAAAGAATTGCATGTTTATAATTCATGCTTATGACTTATGCATCTTCTATGTAAAATTATGAAATGTCGTGATGGTACATGGGTACCATGTATGTATATGTGATGTATGAGTCTAAGTTTGTTAGGATACATCCTTGGTGGATTATCACCAAATAAGTGAGGATGTTATTCTTGTTATGAAATATACGAATAGGCAAATTGCCTTTTACTATGATTACTTTGCATCCGAGCATGGAGGCCTAAGAGTTTTATTTTATACAGGCATATGCATGGGGATGCTATGTCTCACACCCTGGGCTTTTCATGAATTTTTTTGCCATTTATTTTCAAAAGGTGGCATGCCTCTAATTTTAAAATTCAAAAATAGCGAAAGATATTTTCTTTGAAATTCATTTTTTCCTAAAACCCGAATGTCACCCTAACTCCCATATTATACATAATATAGTTTTTATAGAAGATAGACATGTATTTTATAAAACAACAGGACCCGTCTAGTGGTTCACATACACAACCCCTATAATCATTATATTAAATGTCCAAGCAGCATAATACAAATAACTAACTACACAATACAAAAACTTTAATAAAATATGTACTTGAGCGTAGAAGTATGGCTGTTGAACTCTTCTTGTTTGTGTATGTCTTCTCCTGTATGTTTGTATCTGAGATATTGTAAACATAAAACATTTACAATATCTTAGTAAGCTATCCTTAGTAGGGGAGAGTTAAGAAAACATGTTAATTACATATGAATTAAGGATTTTACATCAATTGAAATATTCAATTTTTCATGATGTGGGATGAAGTTTACAACATAGTTCATAATTCAATAATTTCATTAATAATTCAATTATCTGCAAGTCATTGATAAAATAACTATTTATAATTCTTCTTCATCATATGAATATCATAATCACATTTTAGAAATTACACTTTACATGATATATTTAATATATATAATTCACTAGTATTTTAAACATCTATCACTATCATTTTCCATATGGTACCACACTCTGCATAATATATCTACCCATTCACTTCCCCACACGAAAACTTTTATGAAACTATGCCTTCTAGCATATACATATAGGACTATATCATATATATTAAAATCATTAAAAGTCATACAAAGTTATGAACATAGTCTGTAGGTTTTATAACTTCTATTCCTAGACTTTACTAGGTCTCATACATATACCCTTTAGCATACGAGGTTTATAAAACTCCAACCGCTATTGATAACATCATAAAAGGCCTCTCATCATGCCATGGCATTACACTATGCCTATCATATGTGCATCATAATCCAAAATACACAAGGACTATAATGCCGCAGTCTAAATCTATACAACACACTCGGATAATTGCATAATAATCCACTGATACCAACTGTGAAAATAACAAAATCCATGTCCGCATGGGGGAGACTATGGCTGTCACAATGGTAGCCTTCCCATGATTGCCCCACCCGACGTTTAGCCTCTCATTGGGCATGGTATCAGTCATATAAATTTCAAAAAGCGGGTGGCCAAACCCTCATAACTTCCCTAGCATAGCATCCCCAGTCCTAGGATTGTGGAAAACAAAACTCTTAGGCCACCATGTCTAAATGTAAAATAATAATACACAGGCATCTTGCCTATCCATAATATATATGGATATCTCATAATAATCATAACATCCTCACTTATTAGGTGATCACCCCCCAAGGATGTAATGTAAAATCCTAGACTCATACATCACATATGATGTAATGGTACCCATGTATCATAAATATCTTTTTATCAAAGTAACAGCTACGATATTTTTAAAGATAGATCGTGTGTATCCTTTAATATCATTCAATAGGCTTCAATTATAAGCATGTCATTCATGTAGCATTTCAAATCACAAATTTTCATCATTCACAAGTAAGCATTTTTCATCATCATATATCATATGAAATGCACAATTTAAATGATATAATATCTATCATATGAATAATATCTTACTATTAAGACATGCTTTCTTAATTCTCCACCAATCTCGTATAGCAAGTTCATCCATTTTCCACTAGCTTTAATCGCTCTATTCTTCACATTGACCTCGCGCACTTCAATTTATTCAATGCATAAAAGTTTTGTTTTTAGTACAATCATATACATAATTATGATCTAATGGTCTGATTATCCCATTGATGAATGATCCAGATCTAAAAGTCCAATTTAATAGGTTATGGTGGTCTGACTTAGCGTTTTTATGGTATGATCCCTATGTTTCTTAGTAACGTATGATCAAACAACTGAGATAATCCGATCAATTTCCATTCAATTTCTAAAATTTGTAATATCTAAGTCAATTTCCAATAGTGGATCAAGAATTCTCTATAGTTTATTGATCAGGACCATCAATTCTAATTAGAGTAGACATCAATCATCAAATGGTTGATTGGAGTTCTAATCAACCTTGGATAGTCATAATTTTTCCTACATTATAAGCTTTTGATTATAATTATAAGAATCCGATGCAATCCAAGGCTCGGATAATAAAAATTGGATCTTTACATAAGATTAAAACTCATATGAGTTGATTAAGGCTTTTGTTGATCTTTGTCCTTAGATTAAGGTTGAGATTGACGATTGGATTTATGTGAGCCTCTAAGTTTAGTGTTTTCCACCAGATTATAGTGCTGAATCAATCCTTTATAAATAATCCACCTATTAAGATTGGCTGAAGATGGTCGAATCTACCTTTCATAGATGATCCAACAATTAAGATCCATTGTAATTGGTCAGATCTAGCTAATTTAAGAGTGCACAGTGGTTGGATGGACCACTCTCCACATTCGATCGATGATCAGAGCATTAACAGAGTTGCTAGAGCTCTGATCCTTTACTGATCCTCGCAATAGGTGGGGAAATGAGTAAAGATTTAACGTTTTACTAGAACTTAGTGTGACGACCCGGGTTTCATATGATGCAAATTTCATAAAAAGGCGAGATCATGAGACCAATTGAGATTCTGGATCGTAAGAGTAAGAAGCTGCGGAACAAAGACATACACTTAGTCAAAGTTTTGTGGAGAAATGCACACATAGAAGAAGAGACTTGGGAACCGGAGTCAGAAATGCGAGAAAAGTACCCTGAGATCTTTTGACTGTATATATTGTAGAATTTCAGGGGCAAAATTCCCCTAGGGGGTAAGAATGTAATGACTCCATTTTTGTAACCTTGAAATGCCATGTTGGTAATGAAAAGTTCACTTTTTGAGATAAGGGTATTTTGGTCATTTCACTGTTCACCTTGACTAGACCCAAAAATTTGGTCCTTAGAATGGAACCCTTAGGTGCGTCTTAGAAAAAGGAATCCAACAAGACAAGAATCACCCAAAACAAAGTTAAAATGGGCTAAGTTCATTTATGAAATCAATTCATGCTAAACAGGTCATGTGCATAAGGATGTAACATAAGTTTATATGATATATGCATAAAGATAGGACATGTAACTTAAAAAATTAAAACATGCATTAGAAAAGCAACCATGACTCAAAACATGCATTCTCAAAGCATCGTGGGTTCTTTTTAAAAGTCTAGTAGCGATAGGACACCTACCTGGTTTGATTGCGCTAGTCCCCTTGTCTTCATACATTCCTGGACATGGTTTAGGGGAAAAAGGTTAGCTTGGCCTATTTTACCTTACTACTTAGGCATTAAGGGTTCATTCACATGCCTAAGGGCCTCCTAAGATCCCTAACTAGGCCTTGGTATAGTTAGGTTTGCAAAGGTTTAGTGGCCTCGTGCCACTATTATGGTTTAAGGGTCACGTCAGCCTTAGATAGGGGCTTCATCAGGTATTTTATGGTTTGGGTGTGTCTGCACTGTCGATACGGACACAAAGCCTCTCACGGTGCCTCAATCGAAGTCCTAGAACTCATGTTATGGGTATTTTAGTGTTAAGAATACATAGAAGGCCCAAAACGGGCCTTGCGTCACCGCTCCCGGGACGCACCTGCATCTCGGTCAAGCAACAACCGGCCTGCATGTGCGGTCGCACGTTCCCAGGCGTCATCAGGCCTCATGTTCCACTTACGCGAAATGCGCGGCGTCACCGTCGCAGGCCCACACGAGGCGGTGCCCGGGATGCTAACACGTCCCACATGAGCGGCATGCACCCCACAGGGCGTGTCTGCTGACGCACCAGGCCTCCACCCCTTTTCTCATTTGCGGGCACATCCACAGACGCGCCCGTCGGTTTCCCTTTAATGTACTGGGTGTGTTTTTGTTCTATGGTGACCTGGGCGTCCTCGGGACTTGCCCTGGGTCTGTTGTGGTTCCCTAGAGCCCCGTTTTGCATGGTTTCTCATGCAAAAACTTAGGGACATTGAACCTAAGACTGAGGGGGAGATGGTTTTGGAGTTGTTTAAGGCGTACCTGGTTCGTGGCTGGGTAGTTTTCATGGTTTCTCCTCTTGCCTGCAACTTAGAGACTGGTTTTTCCTAGGGTTTTGGGTGCCATTGGAGGCGCCCAAGAGCTCTATTTATAGAGCTCTAGAATGTTGGTAATGTAGTATGTTTGGTAAGAATGGGGTGCTTGTATCATAACAGGTCCCTGTTTTCTCAAGCCAATTCGTTTTAAATTTAATTACAATTTTGCCCTTGAACTTCAAAGGGTCATAACTTGCTCATTTTAACTCCGTTTTGGGTGATTATAGTCTTGTTGGATTCCTTTTTCTGAGACGCACCTAAGGGTACCATTCTAAGGATCAAATATCTGGGTCTAGTTAGGGTGAACAGTGAAATGACCAAAATACGCTTATCTCAAAAAGTGAACTTTTCATTACCAACATGGCATTTCAAGGTTACAAAAATGGAGTCATTATACTTAGGGCTTGGATCTGTCAATTACAGATGATTTGATGATCACAACCCCTTTTAGAACGTCAAATCTATCTTCTACAAATGATCTAACTGCTAGGGTTGGTCAACTCTGTCTATTACATATGATCCGACGGCTAAGGTTGGTCGGATCAATGTATATTGCAATGGATTTCATGATTAGAACTCAGGTAAAGATGCCAGTGTTCAGATCGATCTCCATAACCCTAGATCTACATGAAATTCCTAAAAAATAGTAAAGAATGAAGAAAAAACAATGGATATAAGTGAGGATCTTACCTCTGTAATGCTCCCAACTTCCCCATCGTTGTTAGAGAAGGCGTGATTTGTCCAAACTTTCTGGCAACAGCTTCGTGCGTGTGACGACCCAGGTTTTTGTAACCCATTTTGTAATACATTTTCAAAGGCAGGGTCCTTGTAGTAAAAAATTTTAGCAAACACAAAGATGCGAAAATTATTCTCTTTAGAACTTGTTTTGAAAAACCCAAGTCATCACTTCATACATAACATAAGTAGAATTTTTGTGAAAGATAAAATTCCATTGAAGGAATATACTTTTATTAAATTCCAGAATCCATCCAGTGGTTCACAGTATAGCCCAAATCCATTACAATACTGGTCCAAATTACATAATCCAGAACTCAAAGCTCACCATACAATGAAACTCTCATTACAATACAATACTCCCAAACAAAACAAAATACATGTCTTCAAGGGGTATACCCTGATGATTATTCTCTTCACGTCTTCTACAGTCTTAAGCACCTAACTCTCCTTCTTTATATCTAAGATATTGTAAACATTAAAACATTTACAATACCTCAACAAGCTATGCTTGGTAGGGGATTCAAGAAGCATAATAATTTGATAGAATAATTCTAATACTTCATAATCTCATTATTCATAAACATACTCATGTGTCAATCTCTTCACTTTATCATATATGTACATCCTTATACATACATATTGTATATGGATAAATCCATCAAATTTATGAAAGTAGTCAAATAACATTCCTAGCCAAGCTGATCAATTCTTTCCACTATGAGAAATCACTATTTCAGCTAGTCCTATACTGGGAATTTCCTTTCTTGGGAAATACTGGTATATACAATTACCTGGTATTTCATCTTGCCAAAACATAAGGCATTTCACTATCCCTGTTTCATATGCATCAAATTTCAAGAAGTGGATGGTCAAACCCTCATAATTCTCCTAGCATAGCATCCCCAGGCTTATGCCTATTTAAAACAAAACCACAAGCCTCCATGCTTGTATGTAAAATAGGTTTCATACGTATCAGACAATCTGTCTGTTTACTTAGGGCTGGAATATCTTCTATTTCCATATTCACTTAGAGTCTAGTCCTCAATTCTAACTTAACCATTTCATATGTGTTTGGTTGGATCACATGGGTTTCAAGGGATTTAATACAAGTATTAACATTACACTTGTCAACATAATGTAATGTGTTCAACATGTACATCCCATGTAGATGGATTCATAAAATCCTCCTACCTTGAAGTAGTAATCCATCTCTTTAGATCTTCCATGATCCTGCCTGATGTATGTAATCTATAAATCCATACATACTGTCAATATATATATAATCTGAATAATCCTATTTTTCAATAGATCCAATGGTTAGAATGATCTTCTAATCTTTTAGATCTAAGTATTTTCTATTCTAAGTCTTTGTGTATTCCTTTCTTTGATCTTGATCTTTCATAGATCCTTTGATCAACAATTTATACTTGTTGATAAAGATCAAGGGCTTAGATCTTCTATCATCTAGTTCTTCTTTGATCTAAGTTTAGTTATTTAATCATCCTTAAGGAGGATAATCTTGATTCTCTTCCTTAAATCATATTTGACCAGGGGTTCAGATCTTCTATTTAATCTAAGATCTTCTATTCTATTTGATCTAAGTTGCAAGCAATATAGAAATATCATCATTAAGAAGTATTTATTTCTTTTTATTGTTCTTGATCATTCAAGATCCAATGGATCTTGTTTGATCATCCTTATCTTACTTACAATTTTTATTAGGATTAGATAATTTACTAACCTTTTATGCTCTATTATTATTATTTAACCAATTAATGTTTTACTAGTTGAAGATAACTTATTTTAGCCTAAGTTTAGACTGCTCCTCTTATTTCCAATTGGCTAAGGCTTACTAGCTAAATGGGTGAACACCAAGTGGTTACTTCAATCCTCATGTAAGGAGACGTTTAGACCTCACAAATATTAACGGAAGGTTAGGGAAGAGCTAGGGTCTATTAGAAAATCCCCTTAACCACCATGTTCAATATTTACTAAAGTGACCTTAGCTCAACCTTTTATAAGGTTCCTATGAGCATGTTAACCCTAAGTTCTCTTTCTAATTGATTTTAATTAAGTCCATCAACATTTAAATTGTCATTCATGGGGTTTATTATTCTCCTAGTTTGGGCCAAGGATTTGATAATCCTTATATTGTCCTACTAACTATAGCCCTTACTAATTAAGTACAAGTCAAATAATTCACTATTATTTGTGCCATGAAACTCTACTTTCTCATTAGATTCTATTTTTGGTGTTTTATGCTCTTTATCTCATAACTAGTTTAACAATTAAATCAAACAAAATTTTACAATAAATGAATTATAACTTTAAAGCATAAAACTACATAATTGAACAACCTAATGATAATGGTACAATGTACTTAAGATTATACTAGCATGATTCTAACAAATGTACCTGATCTTATAAACTCAAATTAAACTATCATGGACCTAATGTACCATCTCATACCATAGTCTAATCTAACATGAAATCCTAGCATAGTCCTAAGTTACAATTGCATGAAATCATACCCACATGATCCTAAAATAATTAAATCTATCAAACTATAACAATCTAATAACACATAGAACATAACATGCTAAAATTTAAGAATTATCATGCTTTATAACATAAATCACATTTACATTACTATTATAAAATAAAATACAATGAAACTAATTAGATTAAGATTATTAGAAACCTTTACTTATGATCCAACCATTAGATCTTAGATCTTTTCCTTTTAATCATGGTTTTTAATTAATTTTAGGGTTTTTACTTCATTAAGGTCTAAAGATTTAATCAACTTGTTTTTGTTATATTCAATCCATGATCACAATGGATTCCATCATAATATTGTTTATTCAATCCATCCCAAGGATCTGATCATACTTGATCTTATTGATCAAATGGGTCCCTTTGTATTTTTAGGGCTTTTCTACCATTAAGGGTAGATCCCTCAATTTATCTTAGATCTGTGCAAATCACTCATGGATATCACTTGATTTCAACATTATATCATCAATAATTCAGATCCCCAAGATCTGTTCATCTCAGAGTTTGAAGATTATGAAAATTAGAAACTTAATTCTTGAAAACAAAAATTTTTTGGAATGTTTTTATCAATATTATCATTTCATAAGAAAATAAACATTATAAGCTTTTCATAGCTTCTTTTTTATCTCAATTTGGAGTTCAAATGACTCCACAATTGAACTATGAAGTTCACAATCATTCCTAGGGACCAGATTTGATCTAGTCCCACCGGAATGGATGGCTCGTATTGATCGGGTGAAGCGGTCACCGCGCACCAATCTCTGGGATGCACGCATAACATGCTCCCCCGAAATCTAGATCTAGTTTTTCAGAGTAAGTAAGATGATTTCGTGGGAATTTTAATAAACATTTTTGGAGGATTTTTGGAGGGGTGTTTATAGGTGTTTGCATATTTCATAATTACTTGTAATAATTACATTTTAATTCATTTAAATATTAAATTAACATTGGATCCTCCACTACCACCTCCTTCTCCACTAGTAGCTGGTAGTGGTTTGACCACTCATTACATATTTTTTGGCTATTGGATTCGTTTGTGGGCCCACGGGGTGTGAAAGGACCATTTTGCCCTTTTATGGAGAAAAAGCCATTTTATTCTCCCGAACTCGGAATTGAGCATACTAAGTGACGTTGGAATCATATTTCTGAGTACATTTTAAATATTGATGTCTTAGATCTCAGTTATAGGTAAAGTTATCATTTTACCCTTTTATTCATAAAAATGAAGAAAATTAGGAAATTTTTATTTTAACTCAAAATTGAACGTACTTAGTGTCATTTCGATTGGTTTTTCAAGTACATTCATAATTTTTTAGTTTTAAATCATGTTTTAATCTCTATAAAAAGAGAATTTCCAATAACCTAATATTCCAGCCCAAAATTTTTGAAAACTCAAAGTTTATTGATTTTCTCAATCAATTTACAAAAATTGGGGTTATTATAGTGCCCACTGATCTTGTTCTAATCAATGGTTGTTCCTCCTCCGATCATGGTAGAACCAAAGGTGTTTTTTTCCCCTCTTTGTGCGGGGTAAAATGGAGAACTAGATTAACAATCCGAGCCACCATTATTGCTAGTGTGTTGCTCCTTCTCCAGCAACACCAAAAACCCCAACCCTCTTCTCCAGCACGGCTGGGTTTTTCAGGCAAGCAGGCCCACTCCCTATGTCTTTTCTCTCCTTTCTCCCTCTTCTCCTTCTTCCTTCTTCTTCTCCCTCTCCTCTTCTTATTCTTCTTCCCCATTTTCTCTTCCTCCCCATCAGGGTCTTGGGTTCTATCAGGTTTGGTTGGAAAACAGATTAACATCTGTTTCATTTACGTTTAAGTGAGGGGGTACCATTATCAAATTTGGCCCCCCTTTTTGTTATTTTTATTTTGTCTTCTTTTTCTTTTATTATTTTATATTAGTTGTTAATCATGATGTTCTTACTATTTTAAACACCATAATATTGTTAATGATGTTTCTCAACTCCATTGACTGTCACATTCCAACTACAAGTGGGGCCGACTTAGTAAAATTACAAAAATAACCTTTGTAAGAAAATTACCATTTATTCATCCAACCTCCAATTTTAGCAAACTTAGTGTCATTGGATTCATATCAACAAGTAGAAGCCAAATTTTATAACTTCTTCATCTGGACTCTATTTTCAGCATTCTTTAGCTTATTGGATTCTATTTTCTAAGCACTATCTAATGGTTTTAGTTTTAGTTCCAAATTATACTTCTATAAAAAAAAATTACTCCTTGAAAACTCATAACCTGCTCATGGAATAGTAAAATTTTAGGGTAAAATTCATCCAAACTCCAATTTCAGTGTTCTTTATGTCGTTGGACTCGATTTTTCAAGTGCATTCCAAATATTCATGCTTCAACCCAAAATTCTATTTTTGTAAAAATTTATTTTCTTTGGGTAAAAAATTCCAATTATATTACAAAATTTTAATTTCACATAATAACACCTAGAATAGTATTTACAAAATTTTGGGTTGTTACACTATGCTTGGGATGTTATGAGAGTTTGGTCACCTGCTTCCCAAAATTTGATGATATGATGATACCATGTCCTATAAGAGGCTAAAAGTCGGGTGGGGCAATTATGGAAAGGATGTCACTGTGGAAGTCCTGCTTCCCCATATAGGCAGTAACACAATATTTTCCACCGTGGTATCAATGGTGAATAGGATAGTTATCCGAGCACACTCGTATGGATCAGACTGCAGCATGATAATCCTTATGTTTGATGCACTGTGGTGCTTATATGATGGCATTATGAGATGCCTTATATGATGTGGCATGATGATATGCCTTATGTTGTTTTTCTAGCAATGACTGGAGGATTGTGGACCCTGCATAGTGAGGGGGCATGAGGATTATATTGATATACCAGTAGAGGCTAGATGACTATGAACCCCACATGATGAGGGGTACGATTTTGAAACCCAGTATAGTTTGGCAATGTAAATTAGGAGACTTATTGATTATTCATAATTTTGTATGTCTTTTAACCATTTCCATATATGTGGATTACTGCTATATGTATATGATTGAGGGCATAGTTTCATATAAGTTTTCATAAGGGTATATGCATAGGTAAAACTGTCATGCAAAGTATGGTTCATGGAATTGGATTATCTTAATTAAATGATAAATGATAATTGTAAATACTTGATTTATCAATGGATTATTGATATTTATGAAATATGCTAATATTTGATTATTGATACTTGCTTTAACAATGGATTAATGAATTATGAAACATATTGTAAATTCAAGTCAATATAATTTTTATGAAATTGAATATTTTAATTAATGTAAATTAATTAATTCATATTTAAATTTAACATGCTTCTTAAACTCCCTTACCAAGCATAGCTTGCAGAGATATTGTAATTATTTTATGTTTACAATATCTCAGATACAAATAGACAAGAGAAGATGTACACAAGAAGAGGAATCCAGCAACCATACTTCTAAGCTCAGGTATACATTTTATTAAAGCTTTTGTATTGTGTAGTTGGTCATTTGAATTGTGATATTAGACATTTAATATAATGTTATAAGAGTTGTATAAGTGAACCACTGGATGGGTCCTATTTTTAAGAAATGAATTTCTATCTTCTAGAAAACTATATATATGTATAGTGTGAGCACGAAAGTGACATCCAAGTTTTTGGAAAAATGAATTTCAAAGTAAAATATTTCGTTGTTTTGAATTTTAAAATTAGAGGCATGCCACCTTTTGAAAATAAAAATAGAAAAATTTTCATGAAAAACTCGGGGTGTCACAGGTTCCAATTCTCATGTAAAGTGGTGGAAGTGCATGGCTTTTTCTATGGATCATTTTAACCACCTTTGATTACTTCAAATTGCTTATGGGGCCTCAACCCTTGGCCCCCACCACAAAAAAATTACGTGAAGCATAATATAGGTCGTTAGATCATCTTCTCACTTCGAAAAAAAAGAAGTAAAAACCCTAATTAAATCTTTAAAAATTTATAATGATTCACGCACTTACTTTGGATTTAATTTTGAACCTACAAAATTCAATAATGTCCTATATTTTTATTAGAGAATTATCATCCATTAGCACTATACTTACTTCAACAACTTAATAAGATGAATTTAAAACTCCACAAGTTACCCACATACCAAAGCCATTTTATTCCAATTTCATCTCAAAGTGCATGTGCGTGTACTCACTTACATAAGTCAAGGCTTTTAAATAGATATGCTTATTACTCCACTCAAAACATGTTTTGACCTCAAATTCTCACTAGTATATGCTAAAAAATAAAGCTATCAAAGAAAGGGTCAAACAAATTTCTCTCACTATGTGACCGAGTCCAACATTCTGATGGTTCACATAATTCCTTTTAAGCACAAATGATGCAAAGGAATTATAATCACTTAGAATAGATGTCATTACTAAGACCAATAGAGTTAGTTCACCTTAATTCCTTTATATTTATTTTCTCATCAAGTTTATTTTTCACCTTAAGATCAATAGGTCTTTAGATAGGATGAAACATTGGCTTGGGTAGGGTTTTGAAAAGAAGGGGTATAAGGATTCAAAGTTTCAAATCTGAGTATAGGTGTCCTATAAATGTTTTTAGACAGCTTTACTTTGACTATTAAAGTGGATATCTTTTGTATTTTTCCTTTCTCTTTTCTTCAATTTTCTTTTTCTTTTCTTTTTCTAATACCTTTTTCACTTTTCCTTGTAATTTTGAGAAGGATCACTTTTCATTGTACTTTTGGGAAATGAATTTTTCTATTTAGAGACTTTTGATATTTTTTACTTTTTTTATATTTTTTGTCCTTTTCTAAATTGTTGATACTATCTCTACTCATTTTTTAAAGGTAGGTAAGGAATATTCTTTTATTTTACTAGGGTTTTAGATTAAGGTAAATAAGGTTTGAAAAGAAAAAGTCTTACCAAGAGTACAACGGTGGAAATTATAATTACATTAGGTAAGGCTGGTAGACAATGGTGGAAAAAATTCTAGAATTAGATCTTGAATCATGCTGCAAGAGTCATATTGCCAAAGGATAATTGCAATATACCATTTCTACAATTTGTGATTGCATTAGATGTTGCAAAATATGGCCATCCAAGAATAATTGGGATTTGACTATTGGAGTCTAACATAGGCTAGATATCAAGTACAATGAAATCAATAGGAAAATAGAACTAGTGTACCTGTATTTTTACATCCTAAACTATACCACATAGAGTTTTAACTATTCTATCTGCTAACTGTGGAGTGATATTGGTTAGCTTAAGTTCATCTAGCCCTAGTTTCTCATAGACAGAATTGGGCAACAAGTTTACACTAGCCCATAGATCAAATAATGCCTATCAATGACATGATTTCCAATGACACAAGAAATGGTAGGACATCCTAACTCTCTAAACTTATGAGAGGTCTAGTGCTAGATCTATGAGGAAGGCTTTCTTTTGCCCATTAAGCTTTTGCTTTTATGTGCAAAGCTCTTTAAGAAACTTGGCATGAGCAAGAATATCCTTAATATCATTGAGTAATGGGATATTAATTTACACATGTTCAAACACTTCCATCATCTCATTGAAATTTCTTCCTTTCTTAGCATTATTGTGTAATT
The DNA here is from genome assembly GCA_035236585.1 of Warburgia ugandensis. Lineage (NCBI taxonomy): Eukaryota > Viridiplantae > Streptophyta > Magnoliopsida > Canellales > Canellaceae > Warburgia > Warburgia ugandensis. Next base: position 44,787,192 of record CP141128.1, read on the forward strand.
AAGAGAATGGGGCTTTAGACATGCAAGGTGCCTCTACTATAGGCTTAGATTGAGTGGGAGATTTTTGTTTTTTCTCTTTCTCCTAAATTTTAATTAGCTCATTCTCCGTTATTTTGTCCTTAGTCTGTCCTACTTTGTTAGCAACCTTACAACCACTCCTAAGTGTCGTTATTGACTTTGCTTACTCATGGGGTCTTTGGTTATGTGAAATAGACCCTATTTCTAATTGGCCCTTAAGGGAAGGGATAGGTTGATTGGGAAACTTTCCTTTTACTTTCACTTACAAAAATAGACAACTGACCCATTTGCCTCTCTAACTTGGTAATATTTTGTCGACTCTTATTTTGGGTTTGATGCAGGACTTTGCTATTTTCATCAAGTTTCTTCATGATATATTGTATATTATCCTCAATAGATAGTTTTTATGTTTATTGGGGAAATTGAAAACCTAGTGGTAGTTGTGAAGCTAAAATTCTAGGAGAGTTCTAAACAAGGGGGGCTTATAGATATGCCTCCCTAGTAATTATTCATAGACCATGACAAATTGGGATGCTTAACTATTCTAAATTATAGGTCTGAGAGTATGGGTTGTTGTTGCTAGGGTTTCAATATGTACCAAGCACAATCTCTTATAATATATTCATTAAGCACTCTATTGGATAGACAAGCTCTGAATAAGTGGGTTGGGCTAGAACAAATAGCACAAACCTATTATGGTGATATATAGGATAGATTAGCAGCCATGAAAGTTTTAAACATAGTTTCAAGATTGCCCATTTTCCCACCCAAAGACTCAATTGTATTTACAACAAAGTCAAGCTTATAAGACATCTCTAATGGTACTGCAACTTCATACAATCCTTCTTTATTTTGTAGTAGGGCATGTCTCTCTCCCCTACAATAATAATCCCATTGATGGGAATTATCTACTAAAGTTTGGAAAAATTTCTAGGCCTCAGTTCACTTTGCATCATAAGGGCCCCTCCACTAGCTACATTCTACTATCTTTTTATTTTGAGGTGTCAATGCCTCATAAAAGGACTAAACTTGCTACCATTTTTCAAAACCATGGTGGGGACATTTATATAACAATTCATCCATCTCTCCTAATATTCTTAGTATTGCTCATCATCTCTTTATTGGAATTAATGATCTCTCTATGAAGGGCATTGGTTTTATGGACAGGAAGAACTTGTTAATAAACTTTTTAGACAATTTATCCCATGTGTCACGGGAACCAACCTCTAAAGAATTTAGCCATGATTTATCCCTATCCTTTAATGAGAAAGGGAATAACCTAAGTCTAGTCAAATCATCTATTACATTACAGTACTTGAATGTAGCACAAATATCAAGGAATTCCTTGATATGTAAGGGTCCTCTCCCTTACAACCACAGAAACATGAGTGTAACTGTATGACTCTAGGTTTAAGCTTAAAGTGGTCTACATTAGTAGGTGGCAATGTGATGCATGGAGTATTCAATTGGAGTGTTGCATAGAAATCTCTCATAGCCTTATGCTTAACTACTGGTGGTGGTTCATCCATGGGGTTAGAAACTTGGTTTCTTAACCCTTGTTTATGAGTACATTCAATCTTAGGATCTAATGATACCAACTCAATATTCTGAGATTGATGTCCTTGCATGCACTACAATGAAACCTAGCTAAATGATGCAACCTAAATCTATATGACTATTAACTTTATTTGATACGCAAACAAACAATCCCTAATGCTAGAGGCTTGATTTGATGATCTTTGTTAATCTATAAGGTTATAACTTTTAACCTAAAACTAGACAGCTCCTCCTTCAATCCAGACTTGACTATTGCTTACCAACTAGGTCTTGTCCAAGGTGGTTAATACAATTCTCATGGAAGGAGGGGTTTAGACCTCAACAATCGTCAATGAAAGATATAAGAAAATAACTTGGATTTTGGAAACCCACTATAACCACAAAGTTCAAGAGCCACTGAAGTGACAATAGATCCCCTCTTTCAAAGTGTCCTATGAACTCAAAACCCTAGGTCTCTTGCTACTTGATTTTAAATTAAGATTAACAATTGTTATCACAAGCATACAAGGAATTGATTGGATTTCCTAGGTAGGCCAAGGATCTGGGTGATGAAATCCAATCCTTATCTTATGAGGGTTCCTTCTGGGCCCTTACTAACATTATGTTCCATCCACCATAAAGCAATAAATGTGTAATGCAAGTACAAGAAGCAAGCTAATGCAACCTTTATGCTATCCAACCAAGGGTTAGATAAGTGCAATCTAATACAACAACCCTAAATAAGATGCAACAATTAAGATGAATGACCTTAAACTATATAAATTACACTACCAATCAATTGTGAAGCTATACTAAATGCGCTTATACTAGAAAAGTAAAATAAGGTGAGGGAAACTTATAGTAGGGTTCTTTTATGAAGATCAAGTATGGGCCACCATATCCCACACTTACCTTATATTAATACAACGCATTTAAAATTCAATAAAGAAATTGTAAGTTATAATGGCACCGCACTACAAGTTCACCCAAAAATTGATAACTTTAATCTTGGGAAGCAATAAAAGTTGATGAAGCTTTGGCCCATAGGATCACTGCCGCTCTTTTTGCCCAATCCCTCTAGCACAAAACAAGTAAGAGGGATCAATTTATGAAAAACTATCAACACATGCAAATGCAATGCAAAAATTCTAAACTAATGCATCCAAAGACCACTAATAAAGATAAAAAATCCAAATAAGAATAGAATCACAAATCCATTGAGATTCTCCAACAATGGTGCCAAAAACATGGTGTGGTTTTAAAATTACATTCAAGTGCATGAATCAAAGTAGTATTGCACATGCGAGAGGTCTGTCCCACAAGTAATCCCACAAACTCGTGTGTCAGATGGATCTTATTTAAAGTGCTTAACTTCAGCCATGGGTGGTTGCCCCTCTCCAAGTGTTCCATGCCTAGGCCAAGCTTAGTTCTTAGTTCCTCCATTAAAAGCTTGGTTGTTATTCCTCTTTGTGTTCTTCTTCTTAAAACTTTATTGTTGCTTAGTTCCATTCTTATGAATTTGTTGAATGCCTTTCCATTCCTTTAAATCTTCTTGCTTGTTCATCCAAAGATCCAAGGTTATTTTCCCTCAAAATGATGGCCAAGGAAAAATTACCCTGAATCCATTGGTTATGATCCCATCACTTTGCTTGGGTTTTATGATTGTGGTTCAATTCGTATGCTTGCTTTTTGAACTTATTCAATCATTTTTCCTTAGTGGTTCTCATGCATGTTTCTTAGAGATTGGGATAGTGCTTGAGATGTTTTGGGAATTAATATTGGGTTTACTTGATGTAAGTATGGTGTACCTACTTCATGAATAGTGAACACCATCCTTGTACTTCTCCATTTGAATGAATGACATCTTAATAATTCTTGATTATCTCTCTTATTGATGAATATTTATTTTAATTATTTTACGTGTTTAGTTGTTTACATGTTTCTAGTTCATAGTTTGCCATTCAAGTATGAGTTTTTAATTTAATCAAAACCACCTTGATTTCATACGCACCACTCCAGGTGTCATGCGCATGGTTCTAAGGAGTTTTTGGTTTAAGTTGTGGAAGTTTGATACATGATTCATAATATTAGATCTTGAAGTGTTATTCTTTCATGTAAGCTTAAGTCTTCTTTAGGAGATTGAATCTCAAATTACATAGATATTCAAGACAGTCACAATCTTAGTAATGTTTAACATGTTGTTAGATCATGTTCTTTTAATTTCAAGTTTGTAGTTCATATCTATTCATGCACTTTCATTATTTCTATTTACATATTTTACATTATATTTGTGAGATTTCATAGTGAGGAAACACATTAGAATCATGCATCCCATCCTATGCTCATATGCATGGTTCTAGATGCACTTCCCTTAGATTTGTTGTCAAATGACGTCTCTTGAATTCATGGCATTGTGAGTGATTGGATTGTTTCTTAGCTTTGAATAGTAGTCTCCATTAGTTGGTTTCATCATTTAGAAAATTTCCAATTTTCATGTTTAGGAAGTAATTAATTTACATAAGTTCTAAATTTACAAGGTTTTGAGCTTAGAAAAGTTTTATCCTTTTAGGAAGTGTGATTTTAGGAAAGTTTCCAAGTTAGTTTATTTTAGAATTTTTTACATGTCTTGCATTTAAGTTAAGTTCCTTTCTTAATTTAGGACAAAAATTCTCATTATCTTTGCTAGGCTATATAATTTTAGTAAGGACAACACCCCCTAGCTACTCTCTTCCAAGCCTCCACAGTTCCCTCTTACTTATGTTCTTTGGTCATTGCACTCTTTATTTCTTGGTTAATTAGTTCATTGTTCTTGTTCCTTTCTTCATTGCTTTGGTTTATGATTTTTTATTTTGATTCTTTATTGTTTAGATTTCATGCATGAACATATAAAAAATTCCATGCCTAATAGTCCTAGGATTCATGCATTCCAATTTAGATTGTTTCATGAACCCTTTCTCTTATCGCCATGAGCACGATACATGCATCATGCGTACCCATCTTAAGTTTTATTTGTATTAGTAGTCCATATTTAGAGGTTTCCCTTTATTGATGAGTTTAATTCCATGCTATGTTAGGTTTAGGTTTCATTTCTTAAAGTTGTTGCATCATTAGAATAGTTTAGTTAGTATTTAGGTTTAGTTTTAGGAAAGTTCAATTTTAAAATTTCTATACGTAGCAAGTTTATATTTTCATGCATGTTTTATCTGATTTGCTTTCGTTCAGTTTGTTACCGATGCCATATCAGTATGTTTTCTTTAAATGGATTACATAGCCTTTTTTTATCTCATTGTTCTAATATTGTTATGTTTTATTTGTAGTAAAAATAGGACAAGATCAATATGAAAATCAAGAATATTAGCAAAATGAAGAGCATGAACAAGAGACCAACATGAGCACTATTGAAAAGAGAAAGGGCAGGGAGCAAACAACAATGAAAAAGGTTATCAAGAGAAAGTCAAAGGGAGTTAAAGAAACTATCCAATACAATAGTAGGGGTAAGAGATAAGTAAGAATGCAACCTCTTATAACATGTTTTTTTGCTCCACAGTAACAATCATGGTTCCTATCACAATTGATGATTTGAGACTTGTGCCATCCTCGACAAAAGATTCAATATGAGAAATGATAAATGTAGGTAAAAATTAATAATATGTATTATATAACTTACAACATACCTTATTTTCAAATATAGTAATGTTTTGTGTACTTTGTAGACAATCTTTGACATACTTAAGCAGAACAAGCCATGTGCTTTATAAGGAGCTGGTGAACAATGAAAAATATGGAAGAACTACCTTGATCGCAATTACATAGCTCCATATGCCAACAATCTGTCAAAGCTGTATATAATGCCTGCCATTTATTCCAATGTCATTGACTACAACATGTGGAATGCATTTGTATAGAACCTCATGTTTGTTGAATTTGAGGTATGTCTGAAAATGATAATTTATTTAATTAATTTCATGTAACATCTAATTATTGCACTTGATTACATATTCACAAGTATGCATGCAAAGTGTAACAACCTAGGTTTTTGTACCACATTTTGTAATACATTTTTCAAAGGCAGGGTCCTTAATAGTAAAAAAAAATTGCAAAGCAAAGCACCAAAATTTCTTTTCTTTAGAACTTTTTTTGTAAAAACCCAAGTCATCACTTCGTACATAACTTTGGTAGAATTTTGTACAAAATAAAATTCCATTGAAGGAATATACTTTTATTAAAGTCCAAAATCCATCGAGTGGTTCACAGTACAACCCAAATCCATTATAATACTTGTCCATATTACATGATTCAAAACTCAAAGCTCACCATATAGTGAAACTCTTATTACAATACAATACTCTCAAACAAAACAAAATACATGTCTTCAAGGGGTATACCCTGATGATTATTCTCCCAAGTCTTCTTCAGTCTTAAGCTCCTACCTGTCCTTCTCTATATTTGAGATATTGTAAACATTCAAACATTTACAATATCTCAGCAAGCTATGCTTGGTAGGGGATTCAAGAAGCATAATAATTTGATAGTATAATTCTAATACTTCATAATCTTACTATTCATAAACATACTCATGTATCAATCTCTTTAATTTGTCATATATGTACATCCTTATACATACATACTGTATATGGATAAATCCATCAAATTTATGAAAGTAGTCAAATAACATTCCCAACTACGCTGATAAATTCTTTCCACTATGAGAAATCAGTATTTCAGCTAGTCCTATATTGGGAATTTTCCTTCTTGGGAAATATTGGTAATATACAATTACCTGGCATTTCATCATGCCAAAACATAAGGCATTTCACTATGCCTATCTCATATGCATCATAGTGCAAAATAATCAAAGGACTACCATGCTGCAATTTGATCCATACTAGTGCACTCAGATAACTGCCTTCTTCAACATTGATACCATGGTGGAAAATATTGTGTCACGGCCCATATGGGGAGACAGGACTTTCACAGTGGTGGCCTTTCCATAATTGCCCCACCTGACTTTTAGCCTCTCATAAGGCAAGGTACCTTCAAATCATCACATTTCAAGAAGTGGGTGGCCAAACCCTCATAACTCCCTTAGCATAGCATCCCCAGGCTTATGCCTATTTAAAACAAAACAACAAGCCTCCATGCTTGTATGTAAAATAGGTTTCATACGTATCAGACAATCTATCTGTTTACTTAGGGCTGGAATATCTTCTGGTTCCACATTCTAGTTCCTATGAATGTAACTTAACCTAATGAAATAAAACTATACTTAAACTAGCATGATCCAAAGTTATGAAATACATGAAATTTTACTAGTAATCTAAAGGAATCATGCTAAAATCTTAAATTTAGACTAACATGACCCTAAGATAATTAAATTTCCAACCTCTTATGACAATCTAATAACATATAAAGCATAACATTCAAAAATTTAAGAATTACACTATCATGCTTCCTAATTTATAACATAAATCACATTGACAATTCTATTATCAAATAAAAGCCAAGTAAACTAATTAGATTAATATTATTAGAAACTTTTACTTATGATCCAACCATTAGATTTTAGATCTTTCCCGTTAGATCAAGGATTTTAATTACATTTAGGGCTTTTACTTCATTAAGGTCCAAAGATCAAATCCATTTGTTTTTGTCACATTTAATCCATGATCTCTTTGTATTCCATCATAATCCCATTCATTCAATCCAGCCCAAGGGTCTAATCATGCTTGATCTTATTGATCAAGTGGGTCCCTTTGTATTTTCAGGTTATTTCTACCATAAAGGGTAGATTCCTCAATTTATGTTAGATCTGTCAAAAGAAATCATAAATATTACTTTATTTCAACATCATATCATCATTGCATTAGATCCCCAAGATCTTATCATCTCAAATCTTGAAGATCATGAAAACTATAAGCTTAATTCCTAACAGAAAGTTTCTTGAATATATTTTTTTTTTTATCAATTTTATGATTTTAGAAAAAAGGGACATTATAAGATTTTCATAGCTTCTTTTCTATCTTAATTTGGAGTTTAGATGAGTTCGTAATTGAACATTGAAATTCATAGTCATTCCGAGGGTCCAGATTTGATTTAGGTCCAACGGAACGGACGGTTCTGATCAATCATGGGTCTAGTCGAGTGGAGAGGACTGTGCTTCTCTCACTAGGACGCAAGCAAGAATGCACCTCCCAGGACTACATCGGCACATGCAGATCATGCACGCAAAAACTCTCCCGTAGTTTCGATGCGGTGTTATGTTGCGACTTCCTGGGGGCTAGATCTTATAAAGAAGATCAGACAACCCATTTTGGATTGTCCAGTCAAATTCTCTCAAATCAATGGCTCAAAACTTGATGAAATTTACTAAAAATTCTACCCTAGGGGTTTTGGACCCTTCTAGATTGATTAGAAGGATCAAATTTTCCATCTGAGCCCTCCATCATACAAAAATGAATGGTTTTGTCCTTACTTGATTTTTATAATTTTTAACCAAAAATTAATTTTAGAAAAATAAAAATTATATAAATTAACATGAAATAAGTATGGGAACACCTACCTAATTAGAGAAAAACTTAGGTTTTACAGCCCAATTTTAAAGAAATATCCCATTGATGATAAGATCGCCCGATAACCGCTTCTTTTGCGATTTTCCATTGATTGCACTGTTGGATCTTGCAATTCTTTGGGGGTTTTCTAGATAAGATAGTCTAGGACAATATGAATGGTGAGATGGGTGAGATTTGATTTAGAATAGAGTGCCTAATTGAATTTAGGTCTCTCATTCCAATCTAGAGAGAACTCCGCCAATGCCGGTCTCAAGCCCCGATAAAAAAGGAGGGTCTTGCATCAGGTGCCAGCCGACAAGGGGGAAGTTGAAGATGATTCTATTATTTCTTTCTTACAAATGAACATGCATATGTATATTAGTTTGTGAGGAAGAAATGAAAATCATCTCCAGCTTCTTAAAAGATGGCAACCCTTGTGTCAGGTAGCCAACCGGCAAGGGGGAAGTTGAAGATGATTCTATTATTTCTTTCTTACAAATAAATATGCATTTGTATATTAGTTTGTGAGGAAGAAATGAAAATCATCTTCAGCTTCTTAAAATATGGCCACCCTTGCGTCAGGTAGCCAGCCGGCAAGGGTGAAATTGAAGATGATTTTAATGATTTTAATGAAAATCATCTTTAGCTTTTTTAAAACTATGGCAACCCCAACATGACATGAATTGAAAAATGACATTCACTCAAGCTAGGGCGTTCCCCATAAGCGATGTGCTGCATCAGATCTCGAATGCAGTGAAAAATAGGTAAGGGTTGCTAGGGCGTTCTCCCAGAAGCAAAGTGCTACATCGGATCTCGGGTGTAGTGAAAAATGGGCAAGGGCTACTAAAGCGTCCCCTCAGAAGCGACGCGCTGCATCAGAACCCAGGTGTAGTGAAAAGTGGACATGGGTTCATACCATGGAGGTCAATAAAGGCGATAGTAAATAAGGTATCTCCAAAACATAAGATTCGCATCGCTACATGGAATATAGGGACACTGACAGGTAAGAGTTTGGAGTTAGTAGACATGATGAAACGTAGGAGAGTCAACATCGCTTGTATCCAAGAAACCAAGTGGAAAGGGGCTAAAGCTAGAGAAATAGAGGGGTGTAAATTATGGTATGTAGGAAAGGAAAATAATAGAAATGGCGTAGGAATAATAGTGGATAAGGAATTAAAGGATAAAGTTGTGGACATTAAAAGACTTAGGGATAGAATTATAATAATAAAAATGATTCTAGGAGAGCAGATTATAAATATTATAAGTGCATATGCACCACAAGTAGGGTTACAAGATATAATTAAGAGACAGTTTTGGGAAGATATGGAGGGAGTCATGCAAGAAATTCCCAACACTAAGGGGATATTTATAGGAGCAGACTTAAATGGCCATGTAGGAAAAGATAAGGAAGGATATGATAGCATACACGGAGGGTATGGTATAGGTGAACGAAACGAGATGGGACAGAATATCCTCGATTTTGCTTTGTCATATAACCTATACATTGCAAATACACTCTTTAAGAAGAGGGATGAACACTTAATAACCTTTAAATGTGGACTTCATAAAAGCCAAATAGACTTTTTTCTACTTAGGAATAATGAACAATCTATATGTAAGGATTGTAAGGTGATACACTGTGAGAGTTTAGCCTCATAACATAGGTTAATGGTTATGGATATTCACATCAAAAGATGGAGTAAAAGAACTGAACTTAATACACATCCAAAAACTAAGTGGTGGAACTTAAAAGGAGAGAAAATAACCTCATTCAAAAATAAGTTGATGGTAGAAGGAAATTGGAACTACGAAACAAAAGTGAATACCATGTGGACTAATATGGCTGAGTCCATTAAGAAAGTGGCAAAAGATGTCTTAGGAATATCTAAAGGTAAAAGGCTATTAACAAAGGAAACATGGTGGTGGAATGAAACAATGAAAAAAGTTATTAAAGAAAAACGAATGCGTTTTAAAGCATGACAGAAGATTAGAAATAATGAAAACTATGAACAATATAAGAATGTTAAAAACATTGCTAACAGAATAGCAAGTGAGGCTAAACTTAAAGCATATGATGAGCTCTATAATAGACTAGGAACAAGAGAAGGTGAGAAAGATGTGCTTAAACTTGCAAAAGTAAGAGAACAGAAGGGTAAGGACTTAGAGCATGTTAGGTGCATTAGAAGTGATGATCAAAGGGTATTAGTCAAAGATGATGAGATCAAACAAAGGTGGGAAATATACTTTCAAAAATTGTTAAATGACAATGGCCCTAAGAATATAGGGATTGAAAATACTATAAATCTAAATAACATTGGATATTATAGATATGAACGTAGGATTAAAATACTTGAAGTAAAAGAGGCCTTGAGAAAGATGAAATCAGGAAAGGCCGTGGGGCCTGATGGTATACCAATAGATGTTTGGAAGCATATGGGAGATATTGGGGTAGTTTGGTTGACCAAGTTGTTTAACAAGATCATAAAATCAAAGAAAATGCCTAATGAGTGGAGGAAAAGCTCTATTGTACCAATCTATAAGAATAAAGGAGACATTCAGAGTTGCAATAATTATAGAGGGATCAAACTTATGAGCCACATCATGAAACTTTTTGAAAGAGTGATTGAGAAGAGGCTACGACATGAAACAAGTGTATCAGAGAATCAGTTTGGTTTCATGCCTGGGAGTTCTACCATGGAAGTTATTTTCTTACTAAGACAATTAGTAGAGAAATATAGGGAGAGGAGAAAAGACCTGCACATGGTCTTTATGGACTTAGAGAAAGCTTATGATAGAGTCCCTAGAGAGTTAATATGGAGGGTGTTGGGTGGTAAAGGGGTTTCTCAGGGGTATATAGACATAATTAAAGATATGTATGAGGGAGTAGTAACAAATGTTAAGACCACTAGTGGCGTGACTGGTGATTTTCCTGTCACTGTCAGATTGTACCAAGGATCGGCATTGAGTCCATACCTTTTCACATTAGTTATGGATGAGTTAACAAAACATCTGCATAAGGAAATTCCCTGGTGCATGCTATTTGCAGATGATATAGTCCTACTTGATGAGACAAGGGAGAGTGTAAACATAAAGATAGAGCTATGAAGAGAAGCATTAGAATCAGAAGGATTTAAAATTAGCCGAACTAAGACAGAATATATGGAATGTAATTTTAGCAAGGAGAGTAGGAGTGGAACACCAGTCGAGATTGATAACCAAGAGGTCCACATGAGAGACCACTTTCGATACTTAGGATCATTGATCCATGAGAGCAGAGAGATTGAGAGGGAGGTTACCTAGAGAATCCAAGCGGGTTGGAACAAATGGAGATGTGCATCGAATGTTTTATGTGATCGATGGGTGCCACTCAAACTAAAGGGAAAATTCTATAGGATGGCTATAAGGCCGGCCATGCTCTATGGATCAGAATGTTGGGTAGTTAAGGAACATCATGCTCATAGGATGAGTGGTAAGGCAAGAAAGGATAGAATTAAAAATGAAAATATTAGAGAAAATTTAGGGATAGCACCAATAGGTAACAAGATGAGGGAAATTAGACTTAGATGGCTTGGACATGTTCAATGGAGACTAACAATGGCACCAGTTAGAAGGAGTGAGGCAATACAAGTTGAAGGTTCTAAAAGGGCAAGGGGAAGGCCCAAAAGAACGTGGATAGAAGTGGTGAGGAAAGACTTAAAAACTTTGGGACTAAATGAAGCCATGGTATTTAATAGAGTGGAATGGAGGAATAAGATTCATGTGGTCGACCCGTAATTGGGATAAGGTCTTGATGATGATGATGCTGATGATTCCAATCTAGAGAGAGGAGAGAGAAAGTGTAAGAAGAGGGAATTTTGGAAGTTGGGGAAGGCGTTTGGATCTACTTTTTTAGGGGAAGAAAGATAGTTTTGTGATAATTTTTATGAACATTTTTAGAAGATTTTTGGGGGGTATTTATAGGTATTTTGCATTTTTCATAATTACTTGTAATAATTATGTTTTAATTCTTTTAAATATTAAATTAACATTGCATCCTCGAATACCACCTCCTTCTCCACTATTAGATGGTAGTGGTTTGACCACTCATTACCTGTTTCCTAGCTGTTGAATTCATTTGCGGGCCCCACAAAGGTGTGAAAAGACCATTTTGCCCTTTTATAGAGAAAAATCCATTCTATTCTCCTGAACTCAGAATCAAGCATACTTAGTGCAGTTGGAATCGTATTTCCAAGTATATTCTAAATATTGAAGACTTAGATCTTGCTTATGGGTAAAATTACCATTTTACCCTTTTATTCACAAAAATAGAGAAAATTAGGAATTTTTCATTTTAACTTGGAATTGAACAGACTTAGCGTCATTTCAATCTATTTTTTGAGTACATTCATAATTTCTAAGTTTTAAATCATGGTTTAATCTCTAAAAAAAGAGAATTTCTAATAACCTAATATTCCAGCCTAAAATTTCTACAAACTCAAACTTTATTGATTTTCTTAATCAATTTACAAAAATTGGGGTTATTACAATCTTCCCCCCTACAATATTTTTGTCCTCAAAATTTATAATACAATAGCTTAATCAAATAGACTAGGGTATCTCTTCCTCATTTCTACTTTTGTTTCCCAAGCGGCTTCCTCAATAGAGTGACATTGCCACAGGACATTGACTAGTGAAATTGTTTTGGTCCTTAACTTATGTTCCTTGCGGTCCAAAATCTATATCGCCTACTCTTCGAAGGTTCGGTCTAGATTTAGCTCTTCTAGCACCCTTTGAAGTATATGCGTGTCATCTTGTAGGTATTTCTGTAGCATAGATACATGAAAGACACTGTGTATTTTTGAGAGTTGGGGTGGTAAGACTAATATGTAAGCTACTATACCAACTCTTTCTAGGATTTCAAATGGACCGATGAATCTAGGACTAAGTTTTCCTTTGCTTCCAAACCTCATTACTCCTTTGACAGGTGATACTTTCAAAAATACATGCTCCCCCACATCAAATTCCAGGTTTCTACGTCTTTTGTCTACGTAACTCTTCTATCGACTGTGTGTTATTAACAACATCTTCTGTATCAATCTAACCTTGTCTGTTCATGGTTCCACTAGTTCTAACTTTATTAGATTTCTTTCTCCAACTTCACTCCAACAAGTTGGCGATTGACTTGGTCATCAATACATTACTTCATATGGTGCCATACCAATACTTGCTTGGAAACTATTGTTATATGCGAATTCTACTAATGGAAGATGTTCATCCCAATTCCCTTTCTAATCTAATGCAGATGCTCTCAACATATGTTCTAAAGTTTGAATAGTCCTTTTTGATTGACTGTCTATTTGGGGGTGAAATGTTATATTGAATTTAAGTGAGGTTCTCAAGGCTTGTTGTACACTTTTCCAACATCTTGAATTAAATCTTCCATCCCTATTAGAGATGATGGATAGTGGAATCCCATGAAGACTTACTATTTCTTTGATGTATAACTTAGCTAGACTGTCAACTGACTGGTTCTGCCTAATTGGAAGGAAATGTGCTACCTTCGTTAACCTATCCACAATCACCTAAATCGTGTCATGACCTGCCTAAGTCCTTGGCAATCCTGCTACAAAATCCATAATGATATTGTCCCATTTCCATTTTGGAAGTTCCAGTGTTTGTAACATTCCAACTGGTCTTTGGTGTTTAGTTTTTACTTGTAGACAATTTAGACATTTAGCCACAAATTTCCCTATTTCTCTTTCCATGCCTTTTCACCAAAAGTTTCTTTTCAAATCCTTATACATCTTTGTACCCCCAGGGTGTATGGAAAATTTTGACTAATGGGCTTCTTGTAATAGTTCTTTTCTCAAGTCTGTATTTAAAGGAACCACCAATCTCTCCTGAAAACGTATATCCCCATCTATACCCTTACAAAATCCTATCCTTTTACACAATTCCTGAGTTACTGTATCTTCTTCTTAGGCTTTAAGGATTCTTTCTAAAAAAGCTGATTTAATGATGATGTTTGTGAGTACAGCTCTTGGCTGTCTACTTAATGCATCAGCTACTACGTTCGCTTTTCTGGATGCATAAGCAATGACCTTCTCATTTTGCATCAATACACCTCCTAACCCTTTGCCAGAAGCATCACGGTATATTTCATATCCCCCACTTCCTGATAACAAAGTCAATACTAGTGTTGTAGTTAACCTCTTCTTTAGCTCTTAGAAACTATTTTCACACTTTTCTGTCCAAGTGAATTGTACCCCTTTTTTAGTCAATGTCGACAAAGGAAGGGCTATACGAAAAATCCTTGAATGAATTGATGGTAGTATCCTGCCAGCCTAAGAAAACTATGTATTTCTGTTACTATCATAGGTTTCTCCCAATTCATTACTACTTCAATCTTGGTGGGGTCCAATCTACTCCATTCTTGGAAATTACATGACCCAAGAAATTGACCTTCTCTAACTAGAATTCACACTTACTAAATTAACAAATAGTTTATGTGCTCTGAGCGTATTTAGTACAATTCATAAGTTTTCTTGATGTTCCTTGATATTGGCAGAGTAAATTAGTATATCATCAATAAATACAATCACAAATTTATCCAAAATTTTCTTGAAGATTCTATTCATCAGATCCATAAACACTATTGGTGCATTGGTCAGCCCAAAAGACATGACTAGATACTCATAATGCCCATACTGAGTTCTAAATGCTAACTTGGGTATATCTTCATCCTTAATACGCAATTGATGATATCCTGATCTAAAGTCAATTTTGGAAAAGATCTTAGCAAATCGGAGTTGATCAAAGCGATCATCAATGCGAGGTAAGGGATAACTATTTTTCACTGTGACACTGTTCAACATTCTATAATCAATGCACAATCTTATAGACCCATCATTCTTCTTCACAAATATTATTGGTGCTCCCCAAGGTGAACTACTTGGTCTAACAAACCCTTTGCCTAACAATTCCTGTAACTGACCTTTCAATGCTTTCAACTCTGCTGGGGCCATCCTATAAGGTGCTTTAGAAATTAGAGTTGTACCAGGAATTACTTTAATGATAAACTCAATTTCTCTATGTGAGCATAATCCTGGAAGTTCTTCTACAAAAACAACTTAGAATTCCCTGACTACTTCAATTTTTGTTATCCTAGGCTATTCAACATCCAAAGCAACTACTGTTGTTAGAAATGTTGATATCCCTTGGACATATATTTGACAGCCTTCATAGCTGAGATAATGAATTTGTCTAAGTCATTGTGTTTCCCATACAGTACTAATACTTCCTCACCAGGTATGCTAAATGTGATTTTCTTCTTGTGATAGTCCATAACTACCCAGTATTTTGCTAACCAGTTCATGCCCAGTATGACGTCAAAGTCCACCATGTTCAGTAAAATAGGGTTTATGCCATTCCTTTACCCAATACTTCTATAAGTACATTATACAAGTATTCTTGTAATCTAACTACTTTTCCAACTAGAGTTGTTACATCTAGATTAAATCCTAAGTTTTTTACTGACAGTTGTATACTAGATACAAATACGCAAGATATAAAGGAATGCATAAATCCAGAATCAAATAGTACTTTGGCATAGTTGTCAGCTACAAGTAATGTACCTTCAATCATCGCATTAGATGGTCCAGTCTAGCATTAGTGATGGCGAATACCCTTCCTTGGTGTCAAGGGGCAATTTCTGATTTTGCCTCCTTAACCGCCAGTGGTTTGGTACAGTAGGTGGCGATGTGTCCACTCCCCACAATTATTGCACTTGATCGGAAACCATTGTGGTTGTTGTTGTCCAGGTCTAGGGCACATATTGCCTTGTTGGAATTTTTTGCATCTTGGACATGGTCGTCTATTTTTCCCTGGTGCATTCATCCTCTAATTTTATGTTAAAATTGTTCCAAGGTCTTTTATTCTTCTCGAAGGGCTTTGGATTATAGTTTCCTCCTCCACCAAATTTGGTGGTTTGACTCTTCTTGTATTCTTCTTCAAACTTGGAATCCATTTCCACACATTCTACCAAGGTCATGGGTTTAGTACAAAGTACCTTTACTTTCAGCCCTAGTTACAGCCCTTCTATGAATCGATTCACTCTATGTGTTTTAGTGTTACACACATGAGTCACGGAAAAAACCCCTCAAGCGATTCAATGTTCGGAGCTGATCTGATGGAGATCCTAATGCAATAATACTGTACGGCCACGATTGGGTAGATCCATGGCCATTCAATAATTTTATGATGTTCTTACTAATCTATTGGACTAGATGCATGCATAGGAGATATAATCTATACTTAAAACCTTCATTTTTGTTTTGATCCGTGTATGGAATAGTATATGCCAGTAAATCTAGGGTTTTAATGAGGGTCTGAACCAATTCTTCAGTTGAGATCGTAGATCTATATATAATTTATCAGTCCCACAAATATTTGGTACTCCAATGAGTCTGTTTGTGTTTAGAGCATCGATTGGAGACTCAAAAATGGTCAATCTGATCATATACTTAAATAGTCTCCTTGCAATCCTAGGAGATTTGGGAGTTTTGAAAAAAATGTATAATTCTGTCATTCTCACTTAAGGATAGTATAAAAATGTTGGGAGGAATCTTCAGTCCATGTGGGACTGCTTGTTGAAGTAAAAAAACATGGGAAGTTACTGTTGGAAATGACCCTATGTTTCTCCTATGATGAACAATTCACTTTATCTTTTTTATGTGGGTTATTAGACACCAATTGAGGAATTTAGGTATAGAATAGGATCAAATTCTATGGTCCATACCAAAAAAGTTGTTAAAAAATGATTATTCCCTTAGAATTACTGATTGATTACTTGATTTGGCGAATTCAGGTGAAGAACAAGAACTAAATCAATATGGATCTGTGAGACTTTACAAGGGTTGTCGATCAGCAAGTGGAAATGGAGGAACTCGCTGCACGAGGTAGGTGGAGAATTAAGAAAGAATGTCTTAATAGTAAGATGCATGTTTTTTAAACAAGATCTTATTCTTATGATAGATATTATATCATTTAAATTGTGCATTTCATATGATATACGATGATGAAAAATGTTTACTTATGAATGATGAAAATTTGTTAATTGAAATGCTACACGAATGACATGCTTATAATTGAAGCCTACTGAATGATATTAAAGGATGCACTCGATCTGTTCTTAAAAATATCATAGCTATTATTGTGATAAAAAGACATTTATGGTACATGGCTACCATTACATCATATGCGATGTATGAGTCAAGGATTTTACAGTACATCCTTGGGGGATGATCACCTAATAGGTGGAGATGTTATGATTGTGATGAGATATTCATATATATATATATTATGGACAGGCAAGATGCCTATGTGTTATTATTTTACATCTAGGCATGGTGGCCTGAGAGTTTTCATTTAGACAAGTATAGGCCTGGGGATGCTATGTTAGAAGAGTTGTAGGGTTTGGCCACCTGCATTCCAAAATCTATTATATGATGGATACCATGCCCAATGGAAGGCCAAACATTGGGTGGGGCAATCATGGGAAGGTCACCACTGTGATAGCCACGGTCTCCCCCATGTGGACATAGATTTTGTTATTTCCACAATTTGTATCAGTGGATTATTATACAGTTATCTGGGCGCACTGTACGGATTTAGACTGCGGCATAGTAGTCCTTGTGTATTTTGCATTATGATGCACATATGATAGGCATAGTGTAATGCCATGGCATGATGAGATACCTTATATGATGATGGCATGATGAGATGCCTTTTATGATGTTACCAGCAGCGGCTGGAGTTTTATAAACCCCATATGGTAAGTGGTATATGTATGAGACCCAGTATAGTTTGAGAATGGAAGTTATAAAACCTATGGACTATGTTCATAACTTTGTATGACTTTTAACAATTTCAATATATATGATATAGTCCTACATGTACATATTAGGAGGCTGTAGTTTTATAAAAGTTTTCATATGGGGAAGTGAATGGGTAGATATATTATGCAGAGTATGGTTTATAGAATTGGAGTAATATTTAAAGTGGGATTTTTATATTCGTATGAATAAGAAGATTTATAAATAGCTACTTTATCAATGGCTTGTAAATAATTGAATATTTTAATTGATGTAAAATTCTTAATCCATATGTAATTAACATGTTTTCTTAACTCTCCCCTACCAAGCACAGCTTGCTGAGATATTGTAAATGTTTTATATTTACAATATCTTAGATATAGACATACAGGAGAAGACATACACAAGCAAGAGGAGTTCAATAGCCATACTTTTGCACTTAGCTATATATTTTCTTAAAGTTTTTGTATTGTGTAGTTAGTTATTTGGATTGCGCTGCTTAGACATTTAGTATAATGATTATAGGGACTATGTATGTGAACCACTGAATGGGTCCTATTGTTTCATAAAAAGCATGTCTATCTTCTATTAAAAATATATTATGTATAGTATGGGAGTTGAGTTGACATTTGGGTTTTTGGAAAATTGAATTTCAAAGAAACCTACCTTCTGCTATTTTTTAATTTTAAAATTTGAGGCATGCCATCTTTTGAAAATAAACGCAAAAAATTCTTGGGAAAAACTCGGGGTGTCACAGTATATAATCTGTAAATTCATACATACTGTCAATATATTTATACAATATATTTATACAATCTGAATAATCCTATATTTTTTATCCTATCTATATTCCTTATCTAATCTTGTCTTTTGATATAAAGGATTAGATCTTATGTCCTATCATGAGATATCTTCCTCAAATAGTATTTATTCTATTGATCAATAGATCTGATGGTTAGAATGATCTTCTAATCTTTCAAATCGAAGTATTTTCTATTCTAAGTCTTTGTGTATTCCTTTCTTCGATCTTAATCTTTCATAGATCCTTTGATCAACAATTTATACTTGTTGATAAAGATCAAGGGCTTAGATCTTCTATCATCTAGTTCTTCTTTGATCTAAGTTCAATTTTTTGATCATCCCTAAGGAGGATGACCAAGAAGTATTTATTTCTTTTAATTGTTCTTGATCATTCAAGATCCCATGGATCTTGTTTGATCATCCTTATCTTACATACAAATTTTACTAGGGTTAGATAATTTACTAACCTTTTATGCTCTTATTATTATTATTATTCAACCAGTTAATGTTTTACTAGCTGAAGATAACTTATTTCACCCTAAGTCTAGACTGCTCCTCTTATTTCCAATTGGCTAAGGCTTACTAGCTGAATAGTTGAACACAAAGTAGTTACTTCAATCCTCAAGTAAGGAGGTATTTAGACCTCACAAATGTCAACATAAGGTAGGGGAAGAGCGAGGCTCTATTAGAGAACCCCCTTAACCACCATGTTCAGCATTCACAAGAGTGACCTTAGCTCAACCTTTCATAAGGTTCCTCTATGCATTTTAACCCTATGTACTCTTTCTAATTGATTTTAATTAAATCCATGAACATTTAAAATGTCATTCATGGGGTTTATTATTCTTATAGTTTGGGCCAAGGATTTGATAATTCTTATGTTGTCCTACTAACTATAGCCCTTACTCATATTAAGTTAAAGTCATTCACTCATCTTAATTGTCAATGAATCTCTATATTCCATTAGTTCACATTTCTGGTAATTTATGCTCATTACATCTTAACAACTACTTAACATTTGAATCTTCTAATAAAATTTGACAACAATTAAATCATAAACTTTAAAGCCTAAATCCAATATAAGTTTAAAAACCATTTATACTAACATGCTTCCTATTAATGTAACTTAACCTAATGAAATAAAACTATACTTAAACTAGCATGATCCTAAGTTATGAAATACATGAAATTTTACTAGTAATTTAATGGAATCATGCTAAAATCTTAAATTTAGGCTAACATGACCCTAAGATAATTAAATTACCAACTTATAATAACAATCTAATAACATATAGAGCATAGCATGCTAAAATTTAAGTATTACACTATCATGCTCCCTAATTTATAACATAAATCACATTTACAATTCTATTATCAAATAAAAGATAAGTAAACTAATTAGATTAATATTATTAGAAACTTTTACTTATGATCCAACCATTAGATTTTAGACCTTTTCCTTTAGATCAAGGATTTTAATTACATTTAGGGCTTTTACTTCATTAAGGTCCAAAGATCATATCCATTTGTTTTTGTCACATTTAATCCATGATCTCTCTGGATTCCATCATAATCCCATTCATTTAATCCATCCTAAGGGGCTAATCATGCTTGATCTCATTGATCAAGTGGGTCCCTTTGTAATTTTAGGCTATTTCTACCATAAAAGGTAGATTCCTCAATTTGTGTTAGATATGTCAAAATAAATCATGGATATTACTTTATTTCAACATCATATCATCATTGCATTAGATCCCTAAGATCTGATCATCTCAGATCTTGAAGATCATGGAAATTAGAAGCTTAATCCCTAAAAATAGAAAGATTCATGAATATTTTTTTTTAATTTTTGATTTCAGAAGAAAATAGACATTACAAGATTTTCATGGCTTCTTTTCGATCTTAGATTTCCATAGCTTCTTTCCAATCTTAATTTGGAGTTCAGATGAGTCCATAATTGAACATTGAAGTTCATAGTCATTCCAATGGTCCAGATTTGATTTGGGTCCAATGGAACAACCAGTCACCAAGACGCAAGCAGGAATGCACCTCCCATGACTACATCACTGGGCATGTTTCCATGCGGTGTTTTGCTACTGCATCCTAGGAGCCGGATCTTATAAAGAAGATCAAACAGTCTATTTTGGACTATCCAATCAATTCCTCTTAAATCAATGGCTCAAAACTTGATGAAATTTAGTGAAAATTCTACCCTAGGGGTTTTGGACCCTTCTGGATTGATTAGATGACTCATATTTTCCATCTAAGCCCTCAATCGCATAGAAATGAAGGGTTTTATTCTTACTTGATTTTTATAATTTTCAACCTAAAATTAATTTTAGAAAAATAAAAATTATATAAACTACCATGAAATAAGTATGGGAAGAGTTTCCTCCTACTCCATTGGAGAAAAACTTAGGTTTTGCATCCCAATTTTAAAGAAATATCTCATTGATGATAAGATCGCCCGATAACCGCTTGTTTTGCTATTTCCCATTGATTACACCGGTGGATCTTGAAATTCTTTGGGGGTTTTGTAGATAAGATAGTCTATGAATATATGAATGGTGGGATGGGTGATATTTGATTTGGAACAGAGTGCCTAATTGAATTTAGGTCTCTCGTACCTATCTAGAGAGAGGAGAGACAAAGTGTAAAATAGGGAATTTTGGATGTTTGGGAATGTGTTTGGATCTGGTTTTTCAGGGGAAGAAAGATAATTTTATGATAATTTTTATGAACATTTTTGGAAGATTTATGGGGGGGGTAATTTATAGGTGTTTTTGCATTTTTCATAATTACTTGTAATAATTATGTTTTAATTCTTTTAAATATTAAATTAACATTGGATCCTCCACTACCACCTCCTTCTCCACTATTAGTTGGTAGTGATTTGACCACTCATTGTATGTTTTCTAGCCATTGGATTCATTTGTGGGCCCCACAGAGGTGTGGAAAGACCATTTTGCCCTTTTATGGAGAAAAATTTACTTTATTCTCCCCAACTCGGAATCGAGCATACCTAGTGGCGATGGAATTGTATTTTTGAGTACATTCTAAATATTGAAGTCTTAGATCTTGGTTATGGGTAAAATTTCCATTTTATTCTTTTATTCATAAAAATAGAGAAAATTAGGGATTTTTCATTTTAACTTAGAATTGAACGTATTTAGTATCATTTTGACTGGTTTTTTTAGTACATTCATAATTTCTAAGTTTTAAATCATGGTTTAATCTTTAAAAAAGGAGAATTTCCAATACCCTAATATTGCAACCCAAAATTTCTGAAAACTCAAACTTTATTGATTTTCTCAATCAATGTACAAAAATTAGGGTTATTACACAAAGAGTGCAAGAAGAAGAAAGGTGCATGAAACTAATATATAGCACCATCTATCCCTGTTGGGCTACACTCATTCAGAAGAGCATGAAGTAAGCATCTGTGATAATTTATTTCCTTCAAATTAATGCTAACATAGTTATATACATTCTATTCTCTAATGATAATGTCTTGTATGACAACAAAAGGAAGATGGGACTACAAAATCCATTGATCGCTCCATCGTTTAGAAGATGACACATTTGGTGGGCTGTACAAGCTAAATGTTCTCAGATGAAGCTACTATACAAATTGCTTCTCAAATTATAAGTTTTCCACATGTCTATCAATTTTATACAATTAATTAGACGTCATGATTATGTCTTTCTAATTAAAATTTGTAGGACATTCTTACCTAAGAAAGCACAAGTATAGGAACTCTAAGCAGCATTGTTGCCAACAATGACATCCTGTGTAGGGTTATGGGCAATAAGAAGGACCACCAAAGTTGAGTTAGAGGCATGGATGTGGTATTGATCCTCCTAAATTCTTTGGTAAAAGTTTACCTATAGTTTAAGATCAAGAGGCCTACAATGAGTTGGTTTGAGAAAATAAAAATGAATGTATTTAGCCAGTTCATGAAGGAGGTTTGGTAATAGTTTCTTAATCCCTTGCACATAATTCTCACAACACCCCTATACCTTTATCAAATACTAGCGACAATTCTCTAATTGAAGAAGTTCGTGGAGGACAACGAGCACCCCTCGAAAAATAAATTCAGCCAAGGAGGTATATATACACATAAGACTGAAAATTTTCATTGTCCTTATGTAATAATTCTCTATCTTAACCTCCCCATTGTATACCTGATTTGTTGGTGGGCCAATGCCTATTAGCCTTATATTCTCATCAAAGCATTGTGGTAATTGGTTTATGCTATGAGAATGAATCAACCATTTTGCAAGGAATTAGTATACAGCAACATATTGAGCATGTGTCCATTACCATGGCTTTAAATGCAAATGCCAACCCACCTTTCCCTTTAGAGATGAAAAATATTATAGCCATTGGGTAGGTAGTTGCATATCACATCACTTAGCTGGAGGCACTAATCATTCTCATAGAGTCCACAATATGTATCTTATCATACTACCTTCCTCATCAATAATTATTTTGTTATAGACCTCAATTTATATTTTTATTAACTTTATATGATTAATCAGCAACAACATGCGATATTGAAGTCATCCACCATTGCACCATCACCTATTGTCGCACCAATGGAATAGGTACTTATATATATATATATTTGTTTCATTCATCATAAATTAGGTCCTCTTCATTGATTAATATCATTTAGCTAAAAAATTCTACAACTTTTATAACAACCATTTAAGGATTGTGTGGACGTCCAACCTAACACACCTTGATCCCCAAGGTTAATGTATGGTCTCATTAATGAATATAGGACAATCAACCCCATACAAATCAAGGATGGAGTGCTTACTGATGACGTTATTGAAGTGCCACTTATGGTAGAGAACATATTATTAGTTTTCCTATGAGATAAACTCGAGCACCCTCACAATATCTCCTGCATTAGGGCATATGCACATATTTGCTTATAAAATACTTGACAACTACATTTTATATTTTCATGGTACAGGTAATAATTATTTCTCTTATGCATCTTCTTGAATGATATAACTAGCCTTTTTGAGGTTGAGGGTATAGTTCACCAATTCCTTGACCTAGACATCATTTATAAAGCAATGGAGAAATGGCCAATAGAGATGCATGTTGATGATAGTTTTTCAGGCTTTCTTTCAATGCTCTAAGAGACAGGGCTTAATGATTCCCTACAAGAGCGGTCAAGTTATAATTTTATTATTTTCTTGCCAACTTATTCTATACTTAGGGATTGTTAACTCTAATTACAATTCACATAATTGTCCATATAGGGCTCATTAGATGGTACTTGTTTTAGATGTGCACGATAGGTAGACTTTATTTTTTTATTCTTATGGATCACACATTTGTCCCACCCTCGTAGAAATTATAATAAGTAACTTTTATTCTTTTTATGTATTATTTGTAGATAAATAATTTTTATTCATCTATTATGATTTGAAATATAAATTTGTAGAGCATGGTTAACATGGGCTAATCTAACTGAGATTGTACAACTGTTGAAACTCGCTTGGAAGAATGTCAAGATTTAAAAAATAGTTAATTAATCTATTTTACCACTAATTAAGCTTATAATGTTAAAAATGATATTTATGGATTCTTTTGTTTTCCTTTTTGCATAGTGCCCTAGACAATAGACTGATTGGGAGTGCGAGTACTATATGCTGAGATACATGAGGACCCTAATATTTGATGGTGTTGGTGTCTCCCAATTAAGAAACGTAAGACACTTTTTACTTTTCATAATCTTATATTTTTCACAATTTTTTATGGATCCAGCTAAAAGAATGTAACATAAATTAAATATGTTGTCTTACAAGCTGATATGCTTTCTGAGTGCACAAATAAGAAGAGTTACTCCAAAGTAAACTTTAAAGAAATACGAAGTAAATGGACTGAGTATGTATTGAGTTTCATTAGAACACTTATACCCACATGAATTTAAAATACATAATAAAGTTTTTCTTTTTTCATTCACTTGCATGTGCTCTTTTAATTTTCATTATTTTCGTTGAAATATATATTTTTTAAGCTATGAATGAGTGGAAACTTGTAGTGTGGGAGTAAACGAGTAACTATGGATGAAGTGAATTTGGAGCTTCTAAATGAAGTGAATAGGGGGTTGGTTTTCATTATATTCATTGAATTATATAAATTTTATGGGATGACGAATGTGGAGAACTTAGACTATGAAAGTAACTATATAACATCCTAGGTTTTTCTAACACTTTTTTACAAAAACCTGAGTTTGAAAAACTATTTAGCTAACATATAGTTGGAAACATGTTTCATGAGAAGTACTTAGAAAAAATAAAATCTTGAGTGTCATTTTTCTTTTCAAAAATTAGGATTTCAAGGGAAATGAGCGCAACATTTCCACAAAAATATTTTGGATGCCATTCCATGCATGTAATGTGACAACATGGTAAGCATTGTATAAATGAAATAATAAAGGAAACATTTTGTAGTGCCAAAAGGCTAGGAATTGAATCAACATCCTCAAGACCACTCCAGTCATAGCCACATCACTATAACTCCAATCTACATGTCTACATGTCCATAAAACAAGGTCATATTAAGTCAAGCATTACATTATTCACAAGGTCATCAACTACATTACAAACCTATTGGATATATCTTTCATGCCCTTCACTCGAAATCTCAAACACAATCTTCTGCTCTTGTGCCTCATTTCATCAAACCTAAGACATTGTAAATAATTTACAATGTCTCAACAAGCTTGCACTTGTGCAGGTAGTTTCATCATTGAAATATGAAGTTTATGCAGTTTCAAATACAAAAGGGATACATAATCACATGTTATGCATTTAGGAAAAATATGACGCATAATTAGTAGTATAATAAAACGCTAAAATCTTAATCATGCTTTACAAATCAATGTCATGCCAAACCAATTCAAAATATCTATTTCAATATCCATGCATATTGTTTTAAAGACAACAGTAACCTTTGCAAGGTATTTTGCAAGATATGAATGATTGCCATAACTAATGTCACCCATCACCTCATAAATATACTCATGCAAAATGGATAGTGAATCATCGTCAAAGTTTGGTAGATGAAAAGCATTTAAACCATGAATTACTTAAATATGATTAATGTATCTCAATAAGTACATATATATAATACCATCTGAACCTCCTCAAGGTCTTACAAGTGTAGAAACACTTGTAATCCGGCCACTTGTTGTTGGTCATGAGTACTCATTATAGATTTGAAATATGAGGGTGCCACACTATATACATATGAATCTCAAAATAATGGACGCTTTGTGCATGGACATGACCCAATCAAGTCTGTAGCTATCACATCGATATTGAGACAGATAGACTCCCTGCACCGTGCACAGGGAAAACACAGTATGCAAGGCCATGACTTACCCATGATGTCATCGACCTGAATTTGACCTTTTGTGGCCATGTATCATATATACAAAGTTTTGGAGGGGGATGATCAATCCTCAACCCTCCTAGCACAATTTTCATGGGGGCACCATATGCTTTCCATAACATAATAATAATAGGTATCATTACATGCTGCCATAACATATAAAACCATAGAATTCCATGCACTAGTGAAATCATACAAATCAATTTCATGATATAATATAAGCATGTAAAAGCAACCCTCACTAGGGTTGAGTATGAGGATTCCTCACTCCTCATTTCATAAATCACAACCACCATTCAATTTCAAATAATTTTTATGTGCATGTTTTCAATTTAATAAATAAATCAACATGGTCTTCCAAAATGATAAGTTGCAAGAAATACCAATATAGTCACTATATAAATCAGGAATCTCCAAAATTTTCAATTTTTACTATTTTCAAACATGGTAGAATGGTCATCAATAATTTTCATCTTTCACAAAAGCATCTCCAAAAATCTTGATTTTTACTATTTTTAAACATGATAGAATTGTCAGCAATAATCTCCTTAAGTGGGAGGGGGTGCCGATATCAATTTGGCCCCGCTACTTTAGTAATATATTATTTTTTTTCTCAAAAATGCCCTCCATATTTTTAAATCATCGTATCTCCTCCATCTAGACTCCGATTTTAATGTTTCTTGTGTCCTTGGAATAGTGTCGATGTGTACCTTTTATTTTTTATAGATTCAAGTCTAAATTTCTAGTTTTCAGAGGTGTCACTTTCATAAAACTCAATTTTACTTAATTCAATTCCTAATTTTCATCTTAATAAAAAAAAATTTAATGCACAAAAAGGAACTCAAAATTAAGGGTTGTTACAAACTGCGAATGTGTATAAACTTACAAATAAAGTGAATGAGGATGTTATAGTGAATGCAAGTGTTGTGGTCTCTTTTATGAAGTCTTTTTAAGATAGGTATGGATGGATAATGATAAATTTGGTTGCTTTATACCCAATGTGGAAGTGAATGTATATTTGTTATTCATGTGTATAAAGATTGTAAGAAAGTTGTATCAGGTGTTACATTAAATGTAGAAATACAAGAGGTGATTGAATGGTGAATTTTTTTTAGAAAAAAAAGATAAGAACTTTTGAAGTCATTTGGGAAATGACTTCAAAATTCAACAATTTTGAACTTGTTTAGCAAACGACTATAAAACACTACTACACAAGAGGCTTTTAAAGTTGGTAAAAAATGCTAATAAAAGTCACTTAAAAAACAACTTCTATCAAGTTGACTTTGAAAGTCTGTGAATTTTGAAGTTGTTTAGAATAAATGACTTCAAAAATACCTTTCTTTTCCATTTTTCACATTTCAATCACTAACACTTGTGTGTGTGTGTGTGTCTATATATATATATATATATATATATATATAACACCTCCTATATATTTCATATCAATACCACCTATTACATTCAATATAACACATTTCTTACCATCTTTATACACATGAAAAACAAACATACATTCACTTACACAACACATGCATTCACTACAACACCCACATTCACTTCCACATTTGGACACAAAACATCCAAATTCAGCATTATCCATCCACGTCTATCCTAAAAATACTTCATAAAAGTAACCACAAGATATGCAATCATTACAAGCGGCAAATTCACTTCATCCATACTCATTTACTCCCACACTCTCCACTCATTCATCGCTTAATATATATATATATATAAAGAGAATAATGAAAAATAAAAGAACACATATAAGTGAATGGAAAAAAAACATTTTTATCTATTTGATAGATGTAGTCACTCCAAGTATTCTAAATGAAACTCAATACATACTTAGCCCATTCGCTTCATATTTCATTGAGGTTTACTTGGAGTAACTCTTCTTATTTTTCCACTTAGAAAGCATAGCCACTGGTAATACAACATATTTTATTTAGGTCACATTCATTTAGCTAGATCCATAAAATATAGTGGAAAAATATAAGATTATGAAAAGTAAAAAGTATCTCACCTTCAAAAAGGATAGTTACATCATTCAAGAAGCTGCATAAAAGAAATAATTATTACTTATACCATGAAAATATAACATGTAATGTCAAATATTTTATAAGCAAATATGTGCATATACCCCATGCAAGAGACAATGTGAGGTGCTCAAGTTGATCCCATAGGCAAACTCATAATAGGTCCTCTGCCATAAGTGGCACTTCAACAACATCCTTGACAAGCACTCGCTCCTAATTTGTACAAGGTTGATTGCCCTATCTTTATTGATGTGACTGTAGATTAATCTTAGGGATTGAGACAGGTTAGGTGGGACTTCCACATGATCATTAGACATCTATTGTAAAAGATGCAAACAAATTTAGCTAAATAATATTAATCAATAACGAGGACCTAATTTATGATGAAAAAAAACAAACATACATACAAGTGCCTATTGCAATGTCACATGCTGTTGCTAATTAACCGTATAAAGTTAATAAAGAATTAAACAGAGATCTTTAGCTAAAAGTTATTGATGATGAAGGTAGATAAGATAGATAAGATACATACCGTAAACTCTATGGGAATGATTAGTGCCTCTGACTAAGTCACGTTGTATGCAACTACCCATCCAACCATTATAATAATTTTCATTTTTAAAGGAAATAGTAGGCTAGCATTAGCATCCAAAGCTATGGTAATAGACACTTGCTTAGTATGTCATGCCATACTCATTCCATGCAAAATGATTGATTCATGCTTATAGCATGAACCAAATGCCATGATATTTTGACAGGAATTCAAACAAATAGGTATTAAGCCACCTACAAATCAGATATACAAATAGAGAGGTTGAGATAGAGAATTATTACATAAGGACAATGAAAAGTTTCAATTTGTCTATATATATATGTGTATATATACACATACATATATACCTCCTTGGCTCAAATTTCTTTTGCAAGGGGTGTCAGTTGACCTTCTTGAACTTCTTCAGTTGGAGAATTATAGCTAGCATTTGAAGGAGGTATAGGGGCATTGCAAGAATTATGTGCAAACTATCATCAAACCTACTTCACGCAACTATTTAAATATATTCATTTTTATTTTCTCAACCAAATCATTTTAGGCCTCCTGATCTTCAAATGTAGGTAAACCTTTTCCAAATAACTTAAAAGGAAAAATACCATGCACCATGCTCCTAACTCGACTAGGGTAGTCCTTCTTATTGCCCATAGCCCCATACAGGATGCCCTCGTTCGCAACGGTGTTGTTTAGAGTTCCCATACTTGTACTTTCTTGGGTAAGAATGTTCCTCAAAATTTAATTACAAAGACATAATCATGTCATCTAATTAATTGTATGAAATTAATTGATAAGAGGAGCCACTTACAACATGAGAAGCAATTTGTGCAATAGTTTCATCTGAGAACATTTGGCCAGTATGGCCCACTTAATGTGCCATCTTCCAGACGATGGAGTGATCAATGGATTCCATAGTCCCAACTTTCTTTTGCTATCAAACAAGCCAGTATAGTTAGAGAAACAAAATGTACATGAATATAATAGCATTAATTTTGAAGGGATAAATTGTCATAGATGCTTACTTCGCCCTCTTCTAAATGAGCATAGTGCAACCTTGACAAGTGGTGCTGTGTATTAGTTTCATGCACCTTTTTTCCTCTTGTACTCTTTGCCTACACATTAGTACATACATAATCAAGTGCAATAAGTGGATGCTAACTATAATTAATTAAATGAAACATCATTCTCGCACATATCTCAAATTAAAAGGACATGCAGTTCTATACAAATGCATTCCACACATCCTAGTCAATGGTGTCAGAGTAAATGGCAGGCATTTTGTACAACCTCGATGGATAGTTGATATATGGAGCAATGTAATTGCGTAGTTCTTCCATTTTCTCCGTTCCTCACCAACTCCCTGCAAAGCATGTGTCTTCTTCTACTCAGGCACATCAAAGGAAATTTGCAAAGTACACAACAAATTACTAAATTTGAAAACAAGGTATGTTATAAATTATATAATACATGTTATTAATATTTACCTACCTTCACCATTTCTCATATTGAATCTTCTATCTAGGATAGTACATGTCTTCAATCATCAATTGTGATAGGAGCCATGCTACTTACTGTGCAGCAGAGAAAATTGATATAAGAGGTTGCATTCTCACCTATCCCTTGACCCCTACTATTGTATTGGATCGTTTCTTTAATTCTCTTCGACTTTCTCTCGATAATCTTTTCCATTGTTGTTTGCCCTCTGCCTTTCTCTGTTGGGTATGCTAATGTTGGCCTCTTGTTCATGATCTTCAATTTTCCCATATTCTTCATTGTGATATTATTCTCATTCCATCATTACTACAAACAAGAACACATACAATGATATTTGGAAAATGACATGATAAAAGGCCATTTAATCCATTTAAATAATACAAATTGACATGATATAGGTGGGAAACAAACCAAAAACAAATTAGATAAAACATTTATGAAAATTAAAACTTTCTAAGTAGGGGTATTTATAAAAATTAGACTTTCCTAAAACTAAACCTAGAAACTAAGTAAACTATTCTAACAATGCAACAACTTTAAGCAATGTTAACTTGCATGATTCTAGCCACTGCATACCACATGTACATACACATTTATTTGCCCTCATATAAACATAACTGGAACAATTTAGCTTTATGTATGTCTTAAAACATTCACTAGTAAACTTGTATGTATGTCTTATTACATTTTGTTCATGCCCATTTCAAGAAATGCATTATAAGTCATTCTTATCAAAGTGATCAAATGTGTATTAGGACCACCTATTAATTAGTTTTCAGAGTTTTAGGTAGATTGGTTGATGCTTCTAGTTTACTCTAGGCCAAGTGTACCATGCCTTCTATTTGGGCTTATATTGCCATAGGTGTAATATTGCTTCACTCATTTTCTTTAGCATGTAATGCCTTTAGCCTAAGGGTGTAAACACACATTTTTATTATATTTTCTTCCTAAGTTATCTAAATATTTTCTATAATGTCTTCAAGTTTCTCATTTCAAGTTCTTGTCATCATGTGGAGTTATGATCCATTAGTTGATTAAAGGTTCAATTACATAGAAATATTCAAACTTGTATTGGACTTGAAAGACTAACTATTTTCCCAAGACTAACAATCTCTATATGTGACAAACATAGCTTGTGAATGATAGCTAAGGGAGTATTTCACTTTAGAAAACTTTAGTTGATGGCTGCTAGAGACACATATCTAATGCGATACAAATTCCTACAAGTCGTATAATTATGTGTCTTCTCATGAGAAAACTAAATTTGCTTAGATAATATGTGTAAGATTAGTTAAATAGTAAAATTATCATTCTAACATATTTTAGAATGTTTTCTTATTTTATTTCCTTGCTTCTTTATTTAGATAGTTTTTTAGTTTCTTAAATTATTTTCTTTCTAATTTGGGGTTTACTTTTTAGTTGCTTAACTTAGTTGTTTCTTTGTTTGTTAGTTGTTTCCTTCTTAGTTAGTTCTTCACTTCTTTCCTCTATTTAACTTTATTTAGGCCTTTGGCCTATTAATCACATTCACTGATAACTCATACCCATCACCACAAACACAAATTAATAATGAGATTTATAAAGAGAAACTAGAATACATCCATATCACAATTAACATAGTAGGGATGTGTATTACAAAAATAATCATCCATACCTAATGGATTTAACATTACACAGAATTAGCCATTAATCCAAAAAAAATAGCTTAATAGCATACAAGTCATCAATAATAATGATAAAATCACAATCATCATGACATGTATATTTCAACAAAGTCATACACTCTCAAATCAAGAATAGGATTTTGTAGAACTTACTTCTAGGGTGTGTTTTCGTGCATGTGCATTGATTTGCTCTTCTATTTGCAATTGAGAAGGGCACCAATGCTCCAATACCTTGGGGTTTTGATTTGTGCTTGTACATTGAGTAAGATGATGGGCTCGGATCAACGATCTAAGTTAGCATGGTCTCCGGTTACGGGCTGCCACTCTAGCATTTGGCAGCCTGTCTCCTCCAATCTTTCTCCACATTTTTCTTCCTCTCCTTCTCACCCTCTTCTTCTTCCTTATTTTTTATCCTCTTTCTTCTCCCCCTTCTTCTCTTGCATTGGGTTTACTCACTCATATGGGTTTACTCACTCAAAAGGTGACGACCCAGGTTTTCCTATGCATTTTTAAATGCAATATCTAATTCCTAAGGTGGAATGCATCCCTATTTGAAAACCATTTTATAAAAACCATGCAATGCAGTGGAAAATCTTTTGTTTTTAAACTCATTTTGAAAACCCCGAGTGTCATTTGCTTTCACAACCACCAAAGTAGTTTTTGAAAAACTTCAGAAATCATAAGTATTTTTCCCAGGTCTATCCAGTCACAGCTCACAGCCCAACTGTAAATAAATACAAATAGATGTTCAAAGGGTAGAGTTTTTACTTACATGTATGATTGCCTCCTTTCGATCTACTTGTTCGTAGCACTAACATAGGTGTCCTCTACTCGTGGATGGAACTATCCTGAAAAATGTTAAGGATGGGGTGAGTATATACTATACTCAGTAGGAGTATATTACTACTAGTTTTGCAATGTATGCTATGTTTCAAATCATATGCGCTTTAAAACATGTGAACGTTCAAACAACCATGTTCAATATGGATATTAAAACCATTGTCGAATCGGAATACTAACGACTAAAGAATCACATAATCCAAGTCAAAAGTATCATATATATATATATATATCATAAACATAATCATATGCATAAGATGCTCCACTGAATCCAACTCATGGATATATGGTATAGTCGACCAACCTCATGTCATGCCATATGCAGTGCAAGTAAATCCTCAAACCATAGGGCCCGACTATGCCGACGACCTCGCCGCCGTGTGGTCCCTAGGTACCTAGGACACAGTGTCATAGCCTCCACAGGGCATATGACACATATTTGTCGTAAATCATAAAATTTATGAAATGGGTTGCAAAACATGCATGCAATGCATAAAATCTACTCATGCTAGTATCGCATTCAAAGTCATAACCCTGCCTAAAAGCTTGACAAGCTAGAAGCCTGCCAGCCTAAAAGCCTGTCAGCTCTCTCTGGCCCACCCTCATCGGCCCGCCCTCATCAGCCCGCCCTCACCAGCCAAGGCCACACTTATCATGCAATCTATGCATGTAGCACATGTCTTGGCAATATATGCGCAATGTATTTTTCAAAACTTGTCCTCTTTGGGTCCCTCACAACTGCCTGGCCCTCACAACTACCTACCCAGCATCTTTTGGGCACTCCAGCATCTTTTGGTAATCCTCAAGGACATGCACTTTTTTAAGAACTCAATGCTCACAAATCATGCAATATATGCAATTGTTTGCAAAGCATGTCTATGCATAATGTATTTATCATATGCATGCTGAATAAAATTAAGTCATGCTAAACAAATATTCTAACTTATACTTAAAACATGCATTCAAAACAATCATGACTCTTTTTAAATGTCTAGTAGCGATAGAGCACCTACGTCGCAGTCTCCTGGAGTTGCATCCTTCATCACTCAACCCGTCCCTAGGTCTCATTTATAAACTCCTAGGTAAGAATGGATACAAGGAGTCCTTATCAATTTTATTCTATTTAGACATTAAATCGCTAGATCTGCCCTTTAGGGTCCATGGTCCTTGCCTAATTCATTGTCAGGCTAGATCTTATGATATGAATCTACTATTCAATAGTTAAACTCTGTAAGTTATCCTCTGATCCTAACTTTAAAGTCTCATTAGGTCCCCGTGTCCCAGTTCCCAGGACACCCGTGTATCCTGGTTGAACCGCGACCGCCTCACATGCGTGCGCACCCAAAGGCCGTGCCAAGGACCGACGCACGTGCATGCTCAAGTGACGTGCTATGACGCGCATCCTGGATGGCATTGCATGGATGCACCTTTGGTGTAACATGGCATGTCTCAGCTCCCAGGGCACCTCGTGCATCCTGGTCGAGCCAGGACCCGTGCCCCATGTTGCGCGCGCACCCGAAGGCCGAACTTGGGACAGTGTACGCACTATCATATCCCCGGAACCCATCCCAGGGACCTTGCCCCTGGCGTATGTGGAGCATGGCATCCCTGGGACAAAACGACTAGAAAAACGTGATTTTGAAGAGGGGGAGATGGGGTATTTATAGGGGAAGAAGGTGGTGCCCCTCAATGGCGGTGCTGCCATTTCCCCTGTGTTTTCTGGAAAAATCATGAAAGGAGGGTTTCTGGAGAAATCTGGAGGTGAACGACGACAGGGGGTGCCGTTATCAAAACGGCCCCCTGTGTTTTTCGTTCTTTTTCGTTTTCTGTTTAAATTACAGAACTGCCCCTGATCTTTAAGCGGCCGTAACTTCATACGAACTCTGTTTTTAGCGTTCTTTGAGGGGTTGGATTCCATTTTTCGAGTAGAACCTAATGGTACCAAGTTTCTTCATACAAACTTCGTTTTCGGTGTTCTTTAGGGCGTTGGATTCCATTTTTCGAGTAGAATATAATGGTACCAAGTTTAATCACAAATTCCTTCGTTTACCATTTTAAATAAAGTAAAACATTTAACACAATTTATTTCCCATAGAATGTCCAAAATAGCGTAAATTGCTCGGGCATTACATTATTACCCCTTTAAAAGAATTTCGTCCTCGAAATTCCATAAATTATTATCTTCGAGGTATTTTGTCTCTTAGATAACTTCTTGGTGAATGCATTCCCCCCTTAGGAATCAAATCTAGGCTCAACCTCAATTTATCATTTTTATTGTTCCTTCTATAAGGCCTTACCTATAAGGGCCGCTTTCGCTGCGTACTTTGATGCATACTCCTATACATGCCAGTTTAACAATACCGGTTTCTAGTTGTAATTCATCTATCTCATAATCCTTAGATGCCTATACTTTTCTCATGATGTATAGGATAGTCTCCTCGTAGGATCATGCTTCTTTATTCATGTATAATTTACTCCATACTTCTTTGAGATCATATGATCTTATTTCTCGTATTTCATTTTGAATATCATAGGATAATCCCCTTTTCTTCTTGTCTTTCATCTAGTGATCTCTTCATCATCCACATCTCCTTCTAATGGTTAGTTATATGTCACTAGTAAGAGTCTGAAAAAATTACCTTCTTTCTATTGTTTCTAACTTTGCTTCTTATCTTCTTTGCTTTATATTTTTCTTTCCCCAAGATACTTCTATAGCTGATATGGTACCATGTGTCCTCCAATTATATTAATGATAAAGCCAACCCTTGATTAACTTCGAATTTCAACTGTCTGTCATTTTCCATATGTGACTTGATTCCTCGACCAAAGTTACATTCAAAATAAAATCATGAAAGTCAATTAGTAGCATCTTCCATCGAGGACCTTATCATATACTGAAAGTAAAATGTCCTAATTCCATATCCAGTTTCATAATTATTGAATTCATTAAACGCTTTTCTCATGTCAAACATTAATGGTCGATTCTTCATTATGGATCAAATGTTCTTGTCCAGAGGCCTTATCTTACTATTCACATCAATTTGTCATTAGGATTTCCAATAATGTTCCCATTTATGCAAAGCAAAAACTCTCTTATTCATAACCGAGTACCCTTACTAGGTCATGGTTGAATCCTTTGTCATCATCCTCTTTGTCCTTTCTTTGCTTGATAGTTTTCTTCGTAACCTTTCAATCCAAAAGTTCTATACTCAATCCAGTAGGGTTAGTCCTTAGGAAATTCCTTCAATTGATTTTTTGTACTTGGTATATGCACATATAACTAACTATTTGTCTAAAGGCAACGTAACATTAAATCTTCACCTTATAGTGTGCTAGCCATCTCACCTTTTCTCCATCCATCCCCTATGTCAATATATTGTGCAATCTTTTATCAAGGCTTTATCGTCATCCATGCAGTCTGTATTGTCAGGAGGTATCCTCATAAGTAGTGATTTTCTCAATTCCTCAAATTTTATCTTTCAAGTGCCTCCTCATACTTAGCTTATAATAGCAGTTCTCGTTCAATAGCTACTACATCAAGTTATGCGGAAGCTGTTAAATCATCAAATTTGAAAAGTACTCAGGTAAGCATGGAACATTTTTGTGGACATAAAGAAAGAGAATTTATTCGATTACCTGTTGATCTCTTTCCAGATATATCTTTGTCATAAGCTCAAGGGTCTCCAATTTGATCAGTACTTATCTACCTTTCTTTCCAATCCAAGTCAACAGCATCTTTCAGACCCATAGTGATTTCTATGGTTTGTCATGGTATCTATTCAGGTTTGGAAAAATTTGTCTCACTGGTGGAGATCGCTCCTTATTTTTTCTTCTGTCTCAATTGTTACTGTCCTTATCGTACTCATAACTCCTTCATGATGTGGCCTAATCAACTCCATGATGTGACCTAATCAACTGACCTCATACCCTCAAATGACTTAGTCTAATAAGTAACTTCTTTTAGGTAAAACTCATGTCCAAATACTTATAATATCCCTCTGAGTATATAACTTCGGCTACTAACTCATAGATACTAACATACTTGATTAATTAGGGTGGGATACCTTTATTTAGTCAATAATACTCTAAAGGTAATAACTAAATAATGGTCTTAAGATATTTGCTCTTCCAATCTATGATAGCAAGGCCTCAATTTGATCCTTGATGGTACCCTACTTGCTGAATAAAGATAGATGGACAAGTCACTGTCCTGGCATAATTCCTTTTTCAATATACTTTATTGGCAAGGTGGGATATTACCAAATTTTCCTTTTATGGATTATATCCATTGGTGTTCCCCATAAGCTAATGGATCTGATAAGAATCTAATTAATATCAAACCATTTGTAGAATTTAATTTCTAGTTGGTCACCATTCCTCTTCGGAAATTTTTTTGTCACATAATCTCTTGATAGTCGATACTCTACTCAAAGTCTTAAACCCCATATGCTTTCTCTCTATTATACGCATTTACAATAACATCATCACCAACTCAACTATTATCATTCCTTTGAATTTGATTGGTTTATCTTCCTAGATGATTCAAGATGAAAGATTTCTAGGGATCTATTCTTTCCTCAATAAAGTCATGACCTTTTTCTTTTGAATATTCAATATTCATCGAATACTTATAGTTACATCTCTATCTCTTTCTCCCTTTTCTTCAAAATCCTCACTTTTGTCTTCCTAGATCCATGTCTTCATGTGCTTTGTTGCATATAATGGATACTGCATCTACTCCTTTACTTATCAGATATGATAAACTAAATGCTTCTAAGAAACTCTAAACGGTCTTAAGATCATTGAAATCCTCAATAGCCTATAGCCTCAATAAAATTCATACAATGTATTAATAATGGCATTGAATTTTTGATCATGCTATACTTTTCTTACAAGTTCATGTTAGGATCAATATATTATCATCCTTAGCATTATCCTCAAAATCTTTTGATAACTCGGTCGAACTCATTTCCCTATCATATTCGTGTTGTGTTTCTATTAATCACATAATATGTCACTTGTATACATCTTCTGATTTGCTCCATAA
Source organism: Warburgia ugandensis (assembly GCA_035236585.1). NCBI lineage: Eukaryota > Viridiplantae > Streptophyta > Magnoliopsida > Canellales > Canellaceae > Warburgia > Warburgia ugandensis. Next base: position 44,824,997 of record CP141128.1, read on the forward strand.
TACTCAAGTAGTTATTATTCGATAGCACTTCATTCTTTATAAGACTCCAATCAAGGTAAAATTGAGCTAAGTTCTTCAGGATTCATACCTTTGTGATCTAGTACGAGTCACAGTTATCTTCTAATATCATCTTGCATTCTCATCCCTCTTAGATTATCATCAAAATCTTCTCAAAGTCTGTCTTTGACATCCCCTATCATACTCATATCATATCCCTTGTGATAGTGTGCTCATATTCTGATATTCTTTATGATGGTAAGATAGCCATCTAGGTTTTTCAATGTTCTCATCTTTAGTGAGATTAATCTATTATAGTTCAGAACTATCTACTAACAAGTTCACTAACATCTTCATTCATCATTCTCATCATCATCTAATTTATATATGAGCTTCCCTATTTGAACCACTGCACAACAATCCTTATTGATAAGATTTAAGCCATCCAATATCTAAGTATTTGCCAGACCCATCTCCTTTTTCACTTATTTGTTTATGGTGAAATGCTTAAGCATTAATATTGTAATCCTCAAATAGAAGTAGTCATCTCTACTACTCCTATTTATCCTACTTCTTCTTGATTTTCTCTATTGTCCATGACCCTTGGACATGCTGGACTGGCTGTGAAAGGATAAAACCTGTGCTCTGATACCAACTGTGACGACCTGGGTTTACCCATGCATTTTTAAATGCAATATCGAATTCCTAAGGCGGGATACATCCCTATTTGAAAACCATTTTATAAAAACCATGCAATGAAGCGGAAAATCTTTTGTTTTTAAACTCATTTTGAAAACCCCAAGTGTCATTTGCTTTCACAACCACCAAAGTAGTTTTTGAAAAACTTCAGAAATCATAAATATTTTTCCCAGGTCTATCCAGTCTCAGCTCACAGCCCAACTGTAAATAAATACAAATACATGTCCAAAGGGTAGAGTGTTAACTTACATGTATGATTGTCTCCTTTTGATCTACTTGTTCGTAGCACTAACATAGGTGTCCTCTACTCGTGGATGGAACTATCCTGAAAAATGTTAAGGATCGGGTGAGTATATATTATACTCAGTAGGAGTCTATCACTACCAGTTTTGCAATGCATGCTATGTTTTAAATCATATGCTCTTTAAAACATGTGCATGTTCGAATAACCATGTTCAATATCGATATTAAAAACCATTGTCGAATCAGAATATTGATAACTAAAGAATAGCATAATCCAAGTCGAAAGTATCATATATATCATAAACATAATGATATGCATAAGATGCTCCATTGAATCCAACTCATGGATATATGGTATGGTCGACCAACCTCATGTCATGCCATATGCAATGCAAGTAAATCCTCAAACCATAAGCCCCAACTATGCCCACGACCTCGCCGCAGTGTGGTCCCCAGGTACCTAGGGACACAGCGTCATAGGCTCCATGGGGCATATGACACATATTTGTCGTAAATCATGCAATTTATGAAATTGGTTGCAAAACATGCATGCAATGCATAAAATCTACTCATGCTAGTATTGCATTCAAAGTCATAACCCTACTTAGAAGCCTGCCAGCCTAGAAGCCTGTTAGCTCTCTCTGGCCCGCCCTCATCAGCCCGCCCTCATCGGCCAAGGCCACACTTATCATGCAATCTATGCATGTAGCACATGTCTTGGCAATATATGCGCAATGTATTTTTCAAAACCTGTCCTCTTTGGGTCCCTCACAACTGCCTACCCAGTGCACCTTTCTAAGAACTCAATGCTCACAAATCATGCAATATATGCAATTGTTTGCAAAGCATGTCTATGCATAATGTATTTATCATATGCATGCTAAATAAAATTAAGTCATGCTAAACAAATCATCTAACTTATACTTAAAACATGCATTCAAAATAATCATGACACATTTTAAAAGTCTAGTAGCGATAGAGCACCTACCTCGCAGTTTCCTAGAGTCACATCCTTCATCACTCAACCCGTCCCTGGGTCTCATTTATAAACTCCTGCGTAAGAATGAATACAAGGAGTCCTTATCAATTTTATTCTATTTAGACATTAAATCGCTAGATCCGCCTTTTAAGGTCCATGGTCCTTGCCTAATTCATTGTCAGGCTAGATCCTATGATATAGATCTACTATTCAATAGTTAAACTCTATAAATTGTCCTATGATCCTAACTTTAAAGTCTCAATAGGTCCCTGTGTATCCTGGTTGAACCGCGACCGCCTCACGTGCGTGCGCACCCAAAGGCCATGCCAGGGACCGTGTTTTGCATGCGCACATGCATGCTCAAGTGACGTGCTATGACGCGCATCCTGGATGGCATCGCACGGATGTACCTTTGGTGTAACATGGCGTGTCTCAGCTCCTAGGGCACCTCATGCATCCTGGTCGAGCCAGGACTCGTGCTCCACGTTGCGCACACACCCAAAGGCCTCACATGGGACAGTGTACGCACTATCGTACGCCGGGAACCCATCCTAGGGACCCTGTACTAGGCGTACGTGGAGCATGGTGTCCCTAGGACGCCTTGTTCATGCAGGGCCGACTGGAACTAGCTTGGAGCATTTTTTGGCCAGGAAATCTGGCCGGAAAACATCTGGGAAAAGACCAGATCCGGCATGGATCTTGGCCTAGGGAAGCAAGACGGAGAGAAGAAGGGGAAAAACGGCTTACCTGGGCAGCCATGGAGCGCCTATCGCCGGTGGTAGAACCTCCGTTCTTGTTCTGAAAACCCTCTATCGCTGGAATTTCGTGAAGAGAAAACCCCAATGCCAAGATCGGAAAGGGAAGAGAGGGGAATGGGGAGACAGAAATGGCCAGCTTGACTCGAGCCTGTCCATTGCCGGAAATCGCAGAGAACTGGGTTTTCGATTTTTGCCGGAAACCCTAATCCCAAACGACTAGAAAAACGTGATTTTGAAGAGGGGGGAGATGGGGTATTTATAGGGGAAGAAGGCAGTGCCCCTCAATGGCGGTGCTGCCATTTCCCCTATGTTTTCTAGAAAAATCGTGAAAGAAGGGTTTCTGGAGAAATCTGGAGGTGGAAGACGACAGGGGGTGCCGTTATCAAAATGGCCCCTGCGTTTTTCTTTCTTTTTCGTTTTCTGTTTAAATTACAGAACTGTCCCTAATCTTTAAACGGCCGTAACTTCTTCATACGAACTCCATGTTCGGTGTTCTTTGAGGCATTGGATTCCATTTTTCGATTAGAATCTAGTGGTACCAAGTTTCTTCATACAAACTCCATTTTTGGCGTTCTTTGAGGCGTTGGATTTTGTTTTTGGAGTAGAATTTAATGGTACCATGTTTCCTCACAAATTCCGTCGTTTACTATTTTAAATAAAGTAAAACATTTAACATAGTTTATTTCCCATAGAATGTCCAAAATAGCGTAAATTGCTCGGGCATTACAGCCTACACCCCCCCCCCTCTTTCTCTTCCTCTCCTCTCTCTTCTCTCCAGCCCAGCTGCCAAGTTTCAGGTTTGAGAGCAAACCTAGGTTTGTTCTTTTCATGTATTCACTTAAGTGGGAGGGGGTGCCATTATCAAAATGGCCCCTCCTTTAGTTATTTTATAATTTCTTTTTTAAAAAATTTACATTTGAAAATTATAATTTTGTACATTATATATAATTAATTATATTAAAAAGAGATGAATGCTACTCAAATATCAAATTTCTACAAGTGGGGGCCCACTATAAAATTACCAAATTGCCCTTTTAAAAAAAAGTTAAAACTTATTCATCCAAATTTTGATATTGAGGTTTTAACATTTGATTTGATGTCTCTAAAATTTTCACTTTCTAGAACTCCAAAAATTGAGAATTTCAAAATTATTCTTTTTTCACTATGATTTTACATAATTCAAATCTTTTTGTAAATTTCTATTTAAAAATATAAGATACATTATGATTAGTGAAAGTTTGGTTGATCAATCCTAGTGGTCAAATCCATACTTTTCTTATCATCCAAGGTTATTGTTTTAACTATGATATGGGGATCGTGAAGATTGTTTGATCTATTTCATTATTGGATTAGAAAATTTTCATCCATTCTACATGAATTTTGGGTCTAGGAATTTAGTGGTAGCATTTGATCATTAATCAGGCATCACGAATACTGTTTTCACAATTTTTGCATCACCATAATCATGCAAAAAAATTTCAAACATTCAAATATAATAATTACCAACACTCAAAAATCAATATCGACTATGAAATAGTGAATGTAGTTCCAATTCATAATGGGATTTGGTTGAGAATAGCTACAACTCAAGGTATTTTTTAATAAGTTTAGCGTAAATGACTTCAAAAATTAAAATCCAAATAGTTTTAAAGTTGTTTAGTGCAAACGACTTTAAAATTCTATGACATTTAAAGTAATTTGCACTAAACAAATTTATAAACTAATATACTTTTTACTTCAAATATATATACATATATATATTATATTAGCACTTTACTATATTTTAAACAAACACATAATGAAACTGACTTTTTATGATAGTAAGCTTTGATTCATGCATTCTCTGTACACACACACACACACATATAAACATTTGAACAAGAATATTCAAAAGAACTTACTTTTGAAATATGTCTTCAATATATATATATATACGTATATATATATTATTCATCTCACTTTAGTCCACATAGCTAATGATATAAGAGCTAATTATAAATCTAGAATTATATTGCAACTCACTAATACGATCCATACACACATTCATATTTTTTTCAACCCAAGCACCCTCCTCACCATTATCAAGCACATAATTTTCATTCTCACCAAGTACTACTTTGATTGATGGGATTGTTTTGGTAAAACAAGGGTAATCTATTTCAGTATCTCCTGGGTCATGTTCATCTTAAAAATCCCTTGGATAGGATGATAAAATAGTTGACCATCTCTTATCACATTCATCTTGCCTACAAAATACTTGTTTGGCTTTAAATGCCAAAATAAATTGATCATTTTTATTGCCAATCTTGTTGAGGTTAATTAATGTCAATCCAAGGGCATTAGTTTTGATACTGTCTTTGTTGTGCTCCACCCAATCATACTTAAACACAACCATGGTTCTACAAGTATACTTCAAGTCCCATATCTCTCTTATAACCTTCTAATAAATATCATCTACCAATATTGGTATGTTATCCTTTGATCTGGAAAAGAATGTAGCATTAGCAACTAAGCTAACCACACTATTCTGTTGAATCTTGATTGATGGCATATTCAGTAATTTTATTACTTTTAGTCATAGTCCCATCACCATGGAGCCCAAGGATCCGAATATACCATAACCTACTACTTCTAGCAGATCTTGAATCTGTGTATACACATATTAAGTAGGATATATGATTCTTGCAAGTAAGATTATATATACATATATATATATATTGTAATTTATTAACTATATAAGTGTGAATTCTTTCATTTTACCTTCTGACGAAGTTGAGTATTGAAAGTGAGACAATGCTCAAAGTGTTACTAGTTCTAGTTCTTTGCCTAAATTGGATTCTTTACCTTGAGGACATCCATGTGCTCACTACACACACTAATTAATGAAGTGATCAAAGAAAATATAAACATTAATAATTAATTTTTATCTAACTGTATAATCAACTGACTCAATGTATGGTTAGAGTTCATCAACATTTCACACAACATAAAGATGTGCCCTGTCCTGTTCTTTATAATCAACAGTCAATACACCACCACTAGATAGTAGTTTGCTAACTTTGGAATTATAAAATGTAACTAATTATTCCTTTCTTGGGATTCCAATCGCATCCACTCCTGATAAGTACTTTGTTCAAAAATATGCTTCCATTGCAATATAGCATTGGGCTATACACCCCCTAGCTAGTTATGATTTTGTACACCTCTCAAATAGGTACATCTATTGCAAGTAAATTGGACTATAGAGTCTGACTTCATCAATGAGATACATTGTTAAGTGTACCATTATATCAAATAAGGGTAGTGGGAAGATTATCTCAAGCTCACATAAAATTATCACTAGATGTCCTTGAATTTCTTATAATTTTGAAACATCTACTACCTTCTTACATAAAACATTAAAAAAGTTGCAGAATTTTGTAATAGCTCCCTTAACCTTGACCAATAACACTGAACATATTGCTATAGACAAGAGTTATTGCATCAATACATGGCAATCATGGGACTCCATCCCAACAACTTCAGCTCCTCCATGGAGACAATGCTTTTGAAGTTTGAAGAGTAGCCATCTCAGACCTTGAGCTCAAACAAAGTTTATACACTATTCTCCTCTCCTCTCTATTGAGCATATAATTTTCCTTAGCCAAGTATGTTCCTCGACTTTTCCTATCCTGTGGATACAACCTCCTCTTCAAACTCATACTCATAAGATCCATTTGAGCTACAAGTCCATCCATTGTTTTTCTTAGGATATCAAGCTAGGTACCGATCAAGCTTTCACAAACATTCTACTCAATGTGCATGACATCAATCACATGGTGTAGATGCAATGATTTCCAGCATGCAAGTTAAAAGAATATTGATTTGTTTTTCCAACAACATCTACAATTGCTTTCACCTACACTTTTACTTGATTTCTTCTTTCCCCTAATGTTTCCAACCTACTCTAATACTTGTAATCTTGTTAACATTTTGGAGGTGTCCTTATCTCTACACTACCATTAAATTCTCCCTTCTAAAATGGTATGGATGGTCTTTGCACAACCATCTTCTATGGCCAAGGCATTCCATTTTCCTACTATGTTTATGTGATACCCGGGTTTTTGTAACACATTTTGTAATACATTTTTCAAAGGCAGGGCCCTTAGTAGTAAAAAAATTTTGCAAAGCAAAGCAACAAAATTTCTATTCTTTAGAACTTTTTTGTAAAAACCCAAGTCATCACTTCATACATAACTTAAGTAGAATTTTGTACAAGATAAAATTCCATTGAAGGAATATACTTTTATTAAAGTCTAGAAACCATCTAGTGGTTCATAGTACAACCCAAATCCATTACAATACTTGTCCAGATTACATGATCCAAAGCTCACTATACAATGAAACTCTCATTACAATACAATACTCTTAAACAAAATACATGTCTTCAAGGGGTATATCCTAATGATTATTCTCCCAAGTCTTCTTCAATCTTGAGCTCCTAACTCTCCTTCTCTGTATCTAAGATATTGTAAACATTCAAACATTTACAATATCTCAGCAAGCTATGCTTGGTAGGGGATTCAAGAAGCATAATAATTTGACAGTATAAATCTAATACTTCATAATCTTGTTATTCATAAACATACTCATGTATCAATATCTTTACTTTGTCATATATGTGCATCCTTATATATACATACTATATATGGATAAATCCATCAAATTTATGAAGGTAGTCAAATAACATTCCCAACTAAGCTGATCAATTCTTTCCACTATGCGAAATCAGTATTTCAACTAGTCCTATGCTGGGAATTTTGCTTCTTCGGAAATACTGGTAATATACAATTACCTGGCATTTCATCATGCCAAAACATAAGGCATTTCACTATACCTGTCTCATATGCATCATAGTGCAAAATAATCAAAGGACTACCATGTTGCAATTTGATCCATACTAGTGCATGGATAACTGCCCTATTCACTGGTAATACCAAGGTGGAAAATATTGTGTCACTGCCCATATGGGGAGACAGGGCTTTCATAGTGGTGGCCTTCCAATAATTGCCACACCCAACTTTTAGCCTCTCATAGGGCAAGGTATCTTCAAATCATCAAATTTCAATAAGTTGGTGGCCAAACCCTCATAACTCCCCTAGCATACATCCCCAAGCTTATGCCTGTTTAAAACAAAACCACAAGCCTCCATGCTTGTATGTAAAATAGGTTTCATATGTATCAGACAATCTATCTGTTTACTTAGGGCTAGAATATCTTCTAATTTCATATTCACTTAATGTCTTTTGCTTACTTCTAACTTAACCACTTCATATGTGTTTGGTTGGATCATAAGGGTTTTAGAGAAAATAATTTTATATATAAATGGAATTTGGAGTGGAAACATGAATTCTTGGAATGTACTCAAAAAATTTTGTCCAACGACATTAAGAACACTGAAATTGGATTATGGATGAATTTCACTATTCTATGATTAGTTTATGAGTTTTCAAGGGATATATCTTTTTATAGAAGTATAATTTACAACTAAAACTAGAACCATTAGATTGTAATCAGAAAATGGAATCTAATTAGCCAAAGAACATTGAAAACAAAGTCTTTATGAAGAAGTTATGGGCCTTTGAGGTCAGGGACAATATGATAATTAAAAGAAAAGAAAAAATGTAACTTAATGAAAGGGAGCCAAATTGATATTGGCACCCCCCATCACATTGCAAACCCGATGAGATTTGGTTCTCTCTCTCTCTCTCTCTCTCTCTCTCTCTCTCTCTCTCTCTCTCTCTCTCTCTCTCTCTCTCTCTCTCTCTCTCTCTCTCTCTCTCTCTCTCTCTCTCTCTCTCTCTCTCTCTCTCTCAAATCTCCCTGACTAGCCACCGACAACCTACCCATTCCCTCTGACATACTCACCGAATCAGTGCCCTAACTATCCTCTCTCTCGGTCAGGTTCAGACCGATGTTGACTGAGGTCACCGGCCACACCCTTCCCTTCAATCTCTTTCCCCATGGTCAGCAACCCTTTCTTGGGTAGATCTCTGGTTTCCTGGCGCAATTGGGACTCTCTATGTCCCATCTTCTTCTCCGTTACTAGCTCAGCATGCCAGGGGTGGCCAGTGAGACAAAAACCCCCGAACCCCATTTTCCTTCTCTCTCTGTGCCTAATAGAAACCCTTATTGGGTTTTCTCTGGTGATGGAAAACCCCCTCTTTCTAATCTCGTTGTTCCCCCATTGACGATAGATCACCTGACTCTAGCGCGCAAAACACCCTGCATTCAACCCCACCATCGAAACCTTGACTGCAGAACACCAGTGCATGATCCTCCTCGGCCAATCCCCACTTCCTCTCACCAATGCATGAAAACCCCATTTGACCTCCACCCCTTCCCTCTCCTTCCCCTCACCCGAGTTAAGTTCCCCTACAGCACAATTAGCTGGACATGCCTATGCGCCTAGGCCAAATGGCTAGATCTTACTCTATTTCCTTTTTCCATTGCCGGTATTGCCTGACTAGTGCCCCAGCCTGCAACTGTCATCTTTCTTGGACCGACAACTTCCCTATTCCCCTTCGATCGTCAACATGTGAAGTCCATTACATAGGTAATGAACAAGTGACTGGTGCACATGTTCTATTTGATCTCCCCTTTAGGCATCAATATGTGCTACCTGGAAACCTGAGCCCCTTGTTGCAAGGTTTTTCTCTAGTAATGAGGCCAGATCCTTCCCCATCTCCTCCGTGTACCAAAACCTTGATCAGATTCTTGGAGCATGGCCTGGCCATGAATGGTCGGCATGCTCAGATCCCAACCACTTGAGTTTCTCACTTTTTCCCTCTTGTCTTTTACAAGGCACAGCACAGCCAAGCCTCCAGGCTGGCCAATTGGCGTGCCCCAATCGTCACCACGGTTTCCCTCTCTGTGATTGTTCTCTATTGGGTCCAAGCAGAGGAACACGATGATCACTGGTGAATAGCACCATTTTTTTTTTTTTGTGCCACCCACCTACATTTTTCAATGGCCAAGATTGGACTACGCCCAGTCTGGCCACCAACCACCACCACCTCCACCATCCTTGCCATTGTCTCCTGCGTTTCCCTATCACTAGCACGATCTAGTTTAACCCTTGACATTCAAACCTAGATTCTAAGCAATCCAAGAGGAGTTTCAAAAATCTGAGAGTACCTCACAATCCTTGTGATGCAAGGAACAAAACCTGTCTTCCCATTTGTGATCCGATAAGATCTAATAGGTTGAATTTACCCGACCATTGATCGAGGGTCAGATCATCTGATTTGTGATGATCTGACTCCAATTCTCAAATCCAAATAGGCTATCATGACCATTATGAAGTGTAGATAAAGAATCTAATGAGAGATTTAAGGTCAAAAGTTCGATTAGAGAAGATTTTTTCGATCTTGATCAATGGTCTAGATTAATCAAGGATCTAGGTAAGGAAATTGATCAAGCTCTATGATCCTGGTCAATTCTGTCTATTCAATTAGACCATTTAGTTAGAAATTACTAATTGATTGTTTCATTTGGAGGGTATAGGTGAAAAGGAGGAGTCAATCACCTAGTGGAAAATGGATGAACTTGCCACATGAGGTTGGTGGAGAATTAAGAAAGCATGTCTTAAAAGTAAGATGCATGTTTTTAAAATATGATCTTATTATTATGATAGATATTATGTCATTTAAATTGTGTATTTCATATGATATATGATGATAAAAAATGTTTACTTGTTAATAATGAAAATTTGTGATTTGAAATGCTACATGAATAACATGCTTATAATTGAAGCATACTGAATGATATTAAAGGATACACATGATCTGTTCTTAAACAAATATCATAGCTATTATTGTGATAAAAAGGAATTTATGGTACATGAGTACCATTACATCATATGTGATATATGAGTCTAGGATTTTACGTTACATCCGTGGTGGGCAAACACTTAATAAGTGAGGATGTTATGATTATGATGAGATATTCATATGTATATTATGGACAAGTAAGATGCATGTATATTAGTATTTTACATACAAGCATGGTGACTTGTGATTTTGTTTTCCACCACCCTAAGATTGGGGATGCTATGCTAAGGAAATTATGAGGGTTTGGCCACCCGCTTCTTGAGATTTATATAATAGATACCATGCCCAATGAGAGGCTAAATGTTAGGTGGGGCAATCATGGGAAGGCTGCCACTGTGACAGCCATGGTCCCCTCCATGCGGACATGGATTTTGTTATTTCCATAGTTGATATTAGTGGATTATTATGCAGTTATCTGGGCGCTATACGAATTTAAACTACGGCATAGTAGTCCTTTTGTATTTTGCATTATTATGCACATATGATAGGCATAGTATACTACCATGGCATGATGAGATGCCTTTTATGATGTTACCAACAACGACTGGAGTTTTATAAACCTCGTATGGTGAGGGGTATATGTATGAGACCCAATATAGTTTGGGAATGGAAGTTATAAAAGCTATGGACTATGTGCATAACTTTGTATGACTTTTAAGGATTTCAATATATATGATATAGTCCTATATGTATATACTTGGAAGGCGTAGTTTTATAAAAGTTTTTGTATTGGGAAAGTGAATGGGCAGATATATTATGCAGAGTATGGTTCATAGAATTGGAGTATGGTATCGTATGGAAAATGATGATGATAAATATTTAAAATACTAGTAGATTATATATATATATATATCATGTAAAGTGTAATCTCTAAAGTGGGATTATTATATTCATATGATGAAAAAGAATTATAAATAGCTACTTTATCAATGGCTTGCAGATAATTGAATATTTTAATTGATGTAAAATTCTTAATTCATATGTAATTAACATGTTTTCTTAACTCTCCCCTACCAAGCATAACTTGCTGAGATATTGTAAATGTTTTATGTTTACAATATCTCAGATATAGACAAACAGGAGAAGACATACACAAGCAAGAGGAGTTCAACAGTCATACTTCTGCTCTCAGGTATATATTTTGTTAAAGTTTTTGTATTGTGAAGCGAGTTCTTTGGATTATGCTGCTTGAACATTTAATATAATGATTATAGGGGTGTATGTGAACCACTGGATGGGCCTTGTTGTTTCATAAAATGCATGTTTATCTTCTATAAAAAATTATATTATGTATAGTATGGGAGTTGAGGTGACATTCGAGTTTTTGGAAAAATGAATTTCAAAGAAAACTATCTTCTAGTATTTTTGAATTTTAAAATTAGAGGCATGCCACCTTTTGAAAATAAATGAGAAATTTTTTTGGGAAAAACCCAGAGTGTCACATCAACATTTCTAGACATAAGATCATGTATTCAATATGTACATCCCATGTAGATGCATTCATAAAATCCTCCTACCTTCAAGTAGTGATCCATCTCTTCAGATCTTCTCTGGTGACTGAAGTATGTAATCTGTAAATCTATACATACTGTCAATATATTTATACAATCTGAATAATCCTATATTCTTTATCTTATCTATATTCCTTGTCTAATCTTGTCCTTTGATATAAAGGATTAGATCATGTATCCTATCATGATCTATCTTCCTCAAATAGTATTTATTCTATTAATCAATATATCTAGTGGTTAGAATGATCTTCTAATCTTTTAGATCTAAGTTTTTTCTCTTCTAAGCCTTTGTGTATTCCTTTCTTTGATCATGATCTTTAATAGATCCTTTGATAAAAAAATTTATACTTATTGATAAAGATCAAGGGCTTAGATCTTCTATCATCTAGTTCTTCTTTGATCTAAGTTTAGTTGTTTGATCATCCCTAAGGAGGATGATCTTGGTTCTCTTCCTTGAATCACATTTGATCAAGGGTTCAAATCTTTGATTATATTTGATCTAAATTGTAAGAAATATATACATCATCAAGAAGTATTTATTTCTTTTTATTGTTCTTAATCATTCAAGATCTCATAGATCTTATTTGATCATCCTCATCTTACTTACAATTTTTATTAGGGTTAGATAATTTACTAACCTTTTATACTCTTAATAATATTATTCAACCACTTTGTAACACCCCTAACTTTTGCAAGGAGATTGAATAAATAATGAAATTAAAATTTTCAAGGAAAATCAGGGTGGAATATTAGGGTTATTAAAAATGCACTTCGTACAGAAGTAGAATCAAGATATAAGACATGTATAATTGAAAACATACTTGATGAACCATTTAGAATGACTGTAAGCACGACAAATTTTGAGTTCGGATGAATAATCCTTATTTTTCTCTATTTTTATGAATAAAAGGGTAAAATAGTAATTTTACTCATAACCAAAACCTAAGACAACAATATTTAGAATGTACTTAGAAATACAGTTCCAATGCCACTAAGTACTCTCAATTTTGAGTTCGTGGGAATAAACCCTATTTTTCTCCATTTTTGGAATTAAAAGGGCAAAATGGTCTTTCACACCTCTGTGGGGCCCACAAAGGAATCCAACAACCAGAAAACATGTAATCATGAGTCAAACCACTACCACTTGCTAGTGGAGAAGGAGGTGGTAGTGGGAATCCAATGACAATTTAATACTAAAAAGAAATGAAACATGATAATTACATATAATCATGAAAATTTCCAAAAATGCGTATAAATACCTCAAAAAAAAAAAAAAAAAAAAAAAACTCAAAGCTCCTTCCCCTTCTCCCCCTTTTATTCCTTTTTCCTCCCTCTTTATTTTCTTCTGTTAGCACATCCACAAATGCACCTAGGGGAATATTCCCCCTAAACCATCAGGGTCGTCTGTAGAAGCGTCATCTCCTATAATTAGGGTTTTCACCCTGCTGCGGTTTTTCAATTAATTGTCCCTTCTAGATCATTGAATCATTAATCTACTTATTTAAAAAGTTCCAGCACTCTCAAATACACAAAAGCCCTATCATTTTACATCGATCAATGGAGTATTCATTGGCCAAATCATCAAAAAACATTAGCTCCAACAACCTATATCTTAGGCATGGATTTTCTTATTTTTTGGCCAAGTTTCTAGAATATGAACACACTAGGTAGGTGGATCTCATAACCCTCTCCATTTTCCCTAAGTTCATGATGATTTTTGGGCTCATCGGAATTGTTTCTCCAGTGATCTTCACTAGTGAACCAGCACCAGTGATAAGCCCTGATTCACCATCTTGGACAGCTCAAATGAAACTTCTAAACCTTTGGATGGATTCCTAGGGCCCAAAAATCTCAAGAGATGAAATCTAAGCAATTGGATGCCAAGCTTGGAGGAGATCCAGTGATGGGTGATTTGACGGTCCAAATCTAGACCGTCTCTCCTATAGCTGGTTGCCTCCATCTAACCTCCTATAATAGGTAGTAATGGCTGTGGGCCGCTTATCGTCCCCTCACCCGTAAGCCCAAATTTTATCCAAGTCATCTAAGTTTGAACTGAGAGCTTATTTCTTCAATTAAGAGCTCAATTTAACTCTGATTCTAGATCTAAAAGTTTCTATTGATTCCTTGCACTTGTATAAGTTACTAAACTCATAAGTTTTATGTTTTTAATTGAATTTAATTGTGAAAATTACTAAAATCCATTCCAACAGTATTGGATCATGATCAAGATGATCTCAAAATAGAGATATGAACTGATGGATGGGTTCAGGAGGTCCGAAAACCTTAAGGATCATGATCATTGTAAAATTTATGGGTTTCTAGATAAAGTAAATAAATAAAAATAGTAAGATCAAATTTCAACCCTTAAAATGGGCTGAAATCTTAAAATCCCAATTCTGATCTCAATTTAACTCCAAATTGATATTGAAAAGTTAGGTTGGATTCCTCTTGATGAGTAGAACCTACTAAACTTAGAAAATTTATGTTTTAATGCATGTAAAATTCTGCTAATAAAGAAAAGCGTTACTAATTCTTATGATTAGTGAAATTTAGAATGATCACACTCTATAATTCTGATCTACTGATGATCTTCTGATTTTAGAACATGGAATCAATTGTTAGAAGTGATTGATCTATGTTCAATTAAGAGATTTAGCCTTAAAAGTAGTAAAATCCTTTAAAATGAATGATAATCTCCTTGATCAAGTTGATCAAGGATGATTAGATAGTGTGGATGTATTTAGATGATGATATAAAGTTAATATCACATGGATTGATGGACTTGATGATGAAGATTTGGGATAGATTAAGATCTATGCCCTTAAATTGGATAAAATGACTTGAGATCTTCATGATCGGTTGGATCAAGAAGGATCAAATCATTTGATGAGATGCATCAATGATCTAATGATGAAATTACATTAAGAAGATGTATTAGATCTAAAGGAAAATGAAAAGATCAAGATCTAAACCCTAAAAGAGCTAAAAAATGAATAGAAATCAACTCTGACTGTTATATCAAGATGAATTCTTATGTCATGTTAAATTTTCATTTGAATGACTCAATGTTATTATAATTATCTTTTTATTTCTAGTAGATTTAATCATTAGATTTATTTATTTATTTATTTATTTATTTATGCTTTAATGCTTATGTTATGAAAATTACATTGAAAATGAAAAATAGAGTTGAAGGACATTTATATGGAATGAATGACATGGACTTAATGATCATAAGGGCTATAGCTAGTAGGATAATATAAGAAATATAATTTTCTTTGCCCAAATTAGGAGAATAATGAAACTCCATGAATGAGATCTTAATGTTCATGGATTTAACTAAAATCAATTAGAAAGAGTACTTAGGGTTGAAATGCTCATAGGAATCTTATGAAAGGTTGAGCTAAGGTCACACCAATGAATGATGAACATGGTGGTTAAGAGGGTTCCATAATAGAGCCTTGCTCTTCCCCTACCTTCCATTGACGTTTGTGAGCTCTAAATGCCTCCTTACATGAGGATCAAAGTAACCACTTTGTGTCCAACCATTCAGCTAGTAAGCCTTAGCCAATTTGATATAATTGGAGCTATCCAGACTTAGGATAGAATAAGCTATCCTCAACGAGTAAAACATTAACTGGTTGAGTAATAAGAATAAGATCATAAAAGATTAGTAAATTATCTAATCTTAATAAAAATTGTAAATAAGATAAGGAAGATCAAACAATATCCAAGAGAGATCTTGAAGGATCACAAACAAAAAGAAAAGAAATATAATGTAGATTGTAGTATTATTCTATGATTTTACTTATAGTGTAGATTGTGAACTTAGAAGGTTTGAAACCTTGATCATATATGATTCAAGGAAAGTTAGGGCATCCCTCATAGGATAAGCTAAATACATGTAGAAAGAATACTTGTATGGAGGAATAAATTTGTTTGTATGGTTTGACATATGTATGAATCATGATAATGATGGACAATATAGAGTGAATACCACTTGAGATATATGAATCAAGACCATGATAACATTTTGAGGTAGGTGGATGTGCAAGAATGTATTAAGGATTCATGTGTATACATACATGATCTTCTGTCTGGAATTATAGACCTTCATGACATAATTATACTTCATACTTTACCATAATAATCAATCACATGATCCAACCCCATGGTCCAATTCAATTGATCCAATCGAATGATCTAATCAAATGAGGTGAAAGTAATGAGATGTGTAGACTAAGGAAACCCTAAGAATAGGACAGAAAATATCCCAGCCTTAGTTAAACAGACACATCATCTGATATGTACAATGTATTTTACATACAATCATGGTGGCTTGTGATTTGGTTTTCTACAATGATAGGACTGGGGATGTTATGCTAGGGAAGTTATGAGGGTTTGGCCACCCGCTTCCTAAAATTTATATGATGTATACCATGCCCAAAGAGAGGCTAAATGTTGGGTGGGGCAGTCATGGGAAGGCCACCACTATGACAGCCATGGTCCCCCCCATGAGGACATGGATTTTTTTATTTCCACAGTTGGTATCAGTGGATTATTATGCTATTATCCGGGTGCGTTGTACATATTTAGATGACTACGTAGTAGTCCTTGAGTATTTTGCATTATGATGCACATATGATAGGCATAGTGTTATGCCATGGCATAATGAGATGCTACTACATGAGTTCCTGGAAAGAAAATCCCCGTTTGTAAATTGGCTGAATATTGATCTCCTAAGTGGAAGTATAGCTAGGGGAAGGAACAAGTTTTGAGAAATTTTCACTATTTTAACTGATTTATCCTATACTACATAAATAACATATATACTCTATGTTGAGATAACTCATGAGCAGGTAACCATGATGAAATAATGACTGAGATATGTATTCTTATATTAGTAAAGTAGTATATTTTTGTATCCCCTACCAAGCATAACTTGCTGAGATATTATAAATGTTTGAATGTTTACAGTATCTCACATATAGGGAAGGAGACATGAGGAAGTAAAGCTTGAAGACTCAAAATCTACAAGACTGATTAGAGTATTTCCCTTGAAGATTGTGTAATTTGGTTATGTACTTTGTAATTTGGACAATGGATTGTAATTGTAATGCAGGGGATGTGTAAGAGTGAACTACTACATGATTCCTGGTATTCAATAAAAATTTATTTTATACAAAATGTCTATCTGTATTATGTACCTTTGGATGAGACTTGGGTTTTATTACAAATGAATTTAAAAGAAAATAATTTCTGCCATATTGTTTGTGAGAAATTTTTACCATTAAGGGCCATGCCTTTGAAAAATGTATAACAAAATGTGTTACAAAAACCTAGGTCGTTACAGTTGGTATCAAAGCCATTCATCTAGTCACTAACAATCCCAATATGTCCAAAGGAATAATCCAAATTAGGATATATTAGAAATGGGTTAAGTAGAATACTTATATAGAAATCTGGGTTTTGAGCAGATGCCACCTAAAAAGGCAACTAGGTGGAAGGCTTGAAATGAACCTGAGAATGTTATGGAAGGATCATCTGGGAATAGTCTGGAGGAGGTGATGACTAGGATATTGAGGAATCTTCTTCCTCAGCTTATATAGCCTCAAGCTACTCCAGTTGAAGCACCAACTATTCAGGTTTAGGCTCAACCTGACATAGGACCCAATACTCCTATACCTAGACAGGATACTCCAACTTCGGTATAGGATAATTCTTCACCTGTACCTAGTGGAGTGTTAGAAACCTTTCAATTGATACCTAAAAAGATAGACAAGATGGTGGAAAGGTTCTAGAAGATGGGTATCACCTACAATGGCAAGGGTGATGCCGAGAAAGTTGAAGAATGGATCTATGAAGTAGAGAAGACCTTTAGTGTACTGAGGACTCCAGAGAATCTTAAGGTCAAGTTGGCCACATATATATCAAAGCAAGAAGTAGCTTTCTAGTGGAGATTAGTACAGAGGAATTTCTTCTCCAATCCTGAAGAAATTTCATGGGAAAAGTTTAAAGAAATTTTTAATGAAAAATATTTCCCAGTCCATGTGCAAGTTTGAAAGGAGTTCCTAGATCTACGACAAGGAAACCTTTCAGTTGTTGTTTATGAAAATAATTTCATTCAACTGAAGAAATTTGCAAACCATATATGTGACACTGAAAGGAATACGGTAGATCGTTTTATGGAAGGGTTACACCCAGGGCTAAGAATGAAGGTGCTAGGAACCAAACCTACAACTATGACCAAGTGTGTTAAGATGACTTCTTAATTCGAAGAAGACTATAAGAGAAACTAATTCACAAACTTGGAGAATGGGGTAGTTATCATCAGAAACCCTTCAAGAAGGGCAAGAGACCGCTAAACAACTTCAGGCCTTCTAGCCATTAGGGAAATCAAGCTAAGCGGAAATGATGCCCCAAATGCAGAGCATATCATCCAGGCAATATGTGTTCCCATCCAATGCCACAACCACCGCGACCTCCTATCAAATGTTACAATTTCCATGAGTTAGGGCATTTCTCTAATAACTCTAACAAACCCTTAGCAGTTAAGGATGCAAAAGCTAAGAATGTACTGCATCATCAAGGAAGGGTGTTTGCCATTACTAATGGAGAGGCTGGTACATCTAATGCAATTATTGAAGGTACATTGCTAGTATCTAATCACCATGCCAAAGTACTGTTTGATTCTAGATCTACCCACTCATTCATATCATGTGTATTTGCATTTAGTATATAATTGATAATGAAGAAATTGGGATTCTATCTGGATGTGATGACACCATTGGGTAAAAAAAAAGGTTTTCTGCCTGATAGAATCAACATTCATGTATGAATGAATAGGTAATAGCGTGCGGGAGGTCAAATGGCTTTATGCTTTTCAAGGATTGTTGCAGAATTTTTCCAATCCCTTACTTTGATACGGAGATCTAAGAAAAATCACTTGGTAGATTGATGTCAGTGATAAACCTTTCCACGTGGGAAAGGACCCCATGCCTAAGGGTCAAAGATGTACTTGTTGAAGTACAGGGGAAAGAAATGGGTATAGACCTCATTTTACTAAACATGGTAGATTTTGACACAATACTGGGTATGGATTAGCTAGCAAAATATTGGGTAATTATGGACTGTTGTAAAAAGAAAATCACTTTTAACATACCAAGAGAAAAAATGCTAGTATTGCATGGAAGACCAAATGGCTCGGACAAATCTATCATATCAACTGTGAAGGCTGCTAAATATGTGTCTAAGGGATGTCAGGCTTTTTTAGCAACTATAATTGCTTTGAATGTTGCACAACCCAAGATAGAAGAAATCGACATAGCTAGGGAATTCCAAGATGTGTTTCCTGAAGAACTCCTAAGTTTACCACCCCATAGGGAAATTGAGTTTACCATCGAAGTAATTCCTGGTACAACTCCAATTTCTAAAGCACCCTATAGGATGGCCCCAGCTAAGTTAAGGGAATTAAAGAATCAACTATAGGAATTGTCGGACAAAGGGTTTATCCGACCAAGTAGTTCACCATGGGGAGCACCAATGATATTTGTGAAAAAGAAAGATGGGTCTATGAGGTTATGTATCGATTATCGGATGTTGAACAATGTGACAATAAAAAATAAATACCCTCTACCTTGCATTGATGATCTCTTTGATCAACTCCAATCTGCTAAGGTCTTTTCCAAAATTGACCTTAGATCAGGATATCATCAATTGCATATCAAAGGTGAAGATATACCCAAAACTGCATTCAGAACCAAGTACGGACATTATGAATTTTTGGTGATGGCTTTTGGATTAACCAATGCTCCTACTATATTTATGAACTTAATGAATAGAATTTTTAAGGAATTTCTAGATAAATTTGTAATTGTATTCATCAATGATATACTAATTTATTCTACTAGTATACGGGAACATTGGGGACATTTATGGATTGTATTAAACACAATTAGAAGACACAAACTATTTAGAAATTTTAATAAGTGTGAATTTTGGTTGAAAAATGTCAACTTTCTAGGGCATGTAATTTCCCAGAATGGAGTAGAGGTGGACCCAACCAAGGTGGAAGCAGTAATGAATTGGGAGCATCCAAAGACAATAATTGAAATACAAAGTTTTCTGGGGTTAGCTAGATATTATCGTAGATTTATCCAAGGATTTTCCTGTATAACTCTTCCTTTGACTTCTTTGACTAGAAAATGAGTACAATTTACTTAGACTGATGAATGTGAAAGGAGTTTTGAAGAGTTAAAGAGGAATTTAACTGTAGCACCAGTATTGACCTTACCATCAGGGAGTGGAGGCTATGAGATATATTGTGATGCTTCAGGAAAAGAGTTAGGAAGTGTACTGATGCAAAATGGGAAGGTCATTGCTTATGCTTCACGACAACTAAAGAAACATGAAATGAACTACTCGGTACATGACCTAGAACTTTTGGCGGTAGTGTTTGCCTTAAAAATTTGGCGACATTACTTGTATGGGGAGAAATTTAATGCATTCTCCGATCACAAGAGCCTCAAGTATATTTTTTCCCAAGCTGATCTGAATATGAGACAAAGAAGGTGGATGGAATATATTAAGCATTATGATTTTGTAATTCAATGCCATCTTGGAAGGGCTAATGTAGTGGTTGATGCACTAAGTAGACACACAAAAGCAGTATTGGCTAATGTCACCATTAAATCATCTTTTGTTGAACAAATCTTAAAGGCCTAAGAAAGGGATATAACAATTCAAGAAATGTGTGAAAAGATGGGGTTTAGTAAAGCTTCAGATAGGGTATTCGGTTCTAAGGAAGACTTGTGGTTCCCTTCAGTTTGAGAAAAGCACTACTACAAGAATCCCATCAATCCAATTTTTCTATACACCCTAGTGGAACAAAAATGTACCAAGATTTAAAAAGAAACTTCTAGTGGGAAGGTATGAAGTGAAGGCTAACATCGAAGACCAGCTGGATTACTACAAACCCTGGAACTACCATAATGGAAATGGGAACATATCACCATAGATTTTGTCGTAGGGTTACCAAAGACTCGGGTAGGTCATGATATGATTTGGGTAATAGTTGATAAGCTAACCAAGTCGGCACACTTCCTTCCAATCAAATAAAACCAATATGTCAATAGTTTAGCCCTGTTACATGTAAGAGAAATAGTCAGTCTTCATGGGGTCCCACTCTCCATCATCTTTGATCGAGATGGAAGGTTTACCTCTAAAAGATGGAAGAGCATGCAACAGGCATTGGGGACATCACTAAAGTTTAGAACAACTTTTCATCCCCAAATTGATGGTCAGTTAGAAAGGATCTTTCAAACCTTAGAAGATATGCTAAGGGCCTATGCACTAGACTGGAGACAAAGTTGGGATGAACATCTTCCACTACTAGAGTTTGCGTATAATAATAGTTTCCATGCAAGTATCGATATGGCACCATATGAAGCATTGTATGGACGACCATGTCGATCGCTAACCTATTGGGATGATGTGGGAGAGAGGAAGTTGATAAAATCAAAACTGGTGGAACAATGTGCAAACAAGGTGAGAATAATAAAGAAAAGATTTTTTGCCACTCATAGTCATTAGAAAAGTTATGCAGATAAAAGATGCCGAACCTTGGAATTCAAAGTAGGTGACCATGTGTTTTTAAAGGTTTCACCAGTTAAGGGAGGAAGGAGGTTCAGAAGTAAGGGTAAACAGAGTCCAAAGTATATTGGTCGTTTTGAAATTCTAGAAAGGGTTGGTCTGGTAGCTTACAAATGAGCCTTACCACCCCAACTCTCAGAGGTGCACAATGTATTTCACGTATCCATGTTACAAAAATACATTATAGATGAGACTCATGTGCTTCAAAGGATACCGAAAGTATTAAATACAGATTTAACCTCTAAAGAAAGGGCAATCCAGATCTTGAACAAGAAAGAGCAACAATTGAGGACCAAATCTATCCCCTTAGTTAAGGTATTGTGGCAACATCATACGATCAAGAAAGCTACCTATGAATTAGAAGAGGAAATGAAAAAGTTATATCCTAGTCTGTTTGAGTACTTGTAAATTAGAAATTTTGAGGGAAATTTTTTTTGTAAGGGGGTAGATTATAACACCTCTAACTTTTTGTAAGGAGATTGAATAAATAATAAAATTAAAATTTTTAAGGAAAATCAGGGTGGAGTATTAGGGTTATTAAAAATGCACTTCTTATAGAAGTAGAATCAAGATATAAGATATGCATAATTGAAAACATACTCAACAAACCATTCAAAATGACTATAAGCACAACAAATTCTGAGTTCGGATGAATAATCCTTATTTTTCTCCATTTTAATGAATAAAAGGGTAAAATAGTAATTTTACTCATAACCATGACCTAAAACAGAAATATTTATAATATACTAAAAATTATGGTTCCAACACCACTAAGTATGCTCAATTCCGAGTTCATGGGAATAAACCCTATTTTTTCCATTTTAGAAGTAAAAGGGCAAAATGGTCTTTTCACACCTCCATGGGGCCCACAAAGGAATCCAGTGGCCAAAAAACATGTAATCATGAGTCAAACCACTACCACAACTGCTAGTGGTGAAGGAGGTGGTAGTGGGAATCCAATGACAATTTAATACTAAAAAGAAATGAAACATGATAATTACATATAATCATGAAAACTTCCAAAAATGCTTATAAATACCTGAGGAAAAAATACGTTAAAAATGTTCATAAAATTCATCACGAAATTTCCTAGCCTTCACCAAAATTTAAGGTCAAAACTCCTCCCCCTTCTCTCTCTTTTCTTCCTTTCTCCCTCTTTATTTTCTTCTATTAGAGTGTCCACAAATGCACTCGAGGGAATATTCTCCCTGAACCATCGAGCACATCTGTAGACGCGTTATCCCCGATGAATAGGTTTTTCACCTTGCTACAGTTTTTCAATTAGTCATCCCTTCTGAATTGTTGAATCCTTAATCTACTCCTTTAAAAAGGTCCAACACTCTCAAATACACAAAAGCCCTATCATTTTATGTCGATCAGTGGAGTATTCATTGGCCAAATCATTAGAAAATAGTAGCTCCAGGGACCTATATCTCATGCATGGATTTTCTTATTTTCTGGCCAAATTTCTAGACTTTGAACACACCAGGTAGGTGGATCTCATCCCCCTCTCCATTTTCCCTAAATTCATGATGAGTTTTGGGCTCATCATAATTTTTTCTCCGCTGATCTTTCTTGGTGAACCAATACTGATGATCAGCCCTAATTCACCATCTTGGACAGCTCAGATGAAACTTCTAAGCCATTGGATGGATTCTCGGGGCCCAAAAGCCCCAGGAGATGAAATCTGAGCAGTTGGACGTCAAGGATGGAGGAGATCTGGCAATGGGTGATCCAACAATCCAGATCTGGACCGTCTCACCTATAGCTGGTCACCTCCATCCGACCACCTACAATAGGAGGTAACAGGCATAGGCCACTTGTCGTCGCCGCACCCATAAGCCCAGATTTGATCTAGGTCATCCAAGTTTGAACTGAGTGCTTATTCTTCAATTAAGAGTTCAATTTAGCTCTGATTCAAGATCTAAAAGTTTCTATGGATTCCTTATCACTTGTATAAGTTACTGAACTTGTAAGATTTATTTTTTTAATTGAATTTAATTGTAAAAATTACTAAAATTTGTTCTAACAATATTGGATCGTGATTAAGATCATCTCAAAATAGAGATCTGAACCAATGGATGGGTTCAAGAGGTCCCAAAACCTTAAGAATCATGATAACAATAAAATTTATGGGATTCTAGATCAAGTAAATAAACAAAAATAGTAAGATCAAATTTCAGCCCTTAAAATGGGCTAAAATCTTAAAATCCTAATTCTGATCTCAATTTAACACCAAATTAAGATCAAAAAGTTGAGTTGGATTCCTCTTGATGAGTAGAACATAGTAAACTTAGAAAATTTATGTTTTGATGCATATAAAACTCTATTAATAAAGAAAAGCATTGCTAATTCTTATGATTAGTGAAATTTGGAATGATCACACTCTATAATTCTGATCCATTGATGATCTTCTGATTTTGAAACATAGAATCAATGGTTAGAAGTGACTAATCTATGTTTAATTAAGAGATTTATCCTTAAAAGTAGCAAAATCCAGAAAAATGAATGGTAATCTCCTTGGTCAAGTTCATCACGGATGATTGGATAGTGTGAATGTATTTGGATGATGATATAAAGTTAATATCATATAGATTGATGGACTTGATGATGATGATGATGATTTGGGATAGATTAAGATCTATGCCCTTAAATTGGATCAAATGACTTGAGATCTTCATGATCGGTTGGATCAAGAAGGATCAGATCATTTAATGAGATGCATCAAAGATCTAATGATGAAATTACATTAAGAAGATGTATTAGATCTAAAGAAAAATGAAAGGATCAAGATCGAAACCCTAAAAGAGATGAACATTGAATATAAATCAATTATGACCATTAGATCATGGTGAATTGTTATAGCATGTTAAATTTTCATTTGAATTATTGAAAGGTATTATAATTGTATTTTTATTTCTTAGTAGATTTAATGGTTAGATTTATTTATTTATTCCTTTATTTATTTATTTATGCTTTAATGCTTATGTGATAAAAATTACATTGAAAATGTAATTAAATGAAAAATAGAGTTGAAGGACATTTACATCGAATGAATGACTTGGACTTAATGATAGTAAGGGCTATAACTAGTAGGATAATATAAGGAATATCATTTCCTTGGCCCAAATTAGGAGAATAATGAAACTCCATGAATGACATCTTAATGTTCATGTATTTAATTAAAATCAATTAGAATGACCATTTAGGGTTGAAATGCTCATAGGAACCTTATGAAAGGTTGAGCTAAGGTCACACCAATGAATGATGAACATGATGGTTAAGGGGGTTCTCTAATAGAGCCTTGCTCTTCTCCCACCTTCCGTTGACGTTTGTGAGGTCTAAATGCCTCCTTATATGAGGATTGAAGTAATCACTTTATGTTCAACCATTCAACTAGTAAGCCTTAGTCAATTTGACATAAGAAGAGTTGTCTAGGCACAGGGTGAAATAAACTATCCTCAACCAGTAAAACATTAACTAGTTGAGTAATAAGAATAAGAGCATAAAAGGTTAGTAAATTATCTAATCTTAATAAAAATTGTAAATAAGATAAAGAAGATCAAACAAGATCCAAGAGAAATCTTGAAGGATCACAAACAGAAAGAAAAGAAATATAATGTAGATTGTAGTATTGCTCTATGATTTTACTTATAGTGTAGATTGTGAACTTAGAAGGTTTGAAACCTTGATCATATATGATTCAAGGAAAGTTAGGGCATCCTTCATAGGATAACCCAAATACATGTAGAAAGAATACTTGTATAGAGGAATAAATTTATGCATATGGTTTGACAGATGCATGAATCAAGACCATGATAACACTTTGAGGTAGGTGGATGTGCAAGAATGTATTAAGGATTCATGTGTATATATACATGATCTTCTGTCTCGAGTTATAGACCTTCAGGACATAATTATACTTAGTACCTTAGCATAATAATGATCCAATCACATGATCTAACCCCATGGTCCAATTCAACTAATCTAATCTAATGATCTAATCAAATGAGGTGAAAGTAATGAGATGTGTAGACTAAGGAAACCCTATAAATAGGACATAGAAAATATCCTAGCCTTAGTTAAATAGACACATCATCTAATATGTACAATGTATTTTACATACAAGCATGGTGGCTTGTGATTTGATTTTAGATAGTCCTAGGACTAGGGATGCTATGCTAAGGAAGTTATGAAGGTTTGGCCACCCGCTTCCTGAAATTTATATGATGGATACTGTGCCCAAAGATAGGCTAAATGTTGGGTGGGGCAGTCATGGGAAGGCCGCCACTGTGACAGCCATGGTCCCCCTCCTAAGGACATGGATTTTTTTATTTTCACAGTTGGTATCAGTGGATTATTATGCAGTTATCTGGACGTGTTATACGGATTTAGACTGCAACATAGTAGTCCTTGAGTATTTTACATTATGATGCACATATGATAGGCATAGTGTAATGCCATGGAATGATGAGAGGCCACTACGTGAGTTCTTGGAAAGAAAATCCTTGTGTGAGAAATGGCTGAATATTGATCTCCTAAGTGGAAGTATCGCTAGGGGAAGGAACAAGTTTTGAGAAATTTTCACTC
The DNA here is from genome assembly GCA_035236585.1 of Warburgia ugandensis. Taxonomy (NCBI): domain Eukaryota; kingdom Viridiplantae; phylum Streptophyta; class Magnoliopsida; order Canellales; family Canellaceae; genus Warburgia; species Warburgia ugandensis. The sequence continues at coordinate 44,851,296 of CP141128.1, forward strand.
TTTTAACTAATTTATCTTATACTACATAAATAACGTATATACTCTATATTGAGATAACTCATGAGCAGGTAACCATGATGGAATAATGACTGAGATATGTATTCTTATATTAGTGAAGTAGTATATTTTTGTATCCCCTACCAAGCATCGCTTGCTGAGATATTGTAAAATATTTGAATGTTTACAATATCTTAGATACTGGAAAGGAGACTTATGGAAGTAAAGCTTGAAGTCTTAAAAGCTATAGGACTTATCAAAGTATTTCCCTTAAAGATTGTCTAATTTGGTTATGTACTGTGTAATTTGGATTGTATTTGGATAATGGATTGTAATTGTAATACTGGGGCTGTGTAAGAGTGAACTACTAGATGATACTTGGTATTCAATAAAATTTTATTTTATACAAAATGTCTATGTGTATTATGTACCTTGAGGTGAGACTTGGGTTTTGTTAAAAACGAATTTAAAGAAAAGAATTTTTGCGATATTATTTACAAAATTTTTTTACCATTAAGGGCCCTGCCTTTGAAATATGTATTAAAAATGTGTTACAAATACCCGAGACATTACACAGTTAATTTTTTACTGGTTGAAGCTAACTTATTCATCATAAGTCTAGATTGCTCCTCTTATTTCCAATTGGTAAAGGCTTACTTGTTGAATGGTTGAACACAAAGTGGTTACTTCAATCCTCATGTAAGGAGGCATTTAGACCTCACAAATGTCAATGAAAGGTAGGGGAAGAGCGAGGCTCTATTAGAAAACCCTCTTAACCATCTGTTTAGCATTCACTAGAGTGACCTTAGCTCAACCTATCATAAGGTTCCTATGAACATTTCAACCCTAAGTACTCTTTCTAATTGATTTTAATTAAATACATGAACATTTAAAATGTCATTCATGGGGTTTATTATTCTCCTAGTTTGAGCCAAGGATTTGATAATCCTTATATTGTCCTATTAACTATAGCCCTTGCTATTATTAAGTCAAAGTCATTCACTCATCTTAATTGTCCATGAATCTCTATCTTCCATTATTTTACATTTTTGGGGATTTATGCTCATTATATCTTAAGAACTACTTAACATTTGAATTTGCTAATAAAATTTGACAACAATTAAATCATAAACTTTAAAGGCTAAATCCAATTTAAGTTTAACAACCATTTATACAAACATGCTTCCTATGAATGTAACCTAACCTAATGAAATAAAACTATACTTAAACTAGCATGATCCTAAGTTATGAAATACATGAAATTTTACTAGTAATTTAATAAAATCATGCTAAAGTCTTAAATGTAAACTAACATAACCCTAAGATAATTAAATTACCAATCTATTATAATAATCTAATAACATATAGAGCATAGCATGCTAAAATTTAAGAATTACACTATCATCCATTATATTTTAGATCTTATCCTTTAGATCAAGGGTTTTAATTACATGTAGATCTTTTACTTGATTAAGGTCCAAAGATCATATCCATTTGTTTTTGTCACATTTAATCCAAGATCTCACTGGATTCCATCATAATCCTATTCATTCAATCCATCCCAAGGGTCTGATCATGCTTGATCTCAATGATCAATTGGGTCCCTTTGTATTTTTAGGTTATTCCTACCATAAAAGTTAGATTTCTCAATTTATGGTAGATCTGTCAAAATAAATCATGGATATTATTTTATTTCAACATTATATCATCATTGCATTAGATCCCAAAGATCTGAACATCTCCGATCATGAAAATTAGAAGCTTAATTCTTAAAAATAGAAAGTTTCTTATGTATTTTTATCAATTTTATGATTTCAAAAGAAAATAGACATTACTAGATTTCCATAGCTTTCTTTTTATTTTAATTTGGAGTTTAGATGAGTCTACAATTGAAGAAAGAAGTTCACAGTCCTTCAAAGGGTCCATATTTGATCTGGGCCCAGCAAAACGGACTATCATGATTAGTCGGGCAGAGCAGGTCTGGTCAGGCGGAGCGGTCACCACGCTCACGTCATCGGGACGCATGCAGTAATGCATTGCGCAAGACTTGCGTTATCGTGAAATTGTTCAATCTGGAAGGCATCGCATAAGGAGTGTGTGCCCGGAGATGCTCCCACTGGGCATGTGTCCATGCGGTGTCCTACAGCGACATCCTGGGAGCCTGATCTTATTAGGAAGATCAGACAGTTCATTTTGGACCGTCTAATCAATTCCTCTTCAATTAAAGGCTCAAAAAGTGATTAAATTTCATGAAAATTCTACATACGGGTTTTGGGTCCTTTTGGATCAATTGGAATGCTCAGATTTTCCATCTGAGCCCTCCATCAAACAGAAATGAAGGGTTCTTGTCCTTACTTGATTTTTATAATTTTTAACCAAAAATTAATTTCAAAAAATAAAAATTATATAAACTAACATGAAATGAGTATGGGAAGAGTTTTCACCTACCTAATTGGAGAAAAGCATAGGTTTTACAACCCAATTTTAAAGAAATATCCCATTGATGTTAAGATTGCCCTATAACCAATTGTTTTGCATTTCTCCATTGATTGCACTGTTAGATCTTGAAACTCTTTGGGGGTTTGTTAGATAAGATAGTCTAGGACAATATGAATCGTGGGATGGGTAAGATTTGATTTGGAATAGAGTGCCTAATTGAATTTAGGTCTCTTGTTCCTATCTAGAAAGAGGAGAGAGAAAGTGTAAGAAGAGGGATTTTCGAGAATTTTGGAAGTTTGGGAATGCATTTGGATCTAATTTTTCAGGAGAAGAAAGATAATTTTTATGAACATTTTTGGAAGATTTTTGGGCGGGTATTTATAGGTGTTTTTTCATTTTTCATAATTACTTATAATAATTATGTTTTAATTCTTTTGAATATTAAATTAACATTGGATCCTCCACTACCACCTCCTTCTTCACTATCAGATGGTACTAGTTTGACCACTCATTACATGTTTTCTGGCCGTTGGATTCATTTGTGGGCCCCATAGAGGTGTGAAAAGACCATTTTTTCCTTTTATAGAGAAAATTTTGTTTTATTCCCCCGAACTCGGAATTGAGCATACTTAGTGGCATTGGAATCACATTTCAAAGTAAATTATAAATATTGAAGTCTTAGGTCTTGATTATGTGTAAAATTATCATTTTACCCTTTTATTCATAAAAATTGAGAAAATTAAGGATTTTTCATTTTGACATGGAATTGAACTTACTTAGTGTCATTTCGATCAATTTTTCAAGTACATTCATAATTTTTAAGTTTTAAATCATGGTTTAATATAAAAAACAAAAGAGAATTTCCAATAACCTAATATTCCAACCCTGAATTTCTGAAAACTCAAACTTTATTGATTTTCTCAATTAATTTATAAAGATTGGGGTTATTACAGTTTAAGTTGTACAACACATGTTTGATCACTGCAGATGGGACAAGCATTGTATCTCTTAACGGTGCATCCAAGTAAATTACCATATATGGGGAAGTCACTTATTGTCTACAACAATATAGCCTTTAGAGATAACAACTCTTCTTGTATGAGTTGTCTGCTTCAAAGCTTGGGTCCCATAATATCTCAAAATCATCGATCAAATGAGTCAAATACACATCAATGTTATTCCTTGGTTGCCTTAGACCTAATATCAATATAGTTAACATCATGAACTTCCTTTCCAGGCATAGAAAGGGTGTTAGGCTGTAATAAACTAATATAATGGGCCAACAACTATACTTGTTACTCATAGAACCGTGAGGATTAATCCCATTTGTAGATAATGCAAGTTGTATGTTTCTAAGTTTTTTAACAAAATTAGGTCACATGAAGTCATGAGCTTCCATGTAGGGCCATATGCTAGATGGCATGAAAAGTTATTAGCAACCCTATCATTGGTATGACATACTAATTTCTTTGTTGTTTCTGTTATATAAAACATTCTTTTGAACCCTGGAATAGGAAGGAAATACCATAAGACCTTTGTAGAAACATCTATAATCATCTTAGTAGAATTCTTCTTTAACTTCCATCTTGATTGTTTATAAGTTGGGCATGTAGTTTTATGCTTGTGCTCCTTCCTATCAAGATGCAATCATTGGGACACAATGTATCTTCTCATACTTCAACCCTAGTGCAGCTAGGGTTTCCTTTGCCTCTCATGTGGACCTTGCCAATTTATTATCCTTTAGTAGCATCTTACCCACTACTTTCAAGACTCCTATAAAACCTTGATTTGAAAAACCAAATATTGATTTCACATTGTAAAGTTCTACCACTCCAAACAACTTGGTGTAATCTTTACACTCAGGATGCAATGGCTAATCTACTTCCTCTAATATTGTAGTGTGAAATTGCTCAAGGTCCTCTTGGAAGTCATCCTATACACCTCAAAATATCAATACAATTGTACTATCTCTAACACTTCCTACATTGTCTTGATCATATCTTCTTGGCCTTTTTGAGGGCCTATGCAAAAGTTCTTTTCCATGCCAGATCCAAGGGTGGTAGCTTTCATCGATTCCATTGAAACACAAGTGTTCTCTCAACAACCCTATAATTACTTTTTTTAAGTTTCCACATTTGGAGCATCGACAGCGCATGTGATTACAATCAACACTTGCCCTAAGTACGACTCTATGAAATTTTCTATTCCCTCCTCATATTGTTTTGATGTTCTTGTTGCAGTCATCCAAGCATATTTGTCCATTATCTCAAGAAACTAAATCAAATTTGTGTATGGAGACTTGTTAGACATGAAAATATTAAGTTAGACATTTTACCAAACACTAGGTATAAAAAAATTATAAGTATTTAAAATAACTAAATTACACACATGCACACATGTGGAAAATTTCAATTAATAATGAAAAAAGAAGAAAAATATGGCAGATACCTTCAAAAAGAACTTTAACTTTAAAAAGGCAAGTTTCTAATCATAACCATGTAAAAATTCTTCAAATATGCATATATATATATATATGAGATAAACAAAGAGATAATAACTAACATTCAAAAATCGATATCAACCATGAATATGTGAATGTAGTTTCAATTCACAATTGAGAATAGCCACACCAAAATTCGACTTATGTTTTGTGTATAGATGAAGACAGTCTAAAAAAGTAAAGCAAAAGATGATGAAATAACTCTTAAAACAGAGTAGTAAATTTAAAGTCGTTTGTTCTAAACATCTTTAAAGTACTAATTTTTAAAGTCATTTAGAACAAATGACTTTTAAAGTTGTTTATAGCATACGACTTTAAAAATTAATATATTTTCATTTCAAATATCTATATATATTTGACATTAGTACTTTAAAATATCTTACATAAATACACAATGAAACTGAGTTTTTTATGCATGATATTCAACATTGATACATGCATTCTTTTCACACACACACATACCATGAATAAGGAAATTAAAGTATTCTTTGGAATAACGACTCCATGGGGAGAGAGGCTAAACCTTTAAGTTGAATGCAACTTCCTTGATCAAATTGATGGTACCATTTCTCTTCATCAAACCCTCATTTTGAATGAGAACCATAAATAGTAATGTCCTCCCTTTCTCCAGTAGTGAGGATTACAGAGAGAAGTCATTGTTGTTGGAAATGAAATCATACAATTTTGGTAGAAATATGATGATCTAACACACTTTTGAACCCCATCATCTGTAGTGTTGTAACCCACTTGATCTACAAAATACAAATAGTGAGAGTTGGTAACAAGAAAGCAATGTGTGATAAAAAGAGGTTATGGTTTACTTTCCATGTTTATCATGCCACAAAAAATAAAAACATCCAAATGGAAGGCAAGAAGGGATAAAGAATATAGATAGAGGAGAAGGCCATCATGTCACCTATGAGAAGAAGAACATGAAGAGAGGATACAGGAAAAAATGAGGTGACTTAAGTATTTTATAGAAAAACTAGGACTTTTGAAGTTGTTGAGTCCTAAACAACTTTAAAAGTACATACTTTTGAAGTCATTTGAGTCAAATGACTTTAAAAGTATAAACTTTAGTCTGGCATGAAGAGGGATTTTATGTGAGAAAGGACTTTTGAAGTCGTTTGACTCAAACAACTTCAAAAGTCAATTATTTTTAAAGTCATTTAGGACTAAACAAGTTTAAAAGTCCTTTCTTGTGAAAAAATTCCTCATCTTGCCAGACTAAAGAAGTTGTTTTTGTTTAAATGACTTCTTAACTCTTTACTTTTAAAGTCATTTTTTTTCTAAATGACTTGTAAAATATTTATGAAGTTGGTTGTCAAAATAATGACTTCTTTATACCTACTATAAAAGCCTCCTATGTAGTAGTGAAAATTTTCAATTTTTTAAGTCAGTTTGATAGAATTTATTTTTTAACGTACTTTTATTAGCCCTTTTTACCAATTTTAAAAGTCTCTTGCATAGTAAAATTATAATTAGACATGATATTTGAACTTTTCCTTTTTCTTTTTGTCTAGCATTCTAAACAATAATCTAATTGAGAGTGTGGATATTATGTTCTTAGATACATGAGAACCCTTATTTCTAATGGTTTTAAAATCGCACAATTGAGAAAGGTAAGATAGTTAATTTACTAATCATCATCGTACAGTTTTCTATAATTTCTATATAATTCCAAGATTGACTGTATCAACTAATTTAAATAAATGTTGTCTTATAGTTCGATTTGGGAAGCAAGAGTTACTCCCAATTAGATCTAGATGATATAAGAATAAAATGAAATGAGTATGTATTGACCTTTAATTTGTAGATGACTTATCTTCTTTAATGTAAATTTTTTATATTTCACTAATATAAAATTAAACTTCATTTATATAGGTATCTTCCATTTTTCATTTGTTTAAAGTCTCTACATGGTTTCTTTATTTCATGTCAAAAAGTTGGTGTATCAAATCAAACATATGGGTGTGTATGGAGAAGTGTCAATGTATGTACTTGTCAAAATTTTCTTTTTGATTTCTTTGAAATTTTGAAGTTTAATGTGGATGATCCAAGTGAATGTATGTTGTAGTGAAGGTGTCAAATGTGGAATGTAGATGTTAGAATTTTTATTGATTTTGATCATACATGATTCCAAAAATAAATAGAGGAGAAAAGAAAAGTTGTCTTGTCATTGCAATTTTCCAAGAAGGATTGGTATAAGAGTGGATTCATTTGAATTTGAAAGTTGAAATGTATTTCAAGATTATAGAAAGATTGTAATAGTGGTTGTTGTCATGAACTTAAAGTGAATGTGGTTTCTTTTGAATGTTGGATGTTGAATGTTTCATGCATTTGAACCACAAAAAATGCTAGAAGAATTAATTAATGTAAAAATAGAAACCATCAAAAGAAGATGGTTTCAAAAAATCATCCTTTAATATGTTAAAAATAAGACAGTTCACAACAAATCATCCTATTTTGTTCATCCCAAAATAGGATAGTTTTCATAAAACCATCTTCTATTTTTTAAAATTAAATTAGATGGTTTAAGAAAATCATTTTATTTTGTTAAAAAAAAAAAAAAAAGATGGTTCACAAAATCGTCTAATTGTATTTATAAAGAAGACAGTTTTCTAATATAAGTTTTTGAACCATCCTACAAATCCTTAGCTATAGTAGTAGTTGTTAGCAGTAACAGAGTTTTCATTCAATAGTTCCACTAATCAATCAATTGGCTATAGCTCTTTTCAGGTCTTTTATGGTAAGAATTCTCTATGCCCTGTGGATTTGGTACCCTTACAATTAATGGATAGTTTCAGCATAGATGTTGAGGAATGACCTAAACAAATTAAAAAGCTACATGAACAAATTTGAGAGAAAATCACCCAATAAAATGAGAAATATATTTTCAAGCTAATAAAAGTAGAAAGCCAGCAATTTTTTGGGAAGAAGATCTAGTTTGGGTACACCTAAGGAAGAAGCATTTCCCTCAAGCGCTTTATGCAAAGCTCAAACATAGACTTGACAATCCTTTCAAGGTTCTAAAATGAATTGGGGAGGACGTTGCACATGGGAGTGGCCATATATAGATCCCTAGATTGATGAAAATTGAAAGAAGACAAATGGTGATCTAGATTTGAACAACTATGATCTCACTTTAAAACTCTTGGACGATGATCTTATGATGTGGTTGGTCATCAAGGAGTGAAGAATGTTATTTTAGATGGATCTAATGGTTTGGATTATCCAAAACAGCTCAATTATATGAATTTACAAAAGATGCCTATTTTAGGCAACCGTGTGCCATTTGTATTAAATCTTGTCACAAGTCATGGCTATGGGACTAAGGATGGTTTAGATGTGTTGCTTGATTATTAAGGAAGGCTTGCCAAGAGATTAATGTTGACTTAGTCAAAGTTCCATCTCATTGACATTGGAAAGTCTTAGCTAGAAAGATCTATAAGTTTAGGAATTTCTATCCATTGTAATAGTAGTTGCTTAGGTGTGATTGGTAACCTCTCTTGTATTATAAAGTGAAGATTTAGCATAAGCTTGGATTTAGAAAGTCTTGGAAGTGAATGGTCTAAGCAACTCATGTACCCTGACTATTTTCCTTTTGGGTTTTCAATTGCCTATTGTGGGAGGATTATTCCCTATATATATATAGACACACACACACACACACACACACACACACACACACACACACACACACACACACACACACATTGTAGAAGAAAGAATGAATATGAATATGAATATGATTTTCATTTTTTTTAGCTTAAGGTCTTTGGATGTGTTTCCTATATAAAGATTTGGAATGTTTTTTTCATGGCTAGTTTGGATTGGCAGAGTGCATCTTAGCTAGCTTATTTTTTGTATCCTTGGGTGATGAGATGTGTTGAGACTCTTATCTGTGTGGTAGATTTCTAAGGTGGCAAGTTTCTTTCTCCCCTTAATCTCTATTGCTCTTGGAGAGTTCTAAGAATGGGACATTTTGATGCTTAAATTCCATTGTGGTGATTCTATATCCATGTGATAATTAATCTCAACTTAATTGTGTCATGATGATTTATGTATCCATTAGATCAAGTGGACATTTTTATCCAAGCCTAATCAATTAATTCTGAAAGCTAATTCTAGCACCAGGTTATCTGGAGTCAGGTTGGCTAATTTAGCCATTATAACAAACCTATCCTAGTTGTGCTAGACCTTCTTTGGTCTTCCTAGCCAAAAGCAAACTAGTCTCCCTTAGCCAAGAGCGAAGTGTTTAATTACTTCTATGCATGTGCACATGTTTGCACAAAGTGTGCTTATAAATGGTACTTGTTTATGTTTTAATACGATCCAAGTAAATGTGTTATTTACTTAAGACATTATGATATAAATAAGAAAATACTTCTTGACTTCAACAAAAATAGTCCTAGGACCTAATTTCGAAAGAAAAAAAATATAATTGATTCATGTAGGAAACTAAAATTTTGTAAGATGGGTCAAATTTCTAAACATCATGTCGTGGTATTTTCCAATCTCAAAAATTCTAAAATGATGTATCAATACTAAAAACCAAAATCCTAATAATAAAAAAAAATCCTAATTTAGGTGATTTGATAAATACTTTCATCATCCAGTGGCATTTTTAAAATTCTTCAGACAAATTTGACCACTACATAACACTTAATATTTCAAGACTAACTTTGGAAATCCTTTGAGCATTCCCTAATGGAATTATTCAATGAGCATGAGCATGGGTCAAAACTTCTTTTTCTTAACTATCAAAAGTATGAAAATCAAGTTGTAGCCTTCTGGCTTCCATTGTAGTGGCACAAAAGGGCTTCCATGTTATAGGTCAAGGGCTTCCTACGCTTTGTTTGTGTACCAAAAAATAGAATATGAAAATTTCAATGTTAGTATTAGAAGAATTCCTAACTTTTAACCATTACAAAACAAAGATTGAAAAAGAAATTAAATGAATAGAGGCTAGGTACTTGGAAGACATTACTTACATCCTACAGCTTAAACAAATCACACAAGGCAAATCCCCTTCCACTAATAACTAGAACCCTTTTCCACGTCATGAGACACTCAAATTTCGCTACTAACAGCATCTTCCTAACTCCTTGGATCTCAAAATTTCACTATCAACAATAACTAAGGATTATCCAATGGAGGAGAATTTTGGTGTATGGTATATTAGGGATGATGTCATGAAGAAGATTTTATTACCAGTATTTGCATGCAATTTCTTGTTGTTTAGCTGACTTACTGATACTACTCCGCAAAACATGCCGTATAATAAAACAATAACTTAACTTGATTAAGGGCTTATTGACAAGGCTTCTCTTATTAACGTGACTTTCATGTTCTCAACAAAAGAAAAAGAAAAATCTGAAGGGAGTTGCCCTCCTCTCTAAACCAAATTCAAAGCCTTCTTTCCAATTGTGCAATACCTTGAAGAAAGGTATCTCAGTCACTTTATTCTTATCTTTCTAACCTCCCTGTTTTAATAGTGGAGAAAGCATAAAGGGTGCAAGATTTCTCTACCTTGCACGACAACCTAGAGCACATTCCTCACGTACAACACCTCTTTAATTAACCACAACATCTTCTGTTCTTTCTTCATTTGAGAAGCATACTGATGGCGTTGGCTAACATCCTTATCATTTTCCTCCTACCTACATTAACCGTTTCCATTATTTCATCCCATGAAGAAACCTTAAACGTTGAAGCTATGATAAAACGAGCTTGTTTCAACATCGTCAACAGTGAAACATGCATCTCCGACCTTCACGCTGAATGCAAACGACAGGGCGACAAAAGCCCTGTCTCAATCATGAACGTGGCAGTTAAAGCAACAATGACTAAAGTTGAAAGAGCACTTGAATTCATCTCGAAGGTCACTGCATTATCAAATGATCGCCGGGAACAAATAGCAATCGAGGACTGCCATGAACTCCTTGATTTCTCCATGGATGAACTAGGGCTGTCATTGGGCGAAATGCAGAAAATCCGATCAGGTTCGGGAACCACAGAAGGGGAAGGAGATCTTAAAGCATGGTTAAGTGCAGCCTTGAGTAATCAAGATACATGTTTGGAAGGCTTCGAAGGCACAAACGGTCATGTAAAAGATTACATCCAAGGGAGCCTGCAAGAAGTGACACAACTTGTCAGCAATGTGTTAGCCATTTTTAAGAGTCTCCGCAGCGTACCAGTAAGACCACCTGGAAATGGTACTAGAAGTAGAAAGAAATTTGATTTTCCAAAATGGGTCTCAGTCGAAGATCAAGAGCTTGTTCAGGCAAGTCAAAGAGCGATGCACGTAGATGCGGTGGTGGCATCCGATGGGAGCGGTAATTATCGATCAATAGTGGATGCTATAAATAAAGCTCCTAATCATGGGCAAAGAAGATATGTTATCTATGTGAAAAAGGGGGTATATACGGAGAACGTGGACATGAAGAAGAAGAAGACGAATATTATGTTAGTGGGGGATGGCATGGGAGTTACGATCCTATCAAGCAGCAGGAATTTCATGCAAGGATGGACTACCTTTCGGACCCCTACTTTCGGTAAGTTTTCTCTTGAGCTTTTACATGGTATCGCTCTATGAACACGTGTACCTGGGTATTTGGTGATCCAACCATTCCTATGCTAGGGCACATTTAGCATCAGCATGAGCTGAAATCTTCCCCATTGGATGATCACCCGTCGTCAACGTAGTGTAAATTGATGGATAGCTCAAAGAGTATTAGAACTAAAGAGTAAAATATGAACCAATTATAAGTTTGAGTTCATCCCATGGAGAAGAGTTAGAAGGCATCGCCGATAAAAGATGGGCCCAGCGGAATCAGATGACTGACTTGGATCACTACACATTTGGAGTTGGAAGTTGCAATGTTGCATGTATCTTTAGCTTCACGTGTAAAGGTCTAGTCTACACGCATAGACCCCAAATAATTTCCCGTCTGCATGGATGGAGATGGTGATTTTTCATAGCCAACTAGAGGTCAGGATTCGCTTGCTTGACCGTGGACATTATGCCATTGAGTTATTAACCTTTGATTTCTGCGAGCAGTGAGAGAGGTCTGATCTTCCATGCATTTTCCAGGTGATTAGGTTAGCGGATCCTAACTCCCTGTCATGATATATTACAGTCATTCAATTATCCGAACTTAGACGTATTACAGTCAGCTATTGAATGTCGACAGCCAATACAGAACAGGAAAATGTTACAAAGCTCCTTCGACGTAGAAGGCTTAGAATCATCCGGTTGCCACCATCAAACGGGCGGCTTTGATCAATCACCATAAACGTGGTGCACGCGTGGAGATGTCCATCACTAGAGAATCAGATTGATTGTAAAATTGAGGGAGATTCGTCACATGTGATTGCTTGGGCAAATGAATGAGACTGGATCCATGAGATCTAACCCATTTGTGGCTGAGATCGTCGAATATTTCTTGTCTAGGTTGTTTGGTTTCCCATTCTTATAGATCTGCCAACTCCTAAGCTATTTGTTTGGTTTCCCGCTATTTCTCAAAAACCATCGGCGGTATCAATTGAGTCGGTTCAGTCGTTAATCTGGCGATTCAATTATACCCCAGGTCAAAATGTACATTTGGGTTAGATGCAAAATCATCAAAGAACTTCCGAGTGGATCACCTGTAGCATGTCATAATGGATGAGTTCTCGTCTATATGATTTTTTGTCCTGATTACTATTCGCCCTTAGGATAGTGACCATGTGATCATATGAGATAGTTTTGAATATGCAAACATGGCGGAAGCTGGAGAGATTCCAAGTTCCACTTTTTGCCTTGAACTAACCCCCAACTACTCTTGTGCAGCTGTTTCAGGAAAGGGATTCATAGCTAGGGACATAACATTTCGTAACACAGCGGGACCACAGAACCATCAGGCGGTTGCACTCCGAGTAGACTCTGATAAATCAGCATTCTTCCGCTGTAGCATCGAGGGATACCAAGACACCTTATATGCCCACTCACTCCGCCAGTTCTACCGGGAATGCAGCATTTATGGCACAATCGACTTCATCTTTGGTAACGGTGCCACAGTCCTTCAGAATTGCAAGATCTTCACTAGGAATCCATTACCCTTCCAAAAAACCACCATAACGGCCCAAGGTCGAAAAGATCCAAATCAAAGCACCGGATTCTCGATACAAAATAGCTTCGTTTTAGCCTCTCATCCTACTTACTTAGGAAGACCTTGGAAGCAGTTCTCCCGGACGGTTTTCATGCAAACATACCTTAATAACAAAGTTCGGCCAGAGGGGTGGCTTGAGTGGGCTGGTAATTTTGCTCTAAGCACTTTGTATTATGGAGAGTACATGAATTATGGACCAGGGGCTGCACTTAAGGCGCGAGTACGCTGGCCTGGTTATCATGTGATTAGGGATGCTTCAGAAGCGGAGTTCTTTACAGTCGCAAGGTTCATTGATGGGGTATCATGGTTGCCATCTACTGGGGTCAGCTTCGCGGCTGGTTTAACCAAATAGGTCCAAATTCGTAGGTGATCTCAAATTGGAGTCTTTGGATTGCTTGTGCCTTTATAAATCATTTTATCTATCTTTTCAGATTTCATTACATATAAAGATGATGTGTAACAGTTGCTTCCAAAAAATGCAAAAAACATATGTTACAGTTGCAGCATAAGCCAAGTGAAGCTTTCATGAGATTATTCGTAGACTGATTGTACATGTGCTTGGCAATAAATCCGAAATCCAGTCTGTACTATGTGCTGCTGATTGTAGTTTTTCTTCTCCATATTACACCGCAGAAAATAAAGGACCAGAGCTTATAGTGGACAAAATTTAAGACCATCCAAGAATATGAATGGATTGGATCACTCAAGACTTATGTACTGCTAGCTGGCTAAGCAAATAACGGGTGACACAGTCTTCAATTGTCTAATAACCAACACATATTTTTTATATACCCTTTGGACATCTAAATGTAAGAGTAGAAATATATGGATTAGTCGTGTTTTTGCATCATTCTTTCTTATCCAAAACTTAGAGTTGAACATTTGAGTTCTCTAATATATATGTTTTTACTAACTATATGTACATTTTCTGTGCACACCAAATGTTTGGTTAAATGTCTAATCCAATGTTATTAATCTTTTCATGTGTAGAAAGTCTTAGCACATATCTAAACATCAACCTTTGGATAAAATGGACAAATATGCTTGGATGATTGCTAAAAGATTATGAACATAATATATGATAAAATAGAAAAAGTGCATAGAGCTTGCACTTAGGCAGATGGTGATTATCATTAGATACATGTCCACGTACAAGATGTGGAAACCTAAAAAAGGTTACTACATGTGAGTTGAGAGAACATTTGTGTTTCAAAGGAGTTGATAAAAGCTATCGCCCCTAGATGTGGCATTGAGAGGGAATTCCTTATAGGCCCTTAATAAGGACTAAATGTGTATATGATAATGAAGCCATTGTAAGAAATGTTGCAGATAGTAGTATAGTAGCACTGATATTTCGAGATACATATGATAACTTCCAGGATGACCCTAAACAATTCTAGACTACATTGGAGGAAGTTGATAAGCTGTTGTACATTGTGTGTTTAGATTAAACCAAGTTGACAATGTATAATCAAGATTTGATTTTTTGAGATCAAGGTTTTAATGACTTGTTGAAAGTTGTAGATAAAATGCTACCAAAGGAGAACAAATTGGCTAGGTTCACATAGGAGGCAAAGAAAACCTTGACTACACTAGGATGGAAGTATGCAAAATACATACTTGTCCCAATGACTGTATCTTGTATAGAAAGGATCACAAATGCAAAACTACATGCCTAACTTGTGGACATTCAAGATGGATACTGAAGAAAAATTCAAGTGATCAGCAAGTGAAAGATGTTTGTGCAAAGGTCCTATGGTATTTCACTCTTATTCCAAGGTTTAAAAGAATGTTTCATATTGAAGAAATAGTGAAGAAACTATTATGACATGTCGAGGAGAGAGTAGGTGATAACTATTTATGTCATTCAGTAGATATCCCATCATGGAAGCTTATAGACTTCTCATTCCCCAATTTCAAAGAGGAACCTATAAACCTATGACTTGCAAAATTTGTAGACGGGATTAATCGTCATAGTTCTATGAGTGGTATGTAAGTTCTATGAGTAATATGTATAGTTGTTGGCTTATTATAATAGTTTCTTACAACCTTACACTATTGTTGTGCATGTAGAAGTTCACAACATTAACTATGTTAATATCTGGTCCTAAGCAACCTGTGAATGACATTGACGTGTATTTGGCTCTTTTGATCGACGATCATAGGACATTGTGGGAAGTAGTAGTTGAAGCTTATGATGCATGCAAGAAAGAGACATTAAAAAAGTTACTAATTTCTATATCATTATAGCCACAAATGTACAGATTGAGTGGAGGTTCCATCTAACATGCCTCCATTCCTAAAGGGACTGTATAGACTAATAAGTGAAGATAAAAAATCAGCCCTGTAAAGATAGAGGCTAATGTGCTTGGCGATGACATAGTTGAGATTCTAGTAATGAAAGAGAACCTCTTAGCTATATGTAATGACACAACTAGAATACATGCACATCATCATTTATATTGGGTATGTCATGTAACTATTTTATTAAGATTCAGATTGACATTACTTTTTAGTAGGACATGATAAGTATTTGACATTAAATTTTTGCAAGTCTTTGCATGATAAATTGCAAAGATTAGAGGTCAAGGACATTTACAGATTCCTTGACCTAGCTGTCATCTTTGCACTAAAGGAGTATTTGCCCATAGACAAAAAAAATAGAAAATAGGATACCCACGTTCTTGCATTTGAGAAGGAGCGGGGCACTAGTTCCCCATAATAACAAGTATGTTATCACATATCTTACTAAATTTTGTCATTTAATAAACATGACTATCTATAAAAATTAAGTTTAGTAAATTTTATTTGAATGCTTGTGCACATAGGTCTCACTAGATGTTGCTAGCATTAGATGTGGATGGTGGGCATGCATTGTTTTTTTATTCTTGTAGAGCCATTAGTGGAAATAATCAACAAGCAAGTCTTTATTATTTCATTCATTATAGTATCTGGGCAGCTGATAACTATTCTATTATTGATATCTAATGCTTTTTACTTATATATGTGTAGTGCATGGTATAAATGGGCTAAGTTGGAAAATGTGAACCACCCAACAAAATGCTCTTGGAAAAGGGTCAATGTAAGATATATTAGTTCTTTAGTATAATTTTAACCTAAAGTTATAAATTAGACATGAAATTTGGAACTTTTCTATTGTTTGTGTTGTGTAGTGCCCTAAACAACAATTTGATTAGGAATGTAGGTATTTTGTTCTAATATATATGAGAACTCTCATTCGTGAAGGACTTACAATCTCATAGTCTACAAGGGTAAGACAATTTACTGATCATCATTCTCATAGTTTTCATCATTTCTTGAATGACCCTAAGATATGTCTCAACCGATTTAATACATGTTATCTTATGGGCTGGGAAGCAAGAGTTACTCCTAATTAGATCTAGATGACATCAGAATGGAATGGATTGAATATCTTTTGAATTTATTGAATGTGAATATTTTTATTAATGAAATACAAAACATAACTTCATTTATGTGGATGCCTTCTTATTTACTTTTGATTGAAGTCTATGTGCGCTTTCTTTATTTTAATGAGATGTGTATGGAGAAGTTCAATGTGGAATGTTGGAAGTGAATGTATATTGTAAAATGATTGTAGCCTACATATATGAAATGAATGTGTTCCTTTTGCCTTGTGATAGTGATTTTTTAATGTATTTTGGCTACAAGAAGAATGTACAAATAGAAACCAATAAAAAATATAGAAATTGTGCATGAAGTTCTACATACTATATAGGACATTTTTTTGGAAAACAAGGCTTAGAAGATGAGTATGTGGATAATTAAAATGGGGTTTAACTTGTACTTGCAGTAAGAGCGCCTCATGATTGAATATGGCATAGAAATTTTCATGGAGTTGCAGGGCAAAAAGAGAGAACCTTTCCCTCTATGTAAATCATTGGAAAATTTTCAAATATCCACCTAGCTTTCTAACATGGTGTAAGTAGCTCTTGTTTAGAAAGTTTTATGATTCAAGAAACATTTGGTGAAACCTCCCTAACATCAACATTTGTCAAAGCCACTCTTCTTATTCTAGTGTCCTTTTACTCCAAATGAAAGCTTAGACAACCGTGCTTTTAGATTTGTTGAAAGAAGGTCTTGAGATTTATATTGGGTGATTGATAGTGTGAGATCAACCCAGCCCATCGCATACCTTTCTTGTCTAAGATTAGCTTTATCATTTAGATAAGCTATTGTACAAGTGGGTCCCACATTAAGGGTGCCTTCTTGAGATCTTATATGCTGTTCTGGCATGTAGATCAATGAAAGGATTAACATGCATTAATATACATGTAAACCTAGATTTTCTATGATTGAAAGAGCTTATCGTTTGTGCTACATCTCAGTGGGTTATCCACCGTGAGTTGAGTTGACTAAACTCATATAACAAAATACATGCACTTGTTAAATGGGTCATGGATTATATGGTTGACCTGCATGAGTTGAGTTGACTCAACTCATATAAAAAACTACAATAATGAAAAGATCTAAACTCAACAACTCTAGAACTATGATACAATTCAACAACCAACTAAGCAAGGTTAGCTTTATTATTATTAAGTGAAGATTTTATATTTATTTAGGCTATGAGTTGGAACATTGGAAAAGAAGTTGGCCATTCATTTTGTTATGGAAGGTGACTTCTTTAAGAAGATCTAAGCTACTCATATCATTTAGCTTACCAAAACTAGGGAACCCATAAAATATAAATGCATTTAGATGATTTTAACTTGTTTTTTCATCTATGAAAAAAATAAAAAATCAGTGACTATGATTTCAAGTTGAAATTAAATAGACTATAAAAATCTAATGATCTTGAAATTTGGTATTCAGCCTATACAAGTGATTAAAAACAAGATGAATAGCATAGATCCTCCAAAAGAAGTCACACTCCATCACAAAATGGAGGGTTGATGCCTTTGCATGCCTCAGTGGGTCGACTCTGACCTTGACTCCTCATATAGAACATAATTTTCCTCGCTCTTGAGTTGAGGAAAGTCTTTTATTTTTTCAATTATGATAGTTGTACTATTATATACCTAACATAAAATTATAAAACTTGGTAAAATGAAGAAGATCAGTGAGTACACTAAGATGCTCATGACCGGTCCAAAAGGTCTAAATCATTTCTAAATCATGGTGATCATGTTTTACAAAACTAAGCCATTCATCATCTTTAGAATGTCTTAGATAGGTTACAAATCAAATTTCATAACTACTAAACTGTTTTAGCATATGTTTCTCTTGGTTAGAAATCAAGACCAGTCATTTATAAGGATACTTTCAAAGACACAAAACAAGTGGATAGGAAATACAATGATTTCATATGGATGATCTAATTTCTATGCTATGTATATGATAAACAACTAGATTTTTTAGAAAAATGCTCTAGGGGTAGGGTATACTCTTTAGACTATATTATTTGTTTGGTTTATATACAAATATTTCATCTAATATTACACAAATTAGGGATAGTTTGGATGGTTAGGTTATTCATTATACTTGCGAGCACACCTATCATGTGTTGTAGATAGACATTTTATGACCCATGAGTAAGAAATAAGTAGGGTAACTCATAACCCTTTGACCCGTGAGCCATGGTGTCTATCCCAGCTTGCCTGTTTGACAGCTCTATCTAAACCTTGCTTGTACTTTTGTTCACATGAACATCCATTGCAATTTGTCCTCTAAAAATGGATAATTTTTTTTTAGCCAGAGCTTTATCTAGGTTGTATACTTGTGATGGCGGAAGTGAACCATTGCTACAAGAAATGTGAATTCCAATTAAGGAACCATCATTTGTTTTACATGAGATGACAAATAAAAAAGAGGAGGTGAGGACATGTAATGCAACAGAAATACGAAACAACAAAATATAAGTGAAAGAGTAATATCTTATTCTTCAAACATGTCTAGAATCCACCAAATGAAACTATAATACACTTTCAATCTTTAGGAACAAACAAGGGAGATATTAATGTATTTCATCAAAAGATGATGATAACCATTCCTTTAGCTGTGCCATGTATTATATACCAAATCCCTAAGTTGCTAAAAGAAACAAGAAACAAATATAGTTGCTAAAGAAAAAACGTATAAATTGTGAAATGGAAAAGTAAATTGCAAAAGCAATAGCATTAGTAAGGAAAGTAATGTAAAACTCCCAAATTAAACTTCATCGTCATCATGAAAACCTTATCATGATTAGGGGTCTGCCACATGAATCTTGTTCCTCCATTCCCTTGTATCAAGTATCATGGCTTCATTTAGTCCCAAAGTTTTAAAACCTTTTCTCACCACTTCTATCCATGTTCTTTTATGCACTCCCTTGTCTCACCAATTTAAACTATATCATCTACAAATAACATACACCACAAAATCTACTCATGCAAATGTTTTGTTAACTCATACATAACCAATGTGAAAAGCTATGGGCTCAATGCCAATCCTTGGTGCAATCCTACAATGATAGGAAAATCACAGGTCTCTCCACTAGTGGTACTAGCATTTGTTACCACTCTCTCATACATATCTTTTATTATGTCTATATACTCACATAAAACCCCTATCTCACCCAGCACCAACTGTATTAAATCTTTAAAGACCCTATTATATGCTTTTTCTAAGTCACAAATACCAATGGAGGTCCTTCCTCCTCTCCTTATATTTCTCTATCAATTGTCTACGTAGACAGATAGCTTCCATGGTAGACCTCCCAAGCATGAAACCAAATTGGTATTCTGATATAATTATATTATGTTGTAGCCTCTTCTCAATTACTCTTTCAAAAAGTTTCAGTGTGGCTCATAAGTTTGATCCCCTAATAATTAATACCACCCTACATGTTTCATTTATTCTTATAAATTGATACAATAGAGCTCTTCCTCTATTCATATGGCATTTTCTTTGATTCTATATTCTTGTTAAATAATATTGTAAACCTAATTACTCTACTATCGCACATATGCTTCCAAATCTCTATTAGTATACCAACGGGCCCTAGGGCCTTTCCTGTTTTCATCTTTCTCAATGTCTCTTTCACTTCAGGTATTCTAATCCTACAATTATATCAATAATGTCCAATGTTACTTTGGTTTATAGAACATTCAATCCTCATATTCTCAGGACAATTGTCATTTAGCAATTTTTGAAAGTAACCTTCCCACCTTTGTTTGATCTTGTCATCTGTGATTAATAATCTTTGGTCATCACTTCTAATGTACTTAGCATGGTCTAAGTCCTTACCCTTCTATTCTCTTATATTTACAATCTTGAACACATATTTCTCACCTTCTCTTAATCCTAATCAATTATAGAAATCATCACATGCCTTGAGTTTGGCCTCACTTACTTTCCTCTTAGCAACCTTCTTAACATTCTTATACCTCTCAAAGTTTTCATTATTTCTAGTATTTTTCTATGCTATAAAACACACCCATTTTTCTTTAAAAGCTTTTTGTACCTTTTCACTCCACTAGCAATTCCTTTACTAATTGCCTTTTATCTTTAGATACTCCTAGGACATCTTTTACCACTTTCTTAATGGACTTAGTCATATTAATCCACATGGTGTTTACTTCTATTTCATTGTTCTAGTTTCCTTATACCATCAATTTGTTTATGTATGGGGTTATTCTTTGCCCCTTTTAAGTTTCACCACTTAGTTTTTGGATAACTATAAAGTTCATTTCCTTTCTTCCATCTTTTAATGTAGATATCCATAACCATTAACCTATATTATGAGGTTAGACTCTCATTGGGTATCACCATACAATTGTTACACATTGATCTTTCAGCATCCCTAAGTATAAAAATGTGTATTTGGCTTTTATAGAGTCCACTTTTAAAAGTTATTGATTGTTCTTCCCTCTTCTTAAAGAATGTGTTTGCCATGGCTAGGTTACATGCCAAAACAAAATTGTAGATAGCTTCCCCCATCTCATTTCATTCTCCAATACCATACCCTCAATGTACCTTATCATATCCTTCCATTTCTTTTCTTCAAGTCTGCTCCAATAAATACTCCTATTTGGTGGGAATTTTTTGCATGACTCCTTCCATATCTTTCTAGAACTGTCTCTTGATTCTATCTTATAAACCTACTTGCGATGTGTATACACTTATAACATTTATGATCATCTCTCATAGAACAAATATTATTATAACAATTCTATCATTAGTTCTTTTAATGTTTACAACTTTATCCTTTATTTCTTTATCCACCGCTATCCCTAGGCCATTTCTATTATTATCCTTTCATACATACCATAGCTTATACCATTGGTTTCTCTAGTTTTAGCCCCTTTTCACTTGGTTTCTTGGATATAAGTGATGATGATTCACGTACGTTTCTTCATATCTACTAACTTCAGACTCATACCTATCAATGTGCCTATATTCCATGTGGTGATACAAATATTATTCTCCTGAGTTAGCCTATTTACCCATGTACTTTTCAACCCCCATGTCATGATCCCATGCCTACTTTCCACTGCACCTGGGTACTAATTCAATTCGTTGCTTCCTAGGGAATGTTCTAGCAACCCTTTCCCAATTTTTACTACACACAAGAATAGATGTAAAGCATTTCTTCTAGGGGAATGCCTTAGCACTCCTTGCCCATTTTTCACTGCACATAGGAACTGATGTAGTACATTGCTTACTAGGGATCCCCTAGCTTGAGGCAATGTCAATGATAGATTCTTGTCATGTTAGGTTTGCCTCAAGTGAAGAAGTTGAAGGTGATTTTCATTATTTTCTCTTGTTACTTACAAATGAATATACATATGTATGTATATTTACACACACCCTCACATGCTACCCTTCTCCTTTTTTGGTCATAACTCATTGTATGTCAATCTCCCCACTTGAGAAAACAAAATCATAATAGAGTTAATTCTGTAGATTTTAACTCTTCAGGCATGATATTTTAAGAAATTAGAAACATTTAATGCGAAGAGATAGCCATATCCTTTGGAAGATTATCAACAACATAAGTATTGTTATAGATTTTCTACATAATCTAAAAAGGGCCAAACTTCATGTTCTTCAACTTATTATAGGTACCTGCAAGAAAACACTCCCAAAACACTTTTGGTTGCTTGTATTTGTTTGCATATTCCTTGTATTTGACATTAGACTCTTCAAGTTGTCTCCTAATATTGGCATATGTGGCTTGGATTTTATGGCTATATGTTTTGCTACAATGCTCATACCTAGAAGCTTCAACAAATTTATCCAAGTATAATGTAAGTTTTGATGCTTTCACATATATTATCTCTAGTAAAAAACATTTCATTGATTTGTTTACCATGTTATTGAATGAAACTCAACTTGAGCAACAATAAAGTCCTGCTACTTTGGTTTATCATCAACCAAGCACCTAATGATGTTTTCCAATGTCCTATCACAACCTTTGTTTGATTGTATTACAAAACTATATCAAATCTCCTTCATAATGTCTTACATAAGTGACTAGAGAACTTAGTATCATAATTTGAAGATAGTTATCCCTTGAATGTATATCCCTAAATATTTATATTTAAAATGGTATACTTTATTCCATGCAAGAAGACAATGAGTGCAACACAAGTGCATAATTTGTTTTTTAGGTAGGTTATCATATTACATGGTGTGACAAAGACTATTACTTTAGACCTCGATACTAAGTTCCTTAGTCACTTCTAAAGGACATTGTGGAGATTTGACATGTGTTTGCATTACATTAGTGCATATCATCTACAAATTGATGGTCAAATAGAAATCATGAATAGATAATGGAATACATCATCAGGCACTTGATTGGTATTAAACCTAAGTTGTCGGACTTTTCTCTTACTCATACTAAGCTTTCATTCAATAACATAATAAATAGATTTACAAGAAAATCTCCATTTTAAATTGTGTATGGCAAGGCATAAAAACATAGACTTGGAAAATTTCTCAAAGCTTCTAGATGTAAGCATTGTATAAAAACCAATACAAAATATCATAGTGAAAATATAGAACAACAAAATCCTATATGTGGAAAAAACTCTAATAAGTCTTGAATCCACAAGAATGAACAAAGATATTATTTATTTCTTCAAAAGATGACAAGAACCATCCTTTTTTCAAGGCCCTATGCTGCTAAAGGGAAATATAAAACAACCTAATTACCAAAGACAAAACATACAAACAATAAAATAGGAAAGTAAACTAGGAAAGATTTAGAATTAGTAAGGAAATTATGTAAACTCCTGAAACAAAACTTCACTTGGAAAAGATTTTATGGGCCCCTATGTAGTCAGGTGCATTATAGAGTTTGTAGCAACTCTTTTTTGCATCTCTCTCAATTGAATAGTTGAGATGAACAATTAATAAATTCGATTTGAGAAGTTAAATTAAGGGTAAGGAAGTCACTTGAAAAAGACTATTACATAGCATGTAATGGCAGTTAGTTTTGAGGACCTCTTAGTAATTAGTCCCTCCAACTTTATAATTGTTTTACATTTATTAATTCTTGATGATAAATCAAGAGATATTTACTACATGAGGGAATTTTGAGCAAAACTATTGAGTAAGATTATAAGCTTTTCTATATTATTCCTTATATCTTCAAGTACCAATTTCTATTTCTTAGATATCTTATATTTTCTCTTATTTGTAGTATTTTAGCTATGATTATAATTGTTTTTGGGGATATATAAAAGGAAGAAATTATAAATGAATACCAACTAGGTGACTATGTTTTCTATATATTAGAATACATACTTGAAGTGGAGAAGAAAGTTGGGGTTGCAGCATTTTGAACAATCACCCTCCACTTTTCACACTCTTTAAAGACCTAACACATCATTCATATATCTATCCACAGCCCCTAAACTTTACAATCGCACCACTATTGATATGTGCTCCAATATTACACCTAATTCCTCTCACACCCCTTAAAGACCAACCCCATCACACATATATCTACCCATAAAGACTTTGCATACTCACCATTGTTTATGTGAGTTCCAATAGCACACCTACTCTCTCTCTCTCTCTCTCTCTCTCTCTCTCTCTCTCTCTCTCTCTCTCTCTCTCTCTCTAAGACCATAGCTTTTTTTGACCCTATTATTCTAAGTGGAGGAAAATGTCAAGACAATAAGCCCAATCTCTCTCTCTCTCTCTCTCTCTCTCTCAAGTGCCAAGGCTGTAGCTTCTTTTGGCAGGAACTTATTGTTTCAAGTTGGTTTGGAAATGTTACTGCTTTGTTCATTGGTTTTGAGTGATTAGAAGATAAATGGAGGCACATTTGAGAACTTGACAGATTGTTCAATGGGTCATAGATTTATGGGTAAATGAGATACTATAACATCTAGACTTTTGAACTCGAACATTATATATTTATAGGTTGCACTCCTTTCAATGTTAGAATACTTTTACCTTCATTACCTTAACTAAAAACATCCTCATCAAAACTATCTCTTGCTTCAATGCTTTTTTGCCTCCTTTGATCTCAATTATAGAATTGGTGTTTTCATTGGATACCATTGAAGTTCCAAAGGGCACCGACTATTCTAAGAATTGAGTGACAAAGTTTACATGTTGGAAACTGTTTACTACTAGTACATGCACAAAACCATGTGTCTAGTGTGAGCATCAATTTACAAAATGGTGGAAGGACAATGAATTTTTTAATGTAAGAACTATGAATTAGAGAAGGAGAGAATGTATTTGTTCAAAATAAGGTATGCATTCTTTGGGAAGGATTTTGGTTATCGCCCTTACTAACCAAAATGAAACATGTGATTCTCTTAAGATCTTTAAAATATAATAAACCCCCTTTTACATTAAAAATGAATTGTTAGTCATAGAAATTAATATATTGCATGCCCTAGTTACTATCTCATTCAAATCATATCCTTTATTTGAACAAATCATTTACATAAGAAAAAGAAAAGAAAAAGAAAAGCAATAAATGAGATTGAATCACCAAACCATTTTTAGCTTGTTATTTGGAGAAGGTCTTGTTAGTTCATTCTAAGAAACACAAAAATAATCATACAATTTTGAAAGAGGCCTAAAAGTCACACCAACTTTTTGAATAATCTTGTCTCTCTCCCTCCCTCTCTCTCTGCTGAAACCCTGTCTCTTCAATGCACCCAGCTACCCGTCTCTATATCTTTTTGAGCTACAAAATTGGTTCACCATCCAACAAACATAATGGAACCATGTCCACATAAGATGATTTCATAGTTTCGATAAAGATCAATCTTTATGTGACGACCTGGGTTTTATATGATGCAAATTTGATAAAAAGGCAAGATCTCTTGTTTTATAAATATGAAATGCATGAAAATCTTTTTGTTTTGGAAAACAATCTTTCATATAAAACCTCGAGTGTCAAAACACATTTTCAAATTATCTAGCCATGTCATAGTTTTAAATTAACTCTATTCACAAGAAAGTGTTAGTCATAGCCTCAGCTATTGAGAGTAACTACAATCAAGTAACATTGAAAGATAAGGTAGGGGTTTACTTGCACTTAATCTATGCATAATGTATATGCAATTGTTAGCAAAACATATCTATGCATAATGTATATGCAATTGTTTGCAAAACATATCTATGCATAATGTATTTGTCATAAGCATGCTGAATTCATTTATAAAACTAAGTCATGCTAAACAAGTCATATAACTTATACTTAAAACGTGCATTCAAAATAATCATGGGCTCCTTTTAAAAGTCTAGTAGTGATAGAGCACCTACCTGGCTAGGTCACGCTAATCCCCTTGTCCTCGTATGCTCCTGAACATGGTTTAGGGGAACAAGGTTAGTTTGGCCTATTTTTATAGGTTTTAGAGTGGTTAATCTTACTACTTAGGCATTAAGGGTTCATCCCCATGCCTATGGCTATCCTAAGGTCCTAATTGGGCCTTGGTATCGTCAGGTTTCCAAAGGTTTAGTAGCCCCGCGTCACTATCATAGTCTAAGGGTCGTGCCTACCTTAGAATGGGCCTTGATCAGGTATTTTATAGTTTGGGTGTGTCCATGTCATCGACACAGACACAACGCCTTTCGCGGCACCTCAATTAGAGCCTTAGATTTCAAGTTATAGCCTTTTTAGTGCTGAGTGTACTTAGAGGGTCAAACAAAATGAGGTGGAAGCCTGGGACGCTAACGCGTCCGGCGTTAATGGCATGCGCCTTAGCAGGCACGTCTGCAAATGCTCCTGGCTTCCGCTCATCGTTCTCAGTTGCGGCCGCGTCCACAGATGCACCCATCCGGTTTTCTCAACGCACAAGGTGCGTTTCGGTTTGACGGAGACCCGGGCATTCGAGGGACGCCCTGTTCAACCCTGTTGAACTAGTGCGCCCCAGGGACCATCCCTGGGTCCTGTTTGGCTCTCTAGAGCTCTATTTTACATTATTTTTCATGGAAAAACTTGGGGAAACTTAACCTAGGACTAAGGGGGAGACGGGTTTGGAGGGGTTTTGGGCATACCTGGTTCGTGGCTGGGTTTTTCTCCACGTTTTCTCCTCTTGGTTGCTTCTCCACGATAAATTTTTCCCAAGCTTTTGGGCTGCCATTAGAAGCGCCCAAGAGCTCTATTTATAGAGCTATAAGAGGGTTCTGGAGGGGCTCAATGGCGGTGGAGAAACCTCCAAAATGGTGGTGGTTTCTCCTCCAAACACCGCCATTCTAAAACCCTCTAGGAGGTTGAAGAAGAGGGGTGCCCATATCAAAACGAGCCCCTGTGTTTCTCAAGCTAAATCCGTTTTTTTAATGAAAATTACATTTTTGCCCTTGAACTTCAAAGGGCCATAACTTGCTCATTTTAACTCTGTTTTGGGTGATTTTGGTCTTGTTGGATTCCTTTCTCTAAGACGCACCTAATGGTATCATTCTTAGGACCAAATTTCTGGGTTCAGTCAGGGTGAATAGTGAAATGACCAAAATACCCTTATCTCCAAAAAGTGAACTTTTCATTGCTAACTTAGGATTTCAATGTTACAAAATTGGAGTCATTAATTTCTTACCCCCTTAGGGGAATTTTGCCCCCGAAATTCTACTATATATATAGTCAAAAGTTCTCGGGGTACTTTTCTCGCATTTCTGACTCCGGTTCCCAAGTCTCTTCTTCCATGTGTGCATTTCTCCACAAAACTTTGACTAAGTGTATGTCCTTATTCCGCAACTTCTTACTCTTACTTTCCAGGATTTCAACTGGTCTCGTCTTTAGCTTGAGATCCTCCGTCAACTCTATGGGTACTTGGTTGATGACATGAGTAGGGTCAGGCACGTACCTCCTTAGCATAGATATATGGAATACGTTATGCACTTCAGATAGCTGAGGGGGTAGTGCGATCCTGTAGGCCACTTTTCCCACTTTCTCTAGGATTTCAAAAGGTCCTATGTAATGCGCACTAAGCTTGCCTTTGATACCGAACTGCATAACTCCTTTAGTGGGAGATATCTTCAGGAAAATGTGCTCTCCTATGTCAAATTCTAATGGTCTCCTCCCTTGATCAGCATAGCTCTTTTGCCGGCTTTGAGCTGTGAGGAGGTGTCTTCTTATGAGTTTGACCTTCTCGGCGCATTGCTCCACCAGCTCGGACTGGAGCACCCTAGACTCTCCAACTTCACTCCAACTGGTGGGTGATCGACAGGGTCTCCCATAGAGCGCCTCGTATGGAGCCATGCCAATGCTGAACTGAAAGCTGTTGTTGTACGTGAACTCTACTAGCTGTAGGTTTTCATCCCAGCTCTGCTTCCAATCGAGGGCACAGGTTCGCAACATATCTTCAACTATCTGGATCGTGCACTCTGACTGTCCATCGGTCTGTGGATGGAAGGCTGTGTTATAATTCAAGGAAGATCCTAAGGATTTTTGGACGAACTTCCAGAGTTGCGAAGTAAAGCAGCTATCCCTATCTGAAGTGATACTAAGGGGTATGCCATGTAAACTTACTATCTCTTTGATGTATAGCTGAGATAAGTTGCCGGTGGATTGGGTATGGCATATAGGAAGGAAATGGGCTGTCTTAGTCAAACTATCAACAATTACCCAGATCATGTCATGACCCTTAGAGGTCTTGGGTAACCTTACGATGAAGTCCATGGTAATATGGTCCCATTTCCATTCAGGTAACTCAAGGGGTTGTAACAATCCCGCAGGTCTTTGATGTTCAGCCCTTACTTGTTGACATGTTAGACACTTTGCCACAAATTCCCCTATATCTCTTTTCATACCATCCCACCAATATTGTCTCTTTAAGTCTTGATACATCTTAGTTCCTCCCGGGTGTATAGTATACTTAGACCGATGAGCCTCTTTTAAGATTTCTTGTGTCACGACCCGGGTTTTCCCATGCATTTTTAAATGTAAGATCTAAATTCCTAAGGCAGGATGCATCCCTATTTGAAAACCATTTTATAAAAACCATGCAATCAGAAATCATAAATGTTTTTCCCCAGGTCTATCCAGTCACAACACACAGCCCAACTATAAATAAATACATGTCCAAAGGGTTGAGAATTTACTTACATGTATAATTGTCTCCTTTTTAATTCACTTGCTCGTAGCACTAATATCTCCTGAGGCGTCTTCTATTTGTGAGTGGAACTATCCTGAAAAATGTTAAGGATAGGGTGAGTATATACTATACTCAGTAGGAGTCTATCACTACTAGTTTTACAATGCATGCTATATTTAAAATCATATGCTCTTTAAAACATGTGCATGTTCAATCAATCATGTTCAATATCGATATTAAAAACCACTGTCAAATCGGAATACTGACGACTAAAGAATCGCATAATCCAAGTCAAAAGTATCATATATATATCATAAACATAATGATATGCATAAGATGCTCAACTAAATCCAACTCATGGATATCTGGTATGGTATGGTCGACCAACCTCATGTCATGCCATATGCAATGCAAGTAAATCCGCGAAACCATAGGGCCCAACTATGCCCACGACCTTGCCGCTGTGTGCTCCCTGGGTACCTGAGGACACAGGGTCATATGCCTCCACGGGACATGACACTTCGACCCAGTGCCGTGACACCAGTGGTAGCCCCCTGTACCACATGCAATAGAAGCAAGGACATCCCCTTTTTGGGCGTGTTACCCATCCACCTAATAGTGGTAGAGGCTGGAGGCCAACCCAAACCTCTTGGCATAGCGCCCATGAGCTTACCAGCCCAAATCATATATGATCAAACAAGCAAAAATCTCTTTTTCAAAACCTGTCCCCTTTGGGTCCCTCACAACTGCCTGGCCCTCATAACTGCCTACCTAGCGTCTTTTGGGCACTCCAGCGTCTTTTGGTAACCCTCAAGGACATGCAATTTTTCAAGAACTCAATGCTCACAAATCATGCAATATATGCAATTGTTTGCAAAACATGTCTATACATAATGTATTTAATCATATGCATGCATAAATAAGTCATGCTAAATAAGTTCTATAATTTATACTTAAAACATGCATTCAAAACAATCATGGCTCTTTTTTAAAAGTCTAGTAGCAATAGAGCACCTACCTCAAAGTCTCCTGGAGTAGCGTCCTTTATCACTCAACCCATCCCTGGGTCTCATTTATAAACTCCTGGGTATGAATGGATACAAGGAGTCCTTATTAATTTCAATCCATTTAGACATTAGATCGCTAGATCTGCCTTTTAGGGTCTATGGTCCTTGCCTAATTCATTGTCAGGCTAGATCCTATGATATGGATCTACTATAAAATAGTTAAATTCTATAACTTGTCCTCTGATCCTAATTTTAAAGTCTCATTGGGTCCGCATGTCCTAGTTCCCAGGACACCCATGCATCTTGGTTGAACCGCGACCGCCTTACGTGTGTGCGCACCAAAAGGCCGTGCTAGGGACCGCGTTTTGCACACGCATATGCATGCTCAAGTGACGGTCTATGACATGCATCATCGCACAGACGCACCTTGTAGCATGGCATGTCTCAGCTCCCAGGGCACCCTGTGCATTCTAGTCGAGCCAGGACCTGTGCCCTATGTCACGCACGCACCCGAAGGCCGTACTTGGGACAGCGTACGCACTGTCGTACTCCTGGAACCTGTGCCAGGGACCCAGTCCCAAGCGCAGGTGGAGCATGGCGTCCCTGGGATGCCTGGTTCGTGCGAGGCCGGCTGGAACTGGTCCTCATCTTCTCTGGTTGGAAAAACTAGCTGGGAAGGGACCAGATCCGGCATGGATTTGGCCTGGGGTAAGCAAGACGGAGAGGAGAAGGAGGAACAGCTTACCTGGGCAGCCATGGAGATGCCTTGTTTCCCGGTGGTGCATTTCCCTCTGCCGAAAACCTTTGTCGTTAGAACCCACGAAGGGGAAAACCCCAATGCCAGACCAGAAGAAGAGGAGAGAGGGGAATGGGGAGAATGGCCGGCCCGACTAGGGCCTAGCCGTTGCTGGAAACATGCAGAGAGATGGGTTTGTGACGGGTTTTCAGTTTTTGCCGGAAACCCCAGTCCCAAAATCGCCGGAAAACGTGTTTTTGGAGAGGGGGAGATGGGGCTTTTTATAGCCCTGCTATGGCGGTGCTGCCATTGGCGGTGGCAGATTTCTGGAAAAATCGTGAAAGAGGGTTTCTGGAGAGATCTGGAGGTGGAAGACGACAACGGGTTCCGTTATCAAAATGGCCCCTTGTGTTTTTCGTCTTTTTCGTTTTTCTGTTTAAATTACAGATATGCTCTTGATCTTTAAATGTCCGTAACTTTTTCATACGAACTCCGTTTTCGGCGTTCTTTGAGGCGTTGGATTCCATTTTTTAAGTATAATCTAATGTGTAACAGCTCAAGGGCCCACACCCTGTAACAATATTGTCTGTTCCGGAGTGCCCATACACCCCGCATGATTTTATTCTTCCCCAGTTGCCCAGGGAAAAGGCCTCGTTGCAAGGGAAGTCCTCATCACTCTTATCAAGAGCCTAGTAACTTTCCCCCTAGCGATGTGGGACTAACTCTCAGTCTCTCACCTTGCCTAGAAGCCTGCCAGTCCTCTTGGCCCACCCTCATCGGCCAAGGCTTCACATAATGGTACCAAGTTTCCTCACAAATTTCTTCATTTACTATTTTAAATAAAGTCAAACATTCAACACAGTTCATTTCCCATAGAATGTCCAATTTTTGTTAAAAATAGCATAAATTGCTTGGGCATTACATTATTACCCCCTTAAAAGAATTTCGTCCTCGAAATTCCATAAATTATCATCTTCAAGGTATTTTGTCTCTTAGATAAATTCTTGGTGAATGCATTCTCCCCTTAGGAATCAAATCTAGGCTCAACCTCAATTTATCATTTTTATTATTCCTTCTATAAGGCCTTACCTTTAAGAGCCACTTTCGCTGCGTACTCTGATGCATACTCTCATACGTGCCAGTGTAACAATACTAGTTTCTAGTGGCAATTCATCTATCTCGAAGTCCTTGGATGCCTATACTTTTCTCATCGTGTATAGGATAGTCTCCTCGTAGGATCATGCTTCTTTATTCATGTATAAATTACTCCATACTTCTTTCAAGATCATATTATCTTATTTCTCATAGTCCTTTTTGAATATCATAGGATGATCCCTTTTTCTTCCTGTCTTTCATCTAGTGATCTCTTCATCATCCATATCTCCTTCTAATGGTTGGTTACATGTCATTAGTAAGAGTCCAAAAATTACCTTCTTTCTATTGTGTCTAACTTTGCTTCTTATCTTTTACCTGGTCAGCTTAGTTAGAGGTAAAGTAATTTGTGAAAAACCCTCGATGAATCTCTTGTAATATCTGGCAAGTCCTAAGAAGCTTCTTATTTCTGTGGCTGTCTTAGGTCTTTCCCATTTCTGTACTGATTCAACCTTAGCGGGGTCGACTGCTATGCCATCTTAAGAAATAATGTGTCCTAAGAAATTAACCTTTTCCAGCCAAAACTCACACTTACTGAATTTTGCATATAAATTGTGTGCTCGTAGGGTGCTTAATGTTATCCTTAGATGTTCCTTATGGTCTTTAGGAGTTTCTGAATATATCAAGATATCATCCACAAACACTATGATGAATTTATCTAAGTACTCCTTAAACACCCTATTCATGAGGTCCATAAACGAGGCTGGAGCATTAGTTAAACCAAAGGACATCACTCTAAATTCATAATGGTCGTATCGAGTCTTGAAGGCTGTCTTGGGAATATCTTCTTCTCTAACTCGAAGTTGATGGTATCCGGATCGTAGATCAATCTTAGAGAAGACTCTGGCTGACTGAAGTTGATCAAAAAGATCATCAATTCGGGGAAGGGGGTACTTATTCTTAATGGTGACCCTATTTAGCATCCGATAGTCTACACAATCTCATGGAGCCATCCTTCTTCTTAACAAAAAGGACTGGAGCTCCCCACGGAGATACGCTAGGTCGTATGAACCCTTTGTCAAGTAGTTCCTGTAACTAGGTCTTCACTTCTTTTAGTTCTGCAAGAACCATTCGGTAAGGAGCTTTGGAAATGGGGGAAGTACCGGGTATGAGGTGAATGATAAACTCAATTTCTCTTGGTGGAGGGAGACCTAGTAAGTCCTCAGGGAATACGCCAGGAAATTCTTGGACTACCTCAACATCCTCTAGCTTTGGTTGGGGACTCTCGACAGATTCAATCTTGGCTAAGAAGAAAGGGCATCCCTGAGCAATGTGCTTAACTGCTTTCATGGCAGAAATAACACACGCTCCAGAATAATCCTTTCTTCCTTGGAGGGTGAAAGTGTCTCCATTAGGTAGGGTAAAAGTGACACATTTCTGGCTTGATGAAAGGCTAGCCAGTCCATACCTAGGATGATGTCGAAGTCATTCATATCTAAGTGAATAAGATTGACATGTAGCAAATGATCCTTGATCAAAATGGGGACATCCTGGAGATAAGAATAGGTGGGAAGTGCCTGGCCTACAGGAGTCATGACTTCTAAAGTGAAGTCCAGGTCCTGTGGTATAATGTCCAAGGATGATGCAAACTCCCGGGATATGAAAGAATGAGTGGAGCCTGTATCAAATAGAACTTTAGCAGGTGTATCATAGATAGAAAGAATACCTACAACTACTGCATTTGAAGCCTGGGCTTGACTGGAAGTGAGGGCAAAGACACGTCCTTGGCTTTTTGGAACTTGGTCTCCTTTACGCTCTTCAACTTTCTTTTTAGGACAATTACTAGCAAAATGTCGTAATTCTCCACAACTATAACAAGTGATGTTGAAAGTGGGACATGTTTTGCCTGAATGATTTCTGTTACACCTAGGGCATGTCTTCTAGTCTGGCCTTTTTCCTTTGTTTTCAAACAGCTTCTTGAAAGGTGGCCTGCGTCTAGATGACTGAAATGGTCTCTTTCCTTTATTTCTCATGGTGTTGATGTTCTTAGTTTCCTTCATTGCCTGATTCCTTTGATAATCTTTTTCGTATAGGGAGGCCATATCTATTGCTTTGGCTACGGTGGAAGGTTGGAAACCTAGAACTCTGCTCCTGAGTCCTGGGTTGAGCCCATCTACAAATCTTTCTGCCGCATCTTCCTCATCAGCACAAGCATGTGGTGCAAATCTTCAGAGGCTGATGAATCTATTTTCATACTGTTGGACAGTCATATTTCCTTGTTCTAAGTCCATAAATTCCTTTTCCTTCTATTTTCTTACGTGTTTAGGATAATATTTGTCATTAAAGACCTTTTTAAACTCTTCCCATCCTATTGTTTCTTGCTGGTCAAAATAAGTTCTTTCTGCTGTTTCCCACCAAAAGGTAGCCTCTCCCCTAAACACAAATGTGGCCATGGGTACTTTTCTTTCTTCAGCTATGTTCATGGCTTTAAATATCTTTTCAATATCAATTAACCATTTTTCAGCTATAGATGCTTCATCTTCTCCTATGAATGAGGGAGTTAATTTCTGAAATCTTTCTAACTGAACCTCAGTCCTATTTATTACTTTATCAGGGGAAGGATCTCGGGTGGTAGGGGTTTGGCTTTGACTATTCATGTATTGTCCCATATGCTGTAGGAATTGTTGGAACAATTCAGCCGTCCCATTGCCCGACCCAGTGGAGTCCACTGGTGGGGCTTCAAGTCTTGGAACATTGCTTCCTTTCTTCTTAGGCATCTGTAATCACAAGGTAGTTTACCAGACCTTAGTATGTGTTATCCTATTACCCCTTACCCTTTAATGGATGAAACTTGATTATAAGTTATTCTCCTCATAACTGGGCTGTGAGTAATGTCAAACCGTGCTCTGATACCAACTATGACGACCTGGGTTTTATATGTTGCAAATTTGATAAAAAGGCGAGATCTCTTATTTTATAAATATGAAATGCATGAAAATATTTTTGTTTTGGAAAACAATCTTTCGTATAAAACCTCGAGTGTCAAAACACATTTTCAAATTATCTAGCCATGGCATAGTTTTAAATTGACTCTATTCCCAAGAAAGTGTTAGTCACAGCCTCAGCTATTGAGAGTAACTACAATCAAGTAGCATTGAAAGATAAGGTAGGGGTTTACTTACTTGCACTTAATCTGGGTGTCTTTTGTCACAGGCGTACTCTGTCCTTAAGTGTTTACTTTGTATCTGAAAAATGTTGAGGATTGGGTGAGTATATACTATACTCAGTAGGAGTCCATCACTACTAGTTTTACAATGCATGCTATGTTTAAAATCATATGCTCTTTCAAAACATGTGCATGTTTGAACACTCATGTTCAATATCGGGATTAAAAACCATTGTCGAATTAGAATACTAACGACTTAAAGAATCACATAATCCAAATCAAAAGTATCATATATATCATAACATAATGATATGCATAAGATGCTCCACTGAATCCAACTCATGGATATATGGTATGGTCGACCAACCTCATGTCATGCCATATGCAATGCAAGTAAATCCTCAAACCATAGGGCCTAACTATGCCCACGACCTCGCCGCCGTGTGGTCCCCGGGTACCTAAGGACATAACGTCATAGCCTCCACGGGGCATATGACACATCGACCCAATGCCGTGACACCAGTGGTAGCCCCCTATACCACATGCAGTCGACGTAGGGACATTGCCCTTTTTGGGCGTGGTACCCATTCCACCTAATAGTGGTAGAGGCTGGAGGCCAACCCAGACCTCTCGGCATAGCACCCACTAGCTTATTAGCCCAAATCATATAAGATCAAACAAGCGAAAACCTCTTTTTCAAAACCTGTCCTCTTTGGGTCCCTCACAACTGCCTACCCAGTGTCTTTTGGGCACTCCAGTGTCTTTTGGGTACTCTAGCGTCTTTTGGTAACCCTAAAGGACATGTAATTTTTCAAAAACTCAATGCTCACAAATCATACAATATATGCAATTGTTTGCAAAACATATCTATGCATAATGTATATGCAATTGTTTGCAAAACATATCTATGTATAATGTATTTGTCATAAGCATGCTGAATTCATTTATAAAACTAAGTCATGCTAAATAAGTCATATAACTTACACTTAAAACGTGCATTCAAAACAATCATGGGCTCTTTTTAAAAGTCTAGTAGCAATAGAGCACCTACCTGACTAGGTCGCACTAATCCCCTTGTCCTCGTATGCTCCTGAACATGGTTTAGGGGAACAAGGTTAGTTTGGCCTATTTTTATAGGTTTTAGAGTGGTTGATCTTACTACTTAGGCATTAAGGGTTCATCCCCATGCCTATGGGTGTCCTAAGGTCCTAATTGGGCCTTAGTATCATTAGGTTTCCAAAGGTTTAGTGGCCCTGCGCCACTATCATAGTCTAAGGGTCGTGCTTACCTTAGATTGGGCCTTCATTAGGTATTTTATAGTTTGGGTGTGTCCGTGTCGTCGACACAGATACAACGCCTTTTGCGGCGCCTCAATCGGAGCCTTAGATCTCAAGTTATAGCCTTTTTAGTGCCGAGTGTACTTAGAGGGTCAAACGAAATGAGGTGGAAGCCTAGGATGCTAACGCGTCCTGCGTCAGTGGCATGCGCCTCAGTGGGCACGTTTGCAGACGCTCCTGGCTTCCGCCCGTTGTTCTCAGTTGCAAGCACGTCTACGGATGCGCCCGTTCGATTTTCTCAACGCACAAGGTGCGTTTCGGTATGACGGAGACCCGGGCATTCGAGGGATGCCCTGGTTTAACCCTGTTGAACCAGTGCGCCCCAGGGACCGTCCCTGGGTCCTATTTGGCTCTCTAGAGCTCCGTTTTACATGATTTTTCATGGAAAAAGTTGGGGAAACTTAGCCTAGGACTAAGGGGGAGATGGGTTTGGAGGGGTTTTGGGCATAGCTGGTTCATGGCCGGGTTTTTCTCCACGTTTTCTCCTCTTGGTTGCTTCTCCACGACGGGTTTTTCCTAAGCTTTTAGGCTGCCATTAGAGGCGCCCAAGAGCCCTATTTATAGAGTTATAAGAGGGTTCTGGAGTGGGTTCTCACCGCCATTGAATGGTGGTGGAGAAACCTTCAGAATGGTGGTGGTTTCTCCTCCAAACACTGCCGTTCTAGAACCCTCTAGGAGGTTGAAGAAGAGGGGTGCCCGTATCAAAATAGGCCCCTGTGTTTCTCAGGCTATATCCGTTTTTTAATAAAAATTACATTTTGCCCCTGAACTTCAAAGGGCCATAACTTGCTCATTTTAACTCCGTTTTGGGTAATTTTGGTCTTGTTGGATTCCTTTTTCCAAGACACACCTAATGGTACCTTTCTCAAGACCAAATTTCTGGGTTCAGTCAGGGTGAATAGTGAAATGACCAAAATACCCTTATCTCCAAAAAGTGAACTTTTCATTGCTAACTTGGGATCTCAATGTTACAAAATTGGAGTCATTACACTTTAAAACTTATTGAGGTTTTGATTTGCAAAGGGATCTTTTCGGCAATCATGGAATCTTGTTGAAAACATTGAAATTGCAAATGGGGAAGTGAGAAAGTTCATGGAGAAAACTAAGGTTTTGGAAAGGTGCTTGCTTTATCCACTTCTCCATATATCTTTTTGGATTTTTAATTGAATTTTTCCTCAAACAGTTTTGGGCTTAGGGAAAGAAAGGATTTTTCCTATAGAAATTGTTTGAGGAGATGAAAAAGCTATTATTTTACTTCAAAGTCTAAATTTTTCAAAAGGAAGAAGAGAAGATGATAGAGGTAAATAGGTACATGCTAAATATTGGAGGAGGAAGATGGAAAGAGAATTAAAGCCATGAGACAGAAGAAAATAGACTAGGTTATTGAGATATTTTGTCAGCTAAAGAATTATAAATAGTGCATACTACACATGGGAAAAATATAGAAGGAATCAAGTGAAGATTTGTATCTATGAAGCTTGATTCATATGTGTACCAATTCCTCTAACTAAAAGTCAAAGAGAGATAAATACTAATAAAAATCACTTAAAAA
Organism: Warburgia ugandensis; assembly: GCA_035236585.1. Taxonomy (NCBI): domain Eukaryota; kingdom Viridiplantae; phylum Streptophyta; class Magnoliopsida; order Canellales; family Canellaceae; genus Warburgia; species Warburgia ugandensis. The sequence goes on from CP141128.1 coordinate 44,888,802, forward strand.
TTGACTTCTATAGAGCCGACTTTGAAAGTCTATGAATTTTGAAGTTGTTGAGTTAAATGACTTGAAAAGTTCCATTAATTTTGAAGTCATTTAGCATTAAATGACTTAAAAAATGACTAAAATTTGAAGTTGTTTAGACTAACCTACTTCAAAAGTGCCAATCTTTTGAAGTCATTTAGGGCTAAATGACTTCAAAATTCATGTACTTTTGAAGTCACTTATGTACAAACAACTTCAAAAGTTCCACTCTTTTGAAGTCTTTAGTCTAAAAAAATTCAAAAGTAATTGAATTTTGAAGTCTTTTATACCTAAATGACTTGAAAAATAGGCACTTTTGAAGTTGTTTAAGGTAAACGACTTCCAAAGTACCTTTTTTTTGTCACTTTTAACATTTTGACCACTAACACCTGTATAAATATAACACCTCCTGTAACATTCAATATCACTATGACCTCTTACATATAACACATTTCGTACAATATTTATACACATGAAAAACAAATACACATTCACATCCACATAGAGTATAAACCATTCAAATTTATCACTATCCATCTACATCTATCTTAAAAACACTGGATAAAAGAAACTACAACACATGCATTCACTGCAAAATCCACATTTACTTCAACATTTGGGTACAAAACATCCAAATTCATCATTATCAATCCACATCTATCTTGAAAATACTTCATAAAAGTAACCACTACACATGCAATCACTACAAGCTCCAATTTTACTTCATCCATACTCATTTACTCTCACACTCTCCACTTGTTCATCACTTAAATATATATATGTATATATATATATATATATATTCCAAAGAAAATAATGGAAAATAAAAGAATACACACAAGTGATTGAAAAAAATACTTGTTTATATATTTTACACATGTAGTTACTCCAAGTGTTCTAATTGAAACTCAATACATACTCAGCCCATTCGCTTCATACTTTGTTCAGGTTTACTTTACAGTAACTCTTCTTGTTTACCTACTGAGAAAGTACAATAACCTAAACAACAATATATTTATTTCAGGTCACATTCATTTAGCTGGATCCATAAAAAACTATGGAAAGTAAAAAGTGTCTCACCTTTCTTAATTGGGAGGCAATAATACTATCAAATATTAAAGTCCTCATGTATCTCAACACATAGTACCTGCACTCCTAATCAAACTGTTGTTTAGGGCAATGTGTAAGAAGGACAACAAAAAAATTCATAAATATAATTTTTAATATTATAAGTTTTATTAATGGTAACAAAGAGTAATTAGTTGTTTTCTATACTTTAACATTCTTCCACATGAGTTTCAGTAGTTGTACAATCTCGGTTATATTAGCCCAATCATATCATAATTTATATATTTAAATTTCAACTGCATTATAGACGAATAAAAAATTATTTATGTACTCATAACACATGAAAAGAATAAAAGCCTACTTATTTATAGTTTCTATGAGGGTGGGATGGATGTGTAATCCACAAGAATAAAAAAAGAAAGCTTGCCCACTGTGCACATCCAAAATGACTAGCATCCAATGAGCCTTATATAAACATTCATATGAATTTTAATTAAATTTGATAATCCCTAGGTATAGAATAAGATGGCAAGAAAATAAGAAAATTACCCGCTATTGTAGGTAATCATTAAGCCATGTATCTTAGAGCACTAGAAGAAGCTTTGTAAAATATCATTAACACCCCTCTTTATTGGCCATTGCTCTACCACTCCACAAATGATGTCAAGCTCAAGGAATTGATAAAATGCACCCTCACCCTCAAAAAGGCTAGTTGCATCATTCATGAAGCTAGATAAAAGAAATAATTATTATGTATGTAATGAAAATATAACATGTAATGTCAAATATTTTATAAGTGAATAGGTGCATGTACCCCATGTAGGTGACAATGTGAGGGTGCTCAAGTTGTTCTCATAGGCAAACTCATAATAGGTCATCTATTGTAAGTGACACTTCATGTGACGACCCGGGTTTTCTCATGCATTTTAAAATGAAAAATCTAAGTTCCTAAGGCGGGATCCCTATTTGAAAAACAATGCAATGCAACAAAAAAATCTTTTATTTGAAATTCAATTTGAAAACCACGAGTGTCATTTGCTTTCACAACAACCAAAGTAGTCTTTGAAAAACTTCAGAAATCATAAATGTTTTCCCCAGGTCTATCCAGTCGCAACACAGAGCCCAACTATAAATAAATGCCAATACATTTCCAAAGGGTTGAGAGTTTACTTACATGTATAATTGTCTCCTATTTGATTCAGTTGCTCGTAGCACTAATATCTCCTGAGACGTCTTCTATTTGTGAGTGGAACTATCCTGAAAAATGTTAAGGATAGGGTGAGTATATACTATACTCAGTAGGAGTCTATCACTACTAGTTTTGCAATGCATGCTATGTTTAAAATCATTCGAATCGGAATACTGACGACTAAAGAATCGCATAATCCAAGTTGAAAGTATCATATATATATCATAAACATAATGATATGCATAAGATGCTTCATTGAATCCAACTCATGGATATCTAGTATGGTATGGTCGACCAACGTCATATCATGCCATATGCAATGCAAATAAGTCCACGAAACCATAGGGTCCAACTATGCCCACGACCTCCCCGCTGTGTGGTCCCCTGGTACCTGAGGACACTCGGTCATAGTCTCAACAGGGCCTATGACACGTCGACCTAGTGCCGTGACACTAGTGGTAGCCCCCTGTATCATATGCAGTCGACGTAGGGACGTTGCCCATTTTGGGTGTGGTACCCATCCACCTAATAGTGGTAGAGGCTGAAGGCCAACCCAAACCTCTCGGCATAGTGCCCATGAGCTTATCGGCCCAAATCATATCAGATCAAACAAGCAAAAGCCTCTTTTTCAAAACCTGTTCTCTTTGGGTCCCTCACAACTGCTTACCCAGCGTCTTTTGGGCACTCCAACGTCTTTTGGTAACCCTCAAGGACATGCAATCTTTCAAAAACTCAATGCTCACAAATCATACAATGTATGTAATTGTTTGCAAAGCATATCTATGCATAATGTATATGCAATTATTTGCAAAACATATCTATGCATAAAGCATTTACCATATGTATGCTGAATTAAGTCATGCTAAACAAGTCATATACTTAAAACATGTATTCTCAAAACAATCATGGCTCTTTTAAAAAAGTCTAGTGGCGATAGAGCACCTACCTCAAAGACTCTTGGAGTCGCATCCTTTATCACTCAACCCGTCCCTGGGTCTCATTTATAAACTCCTGAGTATGAATGGTTACAAGGAGTCCTTATTAATTTTAATCTATTTAGACATTAGACTGCTAAATCTGTTGTTTAGGGTCAATGGTCCTTGCCTAATTCATTGTCAGGCTAGATCCTATGGTGTGGATCTACTTTCCAATAGTTAGACTCTGTAATTTATCCTCTAATCCTAATTTTTAAAGTCTCATTGGGTCTGTGTGTCCCAGTTCCCAGAACACTCATGCATCCTGGTTGGACCGCAACCGCCTCACGTGCGTGCGTGCCTAAAGGCCGTACCAGGGATCGCGTTTTGCATGCACACATGCATGCTCAAGTGACGCGCTATGACGTGCATGATCACATGGACGCACCTTGTAGCATGGCGCATCTCAGCTCCCAGGGCACCCCGTGCATCCTGGCCGAGCTAGGACCTGTGCCCTATGTCACGCGCGCACCCGAGGGCCGCACCTGGGACAGTGTACGCACTGTCGTATGCCCAGAGCCCATCCCTAGGACCCTGTCCTAGGCGCACATGGAGCAAGGCGTCCCTGGGATGCCTGGCTCGTGCAAGGCCATTTGAACAGCTTGGGAACATCTTCTACCTAGGAATTTCGGCTAGAAAAACTGATTGGTTTGTACAAGGCTAGCTGAACCGACTTGGGAGCGTTTTCCAGCCAGGAGCCCGAAAAAATCGGGAAAGAGGGTTTCTGGAAAAATCTGGGGAGGAAGACGATAGGGGGGCCCATATCAAAATGGCCCCCTGCGTTTTTCATCCTTTTTCATTTTTTCGTTTTTCTGTTTAATTTTCAAAAATACCCCTATCTTTAAATGGCTGTAACTTCTTCATACGAACTCCGTTTTGGGTGATTTTTAAGGCGTTGGATTCCATTTTTCGAGTAGAATCTAATGGTACTAAGTTACCACACAAATTCCTTCATTTAGTATTTTAAATAACGTGAAACATTTAACTCAATTTATTTCCTATAGAATGTTCAATTTTCGTTAAAAATAGTGTAAATTGCTTGGGCATTACATTATTACCCCCTTAAAAGAATTTCATCCTCGAAATTCCATAAATTATCATCTTCAAGGTATTTTGTCCCTTAGATAACTTTTGGTGAATGCATTCTCTCCTTAGGAATCAAATCTAGGCTCATCCTCAATTTATCATTTTTATTGTTCCTTTTACAAGGCCTTACCTATAAGGGCCGCTTTTGCACGTATTATGATGCATACTCTCATACATGCCAGTTTAACAATACTGGTTTCTAGTTGTAATTCATCTATCTCGAAATCCTTAGATGCCTATACTTTTCTCATCATGTATAGGATAGTTTCCTCGTAGGATGATGCTTCTTTATTCATGTATAAATTTCTCCATACTTCTTTCAAGATCATATTATCTTATTTCTCATAGTCCTTTTTGAATATCATAGGATGATCCCTTTTTCTTCCTGTCTTTCATCTAGTGATCTCTTTATCATCCATATCTCCATCTAATGGTCGGTTATATGTCATTAGTAAGAGTCCAAAAATTACCTTCTTTCTATTGTGTCTAACTTTGCTTCTTATCTTTTACCTTTGTCCCCAAGATACTTCAATAACTGTCATGATATCATGTGCTCTATAGCCAAACCCTTGATTAGCTTTGAATTTCCATTGTCTGTCGTTTTTCCATATGTGACTTTATTCCTCGACCAAAGTTACATTCAAATAAACTCATGAAAGCCAATTAGTCTCTTCTCTCATCGAGGACCTTATCATATACTGAAAGTAAAATGTCCTAACTCCATATCTAGTTTCATAACTATTGAATTCATTAAACGCTTTTCTCCGTGAAGATTTTATCCAAACTCATGTCAAATGTTAATGGTCGATTCATCATCATGGGTCACATGTTCTCGTCCAGAAGCCTATCTCACTATTCACATCAATTTGTCATTAGGATTTTCAGTAATGTTCCCATTTATGCAAAGCAAAAAGTCTCTTATTCATAACCGAGTATCCTTACTAGGTCATGGTTGAATCCTTTGCCATCATCCTCTTTGTCCTTTCTTTGTTTGATGATTTTCTTTGTATCCTTTTAGTCCAAAAGCTCTATACTCAATTCAGTAGGGTTAGTCCTCAGGAAATTCCTTCAATTGATTTTTCGTACGTGGTATATGCTCATAACAACTAACTATTTGTCTAAAGGCAACGTAACATTAAATCTTTACCTTATAGTGTGCTAGCCATCTCACCTTTTCTCCTTCCATCCCTTATGTCAATATATTGTTTAATCTTTATCAAGGTTTTATCGTCAACCTTGCCATCTATATTTGTCAGGAGGTATCCTCATAAGTAGTGATTTCCTCAATTCCTCAAATTTTATCCTTCAAGTGCCTCCTCATACTTAGCTTATAATAGCAGTTCTCATTCCATAACTACTACATCAAGTTATGCTGAAGCCGTTAAATCATCAGATTTGAAAAACACTTAGGTAAGCATGGAGCATTTTTGTAGACATATAGAAAGACTTTATTTGATTACCTATTGATCTCTTTCCAGATATATCTATCTCATAAGCTCAAGGGCCTCTAAAGTGATCAATACTTATTTGCCTTCTTTTTCAATCCAAGTCAGCAGTATTTTTCAAACTCAAAGTAATTTTTTTACCTTGTCATGGTAGCCACTAAGGTTTGGAAAGTCTTTCACATTGGTTTATATCACTTCTTATTTTCGCTCCTATCTCAGTTGCAATTGTCCTCATCAACTGACCTCATACCCTCAAATGACTTAGTTTAACAAGTACTTCTTTCAAGGAAAACTCAAGTCGAAATACTTATAACTTCGACTACTAACTCATAAATACTAACATACTTGATTAATTAGGGTGGGATACCTTTATTTAGTCAATAGTACTCTAAAGGTAATGACTAAATAATGGTCTTAAGATTTCTGGTATTCTAATCCATGACAGTAAGACCTTAATTTGATCCTTCATCACACCCGAGTTGCGGAAAAACAAATGGACTAGTCGTTGTCCTGTCTTGTTTTCTTTTACAATAGAACTTTATGTACCCATGTAGTGGTGAGGTGGATATCACCAAGTTTTCCTTTTTATGGACTATATCCATTGGTGCTCCTTATAAGCTAATGGATCTGATAAGATTCTAATTGCAATAATTGATATAGACATCAAACCATTTGTAGCATGTAATTTCTAGTTGGTCACCATTCCTCCATGGAAATTTTTGTGCAGCATAATGTCCTTTTATTCAACGCTCTATTCAAAGTCTTAAACCCCATATGCTTTCTCTCTTTTATACTCTTTTACGATAAGATCACCAACTCATCTATCATCATTCCTTCGCATTTGTTTGATCTACCTTCCTATGGGATTCAAGATGATAGAATTCCATGTATCTCCATAAGGTCATGATCTTCTTCTTTTGAATATTCAATATTTCATTGAATACTTATAGTTATCTCTTTCTCTCTTTTCTTCAAAATCCTCGTGTAGTCTACCTGGATCAATGTCTCTATATGCTTTGGTTTCATATAATTGATACTTCATCTATTCCTTTACATAACATATATGATAAACTGAATGCTTCTCAGAAATTCTAACTGTCTTAAGATCATTGAAATCCTCAATTGCCTATAGCCTCAATAAAATTCATACAATGTCTAATGGCATTGACGTTTTGGTCATGCTATACTTTTCTTACAAGGTCATGTTAGGATCAATCTACCATATTCGTGTTATGTTTCTCTTAATCACATAATATGTCACTTGTATACATCTTCTGATTTGCTCCATAATACTTAGGTAGTTATTATTCGATAGCACTTCACTTTCCATAAGACTCCAATTATGGTATCCAAAATTGAGTTAAGTCTTTCAGGCTCCATTCCTTTGTGATCTAGTACGAGTCACAGTTATTTCCTAATATTCTCTTGCATCCTCATCCCTCTATCATTAAAATCTTCAAAGTCTGTGTTTTACATCCCCTATCATACTTATATCATATCCTTGTACTCATATTCTGATATTCTTTATGATGGTAAGATAGCCATCTAGGTTCTTCAATTTTCTCACCTTTGATGAGATTACTTTATTGATGGTAAGATAGTCATCTAGGTTCTTCAATTTTCTCACCTTTGATGAGATTACTTTAGTGCAGGTCAGAACTATCTACTAACAAGTTCACTAACATCCTCATTTATCATTCTCATAATATGATCAATATATGAGTTTTTATATTTGTCCCACATAACAACCCTTAATCCTTAAGTTGTCTTAGACTGGATTTTGGATAAAGGTTTTGCTTAATTATTTGTTAAACCAAGCTGTGTTTCACCTATTTATTTATGGTGAAATGCCTTGAGCATTAATATGCTAGCCCTCAAATAGAAGTAGTCATCTCTACTACTCCTATTTATACTACTTCTTGATTTTCTCTATTGTCTATGACCCTTGGACATGCTGGACTGGCTGTGAAAGGATAAAACCTGGGCTCTGATACCAACTGTGATGACTCGGGTTTTCTCATGCATTTTTAAATGAAAAATCTAAATTCCTAAGGTAGGATCCCTATTTAAAAAACAATGCAATGCAGTGGAAAAATCTTTTATTTGAAATTCAATTTGAAAACCCAGAGTGTCATTTGCTTTTACAACAACCAAAGTAGTCTTTGAAAAACTTCAGAAATCATAAATGTTTTCCCCAGGTCTATCCAGTCGCAACACAGAGCCCAACTATAAATAAATGGCAATACATTTCCAAAGGGTTGAGAGTTTACTTACATGTATAATTGTCTCCTATTTGATTCACTTGCTTGTAGCACTAATATCTCCTGAGACGTCTTTTATTTGTGAGTGGAACTATCCTGAAAAATTGTTAAGGATAGGGTAAGTATATACTATACTCAGTGGGAGTCTATCACTACTAGTTTTGCAATGCATGCTATGTTTAAAATCATATGCTCTTTAAAACATGTGCATGTTTGAACAACCATGTTCAATGTCAATATTACAAACCACCGTCGAATCAGAATCCTGATGACTAAAGAATCGTATAATCCAAGTCGAAAGTATCATATATATATCATAAACATAATGATATGCATAAGATGCTTCATTGAATCCAACTCATGCATATCTAGTATGGTATGGTCGACCAACCTCATATCATGCCATATGCAATCCAAATAAGTCCACGAAACCATAGGGTCCAACTATGCCCACGACCTCGCCGCCGTGTGGTCCCCGAGTACCTGAGGACACTCAGTCATAGCCTCAATGGGGCCTATGACATGTCGACCCAGTGCCATGACACCAGTGGTAGCCCCCTGTACCACATGCAGTCGATGTAGGGACGTTGCCCTTTTTGGGTGTGGTACCCATCCACCTAATAGTGGTAGAGGCTGGAGGCCAACCCAAACCTCTCGGTATAGCACCCACGAGCTTATCAGGCCAAATCATATCAAATCAAACAAGCGAAAACCTCTTTTTCAAAACCTGTCCTCTTTGGGTCCCTCACAACTGCCTGACCCTCACAACTGCTTACGCAGCGTCTTTTGGGCACTCTAGCGTCTTTTGGTAACCCTCAAGGATGTGCAATCTTTCAAAAACTCAATGCTCACAAATCATACAATGTATGTAATTGTTTGCAAAAGATATCTATGCATAATATATATGCAATTATTTGCAAAACATATCTATGCGTAAAGCATTTACCATATGTATGCTGAATTAAGTCATGCTAAACAAGTCATATACTTAAAACATGTATTCTCAAAACAATCATGGCTCTTTTAAAAAAGTCTAGTAGCGATAGAGCACCTACCTCAAAGTCTCCTGGAGTCGCGTCCTTTATCACTCAACCCGTCCCTAGGTCTCATTTATAAACTCCTAGGTATGAATGGATACAAGGAGTCCTTATTAATTTTAATCTATTTAGACATTAGACTGCTAAATCTGTTGTTTAGGGTCAATGGTCCTTACCTAATTCATTGCCAGGCTAGATCCTATGGTGTGGATCTACTTTCCAATAGTTAGACTCTGTAATTTATCCTCTAATCCTAATTTTTAAAGTCTCATTGGGTTTGCATGTCCCAGTTCCCAGGACACTCGTGCATCCTGGTTGGACCACCACCGCCTCACGTGCGTGCGTGCCTAAAGGCCGTGCCAGGGACCGCATTTTGCACGCGCACATGCATGCTTAAGTGACGCGCTATGACGCTCATCATCGCATGGACGCACCTTGTAGCATGGCGTGTCTCAGCTCCCAGGGCACCCCGTGCATCTTGGTCGAGCTAGGACCTGTGCCCTATGTCACGGGCGCACCCAAGGGCAGCACCTGAGACAGTGTACGCATTGTCGTAAGCCTGGAGCCCATCCCTGGGACCCTATCCCAGGCGCACATGGAGCAAGGCGTCCCTGGGATGCTTGGCTTGTGCAAGGCCGTCTGAATGGCTTGGGAACGTCTTCTACCCAGGAATTCCAGCTGGTTCGTACAAGGCCGGCTGAACCGGCTTGGGAGCGTTTTCCGACCAGGAACCCAACTGGGAAACAACTGGAAAAGACCAGATTCGGCATGGATCTGGCCCTGGGGAAAGTGGAACAGAGAGAAAGAGTAAGAACAGCTTACCTGTAGCCTGGAAACGTCTTTTTCCCCGTTGGCGTGCCTGCTCGCCAGAAAACACAAACAGGGGGAAAGACCCTGCTTCCGATGATTCCAGAGTGACAAGAGGGGAGGTGGGTAAAGGGATGACCGGCCAGACTTGGCTTGGCCATTGCCGGAAAACACAGAGAGACGGGTTTCTGATTTTTTTCCGGAAACCCCAGTCTCAAACGACTAGAAAAACGCCGCAAAACTTGTGTTTTTGGAGAGGGGAGATGGGGCTTTCTATAGCCCTGCTATGGCGGTGCTACCAATGGCAGTGCCGCCCTTGGCAGTGGCAGATCCCTCTGAAAAAATTGAGAAAGAGGGTTTCTAGAAAAATCTGGGGAGGAAGACGACAGGGGGTGCCGTTATCAAAACGTCCCCCTACGTTTTTCGTCCTTTTTCATTTTTTCGTTTTTCTGTTTAATTTTCAGAAATACCCCTATCTTTAAATGGCTGTAACTTCTTCATACGAACTCCGTTTTGGGTGATTTTTGAGGTGTTGGATTTCATTTTTCGAGTAGAATCTAATGGTACTAAGTTCCCTCATAAATTCATTCGTTTACTATTTTAAATAAAGTAAAATATTTAACTCAGTTTATTTCCTATAGAATGTTCAATTTTCGTTAAAAATAGTGTAAATTGCTCAGGCATTACACTTCAATAATGTCCTCAGCAAGCACTCCCTCATTGAATCATATGGGGTTGATTGCCCTATCTCCATTGATGAGACCATAGATTAACCTTAAGGATCGAGGCATGTTAAGTGGGACTTCCACACAATTATTAGATGGCTGTTGTAAAAGATGTTAAAATTTTAGCTAAATAACATTAATTAATGATAGGGACTTAATTCATGATGATAAAAATATATATATATATATATATACAAGAACCCAACATTAGGTGATGTTACAATGGTGGGTGACCTCGATGGCACATGATCTTACTGATTAACCGTATAAAGTTAATAAACTATTAAATAGAGGTCTCTAAGAAAAAAATATTGATGAGGAAGCTAGTAAGATAAGATACATACCCTGGACTCTATGAAAATAACTAGTGCCTTTGGCCAAGCGACGTGAGATGCAACTACCTACCCAATGGTCATAATATTTTCCATTTTGAAAGGCAATGGTAGGCTGGCATTATCCAAAGCTATGGTAATGGACACTAGCTTAGTATCTAGCTGTGTACTAATTTTGTGCAAAATGGTTGACTCATGCTCATAACATGAACCAATTTTCATGATGTTTTGATAGGAATCCAAGGCTAATAGGCATTGACCCACTTACAAATCAGATATACAATAGAGAGGTTGAGATAAAGAATTATTACATAAGGACAATGAAAAGTTTTAGTTTTGTTTATGAATATATACCTCCATGGCTGGAATTTCCATTGTGAGAGGTGTTGGTTGACCTTCTTAAACTTCTTCAGTTAGAGAATTGCAGATAGCATTTGATGGAGGTACAAGGCAATGTGAGACTTATGTGTAGGGGATTGAAAAACTATCATTAAACCTCCTTCACACAATTATATAAATGTATCCATTTTTATTTTCTCAACCAAATTATTGTGCCTCCTGATCTTGAGCTATAGGTAAACCTTTTCCAAAGATTTTAGAAGGAACAATACCATGCCCCATGTCCCAAATTTAGGGTAGTCCTTATTTTTGATAGCCTTATATAAGATGTCCTCTCTGGTAGGAGTGCTTCTTAGAGTTTCTGTATTTGGTTCTTCCTTGGGTAAGAATGTCCTACAAAATTTAATTAGAAAGACATGTTCACGTCATCTAATTAATTGTATAAAATTGATAAACAAGTGGAACCACTTACGATGGGAGAAGCAATTTGTGTAGTACCTTAATCAAAGAATGTTTGGCAAGTACAGCCTACTGAATGCGCCATCTTCTAAAGGATGGAGCGATCAATGAGAGCTGTAGTCCCAGCTTTCTTTTGTTATCAAGCAAGACACTATAGTTATAGAACAAAACACACACACACACACGCACACACACACACACAGATATATATATATATATAATAACTATAGTAGCATTAATTTGAAAGAGATAAATTATAATAGATGCTTACTTCGCCTCTTTTAAACTAGTGTAGCCCAACCTAAACAAGTGGTGTTGCATATTAGTTTCATGCACCTTTATTCCTCTTGCACTCTTTACCTACTCATTTGTACATACGTAATCAAGTGCAATAATAGGATATTACATGCAATTAGTTAAATGAAACATTGTTTTCACACATACTTCAAAGTTAATGGATGTACAGTTATATACAAATGCATTCCACACATCTTGCTCACTAACATCAGAGTAAATGACAGGCATTATGCATAGCCTAGATAGATCATTGACATATGGAGCTATGTAATTGAGAACAAGGTAGTTCAATCAATTTCTCCATTGTTCACTAGCACCTTGCAAAGCACACATCTTCTTCTGATCAGGCACATCAAAGGTAGTCTACAAAGTACACAACAAATGACTATATTCGAAAATAAAATATGTTATAAATTATATAATACATGTTATTAATGTTTACCTACCTTCACCATTTCCCATATTAAATCTTTTGTCAAGGATGGCATAAGTTTCGAATCCTCAAATGTGATAGGAACCATGCTTTTTACTGTAGAGTAAAGAAAACTGCCATAAGAGGCTGCATTCTCATCTATCTCTTGCCCCTTACTATTATATTGGATAGTTTCTTTAATTCCCTTAGACTTTCTCTTGATTACCTTTTACATCGTTGTTTGCCTTCTACCCTCTTTCTTTTGATGTTGGCCTCTTGTTAATGCTCTTCATCCTTCCCATATTCTTCATTTTTTATATTGTTCTTATTCCATCGTTACTACCCATAACAAGAATACAATGATATTAAAACAATGATACAAAACAAGTCGTGTAATCCATTTAAAGAAAGCAAAATGACATGACATAGGTGGCAAACAAACCGAAAGCAAATCAGATAAAAGATTCATGAAAGTAAGAACTTTCTAAGTGTAGATATTTCTAAAAGTTAAACTTTCTTAAAACTAAACCTAGAAATAAAGTAAACTATTCTTATGATGCAACAACTTTAAGCAATGTTAACTTGCATGATTCTAATCATCATATAACACATGTATGTATACATTCATTTGCACTCATATAAAAATAACTCAAACAATTTAGCTTTATTTAAGCAACTACTAGCATTCAACAATACAATTAATATATACATCTTAAAGCATTCACTAGTAAACTTGCATGTATGTCTTATTGCATCCTATTCATGCCCATTTCTAGAAACACATTATAAGTCATTCTTATCAAAGTGATCAAGCCTGTACTAGGACCACCTATTGATAATTTTAGGAGTTTTAGGTAGATAGGCTTATGCATCTTATCTACTCTAGGCCAAGTGCACACGTTTTTAATTTGAAGGTAAAACAACATGGCATTCCAAACTAATAAGTTGCATGAAATACAAGTATACTGCCTACATAAATCAAAAATCTCAAAATACTAATTTTAAGCATTTTCCAACATGATAGAGTAGTCATCAATGGTTTTCATATTTCACAAAAGCATATCAGATCCTATGTTATTAGTATTTAACTATAAACTTATGGTCATGCTCATTTAGTCAAGGGTCTTGATTTAGTGATTTCTTTCATGATCCATGTTTTTCAAGTGATTGAAATGGTTATTAAGGGTTAAGGCTCATTAATTAGAACCCTAGAAAAGTTACTAGAGTTCTAATCGCTGACTAAACTATCTGTATATCAACAAAACAACCTAATTTTAAAATTTTAGTATCCCCTTGGTTGCTATTGCTAATACTAATTAAAGGAAAATTATTAGAAACTTAGTGGAATAGTGGTATAGTGCATGCAGGATAGCTACTTTGATGTAGTGCTACCTACTTTTGCATGATTGGACCACCAATGGTTGATCAAACCATCCATTTGATTATGGAACCTTCTTTATACTATTTCCCACCCTCCATATGCTATGATCAAAAGTACATTCATTTTGATTTAAAACTCATGCAATCTTTGCTAGTTTTGGAGCAGTAGTCATCCATATGCTGTGAGTAATTTTCTTTATAATTTTTGCCACGTATCAAAACAAAAACCATCTAGTACATTAAAAATAGGTTAGTTTTGAGTCTAATGTAATTTTTCTCTAGCTTGATTTGAACCAACCATAGGGAAAAAATCCAGTGAGATTGGATTAAAAACACGACCTTTAAGCCTTTACATTGACGCTCTCCCAAACTAAGCTAACCCCATTGTGCTCATGCTAAAAAGACTACTTGAACCTTCCACCTCACAGTTAATAGCCACACTATCTAACCAACTAATAGGGGGTTATTCAATATGGATGTACCTTATAGCTTGCCAAGCTTCATTCACCTTTAAGAGATACATGGCATTGATTATGAATGTTGAGAAGCTTCAAGTTTGCAGCTTCCAAACTATACACTTTTTGTTGTGAATATTAAGAAACTTCAAGTTTGTAGCTTCTAAACTCTATATTATTCAATTAGTATAACTTTCAAGGTCATGAAGCTTGAATAGATTCATGATCCTATTCCTAGTATAAACATAAGCACATTTGAAGCTTTGGCACGATTCATATAAACATGTTTTTTTTATTTTTTATCAAGCTATAAATTTTGTATGTTACTACTTATTTATTATTTCTCTCCTCTCTCTCTTAAAATTATCTAATTATCTATAGAATAATGGTCCAAATGGATTAAAGAATAAGTAGCTAGTACATGAATAATTTGTATACTGGAAAATTTGAGTTTCACATAGTTGAGCTACACAAGTAGGTCCTTGGTTATCTTAGGAAAAATGTAGGACTAGCTGTTTGGCTATTCAAACCATTAATGTAATGGTCTATGTCTTATATATTGCTCACTTATAGATGATCTAGATGTATCCTTCTAATGGCCATACTACGAATGGTTTATAAAAAATAACAATTATGTCTAGTCATTGATTTTAAATACTTAAATCACAAGCTTGCTATAAGTGAATGTAGGAGTTATTTGATCTATAGAATTTAGTCATAATTATAAATCTAATTCTCTAAACTTTAATTTCAAGAGAATCAATTTATTAAATTGGTACAATTTTCACTTTTTGATTTGCATGACACAATATATTATAATCATACCATTATTTAACATTGTATATCATATAGGTCTGCGTATGACTATATAGGCCTATTCATTAGTATAACTATAATTTTATATATACATTGTTGAGCTGACATACAAATAGAGTTAGAGTTTTGGCTTTCGTGGATTCATATAGGTATAATTATAAGTTTATATATATATATATATATACAGGTTAGATGGCCATTGTGTTATTTATTTATTATTTCCAAACGTAAGACTAATATCATTCGATTAGTAAAAGTATATTTTATTAGTACTTGAGCATCACACCAAGGCAAACTTTTATAGCTTTTCAAGTTATATGAATCTTATTAAGAAGAAAAAAAAAAAAAGGCAAAATTTTATATCTTGGCAAGCTATGTTAGTGTTGTCTAAAGACATACAAATGTTGCCAACATTTATGAAGTTTGCTATAGCTACTGATATCATTGAATTTTATTTTGGTTATTCATATAATTACTTGGTAATAGTCTTATACAAGTTCAATGGTCATAGAACTCACTCATTTGCCCTTGTATATCAATGAAATTTTGCATGTGACACATTGGACCCAAACTATACTCTTACATAGACAGTCTCTTAATGGGTTCTAGCAAGATTCTCAACAAACTCATGAAGCACCTGGCCTTTGTTAGTCTCAGACTTTTTAGATCGTAATACATGTTAGCAGAATAAACAATAAACAAAAATAATCACTCTTTTACTCTCTGATTAGATGCCCAAGATCAATTGATCATAGTCCATCTATATTTTTAAAATTTTTTTGTCATATGCTAGTTAATTTAGTGTTCTGAAATTCATCGTGATGTCTGATCATTGATCAGACACTAAATATTGTTTCCATAATAATTGATTAGATAACTGAGATTGTTGAATCAGTTTCTTAGCCTAGATAAAAAATCTCCATAAAATTTGAGCCATGTTAAGTATGTATTTACCTATTTCTAATCACTAATTAGGAATTCAATGGCTGAATTATCATAAAACCTAGATCTAGCATGGATCATACATATCTAGCTTAAAATTTTCAAATCTCTAGTTGGGTTTAATAGATTGTATCTGATTCATAGTTTTTCGACCAAGAGGAGGTGATTTTCAATGCCAGATGGTCCACATCCATTGGGAGTTGTATATCTCCCCCAAAATCCCAATGAGGATGCCTTGAGTGTGAAATCTCCAAGGGGTTCTTACTTTGACGGATGTGCCATTGAAGATGATCGACTCAAATCAACGATCCAAGCCATTGTCATTTCCAGCGAGCTCCAACCTCGATGAACACACTAACTCTCATTTTTTTTCCTTTTGCGTTGGCATGATAGGCTTCTAATCTAATGCGCGATCTCTCACTCCTCTCTCTCTCTCTCTCTCTCTCTCTCTCTCTCTCTTCTCCTTCCCTATTCTCTTCTTCTCCTTCCCGTGTTTCACTATATCTCTCTTTAACAGATTGAGAATAGACCGAACAGTCTATTCATAAATTTTTATTAAGGGAAAGGGTGGCGATATGAAATCAACCCCTACCTTTCCTTGAGTAATGTTTTTTTAATAATATATATATACTAGATAATTTCTTAGATGATTCTCTTACAGGGAGGGGTGCCAATATCAAAATGCCACTTTTCCTCTAAGTAAAGTCCTTTTTTTAATCTATTTATTTAGTTATTTAATAGTTTCTTTTTTCAAAATATTAAAATTATAGTTATAATATTTTTTTACTATTTTTACATTATAAATAATTAATTATAGTAAATAAGAGAAGAATGCTTCTCAAATATTGAATTTCTATTACTGGAGCCTACTAAGTGAATTTAGCAAATTACCCTTTTCAAGAAAAATCAAAACTTCTTCGTCACAATTTTGATTTTAACAAACTTAGTGTAGTTGGAATCATTTTTTCAAATACAATCCCAATATTGACATTTTAACACTTGATTTGATGTCTATAAAATTTTTACTTTCTAGAACTCTAAAAATTGAAAATTTCAATATTATTCTCTTTTTCACTTTGATTTTACATAATTCAAAATTTGTAATTTGCTATTTAAAAAATCAAATATGTTACATTATTATTAGTGTAATGTTGGTTGATCATTCTTGGTGGTCAAATCCATTCTTTTCTTACCATCCAAGGTTATTGTTTTAACTATGACAGTGGGCACCATGAAGATAGTCTGATTTGTATCATTACTTGATCATAAATTTTTGATCCACTGTATATCAATTTTGGGTCTAAGAATTTACTGGTAGCATTTGATAATTGATCATGCATCACCAGTATTGTTTTCACAATTTTTGCATTAGCATAATCATGCAAATTTTTTTCAAACATGCATATATAATAATTACCAACACTCAAAAATAGATATCTACCATGAAACTAGATTGTAATTCCAATTCAAAGTGGGATTTGATTGAGGCTATCTATAACTTAGAGTAGAAATTTTAAATTCATTTAATGCAAATGACTTAAAAAATGTGACTTTTAAAGTTGTTTAGTTTAAACAACTTTAAAACCTGTTTAGTGCAAATGACTTTAAAAGTCAATGCTTTTAAAGTTGTTTGAACTAAATGACTTTAAAGTCATTTACACTAAATAACTTTATAAACTAATATACGTATTTTTTTATATTAGCACTTTACAATATCTTCAAAAAATACACAATGAGACTGATTTCTTTTATGATAGTTAGCTTTGATTCATGCATTCTTTGTACACACACATATAAACATGTGAACAAGAATATTCAAAATAATTTACTTTCCAAATAAGTCTTCAATTACATATATATATATATATATATAGTCGCATACATAGTATTCATCTCACTTCAATCCATATGGCTAATGATAAAAGAGCTAATTATATATCTAGAATTATATTGTAACTCACTAATACAAGCTGTATGCCCTCATGTATTAATTGTTTTCAACCCAAGCACACTCCTCACTATTATCACACACATAGTCCTCATTCTCACCAAGTACTACTTTGATTGATGGAATTATTTTGGTAATATAAGGATAATTAATTTCACTATCCCTAGATCGTCTTCATCATAAAAATCCCTTGGATAGGATGATAAAATAGTTGGCCATCTCTTATCACGTCCATCTTGCACGTAAAATACTTGTTTTACTTGAGATGCCAATAATAAATTGATGATTTTTATGTCCAATCTTGTTAAGGTAAACCAACGTCAATCCAAAGGCATCAGTTTTGATGTTGTCTTTGTTATGTTCCACCCAATAACACTTAAACACAACCACAATTTTGGAGGTATAATTCAAGGCCCATATCTCTCTTATAACCCTATAATAAATACCATTTGCCACTATTGGCCTATTATCCTTTGAATTAGAAAAGAATGTAGAATTAGCAACTAAGCTAACACCATTATTCTATTGTAGTTATCAAGATCTTTTGTGTAAAAGTGATAGCCATTGATGGCATATCCACCATATTTTATTACTTCTGGTCATGGTCCCATCGTCATCTCTGCGTATACACATATTAAGTAGGATATATGATTATTGCAAGTAAGATTAATATATATGCAAATATATAGAATGTTATTTATTAATTAAGTATTAATTCTTTCATTTTATATTCTGACGGAGCCAAGTATTGAAAGTGCAACAATGCTTAAATTGTAGCCACTTATGTTTCTTTGGATAACTTGGATTCTTTACCTTGAGGACATCCATGTGCTCACTATACACACACACAAATTAATGTATTTTTATCTAAGTGCATGATCAACTTACTCAATGTATGGTTGGAATTCATCAACATTTTGCAACACATAAAGTTGTGCCTGATCCTGTTCTTTATAGTTAATGGTCAATACATGATCACTCAATAGAGGATTGCCAGCCTTGGGATCATGAAATGCAACTGGTTATTTCTTTCTTGGGATTTCAATTGCATCCACTCCTGATAAGTACTCTATGCAAAACTCCACTGCTTCCTTTGCAATATAAGATTCGGTTATACATCCTTCTAGCCAATTATGACTGCATACATACCCTTTTAAAATTTTCATGTATCTCTCAAACGAGTGCATCCATCGCATGTAGACTAGCCCACAAAGTCTAACCTCATCAATAAGGTGGATTATTAAGTGTACCATGACATCAAAGAAGGATGGTGCGAAGATTGTTTGAAGTTCACATAATGTTGTCACTAGATGTCCTTGAATTTCTTATAATTTTGAAACATACACCACCTTTTAACATAAAGCATTGAAGAAGTAGCAGAATTTTGTAATAGCTTCCCTAACTTTTTTTGGTAACACCAAACATATTGCTACAACCAGAAGTTGTTGCATCAATGCATGCCAATCATGGGATTTCATTCCCAACAATTTTAACTCTTCAATGGGGATAATGTTTTTAAAGTTTGAAGAGTAGTTGTCTAGGAATTTGAGCTTGGTAGAGTTTTACACACTATTCTCCTCTCCTCCTATCGAGTATATAATTTGCCTTAAGCAGGTATGTTCCTCAACTACCTCTATCCTATGGATGTAACCTCCTCTTTAAACCCATCTTCATAAGATCCATTCAAGTTGCAAGTCCATCTTTTGTTTTTCCTAGGATATTAAGCAAGGTACCTATCAATCTTTCACATAAATTCTTTTCAATGTGCATGACATCAAGCACATGATGTAGGTGCAGTGATTTCTAGTATGGAATCCAAAAGAATATTGAATTCTTCTTGTAACAACTACCATTAGTTTCACCTGCACATTTACTTGATTTCTTCTTTCTCCACAAGACATTAATGTTATCAACCTCCTCCAATACTTGTCATCTTGTTAATATCTTTGGAGGTGTCCTGTTCTCTACATTACCATAGAATTCTCCCTTCTTAAAATGGTACGGATGATCTCTATGCAACCATGTTCTATGGCCAAGGAAAATGTTTTTCCTACCATGTTTAAGTCATACAACACATATTCGATCACTATAGATAGGACAAGAATTATATCCCTTCACTGTGCATCCAGACAAATTATTGTATGTAGCGAAGTTTATTATTGTCCACAGTAATATAGCCTTTAGGGTGAACGACTCTTTCCTAGAAGCCAAGTAAACATCAATGTCATTCCCTGGCTACTTTAGACCTGATATCAACATAGTTAACATCATGAATCTCCTCTTCATACTTAGAAAGGGTAGGAGGTTGTAATAAACTAATATAACGAGCCAACAACTATACTTGTTGCTCATAGAATTGTAAGGATTAATCCCATTTGTAGATAATGTAAGTTGTAGGTTTCTAAGTTCATTACCAAATTAGCCCACATGAAGTCTACGAGATTCCATGTTGGGTTATCTGCTGGATGATGTGAAAAGCTATCTCCTACTCTATCATTGCCATGCCATACTAATTTCTTTGCTGTTTTTCTTATTTGGAACATTCTTTTGAACCTTGGAATAGTGGTGAAGTACCATAGAACCTTTGCAAGAGTGTCTGCAATTGTCTTAGTTGAATTCTTCTTTGACTTCTATCTTGACCATCCACAATTTGGGAATGTAGTTTTATCCTTATGTTTCTTCCTACATAAAATGCAATCATTAAGACTTTTATAAAACCTTGACCTAGAAAACCAAATCTTGATTTCACGTTGTAAAGTTCTACCACTCCAGACAACTTTGCATAATCTTTACACTCAAGGTACAATGGCTCATCGCCTTCCTCTAATAATGTAGTATGAAATTGTTCAGGGTCATCTTGGAAGTCATCATATGCATCTCCAAACACTGGTATAGCTGTATTGTCTCAAGCACTTCCTACATTGTTTTGGTCACATGTTCTAGGTCTGGTTGATGGCTTATGAGAAAATTCTTCTTCATGCCAAATCTAAGGGTGATAGCTTTCATTGATTCCATTGAAGCACAAGTATTCTCTCAACACCCTACAATTACTTTTTTAAGTTTCCACATTTGCAGCATGGACAATGCATGTAATTACAATCAACACCTACCCTAAGTGCGAACTCTATGAAATTTCATGTTCCCTCCTCATAGTCTTTTGATGTTCTTGCTACAATCATCCAAGCAAATTTGTCTATTATCTCAAAAAATTGAAGTAAATCTCTATGTGGAGACTTGTTAGACATGAAAAGATTAGGTTAAATATTTTACCAAATACTAAGTATACAAAAATTATAAGTATTTAAAATAACTAACTTACTTGCATGCACACATGTGGACATTTTTAGTTAATAATGAAAAAACAAGAAAAATAAGATTGATACATTCCAAAAGAGATTTAACTTTAAAAATGCAAGTTTCTAACGATAACCAAGTTAAAATTCTTCAAATATGCATAATATATATGATTCAAACAAAGAGATACTAACCAACACTAAAAAATTGATATCAACCATGAATATGTGAATGTAGTTCCAATTCACAGCTGCAATTTAGCTGAGAAGAACCACACCGATTGAAATCCAGCTTATATTTTGTGTATAGATGAAGATAGTTGAAAAAAGCAAAGCTAGAAGATGATGAAATAAGTCTTAAAATAGAGTAATAAATTTAAAGTTGTTTTCTATAAATGGCTTTAAAAGTGCTAACATTTAAAGTCATTTATAGCAAACAACTTTAAAAGTCATTTATAGCAAACAACTTCAAAAACTAATATATTTTCACTATATAAATATATTTGATATTAGTAATTTACAATGTCTTACATAAGTACACAATGAAACTAATTTTTTATGTATGATACTCATCATTGATTCATGCATTCTTTTTACACACACATACACATAACATGAACAAGGAAATCAAAGTATTTTTTGGAGTAACTCCTCATCTATCATCCTTTTATTACATTTATCAAATGTTAGATATTAATAGATCTTATTAATACAATATCATGATCAAAGAGCAAATTTAATTCAATTTCATAAAAATCTGGCCTTCTATAATTTAGGTGACACCTTAAAGCTACACGCACTTCCTTGACCAACTTGGTTATACCATTTCTATTCATTAAACCCTAATTTTGCATAAGAACCACAAATCATAATGTTCTCCCTTTCTCCAATAATGAGGGCTAGAGAGAGAAGTTGTTGTTGGTGCTGGAAATCATGATCTAACACACTTCTAAACAACCATCACCTGTGGTGACAAAACCCATTTGATCTACAAAATGCAAATAGAAAGAGTTGGTAACAATAAAGCAATGCATGATAAAAAGAGGTTATGGTTTACTTACTGTGTTTATCATGGATAAAAAATCAAAATATCCAAAATAGAAAGTAAGAAGGGAAAAAGAATGTGGACAGTGGAGGAGGTTGTCATGCCACCCGTGAGAAGAAGAACATGAAGAGAGGATACATGAAAAAATGAGGAGGCTTTGGCCTTTTATAGAGAAACAAGGACTTTTAAAGTCATTTACTCCTAAATGACTTTAAAAGTATACACTTTTGAAGTCATTTACTTTTAAAGTCATTTGAGTTAAATGACTTTAAAAGTAAACACTTTAGTTGGCGCGAAGAGGCGATTTTATGTGAGAATGGACTTTTGAAGTTGTTACTTTTGAAGTTATTTAGTCCTAAACAACTTCAATAGTTAATGAATTTTCAAGTCATTCACCACCTATCTCACATAACAATTAGAACTTAAGTATTGGGTTCTTTCATGTTGTAAATATGTCAAGTGGTATTCTTAAGTTAAGTGTATTTTAGCATCCTTATGGAGAGTCTTTGGAACCCTCCACAGAGGGAAGGAATGACCCTCTTAGTTGAAGTGAAGAATGTTTCAACTAAGAATGTTTTATGATCAATCGTCCTGTAAAGCATATGGATGCAGCATCCATAGGAATGATCTAAGGGAGCGAAAGTGGCGCCCAGGAAAAGTGTAGCCAAGCAATCAGGAGTGGAGGGTGAGATCGTAAACGACTTCAAAAGTCTTTTACTATTGAAGTCATTTAGAACTAAACGACTTCAAAATTCCATTCCCGCATAAAAATCCACTCTTTATGCCAACTAAAGTATTTACATTTAAAGTCGTTTTACTCAAACAACTTCAAAAGTATATGCTTTTAAGGTCATTTAGGACTAAATGACTTCAAAAGTCAATTGATTTTAAATTTGTTTATACATAAATGACTTTAAAAATATTGCTTCAAATGACTTTAAAAGTCCATTCCAACAAAAAATACCTCATCCCCCTAGACTAAAGAAGCCATTTTTGTTTGAACGACTTTTTAAGCATTTATTTTAAAGTCTTTTTTTCTAAATGACTTGTAAAATATTTACAAAGTTGGTAGTTAAAGTAATGGCTTCTTTATACTAACTTTAAAAGCCTTCTGTGTAGTAGTGTTGCCTCTTGCTATTTCTAGCAAGGGGTTGTTGGTGCTTAATATGTGATGATTTGACATAATATGAGATGATATGGACCATATCACTATAATTAATGGTTACGCTAAACTAAGATGAAATATTATATTCTCTTCTCATTGTTGCTGGTACTTGAGGTGAATTGAGATGAATGTAATCTCATCTTAACTCATAGCTAACTTGAATTTTCTATCATCTTAGTTCATCTGATGTCAAATTTGGTCATTGACTAAAGCTAGATCTCTTATCATCTCATGTTGTCTAATTTCATCTCAAGAACCACTAACACCATGTAAGGAATCTAAGTGGATAATTGAAAATTTTCCTAAATGATTGTAGGATATCAACAAAAGTGTTCTGTGCAAAGAAAGTTGTGCATATCAAACTATAACATCTACATGTAGTTACATATGTAATGATTGGAGAAATAAAGAATAGTAACAAAGATAAACTACAAAATTACTTGGAAAATGCATTCAAGATCAAATCAATATGTAAAAAGACCACAAAAGAGACAAGTACAATGTCTATTCCAAAGACAAACTTTACCTCATGTCCTCTTTAGTTATATAAGAACTATCCTCTTTTTCTTATCTAGTTCAATCCTCTATAATATAAAATGGTAATGCCTCAAAGATCCCTTTGCTTTATCTATTTCTACTCAAGGAAGAAAGAGTTTTCAACAAAAACAAGAGAGAAGAATAAAGAAATTTTCATATCCCAAGATAAAACAATATTTTATGCATGGTCTTTGTCTTATTCTCTTATTTTCTCCTCCCTTGAAATGCATAGTGGGTATTTAGATATTGGTGTGAACATGCCAACCTGATCACTTGAGTCAAAAGAAGCATCCCCACTAAATCAAACCTATAACCATCTTAGCAAAAATGTTAGAGGGTTCTTGGGCTTATGTGGCATCATTATTAAGTGACCAGATGAATTACTAGGTATATTGAATAGATCAAGACACTGTAGTTGCTCCACAACAATGTAGACTTGACCCACTCCTACACATACCAAGGTCCCATAACATGTCTAGGATAAGATAAAGAAGAATACTTGTGATAGATGACTCCTTTTCAATAAAAAGGAGTACCCAAACCATCCCAACTGTCTGGTCAATTGCAAAGATCTTAGTGGTCAACAAACCCGCGATAAATAGCCACAGTCCTAACCTTAATTGAGATGGACTTTTGATTGAGGGAATGCATTAGTGACATACTCAGGATAGGTAAGAATATCTTTAATGGACTAAAGGGGCTGGAAATGCTAAGGCTTCCAAGGTGTTTTCAACTAAATCATGGCTTGTGAGTGGATCTGAGAAATCTCCCATCTTCTCATTGTGATTCAGTACATTACCTATAACAGGGGTGGATCTTTCATTTGCAACAAAACTTCTAGCTTAAGGAAGGATCATTGTTTAGTATGAACTTATCAGGATTTCAAATATAGAACTCACATCCTCAAACCAATCCTCAAAGATTTATAAGTGAAAGGTTCTGCTTGCAATTACTATCAATCTTTCCACAAGGATAAAAATGATTGCGATGTTATTTCTTTGGATTGCAACATGGCATAATAGCATAACACTAATCTATGTCTCACATAGCCAAAGAAGCATCATTTCATAAGTATTACTAATCGAACCTATTCTCTTCTCTACTAAACTAACCAATGGAGCCAACTTGTGAGGAAAAAAATGACAATTTGCTCTATTGCCATTCAAAACTTACTAAGTAGGAATGCACTTCTAAGCCATTAGGTAGCTGCTCATAATTTCAAAGTGTATATCATCGGTTCCAAATATGAAATTATTCTTGATTTAGATAAAAGATTAATTTGTTTATGAAAAGCTTGTCATCTTACAAGATCTTCCATTCCTCAAAAGGGCCATTCCTTCTTTACAAGAGGTTTCATTCACTACAGTTATGAGCCTCACCTCACGACATAAAATGGCCCATACATAATTAGGATAAAAAATGCCTTTAGTCATGTCTTAGTTTGGTTGAGTTGCACCATTCATTTCACAATTCAAAGAACAATATTTCAGCAACACAGTGGAATGGCCTCACTTCTGCATAGGCCATGGGTTCAAAGTGCTCGTGATTATGAGTTATTCATAAAAATCTAGCATAATTGGAAAAAAAAGAAAGAAAGAAAAATGTTGTAAGCTTAAATTACTCACAAAATCATGAATCAATGCAGTATTTTCACCCAAATAAGGCTTGATCCCATGACGAATCTCATAGATTTGCAATGGACAAGATTTTATTTAGATCAATAAACTTCGGCCAAAGGAATAGTGAGGTGATTAAACTACGAAATTAAAATAAACTAAGAAGGAACCATGCATGCAATTAGAAACTAGAATTAAAAGAAACATTTTAGAAAATAAAGCTAAACAATTAGAATGAAAACTTACTTAACTAACATGCAAAAAAAATTGATGAAACATTGATGAAACCATAACCATCTTATGCATGTAAAAACAATATTACGAATCATCTTAGTCCTTCTCACGATCATACCATATGCACCTAGAAGCTTGCCACCTACAAGCCTATCAGTGCCAATTCACCCACCCTCAACATCCGTCCTCATCATTTACCATCTTAGGTTGCCCTCATCAACTACCCAAGTATAAATCATGATCCAACTTCAATTTCATGTAAGAAGATAAAAACAAAATGAAAGTACAAATCATACAACTGCCCAAAATCATACATCATATACATCTCCAAAATACATGAAAATAATATTGATATTTCAAAGTTCTATGAGAAACCATTCAAATCCATTCACTTTCAACCATTACTGTAACACCCGAGCAATTTATGCTATTTTTAACAAAAATTGGACATTTTATGGGAAATGAACTGAGTTAAATGTTTCACTTTATTTGAAATAGTAAATGAAGGAATTTGTGAGAAAACTTAGTACCATTAGATTCTACTTGAAAAATGGAATCCAATGCCTCAAAGAACACCGAAAACGGAGTTCGTATGAAGAAGTTATGGACATTTAAAGATTAGGGGCATATCTATAATTTAAACAGAAAACGTTTAAAATGAAAAAGGACGAAAAACGCAGGGGGCCATTTTGATAACGGCACCCCCTGTCATCTTCCTCCTCAGATTTTTTCAGAAACCCTCAAATCTTGATTTTTCCAGAGGGATCTGCCACCGCCAAGGGCAGCATCGCCATAGCAGGGCTATAAAAAAGCCTCATCTCCCCCTCTCAAAAACACGAGTTTTCCGGCATGTTGAGACTGGGGTTTCTGGCAAATCGAAAACCCATTTCAAACCAGTCTCCCCTCTGTGTTTTCTGGCAACAGCCAGGCCATGTCTGGCCAACCATTCCTTTGCCCATCTCCCCACGCCCTCTTGTTCCTCTGGCATCATCGGAAGTGGGGTTTTTCCCCAGGTTCATGCGTTCTGGCGAGCAGGCACACCCACCGGAAAAAGGGCGTCCCCAGGCTGCCCAGGTAAGACGTCCTTACCTCCTTCATTGGTTCATCCCCCTTTCAGGCTAGATCCAGGCTGGATCTAGCATTCTCAAACGTTTTCTAGCCAGATTTCCTGGCCAGAAAATGTCCCCAAACTGGCTCAGATGACCTTGCACGAACCAGGCGTCCCAGGGATGCCATGCTGTACGTGCACCTGGGACTGGGTCCCTAGGAAGGGTTTTGGGTGTACGACAGTGCATACACTGTCCTAGGTACAGCCTTCAAGTGCGTGTTCGACATGGGGCACGGGTCCTGGCTCGACCAGGATGCATGGGGTGCCCTGGGAGCTGAGACGTGCCATGCCACAAGGTGCGTCCGTGCGATGATGCACATCATAGCGCGTCACTTAAGCATGCATGTGCAGGTGCAAAACGCGGTCCCTAGCATAGCCTTTGGGCGCGCACGCACATAAGGCGGTCACGGTTCAACCAACATACATGGGTATCCTTGGAACTAGGGCATGTGGTCCTAATGAGACTTTAAAGTTAGGATTAGAGGATAAATTACGGAGTCTAACTATTGGAAAGTAGATCCACACCATAGGATCTAGCCTGACAAATGAATTAGGCAAGGACCATGGGCCCTTAAGGCAGATCTAGCGATCTAATGTCTAAATGGATTGAAATTAATAAGGACTCCTTGTATCCATTCATACCCAGGAGTTTATAAACGAGACCCAGGGATGGGTGAAGTGATAAAGGATGCGACTCCAGGAGACTTTGAGATAGGTGCTCTATCGGTACTAGACTTTTTAAAAAGAGCCATGATTGTTTTGAGACTGCATGTTTTAAGTATACGTATATGACTTGTTTAGCATGACTTAATTCAGCGTACATGTGATAAATGCTTTATGCATAAATATGTTTTGCAAATAATTGCATATACATTGCATAGATATGTTTTGCAAACAATTGCATACATTGTATGATTTGTGAGCATTGAGTTTTTGAAAGATTGCATGTCCTTGAGGGTTACCAAAAGACACTGGAGTGCCCAAAAGACACTGGGGGTAGGCAGTTGTGAGGGACCCAAAGAGGACAGGTTTTGAAAAAGAGGTTTTTGCTTGTTTGATCTGATATGATTTGGGCTGATAAGCTCGTGGGAGCTATGCCGAGAGGTTTGGGTTGGCCTCCAGCCTCTACCACTATTAGGTGGATGGGTACCATGCCCAAAAAGGGCAACGTCCTTACGTCGACTGCATGTGGTACAGGGGCTACCACTGGTGTCACGGCACTGGGTCGACGTGTCATATGCCCCATTGAGGCTATGACCGAGTGTCCTCAGGTACCCAGGGACCACACAGCGGCGAGGTCGTGGGCATAGTTGGGCCCTATGGTTTCGTGGATTTACTTGCATTGCATATGGCATGACATGAGGTTGGTCGACCATACCATACCATACCAGATATCCATGAGTTGGATTCAGTTGAGCATCTTATGAATATCATTATGTTTATGATATATGATACTTTCGACTTGGATTATGCTATTCTTTAAGTCGTCAGTATTCCAGTTCGACAATGGTTTTTAATATCGATATTGAACATGATTGTTCGAACATGCACATGTTTTTAAGAGCATATGATTTTAAACATAGCATGCATTGCAAAACTAGTAGTGATAGACTTCTACTGAGTATAGTATATGCTCACCCTATCCTTAACATTTTTTAGGATAGTTCCACTTACAAATAGAAGACGCCTCAGGAGATATTAGTGCTACAAGCAAGTAGATCAAAAGGAGACAACTATACATGTGATTAAACTCTCTACCCTTTGGACATGTATTTGTATTTATTTACAGTTGGGCTGTGTACTGTGATTGGATAGACCTGGGAAAAACACTTATGATTTCTAAAGTTTTTTAAAAAAATACTTTGGTTGTTGTGAAAGCAAATGACACTCGGGGTTTTCAAAACGAGTTTAAAACTAAAGATTTTTTGCCACATTGCATGGTTTTTATAAAATGGTTTTCAAATAGGGATGTATCCCGCCTTAGGAATTAGGTATTGCATTTAAAAATGCATGGAAAAACCTGGGTCGTCACAGTTATTCCCAATAAGCTATAAAAACATGTCTTCTTGAGCACTCAAGACGTGCAGTATCTATTCATATATTAGATAATGCTCTTTTAGCTCCCAAAAGTATGCATGATTTCAAAAATGAACTTTAAACAATATCTTAAAAGTGTTTATCACTAAATGGTTCATAATTAAAATGGTGATAAAGCCTTTATCAGTAAAGACATATGTTACAACTTAGGGTTATGACTTGTTAATATATATTGTATGTCCATAGCATTTAGAATATTCTTTCCAAGTTTAAATTGAATCATTTCACCATTCATGAGTTGTTAAGTTAGAAGTATAACATTTACGTATTAATATTTCATATTGTTCAGGACTTTTCAAATATTATAGTATTAATGAACAAATCCTTATCTCTCAGTAGCATGCATAAGGTCAAACCTTGTTTAAGGTATTACAATACAACTTTAAATTTATCACATGCTTCCATAATTTTAGCAATTAAAGACAACAATGTGTAAATCATCATTTGCATTCAATTCATGGTTATATTATTAGACCCAAAATAGCAATCTTAATCCACTTACCTCGTATAGAGTTTATCCTTAGTTCTTGTGTGTAACTCATTTAGCTTGATTATTTAATTGTCCATTTCGTAGGCTTCTTCATTGATCCATAGATGAATATCTTTGATTGTGTCTCTATCGGTGATGAGTGTAGCAGGAAAGTAATGATATGTTAATATGTAGCTCCAACCATGGAACATTACATATTAGGAAAATATGTGGTGCCTAATTGTCACATATCTGGCATTGGGTAGTCAGTGAAAAGTTAGATCTTAGGAACGGGCTAGATATGTCCTTGTTCTAAGGGTTTGGTGATAGATCTGTGATCACATCAGAAGGAATACTTGAATCAAGTATGGATGTAGGAGCCTGTTCGCCAATATATGATCAGACTAAGATGAAGGGTTAGACCAGATCTCATATCAGATTGTCTACTGTGAAAGCTACATCCAGACCTAAAAGGAAACTCCTATCCATCGTAGATCTAGCTTTTGGAGGCAAATTTGTGGCAACCTGGGTTTTTGTAACACATTTTTCAAAGGCAGAGCCCTTAATAGTAAAAAAATTTTGCAAAACAATGCAGCTGAAATTCTTTTCTTTAAAACTTGTTTTGAAAAACCCAAGTTATCACTTCATACATAACATAAGTAGAATTTTTTTGTACAAGATAAATTTCCATTGAAGGAATATATTTTTATTAAATTTCAGAATTCATCCAGTGGTTCACAGTCCTACCTGGGTATCAGTACAATACTTGTCCAAATTACATAATCCAAACTTCAAACCTCACCATACATTAAAAACTCTCAATACAATATGGTGCTCTCAAATAAAATACATGTCTTCAAGGGATACTCCTTGATTGATTATTCTTCCAAGTCTTCTTAAGTCTTGAGCTCCTAATTCTCCTTCTTTGTATCTAAGATATTGTAAACATTGAAACATTTACAATATCTCAGCATGCTATGCTTGGTAGGAGATTCAAGAAGTATAAAAATTTGATAGTATAATCCTAATACTTCTTAATCCCATTATTCATACTCATGGATCAATCTCTTTACTTTGTGATATAGGTACATCCTTACACATACATACTATATATTGTGTATAGATATATACATGTGGTCAAAACTGTGAAAAATAGTTAATATCTCAAAACATAATCATGTCCAGCTTATGCTGAGTTGATAAATCATCCAGACTCTACTGGAAATACTCCCTCATTTGGGTAGTATCGGTAATCCATGATTACCTAGTCATCATGCCATATCATAAGGCATTTGACTATGCCATGCATCATAATGCAAAAATACTCAAAGGACTACTATGCATGCGGTTAAAATCTGTTCCAGTGCACCCAGATAACTACTCAATAATCCACCTACACCATCCTCAGTGGAAATCACAATATCCATATCCATATGGGGAGGACCATGGCAGTCATAGTGGCAGCCTTCCCATAATTGCCCCACCTAACTTTTAGCCTCATTTAGGCTTGGTATCCATATAATAACAAGTTTTAGAGAATGGGTGGCCAAACCCTACTAACTCGCCTAGCATAGCATCCCCAGGCCTATGCCTATTTAAAACAAAATAGCAAGCCTCCATGCTTGTATGTAAAGTCATTCTTATACATATCAGACAATCTATTTCTTTACTTAGGGCTGGAATACTTTCTAGTTTCCTATTCACTTAGGTTTTCCTCATTTCTAACTTAACCATTTTATATGTGTTTTGGTTAGATCATAAGGGTTTTCAATGGGTTTAATACAAGTATTTACATTATACTTGTCAATATTTTCAAACATAAGATCATGTATACAACATGTACTTCTCATATAGATGGATTCATAAAATCATCCTACCTTTAAGTAGCGATCCATCTCTTTAGATCATCCATGATCCTAACTGATGTATGTAATTTGTAAATCCATATATACTGTAAATATATATATATATATAATCTGAATAATCCTATATTTTTTATCCTATCTATATTCTTTGTCTAATCTTGTCCTTTGATATAAAGGATCTAGATCTTGTGTCCTTTCATGATCTATCTTCCTTAGATAGTATTTATCCTATTGATCAATAGATCTAATGATTAGAATGATCTTTTAATCTTTTAGATTAAGTATTTTCTATTCTAGGTCTTTGTGTATTCCTTTGTTTGATCTTGATCTTTCATAGATCCTTTGATCAACAATTTATACTTGTTGATAAAGATCAAGGGCTTAGATCTTTTATCATTTAGTTCTTCTTTAATCTAAGTTTAGTTATTTGATCATCCCTAAGGAGGATGATCTTCGTTCTCTTCTTTGAATCATAATTGATCAAGGGTTCATATCTTCTATTTAATTTAAGATCTTTTATTCTATTTGATCTAAGTTGTACGCAATATATATATATTATCATCATCAAGAAGTATTTATTTCTTCTTATTGTTCTTGATCATTCAAGATCCGATGGATCTTGTTTGATTATCTTTATCTTACTTATAATTTTTATTAGGGTTAGATAATTTACTAACCTTTTATGCTCTTATTTTTATTATTCAACCAGTTAATGTTTTACTGGTTGAAGATAACTTATTTCAGCCTAAGTCTAGACTGCTCCTCTTATTTCTAATTGACTAAGGCTTATTAGCTGAATGGGTGAACACAAAGTGGTTACTTTAATGCTCATGTAAGGAGTCGGTTAGACCTCACAAACATCAACGGAAGGTAAGGGAAGAGTGAGGCTCTATCAGAAAATCCCCTTAACCACTATGTTCAACATTCACTAGAGTGACCTTAGCTCTACCTTTCATTATGTTCCTATGAGCATGTTAACCCTAAGTACTCTTTCTAATTGATTTTAATTATGTCCATGAACATTTAAAATGTCATTCATGGGGTTTAGTATTCTCCTAGTTTGGGCCAAGGATTTGATAGTCCTTATATTGTCCTACTAATTATAGCCCTTGCTAATATTAAGTCCAAGTCATTCACTCATCTTAATTCTCCATGAATCTCTATTTCATTAGATTTTATTTTTGGTGATTTATGAATATTGAGACATAACCACTAATTAAACAATTATATCTACTAACTTAAAGACAATTAAGATGCTTATATTATACTTTGACAATTCAAATAATCCTATATTTTAAATCATAAGAGAATTGTACGTCTATATCATTCTAAGGGCATTCATACTCTAATATACTAACATGGATCCTAAGTTATAAAATACATGAAATTTTAGTACTAATCTAATGAAATCATGCTTAAACTTCAAATTTAAACTAACATGGCCCTAAGATAATTAAATCTATCAACCTAATATAACAATCTAATAACACATAGAACATAGCATGCTAAAATTTAAGAACTATCATGCTTTATAACATAAATCACTTTTCAATACTATTATCAAATAAAAGAAATTAAAAATAATTAGATTAAGATTATTAGAAACCTTTACTTATGATCCAACAATTAGATCATAGATCTTTTCCTTTTAAATCAAGGTTTTAAATAATTTGAGGACTTTTACTTCATTAAGGTCCAAGATCATATTCCTTTGTTTTTGGCCATATTCAATCCAGGATTTCAATGAATTCCATTATAATATCATTTATTCAATCCATCCCAATGGTTTGATCATACTTGATCTTATTGATCAAGTGGGTCCCTTTGTATTTTTAGGGTTTTTCTACCATAAAGAGTAGATTCTTCAATTTATCTTAGATCTGTCCTAATCAATCATGTATATCACTTGATTTCAACATTATATCATCAGTAAATTAGATCCCCAAGATTTGATCATCTCAGATCTTGAAGATCATGAAAATTAGAAACTTAATTCTTAAAAACATAAAGTTTCGGGAATGTGTTTATCAATATTATGGTTTCAGAAGAAAATAGAAGTTATAAACATTCCATAGCTTCTTTCTAATCTCAATTTGGAGTTCAAATGACTCAACAATTGGACTATGAAGTTTACAGTCATTCTTAGGGTCCAGATTTGATCTGGGCCCAATTGAATAGACGGCCCAAATTTGATCGAGCAGAGCAGGCCGGGCAGAGCGATCGTCGTGTGCTTGTCACCGGGACGCACTCATAACGCACTCCCCCGGTGATTGGTGCTGCTGTAGGGTTGTCCTGTTGGGGCGATGTAGCATGTGACACATGCACGCAGAAACGCTCCTATAGGGTGCATTTTCGTGTTGCATTTCATGCTGTGTGCTGGGTTTTTACTTGATTTGGGAGATCAAACAGTCTGTTTGGGCCATCCAATCAATCCCTTTATAATTAGGGTCATAAAACTCAATGAAAATTCTTGAAATTTCTACCCTAGGGTTTTGGGACCCTTCTGGATTGATTGGATGGCTCAAATTTTCCATATGAGACCTCCATCATCTAGAATTGAATGATTCTAGTACTTACTTTATTTTTATAAAATTTAACATAAAACTAATTATAGAAAAATAAAAATTATATAAAACAACAAGAAATAAGTATAAGAAGTGGTTCCACCTACCTCATGGGAGAAAAAACATAGATTTGAAGACCAATTTGTAATAAATACCCTTAGATAATAAAATAGCTTGATAGTTGGTTGTTTTGTGATTTCTTGTTGAGTGCACCATTGGATCTTGAAATTGATTTGGGGGTTTTGTAGATTGGGTAGTCTAGCATTTTATGGAGGGAGGGATTTGTTAGATTCAATTTAGAACAGAGTGCCTAATTGAATTTAGGTCTCTTGTTCCAATTAGAGAGAGAAAGTGTAAGAAGGGAGATTTTTGGAAGTTTTGGAATTTTGGAAGGAATCTAGATCTAGTTTTTCAGAACAAGCAAAATAATTTTGTTAGAATTTTAATAAAAAATTTTGGAGGATTTTTGGAGGGGTATTTATAGGCATTTTTCAATTTTTTATAATTACTTGTAATTATCGTGTTTCAATTCTTTTAAATATTAAATTAACATTAGATCTCCCATTATCACCTCCTTCTCCACTAGTAGCTGGCAGTGGTTTAACCACTCATTACATGTTTTCTGACTGTTGGATTCGTTTGTGGGCTGCTTGTGGGTCCCTTATGGGCCCCACGGGGGTGTGAAAGGACCATTTTGCCCTTTTATGGGGAATAATTCATTTTATTCTCCCGAACTCGGAATTGAGTGTACTTAGTGGCATTGGATTCATACTTCTGAGTACATTCTAAATATTGATGTCTTAGATCTTAGTTATAGGTAAAATTATCATTTTACCCTTTTATTCATAAAAATGAAGAAAATTAGGAATTTTTCATTTTAACTCGGAATTGAACGTACTAAGTGTCATTTCGATCGATTTTGTGAGTACATTCATAATTTATAAGTTTTAGATCATGTTTTAATCTCTATAAAAATATAATTTTCAACAACCTAATATTCCAGCCTAGAAATTTTAAAAATTCAAACTAAATTGATTTTCTCAATCAATTTACAAAAATTGGGGTTGTTACAAAATTAATGGTTAGATTGTATTGAATGATTGTAATAAGTTCATATCTACCATTTGGAAGAAAATCAATGGTTGGATCATGGTAGGATCTCCCAAATCAATCATAGATCCATCATTTAAAGATAGATCAATGATTAGATCTCGACGGATGGTGAAATTGGTCATAGATCTAACGCTCTAGTCCAGTTAAGCATGCATTTGGTTAAGATCAATAGTCCCATGTTCTCCAATCAAGGAATGAATAGATGGGTATTGTTCCTCACATTGCAAGGATTGGAATAGTCATCTCAAATATGCAAATGTCTTTCTAGATTGGCCAAAATAAGGGTTCCAAGTCCAAGGGGTAATGGGACTCACCAAAGCCAACTTAGTTCACTGAGAGGAGTTTGGAGCAGGTGAAGTGAGCAAGTTACCTTGCCCTAACTTGTTATAGGAAGAGGGTAAGAGAGGGGAGGAACAGTGGGAGGTCAGTCGACCTGTGCGCACAATACGTTAGGTCGGCAATGCTCACAGGAACCCTACTGAAGGAGAGGGAGAAGGGGAACCAAGTGCAACAATGGCATGCCTATCGGGCAGCACTAGCTGACGGTAGGGTGAGACAGAGGAGCTAACTGGGAAGGGGAGTGTGCGGCTGGCCTACTCAGGCTACTGAGCCTTGTCGCACTGGTGGAGGGGAAAACAGGGAGAGAAGCTGGGAGAGGAGAGAATAAGTTTGCCAATGTGAGGCTGGATGGTTGTCAATGGTAGGTGTCTAAATGGGGGAAGAAGAAGAGGGAAAAAGGGAAGGGTTTCATGTGGTGGCCAATGGCCCTTGCTCGATCACCGTTTGGCTCGATTGTAGTCTGAAACCATATCAAGACGAGAGAAGAAAGGGATTGCTGGTCTGGCATGCCTAGTTAGGCTGTATTGTTCGAAGGTGAACAGTGGGTAAAGAAGATTTGGCACAACCCAGATCTAGCTGGCGCACTCAATTTTCTATCATGCTGGAAATAGGGGAAAAGGGTTTACAAGGGCTAGCAATTTCCCCAGTCCGATTGCCATGTTGATGGGGAATTAAATGGAGAAGAGGGACGGGTTAACTCGATCCCAATCAATAGTTGCCACCAGAGAAGATGAGAGAGGCGTGCTCATCAATGGGGGTCAAATGGAGGGAGCTCATTGGTGGGGATAAGATTGGAGGGACTTCCACTAGTGGGGCTCAATTAGAGGGGGTAGATGTCAGGCTTTTCCTCTTGTCAGCATTCCCCTTGTTTCCCTTGTTTTGTTGTGTTCAAGGTCATCGTTATAGGGAGCGGCGACACCTGGGGTATCGACCCACCACAGGTCATGCTAGACTCCATGCGTCGAGGGTCAGTCTGCCACGTCAGAAATGAAACTGACGCGGGGGTGCTATTATCAATTTGGACCCCCTAAATTAGTGAAATTTTGCAAATTTTTCACCTTGATCTCTCTTTCGCATAAAATTAGTGTCGTTGGAATCATCTCAATGCACAATTTTCTTTTTTGATAGTTTTAAATCTGAAATTTGAGTTTTCAAGGGGCTCACTTTCTTGAAATTCAATTTTCAAATAATTAATTTTCTAATTTTCTATAATTACCTTAACATAACTCAAAATTTATGGTTGTTACATTCTTCCCTCATAGAAATTTCATCCTCAAAATTGTTCTACATCATTCCTAAAGTAATTCTAAAATGTATTTCATTTCCCAACTATCTTTATATCATTCATCAATAACTCTAAATGGATATTCTCTTCGTCTGTATATTTACTTGAGTTTTAAGTTATAATCTATGGCAGAATGATTTCACTATTTATTAACTAAGGATTTCCTTTCTTGTTTCTCACTTATGTAGATTAATTTGTTAATCCTTGAAGTTTTTAACCATAACTATTTCTCATGTATATGTTGAAATCATAATTTCTAGTCTTACTGTTGTCCCTTTTTCTTATATGTCTCTCATCTAATTATCTTTGTATAGGTGTCAGATCTTCTAACCAAGTTTCCATACAAATTCCTACAATTTCATATTCTTTTCTTCAAAATCCTTTTTTTTTCCCCTATCTTATTTCTCATCAAAATTCCACTGAATTATCATATTTTCTAATTTAATCAAGTTCTTTACAGAAAGTTTGTTATTTCCAAGTTTATCTCCATAGAAAGAACTTGATTCACCACTATTATTCCTAGTGCCAATCTTTTCTAAGTTTTATTTTTAGACAATCACTATTACTTATTTTGTCCACTTTCTCTTCACAATGGTTATTATTTGCTCCATTTCCATTCTTCTCTAACTATATTTCACTAAACAAAGTTATGCTTATTTTTCTATGTCAATTTGAATTCATCATTTAGACTTAGATTACTATTATAACTTGTTTATCTCCTCTACATCAACCTTACCTTGTTCGTTAGCTAAATTTTTTTATTTTCTACTATCTATCTTCCATAATACCACAAAGCTTTCAGTCCTAAGTCTCCTCTATGTACCCAGACTAGTTATATAATTCTCCCAATTATCAAGAGGTTTCCACTACTTTTACTCTTTCTTAATACATTATATTATGATTCTCAACTTAGTATTATACTATAGTTGTTGTACACTCCAAGGCTCTATACTCACCATCCAAGTTAAAACTTACACTCTCAGGAGATTGTCCTTGAAAATGGATTATCCATCACATATCAATGCTTGCAGTTAATGATACTAACTCCTAGGCTCTCATTCTAATCGTTTCTTGCCAAAAGTCATACTAGTCCATAGGATACTCTCTTCTTTTGACTTTCATAAGGACTACTCTCCTTGTTTTGTTGACTCTTAATAACTTTTTATGTTGTGACTAGTTGTGATTGGATTAAACCTAACTCTGATACCAAACTGTGTCAACCTGGGTTTCCAAAATAGTTTCTGAAAACCCTTTTTAAAATTCAGGATATCCCTTATTTGAAATTCATTATGAAATCAAAATAGCAAAAATTTTCTTTTTCTTTTTTTTGCTACTAAGTTTTTATAGAAATCTAGAGATGCATTTTTACACAAAATAGAAGGATTTTACAGTGAAATGAGTGTCTCATTTCTACAAATTTTTTTACAGATTTTACTCTACTTTTTGGACATATGCACATTTGATGCATGTGCCCGAACACATGATAAAACAATACAAATAATTTTATTCATCGCTTTCGAAAACAAATAAAAAAACCTTATTACATCCTAGAACCTCTAGTCACAATCATGTCATAATATATTCCCTTAAATACGATTGAATCCACAACACGAAAGTAAATTTATATATTCTCATTCTCCGGTGAATCAGAGAACTAACATAAAGTATAAAAGATCACCATCTTAAAACTAGGAAATCTCCATTTGTTGAAACATCAAACTCCACTATTGTTTCTTGCATTCGACCTATTCATCTTTCTATTCTAATCCTTCAAATCGAAGACATTGTAATTGTTACAATGTCTCAGCAAGCTTGCGCTTGTGCAGGTGAAAGAAGTAGCTATTTTGTCATGCAGTACATGATTTACATAACTTAATATATTTTGAGAATATATTATACTTAAACAAAATTTCATGCCATTTCCAAGGTGTTCATGCTGAAATTATAAGTTCTTAGATCATACCATAATGAAATTAGTTTACATGAGCAGTTTCATTATGGCTGATGAATCATATTTTCCCTAAGGATTTAAGTATTCCAAGCCGTATCCTTTCATGAGCATTCAATTGTACTAACATCATTTTCTATGAATACACACATACATGTTCCAAATTCATTCAAGACATATAGTTCTTCATATTCGTTTACATTATATATTCATTCAAGATATCACTTTAAATGTCTAAGTTATTTGTCATTCGATAGTTAATTCTACTTATGTGGTGTGGGGTGTTTAACATTCTTATTATCATTTGTAAAAGTACTCATCTACATCTTTCTGTTCATGAACATAATGCATTTCATGAGTAGATACTAATCAGCATGTGATTATACATAATCAATCATAAAGCTCAATTAATCTAATACCTTAAGAAATCTGACCAAAGTAAAACTGTTAGTTAAGACGAATCGAGAAGTTCTAAAATTGCAATGGTAAAGCTACCAACTAAGTGTCTACGTCAAAGCATACTATTTATAAAAATAAATAAATTTAGTCTATAAGATCAAAGAGCATACTATATGCTCAAAGTCCAATTGTTAGCAAACCAACATTTGTCAAATCTATAATCTGATAAAAACCCAAAGCTATTTGTGGGTTTCAAAAGCAAAATCAATCAATTCATAAGTGCAAGTAGTTTTCTTCTACTTCAAATCAAACTGGAATCGTAATTATGAAAATCAGTCTCATAGATGTGAGGTGAAAGTCCATGAAGAAAGGTTGTGATCTCAAATCATCTGTAATGTCCAAAAGAATTTGAGAAGTTTTTCAAACTGGTGTACTAAAAACAAATGAAGCTAAATCAAGGCACATAGTCATCAATCCAAAATGTATAAATCCATGGCCACATCGTCGTGGAAAACTAATTACTCCAAGCATGGTAGCATACAATCCTACCACCCTAGATGAGGTCCAACGTTCGAGACATGACCCACATAAATATCACACAAAAACTAGATACCTATGCTTGCAGAGACCTACTGTCACCCACATGCGACTACCATGGCCTCTACATCTACTCATGGATACTTGCACGAACCATGACTCATCAGAGCTCATGGGGGCTACCTTGCTACCACTTAGAGCACTTCCCCAAGAGAAGATACTCCTACTACCCATTGTCTCCATCGTAAGACTAGTATCAAATCACTTCAAAGGTTAGTGACCAACTGCACCTCCTAACATAGGGTCTTAGAACTTATAGCACATAGCAGGCCTCCAGGACCTATTGCACAAATTAGGCCTTACTCCATATCTAACAGTACACATCAAGCTTGCAAGTGATTTAGGACTTATGACACTCCAAGAGTGCCTGCCCAAAACATCGATGAAATCTATAT
Source organism: Warburgia ugandensis (assembly GCA_035236585.1). Lineage (NCBI taxonomy): Eukaryota > Viridiplantae > Streptophyta > Magnoliopsida > Canellales > Canellaceae > Warburgia > Warburgia ugandensis. The sequence continues at coordinate 44,928,861 of CP141128.1, forward strand.
CCACCAGGACTTATAGCTGCTCGTAGAGCACACACTTACTGAATTAACATATCCGTATCCATTAGGACTTATGGCCACTCATAGTGCACGTACCAAACTATTGATGAAATCCTTAAGTATTAGGACTTACAACTGCTCATAGAGCGCTTGCCTAAATATCAACAAATCGACATCCATCTGGACTTATGGCTATTCAAAAAGTGGTAGCCTAAAACATCAATGAAAGAATAACCATCTTATGTATGTAAAAACAATCTTATGAAACATCCCAGTCTATCTCATGATCATGCCATAGGAACTTAGAAGCCTGCCAGTGCCAATGCACCTACCCTCATTAGCCTCATTAGCTACCCTCTTAGGCTACCCTCATCGACTACTTAAGTATAAATCGTGATCCAACTTCAATTTCATGAAAGAAGATAAAAATATGATGAAAGTACAAATCATACGACTACCCAAAATCATATGTCATATACATCTCCAAAACCTGTTCATGAAAATAAAATTGATATTTCAAAGTTCTATGAGAAACAATTCAATCCATTCATTTTCAACCATTATTCCCAACAAGTTATAAAAACACATCTTCTTGAGCACTCAAGACATGTAGTATCTATTCATATATTAGATAATGCTCTTTCAGTTCCCAAAATTATGCATGATTTCAAAAATGAATCTTTAAACAATATCTTGAAAGTGTTTATCGCTAAATGGACCACAGTTAAACTAGTGATAAAGCCTTTATCAGTAAAGACACATGTTACAACTTAGGTTTATGCCTTGTTAATATCTATTGTATGTCCATAGCCTTTAAACTATTCTTTTCCAAGTTTATATGTGAATCATTTCCCCATTCATGAGTCGGTAAGTTAGAAGTATAACATTTACTTATTAATATTTCATATTTTCCAGGACCTTTCGAATATTATGGTATTAATGAACAAATCCTTATGTCTCAGTAGCATGCATAAGGTCAAACCCTATTTAAGGTATTACAATATGACTTCTAAATTTATCACACGATTCCATAATTTTAGTAATTAAAGACAACAGTGTGTAATTCATCATCTGTATTCAATTTGTGCATATAAAGACATGGTAATTATTAGACCCAAAGTAGCAATCTTAATCGACCTACCTCGTGTATCATATATCCTTGGTTCTTGTGTGTAACTCATTTAGCTTGATCATTTAATTGAACATTTCGTAGGCTTCATCATCAATGCATAGATGGACATCTCTGGTCAAGTCTCTGTCACAGATGAGTGTAACATGAAAGTAAAGATACGTTGATCTATAGCTCCAACCATGGAACACTACAGATCAAGAAAAGATGTGGTGTCTGATTCTCATAGATCTGGCATTGGATGGTTAATCAAGGTTAGATCTTAGGAATGGGCTAGATATGTAGTTGTTATAGGGTCTTGGTGATAGATCTAAAATCAGATCAAAAGGAATACTTGAATCATTGGATCTAGGAGCTTGTTCGCTAATATATAGTTAGATCGAGATGAAGGGTTAGATCTAATCTCATATCAAATCATTTGATGTGAAAGTGACATCCAGACCTAAAGGGGAGCTCCTATCCATCTCATATCTGATTTTCGGAGGTAAATTAATGGTGAGATTACAATGAATGGTTGTAAGAAGTTCATATCTACCATTTGGAGGCAAATCAATATTTGGATCATGGTAGGATCTCCAAAAACAAGCATAAATCCATCATTTAGAGATAGATCGATGACTAGATCTCAACGGATGGTCAAATTAGTCATAGATCTAACAATCTAGTCTGATCAAGTGTATGGTTATGTTCAACGATTGCATCTTCTTAGATCAACGAATGAACAAATGGGTCTTGTTCCTCACATTGCAAGGATTGAAATGGTAATCTTGGATCTGCTAAGGCCTACCTCAATTGAGAGAATAAGGGTTCCAAGTCCAAGGGGTAATGGGGCTCACCAGAATCAACTCGGCTCATCAAGATGAGTTTGGAGTGGGTGACACGGTCGAGTCACCTTGCCCTAACTCATTAGAGGAAGAGCATAATAGAGGGGGGGCATAGTGGGAGGGCAAATGACCTGTGTGCACTAATGCGCTGGGCCAGTAGCACTTAAGGGAACCTGACTAGAGGAGAGGGAGAAGGGGAAACAGGTGCTGTAGTGGCATGCCTATCGAGCAACATCGGTTAGAGGTGGAATGAGATAGAGGAGTGAATAGGGAAGGGGAGTGCGACTGGCCTACTTAGGCTCTTGAGCCGTGTCCCACTAGTGAAGGGGACAATAGGGGGAGGGGAGAACCGGTTTTCCGGCGTGAGGCTAGCTAGTTGTCGCTGGTAGGTGTCTAAATATGGGAAGAAGAAGAGGGAAAAAAGGAGGGGTTTTAGGTGGTGGCCGGTGGCCCTCGCCAGATCGTCTTGTGGCTTCATCACAACTTGAAACCAAATCGAGAGGATAGGAGAAAGGGATTGCCTGTCTGGCATGGTTGGTTGTGTTGTGCCGGTCAGAGGTGAAAGGAGGGTAAAGAAGATCCAAGGCAGCCTAGATCTAGTGGGCCCACTTGATTTTCTATTGTGTTAATAATAGGGGAATTAAGCATAGAAGAAGGAAGTGTTGGCTGTGATCCCAATGATCGGTTTCCATCGAAGAAGATGAGAGAGGGAAGCACACTGATGGTGGTAAAACAAAGAGAGCTCACTAGTGGGGATTAGATCTGCAAGACTTCCACCAGTTGGGGTTGATTGGAGGGGGTGGATGCAGTGTTTTTTCTCTTACAAGCATACACCCTATTTTGCTATGTTTGGGGTTGCCGTTCGGTTTGCCCTGCTAGAAACGAAACTGAGGTGGGGGTGCCGCCATCAATTTGGACACCCCCCTAGATTAGTGAAAATTTGGAGATTTTTCGCTCTGATCTCCATTTTTCATAAAATTAGTATCATTGAAATTGTCTCGGTGCACAATTTTCATTTTTGATAGTTTCAAATGCAAATTTTGAGTTTTCAAGGGGCTCAATTTGTTGAAATTCAATTTTTAAGGAATTAAACTTCTAATTTTATTCTAATTAAATTATGGTACAATTACCTAAAAATTACATAAAAATTTGTGGTTGTTACGCATATCTAATCTACCTTTTGTGGAAAAATATTAGTACTAATAAAAAAAATTAAACAAATAATTATGTAGGAAAAGGAGTCATAATATACATAGAAATATTATATATAACATCCCTATATTCAGCTGTTTTAACCCTTGATTGAACTTAAATGTCACTGATTAAAGTTTATTTTACTATTTTGTAGGATTACGGTCCAACAAAGAAAAATGCATATTTTTGGCAATTAAAACCCTAAAAGAGAGCATGTCCATCATTTGAGCATCATCATGTACAAGCATTTCATCAACCAAGAAGTCCAAAAGGTTAGATTGTTGTGGGGTGTCCTTTGCAAAATCCAAGTAGTTAGAAACCCTAAGTGGACGATCAACCTTATGCACCTAAAGGAGGCTGTATCTTTCAAAAGTAAAGATGACTAAATCCCCACACATGCATGCATGCAATCCACCACCTTAAGAATCTTCTAAGTGAAGTTGAAATCACATGCAATTGAATATAAGTATGTTTTATAACAGGAAGTGAACTACTCAGACAACAGGACCCGCTTTAAGAGAAGTTTTACTGGATCATTCTTTCACTTACTCCATAACTAGACACACATCATTCCACATGAATAATACATGAAGGAGGCATTATTTCATTCCATTCCATATGTTTTGCATGAGAAATAAAGAGGAAAACAAGCATAAAACATGGTGAAGAAAGAGAGTATAAATAGGAAATCTATGGCTAACACTCATCTGTACTTTTGAAGGAATAATGGCTAAGATCTACCTTCATTCAAGGCTATCCAAGAGCATCCATTAAAAAATGACTTATGCTAGTTTGGCCAATGAGAATCAAACTACAAGAAAAAAAGAGTGGAAGGCCATTGGTGAATATTTTTCAATAGACTTCTCATCATTGTTTTAGGAGGAAAACATGTTTGAGCCCTTAAATCCTATTGGTTAGAGAAAAAATTATGGGATGGGAGAGACTCAAGGAGGAGAACTAGTATGGATAAGAAAAGTTCAATGAAATTTGAGCCATCCCAGGATATACTTAATCCAATAGAAGAAAGGAAAGGAGCAACAAAAAACATGCTCCTTTGGATAGGGCAACCCCTACAAAATCTTAGCCACTCCATCTATGGTGAAACATGATCCAAGGGACAAGAAATGAAGAAGGAATGAAAAGCAAACCCTAGCCCTCATGGAATCAACCTATATTTACTAATTCTATACTCCAATAGAATTGGACACTTATAGTAATTATTGTGACACACTAATTAAGAAGACAAGATGTCATCTTCTAAAAGGATGTTTTGTAGCTAAATCTAAAGTAGGAACATGCAAGGTGGTGAAGGTAGGGAATAGAAAGTATATTTTTTTCCTTTTTTTTTTTTTTTTTAACAACTTAAGAAATAGGTAAGCAGCTACCTAGTCATAGGATATTTTAGCCTATGAAATAGAAGGTAGAAAAATCATGGATCGCATGGATCAGTTGCCTTGGGCAGAAAAAGACTATTATAAAAGAAAGGCCAAGACGACTCTCTACATGTGACATCTTGGGTTGGGTTTGAGAGAAGAAAATAACATGAAAGAGAGAAAGAGAAAGGAGAAATAAAGTGAGAGAGAGAGAGAGAGAGAGAGAGAGAGAGAGAGAGAGAGAGAGAGAGAGAGAGAGAGAGAGAGAGAGAGAGAGAGAGAGAGAGAGATAAGGAGAGAGAGGAAGAACAAGCAATAATAAGTAGCACCAAAGGATTCATCTACATGCTACATTTTGGAAAAGAATATACTGGAAGAACACTTTTGATCTAGGATTTAATCATTGCAAATCATTTATATGCATACAATTAGTAGATTAATTGGACATGTTTTGATTGAACATTGACACATGATCTCTTGGAGCTTTAAAATTGTTGGTGCCCCAAGCGAGTTGAAGTTCATGCATCATTCCTTGATGTTTCTTGCCTAATTTTCTTGCTCCAAATCCATATGTTTTACTTATTAAATCTTAATGCATGAAATGGAAATGACATGTGCATTTTGAATTAGATCATTTTGTTTTGTGGGTACATCATCATATACTTGCCCATGATCATTTAAGCATATAAATCATGATTTGGATACTTTGGAATTTGATCCACACTAATGATTATATGATTTGGGTTTTAGTCATTTTAATAGAATTTTATCCTATGATAAATAGTGCATAAACATATACGTATGGAAGCATGGCTTCGCATGAATGGTGATGTCCTTTAATAATTACTGCAAGTTCACAATTTTATTGTAGTATATAATTGACAGATACAAGTTGATGCCATGAAGACTCTTTGATAAAACAGAGTTAATTAGAATTTAGGTTATCTTGCTTCAACCTAGCCAAGCATTCAAAACAAGGATAATTTCTAACTAAAACTAATGACAAGGAAAGTTCAGAGGAATTAAAGACATAAAGCAAGTAAATAAATGAAGGAAACAAGGAACTAACAAAGAAGGTACCGACTAAACTAAACTACTAAGCACCTAGAAACTAAGCCCAAATTAAGAAACAAATCAATTAAGGAAACCAGTATCTAAAGAAGCAAGGAAACTTTCTAAAACTACAACTAACAAAGAATTAAAGTAAAGAAAAAAAGTAACTAAGAAAAGAAAAGAAATATTTCATGAAAGGAAAATTTACAAGGATTTGTTACATAAGCAATAAAGAAAGGACTAAAATAAAGCAAGTAAAAGTCCTTCAAATCCTGGTTTGAATTCCACTGTAGGCCCTCATGTTCTATCATTCAACAAGAGCTTGTACACTTTTCTTCAACCCAAAATACACTAAATTACTCCAAGCTTTTCTCATCTTTAGCTCAACATGCTACTAACCAAAACAAATCCCATCCAATGATCCTTAAGAATGAAGTATTAGGTCGGCTAAGAAAAGAGAAGCCTAACACCTTTCCTAAACAATCACCACCCTAGAAAAAAGAAAGAAGATGATGAAAATGGAAATAGTAAAAGATATGACATTTTTGTTAAGATAGAAACTCTAAAAAGAGTGTAACTTCATGTGGTTTGAAAAGAGAGGAGATAAGCGGTCATTCATCTTTAAGAAAGGGTGAACCATGGAAGAGGCTTTCTACCTTAAACATGAAGTAAAACAAATGGAAAACAAAGGGGAGAGTGTGTGTGAATGAGAAATGGAAGTGAGGATGATGCGTTGAATATAGCATGCCAAGATACCATGTGTGTGATTTAGAAATTGGGAATATGGTTGATAGAATTAGAAAGGGGTTGGTGCATGTGATTATGTGGACCAAGGAACATACAACTATGATGCTATGCATGAATTTAGAAAGTGGTGATGCATGCTATATCTGAAAAACTAACATGTATGGGGCTTCTAAAATGATTCTAGAATGTATGCAAAGAAAATTAGAAATTCAAACTAAACTAAGCATGAGTTTCTAAATTAGTAAAGTGCATGTTTCTAAATTAGGACAGTGCTAAATTTAAGAATTTAACATGCCATTAGTTTTTAAAATGCTTCAAAAGTAATCCTAAGCTAATCCTAAGGTGTATGGAAAGAAAAATGTAAAGTTACTAAAGCTAAAACGATGATAAATGGAATTCTATGTTAATAACATGGTCTACTAAGAAAGAGATAACTTACTTAAACTAAACTAATGTACAAAACTCTCATGGATGCAACCTAAGAATGCTAACTAAGTGTGCCACACGTGTGAAAGTAAAAACATGCATGCATGCAAATTTTATGGATTGTGTGTTTTTCCTAAGGTCTAGAAGAATGAAAAACTAGAATGATGGGGAGTGAAACATGGAGATGCACACATACTACTCTAAGATCAAAGAAATTAAGATATGATACATGAACTACAAAGTAAGGAAAAGTGAGAAAATTGCATGAGAACTATAGACAAAACTAAAACTATAGATGCATGTAATCTAATGGAGGATGTGTGCTATTCATAAGAGATCAATCCAAATATAATCCTAAGTGAATGCATGCTAGAGTATGATGAATGGAATATATAGAGGACAGAAGAGAAATTAAAAGAAAATAAGCAAGAAACGAATTATATTAGGTTGCAACCCTACCTTTTTCTCCAAAGGATCTAAACATTGATGCTTGAAGGTAGCTTAGTTGAGGGTGATCTTCCTCCCTTTATTTTTCCTAGCTTTAGCTTTCACCTATACAAAAAGTTGAAAGATCCTAAACTCATTCATAGTACTTATATTTATAATTTTTTGGATTGGAAATCATGGGGATTGAATGGTTGAGATTAAGCCACTTTAATTAGAAGATAATGAAGGGCTAGACGGTGGAGACATCTTTTCATATAAGGAAATGGGATGGAAGATGGAAGGGAATAAGATGGAAAGAGAAAGAAAGAGGAAAGGGAATAAATGGGAAAGGAAAGAAACAAAAGTAGGTGGAGGGAATCAAGGGGGATTTAAAAATTAGAAAGTCCAATGAGGAGGGGGACGGCATGAAATGCATATGGGAATGTGAGGCATTTTTAGATCCCTTATGCATGGACCATTGGATGAGGATGGGTGATCTAGATATTTCTTTCCTTAGGATTTTGATTGAATTTTCAGCATGGAAAAGGTGGCTAGGTTTTGTAAATTTCATTTACTTTATTCCTGGCCATTATATCATGCTTACCCTATTTTGAATGTATGGACTCCCATTAGGATGTATAGATCTTCCTTAAGACTTCATTGTCTCTCCGTCATTGGATTGGATTGCCTAAAATGAATGGCCTTGATTCTTTAGAGATTTCGTCATGTATTTCATATGGGACCAAGTATAATTCACCACCCTTGCATGGATAAGACATCCAATCATTGGGTGGTTTTCGTTGGTTGAGTAGGAGAGAGAAAGTAAGCAAAAAGTCTTTATGCGACTCTCAATCTTATTTTATTTCTATGAAGCTTTTGTTGTATATGATCTTATTATATGTGAATTGAACTTTTCTCATAAGCTTCCTAAGGTGATGAAATGCATGTATGGATTCAAGCATGGGGAATTTTTGACCTTTTCATCTTCATTTGTGTAGGAGTCATGCATGGGGTTTCTGAATTCTCTAACTTTGACAGTGACACCAAATGATTATTTCAAACCTCTAAGACATCATTGTTGCCATGTGTGGGTCGACAGTATAGCTTGGTAGGTGAAATTTCTATTTCACTAGTAAAATTATCAAATTTGTGCATTTTTTCATTTGGACCATGGACATACAAAATAGAGAATTAACCTTAATTATTGATGTTAGGTGATTTCTAGGGCTAAAACATGCTTAATATAGAGGTATGTATATAATATTTCTATATATATCAAATGGATCTTGCTTATTTGGTCCAATAGTTGGCTTATCAATTTTGTTTTGCATCATGAGACATATGCATGGTCATCGTATATTTAGCTTAATCATTTGTTCCTTTAAATAAATGCATACCCATGATAGATCTTAGTTAGGACATAGGAAATTTAGTACATTACTCTTTGATTTCATTGTGAACCATTAATGGTGAAATGGTGAGGTTCATTCATCCACATGACCGCTTATGGATTTCACCTTAAAATGTTCTCACTAATAGCATGCATGGCACTTAGTGCTTGGGTTAAGGGTTTGGCACTTAGTGCATGGGCAGCAAGCATGGCCTCCAACACATGTGTAGCGAGCTTAGCCCCTAATGCATGGGCATGACACACCACATATAGCACCTAGTACATGGGCACCTTGAAAGCTCCCAGTGCATGGGCACTCAACAAAACAGCCATTGGTTGGACACTGCAAAAGTACCATGGAACATGCAAAGGAACAGGAATAAACTAGTACACATAGCACTGGACATGACACGGTGCATACACACTATGCATAACCTACTGGAATAGACCAATGCACATAGCACTGGGCATGCACATAGTGCTCAGCGACTGTGCTCAACACGCAAGGCACAGGACAATGCAAATAGCATTGCTCATGCAGACAATTCATAGGCACTTCACACAACACATATACATAGACCAATGCACATAACACTAAGCATACACATAGTGCAAAGCACATATACACAACCAGTGCATATAGCACTTGGCATACACATAGCACACTCACCATGCATATTACATACATAGAGACCAGTGCACATATCACCAAGCTTGCACACAGGCATTGCGTATTGCACATAGTGCACAGGCACTGCGAGAAGCACATGGGCACAGGCCATAGTGCGGGCATTGCACATAGCGGTGTATGGGCACACATGGTTTTGATGCATTTGATATCTCATGATTTTTTAGAAATTCTAACCCATGGATGTACATGTATATGTGTTCATATTTTTTAATTGACATCCACCATGCACAATCACTAAGACTAGAATATATATATTTTTTATGATTTATGATGTCTAAAATGAGGCATATGAAATGAACAAGTAATTTATATTTTTGTAAATGATTTTTCTTGATGCATAATGAGGTGCAAACGCTTGATTCCAAGGGTGCTTGACAAGGAGTTCTATCTTTCAACTTTTCCTAGAGTTTAAAGCCTGTGTCAAGAGAAATAGAGGGATGAAGATCACTTTTTCAGTGTCTCCCAATAGCTTCACACATCTATTTCTTTGAAGAAAAAGGTAAGAGTTCTCAAACATCCCCTATCCCTCCTTTTTATATTCTTTTCTCCTTTGCATACATAGGATTGCATGCTTCATTCCACCTTAGACTACACACATCCACCTATTGCATCACCCTCACATGCCTTCCTTCCCTTACATTTCCATGCCCCTATATGCTTGCATCTCCACTCCTTTCAACTAGCACCTTAGACTTACACACATCCCATCATTGCATGACATGTATGCCCACATCCTCCACCCTATTCTCTTATTTGCATAGCTTCCTAGTCTTTAGAACTTGCATACATTCAACATTGCATCATTAGACACATCCATCCTTACATGTTTCACATGTCTTTCCCCTCCTTAGTTCATAGCACACACCACTCTATTGCATGCTTATCTTATTTTCACAAATTTCCCATCTTACCCTTACATGCATCACCCTTACATCTTAGATTAACACACACCATAGCACTCAACCTGCCATTGCACACAATCCAACATGCACATATCTTTCATCCAGTCCAATTCTCTCACCATCTTACCCTTCCATGCTACACCCCTCTTAAACTTTGCTATTACATGCACACCCCTCATATCCCTTTATCTTTCATGCACTCCATCACTTCCACTCCCTTACATGCACCAAGTTCCTTTTATTTTCTTCTTTCTTTTTCTTTTGGGATTTAAGAACAATAAGAGAAAATAAAGAAAATATTGTTCCATTTTATGGCAGCAAGGATTTCTCAAATCCTAAAGCATGGTTGAGAAGAACCAAATCCATCCATTATTCCAAGCTAAAGTCATCATGTTGAAGAGTAGGAAGACTTCAAGGTAAGTACCTAGTTCCTTCATCATCTCCTAAGGCTGGAATTAGTGAGTCTTAAGCCAAGGCCCACTGTCTCCAATTTCTTTTTCATTTCACTAGTTCTACCTTAAGGTAATGGCACCTCTTTCTATGGCATGTCTTTCCTTAGGAAGAACAAACCTCTAATCTCCTCTTTGCATTTTCCTTAAAATCTACCCTCTTTTATAGAGTGTTTGGCTAGTGAGAAGAAAACATTTATTTTTTTTTCCACTTCATCTCTTCATATTCTTTCTTATAAGGGTGGTGGTCTTTTAGGAAAAGTGTTAGGCACTTCTTTTCTATGGCTACCCTAGCACTTCATTCTTGAGGATCATTGGAATGTGATTTGAATTTTGACTTAGTGGCATGTTGGGGTAAAGATGAGAAAAGTTTGGTGGTGATTTTAATATAATATGGGTTAAAGAGAAGTGTACAAGCTCCTATTGAGTAACACAAAAAGAGCCCTACAATGAAATTCAAGCTTGGTTGGAAAAGCTTCACTTTCCTTTCCTTTTATTGCTTATGTATTTCTTTTATTTGGTTATGTATCAATTCCTTATAAAATTATATTAATGAAATAGTTATTTATTTCCTTGCTTTACTTCTTTAATTAGTTTCCTTGCTTTCTTTCTTTCCTTACTTAGTCTACTTGTAATAGTTTACTTGTTTATTTTGAAGCTTAAATTTCTTTATGTTCCTTGAATGATTGTCTAGGTTATGACCTAATGTTAGTTAAATCTCCTTAAACATTCCTAATGGGATCAACCTATATTTGCTGATTTATAATCCAATATATGCTTGTGGTAAGTATTAAAGTACATCAAGTTTTTGGCAACATTGCTAGGGACTAAAAATAGAGTTTAATTAAGATTTGGGTTGTAATGCTTTATCATTAGTCATAGTTTAGGGTTGCATACAAGTACTTGCAATTTTTTCCTTATTCTTGAAGAACCTAATACTTTCCTTTTTAGCTGTGTAGGAATTTGGACAAGAACAAGGACCTAGAGGAAGACATAGGATAGTTTCTAATTTTTTTATATATTTGACTGTATTGTAGTGAGGACATGCTTGTAAATTTTTATACACTATGATTCATTTAAATTTAAAAAGGGTTGTAATAATACATGTCAAAGGTGGGCCATTCTAACCTAAAGAGGAGGTGCCATGTAAATGGACCCACCCTTGTATGAGAAGACTAATTCTAGGACCCCATTGTGAATTATTCTTCACTTCTTTCTATTTCCTAGATTAAGATTTCATAAATACTTTAATTTTGCATTGTGGATGGTAGTATAAAAAAGAATATAGCTACATTCCACTATTTACTATGCCTGTTGCATTAGTAAGCAAATGCTTAACAAGGATAGCTTAAGCTCCACTATAACCCAAGGACAAAGACTATTAGGGTTATAATGTCTAGTCTGTTGAGGCCTTGACCCTTTGGTAAGTAGCATAGAGATAGTTTCAATAGATTTATAGCTTCCTTGAATAATAGGACATGTTTACAAGCCTTAAGGTGTGTTACATGTTTATCAAACTGCGTGGGATTGTTCAAAATATTAATAAGGGAATTTACTTCTTATAAGATTAAGTGTGGATTTCATCACCATCCCTTGGTCCATCTAAGTTAAATAACACCTAATGCACCCCAACCTTTCACTTTTTAATTAAAAATCACATAGAAGAGACTATAGTAGGTTATGAGCTCATAGGACTCTCTTGAAAGGAGGATAAAAACTGTCACTGTAGTGGACCCTATCTAATCAATTGTGATGGTATTTAAACAACTAGCTTTTCCAACACACTTGATGACTTAGATCACTTAGAGATGACTGAGGAGGGTGTGAATTAGTTAATTTAGATTAGGATCTAACTGGTAAGTAGTATGATAAATCTAAAAGAGAGGATGAACTACCTAGGTTAGAAATAAACTAGAAGTCTCTCCAGTAAAGAAATTAAAAGCCTTTTACCTTATTTGTCATAGGGTTAGAATTATTGTGTGTCCTTTGTTTGTGTTGTTGCACATCATTTAGCATTTTGGTTTGATTATCTAGTTTAGAATCCTCTAGACTAGCTAAAAATGAAAGAAAGGGAGACTCTTTTTTTGTATACAAAGACTTAGTTTTGTTATATATAAACACATGTCAACTACACCATCCATTGGTGCATGCACGACCATATATCCCTTATTCCAGATCTAGTACTTTTAACCAAGAGATTGAAAAAACTATTAGGCAAGGCCAAAGGAATCAAGAAGATCTAAACAACCTTAGTGTAGAAATGTCCAACAAAGTAGTAGAAGTGAAAATATTGAAAGATTATTCTACTCTAGTCCAGTTCAACTCACCATCATGTATAGCTTTACCCATGAATAATGGAAAACATTTGCATTGAAACCAGGGGTTATTCAACTCCTACCCTATTTGTATGGGTTGAACAAGGAAAACCCATACCACCATGTCACTAATTTCTTGACATTTTCTCTACTTTCAAGTACCACAACTTCTCAGATGACTCTATTAGGCTGAAATTGTTCCCATTTTCATTAAAGGACAAAGCTAAGGTATGACTCAACACTTATAGAAGTAGGATCCATCACCACATGGGATCAACTTTTTAGGAAATTCCTAAATAAGTTTTTCCTAATCCATAGGACCAATGCTCTTAAGCACAAAACTATAAATTTCCATGGAGGAAGTTCATTTTTTTGAATGCTGGGAACATGAGAAGGACTTGATTTTGAAATGTCCCTACCATGGTTTTGAAAAGTGGTAGCAAGTCTAGTATTTCTACAAAGGTCTAACACAATAAAACAGATGTATGATAGATGCCACAAATGGAGGGGCTTCTATGATTGAAAATGATTTGGAAGCTTGGAATTTCTTCAAGACACTTGCTGAGAATTCCAAGCAGGGGACTATTGCATCAGAATGGAAAGAAATTCTTAGCAATAAAGAAAGGTGGTTTGTATGAAGTAGGGGTCACTCTAGATCTTTACAACAAAATATTTATGTTCACACATAAAGTTGACAAGATAGATGATTTGACCCAATGGTTAGATGCTTTCATGATGACTAGATCTACCATGAAACCACAGTATGAGGTTTGCTCAATGTATTCTAGTCCCAACCACTTTGCTCTATCAAGTCCATCAGGTTATGGTTTCCTTGAGTTCTTTTCAGAGTAAGAGAATGATATGAACACTTATTGCAACCCTAGCAACAAGCCATATTCTGAGACATATAACCTTAGATGGACTAGGCTTCCAAACTTTTCATGGTCTAATAACAATGACCAAGGGGGTCCATCAAAGAAATAATCATTGAAGGATACATTGAATATATTTATGCAAGGTTCTATATAGTTCCAGAATGATAGACCTTGCAGGCCAACTCATAATCTATTATAAAGTTGGAGTATTAGATGGGCTAGCTTCCTTAGTCAACCTATGCCCAACCCCAAGGGTCAATTTAAAATTGGCTTAGCATCAGATGATCAGGCCAAGTCAATTACCACTAAGCAAAATGACAAGTAAGTACGCTAGAATAAGACAACCCCACAAATTGAAGAAAAAGAGAAGCCTACCCAATCTCAGAAGGGGAAATAAAAGTTCAACCCCCTCCCTCTTCCACTAAACCCCTTCCCAATGCTCCTTATATTCTGAAGGCTCCTCACCCCCAGAGACTGAATGTAGCAATGAAGGAGAACAACTATAATGAAATAATGGACATTTTTTAATGAGTAAATATCAATTTTTCATTACTCAGTTCTATTAGAGAGTTCACTCCTTATGCTAATTTCCTAAAGGACTGGTGAACAAAAAAACATAAACTTGAAGTACAAAAAAGGACTTCGTCACTAAATAAGCTAGTTCCATTCTATTAATACCGAACCCCTCCCAAGTACAAAGATCCTCAACGACCTACAATCTCATGTGTTATTGGGAAACACAGATTCAATAAGGCATTGCTTGATTTAGGGCCAATGTTATCCTATTGTGGTATTCTATCTAATAGCAACCAAGGTTAGGCAAGTTAAAACCTACCTCTACCACCCTCTAACTAGCAGACCAATATATGAAAATTCTTAGAGGCATGGTAAAAGATGTCTTGATAATGTTTAATTAGTTCCTCTTTCCCGTGGACTTTCTTGTGTGAGATACACAATATGTATCCAATCCAGGTAATGAGATTCTTATCATCTTGGGCCAACCATTCTTGGCCACATCTAATGCCATCGTTAACTGTTGTAGTTGTGTCATGAAACTATCTTTCCACAATATGAAACTAGTGTTTAACAATTTCAATCTAGCACAATAGATGGACTCTATAGAATTTTTTGTCATACATGCACACTACAGTGAGTGGTTTTTAATATGGTTAAAAATGTATATATAAGACAATTCAAAAACAATCTTATTGAAACCATCTTATAATACTTTTAATATAAGTTGAAAACCATTTTATATTATTTTAAATATAACATTTTATAGAAATCATCTTATATTATTCTAAATATAAGATGGTTTCTCAACTGTCTTATAAAACTTAATGATATAAGATGGTTTCAAAAACTGTCTTATATTTAGAATAATATATAATATAGTTTCTAAAAACCATCTTATATTATTCTAGTTTTGTAAGGTAGTTTTTCTTTAAACCATCTTATATTATGTTTATATAACATGGTTCTAGAAAACACATCCTATTTAATATATTAATATAAGATGGTTATTTAAAACCATATACTTTGTACATCTTCAAAACCGTTTTATATAAACATAATATAAGATGGTTATTTGAAAATGTAACATCCCTAATTTTTGTAAGGAGATTGAATAAATAATGAAATTGAAAATTCCAAATTAAAAATTTTAAGAAAAATCAAGTTGGAATATTAGGGTTATTAAAAATGCACTTCTTATAGAAGTGGAATCAATGTTGAAAACCTAGCTATTTGATGTATGTGTAAAATTGGCTTGGATAGACTAAAAGTTTGTCCAATTTCAAGTTCGGAAGAAAAAACTATATATTTTTTTCTCAAATTTTAACCTAAAAAGGGCAAAAATGTAATTCCACGTCACAATCAAGGTATAAGACATGTATAACTGAAAACATACTTGGAAAACCAATTAAAATGATAATAAGTATGAGAAAATCTAAGTTCATATGAAAATTTTGTATTTTTCTACATTTTTTAACAAAAAGGGCAAAATGGTCATTTCACATTAATGTGGGTCCCATAGATGTGGGGCAATGGTCTAGAAACATCAATAATTGGTCAAACCACTACCATCTAGTAGTGGTGACAAAGGTGGAAGTGGGGGGATTCTTTTTAATATAAAATTCAAAAGAGAAAAACATAATTATTAGGGGAAAATGATTAAATTTTTTAGAAAATGCCTATAAATACCTCAGAAAAATTCCCAAAATTTTTCATAAAATTCATCACAAAATTATCCAACTCCTCTGATTCCAACTCCAAATTCCCTCTCCTTCTCTACTTTCTCCCTCTTTTCCTCTCTTTCTTTTCTTTATTTCCAATTTTACCCCTAAGTGGAAAACCTATAGAAATCCAATGATCTAACCCTCATACCAGAAATTCAATCCATAATATCAATTTGTAACAAGCTTTTCTACAAAAGCCCTATGCTAATTGCATGATCCACCAGTGATTGCATTGGAAGATCACAAATTATGTCATCTCCAGCATAGTTCACTTTTCGGTGAGGATTTTCTTAATTTTGGCAAGATCTTCTCTTCTGGACATTCTAGGTAGGTTTCCTATCTCTTTATTTTCATTCTTCAATATATTTTCCCTAAAATTGGGTCACCAAACTGGTTTTCCAGCCAAAATTCTAGAAAAATTAATATCAGTGATGCAGGCCTAGAACACCATCAAGCATACCTTAGATGGAAAATTAGAGCAGTCCAATGGATTCAAAAGGCCCAAAAACATTCAGAACCATGATCACAGTAAGTTTTACTTTTCATTTCGACCCTTAATTTTAAGAAATAAGATCTGATAGTCTAGAATCAATCATCTAGAATCAATCAGACCATTGAAATTGATGGAAACTTGAAAATTCAATTCCAAACTCAATTTAAATCCAAATCTAGATAAGAAAGAAGGTATAGGTTCCTTGTATTGTGTATAATATAATGAAATAATGATATTGAGGTTTTTAATTTGATTTGTATGAAATAAAATTTAAAGTTAGTTCCAACAGTAGTGGATCATGATCAAATTGATGTTAAAATGGAAATCTGATCCTATGGATGGATCGAGGACATGTAAAAGTTATAAGATCAATTATCATTGTAGAATTTCCAAGCCATAAGATCAGCCATTGAAAATGGATGAAAAATTAAAAATGAAATTCCTCACTCATTTTAAGTTCGATTTTTTATTAGGAAGATTCTATGAATAGATCTTGATGAGACGAGACGATTAGCCTCAATCACATCTTCTGCTTTTGATTGACATTAGATGTAGATAATATTAAAAAAATTCAACTATGGACTTAAAATTGTTGCTAAAAATGATGTTATGATGCCATATAAATACCTTGAATAATTGCTTTGATATACTTGTTTAGCAAAGCTACATGATATCCAATTGCATCCCCAACAATATGAATATCATTTGCTTCTATTAGAAATGGTAGGGGTATTTAGTTGGAGGGAAATAGTAAGGCCCACATGCATAGTATTTATATGCATCAATTTGTGTGCAACATGATAGATAGAATAGTGTATAGTGTAGCCACAACAATGTAGTTCTCAATTATATGTACCTGCAGCATGCACTGACCCACTTGCAAATCAAAATTAACATATACATAAGAATGAATGAAGATTAATAAATAATTTAATATTGAAAAATTAAACATGCTAGTATATACCTCCTTGATTGGGATATCTCCTTTGAAGAGTTACTCCTCCACATCTTCCTCATATGGAGCACTGCAACCATTGGGAGATGGTGGTCAAGGAGCAACATCTTGACAACTAATTCTAAAACTCAAGAAGTCCTTATATAAATCATTCTTTACATTATTTGTATAACTCATTAAGCATTTTCTCCTTCCATTCTTCCAAGTTCCTTGATGGAGGGTTCTTTGATTTAGGAAAGAATTTGGAAGGAACTACCATGCAACCTTGGGCCCTTACTTAGCTAGGGTGCTCGTCCTTGTTTCCCATAGCCCTATATAGTATGTCCCCTTTTGTAGCAATGTTGCTCATAATCCATGTAGTTGCGCTTTCTTTGGTCAACCCTCGATAGGTGGTGCTGCATATGATTAGTCCTGCTCACCATTTGTCCTTTCAAATGATTTGCCTACACATAAAAGGAACATGTAATTAAGAGCAATCAAATTTTATAATTATAGGATTCAAACTTTTAGTTAGTTTTAATTACCTCAAAATCAAAAGACAAGTGGGTTTGTACAAATTGATTCCATGCATCTTGGTCAATGATGTTGGAATACAACTCAGGGACAATGTAAAGCCTCGATGGATCATGGGCATTTGAGCGTGTGTACTTTCTTACATGCTCACTCTTCCATTTCATCCAATGTTCATTGGCCCCTTATAGAGCATTCTTCTCACACTCATCAGTAATATTAAAGGAAGACTATAAATAAAAACAAACACATTAGTCTATCTAAAATGAAACAAGATAAGGCATATAGTATGCTATATGCAGTAAGCATTTACATACCTTCACCATCTCCCATTTGCTTCTTTTATTGATGGCAATACATGTCTCTAATCAGTCATTAAGACTAGAACCATGCTTCTAAATGTATGATAGTAAAAAATGGTATAAAAATGTGCACTACCACCCATCGCCTACCCTCTACTATTAAATTGTATCGTCTCTTTTACTCCCTTTGACTTTTTTCTTAATGATATGCTTCATTTTTGTTAGCCCTCTGCCCTTTCTCTTAACAGGTGTACCTATGCTAGATTGTCCTTCATGATGTTCATTTTCTTCATGTTCCATGTTTCTTGCACAAGTGAAAATAATATATTTAGAAAATAACAACCAAAGTTCATTTTAGAAGATTTTTAGAGCAAAGATTATGGGTAAATACATAAAAATTCAGATGTAGTCAAACTTAATTTGTCTTATTTCTTTTCCTTTTCTCTAATTTGGTTCTTTCTCTGCATTAATATATGATGATTTTTGGGTGTTTTTGTAGTTAAAATTTTCTTCCTTGAAGTTGATTTGTTTTGCTTCTTTCTATTCATAATCAGAGTTAAATTTGAAACTTAACCATCATAAATTACATTTGAAACAAAGTAAAAAATTCCTTAGAATAGTCCCTAGTACAACATTAATAATCTAAACAGTAGAGACCAAAATCTAGCTACTTTACAAGAACATATAGATAGGCTTAGAAAAAACCATCATCTACGTGGATAGTTAATGTACATAATAGGATGGATATTAATTTAAGTATTAGGAAAGTAGCATTAGAATTAGATATGAACTCTTGAATAATAGTGCCAAAAAAGGTCCTAAAATTATTAATAAAAACTAGACAAAATATTGCATAAGTAGGCCTATAGTTAGGACAATTTTGGAGCTCTATACATGCTCTAATAAGGCTACTCTTCAGATTCTCATGGATGCTATTATAGCAATAAGTAATAGCTCAACATTAGTATTTTGATGCAAAATGCATTTTGAAAACCCAGGTGTCATCATTCGTAACAAAAAATCAACATAGTCTCCTATATTTTCTGACTTATGCATTTAATGCATGTGATGCAATTTACCTGACAATCTATTTATTTAAATAACATAATACATTTAGAGACTCTGTCTCATCACACATGCTCATGGGGTTAAGATGCTAACTTTGGCCACGAAGTTCAATGACTTCCCAATGGAAAGTTTCAGTGAAACTTGGTATCTAACACAGTTCTACAGCAAGAAATCTAATGCTATAGTTATATTTCAACAAAAACTAATCAATAGTGAGGTATTCATTTGTACATATACCCTATTCCCCAACTTATGTAAGGTACCTATTATGTTTCGTCAATGAAATTCAATAATTTAAACTTCATTTTCTCACTAAAAGCTAATATAGAACTCTTACAAACACAAATTATAACGTATTCAATGCTTTGGATCAATAAAAAACACAATAAATTTATTAAAAATCCAAGTTTAAAACATAAGCAAAATACAATTACTGTTCACACGAACAAGTAGTTGACTTTAAGCTCTTCTTAGGATGCCTTTGTGAATGAAAATTATAAATCTAATACTTGGGTCTTCTTATTCTCAATCTATTCTATCTAGCATGATGAAGAGATATCCATTAATTAATGAAGCCAAAAATCAGACTCAAAGTGCTCTTGAACATAAGCAAAATATAGTTACTGTTCACACAAACAACATGTAGTAGACTTTAAGATCTTCATTGGATGCCTTTCTGAATGAAAATTGTATATCTAAGACTTGGATCTTCTTAGATTTCCATTGATTAATGAAGCAAGAAATCATGCACAAAGTGTTCTTGAACATAAGAAAAATACTGTTATTGTTTACACAAATAATGACAAGTAGCAGACTTTAAGCTCTTCACTGGATGTGCTTCTGAATGAAGATTGTAAATCTAAGACCTGGCCCTTCTTATTCTCATTGTCTTCTATCTATGACAATCAAGATTTTCATTGATTAACAAAGTGGGAAATCATGCACAAAGTGTCCTTGAAAAACAGAAGCATGTACATAAGAAAATTAAGAGAGAGAGAGAGAGAGAGAGAGAGAGAGAGAGAGAGGGCGAAAAATAGTGATGAGCAAGGTGGGGGCTTGCATGTTCTCTTTTCTCTTCTCCTTCTTCTTCCTCCTCCTCTTCTTCTTCTTCCCTCCTTGCATCAGGTAACAAAGGGTTTTGGACAATGACTATCAAGGTGGGGCATGTGAACATTCTCTCTCTCTCTCTCTCTCTCTCTCTCTCTCTCTCTCTCTCCCTTTCCTCTTCTCCTTCTTCTTCTTCTTTGTTCTCCAGCAACCATCTTATATTTATTATGGTATATATTCTAGTATAGGATGGTTATTCAACAACCACCCTATATTCTCTATAATGACATTTATATCAGCTTTTCACTATTTTTTGGATCTTGAACAATAGGATAAATAGTATAGGATGGTCCATGAAAAATCGTCCTATATTTACTATCATTTTTATTATATGGGATGATTTTCACAAACCATCCTATATCGATCTTCTAATATTGGATGGCTATTCAACAATCGTCTGATATTCTCCCTAAATCTCTCTCTCTCTCTCTCTCTCTCTCTCTCTCTCTCTCTCCCTTCGTAATTTTATTCAAATAAAATAAGACATTATCTATTAAACTATCTTATATATTTTATTGTATATAAGATGGTTTCTCAAGAACCATCTTATATGTATTACATTATAGGACCATTTGTTAGAACTCATCCCATGTTCTCTATAATAAGATTTTTCCCCTATTTTTTGGATCTTGAAAATCTTAGAAACTTATGAAGGGTAGAGGGGGCTCCCCTTCCTTATTTCCCTGATGTATACCCTATGATTGGCATTATACATGATGTATAACTTGATTAATTATATAACTCCTTCAATTACATACTTCAAACATTAGAAACATTTTAATTTGACCCCTCATATGCAATCTTATCCAACCTAAGCACCCTCCTCACTACGTCATGCACATAATTGACCTCATTCTCCCTAATTAAATCAATTGATGGCATTATTGTAGTGATACAAGGTAATCAATGGCCACATCATCTAGGTCATCTTCATCATATGCGTCTTTTTTGGAGGCACCATCTCATATCATGTCCATCTTGTACATAAAATACATTTTCTGCTTAAGATGCCAAAATAAATTGGTCATTTTTATAGCTGATCTTATTGAGGTCAAGAGGGCATCAATTTTGATGCTATCTTTGTTGTGTTCCACCCAATTCCACTTAAACAAAGCCATAGTTCTATAAAAATATAGTCCAGCCCCCATGTCTCATGCATAACCCCATAATATGTATTGTTAGCTACAACTAAGTTGTTGTCCTTTGAATTGAAAAAGAAAGTAGCTTTAACAACTAAGCTAATACTACTTACCTTATTGTGCTCTTGAGTTATATCTGTCTTTTGTGTGAAAGTGATAACCATTGATGGCATATCCAGCATATTTTATTGCTTCTGGTTGAGTTCCCATTACCATCCAGCCAAAGGATTCAAAAATACTATGACTTAACTCATTGATCTAAAACTTGTGTATAATATTACTTAAGTGAGATGATTAATGTATACATGCATATGCTATTACAAATAAATTAAGTAAATGAAGTGTTAATTCATTATAATCATATACCTTTTAACAAAGCCAAGTAGCGAAGGAACAACAATGCTCATATTATAGCCATTTCTGTCTCTGCATCTCGTGGATACCATTCTTTTAGGAAGTCCATGTGCTCATTATAATGAAGAGATGAAAATTATACATAACATGCATGCAATACATCACCCTTCAACATATATGGGAAAATGTGAAGGAAACCTTAGAGAGAGCATCAATTACTTACTCAATATATGGATAAACTTCATCAACATTAATGTTTTGCAAGACATAAAGGTGTACCTGACCTCATTCCTTATGATCAAAAGTTGATACATGACCATTGTAGAGAGTTTCATTGATGCTCAAATCATTTAATGCACCTGATCATTTCTTTCTTAGGATTCCAATAGCATCCACTCCTAATAAATACTCAGCGTAAAACCCCAAAGCTTCTTTTATAATGTAACATTTTGCCGATACAACCATCGGACAATTGTGATTTTATATACCCTTTTAAAACCTTCATGTACCTCTCAAATAGGTAAATTCATCACATATAAATTGGTCCATGGAGCCTAACATCATTAGTGAGGTGTATTATTAATTGTACCATGATATCGAAGAACGATGGTGAGAATATTGTCCCAAGCTCACATAAGGTTATCACTGGATGCTCTTAGATTTCTTATAATTTTGACGTATCCACCACCTTCCTACACAAAGCATTAAAGAAAAAGTAGAATTTAGTAATAGATATTCTAACTTTATCTAGAAGCATGGAACGTATTATTATGAGTAGGAGTTATTGCATTAATGCATGACAATCGTGCGACTTCATCCTTAAGAGTTTCAACTCCCTCATGAAGACAATGTTTCTAAAGCTTAAACATTACCCATCTGGGACTTTGATATTTGACAGGGCTTTACAAAATATTCTTCTCTCCTCTTTACCAAGCATATAATTTGTTTAAGGCAAGTATGTTCCTCAGCTACCCTTATCTTGTGGATGCAACTTCACTTCAAACCCATCATCATAAGATCCATTTGAGTTGCAAGTCCATCCTTCATTTTTTTTTGCATGTCAAGCAAGGTACTCATCAAGATTTCACATATATTCTTCCCAATGTGCATGACATCAAGTACATGTCGCACGTGTAGGGATTTTCTATAAGCAAGTTCAAAGGATATTGACTTTTTCTTCCAACAAATTTTAGAGTTGTTATCATATGCGGTCTTTTCATAACTATGTGGGACCCACAAGGTGGGCCAATGATCTGGAAGACCACCATCATGAGTCAAATCACTACCAGCTAGTAGTGGAGAAGGAGGTGGTAGTAGAGAATCTAATGCCAATTTAATAATAAAAAAGAATTGAAACATGATAATTACATATAATCATAAAAAATAGCCCATAAAAATTCCAAAATTTTTTCCTAACATTCTTCACGAGGTCCCCTATAATTCCATAAAATCCTAGATAAAAACTCCCCATCTATCTCCCCCAATCTCCCTCTCTCTCTCTGTCTCTCTCTGTCTCTCTCTATCTCTGTCTCTCTGTCTCTCTCTCTGTCTCTCTGTCATCGTCCCCGCTGGAACCTAGGTTCCATCCAGAAATCACTAATTTGATTAGCCATGAAATTCTAGCCAACAAATCACCATCTCCACCATAGGTTGATTTGGGCTAGAATTATCGACAAAAGCCCCAAGGAATCATGATTATCTGATGGTTGGATTGTCAAAAAATGCAAAATGAAAGTCAGATCCAGTATTGACAATGTCTTTGGCAAGTTCCTCATGAAATTCTAGCCAATTCAACCGATACAATTCAATCTCACACTGATGAATCACTCCAGAACATGGGGATCTATGTTTCCCCTATGGTTTTATTCCTTCTTCGGCAACAACACTGGATAAATCTCTCTTTGTATGCAAAATTTGACGCAGCTAGGGTTTTGAAGTGGATTTCTTATTTCCAGTGCAATTTCTCTCATTTTCGATGAAATTACTTCACCGGACCAAACCAAGTAGGTACACTCTCCTTCCCTTGTTATTTTTTGGCACTCCCTTGAGGGTTTCTGTCCATCCCTCAGATCCCCTAGCTGTTGATCCGTCGGGAACGATGGATCCAGCAACAGGGGTTGAGATCACATCCATGGACAGATCAAATGCAACTTCTGACCCGTTGGGTGAATTCTTAGGGCCCAAAAACCCCAAGTTAAGAAATCTTTTCCCTTGGATGTTTCAGATTTGGGAGATCTAGAGAAGATTTAATCCAACGATCCAGATTGGACAGTCTCAATCATCTTGCCACGTTCTAGATCATCTAAAACATGTTCTAATGGCCAGATCAAATATGGACCATTGATTTTTTTTAAACTAAAATCTTGTTTCATCAATTGAGAGCTCATTTTAGCTCTAATTTTAGATTGGAAAGTTTCTATGAATTTCTGATGTTGTGTAGAATATAATCGAGATATTAGATTTATGTTTTTAATTATATTTACTTGTGATAATCACTAAAATATGTTCCAACAGTAATGAATCATGATCATGATGACCTTAAATTTAGGAGGTCCTAGAACCTTAAGGACCATGATCACATTAAAATTTTTGGATCCATAGATCGATTAATTGAACAAAAATAGTAAAGATCAATATTAGTAGTTAAAACTAGCTGAAAGCTTAAAATCCAAATAATGATCTCAATTTATCTTCAAATTGAGATTGAAAAATTGGGTTGGATTCCTCTTGATGAGGAGAACCTACTGAACCAATAAAATCATAAATTTAATTCATGAAACTTTTTGATTTTAAAGAGATAATGGTACTAACATCCTTGATCTACAAGATCTTGAATGACCATACCATTGAAATCATTTTGGATGATGATATAATGATGTAATAACTTGAATAAATGCGTTTGATGTAACTAAATTGGCATATCTTAAGATCTTGACCATTAAAAATAACAAAATCCTTAAAATTACATACTAATCTCATTGATAAGATTGATCAAGGATGAACAAAAACTATGAATAAGTGAGGATGATGATCTAATGATAAGATCATGAGAAATGAATGGCTTGATGTGGATAATTTGGGATAGATTGAGATCTATGCCCTTAAATTGGATAAAATGGCTTAAGATCTTTGTGATTGGTTAGATCAACAAGGATCATATCATGGATCCAGCAATAGGGGTTGAGATCTCATCCATGGATGGATTAGATGCAACTTCTGACTTGTTGGATGAATTCCTAGGGTCCAAAAACCCCAAGTTAAGAAATCTTAGCCCTTAGATGTTTCAGATTTGGGAGTTCTGTAGAAGGGTCGATCCAACGATCCAAATTGAACCATCTCAACCAATCTCTCAGATCAAGCGTTGATCTGAGCCTGGCCCAGCTCAAATCGTTTAGCCACTTTCTGGGATTGTCTAGTCATGTTCTAGATCATCTTGCCACATTTCAGATCATCTTAAACACGTTTTAATGCCTAGATCAAATCTAGGCCATTGATTTTTTTTTAACTGAAATCTTGTTTCTTCAATTGAGAGTTTCTATGAAATTTTGATGTTATGTAGAATCTAATGGAGATATTAGATTTATGTTTTTAATTGTATTTACTTGTGATAATCACTAAAATCTGTTCTAACAGTAATGGATCATGATCAAGATGACCTTAAATTTAGAAGGTTCCAAAACCTTAAGGACCATGATCACAGTAAAATTCTAGATCCATAGATCGATTAATTGAACAAAAATAGTAAAGATCAATATTAGTGGTTAAAACTAGCTAAAATCTTAAAATCCAAATTATAATCTCAATTTATCTCCAAATTGCTATTGAAAAGTTGGGTTGGATTCCTCTTGATGAGGAGAACCTATTAAACCAATAAAATCATAAATTTAATTCATGAAACTTTCTGTGTTTAAAGAGATAATGGTACTAACATCTTTGATCTACAAGATTTGGAATGATCATACCATTCGAATCATTTTGGATGATGATATAATGATGTAATAACTTGAATAAATGGGTTTGATGCAACTAAATTGGCATATCTAAAGATCTTGACCATTACAAGTAACAAAATCCTTAAAAATGCGTACTAATTTCCTTGATGAGATTGATCAAGCATGAACAGAAACTATGAATAAGTGAGTATGATGATCTAATGATAAGATCATGTAAAATGAATAGCTTGATGTGGATAATGTGGGATAGATTGAGCTCTATGCCCTTAAATTGGATAAAATGGTTTATGATCTTCTTGATTGGTTAGATCAAGAAGGATCAGATCATATGATGAGATGATACCAATGATCTAGTGATGAGATCACTTTAAGAAAATGAGGAGATTTGATAAAAATAAAAGATCGAGATCTAAACCCTAAATAGGATGAAAAATGATTAGAAATGAAAGATGATCATTGGATCATGATGAAATAATAAATATGTTTATTTGAATTATTAATGTTATTGTAAATGCCTTTTATTGCTTAGTAAATTTAATTGTTAGATTTCCTTGTTTATTTATTTATGCTTTAATGTTCATATTATCAAAATTAGATGAAAAATATAATTAATGAAATATAGATATTAATGGACATTTACAATAAATAAAGGAAATGGACTTAAGCGTAAGGGCTATAGTTAGTAGGACAATATAAGGATTATCAAATCCTTTGCCCAAATTAGGAGAATAATAAACCCTATGGATGACATTTTAAAGGTTCATGAATTTAATTAAAATCAATTAGAAAGAGATTATAGGGTTTAATGCTCATAGGAACCTTACGAAGGTTGAGCTAAGGCCACTTTAGTGGATGTTAAACATTATGGTTAAGGGGATTATCTAATAAAGCCTCACTCTTCCCATGCCTTCTAGCGACGTTTGTGAGGTCTAAATGCCTTCGTACATGAGGATTGAATTAACCACTCTTTGAATAGCCTATAGTTTGTAAGCCTTAGTCAATTAGCAATAAGAATAGCTGTCTAGGCTTAGGATGAAATAAGCTATGTTCAACCTGTAAAACATTAGGTGGCTGAATAATAATAGTAAGATCATAAAAGGTTAGTAAAATTTCTAATCTTAATAAAAATGGTAAGTAAGATAATCAAGATCAAACAAGATCCATAAGGAGATCTTAAATGATGAAGAACAATAAGAATCATAACATTGTAGTGTACTTAGTATGCACGTCTATTAGTATGTATGTTGTAGATCAAATCTAGATCATTAGATTAAACAATCCAAATCCTTGATCAAATATGATTCAAGGAAAAGAGCCACGATCATCCTCCTTAGGGATGATCAAATAACTGAACTTTGATCAAAGAAGAGCTAGATGATAGAAGATCTAGGCCCTTGATCTTTGTCAACAAGTATAAATTGTTGATCAAAGGATCTATGAAAGATCAAGATCAAAGAGATGAACACACAAAGACATAGAGAGAAAATACTTAGATCTGAATGATTAGGAGATCATTCTAACTGTCTAATCTATTGATCAATAGGATAAACACTATCTAGGAAAGATAGATTGTATGGATGATTGGAACACAAGATGGATCTAGATCCTTTATATCAAAGGACAAGATTAGATAAGGAATATAAATAGGAGATTATCCAAAATTGTACAAATAATGGCAGTATGTATCTATTTATAGATTACATAAGTCAATCATGGTGGATCTGAAGGGATGGATCACTACATGAAGGTAGGTGGAACTTTAAGAATACCAGATCTATAGTTTATGGAATTGCTATTATACATAAAAATTATAATGCTTAAGAATGATAATATGCTTAGTTTTAATTGAATCATAATTCATGTATATGAGGTAGAAATAAGTGCTGAAATTAGATGGAATACATAACAAATACTTGGGTATCATTTATGATTACCCCTAAACTTAGATAAGAACATAATAATAATGGATATCATTTGTATCAAATGAGTATTCTTACACTTAATAACATTTGGTGTATGAATACCAAATTAAAGGAAATGGGGATCATTTACAATAAATGATTAAATCTTAAACTTATACGAACATGGGTATCATTCATTGTAAATGAGGATCCCTAAATCTAGAAATGAAATTATATCCTTAGTAAGAGGATATTGAATAGAAGATGTTAATATAAGCATATAGATCATTTGAGATGTACAAGAAGTATTTTAGATACAAGCATGGAGGCTTGGTGTTTTATTTTAAATAGGCATAGGCTTGGGGATGCTATGCTAGGGAAGTTATGAGGGTTTGGTGGCCACCTGCTTCCCAAACTTTGATGATATTATGATACCTTGCCCAAAGTGAGGCTAAAAGTCTGGTGGGGCAATAATGGGAAGGCCCCACTATGAAAGTCTTGTCTCCTCATATGGGCCGTGACTCAATATTTTCCATCGTGGTATTAGTGGTGAATAGGGTAGTTATCCAAGTGCGCTTGTGCGGATCAGACTATAGCATGGTAGTCCTTGAGTATTATGCATTATGATGCATGGCATAGTGATATACCGATACTACCCTACTAAGGGAGTATTTTTCTAGCAAAAGTCTGAATGACTTATCAACTCAATATGTCTAAGTATGATTATTGACGTTTGATATATTGACTATTTTTCACAATTTTTTACTGTGTATATATATATATATATGTATAATATTGTGGTGAGTGGTTTGGAATTACCATAATAGATGATACATGATAAATTATTTGATAGATCATATATGGTATGGTTCATGGAAATTGAATGATATTACTCATATGGAATAGGATGAACTTGAATACTGTACTTTTGCATTATAAGATTCCATATGTTCTTAAATCCCCTACTAAGCATGGCTTGCTAAGATATTGTAAATGTTTACAATATCTCAGATACAGGAAAGAATGACTGAAGGGATACGAAGACCATACTATTGATCAAGACTATGTACATTTGTGAAAGGATTGTATTGTATTTTGGGCATAAGATGTAATAAAGGGACTGTGTATGTGAACCATTGGATCGATCTTGCAATTTTAATAATATGAGTTTCTTTGGAAACATATGTTGTATGCAAAATTATTTATGTATATGTGAGTGAAATGTGACATTCAGGTTTTCTGAAAGAATTTCAAAGAAAATTTTGTTTGCTGCTTAAGTTTTCAAAATGTTTACAAAATTGGTCGACCACCATTTGAAAATAAATAACAAAAATGTATTTCAAAATCCCAGGTTGCCACATATGCTTCATTGCCTTCTTCTTCCCTCATGAGACGTTAAGGTTTTGAACTTATTTTAATACTTATCATCTAGTCAACCTCTTTAAAGGTGTTCCAGTCTCCACACTACTATTAAATTCTCCTTTCTAGAAAGGATATTGATGGTTTCCCCACAACCATCTTCTGTGGCCTAGGAATGTCATCTTCCTACTATGTTAAAGTTTTATGGCATACGTTTGGTCACTACAAATAGGACAAGCATTGCATTCCTTTACTATGCATTCCACCAAATTAGTGTACGTAGGAAAGTCATTTATTGTCCCCAATAGTATAGCCTTAAGGGTGAATGTCACTTTCTTGTATGTTTCATAAGCTTCAACCCCTATTTCTCACAATTTCCTAAGGTCATCAGTTAACAGAGCCAAGTACACATCAATGCCATTGCCAGGTTGCTTACGACTTGATATTGACCTAGTTAACATCATGAACTTCCTCTTCATGCACAACAACAATGGAAGGTTGTAACAAAATGCTATAATAGGCCAACAACTATACATGTTGCTCACAAAACCATGAGGATTAATCTCATCTGCAAATATTGCAAGTCATAGGTTTCTTTGTTCTTTTCCAAAATTGGGCTACATGAAGTCTACAAGCTTCCATGCTAAACTATCTAGTGGATGGCATAAATACCTATCACCTATTCTCTCCTTGGTATGTCATACTAGTTTCTTTGCTATTTCTTTAAGACAAAATACTCTTTAAAACCTTGGAATGGGGGGAAAATACCATAGGACCCTTGCAAGAACATCTTTCACTTGTTGATTAGTTGAATTCTTCATCAACTTCCATCATGAATTTCCACATATTGGGGATGTAGTTTTGTCTTTTTGCTCCTTGCATAAGATGCAGTCATTGGTACCAACATGTATCTTTTCGTACTTCAACCCAAGTGCAATAAAGGTTTCCTTTGCCTCCCACGTTAGCCTAGCAAGTTCGTTCTCCTTTGGCAGCATTTTATAGATCACTTTCAATAATTCTGTAAGACCTTGATGTGAAAAATCAAATCTCAATTTCACATTGTAAAGTTCTACCACTATAGACAGCATGGTGTAATCTGCACATCCAATGTACAATAGCTCATTGGCTTCCTACATTGTAGTCTAAAATTGTTTGGTGTTGTTGTTGTAATAAATATAACTCGTAAGCACTTGAATCATTTGCAATATAGTACGCTAGTGAGGCTGATCCCATGAGGAGTTCAACTAATATGATGCTAGTGGTCCTTACTTTAAATTATCTAACATAGCTAAGATAATGAGATTTTAATCTAAACTAATGATGGAAAAAAAAAAAAGAAAAAAAAAAAGAGTATGAAATTAGAAACTTTTTAAAGTTAGAACTTTCTAAACCTAAACATGCAAACTTTATTAACTAACTTAACATGCAAAATAAACCTAAAACAATAGTCTAACTAATAAATCAAAACATGTATCAAACTAGTCTCCTCTGATATGCAAGTGGTTTCCAAGAGAGACAAAAGATAAAAAATGGCTGGACTAATGAAGGAACTTAAGGAAAGAAACACCTAAAACTATATCTATCTCTAAGAAGAAAGCATGGAATGCAAAAGAGGGAAATCAAAGACTTAAGTCATTCTTCTCTTAGCTGTCACTATCAGCAAAGAATTAACTTATTTCTTTAAGGAATGAGCAAGGAAAACTTAGAAGTTGAAGGCAATTCAACAAGGTAAAGAACAAGAGTATCTAATGGAAAGAAGCTTAGAATTCAAGGGAACCAAAAGGAGAACTAAATGGTAATGAAAAGCAAGGATATGATTAGATCCAAGGTGACTTCCCTTGGCTGTCAGCTTAAGGGAAAACCAACCTTAGACCATAATCTTTAGGCAAGGAAAAGTATGAGAATTAAAAAGTAGCAATGATCAAGAAAGGGAGTAAAATCAAACAAAAAAGAACAAGGAGACTAACCAACCTTCAAGGAAGAAGCAAACACCCAATGCATAAGTTTGAACACTAGAGGAAGCAACAACACACCTTGGAAGAGAATCACAACCACCCAAAGGAATCCACAAAACATAAGAAAAAGAGGGTAAATAGGCTGTAGGAAGAAGGAGTCATCCTCTCTAATGGAGGAGGTGTCTTTTTCATAAGTGGGAAAAAAGTCTTCTTCTTGGTTTTTTGCTGGGTGTTTATGCTTTTTCTCCTACTTTTTCTAGGATGAGCTAATGTTAAGTGTGGCAGGTATTAAAGTATATCAAATTGAATGGCTAGAATGGGGAAAGGGTAAGATATCAAATAGGAAGGTGTGTGGAGGGAGGTGGTTGCCTTAAGGATGGGAGTAGGTGGAAGATGCCACCTTTTTGAGAAGGAGCATCTCCCCCCTTCCAAAATCATTTAAACCTCTTTGTTTTAGGAAAGTGGGTAGGGAATGGTTGGTAAAGTGGTGGAGATATTTGGTTGGTTGGAAAGTTTCCTAAGAGGTGGAATGAGATAAGGGTTTTGGAAATTCATGGTGCATCTTAAGGGTGAGGTGGAAATTGAGGAAAAAGTGGGGAAAAGTGAGAAAAACACTAAAAATTGATTTCTCTTATAACATTGGTCCACATGCCCTATTATTCTTATAGGTTTCTCTTAATTATCCTCAAAATATATCATGGATAACTCTCTTGAATCTCCTCCAATCCTAGCCTTCCATTTAGCTTAGCTTGATGGCTAATTTTGAAGGCTCCATTGGCTAAGCTTCATGGTTGGCTCAGGAATCTTTCTTGGCTTTGCTTATTGGCTTCATCCTTTGGCTTGAATGGCTTATACGGTTTGGCATTAATTCCTTAGCTTGCTAACTTCTTTCATAGTTTATATGGCTAAGGTGGCTTAAGTGGCTTCCATGCAAAGGTGGTGGGAATGCATGGCTTACTTCATGGGCCCACTTTAGCCACCTTTAGCTGCTTAAATTGCATCCATTATTAGTCCACAAGATGATCTTAGCCTTTGGTTTATGTTGAAGTGATGATTTTGAGGCTTTGACTCAATCTTTTGATCATCATCTTCAATTTCATCCCGACCGATCTCGACTATGGGATCACCATCTTACTTCTACAAAAAGTGAAAAATCCTGACTAAATCCTAGAAAAACATGATTAATCACATACTTACCTTGGTTAACTTTTGAACCTACAAAATAACAACTTTTGCTTCTTTAGGTAAAAAATGCACGTGTTATGAATTTTGATCTAAAAACCCTAATTTACCCCTGTAAGTTATAACACATGGGTAACTAATTGGGTGGTTTTTATGTAAACTTAAATAATTATCAAGTATTTTCCTGGAAATCATCATATGCATGTCTAAACATCAGTACAATTGTACTATTTTCAACACTTCCTACAGTAGCTTCATTATCATATACATCCGACCCTTACCGAGGGCAATAGCTTTCATCAACTCAATTGAAGTACAAATGCTCTCTCAACTCAAATATAGTAACCTTTTTTAGGTTTTCCACATATCAAGCATGGGCATATCATCCAATCACAATCAACACCAACTCTAAGTGCAAACTCTATGAAATTTTCTATTCCCTCCTCATATTCTCTTGATAATCTTCCATAGTCATCCAAACATATTTTTCCATGTTGTTAGAAAGTCAAAGTTTAGATGTGTGCGAAGACTTTCTAGATATGAAAAGACTCATAACATTATGTTAGGCATTTAACCAAACACTTGGTGTGCACAAAAAATGTATATACAATTGGAAAAAACATATATATTAGAGGAGTTGAATTTTCAACTCTAAGATTGGAACAAGAAAGATTGTTGCAAAAACATGACTAATCCATACACATGAATGATCCACTCACACGAAGGGAAAACTTTAAGAATGGAATTTTATACCCATAAAAATCAAGTAAATTTAACATATGACATAAAAGAAACAAGAATACATAGCCAAACCGATAACAATCAAGAAAATGCAAGTTCAAGACAATACGTGTGTAAATCTAACTCAATCTTGGAGTTTTTTGTGGAAGTAGCCAAGAGTAAAAAATTTGAGGTTGAACTTCACTCTATTTTAAAAATAAGATTTAAGGAATGATTTTTGAAAATCATCTTATGAAGTCAAATTTTATAAGGCAGTTTTCTCAAAATCATCTTACAAAATTTCACTTCATAATAAAAATGTAAGCTCTTTCAGCAACAGATGTTTAGGCCTCTATTTTCTCTGCCTCTTCAAATGTGTCTTATCCTGTTGATTTAGTGGCTTAGATGGTTTCAAAAATCATATCATAAATTCAAACTTTATATAAATTTTTTATAATATAATTTTCTAAAACTATCTTATAATGTCAAAGTTTTATAAGATGATTCTCAGAAATCATCTTTTATTGACCAGTCTTTTTTTTTTTTGTCATCTCATAAAACCCCAATTTTGGTAGTGTTGTTATAGAAAGCCTCATGCATGACACTTTCCTTTCATCCTTAGATTCTAATACAATCACAAATCAAGTCTATTCCGCTAAGGAAGTAGAACCATTTCTTGAAGCTACACCAGTACTTTTCATTACTGAAGACCCACTTAAGAAGGCACCCACTTTAGACCTAAAACCTTAGCCAGAAAGTTTACAGTATGCACTTTTGGGTCCCTCCACAACCTTGCATGTTATCATCGCCATTGATCTTAATCAAGAATAGGAAGGTAAGCTGATTAAAGTTTTCTAGAGACATTAAACAACAATAGGATGGTCCATCTCAGACATTAAGGGAACTATCCCATTCATTTGCATGCACCAAATCCATTTAGAAGTGAATGTAAAAAAAATCTCAAGAATCACAAAGGAGGCTAAACTCTCACATGAAGGAGGTAGTTAGGGCAAAGGTGCTTAAGTTGTTGAATGTAGGCATCATCAACCCAATTTCTGATAGTTCTTGGATCAGTCCTATGTAGGTTGTCCCTAAGAAATTTAGAGTCGTGGTAGTTAGGAATGAGGACAATGAGTTAGTCCCCACTAGCATGACCATTGGGTGGAGAGTCTATTTGCACTAATATAACCTGAACTTCATCACAAGGAAAAATCACTTTCCTCTACCTTTCATTGACCAAATGCTTGAAAGTTTTGCTAAACATGAGTACTATTGTTTCCTTGATTGTTATTTTAGTTATAACCAAATTCCTATAGCACTAGAGGATCAAGAGAACACTAGCTTCACTTGTAATTTTGGGACCTTCACCTATAAATGCATGCCTTTTGGTCTATGCAATGGACCAGCAACTTTTCAACGGTGTATGATGAGTAACTTTCTGATATGGTGGAAAGGTTCTTCAAGGTGTTTATGGATGACTTTTCAGTATTGGGGTCATCCCTCAATGAGTGCTTGGCTCACCTAGTTCTAGTGTTTGGGAGGTGTGAAGAGGAAAACTTAGTACTTAACTAGGAGAAATGCCATTTCATGGTAATAAGTTGCATAGAACTAGGGCCTATAATATAACAACATGGCATAGAGGTTGATAAGGCCAGAGTGGACCTCATATCTAATATTCCCCCCTCATAGGATAGTGAAGGAGATCCACTCATTCTTGGTCCATACTATTTTTTATCTACATTTTATCAAATATTTGAGCAAAATTTCCAAGCCCCTCCACAATCAACTAGTAAAAGAGGCACTTTTTAACTTGATGAATAATACATGAAGGCCTTGGAATGTCTAAAGGCTATACTCACCTCTCTGCTAATCATACAACTGTCTGGATTGAACTGCACCATTCATGATCATGTGTGATGCTTCTGATTATGGATCATCATTGTTTTGGGGTAGCTAATTGCTAAACTTCTCCATGTGATCTATTATTTTAGTAAAACTCTCAATAATGGCCAACTCAACTACTTCACTATGGAGAAAGGGTTGTTGGCCAAAATCTTCACCTTGGACAAATTTATTTCTGATCTTTTATGGTCTGAGGTGATAATCTATTTGGATCACACTGCATTGAAGAACATTCTTTCCAAAAAGGATGATAAACTAAGACCTCATCTGATGGATTCTCCCATTGCAAGATTTTGATATGCAACTCCTGGACAAGAAAGGTTCCTAGAATGCTGTAGCAGATCACCTTTCAAGATTGATAGTAGAGTCTTGTAGTGAACATGTGTCCATTAAAGAAACTTTCCTACATGAGCAACTTCTATAGGTTTCCTAGTTACCTTGGTATGCAAACATGTCAACAATCTTGTGACAGATTAATTGATGCCACATTTTTCAAAAGAAGATGCATCCAACTTTTTCTCCAAGGTTAAGTAATTAATATGGGATGATCCATACTTATTCAAATACTTTCCTAATCAAATAATTAGGAGATGTGTTTTTGACAATGAATACAATAAAATCATCTCCTTTTTTCAAGACCATGCTTATGGGGGCCACTACAATGCTGAGAAGACCATTGCAAAAATCTTGTAGTGTGGATTTTATTGGCTCATGTTTTTCAAAGACTCTGGCATGTATTGTAAAGAATGTGATCACTCCCAAAAAGTTATGAAACATTGGCTATAGGGACATGATGTCATTTAACCCTACTTTGATCATTGAAATTTTTTTATGTTTGAGGCATTAATTTCATGCGCCCATTCCCTAATTTTTTAAGAGAACGTCTTTTCAAGCTTCGACATTTCACATGCTATTATCAATGATGGAGGAAAGAATTTTTGCAATTGGGTGTTTGACACCCTCATGAGGAGATATGGAGTTACAAATAGAGTTGCATTGCTCTACCATCCTCAAATTAGTTAGCAAGTTGAGGTCTCAATAGGGAAATGAAGCATTTATTTGAGAAAATAGTGAACTCTAGTAGGAAAGGTTGGTCACTTAAACTAAATTATGAACTCGAGGCTTATAGAATAGCATACAAAACCTCTCTTGGTATGTCCCATAGCATTTAGTCTTTTAGGAGGGCTTGACATTTACCTATTGTGCTCGAACATAAGGCATATTGGGAAACTAAGCAACTCAATTTTAATCATGACAAGGCTGGTTCCTATAGGAAATTCCAACTCCAAGAGTTAGAAGAACATAGAAGATATACACGTGATAGTGCCAAAAGGTACAAGGATAATACGAAGATGGTTCATGAAAAAATCATACAATGCAAAATGTTTAAACTAGGTCAGAAGGTCGTTTGATTCAATTCCCGTATACACCTCTTTCCAGCAATGTTATGCCACAATGGATTGGCCCATATATTGTAAAAATTGTCTATACTCATGGGGGCCACCGAATTTGACAAAGACGGAAAACTTTTCAAGGTGAATGGCCAGCTATACAAATTGTATTTCAAGGTGAGAAACTCTAATGAAGAGGAGGAACTCCCATCAGAGGAGCCTATTCTGACGACCTGGGTTTTCGCATGCATTTTTAAATGCGAAATCTAAATTCCTAAGGCGGGATCCCTATTTGAAAAACAATACAATGCAGCGAAAAAAAATCTTTTATTTGAAATTCAATTTGAAAACCCCGAGTGTCATTTGCTTTCACAAGAACCAAAGTAGTTTAGAAAAACTTCAGAAATCATAAATGTTTTCCCCAGGTCTATCCAGTCACAACACATAGCCCAACTATAAATAAATACAAATACATGTCCAAAGGGTAGAGAGTTTACTCATAGGTATAGTTGTCTCCTTTGTTTAATCATTTGCTCGTAGCACTAATATTTCCTGAGACGTCTTCTATTTGTGAGTGGAACTATCCTGAAAAATGTTAAGGATAGGGTGAGTATATACTATACTCAGTAGGAGTCTATCACTACTAGTTTTGCAATGCATGCTATGTTTAAGATCATGTGCTCTTAAAAACATGTGCATGTTCGAACAATCATGTTCAATATCGATATTAAAAACCATTGTCGAATCGGAATACTGACGACTAAAGAACCGCATAATCCAAGTCAAAAGTATCATATATATAACAGAAACATAATGATATGCATAATATGCTCAACTGAATCCAACTCATGGATACCTGGTAAGGTCGACCAACCTCATGTCATGCCATATGCAATGCAAATAAATCCTCAAACCATAGGGTCCAACTATGCCCACGACCTCACCGCCGTGTGGTCCTCGGGTACCTGAGGACACTCGGTCATAGCCTCAATGGGGCATATGACACGTCTTTGTCGTAAATCATGCAATTTATGAAATCAGTTGCAAAACATCATGCATAAAATCTGCTCATGCTAGTACTGCATTTAAAGTCATTACCCTGCCTAGAAGCTTGTCGAACTAGAAGCCTTGTCAACTCTCTCTAGCCCGCTCTCATCGGCCCACCCTTGTCGGCCCGCCCTCATCAGCCCGCCCTCATCGGTCAAGGCTACACTTATCATGCAATCTATGCATGTAGCACATGTCTTGGCAATATATGCACAATGTATTTTTCAAAACCTATCCTCTTTGGGTCCCTCACAACTACCTACCCAGCATCTTTTGGTAACCCTCAAGGACATGCAATTTTTCAAGAACTCAATGCTCACAAATCATACAATACATGCATTTGTTTGCAAAACATATCTATGCATAAAGCATTTATCATATGTACTTATACTTAAATCATGCTAAACAAGTCATATACTTATACTTTAAAACATGCAGTCTCAAAACAATCATGGCTCTTTTTAAAAAGTCTAGTAGCGATAGAGCACCTACCTCAAAGTCTCCTGGTGTCGCGTCCTTTATCACTTTAACCTGTCCCTGGGTCTCATTTATAAACTCCTGGGTATGAATGGATACAAGGAATGCTCATTAATTTCACTCTATTTAGACATTAGATTGCTAGCTCTGCCTATTGGTTCCAAGGTCCTTGCTTAATTCATTCGTCAGGCTAGATCCTATGGTGTGGATCTACTTTCCAATAGTTAGACTCTGTAATTTATCCTCTAATCCTATAAAGTCTCATTAGGTCCGTGTGCCCCAGTTCCAAGGACACCAGTGTATCCTGGTTGAGCTGTGATTGCCTTACGTGTGTGCGCGCCCAAAGGCCGTGCCAGGAACCGCGTTTTGCACGCGCACATGCCTGCTCAAGTGACGTGCTATGATGCGTATCATCGCACGGACAAACCTTGTAGTATGGTGCGTCTCAGCTCCCAGGGCACCCTATGCATCCTGGTTGAGCTAGGACCCATGCCCCATGTCGCGTGCACACTTGAAGGCTACACCTGGGAGAGTGTATGCACTGTTGTACACCTAGAACCCGTCCCAGGGACCTAGTCCCAGGTGCACGTGCAGCATGGCGTCCCTGGGACGCCTGGTTCGTGCAGGTCCGGCCCAAGCCATCATGGAATGTTTTCCGGCTAGGAAACTCGGTTGGAAAACGGCTGGTTGTTTTCTGGCTGGGAAGACCGGCTGGAAGGAGACCAGATCCGGCATGGATCTAGCCCAGGGATGCCCTTTTTCCCGGTGGGTGTGCCTGCTCACCGGAAAACTCGAACAAGGTGGCTATTGCCCAGATCGGAAAAGAGAAGAGGGGGAAATGGGAATGGGATGGCCGGCCTGACTTGGGCTTGGCCATTGCTGGAAAACACAGAGAGACGGGTTTCGATTTTGTCGGAAACCCCAGTCTCAAACGGTTGGAAAAATGCCGAAAAACTTGTGTTTTTGGAGAGGGGGAGATGGGGTTTTTATAGCCCTGCTTATGGCGGTGCTGCCAATGGCGGTGGCAGATCCCTCTAGAAAAATTAGGATCGAGGGTTTCTGGAGGGGTCTAGAGGTTGAAGACGACAGGGGGTGCCGTTATCAAAATGGCCCCCTACGTTTTTGGTCCTTTTTCGTTTTTTTGTTTAATTTCCAGAAATACCCCTATCTTTAAATGGCTGTAACTTCTTCATACGAACTCCGTTTTGGGTAATTTTTGAGGCGTTGGATTCCATTTTTTGAGTAGAATCTAATGGTACTAAGTTCCCTCACAAATTCCTTAGTTTACTATTTTAAATAAAGTGAAACATTTAACTTAGTTTATTTCCTATAGAATGTTCAATTTTCATTAAAAATAGTGTAAATTGCTCGGGCATTACATTATTACCCCCTTAAAAGAATTTCATCCTCGAAATTCCATAAATTATCATCTTCAAGGTATTTTGCCTCTTAGATAACTTTTTGGTGAATGCATTCCCCCTTAGGAATCAAATCTAGGCTCAACCTCAGTTTACCATTTTTATTGTTCCTTCTGCAAGGCTTGCCCTATAAGGGCCGCTTTTGCTGCGTACTCTAATGCATACTCCCATACATGCCAGTTTAACAACACTAGTTTCTAGCTAAAATTCATCTATCTTGAAATCCTTAGATGCCTATACCTTTCTCATTATATATAAGATAGTCTCCTCGTAGGGTCATGCTTCTTTATTCATGTATAAATTACTCCATACTTATTTGAGATCATATGATCTTATTTCTCCTATTTTGAATATCATAGGATAATCCCTTTCATCTAGTGATCTCTTTCATCATCCACAACTCCAAAAAAGTTACCTTCTTTCTATTGTGTCTAACTTTGCTTTTTACCTTCTATTTGTCTCCAAGATATTTCAATAACTGATATGGTATCATGTGCTCTACAGCCAAACTCTTACTTAACTTTGAATTTCAACCGTCTGTCGTTTTCCATATGTGACTTGATTTCCTTGACCAAGGTTACATTCAAAATAAGATCATGAAAGCCAATTAGTAGCATCTTCCATCGAGGACCTTATCATATACTGAAAGTAAAATGTCCTAACTCCATATCCAGTTTCATAATTATTGGATTCATTAAACGCCTTTCTCCCTGAAGATTTTATCCAAACTCATGTCAAATGTTAATGGTCGATTCATCATCATGGGTTAAATGTTCTCATTTAGAGGCCTATCTCAGTATTCACATCAATTTGCCATTAGGATTTTCAATAATGTTCCCATTTATGCAAAGCAAAAAGTTTCTTATAACCGAGTACCCTTACTCGGTCATGGTTGAATCCTTTGTCATCATCCTCTTTGTCCTTTCTTTGCTTGATGGTTTCCTTCGTAGCCTTTCAGTCCAAAAGTTCTATCCTCAATCCAGTAGGGTTAGTCCTTAGGAAATTCCTTCAATTGATTTTTCGTACTTGGTATATACTTGTAACAACTAACTATTTGTCTAAAGGCAATGTAACATTAAATCTTCACCTTATAGTGTGCTAGCTATCTCGCCTTTTCTCCTTCCATCCCTTATGTCAATATATTGTGCAATCTTTTATCAAGGTTTTATTGTCAATTATGCAGTCTGTATTATCAGGAGGTATAAGTAGTGATTTTCTTAATTCCTCAAATTTTATCCTTCAAGTGCCTTCTCATACTTATTACCTCAAGTCATGTTGAAGCCATTAAATCATCAAATTTGAAAAACACTCAGGTAAGCATGGAACATTTTCGTAGCCATATAGAAAGAGAATTTATTCGACTACCTATTGATCTCTGTCTAGATGTATAGGTTATAAGCTCAAGGGTTTCTAAAGTGATCAATACTTATTTGCCTTCTTTTTCAATCCAAGTTAGCAGTATTTTTCAGACTCAAAGTAATTTCTTTACCTTGTCATAGTAGCCACTAAGGTTTGGAAAGTCTTTCACATTGGTTTATATTACTTCTTATTTTTGCTCCTATCTCAGTTGCAATTGTCCTCATCAACTGACCTCATACCCTCAAATGACTTAGTTTAACAAGTAATTCTTTCAAGGAAAACTCAAGTCTAACTACTTATAATATCCCCTTGAGTATATAACTTCGACTACTAACTCATAAATACTAACATACTTGATTAATTGGGGTGGGATACCTTTATTTAGTCAACAATACTCTAAAGGTAATGACTAAATAATGGTCTTAAGATTTCTGGTCTTCTAATCCATGACAGTAAGACCTCAATTTGATCTTTGATCACACCTGAGTTGCGGAAAAACAAATGGACTAGTCGTTGTCCTGTCTTGTTTTCTTTTTCAATAGAACTTTATGTACCCATGTAGTGGCAAGGTGGATATCACCAAGTTTTCCTTTTTATGGACTATATCCATTGGTGCTCCATATAAGCTAATGGATCTGATTCTAATTGCAATAATTGATATAGACATCAAACCATTTGTAGCATGTAATTTCTAGTTGGTCACCATTCCTCTTTGGAAATTTTTGTGCAGCATAATGTCCTTTTATTCAATGCTCTATTCAAAGTCTTAAACCCCATATGCTTTCTCTCTTTTATACTCTTTTACAATAAGATCACCAACTCATCTATCATCATTCCTTCGCATTTATTTGATCTACCTTCCTATGGGATTCAAGATGATAGAATTCCATGTATCTCCATAAGGTCATGATCTTCTTCTTTTGAATATTCAATATTTCATTAAA
The DNA here is from genome assembly GCA_035236585.1 of Warburgia ugandensis. Classification (NCBI taxonomy): domain Eukaryota; kingdom Viridiplantae; phylum Streptophyta; class Magnoliopsida; order Canellales; family Canellaceae; genus Warburgia; species Warburgia ugandensis. Next base: position 44,970,425 of record CP141128.1, read on the forward strand.
TACTTATAGTTATCTCTTTCTCTCTTTTCTTCGAAATTCTTATTTGGTCTACCTGGATCAATGTCTCTATATGCTTTATTACATATAATTGATACTTCATCTATTCCTTTACGTAACATATATGATAAACTGAATGCTTCTCAGAAATTCTAAACTGTCTTAAGATCATTGAAATCCTCAGTTGCCTGTAGCCTCAATAAAATTCATACAATGTCTTAATAATGACATTGATATTTTGATCATGCTAAGTTAGGATCAATCTATTATCATCCTTAATATTATCATCAAAATCCTTTGATAACTCAGTCGAATTCATTTCCTTATCATATTCGTGTTATGTTTCTCTTATTCACATAATCTGTCACTTGTATACCTCTTCTGATTTGCTCCATAATTCTTAGGTAATTATTATTCAATAGCACTTTACTCTCCTGAATAGTATCCAAAATTGAGCTAAGTCCTTCACGATCCATACCTTTGAGACCTAGTTCGAGTCACAGTCATTTCCTAATATTATCTTGCATTCTCATCCCTCTTAGATTATCATCAAGATCTTCTCAAAGTCTATCTTTTACATCCCTTATCACACTCATATCACATCCCTTGTGATAGTGTGCTCATATTCTGATATTCTTTATGATGGTAAGATAGTCATCTAGGTTCTCTGATGTTCTCATCTTGGGTGAGATTGATCTCTTATAGGTCAAAACTATCTACCAACAAGTCCACTAACATCTTCCTTTATCAGTCTTATCATAATATAATCCATATATGAGTTTTCATATTTGCACCACACAACCATCCTTAATCCTTAAGTCATCTTAGACTAGATTTTGGATAAGGGTTGCACTATCCTCTTCCTAATTATTTGTTAAACCAAGCTGTGTTTCACCTATTTATTTATGGTGAACTGCCTTGTGCATTAATATTGTAATCCTCAAATAGAAGTAGTCATCTCTACTTCTTCAATTTATACTACTTCTTCTTGATTTTCTCTATTGTCTATGACCCTTGGACATGCTGGACTGGCTGTGAAAGCATAAAACCTGGGCGCTGATACCAACTGTGACGACCTGGGTTTTCTCATGCATTTTTAAATGCAAAATCTAAATTCCTAAGGTGGGATCCCTATTTGAAAGACAATGCAATGCAGCGAAAAAAAATCTTTTATTTGAAATTCAATTTGAAAACCCCGAGTGTCATTTGCTTTCACAAGAACCAAAGTAGTTTTGAAAAACTTCAGAAATCATAAATGTTTTCCCCAGGTCTATCCAGTCACAACACACAGCCCAACTGAAAATAAATACAAATACATGTCCAAAGGGTAGAGAGTTTACTCACAAGTATAATTGTCTCCTTTGTTTATTCACTTGTTCGTAGCACTAATATCTCCTGAGACATCTTCTATGTGTGAGTGGAACTATCCTGAAAAATGTTAAGGATAGGGTGAGTATATACTATACTCAGTAGGAGTCTATCACTACTAGTTTTGCAATGCATGCTATGTTTAAGATCATGTGCTCTTAAAAACATGTGCATGTTCGAACAATCATGTTCAATATCGATATTAAAAACCATTGTTGAATCGGAATACTGACGACTAAAGAATTGCATAATCCAAGTCGAAAGTATCATATATATAACAGAAACATAATGATATGCATAATATGCTCAACTGAATCCAACTCATGGATATTTGGTATGGTCGACCAACCTCATGTCATGCCATATGCAATGCAAATAAATCCTCAAACCATAGGGTCCAACTATGCCCACAACCTCGCCGCTGTGTGGTCCTCGGGTACTTGAGGACACTCGGTCATAGCCTCAACGGGGCATATGACACGTCTTCGTCGTAAATCATGCAATTTATGAAATCAGTTGCAAAACATCGTGCATAAAATATGCTCATGCTAGTACTACATTCAAAGTCATAACCCTGCCTAGAAGCCTTGTCAGCTCTCTCTGGCCTGCCCTCATCGGTCAAGGCTACACTTATCATGCAATCTATGCATGTAGCACATGTCTTGGCAATATATGCGCAATGTATTTTTCAAAACCTGTCCTCTTTAGGTCCTCACAACTGCCTGGCCCTCACAACTGCCTACCTAGCATCTTTTGGGCACTCCAGCATCTTTTGGTAACCCTCAAGGACATGCAATTTTTTCAAGAACTCAATGCTCACAAATCATACAATACATGCATTTGTTTGCAAAACATATCTATGCATAAAGCATTTACCATATGTACTTATACTTAAATCATGCTAAACAAGTCATATACTTATACTTTAAAACATGCAGTCTCAAGACAATCATGGCTCTTTTTAAAAAGTCTAGTAGCGATAGAGCACCTACCTCAAAGTCTCCTGGAGTCGCGTCCTTTATCACTTTAACCTATCCCTGGGTCTCATTTATAAACTCCTGGGTATGAATGGATACAAGGAGTCCTCATTAATTTCACTATATTTAGACGTTGGATTGCTAGCTCTGCCTATTAGTTCCAAGGTCCTTGCCTAATTCATTCGTCAGGCTAGATCCTATGGTGTGGATCTACTTTCCAATAGTTAGACTCTGTAATTTATCCTCTAATCCTAACTTTAAGTCTCATTAGGTCCGTGTGCCCCAGTTCCTAGGACACCCGTGTATCCTGGTTGGAAAATGGTTGGTTATTTTTCGACTGGGAAGACTGGCTGGAAGGAGACCAGATCCGGCATGGATCTGGCCTGGGGGGAGCAAAACGAAGAGAAATAGAGAAAATCGGCTTACCTGGGTCACCTAGGGATGCCCTTTTTCCTGGTGGGTGTGCCTGCTCCACGGAAAACTCGAACAAGGTGGCAACCCTATTGCCCAGATCGGAAAAGAGAAGAGGGGCAAATGGGAATGGGATGGCCAGCCTGACTTGGCCTGGCCATTGCCGAAAAATGTAGAGAGACGGGTTTCCGATTTTTCCAGAAACCCCAATCTCAAATGGCTGGAAAAACACCAAAAAACTTGTGTTTTTGGAGAGGGGGAGATGGGGTTTTTATAGCCCTGCTTATGGCGGTGCCACCATTGGCGATGGCAGATCCTTTTAGAAAAATTAGGATCGAGGGTTTCTGGAGGGGTCTAGAGGTTGAAGACGACAAGGGGTGCCATTATCAAAACAGCCCCTGCATTTTTCGTCCTTTTTCGTTTTTTCGTTTTTCTGTTTAATTTCTAGAAATACCCCTATCTTTAAATGACTATAACTTCTTCATACAAACTCCGTTTTGGGTGACTTTTGAGGCGTTGGATTCCATTATTCGAGTAGAATCTAATGGTACTAAGTTCCCTCACAAATTCCTTCATTTACTATTTTAAATAAAGTGAAACATTTAACTCAGTTTATTTCCTATAGAATGTTCAATTTTCGTTAAAAATAGTGTAAATTGCATGGGCATTACACCTATTTAATGGAATTGATACCATAGTAGGGTCACTTGTATCATAGTGTTGATATATTATAGTTGTAGTTGTTTACATCTTCATTTTGCATTTGGTAGGGCCACATCAACAGATCCATGCAGCATCACTAAAGTGTAGGTACTATCCTTCTAAACCTTCTCTTTTCACTTAGTTTTACATTTTTCCATGCTTTTATTTTAAAACATTGCAGATACTGTTTAATTTAAGTAAAAAAATAGGGTATTTAAAATTTGATGTGTCCAAAGTCTTTTTAATTACTCTTTGAGTCTTTTAATTATTTCCTTTCCAAGACTCTTCTTTAATTAAAAAAATTGAAAATTTTGAATTTAAAAAAAAAAAGTTCCTTTACATGAATAAGAATCAAAATTTTTGAGTATTCATTATACTTTTTAACTTTAACTTATTAATAGATTTGTATGCAATTAGTTCACTATTTTATCCTTTTTTAAAATTATTCCAAGAAAAACTAAACTCGAAATATCTTGCACACCATAACCATACATATATAGTTTAGGTTGAAGAGAAAATATAACTTAAAGATACTAAAGAAGAATTGTAGAGAGTTACAACTAATTAGTGTTTTCCATTTTGTAAAAAAAGTACCCAATTAGTAGTCGACGTCTTATAAATTATAGGCATTAGTCTAGGTTTTCTTGAAATTTCATAACACATGAGTTTTTGACCTAATAATGCAAAAGTTTGATATTTGGCATGTCAGGAGCTAATCCAGAGTAAGTATGTGAATTTTCATAATTTTATGTGATCTAATTAGAGTGTTAACTCTTTTATAGTTGTTGACAAGATGAACCAATGGCTAAGAACAAGAAAGATAAGATTTGAAGATCAAGGTCGAAAGAAGACCAAAGACCTAAATTTCAATATTTTAAAGCTAAATCAAGATTCAAGATCATCTTACGTCAAGCAAATAAAGTTCAAGGAAGCAATTGGAAGCATCAAAGATGATTAAAAGGACCCATGCAAAAGGACATGCAATTCCATTACCATTGCATGGGAATTGGAGCATTGAATGAGGTTTCCTAATCTAACAAGGATACCTAAGTAAGCTAAGTCATTCATACCTTGACGCCAAAGGATATAGCCATTCAAGCCATCAAAGTGAGCCACCAAACCACATGAGACATTCCACATAGAGTCACACTATAGGAAGAGACTTTTCAAGCAATTATTATGACGACCTGTGTTTTTATAGCACTTTTAATATGCAAAAGACATTTACATAGCGAGATTGATTTTTAATGAAAACCATTTTATAAAAAGCAATAATAATGAAAGAATCTTTTTCTTTCAAAATTCATTCATAAAAGCCCCAAGTGTCAATTTTCTTTTCTCAAAACAAGGATTTTCATTGAAATGAGTGCTACATTTCTATTGAAAATTCGGCAAAGTTTCCTCTATTTTTCAAACATAAGACATTTAACGCATATGACGTGATGTACCTAATAAACAGTCATTTAAATTTTAAACCTAATTGGAGACTATGTCTCCTTTTCAAATACATTTGACATACAACATCCCCAGGACTTATCAGACATAGCCCAAATACAATTCAAATCATATATAAGATTGAAATATTACCTAATAGCCAACATAGTTTGAGTTTCTTAATCAAACTCTAGATTACCATGCTTCTTATCCTCTTGAAATCATCAAGTGAGTCTCTAATTCGTTCTGAGCTGACCTGTGGTAAAAATGATAGGGTGAGTATACAACATACTCAATAGATAATCCAATTACTATAAAACTGAAATCATGGCATACACATACCATGATTTGAAGAAAGGTTTTTTTTAATAATAAAATCACATGGGCACAAGCCATCACATGGAATTCATTATAAGCACACCTATGTATGTCTACATATATGTATGTCATCCATTAAATCTGCATCATACTTGACAAACTAAGTAACATATAAGTACTTTAACATTCATAGTGGTGATAGGTTAATCTACATGTAGGCCATTTCAAATCAATTATAACATCATTACTGTGAATTCTAAGGAACATCTAAGTACTTTAACATTCTAAGGAACATTATAGAGTTAGACAATCATAAGCATACAATTATATTCATATCATATACATCACAATTCATTTCAAGTAATCTCATATCATATCATTACATTAGATATCAACTCATGATGTAGGTAGATTTATGTCAAATCATCTGAAACTCTAACAGCTCATAATCCACTTGGAACCTATTAGAAACATATGCAATGCAATTAGCATTATAGAAATCCCACCCAGAATTTAATCTATTCATATACAACATCAATACACATAAAATCATAAGATATCCATATGAAGGATAATGCATGCTATCACTAAGCACAATTCCAGGATAAAGCAATACAACAATTGAATCGTTTTTCAATTCAAACTTAGGCAAATCAATGCCACATCAAATTAGAGCATATCAGCTCACCATAGGTAAATCCATGCCAAATCCATATCAAAGCATATCAGCTCACCATAGGCAAATCCATGCCAAATATACATCTGAGCATATAAGCTCACCACTGGCAAATCCATGCAAAAAACCAAAATAAAAAATCAAATCATGCATGTAACATACTACAAATAAAATCACATGATATCCATAGTCTTGCAACTCTAACAATTCATTTCATAGATAAACAGACACAATGTTTTCCCCTTTCTACGAATTGAGCCACCCACTATCACCAGTTGTGGCTTTGTTCCATACACTCAGAGCAAATGGCTTCCCATAGTACTCTGGTTCATAATGCATTATGTTATAGATAGACAAATACAATACTATCAGCTTTCTAGGAGATGGGCTACCCATAGTCACTGGTCATACACTCAGAGGAGATGGGCTTCCCACATTACTGTGGCTCAAAACATGTTATGCTGTAGACAAACAAACACAATAATGTCAACTTTCAAGGAGATGGGATACCCACAGTCACCAATCATACACTCAAAATGCATTACTGTGATTCAAAAAGCATTATGCTATAGACAAATAGACACAATATTGTTCGCTTTTTAGGAGATGGGCTACCCACAGTCACCATCACACACTCAGAGCAAATAGGCTTCCCATGGTACTCTAACTCAAAATGCGTTATGTTGCAAATAGATAGACCAACTGAATTTCAATCATGATATTCCATACACTCAAATCAGATTGTTTTCCCACAATAGTCTAGCTTAGGATTGGTCGTGTAATGTACATATAGACTGACTAACACTTCACAATAAATAACATGCGTTTATACATAAGTAGTTTAATCATAATTTAACACAACATACATATTTACTTCATTCATCACATAACTTGATGAAACTTGATATATCACTCGAGATTCATATATATACATATATATATATATATATTAAAAAATCATAGCAATCTTAATTCCTTTCAAAGTATGGATTTCATGCATATACAACTCACAATCTTTCTCCTATTTTGCATGTAAAGTAGACATTTGAATACTTTAAACAGAATGATTCATCATTCTCCCACAATTAGGTATGAAACATGAATTTAAAATGATATATCAATCTACATGCATCATTTATAAGAAGTGTCAAACAAGGAGCATATGAAAAATCATGTATGCTCAAATAACATACATATGTATCAATCATTGTTATGATCAAACCATTCTAACTTGGTAATAGTTCACAAAATATTTTCTCATTTTGAAGTTCATTTGAAACTTGGTAGTATCAGATTACCTACCTCCTTTTACATGCTCTTCGATTTAGTTATATCTCTTATTCTAGTCACTTGTCGATCAACCTTATCTGTTGTTGTTCCAAAGCTCTTGTCAATGTTGAATCATAGATTAATAAGTACAAAATAAATCTATTTTAATTAAAGCTTGACAGTTTAGATCATCATAAACCATATAATTTTCCATTGATCTTAGATTACATAGGGGAATATATGATCAATTCAGTCCTAGATCTGCCATCCATTCACCACTCAGTGGTCTAGATTATAGATTTGCATTTATCATTCAAATAACCCCATTGATGAACAATCTAGATCTAAAAGTTTAATCCAATAAGTTATGATGATCTGACTTAGTATTTTAAGGTCTGCTCCTATGTTTTCAGTATTTAACTATAAACTTAGGGTCATGATCATATAGTCAAGGTCCTTGATTTGATGATTTTCTTCACGATCCATATTGTTTGAGTGATTAGGTTGGTTGTTATGGGTTAAAACTCATTATTTATAACCCTAGAAAGGCTATTGGAATTCTAATCACTGATTAAACAATGTGTTGAATAGAAAATCATTGGTCTTCATTCAATCCATTAGTTTCCTAATAAGCAATACCCCGATCTTTAAAACTTTAGAGTATGTTTACTTAAGAAAGGTCTAGTACATAATGGTAGCATCTAATCACCAATCAGACATCGCCATGTCCATATTCCTATACTGCCTGATCGAATGGTTGAGATTATTTGGTCAATTTCCATAAAAAAATTTCAATTCCTATTATATACTAGTAAATTTACTTTTACAAAACTCATTTATGGTGTTTGATCATTGATTAGACATCACAAAGTCACTGCCTCAATAATGTGAGATCAGATGGTTGAGATTGTTCAATCAGTTGCCAACCTACTTTGACAATCTCAATCAAATTCGAGCTGTATCAGTTATGTGTGTACTTATTTCTTTGCTTGGATTAAGGAATAAATGGTTAGATCATCTCAAAAATCTACATCTAGAATTAACCACACGAATTTAGCCTAAAAATTCAAATCAAGAGTTGGGTTTTGCGGATTTTACCTTCAATCACAACGTGTTTTCCTTGAGAACTTGGTTTCCAAGTAGGAACAAAGCCATGAATGCTACCGTTGTATAGGCACTGTTAGTGGAAAGCGAACAATATTGTGATAGTTGGACCCTTGGGGTGTTATAAAGTTGGTGAGCCAAGAGGCATTGGGTAGGTAGTTGTGACACAATAGACCTTATGAGTTATGCCCACATCGCTAAGGGGACAGTGACTAGGCTAGTTATCAAGCTTCAAAGAACTCTACCTGTCATAACGTGTTTTCCTTGGGAACTTGGTTTCCAGGGTTGAACAAAGCCACGACTATTGGCAGTGTATGGGCACCATCAGTGGAAAGTGAACAATATTGTGATAGTTGGACCCTTGGGGTGTTATAAATGGTATCAGAGCTGACCCCTGACCTGGTGTGTGGCTGGCTGACGGACGAGGACATCCGTTCCCTAATGGGGGTGAGGGGTGAGCCAAGAGATGCTGGGTAGGGAGTTGTGGTGCAAGAGACCTTACAGGTTAGTCCCACTTTGCTAAAGGAAAAGTGATTGGGATGGTTATAAGGGTTCAAGGAACTCTACCTGTCACAACTCATATTCCTTAGGAACTTTGTTTCCAGGGGGAACAAAATCATGACTGCTACTGGTGTATGGGCACCATTAATGAAAGGCAGACAATATTGTAACAGTTGGACCCTTGGGGTGCTATAGGTAATATATGATCAATTCTTTCCCAAATCTACCATCCATTCACAACTCAGTGGTCCATGATTTAGATTTGCATTATCATTCAAATAACCCCTCTGACTTTTTATTTTAAGGTTTGACTTAGTATTTCCTCTCTAACAACTCAGGCTTTTATAACACTTTTAATATGCAAAAGACATTTACATAGTGAGATCAATCTCCAATTAAAACTATTTTAGAAAAACAAATAATAGTGGAAGAATATTTCTCTTTTAAAATTCATTCATAAAAACCCTGAGTGTCATTTTTCTTTTCTCAAAACAAGGATTTTCATTGAAATGAGAGCTACATTTCTATAAAAAATTAGGCAGAGGTTACTCTGTTTTTCAAACATAAGTCATGTAGCTCATGTGATGCGATGTACCTGATAAACATTCATTTAAATTTTAAACCTAATTGGAGACTTAGTATTCTTTTCAAATACATTTGACATACAACATTCTCAGGATTTATCAGACACAACCCAATTACAATTCAAATCACATATAAGATTGAAATATTACCTAATATCCAACATAGTTTGAGTTTCTTAATGAAACTCTAGATTACCTTGCTTCTTATCCTCTTGAAATCATCAAGTGATTTTCTTAGAATCTTATCTCCATTCTAATTCTTCTCGAGCTGACCTGTGGTAAAAATGATAGAGTGAGAATACAAGAAGCTTAGTAGATTATTCAATTACTACAAAATCAAAATCACGATATACATATAGTGATTCAAAGAAAGGTTTTTCTAATAATAAAATCCCATGGCTACAAGCCATCATGTGGAATACATTATAAGCATACCTATGCATGCGTACACATATGTATTGATGTCATCTACAAAATCTGCATCATACTTGACAAATGACGTAAAATATAATTACTTTAACATTCATAGTAGTGATTGGTTAATCTACATTTTGGCCATTTCAAACCAATACTAACATCATTACTGTGCACATATCTGTTCTAAGGAACATTGTACAGTCATACAATCTTAAGCATGCAGTGATATTCGTATCATATACATCACAATTCATTTCAAGTAATCTCATATCATATCATTACATTAGATATCAACTCGTGATGTAGGCATATCTATGTTAAATCATATCAAACTATAATAGCTAATAATATACTTAGAGCCTATTATAAACATATGCAATGCAATTAGCATAACAGAAATCCCATCCAGGTTTTAATCTATCCATGTGTAGCATCAATACACATAAAATCACAAGATATCCATATGAAGGACAATGCATGATATTTCTAAGGATAATTCCATGATAAAACAATTGAATCACTTTTGACTCAATCATAGGCAAATCAATGCCACATCAAATTAGAGCATATCAACTCACCACAGGTAAATCTATGCCAAATTCATATCAGAGCATATTAGCTCACCACAAGCAAATCCATGCCAAATATACATGTGCTTATATATAAGTAGTTTAATCATAATTGAATACATCATACATATTTACTTCATTCAACACATAACTTGAAGAAAATCATTGTATCAATCGAGATTCATATATATATATATATATTACAAATCATAGTAGTCTTAATTTCTTTCAAACTATGGAATTCATGCATATACAACTCACAATCTTTCTCCTGTCTCACAAGTAGACATTTTGAATACTTTAAACTAAATGAGTCATTGCTCTCCCTAAATTAGGTATGAAACACAAATTTAAAATTGTATATCAATTGACATGCATCATTTATAAGAAGTGGCAGACAAAGAACATATGATAAATCATGTATGCTCAAAATGAGATACATATGTATCAACCATTGGAATAGTCAAACCATTGTATCCTGGTAATAGTTCATAAACTATTACCTTTGACATGCTCCTCGATTTAGTTATATCTCTTCTTCCAATCACTTGTTGATCAACCTTCCTTGTTGATGTTCCAGAGTTCTTATCAATGTTGAATCATAGATTAATAAGTACATAAGAAATCTATTTTATTTAAAGCTTGACAATTTAGATCAGCATAAACCATCTAATTATTCACTAATCATTGATTACATAGGGGAATATATGATCAATTTAGTCTCAGATCTGCCATCCATTCACCACTCAGTGGTCCACGATTTAGATTTGCATTTATCATTCAAATAACCCCATTGATAAATTATCCAAATCTAAAAGTTTAATGCAATTAGTCATGGTGATCTAACTTAGTATTTTAAGGTTTGATCATATGTTCTCAGTATTTAACTATAAACTTAGGATCTTGATCATATAGTCAAGGTCCTTAATTTAATAATTTTCTTCATGATCCACATTGTTCAAGTGATTTGGGTTGGTTGTTATGGGTTAATGCTCATTACTTAGAACCTTGAAGGGTCTACTGGAGTTCTAATGACTGACTAAACAATGTTTATAGCGGCAAATCAATAGTCCTCATTCAATCCTTTAGTGTCCTAATAATCAGTACTCTGATCTTATAAATTTCAAAGTACATTTTCTTAGGAAAGGTCAAGTACATAATGGTAGTGTATGATCACCAATCAGACATTGCTAGGTCCTTACTCATTTACTATTCAATTGGATGGTTGAGATTATTGGTTCAATTTCCATCTAGATTTTTCAATTTCTATCATATACTAGTAAATTTAGTGTTCCAAAACTCATCTGTGGTGTCTAATCATTTATTAGACATTGCGAAGTCACTATTTGAATAGTGACAAATTAGATGACTAAGATTGTTAGATCGATTTCCAGCCTAAGTTGACAATCTTAGTTAGATCTAAGCTATATCAGGTTTTACAAATCTCGCTTCAGTGCATGTCTCTGTGCGTCCTCCACCCTTGGATGAGAGAAATGGACTTCATTTCCCCAATGAAACTCCCATGATCTCGTTGCACGTTACTCTCCTCTTCAATCAACTAGCAATAACGATGCAGATCATCCATTTTTCTTTTGGTTTTAGTTCTTTCTCATGCACTGAAGAGAATGATCAACTCGGATTGACAATCCAAACTATTTTCTCTCTTCTCTTTGGCATGTAGGGTTTTTCTTTTCCCCTTTCCTTTTCTCTCCCTTCTCCTTGTCTTTCTCTCTCTCCTTCCTTTCCAGTACACTCCAAATATGGAGGTCTCAACACTTAATTTGATGTTTATAAAAAGATTTCACTTTCTAGAACTCCAAATAGGAAATTCAATATTCACTTTGCATCCTTATTTAGCATAACTTCAACATTTACTTAAATTAACACTTAAAAATCAATGATGTTACAATTATCCATGCTAAAATCAGATTATTCAAGTGATAATTAGAAAGGAATTTGTGTGATAATCAACATGTTAAGATATGCATGCACAGGTCAGCCAATCAAGAGAGAAACCGAAGCAAAATTCCTTATTCTTCCTTTTTTTTCCCCCTTCTTTTCTCTCTCTTTCCTACTCATCACATCAAATAATTAGATGGGAGGAGTTCCATGCCACCTTCCTTGAATGGTGATGCCTCTTCACTTCTAAATCCACCACTCGACATTCTAATTCCATCACTTTCCTTACCTCTTTCCTCCATTCTTTCTTACCTTTTCTCACTTATTTACATCCCAACATGTGCTACACCTTAAGGAAATGGATTTTAAACCTCACCCCTTTTCTAGAATCATATTTAGAAAGTCCACTAACCCACTCCCCTAACATTCTAATCTTCTATCTCCAATCACAACCTAACTTTCCTACCTTGAGTCCTAGATCTAATTCTCCCTATTCTTCCTAGGATAGGATCCTAGCATATTAGAAACCCAAAAATCTATATATACCCATGAAATTCAATGCAATTTTGAAGTAAGGAAGTTGATTCTAACTCAAAATGAAGCACTTCTACATGGACATCTTCTTAGGTTTTGGACTTCAACACTTAGGCTGCTTCTTCATTGTCTCCCACAACATTTTCCTTACATTGTTTATTTGGTTTTGCACTTGAATTCTGGGTTGGTACCTTGTTCTAATTACTTGCCTTAATTGCTTGTTATTTCTTTCTTTGTTGCTTAAGTTTCCTACTCATAGTTCCTCTTTGTTCTTCTTTCACTCTTGCTTCTACCTCTCTTATTTCTCTTGCTTAATTCTTTAAGTTCTAAGTTACCTTTTCTCTGGTAGTGATAGCAAAGAGAAATAGTAGCTTGAGTCCCTTTTGTTTCCCACTTAATATTCTCTTGTTTCTTGCTTTGATCACCTTTTTTTTTTTTTTTTCTTGTATGTTTGCTTGTTATCTGCTTCTTCCCTACATCTTTCTCTTTGATTTTCTCTCTTAAATTCACATGCATGACATCTGAGTTTAGATTGGAATTATTGGAGTATGTTTAATCTTTGATTTGAAGTTGAGATCTTGCTTAAGAAGAGTGTGAAAATTTCAGCTTTGTTCTCTATGTACATGCAGACCATTTTTTATGTAGTTTCAAGTCAATGAATGACCTTGTTTCAAGAGCATTGTTATTTTTCCGATAGTAAATGACTTAAATTTTTTAGTGTTATATCCCATGAAAAGTGCTTGATAATTTTCTTTCCATGCCTTACTTGATTTGAGTTCCATAAATACCATCTTGTTGGAATTTTTCATCCCATGTGTCATGTGTAGTAGTCCATAAACTTTGTTTGCTTGAAGTTATAGGAGCCCATTTAGATTTTTAGTTATTTTACGGAGTGCTTTGATTAGTTTGTGTATTATTTAATTAGCTTTTAATTTATAATTTTTGGCCATCTTTCACTCCATGAACCACGTACACACTTTCATGGTCATATGCATGGTGATTGAAGTTCATGTCTAAATTGTTGGTTGATTCTTTGCTTACGTTCAATTTAGATTTCAATAGTTGCTTGCTTTGCATCTTAGGTTAGTATACATGGTTTCTAGTTTAATTTTAGAAAGTTTAATTTTTAGAAAGTTTTAGGTTTAGTAAAGTGTTAGTTTAGGAAAGTTCATTTTTAGCAAGTTTCCTTAGTTTAAGCTTTCTAGATTCATTCATTCTAGTTTTGTATTAGTTTCTTTTATTGAGTGAATGTTAGTTAGGAAAGTTTCTAATTTCATTGAATATCTTTATTTTAAAAAAATTTCCTTTAGTTCATGTTTCTAATTACATGCATGTTTCCCATTCCATGTTGTTTAAATTCTAGTTAATCAAAATCCTCTTTCTTTGGCTAGGATAAGCAACTTATATTAGATTCAATAAATTGAAAATTTTGTGATCTTTCTCATGGATCAACCTCTCTCCTATGCAATTACTACTTTGATTTGTGTGCTTACGAGTAATGTTAAAGCTACACTAATGAACCATGTGAGATTAAAGTCATTCTTTCAAGTTTTTCTTTAGTAGACAAAAATTTCTATTTGGTCTCATTATTCTTCATCTTGGTCAACTTTTGAGAATATATCTTAAAGACTATACCATTTATGTCTTAAGTTTATAATGAATTTGAGTTTTATGAAACCTAGGAATGACAAAGGCTATCCTTAGTAAACTAAGAGCCTTTAGCCTTTCTATGTTATTTCATTACTAGTTAACCCTATGAGCCTTTACATTAAGCCTTTAATTCAATAACCCATTGACCATGACCCTTATTAGCCCCTATAATATACCCATTACATAGTTGTTTTGGAAATATGTAGAAATGGTTGAAGATTATCTTAAGAAAAGTATGAGCAATACAAGTCAAGAGATGAATACAAAAAGGTTGTGAGGAAGAAAAATTCATAAAAAGTCTATATTCAAAAGGCAAGGAAAAAGCGAAAAGGGTGAAAAAGATAGCCAATGAAAAAGGAAATGTTGATGGGTGGAAATGAAAGTTGTGAACACACTAGTAGAAGACCTTTACATATTTTCAAAAAAGTCTTTCTTTATCCTTATATCCATTCTTTTGATAACCTTGTCCTAAGCCCATGCTTCATGCTGTCAAAAATCCTAGTTGATCTTAGAACTATGACTTGGATATGGTTACATATGAGTAGGGAATATGGCAGAGTGTAACATTCCTAATAGTTTACATCCTTTCCATCAGATCATATAAGATTTTTTCGAAGTTGTTTTTTCTTTAGTATGAAATTTATGAGAATTTGGCTTTGACAAACAATATTCTTGTCACATATTAATGAAAGATTTAACTTTTTCTCAGTGACTTCTTTCTAAGTGACAAGTTTATGCTATGAGAATTGAAGTCAAAAGATACATTAAGATGGCTATATATTCACACACTCACACCCCATGGTTGATGAAATAATGGAATATCTTTAGCATCAAGGTAGAATTTTGAATTTTTGGTGATTTCTATTATCATGTTAAAGTTAGGAATTTAATGGATGCTTAATGCAAGAAAATTCTTTATGATAAACAAAGGACTTTCATAAAGGTTTTTTAAAATGTTTATGGGTAAATTACAGGAACCCCTTATGAGACTATAACTTATCCACTAGGGTTGACCTAGAGTTTTAAAGGCTTTTTGCATATGCTAAATGCATAAAGCAATGCCTGCGAAAGTAGTTTGGATTTTTTTAGATTTCTTATTTTATTTTTTGTAGTTCTGCTTGAGGACTAGCAAAATCTAAGTCTAGGGATATTTGATAGATATATAAATATTACATGCATACCTTGTAAGTTTTAGCCCTTGAACTTTCCATAAATATCCCTAAATAGGGTTATTTCTACATTTTGCAGGTCCATGGTGCAAAAAGAAAAATACACAAAATTGACAATTTTATCCTAAAAGAGCAAGTTTAGAGTCCAAGCAACATCATGGGCCCACACATGCTAAACATAAATTCTAGGAGTTTAGATTGAAAATTGGGTGTCGTTATCAAAGTTAAAGTAGTCATAAACCCTAAGTGAAGAAACCAAGTCTATATGTATAGGGTCTTGGTATCAAAAGTCAGGCGACAAACCCTCCCAATGCATGCATGAAAGTATTCTGTCACCTTGGAAAGCTTCTAAGGGAAGCACAAATCACATACAATGAGGGCTTTCTAAAATAAAACAAGTAAGAAGCCCATAACTCGATGAAGACTTCTTCTAATCACTCTCTTTCTTGCTTAATCATGATTGGGAACTACTTAAGAAGTTGATAATTGTTCATTTTTGTATAAAAAAGTGGCCAATTAGTAGTCCATGTATTATAAGTTATAGTGCATTATCGTAGGATTTTTTTAAAATTCATAGCACATGCATTTCTAAGCTAATGATTCAAAAGTTTGATATTTTGTAGGTTCATGAGCTAATCTAGAGTATGCAAATAATCATAACTTTTTAGGATTTTATGAAGATTTTTAGTCATTTGTAGGTATTGAGAAGATGATCCAATGACTGAGATCAGCCAACATGAGAATTGAAGATCACGATCAAATGGGAGAGTCAGGACCTAAAATTCATTATTCTAAAGCTCAATCAAGGTTCAAGATCATCTTAAGGCAAGCAAGAAAGTAATTGAAAGAATCAAAGGTGACCAAAATGATCCCATGCAAAATTTAAGCAAAAGGTAGTAGAATTCCACCACCTTTGCATGAGATTTGAAGCCATCCAAAAAATGAGGACTATTAGAAGCTTAAGTCATGTAAGCCATGAACACAAGAAGCAAGCCAACGAAGCCATCAAGTCAGTAGCCATCAAAGGAAGCCATCTATGTCAGTTAAGCCAAGCTACATGGGTCCACACATTTTAGGAAGTTTTTATACAATTTCCCACTTGAAGAAATTGTGTTCTAAAGAAATGGGACTCTATTAATAAGGGTGGGTAGGTATGCACATGTGGACCAATAAGGAAAGAGACCCAACTCCTTTAAACATTCCTTTTTCTATCTTCCTAAGCATCCCACTTCTAAGAAATTTCCTTTGTGTTTCTACTTCCTAAATACTCCTTCCTAGTTTCCACTTCTTAAGTACCCTTGCCTTATCCAACTAGTTTTCCTTCATCCTTATCTTATCCTATCTTATCTTCTTTCCCTTATAATTCCCACTTTCCTTATCTCCTTTTCTTTCCCTATTATCTCATCATCTCTATCCTTATCTTTTTTCATTCCCTTTTTCTTATCTTTCTTAGGATAGAAATTAGCAAAGGATTCCCTCTCTACAAATACGTAAAAAATGTGGAGAGGAGTATGAACTATTTTGTATGCACTTTTCATTTTAATTTCAATGCATATTTCCTTCTCTTTAGGGAATCCTTTCATCCTTTAATCCATGCACAATATACTTAGGCTCTCCTTCACATTATTTTGCTTCAATTTGGTGCCCTAATTCTCCTTCATCCAAAGATCATCACTCTCTTATAGTGACAGCCAAGAGAAAGTGGTGTTTAGATCATCTTTTCTAAAAATTCAAATCAAGTTTAGTGTTCTTGCATTTCTCTAGTTGTTTGCTTATTTCTTTCCATGTTCTATTTTACTTCCTTATCCCTCATCGTCTTCTTTTAACCATGAAAATTGTTTCTCATCTTTTCTTCTTTTTCCCTTCTATTGTAGCTTTAAAATAACTCACAAGCACAAGAAGCAATGTAGTATTTTCATGCAAGTGAAGTTGATCCCATGAGGTATCTCATATATTTGCAATAGTTTGTATCTTATTTAGATTGATTAACTTCAGCCAAAGAAATGGAGATGTGATTAAACTAGGAAACTAAAACAAACTATGAAGGAAACATGCATGGAATTAGAAACTAGAAATAAAATAAACTTCCTAAAATTAAAGCTAAGAAATTAGAATGAAAACTTACCTAACTAGTATGCATTTAACAAAAGGAAACTAATGCAAAACAAGCATGAATCAATCTATAAAATGTAAACTAAAGAAACTATTAAAATGAAAACTTTCCTAAACTAGAATTAGAAACTTTCTAAAAATAGAACTTCAAAAACCAACTTAGGAAACTTTCTAACACTAAACTACCGTACAAAAACATGTAACCAATGAGATCTAAATTTAATAAGAAATTAGAAAATGCATGTGAATGAAAACTATAATTAAAGAGACTTTCTAATTCTAAATCCTTAAACTTCCTAAAGGTGAAACTTTCCCAAAATTAAAAAGGAAACTTTCTAAACCTTAATTAAGATGCAAGAAATGAATTTTATACTTCCAAAACAATATTATACAACTAAACTAAGCAAAAACTAAGAAGGAAGTGGCCTACTACCATGTGCATGATCCATGGATAGTACACTTGGTTATAAGTTGTAAAATGTGACAAGAATTGATGAATCTAAAGTGAACTATTGTGAAAAATAATTAATGGATATAATAAAAAACTTGAAAATATAAATGGAATCCTAAGGATTTAAGCAAATAAGGTGTTTAGATGGCTGGGAATAAGGCACACAGTTCAGGGGAGAAAATTTTCAGATTTAACTACTTAAGAACAAATAAATCAAGAATAAGAAAGCAATGGAAACCACCACTTTTATGTAAGGAGATAACCCAAATATAAATTATTTTAGTGAAGGAAACATTCCATAACAAGAATTCTCCCAAAAATTTATTGATTCACTTCCAAATTACACCAAAATTATGCACATAAAATTGTCTAAAAATTTTGGAAACTGTGCACTGCTCAAGCTTGCAAAAGTATATTTAAACTATAATTGAACTTCAATATAAACCTTGTAATATAATTATAATGATGTGAAATGGAAACCTAGAAAGGAATTTGAGAGAAAAGAAGGATATAAGGGTGAACTAGCCAAGGGAAAATGGACCTAAACTAAAGTGGTGAACAAGGAAGAAAATGTGGAACTCAATAGGAGATTTTCAAGTTTTAAGCTAGTTATTCCCTAAGACATATGTAATGACTCCAATTTTGTAATATTGAAATTCCAAGTTAAGCAATGAAAAGATCAGTTTTTGAAGATAAGGGCATTTTAGTCATTTCACTATTCACCTTGACTGAACCCAGAAATCTGGTCCTAAAAATGGGACCATTGGTGCGTCTTGGAAAAAGGAATCCAATGAGACCAAAATCACCCAAAACGGAGTTAAAATGAGCAAGTTATGGCCCTTTGAAATTCAGGGGCAAAAATGTAATTTTTACAAAAAACGGATTTAGCATGGAAAACACAGGAGCCCGTTTTGATACGGGCACCCTTCATCTTCAACCTCCTAGTGGGTTCTAGAACAGCGGTGATTGGAGGAGAAATCACCACCATTCTGGAGGTTTCTCCACCGCCATTCAAAGGCGGTGAGAGCCCCCTCCAGAACCCTCTCATAACTCTATAAATAGAGTTCTTGGGCGCCTCTAATGGCAACCCAAAAGGTTGAAGAAAACCTGTTGTGGAGGAGTGACCTAGAGGGGAAACAAGGAGAAAAACCCAACAACGAGCCAGGTATGCCCAAGATCCCTCAAAACCCATCTTCACAGTAGTTCTAGGATCAATTTCCCTAGGTTTTTGCATGAAAAACCATGTAAAATGGAGCCCTGGAGAGCCACCAAGGACCCAGGGATGTCCCCTTGGCCGCACTGGTTCAACAGGGTCAAACCAGGGTGTCCTAAGGACGCCCCGGTCCCCTAGACGAATGGAACGTTCCAGTCGGAACGTAACACGTCGATCCCGTTTGAAAAACCAAACGGGCGCATCCGGGGACGCGCCCGCAAAAGAGAAGGACGGGCGGGAAAACCTGGCGCATTTGCTGACGCGCCCACTGAGGCACACACCGCAGATGCACAGCGCTAGCAATCTGAGAATTTTTCCGTCTTAAGGAAGCTGGAGCGCATGCCACTGACGCGCAACGCCCTAGCATTCTGCCTTTTCACCCTTAAGACCCTTATGTACGTGTGACACTAAAACGCTTAT
This sequence comes from Warburgia ugandensis, assembly GCA_035236585.1. Classification (NCBI taxonomy): domain Eukaryota; kingdom Viridiplantae; phylum Streptophyta; class Magnoliopsida; order Canellales; family Canellaceae; genus Warburgia; species Warburgia ugandensis. Next base: position 44,990,200 of record CP141128.1, read on the forward strand.
AACTTGAGATCTAGAGCTCCGATTGAGGCACCACAAAAGGTGTTGTGTCCATGTCGACGACGCAGACAGACCCAAACTATAAAATCCCTAACCAAGGCCCAATCAAAGGTGGGCATGACCTTAGAATAGGATAGTAGCGCGTGGCCGCTAGACCTTCGGAAAACTGAGGACACCAAGGCCCAATTAGGACCTTAGGACACCCATACGCATAGGGATGTACCCCTAATGCCTAAGTAATAAGACGAACCACTCTAAAACCCATAAAAGATAGGCCAAACTAACATTGAATCCCCAAACCATGTTCAGGAGCGTACGAGGACAAAGGGGTTAGCACGACCTAGCTAGATAGGTGCTCTATCGCTACTAGATTCTTTGAAAGAACTATGATTGTTTTGAAAATACATGATTTAAGTATATGACTTGTTTAGCATGACTTAACTCAGCATGCATGTGATAAATATTTTATGCATAGACATGTTTTGTAAATGATTGCATATACATTATGCATAGATATGTTTTGCAAACAATTACAATACATTGCATGATTTAAGTTCTTGCAAAAAATTGCATGTCCTTGATGGTTACCAAAAGGCGCTGGAGTGCCGAGGGCCAGGCAGTTGTGAGGGACTCAAAGAGGACAGGTTTTGAAAAAGAGGTTTTTCGCTTATTTGATCTTATGTGATTTGGGCTAGTAAGCTCGTGGGTGCTATGCCGAGGGGTCTGGGTTGGCCACCCAGCCTCTACCACTACTAGGTGGAATGGGTACCACGCCCAAAAAGGGCATGTCCCTACGTCGACTGCATGTGGTACAGGGGACTACCACTAGTGTCACGGCATTGGGTCGATGTGTCATATGCCCCATGGAGGCTATGACACTGTGTCCTCAGGTATCGGGGGACCACACGACGGCGAGGTCATGGGCCTAGTTTGGACCCTATGGTTTGATGATTTATGTGCATTGCATCTGGCATGATATGAGGTTGGTCGACCATACCATACTAGATATCCATGAGTTGGATTCCATGAAGCATTTGATGCATATCATAATGTTATGATATATATGTATATGATACTTTCGATTTTGGATTATGTGATCCTTTAAGTCGTTTGTATTTCAGTTTAACAATAGATTTTGATATCGATATGAACTTGAGTATTCAGACATGCACATGTTTTGAAAGAGCATATGATTTTAAAACATCTCATGCATTATAAAACTAGTAGTGATAGGCTCCTACTGAGTATAGTATATACTCATCCAATCCTCAACATTTTTCAGATACAAAGTAAATACTTAAGGGCAAGGAACGCTCGTGCTAGGAGACACCCAGACTAAGTGCAAGTAAGTAAACCCCCACCTTATCTTTCAATGCTACTTGATTGTAGTTACTCTCTAATAGCTGGGGCTGTGATTAACACTTTCTTGGGAATAATGTTGATTTAAAACTTTGCCATGGCTAGATAATTTGAGAATGTGTTTTGACACTTGGGGTTTTTATGAAAGATTGTTTTCCAAAACAAAAAGATTTTCATGCATTTCATACTTATAAAACAAGAGATCTCGCCTTTTTATAAAAATTGCATCATATAAAAACCTGGGTCGTCACAACATATCTACCAGAGAATAAATAACTTAAATATTGGTTGACTAATAACCAAAACTTAAAGAATTGAAGCAAGAAAAGAGGGGGATTGAAGGCTAGAAAGTTGCATGTAATCTAAGGAACAAAACAAGGAAAATCTAGAGCAATGAAAGTAAATCAAAACAAGTAAAATACTAACCTCAATTGGAGAGTAGTTAACCAAGAAAATAATGAGAAAACCAAAGGAATAAAAGCTCCAAAGAGGTTTTAAAGTCCAGAAGCAATTAAGAACCACAAGAAGCTATGTTTCAAGATGTCTCACCCACCTCTACTTGGAAAATTCATATGAACCATGGGGGTATATATAGATGAGTGGGTTCTTAACTTAGGAAAGGGTGAATCCGAGAGAAAAATGGATGTAGGGTTAGGGGATTGAATGAAGAAGTTTGCCAGGAGTTTCGGAGGAGGAAATTTACGCAGGAATGATGTCATAAAGATGACTTAAGAGAGATAAGAGGTGATGGCTTGGCTGGTTACTAATTTTGGAGGGGGGAGACATCATTTTCCATGGAAGGAAAGTGGCTCTCCACCATCCTAATTGGATGGAATTTGAATGGTGAGAAGAGTGAAAAAATATGAAAGAATGTAAAGAGAAAAATCTAGAATAAAACTTAGGGTTTTAACATGTTCGGCAAAGAGAGGTGTCCTCATGGATGGTTGTTTATTCTTTGATTTGAAAACATGGAACACTAAGATGAATGGTGGGTCCCTTAATGCATGATCATCTTACCTCTTACAATTATCTCTCAAAATTCTTTAAAAATCGCACTTTTAACATAGGAAATTTCTTGAATTGATGCTCCAATTGTGTGTGTTGTGAATTTAAAGTTAACTTGCAAGTGCACTAGTCATTTGCAATATAGCACCCTAGTGAGGTCAACCCCACGAGGAATCGGGCAAATGTGATACAAGTAGTCCCTACTTTAAACTAGTAACCTATCCAAAATTCAAGAGTGTTTTCTTCTAGTCTAAGTATGGAAATCAACACATGGAAATGGGAACTATGCAAAAATTAGAAACATGCTAAAAATAAAACTTTCCTAATTGAAAACTTTGTAAGTTTATGACTTTCCTAAACTAAGAACTTTCCTAAAATGAAATTTTAATAACTTTCCTAATTTAACTTTCCTCGGCATGAAATTAAGCAACTAACCAATGGAAACATGCACTAAACAACTACTTTCATAATTGTGCAACTTCTAAAGCAAGCAATCAAAATCATCAATTGGAAACTTTATCAACTAACAACTTAAACAACAACATGCAAACAAACTAAGCAAGAACAACACTACTAACTACTTTTCCTAATGTGCATGAGTGCAACAACTTAGATATCAATTAATCAACAATTCACACAAAACCATGCTTGATTGAATGAACAATGAAATCAATGAACTATGAAAGAAAAATCAAGTTGATAATATCATACAAAATTCAATCACTAAGGCCTTCAAAACCATGCATACCATTTTTGGATTGGATGCATGGTTCTTAGGTCTTTTGATTGATGAGATTTCAACTCAACTCAACACTTACTCAATATATCCTCAACATGCAACAAATAAATCAGAAGAAATCATGCTCATTCATCAATTAAAAAGTATTCCATTAATCATCAACAAATGCATACAATTGATTACTTGAAAGGTGTGTTCCACTTTTGATGAGAACACACTACTCATTCTCCCAACTTAAACCCAAAAGTAAAATTTAACAATGATTCCTCCTCCAACAAGCTTGAGATTCAAGGGAAATTCTAATGGAATAAAAAGGCAAAACTAAAAGGAAACTAAGGAAATAAAGCTGGAATTCAAAGAACTTAAAAGAGAATTTAAAGGCAATGGAAAACAAAGTGAAAGATTAGATTCAAGGTGAATTCCCTTGGATGTCACTTCAAGAGAAAAACCAGCCTTGAATCTATGTATTAGGTAAAGACAAACTAATGATAATAAAGCACAAAGTAGAATGAAAGTACTAAGATCAAACAAGAGAGCAAGATGGACTAACCTTTGAAGGATAAATCAACATGAACTAGGTGTGGAACACTTAAAGAAATGCTACACACCTTAGGAAAAAGTATCAACCACCCAACAAGCTGAATTCCAAAGCAAAAGAGAGAGAATGAGAGGTTAGGAAGAGAATGTCTCCTTCCCTAATGGAGGAGGTGTCTTTTTCCTTAGAGAAAAAGTGTCCCTCTAACTTAGGTTTGTGCTTGATTCTATAGTTTTTTTTCAAATTATTCCTAGGGCTTCCTAATAATAAGGTGTGGTGGGGAAGAAACATGCAATTTTGGATGGCTAAGATGGGAGGCAAGCTAGGGTCTCAAAAGGGGAAAGTGGGTGAGAGGGTGGCTGCCCTTTGGAGGTGGAGTAGGTTCTAGGGCCACCTTTTTAGGAAGGAGCGTCTCCCCCTTCAAAAATTGTTAAACACCCTTCAAATTATGAAGTTGGGTGATTGGTTGAGGTAGGAATAATATAGGAAGAAGGAAAGAAGGTGAGGCGAAAGTGGGAGGAAAGAGATGGGTAGGAAAAACTTAGGAAAGTGAGGTAAGATGGGAAATTTTGATTGGCTAAGTGATTTCCTAAGAGTTGGGGATTAGTTGCATAGTTGGGATGAGAGTTTAGGAAGATGGAAGAGTCTTGGAATGGTAAGACTCTTGAATGGAAAGTAAAAATCATGGTGCTACTTAGTGATGAGGTGGAAAGTGATAAAAAAAAATGGTGGGAAAAAAAGGAAAAACATGAAAATTGGAGGGGTCTCTTCCTATTGGTCCACATGCCAACTTATCCTAATGAATTTTTCTTTAATTTCCTCCAAATTGTCCCTTAGAATCTCATATATAATCTTCTTTATTTTCCTCCAATCCTAGCCTTCCATTTAGCTTAGCTTAATGGCTTTGAGGGCTTCATTGACTAGGCTTCATGGTTGGCTTAAATGGCTCTCTTAGCTTGGCTTCATGGCTCCATCCCTTGGTTTGAGTGGCTTATATGGTTTGGCTTGAATTCCTTAGCTTTTTACCTTGTTCATGGCTTGAATTTGGCTAAGGTGAATTACATGGCTTCCATGCAAAGGTGATGGTAATGCATGGCTTACTTTATAGGACCAATTTGGCTACTTTTAGCTCCTATGATTGCTTTCCCCAAGATGATCTTGACCTTTGCATTGATTACTTTTAAACTTTGGATCGATCTTTTCACCTTGATCTTCAATTTCATCCTAATCGATCTCAGCCAATGAATTGGCATCTAGACTACTACAAAAAATTAAAACTCTAAATAACTTCTAAAAAATATGATTAATTACATACTTACCATGGATTAGCCTCTCGACCTACAAAATATCAAACTTCTGCTTCATTAGGTTAAAATTGCATGTGTTATGAATTTTTGTCTACAAATCCTACTTTACCCCTACAAGTTGTAACACATGGGTAACTAATTCAGCTGTTTTTATGCAAAATGAAACCCTTATCATGCTCCATGTGGCAATCCTCCTTGGCTTGATGGATCACTTTGATGGCTAATTCCTCAGTGGCTTAAGTGGCTTCAATACTTGACTTCAAGGCTTGAGTAGCTCATATGGCGTATCACCCTTTTTCATGGCTTTAATGGCCAAGTGGCTTGAATGGCTCCCATACAAAAGTGGTGGAAATACACAAGCTTCAGATTGTGTTTATTTCTAATCAACTTTGACATCTCCAATTGCCTTCTACCTTGCCCTAGGATAGTCTTGAACCTTCATCACACCTTTGATTAATGACATTTAGACTTTAGCTTACTTAGGTTTCCTAGTTAAAGTAGGAAACTTCATGAATGACCTCAATTCTTATCTTGATCAAGGGCAGTCTTTGGATTACCTTCTCAGCACATACAAAAGAAGAAAAACATTAATTAAATCCCAGAAAATTATGACCAATTCATATTCTTACTCTGGATTAGCCTCTAAATTTGCAAAATATCTAACTTTCAATTTATTAGGTAAGAAATGCATGTGTTATAAAATTCTAGAAAAAACTTAGTTTAACACTATAAGTTATAACACATGGGCTACTAATTGGGTAATTTTTATACAAAATTGCACACATCACACCGCTAACCAGCATTTTTCTAGTCTTGAACCAAAGCTACAAAAAAACATGAAAATAAAATGGTTGTCATTTTCATAGGTACTCATGATTGCGTGTAGCATATACAATGTCCTATAACACTATGTTACCCCTAGTGGACGAGTTAACCTCATGAGGGTTTGCAGTAAATACACCCACAAAATTCCATAAGGTTAATTTTCTTAATTTATCTCAGAGAATTCTCATCCATTAGCATTCTACTAGCTTAAAAAACTTAATAAAGATGAATGAAAAACTCTACAAATTACCCATATACCAAATCCATTTCATTCTAAAGTGAATGCTTGTGTACAGCTACATAAGTTAGGACTTCTAAATAGATATGCTTATACTTTATTAGAAAGTTGTCTTGACCTCAAATTCTCACTAGTACACACTAAAAAATAAAGCTCTTAGAGAAATGGGGTCCAACAAATATCTCTCAATAGTGATTGAATTCAAGAATATTAATGGTTCACATAACATTAGAAGGAATGATGAGACAAAGGTATACGATCCCTTAGAATGGATGCCATTACCAAAACCATAAAGAATAGTTCACCTTAAATTCTTGTTATTTATATCCTCATCAAAGCTATGTTCCACCTAAGATTCCATAGGCCTTCAAATAGGACAAAACATAGGCTTAGGTGGGGTTCTAAAATGACAGATATAATGATTCAAAGTTTCAAATCAAGAGGTCTTTAATGATTATTTGTTTGGACAACTTCCCTTTTGATTGTACTAAAGTGAATATCTTTTCTTACTTTTCCTTGCTCTTCATTTCAACTTTTCTCCTCTCTTTTTTTTTTTCAGATACTTTTTTTTTCACTTTTGCTTGTATTTTGGAGAAGAAACGCTTTTCTTTGTATGTACTTTTGATATTTCTTCACCTTTTCTACTTTTATCCTTTTTCTAAACTTTTGCTACCATCTCTACCCATTTTTAAAGGTAGGTAATGGATATATTTTTTATTGGGATCTCTTTGAGTTACACGATAAATAAGGATTGAAAAGAAAAGGGCTTATTAAGAAGGCTCAAATAGTCTAACTTGTCATATAGTATTTGCGTATGCTTTATGCCTCTAGACTAAAAGAAGGATTTCCTATATCAGTTTGTAAGTTTCTTAAATCCTATTAGATTCAATAAATATTCAGGAAAGAAAGTTATTACACCATTGTAGTTCTTGGCATTTTTACTAAAACAAAGAACACTAGGATCCTTCAATGTAATTTTTGCCAAAGAAAATAGAAAATTATATATAAGCTTTAGAAAGATGATAGTATTTAATACTCATTGCATATATAGATCTCCATTGATTTCCTTGGGGTCTCTAAGTCATAACTATGTATTAGTCTAGACTCATGTGCTATGTGTAAGAGGTTTTCGAGATTTAACTTTCATAAAACTCTTTAGAACATGAATAAAATATAGAATTGACCATATGCATTTCTATTAAGAAGTTAAAGTACTGGAAATACTAATCTTTTGACAATTCAATTCTCATCACAATAAAGGAACTTTTCCTTAAACTTTGAAAATGTGAGAAACTTTTTTTTTAATATGAAGAAAAATACACATCTCATGCATGTCTACATCCTCTAACTTGAACTAAACATTGTCCCATTGTTTTGAAAATATAGGACACTTATATGATAAATGAGTGATGCATAAACATGAGACTCAAAAAACCTTAGGTTGCCCCCTAATAAGCACTAAGTTTAACACATTTAATCATACTAGACTAACCAATCTAAGTATCCTAAATCTAACAATGAAATGAAAATTTTCGTGCCACTTCAGAGACTCACGGTAGTCTATATACATTCTCCACCTTGAAATTTTTGGTGGTGATAACATTAGGACACAATAGGCCAACAAAATTTTGGATTTGGTGCAACCACATTGAAATTGATGATCGCCCATTTTTAAAATTTCATGGTAGTCAATAAATATCCTCCACCTTGAAATGTGAGGTGGTGGTAATTGGATAGCATAAAAGACCACTATGAAGCTTGTTTGACCATGTTGAAATGAATGGTGCTTTGTTCAACAAATTGAGGGATAATAGGGTCCATAACAATGAATAAATGTTTTTCCTCCTTCTCCCTTACATTTTCCTAAAACTGGGGTATAAGGTAACTATGTACTTCCCTAAAACATTGTTCTTGATTTAATGGAGAAAAGGATGTGATGAGGCTTAAACCCTTTGTGCCTTCTAATGTGCACCCTAGAGTTATATGACAAAGGGTTAGTACATCAATGGACTCTTCTTCTTTTTATTCTTCAAACACAGGTAAGGTTTCAACTAGATCAATATTGCTATCTACAGTTCAATCAAATAAGGTCTATAGGTTCCAATTGGGTACTTCTTCTACTCAGTCTTGCTATTGAGAAGTGTCTACTAAGATTCAGTGTATAAGTATTCATTCTCTTCATCAATGGATGTCTCATCATCGTAATCAAGAATAGGACATGACTTGAATCGATATGTGTTGGAGGTTTGGAGGATGGTTGGAAATCTTGTTGCTCATATGGTATTTCCATCCTTGTAATTCGATCAAGGAGTTTCTCACTATTCTCCCTTATTTGTTTCATTTTCTCATTGCATTGTATAATGATAGCATGCATTTGATCCATTTTCAATGATATTAACTCCATGCTTTCTCTAATTTGGGTCTCATCTATCAATTCTTTATACTTGTATGGCTCATAGTGTTGTGGCATTGGGTAGTAAGAAAGTTTCAACTAGCATTGAACCATGATTATTCTCCTTGGTATTCTTCATAATCATGGTAGGGTTAAGTATAGTATGACAATGATGGTTCTTCCTAATAATTTTGAGACCATGGTTATTCATGATGCCTAACCCAGTCATTATAATTGTGGTAGTTTGTTTCAAGATCATAATTGCTAGGATGTGAGAATGCAGTAGGTGCAACCATTGGGTCCTAATAATATCCATTATAGGTGGAGCTTGATGACCATGAAGTGGTAAGATATTGTGGGTTAGAATCGGTGTAGGAATTGTCATACTGAGGCTATAGATATGACTTAGTATCTTGTCTAAAAGCATTGAACCTATTCATCAAACTTTCCAACCTCTTTGTCATAGCTACCATTCTATCAACTGTATCAAATCGATCTTGATCTTCAAATCTTATCTTACTTGATCTCAACCATGGGATCATCTTGCTAACTCCTAAAAAACATGAGAAATCATAATTAAATCTTAGAATATTATGACAAGTCACATACTTATTCTCGATTAGCTTTTGAACCTACAAAATATTACACTTTTGAATTTTTAGGTCAAAAATGCATGTGATGCAAATTTTCAGAAAAAAACCCTAGAAATAACTCTATATTTGATAATGCATGCACTCTTAATTGGGTATTTTTTTATACAAAATTAAACACTTATCATGAAGTATCCAAGTTACACAGAGAAATAGAAGTAGCTGCAATTTGAATACTTGGCTTGGTCAGAAGGTAAAATGAATTAATTCTCACTTCTAATAAATTGCATATTATATATATATATATATACATATATATATTATAATTACTTGCAACAATCATATCCCACTTGATATATTTGTATACATAGGTTCAGGATCAGTTAAATGTTCCAGGAAATAGTATATCCAAATCCTTGGGATGATAGTGCTGGGATCACGACAACAAGTAATAAAATATTATGGATATTCATAAATAGTTATTGCTTTTACAAAAAAGACCATGATAACTCAAGAACACAGTAGAAAAGCTAGGTCAAGTTAGTTTCCAGTGCTACTTACTTTTCTAAATCAAAGGATAATAGGTCAGTAGTAGTGAATGATACTTACTACAAGGTTATAAATGTAACAAACCTAAAATTTTACTATTCTATGATCAGGTTAGGAGTTTTCAAGAAGTATATCTTTTAATTAGATAATAATTTGAAACTAAAACTAAAACCATTAGATAGTACTCAGAAATTGGAATCCAATGAGCTAAAGATGCACAGAGTCTGAATGAGGAAGTTATGGGACTTCGAAGTCAGGGCTATTTTGATATTTAAAAGTTAAAAAGAAAACTTAGAACTTGGGAATTGGGAATTGAAAATACTAAATTTGAATTGTCCTCATTGATACGAATCCAACATCACTAAGTTTGCTAAAATTAGAGATTGGATGAATAAATGGTAATTTTCTTACAAAAGGGTATTTTAGTAATTTTATCAGTGGCCCCCACATATAGAAATGCGAGTCCAATGGCAATGAGGCGTTGGGTGTGTAACAATCATACACTTTGACTAAACTTAAGCTGAGTAGAACAATGAGCAAAAATATCATGATTAACAATAAACATAAACTAATTAAAAGAAAAGAAAAATAAAATAAAATAACTCTAGGAGGGGCCAGAATTGATATTGGCACTCCCCTTTTTTGTGACTTTCCAAAAGAAGAATAGATCATACGATCTTTCCTCCAGCCATGAAACCCGACACTGACAAGCCCAACTAAATGCAAAAACCCCCTCCATCTTCTCACAAGTGCTCAAATCCCTCCCCACCTGCCCAGATCTCCCATTAGCATTGGCTTCCTCTCTCATGTCTTTCCCTACTCTTGAGCGTAACATGAACCAGGTTCGAGATACTGCCATGTGCGTGCCTGAGGCAATCAATGGAGCACAACTCACTAGCAACACCTAACCCTGGAGCTTGTTCCTTGTTCTCCTTTCCCCAACATGTGTCACCATCTCGCTCTCTCCCTCACTCCTCTGGTTAGCCACTCATGGGAACCATTTTTTCCTCTCCTCCTCTCGAGTTTGGTTCTTGGCAACCCCAAGTGGCGACCGATCCAGGGATGCTGGCCATCTGCGGGCCCAAAAACCCCTCTTCTTCTCTCCCCCTCTATCTCACCCTCTTTCAGCTGGTGTTGCCTGACTAGTGTGCCAGTATACCAGTCCCTTCCCCCTTCTCTCTCGATCTCTCCCGTCTTCCTTGCTCCACCAGTGATAACCAACAAATCTCAAGTCGGCAGACCCATCTTCCCATCTCTTTGCTTTTCCTAGTAACCCACAACCACCGCGCTTCTTCCTTCCCTCTTCCTTCAGTTGGCCACTTGCACGTAGAGTAGCAAACCCTATGTGCCTGCCTGAGCAAGCTGATGTGTTAGGGACACATGCCACAGTCACTGTTCTATTCACTCACACACACCCCACTCGCCCTGTCTCACTCATTCCCTATGTACTGATTTGATTCGACTAAGCCCCATTACCTCCTTAGACTTTGATCATGTGATGACCTAGGTTTTCTCATGCATTTTTAAATGCAAAACTAGTTCCTAAGGCGGGATCAATCCCTATTTGAAAATAATTTTATAAAAACAATGCAATGTAGTGGAAAAATCCCCGAGTGTCATTTGCTTTCATAATGAACAAAGTAGTTTTGAAATTTTCAATAATCATAAATGTCTTCCCAAGTCTATCCAGTCATAGCTTGTAGTCCAACTATAGTAACTATAGATACATGTCCAAAGGGTAGATTATATACTTACATTTATACTTGTCTTCTCGTCATTCACTTGATCGTAGCACAAACATTTTCTAATGCTTCTTATAATCCTGTGTGGACCTAATCTGTAAAAATAATATATATGGGTGAGTATTACTCATACTCAATAGGTGATCTGATGCTCCTATTTTGAAAACACAGCGTTCAATATACATGGTTTCAAAGTGGCTTTCCATGTGAAACATCATGCAATTTCTCTTTGTATAAACATACATTTTTATGCATAAATCATAAGCTTGTTTGCACATTTTCAATCCTAGGATCTTTTTATCCAAATCTAATATTCAACGATATCAATATGACTAAAATTATAAAGTAGAAAATCAATAGATCCAAGTACTAAGATTTTGGCAACCACATCCAACCAACGAGTAAAATATAATAATCATGAAACTCTTAAAATAGTCATCATTCAAAGTAAATGATAGTACCCCTATAGATATCATGCACATGGATCTCTCAGTGAACACATCACGCCGACTGGTCACGAGTACTCATATATGACCATCTCACTGCTATATGCATATCGATAACACTGAAATAATAGGGCCAACTATGCTCACGACCAAAACACATCTGGAATTGTGTGTCTCTAGTACCTAGAGACTACTCTACCATAGCTGGGACGACCCGGGTTTTTGTAACATGATTCGTAAAGTATTTTGAAAAGTAGGGCCCTTAAGAGTGTAAAAAATTTTCGTAAAACAAAACAGTAGAAATTCTTTTCTTTAGAACTTGTTTTGAAAACCCAAGTCACCCTTCATACATAACATAAGTACAATTTGTCTACAAAATAAAATTCCATTGAAGGAATATACTTTTATTAAACTCCAGGATCCATACAGTGGTTCACAGTACAGCCAAATCTATTATAGTACTTGTCCAAATTACATAATCCAAACCTCAAGCTCACCATACAATAAAACTCTCAACAAAGAAAAATACATGTCTTCAAGGGTATACCTTGAAGATTATTCTCTTCAAGTCTTCTATCATCTTCAGCTCCTAACTCTCCTTCCCTGTATCTGAGATATTGCAACATTTACAATATCTCAGTAAGCAATGCTTGGTAGGGGATTCAAAAAGCATAATAATTGACAATGTAATTCCAGTACTTCATAATCCCATTATCCTTCAACATATTCATGTCTCTAATCTTTACTTTGTAATTTATGTATATCTATATACATACATACTCTTCATGAGTAAACTAGTTAAATTTATGAAAGTACTCAAATATCATTCCAAACTAAGCTGATCAATTATCTCCATTATGAGAATTTAGTATTACAGCTAATCTTATACTGGGAATTTTCCTTCTTGGGAAATATTGGTAATATACAATTACCTAGCATTTCATTATACTACAACATAAGGCATTTCATTATGCCTATTCTCATATGCATCATAGTGCAAAATAATCAGAAAGGTTCCTACGCTGCAGTCTGATTCGTACTAGCGTGATCGAATAACTGCCCTGTTCACCACTGATACCGCGGTGGAAAATATTATGTCACTGCCCATATGGGGGGGCAAGACTTTCACAGTGGTGGCCTTCCCATAATTGCCACCACCCGACTTTTAGCCCCTCTTTGGGCAAGGTATCATCATATCATCAAATTTCAAGGAGCGGGTGGCCAAACGCTTATAGCTCCTCTAGCAATAGGATTCCCTTAGGCTTATGCCTATTAAAACAAACTCACAAGCCTCTAAGCTTGTATGTAAAATAGATTTCATATATATCAGACCATATGTCTGTTTAGTTAGGGCTGAAATATTTTCTACTTCCCTATTCACTTATAGTTTAGTCCTTAACCATCTTATATGTGTTTGGTTGGATCATAAGGTTTTCATGAGATTTAATACAAGTATTAACATTACTCTTGTCAACATAAGATCATGAGTACAATCATGTATATCTCATGTAAATGCATTCATCAAATCCTCCTACCTTTAAGGAGTGATCTCTTTTCCCAAATCTTCCATGATCCTGACTGATGTATATGATCTGTACATCCATACGTATTGTCAATATATAAATTATGAACAATCCTATTGATCACTAGATCTGATGTTTAGAATGATCTTTAGATCATTCATATCTAAGTATTTTTCTATCTCTAAGTCTTTATGTGTCCATCTCCTTGATCTTGATCTTTCATAGATCCATTGATTTACAATCTACACATGTTGATAAAGATCAGGGTCCTAGATCTTCTATCATCTAGTTCTTCTTTGATCTAAGTTCAGTTATTGGATCATCCCTAAGGAGAATGATCTTGGTTTTCATCCTTGAATCATCTTTGATCCAGGGTTTGGATTATCTAATCTAATGAACTATAACAAGCATACTAATAAACATGCATACTAAGTACAATATAATATTCTATTTCTTATTGTTCTTGATCATCCAACATCTAATGGATCTTGTTTGATCATCCTTATCATACTTACTATTTTTATTAGGGTTAGGTAATTTCCTAACCTTTTATGCTCTTATTATTATTATTCAACCAATTAATGTGCTGGATGAAGGTAACTTATTCAAGCCTAAATTTAGACTGCTCCTCTTATTTCCAATTGGCTAAGGCTTACTAGCTGGATGGGTAGTGGTTACTTCAATCCTCATGTAAGGAGGCATTTAGACCTCACAAACGTCAACGGAAGGTGGGGGAAGAGCGAGGCTCTATTAGATAACCCCCTTAACCACTATGTTCATCATTCACTAGAATGACCATAGCTCAACCTTTCATAAGGTTCCTATAAGCATGTTTACCCTAAATAATCTTTCTAATGGATATTAATTAAGTCCATGAATATTTATAATGTCATTCATGGGGTTTATTATTCTTCTTCTAGTTTGGGCCAAGGATTTGATAATTCTTATATTGTCCTACTAACTATAACCCTTACTAATTAAGTCCAAAGTACTCCATTCTTATTTCCATCATAAAACTCTACATTCTCATTAGAATACATTTTTTATGTTTTATGCTCTTTATCTGATAACAAGTAGATCTTCTAATAACATTTAACCATAAATGAATTATAAATTCAAAGCATAAAACTACATAATTTAACACTTAATGATAATGAGACAAGGTACTTAAAATTACTCTAACATGATTTCCAACTAATATGCCTTAATAACTCAATTTAAACTAATGTGGACTTAAGGTATAATCTCATACTATAGTATAAACTTATATGAAATTCTAGCATGGTCCTAAGTTAGAATGGCATGAAATCATACTAAAGTGCCCCTAAGATAATTAAATCTAGCAAATTATGATAACAGTGAAATCACATATCATGCTAAAGTCTAAATGTTATACTAGCATGCTTTATAACATAATCATATATAAAATACTATTATATAAAATGAAACTAATTGCATTAACATTTTTAGAATCCTTTACTTATGATCTAACCATTAGATCTTAGATCTTTTCCTTTGATTAAGGATATTAGTTATATTTAGGGGATTTTCTTTATTAAGGTCCAAAGATCATATTGATCCATTTTTTTCATAATCCATCCATGATTTCTTGGATTTCATTATATCAACATTCATTTTTTCCATCCCAAGGATCTGATCGCACTTGATCTCATTGATTAAGTAGGTCCCTTTGTATTTTTAGGGTTTTTCTAACATAATGGCAGTTCCCTTAATATATCTTAGATATGTCCAAATAAACTATAGATATCACTTTATTTCAATAGTATATCATTATTAAAACATATTTTCAAGATCTGATCATCTCAGATCTTGAAGATCTAGGTAATTAGAAACTTGTTTCTTTAATACAGAAATTTTTACTAAATATTATATTTATTTTATCATTTCATCAGAAAATAGAGGTTTCAAGCTTTCCATAGCTTCTTTCTGATCTAAATTTGGAGTTCAGATGACTCCAGAATGTGATCTGTAA
Source organism: Warburgia ugandensis (assembly GCA_035236585.1). Lineage (NCBI taxonomy): Eukaryota > Viridiplantae > Streptophyta > Magnoliopsida > Canellales > Canellaceae > Warburgia > Warburgia ugandensis. The sequence continues at coordinate 45,005,440 of CP141128.1, forward strand.
GTTCACTGTCCTTCCTAGGGCCTGGATTTGATCTGGGCCCAAGGGACGGACGGCCCAGATTAGTCGGACAGAATGCTGCTCAGTTCGTTGGGCGCGTCTGCTGCTATGAACTGCGGAAGCACCATCACGGGGCCTCCACGGACGCTGACAGGATCAGGGGGACGCTTGTCGTCCGCATGCCCGTAAATGAGATGCTCGTCGGGCACGTCTGTTAGTTGTTTCGACGGACACACCGTCGTACCGCTTAGGACGACGTCCCACGCGCAGCGCACGCAGAATGTTTTTGTGTTCTCCATTTCTGACGATGCGTCACGTGTGTGTCTTAGGCACTGTTAGATTCGGAGATCGAACAGTCCATTCTAGATCGTCCAATCAATCCTCTCTCAATTGAGGGCCTAAAACGTCTCTGATCATTGTGAAAATTCTACCCTAGGGGTTTTGGACCCTTCTGGATCTATTGGTGTAGTCATAATTTCCATTTGAGTACTCTGTAATCCTGAATTAAGGGTTCTGTTATTACTTTACTTTTACCATTTTTATCATCAAAATAAATTACATTAAACTAAAAATTACACAAACTAGTATTAAACATTTATAGAAAGTATTCCCACCTACCTGATTGGAGAAAAAACCTTGGGCATATGCCCAATTTAAAAAGAATACCTTGTTGATGAAGATATGGCCTGAGATCCACCTTTCTTGCAAATTCTCATTGTTTGAACCATTGGATCTTGAAATTGCTTTGGGGGTTTTGTAGAATAGATATGGTGGGAAGTTTTGGATGGTGAAATTGATGAAATTAGATCTGGAATAGAGTGCCTATTTGATTTTAGGTCTCTTATTCCAATCTAAAAAGAAAAAGAAATTGAGAAGAGAGATATCTCTTGGAAATTTTGGGTTTTTGGGGAGGGATCTAGGTCTAATTTTTCTTGGAGAGTGAAGAAAATTTCGTGGGGTTTTATGAGCATTTTTGGAGGGTTTTTGGGGTTGTATTTATAGGAATTTTGGTCTTTTTTTCATGATTATAAATTTAATTTTTTATTATTAAATGGCATGAAAGTCTCCCATGCTCCATTTTTTCTTCCCCATGCTCCATTTTTCTTCCCCAAGACTAGCTGGTGTTTGTTGGCCCATGACTTCACATGGGATGCTCATAAGATTTATTTTTTGTGCCTTGTGGGCCCCATGTGGGCTCCACATGGTATAAAAAGACCGTTTTGCCATTTATGTATAAAATTTTGGGTTTTATTCCCATGATCTCGGATTTGAGTGTACTTAGTGGTGTTGGATTCGTATTTCTTAGTACATTCTATATTTTGATGTCTCATATTTTGATTTTTGGTTAAAATTACTATTTTACCCTTTTGTCCAAGAAATGAAGAAACTTAAGGATTTTTCATCCGAATTCAAAATTTGTCGCGCTTACAGTCATTTTGAAGGGTTTGCTTAGTTTAATTTTAGTTTTACATATTTTATTATTTGATTATACCTTTATAAAAAGTATATTCTAAATAACCCTAATATTTTAGCCCAAAATATCTGAAACTCAAACTTTATTGATTTTCTCAATCAATTACAAAAATTGGGGTTATTACAATCTTCCCCCTTTACAATAATTTTGTCCTCGAAATTTGTAATACAATACTTACTCAAACAAACTAGGGTGCATCTTCCTCATTTCTACTTCTGTTTCCCACGTGGCTTCCTCAAGAGAGTGATGTTGCCACAGGACTTTGACTAACGGAATGCTTTTGGTTCTTAACTTCTGTTCCTTGCGGTCAAGAATTCGTATTGCCTTCTCTTCGAATGTTAGGTCAGGCTTTAGCTCTTCTGGCACCCTTTGAAGTACATGAGTGTCGTCTTGGAGGTATTTCCTTAGCATAGACACATGAAAGACACTATGTATTTTTGAGAGTTGGGGTGGTACGGCTAATTTGTAGGCCACTAGACCAACTCTTTCTAAGATTTCAAATGGACCAATGAATCTAGGACTAAGTTTTCCTTTGCTTCCAAACCTCATTACTCCTTTGACAAGTGATACCTTTAGAAATACGTGCTCCCCCACATCAAATTCCAAGTTTCTATGTCTTTTATTTGCATAACTCTTCTGTCGACTGTGTGTTGTTAACAACCTCTTCTTTATCAATTTAACCTTGTCTACACATTATTCCACTAGTTCTGACTTTATCGGCTTTCTTTCTCCAACTTCACTCCAACAGGTTGGTGATCGACATGGCCATCCATACAATGCTTCATATGGTGCCATACCAATACTTACCTGAAAACTGTTGTTATATGCAAATTCTACTAAAGGAAGATGTTCATCCCAACTCCCTTTCCAATCTAATGCACATGCTCTCAGCATATCTTCTAAGGTTTGAATAGTCCTTTTCTGATTGACCATCTATTTGAGGATGAAATGTTGTACTGAGTTTAAGCTTGTTATACACTCTTCCAACATCGCAAAGTAAATCTTCCATCCCTATCCGAGATAATGGATAGTAGAATCCCATGAAGTCTTACTATTTCTTTAATGTATAACTTAGCCAAAGTGTCAACTGATTGGTTTTGTCTAATTGGAAGGAAATGTGCTGACTTTGTTAGCCTATCCACAACCACCCAAATCATGTCATGGCCTGCCCGGGTCCTTGGCAATCCCACTACAAAATCCATAGTGGTATTATTCCATTTCCATTCTGGAAGCTCCAATGTTTGTAACATTCTAGCTGGTCTTTGGTGTTCAGCCTTTACTTGTTGACAATTTAGACATTTAGCCACAAATTCTCCTATTTCTCTCTTCATGCCTTCCCACCAAAAGTTTCTTTTTAAATCTTGATACATCTTTGTACCTCCAGGGTGTATAGAAAACTTTGACTGATGGGCTTCTTGTATCAATTCCTTTCTCAGACATGTATTTGAAGGAACCACCAATCTCTCCTGAAAATGTATGCCCCCATCTGTACCCTTAACAAATCCTTTCTTTTCACACAATTCTTGAGTTGTTGTATCTTCTTCTTGGGCTTTAAGGACTCTTTCTACAAAAGCTAATTTAATTGTGATATTTGTGAGTAGAGCTCTTGGTTGTCTACTTAATGCATCAGGTACTACATTTGCCTTTCCAGGATGGTATTGGATGGCAAAATATAGTCTTTGATATGCTCTATCCATCTTCTTTGTCTCATATTCAAATTAGCCTGAGTGAAGATGTATTTAAGACTCTTATGATCTGTAAATACATTGATTTTTTCTCCATACAAATAATGTCTCAAAATTCCAATGCAAAAACTACAACTGCTAATTCTAGATCATGTACTGGGTAATTTATTTCATGTTTCTTCAATTGTCTAGATGCATAAGCAATGACCTTCCCATTTTGCATTAACACACCTCCTAACCCTTTGCCTGAAGCATCACAGTATATTTCATATCCCCCACTCCCAGCTGGCAAAGTCAATACTGGTGTTGTAGTTAACCTCTTCTTTAGCTCTTGAAAACTATTTTCACATTTTTTTGACCAAGTGAATTGTACCCCCTTTCTTGTCAAGGAAGTCATAGGAAGAGCTAGATGAGAGAACCCTTGAATGAATCTACGATAGTATCCTGCTAGTCCAAGAAAATTACGTATTTCTATTACTGTTTTAGGTTTCTCCCAATTCATTACTACTTCAATCTTGGTGGGGTCCACTTCTACTCCATTCTTGGAAATTACATGACCTAAAAAATTGACCTTCTCTAACCAGAATTCACACTTACTAAATTTACCAAACAGTTTATGTGTTCTGAGGGTATTTAGTACAATTAATAAGTGTTCTTGATGTTCGTTGATACTGGTAGAGTAAATTAGTATATCGTCGATAAACAAATCACAAATTTATCCAAAAATTCTTTGAAGATCCTATTCATCAAATCCATAAACACTGCTGGTGCATTGGTTAGCCTAAAAGACATGACTAGAAACTCGTAATGCCCATATCGAGTTCTGAATGCTAACTTGGGTATGTCTTCATCCTTAATATGCAATTGATGATATCCTAATCTAAGGTCAATTTTAGAAAAGACCTTAGTAGATTGGAGTTGATCAAAGAGATCATCAATGCGAGGTAAGGGATACCTATTTTTCACTGTGAGACTGTTCAACAATCTATAATCAATGCATAATCTCATTGACCCATCCTTCTTCTTCACAAATATTACTAGTGCTCCCCATGGTGAACTACTTGGTCTAACAAACCCTTTTTCTAACAATTCTTTCAATTGTCCTTTTAACTCTTTCAACTCTGCTGGGGCCATCCTATAAGGTGCTTTAGAAATTGGAGTTGTACTAGGAATTACTTCAATGGTAAACTCAATTTCTCGGTGTGGGGGTAACCTTGGTAGTTCTTTAGGAAAAACATCTTGGAATTCCTTGACCACTTCAATTTCTGTTATCCTAGGTTGTTCAATATTTAAGGAAACCACTGTTGCTAGAAATGCCTGACACCCATTGGACATATGTTTGACTGCCTTCATAGCTGCTATGATGGATTTGTCTAAGTCATTGTGTTTTCCATATAGTACTAATACTTTCTCCCCTGGTATACTAAATGTGAGTATCTTCTTGTGACAGTCCATAATTACCTAGTATTTTGCTAACCAGTCCATACCTAGTATGATGTCAAAATCCTCCATGTTCAATAAAATGAGGTCTATGTCCATTCTTTTGCCCAATCTTCTAGAGGTACATTATGCAAGTATTCTTGTAGTTTAACTGTTTTTCCAACTGGAGTTGTTACATCTAGATCAAATCCCAAGCTTTTCACTGATAGTTGTATACTAGATGCAAATTCACAAGATATAAAGGAATGCATAGATCCAGAATCAAACAGTACTTTGTCATAGTTGTTTGCTACAAGTAGTGTACCTTCAATTACTGCATTGGATGGTCCAGCTTGGCCGTCAATGATGGCGAAGACCTTTCCTTGGTGTCGAGGAGCAATTTCTAGTTTTGCCTCTCTGATTGCCAATGGTTTGGTACAGTGGGCGACGACATGTCCATACTGCCCACAATTGTGGCACTTGATTGGAAATTGTTGTGGTTGTTGTTGTATAGGTCGTGGGTAGATATTACCTTGGTGAAATTTTCTACATCTTGGACATGGCTGTCTATTTGGCCTTGGTGCATTATTCCTTTGATTTCTTTAAGGCTTAAAATTGTTCCAAGGTCTTTTATTCTTCTGGAAAGGCCTTGGGTTATTGTTTCCTCCTCCACTGAACTTGGTAATTTGACCCTGTTTGTACTCATCTTCAAACTTGGTGGCCATTTCCACACAGTCTGCCAAGGTAGTGGGTTTAGTACCCAGCACCTTTATTTTCAGCCCTGGGTGTAGGCCTTTAATAAATCGATCCACGGTGTGTGTTTCTGTGTCACACACATGAGTCGCGAATCTCCTTAGTTGTGTGAACTTGTTATCATAGTCCACCACCGACATATTCCCTTGCTTTAAGTCCAAAAACTCTACCAACTTCGTTTGTTGTACATGAGAAGGAAAATATTTATGGTTGAATACTTCCTTAAATTCTTCCCATGTAATATCTTCAGAATTCGAGAAGGTGTTGTTAGCTGATCTCCACCAAAATGCAGCTTCTTGTTTGAATAAGTATGTTGCAAATTTCACCTTCAACTCTGAAGGAGTACGTAGTGCATTAAAAGTCTTTTCAACTTCATATATCCATTCCTCAGCCTTTTCAGCTTCACCCTTCCCGTTATACTCTGTAGTCCTTTTTTGAAATCTCTCCATCATTTTGTCAACTTTTTTGGGTGGTAATGGGGATTTTCCAACTTCTTCACTTGGTATAAGGAAAGATTGCCCTTGTCCTAGTGTGAGAGTAGCTAGTGGTGGTGTTGGTGTTGGTGTAGTATGTCTCACCTCAGGTTGAGCCTGAGCCTGCGTACATGGTATTTCTACTGGAGGTGATGAACCTTGGGGTTGTTGTAGGTGAGGAAGGAGGTTCCTTAACATCCTTGTCATCATCTCTTCCATATTACTCATGGTTAGTCTCTCCATATTGTCTTCTGGAGTATTTTGAGCTGTCTACTGTGTGACTCTCTTTGGTGGCATCTACTCATAAACCAAAATTTTATCAGTCCTCTATACAACTACTTCTATCTTAATCCAGACTTGGATTATAATCTCTCCTTTGGACATATTTGTACTATGCTGTGACTAGATGAATCGCTCTGATACCAACTGTGATGACCCGGGTTTTTGTAACATGATTTGTAAAGTATTTTGAAAGGCAGGGCCCTTAAGAGTGTAAAATTTTTTCACAAAACAAAACAGCGGAAATTCTTTTCTTTAGAACTTGTTTTGAAAACCCAAGTCACCACTTCATACATAACATAAGTACAATTTGTGTACAAAATAAAATTCCATTGAAGGAATATACTTTTATCAAACTCCAGGATCCATCCAGTGGTTCACAACACAGCCAAATCTATTACAGTACTTGTCCAAATTACATAATCCAAAACTCAAGCTCACCATACAATAAAACTCTCAATAAAGAAAAATACATGTCTTCAAGGGTATACCTTGAAGATTATTCTCTTCAAGTCTTCTATCGTCTTCAGCTCCTAACTCTCCTTCCCTGTATCTGAGATATTGCAACATTTACAATATCTCAGCAAGCAATGCTTGGTAGGGGATTCAAGAAGCATAATAATTGATAATGTAATTCCAATACTTCATAATCCCATTATCCCTCAACATATTCATGTCGCTACTCTTTACTTTGTAATTTATGTATATCTATATACATACATACTCTTCATGAGTAAACCAGTTAAATTTATGAAAGTAGTCAAATATCATTGCCAACTAAGCTGATCAATTATCCCTATTATGAGAATTTCAGATATGACTAATCTTATACTCTAATTTTCCTTCTTAGGAAATATTGGTAATATACAATTACCTAGCATTTCATTATGCTACAACATAAGGCATTTCATTATGCCTATTCTCATATGCATTATAGTGCAAAATAATCAAAAAGGTTGCTATGCTACAGTCTGATCCGTACTAGCGTGATCGAATAACTGCCTTGTTCACCACTGATACCGCGGTGGAAAATATTATGTCACTGCCCATATGGGGGGCAAGACTTTCACAGTGGTGGCCTTCCCATAATTGCCACCACCTGACTTTCAGCCCATCTTTGGGCAAGGTATCATCATATCATCAAATTTCAAGGAGCGGGTGGCCAAACCCTCATAGCTCCTCTAGCAATAGGATTCCCCTAGGCTTATGCCTATTAAAACAAACTCACAAGCCTCTAAGCTTGTATGTAAAATAGATTTCATATATATTAGACCATATGTCTGTTTACTTAGGGCTGAAATATTTTCTACTTCCCTATTCACTTATAGTTTAGTCCTTAACCATCTTATATGTGTTTAGTTGGATCATAAGGTTTTCAAGAGATTTAATACAAGTATTAACATTACTCTTGTCAACATAAGATCATAAGTACAATCATGTATATCTCATGTAAAGCGAGGCTCTATTAGATAACCCCCTTAACCACTATGTTCATCATTCACTAGAATGACTATACCTCAACCTTTCATAAGGTTCCTATAAGCATGTTTACCCTAAATACTCTTTCTAATGGATTTTAATTAAGTCCATGAATATTTATAATGTCATTCATGGGGTTTATTATTATTCTCCTAGTTTGGTCCAAGGATTTCATAATTCTTATATTGTCCTACTAACTATAGCCCTTACTAATTAAGTCCAAAGTATTCCATTCTTATTTGTGTCATAAAACTCTACTTTCTCATTAGAATACATTTTTGATGTTTTATGCTCTTTATCTCATAACAAGTAGATCTACTAATAACATTTAACCATAAATGAATTAAAGTCAAAGCATAAAACTACATAATTTAACACTTAATGATAATGAGACAAGGTACTTAAAATTACTCTAGCATGATTTCCAACTAATATACCTTAATAACTCAATTTAAACTAACGTGGACTTAAGGTATAATCTCATACTATAGTATAAACTTATATGAAATTCTAGCATGGTCCTAAGTTAGAATGGCATGAAATCATACTAAAGTGCCCCTAAGATAATTAAATCTAGCACCTTATGATAACAGTGAAATCACATATCATGCTAAAGTCTAAATGTTATACTAGCATGCTTTATAAGATAATCATATTTAAAATGTTAATATATAAAATAAAACTAATTACATTAACATTTTTGGAAACCTTTACTTATGATCCAACCATTAGATCTTAGATCTTTTCCTTTGATTAAGGGTATTAGTTATATTTAGGGAATTTTCTTTATTATGGTCCAAAGATCGTATTGATCCATTTTTTCCATAATCCATCCATGCTTTCTTAGATTTCATTATATCAACATTCATTTTATCCATCCCAAGGATTTGATTGCACTTGATCTCATTGATCAAGTGGGTCCCTTTGTATTTTTAGGATTTTTCTACCATAATGGGTAGTTCCCTTAATATATCTCAGATATGTCCAAATAAACTATAGATATCACTTTATTTCAATAGTATATCATTATTAAAACATATTTTCAAGATCTGATCATCTCAGATCTTGATGATCTAGGTAATTGAAAACTTGTTTCTTTAATACAGAAATGTTTACTGAATATTATGTTCATTTTATCATTTCATGAGAAAATAGAGGTTTCGAGCTTTCCATAGCTTCTTTTTGATCTAAATTTGGAGTTCAGATGACTCCAGAATGTGATCTGGAAGTTCACAGTCCTTCTTAGGGCCTGGATTTGATCTGGGCCCAAGGAACGGACAGCCCAGATTAGTAGGGTGGAATGTGCTCGATTCGTCGGGTGCATCCACTGCGATGAACTGTGAAAGCACCATCACAGGACATCCACGGACGCAGATGGGACGAGCGGGACGCTCGTCATCTGCGCGCCCGTAAACGAGATGCTCGTCGGGCCCATCCATTCGTTGTTTTGATGGACACGCCGTCGTACTGTTTGGGACGATGTCCCACACGCAGTGGGCGTGGAACATTTCTGCATGCACCATTTTTGAAGATGCGTCATGTGTGTGTCTTGGGCATTGTTAGATCCGAAGATCGGACAGTCCATTTTGGACTGTCCAATCAATCCTCTCTCAATTGAGGGCCTAAAACGTCTCTGATCATTGTGAAAATTCTACCCTAGGGGTTTTGGACCCTTCTGGATCTATTGGTGTAGTCAAAATTTTCATCTGAAAACTCTATAATCCTAAATTAAGGGTTCTATTATTACTTTATTTTTACCTTTTTAATCATCAAAATAAATTACAGTAAACTAAAAATTACATAAACCAATATTAAACATCTATAGAAAGTATTCCCAACTACCTGATTGGAGAAAAAACCTTGGGTATATGCCAAATTTAAAAAGAATACCTTGTTGATGAAGATATGGCCTAAGATCCACCTTTTTCTTACAAATTCCCGTTGTTTGAACCGTTGGATCTTGAAATTGCTTTAGGACTTTTGTAGAATAGATATGGTGGGAAGTTTTGGATGATGAAATTGATGAAATTAGATCTGGAACAGAGTGCCTAATTGATGTTAGGTCTCTTGTTCCAATCTAAAAAGAAAAAGAAATTGAGAAGAGAGATATCTCTTGGAAATTTTGGGTTTTTGGGGAGGGATCTAGGTCTAATTTTTCATGGAGAGTGAAGAAAATTTTGTGGAGATTTTATGAGTAATTTTGGAGGGCTTTTGGGGTTGTATTTATAGGCATTTTGGTCTTTTTTTCATGATTATAATATTTAATTTTTTATTATTAAATGGCATGAAAGTCTCCCATGCTCCATTTTTTCTTTCCCATTCTCCATTTTTCTTCCCCAAGACCAGCTGGTGTTTGTTGACCCATGACTTCACATGGGCTGCTCATAAGATTCGTTTTAGGGTCCCTTGTGGGCCCCACATGGTATAAAAAGACCGTTTTGCCATTTATGTATAAAATTTTGGGTTTTATTCCCATGATCTCGAATTTGAGTGTACTTAGTGGCGTTGGATTCGTATTTCTTAGTACTTTCTAAATTTTGATGTCTCATATTTTGATTTTTGGGAGATTTTGATTTTTGGGCAAAATTACTATTTTACCCTTTCGTCTAAGAAATGAAGAAACTTAAGGATTTTTCATCCAAATTCAAAATTTGTCATGCTTACAGTCATTTTGAAGGGTTTGCTTAGTTTAATTTAAAATTTACATATCTTATTATTTGATTATACCTTTATAAAAAGTATATTCTAAATAACACTAATATTTCAGCCCGAAATATCTGAAACTCAAACTTTATTGATTTTCTCAATCAATTACAAAAATTGGGGTTATTACAATAGCCTCCATGGTGACTGTGGATATGTCCCCAAAAGGGTGCCATGAACACCTCCAATGGTCATCTCTTTTTACCACAGCAGTGGAGGAAGGGACAATGCCATTTTGGCAGTGATACCATCCACTTTTTGTGGTGGAGGCCGGAAGGCCAACCCCGTACATAAATAACCTCTTAGCATAGTGCCCACCAGCTTCAATAGCTCAAAAAGCTTATATAAATAATCAAAAACTCAACCATCACAAATCATGCAATTTATGCAATGAGTTTCAAAACATGCGGGCAATGCATATATTCTGAATCTCAATCATAACAAATTACGCAATTTATGCAACTAGCTACAAAACATGTATGCAGTGCTTATATAAAGACTATTTACCAAATGTGGAAGCCATTGCATACAAGATCATAAGGAAAACCTGCATACTCATTAGGAGGATATCATATCCCGAAAAGCATACTAAACATGGTCATCAAGAAATGCATTTGAAAACTTAGCAGTATTAGACTACTTACCTCGATGTCTCATGGATTGCGTTTCTCTTCAATTTGAGCCCTAGATCACCTTTGTGAAGTCCTGGATGTTATTTAGGCAGAAGAATCCAAGTATTATTTCCTATTCTTTACACATTATCAAGTAGATCCATAGATCAATGGCTAGATCTATACTATAGGCTATAGATCTCTGATTCATGGGTTTCTAATGGTTGATTTATATGATTTAGATTTGATCTAGGTAGATTGATCTCCTAACATACCTAATGTATCAATTTATGAGAGTTGATTACCTTTGATCTTGTATATCTATAATTTTTTTTTGGTTTTTAGGATATAGTCACATGAAATAGTCCAATGATCCTACATTTTATAGTATCATTAGGTCCATTTCATTAATAAAAATGCAACAGTTCCTTTAAATCGTCAATCAGAGTTATATAGCCTCCATAATTGCATTTTTAGTGTCAAGCATCAACTGGCCAACCAGATTTAACAATACCGGGTCCGCATGTCACAGCCCCCAAGACGCGCGTGTGCCCCGGTTGAATCAAGACCATGCTTGCACTCCTGCGCATGCCTGAACAACGCAACACAGGGGCAGCGGCGTCACAGCTCCCAAGATGCTCGTGTGTCTTGGTTCGAGCCAAGACGCAGCCTGCACGCTGTGCGAGCTTGAGACCATCCCAGGGGGTGCGTTATGCACTGCATCCCTATGACACTCTAGCTAGAGGGTTCTTGAATGAACCCGACTTCCCCGACGCGCTCTCCGGCCAGGAAACGCCAGATCCAGCATGGATCTGACCTAGAAGAAGGGAAAATCAAAGAGAGGGGGATGAGGGTCTTACCTGGGCAGCTTGAGATGGTGCCCCCCTCTCCATGCCTACTGAAAACCCTAAGATTGCGTAGCCATAGAAGAAGGAGAGGATGGTGCTTGGGGAAAAGGGGGAGAGGGCTTTTTATAGCTGTTGAAGGCGGTGCCCCATTCTATGCGGTGCCACACTGCACAGGCAGTGCTAGATGTTAGTTGGAGGTAAGGCATGACCAGGGGTGTCGTTAGTAAAACGATCCCTTGTGTTTTTCATCCCTCGGCCTTGTAATTTTAATTTACAAAATTGCCCCTCATCTTTAAAAGCCCATAACTTGGTCATACAAACTCCGTTTGCAGTGTTCTTTGAGGCATTGGATTCCATTTTGAGCATAGAATCTAATGATGTGGATATTTCTCATAATTTCATTTATTTCATAAGTTAATTAAAATAAAACATCCAACCAGCTATAACTAATTAGCACATGGAAACCATCATGATTGATCGTGGTTATAAAAGTGATATAATAATATTGAAAATTTTAAGTCATTACAGATCTCTTGCACTGCAAAATCTAAGAAGGATTTTCCATATCTAAAATGACCATTATGATCCTTACAATGAGAGGAACAAAATCCATCTATGCGTTCATTGATTAGAGAAGATCCAACCGTCGATCGTGACAAGACCCTCGATTGATCTAGATTGTTATATCTATCACTCATCTAACCACTCGTGATGATTTAGCCAATCATGACTATTAAGAAGAGTAGATCAAGAATCTAATGAGAGATTTAGGATCAAAAGCTCGATTAGAGAAGATTTCACTGATCTTGATCAATGGTCGAGATCGATCTAGGATCCAGGTATGGAAGTTGATCAAGTTATATGATCGTGATTAATGTAGCTTATTCAATTAGATCCTTCAGTTAGAAGTTACTAATTGATTGTTTGATTTGGAGGGTCCAGGTAAAAATGAGGATTTTACAAGCGTGAACAGATGGTGATCAATGCTAGTGGAATTGAAGACCGCATCACGCAAGGTTGGTGGAAATTTAAGACAGCATGTCTAAATAAGAAGATGCATTCTCTAAACATGATCTTATTTCTAATTATAGATGTTATGAAACTAAAATGGTATGATAGATATTTGAAATGCTTTAAATTGAAATGATGAAATAATGTTAATTAAAAGAATTGCATGTTATAATTTATGCTTATGACTTGTACATCATGTATGTGAATTGTGAAATTATGTTTATGGTACATGGGTACCATGCCAGTATTGATGATGTATGAGTCTAGGTTTATAGGACACATCCTTGGTGGATTATCACCAAATAAGTGAGGATGTTATTATTGTTCTGGAATATATGAATAGACGAATTGCTTGCTATTATGATTATCTTACATCCAGGCATGGAGGCCTAAGAGTTTTGTTTTATACAGACATATGCCTGGGGGTGCTATGCTAGGGAAGTTATGAGGGTTTGGCCACCCGCTTCCCAAAATTTGATTATATGATGATAGCTTGCCCTATGAGAGGCTAAAAGTCAGGTGGGGCAATTATGGGAAGGCCCCACTGTGAAAGTCCTATCTCCCCATATGGGCAGTAACACAATATTTTTCACAATGGTATTAGTGGTGAACAGGGCAGTTATCCGAGCTCATTAGTATAGATTAGACTACAGCATGGTATTCCTTATATTTGATGCACTATGGTGCTTATATGATGGTAGTATGAGATGCCTTATATGATATGGCATGATGATATGCCTTATATTGTTTTTCCAACTATGGATGGAGGATTGTGGACCCCATATAGTGAGGGGCATGAGGATTATATTGATACACTAGCAAAGGCCAGATGATTATGAACCCCACATGATTTTGAAACCCAGTATAGTCTGAGAATGTAAATTAGATGATATTGATTATGTTCATAATTTTGTATGTCTTTTAAAAATTTTCATATATGTGTACATATTCTATATGTATATGATTGAGGGCGTAGTTTCATATGGGTATATGAATGGGTAGAATTGTTATGCAAAGTATGGTTCATGGAACGAGATTAGTTTATTTAGATAACAAATAATAATTAAAGATGTTTGATAAATTAATGGATTAGTTATAATTATGAAACATGTAGATATTTGGTTTATAAATGGATTATTGAAATGTGAAAAAAATAGTAAATCCAATTCAATATAATTGCTATGAAAATGAATATTCTAATTACTATGGAATAATTAATGTATCTTAAGATTTAGCATGCTTCTTAAACTCCCCTACCAAGAATAGCTTGTTGAGATATTGTAAATATTTTATGTTTACAATATCTTAGATACAAATAGACAGGAGAAGATGTACACAAAAAGAGGAATCCAGCAACCATATTTCTGAGCTCAAGTATACATTTTATTAAAGATTTTGTAATGTGTAGTTAGTCATTTTAATTGTGATGTTGGACATTTAATATAATATTATAAGGGCTATACAAGTGAACCACTGGATGGGTCTTGTTTTAAAAAATAAATTTCTATCTTCTAGAAAACTATATATATGTATAGTGTGAGCATAAAGGTGACATCGGGGTTTTTGGGAAAATGAATTTCAAAGAAAAGTCTTCCACTATTTTTGTATTTTAAAATTTAGAGGCGCCATCTTTTGAAATAAACGCAAAAAATTTTCATGAAAAAACTTGGGGTGTCACAATAAAAGAGATATGATCATTGGATTATACTTGTAGAACTATGGTTGTGTTTAAGTGCAATTGGGTGAAACACAATGAAGATATCATTAAAACTAATGCTCTTGGATTGATATTAGTTGACCACAATAAGATCTATTATAAAAAAGATTAGTTTATTTTAGCATCTTAAGCTCAACAAATATTTTATGTGCAAGACGGGCATGATAAAAGATGGTCAACTATTTTATTATCCTATTTAAGGGATTTTTATGATGAAGATGTCCTAGGCCATATTAAAATAGATTACCCTTGTATTACCCAAATAATTCTATCAATTGAAGTACTTGATGAGAAAGAGGATTATGTGTGTGATAATGGTGAGAAGGGTACTTGGGTTGTCGACACTACATGACATGTCCTAGATTTTCATTAAATAATTTCATATTAGCTCTTTTATCATGTGCTACATTGCATTAATGAGATGGAATAATATGTGACATTTGATATATATATATATATATATATGCATTATTGTAATAAAAGGATGATAAAAGAGGAATTATCTGAAAAATCACATGATTTGCATATTCTTGTGTTTGTTATGTACAAAATGCATGATTCAATGCTGAATTATATGAAACATTATTTAGTGTCATATTAATTAGTGTTTTTAAAGTCGGGAAAGAAATGACTCTAAAAAGGACTTTAAAGTTGGATTTCTAAAAACAGAATTTAAAAGTGACTTTTAAAGTTGGATTCTTAAAAGTTGACTTCAAAAATGACTTTTAAAGTTGGATTTAAAAATGACTTTAAAAGTTACTTTTAAAGTTGGTTTCCAAAACTGACTTTAAAAGTTGTTTTTACTAAAAGGGCCGAAGTTGTCTCAATTTTTCTTGCATTCCCTATTGACATTCTTTATCTTATCAGTAGAATGGCCTCCTGGTATTGTTTTCCTATCCCTCTCTGTCCTGTCCCCCTCCTGTCTTGCATTTTGGAGATTTTGAATGTTTGTAGACTAAAAAACATGATAAGAATATGAAACCCTCTTATTGTCATCCATGACTTTTCTTATTACCAACTCTTTGTTGCATATTGTGCATGTTAATTTTGTCACCACAGATGATGGGTTTAAGATCTTAGTTAGATCATCATGATTTAGGCAAAAATCATACGATTTTAGTAGAAATAACAACTGTTTCTCGGTTTAACCCTCAATATTGGAGAAAGGAAGAATCTCATGCTTTGCAATTCTTGTCCAAAATTATGGTTTGATGATGAGAATATATTTTCATCATGTTGGTTGAAGATGTTACAATTTGAAACTTTACTATCTCTCTCTCCATTAGAGACTGGTGTGAGCAGAATACTAACAGGTCATATCTTATTGAAATACATTCAAATTAGCTCTTTGATCATGTGCTATATTGTATTGATAAGATGTAATAATATGTAACATTTAATATATATAGTAAAAGGACGATAATGAGAAGTTATCCAAAAAGTACTTGATTACCTTGTTCTTGTGTTTGTTCATATATATGCGTATGTAGAATGTGTGAATCAATGTTGAATTGTATATAACATTGGTGTCATTACAAGTAAGAGTGTTTAAAGTGAATATATATATATATATATATTTATAGAAAAAATTTGAAAGTAAAAAATTTTATTTTTAAAAGAATTTTTAAAGTCATTTTGAATGACTTTAAAAATATTTTATACATATTTTACTTTAAAATTTATTTCTAAATTCATTCTTTTTTTATTTATTTAAATACAATTTTTAAAATTAAAAAATAAGAAATGACTTTAAAAAAAAATTAACTAAAGAAAATGACTTTAAAAATGTTTTTTAAAGTCATCTTTTCTATCTTTAAAAATGAAAATAAAAAATGAATTTAAAATTTTTTTAAAGTCATTTTATTTACTTTTAAAAAAAAATTAAGTATTTTTTTCATACTTTAAAAATGTTTTTAAATTCTAAAAATATAAAATGGCTTTAAAATCATTTTTAATTCCATTTTTCTCGAATATAAAAATCCTACTATTTATACATCAAATTGCATTCATCTCACCAATTTCCCTTCTGTCTCTACCATATACAACTACTAAACTCCCTATGAATTGATGTCGTAACCCATCAAAAAGTTTGTACGTCTTTGCTATCAATAGGTACATCTTCGCCCTCTCTTTCTCTCTCCACCTCCCTCTCTCTCTCTTAGTCCCGTAGTTGCTAACCAAACATGACTGTGTCCACGACCTCCCCCCCCTCTCTCTCTCTCTCTTCTTGGTTGCTGCCAATTGTGTAACGTCCCCAATCCACCCCCTTCCTCTCACTCTCTCCTCCTTCTCCATCGTTGATCGGCCTATGCGTGACCCTATCTCTCTCCCTCTCAATAGCCGGCTATGTGTATGACCCCTTGCCCTCTCTCTATCCTAGTCAATCGTTGGTGGCTGTGTCCAACCCTGCCCGCCACTTTTTGTCCCTATCAATCTTTGTTTGTTACATTATTCATCTTTGGAATTTTATCATCTTAGAATTATTGTGAATAATTTGTTTATGTGATTATTGTAATAGTAGGTGCAGGGATTTGGTCTTTGGTTTGCAGTAAGTGTTTCTCTTATTTGGTGTAGGCAATTTGTGCTTATTTCTATAGTTTATAATCCAATTATATTGTGTCTTCTCTTATTTGGTGTTGACACCTAGGAGGAGTTATATGAGGTTAAGAAAATGGTATCTTAGAACTTGTTATGTTGGATTCTGATGAGTATTCAATTTTGTATAAAAAAGTACTTAATTAATAGTCTATGTGTTATAAATTAATGACATGTGCATTTCTGAACCAATAATCCAAAAGTTTGTTATTATGTAGGTTTAGAAGCTAATCTAGAGTAAGTGTGTGATTTATCATAATTTTCCAAGTACTAGTGAGGGTTTTTTTTTTTTATCTTTTGAAGGTGTTAAAAGAACAATCCAATGGCCAAGATCGCTTTAGAGGAGAAATCAAGCCATGCAAGTCACCTGAGCCACATAAGCCATATAAGAAGAAATCAAGCCAAATAAGCCATGAAGTCAAAGAAGCAAGCTATGAAGCCATCAAAGGAATCCATTTGAGCCAAGTCAACATAGGTCCACACATTGTGGGAACTTTCTAAGCAAAGGAGTAGATCCACCATCACTCTAGTGGCTTCTGAGCATCGTGGTGATAGTGGGTATGCAAAATCCAAGTGACTTTCCCATTCCTTTAATTGACAATTGTTGAGGTCTAAATGCTTCCTTACATGAGAATTATATCAACTACTTTAGAGTAGAACCTAATTGGTAAGTAGTAGTCGAGCCTGGATAAAAGGAGGGGCTGTCTAGATTTAGGTCTAAAAGCTACAACCCTACACATTATAAAGGTTATCAAAATAGCTCATTAGTGGACCATTTGGATTGGTTGTTCATCATTTACATTTATGAGTTGCATTTAGGTAGGTTGCATCATATAGTTAAAGTTTCCTTTAATTTTACATTAAAAATAGTACTCATTCATTGTATACAACGATTAGTTTTTGTGGTATATAAAGTTGAGTACAACAGGCTACCAAATAAGGGAGGGAAACCACCACTTTCATACTATTTTGCTCCAAATCATTACCTGATGAGGATATGTATGAGATAGATACAAGGGATAGATTGGCTGATAAGATGGATTGGATTGGTAGTATAATGAATAGGATAAATGATTATATGCAAGATACTAAGTCATATCAACAACCTCAGTATGAGAATTCCTATACCTATTTTGACATACCATACCCTACTACTTAATGGCCATCCAGCTCCACTTACAAAGGATATTATCAGGAGTGTAATAACCCCAACTTTTATAATTGATTGAGAAAATCAATAAAGTTTGAGTTTCAGAAATTTTGGGCTGAATTATTAAGGTTATTTAGATTATACTTCTTATAAAAGTATAATCAAAGAATAAGACATGTACAATTAAAATTAAACATAGCAAACCCTTTAGAATGACTGTAAGCACGATAAATTCTGAATTTGGGTGAAAAATCATTAATTTTCTTCATTTCTTGGACAAAAGGGTAAAATAGTAATTTTACCCAAAAATCAAAATCTGAGACACCAAAATTTAGAATGTACTGAGAAATACAAATCCAACGCCACTAAGTACGCTCAATTTTGAGATCATGGGAATAAATCCTAATTTTTTTATATATAAAGGGTAAAATGGTCTTTTTACACCATGTGGGGCCCATAAGGGACCCAAAAACGAATCCTATAGCCAGCCCACGTGAAATCATGGGTCAAACCATACCATCTGGTCTTGGGGAAGTAGGTGGAGAATGGGAGAATCCAATGCTTATTTAATAATAAAAAATTTACCATCATTAATGCATATCATCATGAAAGAAGACCAAAATGCCTATAAATGCAACCCCAAAAATCCTCCAAAAATACTCCTAAAATTCCCACGAAATTTTTTTTACTCTCCTTGAAAAATTAGACCTAGATCCCTCCCAAAAAATCCAAAAAAATCCCAAGAGATCTCTCTTTTTTGAATTTCTTTTACTTTTTAGATTGGAACAAGAGACCTAAAATCAATTAGGCACTTTGTTCCAGATCTAATATCACCAATTCCACTCTCCAAAAATTTTCACCAAACCTTAGATACAAAACCCCCAAAGAAATTTCAAGATCCAACGGTTCAAACAACGACAATCGCAACAAAGGCGGATCTCGGGCCATATCTTCATCAAAAGGGTATTTCTTTTAAATTGGACATGTAACCAACATTTTTTTCTCCAATCAGGTAGGTGGAAATGTTTCTTGGACATGTTTACTACTGGTTTATGAAAATTTTATTTTACTGTAATTGCATTTTGGTAATAAAAAGGTAAAAATAAAGTAAACCACAGAACCTTTAATTCAAGATGATGGATTTCTCAGATGAAAATTCTAACCATACCAATCAATCCAGAAGGGTCCAAAACCCCTAGGGTAGAATTTTCACGAAGATCGGATAAGGATTGGGGCCTCAATTGATAGAGGATTGATTGGACGGTCGAGAATGGACTATCTGATCTCCTTATCGAATGGGGCCCAAGACGCTCGATGTGACGCAGCGGGAAAAATGCCGCATGCGGAAGCATTTTGCGAGCACACTATGCATGGGACATTGTTCCAAGCGGAACGACAATGCTTCCAGAAAACTGGTGAGCGGACGAGCCCGCCTCATGTCCTGGTTACAGCCGCGTGAATGATGAGTGTTCTGCTCGTCCCGACCACATTTGTGGACGTCTCGAAAGGGAACATTTGTAGCGCCTCTGTGGCAGATGCGTCCGACGAGTGGGAGCATTCTGCCCGAAAAAAAAAATCTAGGCCATCCATTCCTTGGGCCCAGATCAAATCTAGGCCCTAGGAATGACTGTGAACTTCCAGATCTAATTCCGGAGCCATTTGAACTCCAAATTGAGATCGGAAAGAAGCTATGGAAAGGTTGAAACCTCTATTTTGTGATGAAATAATAAAATTTAGAAATTATATAGTAAAAATTTATGTATTAAAGAAACAAGTTTTCAATTGCCAAGATCTTCAAGATCTAGGATGATCAGATCTTTGAGATATATTTTAATAATGATAAAATATAGGAATGAAGTTATATAAATAGTTTATTTGGACAGATCTAAGAGTTATTAAAGGATTTACCCACTATGGTAGAAAAACACTAAAAATTACAAAGGGACCCACTTGATCAATAAGATCAAGTGTGATTAGATGCTTGAGATGGATAGAATGGATGTTGATATGATGAAATCCAAGAAAATCATGGATGGATTATGAAAAAAATAGATCAATATGATCTTTGGACCTTAATAAAGAAATCCCCCTAAATATAACTAATACCCTTAATCAAAGGAAAAGATCTAAGATCTAATGGTTGGATCATAAGCGAAGGTTTCAAAAAATGTTAATATAATTAATTTCATTTTCTATTAATTGAAAATAGTATTTTAAATATGATTTATGTTATAAAGCACGATAGTATAACTTTTAGACTTTAGCATGACATGTGATTAGATTGTTATCATAGGTTGCAAGATTTAATTATCCTAGGGGCATGATAGTGTGATTTTATGCAAGTGTAACTTAGGACCAAGTTAGTATGATTTCATGCCATTGCAACTTAAGATCATGATAGTTTAAGTATAGTTTTATTCCATTATGTTAAGTTACATTCATAAGGAGGATGTTAGTATAAATGTTTGTTAAATTTATATTGGAACCATGCTTTAAAGTTTATGATTTCATTGTTGTCAAAATTTATTAGTAGATCTACTTATTATGAGATAAAGAGCATAAAACACCAAAATGTAATATAATGAGAAAGTAGAGTTTCATGACACAAATAAGAATGGAGTACTTTGGACTTAATTAGTAAGGGCTATGGTTAGTAGGACAATATAAGGATTATCAAATCCTTGGCCCAAACTAGGAGAATAATAAACCCCATGAATGACATTGTAAATATTCATGGACTTAATTAAAATCAATTACAAAGAGTACTGAGGGTCAACATGCTTATAGGAACCTTATGAAAGGTTGAGCTATGGTCACTCTAGTGAAACTGGAACATAGTGGTTAAGGGGGTTATCTAATAGAGCATCGCTCTTCCCCTACCTTCCGTTGACGTTTGTGAGGTCTAAACGCCTCCTTACATGAGGATTGAAGTAACCACTTTGTGTTTACCCATTCAACTAGTAAGCCATAGCCAATCAGAAATAAGAGGAGCAGTCTAGACTTAGGCTTAAATAAGTTACCTTCAACCAACAAAACATTAACTGGTTAAACAATAATAGTAAGAGCATAAAAGGTTAGTAAATTACCTAACCCTAATAAAAACTATAAGTAAGATAAGGATGATCAAATAAAATCCATTAGATCTTGGATTATCAAGAACAATAATAATAAGAATATTATATTCTACTTAGTATGCATGTTTATTAGTATGCTTGTTCTAGTTCATTAGATTAGATAATCCAAACCCTTGATCAAAGATGATTCAAGGAACAAAACCAAGATCATCCTCCTTGGGGATGATCCAATAACTGAACTTAGATCTAAGAAGAACTAGATAATAGAAGATCTAGGACCTTGATCTTTATCAACATGTGTAGATTGTCAATTAATAGATCTATGAAAGATCAAGATCGAGGAGATGGACTGTGACGACCCGAGTTTTCCCATGCATTTTTAAATGCAATATCTAATTCCTAAGGTGGGATGCATCCCTATGTGAAAACCATTTTATAAAAACCATGCAATGCAGCGGAAAACCTTTTGTTTTAAACACATTTTTGAAAACCCCGAGTGTCATTTGCTAACCAAAGTAGTTTTTGAAAAACTTTAGAAATCATAAGTGTTTTCCCAGGTGTATCCATTCACAGAACATAGTCCAATTGTAAATAAATACAAATACATGTCCAAAGGGTTGAGAATTTACTTACATGTATAATTATTTCCTTTTTGATTCACTTGCTCGTAGCACTAACATAGATGTCCTCTACTCGTGGATTGAATTATCCTAAAAAATGTTAAGGATAGGGTGAGTATATACTATACTTAGTAGGAGTCTATCACTACTAGTTTTATAATGCATGCGATGTTTTAAAATCATATGCTCTTTCCAAAACATGTGCATGTCTGAATACTCAAGTTCAATATTGATATCAAAATCCATTGTCAAACTGAAATACTAATGACTTAAAGGATCACATAATCCAAAATCGAAAGTATCATATACATATATATCATAACATTATGATATGCATAAGATGCTTCATTGAATCCAACACATGAATATCTAGTATGGTATGGTCGATCAACCTCATATCATGCCATATGCAATGCAAATAAGTCCATAAACCATAAGGTCCAACTATGCCCATGACCTCGCCCCCGTGTGGTCCCCGAGTACCTGAGGACACAGCGTCATAGCCTCCACGGGGCATATGACACATCGACCCAGTGACGTGACACCAATGGTAGCCCCCTGTACCACATGCAGTCGACGTAGGGACATGCCCTTTTTTGGGCGTGGTACCCGTTCCACCTAGTAGTGGTAGAGGCTAAGTGGCCAACCCAGACCCCTCGGCATAGCACCCACAGGGTTACTAGCCCAAATCACATAAGATCAAATAAGCCAAAAACCTCTTTTCAAAACCTGTCCTCTTTGGGTCCCTCACAATTGCCTGGCCCTCGGCACTCTAGCATCTTTTGGCAACCCTCAAGGACATGTAATCTTTGCATGAACTTAATGCTCATAGATCATGCAATGTATGCAATAGTTTGAAAAACATATCTATGCATAATGTATATACAAAACATGTCTATGCATAAAGCATTTGTCACATGCATGCTAAACAAGTCATATACTTAAATCATGTATTTGCAAAACAATCATAGTTCTTTTAAAAGAATCTAGTAGCGATAGAGCACCTACCTGGCTAGGTCGCGTTAACCTTTTTGTCCTCGTACGCTCCTGAACATGGTTTAGGGAATCAAGGTTAGTTTGGCCCATCTCTTATGGGTTTTAGAGTAGTTGGTCTTGTCACTTAGGCATTAAGGGTCCATCCCTATGCCTATGGGTGTCCTAAGGTCCTAATTGGGCCTTGGTATCCTCAGTTTTCCAAAGGTCTAGCGGCCACGCGCCACTATCCTATTCTAAGGGTCATGCCTACCTTTGATTGGGCCTTGATCAGGGATTTTATAATTTGGGTGTGTCCATGTCGTCGACACGGACACAACGCCTTTTCCAGCACCTCAATCGAAGCTCTAGATCTCAAGTTATAAGCATTTTAGTGTCACACGTACATAAGCCTTTAAGGGTAAAACTACAAAATGCTAGTGTGCTGCGCGCCAGCGGCATGCGCATCGGCTTCCTTAAGACGAAAAAAAATCTCCGTTCGCTAGCGCGCTACGCGTTTGTAGCGTCCGCCTCAGCGAGCATGTCTGCAGACACGCTGAACTTCCCGCCCATCCTTCTCTTTTGCGGGCGTGTCCCCGGATGCGCCCGTTTGGTTTTTTTTTCAAACAGGACGATGTGTTACGTTCTGACTGGAACGTCCTGTTCGTTGGGGAACTGGGGCATCCTCAGGACACCCTTGTTCGACCCTGTTGAACCAGTGCGGCCCAGGAAACGTCCCTGGGTCCTTGGTGAGTCTCCAGGGCTCCATTTTGTATGATTTTTCTTGCGAAAACTTATGGAAATTGACCCTAGAACTACTGTGAAGATGGGTTTTGAGAGATCTTGTGCATACCTAGCTCGTTGCAGGGTTTTTCTCCTTATTTTCCCTCTAGGTCACTCCTCCACAATGGGTTTTCTTCAACCTTTTGGGCTGCCATTAGAAGTGCCCAAGAGCTCTATTTATAGAGCTATGAGAGGGTTCTGGAGGGGGCTCTCACCGCCTTTGAATGGCGATGGAGAAACCTCCCGAATGGTGGTGATTTCTCCTCCAATCATCGCCATTCTAGAACCCTCTAGGAGGTTGAAGATGAAGGGTGTCCGTATCAAAACAGGCCCCTGTGTTTTGCAGGCTAAATCCATTTTTATAAAAATTACATTTTTGCCCATGTACTTCAAAGGGCCATAACTTGCTCATTTTAACTCCATTTTAGGTGATTTTAGTCTTGTTGGATTCCTTTTTCTGAGATGCACCTAATGGTACCATTTTTAGGATCAAATTTTTGGGTTCAGTCAAGGTGACTAGTGAAATTACCAAAATGCCCTTACCTTCAAAAACTGAACTTTTCATTGCTATCTTGGGATTTTAATATTACAAAATTGGAGTCATTACATGGACACACAAAGAATTAAAGATAGAAAAATACTTAGATATGAATGATCTAAAGATCATTCTAAACATCAGATCTAGTGATCAATAGGATTGTTCAAAATTTATATATTGACAATATGTATGGATGTACAGATTACATACATCAATCAGGATCATGGATGATTTGGGAAAAGAGATCACTCCTTAAAGGTAGGAGGATTTGATGAATGCATTTACATGGGATATACATTATTGAACTCATGATCTTATGTTGACAAGAGTAATGTTAATACTTGTATTAAATCTCTTGAAAATCTTATGATCCAACCAAACACATATAAGATGGTTAAGGACTAGACTATAGGTTAATAGGGAACTAGAAAATATTTTAGCCCTAAGTAAACTGACAGATGGTTTGATATATATGAAATCTATTTTACATACAAGCTTGGAGGCTTGTGAGTTTGTTTTAATAGGCATAAGCCTAGGGGATTCTATTGCTAGAGGAGTTATAAGGGTTTGGCTACCCGCTCCTTAAAATTTGATGATATGATGATACCTTGCCCAATGAGAGGTTAAAAATCAAGTGGTGGCAATTATGGAAAGGCCACCATTGTGAAAGTCCTGTCCCCCCAAACGGATAGTGTGATAATATTTTCCAACGTAGTATCAGTGGTAAACAGGGTAGTTATCCGAGCGCGCTAGTACGGATCAGATTATAGCATGACAACCTTTTTGATTATTTTGCACTATGATGCAAATGAGAATAGGCATAGTGAAATGCCTTGTGTTTTAGCATAATGAAATGCTAGGTAATTGTATATTACCAATATTTTCCAAGAAGGGAAATTCCCAGCATAAGAATAGCTAAAATATTAAATTCTCATAATAGAGAGAATTGATCAGCTTAGTTGGGAATGATATTTGACTACTTTCATAAATTTAACTGATTTACCCATTTATAGTATGTACGTGTATGGATGTACATAACTTACAAAGTAAAGAGTAGAGACATGAATATGTTAAGGATAATGGGATTATGAAGTATTGGAATTACATTGTCAATTATTATGCTTCTTGAATCCCCTACCAAGCATTGCTTGCTGAGATATTGTAAATGTTGCAATATCTCAGATACAGGGAAGGAGAATTAGGAGCTGAAGACGATAGAAGACTTGAAGAGAATAATCTTCAAGGTATACCCTTGAAGACATGTATTTTGCTTTGTTGACAGTTTTATTGTATGGTGAGCTTGAGTTTTGGATTATGTAATTTGGACAAGTGTTGTAATAGATTTAGCTGTACTGTGAACCACTGGATGGATTCTAGAATTTAATGAATGTCTACTCCTTCAATGGAATTTTATCTTGTACAAAAAAATTCTACTTATGTTATGTATGAAGTGATGACTTGGGTTTTACAAAACAAGTTCAAAAGAAAAGGATTTCTGCTGCTTTGTTTTGCAAAAAGATTTTACACTCTTAAGGGCCCTGCCTTTCAAAATACATTACAAAAGGTGTTACAAAAGCCCGGGTCGTCACAAGGAGCAAGTGGATACACCCATTGCATTCACAGAACCCAGCAATAATTATTATACTAAGATAGATTATCAAGACTATAATGGATGGGCTAGGCATCATGAACAATCATATCTCATGAATATCAACAATATATGAAAGAACCATCATAGTTTGAACTTGATCAATCCTTTTCAAGTACCCCAATGACATAACAATATAAGCCATAGGAGTTGTTTGCTCCACAATAGAGGGAACGATCATTTGAGCAGACTTTTAGGTTCTGTATGGATGCAACTCAAAGATCAATTGAGGAGTTGAGATAAATGAATTTTGAATTTAGAAAAAGTGCTAAAGAATTTGAATAAATTGAGGATAGTGAGAAATCCATTAATGTAGATACCAAGATGGAAATTTCATATGATCCTTTTGAGCTACAAAGTCATAAACCATCCTTCCAGCCCTCCAACTTGTATTCACTCGAGACATCTTTTTCTCATTTTTTTTAATTTCAATATAGAGACCTCTATTGATGAACTAAATGAATTATTAGATACTACACCATTAATAGACACTTCTCAATGGCTAGCCCTAGAAGAATTCCGTACATTTTTTTGAGATTCAATTTGAGCCTTGTAGTGTAGAAGTAGTACCCAATTGGGATCTACAATCTTTATTTGGGAAAACACTAGATAGCAAATAGGCCCACCTAAAATCTTTGAAATGCCTATAGAATAGGAAGAAGAGTTTAATATTAAATGGAGTGTCAAATTCCTACATTTCCTTAATAGAGTTAGTATTGGGAGAGTTTAGTTTCAATAGTTAGGACTAGGGTAAATTAGATTGCTTAGTTTAATTATAGGATATGTTTAGTTGAAGACATAAAACTTAACGCTAGCTGGGAGGAACCTAGGGTTCTTAGAGTCTCATTGTCTTACATGAGATTTTTGAGTTTTTAGTGTTTGAAAAAAAAAAAAGATTTTAAGGTCAAAGTTCCTTTACTATAATGAGAATTGGATTTGTAGAATCTTAGTATTTCTCTAACTTTAACTTCTTAATAAAAATGCATATAATTAATTCTACATTTTATTCATGTCTTGAGGTGTTTGATGAAAGTTAAATCTTAGAATATACTTACATAGTGCATAGCCTAGATTAATAGACAATTATGACTTAGAGACCATGAGGAGAATCAGTGAAGACCTATACCCAAGTAAGTATTAGAAATAATCATCTTTCTATGGGCTATATCTAATTCTATATATTTTTTAGAGTACATTGTTTAAAAAGATCCAAGTATTTATGTTTTAGTCAAATTGATAAGAATCAGAAAAATAGTAATACCTTTCTTTTCTACATAATTATTGAATATTATAGGTTTTAAGAAACCTAAGAAATAATATAGGTCATCCTTATTTTAGCCCAAATCCTATTAGTAAGTTTTTTTCTTTAAACCCCATTTACCTTAACCTAAAAACCAAGTTAAATATCTGCTACCCATCATTCAAAAATGAGTAGAGATAGTAGAAAAATGGAAAATTTCTAAGATGTGAGAAATATCATAGTATTTACATGGAAAAATCCTTTCTTCAAAGAAATACAAAGAAAGTAAAAAAGAATTATAAAAAAGAAAGAAAAAGCTGTGAAAAGAGAAAGAACAAATAGAAAAGATATTCACTTTAGTGTAATTAGAAGTAAAGTTGTCCGACATTTATAGAAGACCTCTACTCATATTTGAAACTTTTGAATCCTTGTACCCTTTCTTTTAGAACTTGCCCCAAGTCTATGTTTCATCCTATCTCAAGACTCATTGATATAAAGATGGAAGATAGCTTTAATGAGGATATAAATTAAGGGATTAAGGTCAAATATTTCTACTAGTCTTGGTAATGACACCCATTCTTAGGGATCATATTTCCTTGTCTCATTTGTACTTATAAAATTATGTGAACCATCAGTATTGTTGGACTCGGTTATATATTGAGAAAATTTTATTTGACCCCTTTTCTTTGAGTGCTTTATTTCTAAGTATATACCAATGAGAACTCAAGGTCAAAAAATTATTCTAATCGAGTATAAGCAATTATGTTTAGAAGTCTAGACTTATGTGGCCTATACACACACTACACATCAAGATGCAATTGTAATAAAATGGCTTTGGTATGTGGGTAAATTGTAGAATTTTTTATTTATCCTTATTAAGTTGTTAAAGCCAATAGAGCACTCATGGAAAAGAATTCTTTGAGATTAAATAAAGAAATTAGTCTTATTGAATTTTGTGGGTATATTCACTATAAACTCTCATGAGGATTAACTCATCTACTAATGGTAACCTAGGGGTTTAAGGGCTTATAGCATATGCAAAATGCAATAGTGGATACCTACGAAAATGGTAGCTATTTTTGTTTTCATGATTTTTACACGTTTTCTTAGACTATCCAAATTTTTGGGTTTAATGAGTGGCCAATTTTTTTTATGAAAAAGTACTTAACTTTTAGTCCATGTGTTATAAATTATAATGCATTATTATAAGATTTTCTTAAAATTCACAACACATACATTTCTGAACTAATGATCCAAAAGTTTGATATTTTGTAGGTTCAGAAGCTAATCCAGAGCAAGTATGTGATTTATCATAACTTTTTAGGTATTTTTATCTTTTGTAGGTTTTAAATGAATGATCCAAAGGCCAAGATCACATTAGAGGAGAAATCAAGCCATGCAAGCCACTTAAGCCACATAAGTCATGCTAGGAGAAATCAAGCCAAATAATCCATGAAGTCAAAGAAGCAAGCCATGAAGCCACCAAGCTAGAAGCCATCAAAGGAAGCCATTTAAGCCAAGTCAACATGGTTTCACATGTTTTGAGTACTTTCTCAGCAATTTCCTATTTAAAGAGAAAAAAAAAAGGAAGAATAGTTGACTTTTCAATAGGAAAGGTGGCAAGCACACGTGGACAAATTAGAGAAGAGACCACATTCCTTAGGCTTTCCTTTTCTCTCCCATTTTAATTCTCTTCCACTCACTTTCCTAGTTTTCCACTTTCCTAGGGTCCTACTTCTAAATCCCTTACCCTATCTTATCTCTATACCATTCTTATCTGTCTTTCCTATCTTCCTAGGATAGAATCTTATCAAATCTTATCGCCTACGAAGGAGAAGAGCACTTATAAATAGAATGTCATCTTCACCATCTCTTCAAGAAGAAGTTCCACGCCTCCCTCCTTGGAGACTGGTTCTCCATGCCTAGTTCCCTTCTTCCTCTTTAAGATTTCAACTCACTATACTTTGATGTTCAAGCCCTTCATGCCCCCTTCAAGGTCAACACTCTTTCTCTTTGTTTGCACTTCAATTCAAGGTTAGTTTTCATGCTCTTTTCCTTTGCTTGCTTATTTCTTTCACACACCTAATTTCTTTGCTTGTTTTCCTTGTTCTTTGATTTTTGTTTAGTGCCTTAGACCCTTGTATTTAAAGGCCATTAATCTCTTGTAGTGACATCTAAGAGATAATAGTCTTTGAATCAAATTATTGTTTCTTGAAGATCTTGTTTTTCCATACCTTTCATTTGCTTATCATTCCTTGCTCATCTTTTGATTCCATTGCATCTCTTTTTCACCTTCTTTCTCTTTGATTCTCTCTTGGATTCATATGCATGTTACTTTGAATTCTTATTGAATAGAGAGTGTTGGATTGGAATTTGGGTTAATTTTATGTTCTTGAAGAGAGTGCACTTTCCTTTCTATATATGTAACCATGTGCACACTTCTTGTACGAATTTCAATTCTATAAAGCCCTACGTTTCATGGTAATTTTCTTGGTTGATTCAAGTGCTTTAATTTGGTCATCATGTTGATTAAATTATGCTTTTCATGTTTAATTTCCATGCATACTTGTCTCTTTAATTTTGATGTGCATCATAGTAGTTTTAAGCATCAAGTTCTTCTTTAGATTTAGCACACCATGCTTACTTTCTAATATAAGTTCCACACACATCATCTTGATTTGTTCCTTTAGCTTTGCATGTTTTATTTGATTAGATTAGTTTAGTTCATGTTAAAGTTCCTTCATTGATTCTTAAGTATAATTGTATGGTAGTTTAGTTTTAGATAGTTTCTAATTCTAGTTTTTAGAAAGTTTCAATTTCATGCATGTTTAAGTTTCTTGTTGTTTTAATTCTTAGATTAGGTTTAAATACAATTTTCCTTTGGCTAGGTTAATTACTCTAAATAAGAACCAATCAACATACAAAACCATGACATTCCTCATGAGATCGACCCCACTCACATACATTTACTACATTGATTTGTGCTCTTGTCAATAATTTTAAAACATACACTAGATTCTCCTAAATTAATATTGGGAGCTTTCTATTCACCAAGTGTATGGATGATGAATACATTTTGGCTTTGGTTTGGACAATATGCTCATCTAAATAGCCTTGTTATCATCTAGATTTTCAATTAACATACTGATGGTTTCACCCCTTCTTAAGTTAGAAACCCACTCATCTATATATAGCCCATGTTTCATACAAATTTTCCAAGTAGAGGTCAGTGACAAACCTTAAAAACAAGCTTTCCTTTGATATTATTTGTTGCTAGACTTTGGGATTTCTTATATGCTTTTCTTCCTTTGGTTTTCTAATTATTGTCTTTGTTATTTGCTCTTCAATTCAGGTTAGTAGTTTGATTGCTTTGGTTTTGTTTTCATTGCTTAGTTTCCATTGTTTTGCTTTCTAGTTTTGCATCTTTCTTTCCATCTAGTTTTCTCCTTTCTTCTTTACCTCAATTCCACTTGTTTTTCTTAGTTATTAAATCAATAATCAAGTTAGTTATTCTCTGGTAATGATAGTAAAGAGAATAGCTAGCTAGCTTAAATTATCGATTTCCCCACTTGCATTCCATGTTTTCTACCCTCTTGTTTCCCTTAGTTTTGGATAGTTTTTCCTTAGTTAGTTCACCTACTTAGCTTTATTTTCTCTTGAAATCATTTCTTAGTTTTCTTTGCATTTCATCACACTTTAGTTTGTGAGATTTAGATTCCACTTTTGTTATAGTTTAGATTAGATTTTATGCTTAGGAATTGGATGCAATTTCCAGCTTCTGAACAGGTATTATGTGTTTAATTTTTTGTGTAATTTGGAGATGATTCAATTAATTTTTTAGGAATTCCTGTTATGGAATGTTTATTTCATCAAAGTACTTGAGATCTAGGTTTTTTTATTGCATAAAATTTATTCTTATGCTTTCAATAGCTTTCTAATGTAAGATTTATTGACTATTCTTAAGTACCGAAATCTGGAAATTGGTTTTTCCTTAACTTTGTGCTTTAATTCTATCCATCAAAACATCTTATTTTCCTGAATCCTTAGGAACACATTTAGATTTTCATGTTGTTTATTAGATCTCATAGTTAGTTTCAATAGCAACTCCCTGTAGGTGCATTAAATTTCACCATCTTTAGAGCTCCAAAATCATACTCATTGTCAAAATCTATGCGCATAGTTCTAAATCCCATTTCTTTTAGATTTTTTCTTAGTTCAGTTGATTAAGTTAGTTTTAACTGTAATTAATTCATTTTTCTATTTTAATTTAGGTTTAGAAAGTTTCCTTTTTGAATTTTAAGAAGTTCCATCTTTAAGAAGCTTCAGGATTTAGAAAGTGTTAAATTTAGAAAGTCTTTTTAGTTGTAGTTTCCATTCACATGCATGTTTCTAATTTCTTGTTAAAATTAGTTAGATTTCATTGGTTGCTAGTTTCTGCATGTTGTTTAAAATTATAAACTTTCCTAATTTGGTTTTAGAAAGTTTCTAATTCTAGTTTCTAAAAGTGTTAATTAAGAAAGTTTTGATTTTCGTAGTTTCCTTAGTTTATGTTTTCTAGATTAATTCCTGCTTGTTTTGAAATTGTTTCCTTTATTTAAATGCATGTTAGTTAGATAAGTTTCCATTCTAATTACTTAACTTTAGTTTTTAGAAAGTTTCTTTTAATTCTAGTTTCTTATTCCATGGATGTTTCCATTTCATGTTACTTTAAATTCGTAATTTAATCGCATGTTTATCTCTTTGGCTTAAGTTAATCACTTTGAATAAAATCAAATCCAATGCAAATATGTGAGATTCCTCATAGAACTGACCTCACTTGCATGAAAATACTATATTGATTAGTGCACTTGTGAGTTACCTTTAAAATTCACAACAAGTTTTTAGTGCCATTGCTCGGGAATCGCAATGGATTTGTAGTTGGATCCTTATTTATATTGTTTACCTTTAATCTTAATTTTAGCGAAGGAGTAGCTTCATCAACTTAGGATTTACTTGCTTTCTTAGATTATGGTTTTTCTTTTCTTTGAGTCAAACTTATAGTAAGGCCCATTGTAACTTACAATTTCATTTTTAATTTTAAATGGACTGTATTAAAATGGGACAAGTTTATGATATGGAGGCCCACACTGGATTTTCATTAGAAACCCCACTGTGAGTATCTGTCACTTTCTTTTTATTTTCCTAGTTTAGGTTGCATTTAGTGTAATTTGCATTTGGCTGGTAGTGTAATTCATATAGATTAGGATCATTCATTTTACTCGTTACATCTTTATTTAGGGTTTTTGCATTAGAGAGCACCTATCTAACTTTGGTTGGATAGCATATAGCTTGCATTAGTTTGATTTTTGTTTGCATTGCATATTTATGGCTTTATGGTAGAATGGAATTAATTCTAGTAAGGGCCCCACAGGAATCCTTATAAGATAAGGACTAGATTTGATCACCAGCTCCATGGCCCACCTAGGAATAAATCAACATCCTTGTATGTCATAATCCCAACCCTTGAACTTTAATTTTAAAATTAAGTAGAGAGAGATTTACGGTATCGAGCTCATAAGAGCCTTTTAGAAGGATGTGATTTATTGTCACTCCAATGGCTTCTGAACATTGTGGTTATAATGAAATGTCTTAAAATCCAAGTAATTTTCCCACACCTCCCATTGACGTTAGTTGAGGTTTAAATGCCTCCTGACTTGAGAATTGTATTAACCACTTTACAGCAAAACCCAATTGATAAACAGTAGTCAAATTTGGATAAAAGGAGGAGCCGTCTAAATCTAGGTCTAAGAAGCTACCACCTATGTACTAAGAAAAGATAATCAAGACATTGCTCGATTAATGGATACTAGGATTTGATTGCACATCATGTAGAGTTAGAGTTAGCATATAGATTAGGACATTTAGATAGTTTATGAAAGGGTGTCGATCTTTGAACCTAAAGTTAGCACCTTTTGACCTAGAGATTCAGCATAACCTTAGACAAGGGGAAAGAAACTAAGTTCCTATCACCATGGCTGAACCACCACTAGAAGTCAAGCACAAAGCTATTAGAGATTTATGTGCATCTCTACAACTCAACACCCCATCCTACATAGCTTTACCTCCTACAAAAGTAGACCACTTTGAGTTAAAGCGAGAGTCATCTAATTACTCCCTACCTTTTATGGTCAAGACTGAGAAGACCCTTACCTACATATCAAGGAGTTCCTTGATATTTGCACCACATTTAGGTTCCAAAATTTTTGGGATGATGCTAGTGGGCTTAGGTTATTCCCATTCTCACTCAAGGGTAAAGCCTAGTCATGGCTTAATTCCTTGCAGGTAGGTTCCATTAATACATGGGACCAATTTTCTAGGAAGTTTTTGAACAAATTCTTCCCCGTTCATAAAACAAATGCCCTTCATCATAAAATTATAAATTTTCTAACTAAGGGATGATAAACAATATTAAAAATGTTGCAAATAGTGCAATCAATTATTATAGAAATGCCCTCATCATGGATTTGTGAAATCATAGTATGTTCAATACTTCAATGAGGCATTGATGCTTCAAAATAGATAAATGGTAGATGTAGTGAGTGGAGGGGGGCTCATCTTAAAAGATGAGAGTGAGGCTTGGGAGTTCTTTCAAACATTAGTCGATAATTCCAATTAATGGGATTATTCAAATATAAGAGAGAGAAACAACTATCCCATTAAGAAAGGGTGTATCTATGAGATAGGAGTGCACAGTAATATATCTCATAAACTAGACACTATACTAGAGAGAATGGTCAAGTACGATGGGTGAGTGGACAAGCTTGAAACTATGCTTCAATCTTTTATGGAGGGCACATCTATTAAACCTCCACAAGAGGTTTGTGCTCTTTGTTCTAGCTTAGCCCATATGACTATGTCTTCTCCATCAAATAAAGCACTTAACGATTATCTAGTTGAACAAGCAAATGCATTGAATGCATATCGCAATCCTAACAACAACACATATTTTGAGACCTACAACCTTGGATGGGTTAGGCATCCAAACTTTTTCTAGTTGAAGAATAACTACCCGGGGGGAACACCTTTGAACCCTCTAACCAAAACTTTCCTAGAGCTATGATTCCCCACTGGCCACTAGCTTCCAACAACCTCAGCAACAAAAGAAACCATCTTTTGAGGAAACCATTTAGACCCTTCTTGAAAGATCTTTAAAAGAAAATGAGGACACTCAAAAGGCCTTACAACAATTGCAAAATGATAGTAGACATTCAACCCATGTCAACTTTCAAGCCGTATCCAAGTTGGAGATGTAGGAAAGCCAAATGTCAGCTGAACTACATAATAGAGAAAAGGATTAGTTCCCTACTCAACCCATCCCTAGCACTAAGGGCCAATTTAAGATAGGGTCAAGTTCTCAAAACCTTAACCCTCATGAGCATGCCAAATCCATAACCACCCTTAGGAGCAGTTAGCAGATTGATAATAAAGTAGGAAAGCTAAAGAAATTAATAAGGAAAAGGAGGCAACCAAAACATAGGAGAAAGAGAAAAGATAGAAAACCCATGCAGAACCTATAGTGGAGGCACCCTATGTGCCTAAAGCCCCATTTCCTCAGTTACTGAACAAGAGTAGAATTGGAACAAACTTCAATGAGTTAATGGATATATTTAAACATGTCCAAATCAATATTCCATTGATCAATGCAATCAATGATGTCCTCGCCTATGATAAGTTCTTGAAAGAGCTCTGCACCAGAAAAAGAAATCTAAATGTTTAGAGTTTAGAGTTTAGAGACCAAGGGTGTCCTACCATTCCCTGCATTATTGGAGAGCATGACATATATA
The DNA here is from genome assembly GCA_035236585.1 of Warburgia ugandensis. NCBI lineage: Eukaryota > Viridiplantae > Streptophyta > Magnoliopsida > Canellales > Canellaceae > Warburgia > Warburgia ugandensis. Next base: position 45,040,332 of record CP141128.1, read on the forward strand.
GGGCACTACTTGACCTAGGGGATAGTGATAACTTATTGCCATACTTTGTCTATGAGCAGATAAGACTTGGTGAGTTAAAATGAACACCTCCCATGATGCAATTAGCTGATAGATATGTCAAGATACCCCTGTGGTTTGGTTGAAGATGTGTTGATACAGGTGGACTAGTTTTATTACTTAGTTGATTTCATTGTACTAAACACCTAGCTTGTATCTGATCCCAGCAGTCAGATCCTAGTCATCCTTGGATGTCCAATGCCATTATTAACTGTAGGAATGGTGTAATGAAATTATCGTTTGGCAACATGATAGTTAAGCTAAATGTCTTTAATGCTAATCAATAGCATTTAGACTTCAATGATTCTTGTGCAATCAACAACATTTAGACCTCGATGATTCTTGTGATGTGAATTTAATTAGAATCTAATTCACAACATTTGTCCACCTTCTTCCATCTCTGATCCATTAGAGGCTTGTCTTATGCATTTTAGTGGAGATTTTGATTTAGACAAGTCTATTGAGGAGCTAAACAACCTTTTAGAGGCTACTCTGATAATGGATACCTCCAAGTGGGTCTCTTACGTGGAGTCACTCTCTCCTTCAGAGTCTGTCCCCATACCCTCTATAGAGCAACCACCTTCTTTGGCTCTAAAACCCTTGCTTAACAACCTCAAATATTCATACCTAGGCATAGATGACACCTTACTTGTGATAATAGTATTAGACTTAGATATAGAATAGGAAGGAAAACTTCTTAATGTTCTTAAGGAACATTAAATTGCTCTAGGGGGACCATAATAGACATCAAAGGGATTAGTCCAGTAGTATGCATATATAGGATACACTTGGAAGAAAATGCCAAACCCCTCAAGGAAATCCAAAGACGAGTGAATCCCCACATGAAGGACGTGCCAAAGATGAAGTCCTAATGCTTTTGGATGTTGACAGCATATTCCTTGTCTATGATAGCACTTAGGTCTGCCCCCTTCAAGTTCTACTCAAGAAATCTGGGGTAACGATAGTAAAAAATGAGGAAAATGAGTTAGTACCCACCTGCATGACCACCGGGTGGAGAGTCTACATTAATTATTGAAAGTTGAACACGATCACGAGGAAAGATTGCTTTCCTCTAACTTTTTTTGACCAAATGCTAGAGACATTGGTCAAACATAGCTATTACTCTTTTTTGGATGGATATGCTAGTTACAACCAGATTCCTATAGCACCCAAGGATCAGGAAAAGACCACATTCACCTGTCCTTTTGGAACCTGCACCTACCAACATATGCCTTTTGGGCATTGCATTGCTTCTACTACATTTCAAAGGTGTATGTTGAGCATCTTTTCTAATATGGTAGAAAGGCTTCTAGAGGTGTTCATGGATGACACCTAGGGTTTTTCATGATATTTTTTTGTGTTTATTTCAAAAGATGGCCTGCCTCTAAATTTTAAAACACAAAAACAGTAAAAGATTTTTCATTGAAATTCATTTTCCCAAAAAATCCCAGATGTCACCTTTAAGCTCACACTATACATATATATGTATATATATATAGATATATATATATATATATATAGTTTTCTAAAAGATAGACATGTATTTCTTAAAAACAAGACCCATCTAGTGGTTAACTTACACAACCCCTATAAAAATCATATTAAATGCCCAATATCACGATTTAAATTACTAACTCCACAATACAAAGGCTTTATATAAAGTATCTTGATCGCAGAAGTACGGCTACTGGATTCCTCTTGTCATGTCCATCTTCTTTTGTCTATCTATATCTGTGATATTGTAAACATAAAATATTTACAATATCTTAGCAAGCTATGCTTGGTAGGGGAGTTTAAGAAGCATGTTAAATTTAATTATCAATTAATTAATTTGCATTATTTAGAACATTTATTCTCATAACAATTATATTGACTTGAATTTACAATATGTTTCATAATTCATTACTTCATTGTTAAACCAAGTATTAACATATTTTATAATCTAATTTGCATTATTCAGAACATTCATTCTCATAACAGTTATATTCACTTGAATTTATAATGCGTTTCATAATTCATTACTTCATTGTTAAACCAAGTATTAACATATTTTATAATCTAATAATCAATTGATAATTAAATTTAACATGCTTCTTAAACTCCCCTACCAAGCATAACTTGCTGAGATATTGTAAATGTTTTATATTTACAATATCTTAGATATAGATAGATAGAAGAAGATGTACACGGCAAGAGGAATCCAGTAGCCATACTTCTGTGATCAGGTATATGCTTTATTTAAAGATTTTGTATTATGTAGTTAGAAATTTGAATTGTGATATTGGACATTTAATATGATGTTTATAGGGACTGTGTAAGTGAACCACTAAATGGGTCTTGTTTTTAAGAAATGCATGTCTATCTTTTAAAAAACTACATGTATATATAGTGTGAGCTTAAAGGTGACATCTAGGTTTTTGGGAAAATGAATTTCAAAGAAAAATCTTTCGCTATTTTTGTATTTTAAAATTTAGAGGCATGCCATCTTTTGAAGTAAACGCAAAAAAATTTCATGAAAAACTCGTGGATTTAGCCTCTTGAGAAATACAAGGTAAGGTTGCCTACTATAGACCCTTATGGTCCTCCTTTCCCCTGGCCCCACAAGGGTGGGAGCTTCGTGCACTGGGGCTATCCTTAATAATGTTATTTAAGTATTTCAATGTGATTGCATAGCTAGTGCGATTTTAGTTTTTAATTTGATGCTATGAGTTTCATATATGCAATTGAGAAACACTTAATGTGTTATTTATATTTTTGAATCTGAATGCACCAAAGGGTGTAAGTTTAGTTATTATAATTTGAATCATATGTGTTATCTTCAGTATTGATACTTGTATGTTTGTATTTATATTTAAGTTAAAGATTATTGTTTCTTATTATCAAAATATAAGGCCGTATATATAATATCAGTGAATTGGAATATGAAAACGTCAGAGATGTTCTTTGATTTAAATGGCTATCTCTTTATTTTGGATTCATATGTGGAATTGGATGAATAGTGTGAAAAATCTATTCACGATTATGATTGAAATGTTATGATATGATTCAACATTCTATATTAAATGATTGTTTGGAGAAATGAAAGAGTTATCTATTTGAGCATATGCAGAAATTATGGAAAGTTATTTGAGCAAGGGCTTTGATGATAGAGTTAAAGTATGATTCATTATAGTAATTGGATTTTTTATTTATAGCTGGGATTGTAAATTTCCATATTTCTATAACAATGCAATTCATGATGGATTTTGATAGAAGATTGTGGATAATATGAAAATTTTCCATTATATATGGTTGTGATGATGATGATTGTGATTAAATATTTATCAATTGATGATTTTATAATGTGTTGGTACTATTGAAGAATTTGGATATTATTCTTGAAGTTGTAGAAATGAGTAAGTAATTCTCACAGCACCAGGATTTGTTATATTATGGTAATGTGGAGAATATAATGAGATAGAGTCTCTGAGATACATATTATTTGTGGATGAATGATTAATTTTACTATGGTGAATGTGAAATGTGGTGAGACATAGTCTCAAAAATGTATTGTGTATTGATAAATGGTTTATCAGGTACCGCAATCACATGCGTTAAATGCGTAAGTCTGAAAAACAGAGGAGACTCTACCAAAATTTTGTCAGAAATATGATACTTGAATTTTAGAAGATAGGAAGTTTCATAAGGTTTGAATTGCTTAAACATATGCAGAAAGGATCATCTTTAAGTGAGAAATGTATATTAACTATTTGAAGTTAGTATAAAGACTTATATGGATAAGAAAATAGAAAAGTTGAGTTGGAGATAAAGATTATGTGTTCTAAGAACCATTACAATCAAAGGATTTTTAAAGTTGAAATGAAAGAAAAACTTAGAAATTTAATTTTTTGATGAATTACGAAGTAAAGGCTAAGTATCGAAGTACACATCGAAAGTGATTCTTATTGCTTATTGTGTATTACAGATAGAAAAGTTGTGCTATTAAGTGACATAATATCTAGTATAAGTTGAAAATCATTTATATTTTGAGGATTGATGTTTTATTGAAGTAATTATATGACTTTAAATTTACAATGAGATGAGAATATTATTAGAGTGGAATGGAGGAATATGATTCATGTAGCCGACCCCTAATTGGGATAAGGTCTTGATAATGAGAATATTATTAGATTTGTTGCAAAGATATCGTGAAAAGAATTTTAAAGATGAAATTCTCTAAGGGAAGAATGTAATGAACCAAAAAAAATAAAAAAATTTGAGGACAAAATTTCTTTGAGGGAAGATTGTAACAATCCCAAAATTTTACTATTGTATCATCGAGGTATGAGTTTTCTAGAAGGATAAAGTTTTATGGAACTATAGTCAAGAATTGAAACATACATAATTGGATTATACTTAGAAAATGGAATCTAACGAACCAAAGAACGTTGAAAAAAGAGTTTGGATGTGGAAGTTATGAGACTTCGAAGTCATGGCTATTTTGGTAATTAAAAAAACTTAGAATTTGGGAATTTAAATTACTAAATCTGGATTCTACTCGTTGATATGAATCCAACGACACTTAGTTTGCTGAAATTGGAGATTAGGCGAATAAATGGAAATTTTCTTACAAAAGGATATGTTTGTAATTTCACTAAGTGGGCCCCACTTGCAGGAGTTAGAATTTGATAGTCAATGGAGTTGAAAACATCATTAGTAAGGGTTACCATTTTCATTGACTAGCATCATGATGTTCAGAATAGTTGGGACATCATTATTAAACTTTAAAATAAATAAAACAAAATTAAATTAAAATAACAAAAAGGGGGGCTCATTTGATAATGGCACCCCCAAAATCCGATAGAATCTGATGAACAGAAGGAAAGAAGGAAAGAAAGAGAAGAAGAAGGAAAAGAAAGAAGAAAAGGAAGAGAAGGGAAAGAAGAAAGAGGAAGGAGAGAGAGAGAGCTCGTTGGGGAAGCTAGTCATGCTGGTGAGCACGAGAAAACAGATTGTGTCAGGGTTTTTCAATGCCGAAAAGGAGGGGTCCATTGTCAACAATGGCAGCTTAGATGGTTAATCTGGCCACCCATTTCACTCTACAAAAGGGGGCAATCAAAAGCCCTTTGATCTCATCACGATCAGGGGAGAAATGATAGTGGATTAAAGGAGAAAAGATGCTATGGGGAAAAGTTGCTAGAAATTTCTATTTGCTGGTAACTGTCACCATTTTTCTCAACAAGGAGGATTAAGGAAATCATTTTCCCATGCAAAGACCACCAGATCAAGCCCAATCTTGCCAAAATCAGAGGCATCGGATCATCTGTAAAATTGTTCAGATCCAAGTAAGGATTTCTAAGTTTTTGAGATCCTTTTGACTATTGCTTAGTTTTTTCTCTCGGATGTATGTATGACTCATTTAGATGTTGCTGAAATAGATTTTTCTAAGCTATGAAACTTGGATCTAGGGTAGAAACAAGTTAAATCTTGGATCAGGTAAAATATTTTTGAAGATAGGTAAATCCTGATTTTCAGACCTGATAGAATATAGACCTAAACTTATGCACATTGCAAAACCAAAATCCAAAAGCCCTATCTCTCTTCCCAGTTCAGTTTCTCCATCGGTGTTGAACTAGTGATCAATGTTTGCACACCTAGTTCTTGTTCCCAGTGGCCACCCTACACCAGCTCCAATTCTGTGTCCAATCTGTGTAAACCCACACAGATCTAACCCATGATCATGATCAGTCACCACCACCCAGATCTATGATTAATCTAACTGTTCATTTGGATCTAAACTTTGATTGGTCATTCCATGTTAGATCTACCTTTGATCCAGCATGATTTTAATTATGAATCTAGTGTTTCAAGGACTAAAGTGGAGAATTTGTGTTGGGGGTGCAGTATTAGAATTACACACCAATCTATGCACTCTTGCTAAGGCGTAAGCCATGCAAAACAAGCCTCTAGAAGGCATTTTTGGAAGGTGGGATTTTGGATTTGTCGAAATATCCATGGGATCAGCTGCAACTACAAATGTATTGGAAAGAATATGAATGGGAATAAGAGGGAGATTTGTCATGTTTTGATTGATGATAGTGAGGATGAGGTTGAAGAAAGTAAAGTGAAGATAAAAAAGAAAGGGAATTAGAGGAAGGAGAAATTTACTTGGACATTTGTTCATTGATGGGTTCACTAATGGTTATCACCATAAAAGCCATTGGTATTGCAGTCAAGCTTATAAAAGAGGGGATAAGGCAAGTAGCTTATCCTAAAACATGTTCTGTTCTTTTTGTTGCTCTAGTAGTTGTGTGCATTCTAACTTAATTTAATTACCTGAATAAGATTTAAGTGTGTGGTCGATCATGGAGAAGAGGGCAATTAAAACTAGTGGAATCTGATGAACATGTCACATGAGGTAGGTGGAAATTTAAGACCGCATGTCTAAATAATAAGATGCATGTTATAAACATGATCTTATTTCTAATTATAGATGTTATGAAACTAAAATTGTATGATCGATATTTGACATGCTTTAAATTGAAATGATGAAAATAAAGTTAATTAAAAGAATTGCATGTTATAATTGATGCTTATGACTTGTACATCACGTATGCGAATTGTGAAATTATGTTTATGGTACATGGGTACCATGTCAGTATTGGTGGTGTATGAGTCTAGGTTTATAGGATACATCCTTGGTGGATTATCACCAAATGAGTGAGGATGTTATTCTTGTAATGAAATATATGAATAGGCAAATTGCCTGCTATTATGATTATTTTACATCTAAGCATGGAGGCTTGAGAGTTTTGTTTTAGACAGGCATATGCATGGGGATGCTATGCTAGGAGAGTTATGAGGGTTTGGCCACCCACTCTCCAAAATTTATTATGTTATGGATACCAAGTAGTATGTATTGCTAAAAGTTGGATGGGGCAATTATGGGAAGGCCGCCATTGAGACAACCATGGTCATCCCATACGGACATGGATATTGTGATTTCCACCAAAGATGGTATAGGTAAATTATTGAGTAGTTATCTGGGCGCTATATGGATTCTAATTGCATGTATAGTAGTCCTTATGTTTGATGTACTATGGTGCTTATATGATGGCATTATGAGATGCCTTATATGACGTGGCATGATGATATACCTTATATTGTTTTCCCAGTGATGGTTGGAGGATTGTGGACCCTGTATAGTGAGGGGCATGAGGATTATATTGATATACCAGCAGGGGTTGGATGATTATGAACCCCACGTGATGTGGGGTATGATTCTGAAACCCAGTATAGTTTGGGAATGTAGATTAGGAGACTTATTGATTAAATTCCTAATTTTGTATGTCTTTTAACAATTTTTATAAATGTGGACGTATGCTATATATATATATATATGATTGAGATCGTAGTTTCATATAAGTTTTCATATGCGTATAGGCATGGTAGAACTATTATGCAGAGTATGGTTCATGGAATTGGATTATCTTAATTAAATGATATATGATAATTGTAAATATTTGATTTATCAATGGATTAATGTTATTTATGAAATATTCTAATATTTAATTATCAATTGATTATTAAATTATAAAACATGTTGATACTTGCTTTAACAATGGATTGATGAATTATGACACATATTGTAAATTCAAGTCAATATAATTGTTATGAAATTGAATATTCTGATTAATGCAAATTAATTAATTCATATTTAAATTTGACATGCTTCTTAAACTCCCCTAGCAAGCATAGCTTGCTAAGATATTGTAAATATTTTATGTTTACAATATCTCAGATACCAATAGACAGAAGAAGATGTACATGAGAAGAGAAATCCAGTAGCCATACATCTGTGATCAGGTATATACTTTATTTAATGATTTTGTATTAAATACTTAGTAATTTGAATTGTGATATTGGACATTTAATATGATGTTTATAGGGTATGTGTATGTGAACCACTAGATGGGTCCTATTTTTAAGAAATGCATGCCTATCTTTTAGGAAACTACATATATCTATATATATAATGTGAGCTTAAAGGTGACATCTGGGTTTTTGGGAAAATGAATTTCAAAGAAAAATCTTTCGCACTTTTTGTATTTTAAAATTTAGAGCTGCTCCATCTTTTGAAAATAAATGAAAAAATTTTTCATGATAAACCCAAGGTGTCACAATTTGGGTCATCTTTTGATGAATGCCTGCAACACTTAAAGTATGTTCTTGCAAGGTGTCAGGAGAAGAATCTTCTTTCAAAATGGGAAAAGTGACATTTTATGTGCAAAGTACGATTATGCTAGGTCATGTTGTATCACACAATGGATATAAATTGATAAGGCTAAAGTGGATTTAATAGCCAACCTTCCTCTACTAAGGATGAAGAAGGAAATCCCCTCCTTTTTAGGTTTTTACAAAAGATTCATCAAAGATTTTAGCAAAATTACCAAGCCCTTTTGTAATTTACTAATAGATGAGGCCATTTTTTACTTTGATGAGGACTGTAAGAAAGCATTTGAGTGACTCAAGGCTGAGTTGACCTCTGCACCCATTGTTTGACCACCTTATTGGAACACACCTTTTGAGATTATGTGTGATGCATTGGATTATGCCATTGAAGCTGCTTAGGGGTAGCGCATTGTTAAACTTCCTAATGTGACATACTACACTAGTAAAACACTAAATGATGTGCAACTCAATTATTCAACCACTGGAAAAGAATTTTTAGCTATAGTGTTTGCCAAAGATAAGTTTAGATCTTACTTGTTAGAGTCTAAAGTTATAGTGTACTTAGCTCACATGGCTTTCAAGTACCTCCTTTCTAAAAAGGATGCAAAACCTAGGTTTAACTATTGGATACTCCTACTACAAGAGTTTGACTTAGAAATTTGGGACAAGAAAAGTTGAAAAAATGTTGTAGTAGATCACTTATCCAGATTAGTGGTAGAGCACACTAGTGATAATGTCCCTATAACTAAATCCTTTTTGGATGAACAATTGCTACACATTTTTCTTTTACCTTAGTATAGTGATATTGTAAATTATCTTGTTACAAGACAAATGCCTAATCATTGGACCAAACAAGATAAAAAAAACATTTTTGACTAAGGTTAGATATTTTAACAGGAGATTTTTAACTGAGGCTAGATATTTTACCTAGGATGACACATACTTGTTCAAGTACTATCCCGATTAGGTGACTAGGAGATGCGTAGCAAATAGTGAACACAACCAAATCATCTTCTTCTGTCATGATCATGCATGTGAGGGCTACTTTAGCTCTAGAAAGACCACTACGAAAATTTTACAGAGTGGTTTTTAATGGCCTGCCATATTTAAGGATGCACAGGCTTACTACACAACATGTATAAGGTGTCAAAGATTAGGAAGCCTAGGAAGGAGACATATGATACCCTTAAACCCAATCCTTATGGTAGAACAATTTGATGTTTGGGGCATAAATTTCATGGGACCCTTTCCTAATTCTTTTGGAAATCTTAACAACCTAGTCGGAGTGGACTATGTGTCCAAGTGGGTGGAGGCTATACCCTTCAAAACCAATGACCACAAGGTTGTGGTAAATTTTTTAAAAGAAAATATCTTTCCATGGTTTAGTACTCTAAGATCCATGATAAGTGATGAGGGAAACACTTTCGTAATAAAGTGTTTAAGAATTTATTGAAAAGTATGGTGTCAACCATAAGATAGCTACCCTACACCACCCTCAAACCAGTGGCCAAGCAGAGGTATCCAATAGGGAGATCAAGTGAATTCTAAAGAAGACAGTCATTCTAAGTAGGAAAGACTAGTCTATGAGACTTAACGAAGCTTTGTGGGCATACCATATAGCCTATAAAACCCCCATAGGAATGTCACCCTATCACTTGGTCTATGGAAAGGAATGTCACTTACCAATAGTGCTAGAACACAAGGCATATTGGGCTATCAAACAACTCAATTTTGACTTAGATTCTATTGGGACCAACTATAAACTCTAGCTCAATAAGTTGAAAGAATTGAGGAAAGATGCATATGATTCTAGCCGACTATACCAAGACCAAGTGAAGGTTACCCATGATAGTAAAATCTTAAGAAAATCCATTTCACCTGGACAAAAGGTCTTATTGTATGAATCTAGATTGCATCTATTCCTAGGAAAACTCAGATCTAGATAGACCTGACCTTACAATGTACACATAGTCTATCCTTATGGGGCCATCGTGATTGAGAAGGGTGGAGAAACCCAAAAAGTAAATGGTAAGAGGTTAAAACCTTTCCTGGAACTACCTAACCTTGAAATTTAAGAGACTTTTACAGGCACCTCATTAGCATGATCAACCTTAGATTTATCAGAGAAACTTGCAAATTACTATCTCTGCACTCATCACTATGTCTGGTTGAAGACGTTAAACTTAGCGCTCACTAGGAGGCAACCTAGATGTTTTTCTTAAAATCTCCATCTTTTACATCTTCCATATAGAATCCTATGTTTTTCTAACATTGAGGATAATGTTTCATTCAGGTTGGGGGTGTAGATGCACATAGAGATTTTGAATTTTCTTGAGCTTTTCAGAAAAAAAAAAAAAGAACAAAATTTTTGGTAGGGTTCCCATACTATGATGAGAACTAGATGTTTAGAACTTAGTAATTCTACTATTTTTACCTCTTAATAGGAGTGTATATCGATAGTTTTGCGTATTATTCATAGACCAAAGCATTTTATGAAGGTTAATTCTCAGAAAATATTTATACACGACACATAGTCAAGACTAATAGAGACATATGACTTAGAGACCCTAAGGAAAATCAGTGGAGACCTATAACCTAATGAGTTTAGACACTATCTTCTTTTTAGAGAGTTATAAGTAATTCTATAGTTTCTTCAACGTGCATATTTTTAGTGTGATCCTGTTATCCTTGTTTTGGTTGGCTATCAAGAATAAATAAGAGTAATATCTTTCTTTTTAGAAAGTTTATTGAATATGATAGGCGTTAGAAAACTTAGGAAATAATATAGGCCATCCTTGTTCAGCATAGAGACATAAAACCTACACAATATATTATACCCCTAGTCAGCCCTTTGAGCTTACTATTATTAAGCCTTTTCTTCCTTAACCCCAATTACCTTATCCCAAAATAAGCAAAAAAAAACCATTACCCATTTTCAAAATGAGTAGAGTTAATGGAAAAAAGTTCAAAAAGGACAAAAAGTCAAAGAAATGAAAAGTACAAGAAGCCTTTCTGTGACGACCCAGGTTTTCCCATGCATTTTTAAATGCAAGATCTAATTCCTAAGGTAGGATGCTTCCCTATTTGAAAACCATTTTATGAAAACAATGCAATGCAGCGGAAAATCTTTTGTTTTAAACTCATTTTGAAAACCCCGAGTGTCATTTGCTTTCACAATAACCAAAGTAGTTTTTGAAAATTTCAGAAATCATAAATGTCTTCTTAGGTCTATCCAGTCACAGCTCACAGCCCAACTATAAATAAATACAAATACATGTCCAAAGGGTAGAGTGTTTACTTACATGTATAATTGTCTCCTTTTGATTTTTCTTGCTCGTAGCACAAACATTTCCTGAGGCGTCTTCTACTCGTGAATGGAGCTATCCTGAAAAATGTTAAGGATTGGATGAGTATATACTATACTCAGTAGGAGTCTATCACTACTAGTTTTACAATGCATGTTATGTTTAAAATCATATCCTCTTTAAAACATGTGCATGTTTGAACACTCATGTTCAATATCGATATTAAAAACCATTGTCGAATTGGAATACTGATGACTTAAAGAATCGCATAATCCAAGTCAAAAGTATCATATATATATCATAAACATAATGATATGCATAAGATGCTCAATTGAATCCAACTCATGGATATATGGTATGGTCGACCAACCTCATGTCATGCCATATGCAATGCAAGTAAATCCTCAAAACATAGGGCCCACTATGCCCACGACCTCCTCGCCGTGTGGTCGCCGGGTACTTGGGGACACTCGGTCATAGCCTCCACGGGGCATATGACACATCAATCCAGTGCCGTGACACTGGTGGTAGCCCCTTGTACCACATGCAGTCGATGTAGGGACATGCCTTTTTTGGCGTGGTACCCTTTCCACCTAATAGTGGTAGAGGCTGGGAGGCCACCCTAGGCCACTCGGCATAATGCCCACGAGCTTACTAGCCCAAATCATGTATGATCAAACAAGCAAAAACCTCCTTTTCAAAACGTGTCCTCTTTGTATCCCTCACAACTGCCTACCCAGTGTCTTTTGGTAATCCTCAAGGACATGCAATTTTTCAAAACTCAATAACCACAAATCATGCAATTTATGCAATCGTAAAACATATCTATGCATAATGTATTTATCATATGCATGCTAAATTCATTTATTAAGTTATGTTAAACAAGTCATATAACTTATACTTAAAACATGCATTCTCAAAACAATCATGGGCTCTTTTTAAAAGTCTAGTAGCGATAGAGAACCTACCTCGAAGTCTCCTGTAGTCGCGTCCTTCATCACTCAACCCGACCCTGGGTCTCATTTATAAACTCTTGGATATGAATGGATAACAAGGAGTCCTTATCAATTTCGATCTTATTTAGAAATTACATCGCTAGATTTGCCTTTTAGGGTCCATGGGTCCTTGCCTAATACAGTGTCAGGCTAGATCCTATGATATGGATCTACTATTCAATGGTTAAACTCTGTAAATTGTCTTCTACTCCTAACTTTATAATCTCATTAGATCTGTGTGTCCCAATTCCCAGGACGCTCGTGCATCCCATTCGAACTGAGATAGCCTCACGTGTGTGCATGCCCAACGGCCGTGCTAGGGACCGCATTCGCACGCGCACATGCATGCCCAAGCGAAGCGCTATGATGCGCGTCCTGGATGGCATTGCACAGATGCATCTTTGGTGCAGGCACGGTGCACCTCAGCTCCCCGGTGCTCGTGAGTGCCGATCGAGCCAGGACCCATGCGCCACACCTGGAACCCGTCCCAGGGACCCTATTCCAAGCGCACGTGAAGCATGGAGTCCCTGGGATGCCTTGTTCGCACAGAGCCGGCTGGAACCAGCTTTCCTCGTCGTGTTTTCCGGCCGGGAAATGCTAGATCCAGCACGGATCCAGCCTGGAAGAAACGAAAACAGAGATAAATGGGGAGAAAACCTACCTGGGCAGCCCCAACGCCGTGCCCTCTTCCAGTGTGCGGCTCCCTGTTTTCCATTTGAAAGCCCCACGTCGCCGGAACCCACGAAGAAGGGGGAAAACCCCAACTTCCGTTGCGGTAAGAGGAAGAAGAAGATGGGGTGAAGAGATGGGAGTGGCCGGCCTATAGGGATGACCCAGGCCTAGCCAGAATGTGTAGGGAAAACCGTTGTGGGGGTTGTCCGATTTTTTTGCTAAAAACCCCAGCCTCAAATAGCTAGAAAAATCATGTTTCGAAGAGAGGGGAATAAGGGCATTTTATAGCCTTGCTATGGCGGTGGCAGAAACCTCTAGAAACTAGGGTTTCTGGAGAAATCTAGAGGAAGAAGAAGACGGGTTGCCGTTATCAAAACGGCCCCCTGCGTTTTCTGTCTTTTTCGTTTTTAATTTAAATTACAAAAATGCCACTAATTGTTAAACGGCCTTAACTTCTTCATACGAACTCCGTTTTTGGCGTTCTTTAAGGCGTTGGATTCCATTTTTCAAGTAGAATCTAATGGTACCAAGTTTTCTTAAAAATTTCTTTTTTTTATTATTTTAAATAAAGTAAAACATTTAACACGGTACATTTCTTATAGAATGTCCAGTTCATTTTTGTTAAATAGATGCAAAATTAGCGTAAATTGCGCGGGCATTACACTTTCTTTCAAAGAAGTCTAAATAAAAAAAATAAAGAAAAGTGAAAAGAAAGAAATATCAAAAAAGATAAGAAAAATTGAAAGACATGAATACCAAGGAAATTCACTTTAGTATAGCCAAGGATCAATTGTCCAACAATCGTAAAGAAGACGTCTACTCAATTTTGAACCTTCACAATCTTTATACCCTTGTTTTCTAAACTAATCCCTAGTTTATTGGATCTAGTAACATAATTTGAGAAATATGTTCAAGCCCTTATTTAAGACTACACCTACAAGGATTTGAGGTCAAAACATATTTTGTAATAGAATTTGAGCATATCCAATTATAAGTCAGGACTTATGTGGATGCACACACATGCGCTCTGAAGAATAAGTAGAACAAAATGTCTTTAGTATGTTTATGATTTGTAAAATTATCGCTCCTCTCCATTAAGTTGTGAAAATTTAATAAAGTGCCAATGAAAGAAGATTCTCTAAGATAAAATAAGAAACCGAACCTTAGAAAATTTTGTGGATATATTCATTGCAAACCTCACAAGACTTAACTCATCTACTAGGGGTTCAAGAGCTTGTTGCAGATGCTAAATGCAATCATGAGTATCTATGAAAGTAGCACTCTGTACCAATTATTAAAAAATGATTTTTCACATATTTTTCTTGGAATTAGAAAAATACTAGTTTGGGGATGTGATAAATGTTTAATTTTTCATAACAACCATCTAATTAATTACTCATGTGTTATAACTTATAAAAGTAAATTGTGGGTTTTGACCAAAATTTCTAACATAAGCAATTTTGACCTAATGACTAAAAATTTTGATATTTTGTAGGTGTAGAAGCTAATCCGAGGTAAGTATGTGATTAATCATATTTTTTTAAGAATTAATGAGAGTTTTTAACCTTTTGTAGGAAGTAAGATGGTGATCCAACAGCCAAGATAGATCGAGATGACATTGAAGATCAAGATTACAACAAGCCTAAGAGTCATCAGTCCAAGATGAAATCAAAGGTCATGATCATCATTAGGGAAAGAAAGAAGTTAATTGGAAGAGCTAAAGATGGCTAAAATGGGCCCATGGAGCAAGCCATGCATTTTCACCACTTTGCATTGGAGCCATTTAAGCTACCTTAGTCATTTAGGCATGACAAAAGGTGACAAGCTAAGGAATTCAAGCCAAGCCATTAAAGCCAAGGGTGTGAGCTATGAATCCAATCCAAATTAGTTTTCAAAGTGAGTCATTCAAGTCACCTTAACCATTTATCCATGAAAGAAGGTGACAAGCTAAGGAATTCATGCTAATCCATTCGAACCATTAAAGCCAAGGCTGTGAGCCATGAAGCCAAGCCTAATGAGTCGTCAAATGAGCCACATGAGCTAATTGCCACATAGATTCATACAATTGGAGGAGAATTCAAGAAATGACCTACTTTTTAAATTTGGATTTTCAAGTTTTAATTAGAAGGTTTGAGACAATTATGTTCAAAAAAAAAAAAAAAAAAGATGATTATGCATTGCCGAACCCATCAAGAGAGAAACATTACTTTCTGACTCCCCTTCCCACTATTTTTCCTAGGGTTGCATGTTAAAATAGGAAGGCACCTAATTGTGAAAATGATGTCCCCCACTTTCCTATTTGGCGATTAAGGGTTTCCTAAATAGAAAACCCTACATTTACTTCAATCGAAACAACTATAAAACCCTAAATCTTTACACATATTTCCTAAACCCCATTTCTTACTACTTCTATGACTTTTTATGAACAAAACATCAAAAAATTATAATGTAAAGAGTTCCACTTTCCTTCTAGGAAAAAGATAGCTACCCCCTTTTCATAATTAGAAACTAGCCAGCCCATGCTTTTTATCTCTCTCTTATGTAATGTTTATGACATCAAATTGCTAATTCATCTTCCACCAAACCTTCCTCATTCATTATTCTAACCCTAGGGCCACTTTCCCCATGGTTTCTCCTCATATTAAGATAGAAACCCACTCATCTATATGTAGCCCATGTTTCATACGAATTTTTCAAGTAGATGTCAGTCACACACCTTGAAATCAAGCTTTCCTTTGGTGTAATGTGCTGCTAGACTTTAAGATTTTTTACATACTTTTATTCCTTAATTTTTCTAATTATTGTCTTCATTATTTTCTCTCCAATTCAGGTTAGTAATTTGCTTACTTTGGTTTAGTTTTCATTACTTAGTTTCCATTGTTTTGCTTTCTAGTTTTGCACCTTTGTTCCATCTAGCTTTCTCCTTTCTTATTTACCTCAAATTCATTTTTTTTTTCTTTTTCTCAATCAAGATTAAATTTAATTAATATTTAGTAGTGATATCCAAGAGAAGATCAAGCTTAAATCATTGACTTCCCAACTTGAATTTCATGTTTTCTACCCTCCTTTTTCCTTAGTTTTGGGCAATCTTTCCTTAGTTCACCCATTAGCATTATTTTCTCTTGAATCTCTTTCTGGATTTTCTTTCCATTCATTATACTTTAGTTTATAAGATTTATATTGCACTTTTTTTGTAGTTTAGATTAGGTTTTATGCATAGGAATTGGATGCAATTTCAAGCTTTTGAACATGTACTATGTGTCTAATTTTTTGTGGAATTTTTAGATGATTCAATAAATTTTTATTGGAAATTCTTATTATGGAATGTTTATTTCATCAACGTGAATGATATTTGGTTTGTTTTCTAGCATAAAATTTATGGTTTCAATAGCTTTCTAATGCAAGAATTATTGACTCTTGTTAAGTACCAAAATTTTAAAATTGGTTTTTCCATAACTTTATGCTTTAATTCTAGCTATCAAAACAGCCCTTTTTCCTAAATCGTTATGTACCCATTTAGATTTTCATGTTTCTTATTATATCCCATAGTTATTTGGCATAGCAATTCATTGTAGGTGTGTTAAATTTCACCATGTTTAGAGCTCCAGAATCATATGCATAGTCCAAAAACCATGCACTTAGTTCTAAATCCCATTCCTTTTCAATTTTTGCTTTGCTTAGTTGCTTAATTTAGTTTTAGTAGTAAATAATTCATTATTCACATTTTCTTTTAGGTTCAAAAAGTTTCCTTTTTGAATTTTAGGAAGTTCCATCTTTAAGAAGTTCTAGGATTTAGAAAGTGTTAAATTTAGAAAGTCCTTTTAGTTGTAGTTTCCATTCACATGCTTGTTTCTAATTTTTTGTTAAAATTAGTTAGATCTCATTTGGTTACTTGTTTTTGCATGTTAGTTTAGTGTTAGAAATTTTTATAATTTGGTTTTAGAAAGTTCTATTTTTTAGAAAGTTTCTAATTATATTTTCTAAAAGTGTTAATTTAGGAAAGTTTCTATTTTAGTAGTTTCCTTAGTCTATGTTTCCTAGATTAATTCATGCTTGTTTTGTATTTGTTTCCTTTATTTAAATGCATGTTAGTTAGGTAAGTTTCCATTCTAATTGCTTAACTTTATTTTTTATAAAGGTTCTTTTAATTCTAGTTTCTAAGTCCATGGATGTTTCAATTTCATGTTACTTTAAATTCTAATTTAATCACATCTTTATCTCTTTGGACGAAGTTAATGAATATGAATAAAATCCAATCCATTGAAAATCTATGAGATTCCTCGTGGGATCAAACTCACTTGCATAAAAAAACTACATTGATTCATGTGCTTGCGAGTTAACTTTAAAAATCACAATAGTATTCTCTATTCCATAGTAAGAAGCATGGTGACTATCACGATTGTTAATTGGAGACATGTGCCACCAACAATAAAAGGTTCAGTATGGGATATGGTGAAGGTATCTAAAAATATTATGTATTATGTAACTTATAACATACATTATCTTCTTATTTTCAAATATAGTAATGTGCTTTGTACTTTGTAAATTTCCTTGAGGTACTTGAGTAGAAGAATATGCATTTTTTGTAAGGAGCTAGTGAGCAATAGGGAAAATAGAAGAACTACCTTGTTCACAGTCACATAGCTCCATATATCTATAATCCATCAAGGATGTACACAATGCTTACCATTTACTCCAATGTCACTAACTAAAACATGTTGAACGAATTTGTAAAGGTGATGTATGTGCTAAAACAATGTTTCATTTAATTAGTTATAAACTATATTTGATAATTGCACTTGATTAAGTACATATAAATGTGCAAGCAGAGAGTGCAAGAAGGAGAAAGGTACATGAATTTAATATGCAGAACCTCCTCTCTAAGTCGGGCTTTCCATTTAGAAGAACGAGAAGCAAGTATCATGACAGTTTATTCCTTTTAAATTATATTTTAGTCATATACATTTCATTACCTAACATAGTTTCTTTCTTGATAGAAAAAGAAAGCTAGGACTATGGATCTCATTAACTGCACCCTCCTTTAGAAGATGGTGCATTTGCTTAGCCGTAATGGCTAAACCTTCACAGGCAAAGCTACTGTAAAAGTTGCTTCCCACATTGTAAGTGGTTTTACATGTTTAGCCTTGACTACCTTCAATTTTATACAATTAATTAATTAAATTGATCATGTCCTTCTAATTAAATTTTGCACAGCGTACTTACCTAAGAAAGCAAAAGTACAGGAACACTAAGTAACACCACTACCAATGATGACATCCTGCATAGGGCTATGGGTAAGAAGGACCACCTTGGCCAAGTAAAGGGCATAGGCACTATATTATTCCTCCCAAATTGTTTGGTTAGGAAATTCCTACAATTGAAGATGAGGAGGTCTACAAGAAGATGTGTGATGAGATAAAAATGGATGGACTTAGGAAGTTTCATGAAGGAGGTTTGAAAATAGTTTCACATTTCCTTAAATCTCATTCTCCTACAGCCCTTAATTCTCCTATCGGAGAATCTCATGAAGGACAGCCTGTGCCCTTTGAAAAACAAACTTTAGCCAAGAACTTTTTCATTGCCTTTTTGTAATTCTGCCATATCAACCTCTCTATTGTATGATGTATTTCTGATTTGTAGGTAGGTTAATGCATATTAGCCTTGGATGCCTGTCAAAACTTTTTCACAGTTGGTTCATGCTATGAGCTTGAATCAACCATTCTGCACAAAATTAGTATGCCTCCACATACTAAGCATGTGTTAGGAGGCAGGGCTTAATGATTCACTACAATAGTGGGTAAGTTTTATTTTTTTTGTTTTCTTCCCAACTTATTCTATACATAAGGATTGTAAACATTAATTGTAGTTCATATGATTGTGTATATAGAGCTCATTAGATGATGCTTGGTTTGAATGTGCATGGTGGGCATGCTTTCTTCTTTTATTCTTATGGATCATACACCAATCTTGCCCTCATAGAAATCATAAATAAGTACGCTTTTAGTCTTTTCATGTATTATGTATATAACTAATTTTTTTATCCATATCTCTGCATTTGAAATATAAATTTGTTGTGCAGGTTAACATGGGCTAATGTAATCGAGACTATGAAACCACTGAAACTCACTTGAAAGAATGTCAAAGTATAGAAAATAGTTAATTAATCTATTTTATAAGTAAACTTACAATATTACAAATACTATTTCTTGATCATTTCTATTTTTCTTGTTACACAGTGTCCTATATAATAACTTGATTGGGAGTGCTAGTACTATGTGCTAAGATACATGAGAATCCTAGTACTCGATGGTGTTGCTATCTCCTAATTGAAAAAGTAAGACACTTTTTACTAGTCACATTCTTACTTTTTTCACAAATTTGGATGAATTATGGCTCAAAAGAATACGTCAACTAAATTAAATAATTGTATTACAGCCTCTTATGCTTTTTGAGTGGCCAAACAAGAAGAGTTACTCCAAAGTAAACCATAACGAAATACAAACCAAATAGATAGAGTATGTATTGAGTTCTATTAGATCAATTGGATTAACTAGATCAATGTAAATTACCTTATCCAGTAATAAAATATTCTTTTCATTGATATGAATGTGTTCTTCTATCTAGTTTTCATTATTTCCATTGAATTATGTGTGTGTGTGTGTGTGTGTGTGTGTGTGTGTGTGTGTGTGTGTGTGTGTGTGTGTGTGTGAATGATAGGAACTTGGAGTGTGGAAGCTAATGGGCATGTGTGTATGGACTTGTACTTGTAAATAAAGTGAATGTGCAAGTTATAGTGAACATGTTGTGGATTCTTTTATCAAGTCTTTTCTAAATAGATGTGGATAGATGATGAATTTGGATGTTTTATACTTAATGTGGAAGTAAATGTATGTTTGTTTTTCATAAGTTTAAAGGCTGTAAGAACAATGTGGTAGGTAGCACATTGAATGTATACTCAATAGGTGATCTGATGCTACTATTTTGAAAACACAGCGTTCAATATACATGGTTTCGAAGTGGCTTTCCATGTGAAACATCATGCAATTTCTCTTTGTATAAACATACATTTTTATGCATAAATCATAAGCTTGTTTGCACATTTTCAATCCTAGGATCTTTTTATCCAAATCTAATATTCAACGATATCAATATGACTAAAATTATAAAGTAGAAAATCAATAGATCCAAGTACTAAGATTTTGGCAATCACATCAAACCAACGAGTAAAATATAATAATCATGAAACTCTTAAAATAGTCATCATTCAAAGTAAATGATAGTACCCCTATAGATATCATGCACATGGATCTCTCAGTGAACACATCACGCCAATTGGTCACGAGTACTCGTATATGACCATCTCACTGCTATATGCATATCGATAACACTGAAATCATAAGGCCAACTATGCTCACGACCAAAACACATCTGGAATTGTGTGTCTCTAGTACCTAGAGACTAGTCTACCATAGCTGTGACGACCCAGGTTTTTGTAACATGATTCGTAAAGTATTTTGAAAGGTAGGGCCCTTAAGAGTGTAAAAAATTTTTGCAAAACAAAACAGTAGAAATTCTTTTCTTTAGAACTTGTTTTGAAAACCCAAGTCACCACTTCATACATAACATAAGTACAATTTGTCTACAAAATAAAATTCTATTGAAGGAATATACTTTTATTAAACTCCAGGATCCATACAGTGGTTCACAGTACAGCCAAATCTATTACAGTACTTGTCCAAATTACATAATCCAAAACTCAAGCTCACCATACAATAAAACTCTCAACAAAGAAAAATACATGTCTTCAAGGGTATACCTTGAAGATTATTCTCTTCAAGTCTTCTATCATCTTCAGCTCCTAACTCTCCTTCCTTGTATCTAAGATATTGCAACATTTACAATATCTCAGTAAGCAATGCTTGGTAGGGGATTCAAGAAGCATAATAATTGACAATGTAATTCCAATACTTCATAATCCCATTATCCCTCAACATATTCATGTCTCTAATCTTTACTTTGTAATTTATGTATATCTATATACATACATACATACTCTTCATGAGTAAACTAGTTAAATTTATGAAAGTACTCAAATATCATTCCAAACTAAGCTGATCAATTATCTCCATTATGAGAATTTAGTATTACAGCTAATCTTATACTGGGAATTTTCCTTCTTGGGAAATATTGGTAATATACAATTACCTAGCATTTCATTATACTACAACATAAGGCATTTCATTATGCCTATTCTCATATGCATCATAGTGCAAAATAATCAGAAAGGTTCCTATGCTGCAGTCTGATCCGTACTAGCGTGATCGAATAACTGCCCTGTTCACCACTGATACCGCGGTGGAAAATATTATGTCACTGCCCGTATGGGGGGGCAAGACTTTCATAGTGGTGGCCTTCCCATAATTGCCAGCACCCGACTTTTAGCCCCTCTTTGGGCAAGGTATCATCATATCATCAAATTTCAAGGAGCGGGTGGCCAAACCCTTATAACTCCTCTAGCAATAGGATTCCCTTAGGCTTATGCCTATTAAAACAAACTCACAAGCCTCTAAGCTTGTATGTAAAATAGATTTCATATATATCAGACCATATGTCTGTTTACTTAGGGCTGAAATATTTTCTACTTCCATATTCACTTATAGTTTAGTCCTTAACCATCTTATATGTATTTGGTTGGATCATAAGGTTTTCATGAGATTTAATACAAGTATTAACATTACTCTTGTCAACATAAGATCATGAGTACAATCATGTATATCTCATGTAAATGCATTCATCAAATCCTCCTACCTTTAAGGAGTGATCTCTTTTCCCAAATCTTCCATGATCCTGACTAATGTATATGATCTGTACATCCATACGTATTGTCAATATATAAATTATGAACAATCCTATTGATCACTAGATCTGATGTTTAGAATGATCTTTAGATCATTCATATCTAAGTATTTTTCTATCTCTAAGTCTTTATGTGTCCATCTCCTTGATCTTGATCTTTCATAGATCCATTGATTTACAATCTACACATGTTGATAAAGATCAGGGTCCTAGATCTTCTATCATCTAGTTCTTCTTTGATCTAAGTTCAGTTATTGGATCATCCCTAAGGAGAATGATCTTGGTTTTCTTCCTTGAATCATCTTTGATCCAGGGTTTGGATTATCTAATCTAATGAACTATAACAAGCATACTAATAAACATGCATACTAAGTACAATATAATATTCTATTTCTTATTGTTCTTGATCATCCAACATCTAATGGATCTTGTTTGATCATCCTTATCATACTTACTATTTTTATGAGGGTTAGGTAATTTACTAACCTTTTATGCTATTATTATTATTATTCAACCAATTAATGTGCTGGATGAAGGTAACTTATTCAAGCCTAAATTTAGACTGCTCCTCTTATTTCCAATTGGCTAAGGCTTACTAGCTGAATGGGTAGTGGTTACTTCAATCCTCATGTAAGGAGGCATTTATACCTCACAAACGTCAACGGAAGGTGGGGGAAGAGCGAGGCTCTATTAAATAACCCCCTTAACCACTATGTTCATCATTCACTAGAATGACCATAGCTCAACCTTTCATAAGGTTCCTATAAGCATGTTTACCCTAAATACTCTTTCTAATGGATATTAATTAAGTCCATGAATATTTATAATGTCATTCATGGGGTTTATTATTCTTCTTCTAGTTTGGGCCAAGGATTTGATAATTCTTATAGTGTCCTACTAACTATAACCCTTACTAATTAAGTCAAAAGTACTCCATTCTTATTTCTATCATAAAACTCTACATTCTCATTAGAATACATTTTTGATGTTTTATGCTCTTTATCTGATAACGAGTAGATCTACTAATAACATTTAACCATAAATGAATTATAAATTCAAAGCATAAAACTACATAATTTAACACTTAATGATAATGAGCCAAGGTACTTAAAATTACTCTAACATGATTTCCAACTAATATACCTTAATAACTCAATTTAAACTAATGTGGACTTAAGGTATAATCTCATACTATAGTATAAACTTATATGAAATTCTAGCATGGTCCAAAGTTAGAATGGCATGAAATCATACTAAAGTGCCCCTAAGATAATTAAATCTAGCACCTATTGATAACAGTGAAATCACATATCATGCTAAAGTCTAAATGTTATACTAGCATGCTTTATAACATAATCATATATAAAATACTATTATATAAAATGAAACTAATTACATTAACATTTTTAGAATCCTTTACTTATGATCCAACCATTAGATCTTAGATCTTTTCCTTTGATTAAGGATATTAGTTATATTTAGGGGATTTTCTTTATTAAGGTCCAAAGATCATATTGATCCATTTTTTTCATAATCCATCCATGATTTCTTGGATTTCATTATATCAACATTCATTTTATCCATCCCAAGGATCTGATCGCACTTGATCTCATTGATCAAGTAGGTCCCTTTGTATTTTTAGGGTTTTTCTAACATAATGGGCAATTCCCTTAATATATCTTAGATATGTCCAAATAAACTATAGATATCACTTTATTTCAATAGTATATCATTATTAAAACATATTTTCAAGATCTGATCATCTCAAATCTTGAAGATCTAGGTAAATGGAAACTTGTTTCTTTAAAACAGAAATTTTTACTAAATATTATATTTATTTTATCATTTCATCAGAAAATAGAGGTTTTAAGCTTTCCATAGCTTCTTTCTGATCTAAATTTGGAGTTTAGATGACTCCAGAATGTGATCTGTAAGTTCACTATCCTTCCTAGGGCCTGGATTTGATCTGGGCCCAAGGAACGGACGACCCAGATTAGTCGGACGGAATGCTGCTTAGTTCGTTGGGCGCGTCTGCTGCTATGAACTGCGGAAGCACCATCACGGGGCCTCCACGGACGCTGACGGGATCAGCGGGACGCTTGTCGTCCGCATGCCCGTAATTGAGATGCTCGTCGGGCGCGTCTGTTAGTTGTTTTGACGGACACACCGTCGTACCGCTTAGGACGACGTCCCACGCGCAGCGCACGCAGAACGTTTTTGTGTTCTCCATTTCTGATGATGCGTCACGTGTGTGTCTTAGGCACTGTTAGATTCGGAGATCGAACAGTTCATTCTAGATCGTCCAATCAATCCTCTCTCAATTGAGGGCCTAAAACGTCTCTGATCATTGTGAAAATTCTACCCTAGGGGTTTTGGACCCTTCTGGATCTATTGGTGTAGTCATAATTTCCATTTGAGTACTCTGTAATCCTGAATTAAGGGTTCTGTTATTACTTTATTTTTACCATTTTTATCATCAAAATAAATTACATTAAACTAAAAATTACACAAACTAGTATTAAGCATTTATAGAAAGTATTCCCACCTACCTGATTGGAGAAAAAACCTTGGGCATATGCCCAATTTAAAAAGAATACCTTGTTGATGAAGATATGGCCTGAGATCCACCTTTCTTGCAAATTCTCATTGTTTGAACCATTGGATCTTGAAATTGCTTTGGGGGTTTTGTAGAATAGATATGGTGGGAAGTTTTGGACGGTGAAATTGATGAAATTAGATCTGGAATAGAGTGCCTAATTGATTTTAGGTCTCTTGTTCCAATCTAAAAAGAAAAAGAAATTGAGAAGAGAGATATCTCTTGGAAATTTTGGGTTTTTGGGGAGGGATCTAGGTCTAATTTTTCTTAGAGAGTGAAGAAAATTTCGTAGGGTTTTATGAGCATTTTTGGAGGGTTTTTGGGGTTGTATTTATAGGCATTTTGGTCTTTTTTTCATGATTATAAATTTAATTTTTTATTATTAAATGGCATGAAAGTCTCCCATGCTCCATTTTTTCTTCCCCATGCTCCATTTTTCTTCCCCAAGACTAGCTGGTGTTTGTTGGCCCATGACTTCACGTGGGATGCTCATAAGATTTGTTTTTTGTGCCTTGTGGGCCCCATGTGGGCTCCACATGGTATAAAAAGACCGTTTTGCCATTTATGTATAAAATTTTGGGTTTTATTCCCATGATCTCGGATTTGAGTGTACTTAGTGGTGTTGGATTCGTATTTCTTAGTACATTCTATATTTTGATGTCTCATATTTTGATTTTTGGTTAAAATTACTATTTTACCCTTTTGTCCAAGAAATGAAGAAACTTAAGGATTTTTCATCCGAATTCAAAATTTGTCGTGCTTACAGTCATTTTGAAGGGTTTGCTTAGTTTAATTTTAGTTTTACATATCTTATTATTTGATTATACCTTTATAAAAAGTATATTCTAAATAACCCTAATATTTTAGCCCAAAATATCTGAAACTCAAACTTTATTGATTTTCTCAATCAATTACAAAAATTGGGGTTATTACAATCTTCCCCCCTTACAATAATTTTGCCCTCGAAATTTGTAATACAATACTTACTCAAACAAACTAGGGTGCATCTTCCTCATTTCTACTTCTGTTTCCCACGTGGCTTCCTCAACAGAGTGATGTTGCCACAGGACTTTGACTAACGGAATGCTTTTGGTTCTTAACTTCTGTTCCTTGCGGTCAAGAATTCGTATTGCCTTCTCTTCGAATGTTAGGTCAGGCTTTAGCTCTTCTGGCACCCTTTGAAGTACATGAGTGTCGTCTTGGAGGTATTTCCTTAGCATAGACACATGAAAGACACTATGTATTTTTGAGAGTTGGGGTGGTAAGGCTAATTTGTAGGCCACTGGACCAACTCTTTCTAAGATTTCAAATGGACCAATGAATCTAGGACTAAGTTTTCCTTTGCTTCCAAACCTCATTACTCCTTTGACAAGTGATACCTTTAGAAATACGTGCTCCCCCACATCAAATTCCAAGTTTCTATGTCTTTTATTTGCGTAACTCTTCTGTCGACTGTGTGTTGTTAACAACCTCTTCTATATCAATCTGACCTTGTCTACACATTATTCCACTAGTTTTGACTTTATCGGCTTTCTTTCTCCAACTTCACTCCAACAGGTTGGTGATCGACATGGCCATCCATACAATGCTTCATATGGTGCTATACCAATACTTGCCTGAAAACTGTTGTTATATGCAAATTCTACTAAAGGAAGATGTTCATCCCAACTCCCTTTCCAATCTAATGCACATGCTCTCAGCATATCTTCTAAGGTTTGAATAGTCCTTTTCTGATTGACCATCTGTTTGAGGATGAAATGTTGTACTGAGTTTAAGCTTGTTATACACTCTTCCAACATCGCAAAGTAAATCTTCCATCCCTATCCGAGATAATGGATAGTAGAATCCCATGAAGTCTTACTATTTCTTTAATGTATAACTTAGCCAAAGTGTCAACTGATTGGTTTTGTCTAATTGGAAGGAAATGTGCTGACTTTGTTAGCCTATCCACAACCACCCAAATCATGTCATGGCCTGCCCGGGTCCTTGGCAATCCCACTACAAAATCCATAGTGATATTGTTCCATTTCCATTCTGGAAGTTCCAATGTTTGTAACATTCCAGCTGGTCTTTGGTGTTCAGCTTTTACTTGTTGACAATTTAGACATTTAGCCACAAATTCTCCTATTTCTCTCTTCATGCCTTCCCACCAAAAGTTTCTTTTTAAATCTTGATACATCTTTGTACCTCCAGGGTGTATAGAAAACTTTGAATGATGGGCTTCTTGTATCAATTCCTTTCTCAGACATGTATTTGAAGGAACCACCAATCTCTCCTGAAAATGTATGCCCCCATCTGTACCCTTAACAAATCCTTTCTTTTCACACAATTCTTGAGTTGTTGTATCTTCTTCTTGGGCTTTAAGGACTCTTTCTACAAAAGCTAATTTAATTGTGATATTTGTGAGTAGAGCTCTTGGTTGTCTACTTAATGCATCAGGTACTACATTTGCCTTTCCAGGATGGTATTGGATGGCAAAATCATAGTCTTTGATATGCTCTATCCATCTTCTTTGTCTCATATTCAAATCAGCCTGAGTGAAGATGTATTTAAGACTCTTATGATCTGTAAATACATTGAATTTTTCTCCATACAAATAATGTCTCAAAATTTCAATGCAAAAACTATAGCTACTAATTCTAGATCATGTACTGGGTAATTTATTTCGTGTTTCTTCAATTGTCTAGATGCATAAGCAATGACCTTCCCATTTTGCATTAACACACTTCCTAACCCTTTGCCTGAAGCATCACAGTATATTTCATATCCCCCACTCCCAGCTGGCAAAGTCAATACTGGTGTTGTAGTTAACCTCTTCTTTAGCTCTTGAAAACTATTTTCACATTCTTCTGACCAAGTGAATTGTACCCCCTTTCTTGTCAAGGAAGTCATAGGAAGAGCTAGACGAGAGAACCCTTGAATGAATCTATGGTAGTATCCTGCTAGTCCAAGAAAATTACGTATTTCTATTACTGTTTTAGGTTTCTCCCAATTCATTACTACTTCAATCTTGGTGGGGTCCACTTCTACTCCATTCTTGGAAATTACATGACCTAAAAAATTGACCTTCTCTAACCAGAATTCACACTTACTAAATTTACCAAATAGTTTATGTGTTCTGAGGGTATTTAGTACAATTAATAAGTGTTCTTGATGTTCGTTGATACTGGTAGAGTAAATTAGTATATCGTCGATAAACAAATCACAAATTTATCCAAAAATTCTTTGAAGATCCTATTCATCAAATCCATAAACACTGCTGGTGCATTGGTCAGCCTAAAAGACATGACTAGAAACTCGTAATGCCCATATCGAGTTCTGAATGCTGACTTGGGTATGTCTTCATCCTTAATATGCAATTGATGATATCCTAATCTAAGGTCAATTTTAGAAAAGACCTTAGCAGATTGGAGTTGATCAAAGAGATCATCAATGCGAGGTAAGGGATACCTATTTTTCACTGTGAGACTATTCAACAATCTATAATCAATGCATAATCTCATTGACCCATCCTTCTTCTTCACAAATATTACTAGTGCTCCCCATGGTGAACTACTTGGTCTAACAAACCCTTTTTCTAACAATTCTTTCAATTGTCCTTTTAACTCTTTCAACTTTGCTGGGGCCATCCTATAAGGTGCTTTAGAAATTGGAGTTGTACTAGGATTTACTTCAATGGTAAACTCAATTTCTTGGTGTAGGGGTAACCTTGGTAGTTCTTTAGGAAAAACATCTTGGAATTCCTTGACCACTTCAATTTCTGTTATCCTGGGTTGTTCAATATCTAAGGAAACCACTGTTGCTAGAAATGCCTGACACCCATTGGACATATGTTTGACTGCCTTCATAGCTGAGATGATGGATTTGTCTAAGTCATTGTGTTTTCCATATAGTACTAATACTTTCTCCCCTGGTATACTAAATGTGAGTTTCTTCTTGTGACAGTCCATAATTACCTAGTATTTTGCTAACCAGTCCATACCTAGTATGATGTCAAAATCCTCCATGTTCAATAAAATGAGGTCTATGTCCATTCTTTTGCCCAATCTTCTAGAGGTACATTATGCAAGTATTCTTGTAGTTTAACTATTTTTCCAACTGGAGTTGTTACATCTAGATCAAATCCCAAGTTTTTCACTGATAGTTGTATACTAGATGCAAATTCACAAGATATAAAGGAATGCATAGATCCAGAATCAAACAGTACTTTGTCATAGTTGTTTGCTACAAGTAGTGTACCTTCAATTACTGCATTGGATGGTCCAGCTTAGTCGTCAGTGATGGCGAAGACCCTTCCTTGGTGTCGAGGAGCAATTTCTAGTTTTGCCTCCCTGACTGCCAATGGTTTGGTACAGTGGGCGACGACATGTCCATACTGCCCACAATTGTGGCACTTGATTGGAAATTGTTGTGGTTGTTGTTGTATAGGTCGTGGGTAGATATTACCTTGGTGAAATTTGCTACATCTTGGACATGGCTGTCTATTTGGCCTTGGTGCATTGTTCCTTTGATTTCTTTAAGGCTTAAAATTGTTCCAAGGTCTTTTATTCTTCTGGAAAGGCCTTGGGTTATTGTTTCCTCCTCCACTAAACTTGGTAATTTGACCCTTTTTGTACTCATCTTCAAACTTGGTGGCCATTTCCACACAGTCTGCCAAGGTAGTGGGTTTAGTACCCAGCACCTTTATTTTCAGCCCTGGGTGTAGCCCTTCAATAAATCGATCCACGGTGTGTGTTTCTGTGTCACACACATGAGTCGCGAATCTCCTTAGTTGTGTGAACTTGTTATCATAGTCCACCACCGACATATGCCCTTGCTTTAAGTCCAAAAACTCTATCAACTTCGTTTGTTGTACATGAGAAGGAAAATATTTATGGTTGAATACTTCCTTAAATTCTTCCCATGTAATATCTTTAGAATTCGAGAAGAAGGTGTTGTTAGCTGATCTCCACCAAAATGCAGCTTCTTGTTTGAATAAGTATGTGGCAAATTTCACCTTCAACTCTGAAGGAGTACGTAGTGCATTAAAAGTCTTTTCAACTTCATATATCCATTCCTCAGCCTTTTCAGCTTCACCCTTCCCGTTATACTCTGTAGTCCTCTTTTGAAATCTCTCCATCATTTTGTCAACTTTTTTGGGTGGTAATGGGGATTTTCCAACTTCTTCACTTGGTATAAGGAAAGATTGCCCTTGTCCTAGTGTGAGAGTAGCTAGTGGTGGTGTTGGTGTTGGTGTAGTATGTCTCACCTCAGGTTGAGCCTGAGCCTGCGTACATGGTATTTCTATTGGAGGTGATGAACCTTGGGGTTGTTGTAGGTGAGGAAGGAGGTTCCTTAACATCCTTGTCATCATCTCTTCCATATTACTCATGGTTACTCTCTCCATATTGTCTTCTGGAGTATTTTGAGTTGTCTACTGTGTGACTCTCTTTGGTGGCATCTACTCATAAACCAAAATTTTATCAGTCCTCTATACAACTACTTCTATCTTAATCCAGACTTGGATTATAATCTCTCCTTTGGACATATTTATACTATGCTGTGACTGGATGAATCGCTCTGATACCAACTGTGATGACCCGGGTTTTTGTAACATGATTTGTAAAGTATTTTAAAACGCAGGGCCCTTAAGAGTGTAAAATTTTTTCACCAAACAAAACAGCGAAAATTCTTTTCTTTAGAACTTGTTTTGAAAACCCAAGTCACCACTTCATACATAACATAAGTACAATTTGTGTACAAAATAAAATTCCATTGAAGGAATATACTTTTATCAAACTCCAGGATCCATCAAGTGGTTCACAACACAGCCAAATCTATTACAGTACTTGTCCAAATTACATAATCCAAAACTCAAGCTCACCATACAATAAAACTCTCAATAAAGAAAAATATATGTCTTCAAGGGTATACCTTGAAGATTATTCTCTTCAAGTCTTCTATCGTCTTCAGCTCCTAACTCTCCTTCCCTGTATCTGAGATATTGCAACATTTACAATATCTCAGCAAGCAATGCTTGGTAGGGGATTCAAGAAGCATAATAATTGATAATGTAATTCCAATACTTCATAATCCCATTATCCCTCAACATATTCATGTCGCTACTCTTTACTTTGTAATTTATGTATATCTATATACATACATACTCTTCATGAGTAAACCAGTTAAATTTATGAAAGTAGTCAAATATCATTGCCAACTAAGCTGATCAATTATCCCTATTATGAGAATTTCGTATTACAGCTAATCTTATACTCGAAATTTTCCTTCTTAGGAAATATTGGTAATATACAATTACCTAGCATTTCATTATGCTACAACATAAGGCATTTCATTATGCCTATTCTCATATGCATCATAGTGCAAAATAATCAGAAAGGTTGCTATGCTACAGTCTGATCCGTACTAGCGTGATCGAATAACTGCCCTGTTCACCACTGATACCGCGGTGGAAAATATTATGTCACTGCCCATATGGGGGGCAAGACTTTCACAGTGGTGGCCTTCCCATAATTGCCACCACCTGACTTTCAGCCCCTCTTTGGGCAAGGTATCATCATATCATCAAATTTCAAGGAGCGGGTGGCCAAACCCTCATAGCTCCTTTAGCAATAGGATTCCCCTAGGCTTATGCCTATTAAAACAAACTCACAAGCCTCTAAGCTTGTATGTAAAATAGATTTCATATATATTAGACCATATGTCTGTTTACTTAGGGCTGAAATATTTTCTACTTCCCTATTCACTTATAGTTTAGTCCTTAACCATCTTATATGTGTTTGGTTGGATCATAAGGTTTTCAAGAGATTTAATACAAGTATTAACATTACTCTTGTCAACATAAGATCTTGAGTACAATCATGTATATCTCATGTAAATGCATTCATCAAATCCTCCTACCTTTAAGGAGTGATCTCTTTTCCCAAATCTTCCATCATCTTAACTGTTGCATATGATCTGTACATCCATACGTATTGTCAATATATAAATTATGAACAATGCTATTGATCACTAGATTTGATGTTTAGAATGATCTTTAGATCATTGATATCTAAGTATTTTTCTATCTCTAAGTCTTTGTGTGTCCATTTCCTTGATCTTGATATTTCATAGATCCACTAATTTACAATCTACACATGTTGATAAAGATCAGGGTCCTAGATCTTCTATCATCTAGTTCTTCTTTAATCTAAGTTCAGTTATTGGATCATCCCTAAGGAGGTTGATCTTGGTTTTCTTCCTTGAATCATCTTTGATCCAGGGTTTGGATTATCTAATCTAATGAACTATAACAAGCATACTAATAAACATGCATACTAAGTACAATATAATATTCTATTTCTTATTGTTCTTGATCATCCAACATCTAATGGATCTTGTTTGATCATCCTTACCTTACTTACTGTTTTTATTAGGGTTAGGTAATTTACTAACCTTTTATGCTCTTATTATTATTATTTAACCAGTTAATGTGCTGGATGAAGGTAACTTATTGAAGCCTAAATCTAGACTACTCCTCTTATTTCCAAATGGCTAAGGCTCACTGGCTGAATGGGTGAACACAAAGTGTTTACTTCAATCCTCATGTAAGGAGGCGTTTAGACCTCACAAACGTCAATGGAAGGTAGGGGAAGAGCGAGGCTCTATTAGATAACCCCCTTAACCACTATGTTCATCATTCACTAGAATGACTATAGCTCAACCTTTCATAAGGTTCCTATAAGCATGTTTACCCTAAATACTCTTTCTAATGGATTTTAATTAAGTCCATAAATATTTATAATGTCATTCATGGGGTTTATTATTATTCTCCTAGTTTGGTCCAAGGATTTCATAATTCTTATATTGTCCTACTAACTATAGCCCTTACTAATTAAGTCCAAAGTATTTCATTCTTATTTGTGTCATAAAACTCTACTTTCTCATTAGAATACATTTTTGATGTTTTATGCTCTTTATCTCATAACAAGTAGATCTACTAATAACATTTAACCATAAATGAATTAAAGTCAAAGCATAAAACTACATAATTTAACACTTAATGATAATGAGACAAGGTACTTAAAATTACTCTAGCATGATTTCCAACTAATATACCTTAATAACTCAATTTAAACTAACGTGGACTTAAGGTATAATCTCATACTATAGTATAAACTTATATGAAATTCTAGCATGGTCCTAAGTTAGAATGGCATGAAATCATACTAAAGTGCCCCTAAGATAATTTAATCTAGCACCTTATGATAACAGTGAAATCACATATCATGCTAAAGTCTAAATGTTATACTAGCATGCTTTATAACATAATCATATTTAAAATGTTATTATATAAAATAAAACTAATTACATTAACATTTTTAGAAACCTTTACTTATGATCCAACCATTAGATCTTAGATCTTTTCCTTTGATTAAGGGTATTAGTTATATTTAGGGGATTTTATTTATTATGGTCCAAAGATCGTATTGATCCAATTTTTCCATAATCCATCCATGATTTCTTGGATTTCATTATATCAACATTCATTTTATCCATCCCAAGGATTTGATTGCACTTGATCTCATTGATCAAGTGGGTCCCTTTGTATTTTTAGGATTTTTCTACCATAATGGGTAGTTCCCTTAATATATCTCAGATATGTCCAAATAAACTATAGATATCACTTTATTTCAATAGTATATCATTATTAAAACATATTTTCAAGATCGGATCATCTCAGATCTTGAAGATCTAGGTAATTGAAAACTTGTTTCTTTAATACAGAAATGTTTACTGAATATTATGTTCATTTTATCATTTCATGAGAAAATAGAGGTTTCGAGCTTTCCATAGCTTCTTTTTGATCTAAATTTGGAGTTCAGATGACTCCAGAATGTGATCTGGAAGTTCACAATCCTTCTTAGGGCCTGGATTTGATCTGGGCCCAAGGAACGGACAGCCCAGATTAGTAGGGCGGAATGTGCTCGATTCTTCGGGTGCATCCGCTGCGATGAATTGCGAAAGCACCATCACGGGACGTCCACGGACGCAGACGGGATGAGCGGGACGCTCGTCATCTGCGCGCCCGTAAACGAGAGCTCGTCGGGCCCATCCATTCGTTGTTTTGACGGACACGCCGTCGTACTGTTTGGGACGATGTCCCACACGCAGTGGGCGTGGAACATTTCTGCATGCACCATTTTTGAAGATGCGTCATGTGTGTGTCTTGGGCGTTGTTAGATCCAAAGATCGGACAGTCCATTTTGGACTGTCCAATCAATCCTCTCTCAATTGAGGGCCCAAAACGTCTCCGATCATTGTGAAAATTCTACCCTAGGAGTTTTGGACCCTTCTGGATCTATTGGTGTAGTCAAAATTTTCATCTGAAAACTCTATAATCCTAAATTAAGGGTTCTGTTATTACTTATTTTTACCTTTTTAATCATCAAAATAAATTACAGTAAACTAAAAATTACATAAACCAGTATTAAACATCTATAGAAAGTATTCCCAACTACCTGATTGGAGAAAAAACCTTGGGTATATGCCCAATTTAAAAAGAATACCTTGTTGATGAAGATATGGCCTAAGATCCACCTTTCTTATAAATTCCCGTTGTTTGAACCATTGGATCTTGAAATTGCTTTAGGGGTTTTGTAGAATAGATATGGTGGGAAGTTTTGGATGATGAAATTGATGAAATTAGATCTGGAACAGAGTGCCTAATTGATTTTAGGTCTCTTGTTCCAATCTAAAAAGAAAAAGAAATTGAGAAGAGAGATATCTCTTGGAAATTTTGGGTTTTTGGGGAGGGATCTAGGTCTAATTTTTCATGGAGAGTGAAGAAAATTTTGTGGAGATTTTATGAGTAATTTTGGAGGGCTTTTGGGGTTGTATTTATAGGCATTTTGGTCTTTTTTTCATGATTATAATATTTAATTTTTTATTATTAAATGGCATGAAAGTCTCCCATGCTCCATTTTTTCTTCCCCATTCTCCATTTTTCTTCCCCAAGACCAGCTGGTGTTTGTTGACCCATGACTTCACATGGGCTGCTCATAAGATTCGTTTTAGGGTCCCTTGTGGGCCCCACATGGTATAAAAAGACCGTTTTGCCATTTATGTATAAAATTTTGGGTTTTATTCCCATGATCTCGAATTTGAGTGTACTTAGTGGCATTGGATTCGTATTTCTCAGTACTTTCTAAATTTTGATGTCTCATATTTTGATTTTTGGGAGATTTTGATTTTTGGGGAAAATTACTATTTTACCCTTTTGTCCAAGAAATGAAGAAACTTAAGGATTTTTCATCCAAAATCAAAATTTGTCATGCTTACAGTCATTTTGAAGGGTTTGCTTAGTTTAATTTAAATTTTACATATCTTATTATTTGATTATACCTTTATAAAAAGTATATTCTAAATAACCCTAATATTTCAGCCCGAAATATCTGAAACTCAAACTTTATTGATTTTCTCAATCAATTACAAAAATTGGGGTTATTACAATAGCCTCCATGGTGACTGTGGATATGTCCCCGAAAGGGTGCCATGAACACCTCCAGTGGTCATCTCTTTTTACCACAGCAGTGGAGGAAGGGACAATGCCATTTTGGCAATGATACCATCCACTTTTTGTGGTGGAGGCCGGAAGGCCAACCCCGTACATAAACAACCTCTCAGCATAGTGCCCACCAGCTTCAATAGCTCAAAAAGCTTATATAAATAATCAAAAACTCAACCATCACAAATCATGCAATTTATGCAATGAGTTTCAAAACATGCGGGCAATGCATATATTCTGAATCTCAATCATAACAAATTATGCAATTTATGCAACTAGCTACAAAACATGTATGCAGTGCTTATATAAAGACTATTTACCAAATGTGGAAGCCATTGCATACGAGATCATAAGGAAAACCTGCATACTCATTAGGAGGATATCATATCCCAAAAAGCATACTAAACATGGTCATCAAGAAATGCATTTGAAAACTTAGCAATATTAGACTACTTACCTCGATGTCTCATGGATTGCGTTTCTCTTCAATTTGAGCCTTAGATCACCTTTGTGAAGTCCTGGATGTTATTTAGGCAGAAGAATCCAAGTATTATTTCCTATTCTTTACACATTATCAAGTAGATCCATAGATCAATGGCTAGATCTATACTATAGGCTATAGATCTCTTATTCATGGGTTTCTAATGCCGGTCCCAAGCCCGGATAAAAAAGGAGGAGGGTCTTGCGTCAGGTGCCAGCCGGCAAGGGGGAAGGTGAAGATGATTCTATTATTTCTTTCTTACTAATGAATATGCATTTGTATATTAGTTTGTGAGGAAGAAATGAGAATCATCTCCAGCTTCTTAAAAGATGGCAACCCTTGTATCAGGTAGCCAGCCGGCAAGGGGGAAGTTGAAGATGATTCTATTATTTCTTTCTTACAAATAAATATACATTTGTATATTAGTTTGTGAGGGAGAAATGAAAATCATCTTCAGCTTCTAAAAATATGGCCGCCCTTGTGTCAGGTAGCCAGCCGGCAAGGGTGAAGCTGAAGATGATTTTAATGATTGTAATGATTTTAATGATTTTAATGAAAATCATCTTCAGCTTTTAAAACTATGGCAACCCCAACATGACATGAATCGAAATCTGAAATTCGCTCAAGCTAGGGCATTCCCCATAAGCGACGCGTTGCATCGGATCCCGGATGTGGTGAAAAATAGGCAAGGGTTGCTAGGGCGTTCTCCCAGAAGCGACGCGCTACATCGGATCCCGGGTGTAGTGAAAAATGGGCAAGGGCTGCTAGAGCGTCCCCTCGGAAGCGACGCGCTGCATCAGAACCCAGGTGCAGTGAAAAGTGGACATGGGTTCATACCATGGAGGTCGAGAAAGGCGATAGTAAATAGGGAATCTCCAAATCATAAGATTCGCATCGCTACATGGAATATAGGGACATTGACAGGTAAGAGTTTGGAGTTAGTAGACACGATAAAACGTAGGAGAGTCAACATCGCTTGTATCCAAGAAACCAAGTGGAAAGGGGCTAAAGCTAGAGAAATAGATGGGTATAAATTATGGTACGTAGGAAAGGAAAATAATAGAAATGGCGTAGGAATAATAGTGGATAAGGAATTAAAGGATAAAGTTGTGGACGTTAAAAGAATCAGTGATAGAATAATAATAATAAAAATGATTCTAGGAGAGCAGATTATAAATATTATAAGTGCATATGCACCACAAGTAGGGCTACAAGATATAATTAAG
This sequence comes from Warburgia ugandensis, assembly GCA_035236585.1. Taxonomy (NCBI): domain Eukaryota; kingdom Viridiplantae; phylum Streptophyta; class Magnoliopsida; order Canellales; family Canellaceae; genus Warburgia; species Warburgia ugandensis. The sequence goes on from CP141128.1 coordinate 45,077,277, forward strand.
AGACAGTTTTGGGAAGATATGGAGGGAGTCATGCAAGAAATTCCCAACACTGAGGGAATATTTATAGGAGTAGACTTAAATGGCCATGTAGGAAAAGATAAGGAAGGATATGATAGAATACACGGAGGGTATGGTATAGGTGAACGAAACGAGATGGGGGAGAATATCCTCGATTTTGCTTTGTCATATAACCTATCCATTGCAAATACACTCTTTAAGAAGAGGGATGAACACTTAATAACCTTTAAAAGTGGACTTCATAAAAGCCAAATAGACTTTTTTCTACTTAGGAATAATGAACGATCTATATGTAAGGATTGTAAGGTGATACCCGGTGAGAGTTTAACCTCACAACATAGGTTAATAGTTATGGATATTCATATCAAAAGATGGAGTAAAAGAACTGAACTTAATACACATCCAAAAACTAAGTGGTGGAACTTAAAAGGAGAGAAAATAACCTCATTCAAAAATAAGTTGATGGTAGAAGGAAATTGGAATTATGAAACAGTAAATACCATGTGGACTAATATGGCTGAGTCCATTAAGAAAGTGGCAAAAGATGTCTTAGGAGTATCTAAAGGTAAAAGGCTATTAACAAAGGAAACATGGTGGTGGAATGAAACAGTGCAAAAAGCTATTAAAGAAAAACGAATGCATTTTAAAGCATGGCAGAAGATTAGAAATAATGAAAACTATGAACAATATAAGAATGCTAAAAACGTTGCTAAGAGAATAGTAAGTGAGGCTAAACTTAAAGCATATGATGAGCTCTATAATAGACTAGGAACAAGAGAAGGTGAGAAAGATGTGTTTAAACTTGCAAAGGTAAGAGAACAGAAGAGTAAGGACTTAGAGCAGGTTAGGTGCATTAGAAGCGATGATCAAAGGGTATTAGTCAAAGACGCTGAGATCAAACAAAGGTGGGAAATCTACTTCCAAAAATTGCTAAATGACAATGGCCCTGAGAATAGAGGAATTGAAAATACTATAAATCTAAATAACACTGGATATTATAGATATGAACGTAGGATTAAAATGCTTGAAGTAAAAGAGGCCTTGAGAAAGATGAAATCAGGAAAGGCCATGGGGCCTGATGGTATACCAATAGAGGTTTGGAAGCATATGGGAGATATTGGGGTAGTTTGGTTGACCAAGTTGTTTAACAAGATTATAAAATCAAAGAAAATGCCTGATGAGTGGAGGAAAAGCTCTATTGTACCAATCTATAAGAATAAAGGAGACATTCAGAGCTGCACTAATTATCGAGGGATCAAACTTATGAGCCACACCATGAAACTTTTTGAAAGAGTCATTGAGAAGAGGCTACGACATGAAACAAGTGTATCGGAGAATCTGTTTGGTTTCATGCCTGGGAGGTCTACCATGGAAGCTATTTTCTTACTAAGACAATTAGTAGAGAAATATAGGGAGAGGAGAAAAGACCTACACATGGTCTTTATTGACTTAGAGAAGGCTTATGATAGAGTCCCTAGAGAGTTAATATGGAGGGTGTTAGGTGTTAAAGGGGTTTCTCAGGGGTATATAGACATAATTAAAGATATGTATGAGGGAGCAGTAACAAATGTTAAGACCACTAGTGGCGTGACTGGTGATTTTCCTGTCACTGTCGGATTGCACTAAGGATCGGCATTAAGTCCATACCTTTTCACATTAGTTATGGATGAGTTAACAAAACATCTGCATGAGGAGATTCCCTGGTGCATGCTATTTGCAGACGATATAGTCCTACTTGATGAGACAAGGGAGGGTGAAAACATAAAGATAGAGTTATGGAGAGAAGCATTAGAATCGAAAGGATTTAAAATTAGCTAAACTAAGACAGAATATATGGAATGTAATTTTAGCAAGGAGAGTAGGAGTGGAACACCAATCAAGATTGATAACCAAGAGGTCCCCATGAGAGACCACTTTCGACACTTAGGATCATTGATCCATGAGAATGGAGAGATTGAGAGGGAGGTTACCCAGAGAATCGAAGCGGGTTGGAACAAATGGAGATGTGCATCGGGTGTTTTATGTGATCGGCGGGTGCCACTCAAACTAAAGGAAAAATTCTATAGGATGGCTATAAGGCCAACCAATCTCTATGGATCAAAGTGTTGGGCAGTTAAGGAACATCATGCTCATAGGATGAGTGTCGCAGAAATGAGAATGTTGAGATGGATGAGTGGTAAGATAAGAAAGGATAGAATTAGAAATGAAAATATTAGAGGAAATTTAGGGATAGCACCAATATGTAACAAGATGAAGGAGATTAGACTTAGATGGCTTGGACATGTTCAAAGGAGACCAACAACGGCACCAGTTAGAAGGAGTGAGGCAATACAAGTGGAAGGTTCTAAAAGGGCAAGGGGAAGGCCCAAAAGAACGTGGATAGAAGTGGTGAGGAAAGATTTAAAAACTTTGGGACTAAATGAAGCCATGGTATTTAATAGAGTGGAATGGAGGAATAAGATTCATGTGGCCGACCCCTAATTGGGATAAGGTCTTGATGATGATGATGATGAGATTTGATCTAGGTAGATTCATCTCCTAACATACCTAATGTATCAATTTATGAGAGTTGATTACCTTTGATCTTGTATATCTATAAGTTTTTTTTGGTTTTTAGGATATAGTCACATGAAATAGTCCAATGATCCTACATTTTATAGTATGATTAGGTCCATTTCATTAATAAAAATGCAACAGTTCCTTTAAATCGTCAATCAGAGTTATATAGCCTCCATAATTGCATTTTTAGTGTCAAGCATCAACTGGCGAACCAGATTTAACAATACCGGGTCCGCATGTCACAGCCCCCAAGACGCGCGTGTGCCCCGGTTGAATCAAGACCATGCTTGCACTCCTGCGCATGCCTGAACAACGCAACACAGGGGCAGCAGCGTCACGGCTCCCAGGATGCTCGTGTGTCTTGGTTCGAGCCAAGACGCAGCCTGCACGCTGTGCAAGCTTGAGACCATCCCAGGGGGTGCGTTATGCACTGCATCCCTATGACACTCTAGCTAGAGGGTTCTTGAATGAACCCGACTTCCCCGACGCACTCTCCGGCCAGGAAACTCCAGATCCGGCATGGATCTGACCTAGAAGAAGGGAAAATCAAAGAGAGGGGGATGAGGGTCGTACCTGGGCAGCTTGAGATGGTGCCCCCCTCTCCATGCCTACTGAAAACCCTAGGATTGCATAGCCATAGAAGAAGGAGAGGATGGTGCTTAGGGAAAAGGGGGAGAGGGCTTTTTATAGCTGTTGAAGGCGGTGCCCCATTCTATGCGGTGCCACACTGCACAGGTAGTGCTAGATGTTAGTTGGAGGTAAGGCATGACCAGGGGTGTCGTTAGTAAAACGTTCCCCTGTGTTTTTCATCCCTCGGCCTTGTAATTTTAATTTACAAAATTGCCCCTCATCTTTAAAAGCCCATAACTTGGTCATACAAACTCCGTTTGCAGTGTTCTTTGAGGCATTGGATTCCATTTTGAGCATAGAATCTAATGATGTGGATATTTCTCATAATCTCATAAGTTAATTAAAATAAAACATCCAACCAGCTATTAATATGATTAAATATCTATTAATCTCCCAAATTTTCCAAAATAAACAGCTATAACTAATTAGCACATGGAAACCATCATGATTGATCGTGGTTATAAAAGTGATATAATAATATTGAAAAATTTAAGTCATTACAGATCTCTTGCACTGCAAAATCTAAGAAGGATTTTCCATATCTAAAATGACCATTTATGATCCTTACAATGAGAGGAACAAAATCCATCTATGCGTTCATTGATTAGAGAAGATCCAACCGTCGATCGTGACAAGACCCTCGATTGATCTAGATTGTTATATCTATCACTCATCTAACCACTCGTGATGATTTAGCCAATCATGACTATTAAGAAGAGTAGATCAAGAATCTAATGAGAGATTTAGGATCAAAAGCTCGATTAGAGAAGATTTCACTGATCTTGATCAATGGTCGAGATCGATCTAGGATCCAGGTATGGAAGTTGATCAAGTTATATGATCGTGATCAATGTAGCTTATTCAATTAGATCCTTCAGTTAGAAGTTACTAATTGATTGTTTGATTTGGAGGGTCTAGGTAAAAATGAGGATTTTACAAGCGTGAACAGATGGTGATCAATGCTAGTGGAATTGAAGACCGCATCATGCAAGGTTGGTGGAAATTTAAGACAGCATGTCTAAATAAGAAGATGCATTCTCTAAACATGATCTTATTTCTAATTATAGATGTTATGAAACTAAAATGGTATGATAGATATTTGAAATGCTTTAAATTGAAATGATGAAATAATGTTAATTAAAAGAATTGCATGTTATAATTTATGCTTATGACTTGTACATCATGTATGTGAATTGTGAAATTATGTTTATGGTACATGGGTACCATGCCAGTATTAATGATGTATGAGTCTAGGTTTATAGGACACATCCTTGGTGGATTATCACCAAATAAGTGAGGATGTTATTATTGTTCTGAAATATATGAATAGGCGAATTGCTTGCTATTATGATTATCTTACATCCAGGCATGGAGGCTTAAGAGTTTTGTTTTGTACAGGCATATGCCTGCGGGTGCTATGCTAGGGAAGTTATGAGGGTTTGGCTCCCGCTTCCCAAAATTTGATTATATGATGATAGCTTGCCCTATGAGAGGCTAAAAGTCAGGTGGGGCAATTATGGGAAGGCCCCACTGTGAAAGTCCTATCTCCCCATATGGGCAGTAACACAATATTTTTCACAATGGTATTAGTGGTGAACAGGGCAGTTATCCGAGCTCATTAGTATAGATTTGACTGCAGCATGGTATTCCTTATATTTTATGCACTATGGTGCTTATATGATGGTAGTATGAGATGCCTTATATGATATGGCATGATGATATGCCTTATATTGTTTTTCCAACTATGGATGGAGGATTGTGGACCCCATATAGTGAGGGGCATGAGGATTATATTGATACACTAGCAAAGGCTAGATGATTATGAACCCCACATGATTTTGAAACCCAGTATAGTCTGTGAATGTAAATTAGATGATATTGATTATGTTCATAATTTTGTATGTCTTTTAAAAATTTTCATATATGTGTACATATTCTATATGTATATGATTGAGGGCGTAGTTTCATATGGGTATATGAATGGGTAGAATTGTTATGCAAAGTATGGTTCATGGAACGAGATTAGTTTATTTAGATAACAAATAATAATTAAAGATGTTTGATAAATTAATGGATTAGTTATAATTATGAAACATGTGGATATTTGGTTTATAAATGGATTATTGAAATGTGAAAAAAATAGTAAATCCAATTCAATATAATTGCTATGAAAATGAATATTCTAATTACTATGGAATAATTAATGTATCTTAAGATTTAGCATGCTTCTTAAACTCCCCTACCAAGAATAGCTTGTTGAGATATTGTAAATATTTTATGTTTACAATATCTTAGATACAAATAGACAGGAGAAGATGTACACAAAAAGAGGAATCCAGCAACCATATTTCTGAGCTCAGGTATACATTTTATTAAAGATTTTGTAATGTGTAGTTAGTCATTTTAATTGTGATGTTGGACATTTAATATAATGTTATAAGGGCTATACAAGTGAACCACTGGATGGGTCTTGTTTTAAAAAATAAATTTCTATCTTCTAGAAAACTATATATATGTATAGTGTGAGCATAAAGGTGACATCGGGGTTTTTGGGAAAATGAATTTCAAAGAAAAGTCTTCCACTATTTTTGTATTTTAAAATTTAGAGGTGCGGCATCTTTTGAAATAAACGCAAAAAATTTTCATGAAAAAACTCGGGGTGTCACAATAAAAGAGATATGATCATTGGATTATACTTGTAGAACTATGGTTGTGTTTAAGTGCAATTGGGTGAAACACAATGAAGATATCATTAAAACTAATGCTCTTGGATTGATATTAGTTGACCACAATAAGATCTATTATAAAAAAGATTAGTTTATTTTAGCATCTTAAGCTCAACAAATATTTTATGTGCAAGACGGGCATGATAAAAGATGGTCAACTATTTTATTATCCTATTTAAGGGATTTTTATGATGAAGATGTCCTAGGCCATATTAAAATAGATTACCCTTGTATTACCCAAATAATTCTATCAATTGAAGTACTTGATGAGAAAGAGGATTATGTGTGTGATAATGGTGAGAAGGGTACTTGGGTTGTCGACACTACATGACATGTCCTAGATTTTCATTAAATAATTTCATATTAGCTCTTTTATCATGTGCTACATTGCATTAATGAGATGGAATAATATGTGACATTTGATATATATATATATATGCATTATTGTAATAAAAGGATGATAAAAGAGGAATTATCTGAAAAATCACATGATTTGCATATTCTTGTGTTTGTTATGTAAAAAATGCATGATTCAATGCTGAATTATATGAAACATTATTTAGTGTCATATTAATTAGTGTTTTTAAAGTCGGGAAAGAAATGACTCTAAAAGGGACTTTAAAGTTGGATTTCTAAAAACAGAATTTAAAAGTGACTTTTAAAGTTGGATTCTTAAAAGTTGACTTCAAAAATGACTTTTAAAGTTGGATTTAAAAATGACTTTAAAAGTTACTTTTAAAGTTGGTTTCCAAAACTGACTTTAAAAGTTGTTTTTACTAAAAGGGCCGAAGTTGTCTCAATTTTTCTTGCATTCCCTATTGACATTCTTTATCTTATCAGTAGAATGGCCTCCTGGTATTGTTTTCCTATCCCTCTCTGTCCTGTCCCCCTCCTGTCTTGCATTTTGGAGATTTTGAATGTTTGTAGACTAAAAAACATGATAAGAATATGAAACCCTCTTATTGTCATCCATGACTTTTTTTATTACCAACTCTTTGTTGCATATTGTGGATGTTAATTTTGTCACCGCAGATGATGGGTTTAAGATCTTAGTTAGATCATCATGATTTAGGCAAAAATCATACGATTTTAGTAGAAATAACAACTGCTTCTCGGTTTAACCCTCAATATTGGAGAAAGGAAGAATCTCATGCTTTGCAATTCTTGTCCAAAATTATGGTTTGATGATGAGAATATATTTTCATCATGTTGGTTGAAGATGTTACAATTTGAAACTTTACTATCTCTCTCTCCATTAGAGACTGGTGTGAGCAGAATACTAACAGGTCATATCTTATTGAAATACATTCAAATTAGCTCTTTGATCATGTGCTATATTGTATTGATAAGATGTAATAATATGTAACATTTAATATATATAGTAAAAGGACGATAATGAGAAGTTATCCAAAAAGTACTTGATTACCTTGTTCTTGTGTTTGTTCATATATGTGTGTATGTAGAATGTGTGAATCAATGTTGAATTGTATATAACATTGGTGTCATTACAAGTAAGAGTGTTTAAAGTGAATATATATATATATATATTTATAGAAAAAATTTGAAAGTAAAAAATTTGATTTTAAAAAGAATTTTTAAAGTCATTTTGAATGACTTTAAAAATATTTTATACATATTTTACTTTAAAATTTCTTTCTAAATTCATTCTTTTTTATTTATTTAAATACAATTTTTAAAGTAAAAAATAAGAAATGACTTTAAAAAAAAAATAACTAAAGAAAATGACTTTAAAAATGTTTTTTAAAGTCATCTTTTCTATCTTTAAAAATGAAAATAAAAAATGAATTTAAAATTTTTTTAAAGTCATTTTATTTACTTTTAAAAAAATTTTAAGTATTTTTTTCATACTTTAAAAATGTTTTTAAATTCTAAAAATATGAAATGGCTTTAAAATCATTTTTAATGCCATTTTTCTCGAATATAAAAATCCTACTATTTATACATCAAATTGCATTCATCTCACCAATTTCCCTTCTGTCTCTACCATATACAACTACTAAACTCCCTATGAATTGATGTCGTAACCCATCAAAAAGTTTGTACGTCTTTGCTATCAATAGGTACATCTTCGCCCTCTCTTTCTCTCTCCACCTCCCTCTCTCTCTCTTAGTCCCGTAGTTGCTAACCAAACATGACTGTGTCCACGACCTCCCCCCCCTCTCTCTCTCTCTCTCTTCTTGGTTGCTGCCAATTGTGTAACGTCCCCAACCCACCCCCTTCCTCTCACTCTCTCCTCCTTCTCCATCGTTGATCGGCCTATGCGTGACCCTATCTCTCTCCCTCTCAATAGCCGGCTATGTGTATGACCCCTTGCCCTCTCTCTATCCTAGTCAATCGTTGCTGGCTGTGTCCAACCCTGCCCCCCACTTTTTGTCCCTATCAATCTTTGTTTGTTACGTTATTCATCTTTGGAATTTTATCATCTTAGAATTATTGTGAATAATTTGTTTATGTCATTATTGTAATAGTAGGTGCAGGGATTTGGTCTTTGGTTTGCAGTAAGTGTTTCTCTTATTTGGTGTAGGCAATTTGTGCTTATTTCTATAGTTTAGAATCCAATTATATTGTGTCTTCTCTTATTTGGTGTTGACACCTAGGAGGAGTTATATGAGGTTAAGAAAATGGTATCCTAGAACTTGTTATGTTGGATTCTGATGAGTATTCAATTTTGTATAAAAAAGTACTTAATTAATAGTCTATGTGTTATAAATTAATGACATGTGCATTTCTGAACCAATAATCCAAAAGTTTGTTATTATGTAGGTTTAGAAGCTAATCTAGAGTAAGTGTGTGATTTATCATAATTTTCCAAGTACTAGTGAGGGTTTTTTTTTTTATCTTTTGAAGGTGTTAAAAGAACAATCCAATGGCCAAGATCACTTTAGAGGAGAAATCAAGCCATGCAAGTCACCTGAGCCACATAAGCCATACAAGAAGAAATCAAGCCAAATAAGCCATGAAGTCAAAGAAGCAAGCTATGAAGCCATCAAAGGAAGCCATTTGAGCCAAGTCAACATAGGTTCACACATTGTGGGAACTCTCTAAGCAAAGGAGTAGATCTACCATCACTCTAGTGACTTCTGAGCATCGTGGTGATAGTGGGTATGCAAAATCCAAGTGACTTTCCCATTCCTTTAATTGACAATTGTTGAGGTCTAAATGCTTCCTTACATGAGAATTATATCAACTACTTTAGAGTAGAACCTAATTGGTAAGTAGTAGTCGAGCCTGGATAAAAGGAGGGGCTGTCTAGATTTAGGTCTAAAAGCTACAACCCTACACATTATAAAGGTTATCAAAATAGCTCATTAGTGGACCATTTGGATTGGTTGTTCATCATTTACATTTAGGAGTTGCATTTAGGTAGGTTGCATCATATAGTTAAAGTTTCCTTTAATTTTACATTAAAAAAAGTACTCATTCATTGTATACAACGATTAGTTTTTGTGGTATATAAAGTTGAGTACAACGGGCTACCAAATAAGGGAGGGAAAACCACCACTTTCATACTATTTTGCTCCAAATCATTACCTGATGAGGATATGTATGAGATAGATACAAGGGATAGATTGGCTGATAAGATGGATTGGATTGGTAGTATAATGAATAGGATAAATGATTATATGCAAGATACTAAGTCATATCAACAACCTCAGTATGAGAATTCCTATACCTATTTTGACATACCATACCCTACTACTTAATGGCCATCCAGCTCCACTTACAAAGGATATTATCAGGAGTGTAATAACCCCAACTTTTATAATTGATTGAGAAAATCAATAAAGTTTGAGTTTTAGAAATTTTGGGCTGAATTATTAAGGTTATTTAGATTATACTTCTTATAAAAGTATAATCAAAGAATAAGACATGTACAATTAAAATTAAACATAGCAAACCCTTTAGAATGACTGTAAGCACGATAAATTCTGAATTTGGGTGAAAAATCATTAATTTTCTTCATTTCTTGGACAAAAGGGTAAAATAGTAATTTTACCCAAAAATCAAAATCTGAGACACCAAAATTTAGAATGTACTGAGAAATACAAATCCAACGCCACTAAGTACGCTCAATTTTGAGATCATGGGAATAAATCCTAATTTTTTTATATATAAAGGGCAAAATGGTCTTTTTACACCATGTGGGGCCCACAAGGGACCCAAAAACGAATCCTATAGCCAGCCCACGTGAAATCATGGGTCAAACCATACCAGCTGGTCTTAGGGAAGTAGGTGGAGAATGGGAGAATCCAATGCTTATTTAATAATAAAAAATTTACCATCATTAATGCATATCATCATGAAAGAAGACCAAAATGCCTATAAATGCAACCCCAAAAATCCTCCAAAAATACTCCTAAAATTCCCACGAAATTTTTTTTACTCTCCCTGAAAAATTAGACCTAGATCCCTACCAAAAAATCCAAAAAAATCCCAAGAGATCTCTCTTTTTTCAAATTCTTTTTCTTTTTAGATTGGAACAAGAGACCTAAAATCAATTAGGCACTTTGTTCCAGATCTAATATCACCAATTCCACTCTCCAAAACTTTTCACCAAACCTTAGCTACAAAACCCCCAAAGAAATTTCAAGATCCAACGGTTCAAACACTGACAATCGCAACAAAGGCGGATCTCAGGCCATATCTTCATCAAAAGGGTATTTCTTTTAAATTGAACATGTAACCAACATTTTTTTCTCCAATCAGGTAGGTGGAAATGTTTCTTGGACATGTTTACTACTGGTTTATGAAAATTTTATTTTACTATAATTGCATTTTGGTAATAAAAAGGTAAAAATAAAGTAAACCACAGAACCTTTAATTCAAGATGATGGATTTCTCAGATGAAAATTCTAACCATACCAATCAATCCAGAAGGGTCCAAAACCCCTAGGGTAGAATTTTCACGAAGATCGGATAAGGATTGGGGCCTCAATTGATAGAGGATTGATTGTACGGTCCAGAATGGACTATCTGATCTCCTGATCGAATGGGGCCTAAGACGCTCGGTGCGACGCAGCGGGAAAAATGCCGCATGCGGAAGCATTTCGCGAGCACACTGTGCATGGGACATTGTTCCAAGCGGAACGACAATGCTTCCAGAAAACTGGTGAGCGGACGAGCCGCCTCATGTCCTGGTTACGGCCGCGTGAATGATGAGTGTTCTGCTCGTCCCGACCACATTTGTGGATGTCTCGAAAGGGAGCATTTGTAGCGCCTCTGTGGTAGATGCGTCCGATGAGCTGGAGCATTCCGCCCGAAAAAAAAAATCTAGGCCATCCATTCCTTGGGCCCAGATCAAATCTAGGCCCTAGGAATGACTGTGAACTTCCAGATCTAATTCCGGAGTCATTTGAACTCCAAATTGAGATCGGAAAGAAGCTATGGAAAGGTTGAAACCTCTATTTTGTGATGAAATAATAAAATTTAGAAATTATACAGTAAAAATTTATGTATTAAAGAAACAAGTTTTCAATTGCCAAGATCTTCAAGATCTAGGATGATCAGATCTTTGAGATATATTTTAATAATGATAAAATATTGGAATGAAGTTATATAAATAGTTTATTTGGACAGATCTAAGAGTTATTAAAGGATTTACCCACTATGGTAGAAAAACACTAAAAATTACAAAGTGACCCACTTGATCAATAAGATCAAGTGTGATTAGATGCTTGAGATGGATAGAATGGATGTTGATATGATGAAATCCAAGAAAATCATGGATGGATTATGAAAAAAATAGATCAATATGATCTTTGGACCTTAATAAAGAAATTCCCCTAAATATAACTAATACCCTTAATCAAAGGAAAAGATCTAAGATCTAATGGTTGGATCATAAGCGAAGGTTTCAAAAAATGTTAATATAATTAATTTCATTTTCTATTAATTGAAAATAGTATTTTAAATATGATTTATGTTATAAAGCACGATAGTGTAACTTTTAGACTTTAGCATGACATGTGATTAGATTGTTATCATAGGTTGCAAGATTTAATTATCCTAGGGGCATGATAGTGTGATTTTATGCAAGTGTATCTTAGGACCAAGTTAGTATGATTTCATGCCGTTGCAACTTAAGATCATGCTAGTTTAAGTATAGTTTTATTCCATTAAGTTAAGTTACATTCATAAGGAGCATGTTAGTATAAATGTTTGTTAAATTTATATTAGAACCATGCTTTAAAGTTTATGATTTCATTGTTGCCAAAATTTATTAGTAGATCTACTTGTTATGAGATAAAGAGCATAAAACACCAAAATGTACTATAATGAGAAAGTAGAGTTTCATGACACAAATAAGAATGGAGTACTTTGGACTTAATTAGTAAGGGCTATAGTTAGTAGGACAATATAAGGACTATCAAATCCTTGGCCCAAACTAGGAGAATAATAAACCCCATGAATGACATTGTAAATATTCATGGACTTAATTAAAATCAATTACAAAGAGTACTTAGGGTCAACATGCTTATAGGAATCTTATGAAAGGTTGAGCTATGGTCACTCTAGTGAAACTGGAACATAGTGGTTAAGGGGGTTATCTAATAGAGCATCGCTCTTCCCCTACCTTCCGTTGACATTTGTGTTTACCCATTCAACTAGTAAGCCTTAGCCAATTGAAAATAAGAGGAGCAGTCTAGACTTAGGCTTAAATAAGTTACCTTCAACCATCAAAACATTAACTGGTTGAATAATAATAGTAAGAGCATAAAAGGTTAGTAAATTACCTAACCCTAATAAAAACTGTAAGTAAGATAAGAATGATCAAACAAGATCCATTAGATCTTGGATGATCAAGAACGATAAGAATAAGAATATTATATTGTACTTAGTATGCATGTTTATTAGTATGCTTGTTCTAGTTCATTAGATTAGATAATCCAAACCCTTGATCAAAGATGATTCAAGGAACAAAACCAAGATCATCCTCCTTGGGGATGATCCAATAACTGAACTTAGATCTAAGAAGAACTAGATAATAGAAGATCTAGGACCTTGATCTTTATCAACATATGTAGATTGTCAATCAATGGATCTATGAAAGATCAAGATCAAGGAGATGGACACACAAAGACTTATAGATAGAAAAATACTTAGATATGAATGATCTAAAGATCATTCTAAACATCAGATCTAGTGTTCATTAGGATTGTTCAAAATTTATATATTAACAATATGTATGGATGTACAAATGACATACATCAGTCAGGATCATGGAAGATTTGGGAAAAGAGATCACTCCTTAAATGTAGGGAGGATTTGATGAATGCATTTACATGGGATATACATGATTGAACTCATGATCTTATGTTGACAAGAGTAATGTTACTACATGTATTAAATCTCTTGAAAATCTTATGATCCAACCAAACACATATAAGATGGTTAAGGACTAGACTATAAGTTAATAGGGGACTAGAAAATATTTTAGCCCTAAGTAAACTGACAGATGGTTTGATATATATGAAATCTATTTTACATACAAGCTTGGAGGCTTGTGAGTTTGTTTTAATAGGCATAAGCCTAGGGGGATACTATTGCTAGAGGAGTTATAAGGGTTTGGCCACCCGCTCCTTAAAATTTGATGATATGATGATACCTTGCCCAATGAGACGCTAAAAATCGAGTGGTGGCAATTATGGAAAGGCCACAATTTTGAAAGTCCTATCCCCCCAAATGGGCAGTGACATAATATTTTTCACCATGGTATCAGTGGTAAACAGGGTAGTTATCCGAGCGCGCAAGTACGGATCAGATTGCAACATGGGAACCTTTTTATTATTTGGCACTATGATGCATATGAGAATAGGCATAGTGAAATGCCTTGTGTTTTAGCATAATGAAATGCTAGGTAATTGTATATTACCAATATTTCCCAAGAAGGGAAATTCCCAGTGTAAGATTAGCTGAAATATTAAATTCTCATAATAGAGAGAATTGATTAGCTTAGTTTGTAACGATATTTGACTACTTTCATAAATTTAGCTGATTTACCCATGTATAGTATGTACGTATATGGATGTACATAACTTACAAAGTAAAGAATAGAGGCATGAATATGTTAGGGATAATAGGATTATGAAGTATTGGAATTACATTGTCAATTATTATGCTTCTTGAATCCCCTACCAAGCATTGCTTGCTAAGATATTGTAAATGTTGCAATATCTCAGATATAGGGAAGGAGAATTAGGAGCTGAAGACGATAGAAGACTTGAAGAGAATAATCTTCAAGGTATACCCTTGAAGACATGTATTTTGCTTTGTTGAGAGTTCTATTATATGGTGAGCTTGAGTTTTGGATTATGTAATTTGGACAAGTATTGTAATAGATTTGGCTGTACTGTGAACCACTGGATGGATTCTAGATTTTAATGAAAGTCTATTCCTTCAATGGAATTTTATCTTGTACAAAAAAATTCTACTTAGGTTATGTATGAAGTGATGACTTGGGTTTTACAAAACAAGTTCAAATGAAAAGAATTTCCGCTGCTTTGTTTTGCGAAAAAAATTTACACTCTTAAGGGCCCTGCCTTTCAAAATACATTACAAAACGTGTTACAAAAACCCGAGTCGTCACCTTTGGTATCAGAGCCATTCATCCAGTCACAGTACAATACAAATATGTCCAAAAGAGAAATTATAATCCAAGTCTAGATTAAGATCGAAGTAGTTGTATAGAGGACTGATAGAAATTTTGGTTTATGAGTAGATGCCGCCAAAGAGAGCCACAAGGCAGGCAGCTCAAAATACTCCAGAAGACAATATGGAGAGAGTAACCATGAGTAATATGGAAGAGATGATGATAAAGATGTTAAGGAACCTCCTTCCTCACCTACAACAACCCCAAGGTTCATCACCTCTTGTAGAAATACCAAGTACACATGCTCAGGTTCAGCTTGAAGTGAGACATACCACACCAACACCAACACCAGCTACTCCCACATTAGCACAAGGGCAATCTTTCCTTGTACCAAGTGAAGAAGTTGGAAAATCCCCATTAGCACCAGAAAAAGTTGACAAAATGATGGAGAGATTTCAAAAGATGACTATAGTGTATAATGGCAAGGGTGAAGCTGAGAAGGTTGAGGAATGGATATATGAAGTTGAAAAAACTTTTAGTGCACTACGTACTCCTCCAGAGTTGAAGATAAAATTTGCCACATACTTATTCAAATAAGAAGCTGCATTTTGGTGGAGATCAGCTAACAACACCTTCTTCTTAAATTTTGAAGATATTACATGGGAGGAATTTAAGGAAGTATTCAACCATAAATATTTCCCTTCTCATGTACAAGAAAGGAAGTTGATAGAGTTTTTGCACCTAAGACAAGGGAATATGTCAGTGGTGGACTATGATAACAAGTTCACATAGTTAAGGAGATTCACGACTCATGTGTGTAACGTAGAAACACACACCGTGAATTGATTCATTGAAGGGCTACACCCAGAGCTGAAAATAAAGGTACTGGGTACTAAACCCACTACCTTGGCAGACTGTGTGGAAATGACCTCCAAGTTTGAAGAAGAGTACAAAAAGGGTCAAATTACCAAATTTAGTGGAGGAGGTAACAATGACCCAAGGCCTTTCTAGAAGAATAAAAGACCTTGGAATAATTTCAAGCCTCAAAGAAATTAGAGGAACAATGCACTAAGCACAATTGTGGGGAGTATGGACATGTCGCCACCTATTGTACCAAACCATTGGCAGTCAAGGTGGCAAAACTTGAAATTGCTCCTCGACACCAAGGAAGGGTCTTCGCCATCACTGACAGCCATGCTAGACCATCCAATGCGGTGATTGAAGGTACACTACTTGTAGTAGACAACTATGCCAAAGTACTATTTGATTTTAGATCTACGCACTCCTTTATATCTTGTGAATTTGCATCTAGTATACAACTATCAGTGAAAAACTTGGGATTTGATTTAGATGTAACAACTCCAGTTAAAAAAATAATGAAGCTACAAGAATACTTGCATAATGTACCTCTAGAAGTATTGGGCAAAAGAATGGACATAGACCTCATTTTATTGAACATGGAGGATTTTGACATCACACTGGGTATGGACTGGTTAGCAAAATATTGGGTAGTTATGGACTGTCAGAAGAAGAAAATCACATTTAGTATACCAGGGGAGAAAGTATTAGTACTAAATGGGAAACACAATGACTTAGACAAATCTATCTTCTCAGCTATGGAGGCAGTCAAATATATGTCCAAGGGGTGTCAGGCATTTCTAACAACAGTGGTTGCCTTAGATGTTGAACAGCCTAGGATAATAGAAATTGAAGTGGTCAAGGAATTCCAAGATGTTTTTCCTAAAGAACCACCAAGGTTACCCCCACATCGAGAAATTGAGTTTACCATTGAAGTAATTCCTGGTACAACTCCAATTTCTAAAGCACCTTATAGGATGGCCCCAGCAGAGTTGAAAGAGTTAAAAGGACAATTGCAAGAATTGTTACAAAAAGGGTTTGTTACACCAAGTAGTTCACCATGGGGAGCACCAGTAATATTTGTGAAGAAGAAGGATGGGTCAATGAGATTACGCATTGATTATAGAATGTTGAACAGTGTCACAGTGGAAAATAGGTATCCCTTAGCTCGCATTGATGATCTCTTTGATCAACTCCAATCTGCTAAGGTCTTTTCTAAAATTGACCTTAGATTAGGATATCAACAATTGCGTATTAAGGATGAAGACATACCCAAGTCAGCATTCAGAACTCGATATGGGCATTACGAGTTTCTAATCATGTCTTTTGGGTTGACCAATGCACTAGCAGTGTTTATGGATTTAATGAATAGGATCTTCAAAGAATTTTTGGATAAATTTGTGATTGTGTTTATCGACGATATACTGATTTACTCTACCAGTATCAAAGAACATCAAGAACACTTATGAATTGTACTAAATACCCTCAGAACACATAAATTGTTTGGTAAATTTAGTAAGTGTGAATTCTGGTTAGAAAAGGTCAATCTTTTAGGTTATGTAATTTCCAAGAATGGAGTAGAAGTGAACCCCACCAAGATTGAAGTAGTAATGAATTGGAAGAAACCTAAAACAATAACAGAAATACGTAGTTTTCTTGGACTAGTAGGATACTACCATAGATTCATTCAAGGGTTCTCTCGTCTAGCTCTTCCTATGACTTCCTTGACAAGAAAGGTGGTACAATTCACTTGGTCAAAAGAATGTGAAAATAGTTTTCAAGAGCTAAAGAAGAGGTTAACCATAGCACCAGTATTGACTTTGCCAACTGGGAGTGGGGGATATGAAATATATTGTGATGCTTCAGGCAAAGGGTTAGGAGGTGTGTTATGCAAAATGGGAAGGTCATTGCTTATGCATCTAGACAATTGAAGAAACATGAAATAAATTACCCAGTACATGACCTAGAATTGGCAGCTGTAGTTTTTGCATTGAAAATTTGGAGACATTATTTGTATGGAGAAAAATTCAATGTATTTACAGATCATAAGAGTCTCAAATACATCTTCACTCAGGCTGATTTGAACATGAGACAAAGAAGATGGATAGAGTATATCAATGACTACGATTTTGCCATCCAATACCATCCTGGAAAAGCAAATGTAGTAGCAGATGCATTAAGTAGACAACCAAGAGCTCTACTCACAAACATTACAATTACATTAGCTTTTGTAGAAAGAGTCCTTAAAGCCCAAGAAGAAGATACAACAAATCAGGAATTGTGTGAAAAGAAAGGATTTGTTAAGGGTACTGATGGGGGTATACATTTTCAGGAGAGATTGGTGGTTCCTTCAAATACATGTATGAGAAAGGAACTGATACAAGAAGCCCATCTGTCAAAGTTTTCTATACACCCTGGAGGTACAAAGATGTATCAAGATTTAAAAAGAAACTTTTGGTGGGAAGGCATGGAGAGAGAAATAGGAGAATTTGTGGTTAAATGTCTAAATTGTCAACAAGTAAAGGTTGAACACCAAAGACCAGCTAGAATGTTACAAACATTGGAACTTCCAGAATGGAAATGGGACAATATCACTATGGATTTTGTAGTGGGATTGCCAAGGACCCGAGCAGGCCATGACATGATTTGGGTGGTTGTGGATAGGCTAACAAAGTCATCACATTTCCTTCCAATTATACAAAACCAATCAGTTGACAGTCTGGCTAAGTTATACATCAAAGAAATAGTAAGACTTCATGGGATTCCACTATCCATTATCTCTGATAGGGATGGAAGATTTACTTCAAGATGTTGGAAGAGTGTACAACAAGCCTTGGGAACCTCACTTAAACTCAATATAGCATTTCACCCCCAAACAGATGGTCAATCAAAAAGGACTATTCAAACCTTAGAAGATATGTTGACAGCATGTGCATTAGATTGGAAAGGGAGTTGGGATGAACATCTTCCTTTAGTAGAATTTGCATATAACAACAGTTTTCAAGCAAGTATTGGTATGGCACCACATGAAGCATTGTATGGACGGCCATTTTGATCACCAACCTGTTAGAGTGAAGTTGGAGAAAGAAAGCTGATAAAGTCAAAACTAGTGGAACAATGTGTAGACAAGGTTAGATTGATACAGAAGAGGTTGTTAACAGCACATAGTCGACAGAAGAGTTACGCAGATAAAAGACGTAGAAACTTGAAATTTGATGTGGGGGAGCACGTATTTCTAAAAGTATCACCTGTCAAAGGAGTAATGAGGTTTGTAAGCAAAGGAAAACTTAGTCCTAGATTCATTGGTCCATTTGAAATCTTAGAAAGAGTTGGTTCAGTGGCCTACAAATTAGCCTTACCACCTCAACTCTTAAAAATACATAGTGTCTTTCATGTGTCTATGCTAAGGAAATACCTCCAAGACTATAGTCATGTACTTCAAAAGGTGCCAAAAGACCTAAAGCCTGACCTAACCTTCGAAGAGAAGGCAATACAAATTCTGGACCACAAGGAACAGAAGTTAAGGACCAAAAGCATTCCATTAGTCAAAGTCCTGTGGCAACATCACTCTGTTGAGGAAGCCATGTGGGAAACAGAATTAGAAATGAGGAAGACACACCCTAGTTTGTTTGATTAAATATTGTATTACAAATTTCAAGGACGAAATTATTGTAAGGGGGGAAGATTGTAATAACCCCAACTTTTGTAATTGATTGAGAAAATCAATAAAGTTTGAGTTTCAGAAATTTTGGGCTAAAATATTAGGATTATTTAGAATATACTTCTTATTAAATTATAATCAAAGAATAAGACATGTACAATTGAAATTAAACTTAGCAAACCCTTCAGAATGACTGTAAGCACGACAAATTCTAAATTCGGATGAAAAATCCTCAATTTTCTTCATTTCTTGGACAAAAGGGTAAATTAGTAATTTCACCCAAAAATCAAAGCCTGAGACATCAAAATTTAGAATGTACTGAGAAATACAAATCCAACACCACTAAGTCCACTCAATTCCGAGATCATAGGAATAAATCCTAATTTTTTTTATATAGAAAGGGCAAAATGGTCTTTTTACACCATGTGGGGCCCACATAGGGCCCATAAGGGACCCAAAAATGAATCCTATGGCCAGCCCATGTGAAATCATGGGTCAAACCATACCAGCTGGTCTTGGGGAAGTAGGTGGAGAATGGGAGAATCCAATGCTTATTTAATAACAAAAAATTTACCATCATTAATGCATATCATCATGAAAGAAGACCAAAATGCCTATAATTACAACCCCAAAAATACTCCTAAAATTACCACAAAATTTTTTTTACTCTCCCTGAAAAATTAGACCTAGATCCCTCCCCAAAAACCCAAAAAAATCCCAAGAGATCTCTCTCTTCTCAATTTCTTTTTCTTTTTAGATTGGAACAAGAGACCTAAAATCAATTAGGCACTCTGTTCTAGATCTAATATCACCAATTCCACAATCCAAAACTTCCCACCATACCTTAGCTACAAAACCCCTGAAGAAATTTCAAGATCCAACAGTTCAAACAACGGCAATCGCAAGAAAGGTGGATCTTCGGCCATATCTCTATCAAAAGGGTATTTCTTTTAAATTGGATATATAACTAACGTTTTTTTCTCCAATCAAGTAGGTGGAAATGTTTCTTGGATATGTTTACTACTGGTTTATGAAAATTTTATTTTACTATAATTGCATTTTAGTAATAAAAAGGTAAAAATAAAGTAAACCACAGAACCTTTAATTCAGGACGATGGATTGCTGAGATGAAAATTCTGACTACACCAATCGATCCAGAAGGGTCCAAAACCCCTAAGGTAGAATTTTCATGAAGATCGGATAAGGATTGGGGCCTCAACTGATAGAGGATTGGTTAGACAGTCAAGAATGGACTTTCCGATCTCCTGATCGAACGGGGCCCAAGACGCTTGGCGTGACGTAGCACATAAAACACCACACGCGGAAGCTTTCTACGCGCGCTGCACATCAGACGTTGTTCCAAGCGGAACGACGACGCTTCCAAAAAACTGACGAGCGGATGCGCCCGCCTCACGTCCCGGTTATGGGCATGCAAACGACGAGTGTTCCACTCGTCCCCCCCGTGTTTGTGGACGTCCCGGAAGGGAGCATCTGTAGCACCTCTAAGGCGGACGGGCCCGACAAGAAGGAGCATTCCGCCCGGTTTGTTTCTGCACAAAAAAATAATAATTCTGGGCAGTCCATTCCTTGGGCCCAGATCAAATCTGGGCCCTAGGAATGACTGTGAACTTCTAGATCTAATTTCCGAACCATCTGAACTCCAAATTGGGATCGGAAAGAAGGTATGGAAATCTTGAAACCTCTATTTTCTGATGAAATGATAAAATCCAAAAATCATGTAGTAAAACTTTCTATATTAAAGAAATAAGTTTCCAATTGCCAAGATCTGCAAGATTTGGGATGATCAGATCTTGGAGATATGTTTTAATAATGATAAAATATTGGAATGAAGTTATATAAATGGTTTATTTGGATATATCAAAGAGATATTAAGGGATTTACCCACTATGGTAGATAAACCCTAAAAATTACAAAGGGACCCACTTGATCAATAAGATCAAGTGTGATCAGATCCTTGAGATGGATGGAATGGATGTTGATATGTTCAAATCCAAGGAAATCATGGATGGATTATGACAAAAATAGATCAATATGATCTTTGGACCTTAATAAAGAAATCCCCCTAAATATAACTAATACCCTTAATCAAAGGAAAAGATCTAAGATCTAATGGTTGGATCATAAGCGAAGGTTTCAAAAAATGTTAATATAATTAATTTTATTTTCTATTAATTGAAAATAGTATTTTAAATATGATTTATGTTATAAAGCACGATAGTGTAACTTTTAGACTTTAGCATGACATGTGATTACATTGTTATCATAGGTTGCAAGATTTAATTATCCTAGGGGCATGATAGTGTGATTTTATGCAAGTGTAACTTAGGACCAAGTTAGTATGATTTCATGCCATTACAACTTAAGATCATGATAGTTTAAGTATAGTTTTATTCCATTAAGTTAAGTTACATTCATAAGGAGGATGTTAGTATAAATGTTTGTTAAATTTATATTGGAACCATGCTTTAAAGTTTATGATTTCATTGTTGTCAAAATTTATTAGTAGATCTACTTGTTATGAGATAAAGAGCATAAAACACCAAAATGTACTATAATGAGAAAGTAGAGTTTCATGACACAAATAAGAATGGAGTACTTTGGACTTAATTAGTAAGGGCTATAGTTAGTAGGACAATATAAGGATTATCAAATCCTTGGCCCAAACTAGGAGAATAATAAACCCCATGAATGACATTGTAAATATTCATGGACTTAATTAAAATCAATTACAAAGAGTACTGAGGGTCAACATGCTTATAGGAACCTTATGAAAGGTTGAGCTATGGTCACTCTAGTGAAACTGGAACATAGTGGTTAAGGGGGTTATCTAATAGAGCATCGCTCTTCCCCTACCTTCCATTGACGTTTGTGAGGTCTAAACGCCTCCTTACATGAGGATTGAAGTAACCACTTTGTGTTTACCCATTCAACTAGTAAGCCTTAGCCAATCGAAAATAAGAGGAGCAGTCTAGACTTAGGCTTAAATAAGTTACCTTCAACCAACAAAACATTAACTGGTTGAATAATAATAGTAAGAGCATAAAAGGTTAGTAAATTACCTAACCCTAATAAAAACTGTAAGTAAGATAAGGATGATCAAATAAAATCCATTAGATCTTGGATCATCAAGAACAATAATAATAAGAATATTATATTGTACTTAGTATGCATGTTTATTAGTATGCTTGTTCTAGTTCATTAGATTAGATAATCCAAACCCTTGATCAAAGATGATTCAAGGAACAAAACCAAGATCATCCTCCTTAGGGATGATCCAATAACTGAACTTAGATCTAAGAAGAACTAGATAATAGAAGATCTAGGACCTTGATCTTTATCAACATGTGTAGATTGTCAATCAATCAATCTATGAAAGATCAAGATCGAGGAGATGGACTGTGATGACCCGGGTTTTCCCATGCATTTTTAAATGCAATATCTAATTCCTAAGGTGGGATGCATGCCTATGTGAAAACCATTTTATAAAAACCATGCAATGCAGCGGAAAACCTTTTGTTTTAAACACATTTTTGAAAACCCCGAGTGTCATTTGCTAACCAAAGTAGTTTTTGAAAAACTTTAGAAATCATAAGTGTTTTCCTAAGTGTATCCATTCACAGAACACAGTCCAATTGTAAATAAATACAAATACATGTCCAAAGGGTTGAGAATTTACTTACATGTATAATTATTTCCTTTTTTATTCACTTGCTCGTAGCACTAACATAGATGTCCTCTACTCGTGGATTGAATTATCCTGAAAAATGTTAAGGATAGGGTGAGTATATACTATACTTAGTAGGAGTCTATCACTACTAGTTTTATAATGCATGCGATGTTTTAAAATCATATGCTCTTTCCAAAACATGTGCATGTCTGAATACTCAAGTTCAATATTGATATCAAAATCCATTGTCAAACTGAAATACTAACGACTTAAAGGATCACATAATCCAAAATCGAAAGTATCATATACATATATATCATAACATTATGATATGCATAAGATGCTTCATTGAATCCAACACATGAATATCTAGTATGGTATGGTCGATCAACCTCATATCATGCCATATGCAATGCAAATAAGTCCATAAACCATAAGGTCCAACTATGCCCATGACCTCGCCCCCGTGTGGTCCCCGGCTACCTAAGGACACAGCATCATAGCCTCCACGGGGCATATGACACATTGACCCAGTGACGTGACACCAATGGTAGCCCCCTGTACCACATGCAGTCGACGTAGGGACATGCCCTTTTTTGGGCGTGGTACCCGTTCCACCTAGTAGTGGTAGAGGCTAAGTGGCCAACCCAGACCCCTCGGCATAGCACCCACAGGGTTACTAGCCCAAATCACATAAGATCAAATAAGCCAAAAACCTCTTTTCAAAACCTGTCCTCTTTGGGTCCCTCACAGCTGCCTGGCCCTCGGCACTCTAGCGTCTTTTGGCAACCCTCAAGGACATGTAATCTTTGCAAGAACTTAATGCTCATAAATCATGCAATGTATGCAATAGTTTGCAAAACATATCTATGCATAATGTATATACAAAACATGTCTATGCATAAAGCATTTGTCACATGCATGCTAAACAAGTCATATACTTAAATCATGTATTTGCAAAACAATCATAGTTCTTTTAAAAGAATCTAGTAGCGATAGAGCACCTACCTGGCTAGGTCGTGTTAACCTTTTTGTCCTCGTACGCTCCTGAACATGGTTTAGGGAATCAAGGTTAGTTTGGCCCATCTCTTATGGGTTTTAGAGTAGTTGGTCTTGTCACTTAGGCATTAAGGGTCCATCCCTATGCCTATGGGTGTCCTAAGGTCCTAATTGGGCCTTAGTATCCTCAGTTTTCCAAAGGTCTAGCGGCCACGTGCCACTATCCTATTCTAAGGGTCATGCCTACCTTTGATTGGGCCTTGATCAGGGATTTTATAATTTGGGTGTGTCCATGTCGTCGACACGGACACAACGCCTTTTACAGTGCCTCAATCGAAGCTCTAGATCTCAAGTTATAAGCATTTTAGTGTCACACGTACATAAGCCTTTAAGGGTAAAACTACAAAATGCTAGTGTGCTGCGCGCCAGCGGCATGCGCATCGGCTTCCTTAAGACGAAAAAAAATCTCCGTTCGCTAGCGCACTGCGTGTTTGTAGCGTGCGCCTCAGCGGGCATGTCTGCAGACACGCTGAACTTCCCGCCCGTCCTTCTCTTTTGCGGGCGTGTCCCCGGATGCGCCCGTTTGGTTTTTTTTTCAAACGGGACGATGTGTTATGTTCCGACTAGAACGTCCTGTTTGTTGGGGAACTGGGGCATCCTCAGGACACCTTGGTTCGACCCTGTTGAACCAGTGCGGCCCAGGAAATGTCCCTGGGTCCTTGGTGAGTCTCCAGGGCTCCATTTTGTATGATTTTTCATGCGAAAACTTAGGGAAATTGACCCTAGAACTACTGTGAAGATGGGTTTTGAGAGATCTTGTGCATACCTGGCTCGTTGCAGGGTTTTTCTCCTTATTTCCCCTCTAGGTCACTCCTCCACAATGGGTTTCCTTCAACCTTTTGGGCTGCCATTAGAAGTGCCCAAGAGCTCTATTTATAGAGCTATGAGAGGGTTTTGGAGGGGGCTCTCACCGCCTTTGAATGGCGATGGAGAAACCTCCCAAATGGTGGTGATTTCTCCTCCAATCACCGCCAGTCTAGAACCCTCTAGGAGGTTGAAGATGAAGGGTGCCCGTATCAAAACGGGCCCCTGTGTTTTGCAGGCTAAATCCATTTTTATAAAAATTACATTTTTGCCCATGTACTTCAAAGGGCCATAACTTGCTCATTTTAACTCCGTTTTAGGTGATTTTGGTCTTGTTGGATTCCTTTTTCTGAGACGCACCTAATGGTACCATTTTTAGGACCAAATTTATGGGTTCAGTCAAGGTGACTAGTGAAATGACCAAAATGCCCTTACCTTCAAAAACTGAACTTTTCATTGCTATCTTGGGATTTTAATATTACAAAATTGGAGTCATTACATGGACACACAAAGAATTAAAGATAAAAAAATACTTATATGAATGATCTAAAGATCATTCTAAACATCAGATCTAGTGATCAATAGGATTGTTTAAAATTTATATATTGACAATATGTATGGATGTACAGATTACATACATCAATCAAGATCATGGAAGATTTGAGAAAATAGATCACTCCTTAAAGGTAGGAGGATTTGATTAATGCATTTACATGGGATATACATTATTGAACTCATGATCTTATGTTGACAAGAGTAATGTTAATACTTGTATTAAATCTCTTGAAAATCTTATGATCCAACCAAACACATATAAGATGGTTAAGGACTAGACTATAAGTTAATAGGGGACTAGAAAATATTTTAGCCCTAAGTAAACTGACAGATGGTTTGATATATATGAAATCTATTTTACATACAAGCTTGGAGGCTTGTGAGTTTGTTTTAATAGGCATAAGCCTAGGGGATTCTATTGCTAGAGGAGTTATAAGGGTTTGGCCACCCGCTCCTTAAAATTTGATGATATGATGATACCTTGCCCAATGAGAGGCTAAAAATCAAGTGGTGGAAATTATGGAAAGGCCACCATTGTGAAAGTCCTGTCCCCTCAAACGGATAGTGTGATAATATTTTCCACTGTGGTATCAGTGGTAAACAGGGTAGTTATCCGAGCGCGCTAGTACGGATCAGATTGCAGCATGGCAACCTTTTTGATTATTTTGCACTATGATGCATATGAGAATAGGCATAGTGAAATGCCTTATGTTTTAGCATAATGAAATGCTAGGTAATTGTATATTACCAATATTTTCCAAGAAGGGAAATTCCCAGCATAAGAATAGCTAAAATATTAAATTCTCATAATAGAGAGAATTGATCAGCTTAGTTGGTAATGATATTTGACTACTTTCATAAATTTAACTGATTTACCCATTTATAGTATGTACGTGTATGGATGTACATAACTTACAAAGTAAAGAGTAGAGACATGAATATGTTAATGATAATGGGATTATGAAGTATTGGAATTACATTGTCAATTATTATGCTTCTTGAATCCCCTACCAAGCATTGCTTGCTGAGATATTGTAAATGTTGCAATATCTCAGATACAGGGAAGGAGAATTAGGAGCTGAAGACGATAGAAGACTTGAAGAGAATAATCTTCAAGGTATACCCTTGAAGACATGTATTTTGCTTTGTTGAGAGTTTTATTGTATGGTGAGCTTGAGTTTTGGATTATGTAATTTGGACAAGTGTTGTAATAGATTTGGCTGTACTGTGAACCACTGCATGGATTCTAGAATTTAATGAATGTCTACTCCTTCAATGGAATTTTATCTTGTACAAAAAAATTCTACTTATGTTATGTATGAAGTGATGACTTGGGTTTTACAAAACAAGTTCAGAAGAAAAGGATTTCTGCTGCTTTGTTTTGCAAAAAGATTTTACACTCTTAAGGGCCCTGCCTTTCAAAATACATTACAAAAGGTGTTACAAAAGCCCGGGTCGTCACAAGGAGCAAGTGGATACACCCATTGCATTCACAGAACCCAGCAATAATTATTATACTGAGATAGATTATCAAGACTATAATGGATGGGCTAGGCATCATGAACAATCATATCTCATGAATATCAACAATATATGAAAGAACCATCATAGTTTGAACTTGATCAATCCTTTTCAAGTACCCCAATGACATAACAATATAAGCCATAGGAGTTGTTTGCTCCACAATAGAGGGAACGATCATTTGAGCAGACAATTAGATTGCTTAGTTTAATTATAGGATATGTTTAGCTGAAGACACAAAACTTAACGCTAGTTGGGAGGAACCTAGGGTTCTTAGAGTCTCATTGTCTTACATGAGATTTTTGAGTTTTTAGTGTTTGAAAAAAAAAAAAGATTTTAAGGTCAAAGTTCCTTTACTATAACGAGAATTGGATTTTTAGAATCTTAGTATTTCTCTAACTTTAACTTCTTAATAAAAATGCATATAATTAATTCTACATTTTATTCATGTCTTGAGGTGTTTGATGAAAGTTAAATCTTAGAATATACTTACATAGTGCATAGCCTAGATTAATAGACAATTATGACTTAGAGACCATGAGGAGAATCAGTGAAGACCTATACCCAAGTAAGTATTAGAAATAATCATCTTTCTATGGGCTATATCTAATTCTATATATTTTTTAGAGTACATTGTTTAAAAAGATCCAAGTATTTATGTTTTAGTCAAATTGATAAGAATCAGAAAAATAGTAATACCTTTCTTTTCGACATAATTATTGAATATTTTAGGTTTTAAGAAACCTAAGAAATAATATAGGTCATCCTTATTTTAGCCCAAATCCTATTAGTAAGTTTTTTTCTTTAAACCCCATTTACCTTAACCTAAAAACCAAGTTAAATATCTGCTACCCATCATTCAAAAATGAGTAGAGATAGTAGAAAAATGGAAAATTTCTAAGATGTGAGAAATATCATAGTATTTACATGGAAAAATCCTTTCTTCAAAGAAATACAAAGAAAGTAAAAAATAATTATAAAAAAGAAAGAAAAAGCTGTGAAAAGAGAAAGAACAAATAGAAAAGATATTCACTTTAGTGTAATCAGAAGTAAAGTTGTTCGACATTTATAGAAGACCTCTACTCATATTTGAAACTTTTGAATCCTTGTACCCTTTCTTTTAGAACTTGCCCCAAGTCTATGTTTCATCCTATCTCAAGACTCATTGATATAAAGATGGAAGATAGCTTTAATGAGGATATAAATTAAGGGATTAAGGTCAAATATTTCTACTAGTCTTGGTAATGACACCCATTCTTAGGGATCATATTTCCTTGTCTCATTTGTACTTATAAAATTATGTGAACCATCAGTATTATTGGACTCGGTTATATATTGAGAAAATTTTATTTGACCCCTTTTCTTTGAGTGCTTTATTTCTAAGTATATACCAATGAGAACTCAAGGTCAAAAAATTATTCTAATCGAGTATAAGCAATTATGTTTAGAAGTCTAGACTTATGTGGCCTATACACACACTACACATCAAGATGCAATTGTAATAAAATGGCTTTGGTATGTGGGTAAATTGTAGAATTTTTTATTTATCCTTATTAAGTTGTTAAAGCCAATAAAGCACTCATGGAAAAGAATTCTTTGAGATAAATAAAGAAATTAGTCTTATTGAATTTTGTGGGTATATTCACTATAAACTCTCATGAGGATTAACTCATCTACTAATGGTAACCTAGGGGTTTAAGGGCTTATAGCATATGCAAAATGCAATAGTGGATACCTACAAAAATGGTAGCTATTTTTGTTTTCATGATTTTTACACGTTTTCTTAGACTATCCAAATTTTTGGGTCTAATGAGTGGCCAATTTTTTATTATGAAAAAGTACTTAACTTTTAGTCCATGTGTTATAAATTATAATGCATTATTATAAGATTTTCTTAAAATTCACAACACATACATTTCTGAACTAATGATCCAAAAGTTTGATATTTTGTAGGTTCAGAAGCTAATCTAGAGCAAGTATGTGATTTATCATAACTTTTTAGGTATTTTTATCTTTTGTAGGTTTTAAATGAATGATCCAAAGGCCAAGATCACATTAGAGGAGAAATCAAGCCATGCAAGCCACTTAAGCCACATAAGTCATGCTAGGAGAAATCAAGCCAAATAATCCATGAAGTCAAAGAAGCAAGCCATGAAGCCACCAAGCTAGAAGCCATTTAAGCCAAGTCAACATGGTTTCACATGTTTTGAGTACTTTCTCAGCAATTTCCTATTTGAAGATAAAAAAAAAAGGAAGAATAGTTGACTTTTCAATAGGATAGGTGGCAAGCACACGTGGACAAATTAGAGAAGAGACCACATTCCTTAGGCTTTCCTTTTCTCTCCCATTTTAATTCTCTTCCACTCACCTTCCTAGTTTTCCACTTTCCTAGGGTCCTACTTCTAAATCCCTTACCCTATCTTATCTCTTTACCATTCTTATCTGTCTTTCCTATCTTCCTAGGATAGAATCTTATCAAATCTTATCGCCTATGAAGGAGAAGAGCACTTATAAATAGAATGTCATCTTCACCATCTCTTCAAGAAGAAGTTCCACGCCTCCCTCCTTGGAGACTGGTTCTCCATGCCTAGTTCCCTTCTTCCTCTTTAAGATTTCAACTCACTATACTTTGATGTTCAAGCCCTTCATGCCCCCTTCAAGGTCAACACTCTTTCTCTTTGTTTGCACTTCAATTCAAGGTTAGTTTTCATGCTCTTTTCCTTTGCTTGCTTATTTCTTTCACACACCTAATTTCTTTGCTTGTTTTCCTTGTTCTTTGATTTTTGTTTAGTGCCTTAGACCCTTGTATTTAAAGGCCATTAATCTCTTGTAGTGACATCTAAGAGATAATAGTCTTTGAATCAAATTGTTGTTTCTTGAAGATCTTGTTTTTCCATACCTTTCATTTGCTTATCATTCCTTGCTCATCTTTTGATTCCATTGCATCTCTTTTTCACATTCTTTCTCTTTGATTCTCTCTTGGATTCATATGCATGTTACTTTGAATTCTTATTGAATAGAGAGTGTTGGATTGGAATTTGGGTTAATTTTATGTTCTTGAAGAGAGTGCAGTTTCCTTTCTATATATGTAACCATGTGCACACTTCTTGTACTAATTTCAATTCTATAAAGCCCTACGTTTCATGGTAATTTTCTTGGTTGATTCAAGTGCTTTAATTTGGTCATCATGTTGATTGAATTATGCTTTTCATGTTTAGTTTCCATGCATACTTGTCTCTTTAATTTTGATGTGCATCATAGTAGTTTTAAGCATCATGTTCTCCTTTAGATTCAGCACACCATGCTTACTTTCTAATATAAGTTCCACACACATCATCTTGATTTGTTCCTTTAGCTTTGCATGTTTTATTTGATTAGATTAGTTTAGTTCATGTTAAAGTTCCTTCATTGATTCTTAAGTATAATTGTATGGTAGTTTAGTTTTAGATAGTTTCTAATTCTAGTTTTTAGAAAGTTTCAATTTCATGCATGTTTAAGTTTCTTGTTGTTTTAATTCTTAGATTAGGTTTAAATACAATTTTCCTTTGGCTAGGTTAATTACTCACATACATTTACTACATTGATTTGTGCTCTTGTCAATAATTTTAAAACATACACTAGATTCTCCTAAATTAATATTGGGAGCTTTCTATTCACCAAGTGTATGGATGATGAATACATTTTGGCTTTGGTTTGGACAATATGCTCATCTAAATAGCCTTGTTATCATCTAGATTTTCAATTAACATACTGATGGTTTCACCCCTTCTTAAGTTAGAAACCCACTCATCTATATATAGACCATGTTTCATACAAATTTTCCAAGTAGAGGTCAGTGACAAACCTTAAAAACAAGCTTTCCTTTGATATTATTTGCTGCTAGACTTTGGGATTTCTTATATGCTTTTCTTCCTTTGGTTTTCTAATTATTGTCTTTGTTATTTGCTCTTCAATTCAGGTTAGTAGTTTGATTGCTTTGGTTTTGTTTTCATTGCTTAGTTTCCATTGTTTTGCTTTCTAGTTTTGCATCTTTCTTTCCATCTAGTTTTCTCCTTTCTTCTTTACCTCAATTCCACTTGTTTTTCTTAGTTATTAAATCAATAATCAAGTTAGTTATTCTCTGGTAATGATAGTAAAGAGAATAGCTAGCTAGCTTAAATTATCGATTTCCCCACTTGCATTCCA
The DNA here is from genome assembly GCA_035236585.1 of Warburgia ugandensis. Lineage (NCBI taxonomy): Eukaryota > Viridiplantae > Streptophyta > Magnoliopsida > Canellales > Canellaceae > Warburgia > Warburgia ugandensis. The sequence goes on from CP141128.1 coordinate 45,108,152, forward strand.
TGTTTTCTACCCTCTTGTTTCCCTTAGTTTTGGATAGTTTTTCCTTAGTTAGTTCACCTACTTAGCTTTATTTTCTCTTGAAATCCTTTCTTAGTTTTCTTTGCATTTCATCACACTTTAGTTTGTGAGATTTAGATTCCACTTTTGTTATAGTTTAGATTAGATTTTATGCTTAGGAATTGGATGCAATTTCCAGCTTCTGAACAGGTATTATGTGTTTAATTTTTTGTGTAATTTGGAGATGATTCAATTAATTTTTTAGGAATTCCTGTTATGGAATGTTTATTTCATCAAAGTACTTGAGATCTAGGTTTATTTATTGCATAAAATTTATTCTTATGCTTTCAATAGCTTTCTAATGTAAGATTTATTGACTATTCTTAAGTACCGAAATCTGGAAATTGGTTTTTCCTTAACTTTGTGCTTTAATTCTATCCATCAAAACATCTTATTTTCCTGAATCCTTAGGAACACATTTAGATTTTCATGTTGTTTATTAGATCTCATAGTTAGTTTCAATAGCAACTCCCTGTAGGTGCATTAAATTTCACCATCTTTAGAGCTCCAAAATCATACTCATTGTCAAAATCTATGTGCATAGTTCTAAATCCCATTTCTTTTAGATTTTTTCTTAGTTCAGTTGATTAAGTTAGTTATAACTGTAATTAATTCATTTTTCTATTTTAATTTAGGTTTAGAAAGTTTCCTTTTTGAATTTTAAGAAGTTCCATCTTTAAGAAGCTTTAGGATTTAGAAAGTGTTAAATTTAGAAAGTCTTTTTAGTTGTAGTTTCCATTCACATGCATGTTTCTAATTTCTTGTTAAAAGTAGTTAGATTTCATTGGTTGCTAGTTTCTGTATATTGTTTAAAATTATAAACTTTCCTAATTTGGTTTTAGAAAGTTTCTAATTCTAGTTTCTAAAAGTGTTAATTAAGAAAGTTTTGATTTTGGTAGTTTCCTTAGTTTATGTTTTCTAAATTAATTCCTGCTTGTTTTGCAATTGTTTCCTTTATTTAAATGCATGTTAGTTAGATAAGTTTCCATTCTAATTACTTAACTTTAGTTTATAGAAAGTTTCTTTTAATTCTAGTTTCTTATTCCATGGATGTTTCCATTTCATGTTACTTTAAATTCGTAATTTAATCGCATGTTTATCTCTTTGGCTTAAGTTAATCACTTTGAATAAAATCAAATCCAATGCAAATATGTGAGATTCCTCATAGAACTGACCTCACTTGCATGAAAATACTATATTGATTAGTGCACTTGTGAGTTACCTTTAAAATTCACAACAAGTTTTTAGTGCCATTGCTCGGGAATCGCAATGGATTTGTAGTTGGATCCTTATTTATATTGTTTACCTTTAATCTTAATTTTAGCGAAGGAGTAGCTTCATCAACTTAGGATTTAATTGCTTTCTTAGATTATGGTTTTTCTTTTCTTTGAGTCAAACTTATAGTAAGGCCCATTGTAACTTACAATTTCATTTTTAATTTTAAATGGACTGTATTAAAATGGGACAAGTTTATGATATGGAGGCCCACACTGGATCTTCATTAGAAACCCCACTGTGAGTATCTGTCACTTTCTTTTTATTTTCCTAGTTTAGGTTGCATTTAGTGTAATTTGCATTTGGCTGGTAGTGTAATTCATATAGATTAGATCATTCATTTTACTTGTTACATCTTTATTTAGGGTTTTTGCATTAGAGAGCACCTATCTAACTTTGGTTGGATAGCATATAGCTTGCATTAGTTTGATTTTTGTTTTCATTGCATATTTATGGCTTTATGGTAGAATGGAATTAATTCTAGTAAGGGCCCCACAGGAATCCTTATAAGATAAGGACTAGATTTGATCACCAGCTCCATGGCCCACCTAGGAATAAATCAACATCCTTGTATGTCATAATCCCAACCCTTGAACTTTAATTTTAAAATTAAGTAGAGAGAGACTTACGGTATCGAGCTCATAAGAGCCTTTTAGAAGGACGTGATTTATTGTCACTCTAGTGGCTTCTGAACATTGTGGTTATAATGAAATGTCTTAAAATCCAAGTAATTTTCCCACACCTCCCATTGATGTTAGTTGAGGTTTAAATGCCTCCTGACTTGAGAATTGTATTAACCACTTTACAGCAAAACCCAATTGATAAACAGTAGTCAAATCTGGAAAAAAGGAGGAGCCGTCTAAATCTAGGTCTAAGAAGCTACCACCTATGTACTAAGAAAAGATAATCAAGACATTGCTCGATTAATGGATACTAGGATTTGATTGCACATCATGTAGAGTTCGAGTTAGCATATAGATTAGGACATTTAGATAGTTTATGAAAGGGTGTCGATCTTTGAACCTAAAGTTAGCATCTTTTGACCTAGAGATTCAGCATAACCTTAGACAAGGGGAAAGAAACTAAGTTCCTATCACCATGGCTGAACCACCACTAGAAGTCAAGCACAAAGCTATTAGAGATTTATGTGCATCTCTACAACTCAACACCCCATCCTACATAGCTTTACCTCCTACAAAAGTAGACCGCTTTGCGTTAAAGCGAGAGTCATCTAATTACTCCCTACCTTTTATGGTCAAGACTGAGAAGACCCTTACCTACATATCAAGGAGTTCCTTGATATTTGCACCACATTTAGGTTCCAAAATTTTTGGGATGATGCTAGTGGGCTTAGGTTATTCCCATTCTCACTCAAGGGTAAAGCCTAGTCATGGCTTAATTCCTTGGAGGTAGGTTCCATTAATACATGGGACCAATTTTCTGGGAAGTTTTTGAACAAATTCTTCCCCGTTCATAAAACAAATGCCCTTCATCATAAAATTATAAATTTTCTAACTAAGGGATGATAAACAATATTAAAAATGTTGCAAATAGTGCAATCAATTATTATAGAAATGCCCTCATCATGGATTTGTGAAATCATAGTAGGTTCAATACTTCAATGAGGCATTGATGCTTCAAAATAGATAAATGGTAGATGTAGTAAGTGGAGGGGGACTCATCTTAAAAGATGAGAGTGAGGCTTGGGAGTTCTTTCAAAAATTAGTAGATAATTCCAATTAATGGGATTATTCAAATATAAGAGAGAGAGAAACAACTAGATAGGAGTGCATAGTAATATATCTCATAAACTAGACACTATACTAGAGAGAATGGTCAAGTACGATGGGTGAGTGGACAAGCTTGAAACTATGCTTCAATCTTTTATGGAGGGCACATCTATTAAACCTCCACAAGAGGTTTGTGCTCTTTGTTCTAGCTTAACCCATATGACTATGTCTTCTCCATCAAATAAAGCACTTAACGATTATCTAGTTGAACAAGCAAATGCATTGAATGCATATCGCAATCCTAACAACAACACATATTTTGAGACCTACAACCTTGGATGGGTTAGGCATCCAAACTTTTTCTAGTTGAAGAATAACTACCCGGGGGGAACACCTTTGAACCCTCTAACCAAAACTTTCCTAGAGCTATGATTCCCCACTGGCCACTAGCTTCCAACAACCTCAGCAACAAAAGAAACCATCTTTTGAGGAAACCATTTAGACCCTTCTTGAAAGATCTTTAAAAGAAAATGAGGACACTCAAAAGGCCTTACAACAATTGCAAAATGATAGTAGACATTCAACCCATGTCAACTTTCAAGCCGTATCCAAGTTGGAGATGTAGGAAAGCCAAATGTCAGCTGAACTACATAATAGAGAAAAGGATTAGTTCCCTACTCAACCCATCCCTAGCACTAAGGGCCAATTTAAGATAGGGTCAAGTTCTCAAAACCTTAACCCTCATGAGCATGCCAAATCCATAACCACCCTTAGGAGCAGTCAGCAGATTGATAATAAAGTAGGGAAGCTAAAGAAATTAATAAGGAAAAGGAGGCGACCAAAACATAGGAGAAAGAGAAAAGATAGAAAACCCATGCAGAACCTATAGTGGAGGCACCCTATGTGCCTAAAGCCCCATTTCCTCAGTTACTGAACAAGACTAGAATTGGAACAAACTTCAATGAGTTAATGGATATATTTAAACATGTCCAAATCAATATTCCATTGATCAATGCAATCAATGATGTCCTCGCCTATGATAAGTTCTTGAAAGAGCTCTGCACCAGAAAAAGAAATCTAAATGTTTAGAGTTTAGAGTTTAGAGACCAAGGGTGTCCTACCATTCCCTGCATTATTGGAGAGCATGACATATATAGGGCACTACTTGACCTAGGGGATAGTGATAACTTATTGCCATACTTTGTCTATGAGCAGATAAGACTTCGTGAGTTAAAATGAACACCTACCATGATGCAATTAGCTGATAGATATGTCAAGATACCCCTGTGGTTTGGTTGAAGATGTGTTGATACAGGTGGACTAGTTTTATTACTTAGTTGATTTCATTGTACTAAACACCTAGCTTGTATTTGATCCCAGCAGTCAGATCCTAGTCATCCTTGGATGTCCAATGCCATTATTAACTGTAGGAATGGTGTAATGAAATTATCGTTTGGCAACATGATAGTTAAGCTAAATGTCTTTAATGCTAATCAATAGCATTTAGACTTCAATGATTCTTGTGCAATCAACAACATTTAGACCTCGATGATTCTTGTGATGTGAATTTAATTAGAATCTAATTCACAACATTTGTCCACCTTCTTCCATCTCTGATCCATTAGAGGCTTGTCTTATGCATTTTAGTGGAGATTTTGATTTAGACAAGTCTATTGAGGAGCTAAACAACCTTTCAGAGGCTACTCTGATAATGGATACCTCCAAGTGGGTCTCTTACGTGGAGTCACTCTCTCCTTCAGAGTCTGTCCCCATACCCTCTATAGAGCAACCACCTTCTTTGGCTCTAAAACCCTTGCTTAACAACCTCAAATATTCATACCTAGGCATAGATGACACCTTACTTGTGATAATAGCATTAGACTTAGATATAGAATAGGAAGGAAAACTTCTTAATGTTCTTAAGGAACATTAAATTGCTCTAGGGGGACCATAATAGACATCAAAGGGATTAGTCCAGTAGTATGCATATATAGGATACACTTGGAAGAAAATGCCAAACCCCTCAAGGAAATCCAAAGACGAGTGAATCCCCACATGAAGGACGTGCCAAAGATGAAGTCCTAATGCTTTTGGATGTTGACAGCATATTCCTTGTCTATGATAGCACTTAGGTCTGCCCCCTTCAAGTTCTACTCAAGAAATCTGGGGTAACGATAGTAAAAAATGAGGAAAATGAGTTAGTACCCACCTGCATGACCACCGGGTGGAGAGTCTACATTAATTATTGAAAGTTGAACACGATCACGAGGAAAGATTGCTTTCCTCTAACTTTTTTTGACCAAATGCTAGAGACATTGGTCAAACATAGCTATTACTCTTTTTTGGATGGATATGCTAGTTACAACCAGATTCCTATAGCACCCAAGGATCAGGAAAAGACCACATTCACCTGTCCTTTTGGAACCTGCACCTACCAACATATGCCTTTTGGGCATTGCATTGCTTCTACTACATTTCAAAGGTGTATGTTGAGCATCTTTTCTAATATGGTAGAAAGGCTTCTAGAGGTGTTCATGGATGACACCTAGGGTTTTTCATGATATTTTTTTGTGTTTATTTCAAAAGATGGCCTGCCTCTAAATTTTAAAACACAAAAACAGTAAAAGATTTTTCATTGCAACTCATCTTCGCCCACAAGTCCAGATGTCACCTTTAAGCTCACACTATACATATATATGTATATATATATATAGATATATATATATATATAGTTTTCTAAAAGATAGACATGTATTTCTTAAAAACAAGACCCATCTAGTGGTTAACTTACACAACCCCTATAAAAATCATATTAAATGCCCAATATCACGATTTAAATTACTAACTCCACAATACAAAGGCTTTATATAAAGTATCTTGATCGCAGAAGTACGGCTACTGGATTCCTCTTGTCATGTCCATCTTCTTTTGTCTATCTATATCTGTGATATTGTAAACATAAAATATTTACAATATCTTAGCAAGCTATGCTTGGTAGGGGAGTTTAAGAAGCATGTTAAATTTAATTATCAATTAATTAATTTGCATTATTTAGAACATTTATTCTCATAACAATTATATTGACTTGAATTTACAATATGTTTCATAATTCATTACTTCATTGTTAAACCAAGTATTAACATATTTTATAATCTAATTTGCATTATTCAGAACATTCATTCTCATAACAGTTATATTCACTTGAATTTATAATGCGTTTCATAATTCATTACTTCATTGTTAAACCAAGTATTAACATATTTTATAATCTAATAATCAATTGATAATTAAATTTAACATGCTTCTTAAACTCCCCTACCAAGCATAACTTGCTGAGATATTGTAAATGTTTTATATTTACAATATCTTAGATATAGATAGATAGAAGAAGATGTACACGGCAAGAGGAATCCAGTAGCCATACTTCTGTGATCAGGTATATGCTTTATTTAAAGATTTTGTATTATGTAGTTAGAAATTTGAATTGTGATATTGGACATTTAATATGATGTTTATAGGGACTGTGTAAGTGAACCACTAAATGGGTCTTGTTTTTAAGAAATGCATGTCTATCTTTTAAAAAACTACATGTATATATAGTGTGAGCTTAAAGGTGACATCTAGGTTTTTGGGAAAATGAATTTCAAAGAAAAATCTTTCGCTATTTTTGTATTTTAAAATTTAGAGGCATGCCATCTTTTGAAGTAAACGCAAAAAAATTTCATGAAAAACTCGTGGATTTAGCCTCTTGAGAAATACAAGGTAAGGTTGCCTACTATAGACCCTTATGGTCCTCCTTTCCCCTGGCCCCACAAGGGTGGGAGCTTCGTGCACTGGGGCTATCCTTAATAATGTTATTTAAGTATTTCAATGTGATTGCATAGCTAGTGCGATTTTAGTTTTTAATTTGATGCTATGAGTTTCATATATGCAATTGAGAAACACTTAATGTGTTATTTATATTTTTGAATCTGAATGCACCAAAGGGTGTAAGTTTAGTTATTATAATTTGAATCATATGTGTTATCTTCAGTATTGATACTTGTATGTTTGTATTTATATTTAAGTTAAAGATTATTGTTTCTTATTATCAAAATATAAGGCCGTATATATAATATCAGTGAATTGGAATATGAAAACGTCAGAGATGTTCTTTGATTTAAATGGCTTTCTCTTTATTTTGGATTCATATGTGGAATTGGATGAATAGTGTGAAAAATCTATTCACGATTATGATTGAAATGTTATGATATGATTCAACATTCTATATTAAATGATTGTTTGGAGAAATGAAAGAGTTATCTATTTGAGCATATGCAGAAATTATGGAAAGTTATTTGAGCAAGGGCTTTGATGATAGAGTTAAAGTATGATTCATTATAGTAATTGGATTTTTTATTTATAGCTGGGATTGTAAATTTCCATATTTCTATAACAATGCAATTCATGATGGATTTTGATAGAAGATTGTGGATAATATGAAAATTTTCCATTATATATGGTTGTGATGATGATGATTGTGATTAAATATTTATCAATTGATGATTTTATAAGGTGTTGGTACTATTGAAGAATTTGGATATTATTCTTGAAGTTGTAGAAATGAGTAAGTAATTCTCACAGCACCAGGATTTGTTATATTATGGTAATGTGGAATATATAATGAGATAGAGTCTCTGAGATACATATTATTTGTGGATGAATGATTAATTTTACTATGGTGAATGTGAAATGTGGTGAGACATAGTCTCAAAAATGTATTGTGTATTGATAAATGGTTTATCAGGTACCGCAATCACATGCGTTAAATGCGTAAGTCTGAAAAACAGAGGAGACTCTACCAAAATTTTGTCAGAAATATGATACTTGAATTTTAGAAGATAGGAAGTTTCATAAGGTTTGAATTGCTTAAACATATGCAGAAAGGATCATCTTTAAGTGAGAAATGTATATTAACTATTTGAAGTTAGTATAAAGACTTATATGGATAAGAAAATAGAAAAGTTGAGTTGGAGATAAAGATTATGTGTTCTAAGAACCATTACAATCAAAGGATTTTTAAAGTTGAAATGAAAGAAAAACTTACTTAGAAATTTAATTTTTTGATGAATTACGAAGTAAAGGCTAAGTATCGAAGTACACATCGAAAGTGATTCTTATTGCTTATTGTGTATTACAGATAGAAAAGTTGTGCTATTAAGTGACATAATATCTAGTATAAGTTGAAAATCATTTATATTTTGAGGATTGATGTTTTATTGAAGTAATTATATGACTTTAAATTTACAATGAGATGAGAATATTATTAGAGTGGAATGGAGGAATATGATTCATGTAGCCGACCCCTAATTGGGATAAGGTCTTGATAATGAGAATATTATTAGATTTGTTGCAAAGATATCGTGAAAAGAATTTTAAAGATGAAATTCTCTAAGGGAAGAATGTAATGAACCAAAAAAAATAAAAAATTTCGAGGACAAAATTTCCTTGAGGGAAGATTGTAACAATCCCAAAATTTTACTATTGTATCATTGAGGTATGAGTTTTCTAGAAGGATAAAGTTTTATGGAATTATAATCAAGAATTGAAACATACATAATTGGATTATACTTAGAAAATGGCATCTAACGAACCAAAGAACGTTGAAAAAAGAGTTTGGATGTGGAAGTTATGAGACTTCGAAGTCATGGCTATTTTGGTAATTAAAAAAACTTAGAATTTGGGAATTTAAATTACTAAATCTGGATTCTACTCGTTGATATGAATCCAACAACACTTAGTTTGCTGAAATTGGAGATTAGGCGAATAAATGGAAATTTTCTTACAAAAGGATATGTTTGTAATTTCACTAAGTGGGCCCCACTTGTAGGAGTTAGAATTTGATAGTCAATGGAGTTGAAAACATCATTAGTAAGGGTTACCATTTTCATTGACTGGCATCATGATGTTCAGAATAGTTGGGACATCATTATTAAACTTTAAAATAAATAAAACAAAATTAAATTAAAATAACAAAAAGGGGGGCTCATTTGATAATGGCACCCCCAAAATCCGATAGAATCTGATGAACAGAAGGAAAGAAGGAAAGAAAAAGAAGAAGAAGGAAAAGAAAGAAGAAAAGGAGGAGAAGGGAAAGAAGAAAGAGGAAGGAGAGAGAGAGAGAGAGCTCGTTGGGGAAGCTAATCACGCTGGTGAGCACGAGAAAACAGATTGTGTCAGGGTTTTTCAATGCCGAAAAGGAGGGGTCCATTGTCAACAATGGCAGCTCAGATGATTAATCTGGCCACCCATTTCACTCTACAAAAGGGGACAATCAAAAGCCCTTTGATCTCATCACGATCAGGGGAGAAATGATAGTGGATTAAAGGAGAAAAGATTCTATGGGGAAAAGTTGCTAGAAATTTCTATTTGCTGGTGACTGTCACCATTTTTCTCGACAAGGAGGATTAAGGAAATCATTTTCCCATGCAAAGACCACCAGATCAAGCCCAATCTTGCCAAAATCAGAGGCATCAGATCATCTGTAAAATTGTTCAGATCCAAGTAAGGATTTCTAAGTTTTTGAGATCCTTTTGACTATTGCTTAGTTTTTTCTCTCGGATGTATGTATGACTCATTTAGATGTTGCTGAAATAGATTTTTCTAAGCTATGAAACTTGGATCTAGGGTAGAAACAAGTTAAATCTTGGATCAGGTAAAATATTTTTGAAGATAGGTAAATCCTGATTTTCAGACCTGATAGAATATAGACCTAAACTTATGCACATTGCAAAACCAAAATCCAAAAGCCCTATCTCTCTTCCCAGTTCAGTTTCTCCATCGGTGTTGAACTAGTGATCAATGTTTGCACACCTAGTTCTTGTTCCCAGTGGCCACCCTACATCAGCTCCGATTCTGTGTCCAATATGTGTAAACCCACACAGATCTAACCCTTGATCATGATCAGTCACCACCACCCAGATCTATGATTAATCTAACTGTTCATTTGGATCTAAACTTTGATTGGTCATTCCATGTTAGATCTACCTTTGATCCAGCATGATTTTAAATATGAATCTAGTGTTTCAAGGACTAAAGTGGAGAATTTGTGTTGGGGGTGCAGTATTAGAATTACACACCAATCTATGCACTCTTGCTAAGGCGTAAGCCATGCAAAACAAGCCTCTAGAAGGCATTTTTGTAAGGTGGGATTTTGGATTTGTCGAAATATCCATGGGATCAGCTGCAACTACAAATGTATTGGAAAGAATATGAATGGGAATAAGAGGGAGATTTGTCATGTTTTGATTGATGATAGTGAGGATGAGGTTGAAGAAAGTAAAGTGAAGATTAAAAAGAAAGGGAATTAGAGGAAGGAGAAATTTACTTGGACATTTGTTCATTGATGGGTTCACTAATGGTTATCACCATAAAAGCCATTGGTATTGCAGTCAAGCTTATAAAAGAGGGGATAAGGCAAGTAGCTTATCCTAAAACATGTTCTGTTCTTTTTGTTGCTCTAGTAGTTGTGTGCATTCTAACTTAATTTAATTACCTGAATAATATTGAAGTGTGTGGTCGATCATGGAGAAGAGGGCAATTAAAACTAGTGGAATCTGATGAACATGTCACATGAGGTAGGTGGAAATTTAAGACCGCATGTCTAAATAATAAGATGCATGTTATAAACATGATCTTATTTCTAATTATAGATGTTATGAAACTAAAATTGTATGATCGATATTTGACATGCTTTAAATTGAAATGATGAAAATAAAGTTAATTAAAAGAATTGCATGTTATAATTGATGCTTATGACTTGTACATCATGTATGCGAATTGTGAAATTATGTTTATGGTACATGGGTACCATGTCAGTATTGGTGGTGTATGAGTCTAGGTTTATAGGATACATCCTTGGTGGATTATCACCAAATGAGTGAGGATGTTATTCTTGTAATGAAATATATGAACAGGCAAATTGCCTGCTATTATGATTATTTTACATCTGAGCATGGAGGCTTGAGAGTTTTGTTTTAGACAGGCATATGCATGGGGATGCTATGCTAGGAGAGTTATGAGGGTTTGGCCACCCACTCTCCAAAATTTATTATGTTATGGATACCAAGTAGTATGTATTGCTAAAAGTTGGATGGGGTAATTATGGGAAGGCCGCCATTGAGACAGCCATGGTCATCCCATACGGACATGGATATTGTGATTTCCACCAAAGATGGTATAGGTGAATTATTGAGTAGTTATCTGGGCGCTATATGGATTCTAATTGCATGTATAGTAGTCCTTATGTTTGATGTACTATGGTGCTTATATGATGGCATTATGAGATGCCTTATATGACATGGCATGATGATATACCTTATATTTTTTTCCCAGTGATGGTTGGAGGATTGTGGACCCTGTATAGTGAGGGGCATGAGGATTATATTGATATACCAGCAGGGGTTGGATGATTATGAACCCCACGTGATGTGGGGTATGATTCTGAAACCCAGTATAGTTTGGGAATGTAGATTAGGAGACTTATTGATTAAATTCCTAATTTTGTATGTCTTTTAACAATTTTTATAAATGTGGACGTATGCTATATATATGATTGAGATCGTAGTTTCATATAAGTTTTCATATGCGTATAGGCATGGTAGAACTATTATGCAGAGTATGGTTCATGGAATTGGATTATCTTAATTAAATGATATATGATAATTGTAAATATTTGATTTATCAATGGATTAATGTTATTTATGAAATATTCTAATATTTAATTATCAATTGATTATTAAATTATAAAACATGTTGATACTTGCTTTAACAATGGATTGATGAATTATGACACATATTGTAAATTCAAGTCAATATAATTGTTATGAAATTGAATATTCTGATTAATGCAAATTAATTAATTCATATTTAAATTTGACATGCTTCTTAAACTCCCCTACCAAGCATAGCTTGCTAAGATATTGTAAATATTTTATGTTTACAATATCTCAGATACCAATAGACAGAAGAAGATGTACATGAGAAGAGAAATCCAGTAGCCATACTTCTGTGATCAGGTATATACTTATTTAATGATTTTGTATTAAATACTTAGTAATTTGAATTGTGATATTGGACATTTAATATGATGTTTATAGGGTATGTGTATGTGAACCACTAGATGGGTCCTATTTTTAAGAAATGCATGCCTATCTTTTAGGAAACTACATATATCTATATATATAATGTGAGCTTAAAGATGACATCTGGGTTTTTGGGAAAATGAATTTCAAAGAAAAATCTTTCGCACTTTTTGTATTTTAAAATTTAGAGCCGCTCCATCTTTTGAAAATAAATGAGAAAATTTTTCATGATAAACCCAAGGTGTCACAATTTGGGTCATCTTTTGATGAATGCCTACAACACTTAAAGTAGAGAAGAATCTTCTTTCAAAATGGGAAAAGTGACATTTTATGTGCAAAGTACGATTATGCTAGGCCATGTTATATCACACAATGGATATAAATTGATAAGGCTAAAGTGGATTTAATAGCCAACCTTCCTCTACTAAGGATGAAGAAGGAAATCCCCTCCTTTTTAGGTTTTTACAAAAGATTCATCAAAGATTTTAGCAAAATTACCAAGCCCTTTTGTAATTTACTAATAGATGAGGCCATTTTTTACTTTGATGAGGACTGTAAGAAAGCATTTGAGTGACTCAAGGCTGAGTTGACCTCTGCACCCATTGTCTGACCACCTTATTGGAACACACCTTTTGAGATTATGTGTGATGCATTGGATTATGCCATTGAAGCTGCTTAGGGGTAGCGCATTGTTAAACTTCCTAATGTGACATGCTACACTAGTAAAACACTAAATGATGTGCAACTCAATTATTCAACCACTGGAAAAGAATTTTTAGCTATAGTGTTTGCCAAAGATAAGTTTAGATCTTACTTGTTAGAGTCTAAAGTTATAGTGTACTTAGCTCACATGGCTTTCAAGTACCTCCTTTCTAAAAAGGATGCAAAACCTAGGTTTAACTATTGGATACTCCTACTACAAGAGTTTGACTTAGAAATTTGGGACAAGAAAAGTTGAAAAAATGTTGTAGTAGATCACTTATCCAGATTAGTGGTAGAGCACACTAGTGATAATGTCCCTATAACTAAATCCTTTTTGGATGAACAATTGCTACACATTTTTCTTTTACCTTAGTATAGTGATATTGTAAATTATCTTGTTACAAGACAAATGCCTAATCATTGGACCAAACAAGATAAAAAAACATTTTTGACTAAGGTTAGATATTTTAACAGGAGATTTTTAACTGAGGCTAGATATTTTACCTAGGATGACACATACTTGTTCAAGTACTATCCCGATTAGGTGACTAGGAGATGCGTAGCAAATAGTGAACACAACCAAATAATCTTCTTTTGTCATGATCATGCATGTGAGGGCTACTTTAGCTCTAGAAAGACCACTACGAAAATTTTACAGAGTGGTTTTTAATGGCCTGCCATATTTAAGGATGCACAGGCTTACTACACAACATGTATAAGGTGTCAAAGATTAGGAAGCCTCGGAAGGAGACATATGATACCCTTAAACCCGATCCTTATGGTAGAACAATTTGATGTTTGGGGCATAAATTTCATGGGACCCTTTCCTAATTCTTTTGGAAATCTTAACAACCTAGTCGGAGTGGACTATGTGTCCAAGTGGGTGGAGGCTATACCCTTCAAAACCAATGACCACAAGGTTGTGGTAAATTTTTTAAAAGAAAATATCTTTCCATGGTTTAGTACTCTAAGATCCATGATAAGTGATGAGGGAAACACTTTCGTAATAAAGTGTTTAAGAATTTATTGAAAAGTATGGTGTCAACCATAAGATAGCTACCCTACACCACCCTCAAACCAGTGGCCAAGCAGAGGTATCCAATAGGGAGATCAAGTGAATTCTAAAGAAGACAGTCACTCTAAGTAGGAAAGACTAGTCTATGAGACTTAACGAAGCTTTGTTGGCATACCATATAGCCTATAAAACCCCCATAGGAATGTCACCCTATCACTTGGTCTATGGAAAGGAATGTCACTTACCAATAGTGCTAGAACACAAGGCATATTGGGCTATCAAACAACTCAATTTTGACTTAGATTCTATTGGGACCAACTATAAACTCTAGCTCAATAAGTTGAAAGAATTGAGGAAAGATGCATATGATTCTACCCGACTATACCAAGACCAAGTGAAGGTTACCCATGATAGTAAAATCTTAAGAAAATCCATTTCACCTGGACAAAAGGTCTTATTGTATGAATCTAGATTGCATCTATTCCTAGGAAAACCCAGATCTAGATAGACCTGACCTTACAATGTACACATAGTCTATCCTTATGGGGCCATCGTGATTGAGAAGGGTGGAGAAACCCAAAAAGTAAATGGTAAGAGGTTAAAACCTTTCCTGGAACTACCTAACCTTGAAATTTAAGAGACTTTTACACGCACCTCATTAGCATGACCAACCTTAGATTTATCAGAGAAACTTGCAAATTACTATCTCTGCACTCATCACTATGTCTGGTTGAAGACGTTAAACTTAGCGCTCACTAGGAGGCAACCTAGATGTTTTTCTTAAAATCTCCATCTTTTACATCTTCCATATAGAATCCTATGTTTTTCTAACATTGAGGATAATGTTTCATTCAGGTTGGGGGTGTAGATGCACATAGAGATTTTGAATTTTCTTGAGCTTTTTAGAAAAAAAAAAAAAAAGAACAAAATTTTTAGTAGAGTTCCCATACTGTGATGAGAACTAGATGTTTAGAACTTAGTAATTCTACTATTTTTACCTCTTAATAGGAGTGTATATCGATAGTTTTGCGTATTATTCATAGACCAAAGCATTTTATGAAGGTTAATTCTCAGAAAATATTTATACACGACACATAGTCAAGACTAATAGAGACATATGACTTAGAGACCCTAAGGAAAATCAGTGGAGACCTATAACCTAATGAGTTTAGACACTATCTTCTTTTTAGAGAGTTATAAGTAATTCTATAGTTTCTTCAACGTGCATATTTTTAGTGTGATCCTGTTATCCTTGTTTTGGTTGGCTATCAAGAATAAATAAGAGTAATATCTTTCTTTTTAGAAAGTTTATTGAATATGATAGGCGTTAGAAAACCTAGGAAATAATATAGGCCATATTTGTTCAGCATAGAGACATAAAACCTACACAATATATTATACCCCTAGTTAGCCCTTTGAGCTTACTATTATTAAGCCTTTTCTTCCTTAACCCCAATTACCTTATCCCAAAATAAGCAAAAAAAAACCATTACCCATTTTCAAAATGAGTAGAGTTAATGGAAAAAAGTTCAAAAAGGACAAAAAGTCAAAGAAATGAAAAGTACAAGAAGCCTTTCTGTGACGACCCAGGTTTTCCCATGCATTTTTAAATGCAAGATCTAATTCCTAAGGTGGGATGCTTCCCTATTTGAAAACCATTTTATGAAAGCAATGCAATGCAGCAGAAAATCTTTTGTTTTAAACTCATTTTGAAAACCCCGAGTGTCATTTGCTTTCACAATAACCAAAGTAGTTTTTGAAAATTTCAGAAATCATAAATGTCTTCTTAGGTCTATCCAGTCACAGCTCACAGCCCAACTATAAATAAATACAAATACATGTCCAAAGGGTAGAGTGTTTACTTACATGTATAATTGTCTCCTTTTGATTTTTCTTGCTCGTAGCACTAACATTTCCTGAGGCGTCTTCTACTCGTGAATGGAGCTATCCTGAAAAATGTTAAGGATTGGGTGAGTATATACTATACTCAGTAGGAGTCTATCACTACTAGTTTTACAATGCATGTTATGTTTAAAATCATATCCTCTTTAAAACATGTGCATGTTTGAACACTCATGTTCAATATCGATATTAAAAACCATTGTCGAATTGGAATACTGATGACTTAAAGAATCGCATAATCCAAGTCAAAAGTATCATATATATATCATAAACATAATGATATGCATAAGATGCTCAATTGAATCCAACTCATGGATATATGGTATGGTCGACCAACCTCATGTCATGCCATATGCAATGCAAGTAAATCCTCAAAACATAGGGCCCACTATGCCCACGACCTCCTCGCCGTGTGGTCCCCGGGTACTTGGGGACACTCGGTCATAGCCTTCACGGGGCATATGACACATCAACCCAGTGCTGTGACACCAGTGGTAGCCCCTTGTACCACATGCAGTCGATGTAGGGACATGCCTTTTTTGGCGTGGTACCCTTTCCACCTAATAGTGGTAGAGGCTGGGAGGCCACCCTAGACCACTCGGCATAATGCCCACGAGCTTACTAGCCCAAATCATATATGATCAAATAAGCAAAAACCTCCTTTTCAAAACGTGTCCTCTTTGTATCCCTCACAACTACCTGGCCCTCACAACTACCTACCCAGTGTCTTTTGGTAACCCTAAAGGACATGCAATTTTTCAAAACTCAATAACCACAAATCATGCAATTTATGCAATTGTAAAACATATCTATGCACAATGTATTTATCATATGCATGCTAAATTCATTTATTAAGTTATGCTAAACAAGTCATATAACTTATACTTAAAACATGCATTCTCAAAACAATCATGGGCTCTTTTTAAAAGTCTAGTAGCGATAGAGAACCTACCTCGAAATCTCCTGCAGTCGCGTCCTTCATCACTCAACCCGACCCTGGGTCTCATTTACAAACTCTTGGATATGAATGGATAATAAGGAGTCCTTATCAATTTCGATCTTATTTAGAAATTACATCGCTAGATTTGCCTTTTAGGGTCCATGGGTCCTTGCCTAATACAGTGTCAGGCTAGATCCTATGATATGGATCTACTATTCAATGGTTAAACTCTGTAAATTGTCTTCTAATCCTAACTTTATAATCTCATTAGGTCTGTGTGTCCCAGTTCCTAGGACGCCCGTGCATCCCATTCGAACTGCGATAGCCTCACGTGTGTGCATGCCCAAAGGCCGTGCTAGGGACCACATTCGCACGCGCACATGCATGCCCAAGTGAAGTGCTATGACGCGCGTCCTGGATGGCATTACACAGATGCGTCTTTGGTGCAGGCACGGTGCACCTCAGCTCCCCGGTGCTCGTGAGTCCCGATCGAGCCAGGACCCATGCCCCACGCCTGGAACCCATCGCAGGGACCCTATTCCAAGCGCACTTGAAGCATGGAGTCCCTGGGATGCCTTGTTCGCACAGAGCCGGCTGGAACCAGCTTTCCTCGTCGTGTTTTCCGGCCGGGAAACGCTAGATCCAGCACGGATCCAGCCTGGAAGAAGGAAAAACATAGATAAATGGGGAAAAAACCTACCTGGGCAGCCCCAACGCGGTGCCCTCTTCCGATGTGCGGCTCCCTGTTTTCCATTTGAAAGCCCCATGTCGCCGGAACCCACGAAGAAGGGGGAAAACCCCAACTTCCGTTGCGGTAAGAGGAAGAAGAAGATGGGGTGAAGAGATAGGAGTGGCCGGCCTATAGGGATGACCCAGGCCTAACCAGAATGTGTAGGGAAAACCGTTGTGGGGGTTGTCCGATTTTTTTGCTAAAAACCCCAGCCTCAAATAGTTAGAAAAATCATGTTTCGAAGAGAGGGGAATAAGGGCATTTTATAGCCTTGCTATGACGGTGGCAGAAACCTCTAGAAACTAGGGTTTCTGGAGAAATCTAGAGGAAGAAGAAGACGGGTTACCGTTATCAAAACGGCCCCCTGCGTTTTCAGTCTTTTTCGTTTTTAATTTAAATTACAAAAATGCCACTAATTTTTAAACGGCCTTAACTTCTTCATATGAACTCCGTTTTTGGCATTCTTTAAGGCGTTGGATTCCATTTTTCAAGTAGAATCTAATGGTACCAAGTTTTCTTAAAAATTTCTTTTTTTTATTATTTTAAATAAAGTAAAACATTTAACATGGTACATTTCTTATAGAATGTCCAGTTCATTTTTGTTAAATAGATGCAAAATTAGCGTAAATTGCGCGGGCATTACACTTTCTTTCAAAGAAGTCTAAATGAAAAAAATAAAGAAAAGTGAAAAGAAAGAAATATCAAAAAATATAAGAAAAATTGAAAGACAAGAATACCAAGGAAATTCACTTTAGTATAGCCAAGGATCAATTGTCCAACAATCGTAAAGAAGACGTCTACTCAATTTTGAACCTTCACAATCTTTATACCCTTGTTTTCTAAACTAATCCCTAGTTTATTGGATCTAGTGACATAATTTGAGAAATATGTTCAAGCCCTTATTGGAGACTACACCTACGAGGATTTGAGGTCAAAACATATTTTGTAATAGAATTTAAGCATATCCAATCATAAGTCAGGACTTATGTGGATGCACACACATGTGCTCTGAAGAATAAGTAGAACAAAATGTCTTTAGTATGTTTATGATTTGTAAAATTATCGCTCCTCTCCATTAAGTTGTGAAAATTTAATAAAGTGCCAATGAAAGAAGATTCTCTAAGATAAAATAAGAAACTGAACCTTAGAAAATTTTGTGGATATATTCATTGCAAACCTCACAAGACTTAACTCATCTACTAGGGGTTCAAGAGCTTGTTGCATATGCTAAATGCAATCATGAGTATCTATGAAAGTAGCACTCTGTACTAATTATTAAAAAATGATTTTTCACATATTTTTCTTGGAATTAGAAAAATACTAGTTTGGGGATGTGATAAATGTTTAATTTTTCATAACAACCATCTAATTAATTACTCATGTGTTATAACTTATAAAAGTAAATTGTGGGTTTTGACCAAAATTTCTAACATAAGCAATTTTGACCTAATGACTAAAAATTTTGATATTTTGTAGGTGTAGAAGCTAATCCGAGGTAAGTATGTGATTAATCATATTTTTTTAAGAATTAATGAGAGTTTTTAACCTTTTGTAGGAAGTAAGATGGTGATCCAACAGCCAAGATAGATCGAGATGACATTGAAGATCAAGATTACAACAAGCCTAAGAGTCATCAGTCCAAGATGAAATCAAAGGTCATGATCATCATTAGGGAAAGAAAGAAGGTAATTGGAAGAGCTAAAGATGACTAAAATGGGCCCATGGAGCAAGCCATGCATTTTCACCACTTTGCATTGGAGCCATTTAAGCTACCTTAGTCATTTAGGCATGACAAAAGGTGACAAGCTAAGGAATTCAAGCCAAGCCATTAAAGCCAAGGGTGTGAGCTATGAATCCAATCCAAATTAGTTTTCAAAGTGAGTCATTCAAGTCACCTTAACCATTTATCCATGAAAGAAGGTGACAAGCTAAGGAATTCATGCTAATCCATTCGAACCATTAAAGCCAAGGCTGTGAGCCATGAAGCCAAGCCAAATGAGTCGTCAAATGAGCCACATAAGCTAATTCCCACATAGATTCATACAATTGGAGGAGAATTCAAGAAATTACCTACTTTTTAAATTTGGATTTTCAAGGTTTAATTAGAAGGTTTGAGACAATTATGTGCCAAAAAAAAAAAAAAAAGATGATTATGCATTGCCAGACCCATCAAGAGAGAAACGTTACTTTCTGACTCCCCTTCCCACTATTTCTCCTAGGGTTGCATGTTAAAATAGGAAGGCACCTAATTGTGAAAATGATGTCCCCCACTTTCCTATTTGGCGATTAAGGGTTTCCTAAATAGAAAACCCTACATTTACTTCAATCGAAACAACTATAAAACCCTAAATCTTTACACATATTTCCTAAACCCCATTTCTTACTACTTCTATGACTTTTTATGAACAAAACATCAAAAAATTATAACTTAAAGAGTTCCACTTTCCTTCTAGGAAAAAGATAGCTACCCCCTTTTCATAATTAGAAACTAGCCACATGCTTTTTATCTCTCTCTTATGTAATGTTTATGACATCAAATTGCTAATTCATCTTCCACCAAACCTTCCTCATTCATTATTCTAACCCTAGGGCCACTTTCCCCATGGTTTCTCCTCATATTAAGTTAGAAACCCACTCATCTATATGTAGCCCATGTTTCATACGAATTTTTCAAGTAGATGTTAGTCACACACCTTGAAATCAAGCTTTCCTTTGGTGTAATGTGCTGCTAGACTTTAAGATTTTTTACATACTTTTATTCCTTAATTTTTCTAATTATTGTCTTCATTATTTTCTCTCCAATTCAGGTTAGTAATTTGCTTACTTTGGTTTAGTTTTCATTACTTAGTTTCCATTGTTTTGCTTTCTAGTTTTGCACCTTTGTTCCATCTAGCTTTCTCCTTTCTTATTTACCTCAAATTCATTTTTTTTTCTTTTTCTCAATCAAGATTAAATTTAATTAATATTTAGTAGTGATATCCAAGAGAAGATCAAGCTTAAATCATTGACTTCCCAACTTGAATTTCATGTTTTCTACCCTCCTTTTTCCTTAGTTTTGGGCAATCTTTCCTTAGTTCACCCATTAGCATTATTTTCTCTTGAATCTCTTTCTGGATTTTCTTTCCATTCATTATACTTTAGTTTATAAGATTTATATTGCACTTTTTTTGTAGTTTAAATTAGGTTTTATGCATAGGAATTGGATGCAATTTCAAGCTTTTGAACATGTACTATGTGTTTAATTTTTTGTGGAATTTTTAGATGATTCAATAAATTTTTATTGGAAATTCTTATTATGGAATGTTTATTTCATTAACGTGAATGATATTTGGTTTATTTTCTAGCATAAAATTTATGGTTTCAATAGCTTTCTAATGCAAGAATTATTGACTCTTGTTAAGTACCAAAATTTTAAAATTGGTTTTTCCATAACTTTATGCTTTAATTCTAGCTATCAAAATAGCCCTTTTTCCTAAATCGTTATGTACCCATTTAGATTTTCATGTTTCTTATTATATCCCATAGTTATTTGGCATAGCAATTCATTGTAGGTGTGTTAAATTTCACCATGTTTAGAGCTCCAGAATCATATGCATAGTCCAAAAACCATGCACTTAGTTCTAAATCCCATTCCTTTTCAATTTTTGCTTTGCTTAGTTGCTTAATTTAGTTTTAGTAGTAAATAATTCATTATTCACATTTTCTTTTAGGTTCAAAAAGTTTCCTTTTTGAATTTTAGGAAGTTCCATCTTTAAGAAGTTCTAGGATTTAGAAAGTGTTAAATTTAGAAAGTCCTTTTAGTTGTAGTTTCCATTCACATGCTTGTTTCTAATTTTTTGTTAAAATTAGTTAGATCTCGTTTGGTTACTTGTTTTTGCATGTTAGTTTAGTGTTAGAAATTTTTATAATTTGGTTTTAGAAAGTTCTATTTTTTAGAAAGTTTCTAATTATATTTTCTAAAAGTGTTAATTTAGGAAAGTTTCTATTTTAGTAGTTTCCTTAGTCTATGTTTCCTAGATTAATTCATGCTTGTTTTGTATTTGTTTCCTTTATTTAAATGCATGTTAGTTAGGTAAGTTTCCATTCTAATTGCTTAACTTTATTTTTTATAAAGTTTCTTTTAATTCTAGTTTCTAAGTCCATGGATGTTTCAATTTCATGTTACTTTAAATTCTAATTTAATCACATCTTTATCTCTTTGGACGAAGTTAATGAATATGAATAAAATCCAATCCATTGAAAATCTATGAGATTCCTCGTGGGATCAAACTCACTTGCATAAAAATACTACATTGATTCATGCGCTTGCGAGTTAACTTTAAAAATCACAATAGTATTCTCTATTCCATAGTAAGAAGCATGGTGACTATCACGATTGTTAATTGGAGACATGTGCCACCAACAATAAAAGGTTCAGTATGGGATATGGTGAAGGTATCTAAAAATATTATGTATTATGTAACTTATAACATACATTATCTTCTTATTTTCAAATATAGTAATGTGCTTTGTACTTTGTAAATTTCCTTGAGGTACTTGAGTAGAAGAATATGCATTTTTTGTAAGGAGCTAGTTAGCAATAGGGAAAATAGAAGAACTACCTTGTTCACAGTCACATAGCTCCATATATCTATAATCCATCAAGGATGTACACAATGCTTACCATTTACTCCAATGTCACTAACTAAAACATGTTGAACGAATTTGTAAAGGTGATGTATGTGCTAAAACAATGTTTCATTTAATTAGTTATAAACTATATTTGATAATTGCACTTGATTAAGTACATATAAATGTGCAAGCAGAGAGTGCAAGAAGGAGAAAGGTACATGAATTTAATATGCAGAACCTCCTCTCTAAGTCAGGCTTTCCATTTAGAAGAACGAGAAGCAAGTATCGTGACAGTTTATTCCTTTTAAATTATATTTTAGTTATATACATTTCATTACCTAACATAGTTTCTTTCTTGATAGAAAAAGAAAGCTAGGACTATGGATCTCATTAACTGCACCCTGCTTTAGAAGATGGTGCATTTGCTTAGCCGTAATGGCTAAACCTTCACAGGCAAAGCTACTGTAAAAGTTGCTTCCCACATTGTAAGTGGTTTTACATGTTTAGCCTTGACTACCTTCAATTTTATACAATTAATTAATTAAATTGATCATGTCCTTCTAATTAAATTTTGCACAGCGTACTTACCTAAGAAAGCAAAAGTACAGGAACACTAAGTAACACCACTACCAATGATGACGTCGTGCATAGGGCTATGGGTAAGAAGGACCACCTTGGCCAAGTAAAGGGCATAGGCACTATATTATTCCTTCCAAATTGTTTGGTTAGGAAATTCCTACAATTGAAGATGAGGAGGCCTACAAGAAGATGTGTGATGAGATAAAAATGGATGGACTTAGGAAGTTTCATGAAGGAGGTTTGAAAATAGTTTCACATTTCCTTAAATCTCATTCTCCTACCGGAGAATCTCATGAAGGACAACCTGTGCCCTTTGAAAAACAAACTTTAGCCAAGAACTTTTTCATTGCCTTTTTGTAATTCTGCCATATCAACCTCTCTATTGTATGATGTATTTCTGATTTGTAGGTAGGTTAATGCATATTAGCCTTGGATGCTTGTCAAAACTTCTTCACAGTTGGTTCATGCTATGAGCTTGAATCAACCATTTTGCACAAAATTAGTATGCCTCCACATACTAAGCATGTGTTAGGAGGCAGGGCTTAATGATTCACTACAATAGTGGGTAAGTTTTATTTTTTTTGTTTTCTTCCCAACTTATTCTATACATAAGGATTGTAAACATTAATTGTAGTTCATATGATTGTGTATATAGAGCTCATTAGATGATGCTTGGTTTGAATGTGCATGGTGGGCATGCTTTCTTCTTTTATTCTTATGGATCATACACCAATCTTGCCCTCATAGAAATCATAAATAAGTACGCTTTTAGTCTTTTCATGTATTATGTATATAACTAATTTTTTTATCCATATCTCTGCATTTGAAATATAAATTTGTTGTGCAGGGTTAACATGGGCTAATGTAATCGAGACTATGAAACCACTGAAACTCACTTGAAAGAATGTCAAAGTATAGAAAATAGTTAATTAATCTATTTTATAAGTAAACTTACAATATTACAAATACTATTTCTTGATCATTTCTATTTTTCTTGTTACACAGTGTCCTATATAATAACTTGATTGGGAGTGCTAGTACTATGTGCTAAGATACATGAGAATCCTAGTACTCGATGGTGTTGCTATCTCCTAATTGAAAAAGTAAGACACTTTTTACTAGTCACATTCTTACTTTTTTCACAAATTTGGATGAATTATGGCTCAAAAGAATACGTCAACTAAATTAAATAATTGTATTACAGCCTCTTATGCTTTTTGAGTGGCCAAACAAGAAGAGTTACTCCAAAGTAAACCATAACGAAATACAAACCAAATGGATAGAGTATGTATTGAGTTCTATTAGATCAATTGGATTAACTAGATCAATGTAAATTACCTTATCCAGTAATAAAATATTCTTTTCATTGATATGCATGTGTTCTTCTATCTAGTTTTCATTATTTCCATTGAATTATGTGTGTGTGTGTGTGTGTGTGTGTGTGTGTGTGTGTGTGTGTGTGTGTGTGTGTGAATGATAGGAACTTGGAGTGTGGAAGCTAATGGGCATGTGTGTATGGACTTGTACTTGTAAATAAAGTGAATGTGCAAGTTATAGTGAACATGTTGTGGATTCTTTTATCAAGTCTTTTCTAAATAGATGTGGATAGATGATGAATTTGGATGTTTTATACTTAATGTGGAAGTAAATGTATGTTTGTTTTTCATAAGTTTAAAGACTGTAAGAACAATGTGGTAGGTAGCACATTGAATGTATACAAAAATGTAAGTAGTGATTGTAGTGTAAGCAAAAGAAAATAAAGAAGGAACTTCTAAAGTCAAATTCTGGAATTTCAACTTAAAACTTCTTGAAACTTCTAGAATCTAACTTTAAAGTTCCTAAAATTATGACTTTGAAAATTCAAAACTTCTTCCAGAATTCTTGACTTTTAAAGTTTGAATTTGAAATTCCTACTTCAAAAGTGACTTTCAAAGTCAAAATTTGGAACTTACACGTCAAAAATGACTTTAAATTTTCCTAAAATTTTGACTTCAAAGTTTCAAACTTTGACTTTAAAAGCTGGTTATTAAATTCCAACTTCAAAAATTATCCACAAATATTGACTTTTCAAATTGAAAATTATAAATTGACTTCAAAAGTCCTAGAATTTTAAAGTTGGGTTCTATTAACTAACTGTTGAAGTTGATTTTCTTCTGACTTCTTTTCTTACCAATTTTCCAAGTTGGTTCGATAGAAATCGATTTGATAACCAACTTTTATTAGTGTTTTTCTACTAGTTTTAAAACCCTCCTATGTAGTAGTGCAGTCCTTATCCTTGAGCATTGTTGTAGCCATATCCTTCTCTGTTTGATTTTTTCTTTTAGAAACTCCACTTTGTTATGGGTTGTATCCAATAATGAGTTGTCTCTCAATACCTTCATCTTCACAAAATTTATCAAATTCATTTGAGATGTATTCTTTATCCCTATCACTTCTCGAGACTTTTATGTTGTGGTCACTTTTCTTTTCATCAAGATTTATGAACTTTATAAAAATAGAAAATACTTCATATCTTTGTCTACAAAAAACAGACTCAAGTTATTCTATTTAAATTATCAATAAAGAGAATGAAATACCTATTTCTAGAATGAGGAGTTCTCATAAGCTCACACACATCTGTATGAACTAACTCCAATACAGGCTCATCCTTTTGGAAAAGAGTCTCCATGATGCTTGCCCATGGCACAACCTTCACACACATCAATTTTTTCTTTAATATTTGGTAGCCCCTACTCCAGATTCTTCTCTTGAAGTAACTTTAGCCCATAAAAGTGCAAGTTCCCTAGCCTTCTATGCCATAACTAGGAATCATCTTTGACTTGTGCTTTCAAAGCGCTAACTCCACCATACTTGAACTTTAATGGAAAACTTTTGTTTTCTCCATTTTTATTTTTACAACTGTTTTTTCTTGCCTTTATCATATCATGTAGCCATTGTCATAAAAAGCAATTGAGTAACCATGCTTCACAAGCTATCCAACGCTTAGTAAATTATGCTCCAAGTTAGGAGCTACGAGCACATCATTGAATGAGGTTAGTTCCTTTCTTTATTTGAATACAAACTATACCTTTCTTGTTCACTTGAACCAAATCTCCATTTCCCATTCTTACTTAAGAATTTATTGTAGTATTCATATATATATATATATATAAATACTTTTATCTCCCATCATATGATTATTGCATCCACTATCAAGCAACCAAACATCACGCCTTCTCTCACATGCTGCTTGACAAGCATAAAACATATTTCTTTCATATTCTTCCTCTTCAAATAAATTAACTTGTTGGTGCAATTGCTCCTTTTGCAAATACTACACTTCTATTCAAAATTTTCTTGTGTTGTATTTCTATCATAATTGCTTCTTCCTCTTCCTATTAGGCCACTTCCTCTTTCTCTTCCATGATTACCTCTTCTATATGATGCTCCCTTTTGGTGTTCTTGAGATGATGACACATTTGTTTTCTAATTACATTTAGCTTAGATTCAAGAGCACATTCAATATATTTTTTAGAGTACCTCAACAACCTTTTCTCATGAGTTTGTAATGATGCCATCAACTCTTGAACATTTAAGTTGAGATGTCATTTATTTCTTCTAACATGGACCATGAATCATATTTTCCTAGAAAACTAATCAAAACATTTTCAACAACCTTCTTATCAGTTATAACTTCGCCATGTATCTTGATTTGATTTACTACTTCAATAATTCTAGAAACATATTCTTTCAAAGTTTCAAATTCTTTTATCTTCATATTATCTAACTCTACTCTAAGAGCTTGTAGTTTAATCATTCTCCCCTTCATGCTTCCTTGAAACTCCTCTTGTAGAATCCTCTATGCTTCCTTAACCTTTGAAGTTCTCATGATTCATAAAAATACTATTTGTAATTGTTTGTTGAATGGAGAACAAGGCTTTTGCATCTCTCTTTTTGTTCTCCTTCAAGGATTCTCTTTGAGCATTTGCCAGAGTTGCTGATTGCACAGGTTCCACATTGGCCAATTTCAACAAAATCCCATAAATATTGTAATAGAAAGAGAGTTTTTATCTTTGTACTCCAAGTGTCATAACTTTATCCAGTGAATATAGGAATAGAGGACTGTTGGATGGTCAAACAATGATTATTTGTGCTCATCATTGTATTTTAGTGCTATGGTGACAATTTATTTCTACCTACCTTCAAGTCCAGCCACTACTGTGATGATTTATTTTCGCCTACCTTCTTCATGCATAGCCACTTTTAGAACATGCTCTAATACTGATAGGTTGGTTTTTTTGTAAGGTTTAAAAAACAAATATTAATAGGGAAAGAGGAGGAAAAAACACTCTACTTGGTATTATCAGCAGAACCACACTTATCATTCAACATCACAACCTATATAGCTTTTATCAAGTTTTCATTTTTTCCCTTCATCTAATTTCTAGTATATTTAAGAAACTTCTTTACAACACTTTACGTGGACCACTTAGTAGAAATTTCACGTAAGTATTATGAGTGTGGATCAGAAGAATTGCTCGCAGGAGATGGTTGAGGGGAGATATAAGGTGAAGATAGTAGAGTAGATGGGAGTGTACATATGGAAAAATAATGGTCGGTGAGTGATTAAACCAAGAAAACTAATGTAAGGACAATGGTGGGGACATTAATGGAAAATTATATAAGGAAACACATTTTCCAGAAACTAAACATGATGAGGTAGATATATTTTACTAACTATTAGTACATACAATCACATCCCTCAAATTCATTGGAGTAGCCAAGCAAAATGCAATGTTTGGTACGAACTTCAAGCTTTTGCTTAGATTATGGTCTTAACTATGGATAGTACAAGCATCCAAAGATGCAAAAAGATGTACACTTAGGAAGCGTTGAGAAAAGGTCAGTTATAGGTATCTCAAAAGTCTATTTTAAGAAATACAATAGCTTTAAAAGCAAAAGACCAAAAATTAATGGATTAATTATCATTGTTGAGTAGAAACAAGATGGTTTCCACTATTTGACTATGCTTTTGTTCAAGAAGGGCATTTGTTGAGGCATATGTGGATAGGAGATTCGCCAAGCAATTCCACGTTGAGACATAAACAATGTAGTTTGGTATACTATATACCTCCATCGGTTTGGAGTGTTTTAATTTTGTACTTAAATGAGACTCAATCACAATGTTAAAAGAAATGAAGATTGAATGAACATCAAACTTTGACTAAATAGGAAACAACTAATAGTAGTGCCTACAATTATCTATGAACACTACATAGTAGCTAAAATTGTTTATTGAAATAATAAGGGAAGGTACTCATACATTAGAATGAACAAGAGCAAGTGGTTCAGTACTAACTAAGTCCAAGATCACAAAGGGAAGTTTTCTACTCATAGATCTAAAACAATAATCATAATTTACTACCCTTGATGAAACTGGCAAATTGAACCTAGTGAAAAATCACTGCAAAGTTGAGGAAAAAGGATGTCCTAGTCTTCAATACCAGCCATCCATTGAAACTCAATTAGCAATAAGTGGAATGAGACCATAATGGCACTTGAAGAATGAGAGGCCTTACTCAGTGCATTTAGAAGTGGAGCTCCCATAATTTCATCCTTGACCACATAAAAGAGAGGATGGCATTCAATAAACAATTTATTATCTCTCATAAATTAATAGATGAATAAAATGTTTTTATAAATATAGAGAAAGCAAAATACATCATTATGTTTGGCGATATTTGTAAAGATGCCATTACATTTGGGCATATTTGTAAAAAAGTCCAACATTCTTTAATATTTACAAATTTGCCATTAAATTATGCAAATGTTTCAGAGATGCTTTTCTGTTAGGTTTCCATCTTCTTTCTTTGTTAAATCTTTGGAAATGCCATCTTTGCCCCCGCCTATTCTCCCTCTTAATACATTGTAATAGACAAAGTCTACTGCTACACCAGAACAACATTGCAATCAGCTACACCTGGCATAGGACAGATGCGGGAAGAACATGACCGATGACACCCACACCTGCTCAAATTCTAGGTTTTGGGTTTGAGTGTTTAAGGTAAGCATATCCATTGAAAGAGATTTCCCTATGTTTTGCCCTCTTTTATTCTACAAACATATTTTCTACCATGTATGAGAACTAAAAAGAAGTCCTTGAGTTCCAGCCATATATGCCAGTTGATTCTCATGTTTTATAGTGCCTTCCCTATCATGACTATTAGTACGAGCATGATCAGAAGTTGAAATTTATTTGTCCACCAAAAGCTGCATTAGAAGGATACATAATGTAATTTCAAGTTGATTAAATGGTAAGGCACACAAATTTACCTCAATTATGTGGACTTTCATAGAGCAATAAACTTTTGAATATAGCTTGATTATGTAAAGAACTCTTCAATACTTCTTAGAACTACAAGATATTAGAATATAGCTCCTTACTAACATAACTCTCTCTCCCTCTCTCTGTAAAAAATGATAGGATGATGTGCATTGAATTTAGAGTCCAACACTATAAAAAGACAATAATGGTATATAAATTTTATTTCAAGGACCAATAGAAACATTCATACTACATAAGAAATTCAATAATATTGGATATGTAAGGCATTATATTACTATATAAAATCCAAAACTAAGAAATAATAGGCTAGAGAACAACCTCAATACCAACACAAAATGGAAGTTTTGCTTGTTTCTCTTGCTTTTTGGAGGACATATCTTTGTTATTGAGAAACACTGAATAACCAACACAAGCATACTTGAAATCTAACAAGCTACGACCTCTTTTAGATGCCTCCACCTTTGATTCTCCAATAATGTAGCTAGGAACTGTTCCAAATGAATATTAGCAATTTTTTTGTAGTTTTAAGCTAGGAACTGTTCCAAACAAAATAAAATAGATAAAATTTCTATGAAAACAAAAACTAATATGTGATACCAGACACCAACGAATAAAAATTTCAATAGAAGAAAACCACATTCTAACATGAACTTGAGAAAAAAGCAGATAAATTAAAGCCAAGAGTAAGCTGCCATTACATTTAAAAATAGAATTTTAGATTTCATATGATTGGCATTTCCAAAAAAAGACATGTAGAGTATTTCAAGTATTCCTCTAACCTACAATTTGTGGAAAATAGTTAGATTACCTCTAATTATGTGGCTCATTACTATAACTTCCTATTATTATAAACTTTAATGGTACTTATGGTGTTGGTATATATTTTTTGATCATGTGAACTATTTTTCTTTACAACTAGATTTATCTATTGCTAATGTTGATGCCCTTTCTTAGCCAAAGTTCTTTTTCCATTCTAAAAGCATCTTATTAACCCAAGCTACCTTGGAGTTGGTAACTAATTTTGAATAGCTTTTAAATATCCACAGAAATAGTTCAAAACAAAATAAAGTGGTCTGCTCAACTTTAAAGATCATGGATTGTTGAGAAGTATATATGAATTTTGTTTGTAGTTAGAATATGCATTCTATAAGTAGTTCTTCTAGCATGCTAGGACGATCTTGTAGATTTGAACTTGTGCCTACAAAATCAAGGTCGGAAACAAATTCTAGTAGGTATTACTATCATTGTCCACCAAAGAGGTGTGGCTACTTTTCTTGGTATCGAGAATATCACTTAGTATCTTCACCAACACTTACCATCAGGCAAGATCATTATCACTAGAAATAGGATCATCATCATTAGGTGCAGGTTCCTCATCTACTATTGATGAAGGTTAATCTCCAAATGATAACGCTTCCACTTATTGTCGTCACATGTCTACTTTTTGCTTCCTTTGCATTTAAATGAATGTTTTTTATACGCTTGTGAACATTTTTTGTAACTTCTTAAGTCAATGGACTCATCTTAAGGGTAGGTGCATTTGGGTCTTTAGTTCAAATATGGTAGAGCACATAGGAATCCTTCTCAAGAGGATGGTGGTTCAAATCCACCAAGATGCCTTTCCTTTTCCTTGCATGAAGAACATGATAAGCTAATCAAGATCTACAATGAAATTTCTTCACGCATGAAATATCTTCTAGTCCACCCACTTAAGGCGCATACCCTTGTAAATTAATTGCCACTAATAGTAAATACCAAAAGGTTCAACATTTTTCACAATCCACGAATGCTCTAAAATTTTCTGACGAGATAGCCTATTGGAAGCATCTTTCACCAAGTGATGTATATAGACATTTAGATGTCAACAAATACATCAACCTAATAGGACCCAAGCATATAGGGAGGTCAAGACCAATCATACCTTGCTGAGAAGACCTTTGGCATTTGTTCACTCCCTCTCTGTAATGACCCCGAATTTTTGTAAATTATTAAGGAAAATTAATAAAGTTTGAATTTTTAGAAATTCTAGGCTGGAATATTAGGTTATTGAAAATTCTCTTTTTATAGAGATTATATTATGAATTAAAACATAGAAATTATGGATGTACTTGGAAAACTGATCAAAACAACATTAAGTACATTCAATTCTGAGTTAAAATGAAAATTCCTTAATTTTTCCATGTGGGGGTAAAATGGTAATTTTACCCATATCCAAGAAATAAGACCTCAATATTCATGAAGCACTTAGAAATACGATTCCAATGCCACTAAGTACGCTCGATTCTGAGTTCGGACAAATATTGCCTATTATTCTCTAATTTTGGAGTTAAAAGGGCAAAAAGGTCCTTTTACATAAAAGTGGGGCCCACAAAGTGGGCCAACATTCTAGAAGCACCAATAATTTCTCAGTGCATTATTTCTGGTAGTGGAGATTGTAGTGGGAATGGAGAATGCATTAGTAATTAAAAATTCTAAAGTAATAAAATATCTTATCAAAAGAAATGATAAAAAATTCAAATTTGGCTATAACTATGTCCCAAAAACTTCCAAAAATTTTCACAACCTTAATCACAAAATTACCAAATCTTCCCTGGAGTTTCAGCCCCAAATTCCCCTTCATCCCTCCCCAAACTCTCTTTTCCTTATTTCTCTCTCCTCTTTCTAATTGGAACAAGAGACCTAAATTCAATTAGGCACTCTGTTCCAGGAAGAATCTCATCAATTCCACCGTCCATAACATCTTATACTACAGTATATACAAAAAACCCAAATCAATTTCAAGATCCAACGGATCCAACAATAGAAAATCACAAAAAGGTGGACAATCGGGCTATATTATCATCAACCGGTAATTCTCTCAAATTGGGCATCAATTATATTGTTCTTCTCCAATCAGGTAGGTGGAACTACTTCCCATACATATTTATTATGGTTTACTGTAATTTAATTTGAATGAAAAATGGTAAAAATAAAGTAAATACAAGAGCCTTCAATTTATGGTGATAGAGAGCTCAGATGGAAATTCTGAGCTTTCCAATAGATCCATAAGGGTAAAAAACCCCTAGGGTACAATTTTTAAGAAAATCTAACAAGGTTTGGACCCTCAATTGAGAGAGATTAATTCTGCTAGGCCCAGATCAAATCTGGACCCTAAGAACGGCTGTAAACTTCAATTTAAGATTGTAGAGTCATATGAACTCCAAATTGAGACTGGAAAGAAGCTATGGAAAGCTTGTAATGTTTAGTTTCTAATAAAGTCATAATATTTTTTAAAATTATTCCTAAATTATTCTGTATTTTGGAAATAAGTGTCTGATTTCTAAGATCTTTAAGATTTGAGGTGATCAGATCTTGAAAATTTATTTTAATGATGATATAATACTGTAATAAAGTAATATCTATGGTTAATTTGGACAGATCAGGGATAAATTA
Source organism: Warburgia ugandensis (assembly GCA_035236585.1). Taxonomy (NCBI): domain Eukaryota; kingdom Viridiplantae; phylum Streptophyta; class Magnoliopsida; order Canellales; family Canellaceae; genus Warburgia; species Warburgia ugandensis. The sequence goes on from CP141128.1 coordinate 45,140,572, forward strand.
GGGGATCTACCCTTTATGGTAGAAAAACCCTAAAAATACAAAGGGACCCACTTGATCAATGAGATCAAGTATGATCAGATCCTTGGGATGGATTAAAGGGATGATATTATGATGGAATCTAATTAGATCATGGATGAAATGTGACAAAATCAAGTGGATATGATTTTTGGATCTTAATGGATTAAAAGCCCTAAAGGTAATTAAAACCCTTAATCCAAAGAAAAACACCTAAGATCTAATAGTTGGATCATATTTAAAGATTTATAATAATCTTAATAAAATTATTTTAATTGTCTTTTATTGGATATAGAAGTGTAAATGTGATTTATGTTCTAAGTTAGAAAGCATGATAGTGTAATCTTTAAATTTTAGTATGATATGCCCTAAATGAGTAATTTGTTAGTAGATTTGATTATCTTAGGATCATGTTAGTGTAAATTAGGATTTAAACATGATTTCATTATGATAGAAGATGTGTTTCATAACTTAGGATCATGTTAGTTTTATTTCACTAGCTTAAGTTATATTCCTAGGAAGAATGTTAGTATATAGTTATTAAACTTTTATTTGATTTATGCTTTCAAGTTGATGATTTACTTATTGTCAAATTTTATTCAATTGTTAAGATATAAGGAGCATAAATCACCAAAAATGTAAACTAATGAAATATAGAAATTCATGGACAACTAAGATGAATGAATGATTTTGACTTAATAAGGGCTATAATTAGTAGGACAATATAAGGAATGATTTATCATTTCCTTGGCCCAAAGTAGGGAAATAATGAACATCCATGGATGACATTGCGCATATCCATGGAAATTAATTAAAATCAATTAGAGAAGGGACTTAAGGTAAAGAGCTCATAGGAACCTTGTCAAAGGTTGAGCTAGTACGACTCCAGTGGACTCTGAACATTGTGGTTATAGGGGGTATACAAGAGCCAAGTGCTTTTCCCTCACCTCCCATTGACGTAAGAGAGGTCTAAACGCCTCCTTACATGAGGGTTGTATTAACCACTTTTTGAGCAGACTTTAACTGGTAAGTACTAGTCATCCTGAAATAAGGAGGAGTTGTCTAGTGATAGGAAAAAATAAATTATCTTCAACCAAGTAAGACACTAACTGGTTGAATAATAATAAGAACATAAAAAGATAGCAAATTATCTAACCCTAATAAAAATAGTAAGTGAGATAAGGATGATCAAACAAGATGAGATCTTGTATGATAAAAAATAATAAGGAAAAAGAAACATCAATGTAAATTAGATTGTTATGTATGATATAGATAGTATTTGTATAGATGATATTAAACCCATGGATATATGATATTTAAGGAGGAAAGATTCAGATCATCCTACATAAGGATGATCAAAAGACCATGTAGTATGTACCCTTAATTAGAAAAATGACATTATACATATGATTTGACAGATATATGTTGATCGAGACTATGGCAGATTTGAAGGAGTAAGAATACCTTATTGAGGTAGGTGGATTATTAAGAATGCCTTTACATGAAGATACATGTCTAATACATGATCTTATGTTTTGAAGTATTGACATGTATGATACGAATATATTAAGGTAAATACCTCAAATTGAAATATGATCCAACCAAATGATGAGGAAAATAAGTATTAAATGGTTAAGTTGAGAATTGAGAACAACCCTAAGTGATTAGGAAAGTAGAAAATATTCCAGCCCTAGATAAACAGACAGATAGTCTGATATGTATAAGTATTATTTTACATACAAGCTTGGAGGCTTGTGGTTTTGTTTTAAATAGGCATAGGCCTGGGGATGCTATGCTAAGGGAGTTAAGAGGGTTTGGCCACCCACTCTCTGAAACTTGATGATATTGAATACCAAGCCTAAGAAAGGCTAAAAGTCGGGTGGGGCATTTATGGGAAGGCCACCACTGTGACAACCACGGTCCTCCCATATGGACATGCATATTGTAATTTCCACTGAGAATGGTATAAGTGGATTATTGAACAGTTATTAAGCGCTGTCTTGATCGATCGCAAGCATAGTAGTCCTTGATTATTTTGCATTATGATGCATACGAAATTGGCATAGTAAAATGCCTTAAGGGATGGCATGATGAAATGCCAGGTAATTGTATATTACCAATATTTTTCCTAAGAAGGGAAATTCCCTGTATAGTAACTAATTGAGACACAAATATCTTATAATGAAAGGAGTTGATCAGCTTTGTATAGAAATGATTCTTGATTATTTTTACATTTTTAACGGATTTGTCCTTATACAATATGTATGTATAAAGGTGAACACAAATGACGAGGAAATGAGATGTCCCTATAACTAATAGTTATTAATGAATGTGTTTATGATAGAACAAATTATGAGATACTTGAATATTGAGATTATACTGTCCATAACTTACATTCTTATCCCCTACCAAGCATAGCTTGCTGAGATATTGTAAATGTTCGAATGTTTACAATATCTCAGATACAGAGAAGGAGACTTAGGAGCTCAAGACTTGAAGAACAATTGAAGAAGAAGTAATCAGGGTATATCCCTTGAAACATTGTATTAGAACTGTATTGAATTTTGAACTTTGTAATTTGGATTGTATATTTGGACAAGTATTGTAAGGATACAATGGGCTGTGTACTATGAACCACTGGATGGATCCTGAAGTTTAATAAAAGAATATTCCTTCAATGAAATTTTATCTTATACAAAATTCTACTTATGTTATGTATGAGGTGGTGACTTAGGTTTTACAAAACAAATTCTAAATAAAAGAATTTCCGCTGCTTTGGTTTGCGAAAATTTTTTACTCTAAGGGCCCTATCTTTACAAAATGTATTATAAAATGTGTTATAAAAACTCGGGTCGCCACACTCTCTTTGAACTTTCAAACATATAAGACAGTTATCATTTAATCATCCTACATATAGAAAGTATATAAGATTGTTATTCGCTAACCATCCTATATTTGATGTATCATATATCATCTTATGTTTTTCAACTAAATAAGGGGGGGGGTGTAGAGAGAGAGAGAGAGAGAGAGAGAGAGAGAGAGAGAGAATATAGGATGGTTTTTCAAAAACCATCTTATATGTATACAATATAAGAAGATTATATAAGACAGTTACCCAAAACTGCCTTCTATGTGTAATAACCCCAATTTTTGTAAATTGATTGAGAAAATCAATTTAGTTTGAATTTTCAAAAATTCTAGGTTGGAATATTAGATTATTGGAAATTCTCTTTTTATAAAGATTAAAACATAATTTAAAATTAAGAAATTATGAATGTATTTGAAAAATTGATCAAAATGACACTAAGTACATTCAATTCCAAGTTAAAATAAAAAAATCCCTAATTTTCTTCATTTTTATGAATAAAAGAGTAAAATGGTAATTTTACCCATAACCAAGATCTAAGACACCAATATTTAGAAAGTAATCAAAAATACAAATCCAATGCCACTAAGTACACTCAATTCCGAGTTTGGGAGAATAAAATGGATTTTTCTCCATAAAAGGGCAAAATGGTCCTTTCACACCCCCGTGGGGCCCACAAACAAATCCAATGGCTAGAAAACATGTAATGAGTGGTCAAACCCCTAACAGCTACCAGTAGAGAAGGAGGTGGTAGTGGAGGATCCAATTTGAATTTAATATTTAAAAGAATTGAAACATGATAATTACAAGTAATTATGAAAAATTCAAAAACATCTATAAATACACCTCCAAAGTCCTCCAAAAATGTTCCTTAAAATTCACAGAAAATCATCATGCTTACTTTGAAAAACTAGATCTATATTCCTTCCCAAAATTCCAAAACTCCCAAAAATCCCCCTTCTAGCACTTTCTCTCTCCTCTCTCTAATTGGAACAAGAGACCTAAATTCAATTAGGCACTACATTCCAAGGTGAATCTCACAAATCCCTCTTTCCATACAATCCTAGACTACCTAATCTACAAAACCAATAAATCAATTTCAAGATCCAACGGTGCAATCAATGGAAATCACAAAATAAGCAATTATTGGACTATTTTATCAACAAATGGTATTTATTTCAAATTGGGCTTCAAATCTATGTTTTTTCTCTAATTAGGTAGGTGAAACCACTTTTTATACTTATTTCTTGTTTTTATATGTAATTTTTATTTTTCTATAATTATTTTTAAGTTAAAATTTATAAAAATAAAGTAAGGACCAGAACCCTTCAATTCTAGATGATGGAAGGCTCAGATGGAAAATTTGGGCCTTCTAATTGATCCAGAAGGGTCTAAAACCACCAAGGTAGAAATTTCAATAATTTTCGTTGAGTTTTCAGCCCTTAGTTGTAAAGGTATTGATTGGACAGTCCAAAACGGACTATCTAATCTCCCAAATCCAATCAGCTCACGGGATGTGCCGCAAAATGTCACACGGAGACAGACCATGCGATAGCATTTTTGCGTGCGCATGACGCGTGCGACATCGCGATGGGACAGCAACGTGACAGTGCCCATCACTGGGGGAACACGTTATGCGTGTGTCACGATGACAGGCAAGCGGCAATCGCTCTACCCCGCTCCACCCACTCGACTTTGAGCCATCCATTCCACTGGGCCTAGATCAATTCTACACCCTAAGAATGACTTTGAACATCACATTGCAATTGTGGAGTCATTTGAACTCCAAATTGACATTGGAAAAAAGTTATGGAAACATTATAATATCTATTTTCTTATGAAACTATAATATTGATAAAAACATTCCAGAAACTTTTTCTTTTCAACAAGTAAGTTCTAATTTTCATGATCTTCAAGATCTGAGATGATCAAATATTGGGGATCTAATCTACCATTTATATAATGTTGAAATCAAGTGATATCCATGATTGATTTGGACAGATCTAAGATAAATTGAGGGATCTATCCTTTATGACACGAAAACCCTAAAAATACAAAAGGACCCACTTGATCAATATGATCAAGTATGATCAGACCCTTGGAATGGATTGAATGAATGATATTATGATGGAATCCATTGAAATCATGGATTGAATATAACCAAAAACAAAGGAATATGATCTTGTACCTTAATGGAGTAAAAGCCCTAAAATTAATTAAAACCTTGATTCAAAAGGAAAAGATCGAAGATCTAATGGTTGGATCATAAGTAAAGGTTTTTAATAATCATAATCTAATTAGTTTCATTGTCTTTTATTTGATAATAGTATTGTAAATGTGATTCATGTTATAAAGCATGATAATTCTTAAATTTTAGCATGCTGTGTTCTATGTGTTATTAGATCATTACATAAGGTTGATAGATGCAATTATCTTATGGCCATGTTAGTTTAAGTTTGAAGTTTAAGCATGATTCCATTAGATTAGTAGTAAATTTTCATGTATTTTATAACTTAGGGTCCATGTTAGTATATTAGAGTATGAATGCCCTTAGAATGATATACATGTACAATTCTCTTATGATTTAAAGGGTATGATTATTTGAATTGTCAAAGTATAGTATAAGCATCTTAATTGCCTTTAAGTTAGTAGATATAATTGTTTAATTTGTGGTTCTGTCTCAATATTCATAAATCACCAAAAATGAAATCTAATGAAATAGAGATTCATGGACAATTAAGATGAGTGAATGACTGGGACTTAATATTAGTAAGGACTATAGTTAGTAGGACAATATAAGGATTATCAAATCCTTGGCCCAAACTAGGAGAATAATAAACCCCATGAATGACATTTTAAATGTTCAAGGACTTAATTAAAATATATTAGAAAGAGTACTTAGGGTTAACATGCTCATAGGAACCTTATGAAAGGTTGAGCTAAAGTCACTCTAGTGAATGTTGAACATGGTGGTTAAGGGGGTTTCCTAATAGAGCCTCGTTCTTCCCTACCTTCTGTTGACGTTGTGAGGTCTAAACGCCTCCTTAAATGAGGATTGAAGTAGCTGCTTTGTGTTCACCCATTCTGCTAGTAAGCCTTAGCCAATTGGAAATAAGAGGAGCAGTATAGACTTAGGCTAAAATAAGTTATCTTCAACTAGTAAAACATTAACTAGTTGAATAATAATAATGAGAGCATAAAAGGTTAGTAAATTATTTAACCCTAATAAAAATTGTAAGTAAGATAAGGATGATCAAACAAGATCCATTGGATCTTGAATGATCAAGAACAATAAAAAGAAATAAATACTTCTTGATGGTGATATATATATATATATATATTGCTTACAGCTTGGATCAAATGGAATAGAAGATCTTAGATCAAATAGAAGATATGAACCGTTGATCAATTGTGATTCAAGGAAGAGAACTAAGATCATCCTCCTTAGGGATAATCAAACAACAAAACTTGGATCAAAGAAGAACTAGATGATAGAAGATCTAAGCTCTTGATCATTATCAACAACTATAAATTATTGATCAAAGTATCTATGAAAGATCAAGATCAAAGAAAGGAATACACAAAGACTTAGAGATAGAAAATAATCTGAAAGGTTAGAAGATCAATCTAATCATCAGATCTATTGATCAATATGATAAAATACTATCTGAGGAAGATAGATTATATGGATGATAGGAGCACAAGACAGATCTACATCCTTTTATATCAATGGAAAAGATTAGATATGAGAATATCTACAATTGTACAAATATTAACAGTATGTATGGATTTACAGATTTCATGTGTTAGTTAGGATCATGGAAGATTTAAAGAGATGGATCACTACTTGAAGGTAGGAGGATTTTATGAATGCAACTACATGAGAAGTACATGTATACATGATCTTATGTCTGGAAATATTGACAAGTATAATGTAAATACTTTATTAAACCCACTGAAAACCCTTATGATCCAACCAAAACACATATGAGATGGTTAAGTTAGAATTGAGGAAAACCCTAAGTGAATAGGAAACTAGAAAGTATTCCAGCCCTATGTAAACGAATGGATTTTCTGATACATATGAGAAATACTTTACATACAAGCATGGAGGATTGTGGTTTAGTTTTAAACAAGCATAGGCCTGGGGATGCTATGTTAGTAGGGTTCGGCCACCTACTCTCCGAAACTTGATATTATATGGATACCATGTTTAAATGAGGCTAAAAGTTGGGTGGGGCAATTATGGGAAGGCCACCACTATGACAGCCATGGTCCTCCCCATACAGACATGGATATTGTGATTTCCATCGAGGATGGTATAGGTGGATTATTGAGCAGTTATTTGAGCTCGATAGTATGGATTCTAACTACATGCATAGTAGTCCTTTGAGTATTTTTGCATTATGATGCATGGCATAGTGAAATGCCTTATGATATGGCATGATGAGATGCTAGGTAATTGTGGATTACCGATGCTACCCAAATGAGGGAGTATTTCTAGCAAAGTCTGGATGATTTATCAACTCAACATAACTTAGATATGATTATGTTTTGAGATATTAACTATGTTCCACAGTTTTGACTATATGTATAAATCTATACACAATATACAATATGTATGTGTAAGGATGTATCTATATGACAAAGTAAAGAGATTGATCCATGAGTATGAATAGTGGGATTATGAAGTATTAGGATTATATTGTCAAATTTTTATGCTTCTTGAAATCCCCTACCTAGCATAGCTTGTTGAGATATTGTAAATGTTTCAATGTTTACAATATCTAAGATATAGGGAAGGAGAATTAGGAGCTCAAGACTTAAAGAAGACTTGAAAGAATAATCAATTAGGGTATATCCCTTGAAGACATGTATTTTATTTGAGAGCATTGTATTGTATTGAGAGTTTTAATGTATGGTGAGGTTTGACGTCTAGATTATGTAATTTTGATGAGTATTGTACTAATACCCGAGCTGTACTATGAACCACTTGATGGATTCTAGAATTTAATAAAAGTATATTTGTTCAATGGAATTTTATCTTGTAAAAAATTCTACTTATGTTATGTATGAAGTGATGACTTGGGTTTTTCAAAATAAGTTAAAGAAAAGAAATTTCGCTTCTTTGTTTTGCAAATTTTTTTTACTATTAAGGGCCTTGCCTTTGAAAAATGTATTACAAAATGTGTTACAAAAACCTAGGTCGTCATAGCTGGTATTAAAGCCATTCATCTAGTTACAGTACATTACCCTTATGTCCAATATAAAGATGACAATCCAATTAGTGGATGAGAAATAGTGAGTGAATAAGAAGTAAGATAGTATTTGATGAGAATGAGTAGAGAATGAGTTATGTGATCAACTCATTAGTTAGGAATGAGTATAGGAAGTGTTATGTGATTAACACATTAGGTGAGGAGTTAATGTAATTAACTCAAGAAGTACTAGTGGAGTATAAGTAGATATTACTTAGTGAAATAACTAGGAGTACTACTCAGTAAGTTAATGCTATCAATATAAGGAATAGTAAGTTTAGGAACAAGTTAGGAAAACTGTAGAATAGAGGAAGATGTAATGTATGATATTCAGGCATGACTTGAAATCTTAAATAAAGATACTTGTAGAGATAAGATACTTTAATATAACTATTATTAGGTGAACTAATGGAGATTAAGAGAAAGAGATGATAAATTGGAAAAATAGGATGGAAAGGATGGGGAAGAATAAAATCCAACCTTTATAGGAAATGTGAAATAGAAAGTTATGAGAAATAGATATTAAAAGTAAAACCTTAGAATTATTACAAATTTGAAATTAATAATAAATATAAATGTAAGAGTTACAATTACTACATAGGTGTAGTATTATGACAATTAGTTAAAGGATTTAAGCATCAAAACAAAGATGATCTTATTTGAGAAGAATTTAAGGAGATAGGTAATATTTTCAAAATTTGTGAATGAGAAGAGTTTTAATAAAAATAAATAAGGAGATCAAATTTAGAGGAATATTGTTTCAACTATATGATAGAATTGAAATATGACATAATAATGGACTATAGTAAAGAGAAGTATATTTTGCATTGATGATAAAATGGAAAGTGAAGACCTATAAATGAATATGCATGTTAATATGATGAATTTAGGGAATATTGATTCTACTTATATGATAGATTTAATGATATTGAAAGAATTAAGGAATATAGTGAGGAAAAATATATTTTACAAGAATGGTGAAATGAACATGAGAAATGAAAACCTACAAACATATATAGGCAACTAAACTTAAGTATAAATTTTGGGACAAATTAGATGATTATGAATGAGGTATGAATCCAAATTTTGGAGGAATATATGGTTAGAAATTTCAAGATATTTTGGAGATTTTCAATCTAACATAAGATTGAATGTAGGAAATATCTACAGTAGTTGAGGAAAATGACATCAACTGATTTGAATAAGTGAAAAGAACAAATTTTGAGGATTAATAGACATAGGAGTGATTATAGTAATAAGGTTACATTGAGAATTAACAATTTTCTTGAGAAAGAAAAAGGAAGGTCAATGTCAGGATGCCTTGAAGATAAATGATATTATTGAGGAAATTAAGTACCCTTTTACTCTATAAGGATGAGTAATTCCCAAATTTATCACTTGGGAATCTAAAATGAAACAGGATAGTATGAAATCAAAACAAATTTTGAGTTGGATAAATGATATTCATGAATTTGAGGAGAATGGAATATATTAGCTGAATTGGTAATGATATATGGAATTGATTTAAGAAAATCAAGAGCATTTATAGAATATATGATAGACACTTGCAAAACTTGTCAACTATATGGTAAGTGTACCTGTTGATTAAAGAAAGCAAAGTTTTGGGTCATATAAATTCTAAGAATGATATGGATGTTGAACCAACAAAGATTGGAGATGAAATTGAATTGTGAGATAACTTTTACAATTAGAGAAATTTATCTCTTATTGATTGTATAGCATGCTATAAGGACATTCTTTTAGTATAATCTTGCCATTGATTAAATAAACCATAAATAATTTATGGTAGATTATTGAGACTTGAAGAATATAGGGCAAATTATGGAGTTGTTAAAGGCTTGAGAATGAATGACTACAAAGTCAAATAGACTCTTTTAATAGGAATTATCAAGAATACTTAAAATAAAGGGTAGTATGATATGGAAAAGTTATGAGGTAGGTATGCTTGAAAGAAGCATAAGGAAATACATAATCTTAAGAAGGAGAAATAAGAAAATCAAGTGCTATGAATAAAGAGGAAATTATAGTACAAGAATAATAATGAAAGATGAGGAAGAGGTTATTACAAGGAAACTATCAAATAATATTAGGATTTGAAAATAAATTTTTAGTAGAAAGAAATAGTAAAGGAGTATGATTATCTAGAAAATAAATGAGATAAGTACTTCCAAATAATGGAAGAACCAAGAAGAGATAATTACTCCCAAATATTGGAAGATTGTTACAAAGAACAATAGTTGAAATTATAGAATCAAGCAATATGTCATTTTGGTAGATAGTCTAAGGACTACACATATTAGGAAAAATATACCAAAACTATATATGTTGAAAAGGAATGAGGATGAGCAATAGAAGTTAGAATAGAAAAGCATGAAGTACTGAAAGATTGGTGAAAATGAGGAATAAACATTTAGTATACTAGTCAAGAGAAATGGGAAATTGTGAACAAAAGGGTAACTCAATTTAAGAGTTATTAATCCTTTTGGAAAGTCTAGCAAAGAATTAGGATAAGTGGTGAATGCATTAGCATTATAAGTGAGATGTGGGTTATGTCCTGAAAATAGGATTTTTACCTTTAAGAAGAAGGTAACATGAACTACGAATGAAAGGAAATGGAGGTCTCCTTAAGTGGCAAGGCCACATGAGCAAATTTATGAATGACTTCATGAAAACTCATACGTAAGTTGAAATGTGAATTCCAAGGACAAAATTATTATAAGGGGAAAGATTGTAATAACCCCAACTTTTGTAAATTGATTGAGAAAATTAATTTAGTTTGAATTTTTAGAAATTCTAAGCTGGAATATTAGGTTATTGAGAATTCTCTTTTTATAGAGATTAAAACATAATTTAAAACTTAAAAATTATTAGTATACTAAAAAACCGATCGAAATGACACTAAGTACGTTCAATTCTGAGTTAAAATGAAAAATCCCTAATTTTCTTTATTTTTATGAATAAAAGGGTAAAATGGTAATTTTACCCATAACTGAGATCTAAGACAGTAATATTTAGAAAGTTCTCAGAAATATGAATCCAATGCCACTAAGTACGCTCAATTCCGAGTTTGGGAGAATAAAATGGATTTTTCTCCATAAAAGTGCAAAATGGTCCTTTCACACCCACAAGAGGCCCACAAATGAATCCAATGGCTAGAAAACATGTAATGAGTGGTCAAACCATTACCAGCTGCTAGTCGAGAAGGAGATAGTAGTGGAGGATCCAATGTTAATTTAATATTTAAAAGAATTGAAACATGATAATTACAAGTAATTATGAAAAATTCAAAAACATCTATAAATACACCTCCAAAAATGGTCCCTAAAATTCTCATGAAATCATCTTGCTTACTCTAAAAAACGAGATCTAGATTCCTTCCCCAAAATTCCAAAACTCCCAAAAATATCCCTTCTTGCACTTTCTCTCTCCTCTCTCTAATTGGAACAAGAGACCTAAATTCAATTAGACACTCTGTTCCAAGTTGAATCTCACAAATCCCTTCATCTATACAATCATAGACTATTAATCTATAAAACCACCAAATCAATTTCAAGATCTAATGGTGCAATCAACAAAAAATCATAAAACAAGTGACTATCGAGCTATTTTATCATCAAAGGGTATTTATTTTAAATTGGGTTTCAGATCTATGTTTTTTCTCCAATCAGGTAGGTGAAACCACTTCTTATACTTATTTCTTGTTGTTTTATGTAATTTTTATTTTTTTATAATTATTTTTAGGTTAAAATTTATAAAAAAATAAAGTAAGGACTAGAACCATTCAATTCTGGATGATGGAGGGCTCAGATGGAAAATCTAAGCTGTCCAATCGATCCAAAAGGGTCCAAAAGCCCTAGTGCAGAAATTTCAACAATTTCCATTGAGCTTTGAGCCCTCAATTGTACAGGTATTGATTGGACAGTCCAAAACGGACTATCCGATCTCCCAAATCGGATCAACTCCCAGGATGCGCCATGAAAGCTACACGAAAATGCGCCACATGGCAGACAACCGTGCAACAGCGCCAATCACCGGGGGAGCGCGTTACGCGTGTGTCTTGGTGACAGGTGCACGACAATCGCTCTGGCCGACCCGCTCTATCCAATTGAATTTGGGCCATTTGTTCCACTGAGCCTAGATCAAGTATGGACCCTATGAACAACTGTAAACTTTACATTGAAATTGTGGAGTCATTTGAACTCCAAATTGAGATTAGAAAGAAGCTATGGAACGCTTATAATATCTATTTTCTTCTAAAACCATAATATTGATAAAAAACATTCTAGAAACCTTTTGTTTTCAAGAATTAAGCTTCTAATTTTCATGAACTTCAAGATCTGACATGATTAGAACTTGGGGATCTAATTGATTGATGGTATAACGTTGATATAGATGTACAATTCTCTTATGATTTAAAGGGTATGATTATTTGAATTGTCAAAGTATATTATAAGCATCTTAATTGCCTTTAAGTTAGTAGATATAATTGTTTAATTTGTGGTTCTGTCTCAATATTCATAAATCACCAAAAATGAAATCTAATGAGAATGACTGGGACTTAATATTAGTAAGGGCTATAGTTGGTAGGACAATATAAGGATTATGAAATCCTTGGCCCAAACTAGGAGAATAACAAACCCATGAATGACATTTTAAATGTTCATGGACTGAATTAAAATCAATTAGAAAGAGTACTTGGGGTTAACATGCTCATAGGAACCTTATGAAAGGTTGAGCTAAGGTCACTCAAGTGAATGTTGAACATGGTGGTTAAGGGTATTTTCTAATAGAGCCTCACTCTTTCCCTACCTTCTATTGACATTTGTGAGGTCTAAACCCCTCCTTACATGAGGATTGAAGTACCCACTTTGTGTTCAGCCATTCAACTAGTAAGCCTTAGCCAATTGGAAATAAGAGGTGCAGTATAGACTTAGGGTGAAATAGGTTATCTTCAACCAGTAAAACATTGACTGGTTGAATAATAATAATAAGAGCATAAAAGATTAGTAAATTATCTAACCTTAATAAAAATTGTAAGTAAGATAAGGATGATCAAACAACATCCATTAGATCTTGAATGATCAAGAACAATGGAAAGAAATAAATACTTCTTGATGTTGATATATATTGCTTGCAACTTAGATCAAATAGAATAGAATATCTTAGATCAAATAGAAGATCCGTTGATCAATTATGATTCAAGGAAGAGAACCAAGATCATCCTCCTTAGGGATGATCATGCAACTAAACTTAGATCAAAGTAAAACTAGATGATAGAAGATCTAAGCCCTTGATCTTTATTAACAACTATAAATTATTGATCAAAGGATCTATGAAAGATGAAGATCAAAGAAAGTGATACACAAAGACTTAAAGATAGAAAATAATCTGAAAGGTTAGAAGATTAATCTAATAGCCAGATCTATTGATCAATAGGATAAAATACTATCTGAGGAAGATAGATTATATGGATGATAGGAACACAAGATAGATCTAGATCCTTTATAGCAATGGAAAAGATTAGATAAAGAATATAGATAGGATATTATCCACAATTGTACAAATATTGACAGTATGTATGGATTTACAGATTTCATACATCAGTCAGGATCATGGAAGATCTAAAGAGATGGATCACTACTTGAAGGTAGGAGGATTTTATGAATGCATCTACGTGAGAAGTACATGTTGTATACATGATCTTATGTCTGGAAATGATGACAAGTATAATGTAAATAATTGTATTAAACCCATTGAAAATCTTTATGATCCAACCAAAACACATATGAGATGGTTAAGTTAGAATTGAGGAAAACCCTAAGTGAATAGGAAATTAGAAAGTATTCTAGCCCTAAGTAAACAGACGGATTGTATGATACATATGAGAATTACTTTACATACAAGCATGGAGGATTGTGGTTTTGTTTTAAATAGGCATAGGCCTGGGGATGTTATGCAAGGAGAGTTAGTAGGGTTTGGCAACCCGCTCTCAGAAACTTGTTATTATATGGATACCAAGCCTAAATGAGGCTTAAAGTCAGGTGGGGAAATTGTGGGAGGACCGCCACCATGGCAGCCATGGTCCTCCCCATATAGGCATGGATATTATGATTTTAACTGAGGATGGTATAGGTGGATTATTGAGCAGTTATCCGGGCATGCTAGTACGAATTCTGACTGCATGCATAGTAGTCCTTTGAGTATTTTTGCATTATGATGCATGGCATAGTAAAATGCCTTATGATATAGCATGATGAAATGCCGGGTAATCATGGATTACTGATACTACCCAAATGAGGGAGTATTTCCATCATAGTCTAGATGATTTTTCAACTCAGCATAAGCTGGATATGATTATGTTTTGAGATATTAACTATTTTTCTTGGTTTGGACCATATGTATAAATCTATACACAATATATAGTATGTATGTGTAAGGATGTACTTATATGACAAAGTAAAGAGATTGATCCATGAGTATGAATAATAGGATTATGAAGTATTAGGATTATACTGTCAAATTTTTATGCTTCTTGAAATCCCCTACCAAGCATAGGTTGTTGAGACATTGTAAATGTTTCAATGTTTACAGTATCTCATATATAGAGAAGGAGAATTAGGAGCTCAAGACTTAGGAAGACTTGGAAGAATAATCAATTAGGGTATATCCCTTGAAGACATGTATTTTATTTGAGAGCTTTGTGTTGTATTGAGAGTTTTAATGTATGGTGAGGTTTGACATTTGGATTATGTAATTTGGACAAGTATTATAATGATACCCAGGATATACTATGAACCACTGGATGGATTCTAGAATTTAATAAAAGTGTATTTGTTCAATGGAATTTTATCTTATACAAAAATTCTACTTATGTTATGTATGAAGTGCTAACTAGGGTTTTTCAAAACAAGTTAAAGAAAAGAATTTCTGCTGCTTTGTTTTATAAATTTTTTTACTATGAAGTGATGACTTGGGTTTTTCAAAACTAGTTAAAGAAAAGAATTTTCACGGCTTTGTTTTGCAAAATTTTTTTACTACTAAGGGCCCTACCTTTGAGAAATGTATTACAAAATGTGTTACAAAAATCCGGGTTGTCACAATATGTATATAATATGAGATGGTTATCCCAAAATCGTCTCATATTGTATACACATAAGATGGTTATCCCTAATATATATGAACAAATATAAGGTTGTTAGTTGTTAGCTATCCTATATGCTTCTAGTGAAATTTCAAATAGGCCATCGAAAATCTGCAATTTTTAATTGACCGTTAGCTTGTTTATCTGAGAAATATTTTGACTTCCTAAGCTCTTTGTAAACCTCTCCCCTTGTAGCATATTCAAGGATCAACATACAGTGCTCCTCATGATGGAACCAACCAAAGATTCAAAGAAATAGACAAAGTGGTCCTCCTCATCACTTTCTTCCATGAGCTACAATGGGTTTTCACCAAGGAAGAAGGGAGTCAGACAAGGTTGTTACACCTCCACAGCAAATTACACATATATGTGTCAACCTCAAATGCAATATTTCCACCAATAATGATCAATTGCACTAATACCACTAATTGTATTTCTTAATTAGAAAGGAAATAACAAACATCATATTAAAATGATAAAGTAAATAACTAAAACTTGATACAAATACAAGGATATGTCATAGAATACAAGTGAAACTCCTAAAAATATATTTCTCCACTATTACAAAATTTCAGAAATACATAATCGACTTGCTACTATTTGGAGTTTTGTTATTACTTCATCTAAAACTTAGGATTTGAATGTACTTTTATTTTGCTTTTTCAATCAAAATTAACTTCATTTTACTACATTCGATAAAGAGCATCCTGCAACCTTCATTCTACATAGAATAGAAAAAACACAGAGAGAGTCATATTAACATAATAATACTCTATAAAAGATAGAGGTCAACAAACATGTTTACCTTCACTATAAAAGAATTCTCCCACAACCTCCTCTATGGATGGTACACCCTCTACTCTTAACTAGTTGTGCATTCTAATATCCACATACATACATTACCAAAAACTATTAGAACTATATCTGTAGTTTATCAATTATGTATTATACCCTTCAAAGGATACTTGCATGATCTTTGATTGTGTCCATTTGGACACATCTTTAGTATCGTTTACATCCTCTATTTGGTTGATCACATCCACTAGATTCGTCTTCACCTTGAGTTCTATTCTTTTTTTATCTGCCAAGTGGTCTTCAAGAATGATGGCGTTGTGGTTAAAGTAGATCAATGATAGGCCACATTAAAAGTCTAGTATCCTTGCTATAGGTGTATAATAAGCCTTTCTCAACATGTCAACATGGAAGTGGTAATTGCAATAGTCAACAATAGTCAATTTTAGATTCCTTATACAAATAAGTTCATGTATATAAGGAATTTCATATAAATTCCTTTGACTGCAGGTACATTTAAATTGGTTAATATTGACTACATATCTTCCAGTCATCTATGAATTGTGCTATGGAACTTCCCATTCAAAATAGGAAGATGTTAACAGTGTCAAGTTCCTTTCTTCTGTTATCAAAGCTTAATTATTATTATTTTTTATACATATGGCATTATACCATTCAATAGCCCATTTTTTCTTGCAGTCTTTTACTGAAGAAAACCATTATTTTCTATCGTATATGTTTTAGCAGCTCCACCATTGGCAACTCCCTTGCACTTACAATTGGGACATTAAAATATTTTGCTAAGTTGTTGGTTAAAATGCCACATTTTGAGTCAGTTAAAAAATGTGATCTCGACCAACTACTTGAAGGGACTATAGATAGCCACTCTTTTACCCCATTGAGTGCTTCTTAACTTATCTCATAGCCTCATAAAATTCTTCTCTATTATATGCCAATGCTGCTTGCTAAAATAATTACTTCAAGTGTATACTTGGTTGGCATAGAATGATGAGCAGAGTTCGGGGAAACATGACTTACAACATCCACTAATCCTTTCTGCCTATTTGACATAAAAATAATGCCATTGGAGTTATCCTCGCTTATGACATATATTTCCTCAAGGAACTAAATCTAAACCTATGGTGCATAAGACTGTTCATATGTACTTGCCTTTCAATTGGAAACCATCCAAAACTAGAAAAGGCTAACCTCCATCAACAAACCCCACCCTTGAAGAATTTAAGGATATAAACATCCTTTTGAAAAAGAATTCTCCTTCCAACTAATATTTTGTTTTACTACGAAGGTTAAGCTTGAGTATTGTATGGTAGTAGCTTAGCACAATACTGTGATGACCCAGGTTATCACTTGCAATTTAATAAAACATAGCGAGATCGATCTCTATTTTAAAATAATTTGCGCAAAAGAATGTAGAGAAATTTTTCCTTTAATCAAAATTTTTGTATAAAAAACCCCGAGTGTCATGACCTGATCTCAATGAGCAGATGATGCATAGTGCCATTGCAAAAAATTTAAATGAAATAGAGACAAGTACTACTCCCAGGATTGTTAGTCACAACCACAGCTATAAACAAATACTTACAACCATGTTTATAGCAATTATAGAAAGTATCACTAATTAAGTCCTCACTTAGCCTTTCCTTTGCTTAATTAACTGTAGTCCTAACGCTTTCTGATACTTCTTCTAGTTGTTCTTTATTTGATCTAAAAAATAATGGTCCGGGTTGAGTATTTATCATACTCAGTAGGCAACCTGATGCTACCATTTTGAAAAACACAGCATGTAACATAGAAAATCCAAAGAGCTTGCATGTAAAACATCAGTAATGCCTGTTTTGAATAAATATGCATATGTATGCATAAAATATAAGTAATGCCATCCACGGAATCCTTTACCAGACTTCAGTATGCAACAATAGAGATGTGACTAAATTTAGAAAATCAAAATCAATTAGAAATCAATAGATCCAAGGCATGTGATCTCAACAACACATCAAATCAATGAGTCATATATAATGATCATGTAATACTTAAAATAGTCCTCATTTGAGGCAAATGATCGCATCATAAAATAACAGGCACAAGGTCTCAAGCTGACTGGTCACGAGTACTCGTTTATGACCATCTCAATACTATATGCATATCAATACTATTGAAATCATAAGGCAAACTATGCTACTGACCAGAACACCTCTGAATCATGTGTCTCCGGTATCTAGAGACCAGTTCACCATAGCCACCATGACAACTATGGATATATCCCTAAAAGGGTGCCGTGACACCTCTAGTGGTCATCCCTATCTACCACAGCAGTAAGGGAAGCCACGCCGTACAACTACTCAGCATAGTGCCCACCAGGCTCCTTAGCCCAAAAGCATACATACATAATCCAAAACTCAAACATCATAAATCATGCAATTTATGCATTTGTTCTCAAAACATGTGAACGATGCATAAAGTCTACTCATGCTAGTATTGCATTCAATGCCCTAAAGCCGTAAGCTCATATAAAAATATTGTATCCCGAAAGCATACTCAATACATTGATAGATGCAAGTGTCTCAAAGATATAAATCATGAAGACAAGTCTGCATACCCGTATAAACCAACATGTCTCAAAATGCATACTAAATACGGTAACAGAAGTAGGTAAATCACTTTGAGATTTGGACGCATTTTGAAAGCTGCATAATATCGGACTACATACCTCGAGCGTCATTTCCTTAGCTCGTGCCTTTCCTCAATTCGTACCCTCGAGTACCTTGGTGAAGTCCTAAAGCCCTGGATGTCATTCAGACATAAGATCCTAACATTAGTTCTTGATTCATAGGGCAATGACTAAATCTATATGATTTATGAGTTTCTAGGGGTCGGTCCACGACATTCTTAGTCTAAGAATGTCCTAAGGCCTCTATTAGATTAGTTCATGTGGTCTGATTATGGTTGGTCTCGTAGATTTATAAGATCTCTATAATTTTTAGGCTATAGTCATCCTACATAATTCCTTGATCCTAAATATTATTGCATAATCAGGTCCACGTCGAATTTATAAACGCAACGATCCTTTCAGATTTTCGATCAGAGTTACAAAGCCTCCTTAATTGCATTTTTAGTGTCGCGCATTAACGAACATACCAGGATTGTCCGCATAGGCTTGCGCATCACGGTTCCCAGGATGCGTGCGTGTCTCGGTCAAATCGAGACCACATTCGCACACGTGTGCATGCCCAAGCGACGTGTTGTAGCATGTCCTGGACTGCATCATGCAGATGCGTCCTCAGTGCAGCACTGCGCGTCTTAGCTCCCAGGGCACCCCGTGCGTCCTACTCAAGCCGGGCTCCCAGGGAACCCCGTGTATACTAGTCATGCCAGGCATCTGCCTGCACGTAATGCATCCGCAACCCTCCCTGGGGGCTTGTCACAGGCGCACGTCACACTCGTGCACCCCTAGGATGCGCCATCTACGATGGGTTTTAGCCCATTTGGTTTGTTCAGAAAATTCAAAGATTTCTAGCCAAAAAACGAGCTAGATCCGGTCAGGATCTGGGGGAAAAGAGAGAGGGAAGAGAAAGGAGTGGGGTGGGGAGAGAAGCGTACCTAAAAAAGTCTCCTCGTCACCCGATCAACAGCCTCAAATGGATCTGCAAACCCTAGTTGCCGGATCCATTTTTGGAATCCTTTGGAGTGGAGAAAACATGGTTTGGAAGAGGGCGGTGAAAGGTTTTTTTAGGAGAGGGAAGGCAGTGCTGCCCAATGGCGGTGCCGATGGAGAAGAAGAGGGGTGTCGTTATCAAAATGACCCCCTGTGTTTTTAGCTTGTTTTCGTTTTAAAGGTAAATTCCAAAAATGCCCTTGATCTTTAAATGCCCATAACTTTGTCATATGATCTCCGTTTTTAGTGTTCTTTGAGGCATTAGATTCCATTTTGAGTGTAGAATCTAATGGTACTATTTTTTCTCACAAATTCTTTTGTTTTATATTTTTTTATTAATATTAAAAGTCTAGAATATATATTAATTTTCAAAATAAACCATTTTTACAAAAGATCTTCAAAATTTGAGTCATTACATCATTACCCCCTTCAAGGAATTTTGTCTTTGTAATTCTACAATCCATTAGTAGAAAAGATTTCGGGGTAATTCTTTCTCATGTTAGATTCGACCTCGTAAGTTTCTTCTTCGATCAAAGCGTTCCTCCACAAAACTTTAACTAATGGAATGTCCTTGTGCATTGTTCTACTAACTCTGACTATACGATTTTGTTTTCACCCACTTCATTCCAGCACATAGGTGATCGAATTCTATAGAGCGCTTCGTAGGGAGCCATCCCAATGCTTGAATGGAAGCTATTATTACATGCAAATTTAACTAAGGGTAAACTTTCATCCCAACTCTCTTTCCAGTCAATTGCACATGCTCTTAGCATATCTTCCAATGCCTGAATCGTACGCTCGGATTGACCATCAGTCTGAGGGTGAAAAGCGGTGCTGAAACTTAATGAGGATCCTAATGATTTTTTGCACTGACTTCCATAATTGTGAAGTAAAACGATTGTCTCTGTCGAAAATAATGCTGAGTGGTATCCCATGTCAGTGGATTGACTTTGTCGTACAGGGAGAAAATGTGCCTTCTTGGTTAGTCGATCGATGATCAGCCATATCATATCATGTCCTTTAGATGTCTTAGGTAGCCCTAGGATGAAGTCCATCGTAACATGATCCCACTTCCATTCTAGTAGTTTAAGAGGTTGTAATAAGCAAGCTAGTCTCTGATGTTCTGCCTTAACTTTTTGACAAGTCAAGCACCTTGCTACAAATTCTCCTATGTCCCTTTTCATACTGTTCCACCAGAAATGGCACTTCAAATCTTGATACATCTTTGTTCCACCAGGATGAATAGTGTACTTAGATTGATGTGCTTCTTTCAAGATTTCTCGTCTTATTTCGTCATTGGCTGGCACTACTAATCGTCCTTGTATGCGAACACTACCATCTACTTCCCTAATGAATTTGGGTTTCCCAACTAATGCTTGTATTTCAGTGTCATTCTTTTGCATATGCTTAACTTTCTCATTAATAGTGGATTTTATAGTCCAATTTGCTATAAAAGATCTCCCATGACCTATTTCAGGTCTACACTCTATCACCTCTTGTAATAACTTCCATCTCCTGAAATATACACTTGTACATATTCCTTATGTCTTTCTACTTAAGGCATCTGCTACGACATTAGCTTTCCATGGATGGTAGTGGACAGAAAAGTCATAATCCTTCAATTACTTCATCCATCTCCTTTGTCGCATGTTCAAGATTTGTTGTGAAAAAATGTACTTAAGACTTTTGTGATCTGTAAAAACCTCAAATTTTTCTCCATATAGATAGTGTCTCCAGATCTTTAAGGCAAAGACAATAGCAGCTAGCTCTAGGTCATGGGTAGGGTAATTGACCTCATGCTTTTTCAATTGCCTAGAAGCATAGGCAATTACTTTTCCATTCTACATAAGCACGCAGCCCAGCCCTTGTTGAGAAGCATCACTATAGATCTCAAATCCTCCACTGCCCGAGGGTAGAGTAAGTACTGGTGCAGTGGTTAGCCACCTCTTTTGCTCTTGAAAATTCTCTTCACATGCCTCATCCGCTCAAACTTCTTGTCTTTTCTTGTCAATTTAGTTAGGGGTAAGGCAATGCATGAAAATCCTTCAATGAATATCCAATAGTATCCTGCAAGTCCTAGAAAACTCCTTACCTCTATTACCGTCTTAGGTGCATTCCATTTCTCCACAGCCTCAACCTTTGCTGGGTCAACCGCAATGCCGTCTTTGGAAATAACATGACCCAGAAAATTCACTTTTTCCAACCAAAATTCACACTTACTAAATTTCGCATAAAATTTGTGTGTCCTAATTGTATTTAGTACCACTTGTAAATGTTCCTTATGGTCTTCAAGGGTTTCTGAGTAGAATAAAATATCATCTACAAATACTATAACAAATTTATCTAGATAGGCTTTGAATACTCAATTCATAAGATCCATAAACACAGCTGGTGCATTTGTCAATCCAAAAGACATCACTCTAAACTCATAGTGTCCATATCTGGTTCTGAATGTTGTCTTTGGAATGTCTTCGTCCCTGACCCTAAGTTGGTAATATCTAGACCTTAAATCGATCTTGGAAAAGGAACGAGCTGATTAATGCTGATTGAATAGGTCATCAATACGGGGTAAAGGATATTTGTTTTTCACTATGGCCCTATTCAACATTCGATAGTCGACACAGAGTCTCATTGACCCATCCTTTTTCTTGACAAAAAGGACTAGCACTCTCCAAGAAGATACACTGGGTCTAATAAATCCCTTATCTAACAACTCTTGCAACTGGGTCTTCAGCTCCTTTAACTCTACTGGAGCCATCCGATAGGGTGCCTTTGAGATGGGGGTTGTGCCAGGTATTAAGTCAATCATAAAATCTATTTCTCTCTCTTTGGTGGTAACCCTGGTAAGTCTTCAGGAAAAACATCTGGGAATTCACTAACCACATCTACCTCCTTTAACTTAGGCTTCACAACTTCAGTGACTTCTATCTTAGCCAAAAAGAAGGGACACCCCTGAGCAATGTGCTTTGCCGCTTTTATAGCAGAAATAACACATGCTCCTGCATAATCTCTCCTCCCTTGTAAGAGACCACTCTCCCTCTGGAAAGGTGAAAAATAATCTTCTTCTTTTGACAATCAACTATTGCATTATACGAGGCTAACCAGTCCATCCCAAGGATGACATCAAAATTTTTCATATCTAGGTAGATTAGATCTACGTTCATCTGGTTGCCCTCGACTACAATTGGAACATCCTGGAGGTATGTTTGTATGGAAATTGACTTGCCTATGGGTGTCATGACTTCTAAAGGGAAGTCTAAGTCTTAAACTATAATATCCATGGAAGAGGCAAACTCATAAGATATGAAGGAATGAGTAGAACCCGTGTCAAACAATACCTTGGCAGGTCTATCACAGATATGAAGCGTACCTTCTACTACGATGTTGGATGCCTACACCTGTCTTGAGGTGATGGTGAATACTCATCCTTGACTTCGAGGAATGTGATTCTCCTTATGTTCCTCCACCCTCTTCTTCTTAGGGCAATTCCTAGCTATATGTCTTATTTCTCCACAGTTGTCACACAAAAAATGGGGGAAGGTACATGGCCTGCCTAGGTGATATCTGTTGCATCTAAGGAAACTCTTACATTCTGGTCTCCTTCCTTTATGGTCGAATGGTCTTTTGTGTGGGTGTCGGGGTCCAAAAGGTTGGATGGGTCTTTTACCTTTATTATTTCTTCCGCCATTGTTGTTCTTCACCTCCTTAGCAGCCTGTGTTCTTTGATAATCCTTTTCAAAGGGAGACGCTATTTCCATTGCCTTTGCTACAGTGGTGGGTTGGAACCCTATCACTTGGTTCCTAAGGCCTGGGTGTAACCCATCAACAAACTTTTCTGCAGTGTCTTCCTCGGTGGGGCAAGCATTGGGTGCGAATCTTCAAAGACTTATGAACCTACTCTCATATTGTTGTACGAAGAGATTGCCTTGTTCTAGGTTCATAAATTCTTTCTCCTTCTATTTTTGCACATGGCGGGGATTCTACTTCTCATTAAATACTAGTTTGAATTCTTCCCAGGGTATAACATTATTATCTCCAAAATATGTTCTTTGGGTTGTTTCCCACCAAAAGCCTACTTCGCCTTTTAATACGAAACTGGCCATGGAAACTTTTCTATCCTCTGGAATCTTCATGGCCTTAAATAACTTTTCAATGTCAAAGATTCATTTCTCAGCTGTCACTGACTCATCCTATCTTGAGAAAGATGGGGCCATTTTCTAAAATCGCTCAAGTTGTTCCTCTGTCCTATCAGCAATTCTTTCTGGAGAAGAGGGTCTTACAGTGGGTGCTTGGGGTTGATTCTGCATGAACTGCCCCATATGCTGCATGAATAGCTGAAAGGCTTCAGCCATTCCATTCCCCGATCCAATGGAGTCAACTGGAAGATTACCAGGTCTTGGGGCTGTACCTCCTCTTCTCCTTGGTGGCATCTATTTGATAAGGCCAATATCTACCTTTAGGGGACTCTATCAAGCTATCCTATTGGTTGGCTATTGATATAACTTGATTGTAAGTCTTTATTTCATAACTGGGTTGTGAATAACATGAAACCTAAGCTCTGATACCAACTGTGATGACCCGGGTTTTCACATGCAATTTTATAAAACACAGCGAGATCGATCTCTATTTTAAAATAATTTGTACAAAAGAATGCAGAGAAATTTTTCCTTTAATCAAAATTTTTGTATAAAAAACCCTGAGTGTCATGACCTGATCTCAATGAGCAGATGATGCATAATGCCATGGAAAAAAATTTAAACAAAATAGAGATAAGTACTACTCCCAGGATTGTTAGTCACAGCCAAAGTTATAAACAAATACTTACAACCAAGTTTATAGCAATTACAAAAAATATCACTAGTTAAGTCCTCACTTAGCCTTACCTTTGCTTAAATGACTGTAGTCCTAATGCTTTTCGATACTCCTTCTAGTTGTTCTTTGTTTGATCTAAAAAATAATTGATTGGGTTGAGTATTTTTCATACTCAGTAGGCAACCTGATACTACCATTTTGAAAAGCATGGCATGTAACATAGAAAATCCTAAGAGCTTGCATGTAAAACATCAGTAATTCCTGTTTTGAATAAATATACATATGTATGCATAAAATGTAAGTAATGCCATCCACAGAATCCTTTACCAGACTTCAGTATGCAACAATAAAGATATGATTAAATTCAGAAAATCAAAATCATTTAGAAATCAATAGATCTAAGGCATGAGATCTCAACAACACGTTAAATCAATGAGTCATATATACTGATCATGAAATTGTAATGCCCGAGCAATTTACTCTATTTTAACAAAAATTGGACATTCTATAGGAAATGAACTTAGTTAAATGTTTCACTTTATTTAAAATATTAAACAAATGAATTTGTAAGGAAACTTGTACCATTAGATTCTACTCGAAAAATGGAATCCAACGCCTCAAAAATCACCCAAAACAGAGTTCGTATGAAGGAGTTACGGCCGTTTAAAGATTAGAGGTACTTCTGGAATTTAAACAAAAAAATGAAAAAGACTAAAAATGTAGGGGGCCGTTTTGATAACAGCACCCCCTATCGTCTTCCACCTCTAGATTTCTCCAGAAAACCCTCCCTTCACGATTTCTTCAGAAAACACTAGGGAAATGGCAGCACTGTGATTGAGGGGCACCGCCTTCTTTCCCCTATAAAAAGCCCCATCTCCCCCCTCTCCAAAACGTGATTTTCTAGCCGTTTTGAGACTGGGGTTTCAGGAAAAATCGGAAACCCGTCTCAACCCAGCTCCCCTGAGTTTTTTCGGCAACGGCCAGGCCCAAGTCAAGCCAGCCATTTCGTTCCTGTCTCCCCATTTCCCCCCTCTTCTCTTTTTGGTTGTGCCATTGGGGTTTTTCTGCTTCAAGAATTCCGGCAACATAAGGGTTTAGGCAGGCGAGAGGAGCACGATCTTTGGCGACCTAGGTAAGCCATTTTCCTTTCCCTCTCTCCGTTCCACTTCCCTAGGTCAGATCCTATGACGACTCGGGTTTTCCCATGCATTTTTAAATGCAATATCTAATTCCTAAGGCAGGATGCATCCCTATTTGAAAAACCATTTTTAGAAAACCATGCAATGCAGCAGAAAATCTTTAGTTTTAAACTCGTTTTGAAAACCCCGAGTGTCATTTACTTTCACAACAACCAAAGTAATTTTTGAAAAAGTTTAGAAACCATAAATGTTTTTCCCCAGGTCTTTCCAATCACGGCACACAGCCCAACTGTAAATTAATAAAAATACATGTCCAAAGGGTAGAGAGTTTACTCACATGTATAGTTGTCTCCTTTGTTTATTCACTTGCTCGTAGCACTAATATCTCCTGAGGCATCTCCTATTTGTAAGCAAAACTATCCTGAAAAATGTTAAGGATAGGGTGAGTATATACTATACTCAGTAGGAGTCTATCACTACTAGTTTTGCAATGCATACTATGTTTAAAATCATATGCTCTTAAAAATATGTGCATGTTCGAACAATCTCATTCAATATTGATATTAAAAACCACTATTGAATTGAAATACTGATGACTTAAAGAATACCATAATCCAAGTCAAAAGTATCATATATGATAATCATAATGATATGCATAAGATGCTCAACTGAATCCAACTCATGGATATCTGGTATGGTCGACCAACCTCATGTCATGCCATATGCAATGCAAATAAATCCTCAAACCATAGGGTCCAACTATGCCCACGACCTCGCTGCCGTGTGGTCCCCGGGTACCTGAGGACACTCGGTCATAGCCTCAACGGGGCCTATGACACGTATTCATTGTAAATCATGCAATTTATGCAATCGGTTGCAAAACGTGCATTTCAATGCATAAAATTTGCTCATGCTAGTATTGCATTCAAAGTCATAACCCTGCCTAGAAGCCTGCCAGCCTAGAAGCCTTGTCAGCTCTCTCTGGCCTGCCCTTATCGGCCCGCCCTCATCAGCCTACCCTCATCGGTCAAGGCTACACTTATCATGCAATCTATGCATGTAGCACATGTCTTGGCAATACATGCACAATGTAGTTTTCAAAACCTGTCCTCTTTGGGTCCCTCACAACTGCCTGGCCCTCACAACTGCCTACCCAGCGTCTTTTGGGCACTCCAGCATCTTTTGGTAACCCTCAAGGACATGCAATTTTGCAAGAACTCAATGCTCACAAATCAAGCAATATATGCAATTATTTGCGAAACATATCTATGCATAAAGTATTTAATCATATGCATGCTGAATTCATTTATATGCTAAACAAGCCATAACATAAGTCATGCTAAACAAGTCATATAATTTATACTTAAAACATGCATTCAAAACAATCATGGCTCTTTTTAAAAGTCTAGTAGCGATAGAGTACCTACATCAAAGTCTCCTGGAGTCGCATCCTTTAGCACTCAACCCTTCCCTGGGCCTCATTTATAAACTCCTGAGTATAAATGGATACAACGAGTCCTTATTAATTTCAATCTATTTAGACATTAGACTGCAAGGTCTGTTGTTTAGGGTCAATGGTCCTTGCCTAATTCATTCATCAGGCTAGATCCTATGGTGTGGATCTACTTTCCAATAGTTAAACTCTGTAATTTATCCTCTAATCCTAAATTTAAAGTCTCAATAGGTCCGCGTGCCCCGGTTCCCAGGACACCCGTGTATCCTAGTTGAACTGCGACTGCCTTACATGTGTGCGCGCCGAAAGGTCACGTCAAGGACTGCGTTTTGCACGTGTACATGCATACTCAAGCGACGTGCTATGACGCGCATCATCACACGGACGCACCCTGTAGCATGGTGCATCTCAACTCGCAGGGCACCTCGTGCATCCTAGTCGAGCCAGGACCCGTGCCCTATGTCACGCACGTACCCGAAGCCCGCACCTGGGACAGTGTTCGCACATGCACAAGCATGCCTACGCGATGCACTATGACGCATGTCCTGGATGACCTTGCGCGAACACACCTTGGCGTAGTCGAAATGTGCCTTGGCTCCTGGGCCGCCCATGTGTCCTGGTCGAGCCTGGACTGTGCCTGGGACACACCAAGGCCACGCCCATATGCAGTCGCGTGCCCTCGTGCACAGTGGCATGCCTGGGACGTCGTGTTCGTGCACAGCCGGCTAGAACCAGCCTTGGGGCATTTTTCGGCTAGCAATTTCGGCTAGAAAATGGCTGGAAACGCTAGATCCAGTATGGATCTAGCCCGAGAGGAGCAAAAGAAATGAAAAAGGAAAGGAGAATGGCTTACCTGGGTAGCCTGGGGAGTGCCTTCGCTGATGATGGAACCCTCATTCCTAGTTCTGAACGTCCTTTGTCGCCGGAATTTTGTGAAGAGGAAACCCCCATGCCAAGATCGGAAAGGGAAGAGAAGGGGAAATGGGAATGGGATGGCCGGACTGACTTAGGCTTGGCCATTGCCAGAAAACGCAGAGAGACGGGTTTCCAATTTTTCCAGAAACCCCAGTCTCAAACGGCTGGAAAAATGGCAGAAAACTTGTATTTTTTGAAGAGGGGAGATGGGGTTTTTATAGAGGGGAGAAGGCGGTGCCCCTCAATGGCGGTGCCGCCCTTTCCCCTGGGATTTTCTAGAGAAATCAGGATTTAGGGTTTTCTGGAGGGTTCTTGAGGTTGAAGACGACCAGGGATGCCGTTATCAAAATGGCCCCATGCGTTTTTCATCCTTTTTTGTTTTGTTTTTTTTCGTTTTTCTGTTTAAATTCCAGAAATACCCCTATCTTTAAACGGCCGTAACTTCTTCATACGAACTCCGTTTTGGGTAATTTTTGAGGCGTTGGATTCCATTTTTCGAATAGAATCTAATGGTATGATTTCCTCACAAATTCCTTTGTCTACTATTTTAAATAAAGTAAAACATTTAACTCAGTTTATTTCCTATAAAATGTTCAATTTTCGTTAAAAATAGTGTAAATTGCTCGGGCATTACAGATCCAGGCTGGATTTGGCGTTTTCTCACCAAAAATTGCAGAACCTAGGAATGGACCAACGGAGGAGAAGATCCAGGGCGTGGTTTGTGATGCACACCCGACTGAGCCCATGGACGAACCCCTGGCACGCCATTGTGCATGAGGGCACGCGACTGTGTATGGGTGTGGCCTTGATGCATCCTAGGCACAGTCCTGGTTCGACAGGGACGCATGGGCGGTCCAGGAGCAAAGGCACATTTTTCCTACGCCAAGGTGTGTTTGCGCGATGTCATCCAGGACGCGCGTCATAGCACGTCGCTCAAGCATGCTTGTGCACGTGCGAACACTGTCCCAGGTGCGGCCTTCGGGTGCGTGCGTGACATAGGGCACGAGTCCTGGCTTGACCAGGATGCACGGGATGCTACAAGGTGCGTTCGCACGATGATGCGCGTCATAGTGCGTCACTTTAGCATGCTTGTGCGTGTGCAAGACGCGGTCCCTAGCACTGTCTTTAGGCGCGCATGCACCTGAGGCGGTCGCGGTTCAACCAGGATGCACGAGTGTCCAAGGAACTGGAACACGGGGACCTAATGAGACTTTAAAGTTAGATCAGAGAACAATTTACTTAGTTTAAGTATTGAATAGTAGATCCAAATAGTAGATTCATATCTAGCCTGACAATGAATTAGGCAAGGACCATTGACCCTAAACAGCAGATCTAGCAGTCTAATGCCTAAATAGATTAAAATTAATAAGGACCCCTTGTATCCATTCATATCCAGGAGTTTATAAATGAGACCTAGGGACGGGTTGAGTGATAAAGGACGCGACTCCAGGAGACTTCAAGGTAGGTGCTCTATCATTACTAGACTTTTAAAAAAAGAGCCATGGTTGTTTTGAGAATGCATGTTTTATGTATAAGTATATGACTTGTTTAGAATGACTTAATTTAGTGTACATATGCTAAATGCTTTATGCATAGATATGTTTTGCAAATAATTGCATATACATTATGCATAGATATGTTTTGCAAACAAATGCATATATTGTATGATTTGTGAGCATTGAGTTTTTGAAAGATTGCATGTCCTTGAGGGTTACCAAAGACGCTGGAGTGCCCAAAAGACTTTGGGTTGGTAGTTGTGAGGGCCAGGCAGTTGTGAGGGACCCATAGAGGACAGGTTTTGAAAAAGAGGTTTTTGCTTGTTTGATCTGATATGATTTGGGCTGATAAGCTCGTGGGCGCTATGCCGAGAGGTTTGGATTGGCCTCCAACCTCTACCACTATTAGGTGGATGGGTGCCACGCCCAAAAAGGGCAACATCCTTACATCGGCTGCATGTGGTACAGGGGGCTACCACTGGTGTCACGACATTGGGTCGATGTGTCATATGCCCCGTGGAGGCTATGACCGAGTGTCCTCAAGTACCCGTGGACCACACAGCGGCGAAGTCATGGGCATAGTTGGACCCTATGATTTTGTGGATTTACTTGCATTGCATATGGCATGACATGAGGTTGGTCGACCATACCATATATCCATGAGTTGGATTATGTTGAGCATCTTATGCATATCACTATGTTTATGATATATGATACTTTCACCTTGGATTATGCTATTTCTTTAAGTCGTTAGTATTCTGATTGACAGTGGTTTTTAATATCAATATTGAACATGCACATGTTTTAAAGAGCATATGATTTTAAACATAGCATGCATTGTAAAACTAGTAGTGATAGACTCTTATTGAGTATAGTATATACTCACCCTATCCTTAATATTTTTTAGGATAGTTCCACTCACAAATAGAAGACGCCTTAGGAGATATTAGTGCTACGAGCAAGTGAATTAAAAAGGAGACAATTATACATGTAAGTAAACTCTCAACCCTTTGGATATGTATTTATTTATAGTTGGGCTATGTGTTGTGACTGGATAGACCTAGGGAAAAACATTTATGATTTCTGAAGATTTTCAAAAACCACTTTGATTGTTGTGAAAGCAAATGACACTCAGGGTTTTCAAAATGAGTTTAAAACTAACGACTTTCCGCTGCATTGCATGGTTTTTATAAAATAGTTTTTAAATAGGGATGCATCCTACCTTAGGAATTTAGATCTTGCATTTAAAAGTGCATGAGAAAACCCGGGTCGTCACAGTTGGTATCAGAACCCAGGTTTTATCCTTTCATAGCCAGTTCAGCATGTCCAAGGGTTATAGGCAATAGAGAAAATCAAGAAAACGTAGTATAAATAGAAGTAGTAGAGATGACTACTTCTATTTGAGGATCACAATATTAATGCTCAAGGCATTTCACCATAAATAAATAGGTGAAACACAGCTTGGTTTAACAAATAATCAGGTGGAGGATAGTGCAACCCTTATCCGAAATCTAGTCTAAGACGACTTAAGCATTAAGGATTGTTGTGTGATGTAACTATAAAAAACTCATATATGGATCATATTATTAGAATGATGAATGAGGATGTTAGTTAACTTGTTAGTAGATAGTTCTGACCTATAATAGATTAATCTCACCAAAGGTGAGAAAATTGAAGAACGTAGATGGCTATCTTACCCTTCTAAAGAATATCAAAATATGAGTACACTATCACAAGGATATGATATGAGTATGATAGGGGATGTAAAAGATAGACTTTGAGAAGAATTTTGATGATAATCTAAGAGGGATGAGAATGCAAGATAATATTAGGAGATGACTGTGACTTGAACTAGGTCACAAAGGTATGGATCTTGAAGGACTTGGGTCAATTTTGGATACCTTAATTGGAGTCTCATGAATAGTGAAGTGAGATTAAATAACAACTACCAGAGTATTATGGAGCAAATCAGAAGATGTATACAAGTGACATATTATGTGATTAAGAGAAACATAACATGAATATGATGGGAAATGAATTCGACTGAGTTATCAAAAGATTTTGATGATAATACTAAGGATGATAATAGATTGATCCTAACATAAACTTCTAAGAAAAGTATAGCATGATCAAAACATCCATGCCATTATTAAGACATTGTATGAATTTTATTGAGGCTATAGACAATTGAGGATTTCAATGATCTTAAGATAGTTTAGAATTTCTTAGAAGCATTCAGTTTATCGTATCTGTTAAGTAAAGGAGTAGATATAGTATCGATTATATGCAACAAAGCACATGAAGACATTGATCTAGGTAGACAAAAATGAGGATTTTGAAGAAAAGAGAGAAAGAGATAGAGATGTAACTACCAGTATTCAATGAATATTGAATATTCAAAAGAAGAAGATCATAACTTTATGGAGATGCATACAAATCTTTCATCTTGAATCCTATAGGAAGGTAAACCAAACAAATGCAAAGGAATAATACTAGTTGAGTTGGTGATCTTATTGTAAAAGAGTATAAAAGAAAGAAAGCATATGGGGTTTAAGATTTTGAGTAGAGTATCGAATTTCAGGAGATTATGCGATAAGAAATTTCCTAAGAGGAATGGTGACCAACTAGAAATTAAATTCTACAAATGGTTTGATATCAATTATTACAATTAGATTCTTATTGGATCCATTAGCTTATGAGGAACACCAATGGATATAGTCCATAAAAAGAAAAAAAAAAAAAAATTTTGGTGATATCCTACCTTGCCACTACATGAGTAAATAAAGGAATTAAACCGGGATAGTGACTTGTCCATTCAGCAAGTAGGGTACCATCAAGGATCAAATTGAGTTCTTACTATCATAGATTGGAAGACCAGAAAATCTTAAGACCATTATTTAGTCATTACCTTTAGAGTATTGTTGACTAAATAAAGGTATCCCACCCTAATTAATCAAGTATGTTAGTATCTATGAGTCAGTAGTCAAAGTTATATACTTAGAAGGATGTTATAAGTCTTTAGACTTGAGTTTTCCTTGAAAGAAGTACTTGTTAAACTAAGACAATTGAGGGTATGAGGTCAGTTGATGAGGACAGTTGCAACTGAGATAGGAGCAAAAATAAGAAGTGATATAAACCAATGTGAAATTTTTTTTTCAAACCTCAATGGCTACCATGACAAGGTGAAGAAATTACTTTGAGACTGAAAAATACTGCTGACTTGGATTGAAAAGAGAGGCAAATAAGTACTGATCACTTTAGAGACCCTTGAGCTTATGACAAAGATATATCTAGAAAGAGATCAATAGGTAATCAAATAAAGTCTTTTTATATGTCTACAAAAATGTTCCATGCTTACCTGAGTGTTTTTCAAATTTGATGATTTAACAGCTTCAGCATAACTTGATGTAGTAGCTATTGAACGAGAACTGCTATTATAAGCTAAGTATGAGGAGGCACTTAAAAGATAAAATAAGGAGGCACTTGGAAGATAAAATTTGAGGAATTGAGAAAGTCACTACTTATGAGGATACCCCCAGACAATACAGACTGCATGGTTGACAATAAAGCCTTGATAAAAGATTGAACAATATATTGACATAGGGGATGGAAGAAGAAAAGGTGAGATGACTAGCACAGTATAAGGTGAAGATTTAATGTTACGTTGCCTTTAGACAAAAAGTTAGTTGCTATAAGCATATACCAAGTACGAAAAATCAATTGAAGGAATTTTCTAAGGACTAACCCGACTGGATTGAGTATAGTACTTTTGGACTAAAAGGTTACGAAGAAAACTATCAAGCAAAGAAAGGACAAAGAGGATGATGACAAAGGATTCAACCATATAAGGGTACTCGGTTATGAATAAGAGACTTTTTGCATAAATGGGAACATTGTCGGAAATCCTAATGACAAATTGATGTGAACAGTGAGATAGGCTTCTGGATGAGAACATGTGACCCATGATGAAACATTGACCATTAACATTTGACATGAGAAAAGCGTGTAATGAACTCAATAATTATGAAACTGGATATGGAGTTAGGACATTTTACTTTCAGTATATGATAAGGTCCTCAATGGAAGATGCTACTAATTGGTTTTCATGATTTTATTTCGAATGTAACTTTGGTCGAGGAATAAAGTCACATATGGAAAACGACAGACAGTTGAAATTTGAAGTTAATCAAGGGTTTGGCTGTAGAGCACATGATACCACGTCAGTTATTGAAGTATCTTGAGGACAAATATAAAAGATAAAAAACAAAGTTAGACACAATAGAAAGAAGGTAACTTTGTTGGACTCTTACTAATGACATATAACCAACCATTAGAAGGGGATGTGGATGATGAAGAGATCACTAGATGGAAGATAAGAAGAAAAAGGGAGTATCCTATGATATCCAAAATAAAATAGGAGAAATAAGATCATATGATCTCAAAGAAGTATGGAGTAAATTATACATGAATAAAGAAGCATGATCTATGAGGAGACTATCCTATATATGATGAGAAAAGTATAGGCATCTAAGGATTTCGAGATAGATGAACTACCACTAGAAACTGGTATTGTTAAACTGGCACATATGGGAGGGAGTATGCATCAGAGTACGCATCAAAAGCAACCCTTATAGGTAAGGCCTAGTAGAAGGAACAATAAAAATGATAAATTGAGGATTGAGCCTAGATTTGATTCTTAAGAGGAGAATGCATTCACCAAGAAGTTATCTAATAGACAAAATACATTGAAAATGATAATTTATGGAAATTCGAGGATGAAATTCTTTTAAGGGGGTAATAATGTAATGCCCGAGCAATTTACTCTATTTTAACAAAAATTGGACATTTTATAGGAAATGAACTGAGTTAAATGTTTCACTTTATTTAAAATAATAAATGAAGGAATTTATAAGGAAACTTGGTACCATTAGATTCTACTCGAAAAATGGAATCCAACACCTCAAAAATCACCCAAAACGAAGTTCGTATGAAAGAGTTACGGCCGTTTAAAGATCAGGGGTATTTCTGGAATTTAAACAGAAAAATGAAAAAGTCGAAAAACGCATGGGGCCGTTTTGATAATGGCACCCCCTGTCGTCTTCCACCTCCAGATTTCTCCAGAAAACCCTCCTTTCACGATTTCTCGAGAAAACACCAGGGAAATGGCGGCACCGCCATTGAGGGGCACCGCCTTCTTTCCCCTATAAAAAGCTCCATCTCCCCCCTCTCCAAAACGTGATTTTCAAGTCGTTTTGAGACTGGGGTTTCTGGCAAAATCGGAAACCCTTCTCAACCCAGCTCCCCTGAGTTTTTCCGGCAACGGTCAGGCCCAAGTCAGGCCGGCCATTCCATTCCCGTCTCCCCATTTCCCCCCTCTTCTCTTTTCGGTTGTGACATTGGGGTTTTTCTACTTCAAGAATTCTGGCAACATAAGGGTTCAGGCAGGTGAGAGGAGCACGATCTTTGGTGACCCAGGTAAGCCATTTTCCTTCCCTTCTCTCCGTTCCACTTCCCCAGGTCAGATCCAGGCAGGATCTGGGGTTTTTCGGCCGAAAATTGCAGAACCCACGACCGAACCAACAAAGGAGATGATCCTGGGCATGGTGTGTGATGCACACCCGACTGAGCCAATGGACGGACCCCTGGCATGCCATTGTGCACGAGGGCACACACTGTGTATGGGCGTGGCCTTGGTGCATCCCAGGCACAGTCTTGGTTTGACCGGGATGCATGGGCAGCCTGGGAGCCAAGGCACATTTCTCCTACTCCAAGGAGTGTTCGCGCGATGTCATCCAGGACGCACATCATAACGCGTTGCTTGGGCATGCTTGTGCACGTGCGAACACTGTCCTAGGTGCGGCCTTCGGGTGCACGCGTGACATAGGGCACGGGTCCTGGCTTGACCAGGATGCACAGGGTGCCTTGGGAGCTGAGACGCGCCATGCTACAAGGTGCGTCTGCGCGATGATGCGCGTCATAGCGCGTCACTTGAGCATGCATGTGCGCGTGCAAGATGCGGTCCCTGGCACGGCCTTTAGGCGAGCATGCATCTGAGGCGGTCGCGGTTCAACCAAGATGCACAGGTGTCCTGGGAACTGGAACACGCGGATCTAATGAGACTTTAAAGTTAGATCAGAGAGCAATTTACAGAGTTTAACTATTGAATAGTAGATCCAAATAGTAGATCCATATCTAGCCTAACAATGAATTAGGCAAGGACCATTGACCCTAAATAGCAGATCTAGCAGTCTAATGCCTAAATAGATTAAAATTAATAAGGACCCCTTGTATCCATTCATATCCAGGAGTTTATAAATGAGACCTAGGGACGGGTTGAGTGATAAAGGACGCGACTCCAGGAGACTTCAAGGTAGGTGCTCTATCACTACTAGACTTTTAAAAAAAGAGCCATGGTTGTTTTGAGAATGCATGTTTTAAGTATAAGTATATGACTTGTTTAGCATGACTTAATTCAGCGTACATATGCTAAATGCTTTATGCATAGATATGTTTTGCAAATAATTGCATATACATTATGCATAGATATGTTTTGCAAACAAATGCATATATTGTATGATTTGTGAGCATTGAGTTTTTGAAAGATTGCATGTCCTTGAGGGTTACCAAAGACGCTGGAGTGCCCAAAAGACTTTGGGTAGGTAGTTGTGAGGGCCAGGCAGTTGTGAGGGACCCATAGAGGACAGGTTTTGAAAAAGAGGTTTTTGCTTGTTTGATCTGATATGATTTGGGCTGATAAGCTCGTGGGCGCTATGCCCAGAGGTTTGGGTTGGCCTCTAGCCTCTACCACTATTAGGTGGATGGGTACCACGCCCAAAAAGGGCAACGTCCCTACATCGATTGCCTGCGGTACAAGGGGCTACCACTGGTATCACGACATTGGGTTGACGTGTCATATGCCCCGTGGAGGCTATGACCGAGTGTCCTTAGGTACTCGAGGACCACAAGGCGGCAAAGTCGTGGGCATAGTTGGACCCTATGGTTTTGTGGATTTACTTGCATTGCATATGGCATGACATGAGGTTGGTCGACCATACCATATATCCATGAGTTGGATTCAGTTGAGCATCTCATGCATATCACTATGTTTATGATATATGATACCATTGACTTGGATTATGCTATTTCTTTAAGTCGTCAGTATTCCGATTGACAGTGGTTTTTAATATCGATATTGAACATGATTGATTCAACATGCACATGTTTTAAAGAGTATATGATTTTAAACATAGCATGCATTGTACAACTAGTAGTGATAGACTCCTACTGAGTATAGTATATACTCACCCTATCCTTAACATTTTTCAGGATAGTTCCACTCACAAATAGAAGACGCCTCAGGAGATATTAGTGCTATGAGCAAGTGAATTGAAAAGGAGACAATTATACATGTAAGTAAACTCTCAACCCTTTGGATATGTATTTATTTACAGTTGGGCTGTGTGTTGTGACTGGATAGACCTGGAGAAAAACATTTATGATTTCTGAAGATTTTCAAAAACCACTTTGATTGTTGTGAAAGCAAATGACACTCGGGGTTTTCAAAATGAGTTTCAAACCAAAGATTTTCTGCTGCATTGCATGGTTTTTATAAAATGGTTTTTAAATAGGGATGCATCCCGCCTTAGGAATTAGATATTGCATTTAAAAATGCATGAGAAAACCCGGGTTGTCATAGAAATACATAAAATAGGCCTCATTTGAGGCAAATGATTGCATCATAAAATAACAGACAGACGGTCTCAAGCTGACTGGTCACGAGTATTCCTTTACGACCATCTTAATGTTATATGCATATCAATACGACTGAAATCATCGGGCCAACTGTGCTATGACCAGAACACCTCTGAATCATGCGTTTCTGGTATCTAGAGACCAGTCCACCGTAGCCTCCATGACGACTATGGATGTGTCCTCGAAAGGGTGCCGTGACACCTCCAATGGTCGTCCCTATTTACCATAGCAGTCAGGGAAGGGACAATGCTGTTTTTGGCAGTGATACCGTCCACCTTTTTGGTGGTAGAGGTTGGGAGGCCACCCCGTACAACCTCTCAGCATAGTGCCCACTAGGCTCCATAGCCCAAAAGCATACATACATAATCCAAAACTTGATCATCATAAATCATGCAATTTATGCATTTGTTCTCAAAACATACAAACGATGCATAAATTCTACTCATGCTAGTATCACATTCAACGCCCAAAATTCATAAGCTTGTATAAAAATATCGTATTCCAAAAGCATACTCAATACATTGACAGATGCAAGTGTCTAAGAATGCCCTAAGGCCTCTATTAGATCAGTTCATGTGGTCTGATTATGGTTGGTCTTGTAGATTTATAAGATCTCTATAATTTTTAGGCTATAGTCATCCTACATAGTTCCTTGATCCTAAATATTATTGAATAATTAGGTCTACCTCGAATTTACGAACACAAAGGTTCTTTCAGGTCGTCGATCAGAGTTACATAGCCTCCTTAATTGCATTTTTAATGTCGCGCATTAACGGACGTGCCAGGATTGTCCGGATAGGGTCTGTGCATCACGGCTCCCAGGACGCATGTGTGTTCAGATCTAACTGAGACCGCATTTGTGCACGTGTGAACGCACAAGTGACGCGTCCTCAGCACAGCATGGCACGTCTTGGCGCCTAGGGCACCCCATGCGTCCTGGTCGAGCCGGGCGTCCACCTTCCGCAATACACGCACGTGACCTGCCCTGGGGGCTCATCACGGGCGCGTGTCATGCCCGTGCTCCCCTGGGATGTGCCATCTATGACATGTTTCAGCCCGTCTAGTTTGTTCAAAAATTTTGGCAATTTTTAGCCACAAAATGAGCCAGATCCGATCAGGATTTGGGGGAAAAGAAAGAGGGAAGAGAAAGGAGAGGGACAGGGAGAGAATCATACCTAAAAAAGTCTCCTCATCGCCTGATCAATAGCCTCAAATGGATCTGCAAACCCTAGTTTCTGGATCCATTTTTGGAATCGTTTGGAGTGAACAAAACGTGGTTTGAAAGAGGAGGATGAAGGCTTTTTATAGGAGAGGGAAGGTAGTGCTGCCCAATGGCGTTGCCGCCATTTTTTCCTGTGCTTGCACTACCTGCGCAACAGCTAGGAGCAATGGCGGTGGGAAGGTCAGTGGAGAAGAAGAGGGGTGTCATTATCAAAACGACCCCCTATGTTTTCATCCTATTTTCATTTTAAAGGTAAATTTCAAAAATGCCCTTGATCTTTAAACGCCCATAACTTTGTCATATGATCTCTATTTTTAGTGTTCTTTGGCGTTAGATTATTCCACTTTGAGTGTAGAATCTAATAGTACTAATTTTTCTCACAAAATCCTTTGTTTTATATTTTTATTAATATTAAAAATCTAAAACATATATTAATTTTCTAAATAAACCATTTTTACAAAAGGGCTTCAAAATTTGAGTCATTACAAATACTAAGAGAGAACTCATATGATCCTCGCATTTTATTTAACACTATCTCATGAGTAATTCAAAGTTTATGATATTTTAAACTCAATCTATTCAAAGAGTACAAGACTTTCATTGATGCCATGACTGACTTATCTACATCATGCTTCATAACACTATACACCCTTTTTGCAAGTCATTTCACAATTGCTGACTGGTTAGTATTACTGGCTATACAACTATGCTGACTAATAACCTTCTTAAAGTAGAAGCTTGCACTGTCAGTGGTCTTTGAGCAATGACATCTCCAACTACAACCCTCTAATATGCATTCAACAATAAGTTGTCTCCAATTAGATTCAATGTTTTTAACCTTGTATGAAAACTTTATAGCATAAGACCAAATTGCAAGTTTACATTCTTCAACACTTGCAAACACCATCCCTTCCTTGACTGTGCCTTCACTTTCATTGAAGTATATTTCATTTTCAT
Organism: Warburgia ugandensis; assembly: GCA_035236585.1. NCBI lineage: Eukaryota > Viridiplantae > Streptophyta > Magnoliopsida > Canellales > Canellaceae > Warburgia > Warburgia ugandensis. The sequence continues at coordinate 45,180,084 of CP141128.1, forward strand.
CATCACCCAATGACATATCACCACATGTTGTATCACCTCCTTCCATGTCATCATGTTCTTCTTCATCAAATTCTTCTAATGACACTATATGAGATGGAATCTCTTCACCCATGTCTTCTTCGTCACTAGAAATGACATCTTCATAACACATCCAATTATCTTCAACATTCATTTTAGCTACAACATTCCCTTGTCTTACTTGTAATATTTGTCTATACAAATTAATCTAGAATGTTCTGTTATTGTCTCCTTCTTTCTACACATAAAACAAATAACAAACTACTAAGAATATGCATTCCATAGAAAAAAAATGATAAAGTTTACAAAAAGATATAAAACTCAATAAAGGATAAAGTAATGACACAAACCTATAAAGTCATAATACCTAGAATATGACAATGTAAATTATAGTACAAAGTGACATAAATAGAAAAAAGTAGTAAAGAATAGAACAATAAGGAACAAATTTCTTATGAGAGCAACTAAATTTCTCTGATCTTCGACAGTCATAGAAAATTGAGATTACTTTAATTAATGTATGCAAGAACCAACCTTTGGATCAATCTCAAAACCTACTTTGGGCATCTTAATAACCCATATCCAGATCTAACATAACTTGATTCTTCATATCTCTAGTGTTTTCTATGATCAAATTGCATATTAATAGTTAATTCATTGATCTGATGGTCATATTAACTTCTAATTGGTTGGATTTATCGTTTTTTACTTTATATGATGGTTCAAGTCACAATTTAAGTCCATCTAGATGATGTAATTGTTAGTTCATCTCTATTACTTTATTAGATTGCCCACTTGATCAATTTCTAAGGTTTGATCATCTTTGATCTAATGGATTTAGGCTATTTCATGATTTTTAGTGTTTTATCAGTTCAAGATGTGTCCTGATATTGAATTTTATCATAGGATCAGGTTTGTGTTATCGAGATGATTCTAACGAATGTCTCATATCACAATTTAGATATATATGGCCTCCTACTTTGAAGATTTAGTGTTTCTAGTCAAATTAAATAGTTTAGATTAAATTTGGATTAAATGAATCAGAAAATGGCATTATGCACTATCTAGACACACTAGGATCAGTCACCATTACCAAGATGTGCCTAGGTGCATCATGGACATCAGGACGCAGTTGCATCATATGCGTTCCGAGAATGACACACATGCATGGGCACACCATGCACACTTGTTCCCTAGCACATATGTCGTATGCTTCTTATGAGCAAAAGTCTGTTGAAATGTTTAGACAATGTGACTATTACCATCTATTCCTTTTTTGTTTAGATCTCTGGTTTGGATTATTCGATCTTATTTGTTTTAACATTTTTTTAGGTGTTTTAGGGTCCAAGAGTTGGTCAAACGGCTCAGATCTCCCATCCGAGTCATTCTTGATAGACTTCTCATCTGAACTAGTTGGATCCATTCATTGATGGATAATAGCTAGAAAATATAGCTCAATCAGAGGAAAAAGAGAAGGGAATGGAGGGGGACTTACTTGACTAGTCAGAGGAGAGGAAAACAAACATGCAAAGAGGATAGGGGCGTCATGTGCATTCACCATGAGGCAGGAAAGAGGACTGTGGTGGCAATGAGGAAAAAGTCAAAACAGATTTGTAGTAGCAATGTGGTTGCCTGAGGGGGAGGAAGATGACTAAAGAAAGGGAAAGCTGAAGAGAGAAGGGAGGGGTGGGAAAGGAGCTAGAGCAAGTGTGGTCAATCCCATGACTCATGAATTTTCAATCAATTAGATTTTATTTTGATTACCTAACCTAATGAAGGAGAGAACTTATTTGATTAACCTAGGAATGTGAATAACAATAACAAGGAAACATGTGTTGAATTATAAACTTGAATGATAGAAACTTGCTAAAATTAAAGCTTTCCAAAAGCAAAACTTAGAAACTTACTAAACTAATTTATGATGCAAACAACTAAACAAAGAAATCTAAACTAGAATTAATAGAAGGATCAATCAAGTAATTGAGAAAACCCAACTCAATCACCATGTGCAAGACTCATGGAGTTGTGCACATGGTTCATGGAGTGGGAAAGAGGCTAATATGTATGAAATAAAAACTTGTGCAGTGAAATCTAAATCAAGAATCAACTATACTATCAAAAAACTAAATGAGTTCCCAAGAAATAAAACAAATAAAATGTGTGAACATGTAAATTTTGTGCATGACTTTGAATGGAAAGTATACTAAAAATTGTGCATAAAACTTAGATCAAACAATGGACATGGAAAAAAACTTGGAGTGCACTTCAAGATGGTTAATAAACACCATTCAAAGGACTTTTTAGTACTAGAATCAAACAAGATATTGATCATCAATTAAATGGATTTTTTGAAGTGAGAAATTACATCGAAAAGTGGGCCATACACATAGGATGAGAAACAAAAGAGTGTGCACTTGTCAAAGATAAAAGCTCAACCCAAATCACTACTTAAACACTCTTCATTACAATACAGTGAGCATCAACTATTTTTCCAAGATATCATGTGTGAAACCAACATATAAAATCAAGAGAATGACAGAATGAATGATGAGAACAAACTTGACAAAAGAACTAAGATGGATCTGAAAACAAACGGGAGAACAAGAGAGTAATGAAGGGCAACAAGAATGATGTAAGGCTGCTTTTCTCTTGGCTGTCACTACAAGAGAGAAGAGGCCTTGGATTTAAGGAAACAATGCAAGAAAACTAAGTTAGATGCAAAACTCAAAGGAAATCTAGGCTAGAACTATAGACATGGAAATCAATAAGCAAACAAAGCAATAAAGTAATAAAATAAGGAATGACTGACCTGAAAAGAAAAAAAAAAAAAAAAAAAAACCAAAGAGAAGAAAGCTTGAAGGAGGCATGGAATCACAATTGAGGAGCAGCTAAAGAAAAATGCATCAAAACCCTAAGATCAACCTTGGATGGTGGTGCCACCTTTTTAGGAAAAAGGCACCCAATCCTTCATGAAGAATGTGTGGGATCTTGTTGTACACTTGATAGAGTTTTGGGTTTCTAAATATGATGAGATGCTGCCCCTATGAAAATAAATGGTGAGACATGCAATGAAAGATAAAAACACATGGAATTAGGAAGTGGTGGAGTGCAAACCATGGGGATACATGATAGGGTCAAAAAATCATGGAACGTTGCAAGGAGTTTGATATGGGATTCATAGATTTTGAAAGGTAGTAATATGTGGTGCTTGAGGATTGGATGATCATTGCTGACATTGGATGCTTAGGAAAGATATAAGAATAGGAGTTAGTATATTAGAATTAGAAGGTGGGAGGTGGAAATGGAGTAGTGATGACTTAAGGTCTAAGGTGCCAAATTTTAGGAAGGGCATCTCCCCCTTATGTAAATCATGTACAACCCCTAAATGGGTTGAAAAGTGGAAAAAATTGAAAGGAAAGATAGGGTTTTCTCTCTTGATTTGTCCACCTTGCATGCATATTGTGACACCTAGGGTTTTCCCTTAAAAATTGTAGTGTTTATTTTCAAAAGGTGGCCTCTCTAAATTTTTAAAATTCAGAACAATGGAAGATTTTACTTCAAAATTCATTTTTCCAAAAACCCAGATGTCACCTTCATGCTCACACTATACATATATATAGTTTTTGTACAAGATAGACATGCATTTCTTAAAAATAGGACCCATCCAGTGGTTCACTTACACAGCCGCTATAAACGCTATATTAAATGTCCAATATCACAATTCAAATGACTAACTATACAATACAAAATCTTTCATAAATTGTATAATTGAGCGCAGAAGTATGGTTTTTGGATTCCTCTTCTTGTGTACATCTTCTCCTATCTATCTGTATCTGAGATATTGTAAACATAAAACATTTACAATATCTCATCAAGCTATGCTTGGTAGGGGAGTTTAAGAAGCATGCTAAATCTTAAGATACATTAATTATTCCATAGTAATTAGAATATTCATTTCAATAGCAAGTATGTTAAATTGAATTTACAATATGTTTCATATTTCAATAATCCATTTGGAAACCAAATATCTACATGTTTTCCTAATTATTAATAATTTCAATGATAAATCAAATATCTTTACTTATTATTTATCATCATAATAAAATACGTCAATTCCATGAACCATGCTCTGCATAACAAATCTACCCATTCATTAACCCATATGAAAACATATATGAAACTACTCCCTCAATCATATTCATATAGCAATAATACACATATATGGAAATTGTTAAAGGACATACAAAATTATGAATATAATCATTGTCATCTAATTTGCATTCCCAGACTATACTGGGTTTCAAAATCATACCCCTCATCATGTGAGGTTCATGGTCATCCAACCTCTACTAGTATATCAATATAATCTTCATGCCCCTCACTATACGAGGTCCACAATCCTCCAACCATTGCTGGGAAAATAATATAAGGCATATCATCATGCCATATCATATAAGGCATCTCATAATGCATAATATAAGCACTATAGTGCATCAAATATAAGGAATACCATGTTGTAGTCTAATCTGTACTAGCGCGCTTGGATAACTGCCTTGTTCACCACTAATACCATTGTGGAAAATATTATGTCATTTCCCATATGGGAACACAGGACTTTCATAGTGAGGCCTTCAAATAATTGCCCCACCCGACTTTTAGCCTCTCATTGGGTAAGGTATCATCATATAATCAAATTTCGGGAAGTGAGTGGCCAAACCCTCATAACTTTCCTAGCATAGCACCCCTAGGCATATGCCTATATAAAACATAACTCTAGGTCTCCATGCTCAAATGTAAAATAATTATAATAGCAAGTAAATTGCTTGTTCACATATTTCATAACAAGAATAACATACTCACTTATTAAGTGACAATCCACTAAGGATGTATCCTACAAACTTAGACTCATACATGACAAATATTGACCTAGTACCCATGTACCATAAATGTAATTTCACAATCATATAATATGTACAAGTCTTAATCATGTTTGTAAGATAGTAAGTGCACATTAAGCATGAATTATAAGCATGGCATCATTTTAAATAATTAATTTCCATCATTCACCATACAAATCACATTTAATGACAATTATACAATTTTCATGCTATAACTTTCATAATAAGGAATAAGATCATGTTTAAAACATGAATCTTATTATTTGGCCATGCTTCTTAAATTTCTACCTACCTTGTGTGATGCATTCATCAGATTCCACTAGCTTTAATCGCCCTCTTCTTCACGATCGACCGATTGCACTTCAATACATCAAAAGGATTGCAGGTGTCATGACAACATGGCAGAAGTTAGAGTAAGAAAATATCATGGACCACAACTTCAAAAGGAACAATATCTTCAAAGACGGCCGGCTACTCTTCTCTGGATTCTTGATATCCTATCACAATTAAGAACGTATTTGAAGTAATCACTGTCAAGCACAAATAGCAAAAAAAAAAAGCATAAGCACATGCCATGATCCACAGGGGCAGATTCAATGAAATCCTTAGCTTCCTCAAGTTTCCTAGCTTGACTTAGAACATCAACCATACAAGCATAGTGATCAATCTTAAGAACTATTCCATGATCATCGAGCATTGACTTGATGTACGACCAACCTCTATTGACCAAGCCTATATGGCTACAAGAAGAAAGAATGTTAACAAATGTGATAGAATCTAACTTTGCGCCTTCTAACTACATCTCGTCAAAGAGTTCTAAAGCTTCGCTACCATGCCCATTGTGAGACAGACCTGATATCATTGAATTCTAGGAAACAATATACCTACTACGCATTCTTCTAAAGATGGTGCTACTGTCATTGCGGTTCCCACACTTTGCATACATAGTTGTTAGAGCACTGCTGACCCAGACTTCTAAACCATGTCCATATTTGACCACACGAGCATGGATTTGCCTCTCTTGTTCTAGAGCTACTAGGCTAGAATAAGCTCTGAGAATACTAGCCATTATTGCCTCATTAGGCAAAAGGCCCTCGCTCTCCTTTCTACCATATAAGTTTAAAGCTTCTTCATTCTCTCCATTCTGCACATACCCACCAATCATCGATGACCATAACACCATATCAGGGTCTTGTAGCTGATCAACCCTCTCCTCGCATCATCAAGCCTACCACATTTTGCATACATATCAACCAATGCAGACCTAACAAAGATTTGAGATTCAAATCCCAATTTCAACAGATGATCATGAATTTGCTTTCCTTCTGTAAGTTCCATCGAATTACAATAGGCATTAAGCACCCCAACAATTGTGAACTCACTAGGCCTGATCCCTGCAAAACGCATCTCCATTAACAACCTCAATGCTTAATCAGCATCATCATACTATGCATATCCACAAATAATAGCCGACCGTGTGATTGAGTTTTTATCTCTTGAAAAATCAAACATTAGAAGCACATCATCTAAGCTCCCACAAAAACATACGAGGAATTGGCAGAAAACACTAGTCTGCTGTAGTACTAGAAAACTGATGACCCCTCTCTTACCATACAGGTTGACTAACCAACACCCTTCTCTCTGGCCCAACAATAAAAAAAATGGGCAAAGAACACTACAGATAGATGAAATTGATGAATTGAAAAACTGATGAAATCCCTCTCTTACCCTACAGGTTGATGAAACTAATAAAACCCCTCTCTCTCGCCCTTATAGATTGACCAACAATCCCCCTCTCTCTCACCCTAGAACCGATGATCTGTAGTTGCCCAAAATGGGTTTCTGTTCTCTTAGCGAATCCAGAAACCATTGATGTCTACTGGTGACTCTGCATTGTGAAAACCCGATAGGTGTTTTTGGTCAGGCTCAGATCAATGGAGATGGTGGCTTCCATGGGTAAAGGAGTGAGTTGCTCAATGAAAGGCAGCCTAAGCGACCAGAGATGGAGAGGATGGGTTAGGGGTTTTGCATTTAGTTGGGGTTGTTGTTGTAGAGTTTCACGGCTAGAGAACAAATCGTATGATCTGTTCTTCTTTTGGAAAGTCCCAAAAAGGGGGGTTTCCAATATCTATATGGCCCCCTCCTTTTACTTATTATAAATTATTTCTTCTTCTTTTTAATTTAGTTTATATTAGTTGTTAATCATGATGTTTTTACTACTTAAACACCATGATACTAGTTAATAATGTTTTTCAAGTCCATTGACTACCACATTCCAACTACAAGTGGGGCCCACTTAGTGAAATTACTAAAATATCCTTTTGTAAGAAAATTACCATTTATTCACCCAACCTTCAATTTCAGAAAACTTTGTGTTATTGGATTCATATCAATGAGTATAATCCAAATTTGATAATTTCAATTTCCAAGTTATAAGTTTTTTTATTTTAATTACCAAAATAGCCCTGACTTCAAAGTCCCATAACTTCCTCATTTGGACTCTATTTTCATCGTTCTTTGGCTCATTGGATTCTATTTTCTAAATAATATCTAATGGTTAAAGTTTTAGTTTCAAATTGTTATCCTATTAAAATATATAATTCTTTAAAACTCTTAACCTGATCATGGAATAGTAAAATTTTAAGGTTGTTACGCATAGCTTACCATATACTAATCTTCAAAAAAAATCCTTTAAATTCACTATTTTAGCATGGTTAATTGCTTGAAAATATTCCTCCAATCTTGTGACTCCATGTGGCATTGGCTTAAGTAGCTTGGTGGCCCACTTTGATGGCTCTTTGCTCGATGGCTTGAGTGGCTTAGTCCATTCACTTCATGGATTATTTAGGTTGTATAGCAAAATGGTTCCCTAAGGATTTATGAACATAAGGTGCTTTGATGGTTGGAAACAAATCACAAAGTTAAGGAGAGAAAATTTCTTGATTTCAACTACTTAAGAACATTAAGCAATTCAAGTATAATAAAAGCAATTAAAACCACAACTTTTATGAAAGGAAACAACCTAGTTCCGAAGTACTTCAATGAAAGAAACATTCCATAATAAGAATATTCAAGAAACATTATTGTATCATCACCAACATACATCAAAATTTCTACACATAAAACAAGTAGGAAATTCTAGAAAATGCACACTAAACTATGACGCAAAAAGGAATGCCAAAGAGAAGATGGCTCTTCTCTTGGCTGTCAATACTAGAGAAGAGTTAACTTAAATCTTAAATGAATAACAAAGAAAACTAGTGGAATTGGGGTAAAGAAGAAAGGGAAAGCTAGATCAAAAGAAGGGTGTAAAACTAGAAAGCAAAACAAGTGACACTAAAGTAATGAAAACTAAACCAAAGCAAGCAAACTACTAACCTAAATTGGAGAGCCAATAACAACAATAATAACTAGAAATCCAAAGGAAGAAAAGGAAAAAAAAATTCCCAAATTCCAGCAGCAAATAAGAACCAAAAGAGAGCTATGTTTCAAGGTTGTCTCACCCAACCCCTACTTAGAAAAAACTGTTGGATTCAATGAAAGTTTTTTAGATGTTTTATCTTCCAACTTGATGAATATTTAATCTATGAAAGAGGAGGAAATCTAGATCTAAGGCTGAGGTGGATTTTGAAGGAGGAAAGTTAGGTGGAGATGATGTAATAAGGATGACATGAGAGAGAGAGAGAGAGAGTCATGGCTTGCTCGTTTCTAAATTAGGAAGGGGGGAGGGAGTCATTTTCCTTGGAAGGAAAATGGCTCTCTAGCATCCGAATTGGATGGTGATTGAGGGTGGAATGGAGAGAGGGAATAAAAAAGAAAGTAAGGATAGAAAATTAGAATGAAAACATAGGGCTTTTGCATGTTTGCATGGACAAGGATCTTAGGTTTCCTAATTAGGAAAATAGTTGATTTTGTCAACTATGCAAGGAGTGCATCCTCTTCTAGGAAGGTGACTCCCTTCTTGAGTTAAAAACTTGGAACCCTATGGTAAATGGTGGATTAGGAATGGGACATGGATTTGAAAAATGGATTTTTCTCTCTTGATGGATATGTTAATGCATTATCATCTTACCTTTTACATTAATCTCTCAAAATCCCTTAAAAAACACACTTTTAAAATTAGAAAGTTGCTTGAATTGATGTTCCAATCGTGTGGCTCCATGTGGCACTCCTCCTTGGCTTAATGGCTCATTCCTTAATAGTTTAAGTGGCTTCATTCTTGGCTTCAAGGCTGGGGTAGGTCATATGGCATATCTCCCTATTTCATGGATTTAATGGCTAAGGTAGCTTGAATGGCTCCCATGCAAAGGTGGTGGAAATGCATGGCTTGTGCATGGATCCCTTTCTAGTCACCTTTTGCTTCTACTATTGCTTCTTTACTTGCCTTAAGATAGTCTTGAACCTTCATCACATCTTTGATTGATGACATTTAGGCTTTGATTTGCTTAGGTTTCCTAATTAAACTAGGAAGCCTTATGAATGACTTCAATTCTTATACCAATCAAGCTCAACCTTTGAATTACATCCTCAACCCCGATAAAAGATAAAAAAAAACTTGAATTAATTCCCCAGCAAATTATGATCATTCACATACTTACTTTGGATTAACCTCTAAACCTGCAAAATATTAAACTTTTGAATTATTAGGATAGAAATGCATGTGCTACAAAATTTTGGCCAAAAACCCTAGTTTAACGCTATAAGTTACAACACATGGGATACTAATTGGGTACTTTTTACACAAAATTAAACACTTATTATAGAGTGGTGTTTCTGACACAATGTACAGATGCTCTTTGTGTGCCTCCCTATTAGTATCGCCATCAAAAATGACAACAAACTTATCTAAGCAAGCTTAAAAGACCCAGTTCATCAAATCCATAAATAATGCTGGCACAATGGTCATGGCAAAAGGCATCACTTGGAACTCTTAGTAGCCATAATGAGTTCTATAAGCAATCTTAGAGATGTCCTCCTCCTTAATCCTCAACCTATGATAGCCTGATCTCTTCAAATTTACTTGCGTTGACTCAAGCTGATCAAATAGATCATCGATACAAGGCAAAGGATATTGGTTTTTCACAATGACACTATTCAACATTCAATAGTTTGTAATAACCACAATGATTTGTTCTTCCTCACAAAGGGGATTAGTGTTCCACATGGAGATCCATTATATTTGATGAAACCTTTACCAAGTAGCTCCTCTAACTTTGTTTTTAGCTCTCTCAGCTTAGCTGAGGCCATCCTATATGGTGCCTTGGAGATGGGCACTATACGTGGTACCAAATCAATAGTGAAATCAAGCTCTCTCCATGCGGTCATCACAGAATCTACTTAAGAAAGACATCTACAAGCTATGGCATAACATGAATGTCCTCAATCCAGGGTTGCACCCCATCCCCTATTATCACACAAGCGAGGAAGACTCAGCATCCCCTAGAAAAGTACCGCATTGCCTTCATGGTAGAGATAACACAAGCACAAGTGATGCTCTTCCTACAAAAATAATCCTCTTCATGTGACAATCTATTATTGCCCAATAAGCATCTAGCCAATCCATTCCTAAGATAACATCATAATCGACCATGTTTAGTAAAATGAGATCAGTGTCTATCCTCACACCTTATATATCTACAAGTACCTTCGGAAGACACTCAGTAGCCTCGACTGACTCTCCCACTGGCATTATAATGCCCAATCTAAAAGCTAGATTACAAGGCATGTCTAAGCATGATATAAATACAAATAAAATAAAGGAATGAGTGGATCCTGAGTCAAAGAGGATCCTAGAATGTCCATCTAAAATGAGGAAAGTACCTTTCACAACTAGTTTGAGGAGTGTACTTGTGTAATGCCCGAGCAATTTATGCTATTTTGGACATTCTATGGGAAATAAACTATGTTAAATGTTTTACTTTATTTAAAATAGTAAATGAAGGAATTTGTAAGGAAACTTGGTACCATTAGATTCTACTCAAAAAATGGAATCCAACGCCCCAAAGAACGCCGAAAATGGAGTTCGTATGAAGAAGTTACGGTCGTTTAAAGATTAGGGGTATTTCTGTAATTTGAATTAAAAACGAAAAAAGACAGAAAATGCAGGGGGCCGTTTTGATAACGGCACCCCATTGTCTTCTTCCTTTAGACTTCTCCAGAAACCCCATTTCCAGAGGTTTCTGCCACCGCCAATGGCGGCACAGCCATTGGCAGCACCGCCATAGTAGGGCTATAAAAAGCCCTATCTCCCCCTCTCCAAATCACAAAGTTTTCGGTTATTTTGGGACTGGGGTTTCCAGAAAAAATTGGAAATATCTCAAACCTAGTTTTCCTGAGTTTTCCAGCAACAGCCAGGCCCGAGTCAGGCCGGCCATTGCCATTTATCCATTTCCCTCTCTTCCTTCCCCCCCTTTCTTCCTCTGGTCGCATCGGAACGATGGGCCTTGTCCCTTCTTCAAGTTTTCTGGCGAGCAGGCGCACCCATAGGGAAAAGGGCATCCCCAGGCTAACCAAGTAAGCCATTTTTCCATTGTTTCTCTCCGTTTTGGTTCCCCCAGGCCAAATCCATGTCGAATCTGGTTTTTTCCCCAGCCGATTTCTCCAGTCAGAGAAGACGAAGCCGGTTCAGCCAGCCTTGTACGAACCAGGCGTCCCAAGGATGTCATACTCCACCTGCACCTGGGACTGGGTCCCTAGGACGGGTTCCAAGCGTACAACAATGCATACACTATCCCTGGTGAGGCCTTCGGGTGCGGGCGTGTCTTGGGGCACGGGTCCTGGCTCGACCAGGATGCACGGGGTGCCCTGGGAGCTCAGACACGCCATGCTACACCAAAGGTGTGCCCGTACAATGCCATCCAGGATGTGCGTCATAGTGCGTCACTTGAGCATGCATGTGCGCATGCAAAACGCTGTCCCTGGCACGGCCTTTGGGCGTGCACGCACGTGAGGTGGTCACGGTTCAACCAAGATACATGGGTGTCCTGGGAACTAGGACACGCGGACCTAATGAGACTTTAAAGTTAGGATCATAGGACAATTTACAGAGTTTAACTATTGAATAGTAGATCCATATCATAGGATCTAGCCTGACAAAGAATTAGGCAAGGACCATGGACCCTAAAAGGCAGATTTAGCAATCTGATGTCTAAATAGAATGAAATTGATAAGGACTCCTTGTATCCATTCATACCCAAGAGTTTATAAATGAGACCCAGGGACGGGTTGAGTGATAAAGGACGCGACTCCAAGAGACTTTGAGGTAGGTGCTCTATCGCTGCTAGACTTTTTAAAAGAGCCATGATCATTTTGAGAATGCATGTTTTAAGTAGAAGTATATGACTTGTTTAGCATGACTTATTTTATGACTTGAATGAATTCAGCATGCATATGATAAATACATTATGCATAGACATGTTTTGCAAACAATTGCATATATTGCATAATTTGTGAGCATCGAGTTCTTGAAAAATTACATGTCCTTGAGGGTAACCAAAAGATGTTGGAGTGCCTAAAAGACGCTAGGTAGGCAGTTGTGAGGGACCCAAAGAGGACAGGTTTTGAAAAAGAGGTTTTTGGCTTGTTTGATTGTACATGATTTGGGCTAATAAGCTCGTGGGCAGTATGCCGAGAGGTCTGGGGTGGCCTCCTAACCTCTACCACTATTAGGTGGATGGGTACCACGCCCAAAAAGGGCATGTCCCTGCTTCGACTGCATGTGGTACAGGGGGCTACCACTGGTGTCACGGCACTGGGTCAAAGTGTCATATGTCCCATGGAGGCATATGACCCTGTGTTCCTAGGTACCCAGGGACCGCATGGCGATGAGGTCGTGGGCATAGTTGGACCCTATGGTTTGAGGATTTACTTGCATTGCATATGGCATGACATGAGGTTGGTCGACCATACCATATATCCGGGAGTTGGATTCAGTGGAGCATCTTATGCATATCATTATGTTTATGATATATATACTTTTGACTTGGATTATGCTATTCTTTAAGTCGTCAATATTCCAATTCGACAGTGGTTTTTAATATCGATATTGAACATGGTTGTTCGAACATGCACATGTTTTAAAGAGCATATGATTTTAAACATAGCATGCATTGCAAAACTAGTAGTGATAGACTCCTACTGAGTATAGTATATACTCACCCTATCCTTAACATTTTTCAGGATAGTTCCATCCACAGGTAGAGGACACCTATGTTAGCGCTACGAGTAAGAAAAATCAAAAGGAGACAATTATACATGTAAGTAAACACTCTACCCTTTGGACATGTATTTGTATTTATTTATAGTTGGGCTATGAGCTGTGACTAGATAGACCTGGGAAAAACATTTATGATTTCTGAAGTTTTTCAAAAACTACTTTGGTTGTTGTGAAGGCAAATGACACTCGGGGTTTTCAAAATAAGTTTAAAACAAAAGATTTTCTGCTGCATTGCATGGTTTTTTATAAAATGGTTTTCAAATAGGTATGCATCCTGCCTTAGGAATTAGATCTTGCATTTAAAAATGCATGGGAAAACCCAGGTCGTCACAACCTGCCCCAATGTGATATCAAAGACTTCCCCTAGCAATGTGGCACAATCTCCACCTTGCCCTCATCATTTGTCTATTTGTCCCTTTGTTCCCTAAGACAATCTCTAATGAAGTGCCATGTATCTCCAGAGCTAAAGCATCTGAACGACTATCTTTATGAGGGCGACCATTGCTAGTGTTGTCACTACTACTGCTGCAATCTGTTGGCCCTGAGACATGGCTGCCTAGGATGCCTACACTTACACCTATGACACTTCTTCTTATTTGTATCCTTCCTTTGCTTACTGAACTGCTGGTGACTCAGGGCCCTCTACAACTTTGTTGATGAGAAGAGTCTCTTACCTTTGTTAAGTTGGCTCAAACCACCTCTGGAGTGGAGAAAATCTCTCTCTAACATCAAGGCCATATCTGTTGCCTCAAGTACCATCGCAGAACATGCAATAATCACCTAGTTCCTCAATTTGGGAATTAGACCATCAACAAATCAATCATCAGTCTCCTTATTTGTGGAAAATGTGTTAGGAGTGAATCTCCTCAATATGTTTAATCAGTTCAGATACTGCCAAACCATCATATCTCACTAGTTGAAGGTAGCAAACTCCTTAGGTATTGCTTGCCATGCATGGGACAAGAAGTACTTATAATCAAAATCCTTTTTAAAAGCTTCCTAAGTATCCCTGTGATGGAGGAATATGTTGTATCAAAAGTCTTCCACTAGAAACCTACCTTACCCTTTAGTAAGTAGAAAAAGATCTGTATCTAGTCCTCATCAGGGACTTTCAAAGCAACAAATGCCCTCTTAACTTAGAAAAGTCATCTCTCACCTCCTCTATATCACCTTCCTCATAAAAGTGTGGCACCATCCAGTGAAACATTTCCAGCTTATCTATTTTGTTGGAACTCCCTAAGGCATCACCCTTTGTAGCTCTAGGTGTTGGTGGTACCAACACGTAGTGAGATGACTGGGTCGATGAGTTTGCTCATGCCACAACAATTGTTTCCACTGGTGCCCAAATCATGGCCTACACTACTACCTGTGCCTAAATTTGTTGTTGTATGTGTGGCAGTAGGCCCTGTATCACCCAAACCAGTATCTCCACTACCTATTCCCTCTGCCCAAAAGACTTGACAAGGGTGGCAACTGGTGGGGTGGGGATAGACCTCATCCTCCTTCGAGGAGCCATCTGTTACAATATTAGAGTAGTTCAATGTAAATTTTACCTCTAACTCATCTTCAATAATGAATTATGGGCTGTCAAGTTTAAGTGTACTCTTTGGAGTGGTCATGATGGATTAGACTGGGCTTTGATACCAAGCTATGACACCCTAGGTTTTGAAACACAATATACACATATATAATAATAAAATAGTCAAAATGCATGTATTAAAATTTTATTTTTAAAATTGACTTAAAAGTAACCTTGATAAGAGAACACACCTTTTTAAAATCTCGAGGGCCATACAATTCATTAAACACATAATAACCCTAAGTATGCTATCAAGGAGTTGGGTAAAAAAAAAATCAATATGCCTAATTGAAAACTCTGTTTAACATACACAATAATAAAAATATGGTAACTGGGAAATGAAATGGTTGAGGGTGTATCCATCATAATTGTCCCATCCAACAATCAAAAGTATGTTCACAAGGTTTAGAGCACACAAGAGTAGCTAATATGTATGAGTCTGTACAGCCCAATTAAAATCTTCAAATGACATCCTGATGACTCCACACATCAATGTGATGCCTATGAGATGCACTATGAGTCTCCACTACCTTTACTTATTTCCATCTATTTTCCTTTCCTACTATAATGCTCTATATCTAAGGCATTACAAAATACTGTAATGTCTCAACAAGCCATTGCTTGTGTAGGTTCATAGACATCTAATATTAACTAAAAATAGATGCATGTTGTATGAAAAATGAATAATAAAGTCTCATGAATGTAATAAATAGTATATGCATGTAAATAGTGCCAAATCCAGTATCCAGTACAAGAATGAAAGACCATGAAATAAATCATTAAGAGTGCATGAAGCCAAATCAACATGGCATGTAATAATATAATAAATCATGGCTCATGAGTATAATAATGCAAAGTATATGAATTAAAAAATATCACAACACATGTGCATGTCAACAATGAAGGGGTCATAATGTTGAATGAAAATGCAGAACAACCATATCAAACGTTATGCTATAGCAGTAACCAACTCTCAGGTCTACCAACTGTTGCTCCCCTTTGACACCAGAATGGGAGACTAAGTGTCCATCATGCATGGGGGCCAATCCATACAAAGTTTGACCAACTTTGGGGTGGTGTCTATTTATAAGTGTTCAATTTTGTATAAAAAGTACCAAATTAGCAGTCTATGTGTTATAAAATCTAGCATTATTCTAAGTTATTTTGGAAATTCATAACACATGCGTTTCTGAGCTAATGATTCAAAATTTTGATATTTGGCAAGTTCAGAGCTTAATCATAATCATAATCTTCTAGAATTTAATTATGGTTTTTAATATTTTGTAGGTATTTCGATGATGAACCAATCGTCAAGATCAATTAAGAAGAGAATTGAGGATTAAGATCAAGCTTAAGGAGTAAGGACAAAAATTTCTTCATCCCAAAGCTCAAAAGGTTCAAAATCATCTTAGGGCAAACAACAAAGCAATTGGAAGAATAAAAAATGACTAGAATGGGCTCATGGAAAAATCCAAACAATTCTACCACCTTTGCATGATAATTGGAGCCATGTAAGCCACATATATCACCTAAGCTATGCAAACCATCAATCAAAGGGACTAAGCGATGCAAGCCACCAAGCAATGAGCCATTAAAGTGAGCCTTAAATATTGTAATGAGCCATCAAAGTAAGCCATGCCACATGAAGTCACATGATTGGAAGACTTTTTGAAGCAATTATCCTATGCAAAAATTGTAAAATTCAAGAGGTAATTAGTAAGGATTATCACATGGTAAGATAGCATGCTAAGTGGACCAATCATAGAAGAGCCTATTCCTTATATTTTTCCCATCTTTCTCTCTCTTTCTCCCTCTTTTCTCTCTCCTTCCAATCTCCCACATGAATTATATCTTAAGAAAGGTAGGAATGCCACCTTCCTTGAAAAGTGGCACCTCCCCCCTTAAGACTCCCTTTGGGATCCCACCTTTTCAATTCCTTCCACCCACTTTCCTATTTCTAACATCCACCCACGTTCTTGGAGTCCTACTTCTAATTCCCATCCGATGTTACCTATCCCATTTAACTACCCTTCCCCACTTCCTTACTCGCTCTCTCTTATCTCTTGGGATAGCATTTTAGCAACCTTAGAATATTGTACTCACCTATAAAAGCCACCTAAGGCTTCCACATAAAAAACATATGGGAGAGGAGGATGCCTCCTCCCTAAAAAGGTGGTGCCTCCCTCCTTACCTTGCTCCTCCACTTGATGCTCTACATCTCCATCCTCCTTTCCAGCCTTCCAAGTTTTAAGTTGGTTGTCCTTGTTCTTTTTCATTCTTTTTTGCTTTATTTTGTTTTCTAATTCCATGCTTGTTTTTCCTTGATTCTTTGATTCTAGTTTGTGCTTAGATCCTTATTATCAAAGGTCTCTAACTATTATAGTGATAGTCAAGAGATAGTGACATTTGAATAAAGTTATTAGTCCTTTAAATCTTCACATTTTTTTTTCTTTACGTTGCTCTCATTCCCATCTATTTGAATATCTTTCTCTTTGGTTCTCCTTTGGGTTCACATGCATACAATCTTTGGACATTGGATCACATATGTTGAAGTCAAGAAGTCTTATTTTTATGGTCAACAAGTAGGCACACCATTATTGTAACAAATTTCATTCAATAATTGAAGTTCTGTCCCATGCACTTGCCA
Source organism: Warburgia ugandensis (assembly GCA_035236585.1). Lineage (NCBI taxonomy): Eukaryota > Viridiplantae > Streptophyta > Magnoliopsida > Canellales > Canellaceae > Warburgia > Warburgia ugandensis. The sequence goes on from CP141128.1 coordinate 45,197,441, forward strand.
TATGCTTTCATACACACCTTGTTTGTAACTCTTTACATTCAATAAATAAAGATTTATTCCATCATGTTTCATGCTTTATTTTTAATTGAACCATGTGCACTTTTCCATCTACATATATATTCTCATATACACAATCTTCAGTGATTCATGCATTCCATTCTAGCTAAGTTTCATGTGCACATTTCATCATAGGTTCCATGCAAATATTTCCATATCTCATGTGTAGCATGTTGTTTGATAATTCTTTATTTTGTATGCGTAGTTTAGATCATGTTTAGGTTTATTTGTTCATTGTTAAGTTTATTCACCTATTAGTTTAGCCTTAGAAAGATCCTAACTTTAGTTTTTAGAAAGTTTCTTAGTTTAGGAAAGTTCCCATTAACTAAACTTTCCTAGATTAAGTCAACCTAGTTTTATTCAAGAACTTTCCCATTAACTAACATTGAATGCATGTTAGTTAGGAAAGTTTCTAATTTTATTCACGATCTTTACTTTTAAAAAGTTTCCTTAGTTGCATTTTCTAATTTCATGCATGTTTCCTTTTCATGCTGTTTAAATTCCCGTGTAATCAATACAATCTTTCTTAGGCAAGAATAAATCATTTAATCAAGAAATAATCAACATACAATTCTATGAGATTCCTCGTGGGAATGACCTCACTCGCATACATCTAGTACATTGATTCTTGCACTTATAAGTAATTCTAAAGCTACACCATCTATCGTATCATAAAGTTAGAGGACTAGTGGCTGGCCCTAAATGCCTACTAGCATAGCATCCACTAGGTAGAAACACTCATCATAAATCCTCAAAAACATGAAAATTGCTCAATATCTCAAAAGCTAGAGATAAGAGGAAATATATGATGCACGATGTTGTTGTTTTAAAAACAATTCACAAGTGTGCAAATCATTTGCAATATAGCATTCTAGTGAGGTCGATCCCACGAGGAGTTGAACTAATATGATGCTAGTGGTCCCTACTTTAAACAATCTAACCTACCCAAAGTTAAGTGATTTAAACCTAAACTAAGAATGGAAATAAAAACATGAAAATTGGAAACTATGCAAAAATAAGAAACAACCTAAATTAAAAACTTTCCTAAAACATGCTATCTAAAATTAAAACCTTCCTAAATTAAAAACATTCTAAAATTAAAACTTCCTAATAACTAAAGATGTAAACATATCCTAATATGCTACTAAACCAAAAGCATGAAGGACTATCATGAACTAAACAAAACATGATATGCATGTAAACATGAGAGTTATGCATGAAAGTGCATGTATGAAGCACAAAAAAGTGCACATAAACTAAGGTATAAACTAAACTAGCATGGACTCTTAACTAAAGTATGAAACTCTAATCAAAGTAAACAACTATCTGAGTATTCCTATATGCAAAATTAATAAAAAGTAAACTTCCAACATGAATCAAACTTTAATCTCATTGAATATCAATTGGATACAAATGTGTCACTTATCATTAAATGCTTCAATTACAGCTATTCCCTTTTAGAGGAGAATAAAACTAAAAGAAAAAGGGAGGAAACAATGAAATAGGAAGAGGATGCCCACCTCCCTTTTAGAGGAGGCGTCTTTTTCCTTAGCAAAAAGGACTCCCCTAACTTATGTTTTGTGTTAGCTTTTATAGTTTTTTCTCCTATTCTTCCTCTAATTTCCTCCTAATAATGTGTGGTGGGGATGAAATCAAGTTATTTGGATGGTTAAGATGGTAGATAAACTAGGGTTTCAAAAGAGGAAACAAGGGTGAGATGTGGCTGCCATTTGTGAGGTGAAATAGGTAAGTGATGCCACCTTCTTAGGAAGGGATGTCTCCCCCTTCAAAAATTGTTGAATCATCTTCAAAATAGAAAAGTGCGTGGGGTGATAAGTATCTAATTTTTCATAAAAACCACCCAATTAGTTACCCATGTGTGACAATTGATGAGGGTAAACTAGGATTTTTAGAACAAAATTCGTAACCCATGCTTTTTTGACATATAACCCAAAAATTTGATATTTTGTAAGTCTAGAGGGTAATCCCAAGTAAGTATGTGATTAATGATATTTTTATAGGATTCAATGAAATTTTTTTATCTTTTGTAGGAAGAGAGATGATGATCCAATGGCCAAGATCTATTGGGATGAAATTGAAGATCATGATCAAAAGATCTAGTCAAAGCATCAAAATGATCACTTCAACATGAACCAAAGGCCAAGATAATATTGTGGACCAAGAATGGATGTGATTAAAGGTGCTAAAGATGGCCAAAGTGGACCCATGAAGTAAACCATGCATTCCCACCACCTTTGCATGGAAGCCACTTAAGCCACCTTGTCCTTATAAGCCATGAGAGAAGGTGGCAAGCTAAGGAATTCAAGTCAAACCATACAAGCCACTCAAGCCAAGAAAGCTTCCAAAGACAGCTATGAAGCCTAGCCAATGGAGCCTTCAAAGTTAGCCATCAAGCTAAGCTAAATGGAAGGCTAGGATTGGAGGAGATTCAAGAGGATTATGCATGAGATATTTTTAAGATAATTAAGGGAAATATTATTAAAATAAGATGTAATGTAGAACAATGAAATAAGGGAATTCCATTTTTAGTGTTTTTCTCACTTTTCTCCTCTTTTTCATCAATTTCTACCTCACCCTTAAGATGCACCACGAATTTCCATTGTAGAGTTGCATCTTTCCAAAACTCTATCACATTCCACCTCTTAGAAAACTTTCCAACCAACCAAAATTCTCCACCTCACACCCTCCATCTCTTTCACATCCAATCCCCACCCACTTTCCAATTTCAAAGATGTTTCAACGACTTTGGATGTGGGCAGCGACCTTCCACACACTTTCCTATTTGAAATCCCTAACCTTTCTCCCATCCCAGCCATTCAAATTGAAACACTTTAATCCCCACCATACTGTAGCATTATGGAAACCTAGAAAAATTAGGGGAACAAGCATAAAAACGAAGCAAAATCCAAGCAAAGGGAGAATTTTCACTTAAGGGAAAAAGACATCTCCTCCTTTGGAAGGAGAAGCCTTCTTCCTACAATTATCTTTCCTCTCTTTTGCTTATGCTTTATGGATTTCTTGGGTGCTACCACTCCCTTCCATGGTGTATACTTATTCCTCATGTATTCAACCTAAGATTTTTGGGGTGTTTGATTCACCTTTGAAGGTTGGTTAGCTTTTAAAACTAAGATTAAAGGCTAGTTTTTCCTTGAAGTGATAGCCAAGGGAAGTCATCTTGAATCTATTTTTACCATTTACCTTTTATTGCATCTTTGAACTCTTTCAACCCTCTTGATTTCCAGCTTTGTTTGCTTGAGTTTCCATTAGTTGTTGCCTTATTATTCCATAGGATTTTTCCTTGATTTCAAGCATACTTGTTCCTGAATGTCTATTGGAACAATTGAAGAAGGAATTGGATAGTAATTAAAGATTGATTAACATTAAGTGAACATCATTGTAATAGAATTTAAATTTCATTTTGGATTACATGTATGGGTTATTATCTTGAAGAACTTTTGTTGTGATTCAATGAAGTTAGTTGAAATTTTCATTTCATAATTGTGTTCAGCAGTTAATGATCTGTGTTATTGAATGTTTGATTGAATTAAAAGTGATTAATTCCATGTTTTACAAATCATACACATACTAAGGACATTTCATTCTAGTTATTTCTTGGAGTGTATGTATGTGTGCAACCATTTAAGTCATGACCTCTAACTAGATATGCTGAAATTCCATTGGAAATAAGTCTTGGCCTCATATCCTCATAAGTATACTCTTAGAAATGAAGCTCTTAGATAAGGGTTTAAACATATTTCTATCATTATGTGATCAAATTCAACAAAACTAATGGTTCACATAAATTTTGAAGTGCAAAAGAGACATAGGAAAGTGATCCTTAAGAATGAATGTCTTTACCAAGAATATTAGGGGTATTTTACCTTAATTTCTTCTTTTTATCTCTGATGAAACATAGGCTTGGGTGGGGTTCTGAAAAGAAGTATATAAGGATTTTAAAGGTTCAAAATGGAGTAGAGGTCTTCAATGAATATTTGTTAGGATACTTTTTGGTTTTGTTGAAATGAATTTCCTTTATATTCGTGTCTTTCACTATTTCTCTTTTTTTCTAATACTTTTTCTTTTGGCTCCTTTGGAAGAAAGATTGTTAATTTTCTCACTTATTTGACTTTTTGTCCTCTTTTGAACTTTTCTACTAACTCTACTCATTTTGAAAATGGGTAATTGTTATTTATTTTAATGGTTTTTTTGGGTTAAGGTGAGTGAGGTTAAGAAAGAAAGACCTAATAATAGGCTCGAAAGGGCCAACTAGTGGCCAACAATATACTGGGTAGGATTTATGTCTCTAGGTTGAACAAAGCCAACAAAGTGTCGTTAAGTCACATAGACCAATCTTCCCTACTTTGATTGATTATCTTCTCTTAAATCAACTATATCTCCCTATTGGATACCTCTACTTGGCCACTAGTCTGAGGGTGTTACGGGGTAGCTATTCTATGGTTGACAAGATACTTTTTCATTAAATTCTCAAACACTTTATTACAAAAGTATTTTCCCCCATCGCTTATTATGGCTCTTAGAGTACTAAACCTTGTAAAGATATTTTCTTTTAAGAATTTTATCATAACTTTGTAGCCATTGGTTTTACAAGATATAGCGTCCACTCACTTGGACACGTAGTCCACACCCACTAGGATGTAAACATTCTCAAAAGAATTAAGAAAGGGTTTCATAAAATCTATGCCCCTAACTTCAAATGGTTCTACTACAATGATTGGGTTTAATGGCATCATATGTCTCGTTCCTAAGCCATCTAATCTTTGACACCTCACACATGTTGTGCAGAATACGCATCCTTAAATATGGTAGGGCAATAAAAACCACACCACAAAATTTTTGCAGTTGCCTTTCGCTAGCTAAAATGCCCCCACATGCATGATCATGATAGAAGGAGATGATCTGATTGTGCTAACTATCATATTCGCATCTCCTAATCACCTGATTAGTACAGTACTTGAATAAGTATGGATCATCCCAAGTAAAATATCTATCCTCACTAAAAATCTCTTTTTATCTTGTTTGGTCCAATGGTTAGGAATTTGTCCAATAACATGATAATTAACAATATCACTATACTAAGGCAATTGGGAAATATGCAATAAATGTTCATCCAGGAAGGATTTTGTTATAGGCATGTGATTGATAGTATGCTCCACCACCAATCTGGATAAGTGGTCTACTACAACATATTTGGAACCTTTCTTGTCCCAAATTTCTAAGTCAAACTCTTGTAACAATAGTATCCAATGGATCAACTAGGTTTTGCATCCTTTTTAGAAAGGAGGCACTTTAAAGCAGCATGATCCAAGTACACTATAACTTTAGACCCTAACAAGTAAGGTCTAAACTTATCCAAAGCAAACACTATAGCTAACCACTCTTTCTCTGTGGTTGAATAATTGAATTGAGAATTATTTAGTGTTTTACTAGCATAATATATTACATGGGGAAGTTTATCAATGTGCTACCCCAAAATAGCTCCAATCACATAATTCAACACATCACAAATTATCTCAAATAGTGTATTCCAATCTGATGGTCAGATAATCGGCGTTGAAGTCAATGCGACCTTGAGTTGCTCTAATACTTTCTTACAATCCTTATCAAAGTCAAAAGTGGCCTCCTTTGTAAGTAAATTACAAAGGGACTTGGAAATTTGCTAAAATCTTTGATGTAGTGTTTGTAAAAGCCAACATGTCCTGAAAAGGAGCAAATTTCATTCACCATCCTTGGTGGAGGAATGTTGGCTATCAAATTCACTCTTGTCTTATAAACTTCTATCCCATTGGGTGATATTATGTGGCCTAAAACTATCCCACTTTATACCATAAAATGCACTTTTTCTAGTTTAAAACAAGACTTTTCTCCTGACACCTTTGTAGAAATAACTTTAAGTGGTGTAGGCACTCATCAAATGATGACCCAAATGCTGAGAAGTCATCCATAAGCACCTCAAGAAACCTTTCTATAGTATCAGAGAAAATGCTCAACATACACCTTTGAAATGTAGCAGGAGCGTTACAAAGCCCAAAAGGGATACGTTGGTAAGTGAAGGTTCCAAAGGGGTAGGTGAAGGTAGTCTTCTCCTGATCCTTGGGTGCTACCAGAATTTGGTTGTAACTGGAATATCCATCTAGAAAATAGTGTTAACTATGTCCAGCCTCCTTAGCATTTGGTCAATGAAGGGCAAAGGAAAGTGACCTTTCTTCATGACTACATTCAACTTTTGGTAGTCAATGCAAACTCTTCACCAGGTGGTCATGAGGGTGGGTGCTAATTCATTCTCCTCATTTTTTTACTACTGTGACCCCTGATTTCATGGGTACAGCCTGAACAGGCTAACCCAAGTATTGTCAGAGATAGGATATATAATGCTAACATCTAAAAGCTTTGGGACTTCTTCTTTAACCATGTCCTTCATGTGGGGATTAAGTCATCTTTGAGCTTCCTAAAAGCTTTTGTATTTTCTTCTAGGTGTGTCCTATGCATGCAAATTGTTGGACTAATCCCATTTATGTCTACTATTGTCTACACTAGAGTAGTTTTATGTTCCTTAAGGACATCTAAAAGCTTACCCTCCTGTTCATTAGCTAAATATGATTTTATTATCATAGGTAAGGTTTCATCTGGGCCTAGGTATCAGGCAAGGGTTTTAGGTCCAGTGATGGTGGTTGCTCAACTAAGGGTATAGGACCAGATTTAGAAGGTGGGAGTGGTTCCACATAAGGACCCCACATGGAGGTATCCATGATTGAAACAGCCTCCAAAAGGTTGTTTACCTCCTCAATAGACTTGTCTAGATCAAATTCTTCATTGAAATTCATGAGATAAGCCTCTAGTGGGTCAAATATGGACAAAGGTGGATGAATGTCATTAATTAGACTCTCAATCAAATTGACATCGTAAGAATCATGAAGGTTTAGATGTTGTTGATTAGCATTAAAGACATTTAGCTTAAATTTCATATTGTTGAATTACAATTTCATTACACCATTCCTATAGTCATGAATGGTGTTGGACGTTCCAAAAATGGATGTCCAAGGATGACTGAAATCTAATTGTCAGGATTAGATGCAGGTTGGGTGTCCAGTACAATGAAATCAACTGGGTTATTAAACTGGTCCACCTATATCAATACATCTTCAACTAAACCATAGGGTATCTTGATAGATCCATCCACTAATTGTAGCATGGTAGTGGTTGGTTTTAACTAACCAAGTCTTCGTTGCTCATAGACAAAGTATGGTAACAAGTTAATACTCACTTTTAGGACAAGTAATGCCCTATCTATGACATGATCTCCAATAATGCAGGAAATGGTAGGACACCCTGGATCTCTAAACTTCAGTGAGGTCTTGTGTTGAATCAAAGTTACCTTGTACAGTAGCTAGGGAAAAAGGGCTTTAGGCACACAGGGTACCTTTACTATTGGTTCTATAGGATTTTTTTGTCTCTTCTCTTTCTCATGTATTTTGGTTGCCTCTTTCTCTTGTACAGTTTCCTTAGCTTACCTACTTTATTATCAATCTAATGACCACTCCTAAGGGTGGTTATAGACTTGGCATGCTCGTGAGGGTTCTAATCTTGAGAACTAGACCCCATCTCAAATTGACCATTAGGGTTAAGGATGGGTTGATTAGGGAACTGACAATTGGCTTCCCTACATAACTTGGTTATAGCTTGAGAGTTGACATGGGCTGGATGTTTACTATCATTTTACAACCGGTGTAAGGCCTTTTTAATGTCGTCATTTCTTTAAAAAAAATTTCAAGAATGGTTTAAATGTTTTCCTCGAAAGATGATTTCTTTTGTTACTGAGGTTGTTGGAAGCCAGGTGGCTGCTTGGGAACTATAGCTTTGGGAGGAAATTTTTGAGCAAGGGGTTCACAAATGATCCCCCTTAGTAGTTATTCTTTGACCAGGAAAAGTTGGGATGCGTAGCCCATCTAAGATTGTAGGTCTCAGAATATGGGTCATTGCTAGGTTGGTGACATGCATTCAATGCATTCTCTTGGTCAACAAGATAGTCGTTCAACACTCTATTTGATTGACATGACGTGGTCATGTGGGATGGACTAGAACATAGAGCATAAGCCTCTTGTGGAGGTTTAAGAGATGCGGCAACCATAAGTGATTGAAACATAGTTTCAAGCTTGTCCGCTCTACTATCGTACTTGTCTATTCTTGCTAGTATAGCGTCGTGTTTATGGGATCGATTAGTATGCATTACTATCTCGTAGAGACCACCTCTATTAGTGGGTTGATTGCTTCTCTCTCTTCTATTTGAATAATCCCATTGCTGGGAATTATCTGCTAGTGTCTAAAAGAACTCCCAAGCTTCACTCTCATCTTTTAACATAAGAACCCCTCCACTGACTGCATCTACCATTTGTCTATTTTGAGCCATCAATGCCTCATAGAAATATTGAACTTGCTATCATTTTTTGAATCCATGATGTGGGCATTTCTACAACAGTTCATTCTGTTGGCTTGAGTGGCTTGAATGGTTTGGCTTTAATTACTTAGTTGTCACCTTCTATCATTGCTTATATGGCTAAGGTAGCTTAAATAGCTCTCATGCAAAGGTGGTGGGAATGCATGGGTTACTTCATGGGCTCATTTTATTCTCCTTCCTTTGATTACATCTATTGCTGGTCCACAAGATGATCTCGTCCTTTAGTTTCATGTTGGAATGATGATTCTTAGATTTTGACTCGATCTTTTGATCTTGGTCTTCAATGTTCATCTCAATCGATCTCGACCATCTAATCATCATCTCTTTTCCTACAAAAAGAAAAAATTCCAATTAAATCCTAAAAATATATTATTAATCACATAAGTACCTTGGATTAGCCTTTGGACCTACAAAATAACAAAATTATGCTTCACTAGGTTAAGAATGCATGTTTTGCAAATTTTGGTTTAAAACCCCTAATTTACCCTTATAAGTTGTAACTAAGGGATAACTAATTGGGTGGTTTTTATGAAACATTAGACACTTATCACACCCCCAATTAGAATTTTGCTAGCTCCAAGCAAAACATGCAAAACATAATTTTACAAAAATACTACAAAGTGTCACTTTCATAGGTACTCACTATTGCATTTAGCACATGTAACAAGCCCTTCAAACCCCTAGTGGACAAGTTAGGTCTCGTAAGGGTTTGCAGTGAATATACCCACAAAATTGTCAAAATTTTTATAAAAGTCCTTTATTCATCTAAGAAAAATTTTCTTTTATTCATCTTATATTAAATACTTAACTTTAGCTTGCTAATAAAGATGAACAAAAAGGTTCAAAATCCTACCCTTATACTAAAGATATCCCATTATTTCATTAAACATTAGAAGGTGAGTATATGCTATAGCTGATATATAATTATAGTCTCCAAGTTAAATATAACCTAAATTACCATCCAATTGTATGCTTTGACTTTAATTCTCATAAGATGTATTTATCACTCAAAAAGAAGTCATTAAGAAAGGTTTTAATCTCTTCTTTTTTTCTCCTTTTTTAATGTTCATCCCTTGAATTGTAGTTTTATACTTTATCTCAAGATGTTCTTTGATCTTCTCTATATATTTCCAAAAGAAATGGGAAAAGGATATATTAGCAATTCAATATGGGTAAAGGTAATTTGGCTAACAAATAAAAGGTTCTACTTTAAAAGGCTCAAGGGGCTAACTAGTGGAAAATAATGTAAGGAAGGCTAAAGGCTCCTATTTTGCCATGGATAGCCTCTATCATTTCCTAGGTTTCATACAACTTAAACTTATCACAAACTTAGGAGATATATGGTCTAGTCTTATATTATTTCTTAATAGTTGACCAAGACAAAGAATAATTAGATCAACTAAGAAATAATGGCCGCTGAAGAAAATTTTGAATTTATGTATAACCCTTAGAAAAGGAAGAATGGCTCCAAACTTGCTTGGGTTAAAAGTCTCTAAAAATATTTTTTAGGATCTCTAAGTTATATTTTTCTCTTCAACTTAAACTATATATAGTTATTTTGTATAATTAATGTTTCGAGTTTAATTTTTCATGAAATACTTTGGAAAAAAATAAAATAATGAACTAATTGTATGTAACTTTATTAATAAGCTAAAGTTAAAAATTTTAGTTAAATATTCAGAAAATCCAACTTCTCATCTTTATAAAGGACTTAATTTTTTTCTTTTAATTTCAAAACTACAAGTAAAGTTAGAAATCTCATGTATATCTACACCCCTCAACTTGAACTAAACATTGTCCTCAATGTTTTGAAATATAAGACATCTAAATGATGAAAGGATAATGCAAAATAATGAGGCTTTCTAAAAAATCCTAGGTTGCCTCCTAGTGTGTGCTGAGTTTAACATCTTTAGCTAGACATGGCATATAAATAATTTAACCATCTAAACCTAGATCTACTAATCCTAATCCTAATCCTAAAAATGAAATGGCAAGATTTCTCATGCCACTTTATAACCTTGTAGTAGTCTATGTATTTCCTCCATCCTAAAATTTTAGGTGCTGGTAACAATATGACACAGTAGACCACCATGATTTTGAATGTTGTGCAACCATATTGATGATCCCCATTTTTAGTATTTCATGGTAGGCAATATAATTCCTCCATCTCGAAAAGAGGTGGTTGTGATTCAATGACAATGTGAACTACCATGAAATTGCAATATGTTGGACCATATAGAAGTGAATGGTTCTCTTCTTGACCAAATTGAGGGATAACATTGACCACTGTATTCAGTTTATGCTTTTCCTCTGTTTCCCTTACATTGTCTTGAAATAGGGGTATAAGCTAACTCTACCATTCCCTAAAAGGCTACTATTGTATTACTAGAGGTTAGGACATGATTTTTTTGAAACCCTAATTATTATCTAAGGTGTACCCTAAAGTAGGTTGATGTAAGGTTAGCACGTCAACTATCTCTTCTTCTTCCTATTTTACTGACTTGGTTAAGGTATCAGGTGGACCTATGTTACTATCTTGTGAATTTTCAAATAAGGTTTGTAGCTCCTAATCAGGTACATTTTCTACATTGCAAGGATTAATTTAAATTCTAGGCTCAATAGGGGGTCTACTCTAGTTTGCCATTGAGAAGTATCCATTAAAGGCATAGTATCCAACAGCTTTTTCACCTCGTCAATGGATGTGTCTTCATCAAAGTCATAAAAATAAGCAGGATGTGAATTTAGAGTATTTAGCTTGGATATTTCTACAATTTCATTTTCTTCATCAATTGAAGTCTCTTCATCATAATTGTAACAAGGAGTAGGACATGACTCGAGTAGATTTGAGTTGGATGTTTCTAAGGATGGTTGTGGAATTTGTGGCTCACAAGAAATTTTCATCCTATTATCAGTAATAAATGTCTATTCATTATCCCTAATATGTTTCATTTCCTCATTCCTTTTTATAAATTCAGTAATGTTTCTGTCAGTATTTTCAAATATTGGTTTCATTTCTCTTCCTATTTCTCCATCTCTCATCTCATTTTTGCATGTGTCTTTTCACTTATGATTTGTTCTATTATCGTACAAATATGCTCCACATTCTCTTCTAATCATGGTTCTTCATGTTTTAGAGGAAACGAATCATAAGGTTGGTATTGGTGTGGCATTTGGATATTAGAAAAGCGCTAAGCAGGTTGAACCCATGATGGTTGACCCTAATAATTTGAATAATCATGGTAGTGTTGATCAAGGTGGGGCCATTGTGTTCCTTCTTGATATTGGTAATCCTAAGACCATGGTTGTTCATGATGCCTAGCCTTTCCATTATAGTTTATCCCAGAATAGTAATCATTGCTAAGGTATGTGAATGGATTAGGTGCATCCATTAGTCCTGATAATAACCATTATATGTGGAGCTTATTGGCCATGAGGGAGTGGGATAGGGATGCTCAGAATAAGTATAATTATTATAGTACTGAGGTTGTGGCACAACTTGCCTAGAACCTATTATCCTAAGCAATTGACTTTCCATAATATCTAGCATATCCATCAATGTATCTAATCTATGAAATCCATCCCCTTCTTAATGGACCTACGGTCTCAACTTCATATACAACGAAACAAATTGTTATATACAATGAATTTTATTTATTTTTATGAAAAACCCTAACTATATGATGCAACCAAAATGCTAGTCCTAAGCTAAATGATGCACAATCAAATCCTAGTATTCACTAATTGAACAATGTCTTGATTATCATTTCTTAGTGCATAGGTAGTAGCTTTCTTAGACCTAGATATAAGCAGCTCCTCCTTTTATCCAAAATAGAATATTGCTTACCAGTTAGGTTCTGCTCAAAAGTGGTTAATACAATCCTAGTGTTAGGAGGTTTTTAGACCTCAACTGACATCAATGGAAGGCATGAGAAAGTCACTTAGATTTTAAGATACCCACTATAACCACAATGCTCAAAAGCCACTAGAGTGACAGTAGATCACATCCTTCTAAAAAGGGTCCTATGAGCTAAATACCCTAAGTTTTTTTCTACTTGATTTTAAAGTAATATTTAAGGGTTGCAATCATGGCATACAAGGATATAGATTGATTCCTAGGTGATCGAAGGAATTGGTGATCATATCTAGTCCTCATCTTGTAAGGGCTCCTATGGGGCCCTTACTAATATTAATTCCATTCCACTATAAAGCATTTAAATATGCAATGCAAATAAAAAGGAAAAATAAAGCCTACCTATATGCAACCTAACAAAGGGTCAAGCACCTTAACAGACAGGACACTATAACCATGCAACCTATGCTTTAGTTATAGCTAAGCTCAGGCTAACCTTTGTTAAATAGGTGCACAACTAATGCAACAATCTTAAGTAAAGATGCAACAATTATCAATGAATGGTCCTAATCTGTATGAATTATACTGACCTCCAAATGTAAAATTATACTAAATGTAAATTATCTTAAAAAATTAAAATTTGAGTAAGGAATACTCACAATGAGGGGTCCAATGATGATCAACTGAGGTCCACCATACCCCACACTTACACTGTATTATTACAACCCTTTTAAAATTGAATAATAAAGAAACTAAAATTACAAATGGACCTCACTACAATTTTAATCAAATCCTAATATAAGAAAGCAATAAAATCTAATATAAGATAATGAAGCCATGGTCCACAGGATTGCCACTGCTCCTTTGTGATTTTCCTCCCACAAAAATCAAATAAATATGGTCAATATGAGAAAAACAACAACAAATGCAAAACTGTAATCTAATGCACCCTAAACCTAGACTCGTGAAAAATAACCTAAAGTCTGGAACACTGCTCAAAATGTTGCAATGGTACCAAAAACTTGTTGTTGTTTTAAATAAAACTCATAAGCCTACAAATTGTTTGCAAATATAGCACACTAGAAAGTGCATGTATGAAGCAAGAAAAAGTGTACAAAAGCTAAGGTATAAACTAAACTATCATGGACTCTTAACTAAAGTGTGAAACCCTAATCAAAGTAAACAACTATCTAAGGATTCCTATATGGAAAATTAAGATATGAATTATGAATAGAGTGTAGCATGACAAACTCAATTAAACAGCTGTGAAAAACAAAGTTCAAATCACATAAAGCATTCATGAAAATCAAAGTTTAATCTCATTGAATATTAATTGGATACATATGTGTCGCATATCATTAAATTCTTCAATTACAACCAGAAATAAATATTATTCATCTTCCCACATCAATTCCTAAACATGCATGTAATATCCAAGGGAAACAAGGAGGGAAATTGGGAAAGGAAGTAAGAAATGGGCAAAGCAATTTAGGAATTCACAAAGCAAGGAACTTGATCTAATGACCACACTCTCTTGGCTATCACTACAAGAGAGTTGTAACTTTTAGATTCAAGGATCTAAGAACTAATTAAAGACAAACACTGAAGGGAAACTAATGAAAACAAGGGTGGAATTCAAGGGAATTAAAAGGAGAACTAAATGACAATGAAAAGCAAGGATAAGATTAGATCCAAGATGACTTTCCTTGGCTATCATGTCAAGGGAAAACCAATCTTAGATCTTCATCTTTAGGCAATGAAAAGTGAGAGAATTAAAAAGCAACAATGAGAAACAAAGGAAGTAAAATCAAACAAAAGAGAAGCACAGAGACTAACCAACCTTCAAGGAAGAATCACACACCCAAGTCATAGGTTTGAACACTTGAGGAAGCAACAACACACTTTGGAATGTAATAGCAGCCAACCAAAGGAGAATAAAACTCAAATCAAAAGGGAGGAAACAATGAAGTAGCAAGAGGATGTCTTCCCTTTTGGAGGAGGTATCTTTTTCTTTAGAAAAAAGGGGTCCCCTAACTTATGTTTTATGCTGGATTTATATTTTTTCCCTTATTTTTCCTAGGGTGTCCAACTAATAAGGTGTTCTAGGGATGAAATCAAGTTATTTGGATGGCTAAGAAGTTAGGTAACCTAAGGTTTCAAAAGAGGAAACAAGGGTGAGAGGTGGCTGCCCTTTGTGAGGTGAAGTAGGTGGGAGACGCCACCCTTTTAGGAAGGGGTGCCTGCCCCTTGAAAAATCATTGGAGCATCTTCCAAATATGAAAGTGGGTAAGGTAGGAAGGAGATGGGAAGAAGAAAATAAGGTGGGAGGAAAGTGGGGTGTAGGAAAAACTTAAGAAAGTGAGGTGAGATGGAAGATTTTGATTGGTTAAGTGATTTCCTAAGGACTTGAGATTGGTTGGGTGGTTAGGATGAGAGTTTGGGAAGGTGGAAGAGTTATGGGATGGTAGGAATTTTTAATGAAAAGTCAAATTCGTGGTTGTCTTTGGTGGTGAGGTGGAAAGTGATAAATAAGTGAAAAAAAGTGGGAAAAACATCAAAATTAGAAGGCACTCATCCTATTTGTCCACATGCCTTTTATCCTAATGAGATTTTCCTTAATTATCTTCAAAATATTTTATGAATAACTCTTTTGAATTTTCTCCAATTCTGGCCTATCATTTAGCTTAGCTTGATGGCTTAGATGGCTAACTTTGAAGGCTCCATTGGTCAGGCTTCATGGTTGGCTTTGGAAGCCTCCTTGGCTTGACTTCATGTTTTAATCCATTGGTTTGAGTGGTTGAATGTTTTGGCTTGAATTAGCTTGCCACCTTCTCTCATGGCTTATATGGCTAAGGTGGCTTAAGTAGCTTCCATGCAAAGGTGGTGGGAATGCATGGCTTAATTCATAGGCCCACTTTGGTCACCTTTAGCTCCTTTGATTGCATTCATTGCTTGTCCACAAGATGATCTTTCCCATTTCTATTATGTTGGATTGATGATTCTTAGGATTGACTCGATCTTTTGATCTTGGTCTTCAATATTCATCTCAATCGATCTCGATCGTCAGATCATCATCTCTTTTCCTACAAAAAGGAAAAAAATCTAATTAAATCCTAGAAAAATATGATTAATCACATACTTAACTTGAATTAGCCTTTGGACCTTCAAAATAGCAAGCTTTTGCTTCATTAGGTAAAAAATACATGTGTTACGAATTTTGGTCTAGAAACCCTAATTTAGCCCTATAAGTTGTAACACATGGATAACTAATTGGGTGGTTTTTATGCAAAATTAGACACCTATCACAAAACACTAGAACACATATGTCTTCCCATCCTAGGGCACTACCCCTACTACGGTTTCAATCCCTTAGGGACCAACCATCAAGCCTCCTCAACAGGTCCATTGATTAGCGTAAACAATGATAGGACCATCAAATCATATCAATATACAAAATAATAATAATGCATCTATGGAAATATGAATTAGGGTGATCGTGCATATATAAAGGATGTACATGCTAGAAAACAATCCCAATGAGGTCATAGTGCAATAATAAGTATGCATCAAAAACATCAACATATATGAAACTAACACAATGATCATCCATGACTTTGTGAAATTATATTAATATTAAATGTCATAACTTATCTTAATGAGGGATTAATCCTCTAGTATGTGCAACCTCCTCAATCTACACAATTTGGTGTACCTTTCAAGTCATAGGTACTACACATTGTTACTTGCCACTCTCTGTTTATCATCTTCTAACCCATATGACCTCAAACCATTCTAAATCTAAATAATTTGGGGTTCATTTATTACCAATTATAAACCTGATCTCTTAACCCTTTTGTCTGATCTTCAAATCTTAGCAGTTGATCAAGGATCAATAGTCCAGATCATTTAGTTCCCTTGATCCACATTGATTCATGTCTTACAACTATTCCTGGTCCCATTTTCATGATTAATCTATCAATATGATGGTTAGATCTGATCTTAATAGGTTAGGTCGATAGTTTCAATCACTTCCAATGCCTAATCTTACCAAATGCAATATTTTTAAGATGATCTAACCACTAGATAATTTAAAATTTTAATTTTAAGGTTTAATTTAATCTAATTGAATGTTCCTTCTAGTTTTACCATGGTTCAATTATCCCTCACAACCTCTTGTTCAAATCTATTTTTCTTAATCAATCAAAGGATTAATCTCACTAATTTAAGGGTTTTTAAGACAATCCAACCATTGTATCAATATCAACATTACTTTGGGCATCTTAGTTGTCCATGTTTATATGTAACATATATTGATTCTTCATATCTCTAGTGCTTTCTAAGATTAAATGTGTATTAATAGTTAATTCATTGATCTGATGGTTAGAGTAATTTTGAATTGGTCAGATTAATGGTTTTTACTTTATTTAATGGTTTAGGCCACAATGTAAGTCCATATGGATAATGTAACTATTAGATCAACTCAATTAACTTATTATAGCTCTCACTTGATCAATTTTTAAGGTTTGACCATCTTTGAACTGATGGATCTAAGCCATTTCATGATTTTCAGTCTTTTAGCAATGTAAGATGTGTTCTAATCTTGAATCTTAACACATAATTAGGTCCATCCCATCAAGATGATTCCAACGAATGTCTTGGATCACAATTTGGATATATAAGCCTTTTGATTTGAAGATTTTGTGTTTTAGGCTAGATTGAATGGTTTAGATTAAATATGGATTAAATAAATCATAAAAATGGTGTCAATAAGATGCACTATGTTCATGATGCACTATGTAATATCCCCAATTTTTATGAATATATTTGAATTATTAAAAATTAAAAGTTGAAATTTTAAAAGTGGAATTAGGACTTTGAGTTCTAGGAAAATTCATTTTTATAAAAATAAAATCAAGACTTAAAACTTGGGTATTTATAATGTACTCAAAAAACTGATCAGAATGACTATAAGTACATTAAATTCTAAGTCCAGATGAAAAATCTTTCTTTTTCTCTATTTTTATGAATAAAAAGGTCAAATAGTAATTTTACTCATAACCAAGACCTAAGACATAAAAATTTCGAATGTACTTGAAAAACTGATCAAAACAAAACTAAGTATGCTCAATTTCGAGTTCATGGGAATAAACCCTATTTTTCTCCATTTTTAGAATTAAAAGGGCAAAACGATCTTTCCACAACTATGTGGGGCCCACAAGGTAGGCCGATGGTCTAGAAGACCACCATCATGAGTCAAACCACTACCACTTGCTAGTGGAGAAGGCGGTGGTAGTGGGAATCCAATGACAATTTAATAATAAAGAGAAATGAAACATAATAATTACATGTAATCATGGAAAATTCAAAAATCTCTATAAATAGACCATTATATTTCCCAAAAAATTTCCTAAAAATCCCCCATGAGGTGGCCTAGAATCCCCTAAAATCTTAGTTCCAAACTCTTCCTCCACCATCTCCTCTCTCTCCCTCTTCTTTCTCTCTTTCTCTGTGGGGTTGTCCCCAGACGCAATTGAGCGAACAACCCAGTGTCTGCATTAGGAACATCTAGGGATGTGTCGTCCCTGTTGAACTAAGCTTTGCACTTAGGAAACCCTAAATCAACTACCCATCCAATTCTACCCATTAGAATTAGATCTCCACCATTGGATCTGATCAAACAGGGCTGATCTAGAAAAGCCCTAAGTTTTCATGATGATCCACCTCCTAGATCACCGGAAAACTCAAAAAGAAGATAAACACGGTACTAGGTACTATCTTCAATGATTAATCCCTATTATTCTGGCCAATCTGGCCGTTAAAAGTTGATCTAGAACCATTGGATCTCTTCAGTGCATGGTGAACTACAAAAGCCCCATGTTCTCAGATCTTCTCCAGCAACTACACTGGAGAAATCACGGATTGTATGTATTTTCCTACGTCTAAGGTTATTTTCTAGTTTTCTTGATTTTATGATGTTATATCTCTCTCCAGTGAATTTCTCCTCACCGAACTGGCACAGGTAGGTACACCCTTCTTCCCCTTTTACAATTCTGGTATACCTTTGTGTTATTCAGCCTCCAAGTGATCTCCTCAGCCGTTGATCTCCGGCAACAGGGTTGAGATCCCCACCTTGGATAGCTCAGGTGAAACTTCTAACCTATTGGATGAATTCCTGAGGCCCAAAAACCCCAGGAGATGAAATCTTAGCCATTGACTATCAAGGATGGAGGAGATCCGACAATGGGTGATCCGACAGTCCAGATCTGAACCATCTTGCCCATAGCCAGTCACCTCTCTCAGACCACCGGTAATAGGTAGTCACAAACACTGCCTGTTGGTCATTCCCACACCCGCTATGCCTAGATTAGATTAGTGTTGTACAATTTTTGAATTAAGAGCTCATTTTAGCTCTGATTTTAGATCTGAAAACACTGATGCATTCCTTATGTTATGTAGAATATATTGGAATCATGAGATCTATGTTTCTAGTTGTATTTATGAGAGATCATTGCTAAAATCTATTATAACAATCTTAGATCATGCCTTAGATGATCTTAAAATGACAATCTAATCAGATGGATGGATCCATAAGGTGTTAAAACCCTAAGATTGATTATCACATTAGGATTTATAATCCTCTATATAGGTTTAATTGATAAAAAAAAAATAGTACAAACTAAAAATCAGCCATTGAAAACAGCTAAAACTTAAAAATGCAATTACTCACTCAATTTAAGTCCGAGTTTCAATCTGTAAGATGCTATGAATAGATTTTGAGGAGGGGAACATAAGAAACCCATAAAAACAAGATTTTAAGTATCAAAAATTTTTGTTAATTAAAAATACTCTTACTTACACCCATGATCAAGTAGATCTAGGGTGATTAGAATTGGAAATCTAGATCCACTAAGGAACTAATGATGATAAAACAGCATGGGATGGTTGAATTGGATTGATATTAAATAAATCAAGGTGTAGGCCCTTAAATGAGAAAATGATCATGGAAAATATCAATGGATCTCCTTGATTGGATGGATCAAGAATGATCAAGCCTATTGGACCTATAAATTGAATGATCTAAAGTTAGGATCATGTTACTATGATGTTAGATCAGACAGAAACATAAAGGATTAATGATTGCATTCTTAATGGAATATCAACCCTAGATCTAAAAGATGGACAAATCGAATGGTTGGATCATAAGGACAACTTGATCACATGCTTAATTAATTATCTTTTACAGTAAATTTGATTTAATTATGATCCAAGTCTATTTTCCAATTTTAGTGTAATTATCTTTAAATTCCTAGATATTATTAGTTAATTTCTTTTAATAGAAAATTTAAATTCAAGTCAATACTTTCAATTTTAGCATGATTGTCTTTAAATTCCTTAGGATTATTAGAGTAATTTCTTTTAATCATAAGATTATGAAAAATACCTTAAAAGAGGTAATTGATTACATATAGATGGACTTCACTAAATACATATATATCATGAAGTATAAGTATAGTAAGAGCTATAGTTAGTAGGACAATATAAGCAGTGGATTTTTCATTTCCTTAGCCCAACTTAGGATCATAATAAACCTCCACGAATGACATAGTAATGTTCATGGAATTAATTAAAATCAAGTAGACGTTTGTGAGGTCTCACTATCCCTCCACCTTCTGTTGACATTTGTGAGGTCTAAAGATCTCCTTACATGAGGATTGAATTAAACACATTGGGAATGGCATGAATTTGGTAAACCTTGGCCAACTGGAAATAAGACGAGCTGTGTAGATTTAGAGATAAATAAATTAGCTTCAATCTAATAAAACAGTAACTGGTTGAGAAATAATAATAAGAGCATAAAAGGTTAGCAAATTATCTAACCCTAATAATAATAAAAATTGTAAAGAAGATAAAAGAGATCAAACAAGATCTAAGAGAGATCATCACTAACAAAAAGAAAAGAAATATAATGTAAAGTATAGTATTGTTCTATGATTTTACTTATAGTGTAGATTGTGAACTTAGAGGGTTTGAAACCTTGATCATATACAATTCAAGGAAAATTAGGGCATCCCTCATAGGATAACCCAAATACATGTAGAAAGAATACTTGTATAGAGGAATAACTTTATACGTATAGTTTGACAGATGTATGAATCAAGATCATGATGGACAATATGGAGTGAATACCACTTGAGGTGTATGAATCAAGACCATGATACCACTTTGAGGTAGGTGGATGTACAAGAATGTATTAAAGATTCATGTGTATATATACATGATCTTCTGTCTAGAATTATAGACCTTCATGATATAAGTATACCTATACCTTAGAACAATAATGATCTAATCAAATGATCCAACCACATGATCCCTCCAACTGATCCAATCTATTGATCTAATCAAATGATGAGAAATTAGTGAGATGTGTGGACTAAGGAAACCCTAAAAATAGGGCATAGAAAATATTTCAACTTTAGTTAAACAAACACATCGTCTGATATGTACAATGTATTTTGCATATAAGCATGGTGGCTAGTGATTTTGTTTTATATAGGCATAAGCCTGGGGATGTTATGCTAGGGAAGTTATGAGGGTTTGGCCACCTGCTTCCTAAAATGCATGATATGATGGATCATGCCCAAAGAGAGGCTAAAGGTCTGGTGGGGCAATCATAGGAAGGCCGCCACAGTGGTAGCCATGGTCCTCGCCCATGCGGATGTAATAACCCCAATTTTTGTAAATTGATTGAGAAAAATAATAAAGTTTGAGTTTCAGATATTTCGGGCTGAAATATTAGGGTTATTTAAAATATACTTTTTATAAAAGTATAATCAAGTCATAAGACATGTAAAATTGAAATTACTATTTTACCCAAAAACCCAAAATTTCCAAGAGTTAGATCTCTTTTCAACTTGTTTTTCTTTTTAGATTAGAACAAGAGACCTAAAATCAATTAGGCACTCTATTCTAGATCTAATTTGACAATTTCACCATCCAAAACATCCCAACATATCTATTCTACAAAACCCCCAAAGAAATTTCAAGATCCAATGGTTCAAACAATGGATATCTACAAGAAAGGTGGATTTTAGGCCATAACTTCATCAACAAGGTATTTTTTTAAATTGGGCATATAACTGAGGTTTTCTCTCCAATCAAGTAAGTGGAAATCCTTTTCATAGATGTTTAGTATTGTTTTATGTAATTTTTATTTTTCTGTAATTTATTTTGGTAATAAAAAGGTAAAAATAAAGTAAACAACAGAACCCTTAATTCATGATGATGGAGTGCTCAGATGAAAAATATGACCTACCCATCAATCCAGAATGGTCCAAAACCCCTAGGGTAGAAGTTTCAGAAAGATCTGAGTAGTTTTAGTCCCTCAATTGAGAAGGGATTGATTGAACGGTCCAAACGGACTGTCCGATTTCCAGATCGGACGGACAATGTCCCGCGCGCTTCCATGGACGCCCTGTTCGGGCGCTTCAACATTTCAGCACAGTGGAAGTGCCCGACTCGGTCCGCCCGGCTTGGTTTTCCGCCCGAACGATCTAGGCCATCCGTTCCTGGGCCCAGATCAAATACAGGCCATAGGAAGACTGTAAACTTTCAGATTCAATTTCGGAGTCATCTGAACTCCAAATTGAGATTGGAAAGAAGCTATGGAAAGATTGAAACCTCTATTTTCTTATGGAATAATAAAATAAACATGTTATTCCGTAAAAACTTTCTGTATTAAAGAAATAAGATTCCAATTACATATATTTTCAAGATCTGAGATGATCAGATCCTAGAAACATGTTTTAATAATGATATACTACTTAAATAAAGTGAGATCTATATTTAAATTGGATAGATATGAGATATATTAAGGGATCTACCCTTTATGGTAGAAAAACCCTAAAAAATACAAAGGGACCCACTTGATCAATGAGATCAAGTGTGATCAGATCCTTGGGATGGAAAGAATAAATGTTTATATGATGAAATCCAAGGAAATCATGAATGGATTATGACAAAAATAGATCAATATGATCTTTTGACCTTAATAGAGAAAATTCCCTAAATACAACTAAAATCCTTAATCAAAGGAAAAGATCTAGGATCAAATGGTTGGATCATAAGTAAAGGTTTCAAAAAATATAAATATAATTAGTTTCATTTTATATTATTATGTTATAAAGCATGCTAGTATAACATTTAGAGTTTAGCATGATATGTGTTTCATTGTTATCATAAGGTGCTAGATTTAATTTAAGTACCTTGCCTCATTTTCATGGAATGTTAAATTATGTAGTTTTATGCTTTGAATCTACAATTGATTTATGGTTAAATGTTATTACTAGATTTACTTGTTATGAGATAAAGAGCATAAAACATCAAAAATGTATTTTAATGAGAAAGTAGAAGTTTCATGACACAAATAAGAATGGAGTACTTTGGACTTAATTAGTAAGGGCTATAGTTAGTAGGACAATATAAGGATTATCAAATCCTTTGCCCAAATTAGGAAAAGAATAATAAACCCCATGAATGACATTATAAATATTCATGGACTTAATTAAAATTCATTAGAAAGAGTACTTAGGGTAAACATGCTTATAGGACCCTTATGAAAGGTTGAGCTATGGTCATTCTACTGAATGATGAACATAGTGGTTAAGGGGGTTATCTAATAGAGCCTCGCTCTTCCCCTACCTTCTGTTGATGTTTGTGAGGTCTAAACGCCTCCTTACATGAGGATTGAAGTAACTACTTTGTGTTCACCCATTCAGCTAGTAAGCCTTAGCCAATTGGAAATAAGAGGAGTAGTCTAGATTTAGGCTTGAATAAGCTACCTTCAATCAGCACATTAACTGGTTGAATAATAATAAGAGCATAAAAGGTTAGTAAATTACCTAACCCTAATAAAAAAAGTAAGTAAGATAAGGACGATCAAACAAGATCCATTAGATCTTGGATGATCAAGAACAATAAGAATAAGAACACTATATTGTACTTAGTATGTATGTTTAGTAGTATACTTGTTATAGTTCATTAGATTATATAATCCAAACCTTTGATCAAAGGTGATTCAAGGAAGAAAACCAAGATCATCCTCCATAGGGATGATCCAAGAACTGAACTTAGATCAAAGAAGAACTAGATGATAGAAGATCTAGGACCTTGATCTTTATCAACATGTATAGATTGTCAATCAAAGGATCTATGAAAGATCAAGATCAAGGAGATGAACATACAAAGACTTAGAGATAGAAAAATACTTAGATATGAATGATCTAAAGATCATTCTAAACATCAGATCTAGTGATCAATAGGATTGTTCATAATTTATATATTGACAATATGTATGGGTGTACAGATTACATACATCAGTCAGGATCATGGAAGATTGGGGAAAAGAGATCAATCCTTAAAGGTAGGAGGATTTGATGAATGCATTTACATGAGATATACATGATTGTACTCATGATCTTATGTTGACAAGAGTAATGATAATACTTGTATTAAATCTCTTGAATACCTTATGATCCAACCAAACACATATAAGATGGTTAAGGACTAAACTATAAGTGAATAGGGAACTAGAAAATATTTCAGCCCTAAGTAAACAGACATATGGTCTGATATATATGAAATCTATTTTACATACAAGCTTGGAGGCTTGTGAGTTTGTTTTAATAGGCATGAGCCTAGGGGATGCTATTGCTAGAGGAGTTATGAGGGTTTGGCCACCCGCTCCTTGAAATTTGATGATATGATGATACCTTGCCCAATGAGAGGCTAAAAGTCGGGTGGTGACAATTATGGGAAGGCCACCACTGTGAAAGTCTTGCCCCCCCCCATACGTGCAGTGACATAATATTTTCCACCGTGGTATCAGTGGTGAACAGGGCAGTTATCCGAGTGCGCTAGTACGGATCGATCAAAGATAGCAACCTTTCTGATTATTTTGCACTATGATGCATATGGGAATAGGCATAGTGAAATGCCTTATGTTATAGCATAATGAAATGCTAAGTAATTGTATATTACCAATGTTTCCCAAGAAGGGAAATTCCTAGTATAAGATTAGCTGTAATACTAAATTCTCAAAATGAAGAGAATTGATTAGCTTAGTTGGGAATGATATTTGACTATTTTCACAAATTTAACCGGTTTACCCATGAAGGGTATGTATGTATATAAATATGCATAGCTTACAAAGTAAAGAGTATGTTTAAGGATAATGAGATCATGAAGTATTGGAATTACATTGTCAATGTTATGTTTCTTGAATCCCCTACCAAGCATTGCTTGCTGAGATATTGTACTTGTTGCAATATCTCAGATCCAGAGAAGGAGAGTTAGGAGCTAAAGACTATAGAAGACTTGAAGAGAATAATCTTCAAGGTATACCCTTGAAGACATGTATTTTTCTTTGTTGAGAGTTTTATTGTATGGTGAGCTTGAGTTTTGGATTATGTAATTTGGACAAGTATTGTACTAGATTTGGCTGTACTGTGAACCACTGGATGGATCCTGGAGTTTAATAAAAGTATATTTCTTCAATGGAATTTTATTTTGTACACAAATTGTACTTATGTTATGCATGAAGTGGTGACTTGGGTTTTCAAAACAAGTTATAAAGAAAAGAATTTCCGCTGCTTTGTTTTGCGAAAAAATTTTACACTCTTAAGGGCCCTGCCTTTCAAAATACTTTACAAATCATGTTTCAAAAACCCGGGTCGTCACAGCGGACATAGATTTTGTTATTTTCACAGTTGGTATAAGTGGACTATTATGCAGTTATCTAGGCACGCTGTATGGATTTAGACTACAGCATAGTAGTCCTTGAGTATTTTTCATTATGATGCACATATGATAGGCATAGTGTAATACCATGGCATGATGAGATGCCAAGTATGATGAAATACATGAGTTCCTAGAGATAAAATCCCCATGTGAGAATTGGCTGAATATTGATCTCCTAAGTGGGAATATAGCTAGGGGAAGGAACAAATTTTGAGTAATTTCACTATTTTAATGGGTTTACCCTATACTACATAAATGATGTATATACTCTATGATGAGATGATTGATGAGTGGATAAACATTATAGAATAATGATTAAGGTATGTATTCTTATATTAGTGAAGTAGTATATTTTTGTATCCCCTACCAAGCATAGCTTGCTGAGATATTATAAATGTTTGAATGTTTACAATATCTCAGATACAGGGAAGGAGACTTAAGGATGTAAAGCTTGAAGACTCACAAGCTATAAGACTGGTCAGGATATTTCCCTTGAAGATTGTGTAATTAGGCTATGTACTTTGTAATTTGGATTGTATTTGGACAATGGATTGTATTTGTAATACAAGGGCTGTGTAAAAGTGAACTACTCGATGATTCCTTCTATTCAATAAAAATTTATTTTATACAAAATGTCTATGCGTATTATGTACACTGAGGTGAAACTTGGGTTTTGTCACAAATGAATTTAAAAGAAAAGAATTTTTGCTACATTGTTTGTGAAAAAGTTTTACCACTAAGGGCACACTGCCTTTAAAAACTATATGGATGCACCAATGCACATCACAGCCCGCAGTGCATGCGTTCCACTAGCATGTCTACCGTGTGCATCCTAAGAGAAAAGTTTGGTGGAACATTGGGATGATGAGATTGCAACTAGGTTTTCATTTTTCCTTTAGATCTCTAACCTAGATTATCCAATTTTATTTGTTTTAAAGTTTTTTAGGTATTTTGGGGTCCAAGTGTTCATCAACAATTCAAATCTCCCATCTGAGCCAAGCAAATTGAACAATGGAGAGAGAAACAAACATGCAAGGGGAGTTTGTCAATCAAGTGCGTTCATTGGCTAGCCTAGAGTGAGGACTTCATCAACAATGGGGAAAAAGTTGTTAGAGATTTGTTGAAGTGATGAAGTTGCTCGAGGGGGGAGGAAGATAGTCAAAGATGGGGAAAGCCAGACAGAGTAGGGAGGAGCAAGGAAAGAAACTAACGCTAGTAGTCATGCACTGCAAGGGTCGACGCGTAGGTCAATGTGTCTAGCCCGTCATTCAATGTTACATCATCAACCGATGCGTTGACTGAGTGGAGCCTAAGAGAGAGAGAGAGGTAATGTGTGGAAGGGGAGTTAATGTAGGGGGAGGAGGTGAAATAACTGTGGAAAGTCACATTTATAACTGACAAAAATATATTTTTTATTTTTATATAATGATTACCTCTCATTAATGAGGTAATCATTTTGTTTAATTTCATGAAGCTTTAAGCACACCATTTCTGGCTACCTGCTCCCTAATTTACATGCCAGATCTAGTATGACCCATATACAATCAAATTACTATTTTACCATTTTATTAATTTCAATTAAGTTTCTTAATTAAAATAATTATGACTTTTTCGTTCGAACTCCAATTTGAACAGTCTTATTGTCGCTGGATTCCATTTTTCAAGTACAATTTGAATATTCATGTTTTCACCCTTGATTTGGCCTCTATAAATATCTAATCCCATGGTATTGAATTCCTCATTTAATGAAATCCTCAATTCTCAACTAGTATTATAAAATTACAAAATTAAGGATATTACATTCCTTCTCCAAAGCACAACATGACATCTAACGAAACAATTTCATACCTAATGAATGGTGCAATGGGGTTAACCATGTCCTTAGAATATTTAATTGAAGGCATTTTCATCTTTTTATATCTAATTTAAGTTTAGCAACTTACTATAGGTTCAACAACTCACGAATCTCTCTCTCTCTCTCTCTCTCTCTCTCTCTATATATATATATATATATATATAACACCCCAAGGGTCCAACTATCACAATAGTGTCCACTTTCCATTGACAGTGCCCGTACACTGGCAGCAGTCAAGGCTTTGTTCCCCCTGAAAACCAAGTTCCCAGGGAAATGCATTGTTCCATGTATCAGAGCGCACAACAAATCCAATATTGTCCTCTTTGGGTTTTTACCCTCAAGGTTTTGTTTCCTTTCGGTCTCTTGCCTCACAACTACCTAACCAGCATCTCTTGGCTCACCCATCAGAAGGCGTTATGACAAGTAGAATTCCTTGAACCCTTATAACCAACTCAGTCACTTTTCCCTTAACGATGTGGGACTAACTCTTAAGGTCTCTTAGTTTTGAACTAATTTGGGATGATTTAGGCCATTGATTGAAGAGGACTCTATTGTGCGACTAGATTGGGGAGGTTTCACTTGAAATCAATGTTGATCCAACTCATCCAAGGGTGAACGAAGTATGAAAACACACTCTAAAGCTAAGATCCATGAAGCCCATCTTTTGATTTGATGTAATTTGTTAGATCCATGAATTTCTATCCTAGATCTAAATTTAAGGATGATCCAACCATCCATTTCTTAATCTAAGTTTATGGATAGGTAGATGCATGGTTAAACAGCCCTGAAATTACCATCATAGAGGAGGAATTGATGAATTTAGATGTAAATTGACTGCAAACTGCTAGGACAATCTCAATTGTCCAATCAGGTACTATTCACATAGTAATTTTGCAGTGTCTAATGGACGATCAAACACCATGGATGAATCCTACGACCATGAGTTAGTTAGGATGTAACTAGAATGTTGTAATTTGTATGAAAACCTAGCAAGAAATCTCAGTCGTCCGATCTGTCACTATTCAAACAGTGACTTGTTGACATTGAATTGACAATCAA
The DNA here is from genome assembly GCA_035236585.1 of Warburgia ugandensis. NCBI lineage: Eukaryota > Viridiplantae > Streptophyta > Magnoliopsida > Canellales > Canellaceae > Warburgia > Warburgia ugandensis. The sequence continues at coordinate 45,225,551 of CP141128.1, forward strand.
ATCCCACAGATGAGTTATGATCGTCAATCCAAAGCTGGAAGTGATCTATCTGACCAATGTACACCCTTAAATTAGTTAAATCTAACCATGCAATCTGATGGAAAGCACAATTTAGATGTCCACACAGATCCAACCATAGATCTTAACCCTAAACTAAGGACAAACATCCACAAAATCCCTGATCAACTCACATGAGTCTTGATCGTCCATGTAAATATTTGAAAATGATGATCCAATCCTTGGATCGCATCGAATTCTTAAAATTATGATCATAATTAAATCTAAATATCTCTGTGTATGTGAATGTGAATGTATTAAGAAAAGAGTTTTTATGCATTGAATAGATTGAAGAGCACTATTGATCATCGAGAAGAGGGTGATTAAAGTTAGTGGAACCCGATGAACGTGTCACATGATGTAGGTGGAAATTTAAGATGGTATGTCTAACTAATAAGACGCATGTTCTAAACAAGATCTTATTTCTAATTATAGATGTTATGAAACTAAAATGGTTTGGGAAGGCCTCCACTGTGACAGCCATGGTCCTCTCATACAAACGGATATTGTGATTTCCACTGAGGATGGTATAAGTGGATTATTGATCAGTTATCTGAGCGCTATACAGATTCTAACTGCATGCATAGTAGTCCTTATACTTTGCTTATGGTGCTTATATGATGGCATTATGAGATACCTTATATGATATGGCATGATGATATGCCTTATATTGTTTTCCTAGCAATGGTTGGAGGATTGTGGACCCCATATAGTGAGGGGCATGAGGATTATATTGATATACCAGTAGAAGCTGGATGATTATGAACCCCACGTGATTAGGTGCATGATTCTAAAACCCAGTATAGTTTAGGAATGTTAATTATGATACTTATTAATTATTCATAATTATGTATGTCTTTTAACCATTTCCATATATGTGGATTGATTATATATGTATATGATAGAGGGCATAGTTTCATATAAGTTTTCATAAAGGTATATGCATGGGTAGAACTGTTATGCAGAGTATGGTTCATGGAATTGGATTATCTTAATTAAATGATAAATAATAAATATAAATATTTGTGATGACCCAGGTTTTCCCATGCATTTTTAAATGCAATATCTAATTCCTAAGGCGGGATGCATCCCTATTTGAAAACCATTTTATGAAAACAATGCAATGCAGCGAAAAATCTTTTATTTTAAACTCATTTTGAAAACCCCGAGTGTCATTTGCTATCACAACAACCAAAGTAGTTTTTGAAAATTTCAGAAATCATAAATGTCTTCCAAGGTCTATCCAGTCACAAACCACAAATTTCAACTATAAATAAATACAAATACATGTCCAAAGGGTAGAGTGTTTACTTATATGTATAATTGTCTCTTTTTTATTTACTTGCTCGTAGCACTAACATTTCCTAAGGCATCTTCTACGCGTGAGTGGAATTGTCCTGAAAAATGATAAGGATTGGGTGAGTATACACTATACTCAGTAGGAGTCTATCACTACTAGTTTTATAATGCATGCAATGTTTTAAAACATATGTTCTTTAAACCATGTGCATGTTTGAACACTCCTGTTCAATATCGATATTAAAAGCCATTGTCGAATTAGAATACTAATGACTTAAAGAATCGCATAATCCAAGTCGAAAGTATCATATATATCATGAACATAATGATATGCATAAGATGCTCAACTGTATCCAACTCATGGATATATGGTATGGTCGACCAACCTCATGTCATGCCATATGCAATGCAAGTAAATCCTCAAAACATAAGGCCCACTATGCCCACGACCTCACTGACGTGTGGTCCCCGGGTAGCTAGGGACACAGGGTCATAGCCTCCATGGGGCATATGACACTTCGACCCAGTGCCGTGACACCAGTGGTAGCCCCCTGTACCACATACAGTCGAAGCAGGGACATGCCTTTTTGGCGTGGTACCCTTTCCACCTAATAGTGGTAGAGGCTAGGAGGCCACCCCAAACCTCTTAGCATAACGCCCACGGGCTTACTAGCCCAAATCATATATGATCAATTAAGCAAAAACCTCTTTTTCAAAACCTGTCCTCTTTGGGTCCCTCAGAACTGCCTAGCCCTCACAACTGCCTACCCAGCGTCTTTTGGGTACTCCAGCGTCTTTTGGTAACCCTCAAGGACATGCAATTTTTCAAAACTCAATACTCACAAATCATGCAATTTATGCAATCGTTTGCAAAACATGTCCATGCATAATGTACTTGTCATATGCATGCTGAATTCATTTATAAAATTAAGTCATGCTAAACAAGTCATATACTTATACTTAAAACATGCATTCTCAAAACAATCATGGCTCTTTTTAAAAGTCTAGTAGCGATAGACCACCTACCTAGTTTGATCACGCTAGTCCCCTTGTCCTTGTACGCTCTTGAACATGGTTTAGGAAAAAAGGTTAGCTTGGCCTATTTTTCCTCACTACTTAGGCATTAGGAGTTCATTCCCATGCCTATGGGTCTCCTAAGGTCCTAACTGGGCCTGGTATCGTTAGGTTTACAAAGGTTTAGTGGCCTCGCACCACTACCATAGTTTAAGGGTCGTTCCTACCTTATATAGGACCTTGATAAGGTATTTTATGATTTGGGTGTGTCCGCGTCGTCGATATAGACACAACGCCTTTCACGGCGCCTCAATCGGAGTCCTAGAACTTAAGTTATGGGCGTTTTAGTATTCAGAATACATGGAAGGCCCACAGGGCGCGTCCACAGATGCACCGGGCCTTCTGCCCATTTTCTCGTTTACGGACGCATCCACGGACACTCCTGATTCATTCCTTTTGAACCAGTACACCTAGGCACTGATGCTGGATCCTTTGTGGCTCCCTAGAGCCCCATTATGCATGGTTTTTCATGCAAAAACTTGGGGGAACTCATCCTAAGACTAAGGGGGAGATGGGTTTGAAGGGGTTTTGGGCATACTTGGTTCGTGGCTGGGTTTTTCTCCACGTTTTCTCTTCTTGTCTGCCTCTCCACGATGGGTTTTTCCCAAGCTTTTGGGCTGCCATTGGAGGCGCCCAAGAGCTCTATTTATAGAACTCGAAGAGGGTTCTGGAGGGGGTTCTTATCGCCATTGAATGGCGGTGGAGAAACCTCCAAAATGGCAGTGGTTTCTCCCCTAAACACAACCATTCTAGAACCCTCTAGGAGGTCGAAGAAGAGGGGTGCCCGTATCAAAATGGGCCCCTGTGTTTCTTAGGCTAAATCCGTTTTTAATGTAAATTACACTTTTTCCCTTGAACTTCAAAGGGCCATAACTTGCTCATTTTAACTCCGTTTTGAGTTATTTTGGTCTTGTTGGATTCCTTATTCCAAGACACACCTAAGGATACCACTCTTAGGAACAAATTTCTAGGTCCAGTCAGGGTGAATAGTGAAATGACCAAAATACCCTTATCTCCAAAAAGTGAACTTTTCATTACTAACTTAGGATTTCAATGTTACAAAAATTGAGTCATTACATTCTTACCCCCTTAGGGGAGTTTCACCCCCAAAATTATACAATATATACAGTCAAAAGATCTCGGGGTACTTTTCTCACATTTCTGACTCCAGTTCCCAAGTCTCTTCTTCCATGTGCGCATTTCTCCACAAAACTTTGACTAAGTGTATGTCTTTGTTCCGCAGCTTCTTACTCTTACGATCCAGAATCTCAACTGGTCTTGTCTCTAGCTTGAGATCCTCCGTCAACTCTATGGGTACCTGGTTGATGACATGAGCGGGGTCAGGCACGTACCTCCTTAGCATAGATATATGAAATACGTTATGCACTTCAGATAGCTGAAGGGGTAGTGCGATCCTATAGGCCACTTTTCCCACTTTCTCCAAGATTTCAAAAGGTCCTATGTAACGCGGACTAAGGTTGCCTTTGATACCGAACTGCATAACTCCTTTAGTGGGAGATATCTTCAGGAAAACGTGCTCTCCTATGTCGAATTCTAATGGTCTCCTCCTTTGATCAGCATAGCTCTTTTGCTGGCTTTGAGCTGTGAGGAGGTGTCTCCTTATGAGTTTGACCTTCTCGGCGCATTGCTGCACTAGCTCGGACTGGAGCACCCTGGACTCTCCAACTGGTGGGTGATCGACAGGGTCTCCCATAGAGTGCCTCGTATGAAGCCATGCCAATGCTCGACTGACAGCTATTGTTGTACGCGAACTCTACTAGCAGTAGGTTTTCACCTCAGCTCTACTTCCAATTGAGGGCACAGGTTCGCAACATATCTTCGACTATCTGGATCGTGCGCTTTGACTATCCATCGATCTGTGGATGGAAGGGTGTGCTATAGTTCAAGGAAGATCCTAAGGATTTTTGGACGGACTTCCAGAGTTGTGAAGTGAAAAGGTTATCCCTATCTGAAGTGATACTAAGGGGTATGCCATGTAAACTCACTATCTCTTTGATGTATCGCTGAGATAGGCTGTCAGTGGATTGGGTATGGCATATAGGAAGGAAATGGGATGTCTTAGTCAATCTATCAACAATTACCCAGATCATGTCATGACCCTTAGAGGTCCTAGTTAACCCTACGATAAAGTCCATGGTAATATGGTCCCATTTCCATTCAGGTAACTCAAGGGGCTGTAACAATCCCACAGGTCTTTGATGTCCAGCCTTTACTTGTTGACATGTTAGACACTTTGCCACAAATTCCCCTATGTCTCTTTTCATACCATCCCACCAATATTGTCTCTTTAAGTCTTGATACATCTTAGTTCCTCCCGGATGTATAGTATACTTAGACCGATGAGCATCTTTTAAGATTTCTTGTCTTAATTCTTCATTAGTCAGTACCACTAATCTTCCTTGCATGTAAACACTACCATCTTCCCCTTTAGTAAACCCTAGTTTTCCTATGAAAGCTTGTATATCCGGATCTCCTTTTTGTTCTTGCTTAACCTTTTCATTAATAGCCGACTTCATTGTTAGACCTGCTATAACGATCTTGTGCTTACTTGTGTCTGGTTTCCACGTTATTACTTCTTGTAATAGCTTCCATCTCTTAGTCAATAAACTTGCACACATCCCCTGGGTTTTTCTACTTAATGCATCAGCTACCATATTAGCTTTTCCAAGGTGATAATGAATGGAGAATTCATAGTCTTTTAAGTATTCCATCCATCTTCTTTGTTGCATGTTTAAGTCTTGTTGGGAAAAGATATATTTGAGACTCTTATGATCTGTAAAAACTTCAAACTTTTCCCCATATAATGTCTCCAAATTTGCAAGGCAAAGACTATGGCCACTAATTCCAAGTCATGGGTCGGGTAATTGACTTCATGCTTCTTGAGTTGCCGAGAAGTATAAGCAATTATCTTCCCATGTTGCATAAGTACGCAGCCTAGTCCTTGTTGCAAGGCATCGCTATATATCTCAAATTCGCCACTTCCTGAAGGTAAGGTAAGAACAGGTGTTGTAGTTAACCTTCTCTTTAGTTCCTGGAAGCTTTCCTCACATTTATCAGTCCATTCAAATCTTGTGTCTTTCCTGGTCAGCTTAGTTAGAGGTAAAGCAATTCGTGAAAAACCCTTGATGAATCTTCTGTAATATCCGGCAAGTCCTAAGAAGCTTCTTATTTTTGTGACTGTCTTAGGTCTTTCCCATTTCTGTACTGATTCAACCTTAGTGGGGTCGACTGTTATGCCATCTTGAGAAATAATGTGTCCTAAGAAATTAACCCTTTCCAGCCAAAACTCACACTTATTGAATTTTGCATATAACTTATGTGCTTGTAGGGTGCTTAATGTTATCCTTAGATGTTCCTTATGGTCTTCAGGAGTTTCTGAATATATTAAGATATCATCCACAAACACTATGACGAATTTATCTAAGTACTCCTTGAACACCGTATTCATGAGGTCCATAAATGCGGCTGGAGCATTAGTTAACCCAAAGGACATCACTCTAAATTCATAATGGCCGTATCGAGTCCTGAAGGCTGTCTTGGGGATATCTTCTTCTCTAACTCGAAGTTGATGGTACCTGGATCGTAGATCAATTTTAGAAAAGGCTCTGGCTGACTGAAGTTGATAAAAAAGATCATCAATTCGGGGAAGGGGATACTTATTCTTAATGGTGACCCTATTTAGCATTCGATAGTCTATGAACAATCTCATGGAGCCATCCTTTTTCTTAACAAAAAGGACTGGAGCTCCCCATGGAGATACGCTAGGTCGCATGAACCCTTTGTCAAGTAGTTCCTGTAACTGGGTCTTCAATTCTTTTAGTTCTGCAGGAGCCATTCGGTAAGGAGCTTTGGAAATGGGGGAAGTACCGGGTATAAGGTCAATGATAAACTCAATTTCTCTTGGTGGAGGTAGACCTGGTAAGTCCGCAGGGAATACGTCAAGAAATTCTCGGACTACCTTGACATCCTCTTGCTTTGGTTGGGGACTCTCGACAGATTCAATCTTGGCTAAGAAGAAGGTGAATCCCTGAGCAATGTGCTTAACTGCTTTCATGGCAGAAATAACACACGCTCCAGAATAATCCTTTCTTCCTTGGAGGGTGAAAGTGTCTCCATTAGGTAGGGTAAAAGTGACACGTTTCTGGCGGCAATCAACAAAGGCTTGATGAAAGGCTAGCCAGTCCATACCTAGGATGATGTCAAAGTCATTCATATCTAAGTGAATAAGATTGGCATGTAGCAAATGATCCTTGATCAAAATGGGAACATCCTGGAGATAAGAATAGGTGGGAAGTGCCTGGCCTACAGGAGTCATGACTTCTAGAGTGAAGTCCAGGTCCTATGGTATAATGTCCAAGGTTGATGCAAACTCCTGGGATATGAAAGAATGAGTGGAGCCTATATAGAATAGAACTTTAACAGGTGTATCAAAGATAGAAAGAATACCTTCAACTACTACATTTGAAGCCTAGGCTTGACTCGAAGTGAGGGCAAAGACACATCCTTGACTCCTTGGAACCTGATCTCCTTTATGCTCTTCAACTTTCTTTTTAAGACAATTATTAGCAAAATGTCCTAATTCTCCACAACTATAGCAAGTGATGTTGAAAATGAGACATGGTTTGCCTGAATGATTCCTGTTACACCTAGGGCATGTCTTCCAGTCTGGCCTTTTTCCTTTTTTTTCAAACAGCCTCTTGAAAGGTGGTCTGGGTCTAGATGACTGAAATGGTCTCTTTCCTTTATTTCTCATGGTGTTGATGTTCTTAGTTTCCTTCATCGCCTGATTCCTTTGATAATCTTTTCCATATAGGGAGGTCATCTCTACTGCCTTGGCTACGGTGGAAGGTTGGAAACCTAGAACTTTGTTCCTGAGCCCTGGGTTGAGCCCATCTACAAATCTTTCTGCCGCATCTTCCTCATCAGCACAAGCACGTGGTGCAAATCTTTGGAGGCTGATGAATCTATTTTCATACTGTTGGACAGTCATGTTCCCTTGTTCTAAATCTATAAATTCCTTTTCTTTCTGTTTTCTTACGTGTTTAGGATAATATTTGTCATTACAGACCTTTTTAAACTCTTCCCATCCTATTGTTTCTTGCTGGTCAAAATAATTTCTTTCTGCTATTTCCCACCAAAAGGTAGCCTCTCCTCTAAACAAAAATGTGGCCATGGGTTGTGACGACTCGAGATTTCGCATGCATTTTTAAATGCAATATCTAATTCCTAAGGCGGGATGCATCCCTATTTGAAAACCATTTTATAAAAACCATACAATGCAGTGGAAAATCTTTAGTTTTAAACTTATTTTGAAAACCCCAAGTGTCATTTGCTTTCACAACAATCAAAGTAGTTTTTGAAAAACTTCAGAAATTATAAATGTTTTTCCCCAGGTCTATCCAGTCACAACACACAACCCAACTGTAAATAAATACAAATACATGTCCAAAAGGGTAGAGAGTTTATTTACAGGTATAATTGTCTCATGTTTGATTTACTTGCTCGTAACACTAACATAGGTGTCCTCTACTCGTGAATGGAGCTATCCTGAAAAATGTTAAGGATAGGGTGAGTATATACTATACTCAGTAGGAGTCTATCACTACTAGTTTTGCAATGCATGCTATGTTTAAAATCTTATGCTCTTTGAAACATGTGCATGTTCGAACAACCATGTTCAATATCAATATTAAAACCATTGTCGAATCCGAATACTAACAACTAAATAATCACATAATCCAAGTTCAAAGTATCATATATATATATATATATCATAAACATAATTATATGCATAAGATGCTCAACTGAATCCAACTCATGGATATCTGGTATGGTCGACCAACCTCATGTCATGCCATATGCAATGCAAGTAAATCCTCAAACCATAGGGTCCAACTATGCCCACGACGTCGCCGCCGTGTGGTCCTCAGGTACCTAGGGACACAAGGTCATATGCCTCCACAGGATATACGACACTTCGACCCAGTGCCGTGACACCAGTGGTAGCCCCCTGTACCACATGCAGTCGAAGCAGGGACATGCCCTTTTTGGGCGTGGTACCCATCCACCTAATAGTGGTAGAGGCTGGAGGCCAACCCAAACCTCTCGGCATAGCGCCCACAGGCTTACCAGCCCAAATCATATGAGATCAACCAAGCAAAAACCTCTTTTTCAAAAGCTATCCTCTTTGGGTCCCTCACAATTGCCTGGCCCTCACAACTGCCTACCCAGCATCTTTTGGGCACTCCAGCGTCTTTTGGTAACCCTCAAGGACATGTAATTTTTCAAGAACTCAATGCTCACAAATCATGCAATATATGCAATTGTTTGCAAAACATGTCTATGCATAATGTATTTAATCATATGCATGCTGAATTCATTTATATGCTAAACAAGCCATAAAATAAGTCATGATAAACAAGTCATATAATTTATACTTAAAACATGCATTGAAACATGGCTCTCTTTAAAAGTCTAGTAATGTTAGAGCACCTACCTCAAAGTCTCGTAGAGTCGCGTCCTTTATGACTTCAACCCGTCCTTGGGTCTCATTTATAACCTCCTGGGTATGAATGGATACAAGGAATCCTTATCAATTTCAATCTATTTAGTCATTAGATCGATAGCTCTGCCTATTGGGTCCCTGGACCTTGCCTAATTCATTGTCAAGCTAGATCCTATAATCTGGATCTACTATTCAGTAGTTAAACTCTGTAATTTGTCCTTTGATCTAAACTTTAAAGTCTCATTAGGTCCGCATGCCCCAGTTTCCAGGACACCCGTGTATCTTGGTTGAACCGCGGCCGCCTTATGTGCATGCGCACCCAAAGGCCGTGCCAGGGACTGTGTTTTGCATGCGCACATGCATGCTCAAGTGATGCGCTATGACGCACATCATCACACGGACACACCTTGTATCATGGCGCATTTCAGCTCCCAGGGCAACCCGTGCATCCTGGTTGAGCCAAGACCCGTGCCCCATATCGCGCGTGCACCTGAAGGCCGCACCTGGGACAGTGTACGCACTATCATACACCTGGAACCCGTCCTAGGTGCACGTGCAGCAAGGCGTCCCTGGGATGCCTGGTTCATGCAGGGTCGTCTGAACCTGTTTTAGGAATGTCTTGTTCATGCAGGGCCGACCCAAGCCGACTTGGAGCATTTTTCGGCCAGGAACCCGGCTAGAAAATGGCTGGAAATATTAGATCCATTATGGATCTAGCCTGAGAGGAGGAAAGAAAATGAAAAAGGAAAAAGAACGACTTACCTGGTAGCCTAGGGAGTGCCCATCGCCAGTGGTAGAGCCCCATTTCATTCTGAATCTTCTTGCTCGCCGGAAAACTCAAAGAAAGGGGAAATTGTGCAAGGCCGGAACAATAGGAGAGAGGGGCATGGGGAAAAATGGAAATGGCCAGCCTGACTTGGGCCTGGCCTTTGTTGAAAAACGCAGAGGAGACGGGTTTTCAATTTTTTCGGAAACCCCAGTCTCAAATGACTGGAAAAAACGTGATTTTGAAGAGGGGGGAGATGGGGCTTTTTATAGCCCTGCTATGGCAGTGCTGCCATTGGCGATGGCAGATTTCTCTGGAACCTAGGGTTTCTGGAGAAATCTAGAGGAAGAAGACGATGGGGTGCCATTATCAAAACGGCCCCCTGTGTTTGCCCCCTGTGTTTTTCATCTTTTTTTGTTTTTCTGTTTAAATACCAGAACTGCCCCTGATCTTTAAACGGCCGTAACTTCTTCATACAAACTCCGTTTTGGGTGATTTTTGAGGCGTTGGATTCCATTTTTTGAGTAGAATCTAGTGGTACCAAGTTTCCTTAAAAATTCATTCATTTACTATTTTAAATAAAGTAAAACTTTTAACTCAATTCATTTCCTATAAAATGTCCAATTTTTGTTAAAAATAGCGTAAATTGATCGGGTGTTACATTATTACCCCCTTAAAAGAATTTTGTCCTCGAAATTCCATAAATTAGATTCTTCAAGGTATTTTGTCTCTTAGATAACTTCTTGGTGAATGCATTCCCCCCCTTAGGAATCAAATCTAGGCTCAACCTCAATTTATCATTTTTATTGTTCCTTCTTCAAGGCCTTACCTATAAGGGCCACTTTCGCTGTGTACTCTGATGCGTACTCCCATACTTGCCAGTTTAACAATACTGGTTTCTAGCTGTAATTTATCTATCTCGAAATCCTTAGATGCCTATACCTTTCTCATCATGTATAGGATAGTCTCTTCGTAGGATCATGCTTCTTTATTCATGTATAAATTACTCCATACTTCTTTGAGATCATATTATCTTATTTCTCCTATTTCATTTTGAATATCATAGGATAATCTCTTTTTCTTCTTGTTGTTCATCTGGTGATCTCTTCATCATCCATATCTCCTTCTAATGGTTGGTTATATGTCATTAGTAAGAGTCCAAAATTTACCTTCTTTCTATTGTGTCTAACTTTGCTTCTTATCTTTTATATCTGTCCCCAAGATACTTCAATAACCGACATGGTATCATGTGCTCTACAGCCAAACCCTTGATTAACTTCGAATTTCAACTGTCTATCGTTTCCCATATGTGACTTGATTCCTTGACCAAAGTTATATTCAAAATAAAATCATGAAAGCCAATCAGTAGCATCTTCCATCGAGGACCTTATCATATACTGAAAGTAAAATGTCCTAACTCTATATCTAGTTTATAATTATTGAATTCATTAAACGCTTTTCTCCGCAAAGATTTTATCCAAACTCATGTCAAATGTTAATGGTCGATTCATCATCATGGGTCAAATGTCCTCGTACAGAGGCCTATCTCACTATTCACATCAATTTGTCATTAGAATTTTCAATAATGTTGCCATTTACGCAAAGCAAAAAGTCTCTTATTCATAACTGAGTACCCTTACTAGGTCATGGTTGAATCCTTTGTCATCATCCTCTTTGTCCTTTCTTTGCTTGATGGTTTTCTTCGTAATCTTTCAGTCCACAAGTTCTACACTCAATCTAGTAGGGTTAGTCCTTAAGAAATTCCTTCAATTGATTTTTCGTACTTGGTATATGCACATAACGACTAACCATTCGTCTAAAGGCAACGTAACATTAATTTCTTCACCTTATAGTGTGCTAGCCATCTCACCTTTTCTTCTTCCATTCCCTATGTCAATATATTGTTTAATCTTTTATCAAGGCTTTATCATCAACCATGTAGTCTGTATTGTCAGGAGGTATCCTCATAAGTAGTGATTTTCTTAATTCCTCAAATTTTATCTATCAAGTGCCTCCTCATACTTAGCTTATAATAGCAGTTCTCGTTCAATAGCTACTACATCAAGTTATGCTAAAGCTATTAAATCATCAAATTTGAAAAACACTTAGGTAAGCATGGAACATTTTCGTAGACATATAGAAAGACTTTATTTGATTACCTATTGATCTCTTTCCCGATATATCTTTGTCATAAGCTCAGGGGTCTCCAAATTGATCAGTACTTATATGCCTTCCTTTCCAATCCAAGTCAGCAATATTTTTCAGAATCAAAGTAATTTCTATGGTTTGTCATGGTATCAATTCAGGTTTGAAAAATCTATCTTGCTGGTGGAAATTGCTCCTTATTTTTGCTTCTGTCTCAGTTGTCACTATATTTATTGTACTTGTAGCTCCTCCATGATGTGGCCTAATCAAATCCATGATGTGACCTAATCAACTAACCTCATACCCTCAAGTGACTTAGTCTAATAAGTAACTTCTTTTAGGTAGAACTCATGTCCAAATACCTATAATATCCCTTTGAGTATATAACTTCGACTACTAACTCATAGATACTAACATACTTGATTAAATATGGTGGGATACCCTTATTTTAGTCAACAGTACTCTAAAGGTAATGACTAAATAGTGGTCTTAAGATATTTGCTCTTCCAAATCTATGATAGCAAGACCTCAATTTGATCCTTGATGGTACCCTACTCACTAAATGGACAAGTCACTGTCCCAGCTTAATTCCTTTTTCAATATACTTTATTGGCAAGGTGGGATATCACCAAATTTTCTTTCTTATGGACTATATCAATTGGCATTCCCCATAAGCTAATGGATCCGATAAGATTCTAATTGTAATAATTGATATCAAACCATTTGTAGAATTTAATTTGTAGTGGATCACCATTCTTCTTCGAAAATTTCTATCTCTTTCTCTCTTTTCTTCTAAATCCTCGTTTTTGTCTACCTAGATCAATGTCTTCATGTGCTTTGTTGCATATAATCGATACTGCATCTACTCATTTACTTATCAGATATGATAAACTAAATGCTTCTAAGAAATTCTAAACTGCCTTAAGATCATTGAAATCCTCAATTGCCTATAGCCTCAATAGAATTCATACAATGTCTTAATAATGGCATTGATGTTTTGATCACGCTATACTTCTCTTACAAGTTCATGTTAGGATCGATCTATTATCATCCTTAGTATTATTATCAAAATCTTTTGATAACTTGGTCAAATTCATTTCCCTATCATATTTGTGTTATGTTTCTCTTAATCACATAATATGTCACTTGTATACATCCTTTGATTTGCTCCATAATACTCAGGTAATTATTATTCGATATCACTTCACTCTTCATGAGACTCCAATGAAGGTATCCAAAATTGAGCTAAGCCTTTCAGGATCCATACCTTTGTGATCTACTACAAGTCACAGTTATTTCCTAATATTATCTTGCATTCTCATCCCTCTTAGATTATCATCAAAATCTTCTCAAAGTCTGTCTTTTACATCCCTTATCATACTCATATCATATCCCTTGTGATAGTGTGCTCATATTCTGATATTCTTTATGATGGTAAGATAGCCATCTAGGTTTTTCGATGTTCTCACCTTTGGTGAGATTGATCTCTTATAGGTCAGAACTATCTACTAACAAGTTCACTAACATCTTCATTCATCATTCTCATCATAATATGATCCAAATATGAGTTTTCACATTTGCACCACACAACAATCCTTATTGATAAGCTTTAAGCCATCCAATATCTAAGCATTTGCTAGACCTATCTCCTTTTTCATCCATTTTTTTATGGTGAAATGCCTTGAGTATTAATATTGTAATCCTCAATTAGAAGAAGTCATCTCTACTACTCCTATTTATACTACTTCTCTTTGATTTTCTCTATTGTCTATGACCCTTGGACATGCTGGACTGGCTGTGAAAGGATAAAACCTGGGCTTTGATACCAACTGCGACGACCTGGGATTTCGCATACATTTTTAAATGCAATAGCTAATTCCTAAGGTGGGATGCATCCCTATTTGAAAACCATTTTATAAAAAACATGCAATGCAGCGGAAAATCTTTGGTTTTAAACTTATTTTCAAAACCCCGAGTGTCCTTTGCTTTCACAACAATCAAAGTAGTTTTTTAAAAACTTCAAAAATTATAAATGTTTTTCCCCAGGTCTAGGCAGTCACAACACACAACCCAACTGTAAATAAATACAAATACATGTCCAAAAGGGTAGAGAGTTTATTTACAGGTATAATTGTCTCATGTTTGATTTACTTGCTCGTAACACTAACATAGGTGTCCTCTACTCGTGAATGGAGCTATCTTGAAAAATGTTAAGGATAGGGTGAGTATATACTATACTCAGTAGGAGTCTATCACTACTAGTTTTGCAATGCATGCTATGTGTAAAATCTTATGCTCTTTGAAACATGTGCATGTTCGAACAACCATGTTCAATATCGATATTAAAACCATTGTCGAATTCAAATACTGAGGACTAAAGAATCGCATAATCCAAGTTGAAAGTATCATATATATATTATAAACATAATGATATGCATAAGATGCTCAACTGAATCCAACTCATGGATATCTGGTATGGTCGACCAACCTCATGTCATGCCATATGCAATGCAAGTAAATCCTCAAACCATAGGGTCCAACTATGCCCACGACGTCGCCGCCGTGTGGTCCCCGGGTACCTAGGGACATAGGGTCATATGCCTCCACGGGACATATGACACTTCGACCCAATGCCGTGACACCAGTGGTAGCCCCCTGTACCACATGAAGTCGAAGTAGGGACATGCCCTTTTTGGGCGTGGTACCCATCCACCTAATAGTGGTAGAGGCTGGAGGCCAACCCAAACCTCTTGGCATAGCGCCCACGGGCTTACCAGCTCAAATCATATGCGATCAACCAAGCAAAAACCTCTTTTTCAAAAGCTATCCTCTTTGGGTCCCTCACAATTGCCTGGCCCTCACATCTGCCTACCCAGCATCTTTTGGGCGCTCCAGCATCTTTTGGTAACCCTCAAGGACATGTAATTTTTCAAGAACTCAATGCTCACAAATCATGCAATATATGCAATTGTTTGCAAAACATGTCTATGCATAATGTATTGAATCATATGCGTGTTGAATTCATTTATATGCTAAACAAGCCATAAAATAAGTCATGCTAAACAAGTCATATAATTTATACTTAAAACATGCATTCAAAACAATCATGGCTCTCTTTAAAAGTCTAGTAATGTTAGAGCACCTACCTCAAAGTCTCCTGGAGTCGCGTCCTTTATGACTTCAACCCGTCCTTGGGTCTCATTTATAATCTCCTGGGTACCTAGGGACACAAGGTCATAGCCTCCACGGGGCATATGACACTTTGACCCAGTGCTGTGACACCAGTGGTAGCCCCTTGTACCACATGCAATCGAAGCAGGGACATGCCTTTTTAGCGTGGTACCCTTTCCACCTAATAGTGGTAGAGGCTAGGAGGCCACCCCAGACCTCTCGGCATAGTGCCCACGAGCTTACTAGCCCAAATCATATATGATCAATCAAGCAAAAACCTCTTTTTCAAAACCTGTCCTCTTTGGGTCCCTCACAACTGCCTACCCAGCGTCTTTTGGGCACTCCAGCGTCTTTTGGTAACCCTCAAGGACATGCAATTTTTTAAAACTCAATACTCACAAATCATGCAATTTACGCAATCGTTTGCAAAACATGTCTATGCATAATGTATTTGTCATATGCATGCTGAATTCATTTATAAAATTAAGTCATGCTAAACAAGTGATATACTTATACTTAAAACATGGATTCTCAAAACAATCATGGCTATTTTTGAAAGTCTAGTAGCGATAGAGCACCTACCTGGTTTGATCACGCTAGTCCCCTTGTCCTCGTATGCTCCTGAATATGGTTTAGGAAAAAAGGTTAGCTTGGCCTATTTTTCCTCACTACTTAGGCATTAGGGGTTCATTCCCATGCCTATGGGTCTCCTAAGGTCCTAACTGGACCTTGGTATCGTCAAGTTTACAAAGGTTTAGTGGCCCCGCGCCACTATCATAGTTTAAGGGCCGTTCTCACCTTATATAGGACCTTGATGAGGTATTTTATGGTTTGGATGTGTCTGGGTCGTCGATACGGACACAATACCTTTTGCGGTGCCTCAATCGGAGTCCTAGAACTCAAGTTATGGGCGTTTTAGTATTCAAAATACATGGAAAGCCCACAGGGCGCGTCCACAGACGCACCGGGCCTTCTACACGTTTTCTCATTTGCGAGAGCGTCCACGGACGCTCTGAGTTCATTCCTTTCAAACCAATATGCCCAGGCACCATCCCTGGGTCCTTTGTGGCTCCCTAGAGCCCTGTTTTGCATGGTTTTTCATGCAAAAACTTGGGGGAACTCATCCTAAAACTAAGGGGGAGATGGGTTTGGAGGGGTTTTGGGCATACCTAGTTCGTGGCCAGGTTTTTGTCCACATTTTCTCCTCTTGTCTACCTCTCCGTGATGGGTTTTTCCCAAGCTTTTGGGCTGCCATTGGAGGCGCCAGCCCAAGAGCTCTATTTATAGAGCTCTAAGAGGGTTCTGGAGGGGGTTCTTACCGCCATTGAATGGCGATGGAGAAACCTCCAGAATGGCGGTGGTTTCTCTCCTAAACATTGCTGTTCTAGAACCCTCAGGAGGTTGAAGAAGAGGGGTGCCCGTATCAAAATGGGCCCCTGTGTTTCTCAGGCTAAATCCTTTTTTAATGTAAATTACACTTTTGCCCTTGAACTTCAAAGGGCCATAACTTGCTCATTTTAACTCCGTTTTGAGTGATTTTGGTCTTGTTGGATTCCTTTTTCTGAGACGCACCTAACGGTACTACTCTTAGGACCAAATTTTTGGGTCCAGTTATGGTAAATAGTGAAATGACTGAAATACCCTTATCTCCAAAAAGTGAACTTTTCATTACTAATTTGGGATTTCAATGTTACAAAAATGGAGTCATTACAATATTGATTTATCAATGGACTATTGATATGTATGAAGCATGCTAATAATTGATTATTAGATTATAAAACATGTTGATATGTGGTTTAACAATGGATTAATGAATTATGAAATGTATTGTAAATTCAAGTTAATATAAATGTTATTGAATGAATATTCTGAATAATGCAAATTAATTAATTCATAATTAAATTTAACGTGCTTCTTAAACTCCCTTACCCAGCATAGCTTGCTGAGATATTGTAAATGTTTTTATGTTTACACTATCTCATATATAGATTGACAAAAGAAGATGTACACAACAAGAGAAATTCAACAACCATACTTCTGACTCAAGTATACATTTTATTAAAGCTTTTGTATTGTGTAGTTAGTCATTTGAATTGTGATATTAGACATTTAATATAATGTTATAGGGGCTGTACAAGTGAACCACTAGACGGGTCCTGTTTTCTTAAGAAATGCATGCCTATCTTTTAGAAAACTATATATATATATGTGTGTGTGTGTATGTATAGTGTGAGCTTAAAGGTGACATCCAGGTTTTTGGGAAAATGAATTTCAAAGAAAAATCTTCCACTTTTTTGTATTTTAAAATTTAGAGGCCATCATCTTTTGAAATAAATGCAAAAAAATTTTATGAAAAACCCAGGGTGTCACAGTTGGTATTAGAGTGGTTCATCTAGTCACTTGCAGTCCTTTATCTCTAATAAAAAGATTACAATTCAAATATAGGTTAGGATGTAGTGAGTTGATGTTGTATTATGATAGAATTAGTTAAGTATTAGAGAGAATAAGTTAGTATACTTAGATTACAAAGGAATAGTAAACCATGAGGAGATGTCCTTAGTATGACAACCAGGATAATGATTTGGGAAATTAGTGATTACACTATAGAGAATAATAAACAAGGGAGCCAAGTAGTAGAAATTGTTAAGTGAGTTGTATAGAACATCCTTTTATATATAAGTTACTCAATTACTATAGCATATAGCAATGCAAAATGCTCTTGCTTAAGTTTAAATAGAAATTATGCCTAGCTTCAATGTTCAAGGATATAATACCCAACATAGGTATATACTTATTGTTCATGTATACCAAGTGTAAGAGTAGGAAGTTTGAAAAGAGGCAAAAGATAGGTTAGAAAATCTTACATAGAATATATTGAATGTGGTCTTAGTTTGTATAGAAAAGTGTGAAATAGAGATGACTAAAGAATAGTACATTAAAGAAGAGAAATATGAACAATTGAGGAATGATAGGTTCAAGAGGAGAAAACTTAGAAGAATTGCAAACTTTCATTGAAATGGAGGCTAAAACTACCATATACTTTAAAACTAGAAATGGTATGTTAGAAATAACAAAGCAAATGTATCTATAGAGACAATACTGCTTGGAAAGAATACAAGGAAATAATGAATAGTTTCTTTCTTGTATATAAGTAATGAGATAAAAAGTAAATTATTGGTTTACAGGAAGAAATATCATCAGGATAGAATAGGAGAATCAGTTTCATATAAATAGATAATGGGTTGATGTTTGAAAGAATTATATCCTAATCTAAATGTTTAAGTTATTAACAAAAAAACTTACTACAATAGTACAGTATGAGATGACCTCTATAATTTAAAAAAATCTCAAGACAAAGCTAATCATGAAGCATTATCAACTACATATATATAATCTCAAATCTTTTCAAGAAATAAGTGATTCACCTTACTACAATGAAATAAGGAGCTGTGTATTCTCTTGTTATGTATAATTATGTAAAATATGTTATGGCCGACCCCTAAGTGGGAAAAGGTCTTGATGATGCTTATGATGAGGTATAATTATGCTAAATATGAATGTATTGGTGAAATGTTGAAAAAGGGAGTTGAGATGATAACTCCAGTTGATGAAGTAGTCGCCAGCACAAGGACTTATTCCAAGAAATGTTTATTAAGGCTTATCTAAAGAATGATAAGTATATTATCATGTGATATGATAGACTTGGATATGATACCAAGGTTGAATTGAATTGCAAATTACAAGACAATGCGGATTGTCACAAACATGAAATGATGTGTTATTATAAACTAGTCTTCTCATGTAGAATACAAGATATGGTAAAATCTTACATTGTATCAATTGTAAAGTGAATGCATGATGAATGATGACATGTATTTTTGACAATTATGATTGTTATGGATGATGAATGATGCATGAATTGAGAAGAAAGATGGAGTTAAAGGTTAATAAATAAAATAAACTAAAAAAATCCTACGCATTCTCAAATTCTAGCTCTTTCTTGTTCCTCTCCATTTTACACTTCTCTTCATAATTCTCATTGCATACCCTCACTTTTCTCAGACTTGTGGCCTTTTTCTCTCATTTCATCTCCATATCTCTTTGACCATACTCTACCTCTTTCCCGATTTCCTTATCTTTATTTGTCTTGCCCTATTTCCTATCCACTTTTCCCATATACTTGGCATTATCATATGTGTGCTCTTTAAAGTAAAAGCTACTAGATCATAAGTAGTGTGCATGATGAAATTTTAAATTCTCTTATAAGAAACTATTGAGTTTCCTTTTCCTCTTTGCACGTCAGTTTCCTAATATAGGAAGAATGATCTATGGGATATATAAAAGATAGCAATCTTGATTTATGAGAAACAGATACTACCTATGAAGGGTAGTATACTTTAAGAAAACAAGTGAATTGTGTTTGTCCCTTATTTTGAGAAAGATTCTAGAACTATATATGTTGAAAGATCAAAACTAATATGTGAGTTGTGTTTGAAATTAAGACATTCCATCAGTTATTTGATATGATGGACTTTCAATTATTCCACTAACTATTGATCAACCCTATGAATTTGGACTCTTATGATGAAGAGTGTTTATATATGTGTGTGTGTGTGTCTATATATATATATATATATATATATACCTGAGGTTAAGAGAGATAAACCTTATTTGATAAATGAAGTAAGGAAATTCATTTGAATAATATGTCAGAGGAGAACATACTAAACAATTGTATTGGTATGTAATGATGGAAACCTTTTAGTATCATTATGTAAAGTAAGATGATACTATATTGATATTAGTGAACACCAATGGTGTTATTTAAGATAGTGAGTCTTGGTGAAATGGTAAAAGTTGTTGTCATGTGACCTTGAGGTCATGAGTTCAAGGTGTGGAATTAGCCTCTTATGAAATGCAAGGTAAGGCTACCTACTATAGACCCTTGTGGTCTGTCTTTCCCTAGACAAAACAAAGGCGGGAGCTTCATGCACCAAGGCTGTCCTTAATGGTGTTAATTAATTATTTGAATGTGATTGCATAGTTAGTGCAATTTCATTTTCATTTGTTCATTTAATGCTATGAGTTTCATATTTGCATTTGAGAAATACTCAATGTATTATTTCTGTTTTTGAATCTGAATACACCAAAGGGTGTAAGTTCAGTTATTATATTTTGAATTATGTGTTATCTCCAGTAATTGTACTTGTATGTTTGAATCTATATTTAAGTCAAAGATGAATGTTTATGATTATCTGAATGTAAGGCCATATATAGGATTTTAGTGAAATGGAATATGAATACGTTCAAGATGTTCTTTGATTTAAATGCCTATCTCTTTATTTTGGATTCATATGTGGAAATGGATAAATGATTATGAAAAATCTATTCATTATTATGATTGAAATATTATGATATGAATTCACATTCGATATTAAATGCTTGTTTAGCGAAATAAAAGATTTATCTGATTGAACATATGTTGAGGTGATGAAAAATTATTTGAGCAAAGTTTATGAAGATAGAGTTAAAGAATGAATCATCATAGTAATTGGATTTTTTATTTGTAGTTGGGATTGTAAATTTTCATATTTCTATTACAATGCAATTTATGATGGATTTTCATAGAAGATTGTGGACAATATGAAAATCTTCTATTATATATGGTTGCGATGATGATGATTGTGATTAAACATTTATCTATTGATGATTTTATAATGGGTTGGTACAATAATATTGAAGAAATTGGATATTATTCATGAAGTTATGGAAATGGGTAAGTAATTCTCACAGCATTAGGATTCATTATATTATGAATGGTTAATTCTGTATAATGAATGATGGAATGTGGTGAGACAGAGTCTCAAAAATGTATTGTATATTGATAAATGGTTTATCAGGTGTACCGCAATGGCATGCATTAGATGCATAAGTCCAAAAAAATCGAGGAGACTCTGCCAAAATTTCATCAGAAATATGATACTTGAAATTTAGAAGATAGGCATTTTTATAAGGTTAGAATTGGTTAAGCATATGTAGAAGGGGTCATCTTTAAGTGAGAAGTATATATATTCACTATTTGAAGTTAGTATAAAGAATTATATGGATAAGAAAATAGAAAGGTTGAGCTGGAGATAAAGATTATGTGTTCTAAGAATCATTACAATCAAAGGATTTTTGAAGTTGAAATGAAAGAAAAACTCAGTCAAAAATTTATTGTTTTGATGGATTTTGAAGTAAAGGCTGAGTATCAGAGTATGCAACGAAAGTGATTCTTATTGCTTAGCAATAAGAATATTATTAGAGTTGTTGGAAAGATATAATGAAAAGAATTTTGAAGACAAAATTCTCTAAGGAGGGAAGAATGTAATGACCCTAAAAATTTTGAGGACTAAATTTCTCTGAGGGAAGATTGTAACAACCTCAAAATTTTATTATTACATGATCGAAGTATGAGTTTTTAACAAGAATAATTTTTATAAAATTAGAATCATGAACTAAAATCTAAATAATTATATTCTACTCAAAAAATGGAATCCAACAACCTAAAGAACCTGAAAATGGAGTCTAGATGAGGAAGTTATGAGACTTTCATGTCAGGGCTATTTTTGGATGGGAAATTACTAAATCTAGTTTCTACTTGACGATACGAATCCAACGACACTAAGTTCACTGAAATCGATGATTGGACGAATAAACGGTACTTTTCTTACAAAAGGGATTTTAGTAATTTTACTAAGTGGGCCCCACTTGCAGGAGTTGGAATGTGTCAGTTGATGGAGTTGGAAAACATCATTAGTATGTCTTACCTTTTCTTTGAATGATATCATGGTGTTCAGAATATTAAAAACACCATTATGAAACTTCAAAATAAATAAAAGAAAACAAATTAAAATAACAAAAAGGGGGGGGTGTACATTGGATAACGACACCCCCTACTTAAGTGAAACGTAGGGACAGACTTAGGTCTGTTCCCAAAACCTGACAGAAGCTGACGAAGAGGAGGAAAAAAGAGATGAAGAAAGAAAAGGAAGAAAAGAAGAAGGAAGAGGAAGGAAAGGAAGAAGAAGAGGAGGGAAAGAAGAAAAAGGAAGGAGAGAGAGCTCGCCGAGAAAACTAGTCATGCTGGTGAGCACGAGAAAATGGATGTGGGTAGGATTTTCATGTCGCCGGGAAAAATGAAGTTTGCCGGCGAAGATGGGAGCTCAGATTCCAAATTTGAAACCCCCACCTTGCTCGCCTCAAGGTCTAATGTAAAGCCCTTTGTTTCAATTTCAATCAGATGAAGATTTCATGGTGTTTTTCGGCTGGCCAGAGTTGCGGGCCATCGCCAGATACAACAACAAATCATATCAACGATCTGAGCCAATCATCTTCTATGGCTGGCCTAGAAGAACCAAAACCCCAAGGTTTTGGATGGATTGGGGATGATCTAGGCCATCGATTGAATAGGACTCTATTGTGCGACTAGATCGGGGAGGGTTCACTTAAAATCAATATAGATCCAGATCATCCAAGAGCGGAGGAAGCACGGAAACACACTCTAAAGGTAAGATCCATGAAGCCCATATTTTGATTTCATATAATTTGTTAGATCTGTGAATTTCTATCTTGGATCTAAATTTAAGGAAGATCCAACAGCCCATTTCTTAATATAAATTTATGGATCAGTAAATACATGGTTGACAAACCCTAAATTCAACTCAGATTGCTAATCTAGGCTATAAGACTGATCAGATGGTCTCAGCTATCCGGTCGAGTACTGTTCATACAATAAAAATTTGATGTCTGATTGCTGATCAAACACCATAGATGAATTAAACAGCCCTAAAGTTACTATAATATAGCATGAATTGATGAATTTAGATGTAAATTGACTGCAAACCGATCGAACAATCTCAGCCATCCGATGGGGTACTATTCACACAGTAATTTTGCAGTGTCTGATTGATGATCAGACACCACACATGAATCCTACAACCCTAAATTAGCTAGGATGTGACTAGAATATTGTAATTTGGATGAAAACCTAGCAAGAAACCTCAGCCGTCCAACCTATCACTATTTAACTAGATATCTAAATATTTCTGTGTATGTGAATGTATTAAGAAAAGAGTTTTTATGCATTGAATAGATTGAAGCGCGCATGGTTGATCGCGAAGAAGAGGGTGATTAAAGCTAGTGGAATCTGATGAACGTGTCACACGATGTAGGTGGAAATTTAAGACGACATGTTTAAATAATAAGATGCATGTTCTAAACATTATCTTATTTCTAATTATAGATGTTATGAAACTAAAATAGTATGATTGATATTCGACATGCTTTAAATTGTAAAGATAAAAAGAATTTTAATTAAAAGAATAGCATGTTATAATTGATGCTTATGACTTATACATCATGTATGTGAATTGTGAAATTATGTTTATGGTACATGGGTACCATGTCAATATTGATGATGTATGAGTCTAGGATTATAGGATACATCCTTGGTGGATTATCACCAAATAAGTGAGGATGTTGTTCTTGTTATGAAATATATGAACAGGCAAATTGCCTGCTATTATGATTATTTTACATCTGGGCATGGAGACCTGAGAGTTTTGTTATAGACAGGAGTAGGAATGAGGATGCTATGCTAGGAGAGTTATGAAAGTTTTGCCACCCGCTCTCTGAAAGATATTATGTTATGGATACCAAGCACTATGTGTTACTAAAATTCGGGTGGGGCAATTATGGGAAGGCTCCCACTGTGACAGCCATGGTCCTCCCATATGAACATGGATATTGTAATTATTGAGCAGTTATTTGGGCATGTTGTACGGATTCTAACTGCATGAATAGTAGTCCTTATATTTGATACACTATGGTGCTTATATGATGGCATTACGAGATGTCTTGTATGATATGGCATGATGATATACCTTATATTGTTTTCCCAACAATGGCTAGAGGATTGTGGACCTTGTATAGTGAGGGGCATGAGGATTATACTGATATACCAGCAAAGGTTGGATGATTATAAACCCCACATGATGAGGGGTATGATTCTAAAACCCACTATAGGCTGGGAATGTTAATTATGATACTTATTGATTATTCATAATTTTGTATGTCTTGTAACCATTTCCATATATGTGGATTAATGTTATATGTATATAATAGAGGGTGTAGTTTCATATTAGTTTTCATAAAGGTATATGAATGGGTAGAATTGTTATGCAGAGTATGGTTCATGGAATTGGATTATCTTCATTAAATGATAAATGATAATTATAAATATGGATTTACCAATGGATTATTGATATGTATGAAACATGCAATTAATTTATTATTAAATTATAAAACATGTTGATATGTGGTTTAACAATGGATTAATGAATTATGAAATGTATTGTAAATTCAAGTCAATATAAATGTTATGAGAATGAATATTCTAAATAATGCAAATTAATTAATTCATAATTAAATTTAACATGCTTCTTAAACTCCCCTACAAGTATAGCTTATTGAGAGATGGTAAATGTTTTTATGTTTACAATATCTCAGATACAGAAAGACAAAAGAAGATGTATACAACAAGAGAAATTCAGCAACCATACTTCTGCACTCAGGTATACATTTTATTAAACCTTTTGTATTGTGTAGTTAGTCGTTTGAATTGTGATATTGGACATTTAATATAATGTTATAGGGGCTGTACAAGTGAACCATTGGATGGATCCTGTTTTTTTAAGAAGTGCATGTCTATCTTTTAGAAAACTATATCATCATCGTCGTCGTCAAGACCTTATCCCAATTAGGGGTTGGCCACATGAATCTTATTCCTCCATTCCACTCTATTAAATACCATGGTTTCATTTAGTCCCAAAGTTTTTAAATCTTTCCTCACCACTTCTATCCAGGTTCTTTTGGGCCTTCCCTTGCCCTTTTAGAACCTTCTACTTGTATTGCCTCACTCCTAACTGGTGCCAATGTTGGTCTCCTTTGGACATGTCCAAACCATCTAAGTCTAATCTCCCTCATCTTATTACCTATTGGTGCTACCCCTAAATTTCCTTTTATATTTTCATTTCTAATTATGTCCTTTCTTGTCTTACTACTCATCCATCTCAACATCCTCATTTTTGCGATGCTCATCCTATGAGTATCATATTCCTTAACTGGCCAACACTCTAATCCATAGAGCATGGCTAGCCTTATAGCCATCCTATAGAATTTTTCTTTTAGTTTGAGTGGCACCCTCCGATCACATAAAACTCCAGATGCACATTTCCATTTGTTCCAACCCGCTTGGATTCTCCGGGTAACCTCCCTCTCAATCTCTCCTCTCTCATGGATCAATGATCCTAAGTATCGAAAGAGGTCTTTCACGGGGACTTCTTGGTTATCAATCTTGATTGGTGTTCCACTCCTACTCTCCTTGCTAAAATTACATTCCATATATTCTATCTTAGTTCGGCTAATTTTAAATCCTTCAAATTCTAATGCTTCTCTCCATAACTCTAGCTTTATGTTTACACCCTCCCTTGTCTCATCAAGTAAGACTATATCATCAGCAAATAGCATGCACCAGGGGATCTTCTCATGAAAATGTTTTGTTTACTCATCCATAACTAATGTGAAGAGGTATGGACTCAATGCCGATCCTTGGTGCAATCCTACAGTGACAGGAAAATCACCAGTCACGCCACTAGTGGTCTTAACATTTGTTACTGCTCCCTCATACATATCTTTAATTATGTTTATATACCCCTGAGAAACCCCCTTACCACCCAACACCCTCCATATTAACTCTCTAGGGACTCTATCATAAGCTTTCTCTAAATCGATAAAGACCATATGTAGGTCTTTCCTCCTCTCCCTATATTTCTCTACTAATTGTCTTAGCAAGAAAATAGGTTCCATGGTAGACCTCCCAGGCATGAAACCAAACTGATTCTCCGATACACTTGTTTTATGTCGTAGCCTCTTCTCAATCACTCTTTCAAAAAGTTTCATCGGGTGGCTCATAAGTTTGATCCCTCGATAATTAGTGTAGCTCTGAATGTCACCTTTATTCTTATAGATTGGTACAATAGAGCTTTTCCTCCACTCATCGGGCATTTTATATATATTTTATAATCTTGTTAAACAACTTGGTCAACCAAACTACCTCACTATCTTTCATATGCTTCCAAACCTATATTGGTACACCATCAGGCCCCATGGCCTTTCCTGATTTCATCTTTTTCAAGGCCTCTTTTACTTCAGGTATTCTAATCCTACGTTCATATCTATAATATCCAATGTTATTTAGATTTATATTATTTTCAATCCCTATATTCTCAGAGCCATTGTCATTTAATAATTTTTGAAAGTATGTTTCCCACCTTTGTTTGATCTCATCTTCTTTGTCTAATACCCTTTGATCATCGCTTCTAATACACCTAACATGATCTAAGTCCTTACCCTTTTGTTCTCTTACTTTTGCAAGTTTAAACACATCTTTCTCACCTTCTCTTGTTCCTAATTTATTATAGAGCTCATCATATGCTTTAAGTTTAGCCTCACTTACTATTCTCTTAGCAGCATTTTTAGCATTCTCGTATTGTTCATAGTTTTCATTATTTCTAATCTTCTGCCAAGCTTTAAAATGCATCCATTTTTCTTTAATAACTTTTTGCATTTTTTCACTCCACGACCATGTTTCCTTTGCTAATAGCCTTTTACCTTTAGATACTCCTAAGACATCTTTTGCCACTTTCTTAATGGACTCAGCCATATTAGTCCACTTGGTATTTACTTCTATTTTATAGTTCCAATTTCCTTCTACCATCAAGTTATTTTTGAATGAGGTTATTTTCTCTCCTTTTAAGTTCCACCACTTAGTTTTTGGATGTGTATTAAGTTTAGTTCTTTTACTCCATCTTTTAATATGGATATCCATAACCATTAGCCTATGTTGTGAGGTTAAACTCTCACCAGGTATCACTTTACAACCCTTGCATATAGATTGTTCATTATTCCTAAGTAGAAAAATGTCTATTTAGCTTTTATGAAGTCCACTTTTAAAGGTTATTAAGTGTTCATCCCTATTCTTAAAGAGTGTATTTGCAATGGACAGGTTATATGACAAAGAAAAATCAAGGATATTCTCCCCCATCTCATTTCGTTCACCTATACCATACCCTTCGTGTATTCTATCATATCCTTCCTTATCTCTTCCTACATGGCCATTTAAGTCTGCTCTTATAAATATCCCCTCAATGTTGGGAATTTCTTGTATGACTCCCTCCATATCTTTCCAAAACTATCTCTTGATTATATCTTATAACCCTACTTGTGGTGTGTATGCACTTATAACATTTATAATCTGCTCTCCTAGAACAATTATTATTATTATAATTCTATCATTGATTCTTTTAATGTCCTCAACTTTATCCTTTAATTCCTTATCTACTATTATCCCTACGCCAATTTTGTTATTTTCCTTTCCTACGTACCATAATTTATACCCATCTATTTCTCTAGCTTTAGTCCCTTTCCACTTAGTTTCTTGGATACAAGCGATGTTGACTCTCCTACATTTCATTGCGTCTACTAACTCCAAACTCTTACTTGTCAATGTCCTTATATTCCATGTAGCGATGCGAATCTTATGTTCTGGAGATACCCTATTTACTACCACCTTTCTCAACCTCCATGGTATGAACCCATGTCTACTTTTCACTGCACCTGGGTTTTGATGCAGCGTGTCGCTTCAAAGGGGACGCTCTAGCAGCCCTTGCCTACTTTTCACTACACCGGGGTCTAATGTAGCACATCGCTTCTGGGAGAATGCCCTAGCAACCCTTGCCTATGTTTCACCGCATCCAGGATCCTATGTAGCGCGTCACTTATGGGGAACGCCCTAGCTTGAGGGAATGTCTGTTTTCGATTCATGTCATGTTTGGGTTGCCATAGTTTTAAAAAGCTGAAAATGATTTTCATTTCTTCCTTACAAATTAATATACAAATGTATATTCATTTGCAAGCATAAAAGAAATAACAAAAATCATCTTCAGCTAAACCCTTGCCGGTTGGCAACCTGACGCAAGGGTGGCCATATTTTAAGAAGCTAGAGATGATTTTTATTTCTTCCTCGCAAACTAATATACAAATGCATATTCATTTGTAAGAAAGAAATAACAGAATCATCTTCAACTTCCCCCTTGCCGGCTGGCACCTGACGTAAGACCCTCCTCCTTTTAGAAAACTATATATATATGTGTGTGTGTGTGTGTGTGTGTGTGTGTGTGTGTGTGTGTGTGTGTGTGTGTGTGTGTGTGTATAGTGTGAGCTTAATGGTGACATCTAATTTTTTAGGAAAATGAATTTCAAAGAAAAATCTTCCACTATTTTTGTATTTTAAAATTTTGAGGCTTGCCATCTTTTGAAATAAAAGCAAAAAAATTTCATGAAAAACCCGGGGTGTCATAGTGTGAGCGGTGAGCCAAGAGACGTTGGGTAGGTAGTTGTGAGGAAAGAGACCTTAAGAGTTACTCCCACATCACTAGGGAAAAGTGACTGGGCTGGTTATAAGGGTTTAAGGAGCTCTACCTGTCACAATGCATTTTCCCTAGGAACTTGGTTTCCAAGGGGAACAAAGCCATGACTGTTGCCGGTGTATGGGCACCATCAATGTAAGGCAGACAATATTGTGATAGTTGGGCCCTTGGGGTGTTATAAATGGTATCAGAGCCAATCCGTGACCCAGTGTGTGGCTGGCTGGTGGATGAGGATGTCCATTCCTTGTGGGAGTGAGGGGTGAGCCAAGAGACGCTAGGTAGGCAGTTGTGAGGCAAGAGACCTTAAGAGTTAGTCCCACATCGCTAAAGGGAAAGCGACTGGGTTGGTTATAAGGGTTCAAGGAACTCTACCTGTCACAATGCGTTTTCCCTGGGAACTTGGTTGCTAAGGGAGAACAAAGTCGTGACTACTGTAGGTGTATGGACACCATCAGTGAAAAGCGGACAATATTGTAACAGTTGGACCCTTGGGGTTTATACTCTCTCTCTCTCTCTCTCTCATTAATGCTCTTTGAAAACCCTATGAGAAACCTAGTTTTCACCATTATCTTTGATTTTTCTTCTCTTCTACAGATTAGGATCTCTCTTCAAATCTGGAATAAGTGTACTCTTTAAATAATTGAAGAATTAAGAAGAGTTTTCATGAGATTAAATTTGAGAACAAAGGTAAAGTCATTTCCAATTTCCTTTTTTCTTTCATTTTGGTATATTTTTCTTAAAACCCCTAGCTTTTCCAAGCACTACTATAAAGAACTAACTAATCTTGGCTTTTGTGGGCCTAGTTTTGCAACCCTGCTTTTCAAATCTATTTGAATTTTTATTCAAACTCTCGATTAGAAGTAAAATATCTCTAGTCTCCTTTTCCTTTGATTTGGATCTATATCTATTCTTAATTATTGTTTCTTCTTTTTTGTTTACAACTCAATTAGAGGATCATATTATTAATCAGTCCAAGGTTTTGTGAGAGATTGAGTTCTTGACGATGTAAGGTCATTTGCATTCAAGATCATATTTACTTATGAAATGATTTTCTATTAGTTTCTTTACTTATGAAATCTTAATTTGTGGTTTCGTTTCCTATTCTATTACCATAGATTTTTTTGTAAACATATATAACTATAAAATCTCATCATTTTAAGCCTTTGATTTGTTGAACCTTTGTTGATGAAGGGAGTAAGACTCAACTTATGCAAGGTCTCCATAATTAAGTAGGAAGCAAAGATAAATGATGTTGAACCTCGTATATAACTTGAGTACTTAACAACTTAAATTAGATTCCATATAATATAAACATCTATACTCGTTATAAAATTCAAAAAGAAAATAGATCTTTGACTCCTTTCATGAATAAGGAAGTGTACAAGTGAGGGTTGGTAGCTATTTTTACAATTTTAAGATTTACAAATTCCAATTTGCACCAAAATTGCCATTACCATATTGACCACTCTACTAATATACAACATACTAGTCCAAAAATTAGTATGGTATTACCCTAAATAGGATTTTGTTCAAATACTGGTAAATACTAATATACAAGGCAATATTTGAATACAGACCAAAAAGTTCATATCACTTGTTAAGCTTTGGTAAAAGTTTTTTTCCAAAAAAACCCTTGAATAATGTTGTATTTCCTAATTTAATGGATAATTGTGAAACATATAAGGAAGGGTAATATAGAAAAATTACCCTTCAAGTCGTTCAAAGATGAAAAAATAGATGAATTTGGGGGTTTTCTTAGGGCTCTTTCTCTGTCAGTTGTTTCTCATTTTGGATTACACCACTTGGCTTAAGAGAGAGAAGCTACTTTTAAGCTGGATCATAGCATCATTATTTGAGAATGAGTTGGAAAATTTAGGAGAGAGAGTGAAAATGAAGTAGAAACTGAAAAATGAAACATGACTTAATTAAGGCTTAAGCATGTGTAAATACACTTTCTTTAAAGTACTATTTACTACCATTCTTTTAGATGAGAAATTGCTTATGGGATCTTTAGCAAACTACTTCATGGATACTATAATCCTTTATGTGGATTTTGTAAGCAAATTTGTGGGTGATCCTGAGAGAAACCTCACTCCCATGAGAGCATGACACCCCTATACTCATGTAGGTAAAGTCTTTACAAAGCACTTGTTACCTTTTATGTAGTTTAGACAAAGTTTTGTACATTATTCTTCCCTCCTCTTCGTCAACATGTGATTTACTTTAAGCAAGTATGTTCCTTGATTGCCCCTATCCTATGGATGTAACCTTCTCTTCAAACTCATCTTCATAAGATTAATCAAGTTGCAAAGTCTATCCTTTGTTTTTTCTGGCATGTCAAGTATGGTACCAGTTAAGGTTTCACACATATTCTTCTTAGTGTGCATGACATCAAGCATATGGCACACATGCAAAGATTTTTAGTACACAAGTTCAAAAAATATTACTTCTTTCAGCAAATTTTTGAGTTGTTGCCACCTGTACATTTAGTTTATTTCTTTTTCCCCCATCAAACATTAAGGTTTTCAGCATGTTCTAATAATTGTTATCCTATCAATATCTTTGGAGATGTTCTTGTGTCACACTATGTTAAATTTTATCTTCTTAAAATGACATAGATGGTCTCAACGCAACATGGTTAAGGAATGTCATTTTCATACCATGATTAAGTCATATGACACATGTTTAGTCACTACAAATAGGATAAGTATTGTATTCATTCACAGTGCATGTAGCCAAATTACCATATGTAGAGAAGTTGCTTATTGTCCACAATAGTATAGACTTTAGGGTGAATAACTCTTTCTTACAAGCATCATAAGATTCAACCCCTAAAATCGTTCTTAAATGACTCTTTCTTTCTTTCAATGCATCAATCATCACTTATTATCCATACTAGTATAGCCTTAAGGTCATCGATCAATGCAATCAAGTACATGCCAATATTGTTCCCTGATTGCGTGGAACCTGATATCAACATAATTAAGCATCATGAACTTCCTCTTCATGTATAACATCAATAGGAAGTTCTAACTAATTGTTGTAACACGCTTACAACTATACCTACTACTCATACAACCATGAGGATTAATCCTATCTACAGATATTGCAAGTCATAGGTTTTTAGGTTCTCACTAAAATTAGGCCACAAGAAGTCTATGAGCTTTCATGTTGGCTATCTGTTGGATAGCGTACATAGTTATATGCTACTTTCTCCTCAGCATGCCATACTAGTTTCTTCACTATTTCTATAATATAAAAAATTCTTTTAAACCTTAAAATAGGAAAAAAAATATCATAGGACCTTTGCAGACACGTCCCTCACTTGCTTAGTTGAATTCTTATTCAATTTCCATATTGGTTGTCTACAAGTTGGGTATGTAGTTTTATTCATATACTCCTTCATCTATAAGATGTAGTCACTGAGATAAGCATGTATCTTCTCATACTTCAACCCTAATAAAACCACTTTCAAGACTTCTGTAAAACTTGAAGTTGATGAGCCATTGTGCCCTAGATGTATATTTTAAATAATCAAATCATACCGAGTATTTGATTATCATTCTTTCAATTTGAGATTACTTGACTATCATACAACTAATGTCTTATCATGTTGTATTATTTTAGCTTTTAAATAATGCAGTATTTACAAATGAGTCATGTGAGTTTTGTGTGCCTTTATATTCATGATGCATACTTTTGTCTTGTGCAGTTATATGTTTTGAAAGAAGTGATGATTCTTGAAAATTCAT
This sequence comes from Warburgia ugandensis, assembly GCA_035236585.1. Taxonomy (NCBI): domain Eukaryota; kingdom Viridiplantae; phylum Streptophyta; class Magnoliopsida; order Canellales; family Canellaceae; genus Warburgia; species Warburgia ugandensis. The sequence goes on from CP141128.1 coordinate 45,257,870, forward strand.
AAATCACATGCTTTAAGACGAGTTAGAGAAATGCATGGTTTTACATGAGATATATGTTATATGATTTAATGACATTTGGATTGAGATATATATGTTTGTTAAGGTTAATGAGCCTAGTGGGCACTGTGCTAAGAGGTTGTATGGGTTTGGCCTCTCAACCTCCTAACCACCAAAGGTGGTAGGTGTCCATGCCTAAAAAGGCATCTATTTTTCTTGAGTGTTATGGTAGGTAAATGACCATTAAAGGTGTTCACAGCATCCTTTTTGAGACATATCCATAGTCTCTGTGGAGGCTGTGGTGGCTGGTCTCTAGATACCAAAGACACATGATTTCAATGAGCTAGTCGTGAGCATAGTGTTCCATGAGATTTCTATTTTGTGATAGTATGTATGATGAAATTGTTGATAGCCTTTAGATGAGTACTCATGACCAACCAGTTGATGTGTTTGCCAGGGTGCATATGTGCACATGATGATGTTGTCAGTTTGAAATTGCCAACGTTCGTAGTTTAACTGATTACTACTTAATATTTTGAGGATCTTGTACCATTTGAATTATCAAGTTAGATGATAGGCCATTCACATAATTTAAAAGTTATGCACACACGAGATCTTATGATATATTCTATATTACAATTTATGTGAGATTGCCATTAGGATTCAATCATTTGAAAAACATACATTTTAAGTCATGCATGACTAATTTGATCATTATATTCTTTAGGATTGCATAAAAAATTATTTAAAATATTGTTTACACTTGGATTTTCAAAATGTCATATAGTAGATGTGAAACTACCTACACAAATGTAAGCTTACTATGATATTATAAATTGTTTATAACATCTTGTGTCTTCGAAGAATTTGACTTGAGGCAAATCAAATCAAAGTCAATGCAAACTGGATGAAGACAATAGCATAACAGATTGCATAAACAATGTAAGTATATGACTTATCCTTTTTAAATATATATATGTAATTATTACAATTGGACTATGAGTTGTGATTGGCTAGATGTGGGATGAATGTATTTATATTTTAATTTTATAATTAGAAAAATTCTACTTATTTTATTTTCTTGAAAGTAAATGACACTCAGGGTTTTCAAATAAATTAAAAAGAAAAATATTCTTTTGTTACATTGTTTTTATAGTATTATTTTCAAATAGTATTATATTTAAAAATGCATATGAAACCTTAGTCATCAAAATGTAGTTTGAAGACAAGATGGATGTAATTCCAATTTGATCATTGTATTTTAGTTCTAGCAAGCTAGAGTAAAAATACACCTAAGTGAGTTGCAGATAGTGTACGTACTAGTCTGATTTGCTGCTATGTGAAAATAGTTAAAGACAGGAAAGAAGATAGTCGTACAACATTATACTTTATAAGCAAGTTTTCAAAGATTGTTATAGTAAGGTAATTGAAAATTTTAATGAATAGCATGTGTAGAACATGAATTTAATCACTCCTAATGCATTCAAACATTTAAGAATAAGTTTAATTAACTATTGTTCATAAACATGAATTGAAAATTCCAACTAATCTCATTGATTCACATCCAAAAAGTTATCAACATAACATTCTATTCATGTAGTCCAAATATGAAACTTAAATGCTATTACAATGATGTTTCCTTAATCTCAATCACTCCTTAATTACAACCCAAATTCTTTTTCAATTGTTTCAACATTCACTAATGAACAAGTATGGTTGAATTCAAGGAAAATCATGAGCCAAACTAAGGCAATAATCCAATGGAACTTAAACAACCAAAGCTAGAAAATCAAGAGGGCTGAAAGAGAATAAAGATGCAATGAAAGTTACAAAACAAAACTAGATTCAAGATGACCTCCTTGGCTGTCACTCCAAGGGAAAACCACACTTGAATATTAGTTTAAAATCAAGCAAGGATACAAGAAAACAAAAGATGACATGAATAACACTAAGATCAACAAGAGAAGAGAGGGAATGAACCAACCTTGGAAGGAGAATCAAATGGCTTAAAACTAGGTATGGAATAGCTTGAAAAGTGCCTCCAACATTAGGAAAATAGTAGCTTCACATAACCAATAGAAATCCAAAGCAAAAGAGAGCAAACTAATACCGTTGGAAGAGGACATCTCCTTCTTAGCGGGGGAAGGCATCTTTTTCCTTTTTTTAAAAGTCGCCCTTCTCTTAAGTTTGTCTAGGTTTTAATAAGACCTCCTATTTTTTCTAGGGTACCTAATACTAGGGTGTGGTGTGGAAGGAAGTAGGTTAAATTGAAAGGTTAGGATCGGAAAAAAGGGTTGACATCAAATAGGAAAGTGGGTGGGAGGAGGGCTATAATAAGGAAGGGGAGTAGGTGGGAGATGCCTACTTTTTAGGAAGGGGCATTTCCTCCTTTCTCAAAGTTGTTGAATGCCTACCCAATAGGAAAGTGTGTGAGGAATAAAGTGGGAAAGAGATGGGAGGTGTTAGATGGTGATATTTGATTGGTTGGGAGGTTTCCTAAGAGGTGGAAGAAGTGAGAGTTTTGGAAATTCGTAGTGCATCTTAAGTGTGAGGTGGAAATTAAGGAAGAAGTGGGGATAAGTAAGAAAAACTCTAAAAATTGGTTGCTCTTATCCCATTGTCCGACATGCCCTCTTATTTTAATAGATTTTCTCTTAATTATCTTCAAAATAATTTGTAGATAACTCTCTTGAATCTCCTCTAATCCTAGCCTTCGATTTAGCTTAGCTTGATGGCTTAGATGGCTAACTTTGAAGGCTTCATTGGCTAAGCTTCATGGCTGGCTTAGGAAGATCCTTTGGCTTGTTTTCTTTGCTTTAGCCCTTGTATTGTGTGGCTTGTATGGTTTGACTTGAATTCTTTAGCTTGCCACCTTCCTTCATGTCTTATATGGCTTAGGTGTCTTCCATGCAAAGGTGGTGGGAATGCATGGCTTAGTTCATGGACCACTTTGGCTATCTTTAACTTCTTTAATCACATCATTACTAGTTCACAAGATGATCTTGGCCTTTGGTTTATGTTGAAGTGATAAATTTGAGGCTTTGACTCAATCTTTTGATCTTGATCTTCAATTTCATCCCTATCGATCTCGGTCATTGGATCACCATCGTTTTTCCTGTAAAAAGTGAAAAAATCCTAATTAAATCACAGAAAAACATGATTAATCACATACCTACCTTGGAATAGCTTCAAGATCTACAAAATATCAAACTTTCACTTCATTAGGTCAAAAATGCATGTGTTATAAATTTTGGTCTAAAAATCCTAATTAAACACTTATCACACCCCCAACTAGCATTTTGCTAGTCGTAAGCAAAACATGCAAAAAATTATTTTTCAACAATTGATACAGGGTACCACTTTCATAGGTACTCACGATTGCATTTAGCACATGAAATAATCCCTTGAACCCCTAGGTTACACCTAGTGGATGAGTTGGGCATCGTGAGGATTTGCAGTAAATATATCTACAAAATTCTCTAAGGTTGAGTCCCCTATTTTATCTCAAAGATTCCTCTTTCATTAGCAATCTACTTGTTTTTCACAACTTCATGGAGAGGATTGAAAAATTTACAAATCATGCACATATTAAAGGCATTTCATTCTAATTATTTCTCAGAGTGATTGTGCGTGTATAGCCACATAAGTCCTGACTTCTAACTGGATGTGCTTAAATTCCAATGAAAATATGCCTTGACCTCAAATCCTCTTAGGTGTACTCTCAAAAATGAAGCTCTCAGATAAGGGTTTAAACATATTTCTCTCATTATCTGACCGAATCCAATAAAGCTAATGGTTCACATAAATCTTTTAAATGTTAATGAGATAAAGGAAAGTGATCCCTAAGAGTGGATGTCATTGCCAAGAATATTAGAAGTAGTTTACCTTAATTTTTTCTTTTTATCTCCTCTTTAAGGATATGTTCCACCTATGATTCACAAGTATTTAGATAGGACAAAATGTAGGCCTGGGTAGTGTTTTAAAAAGAAGGGTATAAGGATTTCAAAGGTTGAAAATTGAGTAGAGGTCTTCAATGAATATCTGTTAGGACACTTTTTGGTTTTGTTGAAGTGAATTTCCTTTGTATTCTTTTCTTTCACCTTTTCTTTTCTTTTTCTGATTTTTCTTTTCACTCTTTTTATTTTATTTTGGGTTCTTTGGAAGAAAGACTACTAATTTTCTCACTTCTTTGATTTTTTGTCCTCTTTCGAATTTTTCTACTAACTCTACTCATTTTGAAAATGTGTAATGGTTATTTATTTTTCTAATTTTTCTAGATTAAGGTAAGTGAGATTAAGAAAGAAAGGCTTCAATAATAGGCTCAAAGGGCTAACTAGTGGTAGATATATTAGGTAGGCTTTATGTCACTAGGTTGAACAAGGATAGCCTATATCATTTCCTAGGTTTCCTAAAGCCTATCAGATTCAATAAATTTTCTAAAAATATAGCTATTATTCCTATTTATTCTTGATAATTAACCAAAACAAGGATAACATGATCATACTAAGTTATGTACACTAAAGAAAACTTTGGAATTACTTATAACTCTCTAAAGGAAGATAGTCTCTAAACTCATTAGGTTATAGGTCTCCACCAATTTCCCTCAAGGTCTCTAAGTCATACCTCTCTATTAGTCTTGACTATGTGCTGTGTGTAAATGGTTTTTAAGAATTAATTTTCATAAAATGCTTTAACATATGAATAGTATGAAAAACTAGTCATATACACCTTCATTAAGAGGTGAAATAGTAAAATTACTAAATTCTAAACATCCAGTTCTCACCATAGTAAGGGAACTCTTCCAAAAACCTCTTTTTTCTTGTCTCTTTTTTCCTATTTTTTGGTGAAAACCTCAAGAAAATTCAAAATCCCTATATGCATTTACACGCCCCAACCTGAATGAAACATTCCCCAATGTTTGAAAACATAGGATCCTATATGGAAAGATGCAAAAGATGGAGATTTTTTGTGAAAAAAACATCTAGGTTGCCTCCTAGGGAGCACTAAGTTTTACATCTCCAGCCAGACATAATGAGGAGTGCAATGATGGTATGTTGCAAGGGTTCCTGGAGTGGTAATCTAAGGTGGGTCATGATACTAAGGTTCCTGTAATAGTATCTCATCAATCTTAAGATTAAGCATCTCTAGGAAAGGTTTTAACCTCTGACCATTGACTTTTTGCATTTCTCCATCCTTCTCAATCTTGATGACCCCATGAGGATAGATAATGTGTACTATATAAGGTTTGATTCATCTAGATCTAACTTTTTCTGAAAATAGATGCAATCTAGAGTTATACAAAAAGACATTTTCTCCAAGTGTGAAGGATTTCCTTAAGATTTGGCGACCATGTGCAACCTTCATCCGGTCTTTGTGTAATCGTACAGAGTGATATGCATCTTTCCCCAAAGTTAAGTCTTTTGATAGCCCAATATGCCTTGTGTTACAACTCTCCTAGTAAGTGGCCAGCCTTTCCATAAACCAAGCAATGGGGTGACATTCCTATAGGGGTTTATATGCTTTAAAATAAGCCCATAAAGCATCGTTAAGTCTCAGAGACCAATCTTTCCTACTTGGATTGACTGTCTTTTCTAGAATCCACTTTATCTCCGTATTGGATACATCTACTTGTCCACTAGTCTGAGGGTGGTATGGGGTAGCTATTATATGGTTGACACCATACTTTTTCCTTAAATTCTCAAACACTTTATTACAAAAGTGTTTTCCCCTATCATTTATTATGGCTATAGGAGTACCAAACCATCCAAAAATATTTTCTTTTAAAAATTTTACCACAACCTTGTGGTCCTTGGTTTTACGAGGTATAGCCTCCACCCACTTGGACACATAATCCACTCCCACTAGGATGTAAAGATTTCCAAAAGAATTAGGTAAGGGTCCCATGAAATCTATGCCTCAAATATTGAATAGTTCTATTACAAGGATTCGGTTTAAGGGCATCATATGTCTCTTTCCTAGACTACCTAATCTTTGACACCTGGTCCCATGAAATTTATGCCCCAAACATATAATGGTTCTACTATAAGGATTGGGTTTAAGTGCATCATGTGTCTCCTTCCTAGACTACCTAATCTTTAACACAACACACATGCTATGCAATAAGCATGTGAATCCTTAAATATGGTAGGCCAATAAAAACCATACTGCAAAATTTTTATTATTGTCTTTTTGAAACTAAATTGACCCCCACATGCATGATCATGACAAAAGGAGATGATTTGATTATGCTCACAATCAGGGACACATCTCATAATTACCTAATCAATACAATACAATACTTGAATAAGTACGAGTCATCCCAACTGAAATATCTAACCTCGGACAAAAATGTCATTTTATCTTGTTTGGTCCAATAATTAGTCATTTGTCCTGTAACAAGATAATTAACAATATCATTGTACTAAAGCAACTGTGAAATATGCAACAACTATTAATCCAAAAAGGATTCAGTTATAGGCATATGATCGCTAGTTTGCTCCACCACTAATCTAGATAAGTGATCTGCTATAACATTTTTGGTACCTTTCTTATCCCAAATTTCTAATTCAAACTCCTATAGTAGTAGTATCCAATGGATCAACCTAGGTTTTGCATCGTTTTTAGAAAGGAGGTACTTTAAAGCCGTGTTATCCAATTATACTATAATTTTAGATCCTAACAGGTAAGATCTGAATTTATCCAAAGAAAATACTACAATTAACAACTCTTTCTTAGTGGTTGAGAATTGGGTTGTGTTTCATTTAGTGTTTTATCGATATGTTGCCCCAAAACATCTCCAATGGCATAATCTGATGCATCACACATTATCTTGAAAGGTGCATTCTAGTCTGGTGGTCGAATAATGGGTGCAGAAGTCAACTCAGCCTTGGGTCACTCAAATGCTTTCTTACAGTCCTCATCAAATTCAAAAATGGTATCATTTATAAGTAAATTAGATAAGGACTTGGTAATTTTGCTAAAATTCTTTATGAAGCATCTATAAAAGTCAGCATGTCTGTCACCATTCTTGGTGGAGGAAGGTTGGCTATTAAATCCACTTTTGCCTTATCAACTTCTATCCCAGTGGGTGATCCACTGCATCTTTGGGCTTCCCTAGGTTTTGCATTTTCTTCTAAGTGTATCCACTGCATACATATAGCTGAACTAATCCCTTTTATGTCTGTTATCATCCACCCTAGATCAATTTTATGTTCCTTAAGAACATCTAAAGGCTTACCCTCCTATTCATTAGCTAAATATGATGCTATTATCATAGGTAAGGTTTCATCTAGGCCTAGGTATGAATATTTCAAGTTGTCACACAAGGGTTTTAGGTCTAGAGTTGGTGGTTACACTATTGAGGGTATGGGGACAGATTTAGAAGGTGAAAGCGGTTCCACATAAGGACTTGAAGGTATCCATGAATGGAACAACCTCCAGAAGGTTGTTTATCTCCTCAATAGACTTATCTATATCAAATTATTCATTAAAGTGCATAGGACAAGCCTCTAGTGGGTTAAAGATGGATAATGGTGGATGAATGTCATTAATTAGACTCTCGATCAAATTGACATCATAAGAATCATCAAGGTCTAAATGTTGTTGACCAACATTAAAGACATTTAGCATAACTTTCATGTTACCGAATGATAATTTCATTACACCATTCCTACAGTTAATAATGGCATTAGACATCGCTAAGAATGGACGTCCAAGTATGACTAGAATCTAACTATCGAGATTACATACACGTTGGTTGCCCAGTACAATGAAATCAAGTGGGTAATAAAACTGGTCCACCTGTATCAAGAAATCTTCAACCAAACCACGTGGTATCCTGACTTATCTATCCACTAATTGCAACGTGGTAGTGGTTGATTTTAACTCAATGAGTCTTAGTTGCCCATAGATAGAGTATGACAACCAGTTAACACTCGCCCCCAGGTCAAGTAATGCCCTATCTATTACATGATCTCTAATAATGCAAAAAATGGTAGGACACCCTATGTCTCTAAATTTTGGTGGGGTCTTATGTTCAATCAAAGAGCTTATCTGCTCGGTGAGGAAAGCTTTCTTTTGTACATTTAGCTTTCTTTTTCTTATTTAGAGCTCTTTTAAGAACTTAGAATAGGCGGGGATGTCTTTAATTGCATTGAGTAATGGAATATTGATTTGGACAAGTTTAAAAATGTAATAACCCAAAAATTTTGTGTAGTTATTGAGAAAAATTAATAAAGTTTGAATTTTTAAAAATTCTGGGCTAGAATATTAGGTTATTAAAAATTCTCTTTTTTATAGAGATAAAACTATGATTTAAAACTAGAAATCATGGATGTACTCAAAAAACTGATCAAAATGACAGTAAGTACGTTCAATTTGGAGTTAAAATAAAAAATCCCTAATTTTATGAACAAAAGGGTAAAATGATAATTTTACTCATAATCGAGAATTTAAAACATAAATATTTGGAATGTACTTGGAAAACCAATCGAAATGACTCTAAGTACACTAAATTCCGAGTTCGAACAATTAGTGCCTATTTTTCTCCATTTTGGGGAATAAAAGGGCAAAACGATCATTTCACATTTAAAGTGGGGCCCACAACATGGCCCAACGTTCTAGAAGCATCCATCAATGGTCAAACCACTACTAGCTAGTAGTGGAGACAGAGATGGGGTGGCAGCTCCACTCCCCATTAAATTTAATCAAAAGTAAAAACACCATAATTATAGGAAATTCATTAAAAAAATTCCAAATATTGCCTATAAATACCTTATAAAAATCACCAAAATTTTTCAATAATCCATTACAAAGTGCCCTAGGCTCCCCCGAAATCTCAGATCCAAATTCCTTCCCTATCTCACCCAAATTCTCTTTCTTTCTCTCTTTTTTTCTTCCCCCGTTGGAGCGTCCACAAATTCACATGACCTCCATACCCAGTGGAGACGTCGAGTGCGCCAATTGATGCGTCGTCCTTGGTAGCTAGGGTTTCTGACAGAAAAACTCTAATATAATTAGACATCCAATTACAGAGAGGATTTCCAAATTTTAAACAATTAGACCTATTCAGTCTATCCTGATTTACAAAAGCCCCAAGGAATATTTGTGATCTACCTGTGGTATCACTGAAAATTTTCAAATCAATCTCAAGTCTAGTACTGACATCGTCTCCGGGAAAAATTTTAAGTTATTCTAGCCAATCCAGTTGGTGAACAGTGATCTTGGACCATTAAAACTATTCATCAAAGGGGGTCTATGTTTCCCTTGAGGTATTCCTTCTTCTCCGGTAACATTATCGAAGAAATCTCCAACTGTATATAAACTTGACACATCTAGGATTTTTGGAATTCTTCTCTTCTTTGGAGACTCCTTCACTCTGGTAGCTTGAGGTAGGTGGTTTCCATGATTCCCCTTTTCATTCCATGTAGTCCAATAGTAATCTCCCGCCTCCCAGGGATCTTCCCGACCATTGATCCATTGAAGACGACGGTTCCGGTGTGAAAGGTTGAGATCCCATCATACAACATCTCAGATGAAAACTCTGAGCATTGGATGAAAAGCTGGGAACCAAAACCCCTGGATAGGTGAATCCTAGCTATAGATGATGGCAGCCCGAAGATAGGTGATCCAACGGTCCCGATCAGGACGTCTCGCCTATCATCCATCATTGTCTCAAGTTGACCTGAGATCACAGGTAGTGAACACACAGCTGCTTTGCATGACCGGACCTATCTGCCTGACCAATCTGATCCGGTCATTCCTTTGGGCCCAAATCAAATCTGACCATTAGAATGACTGTGAACTTAAAATCTTGATTCAGGAGTCATCTGAACTCCAAATCAAGATCAGAAAGAGGCTATAAAAATCTTATGAATTCTATTTTCTTTTGAAATCATAAATCTAAGAAATATGGAAGAAAACTTTCTATTAAGAAAAATTAAGTTTCCTATTCCCATGATCTTTAAGATCTGGGATGATTAGAACTTAGGGATCTGATCTAATAATGATATAATGTTAAGGAAATTGAAATTAAGGGTTTAATATGACAGATCTATAAGGATTTTTGAGAGATCTACCTTTAATGGTAGAAATACCCTAAAAATACAAAGGGACCCACTTAATCAGTAAGATCAAGCATGATCAGATCCTATAGATGGGTTGGATGAATGATATTATGATGGAATCTAGTAAGATCATGGATTAGATCTGACAAAAACTTATGGATATGACATTTGGACCTTAATGGAGTAAAAACCCTTAATGTAATAAAAATCCTTGATCTAAAGGATGGACATAAAATTGGATAGTTGGATCATGATTAAAAGTTTCTAATAATCCTAATTTAATTAGTTTAACTGTCTTTTATTTGATAATAGATTTGTAAATATGATTTGTATTATAAATTAGGAAGTATAATAGTGTAATTATTCAATTATAACATGCTATGCTCTAATATTCTTAGGTTGTTATAATAGGTTGGTAAATTTAATTATCTTAGGGTCATGAGATTTTAGCATGATTTCATTAGATTACTAGTAAAATTTCATGTATTTCATAACCTAGGATCCATGTTAGTATATTAGAGTATAAATGTCCTTAGAATGATATAATGTACAATTCTATTTAAAGTATATGGTTATTTGATTTTCAAAGTATAGTAGATATAATTGTTAAATTAGTAGTTATGCTTCAATATTCATAAATCACTAAAAATGTAATCTAATGAAAAATAAAGATTCATGGACAATTAAGATGAATAAATGACTTTGACTTAATATTAGTAAGGGCTATAGTTAGTAGGACAACATAAGCAATGGTTTACCATTTCCTTGGCCAAAAGTAGGGGAATAATGAATATCCATGGATTACATTGTGCATGTCCATGGAAATTAATTAAAATCAATTAGAGAAGGGACTTAAGGTAAAGAGCTCATAGGAACCTTGTTAAAGGTTGAGCTAGTACCACTCTAGTGGACTCTAAACATTATGCTTATAGTGGGTATACAAGAGCCAAGTGCTTTTTCCTCACCTCCCGTTGATGTAAGTGAGGTCTAAACACCTCCTTACATGAGGGCTGTATTAACCACTCTTTGAGTAGACTTTAACTGGTAAGCACTAGTCATCCTGAAATAAGGAGCTATTTAGTAATAGGAAGACCTAAATTATCTTCAACCAGTAAGACATTAACTGGTTGAATAATAATAATAAGAGCATAAAAAGATAGCAAATTATCTAACCTTAATAAAAATAGTAAGTAAGATAAGGATGATCAAACAAGATGAAATCTTGAATGATCAAAAATAATAAAAGAAAAGAAATACCAATATAGATTAGATTGTTTATGTATGATATAGATAATACTTGAAGATCTGAAACCTTGGTCATATCTGATTCAAGGAAGAAAGATTCATATCATGCTACATAAGGATGATCACAAGATCATGTAGTATGTACCCTTGATTAGAAAGATGACATTATACATATGATTTGATAGATATACGTTGATCAAGACTATGGCAGACCTCAAGGAGTAAGAATACATGTTTAATACATGATCTTATGTTTAAAAGTATTGACATGTACAATACCAATATATTGTGGTAAATACCTCAGAAATAAATATGATCTAACCAAATGATGAGGAAAATAAGTATGAAATGGCTAAGTCGAGAATTGAGAACAACCCTAAGTGAATAGGGGAGAAGAAAATATCCCATCCGTAGATAAATAGATACATAATCTAATATGTATAAGTATTATTTTACATACAAGCATGGAGGCTTGTGATTTTATTTTAAATAGGCATAGGTCTGGGGATACTATGCTAGGAGAGTTACAAGGTTTTGGCCACCCTCTCTCTAAAACTTGATGATATTGAATACCAAGCCTAAGAAAGGCTGAAAGTCGGGTGGGGCAATTATGGGAAGGCTGCCACTGTGACAGCCATGGTTCCCCCATACGAACATCGATATTGTAATTTACACTGATAATGGTATAAGTGGACTATAGAGTAGTTATCTGAGCGTGCTATACAGATTAGATTGCAAGCATGGTAGTCCCTGATTATTTTGCATTATGATGCATATGAAATTGGCATAGTGAAATGCTTATGTTGAGGCATAGTGAAATGCCAGGTAATTGTATATTACTAGTATTTTTCCCAAGAAGGGAAATTCCCAGTATGGTAACTAGCTGAGATACTAATCTCCTATAGTGAAAGGAGTTGATCAGCTTAGCATGGGAATGATTATTGACTATTTTCAGAATTTTAACGAATTTGTTCGTATACAGTATATATGTATAAAAATGAACACAAATGACAAAGTAATGAGACGTCCATACAAATGATATTGGTCCATGAATGTGTTTATGATAGCATAAATCATGAGATAATTGAATATTGAGATTATAATGTCAATATATTACATTTTTATCCCCTACCAAGCATAGCTTGCTAAGATATTGTAAGTGTTTGAATGTTTACAATATCTCAAATACATAGAAGGAGACTTAGGAACTCAAGACTTGAAGAACTATTGAAGAATAAGTAATTAGGGTATATCCCTTGAAGCATTGTATTGAGAGCTAATATTGTATTGAGATCTTGTATTATATTTAGAGCTTTGTAATTTGGATTGTGTATTTGGAGAAGTATTGTAAGGATACAATGGGCATGTACTGTGAACCACTGGATGGATCTTAAAGTTTAATAAAAGTATATTCCTTCAATGAAATTTTATCTTATACAAAACTCTACTTATGTTATGTATGAAGTGGGGACTTGGGTTTTACAAAACAAGTTCTAAAGAAAAGAATTTCTGTTGCTTTGTTTTGCAAAAAAAAATTACTACTAAGGGCCCTGTCTTTACAAAATGTATTATAAAATGTGTTATAAAAACCCGGGTCATCTCAAAATATCTCCATTAACTCGTTGAAGTTTGTTCCCTTTCTAGCCTTGTTCAGTAACTGAGGAAAAGGGGCTTTATGCACATAGGGTTCCTCCGCTATAGGTTCTACATGGTTTTTCTATCTTTCTCTTTCTCCTATGCTTTGGTGGCCTCTTTCTCCTCTGTAGTTTCCTTAGCATGCCCTACTTTGTTATCAATTTGACGACCACTCCTAAGGGTGGTTATAAACTTGGCATGCTCATGAGGGTTCTGATTTTGAGAACTTGACCCTATCTCAAATTGACCCTTAGGGTTGGGGATGCGTTGAGTAAGGAATTGACCCTTTCCTCTATTATGCAATTCAACTAACAATTGGCTCACCTGCATATCTAATTTGGCTAGTGCTTGAGAATTGATATTCTGGAATTGATTCATAGCCCTTTTTGTTTCTTCATTCTATTTGCCAAACATGCTCTAAATTATATCCTCTAAAGATGGTTTCTTTAGTTGTTGAGGCTTTTGGGAGCCAAGCGGCTATTGAGGAACTATGGCCCTAGGAGGAAAATTTTAGGTAGGGGGTTCACTAGTGGTCCCACTTGGTGATTATTATTTGATAAGGAAAAATTGGGATGCCTAGCTCATCTAAGGTTATAGGTCTTAGAATATAGGTTGTTGCTAGGTTGGCAATATGCATTCAATGCATTCGCTTGGTCTACAAGATATTCAGGGTATACTTTATTGGATGGACAGACTAAAGTTAGATGAGCTGGACTAAAACAAGTAGTGCATACCTCTTGTGAAGGTTTATGGGATAAAGTAGTAGCCATGGAAGGTTGAAACATAGTTTCAACCTTATCCATTCTTCCACCTAAAGGGTCTAGTTTGTTTAATTTTTCAACTACAGAGTCGAGCTTATAAGGTAGATCTGTATGCATTCCTATCACATATAGACCCCCATTCTTTGGAGGCTGGTTAGTTCTCTCTCTCCTATTTGAATAATCCCATTGCTAGGAATTATTGGCCAATGTATAAAAGAACTCCCAAGCATCTCTCTCTCTCATCATATAACATGAGGACCCCTCCAATTGTTGCATCTACCATTTGTCTGTTTTGAGGCATTAATACTTCATAGAAGTATCGAATTTGCTACCATTTCTCAAATCCATGATGAGGGCAATTCTGCAGCAGTTCATTCCATCGTTCCCAATACTCATAATACTGTTCATCATCCCTTTGTTGGAAAATAATAATTTCACTATGAAGGGAATTAGTTTTGTGAATGGGGAAGAATTTGTTCAAAAACTTCTTAGACAATTGATCCCATGTATCTATGGAACCTACCTCCAAGGAATTAAGCCATGATTTGGCTTTGTCCTTGAGTGAGAAAGGAAATAGCCTAAGCCTAATAGAATCATTTGACAATTTTCAAAACCTAAATGTGATGCAAATACCAAGGAACTCCTTGAGATGTAGGTAGGGGCCTTTTCAGTCTCAACCATAAAAGGTGGGCAATAATTGAATGATTCCTGGCTTTAACTCAAAGTGGTCGGCATTTCTCACAAGTAAAGTTATGTAGGATGGGATGTTGAATTGTAGAGGCATATAGAAATCTCTAATTTCCTTGCACTTGACTTCTACTAGTGGTTCAACCATGGGAATAGGAGCTTAGTTTCTTTTCCCTTGTCTTAGGCTGCATGGAATTTCTAAGTTGAAAGATGTTAGCTCTAGGTTCAGATATCGACACCCTTGCATAAACTACCCTAAGTTGGATGTCTTAATCTAAATACTGACTCTAACTCTACATAATGTGCAATCAAATCCTAATAAGCACTAATAGAGCAGTGACTTGATTATCTTTGTTCAGTGCATAGGTGGTAGCTTCTTAGACCTAATCTAGATAGCTTCTCCTTCTATCCAGATTTGACTACTACTTACTAGTTGGGTTCTTCTCAAAAGTGGTTAATACAACCCTTGTGTTAGGAGGCATATAGGCCTCAACTAACATCAATGGAAGGCATGGGAAAATCACTTGGATTTTAAGACACCCACTATAACCACAATGCTTAGAAGCCATTGGAATGACAATAGATCGTGTCCTTCTAAAAGGGTCCTATGAGCTCGATACCCCAAGTCTCTTTTTACTTGATTTTAAATTAACGTTTAAGGGTTAGGATCATGGCATACAAGGATGTTGAATGATTCTTTGGTGGGCCAAGGAGCTGGTGATGAAATCTAGTCCTTATCTTATAAGGGTTCCTTTGGGACCCTTATTAGCATTAATTCCATTCCACCATAAAGTTGTAAATATGCAATACCATATAAAAGAAAACGAGTGCAACCTATATGCTATCCACCCAAGGTTAGATGGGTGCTCTAATGCAGCAATCCCAAGTAAAGATGCACACAATTATCAATGAGCAATCCTAATCTATATGAATTATACTGACATCCAAATTCAAATTATACTAAATGCAAATTATCCTAAAAATTGAGTGAGAGATACTTAAAGTGAGGGGTCCAATGATGATCAAGTGTGGGCTACCATACCTCACTTGTCCTGTATTATTACAACCCATTTAAAATTAAATAATAAAGAAATTACAATTTAGAATGGGCCTCACTATAAGTTTTACTCAATCCTAATCTAGGAAAGCAATAAAACCTAATCTAAGATGATGCCACTCCTTTGCCAATTTTCCTCGCACAAAAATCAAATAAATATGGTCAATATGAGGAAAATAGCAACTAATGCAAAAAATATGCAAAAATCCTAATCTAATGCACCCTAAACCTAAACTAGAGGAAAATAACATAAAGTATGGAACATTACACAATTTGTTGCAACTCCCATGCACATGAATAGTATGCAATATAGCATGCTAGTGAGGTCAATCCCAAAAGGAGTGAACTATTGTGATGCTAGTGGTCCCTACTTTAAATTATCTAACCTAGCCAAAATTCAAGTGATTTTTGTCCTAAACTAAGAATGGAAATTAAATCATGAACTTGGAAACTAAATAAAACCAAGAAATGAAAACTAAGCAAAAAGAAGAAATGGAAACTAAGTAAAACAAAAAACATGCTAAATGGGAAACTTTCCTAAAACATACACTTTCTAAAATTAAAACTTTCCTAAATTAAAAACTTTTAATTTTATGACTTTCCTAATTAATAAATTTTCTAAAGTAAAACTTTCCTAAAATGCAATTTAGCAACTTTCCTATACATGAAATTAACAGGTAGTCTATGGAAACATGTATTAACAAACTACTTTTCTAATCAAACTAATTAAGATGTAAACTACTGAAATCTAACTACAACCAACAAGTAAATTAAAGTAAAGATTACTACTAACACACAATGAAAGGAAAACTACCCAAGTATCATGCATGTAACCATGGAATGGTATACATGATTCATTGGATATAAGTAGATCAAAGCAACTTTATTAAAAACCTAAGCATGCAATTCTACTCTCAAGTATTAAAGGATCGGTCTAACAATCTAAATAGCCTCTTAAAAATTCAAGTTAATGTGTCTTGAATGTTGCTGGAAATTAACCTAAACAATGCATGAAAAGAAATTCCAGTATAAGGTAATTGAAACTTTTGATGAATTGCACATGTAAAACATGAATTTAATCACTCCTAATGCATCCAAACATTCAAGAACAAGTTCAATTAACTGCTGGTCATAAACATGAATTAAAAATTCCAACTAATATCATTGAATCACATCCAAAAAGTCATCAACATAACATTCTATTCATGTAGTCCAAATCTGAAACTTAAATGCTATTACAATGATGTTTCCTTAATCTCAATTACTCCTTAATTACAAGCCAAATTCTTTTTTAATTGGACACTTACATTTTTTTTATAGTATTGTTTTCAAATAGTTTTTCATTTAAAAATGCATATGAAACCTCAGTCATCATAGTGTAGTTTGAAGACAAAGTTGATGTAATTCCAAATTGATCATTGTATTTTAGTTCTAGCTAGCTAGAGTGAAAATACACCTACTACTGGAAAGTTAGTGAGGAATAATGTGGGAAAGAGATGGGAGGTGTTAGATGGTGATATTTGATTGGTTGGGAGGTTTCCTAAGAGGTGGAAGGAGTGAGAGTTTTGGAAATTCGTAGTGCATCTTGAGGGTGAGGTGGAAATTAAGGAAAAAGTGGGGATAAGTGAGAAAAACTATATAAATTGGTTGCTCTTATCCCATTGGTCCACATGTTCTCTTATTTTAATAAATTTTCTATTAATTATCTCCAAAATAACTCATGGATAACTCTCTTGAATCTCCTCTAATCTTAGCCTTCCCATTTAGCTTAGTTTGATAGCTAAGATGACTCACTTTGAAGGCTTCATTGGCTAAGCTTCATGGCTGGCTTAGGAAGC
The DNA here is from genome assembly GCA_035236585.1 of Warburgia ugandensis. Lineage (NCBI taxonomy): Eukaryota > Viridiplantae > Streptophyta > Magnoliopsida > Canellales > Canellaceae > Warburgia > Warburgia ugandensis. The sequence goes on from CP141128.1 coordinate 45,275,154, forward strand.
TTTTTTGAATTATTTTCTCCACTTCAACCCTTGGCTTGAGTAGCTTGTATGGTGTGCCTTGAATTTCGTATCTTGCCACTTTCTTTCATGGTTTATATGGCTAAGGGAGCTTAGGTGGCTTCCAAGCAAAGGTGGTGGGAATGCATGACTTGCTTCATGGACCCACTTTGGCCATCTTTGGCTCCTTTAATCACATTTATTAATAGTTCACAAAATGATCTTGGCCTTTGGTTTATGTTGAACTGATAAATTTGATTATTTGGCTCGATCTTTTGATCTTGATCTTCAATTTCATCTTGATCAATCTCAACTGTTGGATCGTCATCTTTCTTTCTACAAAAAGTGAAAAATCCTAATTAAATCTAGAACAACCCTCAATTTTGGGTTGTTTCCTATATATTAGATTATAATTTTAAAGGAGATAAAATTTAAGTTATTTCCATGAAAATTGAGTTTTATAAAAATGACCTTCTTATTGGCTCAAAATTTGGACTTGAGAATATCAATTTTCGAATGTACGTGTCAATACAATTTCAATAATACTAATCTTGCATGAAATGGAGATCGAGATGGAAAGACCCAAAAGTTTCACAAATTCAGAGGGTTAAAATTGATAATGGCACCCCCTATTTTGTCATTTTGTGGAATGCAGTGTAGTTCCACATGCGGAATGAGCACGACACATGGACTGGTAGTAGCCATGCTTCATCTGCCCCCGCCCCTTCCGATCTCCCCATTCCCCTACTACTATTGGTCCACAATCCTCCTGGATCTAGCCTGCAACTCGTGCCACCGAGAATGTAATGACCTCAATTTTTGAGATATTAAAATCCCATGAAAAGTTCAGTTTTAAAGATAAGGGCATTTTGGTCATTTCACTAGTCGCCTCAACTGAACCCAGGAATTTGGTCCTAAAGATGGTTCCATTAGATGCGTCTTGGAAAAAGGAATCCAACGAGACCAAAATCACCCAAAACGGAGTTAAAATGAGTAAGATATGGCCCTTTGAAGTTCAAGGGCAAAATTGTAAATTTCACAAATCGACTTAAACTGAAAAAACACAGGTGCCCGTTTTGATATGGGCACCCGTCGTCTTCAACCTCCTAGAGGTTTCTGGAATGGCGGTGTTTCAAGGAGAAACCACCGCCATTCTAGAGGGTTCCCCACCGCCATTCAAAGGCGGTTAGAAACCCTCCAAAACCCTCTTTAAAAGCCCTATAAATAGAGCTCTTGGGTGCCTCTAATGGCAGCCCAAAAGCCTTGGAGAAAACCAGTCGTGAAGCAGTGACCAAGGGGGGAAAACATGGAGAGAAAACCATCCACGAAGCAGGTACACACAAAAAAACCCCAAACCCATCTCCACCATAGTTCCAGGAATGATTTCCCTAAGTTTTTTCATGAAAAACCATGGAGAATAGGCCTCCAGGAGAGCCACAAAGACCCCTGGGACGTCCCCAGGCCGCACTGGTTCGACAGGGGTGACCCGAGGACGACCCAGGTCACTAACAGGCGGGACGATCCAATAGGACCGTCCCACGTCGACGTCATTTGAAAAACCAAACGGGCGCGTCCTTGGACGCGCCCTCTAAAGAGAAGGACGGGCGGATATGACTAGCGCATCTGCAGATGCGCCCGCTGAGGCGCGCCGCGCAGACACGCAGCGCGCTAGCGCACAACGTTTTTTTGGTTGTTAAGGAAGGCTAGGCGCACGTCGCAGACGCGCAACGCCCTAGCATTCCTCTCTTTTTGTCTTTAAGACTCCTATGTATGTATGACACTAAAATGCTTATAACTTGAGATCTAGAGCTCCAATTAAGGCGCCGCGAAAGGCGTTGTGTCTGTATCAACGATGCGGACACATCCAAATGATAAAATCCCTAATCAAGGCCCAATCAAAGTAGGGCATGACCCTTAGAATAGGATGGTGGCGCGTGACCACTAGAACTTTGGAAAACTGAGAATACCAAGGCCAAATTAGGACCTTGGGACACCCATAGGCATAGGGATGGACCCCTAATGCCTAAGTAATGAGACCCAACTGCTCTAAACCCATCAAAGATAGGTTAAACTAACCTTGAGTCCCCAAACCATGTTCAGGAGCGTACGAGGACAAGAGGATTAACGCGACCTAGTCAGGTAGGTGCTCTATCACTATTAGATTCTTTTAAAAGAACTATTGTTATTTGAGAACATATGTTTTGGATATATGACTTGATTTGCATGTGATTTGTATGAATAAATTCAGCATGCATGTTAAATGCTTTGTAAATAGCCATGTTTTGGAATGACTGCATATACATTATGCACATACATGTGTTGCAAACGAGTGCATGCATTGCATGATTTACGTACTGCAAAGATTGCATGTCCTTGAGGGTTTCCAAAAGACGCTGGAGTGCCGAGGGCCAGGCAGTTGTGAGGGACCCAAAAGAGGACAAGTTTTAACAGGTTTTGACTTATCTTATGTGATTTGGGCAAGTAAGCCCATGGGTGCTATGCCGAGGGGTCTGGGTTGGCCACCCGGCCTCTACCACTAATAGGTGGATGGGTACCACGCCCAAAAAGAGGCAAGTCCCTACGTCGACTGCATGTGGCTATCACTGGTGTCACGGCACTGGGTCGGCGTGTCATAGGCCCCGTGGAGGCTATGACCAAGTGTCCTCAGGTACCCGGGGACCACACGGCGAGGAGGCCGTGGGCATAGTGGACCCTATGGTTTGATGTGCATTTCATATAGCATGATATGAGGTTGGTCGACCATACCATATTAGAGGTCCATGAGTTGGACTCCATGAGGCATATATTGCATATCATGATGTCATCATATATATGATACTTTCACTTTTGGATTATGTGATCTTTTAAGTTATAAGAATTTCAGTTGATTTTGGATTCTTATACTGATGTTGAACTCGAGTATTCAAACATACGCATATTTTGAATTTCAGTTGATTATGGATTCTTATACTGATATTGAACTCGAGTATTCAAACATACGCATGTTTTGAATGAGCATATGATTTTGAAACATCTCATGCATTTATAAAACTAGTAGTGATAGGCCCTACTGAGTATATTATATACTCACCCAATCCTCAACATTTTTCAGATATCAGTAAGCACTCAAGGACAGGATACGTTCGTATATATATCATGGTTCAGGACAACTCCACTCCCAAAGAAGACATCTATGTTAGTGCTATGAGCAAGTGAATCCAAAAGGAAACAAATATACATGTAAGTAAACTCTCAACCCTTTGGACATGTGTTTGTACTTAGTTACAGTTGGGCGGTGCGTTGTGACTGGAAAGACCTGGGGAAAAACATTTATGATTTTTGAAGTTTTTCAAAAACTACCTTAGTTGTTGTGAAAGCAAATGACACTCGGGGTTTTCAAAAATGAGTTTAAAACTAAAGGATTTCCGCTGCATTGCATGGTTTTTATAAAATAGTTTTCAAAGAGGGATGCATCCCGCCTTAGGAAATTTGACACTGCATTTAAAAATGCATGAGAAAACCCGGGTCGTCACAGAGAATCACTGGCACTGACAAGGGGAAAACCCTATTTCCCTCTTAGATCCCACTTTTCGGCGATGAAAAGAAACCTAGATCAGATTTTTCACCGACAAGCAAAACCACCTCCCCTTTTTTTGGCATCAACAGAGATCGAGATCAGATTTCCCTTTAGGTAGCTGTCAGGAAACCCCCTAGTTGGATCGGGACCAGCCACCTGGATCTCCCCCATCCTCTTCCCTTTTTCTAGTGTTAATAGAAACCCAAATAGGGTTTTCTTATGGCGTCTCACAAAGCTCAAGCCAACAACACACGGTTTGGCCATGCATGAATTTTTCCTCATTGTTTCCATTTTTTAGTCAAATTGTTAATTGTTTAACCGCAAGTACGGGTCGATCCTACGAGGACTTGATTTAAAATGATGGAGTTTCAATAAAATCTAATTATTTAAAAATAAAAATAAATCACTCAAAATTACTGGAATTATTAAAATGAGAATCAATGTTCAGATTTAATAAACTTCTCAAAAATACAGAATTTTCAGTTCTGAAATAAAACAAATAAAATCAAATAATGAGAAAAAACTACTTCCCTAGATCAATCTTTATCAAAATCTTCACTTCTGGTATTCTACAATCTAATCCTCCTTTACAAATATCTTCAACATGTTCTTGATTAGTGATTCACCACTCGGATTTGACAGATTCTTTAAAATGGTCAAGATCTGGGCTAAATTGTGCTTTCAAGATTTGGACGGTTCAGATTGATTTTTGGATTTCAGATAGAAGATCAGATGCATTGGTTATGTCTAGGGATGTCCTAAGAATGAACCTATAAAATTAATTTGAAATCGGATGAGAAAAGAAGGAGAAATTGAAGATTTGGTTTTGATTAAGGCTAACCCGTTGATTGGGTTAAGCCTTAATTGAGCTGATTTAGATTGGACAGTTCCTGGATAAGAAAAAGATGGATAAAACAGAACCGAGATAAATTGGGACACAGATGGAATTAAAAGAAAAGGACATAATTGTAATTGATTTAAAGGAAAAGGGGACAAAACAGGAATTAAATGGGAAATTTGGATTTTAAGAAAAACCAGACGAAAAACCCTGCGAAGAAGAAGACCGTAGGAGGGAGAAGAGGAAGAGGGAAGAGGGAAGAGAGGAGGAAGGAGGAGAGGGGAATGGAAAAGGATTGGAAACCCGATCTGGGTTTCCTTCCTTAGAACATTCGGCTACCAAAAAACGCCGGAGGAGGAGAAGATGGAACCGGAGGAGGAGGGGGTAATACGGGTTTGAGACTGGGGTCGTGCGATTCGAAGAGGAAGTCTTGGACTGGTGAGGATGACGCCTAGTAGCAAGGGAGATGCCGCACGCTGCTGCTGGAAACTCTGGTTAGAAGTAAACGACACCAGGATGAGACCGGTGATGGTCGGGGAAACAGAGGTACGGGAAACGGGCTAACTTGATGGAGGCGGGGGCCAGTGCTAGGCGTGATGTCTGAGCTTCTGGCCATTGAAGACAATGGCGTGGGCAGAGGAGGAAGTGAAGAAAAGAACAAAGGAGCAGGGGATGCCGGTGACTATGAAGGGGAGAGGCCCGGGGAAGTGAAACTGCTAGGTTAGCCATGAAGGCAGTGAAGAAAGGGACGGTCTGGAACGGTGAAAAACGATGCCTTTTGGGTGTCGTCTGGATCTTTTGGAGCAGAGGAAGAGATGATAGTTGCAATATGGGCTTGTGTGGTAGAGAAGAGAGAACAAGGGAGAATGGAGAATGGAGAAGGAGAAGTAGAAGTAGAAGAGAGAGAGAGAGAGAGAGAGAGAGAGAGAGAGAGAGAGAGAGAGAGAGAGAGAGAGAGAGAGAGAGAGAGAGAGAGAGAGAGAGAGAGAGAGAGAGAGAGAGAGAGAGAGAGAGAGCTTGGGATGAGAAGAGAGAAAGAGGAGGAGGGAGAAGTGGGAGAATGGGGGGTGCGGTTGAGAAAGAGTGAGGAGAAGAAAAGTGAGAGGAGAGAAAGAGAGGAGAGAAAAGAAGTATGTTGAGAAGGGAGAGGGAGTAGAAGGAGGGGAAGTACGTAGGAGAGAATGAGAGAAAATATGGTAAGTGGGTACGTGAGAGTGAGGAAGGGAAAAGGAAAGAAGGAAAAAGAAAGAAAAGAGAAAAGGAAGGAAAGAAGGAAAGAAGGAAAAGGAGAAAAAAGGAAAGAAAGGAAAGAATGAAAAAAGAAAAAGAAAGAAAAAGGAAAGGAAAGAAAGAAGTGGGGGAAAGGGTTGCCTTTTTCTCCATAATTCCAAATTTAACTCCTTTGTCTTCTAGGAAACTATCACATCCATCTTTATGGGTGATCTGGTCCATCCAATCCTCTTTAAGATGATCTGCACCGTTAACTTTTGATCTTAGTCATCCGTGCATCCTTTGGTTGATCTGCAAAAGAAAAGACTAAAGTAGAATCATCTAAACCGTACATTAGTCATCTAATGAACTCTAATGATCATCTAACCGTTGATTTTGACAAATTAAGGTTTCGATGGTCAATTGGATTTAAATTCAAAATCAAGCTAAGTTTTGCAAAATTGAACGGTTAGATGATCTAATTGAATGCTAAATTAGGGGTATTTTGACCAAAATTGAACACTTAACACACCCCCCAACTAGCATTTTGCTAGTCCCGAGCAAAACATGTGAAAAACCAAATTTCAAGATTTCAAATTTTATTTTTAAGTCAACTCCTCTTTTTCCTCAGAGGATTATCTTCAATAAATCATATCAACTTTAACATACTAATAAAAATGACTGAAGAATTCAAAACCCTACCCATATGCCAAAGTAATTCCAATTAAGCTCAAATCTCAGAGTGATTGTGTGCATGTACAGTTTACATATAGAATCATCTTGATCTCTAAATAAACTTCTAACTTTTGAACTCCATCTGAAATATGTTTTGACCTCAATCCTCACTAATAACATACACTCAGAAGCAAAATCTCTCAGATAGAGGGGTCAAATCATATCTCTCTTTTAATTATGTGAGAAGAGTCAATAAAAGCAAAATTTTCTCACATATACTCATGAAAAATGGGAATTACTAAGGAATTTTATTGTTTTGATCCCTTGGGAATGGATGTCATTACCTTTGAATATTTAGAAATACCACTCTTTTATATCCTGTCCATTCATTTCTTAATCAAGACTATACTCATCCTAGAATCAATAGGTCTTTAACTGGGACGAAACGTAGGCTTAAGACAAGGTACCAAAGAAAGGGTATGAGAGTATTCAAAGTTTCTTCAAAAAATAAGTAGAGGTCTTCTACTAAAGTTGACAATTCTTCTTTCTTTTCTGAAGTGAATATTTCTTTTTTGCACTTTTCTTTGTATTCTTCAAACTTCTCCTTTTTTTTCTTTTTTCTTCTTTTTTTTTTACTTTTGAATCACTTTGAAGAATATTTCTTTTATTGATATCCACTTTTCTACTTTTATTGCAACTAAAAGGTATTTCTTCATTCTTCTCTAACTTATTTTTCAAAGAAAATGGGTAATGGATAATTTATATTGGGTTAATATGGGTAAAGGGTAATTTGGGTGGCAAAAGAAAAGGCTTTATATAAGAGGCTTAAGTTGGCTAACTAGCAGTAAAAATATTTCTGGGTAGGCTTTATGTCTCTAGGTTAAAACAAAGATGGCCTAAATCATTTTCTAGGTTTCCTATAATCTATCAAATTCAATGAACTTCCAGAATTTTAAAGGTAGTATTCTAATTATTTAGGTAATTAGCCAAATTAAGAGTTTGGGATCAATTTTCTTTAAGCACGCTGAAGAAAATTAGGAATATTTATAACCTCTCAAAAGGATGAATGGTTCTAAAACTCACTTAGGTTATAGATCTCTACTGAATTTCTTCAGAATCTCTAAGTTATAGCCACTTATCAATCTAGACTATCTATTTGCAACTGCGTGTACAAATGTGATCTGAGACTTTGCTTTCATAGAATACTTTAGAAAATGAGTAAGATGATGAATTAATCATATTCAATTCCATTAATAAGCTAAAGTTATCTAGATTATACTTCAGAAAATCCAATTCTCATCATTATAGGAAATGACCTAAATTTTTTCAATTTTTTTGTTTTTATTTTTAAAAAAACCAAGGAAATCACCTAAAAACTAAAAGAAAACTAGAATTTGCAAGAATTCTACATCCCCCAACCTGACAAAAACATTGTCCTCAATGTTTAAAAAGTATGATGATGATAATGCATTGAGAAACGCAAAAAAATTGAGAGATATAGAAAAAAATCTAAAAAAGAAAAATAAGAAAGTAAAAACTACGCTACATACTTTATTTTCAAATGAAAATTTTCAGAGGAAAAACATTACTGAGTTCGAAACTTCCCTCGGTCCCATACAAAATAAGCTGAACGGGCCTCTAAAAAGGAATGATGAATAAATTTATCTTGCAATTTAAAAATTTTCATTTTATCACAAGGCAAGATAAATTTATTTTCGGGCTGCTTCTCAGAATTAGAGACAATTGTGGGAGTTTGATGCAGCCTTTTTGGACATGGAGCAAGGATGTCATATTGCTCAGTGGGTGTGACATTTTCCTGATCAATAAATTCATCTCTTTTTCTGACCAGTTTAGATACTATTTCAGCCTTTTTAGGTCCAGATTGCTCAATTATGTTACCATTATAAATAATGGTAGCTTCCTTTGTTTGTTCCATGTCTGTAAATGAAGAATTAATCTCATCTCCTACATCCATATCATCAAGATATCCATTTGGTGGAATAGGACATTCCTCTTTATCAATGGTCTGTAGCATTTAAGACATCATGTCCTTCAAGTCAGTCATGGAATTTGTGCTCTCTTTTAATTGGGCTTTAATTTGAGCAATTTTCTTCTCCTAGTATTGCATGACTTGATGGAAATTATCCTCCACTTTCCTCTTATGTGGAGGAAGGTAAGGTCCAGGAACAAGTGGTCCTTGTTTTTGGTAATAAGGTTGGTGTTGGGCCTTCTGTGAAGCACTGTATTCATTAGTGACAGTAGAATGATTACTCCAGTTGGAACTATATGTCTCGAAAGGGGAAAAATGTTGCTCATAAGAATATGTCAATTCATCATCAATGGGGCATTCCTGAGTGAGGTGTGTATTACTTTCACAAATATCACACACCTGTTCAACTTTCTTAGACAGACATTTTTCCATTTCCATGGCCTCAACTGTTCTATCTAGGGATGCTATATCATCTTTTTCAATCATAGCATATATTTCTCCCCTAGAGGATGTGGTGGTGGTCTTAGGCTCGCTTGAAAAACCTACTTTTTCTAAATCAGCCCAAGTTTGTGCACTCTTTGCCAACCATTCCAAATACTCTCATGCTTCTTCAGGTTGTTTATTTAAGAAATTACCATTGCACATCATTTCAACAAATTGACGCATATTTGATTGAAGTCCTTCATAAAAGAAGTTAATTATATGCCAAAGTTCATATCCATGATATGGACAAGTTAACAATAATTCCTTAAATCTTTCCCAGCATTGATAGAAAGTTTCATTATTCATCTAGGTAAAATTCATTATATTTTGATGGAGAGCATTTGTCTTATGTCTAGGAAAGAACTTATTCAAGAACTTCCTAGTCATTTCTTCCCATGATTGTATGGAACCTGATGGCAGTGAATGAAACCACATCTTAGCTTTTTCTTTTAAGGAAAAAGAAAATAGTTTGAGTCTTACCATATCTAATTCAATGTTTTGTGTATGTTGAGTCGTGCACACTTCATCGAATTCTTTTAATGCATGTAAGGAATCTCACTATCCAACCCATAGAATTTGGGAAGTAAATGAATTACACCCACCTTTAATTCAATCATACCAGCATTTGGAGGTAAAAGTATACATGAAAGTGTGCTGGTATAATTAGGCTGCAAATAATCTCTTAGGGTCTTCCCACAAGAATTTTGGTTATTCTCATGTGTTTTATGTTGGTCCTTTCTCCTATTTCCATGTGGTTGAGAATGATTCCTCCATTGCAATATATCATCATTAAATAGAGGTGGAGGATCATCAGCATTAAAGAGAGGATTGCTCGTCCATGAGGAAACATCATAATTATCAAAGATGAAAGGTGATTCATCATCATTAAAGAGTGGATTGTTTCTCCATGGGGAAATATCTTCTTTATTAATGCTAGGGTGTAAATTACCCTTTTGATCTGTGTTTAAATTATTCATTAGGTGCAACTGATCATGTCTTCTCTTTTTTCTTTTTTTTTGTGTTTGTTTCTCTTCTCTTTTTTTTTTTTTGAAAAACTAACCTAAATGATGCAACCTAACTTCTAGAATGATGCACAAACAAAAGGGCACACTCAAATAATTCTAAAGCTAATAAGCAGCAATATATTTGACTCTCTTGGATTTGTGTGGGGATGACATTTTTTATTAGCCTAGAGTAGCGCTCCTCCTCTCTTTAGGAGTTGATTACTGCTTGCCAATTAGGTTCTAACCAAAGTGGTTAATACAACCCTCGTGTAAGGAGGCATTTAAACCTCAACAAACGTCAATAGGAGGTGGGGGAAGAGCCAGGCTCTATTAGACAACCCCCAATAACCACAGTGATCAAAAGCTACTGGACTAACAATAAATCGCGTCCTATTAAGAGGGTCCTACGAGCATGTGATGGCCCTATAGGTCTCTTCTGATTGATTTTAAATTAATGTGAAAGGAAGGTTTGCCGCTTGAGGTGATTATCCTAAGTGAGCTAAGCGATGGTGATGAAATCCACCCTTGATCTTATGGGGGTAGGGTGCCCTTACTAATTAATTTCACACACCATGGCAATTTGATCAGCATATAAATCACCTTAAAACATTAAACATGCCCTAAAAATGCAATTAAAAGCAGTAAACTAATGCAAAATCCTAAAATGCAACAATTATAAAAGATGCTTCTATATGAGTTACACTACCAAACAATGCAAATTATTCTAAATGCAAACCTTAATCTAGGAAATAAATGAGTGAGGAAACTCACAGTGGGGTTTCTGATAAAGATCAAGTGTGGGCCACCTTATCCCACACTTGCCCTGTATTATACAACCCTTTAAAATTTAAAATGGAAATTGCAATTTACAAGGATCCTCACTACAAGATTCACTCAAAAGAAAAAAGAAAGTCATATTCTAGGAAAGCAGGGAAGTTTCCATTGTGGTGAAGATCCACTTGCCCAATTCCTCCACTTTCCAATTTCCTGAAAAATCAAATTAGAAATTAGTACCAAATTCAGGAAACAAGGTGATTATGCCCTAAAAAAATTTGAAAAATGCACCTAAAATTTCCTAAAATGCTAAAAATTGCAATTCCTACCTTTTTTATTTTTCTGGATTTTTTTATTTTATTTTTTATTAAATTTTATGAAAACTCCTTTCCAAGTCCTCGGCAACGACACCAAAAACTTGTTGATTGTTTAACTGCAAGTGCACGGGCTATTGTAGTGTAGCTTATGCAAGTACAGGTCGATCCCACGAGGACTTAATTTAAAATGATGGAGTTTCAATAAAATCTAATTATTTAAAATTAAAAATAAATCACTCAAAATTACTGGAATCATTAAAATGAGAATCAATGTTCAGATCTAATAAACTTCTCAAAAATACAGAATTTTCAGTTCTGAAATAAAACAAATAAAATCAAATAATGAGAAAAAACTACTTCCCTAGATCAATCTTTATCAAAATCTTCACTTCTGGTATTCTAAAATCTAATCCTCCTTTACAAATATCTTCAACACATTCTTGATTAGTGATCCACTAGTCAGATTTGACAAATTCTTCAAAATGGTCAAGATCTGGGCTAAATTGTGTTTCAAGATTTGGACGGTTCAGATTGATTTTTGAATTTTAGCTAGAAGATCAGATGCGTTGGTTATGTCTAGGGATGTCCTAAGAATGAACCTGTAAAATTAATTTGAAATCGGATGAGAAAAGAAGGAGAAATTGAAGATTTGGTTTTGATTAAGGCTAACCCGTTGATTGGGTTAAGCCTTAATTGAGCTGATTCAGATTGGACAGTTCCTGGATAAGAAAAAGATGGATAAAACAGAACCGGGATAAACTAGGACACAGATGGAATTAAAAAGGGGACACAAATGGAATTAAAAGAAAAGAACATAATTGTAATTGATTTAAAGGAGAAGGGGGCAAAAAGGGAATTAAATGGGAAATCTGGTTTTTAAGAAAAACCAAACGAAAAACCCTGCGAAGAAGAAGACCGGAGGAGGGAGAAGAGGAAGAGGGAAGAGAGGAGGAAGGAGGAGAGGGGAATGGAAAAGGATTGGAAACCCGATCCGGGTTTCCTTCCTTAGAACGTCCGGCTACCAAAAAACGCTGGAGGAGGAGAAGATGGAACCGGAGGAGGAGGGGGTAACACGGGTTTGAGACTGGTGTCGTGCAGTTTGAAGAGGAAGTCTTGGGCCAGTGAGGATGATGCCTAGTAGCAAGGGAGATGCCGCACACCGCTGCTGGAAACTCTGGTTAGAAGTAAACGACGCCAAGATGAGACCGGTGATGGTCGGGGAAACAGAGGTATGGGAAACGAGCTGACTTGATGGAGGCGGGGGCAAGTGCTCGGCGTGATGTCTTAGCTTCTGGGCAGTGAAGACAATGGCGTGGGTAGAGGAGGAAGTGAAGAAAAGAACAAAGGAGCAGGGGATGCCAGTGACTATGAAGGGGAGAGGCCGGGGGAAGTGAAACTGTTGGGTCAGCCGTGAAGGCAGTGAAGAAAGGGACAGTCTGGAACGGTGAAAAACGACGCCTTTTGGGTGTCGTCTGGATCGTTTGGAGCAGAGGAAGAGATGATAGTTGCAATATGGGCTTGTGCGATAGAGAAGAGAGAACAAGGGAGAATGGAGAAAAGGAGAAGGAGAAGAGAGAGAGAGAGAGAGAGAGAGAGAGAGAGAGAGAGAGAGAGAGAGAGAGAGAGAGAGAGAGAGAGAGAGCTTGGGATGAGAAGAGAGAAAGAGGAGGAGGAGGGAGAAGTGGGAGAATGGGTGGTGCGGTTGAGAATGAGAGAGGAGAAGAAAAGTGAGAGGAGAGAAAGAGAGAAGAAAAACGAAGTACGTTGAGAAGGGAGAGGCAGAAGGAGGGGAAGTACGTAGGAGAGAATGAGAGAAAAATATGGTAAGTGGGTACATGAGAGTGAGGAAGGGAAAAGGAAAAGGAAAGAAGGAAAGAGAAAGAAAAGAGAAAAGGAAGGAAAGAAGGAAAAGCAGGAAAAAGGAAAGAAAGAAAAAAAAAAGAAAAGGAAAGAAAGAAGTGGGGTAAAGGGTTGCCTTTTTCTCCATGATTCCAAATTTAGCTCATTTGTCTTCTAAGAAACTATCACATGCATCTTTATGGGTGATCTGGTCCATCCAATTCTCTTTAAGATGATCTGCACCGTTAACTTTTGATCTTAGTCATCCATGCATCCTTTGGTTGATCTGCAAAAGAAAAGACTAAATTAGAATCATCTGAACCGTACATTAGTCATCTAATGAACTCTAATGATCATCTGACCTTTGATTTTGACAAATTAGGGTTTCGATGGTCAATTGGATTTAAATTCAAAATCAAGCTAAGTTTTGCAAAATTGAACGGTTAGATGATCTAATTGAATGCTGAATTAGGGGTATTTTGACCAAAATTGAACACTTAACACAAATCCCCCATCTCCCTCCCCTCTTTTCCCTTTCCGGTTGGGTTCCAACTAATGCAGCCAACCCAGCGTGCACACGAACCAGCCGCACAGGCTAACCCCTTTCCTTCCTTAGCTCGTCTACCCCTTCCATGGCGCGACCAGGCTTTTAGGAGGGTCGACGTGCTTGAGAGCGATGCTCACTACCTCTATCTCTCTCTCTCTCTCTCTCTCCCTTGTGTCTCATGGTTTAGACAGGTTGGAGATGAGTTGACCTGCTAAGTCAACTTACCCAACTCGTTTGGGAGACGCTGAGTTGAACTAGTGACCCCTTTCATTTTACCCTTTAACTTTGAACCGTGATTCTAAACAATCTAAGAAGAATCTCAGAGATCTGAGAGTACCCTCACAATCCTAGCAATGCGAGGAACAATATCCATCTTCTCATTTATCAATCAAGGAAGATATAACCATTGATTTGACTAGACACTTAATCAGACTTTAGATCATCTGATCTGAGACAATCTAACGTTATCTTCTGTTTTGAATGGTACATTGTGATCCTCACAAAGTATAAATCAAGATCCATGAAAGATATTTCCGATATGAAGCATTGTTAGAGATTATTTAGTCGATCGTGATCAACAGCTGAGATCAACTGAAGATCTAAGTATGAAATTGGATCCAATTGGATGATCCAAACTATCTAAAATTCTTAATTGGATTAATTGATTAGAATTACTTAGTCATTATGTGATCTCAGGTGATCAGGTGAGGATCTTTGATGAGATCAGCATGGATGTCTGATAATCAAGCACAATTGCAGTGATCGGTGGACGATCCGACCAAACAAACAACTGGAGATTATTCAAATTGACTTGTTTAAGGTAAGATTACTATCTTAATCACTTATGGATTGGTTTGACTATGATTAGATATGCTTGAGCATGAAATTCATATAATAATGTTGATTAATTGATTTAAATGATAAATTACCTAAAACTGATATGATCTGAGCCTAATAGCTCTAAATATGCATTTAGGTATTTAAGAAGAAGAACTAAATGACTATGAGTGGGACCAATTGTATCATTTGAATTATTAGCTAATTAGGGCAAGCCTTGCCTTGAGATTCCATGGCTGGGAATCATTGGACTGTCTTGAACGTGATGTAATGAATATGAAAGCATAATGTTGTATAATTGACAATCCAATTTAGCTAAATTGGATTCTAAGTATGACTATATGTGAAATGTATCCAGGTGAATGGAATCCTTGTGGGCCACACTAGAGATGGGTCCGACTGAACTGGGAGGTACAGGTGAGTAGTATGTCATCTAAGGTAAGTGATTACATTTAGGATTGTTTTATGATTTCAATAATCATGACCTGTTATCTAAAGTTCTTGAGGCATGTATTTTACACCCTATCATGTTTATATAAATGTGTTTACTATTTCATGTTTGATAGCATGACATTTGATTTTACAATTATCCACGTTTTACATGTGATAAACTATACTTTATCATAGGTTTTGATCAAGCCTATTGAAGTTTATTTCACATGAGACTTTTTCATGATTTATAGCATGGTTGTTGATTTATAATGGGTGCTTCAGCCTGGTGGGTACTATGCTAAGAGGGTAGTCAGGTTGGCCACCCGCCCTCTGACTTTGTGATAATGATGATGATTAGACACCCATCCCTAAGAGGGTCAGGTACGTAGGTGGTGGTATCATGGGTAGTCCCCCCTATGGATATGTTCCCCCCATGCGGAATGGAGGAAGTCTCCTGTTATGGTGTCAACGGGGAGCGGCAGTGGTTGAGATCCTAGTGTGGTTGTCACTACAACAAAGTAGCTCATACTCTTATTCTGTATGCTCATATGACATGGATACATAGGGTGAAGCGGGGTAAGTCGGGCCTAAGGGCTGAAGCAGGCTACACGTGAGGGACCCAAGGTTGGAATGAGTACTCATTACCATTGCCGTGATTGTAGTTGAGACACTCATAGTGTAACACCCCTACTTTTTTTTTGTAATAAAATATAATAGTGAAATTGAAGATTTCAAGGAAAAATCAGGCTGGAATATTAGGGTTAGCAAAAACATACTTCTTACAGAAGTACAAATAAGGCATAAAAACATGCATAACTTAAAATATATCCCACAAACCCTTCAAAATGACTGTAAGCACGATGCATTCTGAATTCGGAGTGAAAAACCTTTATTTTCTCCATTTTAAGAACAAAAGGGTAAAATGGTAATTTTACCCTGGCCAACGTCTAAGACATCAAATTTGGAATGTACTCAAAAATATGAGTCCAACATCACTAAGTACAACTCAGATGTTACTTCTGAGCCGATGGATGGATTCCTAGGCCCCAAAAACCCTAGGATGTGAAATCTGGGCACTTGGTTTTACTGGATGGAGGAGATCCAGCCATAGGCGATCCGACGGTCCAGATCAGACTGCCTCGCCTGTAGCCGATTACCGCTTCCCAGCCACCCACAATAGACGGTAACAGGCGCAGGATGCGGGTTGTCCCGTACTTGTAACCTAGATTTGATCTGGGCCATCTATTCTGTTAACTGAAAATCATAATTCTTCAATTTAAAGCTTGATATAGCTCTAATTTTAGATCTGAAAAAGGCTACGGACTCCTTGTAGTGTTTACCATGTACTGAACTTATTAGATCCATGTTTTAATTTGTATTTACATAAGTTATTTATTAAAATCAGTACCCATGATCTTAGATCATGGACCAGATGACTGTATCAAACTAATCTGAACCTATGGATGTCTTTAGAGGCCCCCTAGAACTCTAGGATCATGTTCATAGTCAGATTTTTATGCATAGATATGAAGGAATTGATTAAAAACAATAAAGAAGAAATTCAGCCCTTAAAACGGGCTAAAATATTAATAACTTAATTCTAATTTTAATAGATCCCAAAATTTAGATCAGAAACCTTTTTGGAATTCATACTTATATTATTAAACCATATTACATGTTAGATCTTATTTTTAATTAATATTTACATAATCTATTAAGTACCATCCGTGCCATTGATCTTGGATCATGGCCAAGATGATCTCAAACTTGAAATATGAACCGATAGATATGTTCATAATTCCCCAAAACCTTAAGAAACTAGTTCATAGTAAAAATTATATGTCTCTAGATCAGTACAATTGATTCCAACCAGCAGGGTGAAATTCAGCCCTTAAAACGGGCTGAAATTTTAAAATCACAATTTTGATCTCAATTGAGATCCAAATTGAGATCTGAAAGTTGTGATGGATTCCTTGTTATAATTATAAGGGACTGAACTGATCAAATTTTAATTTTAATTAATTTAATTTTATATAATTAAGTGGATAAATAACTAACATCCTTGATCTACAAGATCTAGGTGATCAGACCATTAATACCTTGTTGGATGATGATTTTATAATGTAATAAATAAAATCAGTGGCTTAAATTGAATTAATTGGGCATATCTTAAGAGATCTAGCCTTAAGAGTTACTAAAATCCCTAAAAATGAATAGTATCTCCTAGATCAAGATGATCCAAAATGATTGGATAATATGGATGTATTTTGATGAAAATCTTAAGACAAGATCATAGGGATTTAATGAATGGATGATGAGAATTTGGGCTAGATCAAGATCTATGCCCTTAAAGGTTATAAAGTAACTTAAGATCTCCTTGATCGGGTAGATCAAGGAAGATCAAATCAATGGATAAGATAAATCAATGATTTAATAGTTAAATTACATCAATATAAAATGTTGGATCTAAAATAAAATGAAGGATCAAGATCTAAACCCTAAAGAAATGAAAAATGAACATGGATCAATTAAGACCCTTGGATCATGATAGCATTGCTATTTGAATTATTGAACATTATTGTCTTTCATTTCTTAGTTGAGCTACTTATAGAATTGATTATTTAATTGTTTGGTTAATTATTTATTTATTCTTTAAATTTATGCTTTAATGCTTAAGTAATGAAAATTTCATTGAAATTGTAATTAAATAAAATTAGAAGGAAAAGACATTCACATGAAATGCATGACATGGACTTTATGATAATAAGGACCATAATTAGTAGGATAATATAAGGAATATAAATTCCTTGATCCAACTTAGGAGAATAATAAATCTCCATGAATGACATTTTAATTTATGGATTTAATTAAAATCAATTAGAAAGAATACTTAGGGTTAAATGCTCATAGGAACCTTATGAAAGGTTGAGTTAGGGTTAAGCTAGTGAATGATGGACATAATGGTTAAGGGGGTTATCTAATAGAGCCACGCTCTCCCCCCACCTTCCGTTGATGTTTGTGAGGTCTAAATGCCTCCTTACATGAGGATTGAAGTAACCATTTTGTATTCAACCATTCAACTAGTAAGCCTTAGCCAATTTGACATAAGAGGAGCAATATAGACTTAAAATGAAATAAACTACCCTCAACCATTAAAACATTAAATGGTTGAGTAATAATAATAAAGAGCATAAAAGGTTAGTAAATCATGTAACCCTAATAAAAATGATAATCAAGATAAGGATGATCAAACAAGATCCACAGGATCTTGAATGATCAAGAACAATAAGAGTACTAATGAAGTCTTATATTGTGTATATATAGTGTGTGTGTGTGTGTGTATAAGAACATAGATAGAGAACCCAAACCCTTGATCAAACTTGATTCAAGGAAAATTAGGGTATCACTTATAGGGATATATACAAGTATGGATAAATAACTTGAGATGTATGGTGTGACAGATGTATGAATACAGACTAGAATGAGCATTGTGGAGGAATACCACTTGAGGATATGCGAATCAAGACCTGATACTACTTTGAGGTAGGTGGACCTTCATTGTATGAGTATGTTTTGTACCTTAGCATAGTCATGATCCAAATAAGTGATCCAAGACACATGATCCAAATAAGAAATTTCTATGATCCAACTAAATGACTATGTTAAGTGGTTTAAAATATATATATATATATATATAATCCAACTAAAGGATGAAATTAGAGGATTTGCTAAATTATATAACCTCAGAATCTAAGTTATTTGATCACATATGATGATCAAACTTAATGAGGTGATAAGAATGAGATATGAAAACTAAGGATACCCTAAGGATAGGGTGCAGAAAATATTCCAACCTTAGTTAAACAGACACATCATCTGATATGTACAAAGTATTTTCCATACAAGTATGGAGACTTGTGAATTTTGATTTACACAGAGATAGAGACTGGGGATGCTATGCTAGGGAAGTTATGAAGGTTTGGCCACCCACTTCCTGAAATTTATATGATGATACCATGCCCAAAAAGAGGCTAAATGTTGGGTGGGGCAATAATGGGAAGGCCCCACTATAACAGCCATGGTTCACCCCATGAGGACATGGATTGATTATTCCACAGTTGGTATCATTGGAAGATTATACAGTTATCCGGGCGCGCTGTACGGATTGAGATTGTGAGCATAGTAGTCCTAATGTATTTTGCATTATGATGCACAGATTATAAGCATAGTATGATGTCATGGCACAGTGATATGCTATTATATGAGTTCCTAGAATGAAAATTCCTATATGTGAATTGGCTAGGTATTACTCTCCTAAATGGAAGTATAGCCAGGGTAAGGAACAAGCTTTGAGTAATCTTCAATATATTAACTAATTTGTCATGCACTACATAAATAATGTATATCCTCTATATATGAGTATGAGATGACTCATGAGGGCTTAATGACTGAGGTAAGTATCCTTGTATTGATGAAGTAATATATTTTTGTATCCCCTATCAAGCATAGCTTGCTGAGGTATTGTACATGTTTCCATGTTTACAATACCTCATGCTCAGAGAAGGAGGGAAAGAAGCTCAAGGCCATAAAGGACTTAAAGGATTAAAGCTTGAAGATCTAGGAGTAAGACAGTAGAAGATTTGAAGAAAATAAGAAAATCATAGTATGTATTCGAAGATATGTAATTTTTCATTATTTGAGAGTGTATTCTATTGAGTGTTTTTAATGTAAGGTGAGGTTTGAAGTTTGGATTATGTAATTTTGGACAATGGGTTGTAACCTAATACAGGGTTGTGTATGAGTGAACCACTGGATGAATCCTAGTATTCAATAAAAATTTATTTTATACAAAATGGCTATGTGTATTATGTATCTTCTAGTGAGACTTGGGTTTTGTTCAAAATTAATTTAAATGAAAAGAATTTTCGCTGCATTGTTTGCGAATTTTTTTTACACATTTAAGGGCCCTTCCTTTGAACAAATGTATTATAAAATGTGTTTTAAAAACCCGGGTCGTCACACATAGAGCTTAATTGTGCATGGTGTACTATTTATAATGACATGCGTTATATTACGATGTGGTCACAGATTTTTATTGCTTTTGATGGATGCTTGTCCATGTATTGCTCATGCCTTGTATGCCATGATGATGAGATTTGATATCGATTTGTTCAAACCTATGATTTTCATGTGTTATTCATTATGGACGTCTGATGATTTGACGTGTCTTGTACATATTTTACCTAAATATGAGATTCACCATGACATTGATATTTCGCGCCACATAATTCTATTGTATTTCTTATTAAATGTGATCACCTACACAAGCAATAGCTTGCTAAGGCGTTGCTTTGTTTACAATGCCTCAAATACAAAGAGAGTTACAACAGGTTTGACGTGTTGATAGAGCAGGAAAAAGTGATGACAGTTTTCAATGGAGTATTGAGGACATTACAGAGATGACAAGGTTTGTTCAAGACCTCACTTTGGTTATTATTTATAGACTATACATTATTATAAATTGCAATGTGACCTAGATGTGAGAATATGAATTCATGTTGGATGTGATGGCTGTATGGACAAACCCTAGGTATTTTGTCATGACTTGATTTTCTTATCCACTATTGGAGTATACATTTTTATTAAAAATCTTGCTTGATTTAGGTGGATGGGCGTGGAGACCAAGTCTCCCAATTGTCATGTCATGTATCGTGTTTATTATGTAATTTTGTATCGCACATGTGATGTGCAATGGTCCAAAATACAGAGGAGACTTTGTCAAATTTTTAGTAGAAATGGGATTTTGTTTCACCGTTAAATCTGTAGTTTAGCGATTATATGACTCCTAGGATTTTGAAATAAATTATTTTTATTTAATTTTTTGTTTTTGGTCAATCTAAAAATTAAAGTTTTAAGACAAGGATCCTGACACATTTTATAAATTTTTATTTTATTGTTGGTAATACCCAGGGTCTCATAATTTGGTATCAGAGCCCAAGTGTACTCCATCACAGCCATTCCAATAATTTCAAAGGTCTCATACAGTCCATGAAGTGAGGTGATTTCCTAATACGACTTACAAAGATAACTCATGTTAGGGATGCTTATGCTTGTGAAATAGATAATGCCATGAAAGTTAGCAAATTTTCTTAGAGAAATTGAGACTTTAAATCCTTGTACAAGTATAGGGAAGTACACTTTTATGAAAAGTGTTTGATTCTCAAGGTAAAGAATCAGAATAAAGATTTTTAAAGTAGTTTCTCTTAGTGAGAACTTTAATATGTGGATTGCTTCTGATAGTCCAAGTTCTAACTTGGATTGTATGTATAAACTTTTGGGAAAAAGCCTAAGAATTATTGTAATAACAATAGCATGATAAGAATGATGAAGAAACAGAAATGGTCACAATTATTGACAACTCAAGAAAGTTGAAAGATGTATTGTATTAATTTAAACTGGAAGCAGATTTATTTGACGAATAAATTGTAATATGGTGAAAATCATTGAAAATTTGATGAAGTAAGCTCCTAATGTTTTTATGGATGAATTACTTGAACTATGAGGTGAAAATTTATGGGTTCTCTACATATAGAAATGATTTTGTAATGAATCAACTAGGAAGAAAAACATATGAAGTGAATGAGGCAAGATGGAATTAATTATGAATGATCAACATTCATCACAGATAGAAATGATAATATGATCCTCAATGGCTAATAAAGTTATCATGAAAGAATCAATTTCATTGGAGTTTAAATTGATATAGTTGTAATTGATTTTGCTTGTTATGAGCATGAAATGAATTATTAGTTAAAGGAAATCTAAGGATAAAGATGAGTATACCTAAAATGTGATTATGAGGATTCTAATGATAGTCGTTTGAGAGGACATATTCCCCTATTTTCGAGATTTTTATCTAGAAGGCCTATAATGATCAGTATTTTGTCATATGAGCAATTAGTGATATTGCTGGAGTTGCCATTATAGAACAGAAGAATTGATAGTTTAGTGGTATTAAGCCTGTTTACACTACTAAAAATAATTGCCCTAACCCCATCATGAATAAGAGTCTATAGATAGAATTGTTGATATGTTAACACCTGAATTGTGGAGATATTTGACCTTAGCATGTTGAATATTAGGGATAAAGGCAATAGACATAGCTATTATGTTAAGGAAAATTCTCTTAGGGCCAAGGGGACAGACCACAGAGGTGCGGACATGGACAATTCAAGCCAACCCAGTAAGTGCAAGAGACTTTTATCGATATAGCTATATAGGCCATCGATCCGAATGGGCAGTGTTGGAATGTAGACATGAGGTGCACTAGTTGTATGGACAGACACCTAGACAATATTGTACTAGGCTGATAGACCACCGCAGTAGTGGCAATAACATTAGTAGCCGTCATTACAATGGCAATCTTGGAGGCACTATGATTGTGACTGTTAAGATGTTCTTTAAAGACTATTTTAGAGGACAGTGTGTTAGGCAGGCTAACATTAAAGATAAAATAGAAATGTCCCCACGTTGGTAATGATGAGTATTACCTTTACTGGAAGAAAGTACAAACCTCAACCCATGTTATAAAAGGTGCTCTTTTGATCGTTGATAGACATAATACGATCCTCCTAGATCTAAGATCCAATCATCCTTGTAGTTTGAGTGTTGGCACTCTGATGAATGTGCCTCTATATATATTTAACAATCCTTGGGTTGGAGGTTATAACATTGATTGGCAAGTTATTGAAACTTGTAAGTATTTTAAGGGAGTATTGGTGGACATGATGAGTGAGAGGATAGATACTGACCTTATCATACTTGATTTGATTGATTATGATATCATCCTTGGGATGGATTTGATTGTTAGAGGACAACCGATTTCAATGAGAAGAAAGGTACTTTTAGTATACCTGGATAGCTATTGACCTCGCTCCCGAGTAAGAAAGGGGCATCACTGAGGTTGTGTTAATTTTTCCCCAAAGGCAATACGGTACTCATCTGAGGCACCAAGTTCTCCTAGTTTTATGATTGTGGATGACATATAGCAGCCACGGATTGAGCACACATATGGTGTGCAAGGATAATCTTTCTGAGGAGATTTCAAGATTTTACACCACAAGAGGTTGAATTATTTTTTTTATCTTGATGTGGCATCAGACATAGTGGCATTTTCTAAGGTACCATACAGGATGGCCTAGCTGAGCTGGAAGGATTCCACCTATGGTAGTTATTTGACAAGAGTTTATCAGACCTGGTGGGTCTTCATTGGATGCACTAATCCTTTTTGTGAAAAGAAAGACAGATGCTTATTGTTATGCATAGATTGTTGATTTTTGATAGCTCCATAGTGGAGAATTGATATTCTCTATCGTGTATTGATGATCTATATGATCAACCTTGGATGGTACATGGTATTGGCGGATATCGATTTGAGGTCTGGTTATCACTAGTTGAGGAATTGTGACTGAAATGTCTTTAAGGCAATTTTTAGAACTTGTTATGATTGTTACAAGTTCTGGGTGATACCAACTGATGAAATTAGTACACTAATGGTATGTATGAATATGATGGACTAAATTTATAAAAGTTACTAAGATGAGTCATGATTATATAGTGAATGATGTTTTTGTTTATTCCATGACTTTGAGGAGCACAAGAAGTCCTCGTAAATTGTTCTCAGTATCTGAAAGACTCATCTTTTGTGATAAATATATGTGAGTATGGATTATGGTCAAAGAAGATGAATTTTCTTGACCTCGATATCTCTATTGATAGAGCAACTATTTATTGAAACTGTGATGAACTGGGACTAGCCAAACTAGTGATTAAGGTTTATAGCCTCCTTAGTCTGGTGAATTGTTATCACTAGATGATTGAGTTCTCCAGTATAGCAGTGACAAGGTGTAATATCCACCCACTGGCGACGAACTTCCGGCGACAAGCATTCCCAATAACTGGACGAACGTGGCGGGCCCTCACCTACCACTGCCTAGCCGGACCAAGGTAAGCTCGCCCCACTCTTTCTGTACATTTGTTTTCCAAGTTTATCATCCGGTAAAAAATTAGGCGTTACTGTTGCCCTGGGAAAAAGTCAATGTAACGGTGTCAGATGAGGATCTGGACCGTTCATCTTGAGCATGATGATGTAAGGAACGGACCCATGAAATTTCGTGGCAATCGGACAACTAGGTAAGCAAGGAAACTCAAAAAATAGTATGATGGGAGTTTTTGAAAACGAGACAAAAATCGTGAAAAAATTATAGATTGAGGTGGGATTTGTGAAAATGGAAGGTGAAAATGGAATATACGTGAAAAACTGGACACATAGGGTCAAAAATTGCAAAAACCAGAGCACCTGGGGTTGTCGGCGA
The DNA here is from genome assembly GCA_035236585.1 of Warburgia ugandensis. Classification (NCBI taxonomy): domain Eukaryota; kingdom Viridiplantae; phylum Streptophyta; class Magnoliopsida; order Canellales; family Canellaceae; genus Warburgia; species Warburgia ugandensis. Next base: position 45,299,047 of record CP141128.1, read on the forward strand.
CGACAAACCAGTCCAGTCATCATCTCCGGCAACGGTGACTGGAACGGGAGGAAATGCACGAACGAGGGAGCGCCACGTGGTGGGGCTAGAACTCCCCATGCACGCTGTTTCGGCCCCCATGCGCAGTGTGCGAGTGTGCGGGGGGGGCCATTTTCTGGATTTTGGTCTTTTTTGACCCTTTATTCCTTTAAACCTTGATTTTAGGAGCTACAGAGGTCCAAATGACGATCCAAAAGAGGTGTTGTCATCATCTCAACCAGGCGGACCTAGATTTAAGATAAAAATCTAGTTTGGAGTAACTTTTTAATAGCAAAACTACTAAATGCTATTAGATGATTCAGATCAAGCTGATCAATAGATGATCAGGCTTTAGATTTTGGTTATATGCGTTAACCATGACATGATTTATGGCATGACAGGTACATCAGGGCATACACCTTGATATTGGTTATGTTTTTGTTTGGGGATATTACGATACTGAGGTTGGTGATTTCATTCACAATTTTTTCATGATTCTCAAATGGTGATTTTGTGATTTGAGTTTTTGAGGCATGTGATTTATGCCTTACCATATGCATGAAATTGATTTCAGCATGTAGCTTCTCATGTGCGTGCTATCTTTCTAGTGGTTATTGCATGCACTATTCTCGATATCTTTCATGATATTCACTTGATTTTTGGTCTTCTTGACATGTGGGAGTCGCTCTGACTTGATATTTGAGACTATTGATCTTGTGGTAGGATGCGATTTTTCACCCCTGAGTGCCTGAGCGCCTGTGAGGGTGCAAGGGTGAAAGTGGATGGTACAAAGAGTTGACCCCACATTACCGTGAGTGTACTTGAGACACTCATAGGGCTTGACTGTGTATGATGTTTGATACTTTAGACATGCATTCACGTGTTTCTAGATTTTCTCAGATTGTGCATGTCCTGATATCATGGTTGATGATATCTTATTTATTGCAAGGACTTGGTATGTCCTTCATCGTGTGATTTAAGGCTTTATATATATATATATGTTTGATCATCTTACGATCTTTATGCCTTGCGCTATGTGATTTATTTTTATTGAGTTTACTTTGAATGTATATCACCTACACAAGCATAGCTTGCTGAGGCATTGCTTTGATTTGCCTCAGATACAGAGAGTGACAACAGGTCGACGCGCTAACAGAGCAGGTAAAAGTGATGGCAGCTTTCCAGCGAAGCACAGACGATGTTCAGAGATGACCAGGTTTGTTCAAGACCTCACTTTAGGTTTTGAATATGGACTGTACTTTAATAAAAATTGTAATATGACCTGGATGTCAGAACGTGAATGTATGTTGGATGTGATGGCTATATGGAGGGACCTTGGGTGTTTTATCGTGACTATATTTTCTTATCCATTGTTGGAGTGTATTTTATTGAAAACAACATTTGGTTGTGGATGGGTGTAGAGACTGAGTCTCCCTTATGATATGTATTATACATTGTTTATCAGGTGATTTTGTATTGCACTAGTAATGTGCAATGTTCCAAATTACAGAGGAAACTCTATCAGATTTTCGGTGGAAATAGTATTTCATTTCACTGTTAAATATGTAGTTTTGAGGGTGTATGACTCCCCGGACTTTGAAAGAAAAGCTTTTGTTTAAGTTTTCATTTTTGGTCACTTTAGAAATCAAAGTTTTCTAAAATAGGGATCCCGACTACTTTTGAAAATTATTATTCTAGTTTGTATAAAAATCCGGGGTGTCACACATGGATACTATTTATATTGCATATATGAGCCTGATTTCTCATGAAGGTGAGATGTGTGACAGTAAAGTATGTTAGAATAAAAGCATTTTCTTCTGTGTAATCTGGTTCTGAATTTTAGCATATACTTGTGAGTAGACGATGAGGGTGACCTAAGAGAGCAACCAATGAGGGCGGGTGCGAGAGGCACTGGCAAGCTTCTAAGTGGAGAACTTCTAGGTACTCATAGTATGATCATGATGTGGATTTGATTTTGTTTGGCATATGATTGCTTATTATTGAGTTGGCATGCTCAGATTTTGATTGGCATATGATTGTCTGTTATTAAGCTGGTATGCTTTGATTTTGATTGGCATATGATTTCTTGTTATTGATCTGGTATGCTCTGTTTTTTATTAGCATATGATTGCCTCCTATTGAGTTGGTATGCACAAATTTTGATTGGCTGTTGTGAAACTAGTGTGCTCTAATTCTGATTAGCATATGATTTTCTATTGTGGAGTTGGTATGCTCTGATTCTAATTGGCATATGATTGGCTGTTGTGGAGCTAGTATGCTCTGATTCTGATTGGCATATGATTACCTGTGTGGAGTTGGTATGCTCTGATTCTAATTGGCATATGATTGCCTGTTGTGGAGCCGGTATCCTCTGATTCTAATTAGCATATGTTGCCTATTGTGGAGTTGGTATGCTTTGATTCTAATTAGCATATGATTTCCTGTTATTGAACCTGTATGCTTTGATTCTAATTTGCATATGATTGCTTATTACTAAGCTGGTATGCTCTGATTTTGTTTAGGCATGGATTGCCTGTTGATGAGTAGGTATGCTCTAATTTGATTGGAATGTATTGCCTGTTCAAGAGTTGATATGATATGGTGTGATTGATATATAGTGCCTAATGATGAGGTACTATGCGCTGGAAAAGATTTGGGATAAATTGCCTATATGTTAGTTGTGGTACTTCAAATTTTGTTGATATGGTGATTCACTTGTGCCAAGTTGTAAACAAATGAGTAACTCTTGGATGAGAGTATGGTATGAAATTGTTATTGGCACTGACCTTGGAAATTTTTGGTATGATATGTAGATCTTGTGATATGAGGATGCCTTTCAATTGTTGAAGAATAACATGGAGAGAATTTCAAGGACGAAATTTCTATAAGGGGAGAAGAATGTAACAACCCTCAATTTTGGGTCATTTTCTATATATTAGACTATAATTTTAAAGGAGATGAAATTAAAAGTTAATTCCATGAAAATTGGGTTTTATGAAAATGGCCTTCTTGTTGGCTCAAAATTTGGACTTAGGATTATCAAATTTAGAACATACACATTGATACGATTTTAACAGCACTAATTTCGAGTGAAATGGAGATCGAGTGGAAAGACCGAAAAGTTTTACAAATTCAGGGGGGTCAAAATTGATAACAACACCCCCTTGTTTTGTCATTTTGGGGAATGCAGTGTAACGCTACATGTGGAATGGCCATGACATGTGGACTGCCATTAGCCATGCATCGCTTTCCTCTCCTCCCTTGCATCGGACAGCTAAAATGGGAAAGAAAGAGGGGGTTGCCAAAAAACCCAGCAACCCAAAAACCCTTCCCCCTTCCGATCTCCCCATTCCCCTCCTACTGTTGGTCCATGATCCTCCTGGCTCTAGTGTGCAGCTCGTGCCACCAGGAATCGCCGGCACCGGTGTAGGGAAAACCCTCTTTCCTGTTTCCCTCTTGGATCCCTCTTTCCCACAATGAAAAGAAACATAGATCGGGTTTCCCTTCAAGTAGCCATTAGGAAACCCCCCACCCCTGATTGGATGGAGAGCGACCACCTGGATCTCCCCATCCTCTTCCCTTTTGCCGACATTAACAAAAACCCATATAGGGTTTTCTTATGGTGTCCCACGGAGCCCAAGTCAACCACACACGGTTAGGCCATGCACGGGTTTTTCCCTGTTGTTTCCCTTTCCTAGTTGGATCCCCCATCTACCTCCCCTCTTTTCCCTCTCAGTCGAGTTCTAGCTAAGGCAGCTAGCCCAGTATGCCAGCTTGCATACGGACTAGCTGCACAGGCTAACCCCTTTCCTTCCTTTGCTTGTCTTCCCCTTCCATGGCACAACTAGGCTTTTAGGAGGACCAGCGTGCCTAAGAGCAGTGCTCACTACCTCTCTCTCTCCCCTATGTCTCACAGTTCAGACGGGTTGGAGATGAGTTGACCTGCTGAGTCAACTCACCCCAACTCGTATGGGAGATGCTGAGTTGACCCAGCGACCCTTTTTTTTACCCTTGAACTTTGAACCGTGATTCTAGACAATCCAAGAAGAATCACGAAGAACTGAGAGTACCCTCATGATCCTAGCAACACGAGGAACAATACCCATCTTCCCATTTATCGATCAGGGAAGATCTAGCTATCGATTTGACCAAACACTTGATCGGACTTCAGATCATCTAATCTAAGACAATCTGACATTATCTTCTGATCCAAATAGTACATTTTGATCCTCACGAAGTATAGATTAAGATCCATGAAAGATATTTTGGATATGAAGCATTATTGGAGATGATTTAGTTGATCATGATCAACAGTTGAGATCAACTAAAGATCTAGGTATGAAATTGAATCCAATTGGATGATCTGAACCATCTAAAATTCTTAATTGGATTAATTGATAAGAATTACTAAGTTGTTATGTGATTTGGGGCTATCAAGTGAGGATCTTTGATAAGATCAACATGGATGTTTGATAATCAGGCACAATTGAGCTGATCAGTGGAGGATCCGACCAAGTAGACAACTTGAGGTTATTCATATTGACGTATTTAAGATAAGATTGATGTCTTAATCACTTGATGGATTGGTTTGACTGTAATTAGATATTCTTGATCATGAAATTCATATAATAATCCTAATTAATTGATTTAAATGATAAATTACCCAAAATTGATATGATCTGAGCTTAATGGCTCTAAATATGCATTGAGGTAATTAAGAAGAAGAACTAAATGACTATGAGTGGGCCCGATTAAGTATGATTTGAATTATTAGCCAATTAGGGTGAACCCCACCTTAAGATTCCATAACTGGGAATCATTGGACTGTCTTGAACGCGATGCAATGAATACAAAAGTGTAATGTTGTGTAATTGAGAATCCAAGTTAGATAAATTGGATTCTAATTATGATTGGATGTGATATGTATCCAGGTGAATGGAATCGCAGTGGACTGCTCTAGAGATGGGTCTGACTGAACGGGGAGGTACAGACAAGTAGTACGTCGATTGAGGTAGGTGATTACATTCGAGATTTTTCCATGATTTCACATATCATGGCCTGTTATCTGAAGTTCTTAAGGCATGTGTTTTATGCCTTATCATGTTTATATAAATGTGTTCACTATTTCATGTTCGATAGCATGACATTTGATTTTATGATTATCCACATTTTACATGTGATAGACTATACTTTATCATGCGTTTTGATCAAGCCTATTGAGGTTTATTTCACGTGAAAGTTTTCCATGATTTATAGCATGTTTGTTGATTTATGACAGGTGCTTCAGCTCGGTGGGTACTATGCTAGGAGGATAGTCGGGTTGGCCACCCGTCCTCTGACTTTGTAATGATGATGATGATTAGACACTCGTCCCTGAGAGGGCCAAGTACGTAGGTGGTGGTATCATGGGTAGTCCCCCTATGGGTCCGTTCTCTCCCATGTGGGACGGAGGAAGTCTCCCGTTATGATGTCAACGGGGAGCGGCAGTGGTTGAGATCCTAGTGTGGTTGTCACTATAGCATAGTAGCCCATACTCTTATTCTATATGCTCATGTGACATGGATACATAAGGTGAAGCAGGACTGGGCCTAAGGGCTGAAGCGAGCTACACGTGAGGGACCCAAGGTTGGAATGAGTGCTCATTACCATTGCCGTGATTGTAATTGAGACACTCATAGGGCTTGATTGTGCACGATGTACTATTTATAATGACATGTGTTATATTACGATGTGGTCACTGATTTTTATTGCTTTTGATGGATGCTTATCCATTTTTTGCTCATGCCTTACATGCCATGATGATGAGATTTGATATTGATTTGTTCTAACTTATGACTTTCATGTGTTATTCATTATGGACATCTGATGATTTGACGTGCCTTGTACATATTTTACCTAAATATGAGATTCACCATGACATTGATATTTCATGCCACATAATTTCATTATATTTCTTATTGAATGTGATCACCTGCACAAGCAATAGCTTGCTAAGGCATTGCTTTGTTTGCAATGCCTCAGATATAGAGAGAGTTACAACAGGTTGACATGTTGATAGAGCAGGAAAAACTGATGACAGTTTCCAGTGGAGTATTGAGGACATTATAGAGATGACAAGGTTTGTTCAAGACCTCACTTTGGTTATTGTTTATGGACTGTACGTTATTATAAATTGCAATGTGACCTAGATGTGAGAATATGAATTCATGTTAGGTGTGATGGCTATATGGATAGACCCTGGGTATTTTGTCATGACTTGATTTTTTTATCCACTATTGGAGTATACATTATGTATTGTGTTTATTAGGTGATTTTGTATCGCACATGTGATGTGCAATGGTCAAAAATACAGAGGGGACTCTGTCAAATTTTTTGTAGAAATGAGATTTCATTTCACTGTTAAATCTATGGTTTAGTAATTATATGACTCCTGGAATTTTGAAATAAATGATTTTTATTGGTTTTTTTGTTTTTGGTCAATCTAAAAATTAAAATTTTAAAACACAGATCCCAACACATTTTATAAATTGTTATTTTATTATTGGTAAAACCTGGAGTCTCACAAAATCCTAGAAAAACATGATTAATCACATATGTACCTTGAACTACCCTCTGGACCTACAAAATATCAAACTTTTACTTCATTAGGTCAAAAATGCATGTGTTATGAATTTTGATCTAAAAATCCTAATTTAATGCTACAAGTTACAACACATGGGTATCTAATTGGGTAGTTTTTATGCAAAATTAAACACTTATCATAATTTTTATAGATCATTATTCGTAACCGTCTCTTAAAAGTAATTTTTAAAGACAATTATTACTAACTATTTTCTTAAACTTGAATTTTTAAAGATGGTTTTGCCAAACTGTCTTCTAAAGTTCTTCCCATGAAATATTTTAAGATAGTTCTGGGAAAAATGACTTCTTAAGTATAATTTTTAAAGATGATTTTTAATCACCATCTTTGAATATTTTTACAAAGACAGTTACTTGAAAACCATCTTAATTTTGTTTTCCTGAAAAGTACCAATTGTAGTAGTGAAGGTACAAAACTAATCTCCTTTTCCCAATAATAGCCAGCAATATTTCTTTTACAATGCTAATCCGACCACTTATCATTGACTTGCTTTTACTACATTGAATTTAACTATTTAATGTTATCAAACAAAAAGCTGGTTTCCCATCACTGGTGGTTAAAAGAATTCAAGTGTTTAAGTCTTATCTTATTGGATGTGACCACACTTATCTATCTTCTAGAACCTTATTATCTTATGTAATAATGGCTTAGAGTGTTAATAGACCTCATATAGTATGTACTTGCCTGCTATTCTAGCTATTACACTTATCGTAAATACCCATGTGATTGTGATTTTTCATTAACTAGTATCATCATCTAATAAACCATCCTTTTGTTTACATAAAATAACTTATGACTCTCCCCCAATGACTTTTCATGCCATTGTTTCCAAGTGCATATTCCAAGTTTGGAATTATTCACTAACTTTACTAAGTTCACATATTATGAAGGCAATTAATATATCAAATACATTAGCCTTCTAATCTCACCAATTAATAATTCTAGGTATTCATAACATCCCTGCTATTTCTATATATTTTGATATCTAAAAATGATATTCACCTTTTCAAACTCTTCTCTTTAGAAGATGAAGATGGTTTTGTTCCCTATACTCCATATGGGAACTCATGATTAACATACATACGTAACATAAATGAACATATTATCATAACTATTCAATATAGGCACCGTCAAAGAATTGTAATATTTTCAAATGCCAAAAAGGCTATGATCTTGCCAAACACATGCTCATGTAAATTGTTAGAGAAATTTTAGATTTTGAAGAAGCCTTTATAATCATATTTCTGATTAAATATATATGTTTCACATCCACAGATAATTTCATGTAAGATTTCAATTAAAATGTTATTTCAATAAATTTTATATAATTGCAATCAAGCAAATAACTATTAACAAGCTAATTTACAAACATAAATTCCAACTAAGATGGTGGGCGCCCACTGTCTACTTATCATGAGACGTAAAATTACCCTTCATAAGTAAATTAAATACAGTTAGAGAAATACGGATTTCACTTGGTATCAAGATGATATATGTTAAACCGTGACTTTCGGTTGATGAGGTCCCTTCAGTTTCCATCCAAAAGAACACCAAATCTATGACTCTCATGGAGGTTATTTACAACTGGAAAATGATAAATTGGGCTCCTTAAGTAGGCCTCAAAGTGAGATTCACTCTTAAACCCCACGTCTTATTTAAGTCCTCTTAACCGATAATATTAATCATTTACTTAAGTTAAATGAAACAAATGTCTTTTTAAGGCGAATGAAGGCCTGATTAAAAAGCCTCACTATATCACTTCTGTTTTACATTTAATGGGCTCCCGACCACTTAAAATCTATAGCCCTTTACCAAAATGTACGGTGGTTCCCCAGCAACCAGTCGCGTTTTTGTTCTACCCGCCAGCACGTGGAAAAGAGTACGTCCATTAAGACAGGATTGCCTATCTGCATTGATAACGGCCGGATCTCGATGCAATCCATTCCAAATCAAACTGCCCAACTCGAATGGCTACCGGCAAAACATTCATGGTAAGATAAATAAATGCCGTGCAAAACTCAATCTTAGGAGAGATTTCTCATCTTCATTCCTCTCCTTTCTCTATTTCTTTCTTTTATACAACAGGACGGGTTGTGACTTCTCATCATGGCTCTCCCAGACCAGCATCTTGCCCAGTGGATTCTCTGGCCTCTCCTTGAAAGACCCACATCTGCATGTTCTCCACATCACGCTGGAGAAGGAAAATATCGAGCCGAAGGTCTGACTTATCAAACCCCAGACATCCATTGGCATCCCGGTTAATTTTACCTGCTGATTTCTCACTCAAGACAGGCTTGAAAGTTGAAGAAAAACCAGGCACCCAAATCCTGTATCCCCTCTTCGCATTCGCACACTTCCGACCAACCTTGGATGATTGAGGGAGGCATCAGTTTCATAGATCTGAGACCTCGGTCCAACATCAAAGGTAACACTATCAGGGTTCACGGTTGGGAAGGAGGGCTACGCTCGAAAATCTTCCGCATGACCCTAAAATGATGTTTATAAAAGATCAATATCAGAAAATGGAGATACAGTGCGTTTTGTTTCTAGTGTATGATTCTCATGCAGAGAAAAACAAGATTACTTCACCCTTAGGAGAGAAGAAGTACAGGCCCCTTTTTCAAAGGTGGCGAAGCTTTTTCCTATATATCTAAGGCATCCACCATATTTGCAAAGTCTTAGATAGATCTAAGCCATCTATTTTTGTTAAATTTACAGGCTCCTTTTTGCAAAGGTGGCGAAGCGTTTTCTTATATATCTAAGCCATCCATTATATTTGCAAAGGCTTAGATAGATCTAACCCGTCTATTTTTATTAAATTTTTTTAAAACAAAATATAAGTAGTTAGATCATCCAAATGCGTTAATTATTATAGAGTTTTTTACTTTAGTAATGAGAACATAATAAACTGCTTAAATCTACAAAACGAATTCATCGAAGATGTATCAGAAAATAAAGATGCAGTGGGTTTTGTTTCTAGTGTATGATTCTCATGCAGAGAAAAACGAGATCATTTCACACTTAGAGAGAGACAAGAAGTACAGGCCCCTTTTTTCAAAGTGGCAAAGCTTTTTCCTATATATCTGAGGCATTCATCATATTTGCAAAGGCTTAGATAGATCTAAACCGTCTATTTTTATTTAAAAATTTAAAGACAAAATATAAATAGTTAGATCATCCAAATGAGTTAATTATTATTGAGTTTTTTATTTTTATTAATGAGAACATAATAAACTGCTTAAATATGCAAAACAAATTCATCATACATACATCAGAAAAAGGAGATGCAGTGGGTTTTGTTTCTAGTGTATGATTCTCATGCAGAGAAAAACGAGATTATTTCATGCTTAGAGAGAGACAAGAAGTACAGGCCCCTTTTTTCAAAGGTGGCGAAGCTTTTTCATAAGGCATTCATCATATTTACAAAGGCTTAGATAGATCTAAGTCATCTATTTTTATTAAATTTTTAAAGATAAAATATAAGTAGTTAGATCATCCAAATGAGTTAATTATTATTGAGTTTTTTATTTCTAGTAATAAGAACATAATAAACTGCTTAAATCTACAAAACGAATTCATCGTACATGTGCTTCTCTCTCTGGGCATGTACACTTACCGGGACTCTCAATTGGAAATCATGAATATTACAAAAAATAGAAGATTTTATGTGCAGTTATTTTGTTCCTCTTCACTTTTATAACTCTAAGTGAATTGCAACTATAGCTATCATGATTTATTTTGTTCTTCCCACGGTCAAACATCACTACGTAGCTCTATTCAAACTATCACCTAAAACAGGGCCGAGTCCTGCTCTTTGGGAAGATCAAACTAGTGCTCAAGAGCTCACACAGGGTATGCAAAGACAAGCTTTTAAAACTTCGCACGTTGTGGATGGAGGTCAATGTGAATCATAAGCTGAAGAGAGGACTCTGGTAATGTGTGGATTGGGTCCAGAAGTGGCAACCTATTGGGTTTTAATTCAAGCCTTTTATGTGCTGTACATGCTGTTCAGTTAAACAGAAGGTAGTTGAATGCTACATGGACCCATATTTTACTCATAGAACGTTTCTTCTTGGCCAAATCTAGAAAGCCCGAACTCTCAATATCAAAGAAATGAACTTAAAAAGTATAAGAAAGAGAAGAAAGAAGCATAAAGCAGTTGATGGTGTGAATTTAAATGCAAAAGAAGGAGAAGGAAGAAGCATAAAGCAGTTGATGGTGTGACTCTGGAGGCTTCTGGAAGAATGAAGGTGAACAAGCGGACGCAGATTTTTGCTCAAAGTAGGATGATGCTGACCAAACGACTGATAATAGTCTCGGGCGGTGAGCTGCAGAATGCACTCGGAAGACCCTATGGCGGCAGAGGAGAATGTCGTGAAATCTTCTTGCACTAGTGTATTTAATGTTAAGTTGATGATATCTGGAAACATGGTGTTATGCAACAGACTACTAACGGCTGGAATGTAAGTAACAAGCAAAGACGCCACACACGTGCCTAATGAAAAGGTTAAGGAACTCTAGTTGTGAAACGAGAGGCCGTTGTTCCTCTCACTTAGGCCCACTGTCACATTTAACGCGTGTAGCAAAAGAAGAACTAAGATGAGGAGCATGCAATATTAACTTCAGAAGAGATTTTGGAGGAAGAAAAAGAAACAAAATGCGCTTCGGCTGGTAAGATGACTTTTCATTTTCTAGCCCAAGTATGGGGTCACTGTCGGAAGCCTCTCATGGTTCATTCCATTCAGATGTGGAGGAATTCTGGGAAGAAGAAGATTAACGGGATGCTTTTGACACAGCGATGGACAACGTTGAGAAGCAGGAGATGATTGACTTGCTTGGTACAGATTGCACTCTGCTGAATTATGTTGATGAAAAGGTTGTCCCACTAACATCTTCAGTCATCACGAAGAATGAAGAGATTGCATATGAAGAACCTTCATTGGCTGATGTTGTTCAGCAACACCAGACACCTATTATTGACCTGGAACTAGAGTCATTTATCCCTTCTGATGGAAAGAACGATGTCTCGTCGGTATGGCACATGGCAGATCTGGTACTGAATGAATATGAGCCTTCTGTCTCAATCAAGCTTCTCCAGCAACGGGAGCAGATTGACAATCTCATTATTCAGAATGAAGCGTTGAAAAGGGAACTTGAGAATCTGCATGCGGTCGAGAACGAGAAGTTTTTTGCTACTCTGTTATGTCTGATCTTTGGAGCCAGATCTCTGTCGGATCTTCAACGGGAAAGGTTGATCTCTTCCTTGCTTTCCTCTCGCTCAGGTGCCACCGATCTGCCCTGCCTCCCCGAGCAGCGGTCGAACAGCCTCACCTTTCCCTATTTTCTTCTACCTAATCGGGGCAACCCGATAGGTTAGCAGCACCACCTATCTGTTTCCTCTGTTTTTCTTCCTCCTCCGGCACCGCCTACGGCCGCCCCGGATCCTTATTCTTTTCCCATAAAATTTTTCCTTCGGTGAGGCCTATTCGGACAACCATAAAACCCCGCCCTTTTTCGCTTCCCTGTTTCTTCCCCACAGGCACAGCCGCCTAATCTGACCAGCCGTGCCCGATCTTCACTCTTCCTAATTGCTGCTTCCCCAGCAGACTCGTCAGATTTCTTTGCTACCCGCGAAGCCGCGGTGATTTTCTACCGCATCAAAACTGATCGTCTGTAGGGATCTGACCGTCGACAGGTTTGTGAGAAAAAAGGGGGTGAGGGTTTGGGGAATAAGGGAATAGGGGATTTTGGGTTTCGGTTTTTACAAGGATCGGTGGCGAAAAGGCATATATATTATACATATTTAAAAAATAAAAAAAATAAAGGTATTTAGCAAGACATGGTATACTCATTTTCAACTTTCTAGATACGCAATAATTTATGCTTACTTATTTTTCATTGGTCCCATCAATTGTCTTTATCATGACTCGCTATTGTACTATTGTGAAGATGATTCTACAATGTACATGTACAAGGCCCAGCATAATCCAAAGCAATTATACATGGCTCAAATTACAAATGAGTAGGGGCCTAGTTGATTTAGATTTTTCATGTGAAAATTGAATAATCAAATCAATTGGCCATTATTTTGGAAAAGATTTTAAATGAGTACATAATTAAGGTTTATTTATTTATTATTAATTAAATTAAGATATTGCATGCATGATAAATCAATTAGCTTTAATTATATTGTGATAATATTGACATGTCTTAATTTAATCTATGTTTTATCGATGTCATGTGATCAGTATATATTTCATATTTAAAGAATAGTTGCACCATCCTTAATTATGATAAATATATATATATTAAGTACTTGATAAAAAAAAATTGTTGCATTAAGTTTTAAATGACATCAAATTTTAATTGAGCATGTTAATATAGTAATTTTACCTAACAAGAAAATTAATATATTATTATGATTAATTAGGATAAAATCATAATTTTATTTTTTAATTAGCCCACAAGCATTACAAAATATTTATAATTTACTAGCTTAATCATAAATGTTAGTGAATCAATTTTATATTAAAATCTTTATCCATAGTTGGTATACTGATTCATATTTTATTTTATTTCACTTGCATTAGTAAGCTTATTATTATATTTGATAATTTATGTCTCAAAATTGTTAGTAAGAATTTTTATTTATTTATTTGCAACTATTCAATCTTTGATATTATTTGATGAAAAATCTAAAGTTTCCAATTTAAGTGGTGACAATTATAAAGTTTAGGAGGAAAAAATTATTCTTCATGTAGAGTGCATGGACCTTGACTATGCTCTTAAAAGGAAGAGCCACTCAAACTTACAGAAATTAGTATGAATGCTGAGATCACTATATATAAACTTGAGAGCGATCTAATTGCTTAAGTATGATGTTCATTAATTCTCAAATTAATACTATCATCCTTGGGTCGATACCTAAATATGAAAATGTCAAGGATCTTAAGAAAGTCATTGATGAACAATTTAAGTCATCTGATATAGCTTTAGCTAGCACCTTAATGAGTAAGTTGTCATCAATCATACTTACCAACAGTAAAGGTGTGCATGAGCACATCATGAGAATGAGACATATTAGCTAAAGTCGTTGCATATTAAGATTTTTGGCCTTTTTAGTGCATTTTATCTTGAACTGTCTCCCTTTGCAATATGGACTGTTCAAATTTTCCTATAACATAAAGAAAAATGGTTAATCAATAAACTTTTGACCATATGTGTTCAAGAGGAAGAGAGATTGGTTCAAGAGATGGGTGGAAGTGCATATACATAAAAAGGACAAAAGGTGAGCCAACATAATAAAAGAAAAAAGCAAAGTTATAGGACATGCTAAGAAAAATGAGGCTATTAAGTGTTTCTTTTGTAAAAAAAAGGGACACATGAGGAAAGACTACTTTAAACAAAAAGCTTGATTTAAAAAGAAAGGTAATCTCAAATCTTTTGTATGTTATAAATGTAATGTGGTTGATGTTTCACATGTTACATGATTAATTGATTGATTTTAGTTCTACAATCTATATTTGTAATACTATGCAAGGCTTTCAAAACCAAAGGAGATTAATGGAAAGTGAACAGAGCATCTATTTTAGAAATCATATGTGTTCACATGTTAAAGTTGTGAGGGCATATACACTAGTTTTACAAACTACTTTTTCATTGGATTTGGAATGAACCTTTCATATTCTATGTTTTTATAGAAATTTAATTTCTCTATAAAGACATACCACTGGGATTTTTCTTTTATTTTCATTAATCTTTTTTTAATTTATATAAAAATTCAGTACTTATTGAACATGGTACAATTGATGATGGTTTGTTCAAAATTTTTAAAAAAAATAATGTCTCTAATGAAGTGATGATTGGGCATGGTAACGTTAGTATTAAGCATAATGCTATGGATAAGAAATCCTCTATGTTGTAACACTGGAGATTGAGGCATATCTCCATTAAAAGAATCAAAAGGTTAGTAAATAATAGAGTTCTCGACACTTTTAATTTTATAAATTTTGATTCATGTATGAACTACATTAAAGGAAAGTAGACTAACAAGTTGCAAAAGGGTGCTAAAAAGAGTTCTAATATATTAGAAATAATATATACTGACATTTATTGTCCTAATATGAGCTTAAATTGTTAGAGATATTTCATTACTTGTATAGATCACCACTCATGATTCATGCATCTGTACTTGCTTCATAATAAGAGTGAATTGTTAGATGCTTTTAAAATATATAAAGTGAAGGTAGAGAAACAAGGTAGAAGCTAGATTAAAATCATGAGATTCAATAAAGGTAGTGAATACTATGGTAGGTATACAAGGACTAGGTAAGTACTTTGTTCATTTTCAAAGTTTCTTCAAGAGTAAGGTATTATAGCTCAAAACACTTTGCCTGGCTCACCATATCAAAATGGTGTAGCAAAAAGAAGAAATAGAACTTTAATGGATATGATAAGGAGTATGCTTAGTAACTCCAATCATCATTTGACATTATAAAGTAAAGCTCTAAAAATAATTGTGTATATATTAAATTAAGTTCTATTTAAGGTCGTTTCCAAAATGTCATTTGAATTACGGAAAATTTGGAAACCAAGTCTAAGACAAATACTCCTTTAGGGATGTCCAGCTGAAGTTAGACTTTACAACCCATAAGAAAGAAAGTTAGACTCGAGGACTAATAGTGCGTATTTTATTAGATGTGTTGATAGGTCCAAGGGGTATAGGTTTTATTGTCTATCCCACAATAGTAGAATTGTAGAATCAAGAAGTGCTAATTTTCCTAAGAATGAAGAGGTTAGTGGTAGTAATCAACCTTAAAACTTAATTTCTGAGAAAAATCGTGTTTCTGATTGTAATATCAATAATTTTTAACCCTAAATTAGTAATAAAATAAATTAATTAAATTAAAAAGTTTATGCATGGAATTTGATTTTGAAACCACTAAAATTAGAAAGTACGCATCAATAAGAATTGAACAATATAAAGAACGTCAAAAATGAAGTTTGGATGAGGAAGATATGACTATTTTAAGTTACAAGGGTAAATTGGTAAATTATCAGAGATGCGAATTAGAGGGGTCATTTTGATAACGACACCCCTTTCCATTCCCATCCAGCTCTAATGGAGGAAGGCGGTGATCTACCTTTCCTTGTGAGGAGATTGGATCTAAACCCATAAAGACCAGTTTCCTCTTCATTCCCCAAGCAGAACAATCCTAGAATTGTGCCATCTCCGCTCCATTCTCCTCTAAGCTTGGACCAAACTTTGCATGCACGAGAGTTCCCCGATCTCCATTCTCTACCTCTAATCAGGTAGGCTAAACCCTCTATCCTTCTCTTTTGCTTGTTTTCCAACTTTCCCCTCACAAATTCGGGCTGAATTTGAACTGAACAACCGTTGGATGCCCTAGGAAGTCAAAATCGTGGAGCATTCTTAAACCCACATTAAAGACACCTCAGATGTTATATATGAGCCATTCATTGTGATCTTTGGACCCAAAAACCTTAGGAACGGCAAAAACAAATAAAAAATCAAAGCATCTAGGGCTTCAATCAAGCCAAAAGAAGGTGGACGGCTCGGGTTCATTGTCCACGATGGATGGTGCGCACAAGATGCCCACCAGGATGCACAGCAGTAGACGGTGCATGCTAGAACCCCATTGCGCGCACGCACTGGAGAACTCACACACGCTGTCCCGGACGACCAAAACACGCCAGGTGTCCTGGTGTACATGCACTCTGAGATGTCAGTTTGCACTGGTGTAAACTGGTGCAAACACTCGTCTGCTAGTGTAAACCAGTGCAAACACCCCACCTACTAGTGTAAACAGATGCAAACACCCACCTGCCAGTGTAAACCACCTTTTCCGCTAGAGTAAGCGGATGTAAACCTCCGTCCACTAGTGCAAACCAGTGCAAAATCGATTTTGATCTGATTTTTTATCTGAAATGGTTTTTCAGAGATTTTGGAGGCTATAGAAGCCCAATCTTCGATTCGAAAGGTCTGTTAGAACCATCTCGACAATGCGGATATGATTTTAGCATTAGAATCTTTATCTAATCATGTCTAGTTAGATCAAATCATATAATAGCACCCAATCACTTAGATCCAACCGATCAAAGGGTGATCAGGCCCCATGACTTGGACAAGTAGATAATATATGATACTAACTGAGGGTCCTAAGGATTAGATTAGATGTAATTACTTTAGTAATTGATCTGGACCATTGATCTACCTAGATCTTAGGAAATTGTTGATCTAAGGATGATCTGACTATCAGATCAAGGTGTAAACTGTAGATGTGCACAAAAATGAGCAGATGCATATAAGATAAGACTGATTAATAACAAGCAACATTGGGATTAAGGATCTAATCATAAATAGAGACCTTAAAGAATGATCAAATGTTTAGATTGCCACAAATTCCACTGAGATGAAATAAATAACACAAAATAGTACTGTGATACTGACACGTACATCTGAGCATGCGAGCCAAGAGGATTACACAATTGAATTGGGTTATCTCTCATTGAGGTGGGTGACGACATTTAATGTTATGTTTTGATTTCTATAACATTGCATTATCATAGTATTCATGGTTGATTGTGATTGGTTGTCATTTGTTTAATTATTCTAAGATTTTATGAGATTCAACATTTTATGCTATGATCAATATTAGATTTTGATAGTATATTGAATGGGTTTTTATGATCGATTGTTTTATGAGACTGATACCGCATATCTTACGTATGATTAGTAATTATCTTTCCCTATTGCATCACTGAGATTAATTGGTTTTCATAACATTGATGGTGGAGGCTTGGTGGCTAGTCCTTTGAGAGGCTAACCTTGGGATGAGGGGTGTGCCTTAGGGATTGTGAGCCACAAGTGCTCGTGGTTTTACAAGATACGCGATTTTCGTGTTTTTTTTTATTTATGATGGGTGCTCTAATCCGGTGGATGTTATGCTAGGAGGGAGTAGGGTCGGCCACCCACCCTCCAAAATTGTGATGTGCTAGACACCTGCCCACAGATGGCTTTCAGTAGGGGTTTGGTAACATGGATAGTCCACACTACCAGTCTGGGCCTTTCCATGGGGATGGACGTTAAGTCTCCCGTTATGGTGTCGACGGGGAGCGGCAGTGGTAAAGACCCTGAAGGGGTTACCACTACGGCATGATGATCCATACTCTTGTTCTGCATGCTTGCATGATGAGCATGGAGATATTATTATATGCCTGGGTGTGACAACACTTAAAGGATTGATATGAGTACTTATGATCTGTTATAGGAGTGTATGGGACACTCATGGGACCCACGTATCTTAGGGTGCCCTATTTGTTATTGTATACTCATTGATATTGGATCATATCATGTTTTACATCCACGAGATTACCGTGTTTTAAATCCATGAGATGCATGTTTCACTACATATAATGTTTTAAGACTATATTGGCATTGCTTATGATACTTATATTTTCATGGATAATTGACCTGCACATTATATCAACATTCTTATTTGATTTTGTTTTTCTTGTTAGTACATTAAATGTCTATGTACCTACACAAGCAATAACTTACTGAGGCATTGCTTTGTTTTGCAATGCCTCAGATACCGAGTGCGACAGTAGGAAGGGTAAGGCTGTGGAAGGATAGTGATAGTAGCAGGGACCACTTAATTTGGCTAATGGATAGCATGAAGTGAATGGTTAGATGGATTACTGCTTGAACTTATTTTATGGACTATATACCTTCATTAGATGGATTTGATTATGACATCTATATATATTATGGACTTGTCTTTAAGTATGGTGGACTATTATGATGGATAAACCCTGAGCCACAGTATTATGTTTTTGGATATTATTGTTTTAAAAATAAAGGTGCCTTGATTTTGACGTTGGATTTGATATTAGTATTGTCTTAAATTTATTACTGCGTACTTATATTTATCTTTTAATTATGGTCGTGATGTTTTTGGAAAAAGGAGATAACACTTGGAGGTTTTTCAATAAATGTTCTAATAAAATGATTAATAAAATCTTTTCATTTTGGGATCTCAACTATTATTATTATTATAAAAATGTTATAAAAACCTAGGGTGTTAGAGTTTGTATTAGAGCACAGTCTATTCCACATAATCCTTGCAAAGATCCACTTATATGTAGGTGACAGTCCATGAATTGTAGTTAAAGAAGAATTAGGAGAGAGGAACTTACTGTTGATATTTAACTGCAAGTGCACGAGCTATTGTAATGTAGCTTATGTAAGTACGGGTCAATCCCATGAGGACTTGATTTAAAATGATGGAGTTTTAAATAAAATTCAATTAATAAAAGAACCAAAACAAAGACTATACTAGAATTAAACTAACAATAAAATAAAATTCAAATTTATTCAACTATTGCAATGTACACAATTATTAATTCCAAAGAAAACAGAAAACAAAACTAAACAATTTGTCATGGATATCATTGTCCTGGCTTGCACTGTCCTTGGATAGTCAAAAGGAGGATAAAACAAAGCCGAGACATAGATGTAAATGGAATAGGGACCCAGATGGAATTAAACAGGGGACAGAGTTGGTATTCTTGAAATCTGTTAGGGCTAACTTGGAATTTTCCAGGGTTCTAGTTTTTAATGAAAAACCAAGAAAACTCGCTGAGGGGAAAAACCGTAGAAGGAGGGAGAAGAAGAAGGAGAAGAAGGAAGAAAGGAGGGAGGAAGGAGAAGAAGGAGGGAGAGAAAAGGGAACATGGGAGGAAAGAAGCCTGACCCTGGATTCGGCTGGTGATGCAGAAACATCGTTTTACGGCGTCTGAACCAAAACCCGACTAAGCTAAGGAAGATGAACAAGAGAGAAGAGGGAAATGGCAGAGGAAGAAGAATAAGAAGAAGAAGAGAGGGGCGCAAGAGTGGAGACCCAGTTTAGGTTTCCTTCCCTTGAGCTTCTGGTACCCACGAATCAGGGCGACGCTGCAGTGGAGAGTGTAATACCCGAGCAATTTACGCTATTTTTAACAAAACTTGGACATTTTATGGGAAATAAATTGTGTTAAATGTTTTACTTTATTTAAAATAGTAAACGAAGGAATTTGTGAGGAAACTTGGTACCATTAGATTCTACTTGAAAAATGGAATCCAACACCTCAAAGAACGCCGAAAACAGAGTTCGTATGAAGATGTTATGGCCGTTTAAAGATCATGGGTAGTTCTGTAAATTAAACAGAAAACGAAAAAAAGAAAAACGCAAGGGCCATTTTGATAACGGCACCCCCTGTTGTCTTCCACGTCCAGATCTCTCTAGAAACCCTCTTTCACGATTTTTTCAAAGAGATCTGCCACTGCCAAGGGCGGTACCGCCATTGGCAGCACCTCCATAACAGGGCTATAAAAAGCCCCATCTCCCACTCTCCAAAAACAGGATTTTCGGGTCGTTTTGAGACTGGGGTTTCCAGCAAAATCGGAAACCCGTCTCAAGCCCGATTTCTCTGCGTTTTCCTGCAACGGCCAGGCCCAAGTCAGGCCGGCCATTGCCATCTCCCCATTTCCTCTCTTCTCTTCTCTTGTTCCAGTCTAGCATTGGGGTTTTCCCCTTCGTGGGTTCCGGCAACATGGATTTTCGGCAGAGGGAAACGCACCACCGGTGATAGGCGTCCCCAGGCTACAGGTAAGCCCCTCCTTACCTTCTTTCTCTTCGTTTCACTCCCCTCAGGCCAGATCCATGTTGGATCTGGTCTTTTCTTAGCTATTTTCCTGCCTGGTTTCCTAGCCGAAAAATGCTCCAAGCCGGCTTGGGCCGGCCCTGCACGAACAAGGCGTCCCAAGGACGCCATGCTCCATGTATACCTGGGATAGGGTCCTTGGGATGGGTTTCGGGCATATGACAGTGCGTACACTGTCCCAGGTGCGGCCTTTGGATACGCACGCGACATGGGGCACTGATCCTGGCTTGACCAGGATGCACGGGGTGCCCTGGGAGTTGAGACGCGCCATGCTACACCAAAGGTGCGTCCGTGTGATATCCCACCTTGCCAATAAAGTATATTGAAAAAGGAATTAAGCTGGGATAGTGACTTGTCCATTTGTATTTCTTCAGCAAGTAGGGTATCATCAAGGATCAAATTGAGGTCTTGCTATCATAGATTGGAAGAGCTAATATCTTAAGACCATTAGGATTTAGAGTATTGTTGACTAAAATAAGGGTATCCCACCATATTTAATCAAATATGTTAGTAGTCAAAGTTATATACTTAGAGGGATGTTATAAGTCTTTAGACTTGAGTTTTCCTGGGAAGAAGTACTTGTTAGACTAAGTCAATTGAGGGTATGAGGTCAGTTGATGAGGACAGTTGCAACTGAGATAGGAGCAAAAATAAGAAGTGGTCTAAACCAATGTGAAAGATTTCCAAACCTTAATGGCTACCATGACAAGGTGAAGAAATTACTTTGAGTCTGAAAGATGCTGCTGACTTGGATTGAAAAGAAAGGTAGATAAGTACCGATCACTTTAAAGACCCTTGAGCTTATGACAAAGATATATCTGGAAAGAGATCAATAAGTAATCAAATAAAGTCTTTCTATATGTCTACGAAAATGTTCCATGCTTACCTGAGTGTTGTTAAACTTGTTGAGTTAACAACTTCAATACAATTTGATATAATCACTATTGAATGATAACTATGGTTATAAGCTAATTATGAGGAGGCACTTGAAGGATAAAACTTTGAGGAATTGAGAAAATCACTACTTATGAGAATACCTCCTGATAATACAGACTGCATGATTGACAATAAAGCCTTGATAAAAGATTGCACAATATATTGACATAGGGGATGGAAGGAGAAAAGGTGAGATGGCTAGCACACTATAAGGTGAAGATTTAATGTTACATTGCCTTTAGACAAATAGTTAGTTATTATGAGCATATACCAAGTACGAAAAATCAATTGAAGGAATTTCCTAAGAACTAACCCTACTGGATTGAGTATAGAACTTTTGGACCAAAAGATTACGAAGAAAACCATCAAGCAAAGAAAGGACAAAGAGGATGATGACAACGAATTCAACCATGACCTAGTAAGGGTACTCGATTATGAATAAGAGACTTTTTGCTTTGCATAAATGGGAACATTATTGAAAATCCTAATGACAAATTGATGTGAATACTGAGATAAGGCCTCTGGACGAGAACATTTCACCCATGATGATGAATCAACCATTAACATTTGACATGAGAAAAGTGTTTAATGAATTCAATAATTATGAAACTGGATATGGAGTTAGGACATTTCATTTTCAGTATATGATAAGGTCCTCGATGGAAGAAGTTACTAATTGGCTTTCATGAGTTTATTTTGAATGTAATTTTGATCGAGGAATCAAGTCACATATGGAAAACGACAAGCAGTTGAAATTCGAAGTTAATCAAGGGTTTGGCTATAGAGCACATGATACCATGTCAGTTATTTAAGTATCTTGAGGACAAATATAAAAGATAAGAAGCAAAGTTAGACACAATAGAAAGAAGGTAATTTGTTTGACTCTTACTAATGACATATAACCAACCATTAAAAGAGATGTGGATGATGAAGAGATCACTAGATGAAAGACAAGAAGAAAAAAGGGATTATCCTATGATATTCAAAATGAAATAGGAGAAATAAGATCATATGATCTCAAATAAGTATGGAGTAATTTATACATGAATAAAGAAGCATGATCCTAGGAGGAGACTATCTTATACATGATGAGAAAAGTATAGGCACCTAAGGATTTCGAGATAGATGAATTACAACTAGAAACCGATATTGTTAAACTGGCACGTATGGGAGTATGCATCAAAGTACGCAGTGAAAGCGGCCCTTATAGGTAAGGCCTTATAGAAGGAACGATGAAAATGATAAATTGAGGTTGAGCCTAGATTTGATTCCTAAGGGGGGAATGCATTCACCAAGAAGTTATCTAAGAGACAAAATACCTTGAAGATGATAATTTATGGAATTTCGAGGATGAAATTCTTTTAAGGGGGTAATAATGTAATACCCGAGCAATTTACGCTATTTTTAACAAAAATTGGATATTTTATGGGAAATAAACTGTGTTAAATATTTTACTTTATTTAAAATAGTAAACGAAGGAATTTGTGAGGAAACTTGGTACCATTAGATTCTACTCGAAAAAAGGAATCCAATGCCTCAAAGAACACAAAAAACGGAATTCGTATGAAAAAGTTATGGCTGTTTAAAGATCAGGGGCAGTTTTGTAAATTAAACATAAAACGAAAAAACGAAAAACGCAGGGGGCCATTTTGATAATGGCACCCCCTGTCGTCTTCCACCTTCAGATCTCTCCAGAAACCCTCTTTCACGATTTTTCCAGAGAGATCTTCCACCGCCAAGGGCAGCACCGCCATTGGCAGCACCGCCATAGCAGGGCTATAAAAAGCCCCATCTCCCCCTCTCCAAAAATGGGATTTTTCGGTCATTTTGAGACTGGGGTTTCCGGCAAAATCAGAAACCCATCTCAAGCCCGACTTCTCTGCTTTTTCCAGCAATGGCCAAGCCCAAGTCAGGCCGGCCATTGCCATCTCCCCATTTCCTCTCTTCTCTTCTCTTGTTCCGGTCTGACATTGAGGTTTTCCCCTTCGTGGGTTCTGGCAACATGTATTTCTGGCAGAGGGAAACGCATCACCGGCGATAGGCATCCCTAGGCTACAGGTAAGCCCCTCCTTACCTTCTTTCTCTCCGTTTCACTCCCCTCAAGCTAGATCCATACCGGATCTGGTCTTTTCCCAGCCATTTTCCATCCAGGTTTCTTGGCCGGAAAACGCTCCAAGCCGGCTTGGGCCGGCCCTGCATGAACAAGGCATCCCAGGGATGTCATGCTCCACGTACACCTGGGACAGGGTCCCTGGGATGGGTTTCGGGCGTACGACAGTGCGCACACTGTCCCAAGTGCGGCCTTCAGGTATGCACGCGACATGGGGCACGGGTCTTGGCTCGACTAGGATGCACAGGGTGCCCTAGGAGCTGAGACGTGCCATGCTCCACCAAAGGTGTACCAAACCGCAGTCCCTGGCACGGCCTTTAGATGCGCACGCATGTGAGGCGGTCACAGTTCAACCAAGATGCACGGGTGTCCTAGGAACTGGGACATGTAGACCTAACGAGACTTTAAAGATAGGATTAGAGGACAATTTACAGAATAAGCCATGGAATAGTAGATCCACATCATAGGATCTAGCCTGACAATGAATTAGGCAAGGACCCATGAACCCTAAAAGGCAAATCTAACGATCTAATGTCTAAATAGATTGAAATTAATAAGGACTCCTTGTATTCATTCATACCCAGGAGTTTATAAATGAGACCCAAGGATGGGTTGTGTGATAAAGGACATGACTCCAGGAGACTTTGAGGTAGGTGCTCTATCGCTACTAGACTTTTAAAAAGAGCCATGATTGTTTTGAATGCATGTTTTAAGTTTAAGTTATATGATTTGTTTAGCATGACTTAATTTTATTCAACATGAGGTACCCGAGGACCACATGGCAGCAAGGTCATGGGCATAATTGGGCCCTATGGTTTCGCGGACTTACTTACATTGCATATGGCATGACATGAGGTTGGTCGACCATACCATACCAGAAATCCATGAGATGGATTCAGTTGAGCATCTTATGTATATCATTATGTTTATGATATATATGATACTTTCAACTTGGATTATGCTATTCTTTAAGTGGTCAGTATTTCAATTCGACAGTGGTTTTTAATATCGATATTGAACATGATTGTTCGAACATGCACATGTTTTAAAGAGCATATGATTTTAAACATAGCATGCATTGCAAAACTAGTAGTGATAGACTCCTACAGAGTATAGTATATACTCACCCTATCCTTAACATTTTTTAGGATAGTTCCACTCACAAATAGAAGACGCCTCAAGAGATATTAGTGCTAAGAGCAAGTGAATTAAAAAGGAGACAATTATACATGTAAGTAAACTCTCTACCCATTGGACATGTATTTGCATTTAATTACAGTTGGGCGGTGAGCTGTGACTGGATAGACCTGGGAAAACATTTATGATTCCTGAAGTTTTTCAAAAAACTACTTTGGTTGTTGTGAAAGAAAATGACACTCGGGGTTTTCAAAATGAGTTTAAAACTAAAGATTTTCCGTTGCATTGCATGGTTTTTTATAAAATGTTTTTCAAATCGGGATCCCACCTTAGAAATTTAGATTTTGCATTTAAAAATGCATGTGAAAACCCGAGTCGTCACAGAGAGAGTGCGATCCGGTTTCCTGGGTTGATGCGCAAGGTAATGAGGGTGCGATGAGGTAGAATAAGAGAGAGAGATGTGAGAGAGAGAATGGGGGAAGAGAGAACGAGGGGGAGAATGATGTCGGTACTAGACTGGTGCGGCTAGAAAGAGAAGCATAGCAGATGGGGTGCTTGAGAAATAAGGAGGAAAAGAGGAATTGAAAGAGAAGAAGTAGGTGGGGGTGCTCGAGTGCGGTGATCCAGTCGCCAGTTGGCAACTACTTTGCTGTGAATAGGAAGAAGGAATGGAGAGCAATGAGGAAGAGATGGGGGTTGAGAACAAGTGAGAAAGAAAAGGAGAGGGAGTGAGATAGAGTGGCCTCCAACGTCTAACACGACCGGTGCAGGCTGAGGGCAGTGGATGGGTTGAGTAGAGAGAGCGATCAGGCAGATAGAGAAGGAGCAGAGAGAAGGGGATGAGAGAGTGTTGGAGAACGAAGGAGAAGGAAAGAATGTGAGAGTAGAGGAGAAGAAGAGGGAGGTGGCTTAGAGATGAAGGCACAATAGTGACAAAGGGAAAGGTAGAAGGGGGTACGGTTTTGCTTGGCTGTGCGGTGAAGGTGGGTTGGTGCGGTAGAGAAGAGAGAGCAAGGGAGAGAGATAGAGATAGAGAAGGGAAGTTGGAGGGAAGAAGAGAAGAAAGGGACGGTGAAAGAGATGGGGGAAGAGAGGAGAGAAAGCTGCCCTCCTACAGTTTTAAAGAAGGTCTTGAGAATAGAAAGGAGGAAGAGAAAAGGAAGGTGGGAGAAGAGACGTGGGTACGTGAGAATGATGAAGGGAAAAAGAGAGGAAATAAGGAAGAAAAATAGGGAGAAAAATAAGGAGGGAGAGAAAAGAAAGGAAAGAGGGAGTGGGAAAGGAAAGAGAGAATGAAGGAAAGAAAAAGAGAATAAGGAGGGAAAGAGAAGAGGAAGAAAAGGAAAGAGAAGTGGGGGAAAGAGTTGCCCTTTACATTTTGTTTCCATTTTGTCCATGATTTTTATAACATCCATCTCCATGGCTGATCTGGTCCATCCA
Organism: Warburgia ugandensis; assembly: GCA_035236585.1. Lineage (NCBI taxonomy): Eukaryota > Viridiplantae > Streptophyta > Magnoliopsida > Canellales > Canellaceae > Warburgia > Warburgia ugandensis. The sequence goes on from CP141128.1 coordinate 45,325,053, forward strand.
GTGCACTTTAAGATGATCTGCATCATTAACTTTTAATCGTATCCATCAACGCCTCTTTTGGTTAATTTGCAAAAAAAAGACTAAATCAGAATCATCTAAACCATATATTAATTATCTAATGAGCTCTAATGATCATCTGACCGTTGATTTTGACAAATTAAGGTTTGGATAGTCAATTGGAGTTAAATTCAAAATCAAACTAAGTTTTGCAAAATTGAATGGTTAGATGATCTAATTGAACACTAAATTAGGGGAATTTTGACCAAAATTGAACACTTAACACACCCCCAACCAGCATTTTGCTAGTCCCGAGCAAAACATGTGAAAAACCAAATCTCAAAATTTATTTTTAAGTCAACTCCTCTTTTTGCTGAGAGAATTATCTTCAATAAATCACATCACTTTAGCATACCAATAAAAGTGACTGAAAAATTCAAAACCCTACCCATATGCCAAAGTAATTCCACTTAAGCTCAGATCTCAGAGTGAGTGTGTACATGTACAGTCTACATATAGAATAATCTTGATCTCTAAGTAGACTTCTACTTTTGAACTCCATCCGAAATATGTTTTGACCTCAATCCTCACTAATGACATACACTCAGAAACAACATCTCTAATATATAGGGTTCAAATCATATCTCTCTTTTAATTATGTGAGAAGAGTCAATAAAAGCAAAATTTTCTCACATATAGTCATGAAAAACAGAAGTTACTAAGGAATTTCATTATTTTGATTCATTGAGAATAGATGCCATTACCTTTGAATATTTAGAAATGCCACTCGTTCAGATCCTATCCATTCATTTCCTCATCAAGACTATATTTCTCCTAGAATCAATAGGTCTTTAACTGGGACGAAACATAGGCTTAGGACAGGGTACCAAAGAAAGGGTATAAGGGTATTCGAAGTTTCTTAAAAAAAAATAAAAATAAGTAGAGGTCTTCTATTAAAGTTGACAACTCTTCTTTTCTTTGCTGAAGTGAATATTTCTTCTTTTTTTTCCACTTTTCTTTGTATTCTTCAAACTTCTTCTTCTTCTTTTTCAGTCTTTTCTTTATATTTACTTTTGAATCACTTTGAAGAATATCTCTTTTCTTGATATCCACTTTTCTATTGTAACTAAAAGGTATTTCTTCATTCCTCTCTAACTTATTTTTTAAAGAAAATGGGTAATGGATAATTTATACTGGGTAATTTGGGTGACAAAAGAAAAGGCTTTATATTAAAGGCTCAAGTTGGCTAACTAGTCGTAAAATACTTTTGGGTAGGCTGTGTCTCTAGGTTAACAACAAGGATGACCTAAATCATTTTCTAGGTTTCTTATAATCTATCAAATTCAATGAACTTCAAAAATTTTAAAGGTAGTATTTTAATTATTCAGGTAATTAGCCAAATTTAAGAGTTTGGGATTAATTTTCTTTAAGCACGCTGAAGAAAATTAAGAATATTTATAGCCTCTCAAAAGGATGAATGGCTCTAAAACTCACTTAGGTTATAGGTCTCCACTGAATTTCTTCAGAATTTCTAAGTTATAGCCACTTATCAATCTAGACTATCTATATGCAACTGCATATACAGATGTGATATGAGACTTTGCTTTCATGGAATACTTTAAAAAATGAGTAAAATGATGAATTAATCATATTCAACTCCATTAATAGCTAAAGTTATCTAGATTATACTTCAGAAAATCCAAATCCCATCATAGCGTAGGAAATGACCTAAAATTTTTCATTTTTTTTTTCTTTTTGAAACAAGGAAAGCACCTAAAAAAATTAGAATTTGCTAGAATTCTACACCCCCAACCTGACAAAAATATTGTCCTCAATGTTTAAAAAGTAGGACCTAGAATGAATATGAGTGATATAGAAAACAACAAAAATATAAACTATGGTACAAAGGGATCAAATCCACTCAATCCTGATAAACAGGATCCTCCAGAGTTGTGGACTCAACTTCTGGATTCTCATAATCTAGGAAAGGCTTTAAACATTGACCATTCACTTTGAAAGAATGACCAGTCCTAGTATTCTCAATCTCGACAGTCCCATAAGGAAAACTTCTTTTATTATATATGGACCGGTCCATCGAGATCTAAGCTTACCTAGAAATAGGTGGAGCTTAGAATTGTAAAGTAGAACCTTCTAGCTTGGAGTAAAGGATTTTCTCATTATGTTCTTATCATGAAAAACTTTCATCTTTTCTTTATATATCCTATTACCCTCATAAGCTTCTTGCCTGATCTCTTCCAACTCATTAAGTTGGAGTTTGCGATGTGAGTCAGCTTTATCCATATTGAAATTGAATGTCTTTATTGCCCAATAGGCTCTATGTTCCAATTCCACAAGAAAATGACAAGCCTTACTATATACAATATGATAGGGAGACATACCAATCGGGGTGCGATGTGCAGTCCTGTAAGCCCAGAGCGCATCGGTCAGTTGAAGAGACCAATCTTTACGATCTGGATTAGCAGTCTTTTGAAGGATTTCTTTGATGGCCCGATTAGATATTTCTACTTGTCCACTTGTTTGTGGGTGATACTACGAGCACCTAAGACCACTGAGGGTGATGCTACGAGTGACTCTAAGAAGATGGATAAATTGTTAGAGCGATTCCAGAAGATGGTGCAACCCATCCATGGTGACGGTGATACTGAGGTGGCTGAGCAGTGGTTATTTAAGGCAGAGAGGACATTTGACAAGATGAAGATTGCACCAGAGGATCAAGTCTGGGTAGCTGCCTACCTACTAAAGGGTGAGGTAGGCTTTTGGTGGCAAACTTTTACACGTAAGCAACCAGGCCCTATAGAGGCAATGACATGGGCCTTTAAGCAGGCTTTTGATACCCAGTACTTTCCACCTCATGCATTGCAATGACTAAAGAAAGAGTTTGCCGTCCTATAGTAGAGAGATATGACAATTTAGTAGTACTTGAACCAATTTACCCGACTGAGGAGGTTTGCTCCTAATGGGCTTACCTCAAATAAGGAGGCAACAGACAGATTTGTGGATGGATTGACACCTTGGCTAAGAGATCAGGTGATTACTTCATGACTAACGACTGTGCGAGATGCAGTTGATATGGCCTCCATGTTGGAGAAGAATTCTCTTAGGATTAGAGGGAGTACATACTAACCCACTAAGGGCAAGAGACCTTTTAATGCTATGCAGGCACATAGAGAACTAGGTTATCAACCACAAACCAAGCCTAAGAGAGACATCGAGAAGAAGAGATGTGACAGGTGCAAGGGTTGGCACCCTAGGTGAGGGTGTAATAGATTTGACAGGCCACATCATCAAAGGCAGCCCTAACAACAGCAACAGCACCAACCACCTTTCCAAAGACAGCCATACAGGTGCTTTAGCTATGGAGAAGTGGGACATTTCATTAAAGACTGTCCTAAGGGACAGAGGGAGAAGTAGGCCAATACTGGTGCAAAGATAGCTACCCCGCCACGTAGTTAGGGACGAGTGTTTGCCATAACATCAGGGCAGGCATAGGCCTCAAACTAGGTCGTTGAAGGTACTCTTCTAGTCTCAAACGGACATGCTACGGCCCTCTTTGACACAGGGTCTACTCATTCTTTTATTTCATGCATTTTTTCATCTTGCCTTGATGTATGCGTGCATAAATTAGCATTTGGATTGGATATTATGACACCCGTAGGAGAGACAGTAGAGGCTACTGAGTATCTTTGGCAGAAACTTGTGGAGAAATCAGGCTTGAGGATGGACTCAGATTTCATCTTATTAGACATGGTCAACTATGATATTATATTAGGAATAGATTGGTTGGCTAACTACTAGGCTACCATAAGCTGTCGTAAGAAGCAAGTCATTTTTTATATACCTGGGCAACTAAAAATATTGTTCCAGGGTAGGAAAAGTCTAGCAAGTACATGCATCGTCTCTGCTATGAAAGCGGTACGATTTTATTCACGAGGGTGCAGAGCATTTCTCGCTTATGTGACCATTGAGGATAGAAGGCAGCCATAGATCGAAGAAATTGAAGTTGTCCGTGAGTTTGCAGATACTTTTCCTGAGGAGTTACCAGGATTGCTGCCAAGTGGAGAGATTGACTTTACTATTAACATGGTGCCAGGTACATCGCCTATCTCTAAGGCACTATACAGAATGGCCCTAGTAGAGTTAAGAGAACTCAAAGTACAGTTGGTATAGTTGCATGAGTTACTTGATAAAGGCTTCATCAGGCCGAGCGGATCTCCATGAGGAGCACCAATCCTTTTTGTGAAGAAAAAGGACGGGTCACTGAGTATGCATTGACTCTCAGTTGCTGAATAACATCACTATAAAGAACCGATACCCTTTGCCACGCTTAGATGATTTATTTGATCAGCTCCAATTAGCACAAGTATTCTCCAAGATAGACCTAAGATCAGGATACTATCAGTTGAGGGTTAGAGAAGAGCACATCTCAAAGACTGCTTTTAAGAGTCATTATGATCACTATGACTTCTTAGTGATGCTATTTGGATTGACCAATGTACCTGCAGTATTCACAGACCTAATGAACCATTTTTTTGAGCTTACTTGGATAAGTTCATGATTGTCTTTGTCGATGACATCTTAGTTTATTCGCATAGTCATGAGGCACATAGGGAGAATCTTCACATGATATTGGACACACTTAGTCAACATCAGTTGCATGCCAAGCTCAGTAAATGTGATTTTTGGTTAGATCAGATGCAGTTTTTGGGCCACGTGATATCTAAAGATGGAGTGGCCATAGACCCGACCAAAGTTGGGGCAGTGTTACATTGGAAGAGGCCTAAGATGGTGACAGAGATCTAAAATTTTCTCAGTTTGGTAGGATATTATTGTTGGTTCATTGAGGGATTCTAGAAGATTGTGTTACCTTTGACTACCCTGACCAGCAAAGACACTTAGTTCATTTGGACTGATGCTTATGAGGAGAGCTTCCATGAGCTTAAGAGGAGGCTTACTACTACCCTGGTGTTGACATTACCATCAGGTGTAGGTGGTTATGTGGTTTATAGCGATGCCTCAGGTAAGGGACTAGGAGAGGTGCTGATGTAGCATGGGAAGGTAATTGCCTATGCATCGAGATAGCTTAAGACACATGAGGTGAATTACCCAACACATGATTTGGAGTTAGTAGCAATGGTATTTGCACTGAAGTCTTGGAGACATTATCTATATGGAGAGAAGTTTGAGGTATTCACTAATCATAAGAGTCTCAAGTACTTCTTTACTCAGAGTGATTTGAACATGAGGCAGCATAGATGGATGGAATATCTCAAGGACTTTGATTTCATCATACAATACCACACAGGGAAGGCTAATGTTGTTGCAGATGCCTTGAGTAGGAAGTCTGGAGTAATGATTACCAATCTATTGACTCGGTCTATGTTTCTCGACAAGATATTAAAGGCATAAGGCAAAGATAAGGAGACACAGGATCTAGCAGATAAGACAGAGTTTATGAGAGGACCGGATGGAGGAGTCAAATTTAAGGGTTGGTTGGTGGTACCAATAGATGATGATTTGAAGCGTGAGTTACTTCAGGAGGCACACCAGTCCCAGTATACGATCCATCCTAGAGGTATGAAGATGGATCAGGACCTTAAGAGACATTTTGTGTGGAATGGAATGAAGAAGGATGTTGGAGAGTGCGTCGCACGATGTCTGACTTGTCAGTAGGTCAAGGCAGAGCATCAACGACCATCAAGGTTACTTCAGACACTAGATCTCCCTGAGTGGAAGTGGGATCATATTACCATGGATTTCATTGTGGGCCTTCTGAGGACTACTAGCAGACATGACGTGATATAGGTCATTGTGGACAAATTGACTAAGTTTGCTCATTTCCTTCCTATCAGGCAGAATCAGACAATCGATAGTCTAGCGAAATTGTATGTCAAGGAGATCGTAAGTCTACATGGAGTTCCCTTGATGATTATATTTGATTGAAACACTTGGTTTACCTCAAAGTACTGGAAGAGTGTACAAGAGGCTCTAGGATCGAGGTTGAAATTTAGCACAACATTCCACCCTCAGACAGATGGTCAGACCGAGAGGACCATCCAAACGATTGAGGATATGCTATGGGCTTGTGTTATGGATTGGAAGGGTAGCTAAGAGGACCATTTACCACTAGTAGAGTTTGCCTATAATAACAGCTATCACACAAGTATTAGCATGGCTCCATACGAGGCACTTTATGGCAGGCCTTGTCGGTCACCCTTATGTTGGAGTGATGTAGGAGAGAGACACATAGTGAAGTCTGAGTTGGTGGAAGAGCGTGCAGAGAAAGTTTGACTTATTTGAAAGAGATTGTTGATAGCTTACAACCACCAAAAGAGTATGCTAACAAAAGGTAGAAAGACCTAAAGTTCTCCGAAGGTCAGCATGTATTCTTAAAGGTTTTCCTTATGAAAGGAGTGATGAGGTTTTAAAAATTGTATGCATGTAATTTGGTTTTGAAACCACTAAAATTAGAAAGTACGTGTCAATAGGAATTGAATGGTATAAAGAACGTCAAAAATAAAGTTCAGATGAGGAAGATATGACTATTTTAAATTACAGGGGTAAATTAGCAAATTATTAGGGATGCGAATTAGAGGGGGTCATTTTGATAACGACACCCCTTTCCATTCCTATCCAACTCTAATGGAGGAAGGTGTTGATTTGCCTTTCCTTGTGAGGAGATTGGATCTAAACCTATAAAAACCAGTTTCCTCTTCATTCCCTATGCAAAACAACCCTAGAATCGTACCATTTCCACTCCATTCTCCTCCAAGCTTGGACCAAACTTCGCACGCACGAGAGTACCCCAATCTCCACTCTCCATCTCTAATCAAGTAGACTAACCCTTTATCCTTCTTTTTTTATTGTTTTTCAACTTTTCCCTCACAAATCTGGGCTGGATCTAGACTGAACGATCGTTAAATGGCCTAAGAAGTCAAAACCTTGGAGCATGCTTAAACCCACATTAAGGACACTGTAGATGGTAGATCTGAGCTATTCATTGTGATCTTTGGGCCCAAGAACCCTAGGAACGACAAAAATAGATAAAAAAAAAATAGGAGCATTTGGGGCTCCAATCAAGCCAAAAGAGGGTGGATAGTTCGGGTTCATCATCCTTGATGGACAGTGCGCCCAAGACGCCCAATGGGATGCATAGCAGTAGACGGCACATGCTAAAGCCTCGTCATGAGCATGCACACGCGTGCGGGAGAGCTCGCGTGTGCTGTCCCAGATGATAGGAATGCGCCGGCGTCTTGGTGTACATGCGCTTCGAGACGTCAAATTGCCTCGGTGTAAACCGGTTTAAACACCTGCCCACCAATGTAAACTGGTGCAAACACCCGCTCGGTGGTGTAAACTAGTGCAAATACCCGCCCCCCGGTGTAAAGCGGTGTAAACCACCTTTTTTGCAGAAGTAAACCGGTGCAAACAGGTGTAAAATCAGTTTTGATTTGTAATGGTTTTTCAGAGATTTTGGAGGCTACAGAAGCACGATCTTTGATCTGAAAGGTCTGTTAGAACCATCTTGACAATGCAAATATGATTTTAGCATTAGAATCTTGATCTAATCATGTCTAATTAGATCAAATCATAAAATAGCACCCAATCACTTAGATCAAACTGATCAAAGGGTGATCATGCCCCATGACTTGGACAACTAGATAATATATGATACTAACTGTAACGCCCGAGCAATTTACGCTATTTTTAACAAAAATTGGACATTCTATGGGAAATAAACTGTGTTAAAGGTTTTACTTCATTTAAAAGAGTAAACGAAGGAATTTGTGAGGAAACTTGGTACCATTAGATCCTACTCAAAAAATGGAATCCAACGCCTCAAAGAACGCCGAAAATGGAGTTCATATGAAGAAGTTACGGATGTTTAAAGATCAAGGGTATTTCTGTAATTTAAACTAAAAACGAAAAAGAACGAAAACGCAGGGCGCTGTTTTGATAACGGCACCCCCTGTCGTCTTCCTCCTCCCAATTTTTTCAGAAAACACCAGGAGAAATGGCTGCACCGGCATTGAGGGCCACCGCCTTCTTCCCTCTATAAATACCCTCATCCTCTCTCTTCAAAACACGAGTTTTTCGGATATTTTGGGATTGGGGTTTCTGGCAAAAATCGGAATCCCGTCTCAAGCCAGTTTCTATGCAATTTTCGGCAATGGCCAGGCCTGAGTCAGGTCGGCCATTTCCATTTCCCCATTCCCCTCTCTTCTCTTTTCTAGTCTTGCTCGACATTAGGGATGTTCCTCTTCCTCACGATTTCCGGCGAAATGGTGTTTTCAGACGGAAAGAGGGAGCTGCACCACCCAAAGGAGGGCGTCCCCGGCTACCCAGGTAAGCCCTCTTTCCCTTTCTCTCCTGTCTACTTCCCCCAGGACAGATCCATGCCAGATCTGGTTTTTCTAGCCGGTCTTCCTAGCCGAAAAATGACCTAGCCAGTTTCATCTGGCTCTACACAAACAAGGCATCCCAGGGATGCCATGCTTCACGTGCGCATGGGACAGGGTCCCTGGGACAGGTTTCAGGAGTACGATAGTGCGTACACTGTCCCAGGTGCGGCCTTCGGGTGTGCGCGCAACGTGGGGCACGGGTCCTGGCTCGACCAGGAAGCACGGAGTGCCCTGAGAGCTGAGACGCGCCATGCTACACCAAAGGTGCGTTTGTGCGATGCCATCTAGGACGTGCATCATAGTGCGTCGCTTGAGCATGCATGTGCGCGTGCAAAACGCGGTCCCTAGCACGGCCTTTGGGTGTGCACGCATGTGAGGCGGTCGCGGTTCAACCAGGATGCACGGGTGTCCTGGGAACTAGGACACGCGAACCTAATGAGACTTTAAAGTTAGGATCAGAGGACAATTTACAGAGTTTAACTATTGAATAGTAGATCCATATCATTGGATCTAGCCTGACAATGAATTAGGCAAGGACCATGGACCCTAAAAGGCAGATCTAGCGATCTAATGTCTAAATAAATTGAAATTAATAAGGACTCCTTATATCCATTCATACCCAGGAGTTTATAAATGAGACCCAAGCACGGGTTGAGTGATGAAGGACGTAACTCCAGGAGACTTTGAGGTAGGTGCTCTATCGCTACTAGACTTTTAACAAAAAGAGAGAGCCCGTGATTGTTTTGAATGCATGTTTTAAGTATAAATTATATGACTTGTTTAGCATGACTTATTTTATGACTTGTTTAGCATATAAATGAATTCAGCATGCATATGATAAATACATTATGCATAGACATGTTTTGCAAATAATTGCATATATTGCGTGATTTGTGAGCATTGAGTTCTTGAAAATTGCATGTCCTTGAGGGTTACCAAAAGACGCTTGAGGGACCCAAACAGGACAGGTTTTGAAAAAGAGGTTTTTGCTTGTTTGATCATATATGATTTGGGCTAATAAGCTCGTAGGTGCTATGCCGAGAGGTCTGGGGTGGCCTCGCAGCCTCTACCACTATTAGGTGGAATGGGTACCACGCCCAAAAAGGGCATGTCCCTGCTTCGACTGCATGTGGTACCTGGGGCTACCACTGGTGTCATGGCACTGGGTCGAAGTGTCATATGCCCCATGGAGGCTTATGACCCTGTGTCCCTAGGTACCCGGGGACCACAAGGCAGTGAGGTCATGGGCATAGTGGGCCCTATAGTTTGAGGATTCACTTGCATGGCATATGGCATGACATGAGGTTGGTTGACCATACCAGATATCCATGAGTTGGATTCAGTTGAGTATCTTATGCATATCATTATGTTTATGATATATATATATATATATGATACTTTCGGCTTGGATTATGCAATTCTTTAAGTCGTCAGTATTCCAATTCGATAATGGTTTTTAATATCGATATTGAACATGATTGATCGAGCATGCACATGTTTTAAAGAGCATATGATTTTAAACATAGCATGCATTGTAAAACTAGTAGTGATAGACTCCTGCTAAGTATAGTATATACTCACTCAATCCTTAACATTTTTCAGGATAGCTCCATTCACGAGTAGAGGACGCCTATGTTAGTGCTACGAGCAAGTAAATCAAAAGGAGGCAATTATACATGTAAGTAAACACTCTACCCTTTAGACATGTATTTGTATTTATTCTGATTGAAATTTGTGATTTGTGTGGAAAGACACAGGAAAAACATTTATGATTTCTGAAGTTTTTCAAAAACTACTTTGGTTGTTGTGAAAGCAAATGACACTCGGGGTTTTCAAAATGAGTTTAAAACTAAAGATTTTCCGCTGCATTGCATTGTTTTCCTAAAAATGGTTTTCAAGTAGGGATGCATCCCGCCTTAGGGATTAGATATTGCATTTAAAAATGCATGGGAAAACCCGGGTCGTCACATTTGATATCAGAGCCTAGGTTTTATCCTTTCACAGCCAGTCCAGCATGTCCTAGGGTCATAGACAATAAAGAAAATTAAGAAGTAGTATAAATAGGAGTAGTAGAGATGACTACTTCTATTTGAAGATTACAATATTAATGCTCAAGGCATTTCGCCATAAACAAATAGGTGAAAGAGGAGATGGGTCTAGCAAATACTTATATATTGGATGGCTTAAATCTTATCGATAAGGATTGTTGTGTAGTGGTGCAAACAGGGAAAACTCATATATGGATCATATTATGATAAGAATGATGAAGGAAGATGTTAGTAAACTTAATAGTAGATAGTTCTGACCTGTAAGAGATCAATCTCACCAAAGATAAGAACATCGAAGAACCTAGATGACTATCTTGCCATCATAAAGAATATCAGAATATGAGTACACTATCACAAGGGATATGATATGAGTATGATAGGGGATGTAAAAGACAGACTTTGAGAAAATTTTGATGATAATCTAAGAGGGATGAGAATGCAAGATGATACCAACGGATAACTGTGACTCGTATTAGATCACAAAGGTATGGATCCTGAAGGACTTAGCTCAATTTTGCATACCTTAATTGGAGTCTTATAAAGAGTGAAATGCTATCGAATAATAACTACCTGAGTATTATGGAGCAAATCATAAGATGTATACAAGTGACATATTATGTGATTAAGAGAAACATAACACGAATATGATAGGGAACTATATTCGACAGTGTTACCAAAAGATTTCGACGATAATATTGGGGATGATAGATCTGTGATAATAGATTGATCCTAACATGAACTTCTAAGAAAAGTATAGCATGATCAAAACGTCAATGTCATTATTAAGACATTGTACGAATTTTATTGAGGCTACAGGCAACTGAGGATTTCAATGATCTTAAGACAGTTTAGAACTTTTGAGAAGCATTCAGTTTATCATATCTGTTAAGTAAATAAGTAGATATAGTATCAATTATATGCAACAAAGCACATGAAGACATTGATCTGGGAAGACAAAAGTGAGGATTTTGAAGAAAAGAGAGAAAGAGATAGAGATGTAACTACCAGTATTCAATGAATATTGAATATTCAAAAGAAGAAGATCATGACTTTATGGAGATACATACAATTTTATCATCTTGAATCCTATAGGAAGGTAGATTAAACAAATGCAAAGGAATAATACTAGTTGAGTTGGTAATCTTATTGTGCAAGAGTATAAAAGAGAGAAAGCATATGGGGTTTAAGACTTTAAGTAGAGTATCGAATTTCAGGAGATTATGCGACAAGAAATTTTCGAAGAGGAATGGTGACCAACTAGAAATTAAATTCTACAAATGGTTTGATATCAATTATTGCAATTAGAATCTTATCGGATCCATTAGCTTATGAGGAACACCAATGGATATAGTCCATAAAAAGGGAAATTTGGTAATATCCTACCTTGCCACTACATGAGTAAATAAAGTATATTGAAGAAGGAATTAAGCCGGGACAGTGACTTGTCCATTTGTCTTTCTTCAGCAAGTAGGGTACCATCAAGGATCGAATTGAGGTCTTGCTATCATAGATTGGAAGACCAAATATCTTAAGGCCATTATTTAGTCATTACCTTTAGAGTATTGTTGACTAAACAAAGGTATCCCACCCTAATTAATCAAATATGTTAGTATTTATTAGATAGTAGTCGAAGTTATATACTCAGAGGAATATTATAAGTATTTAGACATGAGTTTTCCCGAAAAGAAGTTACTTGATAGACTAAGTCATTTGAGGGTATGAGGTTAGTTGATTAGGCCACATCATGGAGTTGATTAGGCTCCATCATGGAGGAGCTACAAGTACAATGAATACAATAACAACTGAGACAGAAGCAAAAATAAGGAGCGACCTCCACCAGTGAGACATATTTTTCCAAACCTGAATAGATACCATGACAAACCATAGAAATCACTGTGGGTCTGAAAGATGTTGCTGACTTGGATTGAAAAGAAAGGTAGATAAGTACCGATCAGTTTAGAGACCCTTAAGCTTATGACAAAGATATATTTGGAAAGAGATCAATAGGTAATCAAATAAAGTCTTTCTATATGTCTACGAAAATGTTCCATACTTACCTGAGTGATTTTCAAATTTGATGATTTAACAGCTTCAGCATAACTTGATGTAGTAGCTATTAAACAAGAACTGCTATTATAAGCTAAGTATGAGGAGGCACTTGAAGGATAAAATTTGAGGAATTGAGAAAATCACTACTTATAAGGATACCTCCTGACAATACAGACTGCATGGTTGATGATAAAGCCTTGCTAAAAGATTGAACAATATATTGACATGGGGGATGGAAGGAGAAAAGGTGAGATGGCTAGCACACTATAAGGTGAAGATTTAATGTTACGTTGCCTTTAGACAAATATTTAGTTATTATGAGCATATGCCAAGTACGAAAAATCAATTGAAGGAATTTCCTAAGGACTAACCCTACTGGATTAAGCATAGAACTTTTGGACTGAAAGGTTATGAAGAAAACCATCAAGCAAAGAAAGGACAAAGAGGATGATGACAAAAGGATTCAACTATGACCTAGTAAGGGTACTCGGTTATGAATAAGAGACTTTTTGTTTTGCATAAATGGGAACATTATTAAAAATCCTAATGACAAATTGATGTGAATAGAGACATAGGCCTCTGGACGAGAACATTTGACCCATGATGATGAATTGCCCATTAACATTTGACATGAGTTTGGATAAAATCTTCACGGAGAAAAGCGTTTAATGGATTCAATAATTATGAAACTGAATATAGAGTTAGGACATTTTACTTTCAATATATGATAAGGTCCTCGATGGAAGATGCTACTAATTGGCTTTCATGATTTTATTTTGAATGTAACTTTGGTCGAGGAATAAAGTCACATATGGAAAACGACAGACAGTTGAAATTCGAAGTTAATCAAGGGTTTGGCTGTAGAGCACATGATACCATGTCAGTTATTGAAGTATCTTGGGGACAAATATAAAAGATAAAAAGCAAAGTTAGACACAATAGAAAGAAGGTAATTTGTTGGACTCTTACTAATGACATATAACCAACCATTAGAATAGATGTGGATGATGAAGAGATCACTAGATGAAAGACAAGAAGAAAAAAGGGATTATCCTATGATATTCAAAATGAAATAGGAGAAATAAGATCATATGATCTCAAAGAAGTATGGAGTAATTTATACATGAATAAAGAAGCATGATCCTACGAGGAGACTATCTTATACATGATGAGAAAAGTATAGGCATCTAAGGATTTCGAGATAGATGAATTACAGCTAGAAACTAGTATTGTTAAACTGGCACGTATGGGAGTATGCATCAGAGTATGTAGCAAAAGCGGCCCCTATAGGTAAGGCCTTATAGAAGGAACAATAAAAATGATAAATTGAGGTTGAGCCTAGATTTGATTCCTAAGGGGGGAATGCATTCACCAAGAAGTTATCTAAGAGACAAAATACCTTAAAGATGATAATTTATCGAATTTCGAGGACGAAATTCTTTTAAGGGGGTAATAATGTAATGCCTGAGCAATTTATGCTATTTTTAACAAAAATTGGACATTCTATGGGAAATAAACTGTGTTAAAGGTTTTACTTTATTTAAAATAGTAAACAAAGGAATTTGTGAGGAAACTTGGTACCATTAGATCCTACTCAAAAAATGGAATCCAACGCCTCAAAGAATGCCGAAAACGGAGTTCGTATGAAGAAGTTATGGACGTTTAAAGATCAGGAGTATTTTTGTAATTTAAACTAAAAACGAAAAAGAACAAAAACACAGGGGGTCATTTTGATAACAGCACCCCCTGTCGTCTTCCTCCTCCCTATTTCTCCAAAAACCCTCTTCTCCCGATTTTTCTAGAAAACACTAGGGGAAATGGCGGCACTGCCTTCTTCCCTCTATAAATACCCTAATCCCCTCTCTTCAAAACATGAGTTTTCTGGCTATTTTGGGACTGAGGTTTTTGAAAAAAATTGGAAATCGGTCTCAAGCCAGTTTCTATGCGATTTTCGGCAATGGCCGAGCCCGAGTCAGGCCTGCCCTTACCATTTCCCCATTCCCCTCTCTTCTCTTTTCCAGTCTTGCTCGACATTAGGGATATTCCTCTTCCTCACGATTTTCGGCGAAATGGGGTTTTCAGAAGGAAAGAGGGAGCCGCACCACCCGAAGGAGGGCGTCCCCGGCTACCTAGGTAAGCCCTCTTTCCCTTTCTCTCCGATCTACTTCCCCCAGGCCAGATCCATGCCGGATCTGGTTTTTCCAGCCGGTCTTCCTAGCCGGAAAACGACCCAGCCGGTTTCATCCGGCTCTACACAAACAAGGTGTCCCAGGGACGCCATGCTTCACATGTGCCTGGGACAGGGTCCTTGCGACGGGTCCCAAGTGCGGCCTTCGGGTACGCACGCGACGTGGGGCATAGGTCCTGGCTCGACCAGGAAGCACGGGGTGCCCTGGGAGTTGAGACGCGCCATGCTACACCAAAGGTGCATCCGTGCGATGCCAACCAGGACGTGCATCATAGCGCGTCGCTTGAGCATGCATGTGCGCGTGCAAAACACGGTCCCTGGCAACGCCTTTGGGCGCGCACGCACGTGAGGCGGTCGCGGTTCAACCAGGATGCACGGGTGTCCTAGGAACTAGGACACGTGGACCTAATGAGACTTTAAAGTTAGGATTAGAGGACAATTTATAGAGTTTAACTATTGAATAGTAGATCCATATCATAGGATCTAGCTTGATAATGAATTAGGCAAGGACCATGGACCTAAAAGGCAGATCTAGCGATCTAATGTCTAAATAGATTGAAATTGATAAGGACTCCTTGTATCCATTCATACCCAGGAGTTTATAAATGAGACCCAGGCACGGGTTGAGTGATGAAGGACGCAACTCCAGGAGACTTTGAGGTAGGTGCTCTATCGCTACTAGACTTTTAACAAAAAGAGAGAGCCCGTGTTTGTTTTGAATGCATGTTTTAAGTATAAATTATATGACTTGTTTAGCATATAAATGAATTCAGCATGCATATGGTAAATACATTATGCATATACATGTTTTGCAAACAATTGCATATATTGCATGATTTGTGAGCATTGAGTTCTTGAAAAATTGCATGTCCTTGAGGGTTACCAAAAGACGTTGGAGTGCCCAAAAGACGCTGGGTAGGCAGTTGTGAGGGCCAGGCAGTTGTGAGGGACCCAAAGAGGACAGGTTTTGAAAAAGAGGTTTTTGCTTGTTTGATCATATATGATTTGGGCTAATAAGCTCGTGGGCGCTATGCCGAGAGGTCTGGGGTGGCCTCGCAGCCTCTACCACTATTAGGTGGAATGGGTACCACGCCCAAAAAGGGCATGTCCCTGCTTCGACTGCATGTGGTACAGGGGGCTACCACTGGTGTCACGGCACTGGGTCGAAGTGTCATATGCCCCATGGAGGCTTATGACCCTGTGTCCCTAGGTACTCGGGGACTACACAACGGCGAGGTCGTGGGCATAGTGGGCCTTATGGTTTGAGGATTTACTTGCATGGCATATGACATGACATGAGGTTGGTCGACCATACCAGATATCCATGAGTTGGATTCAGTTGAGCATCTTATGCATATCATTATGTTTATGATATATATATATATATATGATACTTTCGACTTGGATTATGCCATTCTTTAAGTTGTCAGTATTCCAATTCGACAATGGTTTTTAATATCGATATTGAACATGATTGTTCGAACATGCACATGTTTTAAAGAGCATATGATTTTAAACATAGCATGCATTGTAAAATTAGTAGTGATAGACTCCTGCTGAGTATAGTATATACTCACCCAATCCTTAACATTTTTTAGGATAGCTCCATTCACGAGTAGAGGATGCCTATGTTAGTGCTACGAGCAAGTAAATCAAAAGGAGACAATTATACATGTAAGTAAACACTCTACCCTTTGGACATGTATTTGTATTTATTTACTGATTGAAATTTGTCATTTGTATTTGGAAAGACCTGGGAAAAACATTTATGATTTCTGAAGTTTTTCAAAAACTACTTTGGTTGTTGTGAAAGCAAATGACACTCGGAGTTTTCAAAATGAGTTTAAAACTAAAGATTTTCCGCTGCATTGCATTGTTTTCATAAAAATGGTTTTCAAATAGGGATGCATCCCACCTTAGGAATTAGATATTGCATTTAACAATGCATGGGAATACTTGGGTCGTCACATTAACTGAGGGTCCTAAGGATCAGATTAGATGTAATTACTCTAGTAATTGATCTAGACCATTGATCTACTTAGATCTTAGGAAATTGTTGATCTATGGATGATCTGACTGTCAGATCAAGGTGTAAACTGTAGATGTGCGCAAAAATGAGTAGATGAATATAAGATAAGACTAATTAATAACAAGTAACATTGGGATTAAGGATCTAATTATAAATAGAGACCTTAAAGAATGATCCAATGGTTGGATTGCCTCAGATTCCACTGAGATGAAATAAATAACACAAAATAGTACTGTGATACTGACACGTACATCTGAGCATGCGAGCTAAGAGGATTACATGATTGAATTGGGTTATCTCTCATTGAGGTAGGTGATGACATTTAATGTTATGTTTTGATTTCTAAAACTTTACATTATCATAGCATTCGTGACTGATTGTGATTGGTTGTCATTCATTTAATTATTCTGAGATTTTGTGAGATTCAATATTTTATACTATGATAATATTAGATTTTGATAGGATATTGAATGGGTTTTTATGATTGATTGTTTTATGAGACTAATGCTGCGTATCTTATGTATGAGTAGTAATTATCTTTCCTTATTACATCATTGAGATTGATTGGTTTTCATAACATTGATGGTGGAGGATTGGTGGCTAGTCCTTTGAGAGGCTAACCCCGGGATGAGGGGTGTGCCTTGGGGATTGTGAGCCATGAGTGCTCGTGGTTTTACAAGATATGCGATTTTTGTGTTTTGTGATTTATGATGGATGCTCTCACCTGGTAGATGTCATGCTAGGAGGGAGTAGGGTCGGCCACCCACCCTCCAAAATTGTGATGTGATAGACACTTGCCCACAGATGGCTTTTGGTAAGGGTTTGGTAATATGGATAGTCCACACTACCGGTTCAGGCCTTTCCATAGGGATGGACGTTAAGTCTCCTGTTATGGTGTCGATAGGGAGCAGCGGTGGTTGAGACCTTGGAGAGGTTGCCACTATGGCATGACAATCCATACTCTTTGTTCTACATGCTTGCACAATGAGCATGGAGATATTAGTGTATGCTTAGGTGTGACAACACTCAGAGGATTGATATGAGTACTCATGGTCTGTTATATGAGTGTATGGGAGACTCGTGAGACCCACAAACCTTGGGGTGCCCTGTTTATTATTGTATGCTCATCGATATTGGATCATATCATGTTTTACATCCATGAGATTACCATGTTTTAAATCCATGAGTTACATGTTTCACTACATATAATGTTTTAAGACTATATTGGCATTGCTTATGATACTTATATTTTTATGGATAATTGACCTACAAATTATATCAACAATGTTATTCGATTTTGTTTTTCTTGTTAATACATTAAATGTCTATGTACCTACACAAGCAATAGCATGCTGAGGCATTGCTTTGTTTTGTAATGCCTCAGATACCAAGCGTGATAGCAAGAAGGGCAAGGCCATGGAAGGACAGTGATAGCAGTGGGGACCACTTAATTTGGCTAATAGGTAGCGCGATGTGAGTAGTTAGATGGATTACTATTTGAACCTATTTTATGGACTGTATACCTTCATTAGATAGATTTGATTATGACATTTATATATATTATGGACTTGTCTTTAAGTATAGTGGATTATTATGATGGATAGACCTTGGGCCACATTATTATGTTTTTGGATATTATTGTTTTAAAAATAAAGGTGCCGTTGATTTTGACATTGGATTTGATATTAGTATTGTCTTAAATTTATTACTGCGTACTTATATTTATCTTTTAATCGTTGTCGTAATGATTTTGGAAAAAGGAGATAACACCCGGAGGTTTTTCAGTAAATGTTCTAATAAAATGATTAATAAAATCTTTTAATTTTGGGATCCTAACTATTATTATTATTATAAAAAAAATTATTTTAAAAATCGGGGTGTTACACTGATACAACTCCAAGATCAAGCAGTGGATTGGTTATTATTAATGACACCCATCAAAATATGATGAATATTGGACAACCAATTATTAAAGCTCTATGTCATGCTAATAATATTTTTGTAGATTTTATTGAACATTAACCATAACAAGTTGGTGATCAAAGCCTCCACAAGTGGCTAATGATATACCATTAAATATATCTACTAAAGTAAAGAAATCAGCAATTTCTACTCATTACATTGTCTACTTACAAGAATCTGACTATGATATAAGGGTTGAAAACGAACCTGAAACGCTTTCACAAGTAGTAAATAGTAGTAAAACTAAACTGTTCTATAATGCTATGAGGGATGAGATGATTTCTATAATAGATAATCAAGTCTAGGATATTGTAGAGTTGCTTAATGGGGCTAAGATCATTAGTTATAAATAGGTTTTCAAAACCAAGAAAGACTTATTAGGCAATATTGAGCGATACAAGGTTAGATTTGTTATGAAGGGATTCACACAGAAGAAAGGAATTGATTATCGAGAAACATTTTCTCGTGTCTAAAAGGGATTCTTTCTATACCATCATGAAATTAGTTTCTTATTTTGACTTAAATTTACATAAAATGGATGTGAAAATGGCATTCCTCAATGGTGAATTAGAGGAAGAGATTTATATGAAACAACCTAGGGCTTTTGTATCAAGTGATGGTCTTCATTTAACTTGCAAACTTAAAAAGTCTATATACAGACTAAAGCAAGCCTCCCGTCAGTGGTATTTGAAATTTCATGTTGTTATCTCTTCATTTAGTTTCATGGAGAACAATATAGATGAATGTATATATCATAAGGTTAGTGGGACCAAATTATTTTTCTAGTCTTATATGTGGATGATATTTTACTTGCAACAAATGATATGAGATTGTTACATAAGGTGAAATAATTTCTCTCTTAACATTTTGATATGAAGGATATGGGCGAGGCATCTTATGTCATTGGCATAAGATCCATACAGAAGCCTATATCAACAAGGTTTTTAAGAGATTTTGAATGAAAGATTGGTCACTCAATGTAGCACCTATTGCAAAGGGTGACAATCAGTTTGAATCAATGTCTCAAAAATGCTTTTGAAAGGGAACAAATTAAAAACATCCTTTTGCTTCATTTGTTGGAAGCCCAATATATGCTTAGGTCTGTACTAGACTGAATATTGCATTTGCAATAAGAATGTTAGGAAGATATCAAAGTAACCCAAGGTTGGATCACTGGAAATCTACAAAAAAGGTCATGAGATATCTTCAAGAGACTAAAGATTTCATACTTATATATAGATGGATCAATGACTTGGAGGTTGATGGATATTTAGATTTAGATTTTTTTGGTTTTGTTGATTCTCGTAAGTCAACGTCTAGATATACTTTCTTATTTGCTGGAGGAACTATATCTTAGAAGAGTGCAACACAATTTTTGGTTGCTACTTCTACTATTGAAGTTGAGTTTGTTTCTTACTTTGAGGCTACAAAATAGGTTATTTGGTTAAAATAGTTTCATCTCTAGGCTTCAAGTTGTTAATTCTATCTCTAAGCCACTAAAGATATACTGTGACAATTTAGCTGTTGTGTTCTTTCGTAAGAATAATAAGAGTTGAAGTCAAAGAAAGCATATTGACATCAAATACTTGGCAGTTAGAGAGTATATTAAAAAGAATGAAGGGTTTGTTGAACACATTCATATTGAATTGATGATTGTGGATCCTTAAACACAAGACATTCCACCAAAGTTGTTTAAGGATCATGTAACATAAATGGGATTTTGTTCTAATATGTCACTTTTTTTTTCATTATGATGTTATATTTATGGCACATATTAGTAGTGAAACTCTAAATTCTTGAATTTGACTTCTTTTTCTCATTGTAAACATTTATGGCTGGAATGACACATATTTTGTAAGGACCCATAATAAGCATTTAAGGCTTATTCATAATGATAAGATACCATGTAAAAGGCTTTTTATAAAGAAAAGAAATTACAATGTGATACATGAAAGGTAATACTTGCTTGTAGAGAACCTATTGCCATGATTCATATAATTTATTTCTTTGTTTGAGCATAAAGTATTTGAGACTACTATATATTAAGATTTGTGGATATTATAAAGTAATAAATGTTTGGACCAAATGGGAGAATGTTAGATTTTTAACTGGGTTATGGTCCTCAACATTTAATTCACATGATTGTGGCTATCATATTATGGAAATGATACCTAATCACTGGTCTTAGTGGTGTATAATAACTGACTTGATAGTGGCCATTACAAGAGAAAAACTGTTTTGGCAGTTAACATCCTTGATGGAGGGGTAACTTCAATTAAATGGTTATTTAACGGTCCCTAATTCTAGCAATTCTTTCTCTGTTATTGTTTTGGCTCTCCATCACCGTGAATTGCTGAGTTAAACACGATTTAGATCATCTACTATGGCTGGAGGTTTGTTTCATTACAGGCCCGTCTGGTTGCCTTCCACCTTAGTGGACACCTGCTGCTTCCCAATTGAGGGCCGTTAGTTTATGCTCCCAATTTATTGCCGTTGATATTCTTTTCCAGTAGCCTTTTAACACTTGGGGTAGAATGGTTTTTTACATATGCGAGCACTGATTAGGGGAATAGGAGACACCTATGGAGGGAATTTATCTATGAATACGAGTCTTTTTCTTCTCCTTTATGTTCCTTGGGTGATTTCAATGCTTTAATTAGCCTTGGGGAATCTGATAGCTCTGCCATTCCACAAAATCTTGATATCAATCAATTGGTCAATGTGCATTGGACTAGTTGAACTGGGATCTGAGGATTGCCCTTTCACTTGGTTTAATTGTCAAACCGGTGAAGCGGGTGTCAGGAAAAGGCTTTATGGGGGCCTATTTAATCATGCGTGGTTTCATTGTTTTTCTGACTCTGCTGGTAGACAGTTGCCCAGAGTTTCTTCACACAACTGCCCCATTTTTCTTCCGTCTCACTCAAGAAGCCACTCTTCTAGGCCTTCTTTTATAATGCAGCATGGCAGCAACATAAGGATTTTGATCATATTGTTGATGAGGCATGGAGCTCTCCAACTACTATATCTACTGGATTTGCTTTTTAGAGAGGAATTCAAAATCTACAATATGCACTAATGAACTGGAATAGAAAAGAGTTTGCCTAAGTTGAGTTCAGAGACAACGCTTACATGAAAACTCCAGCTTATTCGAAGTAATTGTCCTGTGAATGAACAGAAGGAGATTTGTACACTGTGATCCCCACTCCGCATTAAGGCAGAAAGATTAAATATGGACACAAAGCTCAAAATAGCTAGCTTCAGAGTTGAGATCGAAATACAAGGTTTTTTTTGTCAGTGGTGTTAAAAGAAAGGGGGCTCTGTTCTCGGGCATCAAGTTGGAAGAAGGGAGTCTTTCATTTGAGCAGGTAGCTATGAATTCATTTCTTTAGAATTTTCATAACCTTTTTGTAGAAAGATCAAACCCAAATAACTTTTCCTCAGTTCAACTGATTACGAGAAGTTTGTCCATGCAATCTTTCTCTTTGTTAGATGTTGAAGAATGCAAGGCGGGCACTTTTACAGCCTTGTAGGGCCCGGCCGGTATTGCTGCTGCATTCTTTCAAAGAGAATGGTATAGGCTGGGACACGATATCTTCCAAGTTGTTAAGGATGCTTTCAGCAGGGCAACGTTTGCAAAAGAAATTAATCAATCATTCATCTGTTTAATTCCCAAAGTGAAGAATGCACGGACAGTTGACAGGTATCGCCCTATCAGCATCTGCACTTCTACTTATACAATTGTTTTAAAAGTGCTTGTTAATTAACTTAAAAAGGTGTTACATGACGTTGTGAGCATTGAGCAGAATGCATTTGCTCCTGGGAGTGTCATGCATTAAAATTTGCTTATCTACCATGAGTTTTTCCCATCTTTTGCTAAACTATCTTGTCCATTGAAGAATGTGTCTGTCAAGCTTGACATTTTTAAAGCTAATGAGTCGTTGAATCAGAGGTTTCTGAAGGAAGTTTTGATTAAGATGGCTTTCCAAGTAAAATTGTTATACTCATTATGTTTGCTGTTTCCACCCCACGTTTATCCATTATTGTGAATGGTGAGAAGTCTGAATAGCTCAGGCCAGGTTGCGGTATACACAAGGTCGCCCCCTCTCCCTATCTCTTTTAGTTATGCATGGAAGGTTTTTTCTTCACTTATGCTACGCTGCTGTGAAGGAAAGAAATTCTTTGCTGCTATGATCTACGAGAACCAACCTCAATCTCCCCTCTTATCCATGCTGATGGTGTTATAAATCTTTCAAAAGCTGATTGTGACTCCTGTGCTGAGTTGAAAAATATTCTTAAAAAGTTTGCATATGACTCTGGTCTTCCTCATTTTCGTTATCAAAGAATGTTCATAATACATGTAGAAGAGCACTTAAAAGGATCCTTAATATCAAGCAAGCTATCAGGGGCAAATATCTAGGACTTACTACTTATTTGGGGCGCACGTGCAATGCTAATTTCTCATCCAACTCCAATCCTGATTGCAGGCTTGATTCTTGGAAAATATCTTTGCTTTTCAGAGCAGGTAAGGCAATCTTCTTGAATTCTGTTATCTCAGTCATGGGTAATTATTACCTGGCTGCCTTCAGAGTCTCCAAAAAAGTTCTTGAGGTATTCAAAAAGAAACAACGCTCTTTCTTATGGAAAAATGGTATGGGACCAGAAAGACGCACAAAATGGCTAAGCTGGAGGCAAATTTGCAAAAGCATTGGGGTCTTGGGGTCAGAGATATAGGTAAGCTTAACCTTGCTTACAAGATAAACTGGCATGGAAAACCACTGCAATCTTTAATGGTTAAACTGATATTTGCTAAATATCTGTCTAAACATGAATTTTTCAATGCTATGAAGACTGCCAATGCTTCATTATAACGGAGACAAATTCTCAATTGCAGGGAGGCTTTTGTGCCCCTTTCTCATTGGCATTCATGTTTCGCATCTCAGATGGTAGCAGATATTTTTGATGATCAGGCCGTTGGAATCTGAATAAGATCCCTTTTGTGCCTGATAATATTAAGTTATTGCTTCTCAGCAAATTTTTCTGCATATATCTGACAAGACTTTTGCAAAGATGCAAGGTAAGGTTGCACACTGTAGACCCTTGTAGTCCACCCCTTGCCCTGACCCCGCATAGGCGGGAGCTTCGTGCACCAGGGCTGCCCTTTTATAACTGACAAGACTTTGGTTGCCAGCACTGAATGGGATTTTCTCCTTTGAGTCAGCATCTAACCCTCTTTCTCAAGCTGACTTTGATAATCGTGCACTATGGAAATGTATTTGGAATGCAAAGATCATGCCTAGAATTAATATGCTTCTTTGGCAAATCAGTCTTAACAAGCTCCCTGCACAAAATCATATCAGATGAATCCCTGATGATCAGAAACATTGTGTTCTCTGTCATGATCATGAATAGCCTGTTTCTCACGTATTTAGTCATTGTAATCAGGTGGCTTTGTTTCAAAAAATTATTGAAAAAGATTTTGGATTTAATCGTTTTAGCTTTTCTTCCATAGGAATCCTGTCGTGTAGCAATTCTGGAAACAAAAAGTTCAGAATTCATAATTTTCTATCCATCGCTCGTGCCACTGCTGTGGATACTATTTGGATGGTTATAAACAGACTCTACATGTTGAGCAGGTGGACTGGAGCAAGGTTGGCTGGGAGGAAAGCAAGGGTGATTGAATATGCTAATTCCCTCGACTGTCGCCTGCTTTTCTATTAGAATCATTTACATATTTTTGGAAACGGTGAGTCTTATGCAGGCAAAGCACAAGCTGCTCAAAGCTAGATGGTAGCCTCCTGACCCGGGTACGATCCAGCTCTGTTTTGATGGCTCTTCTAATGGAAATCCAGGACCGGCTGGAGCAGGTTGTCTTCTGAGGGACTGCAATGGACAGTGTATTGCTGTTCATAGTATTTCACTTGGAAATAAAACCAATAACGAGGCAGAATGGCCTACACTCTGGCACGAAGTTAAAATAGCGACTGGCCTGGGCTTTTCTCGATTACAGATTTGCGGGGACTCAATGCTGGTGATTGCAGCTATGATCAAAAACTCCAGGACCATCTGGAAAGCGATGCAAGGAGGAATGCAGAAGGTTTCTTCAAGGAAAGGAGGTGCTGTTTAAACATATCCATTGGAGGCAAATGAAGCGGCTAATTTGTTCGCAGCTAAAGCTTCCGCATCAAGGCGTACTGAAAATTGGAGGGGTCAGATTCCTAGCAGCTTCAAGTTCTGTGTTTCAATGATGCCAGAGGCATCGTTTACTATCGTAGATGTAAAAGGACGTTAATATGGCTGCTTTTATTTACTTATATTAATAAATCTTCGTTACTTCTACATTTTCTACATGGTATCTCTTCAATGTCCTTTCGCTAGATTGTTTATTTTCTTAGCTAAATATGTCACTTCATTTGAATTTTGAGACAGAACCCTTGATTTTGAAGATTCAAATTTGATAAAATATTTTCCAAAGTTAAATACATTTAATTAATATTAAAAATATCCAACAGGATGTTCTACCTTATGTACTCGTAGTAACATCTTCCAGTGAAGCGTGGCATAATCTTGCTTAAGCATTTGAGACTCCGAATCGTACCTGTTTGCTTCAACTAAACATGCAGCTACACTGTAAGTGAATATAGAGAAATCATTTCCGCTACATGTTTTCACGGGCTGTTTATCCATGAATACGAGTACTGTTCCACTATATTTATCTTTATTTGCTATGCTTCGAATAGAAGGGGAGCTTTGACACAACGGTAAAAGTTGTCATCATGTGACCTTGAGGTCATGGGTTCAAGGCGTGAAATCAGCCTCTTGCAAAATGCAAGGTAAAGCTGCCTACTATAGGCCCTTGTGGTCCGTCCCTTCCCTGGACCTCGCATAGGCGAGAGCTTCATGCACCGGGACTGCCCCTGTTATGCTTCAAATCATGTAGGGTATAAGTGTCTCAATTCGACAATAATTATGGCCCACGGCTTAGAGTGAGACTCCCTCTGAAAGAAGACGTATCCCAATTAAACCAAGTGAGTGGTTAGTGTATTTTATCATTTAATGGCAGTTAACCAGATTCAAAGTTTAGATGGAACATCTGACGGCCTGAGTGAGAGCCTCACTATGAGGTATAGTTAAAGAACCTCAGTTTAATTATTTTTTTCTCTTTCGAGACATACACAATTTGATAAACAAGGCTTTCCTTTTTCAGCAAAATCAATATAAGGAGCCCAACAATTTACACTGCCGCAACCAGAGCCTAGGATAGCCATTTTCTTTGGCCATACAGCACTAATACCCACATTTGGTAGGTCTATCACTAAAACTAACACGTGTTTCTCTTATATATAGATAGAAATTCCCATTTCATTCTAATCATATTTCCTCACCAAATCTTTTGCCAGACAATCCTTCCTCATTTCTGATCCCTTAAAATTCAACTCCTTATGACTGAAGTCTAGATTCCCCATTTACATCTATTCAAAATCAACCTCCTTTCTTTTCTAACCAACGTCAACCTTCCTGGGTTACTTCCAATCAAAATTCAACCCTTTCCTTCTCCAACCAAAGTCCACCTTCCTCTAGTGCCACCGAATCTAATTTGTCCCCAAATCTATTTGCACTAAATAATCCCGTTACCTCGTCCCGCTCACCTCGCTTCAGTAACTTCAGTCTATTCTCGTCAAGCTCTTCCACTGGGCAACAATTCAAGCACTTCCTTTTCTATTGCTAATAAGACCGGTTTAGGTAATTTTGTTTATCTCGCAGGTTCTAAGGCACATGACTAAGAAGCCTCATGTGCTCTTGCTATCAAATATCCTATCTAATCAGGTCAATCAATTGCTTTACAAGGACCAACACTGAAGCCAACCGTAGCCATCTTCGGAGAGAGGCATGCAAAAGGAAATTAATGCACTCTTTCAAAATGGAACTTGGATACTTGTACCAATGTCTCCACAACAAAAGATGATCCGGTGGAAGTGGTTTTCCGTGTAAAGCGAAAAGCTGGTGGAAGTTTGGACAGGTTAAAGGTCCTTGATTGCCAAGGGTTACAACTAACAGCACGGAGTTGATTATACCAAGACTTTCAAACTGGTAGTAAATGATATTATCTGTTGTTTGTTTTAAATGCTTGGAAAATTAAACAACTAGATGTGAGTAACGCATTTCTACACGACCAATTATTTGAAGGAGTTTATATGCTAACCTCCCTAATTTGTCAATTCAGCCCAACCAAATGCAATTTGTCACTTGAACTCCCAGAGCCTGTTTTCACAAGCTTAGCAGTCGCCTTGTTTAGTTGGGATGTCTCGGTTCTAAGACGGACAACTCATTATTCATTTCATACCTCATGATAGTGGTACTATCATCTATTTTCTTATCTATGTTGATGCTATAATAGCAACTAGAATAACAAAGCTGCAATAGCTGAGATTGTTGTTCTCTTAGTGCAGCCTTTGCAATGAAAGACCTAGGCCGGTCGCATTATTTCCTCCGTGTCCTAATTACTCATGCAAAAGGCCTCCTACTATCTGAGAGGGTACATGCTTGATTTCATACATGGGTTGAAGATGGAACGTTCCAAACCACTTGGTACTCCCATGGCAAAGACCTCTAAGTTATCAAAGTTTGAGGGGGTTAAGATGGCTTATCTGGCCCTATACAGCAGTATTGTAGGCGTGCTAGAATAACTCTTACCATACCGAACACCGCTGCATTTGCAGAGACAAAGTCTACCAATTCATGCAGACGCCAATAGATCTTCACTTGCAGGCTGTTGAGAGAATTTTGCTCTACGTGACGTTTTCATTGTCACATGGGCAAGCAATCTCCAAATAATCTACTTCACAATTACATGCATTCTCGAATACAATGATTGGGCTGGATGTCTCATTAGATCCACTGGCGGATTTGTAGTTTTCTTGGATGCTAATTTAGTCTCCTGGTCAGCTTGAAAGCAAGAATTGATTCCATGATCTTCTACCGAATCAGAGTATCAGACCATCGTGAATGCAATGGCAAAGATAATCTGACTGAGATCTTTACTTAAAGGGTCTTTTGCAGAAATGCGATTACATTATGGCGTCTTTGCAAGAAAATCCAACATGTTCACATTTTTGCAAATTTTGCCATTACATTTTTGGCAACTTTGCAGATTTGCCAATCCGTTTCTATTCCATCCAAAATGGCTGTTTGAAAATTTAAAATTCCAATAATACCCTCCAATCATTTCTTTCTCCTTCGTGCAGCGACAGAACCAACAACGGCCAACTTCATTGGCCATCTTACTCCAGCCTATTGCATATTTTTTGACATCCCCCTCGCCGGTCGATGCGACCTCCCCCTGCAAGGTACCCCTGCGACCAGCCCCTCCCCCCTTGCACGGTACCCCCCAGTGACCCACCTGGCATGGTACCTGTAATAACCCCAATTTTTGTAGTTATATTTGAGCAATTTATAATATGAGTTAAAAGTTTTAGGAAACCAGACTAAAATATTAGGCTCCTAGAAATCAACTTTTTGTAAAAATAGAATCAAGAATTGAAACATGAATAATTGAAATGTATTCAAAAAATCAAGTCCAACAACTATAAGCATACTAAAAATGGAGTTTGGATGAAAATTTTGTATTTTTTTTTTTTAATTTTGGAATTAAAAGAGCAAAATAATAATTTCACCTTTGTAGGGCCCACAAAGTTAGGTATAGAATGATGTAAGGCATGAATTAGCAAGCACAAAGCTTATAATGGAGGTAGTGGAATTGCCACTCCCATTAAAGAATTTTTAGTGGAAATAAATAATAAAATATAAAAAATTAATAAATAAATCCAAGAATTTTCCTATAAATACCCCTACAAAAAATCCTAAGGTTCCTCCCCCAGTTAATTCCCTCATTCCCCTCCTCTTTCTTTCTCTTTCCCTCCCATTTTCCCTTTCATTCTCTCTCTCCTTTTTCTTGTCTGGAAAGTGCGTTTGTAGACACACCCGACATCACAAAACCAAATAGAGCGTCGAGCATGTCCATTGATGCATAGTCCCTGATAGAAGGGTTTCTATCTAGTCACTGTAATTTTAATTGCCATCCAAATTCAGCCATTATCTTGATGATTTGATCCATTAAAACTCTTCGGCTCAACTCCATCTCCATTTCCCCTCTATTTATTTAACGATCAACAGTATGGTTATCGGGAATCTCCACCAGAAAAATAGTGTCTAGCATTGTATCTCTTCTCCAACTCCGATCTCCTCCTCTAAATGTTCCAGGTAGGTTACCCTCTTCTCCCTTTATAGTTTTTGAAGGCAATAGGATCATTGGGCTAGATTTCCGGCATGGTTTTCGATGAAACTAGTACCGGTGACCTAGCCTTAGAAATCCATTAAGGACGGCTCAGATGAAAAATCTGAGCCATCCAATGGATGCCTGGGGCCTAAAAACCTTAGGAAAGCCTGCTACAATTAAATTTCATTTTTATCTTGACTGTTGGTTTGGAGAAGGGTGATCTACAGTCCAAATTGGATTGTCTCGCCGATCTTTAGATCGACACATAGAAGACGCGATCTAGAACGCATTGCAGAGATGTTCCTTGTGGGAGCGTCTTTGCGTGCGCACCACTTGTACAATGTAGTCGGAAATCAGCCATGACGAGTGTAGCATCCCAGTAATGGGAATGCACCGTGGTTCATTTTTCATGTCCTTAGATCCAAATTGAATCTAGACCCTTGAAATGATCTAAAAACTTCATATTTAAATTCAGAAGTTAATACAACTCCAAATTGAGATTGAAAAGATCTATTAGATTTGTATCAAAGAGTGAAATCTACTGAACTCATAAAATTTAAGATTTGAGAACTCTTTATGTTGATCCTTAGTCAAGAACCTTACGAATATCTTTGATCAGCTAGATCAAACCATATGATTTGAATGAATACATGATATATTGATGAGATAATATGAATTAATGAGTCAGACCTTACATAAATGTGAGAAATTATGATCTGAGCCCAAATGTGATCAAAACCCTAGATCTAGTGAATCAAAATTAGATATGAATGTTGGATCAACACAGGAACTATAGATATGCACTATGATTATTGAATTTTGTTAATTTTTAGTACATTTATATTTGATTTATATTTTGATCTATTTGTTAGATTAAATCAATGGTTAAATTTAGTATGATATGTAAAAATGGGAAATTTACTTAGAAAAATATTAGTAATTCAAAATCTAATTAATCTAAACTTAGATTTATATTTCTAAACAATTATTGCTTTATGATGAAATAAAATTAATGCTAGTAAGGTTCTGTAGAAACTCTTATAAGATAATGAATGGATTTCATCACCATATCCTTGACCCACCTAGGGTAAAAAGGGACTGAGGGTAAAAATCTGATAGGACCCTTGTAGAAAAATAAGATCTATTGCCACTCTAGTAGATTCTAAACATTGTGGTTATAGTAGGTATCCAAAATCCAAGTAATTTTTCCATGCCTTCCGTTGACATTTGTTGAAGCTTAAATGCCTCCTAACATAAGGATTGTATTAACTACTTTTAAAGCAAAACTTAATTGGTAAGCATTAGTCAAATTTAAAATAAGGAGGAGCTGTCTAGATTTAGGTGAGATAAATCAATAATATTACTCAATCAACAAACATTCAGACTGATTATGCATTAATTAACTTAAGAATAATATCTAGATCATAAATTGACAATCAAAGGTTAGGATCTGCTAATCAAACAAACCTTTAAATAAGATCATGTTGATCAAGCAAGATCAAAGGTGAGAACATGATGATCAAGGACAATAAAAGATAGATTTAGAAAATTTAGATTAAACCCTTAAAATATGATATAGATTTTGGATCAAATATAGATCAATGAGTTAGAGGATCTAAATCCTTGATAAAAATATTTAAGGAAATTCCAGATCATCATCTTTAGGGATGATCAAAAGATCAAATAAGAAGTACACATGGAATTGAGGGATGACATTATACATATATGATTTGACAAATACACTGAATCATACATTGATCAAGGTTGTTACATATCTGAAGGAGTGGATTTATCACATTAGAGGTAGTGGACCTTAAGAATGCATTCTTTTAGAAGATCCATGTTTTTACACATGATCTTATTTTGAGAATTGTAGAAGTTGAATAATGAAAATAGAATTCTCATAAATTCCTTAGAATGTTTATGATACAACAAATGATGATGATATGCTTATGTAATTATTGTTTGAGTTAAGTTTGGAAATTACTTGAGTGTAGATTGAGAAATTCAACCTTAGTACTTGAACCCCAAATCAATAAGGAAGAAGATATTGTCACAATTCATATATAACTAGACAAATAGTCTGTTGGTAAAATCCTTATTTTCCATACAAGCATGGAGGCTTGTGCTTTTGTTTTTGATAAGCGTTGGCCTAGGGATACTATGCTAGGAGAGTTATGAGAGTTTGGCCACCTGCTCTCCTAAATTGATGATGTGATGGATACCATGACATATGAGAAGCAAAAAGTCAAGTGGCACAATTATGGGAAGGCCGCCCTATGATAGCCATATTCCCCCCATACGGATATGGATATTGTATTTTTCCATCTTTGATATCAGTGGAGTATATAGCAATTATCCAAGAGCGCTAGTATGGATCAAACTGCAGCATAGTAATACTTTATATATTTTACACTATGATGTATAGATTGGCATAATGAGATGCCTTATGTGATGGTATGATGAAATGCCCAGTGTATGTTTATTATCTATATTTCCCACGAAGGGATAATTCCCAATGTAGAGACCGGCTAAATATTGACCCTTATAGTGGAAGGTATTGATTATGAATATTGACGCCCCTATAGTCCAAGGTGTTGATAATAAAGACAATATAGTTTGGGAATGATTTATTGTTGACATTATTGACTATATTCACAAATTTAATGGACTTACTAGTATATAGTATACATTTATAAAACTTCATTTGGGAAGTTAAATGAATCAAATGTTATATACTGTATAATTCATAGAAATTGAATTGTTTCATGGATATATTATATGATGGAAATGATATTGGAATTATTGGATTATGAGATATATTGTTGATTTATCATGCTTCTTAAATCCCCTACCAAGCATAGCTCGTTGAGATATTGTAAATGTTTGAATGTTTACAATATCTCAGATACAGATAAAGAGGATTAGAAGCTCACGACTCAAAGTTATTAACCACCATACTATTGATCAGAGTATTTTCCTTTGAGAAGTTTGTACTAAGTAATTAGTTGTTTGGATCATGTACTTTGGATAATTGATGCAATAATATAGGGGTTGTGTATATGAACCACTAGATGGATCCTATTTTCAATAAATGTATTTATATTGTTGTCCAATGGAAATTTATTTTTATACAAAAATATATGCATAACAAGAGAGTTAAAGTGACATTTGGGTTTGTACAAATCAATTGCAAAGAAAACACAAAATTTTTCACAAATAAGGGCCCTACCTTTGCAAACATTTATAAAAATGTATTTGGAAAACCTGGGTCATCTCAGTACCCACCTTAGCTTTCCCCACCCTCCTATGCTAGATCCCCCCATTGGCTGGTGCAACCTCCCTCCCCTCAACGTACCCACCCTCCGGTGACCAACCCCTGTCCCTTGCATGATACTTGCCTGGAAGCTCATGACTCAAAGTTATTAACCCCCATACTACTGATCAAAGTATTTTCCTTTGAGAAGTTTGTACTAAGTAGTTAGTTGTTTGGATCATGTACTTTGGACAAGTGATGCAATAATATAAGGGCTGTGTATGTGAACCATTAGATGGATCCTATTTTCAATAAATGTATTTATATTGTTGTTCAATGGAAATTTATTTTTATACAAAAATATATGTATAACAAGAGAGT
Organism: Warburgia ugandensis; assembly: GCA_035236585.1. Classification (NCBI taxonomy): domain Eukaryota; kingdom Viridiplantae; phylum Streptophyta; class Magnoliopsida; order Canellales; family Canellaceae; genus Warburgia; species Warburgia ugandensis. The sequence goes on from CP141128.1 coordinate 45,357,656, forward strand.
TAAAGTGACATTTAGGTTTGTGCAAATCAATTGCAAAGAAAACACAAATTTTTTCACAAATAAGGGCCCTACCTTTGCAAACATTTATAAAAATGCATTTGAAAAACCCAGGTCATCTCAGTACCCACCTCACCTTTCCCCACCCTCCTATGCTAAGTCCCCCTGTTGGCTGGTGCAACCTCTCTCCCCTCACAGTACCCACCCTCCGGTGACCAACTCCTGCCCCTTACATGATACTTGCCTGGAAGCTCACGACTCAAAGTTATTAACCGCCATACTATTGATCAGAGTATTTTCCTTTGAGAAGTTTGTACTAAGTAGTTAGTTGTTTGGATCGTGTACTTTGGACAATTGATGCAATAATATAGGGGCTGTGTATGTGAACCACTAGATAGATCCTATTTTCAATAAATGTATTTATATTGTTGTTCAACGGAAATTTATTTTTATCAAAAATATATGTATAACAAGAGAGTTAAAGTGACATTTGGGTTTGTGCAAATCAATTGCAAAGAAAACACAAAAAAATTCACAAATAAGGGCCCTACCTTTGCAAACATTTATAAAAATGCATTTGAAAAACCCAGGTCATCTCAGTACCCACCTCACCTTTCCCCACCCTCCTATGCTAGACCCCCCCACTGGCTAGTGCAACCTCCCTCCCCTCACGGTACCCACCCTCTAGTGACCAACCCCTGCCCCTTGCACGATACTTGCCTGGCCACCCACACCTAACATAGTACCCACCTCACCTTTCCCACACCCTGTGTTAGATCCCCCTCACTGGTAGGTACGACCTTCCCCCCTTGCACGGTACCTACATGGTGGTACCCACATCCACCCTCCCCCCACCCACTACCTAGATAGGTGCTCCCCCAACCGAAAATCTCCTACCCTCCCCACCCACCACCATGTTGCCACCGACCCCAAATCTCTCCATCCCCCACCCCCACCGGTACCCACATCCCCCCACCCACTACCCGCACTAGATGCCCCCGGATCTCTTACCCTTCCCACCCACTAGATCTCCCACCTAGAGCTCGTCTTTGGATGCCCCCACCCCCGTCTCCTATCAAATGCAGATCTCCCACTCTCCCCACCTGCTTGGAGCATGTGTTAGATGCCCCCCAACTAGGGCTAGCCACATATTCCCCCTTACATGACCCAATTGATCCCCCCACTTGATCCAATCTCAGCCCCTAATTTTCGACGCTTTTTCAGAGACCACAAGTATGTTCGATGTTTGTTAAACAAGGGTAATATTGGAGTTTTGTTAAATTAACAGGGAAGGAGGGTGAAGACCTCATAGAATGGAAAATTTTGCAAAGTTTCTAAAAATGTAATGGTGAATTTGCAAAAATGTTGGATTTTCTTGCAAAAATGTCATAACGTAATGGCATTTTTGAAAAAAATTCTTACTTAAAAAGCTTAGCATTCACTCCATGATCAAAGTTTCATGGTGGCAACTTAGGATCTTCTTATCCTACAGCTAATCGAGTTTTTCATGCAAGGACAAAGTATGTGGAACTAGATTTTTGTTTTGTTCAAGATGACATTGCCAAAAAAAATTTAGAGGTTTGATTTCTCTCTAACAAGGACCGATTGGCAAATATTTTCACAAAGCCCCTTTCATCTCAACAGTTTGATGTTCCACCTGACAAGTTAAATATCAAATATGAGGAATGTTTAGCTTGAGGGGACTCATGAGAGAGACATCACAAGATAAACAATGATTTTCTATCTCAAAAGATTTTATCATATCACAAGATAGCTATTGATTTTCCATCAATGTGAATATTTACAATAATCAATTTGTCTCTATCCATATCAGTTATACTCTGTCAATATAAATACAATCATACATCTTGCATAATTTAAGCAAAGGTCATTCTCTCACACCTAGAAGCCCCTAACGGCTTAAATGACAGAGATCACCTATTCAATAAGCAATTAGCAGGGGAAGATTATAGCTATCTTATTCATGGATCTAATAAACATATGCAGTAATGATGCAATATATAGTGACATAGGAAGTACCTGATTATATCTCTGCAGCTGAGCAAACACAATATATTAAGGTCCCAGACAATAGGTAACCTGGCAATGTTGTGTTATGTGCTTGATCCTCATGATGAACTAAATTTCCAAGAAACTATTTGGAGTGCATAATGACTCTCGCTTCAAGTTCTCTTACTTATAGCCTTGGCATCAACCTTCCCCAAAACCACAACCTTCTTCAAGTTGTCACCATTTTGAGTAGAATGAGGTAGTAATGTCAAATAAAAGTACTCCAGGGCATTGCTAGGTGGAATTTGTGCTATACTAGTGTCAAAGATGGTTTTGATGGGTTGAGGTACACATGATACTCATGTCATATCAATACAAATGAAACTTTGTGAATTGATGTTGTAAACATGACATAATTATCATCAAATCTTTGCAATGCAAAGGACACTTCACTACTAAAATTGGTGTTTTCTAAGACGGCAAAAAGAAGACCATTATTGTAGAACCATCTAATTAAAATAAAATTAAGATAGTAAAAAATTTATATTATATAATATAATTTAATAAGTCAATTTCTCAAACATCATGTTAATAAAATCATTGGAGGAAGGAAGAACTTAAGAAGACAATTCAAAAACTATCCTAAAAAGCCTAATTAATGGTTAATAAAAACCATCTTAAAAAACATAATTAAGAAGATGGTTAGGCAAAATTGTCTTACAAAAAACTAATTAAGAAGACAGTTGAAAAATTCATCTTAAAAGAACCTAATTAAGAAGACAATGAAAAAGAAACCATTTTAAAAAAGTCTGATTTAGAAGGCGGTTATTGAAAACTATCTTTAAAAACCTAATTAAGAAGACAATTAGGAAAAACTATCTTAAAAAAATGATGATTAAGAAGACAATTGAAAAGAGACCATCTTAAAAAAATCCTGACAGGACATTTTCCTTGTTATCTTGATTTCATACGATCTCTTCCTCAAACATACTTGAACATTTTTCAGGAACCAAGAATTGTCTAATTGGTAAGCTCTTCCTCACAGCATTCATAACAGTTAGATTACTATAGTTTGGGTTAGTCTTTCTTCTTTGTCTCATGTTTTATTTTGTGTGACTATAGGTAGATATGTTTTTTGTAGCATTTTCTTTGCATACCCAGTCTTTAAAATGCCTAATCAAGAGTTCATTCTTTTCAAGTCATTGAGCTTTTTTTTTCATCAAAATGGGCAAATATGCTTAGATGACTGTAGCAAGATCACCAAAAGAATATGATGAGAGAACGAAAAAGTTCATAGAGTTTGCACTTAAGGAAGGAGGTGATTATAATCGCCTACATTGTCCATACTTAAGATGTGAAAACATGAGAAAGGTAATTGTAAATGAGTGAGAGAACATTTGTGCTTCAATGGATTCACACAAAATTATCACCCTAGATTTGGCATAAAGAAGAACTACCCTAGGAGCACTCGATAAGGGTGGAAATATGTAAATATTAAGACACTATAGAAAGTGTTGTAAAGTGTTGTAGATAGCATAGTTGCATCGATATTTTGACATGTATACAATGACTTCTAAGACAACCCCAAATAATGTTAGACTACATCTGATGACTCGTTGTACCTTAGGTGTATACATATTATACTAAGTTGTCTATAGTAGTAGAACCATACAATGTGAAATTGAGATTTGCTTTTTCGAATCAAGGTTTTACAGAAGTATTAGAAGTGATGGATAAAATGCTACTAAAAGAAAACAAACTAGTTAAGTACACATGGGAGGCAAAGAAAATCATGGATGCACCAAGGTCGACGTATGATAAGATACTTGCTTCTCCCAATGAATGTATCTTGTATAAGGAAGGATCACAAGAATAAAACTACTTGCACAACTTATAAACAATAAAGATGGAAGTTGAAGAAGAATACTACTGAGAAGGTGAAAGAAATGCCTTTAAAATCTTTGAATTCTTATGGTATTTTTCCCTATTCCAAGGTTCAAAAGAATGTTTTGTATTACATTAATAACGAAAAACTAGTATGGAGTACTATAGAGAGACTAGCTGATGGCTATTTACAGCATCTAGCAGATAACTTGGCATGGAAGCTCATAAACTTCTTGTAGCCCAATTTTGAAAAAAAATTGAAAAACCTATGACTTGCAATATTTATAGATGAGATAAATCTTCATGGTTCTATGAACAATAAATATTGTTGTTGGCCTATTATAACAGTTTGTTACAACCACCCATCGTTGCTATGCATGAAGAGGAAGCTCATATTTAACTATGTTGATATCATGTCTCAAGTAATTAAGGAACGGCATTAACATGTACTTGGTGCCATTGATCAACAATCTTAAGACAATATGGGGTGTGGGGGTTGAATCTTATGATGCATACAAGAAAGAGGCACTCACCCTAAAGGCTATGCAATTGTGCACAATAACATACTTTCGTATGTATAGTAATTTAGCGAGATGCATTAAGAAGTTATACAATTCTTATCCTATCTACAATGACCAAATGTGTGCTATACGTCTTAAACATGGAAGGAAAATAACATTCCTAGGCCATATAAGATGGTTGTGTAGCAAACATCCATACTATTTTAAAAATGATAAATTTAATGATATTTGAAACAAGAACATCTTTAAAGATATTAACTAGATGACAAACATTGGGAAAGGTTGACCTTAATTTCTCATGGGGGAAGAAGAAAGCAACTAAATGTACAAGTGGCAGCAACTCTATAAGTTGTTGGAAAGAATAAGTCAATATTCTTTGAACTTGAGTATTGGAAATCTATGCATGTGCAATATGTGCTTAATATCATGCATATTGAGAAGAATCTCTATGAGAGCTTGACTGATACCTTGCTTAACATGTCTAGAAAAACAAAGGATGCACTTGCAATTCAAATGGAACTTATAAAGATGGGTTTGAAGAGAAGGTTGCATTCATAAGATAGGCGCAATTGAGTAACATACTTTGTTAAAGGAAATTATATGCTCAATATGGAGGAGAGAAGAATAATGTGAAATCCTAACAGAGCTCAAAGTCTTAGGTGGCTAATCTTCAAACTTTAGAAATATTGTCTCTATAAAAGAACTGAAACTATTAGGGATGAAGTCGCATAATTTTCGTACACTAATATAATAACCCCTACCTATAGCAATATGTTCGGTGTTGTTGGATAAAGTTAAGGGATCTATCATAAAGTTTTACTACTACTTTAATGCTTTGTGCAAAAGGTGGATTTTTCAAAATTACAAGAAATATGGGATCATTTAGTGACAACCTTATGTGAGCTTCAGGCAATCTTCCTACCATCTTCTTTGATATCATGGTACACTTAACAGTGCATCTCATTGAGAAGGTTAAACTTTGTGGGCCAGTTTATTTGTGATGGATGTACCCATTTGAGAAATACACAAAAGTGTTAAAAGAGCATGTACAAAATCATAATTGACTAAAGGGGTGTATCACCAAATGTTACATTATAAAAGAAGCACTTGAGTTTTGCATAAAGTATTTATTAAGAGTGGATGAGATTGGAATTCATTTAGAAAGAAATGATGAGGTGGATTTGATCCAAATGTTGGTGAACATCTCTCTCGTGCAGTTGTGTATCAATTGTTAAATGTAAAGAATGTGACCAAGTGCACCTTTATGTCTTGTAAAATAATGTTAATGAAGTTAAGCCATACATTGAGTAACATCACTCTCTTCATCATGTCACTTTCACATTTTTCTTAGTTTTATGCATAAATGGTAATATGCTAGTTTACATCTGTTCCTTGTAGCAAGCTCATGGAGTTCTTAAAAGTGAGGTATCCAAGGGATACAAAAAATGCATAAGTGGTTGGAACATGAGCACTTTCACACCTTCACCACTTGGTTTTGTTAGAAAGTAAAATGAGTTAATGCTTCATTTTTTTTTTTTTTATGCATATGTATACTTATTTATTAGTTTATAACAATCATTTCACTTAATATACATAGGTTTAAGATTAGGGAGATAGTCCAAGTCATAGTATATCTGAATCCTTGGGTTGGATTGCAATAAGACATCAAAACATCTCATGCATTTATAAAACCTAGTAGTGATAGGCCCTACTGAGTATATTATATACTCACCCAATCCTTAACCTTTTTCAGACATCAATAAGTACTCAAGGACAGGATACGTCCGTATATATCATGGTTCAGGACAGCTTAAAGAGGACATCTATGTTAGTGCTACGAGCAAGTGAATCCAAAAGGAAACAAATACACATGTAAGTAAGCTCTCAACCCTCATAAAAGACTATAATAACTTAAGTGCCTAATAGAATAATGGGTCACCTTAGTTGCCAATGCTACTTTCTTTTCCATTTCTAAGGACAACAATCCAATTGTCACAAATGACACTTATTACAAGGTCATAAGAGAGATATAAGTACGAGATTATACTTGTAAACTGTGGTTGTGTTTAAGTGTGATTAGATGGAACATAACAAAGATATCATTAAAACCGATGCTCTTGGATTGACAATAGTTGACATAAATAAGATCAGTTATAAAAATGATCAATTTTATTTTAACATCTCTAGTAAAATAGGTATTTTATGAAAAGATGAGCATGATATGAGATTGGTAACTATTTTATTAGCCTCCCCAAGAGATTTTTATGATGAAGATAACCTAGAGGATACTATAATAAATTGCCCTTATATTAGTAAAACAATGCCATGAATTGATGTAATTGGTGAGACCCATCTCTAAAAGGTGAAAACAATTTGATTATAATTTATATTGGGAGGCAAATTAAAATGTAACATTTGCTATTTGTAAATAAAGGATGGTTAGGAGTTATCCGAAAATTTGTCATGTGTGATTTTTGTCTATGTATGTGTCATTGTTTGATAACAATTTACTATATATTTGCATATCTGTAGTTATGATGTGAGTACATCAAGAACATGCTACCCAAACTGAGAAGTCATTGAAGGGAGTTAAAATTTTTATAATTTTTTGAAAAAAAAGGACATTTTTAAGTCTATTTTTAAAAAGCCATCCTTAAAAGGTGAAAAAAGACATTTTTAAGACGATCTTTTAGAAAATCACCTTAAAAATAAAATAAAAAAGATATAAAAACCATCTTAAAAAATTGAAAGAACTTATTTAAGACTATTTTTTAGAAAACTATATTAAAAACCTGTGTAAAAATAAGATAATTTCGTAAAAAACCATCTTAAAAAACTTCTTGGGTGTATAAAACCAACAAATTGACCCATTCTCCCCTTCATTTCCATTGCACCTCTCTCTTGATGATTTACTCTACAAAACCCCCATTTTCTTTGGTGGCCAGAGGGAGTCTCTAGTTTTTTTGTTGGGATTTGGACAAAAAGACTATTAACAATGATCATATGCCAAATCAGTGACAAACCCACCTCTGACGTTCCTTGCCTTCTTCTTAGGCAATGGTAATCATAGAATTTTCTCCAAAGATTGTCTTGGACAAAGAGTGAAAGACATATATGGGATTTTATAGTTTCTTTCTTAGTACAATGCTTCGATCTATTGTTAGAAGTATATATCTGAGTTTCTAGCATGCTTCCTTGCCATTTGACCATCAACTCATGGATGAAGAATAGGTCTATGATCCAGTGAGCTTTTTCACACAATAGGTATGATCTCTCTCTTACGTAGTGTTGGGTTGCCATTGGAGAAGGTTCAACTATTGTTGGTTCGATGGTCAGTAGCCATCTATAAAAACAACCCAAAATCTAGCCAAGGAGCTATTGGATTTCTTCTTGGGTGTTTGATTTCGTGTGCATTTTAGGGGCTCTATAATTTTGCATTGGGGGATTTAGAATTTCAGTCTAAATGTTGCAATTCAATTGCTAAATCTATCTCTATTGGGTCATTCTCATGGGATTTGTTTACTGATTGAGTAGCTTCATGAAACTTTAGTGTGCTAAAGGCTTCTTATCTGTTGCTTATTAATCAAGGTGATTCCCATGTGTTAGAGGCCTATGTTGCTTATAAACCCAGGTAATTCTAATGTGTTAGAAGCTCATTATCAACTACTTCTTAGTCTATTTCATCTTATGATTTTGACCTTTTGCTTCTGGGTTATATATTGGTAAGGATTGTAAACTCCACCCATAACCAAAGTCCACCCATTTTTGCTAAGTCCTCATTGTATTCTCATTTTGAGTACCTTGAAGCATAGGTTGTATGCATAAAGTAGTTCCAAGACAAACTATAGGTTTATTAGATTATAGCTTTTTCTATGTTATGATGGCTATAGATTTTTCTCATGGGTTGGCCAGCAATGGTTCTTTAATAGTTGACCTTGATACAATTTTGTGATCTCATGTATCCTCATAGACCTCTGAATTATACAATTGATGATCTTGAATATGTTTTGTTCTTTGGGCTACAATTTGTGATCTTTTGTGTCATTTGTGAGGCTAGTTGCACTTGTCATGCAAGGCAACAATTAACCATTTGAGTTTATTAATTTCAATGTTAGAAAGTTTCAGGAACTAATAGGTTCTTGCTGTGTTTGTCTCCACCACCATGCTATAGGAGACAAATTCTTACATGGTAGATTCATAGTATTGTAGTATGATGCTCTATATTGGAAAGCATGTTAAAGGCGGGCATCCATGCATGGGTGTATTATTTATTGTATTGTTCTCGCCTCTTTTTATTTACCTAAATGTTTAGGCCTGAGGATTGTTTATGCTTAGTTGCATTATAGTGCTGTTATTTCTTTAGTCTTTATCTTGAGTTTTCTCTAATAAGTTTTATAATGACTATTTTCAACTAGATCGTGATTTTGAAAAGAATTATTGTTTTATGACCTACTACTAAATAATTTGCAGTTCATAAGGAAAATGAATGAATTATTGAACATATTGAATGCAAAAGTGAATTCCAATGCATTTGCAATAAATAAAGCATTTTCCTTGTTTAATAAAGAGTGGAACATCAAGAACATGAATAATAACCCAACCAAAATAGCCCTCATAGGAGAAAGGGCAAAAGGCAAACAAAAATGGAAAAGATTATTAAGAGAATGTCAAAGAAAATAAAAGATGTTGTAGAGTATAACACTAAGGGGCAAGAGATAGGTGACCATGCAACAAATTGCATAAGTTTCATTTGCTACATAGTAAGAAGCATTGTGCTTATTACTAGATGATTGGAGACATGTTTCCATCAATAAAAAATTCAATTAGATAGATGGTGAAGTTATGTAAACGCTTTGTGCATGTAATTGAAGGAAACTACAATACATACCTTAGAGTAACATCCTTATTTTCACTTTGTAGCCTGCCTTTGACATATTTGACGACAAGAAGAAATATACTTTGCAAGGAGCTGGTGAAAGCTGGAGAAAATAAAAGAGCTATCTTTCTAGTAATCATATATCTCCATTCATAGATGATCCGTCAAGGCTATATAGAGTCCTGATATATATATATATATATATTTCAACACCATTGACCATGATGTATGAAATGAATTTGTACAATGCCGCTTGTGTTGATGTTTAACCGCAAGTGCATAGGCTATTGTATCGTAGCTTATGCAAGTACATGTTGATCCCATGGAGACTTGACTTAAAAAGTAGGAATTTCAATAAAATTTAATTATCTAAAATTTAAAATAAATTATTAGAATTATTAAAATGATAATCAAAGTTTAGATCTAATCAACTTCTCAAAATTACAGAATTTCCAGTTCCTAAATAAAACAAATAAAATCAAATAATAAGAAAAAACTACTTCCCTAGATTAATCACTATCACAATCTTTAAATCTAATGTTCTGATAAATGATCGACCTTCATATATGTCTTTAGCACGTCCTTAATTAGAGATCCACTAGTTCGATTTGTCAGATTCATCAAAATCAAAGAGATTTGGACGGCTCAAATTGATTTTTGGATTTCAGATCGAAGATCAAAAACATTAATTAGATCTAGGGATATCCTAATAATGAAACTATAAAATTAATTTAAAATCTGCTAAGAAATGAAGGAGAATTTGAAGATTTTTAATTGATTAAGGCTAACCCATTGATTGGGTTAAGCCTTAATTTATCGGGTTGGATTAAGCTGTTCTTGGATAAGCAGAATACAGATAAAACAGAACTGGAATAGTTAAGGACACAGATGTAATTACTGAAAAAGGATAGAAATGTAATTGATTTTAAAGATGGAAGGGCAAAAATGGAATTTTATTAAAAATTTGGTTTTTAAGAAAAACCCAGGAAAACCCGACGAAGAAGGGGGACTAGAGGAGGAAGAAGAGAAGGAAAGGGAAGGGGAGGAAGGAGGAGAGAGGGGCACAGGAGAAAAGAGGAAAGGAGGGGGGAAGAAAACTCGGATATGGGTTTTCTTCTCCTGGCCGGCCAGTGACACAGAGACTGTTTGAGGAGATGGAGAGGAGGAAGAGGGAAAGAGGAGAAATGGATGGAGAAGAAGAGAGAAGGGGAAACGGAGAGCAGTTTGATCGGTCAACGACAATGTCTGGACTGACCGGAGAAACTGGGGTAGAAGAATGTGTGTGTGTGTGTGTGTGTGTGTGAGAGAGAGAGAGAGAGAGAGAGAGAGAGAGAGAGAGAGAGAGAGAGAGAGAGAGAGAGAGAGAGAGAGAGAGAGAGAGAGAGAGAGAGAGAGAGAGAGAGAGAGAGAGAGAGAGAGAGAGAGAGAGAGAGAGAGAGAATGGAGATAGGAGAAGAAGAGAAGAGGGAATGGGAAGAGGTGAAGAATTAAGAGAGGAGAAGAAGAGAACATGAGAGGAGAGTTGTAAGAGATAGGAGATGGGCAAGCGAAGTGTGATGACCCGGGTTTTTGTAACACATTTTGTAATGTATTTTGAAAGGCAGGGCCCTTAAGAGTGTAAATTATTTTTTTTCCAAAACAAAGCAGCGAAAATTCTTTTCTTTAGAACTTGTTTTGTAAAACCCAAGTCACCACTTCATACATAGCATAAGTACAATTTGTGTACAAAATAAAATTCCATTGAAGGAATATACTTTTCTTAAATTCCAGAATCCATCCAGTGGTTCACAGTACAGCCAAATCTATTACAATACTTGTCCAAATTACATAATCCAAAACTCAAGCTCACCATACAATAAAACTCTCAATAAAGAAAAATACATGTCTTCAAGGGTTTACCTTGATGATTATTCTCTTCAAGTCTTCTATCGTCTTCAACTCCTAACTCTCCTTCCTTATATCTGAGATATTGCAACAAGTACAATATCTCAGCAAGCAATGCTTGGTAGGGGATTCAAGAAGCATAATAATTGATAATGTAATTTCAATACTTCATAGTCCCATTATCTCTCAGCATATTTATGTCTCTGCTCTTTACTTTGTAATTTATATATATCTATATACATACATACTCTTCATGAGTAAACCAGTTAAATTTATGAAAGTAGTCAAATATCATTCCCAACTAAGCTGATCAATTCTCTCCATTATGAGAATTTACTATTTCAGCTAATCTTACACTGAGAATTTCCCTTCTTGGGAAATATTAGTAATATACAATTACCTAGCATTTCATTATGCTAAAACATAAGGCATTTCTCTATGCCTATTCTCATATGCATCATAGTGCAAAATAATCAAAAGGGCTACCATGCTGCAGTCCGATCCGTACTAGCACGCTCGGATAATTGCCCTATTCACCACTGATACCACGATGGAAAATATTATGTCACGGTCCTATGGGGGACATGACTTTCAAAGTGGTGGCCTTCCCATAATTGCCCCCACCCGACTTTTAGCCTCTCATAGGGCAAGGTATCATCATATCATTAAATTTCAATGAACGAGTAGCCAAACCCTTATAACTCCTTTAGCATAGCATTCCCCTAGGTTTATGCCTATTAAAACAAACTCACAAGCCTCCAAGCTTGTATGTAAAATAGATTTCATATATATATATATCAAACCATTTGTCTGTTTACTTAGGGCTGAAATATTTTCTAGTTCCCTATTCACTTATAGTCTAGTCCTTAACCATCTTATATGTGTTTGATTGGATTATAAGGTTTTAAAAGGATTTAATACAAGTATTAACATTATTCTTGTCAACATAAGGTCATGAGTTAAATCATGTATATCCCATGTAAATGCATTTATCAAATCCTCCTACCTTTAAGGAGTGATCTCTTTTCCCAAATCTTCCATGATCCTGACTGATGTGTGTAATCTGTACATCCATACATATTGTCAATATATAAATTTTGAACAATCCTATTGATCACTAGATCTGATGTTTAGAATGATCTTTAGATCATTCATATCTAAGTATTTTTCTATCTCTAAGTCTTAGTGTGTCCATCTCCTTGATCTTGATCTTTCATAGATCCATTGATTGACAATCTACGCATGTTGATAAAGATCAAGGTCCTAGATCTTCTATCATCTAGTTCTTCTTTGATCTAAGTTTAGTTATTTGATCATCCCTAAGCAGGATGATCTTGGTTTTCTTCTTTGAATCATCTTTGATCACGGGTTTGGATTATCTAATCTAATGAACTAGAACAAGCATACTAATAAACATGCATACTAAGTACAATATAATATTCATATTCTTATTGTTCTTGATCATCCAAGATCTAATGGATCTTGTTTGATCATCCTTATCTTACTTACAGTTTTTATTAGGGTTAGGTAATTTATTAACCTTTTATGCTCTTACTATTATTATTCAACCAGTTAATGTTTTGCTGGTTGAAGGTAACTTATTTAAGCCTAAGTTTAGACTGCTCCTCTTATTTCCAATTGGCTAAGGCTTACTAGCTGAATGGGTGAACACAAAGTGGTTACTTCAATCCTCATGTAAGGAGGCGTTTAGAACTCACAAACATCAACTGAAGGTAGGGGAAGAGAGAGGCTCCATTAGATAACCCCCTTAACCACTATGTTTCACATTCACTAGAGTGATCATAGCTCAACCTTTCATAAGGTTCCTATAAGCATGTTGACCCTAAGTACTCTTTGTAATTGATTTTAATTAAGTCCATGAATATTTACAATGTCATTCATGGGGTTTATTATTCTCCTAGTTTGGGCCAAGGATTTGAGAATCCTTATATTGTCCTACTAACTATAGCCCTTACTAATTAAGTCCAAAGTACTCCATTCTTATTTGTGTCATGAAACTCTACTTTCTCATTAGAGTACATTTTGGTGTTTTATTCTCTTTATCTCATAACAAGTAGATCTACTAATAAAATTTGACAACAATTAAATCATAAACTTTAAAGCATGGTTCCAATATAAATTTAACAAACATTTATACTAACATGCTCCTTATGAATGTAACTTAACTTAATCGAATAAAAGTATACTTAAACTAGCATGATCTTAAGTTACAATGGCATGAAATCATACTAACTTGGTCCTAAGTTACACTTGCATAAAATCACACTATCATGCCCTTAGGATAATTAAATTTAGCAACCTATGATAACAATCTAATCACATGTCATGCTAAAGTCTAAAAGTTACACTATCATGCTTTATAACATAAATCATATTTAAAATGTTATTTTCAATTAATAGAAAATGAAACTAATTATATTACCATTTTTAGAAACCTTCACTTATGATCCAGCCATTAGATCTTAGATCTTTTCCTTTGATTAAGGGTATTAGTTATATTTAAGGGGTTTTCTTTATTAAGGTCCAAAGATCATATTGATCTATTTTTGTCATAATCCATCCATGATTTCCTTGGATTTCATCATATCAACATCCATTCCATCCATCTCAAGGATCTAATCACACTTGATCTTATTGATCAAGTGGGTCCCTTTGTAATTTTTAGGGTTTTTCTACCAGAGTGGGTAAATCCCTTAATATCTCTTAGATCTGTCCAAATAAATCATTTATATAACTTCATTCCAATATTTTATCATTATTAAAACATATCTCCAAGATCTGATCATCCCAAATCTTGAAGATCTTAGAAATTGGAAACTTGTTTCTTTAATACAGAAAGTTTTACTACATAATGATTTTATCCTTTCATCAGAAAATAGAGGTTTAAAGTTTTCCATATCTTCTTTCCGATCTCAATTTGGAGTTCAGATGGCTCTGGAATTAGATTTGAAAGTTCACAGTCATTCTTAGGGCCTAGATTTGATCTGGGCCCAAGGAATGGACGGCCCAGATTTTTTGGGCTGAAACGAGCCACGCGGAATGTTCCCGCTCATAGGGCATGTCTGCCACAGAGGCACTACAGATGCTCCCTTACGGGACGTCCACAGAAGCGGGTGGGACGAGGGGAACGCTCGTCATCTCGCGCCCGTAACCGAGACGCGAGGCGGGCGCGTCCACTCATAGTTTTGGCAGAAGTGTCATCATCCCGCTTGGGACAACGTCCCACATGCAGCATGCACGAAAAAATACTTCTGCATGCCGCATTTCCGTACTGCATCGAACCATGCGTCTTGAGCTCCATTCGATCAGGAGATCGGATAGTCCATTCTGGACCGTCCAATCAATCCTCTATCAATTAAGGGCCCAAAACGTATCCGATCTTTGTGAAAATTCTACCCTAGGGGTTTTGGACCATTTTGGATTGATTGGCATAGTCAAAATTTTCATTTGAGCACTCCATCATCCTAAATTAAAGGTTCTGTGGTTTACTTTATTTTTACCTTTTTTATTACCAAAATGCAATTATAGTAAAATAAAATTTTCATAAACTAGTAGTAAACATGACCAAGAAGCATTTCCACCTACCTGATTGGAGAAAAATTGTTGGTTATATGTCCAATTTAAAATAAATACCCTTTTGATGAAGATATGGCCCAAGATCCACCTTTCTTGCTATTACCGTTGTTTGAACCGTTGGATCTTGAAATTTCTTTGGGGGTTTTGTAGCTAAGGTATAGTGAGAAGTTTTGGATAGTGCAATTGGTGATATTAGATATGGAACAGAGTGCCTAATTGATTTTAGGTCTCTTGTTCCAATATAAAAAGAAAAAGAAATTGAAAAGAGAGAGATCTCTTGGGATTTTTGGGTTTTTGGGGAGGGATCTAGGTCTAATTTTTTAGGGAGAGTGAAAACAATTTTGTGGGAATTTTAGGAGTATTTTTGGAAGAATTTTGGGGTTGTATTTATAGGCATTTTGGTCTTCTTTCATGATGATATGCATTAATGATGGTTGCTTTTTTATTATTAAAGAAGCATTGGATTCTCCCATTCTCCACCTACTTCCCCAAGACTAGCTAGTATGGTTTGACCCATGATTTCATGTGGTCTGGCCATAGGATTCGTTTTTGGGTCCTTGTGGGCCCCACATGGTGTAAAAAGACCATTTTGCCCATTATATATAAAAAAATTAGGATTTATTCCCATGATCTCAGAATTGAGCGTACTTAGTGGCGTTGGATTCTTATTTCTCAGTACATTCTAAATTTTGATGTCTCAGATTTTGATTTTTAGGTAAAATTACTATTTTACCCTTTTGTCTAAGAAATGAAGAAAATTAAGGATTTTTCATACGAATTCAGAATTTGTCGTGCTTACAGTTATTTTGAAGGGTTTGCTAAGTTTAATTTCAATTGTACATGTCTTATTCTTTGATTATACTTTTATAAGAAGTATATTCTAAATAACCCTAATATTTCAGCCCAAAATTTCTGAAACTCAAACTTTATTGATTTTCTTAATCAATTACAAAAATTGGGGTTATTATAAGAAGAGGAAGGAGGGGGAGAAAGATGTGAGAGAGAATGAGAAAGAGGAGAGAACGGAGAGAGGAGAAGAAGAGGATGTGAGAGTAAAGAGAATGAGGAAGGTGGTTTTTGTGTTTTAATGGGTTAGCTATCCTCTTATAGTTTAAAAAAGGGGGTTAAAAATAGAAGGGAGAATAGAGGAGAATGGGAAAGTGGGAATGAGAAGAGAGAGCATTATGCATGAGATGGGAATGGGAATGGGAATGGGAAAGGAAAGAGAAAAATAAGGAGGAAAGAGAGTGGGGGGTTGGTGTAGAAAGGGATAGGTATGGTTGCCCTTTACTTGTTCCTTGCTAATTTGGGTCCCCTCCTTTTTCTTTCGAAACTCCTCCAAAATTGCAATTGCCTTCTCCATGTTATTTCCCTTCTGTTCATGATTCCCAATTAAACTCCATTGTCTTCTAAGAAACTATCCCATCCATCATTGTGAGTGATCTAGCCCATCCAATGTGCTTTAAGATGATCTATACTATTAACTTTTAATCGTAGCCGTCCATGTGTCTTTTAGTTGATTTGCAAAATAAAAGACTAAATTAGAATCATCTGAACAGTACATTAGTCATGTAGTGAGCTCTAATGATCATCTAACCATTGGTTTTGACAAATTAAGGTTTGGATGGTCAATTGGAGTTAAATTCAAAATCAAGATAAAATTTACAAATATGAATAGTTAGATGATCTAATTTAATGCTAAATTAGGGGTATTTTGACCAAAATGGAACACTTAATAGCTTGTCTCCTGAATTTAAGGTATGTGTTAAAAATGAGTTTGATTTAATTAATTATAACATTCAATTTTCTTAATTATCTTTCATTGCATCAAACATGTAGTCGAAGAGTGTTCAAGGGAAAAAGGTATGTAGCATCAATCATATGTAGCACCATCTCTCTAAATTGGGCTATGCTAGAACAATAAATATTAGTGAGAATTTATTTTTTTCTAATTATATATACCTTACTATATTTTGTTATCAAACTTTAGTGTCTCCCTTAACAGGAAAAGAAAGTTGGGACTGTGAATCCCATTAATTGCACTAATCTATGGAAAATGAAGCATTCGTTGAAGTATAACTCCCAAACCTAAAAAAATAAAGTTGCTGCACAAGTCCTTCTTGAATAGTAAGTGGTTGTATCTACCATTATTATATTTTTAGAGTATTTGTAAAATAATCAATAGATTAATCATGTTTTATAAATTGTGTAGGAAGAGTTAACTCAAGAATCTGCATCTACAAAGACTCTAAGCATCATTGCTGCAAAGTATGTTATCTTGTACAGGGCTTTGGGTACTAAAGAGGAACACCTGGTTGAGTAAGGGGTTAAAGGTGCATTTTACTCTTTTCATATACTTTGGTAAAAAGAATCAACATCAAGTTAAATTTTATGAGAAGGTGAACAAAAAGATAAAAGCGAAAGTGACCAAGAATCTTGAAAGGGAGATGTACAAGAAGTTAAAATGAGATTCATAGGGTAGTTCAAGGTTGTGAAAGGTTATAGTCAAGTACTAGCTCATACTATCCCTAAAACCCATTCACATGCTAGCGGCAATTCTCCCACTCAAAAAGACAAAAAAAAGCTACATGCACCCTCTGAATAAGAAAATCTGGTCAACGAGGTATATATGAACACATGTTTACTTTTTTTATTGTCCAATTAATTTTATCATACCTCTTCCATTCTTATGTATCTACACTACTACAGAGGAGGGTTTTAAAGTTGGCATAAAGAAGTCACTTACATGATTGTCGACTTTATAAATATTTTAGAAGTCATTTTAAAATAAACAACTTTAAATATCTACTTAAGAAGTCATTTAAGCTTAAGCAACTTTAAAAAATTGGCGCGAGGAGTGAATTTTTTGTGGGAAGAACTTTTAAAGTTGTTTTTATGAAAACAACTTCAAAAGTTGATAAAGTTAATAACTTTTGAAGTCTTTTCATAAAAACAACTTTAAAAATGCATAACTTTTGAAGTTGTTTTAAGGAAGTGACTTCAAAAGTATCGTGATAAATTTGGTAGGAATATTTTATTTAGCAGGAATGGACTTTTAAAGTCGTTTAGTGCTAAGCGACTTCAAAAGTTATATATTCTCAAAGTTGTTTAACACTAAACGACTTCTAAACCCTTCGATGATTTATAAATAGCTGTCAAAGTATGTTTTTTCCTTTATCTTCTTCTTCTAATGGTTTTGGCATGAAAGCTTCATCTCTGGGCCTTATGCTTCTCTCTTTTTCCCTTCTTACTTTCTATTTTTATATTTTGACTGTTTATGTCATGGAAAAAACTATAAGTAAACCTCAACTTCTTTTAAATCATATGAATGTTTATTTTCTTGTTATTAACTTTTCTGCATTTTTATTTTGTAGATCATTTGGGTTTTCACACTACATATCATGGGGTTAAAGAATCTGTTTCATCATCCTGATTTTGCAAAAATTGTATGATTTCAATGAAAATGACAACTACTTCTCTCTTAAGCCTCACTGTTGAAGAAGGGAGAACTATACGATTTGTGGTTCTCACCCAAAATTAGCGTTTGATGAAGAGTGGTGGTTATACCATCAACTTTTGGCCTATTTTGAAGAAAAGGAGTGGTGTCACCTAAATACTAGGCTAGATCTTGATGTATAAGAACAGATTCACTATGTGATCTTGCCTTGACAAGATCTAATAGTATGTAACATTAGATGTAATCAAAAAATATTTTGATTTCCATATTGATGTTAGTATGTAACATTGGATATATATCTAACATTGGATGTAATAAAAAAATAGTTTGGTTTCCTTATTGATGTGTTTGTTTATATATATACATATGATTGTGTTGTAAAATCAGTTTCATTATGATTTATGTAAATTTGGAATGTACAAAAGGTAAATATTATATATATATATTTATGAAAATTAAAAAATTATTAAAGTCATTTCCAAGAAAATGACTTTAAAAGTTCAAACATTTAAAGTCGTATTTATGAAAATGACTTTAAAAATGCATAAATTTTGAAGTCATTTTATGGAAACAACTTCAAAAGTATCATGATGAATTTGGCAAAAAAATTTTATTTAGTAGGAATGCACTTTTAAAGTTGTTTAGTGCTAAGGAACTTCAAAAGTTAGATATTTTCAAAGTCATTTAGTACTAAATGACTTCTAAAGTCTTTGATGATTTATAAATAGCTGTCAAAGTATGTTTATTCCTTTATCTTCTTCTTATCATAATTTTGGCATGATCACTTTGTCTTTGGGCCTTATTCTTTTCTCTTTTTCCCTTCTTACTTTCCATTTTTATATTTTGATTGTTTGTGTCATGAAAAAAACTGTAAATGAACCACAACTTCTTTTAAATCACACGAATATTTCTTTTCTTGTTACTAACTTTTCTGTGTTTTTATTTTGTAGATCATGTGGGTTTTCGCACTACATATCATGGGGTTAAAAATCTATTTGATCATCTTGATTTCACCAAACTCATACAATTTCATTGAAAATGACAACTATTTCTCTCTCAAGCTTCACTATTGGAGAAAGGGAGAACAATACTATTTGTGGTTCTCACCCAAAATTAGGGTTTGATGAAGAGTGGTGATTCTAACATTAACTTTTGGCCTATTTTGATGAAAAGGAGTGGTGTCAGCTAAACACTAGGCTAGATTTTTCTGAAAAATAGCAGATTCACTCTTTGATCTTGGCTGACAAGATCTAATAATATGTAATATTTTGATATATATATATATATATATGTAACATTGGATGTAATAAAAAAATAATTTGATTTCCTTGTTGATGCATATTTGAAGATTTTTTACAAGGTTGTGGGTTAGAAATTGTTCTTTCTAAAGTTGATTTCATTCATGAATATGTCTATCATAATTTGATTCTTTTTCATTATTAATTGAAAATTTCCATGAAATGTAGTTATTTTGAATACTTCTAATTCATGTATATCTAGTATTTGGTAAAATGCCTAACCTAA
Organism: Warburgia ugandensis; assembly: GCA_035236585.1. Classification (NCBI taxonomy): domain Eukaryota; kingdom Viridiplantae; phylum Streptophyta; class Magnoliopsida; order Canellales; family Canellaceae; genus Warburgia; species Warburgia ugandensis. The sequence continues at coordinate 45,377,406 of CP141128.1, forward strand.
TCTTTTTATGTCTTACAAGTCTCCATGCAAATTTTCTTTGATTTTTTATGATAATGGACAAATATGCTTGGATGTCTGCCACAAGGACATCGAAAGAATATGAGGGGTACAAAAAATTTCATAGAGTTTGCACTTAGGGCAAGTGTTGATTGCAATCGTATTTGTTGTCCATGCTCAAAATGTGGAAACTTGAAAAACGTAACTATAGGGGTGTTGAGAGAACACTTGTGCTTTAATGGAATATATGAAAGCTACCACCCATGGATTTGGCATAGAGAACAACTTTTGCATAGCCGCTCGATAGGGCCTGGAATATATGATCAAGACATTATAAGAAGTGTTGGAGATAGTAGTATAGTTGTACCAATGTTTCAAGATGCACATGATGACTTCTAGGATGACCTTGAACAATTTCATTCTACATTAGAGGAAACCAATTAGTCATTGTATCCTGAGTGTAAAGATTATGCCAAGTTGTCTGCAGTGATAGAACTTTACAATGTGAAATCAAGATTTGGTTTTTCAAATCAAGGTTTTACAGAAGTCTTGAAAGTAGTGGGTAAGATGCTACCAAAGGATAATAAATTGGTGAGGTCCACATGGGAGGTAAAGAAAACCATGGCTGCACTAGGGTTGAAGTATGAGAAGATACATGCATGTCCGAATGATTGCATCTTGTATGGGAAGGAGCACAAGGATAAAACTACATGCAAACTTATGGACAGCCAAGATGGAAGTTAAAGAAGAATTCAACTAAAATAGTTATAGGCGTTCCTACAAAGGTTCTATAGTACTTCCACCTATTCCATGGTTCAAAAGAATGTTTCATATAACAAAAATAGTGAAGAAATTAGTGAGTAGTTGATAGCTTTTCATGTCATCCAGTAGATAGCCCAGCATGAAAACTCGTAGACTTCATGTGGCCTAATTTTGGTGAAGAACCTAGAAACCTACATCTAGCATTATCTATAGATGAGATTAATCCTCATGGTTCTATGAGTAGCAGGTATAGTTGTTGGCTTGTTATATTAATTTGTTACAACTTCCACCATCTCTATATACCAAGAGAAAGTTCACGATGCTAACTATGTTAATATCTGGTCCAAAGCAACGAGGGAATAACATTGATGTGTACTTGTCTCCCTTGATAGATGATCTTGCGAAATTATGGGACGTAGGCATTGAAGCATATGATGCATATAAGAAAGAGTCATTCACCCTAAAGGTTATATTGTTGTGGACAATAAGTGACTTCCCTGCATACAATAATTTGTTTGGATGCACTGTGAAGGGATACAATGCTTGTCCTATTTGTAGCGATCAAACATTACTATACAACTTAAACATGATAGGAAAATGGAATTCTTTGGGCATAAAAGATGGTTGAGTAGAGACCATCCATATCATTTTAAGAAGGGAGAATTTAATGGGAGTGTAGAGACAAGGACACCTCCAAAGATGTTGATAGGATGTTAGGTATTTAAGCAGGTTGAAAATATTAATGTCTTATGGGAAAAGAATACGAAGAAATCAAGTAAACATGTAGGTGAAAGTAATTGTAAAAGTTGTTGGAAGAAGAAATCACTATTTTTTTGTCTGTCATACTGAAAATCACTGCATATGCACCATGTGCTTGATGTCATGCACATTGAGAAGAATGTGTGTGAAAGCTTGACAGGTGCTTTGCTTAATATCCCAGGAAAAACAAAGGATGTACTTGTAGCTCAAATGGATCTTATGAACATGGGTTTGAAAAGGAGGTTGCACCCTAAGGATAGGGGCAATCGAGGAACATACCTGCCTAAGGCAAATTATACTCTTGATAGAGAGGAGAGGAGAATAATGTGTAAAACCTTGTTTGAGCTCAAAGTCCTAGATGGCTACTCTTCGAACTTTATAAACATTGTTTCCATGGAAGAGTTAAAATTGTTTAGGATGAAGTCCCACTATTGCCATGCATTGATGCAACAACTACTGCTAGTAGTAGTACGTTTTGTGTTACTAGACAAAGTTAGGAGAGCTATTACAAAATTCTGCTACTTCTTTAATGCTTTATGTAAGAAGATGGTTGATGTTTCAAAATTACAAGAAATTCAAGGTCATCTAGTGACAACTTTATGTGAGCTTGAGACAATCTTCCCACCATCCTTCTTTGATATCATGGTACACTAAACAGTGCACCTCATTTATGAGGTCAAACTCTATGGGCCAGTTTACTTCCAATGGATGTATTCGTTTGAGAGGTACATGAACATTTTAAAAGTGTATGTACGTAATCACAACTTGTTAGAGGGGTGTATAGCCCAATGTTATATTACAGATGAAAAAGTGGAGTTTTGTATAGTGTACGTAGCAGGAGTGGATGCCATTGGAATCCCAAGAAAGAAACAATCAGTTACATCTCATGATCCAAAGGTTGGAAAACCTCTATCGAGTGGTCATGTATTGACCATTTACTATAAAGAATAGGACCAAGCACATCTTTATGTGTTGTGAAATGTTGATGAAGTCTAATCTTACATTGAGTAAGTTCATCATGCATGCATGCACTTATGTAAAATTTAATTACTGATGGTTAATTACATTTTCCATGATTACTCTATTAATTTGTGTGTCTGTACACAGTGAAGACATGGATGTACTCAAGGCAAAGAATCCAAGTCATGCAAAGAAACAGAAGTGGCTAAAATTTGAGCATTGTTGTACTTTCAATAATTGACTATGTAAGAAGGTAAAATGAAAGAAATCTCACTTAAGTTAAAAAACTACATTCTTGTGTGTGTGTGTGTGTGTGTGTGTGTGTGTGTGTGTGTGTATGCATGTGTATATTAATCTTACTTAATATGCACAGATCCAAGATCAACGAGAAGTAGCAGGCAACGGTATATCAAAAACCTTGGGCTGGATGGGGATGGGACCATAGCTAGAAGTAATAAAATATATTGGATAAGCCATCAATGGTTATTGATGTTACATGAAAGACCATGATAACTCAAGAGTGCAACAAAATAGTGGAGTTAGCTTAGTTGCCAATGCTACGTTCTTTTTAAGTTCAAAGGATAATAACCCAATAGTGGCAGATGATATTTATTATGAGGTTATAAGAGAGATTTGGGCCTTGAATTATACTTTTAGAATAGTGGTTGTATTTAAGTGCATTTGGGTGGAACATAATAGCATCAAAACTGATGCCCTTGGATTGACATTGGTTGACCTCAACAGGATTGGTTATAAAAATGATCAATTTATTTTGGCATCTCAAACAAAACAAGTATTTTACCTACAAGATGAATGTGATAAGAGATGGTCAACTATTTTATCATCCTGTCCAAGAGATTTTTATAAGGAAGACAATCTAGGAGTGCTGAAATCAATTACCCTTCTATTACCAAAACAATCCCATCAATTGAAGCACTACTTGGTGAGAATGATGATTATGTGTGTGACAACAGTGAGGAAGGTGTTTGTATTTGAAAACAATATATATTTTGGGGTACATGGAAGATGTATATTAGTCAGTTGTGATATATATATATAATGTCATGTTTATATTTTTTAGATCTGCATTTGTCATGAGATATATGGAATATTGATTATGAGCTATATATATATGAATGCATAAATCAATGTTCACTATCATAAAAATGCCATTTCATTGCTTATTACTTGTTAGATACTGTGAAGTACCAGCATAAAAGGTGTATATATTTTGAATAAAAAATTATAAAAAAAAGTATAAAATATTGTATACTTTTAAAGTTGTTTATAATATAAATGACTTCTTTATATATAACAAATTTAGAGACAAAAGGGACCTCCTAAATTTACCATATTAAATATTTAACATCTTTGATTCTTAAATAATAAATTACAAATGTTGAAATTATGTGAATTTGGTTTCAAGAAAATTAATGTTAATATAAGAACTACTCTAATAGGCATAGGTCAGGAATTGGACAGAGAAATTTTAAGCTAGCACTCCCACATTCCCACTTCATAATTTGAGCCCTGAACCCCAAACCCTGAACCCTAAACCCTAAACCCTGAACACCGAACCATGAACCCTGAACCCTGAACCTCGATTCTTGAACCCTTACCCTGAACGCTAATTGTAATAACCCCAATTTTTGTAAATTGATTGAGAAATCAATTTAGTTTGAATTTTTAGAAATTCTGGGCTGGAATATTAGGTTATTGGAAATCTTCTTCTTATGGAGATTAAAACAAAATTTAAAACTTATAAATTATGAATGTACTAAAAAAACCGATCGAAATGACACTAAGTACGTTCAATTCCGAGTTAAAATGAATTCATTTTTATGAATAAAAGGGTAAACTAGTAATTCTACCCATAACTAAGATCTAAGACATCACTATTTAGAATGTACTCAAAAATACAATTCCAATGCCACTAAGTACGCTCAATTCTGAGTTCAAGAGAATAAAATAGATTTTTCTCCATAAAGGGCAAAATGATCTTTCCACACCCCCGTGGGGCCCACAAACGAATCCAACGGCCAAAAAACAATGTAATAAGTGGTCAAACCACTATCAGCTACTAGTGGAGGATCCAATGTTAATTTAATATTTAAAAGAATTGAAACATAATTATTACAAATAATTATGAAAATTTTAAAAACATCTATAAATACACCCCCAAAAATCTTCCAAAAATGTTCATTAAATTTCTTACGAAATTATCTTTCTTATACAAAAAAACCAGATCTAGATTCCTTCCCAAATTCCCAAAACTCTCAAAATATCTCTTCTTTCACTTTCTCTCTCCTCTCTCTAGATTGGAACAAGAGACCTAAATTCAATTAGGCACTCTGTTCCAAATCAAAACTCACAAATCTCACCATCCATAAGACCCTAGACTACCTAATCTACAAAACCCCTAAATCAATTTCAAGATTTAAAGGTTCAAACAATGGGATATCACAAGACAAGTTGTCCTTAGGCTATCTTATCATCAAGTGGGTATTCCTTTAATTTGGACCAGAAAACTGAAGTTTTTCTCCAATCAGGTAGGTGAAAACCCTTTCCACACTTCTTTCATGTTATTTTATGTAAATTTTATTTTTCTAAAATTAGTTTTAGGTTAAAATTGATAAAAATAAAGTAAGGATCATAACCCTTCAATTCTAGATGATGGAGGGCTTAGATGGAAAATCTGAGCCATCCAATCGATCCAAAAGGGTCCAAAAACCCTAGGGTAGATGTTTTAAGAAATTTAATCAAGTTTTTAACCCTTAATTAAAGAAGAATTGATTGGATGGTCCAAAAATCTTGGGACGCCGCCGCAGGACACCACACGGAAACGCACCCTACAGGAGTGTTTCCACGCGCGCACTTCGCATGCGACACAATCCCAATGCAACGACCATGCTATAGCGGTGGTCCTAGGATGCACATTACTACATGCGTCCCGGTGATGGGAACGCGGCAATCATTTTGCCTGACCGGACCCACCATTCAACTGATCTCAGCAGTTCGGTCTGCTGGGCCCAGATCAAATATGGACCCTCGGAATGACTGTGAACTTCAAAGTTCAATTGTGGAGTCATCTGAGCCCAAATTGAGATTGAAAAGAAGATATGGAAAACTTGTAATGTCTATTTTCTTTTGAAACCATAATATTGATAAAAACATTCCAGAAACTTTCTATTTTCAAGAATTATGCTTCTAATTTTCATGATCTGAGATGATCAGATCTTGGGGATCTGATTTACTATTGATATAATGTTGAAATAAAATAAATCCATGATTTAATTGGACATATCTAAGATAAATTGAAGGATCTACCTTTTATGGTAGAAAAACCCTAAAAATACAAAGGGACCCACTTGATCAATGAGATCAAGCATGATCAGACCCTTGGTATGGATTGAATAAATGGGATTATGATGGAATCCATTAAATGATGGATTAAATATGACAAAAACAAAGGGAAATGATCTTTGGACCTTAATGGAGTAAAAGCCCTAAAATTAATTAAAACTTTTGATTAAAAGGAAAAGATCTAAGATCTAATGTTTAGATCATAAGTAAAAGTTTTTAATAGTCTTAATCTAATTAGTTTAATTATCTTTTATTGGATAATAGAATTTTAAATGTGCTTTATGCTATAAATTAGGAAGCATGATAGTATAATTCTTAAATGTTAGCATGCCATGTACTATATGTTATTAGTTTATTATTAGGTTGGATTATCTTAGGGCCATGTTAGTTTAAATTTGAAGTTTAAGCATGATTCCATTAGATTACTAGTAAAATTCTATGTATTTCATAACTTAAGAGCATGCTAGTTTAAGTATAGTTTTATTTCATTAAGTTACATAGGAAGCATGTTAGTGTAAAATGTTGTTAAAATTATATTAGATTTATGCTTTAAAGTTTATGATTTATTTATTGTCAAATTTTATTAGTAGATTCAAATGTTAAGATATAATGAGTATAAATCACCAAAAATGTAAACTAATAGAATATAGAGATTCATGGACAATTAGGATAAGTGAATGACTTTGACATATATTAGTAAGGGCTATAGTCAGTAGGAAAATGTAAGGATTATCAAATCCTTTGCCCAAACTAGAAAAATAATAAATCTCATGAATTACATTTTAAATGTTCATGGATTTAATTAAAATCATTTAGAAAGAGTACTTAGGGTTAAAATGCTCATAGGAATCTTATGAAAGGTTGATCTAAGGTCACTCTAGTGAATGCTGAACATGGTGGTTGAGGGTGTTTTCTAATAGAGCCTCGCTCTCCCCCTACCTTCCATTGACGTTTGTGAGGTCTAAATGCCTCCTTACATGAGGATTGAAGTAACCACTTTGTATTCAACCATTCAGCTAGTAAGCATTAGCCAATTGGAAATAAGAGGAGCAGTCTAGACTTAGAATGAAATAAGTTATCTTCAACTAATAAAACATTAACTGGTAAATAATAAGAGTAAGAGCATAAAAGGTTAGTAAGTTATCTAACTTGAATAAAAATTATAAGTAAGATAAGGATGATCAAACAAGATCCATGGGATCTTGAATGATCAAGAACAATAAAAAGAAATAAATACTTCTTGATGATATATATATATATTGCTTGTAATTTAGAAGATCTTATATCAAATAGAATAGAAAATCTGAACCCTTGATCAAATATGATTCAAGGAAGAGAACCAAGATCATCCTCCTTAGGGATGATCAAACAACTGAACTTAGATCAAAGAAGAACTAGATGATAGAAGATCTAAGCTCTTGATCTTTATCAACAAGTATAAATTATTGATCAAAGGATCTATGAAAGATCAAGATCAAAGTAAGGAATACACAAAGACTTAGGATAGAAAATACTGAGATCTGAAAGATTAGAAGATCATTCTAACCATCAGATCTATTAATCAATAGGATAGACACTATCTGAGGAAGATAGATCATCATAGGACAAAAGGTCTACATCCTTTATATCAAAGGACAAGATTAAACTAAGAATATAGATAGGATTATTCAGATTGTATAAATATTGATAGTATGTATGGATTTACAGATTACATACGTCAGTCAGGATCATGGAAGGTCTGAAGAAATGGATCACTATTTGAAGGTAGGAGGATTTTATGAATGCATCTACATGGGATGTACATGTTGAATACATGATCTTATGTCTAGAAATGTTGACAAGTATAATGTTTATACTTATATTAAATCCCCTGAAACCCTTATGATCCAACCAAACACATATGAAATGGTTAAGTTAGAATTGAGGACTAGACTCTAAGTAACTATGGAACTAGAAGATATTCTAGACCTAAGTAAATAGATAGATTGTCTAATACGTATGCGAATTACTTTACATACAAGCATGGAGGCTTGTGGTTTTGTTTTAAATAGGAGCATAGGCCTGGGGATGTTATGCTAGGAGAGTTAGCAGGGTTTGGCCACCCGCTCTCCAAAACTTGTTATTATATGGATACCAAGCCTAAATGGGGCTAAAAGTCGAGTAGGCCAATTATGGGAAGGCCACCACTGTGACAGCCATGGTCCTCCCCATATGAACATGGATATTGTGATTTCCACCAAGGATGGTATAGGTGGATTATTGGGTAGTTATTAGGGTGCACTGGTACTGATTCTGACTACATGCATAGTTGTCCTTTGAGTGTTTTTGCATTGTGATACATGGCATAGTAAAATGCCTTATGATATGGCATGATGAGATTCCAAGTAATTGTAGATTACCGATACTACCCAAATGACGGAGTATTTCCAGTAGAGTCTGGATGATTTATCAACTCAGCATAAGCTGGGTATGATTATGTTTTGAGATATTAACTATTTTTCATGGTTTTGATTGTATGTATATATATCTATACACAGTATACCGTATGTATGTGTGAGGATGTACATATATGACAAAGTAAAGAGATTGCTCCATGAGTATGAATAATGGGATTATGCAGTATTAGGATTATATTATCAAATTATTATGCTTCTTGAATCTCCTGCCAAGCATAGCTTGCTAAGATATTATAAATGTTTCAATGTTTACAATATATCAAATACAAAGAAGGAGAATTAGGCACTCAAGACTTAAGAAGACTTGGAAGAATAATCAATCAGGGTATATCCCTTGAAGACATGTATTTTATTTGAGAGCATTGTATTGTATTAAGAGTTTTTATTGTATGGTGAGCTTTGAAATTTGGATTATGTAATTTGGACAAGTATTGTATTGATACCTAGGCTATACTGTGAACCACTAGATGGATTTTGAAATTTAATAAAAGTATATTCCTTTAATGGAATTTTATCTTGTACAAAAATTCTGCTTATGTTATGTATGAAGTGATGACTCAGGCTTTCCAAAACAAGTTCTAAAGAAAAGAATTTCTACTGCTTTGTTTTGCGAAATTTTTGTACTATTAAGGGCCCTGCCTTTGAAAAATGTATTACAAAATGTGTTACAAAAACCTGGGTTGTCACACTAATTCCATATTTATATATAAATTTAGGCCTTTATCATGAACTATATGCATAGATTGATAAGTGAGCTATATATATTTATGTGCGTACAATGAATGCATGAATCGATGTTGACTAGAAAAAAAAAATTCTATTTCATTGTGTATTAATTGTTAAATACATAAAAGGTGTTTACAATTTGAACATAAAAAATTAATTTAATACTTTTAAAGTCGTTTAGGAAAAAATGACCTTAAAAGTTAAGAAGTTTAAAGTCATTTATCTAAAAACGACTTTATAAGTGTAACACACATCATAATTAATTATTCATCTTTTTTTGCTTAATGTCTTTTATTATTATAGTTTTTGTACTTCTTTGGTTATCACATATTTTTATTTCTTTAAGAGTGTTTCTAAAATATTTTGTGACACAAGTAAACTTTGGAAGCTTAGTGTCAATCAAATATGCACATATATATATATATATATTCATTTAAAATTAAGTACATAAAACCCTGACCCTGTGCCCTGAACCTTAACCCCAAACCTTGAACCCTAATTCCATATTTATAATTTTAATTAGCACTTTTTGTTATGAGCTATATATATATATATATATATATATGGATTGAAATGGACAGGAAAATTTAAGCTAATACACCCACATTCTCACCTCATACTTAATTTATCGTCTTATTTTTCTTAATGTTCTTTTATTGGTATAGTTTTTGTAATTCTTTCATTATAACATATTTTTAGTTCATAATTTAGGACTATTTCTATAGCATGTTGTGGCACAAGTAAACTTTGGAAGTTTATATTGCCAATAAAATATATATATTTATTTAAAATTAATTAATGGTTATATGTGAAGTACTAACATAAAAGGTGTATATATTTTGAATAAAAATATATTTTGCTTAGTGTTCTTTTATTAGTATAGTTTTTGTAATTCTTTGGTTATCACATATTTTTAGTTCTTAATTTAGGAGTGTTTCTAAAGTATTTTATGATACATGCAAACTTTTGAAGCTTATAGTGTCAATCAAATATATATATTCATTTAAAATTAATTAATTAATTATTGTATATGAAGTACTAACATAAAAGGTGTATATATTTTGAATAAAAATATATTTTGCTTAGTGTTCTTTTATTAGTATAGTTTTTGTAATTCTTTGGTTATCACATATTTTTAGTTCTTAATTTAGGAGTGTTTCTAAAGTATTTTATGATACATGCAAACTTTTGAAGCTTATAGTGTCAATCAAATATATATATTCATTTAAAATTAATTAATTAATTATTGTATATGAAGTACTAACATAAAAGGTGTATATATTTAGAATAAAAATTTTATAAATAAAAAATGATAAAAAAAAGTGTATGCATGAACCTATGTTGACTTCAAAAGTGTACACTTTTAAAGTATGTACATCAAATAACAATTTACAAAAGTTTGACTTAGGTGAATTTAGTGTCAAGAAAACTTTAATATAAGAACCACAATCCCTCTCTCTCACACACACATGCATATAGCTCATGAAATGGACAGGAAAATTTAAGCTAACACACCGACATTCCCACCTCATAATTAATTTGCCATCTTATTTTTCTTAATGTTCTTTTATTAGTACAGCTTTTATAATTCTTTGGTTATCACATATTTTTAATTCTTAATTTTGGCTATCATAGTATTTTGTGGCATAAGTAAACTTTGAAAGCTTATAGTGTCAATCATATATATATATATATATATTATTTTAGAATTAATTAATTGTTATATATGAAGTACTAACATAAAAAGTGTATATATTTTGAATAAAAAATTATAAATAAATAATTTATAAAATAGTGTATACTTTTAAAGTTGTTTTATATATAAACACTTCTTTATGCACCCTTATTTAAACCATAAAATAGACTTCATGTGCCATGCCTGACTAACATAGAGAAAAACACATGGGAGAAGAAAGAAGGGAAGAAGAACAACAAGGAAGGAGAGGAGAAGAGAAGAGGGAAAATTTTAGTGGCTAGAGGAGAAAAGCGCAGTGCTTAAGGGGGGAACTGGGCTCCGGCAAGGGGGAGTGGGTGGCAGGGTGGGTGGGAAACTAGGTTGCTAAGGAGGGGTGGTAGTGTAGGGAGGGGTTTGGGCGGTGGTACCCGAGAGGGGAGGGGGGATTTTGATGGGGGCCGAAGAGAGGGGAGGTGGGGTGGGCGTTTGAGTGGGGTACTGGAGAAGGGGAAGGTGGGGGGCATGGAGGGGGTTCACGTGGGGACCAAAGAGTGGGGAGTTGGGGGCAGGGGAGGGTGTTTGGGTGGGGACCGTAGAGGAGGAAGCTAGGGGGCAGGGAGAGTGTTCGGGTGGGGTACCAAAGAAGGGAGGTGGGGTGTAGGGAGGGGCTTTGGGTGGGGACTAGAGGGGGGACCTTGGGGGCGGGGAGGGTGTCAAGTGGGAATAGGAGAGAGGGAAGGTGGGGGGTAGGGAGGGGGTTCGGATGGGGACCGGAGAGAGGGAAGGTGGAGGCGGTGGTGGGGGTTCAGATGGGGTACTGGAGAGAAGGGAGGGGGTTCGGGTGGGAATCGGAGAGGGGGTAGGTGGGGTTAGGGAGGGGCTTCAGGTGGGGAGTGGAGGGAGGGGAACTGGGGGGCGAGGAGGCGGGGAGAGGTGCGGTGAGTGAGGAGGCATCAGAGCAATGGGTGGGGGGAGGGGGGGCATACCTCCATTTATTGCTATTGATTGATTGATTTTTAATGACCAATTTTCATGGTTTTTTGCAGAGAATTAAGTGATTCGTGTGCAAATCCTAGCTTTGGAGGTATTCATTTAGATGAATTAAAGCTGACAAGTGTGATCTTACAGGCGTTCTTGATTGCTTCCTCTTTTCTTTTGTTAACATTTTTGGTAATAACAGCTAGTAACTCCAATGCATGTTTTCATTTTCATGTTATTTGTTTTCCTAATTAAATCAAAACCAATCTCTCTTAGGCTAGGTGGTTTAGGTTTAAAATTACTCACTATGCCAAAACCATGAGCTTGTGCTTTAGATGTTAATGAATTCAATCCAATGTCAACCTACACATCAGCCAAAGAATTTTGGGGCAACCTATAGGCAATCCATAACTATGAATATTTTTATGATGAAAAGTAATGATTCTATTTTTGAAATCTTTACTACATTTAGCAATGCTATTAGTGGTTTGAAATCTTTTGGTAAGTTTTTTACTAGTTGAGTTGGTGAATAAGATTCGTAGGTGTTTCCTTAAATTTTGTAATGTCAAAGGGTCAACAATCCAAGAAGCTAAAGATTTAGAGAATTTGAAAGTTGATGAGCTTATAAGGTCACTCATGACCTATAAGATTGCTCATAAGTTCAAAAAAGAAGAGGAGCCAAAGAAGAAGAAAGGAATATCGCTTACATCCACTATAGAGGAAGAGACTAAAAGTGTTGAAGATGCTGCACTTCTTACTAGGAAGTTTAAGAAGTTCATTAAGGAAAGAAAGAACAGTGAAAGAAAAACTTTAAGAAAGCTACCAACAAATATTATAAGAAAAAACTTTAAGAAAGCATTATTAGAAGAGAGAGAGAGAGAGAGAGAGAGAGAGAGAGAGAGAGAGAGAGAGAGAGAGAGAGAGAGAGAGAGAGAGAGAGAATAAAAAATGATAGAAAAAAATTCATTTAAAAAACTTGTTGAAGGAAAGAAGAAAAATGAAATTCAAGAGAATTATCTTTCCAAAATAGTAAGAAAAATGGCTAAAATGTGTGGATTAAAAGTTTGCTACATGGGATCTAACCAAAATAGTAACTAAACTATCTAAAAAGATAAATTGGTTCTTAAGAAATTAAGTAAATAAAATGTATGGATTGCTCGAAATTATGTATGACTCATGAAAGGTAAAATTTCAAAAGTAAGATACTCATGAAACTTAAATCAAACAAAGCGTGAAATGACATGGTGCATGTGATCCAAGACATGAAACATGATCATGAAACCTAAATTTTAATGAACTTCAAGCAATGCAAATAACTAAGAGAAACTTACATGAATCATAAACTTTATTGGATGGAATTTGGTACATGAATTGTGCACACATACATATATAAATGAACATCTAGCATAAGTTAATCTTATCACTACTTGTGAATAACTACACCCACTAAGAGATGTGAACTAGAACCAGTGGAGTTAAAGACTATTTAAAGGTCTATGGGATTTGTAGCCCCTTTACAAATATCTATACTACGCAGGCAAATACTTTCATGCATCCTTTATCTATCTTCCTTGAGGTTAGTTTGTCATGTATGTTAGATATTGAATGTTTATGTGAATGGATGGAGATGGAGTCTTCGTTAATTATTATTTTTACTTAAACTATGTCTATCAGGGACATATGTTTGGTTTCTTTAAATGCATTAATAGCCTTTTTTTATGTCATTGTTCTAATATCATTGAGTGTTTCTTTGTAGTAATGATGGAATGAGAAGAACATCAAACTAAAGATTACAACCACATTGAAGAGCATGAACAAGAGCCCAACATGGACACTACTCCAAAAACAAAGGGCAGAGGGCAAACAACAATGAAAAAGGTTATCAAGAGAAAGTTGAAGGAAATTAAAGAAACTATCCAATACAATAGTAGAGGGCAAGAGATTGGTGAGAGTGCCCCTAGTTATAGTAGTTTCCTCTGCTCTACGTAAGAAGCATGGTTCCTATCACATTTGAGGATTGGAGACATGTGTCATCCTCAACAAAAGATTCAATATGGGAAATGGTGAAGGTATGTAAACATTAAGTACATGTATTATTTACATTATAACTTTCCTTATTTTTCAAATATAGTAATTTGATGTGTTCAATTTGTAGTCTTCCGTTGACGTGTCAGATGACAAGAAGACAATTGCTTTACAAGGGGGGCAGGTGAGCAATGTAGAAAATGGAAGAACTACCTTGTTTGCAATTACATAGCTCCAAATGTCAACGATCCGTCAAGGTTGTACATAGTGCCTTCCATTTACTCCAACGTCATTGACCAGGAGGCTTAGAATGCATTTGTACAGAACCGTACCTCCACTGAGTTTGAGGTATGTGCAGAAATGATGCTTCATTCTTTTAATTACATGTAACATTCAATTAGTGCACTTGATCACACATGTAAAATGTGCAGGAGAAGAGTGTAAGGGGAAGATAGGTGCATGAAACAAATATGCAGCACCACCTATCTAAGATGGGCTATGCTCATTTAGAAGAGTGCAAAGTAAGAATCTGTGACAATTTATCCCATTCAATTTAATGCTACTATAGTTATATACATGTCCTCTAACTATAGTGCCTTTACTTGACAACAAAAAGCTGGGACTACGGAACCCATTGATCGCTCCACCCTCTAGAAGATGGTGCATTCAGTGGGTTGTACTAGCAACAACTTTGCAAATAAAGCTATTGCGCAAATTTCTTCATGCATAATAAGTGGTTCCATCTGTCTATAAATTTTTTTTTTACAATTAATTAGATGAAATGATCATGTCTTTCTAATTAAATTTTGCAAGACATTCTTACCCAAGAAAGTGCTACTATAGGAAGTAGCATTGATGCCAAGGATGACATCCTATATAGGGATATGGGAAATGTTGATTGTTTAATCGCAAGTGCACGGGCTATTGTAGTGTAGCTTATGCAAGTACGGGTCGATCCCACGAGGGCTTGATTTAAAATGATGGAGTTTCAATAAAATTTAATTATGTAAAATTAAAAAGATATCACTCAAAATTACTGAAATTATTAAAATGAGAATCAATGTTTAGATCTAATAAACTTCTCAAAAATACAGAATTTCTAGTTCCTAAAGAAAACAACCAAAATCAAATAATGAGAAAAAACTACTTCCTTAGATCAAACACTATCAAAATCTTCAACTCTGATATCTTGAGAGATGACCAGCCTTCATATATGTCTTCATCACGTCCTCGATTAGTGATCCACCTGTCGGATTTGACAGATTCTTCAAAATGGTCAAGATCTAGGCTAAATTATAATTTCAAGATTTGGATGGTTCATATTGATTGCTGAGTTTCAGATAGAAGATCAGAGGCGTTGATTATGTCTAGGGATGTCCTAAGAATGAACCTGTAAAATTAATTTGAAATCGGATGAGAAAAGAAGGAGAAATTGAAGATTTGGTTTTGATTAAGGCTAACCCGTTGATTGGGTTAAGACTTAAATGATCTAGTAGAGAATAGGCAGCTCATGGAAAAAGATGGTAAAGGAGGAAAAAGGAAAAGGAAGGAAAGAAGTGGGGGAAGGGGTTGCCTTTTGCTCCACGCTAATTTGGGTCCTCCTTTTGGAAACTCCTCCAAATTATCTTATCCATGTTATTTCCATTTTGTCCATGGTTTCTATTTCATCTATCTTCATGAGTGATCTGGTCCATCTAGTGCTCTTTAAGATGATTTGCACCGTTAACTTTTGATCGTAGCCGACCATGCGTCTTTTGGTTGATCTGCAAAAGAAAAGACTAAATTAGAATCATCTAAACCATACATTAGTCATTTAATGAACTCTAATGATCATCTAACCGTTGATTTTGACAAATTAAGGTTTGGATGGTCAATTGAAGTTAAATTCAAAATCAAGCTAAGTTTTGTAAAATTGAACAGTTAGATGATCTAATTGAAAGCTAAATTAGGGAAATTTTGACCAAAATTGAACATCTAACACACCCCCCAACCAACATTTTGCTAGTCCCGAGCAAAACATGCGAAAAACCAAATTTCAAGATTTCAAATTTTATTTTTAAGTCAACTCCGCTTTTTCCTCAGAGAATTATCTTCAATAAATCACATCACTTTAGCATACTAGTAAAAGTGATTGAAGAATTCAAAACCCTACCCATATGCCAATGTAATTCCACTTAAGCTCAGATCTCAGAGTGAGTGTGTGCATGTATAGTCTAGATATAGAATGATCTTGATTTCTAAGTACACTTTTAACTTTTGAACTCCCTCAAAAATATGTTTTGACCTCAATCCTCACTAATGACATACACTTAGAAATAAAATCTCTAGATAGAGAGTTCAAATCATATCTCTCTTTTAATTATGTGAGAAGAGTTAATAAAAGCAATTGTATCTCACATATACTCATGAAAAATAGAAGTTACTAAGGAATTTCATTATTTTGATCCCTTCAGAATAGCTACCATTACCTTTGAATATTTAGAAATACCATTCTTTTAGATCTTATCCATTCATTTTCTCATCAAGACTATATTCATCCTAGAATCAATAGGTAGGCTTAGGACAAGGTACCAAAGAAAGGGTATAAGGATATTCAAAGTTTCTTCAAAAATAAGTAGAGGTCTTCTAAAGTTGATAACTCTTTTTTTTCTTTGATGAAGTGAATATTTCTTTTTTTCACTTTTCTTTGTATTCTTCAAACTTTTTTTTTTTTTCACACTTTTGAATCACTTTGAAAAATATTTCTTTTCTTGATATCCACTTTTCTAGTTTCATTACAACTAAAAGGGATTTATTCATTCCTCTCTAACTTATTTTTCAAAGAAAATGGGTAATGGATAATTTATACTAGGTTAAAATGGGTAAAGGGTAATATGGGTGACAAAAGAAATGGCTTTATATAAAAGGCTCAAGTTGGCTGACAAGTGGTAAAAATACTTCTGGGTAGGCTTTATGTCTCTAGGTTAATAACAAGGATGACCTAAATCATTTTCTAGGTTTCCTATAATCCATCAAATTCAATGAACTTCTAGAATTTTAAAGATAATATTCTAATTATTCAAGTAATTAGCCAAAATTAAGAGTTTTGGATAAATTCTCTTGAAGGATGTTGAAGAAAATTAGGAACATTTATAACCTCTCAAAAGGATGAATGGCTCGAAAGCTCACTTGGGTTATAGGTCTCCACTAAATTTCTTCAGGATTTATAAGTTATAGGCACTTATCAATCTAGACTATCTATATGCAACTGCGTGTACATATGTGATCTGAGACTTTACTTTCATAGAATGCTTTAGAAAATGAGTAAAAAGATGAATTAATCATATTCAATTCCATTAACAAGCTAAAGTTATCTAGATTCTTTAGAAAATCCAATTCTCATCATAGTGAAGGAAATGACCTAAATTTTTTCAATTTAAAAAAAAAAATCAAGGAAAGCACCTAAAAACCTAAAAAAACTAGAATTTTCTAGAATTCTACACCCCCAACCTGACAGAAACATTGTCCTCAATGTTTAAAAAAGTAGGACCTAAAATGAATATGGGTGATGCAGAAACAACAAAAAGGAAAAACACTGGGTTACCTCCTAGTGAGCGCTAAGTTTAATGTCTTTAACTAGACATATCCTTATTTATCTTTGAGTTTTCCTGATTCCAATAATGAAATGGCAAGATTTCTCACGCCACTTCAAAATCTCATGATAGTCTATATATTTCATCCACCCTGAAATTTTTGGTGATGGTAGAATTATAACACAGTAGACTACCATGAATGTAAGTTGAATGAAACCACTTTGATGATCTCCTATCTTCAAAATTTCACTGTAATCAATATAACTCCTCCACCTTGAAAATTTAGGTGGTGGAATCTTTATATAACAATATGAACTACAATGAATTTAAATTCTTTTGAACCATATAGATGTGAATGGTCCTCCTTTTCCATTACATTTTCCTGAGATTGAGGTATAGGTTGACTATGCCCTCTCTTAAAAGATTGTTCTGGTATTAATAGAGGAGGGGGCATGGTTTTGCTTACATCCTGATGATCTTCTAGTGTATACCTTAGAGTTGATTGAGGTATGAATAGTGTATCAATGAACTCTTTTTCCTCATGTTCAATTGGCACATATAATACTTTAGGTGGGCCTAATTTCTTATCTAATGGTTGTTCAAATAAGGTTTGTAGGTCCCAATCAGGTACATCTTCAACATTACAAGGCTCAATTTGAATTTTAGGCTTTGTAAGGGGTTTTACTTTATCTTGCCATTGAGGAGTTTTCATTAGTGGCACAATCTTCAACAATTCCTTTACCTCTTCAAAGGATGTTTCTTCATTAATTTTGTAAAAATAAGCAGGACACGAATTGAGTGGTTCAGTGTTAGAGGTTCCTATGAATTCATCATCTTCCTCAATGGATGTCTCTTCATCGGAATCATAACAATGACTCAGATCTGCCTCAAGTATATCTGTATTAGAGATTTCTGTGGATATTAAGGGACTTTGTATTTCAAAATGATCACATGAATTCTCTATCCTATCATTAATAGATGGTTCATCCTTATTTTCATTTGGTTCACGTTAAATGTGTCTTCCTTCGGTTGGAACCATAATTGTTGTTCTTGGTTTTTGTGATAATCCTGGTATGGTTGATTAGGGTATGACCATATTGGTTCTTCTTGAGATGGTTGGTAATCCTGAGACCATGAGTGTTCATGATGCCTAGCCCATCCATTATAATCTTGATAATTTGTCTTAGGATAGTAATTATTGCTAGGTTCAGTGAATGCATGAGGTACATTCATTGGCTTCTGATAATAATCATAATATGCAGAGCCATATGGCCAAGTAGAATTGGGATATTGTGGTTTAGGATAAGCATAGCAATTGTTGTACTGAGGTTGTGAATATGACTCAATATCTTGCCTTGAGGCAAATAACCTATCCTTTGTACGAGTCATCCTTTATCTATCTCATTCTTGATAAGCCATTGTAATCTCTCTCTCTCTCTCTCTCTCTCTCTCTCTCTCTCTCTCTCTCTCTCTCTCTCTCTCTCTCTCTCTCTCTCTCTCTCTCTCTTTTCTTTTGTTGAGAAAACTAACCTAAATGATGCAACCTAACTTCTAGAATGATGCGCAAACAAAAGGGCACACTCAAATAATCCTAAGGCTAATAAGCAACAATATTTTGATTTTCTTGATTTTTTGTGGGGACGATGTTTTTTATTAGCCTAGACTAGCGCTCCTCCTCTCTTTAGGAGTTTGACAACTGCTTACCAATTAGGTTCTGTCCAAAGTGGTTAATAAAACCCTCGTGTAAGGAAGCGTTTAGACCTCAACAAACGTCAATAGGAGGTGTGGTAAAAGCGAAACTCTATTAGATAACCCCCAATAACCACAGTGATTAAAAGCCACTGGACTGGTAGTAAATTGCATCCTATTAAGAGGGTCCTACGACCATGTGATGGCCCTTTAGGTCTCTTCTGATTAATTTTAAATTAATGTGAAAGAAAGGTTTGCGCGCTTGAGATGATTATCCTAAGTGGGCCAAGAGGTGGTGATGAAATCCACCCTTGATCTTATGGGGGTAGGGTGCCCTTACTAATTAATCTCCACACACCATGGCAATTCGATCAACATATAAATCACCTTAAAACATTAAACATGCCCTAAGAATGCAATTAAAAGCAGTAAACTAATGCAAAATCCTAAAATGCAACAATTATAAAAGATGCTTTCTATATGAGTTACACTACCAAACAATGCAAAATATTCTAAATGTAAACCCTAATCTAGGAAATAAATGAGTGAGGAAACTTACAGTGGGGTTTCTGATGAATATCAAGTGTGGGCCACCTTATCCCACACTTGCCCTGTATTATTACAACCCTTTAAAATTTAAAATGGAAATTGCAATTTACAAAGGGTCCTCACTACAAGATTCACTCAAAAGAAAAAAGAAAGTCCTATTCTAGGAAAGCAAGGAAATTTCCATTTTGGTGAAGATCCACTTGCCAAATTCCTCAAAAATAAAATTAGAAATTAGTACCAAATTCAGGAAACAAGGTGATTATGCCCTAAAAACAATTGAAAAATGCACCTAAAATTTCCTAAAATGCTAAAAATGGCAATTCCTAAATTTTTTATTTTTTTTATTTTTTTATTTTTTTTATGAATTTTTAATTAAATTTTATGAAAACTCCTTTCCAAGTCCCTGGCAACAGTGCCAAAAACTTGTTGATTGTTTAACTGCAAATGTACGGGCTATTGTAGTGTAGCTTATGCAAGTACAGGTCGATCCCACGAGGACTTGATTTAAAATGATGGAGTTTCAATAAAATTTAATTATGTAAAATTAAAAAGAAATCACTCAAAATTATTGGAATTATTAAAATGAGAATCAATGTTCAGATCTATTAAACTTCTCAAAAATATAGAATTTCCAATTCCTAAAGAAAACAAACAAAATCAAATAATGAGAAAAAACTACTTCCCTAGATCAAACACTATCAAAATCTTCAACTCTGATGTCCTGAGAGATGATCAGCCTTCATATATGCCTTCATCATGTCCTTGATTAGTGATCCACAGGTCGAATTTGACAAATTCTTCAAAATTGTCAAGATCTAGGCTAAATTGTAATTTCAAGATTTGGACAGTTCAGATTGATTACTAAGTTTCAGATAGAAGATCAAAGGCATTGATTATGTCTAGGGATGTCCTAAGAATGAACCTGTAAAATTAATTTGAAATCGGATGAGAAAAGAAGGAGAAATTGAAGATTTGGTTTTGATTAAGGCTAACCCGTTGATTGGGTTAAGCCTTAAATGATCTGGTAGAGATTAGGCAGTTCATGGATAAGAAAAATGCAGATAAAACAAAACCGGAATAAAACAAGACATAGATGTAAATAAACTAGGGACACAGATAGAATTAACCAGAAAGAACAGAATTGCAATTTCTTTTAAAGAGGAGGGGCAAAATTGGAATTTTGGTTAAAATCAGGTTTTAAAGAAAAAAACCAGATGAACACCCGACGAAGAAGGTGGGGAAGAAGGAGGAGAAGGGAGGAGAAGGAAAGAGGAAGCAAGAGAGAAGTGGGAACGTGGGAACGTGGGAGAAAACCCTTTCTGGGTTTTCTTCCCTAAGATCGTCCGACTCAGAGAAGGGAAGAAGCTGGCTGGAGAAAGGAGGGAGGAAGGAGAAAGGAAGAGGAGAAAAGTGTGGAGAAGAGAAGAAAGGAGGGGCAAAGAATGGAAACCTGGTTCGGGTTTCCGTCTCCGAATCGTCTAGTGAAGAGGTACCCGATGTGGGCTTGGGTAGACCTGGCTGGTGCGGTTGGTGGGTGTTGGTCTGTCTCTTCGGGTGGACAATGGTTCGGGTGGAGCTATAGATAGAAAGGGAAAGCTATTCAGTGCGGTGGACTGGAAAGAAGAAGAGGGTAGAGATGAGGAAGACATGGGAAAAGTTGGGGTGAGTAGAACTGGGGGAAAAGGACCGGATGATGGCTGCCCTCCCACGGTTCAGCCAAGAGTAGTGGAGAAGAAGAGAGGAAGAAAAGTGGGACGTGAGGAGGGTTCGTGAGAAAGAGAGAGGAGAAGAGAAGAGAATGGGAAGAGGGGGAGAGGAAGAAAAGAGAGTAGTAGGACGTCCCCGTAGAGGAAGGTGGGGGACATCTTTTAGAGAGATAGAGGAGGAGAAACGGAAGTTTAGCACGTGGAGAGAAAGAAGGAAAGGAAAGAGAAGAAATGAGGAAGGAAAAAGAAAAGGGAAGAAAGAAGAAAAAGGAAAAGGAAAAGGAAAAGGAAAAGGAAAAGGAAAAGGAAGGAAGGAAAGAAAAGGAAAAGGAAAAGGAAAAGGAAGGAAAGAAGGAAAAAGAAAAAGAAGGAAAAAGGAAAAGGAGGAAAAAGGAAAGGAAGGAAAGAAGTGGGGGAAGGGGTTGCCTTTTGCTCCTTACTAATTTGGGTCCTCCTTTTGAAAACTCCTCCATATTATCTTATCCATTTTATTTTCATTTTGTCCATGGTTTCTTTTTCATCCATCTTCATGAGTGATCTGGTCTATCC
The DNA here is from genome assembly GCA_035236585.1 of Warburgia ugandensis. Lineage (NCBI taxonomy): Eukaryota > Viridiplantae > Streptophyta > Magnoliopsida > Canellales > Canellaceae > Warburgia > Warburgia ugandensis. The sequence continues at coordinate 45,399,172 of CP141128.1, forward strand.
AGTGCTCTTTAAGATGATTTGCACCGTTAACTTTTGATCGTAGCCGACCATGCGTCTTTTGGTTGATCTGCAAAATAAAAGACTAAATTAGAATCATCTAAACCATACATTAGTCATTTAATGAACTCTAATGATCATCTGACCGTTGATTTTGACAAATTAAGGTTTGGATGGTCAATTGAAGTTAAATTCAAAATCAAGCTAAGTTTTGTAAAATTGAACGGTTAGATGATCTAATTGAACGCTAAATTAGGGAAATTTTGACCAAAATTGAACACTTAACAGGAAATAAGCGGGACCACCCTAGTTGAGTTAGGGGGATGGGTCAAGGTGTTGTTCCTTCTAAATTCCTTGGTAGAGGACATATACTTAGAGTTCAAGATAATGAGTAGGCCTACAATGAGCTCGTTGAGAAAATAAAGGGTGATTTATTTAGACAGTTGCATGAGGGAGGTATGATGATTATTCCTCCACCCCCTGCTCAGCATACGTGCCCTACTGTACCTCCATCACATGCAAACTGCAATTCCCCATCTAAAGAAGATAAAGAAGGACATCTACCTCTGCTTGAAAAGGAAATTCCTGCCTAGGAGGTATATACATTGATAAAACTATAAATTTTCATTGTTCATTTGTAATAATTCTATATCTCAACCTCTCTATTGCATATTTGATTTGTAGGTGGTGGTCAATGCCTTTAAGCCTTGAATTCTCATCAAAATATCATGGTAGTTGGTTAATGTTATGAGCATCAATCAAACATTTTGCCCAGAATTAGTATGCCACCACATACTAAGCAGGTGTCCATTACCATGGTTTTGAATGCTACTGCCTACCCACCATTCCCATTAGAAAAGGAAAATATTATAACCATTGGGGAGGTAGTTGAATATCACATTGCTTGGCCAGAGGCACTAGTCATTCCCATAGAGTCCACAGTATGTATCTTATCATACTACCTTCCTCATTAACATTTTTTAGCTAAAGACCTCACTTAGTTGTTTAATAACTTTATATGATTAATCGGCAACAAAATGAGGCACCAAGATTGGCTGCCATTCCAATGTCACCTTTAGCTGCTGCACTAATGGAACAGGTACTTGTATATATCTTTGGTTTTTCTTTCATCATAAATTAATCCCTCTTCATAGATTAGTATTATATTACTTAGTTGAAATTTTTTACATCTTTTACAGCAGCTGACCCAGGAGTGTGTGGAAGTCCCACCTAACACACCTCGATCCCTTAGGCTAATCTATGGTCTCATCAATGACAATATGGCAATCAATCTTATACAAATGAAGCGAGGAGTGCTTGCCGAGGATGTTGTTGAAGTGCTACTTATGGCAAAAGACCTATTACGAGTTTGCCTATGGGATCAGCTCGAGCACCCTCACATTGTCTCCTGCATGGAGTATATGCACATACTTGCTTATAAATCATTTGGTATTTAATTACATATTATATTTTAATAGTATATGTAATAATTATTTCTTTTATGTAGCTTCTTGAATGATGCTACTAGCCTTTTTGAGGGTGAGGGTACACTTTGCCAATTCCTTGACCCTAGCGTCATTTCTGGAGCGACAGAGCAATGGCCAATCGAGAGGTGTAATAAGGATATTTTGTCAGGATTCTTTCGTTGCTCCCAGGGACAAGGCTTAATGATTCCCTACAATAGCGAGTAATTTTTAATTTTCTTATTTTCTTGCCAATTTATTCTTTACTTAGGGATTGTAAACTTCCATTACAATCCATATGACTGTCTATGTAGGTCTCATTAGATGCTATGCGTTTTGGATGTGCATGGTGGTCATGCTTTTTTTTTTTATTCTTGTGGAGAGCACATCCAACCCACCCGCATCGATATTATAAATAAATAAGCATTTTTTTTTCATGTGTTATGTGTAGATAACTAATTTGTTATTCATCTATAATGCATTTGAACTTTAAATTTATAGGACTTTGTGGGAATGGGCTACAGTGACCAAGACTTTACAACCACCAAAACTCACGTGGAAGAATGTCAAGGTATATGAAATAATTAATTGCTCTAAGTTATCACTAATTAACATTTATGAGATTTTTTTTTGTCCTTGTTGCACAGTGCCCTAAACAACAGTCTAATTAGGAGTGTGGGTATTATGTCCTGAGGTACATGAGGACCCTAATATTTGATTATACTCTTGTCTCCCATTTAAAAAAGGTATAACACTTTTTATTTTGTATAATCTTATATTTTTCTACAATTTTTATGGATCTAGCTAAAAAGTTTTAGCTTAATTAAATAAGTTTTATTTCAAGCTATTGTGCTTTCTGAGTGGGCAAACAAGAAACGTTACTCCAAAGTAAATCTCAATGAAATAAGAAATGAATGGGCTAAGTATGTAATGAGTTTCAATTAGATTACTTGAAGTAACTACTTGGACTTGAAATATATAATAAAGTATTTTTCATTGACTCATTTGTGTTCCTTTAGATTTTATTATTTTCTTTGAAATATATATATGCATTTTAAGCAATGAATGAGTGGAAATTTGGAGTGTGGGAATAAAGGCGTATGGATGAAATGAATTTGGAGTTCAAACATGAAGTGAATATGTGGCTGTTGAATTATATAACTTTTACGAAATGAAGAATGAGAGGGTTACTTAGAATGTGTATGGAATGAAGTGAATGTGGATGTCATAGACATGCATATGTTGTAGTTTTTTATATAAATTATTTTCAAGATAGATGTGGATGGATAATGATGAGTATGGATGTATTAGGTATTATATTTTAACAATGATTTTGGGTATCAAGAAAAAAGTGGATGCATGTTAGATGTTTGGTTTTCATGTTTATAAAGATTGTTTGTATCATGTGTATAGAATGTTTGTTATTCAATGTATACAGAGGTGGTAGTGTATCAAGAAAGATGTTGATGCATTGCAATGGATGGTGGTTTGGAATGTGTATGGAGATTGAAGTTATTAGGTGTATATGATGTTTGGTTTTTCATGTTTTTAAAGATTGTTCGAAGTATTATGCACATAGAATGTTTGTTATTCAATGTATACATAGGTGATAATGTATCAAAAAATTAAGATGTGGATGCAATGAAGTGGTTATTGGTTTTTCATGCATGTGGAGATTGAAGTATTTTAATGTATACATTGTATTGTGTATTAAGAAGTGGATGACCATTGTTTGTAAACAGGTTCTTAATGTTTATAAACATTGATTGAATATCAGATGTTTGTCATTCATTGTATACAGGAGATAGAGCAAAAAACAAATATGAAAAAAAAAAAAAAAAAAAACTTACAAAGCCATTTTTTTCAAAAACGACTTTATAAGTTCAAACTTTTAAAGTCATTTAAAAAAAAAAAAAATTTAATTTGACAATTTAAAGTAGTTTTAAAAAAGAATGACTTTAAAAGATGACAATTTTAAAGTCGTTTTGAAAAAAAAAAAAAAAAAAACTTAAAAGATTCATGATTTATATTTAAATATTTTTACTTTCGAAGTCGCTTATATGAAAACGACTTCTAAATCGCAAACATTTGAAGTTATTTTTATATAAGTGACTTCAAAAGTTGACGACTTTCCAAGTTGCCTTAGTAGAAGGAGCTTCAAAAGCGAATACTAACTTTAAAAGCCCCCATGTAGTAGTGCTAGTATTTTTGACTTGGAAATTGGTCTATTCATGTTGGCCTTGAATGACACTAAATGGTATCAAATTCTCATTTTATATGGACAATTGATGCAACCACACAATGAGCATGTGTGTTACCCCAACTTGTCAAGAGGATGTCAGTCTACCATTTCCAGTAGAAGGAAATAATATTTTTATAGGTGGAGAGGCCATTGGATTTCATGTCACTTAGCCAAAACAATATGTCAATACCTTAAATCCAAGGTATATATGTTGTCACACTACCATCTTTAGCAATATTTTATAGAAATCTAATTTTAATTATTTATTATCTACATTTAATATTAATCAGAAGAAGTAGTATACACCATCGAGATTGACCTCTTCTTCACTAGCATCATCATCCTAGCAATTTCTTTGGTACTATTATTTATATTTATATTTATTATAAAATTAAATGTCATCAATGAAAACTTTTATATTGATTAATAGTCTATGTAACTTTATAACATCAATTTAGGGATCATCTGGAAGTTCCATCTAACACTCTTCTACTATGAGGACCCTCTACAAGCTCACTAACTAAGATAAGGTAATAAAACCTGGATTGATAGAGCCTAGAGTGGTTGGTTATGAAGGGCTTCTAATACCATTCATGACAAAGGACCTCACAATAGTTTACAAATGGAATGAACTCGAACAAGTGCACATTGTCTCTTATATTAGGTATGCAAATAGTCGCTTCAATAAAAATCCTTGACATTACATGTTAAGTTGAAATGATAAGCAATGACTATTTCTTTTCTATAGGTACTTGTATGATATAATGCAGAGATTCGTGGTCAAAGACATTTACCAATTCCTTGACCTTCCTATCATTTGTGGACCCAAGGAGCAATAGCCCATGGAGAGGTGACAATGAAATTCTATAAAGGTTCTTCTGCTACTTGAAGGGGGCATGCCTTAACTAGTTGCCCTTCCAAATTATGTTCTACATACATGCATATATAATTTTAAGAATTGTAAACTTTAATTATAATTCATATGATTGTGTATATAGATCTCATTGGATGCTGCTAATTCTCGATATGCATGGTGGGCATGCATTATTTTTTATTCATGTCAAGTTCACATTCATGACCCACTACAAGAAATCATAAATAGGTATGTTTTTAATCTTTTTAATCTATTATAATAGTTTGATAACTAATAACTAATTTTGTATTTATAACTAATGCATTTTAATTATAAATTTAAAGTGTATGGAATAAATGGGCTAAATTAACCAACACTGTGAACTCACCAAATCTCATTTGGAAGAAGGTCAAGGTAAGAAAGACTAGTACATTAGTCTATATATAATCTAAAGTTACAATTAGTCATAATATTTATTGATCCTTTATGTTTTCTTTGTTGTATAGTGCCCTAGATAACAATTGAATTGCCAGTGTGGATACTTTGTCCTAAGATACGTCAAAATCCTAATACATGATGGTAATAAGCTCCAATAATTAAGAAAGGTGAGATACTTTACTAATCATTGGGCTACATGAGATAATATTTAATCATATGGTGGATTTATAAGTAGTAAACTATTTTAAATATGTTATCTTACAAGTAATGATGCTAGCTAATTAGGGAAGCAAACTACATCTCGAAGAAATAAGATGTGAATGGGCTGTGTTTCTATTAAAATTCAAGTATGATTAATCTAGACTTCCACCCACTAACACTTGTGTACATAATGAAAATTTTATATTGATTAATACAAAACTTCTTCATTTAGATAGTGAATATGAATGTGTATTATATTTTTTATTTGCTTAAAGTATATATATGTGATTTGTTTATTTCAATAAGGGAATGTTGGAGTGTTAGGTCTTTACTTTGTAAGAATGTGGGGAAGTTGAAGTATGGAAGTAAATGAATGTGTATGAAGAAGTGTAATATGTAAATGGATAATATTTTTTAGTTAGTGCTTGTGATTTTGTTCTTTCTATTTTTGAATTTTTATATTAAATGTGGATGAATAAGGGTTGTGGGGTTTCTTTATTTGAAGTATATATGTGGTTTGTTTATGTGAATTATGGGATGAGAAGTTTGAAAGGAAAAAACTTAGTGTGGATAGGTATTTACTTTATATGAATGTGGGGATGTTGGAGCATGGAACTAAATGGGTATGTTATGGATAAGTGTACGTGTAAAATGAATAATACTTCTTAATTAGTACTTGTAAAGTTTTTCTTTTTACGTCTATGAAACTTTTATATTGAATTGAATGTTGGTAGTATGGATTAATATTATAATAGCAAGGAGATTGTTGTATACTATCAATAAATAAGTTTCTATAATTTTTTCTAAAAAATACTTGTTAAAGATATTACTAAAAACAATCTTTACAAGAAAATTTTTAGGACATTTTCAAAAATAATCCTAAAAAATATCTTTTAAAAATGGTTTTTGAAGCTGGCTTAAAAGTTCTTTTAAGACAGTTTTAGAACAATCTTTAAAAAATTTCAAGATGGTTTAAAAAAACTGCCTAAAAAAGTTTTTAAAGATGGTTTAAAAAACTCACTTATTTTTCAACCACTTTTCTAACACAGTTAGATAGAAAACAATTTTGAACTCGTCTTAGATATATGTTTTCTACTATCTTAAAAATCATTTAGTTTAGTAGTGCCTTGTCCTAGTTTTCAACTACTTCCCTTTGTCAAATAAACAAATAAAATATCTTGATGTAGAAAAAATATTTTTGGAGACTAAGGATGTGCCTTTCTCTTAAATCTTTTGCAACTCATCAAGGAATTGAAGGATCTTAAGTTCAAATCTCACATTACTTAAAATAGAAAGATGAAGGGCCCTCAATAGTTCTAAGAGACATGATATTAGAATTTGATGTACAATGCAAAATCATCTGAAACCTAAGGAGACTATGAATTGATGCGATGTAAAATTGGCTGGTGTGCAGCATAATTTGTGTTATACTAGGGATTTAGATTCCATCAGTAGCAAGAAGTTGCCTCATGGATACTCTTTATCTTTGTTTCTATCCTACTCCATAGAATCAGGAGGATAGCAAGTGCCTAAAAGTGTCAAGTAGATGTTCCTAGGAAAGTTATCATTAGAGGGTTTGGTGTTAACAAGTTTTGGAAGGAAAGATGAAGAAGAATAAGATATATTTCATGGTATAAGATAGGGAAGAGATAGCAATGATTAGAGAAGTTTATGAATATTGGGGAAAAGGATGAGGCCTCAGATGAATGTCTAATCATTTGCTTTGGGTGTGATGATGAATGGTTTCCTTTACTTGTACTCTTTATGTGGCGGTATTTCTTATGACTCACATTATTGGAAAGCTTAGTCACTGTTATGAGTGAGAGAGAGAGTCAAACATTAGGGAATCTAGGGGTAGGTGACACATAATTTTTCTTCCTACTTTGTCGTTCTCACATAAATATGCTTTTTTACCATTTTAACCTTGTTATTCTTGCCACTACAAATTTCATTGGTGCCAATATTATATATATATATGTATGTATGTATGTATGTATGTATGTATGTATGTATGTATGTATGTATGTATATACCTTCATCCATGCATACTTACACACACACACACTTTGGTTTAGGTTTTATTAATAAAATTATTCTTTAAATTTATTCTTCAGTTGTTATTAAACAAGATCCCAAAGTTGGACATATAGATGTGTATAATTATTTTGTTTAATAATTACACATAATTATTTGATTGTAGCTTTTAATTTTATTCTTGCATATGCTAAGGTTTCAAGATCAGTCTCTTGATATCTCTAAATTATTAGGTAGTTTAAGTGGTATAGTAGGATGGTACATTGAACTTACTTTTCTGTCTTCCAAAGTCTATTGTTATATGGACATTAAGTTAATTTTATTTTTAACTTTATTTAAGTAGTAACGTATGAAACATGGAACAAAGGGTTGAACTTTTTGTGTTTGTTCTATATGTTTATAGTATTGTTCCTTGCGATATTCAAAAATTTTCCAAATTTTTTGGACATCATTCTCCTAACATTTTATGTTCATCGGACTAGAAATCTTTATTAAGAGCTATTCTAATAAGACTTATTGGACTTAAAACCATAAAAATTTGGATTTGAAAAATCTATTCGAATTGGGTTGGATTACCTTAATGGCAAATGGGGTAAACAATATTGTTTTCTAGAATTCTTATTGCTTAAATTGAATGTTCTTCTTGATTATTCAAAGAACTAGTTAATATCCTAGACATAAAATTGGCTTACATAGATAGTATTGTAAACCTTGTAGGAAATTGAATTAAAACATCTCATTAGGAGTTTTAGTTATATTTTCAATTAACAATTGGCTAATAGGGAACGTCTTGAGTTAGTTTTCATGATTTTGAAAAGTTAACTTCATCTCATTTTATTACTCTATTGACAACTATATTAAAGGCCAAAATATTTCTTTTAATTAAGTGTTTTATCCTTAAGTCCTTTCACTTTGACAATTGTTTTTTATCCTCGTAAGAAATTGAACCATGATTTTTAATTTTTAAACCCAATTTTCTAACTATATTAACATCAGTGAGGAAAATACTTAAATCTGAATACACACTTATGTAAACAACACTACGGCGTAGGCTAGTTTATGCCACTACTATCAACGAAGTGCTCTAATTTAAATCTCTCTCATCTCTAAGAATGGCTATTATTGAGGCCTTATGACCTAGAAGGGTTATGGGTTTAAACCCAATTATTCAAATATTTTTCTTGAAAAAGCTCTATTAGCTCTTCTTCTTGATTGAGACTTACAAATTGCTCCATCATTTTAATTACTTGATTAGAACTAAAATCAAAAGCACCAGTAAGGTTGATTTCACAAAGCTTAATATCTAGAATTGTCCACGTCTTAAGTGATTCAACATTGGTAGGGTATTGTACAAGGTTAGTATTTTTATTTTTTTATTTTTCTTTTATCTTTAAAAGATAACTTTTATGATAGCGAGAGTGAGAGATAAATTTTGTGGTATCCTGTCTTAGTCTAAAAGAGTAGAATTTTGGTCTATAAGTACTAAGATTTCATTACTATCTTTGTTTACTCAACTCTCGATGATACAAAGTAGTAACTCAAGGTGCTCCTTACCTTCAAAGACTGAAGCTCATTGTGACTTAGATGTTGATCCATAAATAGATTGAATAATAAAACTTTTAATCATTATCAAACAAAATTCTATTCAGATGTACTACAACAAATTACCAAACAAACTTCAAATCTCTTTTTCTTTTAACCATTATTGAGAAAAAAATCTATTGACATAGACTACAATGACATACTTGTTAATACTAATTCTCATGATCTCCTCAAAATCTCATTGGCTATATGTGTTTTTGTGTGTAAAGCTTCTCACTTATGGGGCAAATTTTTTATCCTTTCAATCTCTTATGACCATTCAATAGAAAAGCTCTCAAATTTCTATTTCCAAATTACCCTCCCTTAAAGTCAAACTTTAGTTACTCATTTTCTCCTTCTTTATCTCTCTCTCTCTCTCTCTCTCTCTCTGTCTCTCTCTCTCTCTCTCTCTCTCTCTCTCTCTCTCTCTCTCTCTCATGTTTGCTTTACTTCCTAATTAGAAAATATCCATGGTTAGAACTCTCATTATCTCATTCCCAAATGCAAAACCTAGATGCAACCTAGGTGAGGCAAGGTGAAATTTCTCTTCATCTCCTTTGCAGTGGTAAAATATGAAAGTAACCTAGGAAACACAAGTTGTAATCTCTCTCTCTCTCTCTCTCTCCAAATAGTAAACCATATCTTTGTCCCTTTTTTCTTCTAAAAAACCCTATCTTCCTTTCTATCTTTGTCCCTTTTTTCTTCTAAAAAACCCTATCTTCCTTTCTTCTTCCTCAAAAAAGAAAACTCTTAATGTCAACAACAACACTAGGAAAAAGGTATGGTTGCCCACTGATCTGATCATAGGTGAAATCAAATCCCTTCGCTTTGCTCCAGGTATCTTTATTCCTTTATTCTTCTCCCAAATAGAAAATCCTATCTTAGTTTCTTTCTTCCCCTAAAATAGAGTCTTCATTCCAATTGTGCAAGGTCTCAAAATAAAAGATAAAAAGCCCCAAAGGATTGAAGATTTGCTTGCTGGAGGAAGAGAGATGCTCATATATGTACTTTCAAAAGTTCATATAAGAGTTTTGCTAATTGCTTCACTGTTTTTCTTTTATTTATATTTTCTTTTTAATGAATTTTTTCACTCTTCATAACAATTTTAAACAATCTTGTTGATTCATATCCTACCCCTAATTGGTAAAGAGGATACAATTTATAATTTCAACTATTATGCGAGAAGAAATAATGAGCTAAGGAGTAGGATATGAATCAGTTGAAACTAAATTGTATCATCCTCTTTAGAAAATTCCCAATTGCTCTACCCCTGAGCCAACGCCCAAAAAAATTAAGAATCTTATACTTGTAATAACCTTAAAAGGAAATTGGTTGGAAGGTAGGGAGGTTATTGGGACTGCTGCTGCAAGGTTCTTTGAATTTAAAATTAAAAATATTAGAAATACATAAGAAGTATAAGCATGAATGCAATAAATTAAAGAATATGAGTTCATATTATGATAGATTGTAGTATCACATCTCTCTTCAATTACAAGTACTCTACAACCAACCATGTCTCTCTCAATGCATTGACAAACTATAATATCTTAGACTACTTCACAACCTCCAATTGCATCTGTGATTGCACTCACAAACTGTAGTGAAAATTCATTTGTATCTATTCCCATGTATCCATTACCACTTCAACAAATAGAGAGAAGCCTAGGAAGGACAAACACAAAGTTAGTTCTTTCACTATACACTTATGCTAATTTGGGTTCTAATAGACTCTTAATAGAGTTCATTTGGTAGATTTGAACCACTAGCTACTTGGGAGTGCTCTAGAACTAAGCTAAAGACCCAAAAGAACTGTTGCAATAAATTAATGAATTTCATATATAGTATAAAATATACTTTGCTAATGAACTGAGATTACTATTGTTGAGTTATAATAGTACATAAGTTTAGAAGTAATTTGTTAATGCATAGTATTTTGGTCACCAAACAAAGAACAATATACCCTAGCAGATTTAGAAGATAGACTTCTCCACATTTGTAAAGATAGGAAGTATCCAAGATGTCTAAGAAAATCTATCATAAAAAAGAACTTAGTGTTTTGTTTTATAGATTCAATGAACAACAACGTTTTGTTAAATACACTTAGGCTAATTCAAAATATTTGGAATTGATGCATAATAACATTATGTTAAGGAAGTCAAAGCACTAGTGAAGGGAAATCTTAGTTTGCAACATTGAATGCATACCATAGTAAATAAGTTTTTTAATCATAGGCACATATGATATACTACCTCAATCAATTTTCTAAAAATAATTAAATCACAAGTATTCATTAGATCCAAGTGGAGAGAGAGAGAGAGAGAGAGAGAGAGAGAGAGAGAGAGAGAGAGAGAGAGAGAGAGAGAGAGAGAGAGAGAGAGAGAGAGAGATGCTTAATGTGATAATGGGGGCAAATCAATTGATCAAATCTTTAATTTACTTGTTAGATTTGCCCAAAATGAAAAATTCCCAAGGGAGTGGTTTGAATCTACAAAATGAACTTCAGTAGCTGCCTACTATAGGCCAAATGAACATAAGTATATAGTGAAGAACTATGCAACTTGTGTATTTTCCTCTTTCAGCTTCTCTCTGTGTTGAAGTGGTAATAGATACGATTGTTCCCTTTAGTTCATGAATGCAGTCATAGATTCAATGGGAGGATTGTGAAGTAGTCTTAGATATCATAGAAATTCCTAGAGCATTCTTCATCACATGAATTTTACTTCAGTATTATGACGTCCACTTGGTCACCAAAATCATCAGTTTTCTTCATCATTATAATATCAATGCTTGTATCCATGTAACACAAATGTTCTTGTTCCAACCTCTTTATTGCCTATAATGCATTGAGACTTGAGAGAGAGAGAGAGAGAGAGAGAGAGAGAGAGAGAGAGAGAGAGAGAGAGAGGAATAATGTTATGGAAGAGAGTCTAAAACTTAAAATGGACTTGCTTGTTTAGGGATTGGAGGTTCTCTATTAATTTGAAATTTCCCTTCACCAAACAATTTCTTCATGACCAATTGCAGGATACAAAAGCACTTTACCTTAGCTTCTTAGCCTATTCTACTACTTTTATCCTAAAATTTTTCCTTTTTTTATTGATGCTACTAAGTTTCCTATTAAGCTAGAAGTAGAAGAGCTCCCAACCACTTCTATTTCAACATTTATGGGAGGAAACAAAGGAGAATCATTGCTATGCTTCATAAACCCTATGATGATCCACATACACCAACATAGTTACAGATATTAGTTAGGAATCCTTAAATAATCATTCTCATAAAGGATTTGGATAATATCTGTATATAATATTCTTGGGAACTTGAATTCCATGAAACTACGATTAATGCAATCATCTTTACTATCCAGGAGCAACTTATGCCCAAAATCCCAAAATAAATCCATCACTAACTAGCATTGTCCAATGTCTTAAGTAATAAATAACAAGTTCAAGATTTTTTACGAATTGGACAAATTTTCAATTTATTGGGTGGCACATTTTGGCTCTAATTTTGAGCCTTCACATAACTCGAAGGAACATTCTGTTTAGGAAGAAGAAAGGAATGGATATAGGGTTTTCTATATGGGAGAAAAAGTAAGGAACAAAGATAGGGTTTGTTGTTTGGGGGTGGGGAGAGAGAGAGAGATAGATTTCACCTTGTCTCACTTACACTGTTCATTTTTTGCATTTAGGAAGGAGACAGAGAGATTTCACCTTGTCTCCCTTAGGTTCCATTTGGTTTTGGCAGTTGGGAAGGAGACTATAAAAGTTCCAACCATGGAGTTTTTCTCATTTGGGATGTAAAAGGAGACAAGAGAGGTAGGGGGAAGAAGGGGAAACTAAGTTGACTAAAGTTGGCTTTAAGGGATGTTAATTTAGGAAGACAATTGAGGTTTTTTCTATTAAATGATTATAGAAGACTAAAAAGACCAAAACCTGCCCCTTATGTGAGAAGCTTATATACCTGTCAATGAAAATTTGTGAAGTTGATAACCTACAGACAATTTGTTATAGGTTATCAATTCCCTATACACATATCTAAGAAGAAGTACATTTACATGTTCAAGGAAGTATTGGGGGCCACATGTGCCAATTTGACATGGTCCAATCAGTTAATTTGGCTGATATTTTATGAGCTGATTCCATCAACATTGACTTTTTCTTAATTGGACATTCTTTAACCATCCAAATAGTAATGTTTAGCATTTTGTGAGAAAAATGTGAACTATTGGTTTTGGGTGAATTATAGCATGCTGATAAAATATCAATTTGGCATAGGACTAAAGCTATCTTCTAAGTGGCCCACGAACCAGTATTTATGGGAAAAAGCATCCCCAAAGATTTGGGACCTTAATATAGGAAAGTCGATTATTACATTGTTCGTGGGTCACTTCCACGATGAGCTATGTGCATTATTCATGTCTCCCTCACTAACCAACTTGCTAATATTTTCACCAAAGAACTTTCCTTTGTTCAATTTCATCAACTTTCAATCAACCTCAAACTATATTCCATACTGTTTCCCTTGAAATAGGGTGTAACATAGAAAGTCAACTCTTTCTCTCCATCTTATCTTAGTTATGATTGTATTATGATTTACTTCCTTACTTGTGCTAGTGATATATATATATATATATTTGACATTAAATTGCTTAAATGCTTCAATACTTGCTGTCTTAAGAGATGCTAGATGTCTGGACTGGGCACCTTCTTTTATGGGAGTTTTACATACCAGTCTCTATCACAGACCAATGTATGTCAATGTTTTCCCTGATTTTAGTCTATCACTTTTAGACCCTAATATCTTTGATGCTCTAAGTCTTTACATTAAAACTCATGGTTATAATTTCAAATCTGGATCAGAAACAATAGCTCTAACTTATAGAGTCCAGTTCAAAGTTCTTCCAACTCTGGTTACTAAAGCCAGATAGAAATCCCCAAAAGATAAAATAGTTTTAATAGAAACCAACCTATTGTCTTATGATATAGCAGTAAACAGAACTCTTAAATGGGATGAAATAAAATTTTTGCAATTGTGGCAGCTTACGGAAGCTGTTCCTCCTAGGAAAATTACAAAACAAAATCTTGATTAGATAATACAAACTGAGGATGGAGATGTTGAAATCTGATTTGATAATAGAAGATCTTTTAGACTTCCCTGAGTTACTTCAGTTCTGCTAGCTCTTCTAGATTTTCTCTTGATAATAAACAAGAATTGAGTTTAATAGAAGAACTTAGAATTTTGAATAATAATGTTGTTCATCCAATCTATAAAAAATCATCTCTAGATAATAATCCTACACCTTTTGAAATGGATTTCAATATCTGAGTTTATGGATTTTAGTCCCAAAAGTATGCTTTGGAGACTAATAAGCAATGAATTTGAACTCCCTAAACACTAGGAATTTAGAAATTGGTACTTTAATAAGTTTAGTAAAGAAGAAGTCCAAAAATATAAAATACAATTTTATGAATATCTTAATCATTCACAAAATTTTGAATTCTTTGTCCCTTGGTTTCTTAAAACCTATATCATTATCAAGATTAATACAATCAAGGAATGGGCTACAGCTAAAGGAGATAAAATCTCCTCAGAATATCCTCTTGCAACTCCCTTGAAATTACCTACTAAAGGGCAATCCTTAGAAACCAATGCTTATCTTAATGCGTCTGCTACTTTTGATGATTTGTGTAGCATTGTTAAATAGAATAATTACACTAATCTTTATATACAAACTTTAGGAGAAAAAATGGTTAATATTGAACAGGGAATTAATCAAATCATATCTTACATCAATTCTATTAAAGCTAAAAAACAGCAAGTGACAGATAAAATTGAACCTTCAATTAAACCACCTCCTAATATTAAAGGATTTAAAATGGAAACCGACACTGAGAAAATTCTTAGGATACTTAAGCGAAAAATGTCAGATTTAAGTCTTAGTACTCTTTCCATCCATGAATCTGATATTGAACCAGATCCTGACAATATGTCTCAATTAGAAAATTAGGATGAAATCAGTGAAGGAGAAGTTCTCCAAATACAAAATCAGTTCTCTTGGATTAATAAGATACAAAGAGATCCTAGAAGATTGGATAGGTATTATTATAAATGACCTACACTTGCAGATGTTCTTATTGAGGAGAATGATGTACTTCTACAAAATGAATGCGGATCTAATACTATTTATAAATGGAATATAGATGGTATGACAGATAACCAAATTTAACAAATGGTTCATAGATTCTTAATGTACTCAACTGTCTGCAAGCAAAGAGGTAATACATATAAGCAAATTGTTTTAATGATTATTGTTGGTTTTACTGGTAATCTTAAAGGCTGGTGGGATAATATTTTGTCTCTAGCACAAAGAGATGAAATCCTTAATATAGTAAAAATTGAACCCCATACTAGTCAGCATTAGGAAGACGCTGTTTATACTATAGTTTGTATTATAATAGAACACTGCATAGGGAGTATACAGACTCAATTTGAAAATTCTAGGGCATTCTTACAAAATCTTAGGTGTCCTTCTTTAACTCATTTCCGTTGGAATAAGGATATGTTCCTTGCTAGAGTTCTTCACTTGCATGATGCAGGCTAGAGTTCTTCACTTGCATGATGCAGGCCAGTCACATTGAAAACAAAAATTTATTAAAGGACTTCCATACCTATTTGCTACTCGGGTAAAAAATTATCTTAAAGCTCAATATCATGGAGAAATTCCCTATGAACAATTAACTTATGGAAAATTAGTTCATTCTTGTGTCAATGAAGGCATTTCTCTGTGTAATGAAATTAAATTTAGAAACCAATCAAAGCATGAAAGGATAACAGAGAAAAAACAACTTGGTGAATTTTGCCAACAATTTGCTATTGATGTTCTCAAATTAAAATATCCTAGTAAAGGCAAACATCAACCTGTCAAACAACATAGAAAATGATTTTCTAATAATCATAATCAGAAGTTCAAACGTATAAAAAGGGAAATAAAACTTTTTATAAAAAGGATAAGTCCAAAATCCAATGCTACAAATGTGGTAAAATGGGACATTACTCTAATAAATATTGGACTAAGAAAAAGATTCAAGAACTTCAAATAGATGAAGAATTAAAATAGAAACTTTATAAAATTGTGCTTAATCCATTGGATTCAGAACTATCTAATAATACTAACTGTGATTCCTCTTCATCTGAATATGATAATGAACAATGTTGTAATCAGCGTAATACCTTAGAAAAAGATTCTGAGTATTGGAAATCAATTGTAGAAATGAATAACCTTTCTATAAATGTTTTATGTCAATCTCAGCAAGATCTTCTAAAAGCTATTAATAAAATAGAAGATCAAGAACTCAGAAAATTACTTCTTAAAAAGATAATATCTTCTTCAAATAGAGAAAAAACAGTTAATACTGATAATGTTTATAAGATGTTAGAAGTGACTAAGAGATTAGGAAATAAACCAACTATTTCGTTTCACAATTCAGTTCAAGATTTGAGACATGAGATTAATAACCTTAAGACAGAAATTGTTCTGTTAAAGAATGAAAATACAAGGTTAGTTAAGAGAATTACTAATCTTGAGACTCATCCATCCCAATCTTTAATAGGTGAAACATCTAATGTAGATGCATTTGATCCTGAACCTCAATATCTTGATTTAATCAAACAAGTAACCTCATAAAAATGGTATATCAATATCACAATTTTTGTTGGTGGAGAATGGTATAGGTTAGACCTTATTGCCCTTGTTGATAACAGTGTAGATATTAGCTATATCTAAGAAGGTCTGGTTCCGACCAAATATTTTGAGAAAACCTCACATAGTTTGACATCAGCTAGTAATAATAAGCTAAAGATTAACTTTAAATTAAATAATGCAGTTGTTTGTAATGATAATATTTGTATTCCTACTCCTTTTCTTCTAGATTAGTACTCCTTTCTTGCATTGGTTTCTTGCAAAATATAATGCTAATTGAAAAAATTGATACTTGGTACTCCTTTCTTGCAAAATATAATGCTAATTGAAAAAATTGATACCATAGGAATTTTTTGCTCAAAAGAGAATAGATAATTTTCTTTTAAATTTTTGATAGATCCTAAAACAAACTTGCTTAATGAAGCTCGTAGAATTCTTCTTAAGGAACAACAAATTAAATTCATAAAATAAGAAAGTGCTTATAGAGATGTTCAAAATAATATTGAGGATAAAAATTTCCAAACAAAGGTTAAAAACCTTCTTCATACTTTCCTTGAAAATCTTGGTAATAAGTTGCCTAATGCTTTTTGGAATAGAAAAATTCATAGTGTATCTCTTTCTTATATAAAAGGCTTTGAAGAAAATAATATTCCTACTAAGGCTCGACCTGCACAAATGAACTCTGAATACATAGAGTTATGCAAGACTGAGATTAATGATCTTGTTAATAATAATCTCATCTGTAATTCTTCCTCTCCATGGAGTTGCACTGCTTTTTATGTCAATAAGGCTGCTGAGAAAGAAAGAGGAAAACCTTGATTAGTTATTAATTATAAACCACTTAATAAGGTTCTTAAATGGATAAGGTATCCAATTCCTAATAAAAGGGATCTTCTAAATAGAATACAATGAGCAGTAATCTTCTCAAAATTTGATCTCAAATCAGGATGGTGGCAAATCCAGATCCAAGAATCTAATAGGTATAAGACTGCTTTTACTGTTTCTTTTGGACAATTTGAGTGGAATGTTGCCTTTTGGTTTGAAAACTACCCCCTCTGAATTTCAGAAAATCATGAATGATATCTTTAGTCCTTACAATCAATTTATAATCTCATATATTGATGATGTGCTTATATTTTCTAAAGCAATTGCTCAACATTTTAAACATCTTGAAATATTTAGATGGTTGATACAAAAAAATGGTTTAGTACTGTCGGCTCCTAAAATGAAACTCTTTCAACAAAAAGTTAGATTTTTGGGACATAATATTTTCCAAGGATGAATAGTTCCCATTCAAAGGGGTATTGAATTTGCCTCTAAATTCCCTGATGAGATTACTGATAATAAACAGTTACAAAGGTTTTTAGGTTCTTTGAATTACATCTCTGACTATTATTAGAACCTTGATGTTGATACAACAATCTTGTTTAATAGAGTAAGGAAAAAATGCTAAACCATGGTCAAATGAACATACTAATATGGTAAGAAAAATAAAGGCTAGAGTAAAAACTCTTCCATGTTTGAATCTAGCAAATTTCAAATGGTTTAAAATTGTTGAAATAGATGCCTCTGACATTGGCTATGGAGGTATCCTTAAACAGAAAAATTCTTCTTCCAATAGAGAAGAATTAGTTAGGTTTGCTTTAAGCAAATGGAATGACACTCAAAGAAAATATTCTACCATAAAGAAAGAAATGTTATCAATAGTTAAATGTATTTCCAAATTTCAAGATGATTTACTTAATTAGAAATTCCTTCTTAGAGTTGACTGTAGTGCAGCTCAACAAATTATAGAAAAAGATGTGAAGAATATGATTTCATGACAAATATTTGCCGGATGGCAGGCTTAATTATCTGTTTTTTATTTCGATATTGAATACATTAAGGAAGAATATAACTCTCTTTCAGATTTCCTAACCCAAGAATTCTTGCAGGGATCATGACTGATTCAAGTGAATGGATTACCTCAGGTAATACCCGAGGTAGAGGTAGTCGAGGCTGTGGTAATAAGCGAGGCAAAGGAAGAACTGATCAAGGTAATATTCAAGATCAGAAAGGCAAGCAGGTGGTCCAATAGCCTTCGGTGAAAAGTTTACCAGATCTGAAATCAGATCTAAAGTTAATATTATTGGGAAATAGCTCTTGTGCCAAATGGAAAAGTAATCCTAATGTGATATCATCTAATATAGATGAAGTGCCCAGACAACAATTTACTCCGTAAAAATCTACAAAGGAGATTTTATTAATGACTGCTGAACAATATCTTCAAAAAAAATATAGAGCAGTAATACTACAACTGGATAGAAACGAGCCAGATACTATATTTGATCCAATGGATCCTTGGAGAATTGCTTAAAGAAAATTACTCCAAGAGAATTATCCACCCCAAATGGGATGAAAGCAATCCTTGATGGAGAAATTACTCTAGGAGATTAATATAGTGAAAATAAGCCACTTTTATAATACTAACAAAACTACCATAAATTTCAGCAAGATTATCATACACAAGGTCTTGACTCCCCAAGAGTGGGATGTTACTCTTGGTCAATATAAACAGATTGAAGGTTATCCCTATAATTGGTGGGATTATGTCCATGTTATGAAATATGTGATGTTCTTGGAGAATAATATGAAAACCACTCCTAGTTCATCAAAATTCATCCCTTAGTAATATCTCGAGATGTCAGTCCTTGGTTTTACCATTGGTGGCGGGAAATTGGCTCCACCCTGAAAATTTTGCCAGAACAGCTCAAGGAGCTCTATAATGAATATGTGCAATATGCTCTGGAGATAAATAAAATTCCATCTAACCAGCTAATAGTTGTTGAATGTGAATTAAAGTTCTTTGTTAAATTTGACATTCCTTAGATCTAGAAATGGTCAATGACCATTGAAGAAGATGATCTTAATATTCAGACCCTTAAGCAAGTTTACTTTATTAAATGGTGGTCCAAATTTGATATGGACAACAAGGCAAAAGAAATTGAAGCAGTAATACAACAAACTAAAGCTTCAATGGAAAATGCTCCAGTTCAACAATCCTCTGCTTCCATTGAAGAAATCAAGAAAATGTTACCGAAGAAATTTCCTACTGCAAGTGAAGGCAAAATATTAGTTAAATGTATGGATCATATGAAAAATCAAATCATGCAATCCTTTAATGTCCAGGAAGCTTCTTCAGCTAAATTAGGCAGCATCATGTTTGAAGATAATATTTTTCAAGATAGTCAAGATTCAGATGAAGATGTGAATTTCACAGACTATTGGGATGCATCAATGACGGTTCTTTCTCAATTTCTCCAGAAAAAATGATAAGAAAAATAATCTTGAAGAATAGCTGAAATCAGTAGAAAAATCTCAGAATTCATCCAATACCCTCCAGAAGGCGACTGAAGAACTTGAAGAAAAATACAAGAAAAGGATGGGGGAAATCGAAGCCAAGAATCTTTCCTTGATGAATATTTGGTCTGAACAACAAAAGAATCTCTTTTTGACTACAAGACAAGGGAATCTCCTTTATTTCAAAATCAATCAGACAAGAAGAATCTTCTTTTTCAAAAGCAACTCCAATAATGGAAGAATCTACTTTTTCTTTATGTCTTTTCCTACTTTTACTTTTCTTTATTTCAAATCATGTTTGAGTCCAATTATTGTAATGGATTCCAACTAATGTTAAGTCCAGAATCCCAAGTCTATAAATTGTAAGTTGAGTCAGTAGGCTAGGCATCATTTGCTTGGTTGCTCAGTTTGTGCTAAGCTTGCTGCCTTCTCTGTTGCCCCTCTCTTTGTAATCTTTCTTCTAGTTCAATAAAATTCCTTTGGGACTGTTAAAGTTTCTATTGTTTACACCTATTAACAACCTTCTCCACAAGGCATCTCCATAGAAACTTCAATCTTTCATCACTAAGAGAGGAACCACTTTGGAAAAAAAATGACAAGGCTCAAACTTAGGAGCCTTAGAATCATTCACTTTCTCATGCCTCAAAAGAACATTTTGCGTAGCCTCTACAGGAGTTGGACTTTTCAAGGACTCACTTCACATCATTTTGGACACCACAGAAGATTGTTGCTTGTGAGAAGGATACCAAAACCTCCCACATCACCTACAAACATCTCAGTGGGCCAATTGCCAAAGTTGCACATGCCACAAATCCATTGAAACCTCATATATAGTTGACGAACCAAAGATAAAGGTCAAGTGAGGTACCAATGTTAAGTTGGATGATACAAATAAAAGCAGTCTGATGGAACTTTATAGCTATTTTACTAAGAGGAACACACGTAGCACATGTGGCCCTTTACTTTTACCGTTGCACCAAGGCTCTTTACTTTTACATGTGGCCCTCAGTTGTAGATATGTAGGCAAGTGTACAGGTAACATGCCTCTTGAATCATGCTATTTTTGAAATTAGTGTATGCTCGCTGTACACTTGCCTACATGTTCACGAGTGAGAGCTGCATGTGTGGAGGCTGCATGTGCAGCGAGGAAAAATTGCAGCTCCTTGATGAGTGGCAAAAAAATTAGGAAAAAGGCACAGCCTCTCTTAAGAACAACTTTTCCATATCAAGATTTTTTTATCAATTTATTTGACAAGGGAAGCAATTGAAGACAAAGCACAAGGTCTCCCTTGCACTACAGGCACTTGGTAATAGTCATGTCGAGATTGCGACATCCATTCTCAGAGTTTCATTCATATTAATATGACATGAGTCTCATGTCTACCGCAAACCCATCGAAGCCATTTTTGATACTAGTAGCCAACAAGTTCCTTCAAGCTACATCTTTTGGTACTTGTATTCCGGCATAACTACCTTATTCTACTCGTGATGGTGGCAACTTGATAAAGGTTGTGGTCTTGGGGAAGGCTACTGTCCAGGCTATAAACAAAAAGAACTTAAAAGAGGAGTTATTATACATTCCAAATAGTTACCTTGGGAATTTAGTCCATTATCGGGCTCAGGTGGATAACAGCATTGCCAGGTTGCCCATTGTCTAGGACCTCAACACATTGTGTTTGCACAACCTTAGAGCGGTAGCAAGAGAACATAAAGGGGAAGTCATTATGCACTCCAAATAGTTGCCTTGGGAGTTCAATTGGTCATCAGGCTCAGGTGGATAAGAGCATTGCCAAGTTACCCATTATCTATGACCTCAACACTGTTTGCTCAGCCTCGGAGGGATAGTCGGCTACTTCCTGCGTCACTTATGTTGCATCATTACTGCATATGATTGTTAGGTTCATGAAAAACATAGTTATGCATTGCTTTTGCCCTAATGACTACTAGATATTATGTTCTTCACCTGCTGTTTGCTCATTGTATAGATATCTCTGTTGTTTAGGCCACTAGAAGCTTAGCCTTTTGGGAGTCCCTCGTAGTTTTTCTCACGATCTGGTGATTAGGTCATCTTTCTCTCTGCTCCTTTGTACGGTTTCCTTCTCACATCATCTAAAGTTGATGGAACGCCTGCTTCCCATGAACCAAATTGTTGCTCTTATGTTTGCCTTTTCTCTTTATTTCCTTCTTAATTAATGTTTATGTTATCTGGTATCCAACTTAAGAAAATCATTGGTGTAAAATCCCAAGAGGCGATGAAGTTTACACCCAATGCATGATGACTTTCTTTTAGATCTAAACCGTTCATCATATTCTCTATCTAAACCATTCATCATGTTCTCTGCACCAGAAATAAGAAACTCACTAATTAGTGCATTTAAATGATTCTAACCACTAATTTTTGGCCATTGAAAAAAATTAATAAAAAACAAGTCATAATCTTTTTACTAAGAGAAACATAGGCTAGAAGAATTTAGAAGGCATTGAAAACTTGCAAACATGACGAACGGCTTGGATTTACAAGAAAAGATTCGCCAAACATGAAAATGGGGGTCGACTTCAACACGCCCTTTGAGCGTGTACGCATTCTGTAACCCTTTGTACAAATAGTAACCCATGTACCTGGAAATTTAGCCACTTTGGTATTGACTGCAATACTTGTATGCAGGATGCTGCTCCCACAGGATGTGAACGGCATGCTGAGATTCACTATTCCTTGAAAGTGTTGGGTCGAAGAGGCTTCGGGTCTCTCCAATAGACATATACTAAATATATCATTTCGGCATATGATGAAGTCCTCAGTAAGCGCAAGCTAGAAACAGTGGAACTTCTATATGTTTTAGTTTCTCCATAGTCTAGAAATTGCCTTAACCTTTTTGCTCAAGAAGCTTCAACGTTAAACCTTTCTTGTGTAGCATGAACAGAACTCTTTGGGTAACAAAAGCCTACAAATTACATAAGAATACTCCTGTTGCAGCTTCCATGTTAAAAGGCTGACTATTTTTGCTACAATTTTCGTTCGCTGGAAACGAATGCAAACAATATTTTGAGCAGTATCATGTAACATATTAATACAACTAAAAGAAAGAACTGCTCTTCCTACCACAGAGAAGATAAAAAAGGGTTACAAAGGTTGATACTGGTGTATAGGTACCTAATAAAACAGACAGGAGTTACGGGTGTTCAAAATTGAAGCATCATTCCCTGTGAATAGGATAGTGAAAAAAAATTAAAATCATATTAACAAGTATTCTACAAAACCACTTGCAGTCCATACACATGACATAAGGCAACTGCAACACAGATGAAGAGATTGTAGTTCTCTATCAGAATCAAAGAAGCAAAGTGCTGCATGGAAAAACACTGGATGGCTAAACATCATCTGCAGCCAATAAATTGACTTCAAAACCATTTATCCATTACCTTCAAATGCCAAACTTCAAATCTGCCCGGATGACATGCCAGCACTGGCAAAACTTAATCATAACTAGCATTCAAAAACTTCAGTAATTTGTTACGGTTGTCTTCTGCTAACTTGTCCTCCTTTGATTTTTCAAGCTTCAATAGAATCTAAACAAGGACACAAGACCAATAAGCAACTTCTGTTAAGTTATAATCAATGCCACCCGTCAATTATGTAACTCAGCCAAGGTCTAACCTTTTTCCCAGATATTGCACTGCGCCGAGCATTGTTTTCTTTGTCACGCCCTAAAAACTGAATTAAACGAACAAGAAATGTGTCAGTGGAACACCCATATGTTGAAATGCTACTTATATTGAATTTGATCATATTAAAGAACCTTTGAAAGCTGTACGGGACCGCTGCTGCTCTCAGTTTGCTCCTTCTATAAATAGCTCCCACAGCCAGGAGTAGCCCAAACCAAAATCAATAGCCAGCCAGCAGTTCCAGCGCCACGTCACCAGGTTACAAACCCAGCTCCAATGTCAAAGAGCCAATTCAGAAACAGGCAGCAAGTACCATCAGGAGCTAAAAGTAGAAGGCACTTGCAATCGAATAAAAGTAAACATGTGGACAGTTCATGGATTAAAACTTCCTACTTATGCAAAAGACGGATAAACATAATGAATCAAAATCAAAATTATGGTGCAAGAAGTGATGTCATTCACAAGGCTTTGAGAAACAAAATAATTAGTAAAAATATCAAAAGGTAGAATATACTAGAATGTGCCAAGGCCTTCAATTAAGTCCAATATGCCACTTAAATTGGAGAATCCTATCAATGGGTAAACTGTAAACTCATCAAAAGCAGTCATGCTCAATATGCAGCAGTGTTATTTGATATTATACCAATTTATGTCACTGGATCATGGAAGTCTTCCAAAGGGATTTTCCCTTGGAGTGTACCAAAGTAGTCCAAGTTATCAACACTCTTTAACTCTCAAAATGAAACAAATACCACAAAACACCAATCTCAATAACCACTGAGTGAGAGGTGCAAAGGTGCACCCATCCATCATCTTGTTAATTAGAAAGTATTCAAGGTCATGGCAATAACTCAGCTCTGTCTTCAGGTTCAACCAAAAACCCTCAGTGTTTCATTCCACAATGCTTGCCATTCACCAAATAGAACTATTATCCTTTCTTTAAAAACTAAAATACTTTCTAACAATTTTTCATTTCTAATACCAAAATATTCAACAGTATCTATCCTTTTATTAAAACAAAACCTTTTCTGACACTGCAAAGTTACGAACCACATGACAAGATCTATGAAAGTTCTCAAAAAGATAAAAAGGAATAACTGAAAAAAGAATACTGCCCTACCTCTTTAAGCTTTTCTTTCTGGCGTTTATGCCGGTGAGCCTTGCCATTGTCCTTTCCTTTGATCTATACATAAATATTTAAACCATTAAACAGACCTTCAACATATAAGAAAAGAGACAAGAAGCTCCGACAAATAAGTTAATCCTCGCCTTCTTTGATCTTTCACTAAGCCTGCGCTTCCGTGAATGTCTAGATGCCTCATGCTCACTGTCCGATGAGCTCTCGCTACTGCTGCAAATGGAAAAATCACAAGTAAACTATTAAGAATCAGAAGTCAAGCCAACATATGACAGTAATGTCATAACGACACCAACTTAGCCCGCTATAAGATAGCCCTTATAGAGCCTTCATTCACCCACACATTGGTGTCAGAGATGTAACACAATGAACTAGGTAGTCAAGTGATATTTATGCAGCAGAATTTTTGACAGATAAATGCTTCTGAATTATTGCTTTACCAACTTCCATATAATTTAGAACTTTAATAAGGCAAGGAAAAGAGAATAAAGGTGCTACAACTAGCCGTAGTTTCACAAACATTCCCTACAATAGAAAAAGGAGTTTACGCAGCCAGCAAACTGAAGGATAACACTACTACTTGGCAGAGAAAGGGTGCTTCAATGTGGCCCACCCCACCTAACAACCAATGACTTCCATTCCCAAAACTTCAAACTTTAGAGGCTATACGTGATATGCCAATGATGTACACAAAACATATTTAGGCTAACTAGACCACTCTTGACAACTTAGCGAGACCACTATGAAGTTGAATTCCAAATGCATGAAGATTCTGCAAATGAATGTTGTTGTCCAACTTCACATTGCATGATTGCTGGAGGTACATTGTCTTAAGTTCTCTTGACCATCCAATTTATAAGCTATTGATTAGACTATCAAACTAGAGCGTGTTTCTGCTACCAAAAATCCAAAATGGACACAAAAAATGGAAGATCTGCATAAATTTAATGTCCACAGCTCATTCTTCCCACTGTTGCTCATCTTAGTGTACCATTTTACTAGTTTAGTCTTCATACAACGCAATGTGAACTGCAGAAGAATGGTGCAGTTATTCTAGGATGCTTGTGGGCTTGTCCTTGAAGTGGGTTGGTAGCTATTGTGGGAGGTATTAACCAGGATCAAGTTTAGATGTAATTGGCACTTCCATAGAGGTTTCGCCCTGCGAAGTGGCATATCCATGGAGGTTGCAGCCCTTGAAGTGGAATATCTGCAAAGTGTTATTAAACAAGGTAAAAGACGGCGAATGACCTCCATCGGCAAACCTATAAGTGGCAAATGCCAAACGTCCAGAAGGGTTGTGAATCCAATTTGAAGCCCAACCCCAAGCATCAAAACTATCTTACAAGACAGAAATGCATACATAACAATCTTACAAGATTGTATACCATATATCTGGCAGTTAATGATCATAGCTAAATCGAAACTTTTCCTTTTCTGGTCAAACCTTTGGCCGTTAAATAAGATGAGATGAGAGCAATATAATAAAATAGTCAATCAAACATAAAATCAAAACCCTAACCCTAGCAACAAGAAAACAATGACAACATCCAAAGGCTGTGCAGAAACTAAAACATTATTGGGAAAAAGAAGAATGTGAGGGTTAGGCTTTACGAGCCTGTAAGAATCGAACGATGAAGGAGAAGACGCATGGTGCTTTCTCCTTCGTTTTGCTCGCGAGCGATGTTTCTTCCGGATCTTCAGAGACTCTTTATCTCTGCGTCGATGGCGGCGCTCTCGTCGAGAAGAGGAGGAAGAATAATCAGACGATGAAGAGGATAAAGATGTTGAAGAAGAAGATTGTGACGCTGCCATGGTATCTTCCCGGTTCTCCTTTCTTTTTTTCTCGTTTCCTTCCCTTCCTCGGAGGAAGGGCAGAGAACGCGAATTTAAAGGTACAAAATGCCGTCGCGCTTGTCCGCGTGGAGTCCCACTTTACTAGTGTCGGGGATTGAATACGACCCAATCTGCACGGATACGGATCCAATACGGATTAGATTTTTGTCCGTGTACGGATCACGAATTGGCAGAATCCACCAAACATCTATACAAAATTGTTATGAACCCATACAAATTCCCATCAAATCTTTCAATACCTTAGCAAAGGCCAAAATGCCGTCATTATTCATCGCAATACATTTCTGAAGAAACGATCAAAACCGTCCCTAAGCCGAGTAAGAAATGATCACTTGTTGAGAAGTTACTAGCAAAATAGTCCATTAATTAGACACTAATGCTAGATCAAGATGATGCGCATGTGCAATGATCAGATGTTGAGATGGTTCTACGCCGAGTTCTTGTGCATAAGATACTTTCTGTACAAAATAGGTCTTACAACTAAAGAACATTGCGAGAGGCCTTGGTGCGACTTATGTCAGCAACATCGCTTTCAATCTCAGGAACCTTAAAAGATTGCTTGGGTAGGGGGCGAATCAATACCATATGATGACTGATATTCACAAATTAAGCAAAATTACTCAAAGCAATTAGCAGTTGTTCATGGTGAGTGATAGAAAGCTACATTTTTTGTCTTCCACTTAAGTTTCCTGAAAGGCCCATAGATCTTCTCTATTAGAGCGACAAAGAAATCGATGGCGCCCACCCAGAATTTCAAAAATCTTGACTGGGCTTCTCAAGCATGCCAATTGCAAAACATGAACCTGCTTAGCATTTCTTTCTGCCATTTCCAGCCTAGTTCGGGCTGCTATACAGTGACAGAGAATTCATTGATTTCCACAGCCAGAAACAGCATTTCATACTTTCCTCAAAGACTCACAGTAGGCAACACCTGAGAGATGGAGAGATGCCGGGTGGTGGTGAATTGTGTGGGTTTCAAAGACTAAGAGATGCCGTTTAGCTAGTTTCTCTGTGGCGGAAAGCGAAGTTTTGGGAAGTGGGGGAAGGCTACAAGCCTAGAACTGAAAAATGAAAGAGAAAATGGTAGTCAATTAGATTTCTATTTTCTGTTTTCCAAATTGCCTTATAAATAGAAACTCTCACATACATCCATGCAGATCGCAGATTGAATGGATCGAAGTAGTTCGATCCTGTTTAATCCATAGATCATACACCAACCATCCAAATCTGCAGATTTAAAATGGATTAATGGATATCTGAGAATTTTGGATTCATTCTGATGGTACTACATTTTACAGGGTGGAAATTACTATGGTTAATCCAGCCCATTTATCTGATTTGTTTGACTTTCCAAATGGAGGAATGCTCCAGTCATGTTGCAAACAGGCAACCTTTGGTTGATCAAGCCCATTCATCTGACTTCTTATAGTAGATAACTATTAATCCTAAAACAATGCTAATTGGATGAGTTTGGAAATTGAAAAGCATACTATCAATCAAAGAAACATGGAGGGTTAAAAACATTATTTAAAGAATAGTCCAAAATGAATGACTTCAAAGCATATTTTTTTATGTTAAAATCATCCAATCTTAGTGATTTTTATTATATAGACTCATGGTGAGTGTACATGTTCAAGAAAAGAGGAAGGTGAAACTTTGGCTACATATTTTAGCTGTTCATAATATTAGGAATGACATAGTGCATAACTCAAATTCCATGCCTATTGAATGGTTGTAGCGTATGCTTTTTAAGGGGAAAACTACGACCATTTATTCTTGTTGAACTTTTTTCAGACTCAAAAATATTGGTTAGGATCATTCAAACACATTGATTTCAAATGGGTTACCTATTTTTGGCATTCTGAACATGATGAACATCTTAGAACTGCACATAAAGGAAACAAGGGATGCCTCCCATGGAAAAATGGGCATGTAAACATTCTTATCCTCTTAAGCATGTAAGCTTACCTAGACTCTACTATATAAGATAGCAGGAATTAGAGCAATCAAATGGGGCTCACTATGATAAAAGTGGGGTCTAGTACCCTTACTCGTAAGTTGTGTGTGGAACTCAAGCATTCCTTTTCTCATTGCAATACATTGGAAAATTTTTGTGCTAGCACCCTAAAGTTTGAGCAATGTATTACAGAAGGGCTGTCTTTTATTTTTCCTAAATTGGTGCCCCACCTTTCAATTAGATCCTCCGCAGTCTATTTTATCATGGACCATCAAATTGATTGATAGAAAAAGCTCACATGATGGTCTCGTGACTCTCTAGTAGAATAGTTGTGTTGTCAATATTGAGCCTGATGTTGTATTGGTCTTGCTCCAAATGGTCCTTTGGTGACATATACGATGCTAGGTAGTATTTGAATTTTTTGAAATAAAAATAGAAAAAACAAAAAATGTACTAAAAATACAAACTATCATATCTAATAATTAAAAGTTCACTTGACTATCAATTTAGACATATATTATAATATAATTTCTAAGTTCTAATTTCTAACAAAGTTCAAAAGTTCCTCAAGATTCATACAATTTGTATTTGTACTGCTACAAATAATACTAAGTTCTTTGTTTCCACTTAGTTCTTCATCTTCCTTCAAAAGTCTATAACTCACTAGGGCTAAAATAAACAAAGAAAGGCCAAAAAAAGCCCCATAGATTATCTTTTCGGGCTAAATTCTCTCTCATTCAATTGGGAGAGTGTTTTTGTTATTTAGTCCTTCCTTTATTTGTCTTAAAGTTATCTTTTAACACACACACACACACACACACACACACACACACACACACACACACAAAGAATTATATAGGGTTTTGTGGAGAAAAAAAACTACCACAACTTACTAAGAAAAATGTATATTTTAGGTGGTACGCAAATACTAACCATATTTTGGCATTTGATTAGTACTGAACAAATTTTGACTAGAATAGTATTTGGAGTACTAACACCAGATGTTTACCCAGTATGACATATACCAGAATATTGACTAGTATTATATGGTATGGTATTAACAACATTATACAATAGAGATTTTTGTCTAATTCCAACTTTCACCCTCAAATAACTATTTATCTATATTTGGGGCTAAATTGAAGTCCTAACTGGAGAAGAAAGGGATGTAAATTCCATCTGACCATTTTATTCATTCTATAGAAAGGAATGTTGTTGCTAAGTTACTACAAAGGGAAGTGAGTGAAAAAGAGATCCGAAGCTTCAAAATTTGGGTTTTGGGAGGATACTTGGTTGAAGATGGTTTTCAAGTTTCAATTGCAAAAAATACAAGAGTGATAGGACCCCAAACCATGGTGTGTCCTTGCATGCCTTTCTAAATGTGAAGTTCCAAATAAAATGTGATGTTTATGTATAATTTGTTCCTACATTGGACCTTTATTGAGTTTAGTATCGATTTTACCCTTTTTGTTGTTTAAAAATGGATTGGGGGAGACATTGTGTTGTTGCTTTCAAAAGATTCCAGCATTTGTATCTCCTTATTCCATTTTAAATTTGAAAGGGACCCACTATTATTAGTTGGTGGCTTATACAAAATGCTAAAAAAAATGAAAAATTGTTTCTTCCTTGGTTGCTAGTAGAGCCATTGGTCTCATAGCTTTAATGGTACTTCAAGTATAAATTTTGTTAATTTAGCATTGGTTACTTGTACTTTAGCTTTTATTGACCCTTTTTTTTTAATTGGGTTCTTTGCAGGAAGCCAATGTCTGAAGTTTTAATGGTTGTCTATAGTTTTGTTCCCTTTTGTTTAAATTGGGTTAGTGTGAATGTTTAGGTTGAATTCATAGGAATTATTTAGCCATTTTGTTGAGATTACTAGCAATTTGTAGAACTTGTCTTAGACATTGGCATCATTTAACGTTTTTCCTAGAGATCATTAGTAGTTGGCAGTAGTGATCTCTGTGATCATTGATGGTACCAATACCATTATTGAGTACAAGGGTCTACGTCCAGCTGTTGTCTTTTCACACTACCAAATTATGTTTCTTAGTGTCTTGGAACCCATTTTAGATGACCATTCTAATATGTTCACAATCAAGGTATGCTATTGGGGAAAGTTTAAGGATGGCCTACATAAGCACTATAATCCTTGCATCTCTAAGGGAAGATGTTCTCTCTTATTATATTAGTCTTTCTTATATTCCATTCAAAATTCAAAAATTAAGTTATTTCCATAGTAAGATATCCAAGACTTAGTGGAGGTTAATGATTTCTCCATGTTAGAACTCATTCATAAGGCTGAGTTTCTAAGATTAGAAGCGTTGATCAAGTTTTACTTCAAAAATTCGAGGAGGATGCTTAAGGATGGGATACTTTTGATAGAAACATATGAGGAGGCCCTACAATTGTGTACCTCATGATAAGGTGATTAAAGTGTTCATTAAGTCAAATAGCAATGGGTAATAGTTCTTTGTAAACTATAATTGACAATCTTGAGAGTGAAGTGTGCTCAAGTAGGTGCTAAGATTGCAGTAGAGAGATTAAATGGCTACGAAATGTGACTACTAAAGAAGAAATGAGAACCAGAAAGAAGTTGTTGTTGAAAATGAGAAATTGTTCAATAATTAGTACATGAACAAGTGCAACATTCTGGAGAGAAGGAAATGTGGTGGAAGAAGAAAATGGAGGTGGTGAATATGAAATAGAAAAGGAGCAAGAAAATTCTTTATCCAACCCTTCCTCATTCTATGAAAATGGCTATGAATAGTCTCAAAGTGAAGAAGACCTACTTTATGAATGTTATTTGATAGTAATGTCACATTGAGATATGCAATCAAGCGCCATTCAATCTAGGAAGGCAATGAAATCTACTTTGAAAAGAATGACAAGTATAGGGTAAGGGATAAGTGTAAGAAAAAACGATGTAAATGGATAATTTATACATCTAAGATACAAAATGAGCTCACATTATAGCAGAGTCAAAAATTTCAAGAACTCAGCTTGACTGGAAAGTTAGCCAAGTAGATTATACTCCAGAACTCAAAAATACTCAAACATAAACTTGAAATGACTAGGAATTGTATATAAAGGTCATTTAGAGAACATAAAGTTATAGATTTATAATTTTCCTAAGCTCTTATGAACATTTTACACAATTTTTTGCCATATTTTCAAAAGAAAACATTTTTTCTTCTTTCTTGAAGTGTTAGACTATATAGAAGATGGTAATACAACATATATAGGGATGATAATTAAAAGTTAATAAAAATAAGAGATAGTAATCAAAGTTGAATAAATTGACAAGTTAGACACAATCCATGAGACAAAGCTAAGGAAAATAAATTCAACAACAAGCAATGTCATATAGGAAAATCCAAATATTCATTTTGTTTGTTCTCATTATTCACTAGAAAAGTTTGCCCAAGCTAACTTTTCTAGAAAAGAATTAGAGAAGTGTTGGATAACTTGCCTAACCTAATGTTGAAACTAATTTATATAGCCTTGGGTTCTATTTTGGCCACAAGTGCAGCAATAATAGCATACACGAATATAAATAGCCAATTGCTCAATATCAACAACAATATGACCAACATAATCTTGGTTTAAGTCAACAATAAAATATAATGTAGGTTCCACTCATGAATCACAAAACCAACATTAATAGCTACAAAAATATCAAATTCTAATGCAAATGTTTTATTTTATTCAATAGCATCAACAAGCACTTTTTTCTTATTAGCCTACAATGCAACATCCCTCAATTAGCCCCACTCCAACTTTCTCAACTTATTCATTCATATCCACCACATGAATTCCATAATAAATGGCTATTCAAACAAAACTAAAGTTGTTCTCACATTAAATAACAATGCAAATGAATAAAAAAAAACATAAAAGCCAACTACGCAAGCATTGTCTCCTCATAATCTTAATTATCAAATAGTTCAACTATTTGAAGTCATCCTCACCAAAGTCTTCATCATTGTTTTTTGATATATCATTACTAATCCATTCATCAATACTATTTTTAAGCAGTAGGTTCTCAAGATCAATTGGATCATATTGGATTGCATTTCTCCCCATTTGTTTTTTTTCTCTTAGTTTGAAGTTGTAATGGATAAACACATGCTACTACAATTTTTGTTGCTTTAAATGGTTCTTCTTCTCTATATAAATTTGGTGGGAAGTACTTCAATTTATTTAGTAAGTAGAGGCTGAGCAATTTTGACTTAAGATGAGATAAACCAAACACTGGAGTTTAGAAGTTCCAGTACCAAATGAGTCCCACCATGAATGTTGTGAAGCATTACCTAAAGACACAGTTTTCTAGCTACAATTGCTTGTTCTATTATGAACTTAGCATGTGCACCATCAACTTCTTTTACCTACAAAATAAGAATTTGGATTTATTTAAAACTTCTACAATATTATGATAAAAATAAATAATTTTTATAAGATTATATCCTTTACGTACCTCATTATAAGCTTTTAACTGAGTGTCCAAGTCATCCTCAAGTCTAAAAATGACCCTCGTAGATCCTTTTTTTTCTTTTTTGATTTTGGATTGTGTTGAGCATCAATATGATAACGAATGGCTAGGTAGATATTTAAGTGATTGAATGCAGAAGGGAAGGTAGAGTTGATGCCCAACTCTCATTAGTCATCCCCTAGTGTTTTTTATATCACTTTCATCATTATTAAAAGCCTCAATAATTGCAATTGTTGACTTAATGATAGCATTATAGATTAGCCCATTGTAGGTTGTGCATCACCATTAACCAATCTTAACAAGAGTACAAGTGGTGTTATGACTTTCCTCATGTCATCTAAATTTCTCCAAAATATTATATTTTGTATAATTTCTTCAACTTCTTGTCCCAATTCACTTTTAGTAATATCTAAAGCAATCCACTTCTCATGAAGAATCAATAATTTTCAATCCATACTTCTATAGATGTGATGACCCGGGTTTTCTCATGCATTTTTAAATGCAATATCTAATTCTTAAGGTGAGATGCATCCCTATTTAAAAACCATGCAATGTAGTGGAAAACCTTTTAGTTTTAAACTCATTTTGAAAACCCCGAGTGTCATTTGTCTTCACAACAACCAAAGTGGTTTTTCAGAAATCATAAATGTTTTTCCCCAGGTCTATCTAGTCACAGCACATAGCCCAACTATAATTAAATACAAATACATGTCCAAAGGGTAGAGAGTTTACTCACATGTATAGTTGTCTCCTTTGTTTATTCACTTGCTCGTAGCACTAATATCTCCTGAGATGTCTTCTATTTATGAGTGGAACTATCCTGAAAAATGTTAAGGATAGGGTGAGTATATACTATACTCAGTAGGAATCTATTACTACTAGCTTTATAATGCATGCGATGTTTTAAATCATATGCTTTCTCCAAAACCTATGCATGTCTGAATACTCAAGTTCAATATCGATATAAAAATCCGTTGTCAAACTGAAATACTAACGACTTAAAGGATTCACATAATCCAAAATCGAAAGTATCATATACATATATATCATAACATTATGATATGCATAAGATGCTTCATTGAATCCAACTCATGGATCTCTAGTATGGTATGGTCGACCAACCTCATATCATGCCACATGCAATGCAAATAAGTCCATAAACCATAAGGTCCAACTATGCCCATGACCTCCTCGCCGTGTGGTCCCCGAGTACCTAAGGACACTCGGTCATAGCCTCCACAGGGACTATGACACATCGACCTAGTGCCGTGACACCAGTGGTAGCCCCCTGTACCACATGCAGTCGATGTAGGGACTTGCCTCTTTTTGGGCGTGGTACCCATCCACCTAATAGTGGTAGAGGCCTGATGGCCAACCCAGACCCCTCGGCATAGCACCCACGGGCTTACTAGCCCAAATCACATAAGATCAAATAAGCTAAAACCTCTTTTCAAAACCTGTCCTCTTTGTCCCTCACAACTGCCTGGCCCTCGGCACTCCAGTGTCTTTTGGCAACCCTCAAGGACATGCAATCTTTGCAAGAACTTAATGCTCATAGATCATGCAATGTATGCAATAGTTTGCAAAACATATCTATGCATAATATATATGCAATTCTTTACAAAAATGCCTATGCATTAAGCATTTATTATATGCATGCTGAATTAAGTCATGCTAAACAAGTCATATACTTAAAACATGTGTTCTCAAAACAATAATAGTTCTTTTAAAAGGATTTAGTAGTGATAGAGCACCTACCTGACTAGGTTACGCTAATCCCTTTGTCCTTGGACGTTCCTGAACATGGTTTGGGGAGTCAAGGTTAGTTTTGGCCCATCTTTTATGGGTTTTAGAGTAGTTGGGTCTTATTACTTAGGTATTAGGGGTCCATCCCTATGCCTATGGGTGTCCTAAGGTCCTAATTGGGCCTTGGTATCCTCAGTTTTCCAAAGGTTTAGCGGCCACGCACCACCATCCTATTCTAAGGGTCATGCCCACCTTTGATTGGGCCTTGATCAGGGATTTTATAGTTTAGATATATCCATGTCGTCGACACGGACACAACGCCTTTTGCGGTGCCTCAATCGGAGCTCTAGATCTCAAGTTATAAGCGTTTTAGTGTCGCATGTACATAAGAGTCTTAAAAATAAAAAGACGGAATGCTAGGGTGCTGCGCGTTTGTGTCGTGCGCCCGGCTTCCTTAAGGAACGAAAAACCAGCGTACCACTAGTGCGCTGCGCATCTGCGGCATGAGCCTCAGCGGACGTGTCTGCAGACGCGCCGGGTTTTCCGCCCGACTGTCTCTTTTGCGGGCGCGTCCCTGGACGCGCCCGTTTGGTTTTTCAAACTACGGTCAACGTGGGACGTTCTGACTGGAACGTCCTGTTCCTTGGGGAACCGGGGCATCCTCAGGACACCTTGGTTCGACCCTGTTGAACCAGTGAGGCCCAGGGAACGTCCCTGGGTCCTTGGTGAGTCTCCAGGGCTCCATTTTGCATGGTTTTTCATGCAAAAACCTAGAGAAATTGTTCTTAGAACTACGGTGGAGCTGGGTTTTGAGGGATCTTGGGCATACCTGGCTCGTTGCTGGGTTTTTCTCCTTGTTTTCCCCTCTAGGTCACTCCTCCACAACGGGTTTTCTCCAACATTTTGGGCTGCCATTAGAGGCGCCCAAGAGCTCTTTTTATAGAGCTATGAGAGGGTTCTGGAGGGGGCTCTCACTGCCTTTGAATGGCGGTGGAGAAACCTCCAGAATGGCGGTGATTTCTCCTCCAATCACCACCATTCTAGAACCCTCTGGAGGTTGAAGATGAAGGGTGCCCGTATCAAAATGGGCCCTTGTGTTTTTGCAGGCTAAATCTGTTTTTTAATAAAATTATATTTTTGCCCCTGAACTTCAAAGGGCCATAACTTGCTCATTTTAACTCCATTTTGGGTGATTTTAGTCTTGTTGGATTCCTTTTTCCGAGACACATCTAATGGTACCATTTTTAGGACCAAGTTTCTGGGTTCAGTCAAGGAAAATAGTGAAATGACCAAAATGCCCTTATCTTCAAAACTAAACTTTTCATGGGATTTTAATATTTCAAAAATTGGGGTCATTACAATAGATAAAGAAATAATATAAAATTAACACACCTTTAAAGTTATATCGAAATAACAAAAGAATTAGAAACCAACTGCATAAAAAGCCAAGCTTACTTGTTTAATGAGACTTTCTATGAGGATAAAGTTGGTGTCCCACTGAGTCATTGTTGGCTTCATGATCTCTTTGTCATTTGTACAAGGTTTCATTAGGTTTCTTATCATCCCATGGTTATAGATAAACTTTTGTGACCATTTTAGACTTCTTGATTAAAACTTTCATATGATTTAAAATTTTAATTTTCATAACCATAATGCAAATACAATTGGTTGCACAAAAAGTCTAGTATAAATATTTTCATTTTTTTTATCAGTAACTTTCCTAGCAGCAATATAACTTGCCTCATAATCTGTTATGACTTGTAGAACATCTTTTTTGCCAAACTCCTAGACAATGCCATCTAGAAAATTAGATAGGTCCTTTTATCCTTGACCAACTATGTTGCATTATTAGACTTAAGGAACATTATGCCTCATGGAGAAGAAACTAAAAAATTGATCATTGTTCTTCTCCTTTGATCTTTCCTTCTATTTGACATGATATTAGATCTTGTTTTAGCCCATGAAATTTTCATTTGTCTTAAGTAACTCCTACTATTTCAACCTTTGTCTACCAAAGTATACTACCCAATTCATTTGCAGTAGAAGCTTTAAATTTAGGACCAAATAAAGAAAGAGCCTCTCACACTTGTTCAAAATAAATAAAACTTGTAGCATTAAATGGAATTGCTGCATGATAAAACTACCTAACAATTACCGTACATACACATTTCCATGAGTCTTCATCCAAACAATTTGGTAGTGTAGTTTGTATCATATTTGTTCCAGATTGATTTCCCTTCCCATGATTACAAGTTGCCAGTTTTCAACATCTTTGGAACCCTCTTGATCAATAATTCTCTATCCAAAAGTTCCTGCATCATTTTGTAAATAATTTCTTTTTTGAACCTTCAAAACTTTAGTTGATAAATGTTCTATAATCTTTTTAGCTAAATGATCTCAGAATTTCTTACAAATGGCAGCTTTATTAAGCAATTTTCCATTATGATATTTCAATATATTAACACCTCTCCACATTTCATTTGCAAAATAGTTACATTTTACCCTCTTTTGTCTTTGGTAAGAGGAGTGACAGTAAGAAGTATCTATTTCTTCTCAAACTGTGGCATCTGACTCACCTTCACTATCATTTCTCATCTTTGCTTAACATAAAGATAAATTTATGTGAAATATGGATCCTAAAAAGTCATGATACATAGTAAATAAGAAATGCTTCCCAAAATTGATAAGAGAAGCTCAATGGAGAAAGGAAAGAAAGAAAATGATGATGCTTTTAGTTTTTAAGAAAGCATATTATCAAAACAATTGTAGAAACAATAATACAAGACAACATATGATATGGGCAAAGGATATTTGAGAACCAAAACATACTAGTAAGGTTGTTAATATAAACATAAAAATAAAAGTAACCTAAGTTACTAGTAGAGAAGGCAAAAAATGCAGTATCTAAGAAATTAAAGATTTCACCAAAAGCGTAGAGCACTAGCAACCTTAGAAACATATATGCATAAAATTCTGAACAAGAACATGGCATCATCTCCAAGAACTTCAAGAAGATATTTTGTAAGCCAAAGCATATAATGAGAAATAAATAATGAGAACAATGACGTGAAGTATAGAAGCAACCAAGATATAGATAATTCACTCATTATGTAAATAAGCATTCTAGTTTGCATATGAATAAAGGAAAACTTTTAAAATAAATACAAAATTCACTAATTAATGACTTATCATAAATAAAAATATTCCTAACTCAAGCTTAGATTTTCTACGCTATAGATGTAGAAAAAAAAGCCACAGTTTATAATATTATGTCCAAAAGCATTTAAGCACAGAAACAAGTAGAAAAATTCATGGTCCTTAGAATATTTTCACTAATGGCCAATTATAATTTAAGAAATCAGGCAACAATAAGCTTTTCTTAAGGGTAAATAAATTTCATTAGTTAGCTAGTTCCAGTAAGACTAGCAAAAACTATAGTGATGTTCATGGTCAAGTGGTTACCTATCCCTATGGGATCAATGGTGCTCCAAAGATCCACTACTTCCTTTTGGTCTATGTTACAATGAAACTAGAAGTTGCATTTGCTAATTGTAACATGTATATACAATAATACTTCCACTTGAAAGAAAATGAAAAGATAAATTATAAGGTAAAGGTGAAGCTACAGCTGAATTTAGTTACAAGTAGGTGGAGTCAAGAAGAAAAAGGGTCATAATGATTTGAGCAGTCAAATATATAAAAAATATTTTCGTTTGTGTTATGCATGTATAACATGTATAGTAACCATTCATGGTCAAATTTTTTATATTTAACTACAAAAAAGAAGGGGAAAAAAAGGGAAGGAGATTGAAGTGGCTAGTTTCTATTCTAAAGCAACTAGATTATAGCTTACTAGCTAAAAGTGGTTTCCAGTTGAAAGGAAAACAACCAAAGTAACAAAAGGAAAATAAAAAAGTTATTGTAGGACATCATTAAAAAGGTTAAAGGAAACTAATTAGTCTAGCACCTCACAAGTTTGGACTTATTCATAAACAAAAAATTATCCTTAGAGAAGGACTTAAATTTCATAGTAGTTAAATTAAAAAGAAGTTTAAGTTAGAAGGCCTACCAATGATGATTCAAAAAATGGACATTTTCATAAAACATTTGTAGGTAATAGATTGGCTTAGATTTTTGAAAGACAAAATAGAAGTAGCTGTTTGTGAACTATAAACAATAACATTTGCAAAGGCTCTAGCCATCCCTAGTGAAGAAGCTAAGCAATGAGGCCCCAAAACAGAATCTAGAAAGAAGGTAGAGCCACCTTAGAGAAAAGTGCATATATTACATGATAAATCACCACTAGAAAGAACCTACCACTATCTCATCAGTATCAATGAGCAATTGTATGAGGATCAGAATAAAAAAGTGAAGATTTTGGCATGAACCCACTACTCTCTTCCTCTTTTAGGAAAATTCATCAAGTCTCCAACAATTACTAACATTCTAATTAGTAACTGCTCAACATGTTGTAATGAGAATAATTTCTCATGGAGCATTCTACTCAAAAGATCATTGAGAGGTCTTGAGAATGTTCAATACTAAAATATCATTAACACCCTTGCTATAGATTTTATTGACACTAGAAAATGAGACAGATTAATAGGGATCCCTGCTATAGATGGCTCATTCTTTATAGAGATAGCATACAACATCCTACACCATGATAATGAATCATGGAATCTAGCAACTCTTAATATAAATTCCAACTTACAACAAGCTAGTGTAAAGAGGTTAGTCTTATTTGAGCTAGAATTACATGTGCTATGAAAACTTGGAAGATGCCCATCGTCTCATGCTTCACGATCCAATTATCTCAAATATATGAATTAGTATATTCTCAAGATTCAACATGACTTTATGATTGTTGACATCTCTAAAGGACCATTTCAATTAGTGGCATGGAGCAAAAATTAATCAAAGAGCCAAACTTCCATGAAACTTAGCTTCATATCAACCATATGGTCAATATGCCCTAGAAGGAACCATATGTGTTTCATAAACAAGTAGAAATCTCCAACATACCTTGGGGAAATAATCTTTTGACAAGACAATTATATGGGAAACTTTAAATAAGATTTTTACAAGATTAATGTGAACTCCATCAAAAGATCTTAGGTAACAATCACTAATGACTAAAAGGAAAACTGTATTCAAGATAGATCACCTGCCCCAAGTTCATATAAATTAAAATTTGCTTGCTCTTGCTATGCCCCAAGTTCATCTAAATTAAATTTCGCTTGCTTGTGCTATGAGTACCATAGTATTTGAGGCCAATTAGAAACATACTTTGATTTTCTAGTCCCATGGGTGTTGGTGATGCAACAAAAGATGCACTATAAGCAATTGCAACATGTATTGAAATTTGAAAACATAACAAACTAAGTCCTCTAATAATTGAAGGTGATTCAAAGACTAATATCAAATGGATCGATAGAAATCAAAACACAGCATCACCAAATTTTTTGGAATACTATCAAAAGATTAATTAAAGGTTCTTAAATCTCCTTCAAGCATGTTTTGTATTTAGGCAACAATGAAGCTGACGTACTTGCTAGAGGAGTCCTATGTGACAGCATTAGAACCAGAAAATCACTCACCAGAATAACTTAAAGCAAATTTCAGTATTCGTTATCTAAACTCTAAATTAAGATAACCAACAAAGTTAGGTTTTGGATTCTTTTTATAGCAAAGCATAATGCATTGGAGTAATTTCCATATATATTGCTTCTACTATACTCCAAGCAAGTATTAGATGTCTAGTGTGTGGTGTTTATTATGATTTACTAATGGTGGATCTATATCATCTTAATCTTCTACACACCATCTATAAATGCCATAGTGAGGGCCTTCTCCTCCTTTCCATA
Source organism: Warburgia ugandensis (assembly GCA_035236585.1). Taxonomy (NCBI): domain Eukaryota; kingdom Viridiplantae; phylum Streptophyta; class Magnoliopsida; order Canellales; family Canellaceae; genus Warburgia; species Warburgia ugandensis. The sequence continues at coordinate 45,439,733 of CP141128.1, forward strand.
AAATTAAAGAAACAGATAGGTTGGAGAAAAGGACACATTAGAAAACATAGACTTTGCATAACCACCAAATTGGTATATCCACAATCTTAGTGTTTACCAATGGTAAGCAAATTGACATACAATTTAAAACAAGAACAAGACAAAGTCCAAAGAAAACAAGTATTTCCAAACAAAGTAGATTAGAGATTGATAGTGGATCAAATAAACAAGTAGTAATTTGCAATTGACAGACACCTTAAAACAAACACAAGACAAACCTCAAATAATAGAAGTATTTCAGAAAGCAGCATATTAAAAATTAGAAGTGCAGCAAGGTAATAATGATTCTAAAAGAAATTCTAGTAGAAGAATCAATTGGAGAAGATAACCAACTACCTATGCTCTAAAAATGAACAAGCTTGAAGCTTCTGCTTAGCTAGGAATAGAGAATCTTGCATAAAGCTCAAATTCAAGACAACTTCCTAAAATTCCATCAAATAAGCTTAGAAATTGAAAAAAAAAAGTTTCTATTTGCAACAAGAGCATATTGGCACAGAGAAATTGCATATTACAAATGAAAATAATAAGAAATCCTATTTGTTTAGGGAACATCTTTGTCTAGAGCTGATATTTAGGGGTAAGAATAGGAAAACACCTACTTGATATTTTTGTTAAGGCTGAAATTACTCATAAGGTGCTAAAGTTCATTTTATTAAGCAATATTAAGATGACTCAAAAGCTCACTAATTTTACTTGACTTGATTGAGTAAAAAAATGGACTCAAAGAAACTTGGAAAAAATTGAATTTAATTTGAGGAATTTAATTTGAAAATAAGTCAAGTAAACTCATGCAGTTCATCTCATTGACTAGCACATTTTGAACTATGCTTTATAGATCATGACATACATGCCTAATCATACTTATAGTAAAAGTTTAGGAATATGTATCTCATGTCTACTTAGCTATTTGAATATGTATAAATGGAGACTTAACCCCAAATATACAGCTAAGCCTTTGCCAACAAATGTAATCAGTGATAAGATACTCAATGTGCCCAAGAGTTCATGATATAGAGCAAGCCAGAATATCAAGGAGTTGATAAAAAGTATTAGCTTTATAATATTTGTTAAGAGTACATTATTGTATAAATTATCCTTATTTAGCATAACTCTTGAGATATTTTAAAGATATTTTTTAGAAACTTATATGAACAATATATCATTTGAAAATTTTATAATCTAACTATAATTTGGTAAATTTTTAAGGTTAGATGATTATCCAAGGTAAATATGTGTAAAATCTAATGCTGTTTAATACTAATTAAGTTGTTTTCTTTGTTTTGTATGTTGTAGATCAAGATTCATGTAGTTAGATCAAGCTAATCAACATCCTTGATCTTTGATCAAGCTTAGTTTAAAATGGATGACTTAGATCAATTTAGATTATCTAGATCAAAATCAGGAAGCAAGGACTCTAATTCAATCCTCAAGCATCAAATCCAAACCATGAGCACAAGAAAATTTAAAATGCTAAGGGAACTTATGTTTAATGATGGAAAGTGAAAAAGATGAAGAGAGAGGAAATAGTTTCTTAATAAGAAACTAAGTTAAAATTAGGAAATTTAGTTGATGTAGAATTCTTTGGAGAAAAGAAAAGAGAATAAAAAAGGAAAATACTAAAAGTTGAATTCTAATTGACTTTCCATCATCTACAAAAACTAGATCGAAGATGGAGTAAAAAAAGAGCTTGAAAATTTAGTGAAAAACGAAGGTTGAAGAAGATGAACAATGCAAGCACAGGTTAGTGAATAGGGGTACTTTGCATGTTGGTTCCTACTTCGATGATTGACAATTTTTTTTGAAATTTAGCTTATTGGTTAGAATACATCAAGGAGAAGAATACCCAAGTGTTTAATTTTCAATTTTCATTACAAATCTTGTAACTTGAATTGATTAAAGTTAGCTACTTGCCACGTTTAAAGTTTTGCACCTTTAGTTTGGTTTATTTGACGAGTTTTTGAATGATTTAATCTTTTACTTATATTTTTATTTGAGTTACAAAGAGTTTCATATAAATTTTTTTAAATTTAATGGCCGAATTTCTTTAATTTTATGAAATAATCTTGAAGGTACTATTGTGCAGGTTGATCAATAACCTATGTTTGTGATTGAATATCTTAATTTGTGTTATCTTTATTTGAAATCTAACTATACAATTGAATTTACTGATATCAAATTGTTCCAGGCACCATGTTTCATTGAAAAATTCTATTAGAAAGTAGAACAAATCAGTAGCTAAAATTTGTGAAATCTCTATGGAACCTGACTGTTCATGGATTGTAAATAGAGACTAAATTAGTAGTGGATTTTGAATAGGATAAGACAACTTCTTAGCTAGTGTCACATGCACACAACCGCACATGACTATCTCTATTATCCACTTCTTTTCGAGTAACACTCTCTTACTTCTAGACGTAGTAAGAGGAGTTAGTTTGAAATTTTTTTTTAAAGAAAATCCTTGAATAGGAACTAATGCATGACACATCAGAGAATTTTATGTGTGAGCTCAGAAAGAGTAATCTAAGCCACCCAAATATCAAATTCTTTCCTTAGTCTAGATCATTATATTTTTGAAAGTTCTGCATAATCTAACCATTAAATCTTTAAATAAAGAATTAAGGGATGGATTAATGAAGTTGATCAACTTAGATGTGGTTAGAATTAAAGAATTTTTCTACGATCAAGTTTATTTTTTTATCTTTTGAATTTTGAATTTTGAATTTTTCATTAATTCAATATATTTGAATTTCTAGTTCATTGTTATTTAATTTTGTAATTTTTGTTAATTTGTGGCAAATTAAATTTTATTTAAACTCCCATCTTTTTAGGTCGAGTCCCCATGGGATTAACCCATACTTACATAAGCTATATTATAATAACCCGTTTACTTATAGAAAATAATCAACAAGTTTTTAGAGTTGTTGTTAGGGACCCCAATGAAGTTTTCATAAATTTTAATAATAAATATAAATAAATAAAAAATTTCAAATTACATTGCTTTGTCATTCTAAGCATTTTTAGGTGTATTTTTTAATTTTTCTTAATGCATAATAACTCTATTTTCTAAATTTGGTACTTATTGCTATTTTATTTTGCAGGAAGTTAAGAATATCCAAATATTTATTTTGAGTGAATTGTAGTGAGGATGCATTATATTTTTTATTAATCACAATTCATTTAAAATGGGTTATAATAATACATGTCAAGGGTGGACCATCATAACCTGGAACTGGAGGTGGAATGTAAATGATCCCACCCTTGTACAAGACAATCTTATTTAGGTCCCCATTATGAGCAATCATAACTTCTTAAAATTCCTAGATAAGGGTTTGCATATTTAGAATAACTTCGCATTGATTGGTAGTATAATTGCATATAGATTGCATACTTGATAATTGTTGCATTTTAGGATTTTGCATTAGTTTATTGTTTTTAATTACATTTTAGGCATTTTTGTTACTTTAAGGTGAGTTACATGTCAATCAAACTATCATAGAGTGTGAAATTAATTAGTAAGGGCACCTAACCCCACAAGATCAAAGGTAAATTTCATCATGACCTTTTGGCCCACCTAGGATAATCACCACAAGTGCATAACCCATCCTTTCAAATTAATTTAAAATCAATTAGAAGAGACCTATATAGGCCATCACATGCTCATAAGACCCTTTTGGTAGGGGGTGACTCATTGCCACTCTAGTGGCTCCTGTTTAACTGATTACATTAGTATTAAATGACTAGCTCTGCCAGGATATTATATGACTCAAACTACCTATGGCTAGCTAAGGAGGGTGTGAAGTGGTTGGTTAGATTAGGATATAACTAGTAAGCTATGGGGCAAGTCTAAAAGAGAGAAGTGTTAGATTAGGTTAATCTAAAAGCTTCTCCCCCACATAAATTCATGAAAATCAAATATTTCAGCTTGTTATCCTCAGAGATCGTTTGATTGTGTCCTTTGATTGTGCATCATTCTAGACACTAGATTGCATCATTTGGTTTTGTTTTAAAAAAAAAAGAAAACAAAAATAACATGATTAGTTGCATTTAATGAGCAATATACACACTAATCAAATGAGTAATCCACATCCCAACATTAATAGAGATGATATTTTCCCATGGAGGAACAATCCTCTCTCTAACCACCTCTCATCAAGAACAACAATCCTCTCTCTAATGATCCTCCACCTCTCTTTAATGATAACATTCATCCATGGAGGACTCATTCTCCACCACATGAAAATAGGAGAAGGAATTATAACAGGAAATGGGACCAACTAAGAGCACATGAAGATAATTAGAATAGCCAAAACCCTTGTAGGGGAACATTAAGAGAGTACTTACAAACCAATTATACCATCACACCTTCATGTATAATTTTACCTCAAAATGCTAGTATAGTTGAATTAAAAGTGGGAGTAAATCAATTACTTTCCATATTTTTTGGGTTGAATAGTGAGACTCCTTAACTGTACTTAAAAGAATTCGATGAAGTGTGCATGACTCAATGTACAAAAAACATCAGATTAGATATGATAAGACTCAAACTATTTCCTTTTTCTCTAAAGGAAAAAAGCAAAGATGTTGTTTCATTCACTGCCAATAAGTTCCATACAAACCTAGTAAGAAATGACTATGATGATCTTGAAAAAGTTCTTTCCTATATATAAGACAAATATTCTCCATCGAAATATAATGAATTTTACCTAGAAGGAAAGAAAATTTCTACCAATGCTAAGAAAGATTCAAATAATTATTATTAACTTGTCCATATCATGGATTCGAACTTTGTCATATCATTACCCTCTTTTATGAATGACATAGTTTTGATATGTGTCAGTTTGTTGAAATGATATGCAATGGAAATTTCTTAAATAAACAACCTAAAGAGGCATAAGAGTATTTGGAATGGCTAACAGAGAGTACACAAACTTGGACTAATTTAGAAAAAGTAGATTACCAAGCCACTACCACATCCATTAGGGGAGGAATGTATCCTATGATTGAAAAAGATTATATGAATACTAAAATAGCATCCTAGCTAGATCAATTGAGGCCATGGAAATGGAAAATTTTTCCTTTAAGAAGGTCGAACAAGTATATGGTGTTTGTATAAGTAATATGCACCCCATTTAGGAATGTCCCACCTTTACTCCATTTAAAGATGCGCTTCATGAATATGCACATTCTTATGAGTGACTGTCTTTCCATCTTAAGATACATATAACCCTAACTAGTGTAATCATCCTACTTTTAGTTGGAGAAAATGGATATAATTCTAATGTCCCACATAAGGCCCAATACCAACCTTATCACCAAAATCAAGGACCACTTGCTCTTAGACCTTACCTTCCTTTGCCAAAGAGGAAAGTGGAGGATAACCTTCATCAAGTCATGCAAAACTAGGAGAAGAAAAATGTTGAAATTGAAGCCCAATTAAACAAGACTACACAATTCATGATTGAATTGAAGGACTTAATGTCTCATATGTTGTAGACCATTGAAAAAGGGCAATGTTCTATCCCACCAAATGAAAACTTGATGATGTGGATGTGGTATATGAGATTAATTCTTTAGTTACAAACATGGAACAAACAAAGACAATTAGCATTCTTCATAGTTGTATATAATTAAGAAATTTGGTCCTAAAAAGGCTAAGATAGTAGTCAAACCTGTTAGAAAAAGAGATAAATTTATTGATAAGGAAAACATCCCACCCATAAGCCATATTACATCTTTGCTCTATTTCCACTAAGGCTGCATTAATCTCCCACAATTATGTCTAATTATGAGAAGCAGCCTAGGAATATATTTGATACCTTGCCCTATGATAAAATGGAAAATCGAAATTGCAAGTTAAATTCACTAAACTTTCCTTTTCAAATGCCTGTCTAGCTCATTTTGTATGGAACCCAAGGAAGTTTCGAACTATGTAAATTTTTTCTCTAAAAATTTTCCTTATGTAATAATTATGTACCATAGTTTTTGAGAACTTTCCTTTTCTATATCTCCCATTTCATCATTTCTCAATGCCTTATCATCATCCTACTTTTTAAACATTGAAGAATAAGTTTCACGTAGGTTAGGGGGTGTAGAATTTTGGTGAAGTCTAATCTTTTTGTAGTTTTTTCTCTATTTTTGAAAAAATTAAAAATTGAAAATTTTAAAAATTTTAGAGTTTTTAGATCAATTGCTACATTATGATAAGAATTGAAAATTTTTGAAGTATAGTTTAGCTAAATTTAGCTTATTAATGAAATTATGAATGATTAATTTATAATTTTACTCATTTTTTAAAGTATTCTATGAAAGCTAAATCTCATATTACATTTGTAAATGCAATTACATATATAGTCTAGATTGATAAGTAGTTATAACTTAGAGATCCTGAAGAAATTCAGTGGAGACATATAACCTACGTGAATTTTAGATCCATTCATTCTTTTTGAGAGGTTATAGATATTCCCAATTTTCTTTAGCGTGCTTAATGGAAATTTGATCCCACCAACTCTAAATTTGGTCAATTACCTGAATTCTTAGAGTATTATCTTTAAAATTTTGGAAGTTCATTGAATTTGATGGATGATATGAAACCTAGAAAATGATTTAGGCCATCCTTATTGTTAATTTAGAGACATAAAGCCTACTAGCAACATTTTTACCACTAGTTAACCAACTTGAGCCTTTTATATAAGCATTTTCTTTTCTTACCCAAATTAACTTTTACCTATGTTAGCCTAGTATAATATATTCATTACCTATTTTCTTTAAAAGATAAGTTAGAGATGAAATGATAAATAATTTTTAATTGCAATGAAAGTAGAAAAGTGAATATTAAGAAAAAATAATGTTCTTCAAAGAGATGCAAAAGTGCTAAAAGAGAAGAAGAGAAGAATAGAAGTATGAATTTATAATGAAGAATGCAAAAAAATATAAAGAAATATTCACTTCAAGCAAACAAAGTAAAGAAGAATTGTCAACTTTAATAGAAGACATTTGCTTATTTTTGAAAATTTTTGAATACCCTTTGTACCCTTTCTTTTGTACACTATCCTAAGCCTACATTTCGTCCCAATTGAAGACCTATAGATTTTGGGATGAATATAATCGTGATGAGGATATGGACAGATAGGATTTAAAGATCAATATGTCTGAAAGTTCAAAGGAAGACATCTTATCCTTTTCTAAAGGAATCAAAACCAAATTCCATAGTAACTACCATTCTTTTATGAATATATGTGAGATAAATTTGCTTTTATTGACTCCACTTATATATTTAAAAGAGATATATAATTTGAACCCTTTTTTTGAGAGGTTTATTTTGAGTTGTATATCTATTAGTGAGGATTGAGGTCAAAATATATTTCAGATGGAGTTCAAAAGTTAGAAGTATACTTAGAGATAAAGATTATCGTATATATTGACTGTACACACACTACTATTTGAGATCTTGGATCATCATCTAACCTTGAAAATTTACCAAATTATGGTTAGATTATAAAATTCTCCAATGATATATTTTTCATATAAACTTCTAAACAATATCTTTAAAATATATCAAAAGTCATGCTAAATGAGGGTAATATATACAATAATACTTTCACACACACCCAACCAGCATTTTTCTAGTCTTGAGCAAAACATGAGAAAAGTTTTGAATTTTTCATTCAATTTTATTAACATGCTAAAGTGGTTATTTGAGTATAGAATGAAGAAAATTTTCAAAGATAAATTTAGGAATTGCCCTTCTTGAATTTTGTGGGCATATTTATTGCAAACCTTCATGAGGCTTAACTCGTCCACTAGGGGTAACCTATGGTGTTTAAGAGCTTGTTGCATATGTTAAATGCAATCATTAATACCTACAAAAGTGGTCATTTGTATCAATTTTGTAATTTAATTTTCGCCCATTTTGCTCGGGACTAGCTAGATGCTTGTTGGAGGGTATTTTAAGAGTTTATTATTGTATAAATTACCCTCATTTGATATATTTTTAAGATATAATTTAGAAATTTATATGAATAATATATCATTTGAAATTTTTGTAATCTAACCATAATTTGGTAAATTTTCATGGTTAGATGATGATCCAAGGTAAATATGTGTAAAATAAAATGTTGTATAATACTAATTAATTTTCTTTGTTTTGTAGATGATAGATCAAGATCCATGCAGTTAGATCAAGCCAATCAACATCCTAAATCTTCAATTAAAATAGAGAACTTAGATCAATCCAGATTATGTAAATCAAAATTAAGAAGCATGGACTCTAGTTCAATCCTTAAGCATCAAATCCAAACCATGAGCACAAGAGAATTGGGAATGCTAAGGGATTTTATGTTTAATGAAGGAAAATGAAAAGGATGAAGAGCGAGAAAAAAGTCTCTTATTAAGAAACTAAGTTAAAATTAGGAAATTCAATTGATTTAGAATTCTTTGGAGAAAAGGAAAGACAACGGAGAAGTAAATTATTAAAAATTCAATTGAAATCAACTTTCCATCATCTATAAAAATTATATCAAAGATAGAGTGAAAAAAGAGCTTGAAATTTTAGAGAAAAACAGAGGTTGAAGAAGATGAACAATGCATGTGTAGGATGGTGAATAAGGGTACTTTGCATGTTAGTTCCTCCTTCGATGGATAGAAGACATTAGGGAGAAGAAGACTCAAGTATTTGATTTTCAATTTTCAGTCCAATGCTTTGATGGATAGCAAAGAATTGATTAAAGTTTACACCTTTAGTTTGGTTCATTTGAAGAGATTTTGAATGATCTAATCCTTTGTTATTTTTTATTTGAGTTACAAACAGTTTCACCTAATTTTTTTTATAGATATTAATGGTCAAATTTGTTTAATTTAATGAAATAATCTTGAAAGGTACTATTGTGTGGGTTGGTGAACAGCTTATGTTTGTGATTGAATAACTTAATTTCTATTATCTTGATTTGAAATCTAACCATACAATTGAATTTATTAATATCAAATTGTTTTGGGCAGCAAATTTCATTGAAAAATTCTATCAGAAAGTAGAAGAAATCAATGGTCATATTTTGCAAAATTTTCATAGATTCTGACTATTCGTGGATTGTAAACAAAAACTGGGTTAATCATGGATTGTGAATAGGGATAAGATAATTGAGTAGTTAGTGTCACACGTGTGTAGCCACACATGACTATCTTAGTTGTCCATTGTTTTTCTAGTAACACTCTCTTACTTTTAGATGCAGTAATAGGTGTTGCTCTAGTATTTTAATTTGAAAAAAATTAAGAAAATTTGTGAATAGGATTTGATGTGTGACACATCAGAGAATGTTGTGAGTGGTAAGAGAGAAAAAAATCGAAGCTACCCAAATCACAAATTCTTTCCTTAGTCCAAGTCGTCAAATTTTTGAAAGAACTGTATAATCTTTAATTGGAGATTTAATGGGTGGATTAATGAAGATTGATTGACTTGGATATGGCCAAAATTAAAGAATTTTGCTGTGATCAAGTTAGGGAAGTAGATTTTAATTGATATTATGTGTAATTTTTGGTCTTTTGAATTTTGAAATATATATTTTTTGTTAATTCAATAAATCTAAATTTCTAGTTCAATGTTATTCAATTCCTATAATTTTGTTAATTTGTGGCAAATAAATTTTATTTAAACTCAATTCTTTTTAAGTTGGATCCCTTTGGGATCAATCCGTACTTGCATAAGCTATACTACAATTGCTCGTGTACTTGCAGAAAATAATCCACAATTTTCTAGACTTAACCACTACTTCCAATGGCTTTGAAATGTGATGATTGAAGCATATTGAAGGATTCGTCAAAGTTTATGAGAGTCTATATTTGTCTAAGAGTAATGAAAGAAAGGCAAAGTTAATGTGGGAAGGTTGTTGGTCTCCATTTTAGAGGTCAACCACAGGACTATTATTGACTAATAAAGATTAATGAGGACAATGTTTAGCACCTGTACATATAACACCTCTCATATATATTCAATATCACTACAACTTGTTACATTCCATATAACACATTTCTTACAATCTTTGCATATATAAAAAACAAACATATATTCACTTTTACATTGAGTACAAAACCTCCAAATTCATCATTATCCATCCACATCTATCTTGAAAATACTCCATAAAAGAAGACACAATATATGCATTCACTACAACATTCACATTCACTTCCACATTTGCATACAAACACATCCAAATTCATCATTATCCATCCACATTTATCTTGAAAATACTTCATAAAAGTAACCACAACACATGCGATCATTATAAGCTCTAAATTCACTTCATCCATACTCATTTACACATACACTCTCCAATCATTTTCTTCCCTTAATATATATATATATATATATTATAAAGGAAATAATGAAAAATAAAAGAACACATACAAGTGAATGAAAAAAATACTTTTTTTTAAATGTATTTTAAACATGTAGTTGCTCCAAGTGTTCTAAATAAAACTCAGTCATATTCAGCCCATTTGCTTCATATTTTGTTGAGTTTTACTTTGGAGTAACTCTTCTTGTTTGCCCACTTAGAAAGCACAATAACCTATAATACAATATATTTAATTTAGGTCACATTCATTGAGTTGGATCCATAAAAAACTGTGAAAATTTTAAAATTATGAAAATTAAAAAGTGTCTTACCTTTCTTAATTGGGAGCCATCAACATTATTGATTATTAGGGTCTTCATGTATCTCAACACATAGTACCAGCACTCCCAATCAGACTGTTGTCTAGGTCATTATGTAACAAGCACAATAAAAAGATCCATAAATATTATTTGTAATATTGTAAGTGTAATTAGTAGTAACATAGAGTAATTAATTGTTTTCTATTCCTTAACATTCTTCCAAATGAGTTTTTATGGTTGTACAATTTCAATCATATTAGCCCATTTGTACCATACTCTACATATTTAAATATCAAATTCATTATAGATGAATAACAAATTATTTATCTACACATAATATGTGAAAAGAATAAAAGCTTATTTATGATTTCTATGAGGGTGGGACATATTTGTGATCCACACAAATAAAAGAAGAAAGCCTACCCACCATGCACATCCAAAATGAGTAACATTCAATGAGCCCTACATAGACATTCATATGAATTGTAATTAAATTTGATAATCCCTAAGTATAGAATAAGTTGGCAAGAAAAGAAGAAAACTAAAAGTTTCCCGCAATTGTAGGGAATCATTAAGCTGTGTCCCTTAGAGCATTGGAAGAAGCCTGGCAAAAGAACATCATGAACATGCCTCTCTATTAACCTTTACTTTTCCACTACACAAATGATGCTGGGGTAAAGGAATTGGTAAAGTATACCCTCACCCTCAAAAAAGCTAGTTGCATCATTCAAGAAGCTGCATAAAAGAAATAATTATTACCTATACCATGAAAATATAACATGTAATGTCAAATATTTTATTAACAAATATGTGCATATACACCATGTAGAAAGACAATGTGAGGGTGCTTGAGTTGATCCCATAAGCAAACTTGTAATAGAACACTTCAACAACATCCTCGATAAGCACGCCCTCCTTGATTCATACGAGGTTAATTGCCCCATTTTTGTTATGAGACATAGATTAGCCTTAGGGATCGAGGCGTGTTAGGTGGACTTCCATACAATCATTAGATGGTTGTTGTAAAAGATGTAAAAAGAACTTAGCTAAATAATATTAATCAATGATGAAGACCTAATTTATGATGATAAAAAAAGAAAAACATATATACAAGTACCTACTCCATTGGTGCCACATTAGGTGATGTTTGATGGCTCATGTTGTTGATGATTAATCATATAAATTTAATAAATAATTAAATAGATCTCTAGTTAAAAATTATTGATGAGAAAGGTAACATGATGAGATATATAATGTGGACACTATGGGAATGACTAGTGCTTCTTGCTAAGTGACGTGATATGCAACTGCCTGCCCAATAGTTATAATATTTTCTATTTCTAAAGGGAATGGTAGGCTAGTATTAGCATTCAAAGTCATGGTAATACACACTCGCTTAGTATGTGGCATCATACTAATTCTGTGCAAAAGGGTTGATTCATGCTCATGGGAATTCAGTGCCAATAGGCATTGACCCACGTGCAAATCAGATATACAATAGAGAGGTTGAGTTAGAGGATTATTACATAAGGACAAGGAAAAGTTTTAGTTTTTTCTATATATATATATATATATTGGCTGGAATTTCTATTGCGAAGGGTGCCAGTTGATCTTCTTGAACTTCTTCAGTTGGAAAATTGTATTTAGCATTTGATGGAGGTACAGGGGAGTTGCATGTGGACCTCACCAATTTATTATCCTTCGATAGCATCTTACGCACTAATTTCAAGACTCCTATAAAATCTTGATCTGAAAAACCAAATCTTGATTTCACATTATAAAGTTCTACTACTGCAGACAACTTAGTATATTCTTTACACTCAGGGCATAATGGCTCATCGGCTTCCTCTAATATTGTAGTATGAAATTGTTCAAGGTCATTCTAAAAGTCATTGTATGCATCTTGAAACATCAATATAGCTATACTATGTAAAACATATCCTATAATGTCTTAATCATGTGTTGATCAAAACATTCCATTGAAGCACAAGTGTTCTCTCAACACCCATATAGTTACTTTTTTCAAGTTTCCACATTTTGAGCATGGACAACACATGCGATTACGATCAACACCTATCCTAAGTGCAAACTCTATGAAATTCTGTTCCATCCTCATACTCTTGTTGCAGTCATCCAAGCATATTTGTCCATTATCTTAAGAAATTGAAGCAAATCTGTGTGTGGAGACTTGTTAGACATGAAAATATTAGGTTAGACATTTTACCAAACACTAGGTATATAAGAATTATAAGTATTTGAAATAACTAAATTACATGCAAGCACACATGTGGAAATTTTCAATTAACAATGAAAAAAGAAGCAAAATATAAAAATAGATTCAAAAAGAAATTTAACTTTAGAAAGGAAAGTTTCTAACTATAACTTTATAAAAATTCTTCAAATATGCATAATATATACATGAGACAATCAAAGAGATACTAACCAACATTCAAAAATTGATATCGACTACTATACTAACCATAACTTTTAAAGTCATTTACACCAAATGACTTCAAAAGTCTAAGATTTTTAAAGTCATTTTTCTTAAACGACTTTAAAAACCAATATATTTTCACTACAAATTTATATAGTTGACATTGGTACCTTATAATATCTTTACATAAATAAACAATGAAACCTATTTTTTATGAGGCTTAGCATTGATTTATGCATTCTTTGCAAACACACACACACACATGAACAAGGAAATCAATTATTATTTTTTTATTAGATCCAATGTTACATATATCAAATGTTATATATTATTAGATATTATTAATACAATATCATAATTAAAGAGCTAATCTAATCTATTTCATCAAAATTTAGCCTCTTAGTATTCAGTTGACACCACTTCATAGGGAGAGAGGGCTTTAAGCTGTAACTTCCTCTGCCAGCTTGATGGTAAAACCACCACTCTTCACAAACCCTAATTTTGGATCAGAACCACAAATTGTAATGTTCTCCCTTTGTCCAATAGTGAGGGTTAGAGAGAGAAGCAATTATTGTTTGCAATGAAATCATACAATTTAGTCCAAATTACGATGATCGACACACTTCTTAACCCGATCATCTTTAATGATAAAATCCCCTTGATCTAGAAAATACAAACAGAGAGAGTTGGTAACAAGAAAGTAATGTGTGATAAAAAGAAGTTATAGTTTACTTACAACATTTTTCATGCCACAAACTATTAAAATATCCAAAATTCAAAGCAAGAAGGGAAAAAGGACAGAGAAAGACACAAGGACCAGAGGAGGAGGCTCCCATGCCAACTGTGAGAAGAAGAACATGAACATGAGATATAGGAAAAAATGAGATGACTTTGGCATTTTATGGACAAACAATGACTTTTCAAGTCATTTAGTCATTAAACGACTTTATAAATATATACTTTTGAATATGTTTGAGTCAAATGACTTTAAAAGTATACACTTTAGTTTGGCATGAAGAGGGATTTTATGCGGGAAAGGTATACACTTTGAAAACTCAATGACTTTTGAAGTCATTTAAGAATAAATGACTTTAAAGTCATTTCTCACACAAAATTCCTCTTTGTGCCAAATTAAAGTTTGACTCAAATGACTTCAAAAGTGTATACTTTTAAAGTCACTTACGACTAAACACCTCCAAAAATCAATCACTTTTAAAGTCATTTATACATAAGTGATTTTAAAAGTATAGGCTTTTAAAGTCATTTGAGTCAAATGACTTTAAAAGTCCTTTCTAGCAAAAAAAATTCCTCTTTGCACTAGACTAAAGAAGTCTTTTTTAATTAAATGAATTTTTAAGTTTATACTTTTAAAGACACTTTTTTTCTAAAATGACTTGTAAAATATTTACGAAGTTGGTAGTCAAAATAATGATTTCTTTACACTAACTTTAAAAGCATCCTGTGTGGTGGTGCATCCTCAAAACAATTTATGTGAGATGTTCAATAATGTCATCAGAGAGACAAGGGAGAAACAAATCCTAACATTGCTGGAAGGGATCTAAGAAGTAGTTATAAAATAATTTTTTCTTTAGAGAGAGAGATAGAGAGAGAGAGAGTAAGATAAATGGCAAGCTTAGTGAGAATCACTTGGTCACGACATTGTTACATTTTCCACATATCATTACTTTTCCATCCATATCATTCTAAATGTGTAAAGCCAACAACATTTTAGAGTTTAAACATCAAGGATTCACTCTTACATCAGGCGCTGCATTTATCAACGTTGATTCATAAATCCATAGCAAATCACATATGCAAGTTAATAATCATAGTTCTTGTTAAGGGTCTCTCTCTCTCTCTCTCTCTCTCTCTCTCTCTCTCTCTATATATATATATATATATATATATATACACACGTACATATCAGAGAGTGAAACTGATATTCTTAGTAGGCCATCTAACAACATTCATTACTCAATTGAGTCAAATTATTATTCCCAGTGGGTCTGTAGTGTCAATCCAACTAATTCAAACTATTGTTCCTAGTAGATCCTCAATATACTATCTCGTCCACTCGTAAGTCAAATTGCTGTTCTGAGGGTCTTCCTATTGAGATGTCTAAACTCTCCCTTCATTGGTTCCCATCATCTTGCATTTAGTTTCCAACCACCAGCACATCTCACAATAATCATAATCATATATGTATATACATAGGTAGTAGTGTATAGCATACACACCCATCTAAGTTATATCTACACCACATGAATCATTCTTATGTCAATAGTACGAGTTATCATTTAGACATATCATCACTGAACATACTCATACTCACATGTGATATACACATAATTATTACATTTAGTAGCTCTAAAAATTATATTTTTAACCCTAAAATTGCTTAATTTTTTCACTAATTGAGGTTTATTTTATATTTTTATAGGATTAGAGTATAATTAAGAAAATTTTACAATTTTGGTGTTTTTGATCCTAAAAAGAAGCCAATCTATGATCTAAGTAAAATCAAGGGCTCACATCTAATTAGCCAAGATTAGAGGAGTTTAAAATGTTATGGAGGTGCTCTTATCAAATTTAGTACAGTTAGAAATTTCGAAGCATGCAACAAACCTTATCCACACAAATGATGGTGTCATTACTAAAAGATAAGGTGGTCAACTTCTCATGCATGCATGCAAACTACCACCTTATGGAGTTTTTAAGAGAAGTTAGAATGCTACATGTTGAGACATGCATAGTAGTTTGCTAAGGTGAGATTGATCAGAAGGCAGAACCTATATGAAGGTTATTTTCATCTATTCATTCACTCACTCAACCAAGAGAGGTACCCACCTATGGTTTTTCATTTTTTATACAAGGAAGAAGGCGGGTCACACTCAAGAGAAAATGTGTTTTAGTGGAGAAAAACAAGTAGAAAAAGAAGGGTGAAAAATGTGGTGTTTAAAGTGGAATTAATAAAAAAGCTAGATCTAGCATTCATCCAATCTTTGAAGGGATTAAAAGTTAGGATTCATCTTCAATTAGGGATCTCCTAATAGCATCCAATGGAAAATGTTTTTTGAGAAAAGAATTAAGGGAGTACTTAGGTGGACCAATGAGGTTGCAATGCATGGAGAGAGAAAGAAATTTTTAACATGATTTTAAGATTAGTTTTAAATTGTTTTTGGAGAAAAAAATGGTGGGCTGCATGATTTTAGGAGGAGCTTCACCCATGACCTACTGGTGAAGTCTTCAACATTATTGGATGGAGGAGAAATAAGAAATAGAGGAAGCTATATGACATATCTCTTTCTAGGGACTCCTATCCTATGAAAAAGAATATGTGGACATCTTCTTAATGGAAGAAAGCTAAACAAAAAGTATTTTACATAGGGGCTTCTTTAAATGTGATTGGGGGAGATTATTTAGGATCTAGGAGATGTGATAAGAGGGACAAGATAGCCTTCAACATGATTTGGACAAAAAAATATTACAATTTTAGAAGCTAAAAAAGGTCTACTATATGGAAAGGAAGGAGGCTTTACATGAGAAAATCTTTTGGAGAGGTGGAATGCTGCGCATGAAATCAAAGGAGTTTTGGTGCATGACCTGCTAGAAAGAGTGGATGTGAGCTAAGAGGAAAGAAAGGAAGTAGATAAGAGAGTGTGCATGGAGTTACTTGGTAAGGCATGAAATTCTTAGGAAGGTTTGGTGCATGAGATCCAAGAGGTGTGAGATTCATTCAAGGAGAAAGGTATAGGCATGAGAGTGGGAGAATAGAAAGGAGAAGAAGGAGCTTGTGCACTAACCCATCTATTGCATCCTCTTTTCCAAGCCATCTTTCCTTATTACTCATCCTAGCAAACAAAAAAGCTTGCACATCTTCTCTCTTATCTTCTCCATAACATTTCCTCTTAGCATAAAAAGGAAATCATCTTGCACCCTTCATCTCTAACCTTATCATCCTGTCTTTCTAGCTTATTTCCATAGCACCTTGTGCGTCTCTTCTTACTTATCACCTTCCCTTGCATTACTCTCCCTTAACACAAAGACTACACACCCTTTCCCTATCTTCTATTCTCTAGGCATCCAAAGCATCTTCTAAGAATAGAATGTCTTCATGTTCTGGAAAATTTAATGTCATGACCAAGAAATTTAGGGATTGCTCAAGGTTGTAGCAAGATGCCATGACCATTCTTGTTTAGGAAAGAAGGTTATGCTTTTAGGTGAGCGGCTGATTGTTAAGTGTGTAATTTTGGCCAAAAGGCCCTTAGTTTAGCATTTAATTAGACCATCTAACTCATCAATTTGATGCTTTTTAGATAAAATATGAATTTTAGCTCAAATTGATCATCCAACCGTGATCTGTCCAATTTGATGGTCAAATGACTATTAGAGCTAAGCAGATGCTTAATGTATAGTTAGATGACTTTAATATAGTCTTTTACCTTGCAAATCAACCAAAATAGGCTTAGATGGCTTAGATCAATATTCAATGGTGCAGATCACCTATCAAAGATTAATGGGGTAGATGGAATGATTTTTTAAAGGAAACTTTGTTTTAAATGAAAGCATGGAGAAGGAAAGATCCACTTGTTTCTAAGGCGGAGAAGTTTCCGAAGTAAGGGGATGAACCAAATTTGGAAGGAAAGGCTTTGTAAAAAAAGAAGCAGTCATCTTTTCTCTCTCTCGGACTGGAAGAGGAGACTATTTCCTCTTTTCCCTCCCCACTCTCTCTTATTCCTCCTGTTCCTCTCTCTCCATTCTCTCTTCTTAGTCTATCTTGACCATAACTATAGAAGGCAGGCATAGGGAAAGACTCGTAGTAAACCAACCCCCCCTTCTTCTCCTCTATTATTGTTTTTCATTTTTCTTTCCTATTTGACTGCTTTCTTTTTGCTTTTGTTTTGTTTTTTGTTTTTTTTTTCTCATCTTTCCACCACAATTTTCTACTCATCGTTTTTTGTTGTTTCTCCTCTCCCTCAACGGTATCCCTATTACACCACCATCTTTGTCACTGTCCACCGATGACATCGATGAACATCAGTCACTAAAACAGCCCATCCACTGCCCACTTCTCCTCTGTCTATTCACCACCCAATCTTCCCCTCACCTTCTCTGATTACTACTCAACGTCCCAGTCACCCATCACCTCTGCCTCTGTTTATCATGACCTGACAGTGAACCTAGCTCCCCCTCTTCCATTCCCTGTCATAGGCTAGAACCATCTTTGAATACCGCACAGTACCCATCATTGGTGAATCGACCAGTCTAACATTACACCAGACTAGTCGGCGCTTAGATCTCCCTGCCACACTCTCCCCTATTTTACCTTCTCACCTCCTCTCTCTACCACATAGCACATCTCCTCCACTCTGGCATCAAAAGTAATTCAATTAAGGCTTAACCTAATCAACGGGTTAGCCTTAACACTAAAGATCTCTTTATTTCTACTCAATTTCTCATCAGATCTTTAATTAATTTTCATATGGTATTCTAAGGACATCCCTTGGCTTGATTAATGTTTTTAATCTTTAATCTAAACTCCAAAAAGCAATCTAAATTGTCCTAATCCCAAAATCATTATTTAGCATAGATCATCAATCAAAAGCACTCCAAACATGTTGATGAAGGCATATCACAATTTAAGATATTAGATTTGAGGAAATTGATGATAATCAATCTAGGGAAGTAGATTTTTCATGTTTCTTTAGTTAAATTTATGTCTTTTTGAATTGAACCTCTATAATTTTCATTGATTACATACATTTGAAGTCGGATTGCACTTTTTCTTAATTTATGTCATTTAATTTTAATTTTTGAATAATTAAATTTTATTAAAACTCCTAATTCTTAAAGCAAGTCCCTGTGGGATCAACCCATACTTGAACACACTACCCTACAATAGCTCATGCACTTATGAAAAACAAACAAGTTTTTGGCGCCGTTGTCAGGGACCAGGAATGGAGTTTTCATAAAATTTAATTAAAAATAAAAAATTAGAAAAATAATTTTTTTTAGGAATTGCATTATTTTAGTATTTTAACCATTTTTAGATGCATTTTTCAATTTTTTGTGCACATAATCACTCTGTTTCTTGAATTTGGTACTTATTTCTACTTTTCTTTTTCAGAAATTGGAAAGTGGAGGAAATTGGCAAGTGGATCTTCATTAAAATAGAAATTTTCCTACTTTCCTAGAATAGGATTTTCCTTTTTGTTTGAGTGAATCTTCTAGTGAGGATCTTTGTAATTTGCAATTTCTATTTCAATTTTAAAAGGGTTGTATAAAATAGGGCAAGTGTGAGATAAGGTGGCTCACACTTGATCTTCATCAGAAACCCCATTGTAAGTTTTCCTCACTCCTTTTATTTCTTAGATTAGAGTTTGCATTGGGAATAATCTTGCATTGATTGGTAGTATAATTGCATAGATAAAGCATCTTGATAATTGTTGCATTTTGTGTTTTGCATTAGTTTACTGTTTTAATTGCATTCTTGGGCATGTTTATTGCTTTAAGGTGATATATATATATATTGATTGAACAACTATAGAGAGTGAAAATTAATTAGTAAGGGCAACCAAATCCCACAAGATCAAGGGTGGATTTCATCACCACTCCTTGGCCCACCTAGTATAATCACCACAAGCATGCAACCCTACCTTTCAAATTAATCTAAAATCAATTAGAAGAGACCTATATTGCCATCACATGCTTGTAGGACCCTCTTATTAAGATATGATCTATTGTGCCTTCAGTGGCTTTTGAGCACTGTGGTTATAATGGGTGTCTTAGCATCTAAGTGATTTTTTCACTCCTTTTGTTGACGCTTGTTGAGGTCTAAATGCCTCCTTACATGAGGATTGTATTAACCACCTTGCACAGAACCTAACTAGTAAGCAATAGTCAAATCTGAAAGAGAGGAGGAGCACTAGATTAGGCTAATTTAAAAGCATTATCCCAACACAAATTTAAGAATGTCAAAATATTGTTGTTTATTAGCCTAAGGATTATTTGGCTATGCCCTTTGTTTGTGCATTACATAGAGTTAGAGTCAACATTTAGATTAGAAAATTTTAGATTATGGTAGTTTTTGCAAGGGCGTCGATCACAAAACCCAGAGTTAGTACCTTTAGACCCAAAGATTCAATGCATCCAACAACAAAGGGAAAATAAACCTAGTTCATATCCCCATGGATGAATAATTAGTAGAGATTGAGCACAAAATGATTAAAGATTTCTATGCTCCTCTACAACTTAATTCCTTGGAGGTCGGTTCCATACATACATGGGACCAATTGTTTAAGAAGTTTTTGAACAAGTTCTTCCTTGTTCACAAAACAAATGTCCTGCATTGAGAAATTATCAATTTCCAACAAAGTGATGATGCCCTCATCATGGATTTGAGAAATGGCAGCAAGTTCAATACTTCTATGAGGCATTGACACCTCAAAATAGACAAATGATAGATGTAGCAAGTGGAGGGACCCTCATGTTAAAGGATGAAAGTGAGGCAGGGGAGTTCTTTCAAATAGTGGCCTATAATTCTCAGTAATGAGATTATTCAAATAGGAGAGAAAGAACCAACTAGCCCACTAAGAAAGGAGGCCTCTATGAGATAGGAGTGCATACTAATCTATCCCATAAACTTGACTCTATAACTGAAAAATTAGGTGGAAGAATGGACAAACTTGAAAGCATGTTTGAAACTTTCATGGCTGCCACTTTATCCCATAAAGCTCCACAAGTTTGTGCTATATGTTCTAACCCAGCCCATATCACCTCGTCTTACCCATTAAATAGAGCGCTGAACGACTATCTTGTTGACCAAGTGAATGGATTATTGCCAACCTAGTGACAACCTATATTCTGAGACCTACAACCGTAGATGGACTAGGCATCCCAATTTGTCTTATTCAAAGAATAATCACCAAGGGGGACCATCTGTAAATTTCCCTATCTAAAACTTTCTCTAAGAACTACAGTTCCTTAGCAACCACCTGGCTTTCAACAACCTCAACAACAAAAGAAACCATCTTCATAAGAAAACATCCATACCATGCTTGAAAAAATTACAGAAGATAATGATGACATTAAAAAGGCCTTACACCAATTGCAAAATGAGAGTAGACATTCAACCAATGTTAACTCTCAAGCCATACCCAAACTAGACATGCAGGTAAGCTAATTGTTAGCTGAACTGCATAATAGAGGAAAGGGTCAATTCCCTAGTCAACCCATCCCCAATCCTAAGGGTCAATTTGAGATGGGGTCAAGTTTTCAAAACCTTAACCCTCATGAGCATGCCAAGTCTATAAGCACCCTTAGGAGTAGTCGTCAAATCAATAACAAAGTAGGATAGGCTAAGGACATTGCAGAGGAGAAAGAGGCAACCAAAACACATGAGAAAGAGATTAAACAAACATCTCCTACTCATTTTGATCCTATAGTGAAGGCATCCTATGTGCCTAAAGCCCCCTTCCCTCAATTACTCAACAAGCCTAAGAAAGGAACAAATTTAATGAGATAATGGAAGTGTTTAAACATGTACAAATTAATATTCCATTACTTAATGCTATAAAGGATATTCCTTCTTATGCCAAATTTCTTGAAGAGCTCTGCACTACAAAGCGAAAGTTTAATATGCAAAAGAAAGCTTTCCTCACTAAGCAAGTGAGCTCTTTAATTCAACACAAGACCCCATCAAAATTTAGAGATCTAGGATGACCTATAATTTCTTGCATTATAGGAGATCATGCCATAAATAAGGCATAACTTGATTTAGGGGCTAGTGTTAATCTGTTACCATATTCTATCTATGAGCAACTAGGAGTTGATGTTTTTCGCAAGTGCATGAGCTATTTTAGTATAGTATATGCAAGTACGGGTCAATCCCTCAAGGACTTGCTTTAAAAAGTGGGAGTTTAAATAAAATTTAATTACCAAAAATTAAAAATAAATAACAAAAAAATACTAGAAATGGAATAAAGGTTTATAACTATTCAACTCCCAAAACTTATAGAATTTTCAGTTCAAAAATAAAGAAAATCAAACTAAATAACATGAAAAATCTACTTCCCTAGCTTAATCACTATCATTTTCTTCAAATTTGGTCTTTTAGGAGTTGATCATCTTTCATAAAATCTTCAACATGTTCTTGATTAAAGATCTGATGGTTGGATTTGTCAAATTCCTCAAAATTTTAAAGATCTGGAGTAAATGGTGATTTTGGAATTTGGACAGTTTAAATCACTTTTTGGATTTCAGATTAAAGATCAAAGATGATAATTAAGCTCAAGGATGTCCTAAGAATGATGTTTGAAAGTTAATTCAAAATCTAATTTGAAAAGAATCAGGAATTAAAGAATTCTTTTTTATTCAAGCTGGACCATTAATCTAGTTAAGCTTGAATAAAATAGGGAAAAGATGAAATAGGGATTCACTTGGAATTCTGATTTTTACACTAGGGCAAATTTGGAATTTTTCCAAATTTTTGGTTTTAAACAAAAATACCAAAGGAACTCAATAAAATGAGAAAGACAATGTAGGGGGAGATGAGGAGAAGAAAATTAGGAGAATTTGGGATAGAGGGAAAACCCGATCTAGGTTTTCTCCCCTGAGGCGGCTCGAGACGAGGAAGACACCAAAGTCGGTGCATAGAGGAGCTTGGGTGGTGAGAACAATTGCGAATAGACAGTAGCAGAGGCGGTGAAGCTGGCCGGTGATTGGGGTTTGAGAAGTGATGCAGATTGGTGATTGGCAGGCAATGAGAGACAGGGTAAGAGGAGAGAAGCCAAGGGGAAAACAAGAGGATGTTGGCTAAGGTGATCAACCAGTGATGGTTGGAGAAGGGTAAGGAGCAAGGGATGATGTGGGATGTCATGGAGTGGAGCATAGAGCAATGTGATGCAGGAGTGAAGGGAGCTTGGTCGGTGGTGATCAGGTTGCACGATCTGGCACCACCTAGTGATGGGAGAACAATGATGATGAAGCAGAGAGAGGGGCTTACTGGTGGAAAACAGAGGCAGATGACACAGCACTAGTTGGTGCACGTTGGGCTATGAACTGAGTAGAGGGGAAGATTAGTGCATGGAATGAGAGGGAAATGAGGTGGATGGTGCGGCTGGTGCATGGAAATAGAGAGAGAGAGAGAGAGAGAGAGAGAGAGAGAGAGAGAGAGAGAGAGAGAGAGAGAGAGTGAACGGGAATGATAGGGAGAAGCGGGGTAGGGAAGGGAGCACACATGAGAACGAAGAGGATTGGAGAACAGGAATACGTAACAAACTGGAAACAAAAGAAAGACTGGGAAAGCAAAGAAAAAAATGATGAATAAAATGCAAGGATAGTAAAGAAGACGACCCAAAACTACAAACTTCCAAAACCTCCTCCAATACTCCCATGGTTCCCTCTTTATCTTTCGCTCCTAATTCTCCTCTCCCCTCTTTCCTTATCCTTAGGAGTTAGTTTCCTCCTAGGAAACTTCCTCTTCATTCCCCTTCTTATCCATAGTCTCCCCTCCTTATTAGAACTCTTCTTCTGTTAGGAAACCTTCCAATTTTGTTTTATTAATGATTTGATCCGTCAATGCTCTTTTGGATCATTTGCACTATTGAATATCTATCTGAGCCATCCAAGCCTCCGTTAGTTGATCTGCAAGACATTAGACTAGATCAGAGTCATCTAACCATATATTAAGCTTCTGATTGCTGAGATGATTATCTGACAATTAATTTTGACAAATTAATAATTAGGTGGTCAATTGGAGCTAAATTCTAAATCAAGCTAAAGTTTACAAATTTAAACTATTAGATGATCTAATTGAATGCTAAATTAGGGGTATGTGGACTAAAATTTAATAGTTAACACACCCCTAACTTGCATTTTGCTAGTCTCAAGCAAAACATGTAGAAAACCATTTTACAAAAGCTTGTACAAAGTGCCACTTTTGTAGGTACTCACGATTGCATTTAGTGCATGCAACAAGCCAAACCCCTAGGTTACCCTTAGTGGATGAGTTATGCCTTGTGAAGGTTTGTAGTGAATATACCCACAAAATTCAATAAGATTGAGTCCCCTATTTTATCTGAGAGAGTCCTCATTCATTAGTAATCTACTAGTTTTTCACAACTTAATAGAGAGGATTTAATAATTTTACACATCATACACATAATAAAGACATTTTATTTGAGTTATTTCCTAGAGTGAGTGTGTATACAACCACATAAATCTTAACTTCTAACTGCATATGCTTAAATTCCATTGGAAATATATATCTTGACCTCAAATCCTCACAGGTATACGCTCATAAATGAAATTCTCAGATAAGGGTTTAAACATATTTCTCTCATTATGTGATCGAATCCAACAAGCTAATGGTTCACATAAATCTTTGAATGTTCATGAGACAAAGGAAAGTGATCTCTAAGAGTGGATGTTATCATCACGATTATTAGTTTTTTTTTTTTTTTTTTTACCTTATTCCTTCTTTTTATTTCATCTTTAAGGCTATGTTCCCCCTAAGATCAATAGGTCTTTAACTAGGATGAACCATAGGCTTATGATAGGTTCAGAAAAGAAGGGTATAAGGAATTTAAAGGTTCAAAATTGAGTAGAGGTCTTCAATGAATATCTGTTAGGGCAACTTTTCTTTTGGGTTGTACTTGAAGTGAATATCTCTTTCAGATTTTGGTCTTTCTTTTTCAATTTCATCTTTTTTCTTTTTCTTTGGCTTCTTTGAAAGAAAGACAACTAATTTTTCTCACTTCTTTCACTTTTTGTCCCGTTTTTTTTTAAACTTTTTCTAGTAATTCTACTCATTTTAAGAATGAGAAATGGATATTTATTTTATTGGCTTGTTCTAGGTTAAGGTAATTGGGGTTAAGAACAAAAAGGTTGAATAATAGGCTTAAAGGGCTAACTAGTGGTATGACATACTAGGTAGGCTTTATGTCTCTAGGCTGAGCAAGGATGGCCTATATCATTTCCTAAGTTTCCTAAAGCCTATCAGATTCAATAAATTTTCTAGAAGTAAGGCTATTACTCTTATTTAGTCTTGATAGTTAACCAAAATAAGGATAACAGGATCACACTAATTTTATATACACTGAAGAAATTGTGGAATTACTTATAACTCTCTAAAAGAAGATAGTCTCTAAATCTCACTGGGTTATAGGTCTCCACTGATTTTATTCAGGGTCTCTAAGTCATAGCTCTCTATTAGTCTAGACTATGTGTTGTGTGTAAATGGTTTCCGAGAATTAACTTTCATAAAATACTTCAACACATGTATAATATGCAAAACTAATCATATGCATTCCCATTAAGAGGCAAAACTGTGGAATTACCAAATTCTAAACACCCAGTTCTCATCACAGTCAGGGAACTCTACCTTAAAAACTTTTATTTTTAATTTTTTTAACCTTTTTTTTTCAAAAGAATCAAGAAAATTCAAAATTCCTATATGCATCTACACCCCCCAACCTGAATGAAACATTATCCTCAATGTTGGAAAACATAGGATCTTACTTGAAAATTGGAAGGATGTAGAAGATTGACATTGGAAAAACATCTAGGTTGCCTCCCAGGAAGCACTAAGTTTTACGTCTTCAAGCAGACATGGCCTAACCTAAAGTTTTAAACCTAGAGACAACCGAGTTAGCTTATTTGTCCTAATACTAACCCTAAGATGAAATGGTGAGATTTCTTATGCCACTTTAGAATCTCGTGGTAAGCTATATATTGCCTCCACCCTAAAATTTCTGCTAGTGGTAACATTAAAACAATGAAGATCACCATGATTTTTAATTGTGGGGAATCATATTAATGATCCCCCATCTTCAAAATTTCACGGTAGTCAATATAATTCCTCCACTTCAAAAATTAAGGTGATGGTATCACAATGACTTCGTGTACTATCGTGCATTTTGTTAGACCATATGGAGCTGAATGGCGCTTTTCTTAACCAAATTGAGGGATAATAATGACTATTATATTCAAGTTAACTTTTTCCTCCAATTCCCTAACATTGTCCTGAAATAGGGATATAAGCTGACTCTGCCCTTCCTTAAAAAGTTGTTCTCATATTACTAGAATTGGGGACAAGGTTTAGTTTAAACCCTAGGTATAGTCTAATGTGTACCCTAAAGTTGGTTGATGTAGAGCTAGTACATCAATGAACTCTTTCTTTTCCTGTTCTTATGGCACATTCAAGATTTTAGATGGACTTAAATTACTATCTGATGGTTGCTCAAATAAGGACTGTAGGTCCCAATCAGGTACATCTTCCACATTACAAGGCTCAATTTGAATATCAGGCTCTGTAGGTAGTTCTACTCTGGCTTGCCATTGAGAGGTATCCATCAAAGGCACAGTATCCAACAACTCATTCATCTCTTCAATGGATGTGTCTTCATCAAAGTCATAAGAGTGAGCGGGAGGTTTTGGGTTGGATGTTTGTAAATTTTCATTTTCTTCCTCAATGGAAGTCCCTTCATCATAATTGTAATAAGGAGTAGGACATGGCTCAAGTAGATATAAGTTAGAGGTTTCTAAGAATGGTTGTGGACTTCGTGGCTCAAAAGGATCATAAGAAATTTTCATCCTATTATCAGTAATAAATGGCTCTTCATTATCCTCAATTTTCTTTATTTCCTGAGTCCTTTTTATAATTTCAATAATATTTCTGTCAGTAGTTTCCCATATCAGTTTCATTTCCTTTACTCATTTCTCCATCTCTTGTCTCATTTCCTTTTGACTAACAGCCATGCTTTGTTCTATTCTCTCAAAAAAATTGTTGCTCTTCTAATGGTGGTTCTTTATGTTGTAGAGGAAATGACTCATAGGGTTGGTATTGTTGAGGTATTGTGGTATTGAAAAAGGACTAAGCAAATTGAACACATGACGGTTGATCCTGATATTCTGAATAATCATGATAGTGTTGACCAGGGTGGGACCATTGTGGTTCTCCCTGATATTGGTAATTCTGAGACCATGGTTATTCATGATGCCTAGACCATCCATTATAGTCTTGGTAATTTGTCTCAGGATAATAATTGTTAAGGTGTGTGAATGCATTAGGTGCATCCACTAGCTCTTGATAGTATTCATTGTATGTGGAGCTTAATGGGGGCCAAGAAGGAGTGGAATAGGGATGCTCAGAATAAGTATAGTCATTATGGTATTGAGGTTATGGTGTCGCTTTCTTAGAAGCTATTAGCCTAGGCAATTGACTTTCCATAATAAATAACCTATCCATTGATGCATCTAATCTATGACTCCTATCCCCTTCTTGATAGGCTTTTGTTCTCAACTTCGTATCCAATGAAACAAATCATTCTATACAGCATTGAGTTTTTTTTTTTTTTAAAAGGGAAAACTAACCTACATGATGCAACCTAACTTCCTAGAATGATGCACAAACAAAGGGCACAATATAATCCTTTAGGCTAATAAGCAGCAATATTTTGACATTCTTGAATTTGTGTGTGGAAAATGCTTTTAGATTAGCCTAATTTAGTGCTCCTCCTTTCTTGCAGATTTGACTATTGCTTATCAGTTAGGTTTTTGCGCAAGGTGGTTAATACAATCCTCATGTAAGGAAGCATTATGACCTCAACAAACATCAATAGAAGGCGTGAGAAAATCACTTGGATTTTAAGACACCCACTATAACCACAGTGCTCAAAAGTCACTAGAGTGCCAATAGATTGCATCTTAGTAAGAGGGTCCTACAAGCATGTGATGGCCCTATAGGTCTCTTCTAATTGATTTTAAATTAATTTGAAAGGTAGGGTTGTGTGGTTGAGATGATTATCCTAGGTGGGCCAAGGAGTGGTGATGAAATCCACCCTTGATCTTATGGGGTCGGGTGCCCTTACTAATTAATTTGCGCTCTCCATGGTAGTTCGATCAACATATATATTACCTTAAAGTAATAAGCGTGCCCTAAGAATGCAATTGAAAGCAATAAACTAATATAAAAACCTAAAAATGTAACAATTATCAAATATAAGTTTTATATGCAATTATACTACTAACCAATGCAAGATTATCCTAAATGGAAACCCTAATCTAGGAAATAAAAGGAGTGAGGGATACTTACAGTGTGGTTTTTGATGAATATCAAGTGTGGGTTACCTTATCCTACACTTACCCTGTATTATACAACCCTTTTAAAATTGAAATGAAAATTACAAATTACAAAGGGCCTCAGTACAAGATTCACTCAAAAGAAAAGGAAAATTCTAATATAGAAAAGTAGGAAATTTATATTTTGATGAAGATCCACTTGCTAATTTCCTCCACTTTCCAATTTCTTGAAAAAGAAAGATAGAAATAAGTACCAAAATCAGGAAACAAGGTGATTATGCATTAAAAAATATTAAAAAAATACACCTAAAAATGACTAAATTACTAAAAGTATGCAATTCCTAAAAATAATAATTATTTTTCTAGATTTTTTATTTTTTTGGATTTTTAATTAAATTTTATAATAACTCCGTTGTGAGTCCCTAACAATGGCACCAAAAAGTGGGAGTTTAAATAAAATTTAATTACTAAAAATTAGAAATAAATAATGAAAATTATTGGAAATGGAATAAAGGTTTAGAACTATTCAACTTCCAAAAGTTACAGAATTTTTAGTTCAAAAATAAGGAAAATCAAACTAAATAACTTGAAAAATATACTTACCTAGCTTAATCACCATCAATTTCTTCAAATCTAGTCTTTTGGGAGTTGATCAGCCTTTATAAATGTCTTTAGCATGCCCTTGATTAAAAATCTGACGGTTGGATTTGTCAGATTCCTCAAAATCTTTAAGATTTGGACAATCTAGATCACTTTTTGGATTTCAGATTAAAGATCAAATATGGTAATTAAGCTTAGGGATATCCTAAGAATGATGTCTGAAAGTTAATTGAAAATCTGATCCAAAAAGAATCAGGAATTAAATTTTTTTTGTTTATTCAAGGTAGACCATTAATCTGGTTAAGCTTGAATAAAACAAGTCTGGATAACTCTATTCTTGGATTACTATAAGAATAAAATAGAACTTGGATAGATAGAACCTAGATAAGATAAAACATGAATGAAGGAAAAGACAAAATAGGGATTCACTTGGAATTTTGATTTTTCCATTAAGGGAAAATCTAGATTTTTTGTTTTAAATGAAAAAAAAGACTAAAGGAACCCAACGAAATGAGGAAGACTATGCAGGGGGAGATGAGGAGAAGAAAAGGAGGAGAATTTGGGATAGTGGGAAAACCCGATTTGGGTTTTTTCCTCTGAGGTGGCTAGAGACGAGGAAGATGCCAACATCGGTGCACAAAGGAGCTTGGGTGGTGAAAATGATTGGACACAGAAGGTGGCAGAGGCAGTGAAGCAGTTGGTGATTGGGGATTGATAAGTGATGCGGACTGGTGACTGGTAGGTGATGAGAGATGGGGAAAGAGGAGAGAAGTCAAGGGGAAAACAGGAGGATGCTAGCTAGTGTGGATCAGCTAGTGATGGTCAGAGAAAGGTAAGGAGTAGGGGATGATGTGGGCTGTTATGTGGTGGAGCATAGAGCAATGTGATGCCAGAGTGAAGGGAGCTTGGTCAATGGTGATTAAGCAGAGAGAGGGGCTGACTTGTGGAAAACAAAGGGAGATGACCTAGCATTGGTTGGTGCATGCCGGGCTGTCAATTGAGTAGAGGAGAAGATCAGTGCATGGAATGAGAGGGAAACGAGGTGGATGGTGCGGCCGATGTGTGAAAATAGAGGGAGCATGAGAGAGAGAGGTGAGAAAGAGAGTGGGCGAGAATGATAAGGAGAAGTGGGGTAGAGAAGTTAGAATGCGAGAGAAAGAAGAGGTATGGGGAAGAGGAATACATAACAAATTGGAAACAAAAGAAAGACTAGGAAAGCAAAGAAAAAAATTGATGGATAAAATGGAAGGACAGCAAAGAAGACAGTTTAAAATTAAAAACTTCCAAAACCTCCTCCAATACTCCCACGGTTCCCTCTTTATAACTTTCCCTCCTTCTAATTCTCCTCTCCCCTCTTTCCTTATCCTTAGGCATTAGTTTCCTCCTATGAAACTTTCTCTTCATTCCCCTTCTTATCCATAGTCTCCCTCCTTATTAGAACTCTTCTTTTGTTAGGAAACCTTCCAATTTTGCTTTGTCAATGACCTCCTCCATCAATGCTCTCTTGGATTATCTGCACTGTTGAATATCAATATGAGCCATCCAAGCCTTCGTTAGTTGATCTGCAAGACATTAGACTAGATCAGAGTCATCTAACGATACATTAAGCATCTAATTGACAAATTAATGATTGGATGGTCAATTGGAGCTAAATTCAAAATGAAGCTAAATTTTGCAAATTTGAATGGTTAGATAATCTAATTGAATGCTAATTTAGGGGTATTTGGACTAAAATTTAATAGTTAACATTAGGGCCTCATGAACTTAAGCCAACCAACACCACATTGCAATTAGCTGATAGATTAATTAAGATTCCTTATGGTATGGTTGAAGATGAATTAATATAGGTGGACCAATTTTATTTCCCTGTCAATTTCATTGTCCTGGATACCAAGCCTATAGTAGACCTCAGTAGTCAGATCCCTATGATTCTTGGACGTCCATTCTTAGCAATGTCCAATGCAATCATAAATTGTAGAAATGGTGTATTATAATTATCCTTTGGCAATATGAAAGTTGAGCTCAATGTCTTCAATGCCAACCATCAACAATTAGATCTTGATGATTCTTGCAACATGATTGAAGATTTAATTCCACAAGTTCTACCACCATTATCTACTTTTGATCCATTGAAGGCCTGTCTTACACATTGTAAATTCAATTGTTAATGTCCGGCTGAAGACGTTAAACTTAGTGCTTACAAGGAGGCAACTTAGGATTTTATAGTCTATAATACTCAATTTTCATATAGGATCCTATGTTTTCAAACAATAGGGACAATGTTTCATTTAGGTTCGGGGGTGTAGATGCAAGTTTCTTGAGTTTGTTTTCTTTTGAAAAAAAAAAGAAAAGAAAAGAAAAGAAAAACTTTTAAGGTAGAGTTCCCTTACTGTGATGAGAATTGGATTTTCAAAATGTAGTAATTACACTATTTTCATGTCTTAATGGGAAGGCATATGATTAGTTTTGCATATTATTCATATGTTGAAGCATTTTATGAAAGTTAATTCTCAGAAACCATTTACACACAACACATAGTCAAGACTAACTTAGAGACCTTGAGGAAAATTAGTGGAGACCTATAACCTAGTAAGATTTTGAGACTATCTTCTTTAAGAGAGTCATAAGTAATTCCACAATTTCTTCAACGTATATAAATTAGTGTGATTTTGTTATCCTTGTTTTCATTAAACATCAAGAATAAATAAGAGTAATAGCTTTATTTTCAAAAAATTTATTGAATCTAATAGGCTTGAGGAAACTTAGGAAATCATATAGGCCACTCTTGCTTAGCATAGAGATATAAAGCCTACCCACTATATCATACCATTAGTTAACCCCTTTGAACCTATTATTAAGTCTTTTCCTTCTTAACCCCATTTTCCTTAACCCAAAATAGGCCAGTAAAATAAATATCCATTACCCATTGTCAAAATGAGTAGAGTTAGTAGAGAAAGTTCAAAAATAGGATAAAAAGTCAAAGAAGTGTGAAAATTAGCTATCATTCTTCCAAAGAAGGCAAGGAAAAAGAAAAGTGAAAAAAAAAAATAGAGAGAAAGAGAAAGACAAAAATATGAAAGAGATATTCACTTCAAGTACAACTCAAAAGAAAAGTTGTCCTAACAGATATTCATTGAAGATCTCTACTCAATTTTGAACCCTTGAAATCCTTATACCCTTCTTTTCTAAACCTGCCCTAAGCTTACATTTCGTCCTAGTTAAAGACCTATTGATCTTAGGTGAAACATAGCCTTAAAGAGGAGATAAAAGGAAGGAAGTAAGGTAAACTACCCCTAATATTCTTTTTGATAACATTCACTCTTGGGGATCACTTTCCTTTGTCTCATGAGCATTCAAAAATTTATGTGAACCATTAGCTTATTGGATTCGATCACATAATGAGAGAAATATGTTTAACCCCTTATCTGAGAGTTTCATTTTTGAGAGTATACCTCTGAGAATTTCAGGTCAAGACATATTTCCAACGAAATTTAAGCATATTTGGTTAGAAATCAAGATTTATGTGGCTGTACACATGCATGCACTTTGAGAAATAACTCAAATAAAATGTCTTTAATATGTGTATGATGTGTAAAATTGTCAAATCTTCTCTATCAAGTTGTGTGAAACTAGTAGATTGCTAATGAATGAGGATTCTTTGAGATAAAATAAAGAGCTCAACCTTAGTGAATTATGTGAGTATATTCACTGCAAACACTCACGAGGCCTAACTTGTCCACTAAGGATAACCTGGGGGTTTCAAGGGCTTGTTGCATGCCGTAAATGTGATTTTGAGAACTTGCGAAAGTGACACCTTGTATCAGTTTTTGAAAAATAATTTTTCACATGTTTTGCTCTAGACTAGCAAAATATTGGTTGGGGGTTGTTAAGTGCGTAATTTTGGCCAAAAAAGCCCTAATTTAGCATTTAATTAGACCATCTAACTCATCAATTTGATGCTTTTTAGATAAAATATGAATTTTAGCTCAAATTGACCATCCAACCATAATTTGTCAAATTTGACGGTCAGATAATCATTAGAGGTAAGAAGATGCTTAATGTATAGTTAGATAACTCTAATCTAGTCTTTTTCCTTACAGATCAACCAAAACAAGCTTGGATGGCGCAAATCGATATTCAATGGTGCTGATGAAATAATTTTTTAAAGGAAAATTTGTTTTAAAAGAAAGCATGGAGAAGGAAAGCTGCACTTGTTTCTAAGGTGGAGAAGTTTCCAAAGGAAGGCAATGAACCAAATTGGGAAGGAAAGGGTTTTTAAAAAAAGAAGTAGCCATCTTTTCTCTCTCTTGGGTTGGAAGAGGAAACTGTTTCCTCTTTTTCCCTCCCCACTCTCTCTTATACCTCCCATTCCTCTCTCTCCATTCTCTCTTCTTACTCTCTCTTGACTGTAACCATAGAAGGCAGGTGTAGGGAAAGACCCACAGCAGACCAACCCCCTTCTTCTTCTCTGTTATTGTTTTTTGTTTTTCTTTCTTATTTGATTGCTTTCTTTTGCTTTTGTTTATCATTTTTCTTCTCTTTTTTTTCCTCTCATTCCACCATAATTTTTTGCTCCTCTCTCTCACCAGTATCCCTGTTACACCACCATCTTCTTCACTGTCCATCGGTGACGTTAGTGACCCTCAGTCACAGATGTAGCCCATCCACTGCCCACTCTTCTCTATCTATTCATCGCTTGATCTTCCCCTCACCTTCTCTAATCACCACTCAACGCCCCAGTCACCCATCACCTTTGCCTATGTCTATCATGACCAAATAGTGAACCCAGGTCCCCCTCTTCCAATCCTTGTCACAGCCCATAACCGTCTTTGAACACCGCACAAAACCCATCATTGGTGAATCGACCAGTCTAGCATCACACCAGACCAGTTGACACTCAAATCTCCCCACCACACTCTCCTCTATTTTTCCTTCTCACCTCCTCTCTCTACCACATAGCACATCTACTCCACTTCAACACTGGCTTCCCCTGTTCGCACTTTTCCCCCCTAACATGCAACTATTGCACCAGCCCTCTACTTCACCCAAGTTTGACCAACCACTGCCCACTGG
This sequence comes from Warburgia ugandensis, assembly GCA_035236585.1. Classification (NCBI taxonomy): domain Eukaryota; kingdom Viridiplantae; phylum Streptophyta; class Magnoliopsida; order Canellales; family Canellaceae; genus Warburgia; species Warburgia ugandensis. The sequence continues at coordinate 45,473,605 of CP141128.1, forward strand.
TATCATCTTTGTTTGGCTGGAGACACATCACCGTGTCTTCACAGGAGATGAAAACCTAATTCGAGTTTTTTCCTCTTTCCCCTTATCTTCTCCTTTTTCTCTTTCTCCTTCTCCTCTTCCAGCTCCCTCTTCCATCGAGTTTCCTCTTTCTTTGTTTTTTTATTTAAATTAGATTTTATATCAAATTCCAAGTTTACCCTTTGATAATTAATTAAAATTCCTTCTTTGTCCCTCTCTCCATTCTAGTTTTACTTTATCTTCATTTTGTTATCCAAGAATTATATAATCTGAATTGATTCAATTAAGGATTAACCTAATCAACAGGTTAGCCTTAACACTAAAGATCACTTTATTTCTACTCAATTTCACATTAGATATTTAATTAATTTTTAGATTGCATTCTTAGGACATTTTTTCTTTGATTAACATTTTTGATATTTAATTTGAACTCCAAAAAGCGATCTAAATCATCCAAATCCTAAAATCATTATTTAGGCCATATCTCTTAGAATTTTTGGAATTTGCCTAATCCATTATGATGATCATTAATAAGAAGCACCAGAAACATGCTGATAAAGTTGGATTACAATTTAAGATATTAGATTTGAGGAAATTGATGATAATCAGTCTAGGGAAGTAGATTTTTCATGTTTCTTTAGTTAAATTTCTGTCTTTTTGGATTGGACCTCTATAATTTTCATTGATCACATACATCTAAAGTCTGATTGCACTTTCTATTAATTTATGTTATTTAATTTTAATTTTTGAATAATTAAATTTTATTAAAACTCCAAATTCTTGAAACAAGTTCCTATGGGATCAACCCATACTTGCACATGTTACACTATAATAGCCCCTGCACTTGCAGAAAACAAACACTGATCTTTGTTTTGTGGCAATTGAGTAACACTATACTTGTTGAGTGACACAGTTAGTTATAGAGCATTGTTTGGTAGATGACCGAAGGCGAGGTTTGTGTAGTGTAGTTGGTTTGGAGTTGACTTGTAGAAAAACTCTTGTTCCTTGACACTGCATGAGAGGAGAAATTATGGGGCATGTACTTCAATCATAGGGGAGCTTTATTTTATTTTTGTTATCTTTTGAATTCATGTATTTTTGTTCTTGTAATTCTCTAAACTTTAGTTCAATGGAAGTTCATTTGTTATTTCATTATTAATATTAATGGTTGTTTAGTTTTGCTTTAGATGTATGCTTAATTTTTTGTGCTTTACTTTAGCTTTCTATTATTATTAGTTTGTGTTATTGGATAATATTAGTTTAGGTTAAATCTTTATATTTTAGTTCTAGTTTTAATTAGGAAGTTGTTTAGTATCTATTTCCATTAGATTAGTGTTTAGAATATGTCGCTAGGCTTAAATCTTAGTATAATGTTAGAGCTAAATTTGTGTAGCTAGATTTTTACCTAGGGTTAAGAGGAAACCACACTCAAAAAATATATATCCATACTTAAAAGTATATCTTAGAATTAAAGTGCTAAAATATGAACCTTAGGATAAGCAAGTTAATATACATAGTTCATATTCTTTTCATGGGAAATATGAGGTATTTCATATAATTTAGGAACACTTATGGCACATTGATTAACTTAGCATATAAATTTTCCGATTATTTGTGATTTTAAGAAATACAAGTTATGCTCTAAAATATATATTAATCATGCAAGCTTAGCACTTCCACTTATCCAATTTGGTTAGCAATTAAAATACTACAAGGGTAACATAGCCATTTAATCATACATGTGGCTGCGCCCAAGACAATCTCTGACTGGAGTAACTATCCATACGTAGAAAGTCATCCACTCAATGTTATCTCTCCTGCTCAAATCGATTTGATTTGTTTATATCTTGTGATAATTTTCAGCTTGATTCGAATCATCTCATTAACTCACCTGCTTCTAAATCGCTAAGTCAGGTCTGGGGTGAGATCATGGATGAGTCATCATTGTCAAACTTGGCTGAGAAGCTTAATGATGCTCCTCCAGATGATTCATGAGGCGTCCAAATTGATAGCGAGATTATTCCCTCTGCTTCTTTGGCAAACTGTAATTCTAATTTCCACCCTCTAAACAAACTTCCAAATTTAATTTATTGCCTTATTTTCTTAAGCTTTTCAATCGAATATTTAATGACGCCGTTCAACTTTCCCATGCCTTGCAAAATACATTGCTACCGGTCCTGGAATTTCCGCTTTCCAGGCTTTCTTCTTATCAGAGACTTGAAAAAAGATCAGAGTCCATAATTACATCTTTACTCTTCTCTGACCAATAAATTTCCTCCATTTACTGTCTTCGAGTTCTAGAATTTACGTTGCATGAAAATCTCTTCTTGTAACTTGCCGTGCAACTAATTTTTTCACGTGAGAAAAATCATTTCCTTCCTAACACGTGACCTACAACTCCCCTCACTATCTTAAGCAAAAATCTCTATTGAACATCCAATCACTAAGGAAATGTCCCCCATCTTTTGTTTTCCTTCCATATCTAATTTGTCTCATTTATCTTATATCTAAGATGAGATCCGTCCCTATCCTAACCCTTTCGGCTCTCCTAATCAACTGTAGAAAATTTTTATTTCCTAATTATCCTATTTTCCTTTTTGATCGAGAAAAATATTTGCACCTCTCACTTTTGAAGACTCTTTCTTTATTGATAATGCTTTGGACATTAACTTTTTTAGCATTGCGCGAAGGCTCCCTTTGCTTTGGACATTAAACATTACGTAAATCTCTCCCCATGTCCTCCGCAAGTCTCCCAATTTCTCACCTTTCAACATGGCCTTCACGTGAATCCTCACCAAACGACTTCGTTATCACTCTGTTCTCCCCCTCGTCCTTCATCCCTTGCTTCCCCTCCTTTCTTCGACATCCACGTTCTAGTCCTACGAAGCGGGTCTCTCTTTCCCCACCTCGCCATACATATCCTGCTTGCCCCAAGCCTTCTTTCTGAGGCATCAGAATTTGGCCGATCGAATCTTGCTCGAGGGTAAGTGACTATGGATCCAAACTCTATCAAGTCAGGTCCTCTCTTGACTCATCCAGGAACCAATGCAGACATGTTTTCCCCTCTTCTTTTGAGAAGTTTCAATCAAGGGCATTGATCCGTGACCCTCCACACACTAGCTTTCAGTCACGTCATGTTGTTTCTTTGAGGATTCTATCCAGCAGAGTCTCGTAGAAGGAAAGAGCGTGACTACAAGAAGGAGAATTGTGAAACATCTTATAAAAGAAAGTATGTGGGGGCTTTGTCGTCGTAGGTACTCCTCTCTCTCATGAGACTTCTCTACGAAAATCTTTACTTAGAATTCCCGTGGTGCAGGGAGAGCATCACTTCGGTGAGCCTTCAGTACGTTTTAGTGCTGCTGCTCTCTAGATTTGATTTTCCTATGTGAGATCGCTAATGAAGATGTGATCCCATCAATTTGCTTTTCTCTCCAAGTATGGACATCAGATCGTCACTCCCTTATATGACCTTTTTGGTGGATCTTTATTATGTGGAACGACGAGTCTCTCCTTATCTCGGAGACAAGCAGATCACTTGATTACGTGAACCTTGCTAGTATAGACCTTGTCCACAATAATATCATCTTTTGGATTATGGGCGGTAGAATCGGACAACGTATTTGGGATTCTCTTATTGCCAGCATGAGCTTTCATTGCTTCGTGCCTCACTGGTGTATTTCACTCTTTAATATTTGTGGATGAAAAATGCGGCGGTAAGGCATTAAGGAATATGAATCTTTTTTTTATCTTGTGAGTAATCTCAATTTAATCAATGTTGGTTCTGCCAGTTGCTTCTTCACTTGGGATGACTTCTCTACTATCCGTGAACGTCTTGACCAGGCTCTTATCAATACTAGCTGGCTTAGCATTTATTCGGACTCTGGAACAATTGTTCTGTCACGTATTTCATTTGATCATCATCCTTTACTCTTTACAAGTATTTATTGTATTCCTAAAGGTAAAAGACCTTTTCAGATATGATATTATGTGGTAGAACCATATGAGCAGAACCATATTGTCTCTTGTCGAAAAAGAATGGAGCCAAAGTATCACTGGATCTATTGGCTTCAGATTTCGTTGTCGTCTATAAAACTGCTAGTACGATCTTCGGGATTGGAACAAAAACTTGTTTTGCAACATAGATTATACAGTTTGTGAGATCCAAGAAAACTCCATGAGAATCAAAAGCTCTCACCTAGTCATGCACTTGTACAAGAAACCTTATGTCAGCTTCATGATGCACTTAGACCTCAAGAAACTCATTGTTTCAAAAGGCCAGAAGTAACCGGCTCCTTGAAGATGACAGAAATAGTATGCTTTCTTCAAAAATCATAGAAGGCAAAAGAACGAATCGTCATGTTTAAAGATGACATAGGATTGGCCCGTCCGTTGAAATTTTTGTTGGGAAAGACTTCTGTACTAGCTATTTCCTTAAAGAACTTAACAGAGCCATCACTACCTTGATTCCGAAGAATAAAGATGCAAACTCATATTCTTGCTTTAGATGGTATTGGCTAATCGTATCTGACCTCTTTTTTAAGGTTATTTTAAATCTTGCTCAATTAACATTCATTCTAGAGTGACGTATTCATGAGAACATTCTCATTGTTCATGAAATTTTATCCTCTTTCAAAACATGCAAAAAGTCAAGTGGGTACTATGGCTATTAAGATGTTAGAATATGTTAAGTTAAATAATTAAAGGTCTTTTTTGGAAACTTTTATGAGTTTTGTCTTCAACTCATTTGTCACTATTGTAGAAGTTGCATGCAATAAAGCTAAGGCATTGAATTTTTTATTGTACACGATTTGGTTTTATTACAGTAGCCGTTGTATTGTACGAATTCTTTTGTTTTGAATTTTGTTAATGTTTTCAACCATTATAAAGTATTGATTTTTTTGGCTTTATGGTGGAGCTACCCTTAACCCCTATATAAGGGGGTGTTCCTAGTCTATTCCATTGCACCAAATCATTCTCTTTCTTTCTAGAGCTTTTTAGTCTGTAGTTTCTAGAGACTGCCCAAATTAAGGTGCGCTCTTTCTCTATCTCTCTCTAGAATTTGTCCAATTAGAGGCATTCTCTTTCAGAGCTTTTTCCACCTTTGAAGTTCTCTAGTTCTAGAATTCAAGCTAGAAAGATGAGATATGAGAATATCTCTTTCTAACACTCTACTTTCTAGAGTTACTAATCTTGTGAAGGTCTTATTGTTTATGACATCTTATAATAGGGTACTAAAAGTTTAGTGCAGAGTTAGTGAATAAGGCAAAGAATAAAAAAGTCTTTTTTATCTATGGATATAGAAGTCACCACCATAGTTAATTTGATATAGTCTTAAATGGATACCGGATCACCAATGTAACATTCAAGCATAAAGAAATATCACCTCCCTTGGATATAGTCTCACCAACTAGAGATACATATATTCTAGGGAATGAATCAATCTCACCCACTTTGAAGAAAAGAAGCTCTGACATGTCTCACCACACTTAATCCACAAGTGATACAAAAACTCCCTACTAAGATGCACTATGACCTGTCTTAGCTTCAATGAAAAAAAAATTTAGTTTTCCAACAAAAAAAAGAAAGAAAAAGAAGCATCAAACACATGATAAAAAATGATTTTTGTGCTTGAAATACTAGTGACTCGGCATCAAGGAAATGGTATGACTTCATGAAATACCAGTGACTCTTGTGCTGAAAAGAAATTTAAGGTTTACAAGTTGGAGTTTACAGGAGGCAATGAGTTTATAATTGAATTTGAGCATAGCCTTCCATCATTAGATAGACATGCAATCATAAAGGACTATTCAAATACCTGTAAATATGTTAAAGATTTATGTCATGGATTTGAAAGTAGTTGGGATGATCATTTGCCATTAGTAAAGTATGTATAAGACAACCGTTACCAATCAAGTATAAAAATGACACTGTACAAAGCTTTGTATAGAAGAAAGTGTAGGTCACCAATATGTTGGGAAGAAGTAGATGAACCAAAAATACATAGTCTAGAATTGGTTTGATAGACAAGAAAAAAGATCAATCTGATCCGCAATGAATTGAAATGGCTCAAAGCACACAAAAGAGTTACGCATATAATCAATGAAGAGAATTGGAGTTCATGATTAGCAATCATGTATTTTTGAAAGTGTCACCTACTAAAGGAGTCTTGAGGTTTGGAAGGAATTAAAAATTGACTCCAACATTCATCGAACCGTTTGAGATTTTGGAGAAGATTGGCGATGTTACATACATGATATCTTTACCTCTACAACTATAAACTATTTACAATGTCTTGCTTGTATCAATGATCCAAAAGTATGAACTAATCCATCTCATGTTTTGAATTTCAAGCTGATGCAAGTGAAAGAAGATTTGACATGTATATAAAGACCAATTCAAATCCTGCACTGGAAGGAGCAAATTTTGAAAATGAAAGTGATTTGGTTAGTGAAGGGGAACATCATTTAGTGGAAGAAGATACATGGGAAAGGGAAGATGGAATCAAGGACAAATATCCTTACTTATTTTAAATTGTGCCTCAAATTTAGATTATGGATAAAAGATATTATTTTATTATAAATTGTATCTTTATAAATATAAAAGGGAACGACTATTTACAGGAAGGGAGAGAACAAATTGAATGAATTAGTTGCCACTCCTCTCTTCTTGTTCTTGTTCTTCTTCTTCTTCTTCTTCTCTCTCTCTCTCTCTCTCTCTCTCTCTCTCTCTCTCTCTCTCTCTCTCTCTCTCTCTCTCTCTCTCTCTCTCTCTCTCTCTCTCTCTCTCTCTCTCTCTCTCTCTCTTTCTAATACATGCAATGATCATTCTAAATTCTTCAGTTATGCAATTCTATCTGATGGGCTATTGCATGATTTTGTTAAAAACCAGTTGCAATCTTTTTCACTAACGATGATAGCCTCAAATCCTCTTCCCCAGTTTCCTTAAACTAAGGATCTTCTAGGTTTTTTACTATGTTCGATGATTGATGCCTGGAGAAAGCAAGATCTGAGATTGTGACTATTTATTTCATTTAGAATGATAGATCCATAAAGGTTGATGCTTCCTTTAGTTTATGCATGATGACCGATAGTTAGAAAAGGAGATTGATAAAAAATTTTACCTCAACTCTCTATTTGTTCATCGATCAGTGGTCAAAAGAATAGATCTATAATTTTTTATAGTTTTTCTTTAGGCAATATGCATATTAAAGAAAGAATTTTGTTTTCAACCATCTTTCCTTGTTATATACGCTGATCTACAATGGAGAAATACATTGGTGATTTTTTTATTCCTTATGCATGATCTGTGATTGGTAAAATTACACTAGTGATTCCATTCCTAAATTTTACCCTACCTTGTATGGATCTACCATTTTGCATTCATCTTTCTTCCCCAACCTATAATTTAAAAATCTCAATGCATGATAAGTTTTTCTAAAATTTTCTTCACACATCCAATGTTTACTAAAATATGTGACTGAGAGTTCATTCCTTGCATGTCTAAATGTCTTTGATTGAATCTACATATCCATTTAGTGTTCTTCTCTAATGCTTTAAGAACTTTCCATAAATATCCTAGACACATTTGCTTAAGATAACAACATGAAATCTATCAAAGCAAAAGTTTACTTACCTCAAAACCCATATGAGATGTTCATATTCAACAAAGACAATTACAAGAACTGTAATTATTCATGTAAAGCAAGATTATTTTGAGATCTAACTTTAGTAGTTGTTTATGTAGGTGTAATTGTTTATGGAGTTGATTGGTGTTTTCTTTGTACTATTAGTGGGAGTTATTAATGGGGATTTTTCTTTCTATTGTATGGAAATTGAAATTATTTAATGGGCAAACACACCAATGAAGATGATGACCTCTTTTTGCAAAGTGTGGACAAACACATAATAGATGATATTGATGGTAGTGGCTTAAGGGACCAGGGAGAGAGGACATACTAGAGTTTGGCCCAAGTGATCTAGGGAGTGAAGATTTTGATAGTGATGGTGATTAGTTATCAAGTCTAAAAGGGTCTATTAATTGAAGAAGTAGGTGAAGTATCTAATGGTCAATTCTAAGACTGATTTGAGGAAGACAATAAAGCTTTAGAAGGGTCTAAAGTTCATAGAGTGAGGGTCTTTAGGGAAGCATGGAAGAAGTTTTCCATTGAGAATGGTTCAATTTCAAGTATAAGTAGAACAATAGGCATAGAGTTAAAGTAGGTTATAAGTCTTACATTTGTGGTTAGAGGATACATGCATCCCAATGTGGGAGCACTTACAAGAATACAAAGGTGGATTTAAAATGGATATCAATGACTTCTATCGCACACATTATAGGTGATTCAACTTGGGACCCTATGGCATTTTGAAAACTTAGAAGTGTCATAAGATGGCTATGTCTCTACGTCAGTGTACTAGAGCAAAGTAGAAGGCACTTTCCATGTTTAGAGGTGAAGCTACTGAACAATAGAAGTTAACAAGGGATTACTATATGAAGCTTTAATGCACTGGAATCATGTATTACGTGTAAGTTGACTTCATGTTTGCTTGGAAGGATGCAAGCAAGGGTTTGTGGTTGGGTCCACACCAATTATTGTCATAGATGACACCCATCTATAGGGGACTTATGGAGGCTAACTCCTAGCTACTATTGAAAAGATGATGATGACATCTTCCCTATTGCTTATCCTATATGTGAAGTGGATACCAATGAAAATTGGAGTTGGTTTGTGATATTGTTACTGATATTGGAAGTGTTGAAATCCAAGGCATGACTTTCATCTCTGATCAAGCAAAGGTATTTTTCATGCTAAGTATTATGTGCCAATTATCTCTATCCTCACATGTATGGTCTTTATTTCTTTGTAGGGATTAGTAAAAACATTGAAGGAGTTTGCAACAAAAGTGAAGTGAGATGCTACGTTAGGCATTTACATGCCAACTTTAAGAAGTGGTTCAATGGGGCACCCATGAAAGAAGCTATGTGAAATGCTATGAGGGCCACTAACATGACAACTTGAAAGTGCTATAAAGAGTTAAGAGAACTTAACATTGAAACTCTTATGTGGCTCCTTCAGAATCACCATCCCTTATTATGGTCAAAGCATGTATTCCACCCTGTAGTAAAGTGTGACATACTATTAAATAATGTAGCTGAGATCTTCAATGGTTGGACTGTAGAGGCAAGGGACAAGCCCATCTTAGCCATGATGGAGACCTTTAGAAGAAAAATTATGAAGAGTTTCCAAAGCAATAGAAAGGGAATGGCAAGTTTTAGGGGAAAACTATGCCAAAGAATCCCAATGACGTTGGAGGTTGCAAAATTTCATGCTTTAGAGTTGTTGATTGTTTAACTACAAGTGCACAGGCTATTATAGTGTAGCTTATGCAAGTATGGATTGATCCCACGAGGACTTGATTTAAAATGATGGAGTTTTCAATAAGATTCAATTAATAAAAGAATCAAAACAAAGAATATAGCAAACTTCAACTAACAATAAAATAAAATCCATATTTATTCAATTGTTGCAATGTTCACAATTATTTATTCTAAAAACACAGAAAATGTAACAAAATAAGCTGTCATGGATTGCACTGTCCCTGGATTGCATTGTCCCTGAATTGTCAAAATGAGAATAAAACAAAACTGGGAAAATTAAAGTGTAATGACCCTAATTTTTGTAATATTAAAATCCCATGAAAAGTTCAGTTTTAAAGATAAGGGCATTTTGGTCATTTCACTAGTCGACTTGACTAAACCCAGAAACTTGGTCCTAAAAATGATACCATTAGATGCGTCTCGGAAAAAGGAATCCAACAAGAACCAAATCACCCAAAACGGAGTTAAAATGAGCAAGTTATGGCCGTTTGAAGTACAGGGGCAAAACTGTAATTTTTACAAAACGAATTAACTGCAAAAACACAGGGGCCCGTTTTGATACGGGCACCCTTCATCTTCCACCTCCTAGAGAGTTCTAGAACGGTGGTGATTGGAGGGGAAATCACCGCCATTCTGGAGGTTTCTCCACCGTCATTCAAAGGCGGTGAGAGCCCCCTCCAGAACCCTCTCTTAGCTCTATAAATAGAGCTCTTGGGTGCCTCTAATGGCAGCCCAAAATGTTGGAGAAAACCCATCGTGGAGCAGTAACCTAGAGGAGAAAATGTGGAGAGAAAAACAGCCACGAAGCAGGTACGCCCAAAAACTCCCCAAACCCATCTCACCCATAGTCCTAGGCTCAGTTTTCCTAGGTTTTTGCATGAAAATCCATGGGGAATAGGCTTCTAGGGAGTCACCAAGGACCTTGGGACGTCCCCAAGGCCGCACTGGTTCAACAGGGTCGAACCAGGGTGACCTGAGGACAACCCGGGTCCCTAATGAGCGGGACAATCCAATAGGAATGTCCCACGTCAACCTGTGTCGACCCCCGTTTGAAAAACCAAACGGGGAGGCGCGTCTAGAGACGCGCCCGCAAAAGAAAGGAACGGTAGGAAAACCCAGCGCGTCTGCAGATGTGCCCGCTGAGGCACGCGCTGCAGACACATAGCGTGTCGTTTTTTTGGTTCCTTAAGGAAGCCGGGGTGCACGTAGCAGACGCGCAGCACCCTAGCATTCCGTCTTTTTATTTTTAAGACTCCTATGTACGTGCGACACTAAAATGCTTATAACTTGAGATCTAGAGCTCCGATTGAGGCGTCGTAAAAGGCGTTGTGTCCGTATTGATGACACAGACACATACAAACTATAAAATCCTTGATTAAGGCCCAATCAAAGGTGGGCATAACCCTTAGAATAGGATGGTGGCGTGTGGCCTCCAGACCTTTGAAAAAATAAGGATACCAAGGCCCAATTAGGACCTTAGGACACCCATAGGCATAGGGATGGACCCCTAATAACTAAGTAATAAGACCAATCACTCTAAAACCCATAAAAGATAGGTCAAACTAACCTTGAGTCCCCAAACCATGTTCAGGAGCGTCTGAGGACAAATGGGTTGGCGCGACCTAGTCAGGTAGGTGCTCTATCACTATGAGATTCTTTTAAAAGATCTATTATTATTTTGAGAACATATGTTTTAAGTATATGACTTATTTAGCATGACTTGATTCAGCATGCATGTGATAAATGTTTTGTACATAGACATGTTTTGTAAATGATTGCATATACATTATGCACATATATGTTTTGTAAACAAGTGCATACATTGCATGATTTAAGTACTTGCGAAGATTGCATGTCCTTGAGGGTTGCCAAAAGATGCTGGAGTGCCGAGGGCCAGGCAGTTGTGAGGGACCCAAAGAGGACTAGTTTTGAACAGAGGTTTTTGGCTTATTTGATCATACATGATTTGGGTTAGTAAGCTCGTGGGTGCTATGCCGAGGGGTGTGGGTTGGCCACCCAGCCTCTACCACTATTAGGTGGATGGGTACCATGCCCAAAAAAGGGCATGTCCCTACTTCGACTGCATGTGGTACAGGGGGCTACCACTGGTGTCACGGCACTGGGTCGAAGTGTCATATACACCGTGGAGGTATATGATCCTATGTCCCTAGGTACCCGGGGACCACACGGCGGTGAGGTCGTGGGCATAGTGGGACCCTATGGTTTCGTAGATTTATGTGCATTGCATATGGCATGATATAAGGTTGGTCGACCATACCATGATAGATATCCATGAGTTGGATTCAGTTGAGCATCTGATGCATATTTTTATGATTATGATGTATGATACTTTCGACTTGGATTATGATATTTCTTTAAGTCGTCAGTATTCTGGTTTGACAAAAGCTTTTAATATCGATATTGAACGTGATTATTCGAACAACATGCATATGTTTTTATGAGCACATGATTTTAAAGATCGCATGCTTTATAAAACTAGTAGTGATAGACTCCTACTGAGTATAGTATATACTCAGCCTATCCTTAACATTTTTCAGGATGATTTCATCCATGAGTAGAGGACATCTATGTTAGAGCTACAAGCAAGTGAATAAAAAAGGATACACTTATATATGTAAGTAAATTCTCAACCCTTTGGACATGTATTTGTATTTAATTATAGTTGAAATTTGTGTCTTTGTATTTGGATAGACCTGGGGAAAAGCATTTGTGATTTCTAAAGCTGTTCAAAAACTACCTTAGTTGTTGTGAAAGCAAATGACACTTAGGGTTTTCAAAATGAATTCCAAATAAAAGATTTTTCCGCTGCATTGCACTGTTTTTTTTCAAATCGGGATCCCACCTTAGGAATTTAGATTTTTTATTTAAAAATGCATGAAAAAACCTGGGTCATCACATAAAGTGAGGACACAGTTGAAATTAAATCGAGGACATGGATGGAATTCTTCTGGGGACACAGTTGGTATTAAACAAGGGAACCCAAATGGTATTTCTCAGATCTGCCAGGGGCAGAAATGTGATTTTGCCAGGGTTTCTGGTTTTTAACGAAAAAAAACCAGGAAAACAATGAAAACCAAAAGAGAAGGAGAAAGAAGGAAGAAGGAGGGAGGAGGGAGGAAAAGAGGAAGGAGAGAAGAAGAAAAGGAGGAGAGGAAGAGAAAGAGGGAAGAAGGAAGATGGGGACCCTTGGCCATCCGGTGACTGTGGAAACCAGAGAAGGGGGAAGAAAAGAGGAGAAGAAGAGAATGAGGGAGAGGAAAATAGATGGGAGAAAACCCGTTCTGGGTTTTCTTCACCAGGACCGTGTGACAGTGATTAAGGAGGAAGGAAAGGGAAGCAGAGGAGAGAAAAGCAAGGGGAATAAGAGGAGGACCAGAGAAGATAGGTGCAGATGCCGGTGATTTGGGCTGCCAAGAGGTGCTGGTTGTGTCCGATGGAGAGGTGCCCAAGTGCTGGTTTGACACCTGGGATGCTGTCGCTTATTGTGATTGCCAAGCCGTCTGGCAGCGGATGTTGCCGTGTTGTGCGGTGCCCTTGGTCATTTTGGTTTAGATGGGGTAGACGACGAAAGCACGACAAGAAAGTGAAGGGGATAGGCTGGCCAGTTGCGAGAGAGAGAGTTATGTGGGGGTGGTGCGGTTATGAAGAAGAGGGAGTTTGAGAGGGGGAGAGAAGCGAGAAGGAGAGGAGAAAGAGTGTTGGATGTGTAGCAGAGAGAAAAGAAATGAGAGCAAAGGGGAAGAGGTGGAGAGTGTTTCTTACGGTGATCCAGCCTCGAGGAAAGAGAGGAGTTATAAGAGGTAGGAAAGGGGAGTTGGAGGAGGAGGAGGAGAAAGAAGAACAAAGGAGACGAGAGAGAAAAGGGAAGGAGAGGAGAGGAGTGGGGGAAAGTTGGCCAGCCCCCAAGTGGAGAAAAACGTCCTCTTTGGGAAGAGGAGAAATGAAATATAAGAAGAGGGAGAAGAGAGACATGAAAGAGTGGAAGATTAGAGGGAGAGACGTGTAGGTGAGAGGGGGATAAGAGGGAAAGAGAAAAGAGAAAAGAGAAAAGAGAGGAGAGAGACAAGGAAGATAAGAGAGAAAGGATAGAGAGAAAGAATTGGGTGGGGTCCACTAGAATTTTAGTCTCGTTAGAACTCTGCTTTAACTTTGTCCTGTCTTAAGATTCTTCAAATTCCATCTGATTTCCATGAAACTTTATCCTCTTCATCTGATATCCTTAATTCAATCTGGAGTGTCCACGCCTCAGTCGATTGATCTGCAATGCACAAGACCCAATTAGAATCATCTGAACCATTCATTATTCATCTAATTAGCTTTGATGATCATCTGACCGTTAATTTTGCAATTCAACAGTTGGATGGCCAATTAAAGCTAAAACAGAATATTTTATGTAAAATCTTAAAATTAATGGCCTAGATACTCTAATTGAACACTAAATTAGGGGTATTTTGACCAAAATTGAACACTTAATAAGAGTTCATATGTTAGGCTAGAAGTTATGATTGTTATGAGGCTGACCATTGCTTTGAGGAAATAAAAGGGATCAACCTACTAAGTGATCATGCTTCACTATTAAAATTGGTGTTTTCTAATATGACAAAAGGAAGATGGATACTAGGCAACTATCTTAGTAAAATAAATCCAAGATGGTTAAAAAAAAACATGTCTTGTATAAAAACTATTTAATAAGATAGTTTCTCGAAAAATCATCTTAAAAAGTCATTGGAAGGAGTTAAAAATTTTAATTTTTTTGAAAGAACTTAAGAAACTAGTTAGAAAAAAGCTATCTTAAAAATATGACACTAGGAAGATAATTAGAAAAAACTATCTTAAAAATATGATTTTAAGAAGATGGTTAGAAAAAAAAAAAAATCATCTTAAAAATATGGCATTAAGAAGATAGTGGAAAAAAATTGTCTTAAAAATATGGCATTAGACTTCATTTTTTCACTGACAATTGACTGATGAAATGAATATACGGACATACCACTTCAGTTAGGAACTAATTGCACTAGGGGAAGAGAGCCTGTTCTCACTAAAGAGAGTTCTTTTCACCTATCTCAAAGCTACACTATTGGTCATTGAGGAATACGTAGGGTGTCGTGCATACAACAAAACAAATTGAGCAATGAACATCAAGGGCTTGAGATTATATTATACCCTCCCAAGAAGCATATTCCTAGACGGGAATCCATTGATTCCTAATCTGTACTTATTGCACATAGTTGATCCTACTACTTAGATGACCAATAGAGTTTGATCACAGTTTGTCTTTGAACTTGTCTTTCTCGGTTGACATTTTCCTTATCGTATTGATTTCATGTGATCACTAGAGATTCCTTGAACATACTCTTAAATATTTTTCAGGAACTAAGAATTGTCACTCAACTTGGTAAGCTCTTCATCACAACATTTATGATAATTTGGATCACCGCATTTTGGGTAAGTCTTTCTTCCTTGTCTTATGTTTTATGGCATGATTATGGATAGAAAATCCTTTCCTAAAGTTTTCCCTACCTTGTATGGATCTATCATGGTTTCATTGATATTTTAGTACCAACCTAGAAAATCTCCGTGTATGATAAGTTTTTTCCAATGTTTTCTTCACATATACAATGTTTGCCAAAGTGCCTAACTGAGAGTTCATTCTTTTCATGTTTGAAAGTCTTTGAGCTTCTATTTTTGGTTGTCAAATTGTTAGTACATATAAGAAGCAACAATGTCATTTCAACAAGATGGTCAAAATGGACAAATATGCTTGAATGACCTCAACAAGGTCATTAAGAGAATATGAAAAGGGAATAAGAAAGTTCATAGAATTTGCACTTAGGGAAAGGAGTGATTGTAATTGCATGCATTGTCTATGCTCGAGATGTAGAAACATGAGAAAGGTAAATGTAGGTGAGTTGGAGTAGATGAAAGGTATTTCCCTTGGATCTGCCATCAAGAAGAACTACCTTAAAGGCCTTTGAATAAGGTAGCAAGATGTGAATATGGAAACACTATAGGAAGTGTTGTAGATAGTATAGCTGCATCAATGAGTTCTAGAGCAACCCTGCGCAATTCCAAACTACATTGGAGGAAGCTGATGACCCATTGTACCTTAGGTATATGGATTGTACTAAGTTATTTGTAGTGGTAGAACTATACAGAGTGAAATTGATATTTGGATTTTGGGATCAATGTTTTACAGAAGTTTTCAACAAGGTGTACATGGAGGCAAAGAAGACCTTGGTTGCACTAGGGTTGAAGTATGAGAAGATACATGCTTATCCCAACCAATGCATCTTGTACATGAAGGAGCATAAGGATTAAACTAAATACCCAACTTGTGAATAGTTAAGATAGAAGTTGAAGAAGAATTCAATTGAGTGGGTGAAAGACGTGCTTGTAAAGGTCCTATGGTATTTCCTCCTATTCCAAGGATCAAAAAATGTTTTGTATAACAAAAATGGTGAAGAAACTGCTATGGCATGCCAAGGAGAAAGTAGCTGATAGTTATTTATTCCATCTAGTAAATAGCCCAATGCAAAATCTCGTAGGGTTCTTGTGGTCCAGTTTTAACAAAAGATCAAAAAACCTACAACTTATCTACATATGAGATTGGTCCTCATAGTTCTATGAGTAACAAGTACAATTTTTGATCTATTATAATGATTTGTTGCAACCTCTCTCCATCACTATGCATGAAAAGGAAGTTCATGATGTCGACTATGTTGGTATCGAGTCTTAAGCAACCATGGAATTACATAGATGTGTATTTGGCTCCATTGATCAAAAACCTTAAGATATTATAGGATGTAGAGGTTGAATCTTATGATGCATACAAGAAAAGACATTCACTTTGAAGTTTTACTATTATAGACAATAAATGACATCCCAGTTTATGGTAATTTAGTAAGATGCACCATGAAGAGATACAATGCTTGTCCTATTTATAATGACCAAACATGTGTGATACAACTTAAACATAGTCGAAAGATTACATTTGTCGGCTATAGAGTATGGTTGCATAGAAACCATCCATATTATTCTAAAAAGGGGGAATTTAATGGCAGTGTAGAGATAAGGACAACTCCAAAGATATTGACCAAATGACAAGCATTGGAAAGGGTTAGAAACCTTAATTTCTCATGGAGGAAGAAAAAATCAACTAAACATACAAGAGGCAACAACTCTAAAAGTTGTTGGAAGAAGAAGTTAAAGTTCTTTGAACTTGAGTAGTAAAAATCCCTACATGTGCTTGATTTCGTGCACATAGAGAATGTTGCATCAATAATATAGGGGTAATTAAGGAACGTACTTGCTTGAAGAAAATTATACTCTCAATAAGGAGGAGATAAAGAGTAGGGTGTAAAAACCTGTCATAGCTCAATGTCACAAATGATTACTCTTCAAACTTTAGAAATGTTGTCTCCAAGGAAGACTTGAAACTATTATGGATGAAAGTCACATGATTGTCATAGACTTATCCAACATATCCTACCTATAGCAATACGTTTGGTGCTGCCAAATAAAATTAGAGGATTCGTTACAAATTTATGCTACTTCTTTAATTCTTTGTACAAGAATGTGGTGGATGTTTCAAAATTACAAGAAATACTAGACCATCTAGCGGCAACCTTATGTGATCTTGAGATATCTTCCCACCATCCTTCTCTAATATCATGGTATACTTAACAGTGCACATTATTCATGAGGTTAGAAACTGGGGGCTGATTTATTTGTTATGGATGTACCCATTTGAGAGTAACATGAAAATGTTAAAAGGGTATGTATAAAATGACAATCAAACAAAGGGGTGTATCATCAAATGTTACATTGCAGAAGAAGCTATAGAGTTCTATGCAGAGTATTTGTCCAAGTGGATATGATTGGAATCCCATCAATAAAGAAATAATCAGTTGGATTTGATCCAAAAGTTGGTGAACCTCTCTTCAGTGGCCATGTGTCCAAAAGTTCGTGAACCTCTCTTTCACTTTCTTGTGAAAAAATGTTAATGAAGTTTAATCATACATCGAGTAAGTTGACTCTCTCCTCTCTCTTATGTTGCTTTCACATTTTTCTTTGTTTTATTTGTAAAAGGCAATATGTTGCTTTACATCTTTTCACTATAGTAAGCATATGGATTTCCTGAAAGCAAGGTATCCAAGAGATGCAACCCAATTGTTGCAAAGGATACTTATTACGGGGTTATAAGAGATATATGGGTGCTAGATTATATTGTAAAACCATGTTTGTGTTTAAGTATGATTAGGTGAAACTCAAAAAAGATAACATTCAAACCAATTCCCTGAGATTGTCATTAGTTGACCTAAATAAGATTGGTTATAGAAATAATCAATTCATTTTAGCATTTCAAGCAAAGCATGTACTTTATGTATAAGATGGACATGATATGAGATGATCAATTATTTTATTAGCCTCCGTTATGGCCTTTTATGATGAAAACAACCTAGGTGCTTTTATAATAGATTACCCTTGTATTATTAAACAATGCCATCAATTGATGTAATGGGTGAGATTGAGATGGATTATGTATGTGATACTAGTGAGGAAGGTACTTGGGTTGAAAACAATTGGTGTTGAGGAGGCAAATTAAAATTTAACATCTAATATATGTAATAAAGGATGGTTAGTGGTTATCCAAAAATTTATTCTTATTTTATTTTTATTATGTATGCGCAATTGTTCTATAGTATATATATTTGTAAATCTATAATTATAATGCAGGTATATTAAGAACAGCCCAACCCAAGTAGCCATCATAAGAGAAAAGGTAGAGGGCATTTAAAATTATAAATAGGTAAGTTTTTAATCTTTTTATATATTATAGTAGTTAATAACTAGTAACTAATCTTTTATTTATAAATGAGGCATTTCAATTATAAATTTGAAGAATATATTACAAATGGGTTGAATTAACCTAGACTGTGAACCCACCAAAACTCACTTGGAAGAAGGTCATGTTATGAAAAACCAGTTAATTACTTTACATGTAAATTGAAGTTACAATTAGATATGATATTTATTGTTCATTTCTATTCCTTTTGTTGCATAGTGCCTTAAACAACCATCAACTTAGGAGTGTAGATACTTTATTCTAAGATACATGGAACCCTTATTTACCATGGTTTTGTACTCTAATAATTGAGAAAGATGAGGCACTTTACTGATCACCATCTTACATTCTTTTCATGATCTTTGGGGTTGGCTACATGAAATAACATTTAATTAGTGGGTATATAAGTAGTAAACTAAATTAAGTACATTGTCTTGTAGGTAGTGGTGCTATCCAATTGGGAAGGCTAGGGTTACTCCCAATTAGATCTTAAAGAAAAAGGATGTGAATGGCCAAGTTTGTATTGAAATTGAATATGAAAATGATCTACTCCCACCACCCTAACACTTGTGTGTGTGTGTGTCTATATATATAATAGTTCTTTGATTCTCTAACTTGACATTATGATCAATAATACAAAAAATTCTTCATTTAATTATTGAATGTGGATGTGTGTTGTATTTTTCATTTGCTTGAAGGATATGTCTTTTATTTATTTAAATGAGGGGATTGTTAGGTATTTTATTTATGTGAATGAGGAGATGTTGAAGTTAGAAAGTAAGGAAGAACTTATAGTAGATGTAGGCCTTTACTTTATAATAATATGGGGAGAGAGTGTGGAAGTAAATGGGTGTGTGTGGATAAGTGTCTGTTGAATTGATAACACATTTTAGTTTGTGCTTGTGAAGTTTGTCTCTTTTATGTAGATGAGTTTTTTATATTGAATGTGAATGTTGAAAGTGTGGATGAATAATTTTGTAAAGAAGGTACGGATGAATATTGTAGTTGCAAGAAAGTTGTTGTTTAGTATTAGTAAATAAGGTTCTGCAGCTATTTGAGAATACAACCATTTTAAAAATAGCTATTAAGATTGTCTTTACTTAAAATTTTTCAAGACGGGTGTTTCATAAAACCTTCTTAAAAATATAATTTTTTAAGACAATTCCTTGAACTGTCTTAAAAACTATAAAATAAATGGATTATAAAGATGGCTTCTATAACCATCTCTAAATGTGTATTTTAAGACTATTTTTTAAACAACACTCTCAAAAAGTATATTTTAAAGGCAGTTTACAAAGTCATCTTTAAAATGTTTTTAAGGAAGTTTTAGAAGATGTATTTACAACTAAATTTGAAATAATGTATTTAAAACTTTTTAAGATGGTTTCAAAAATCATCTTATATTTTTTCGAACTTTTCTAAGATGGCTGGTTAGAAGATAGTTTCCAAACTATCTTAAATGGATGTTTTCAACCATATTAAAACCATTGTAGTTTGATAGTGTTCATACAGGAAATAGGGCCTCACAAAGATCCTAAGTACTCATGCATTTGCTGCTACATATCTTGAGAGGAAGAGACTTCATAAAATTATGTGGATTAATGCTATACCAAGTCATGTTTCTACTAAACTTATGAACCAGCCATTAGGCCAATGCCAGGGGTTGAAGATTGGCCAAGAGTAGGTGATGATGTAATCAAGGCACCTACGTTGAGAAGACTCCTAGGGAGACCAAAAAAGAAGAAGATTTGGGGGATCAATGAGCCTAAGGATCCAAATATGATTAGAAAGAGGGGAATACCAATGAAATGTGGCATATGTGGAGGGGTCATAACATTAGAACCTGTGAGAGTAGCCAAACAATGGACCTAAGACGACCAAACAGAATGAAGAAAAATGGTACGAAGGCAAGGGGTAGTCAATATACTATAGCATTGCTTGGCATAACCCAACATTAATAGTCAAGCTTCTACAAGCTTGGGTAAAAGAGTAAAGTGGGAGAAAACAAAAGTAAAGCTATTGCAATAGGGGCTAAAGATTGATAGATATGAGAGATAATGACTTAGACAACTAACAAAAATTATTTATATTGTAATTTTATTGTATGGAGGTATCCCTTAGAAGCCTATATAAAGGAGTTCCCTCCAAGATGAAAGCCTCATGAGGGAAGCATTCCTTATTGTAAGCTATTTCACCCTTGTTTGTGTATAACTTAAAGAGAGCTAAATTTAAATTTTGTTGAGTTTCTCTTGGAGTATTTCTGGAGTGGGAGTTCTCTATATTGGTTTTTTGTTATTCTAGCTCATATAGAATAGATATTTGCTTTCCCTCTGCTTTTTGGTATAGTCTTCTTGCTTTTCAATATAGTAGAATAGTTCTTTTTACTTTATGTAGTATGCTAGAGTAGAGTCTCCTTTGGAGGATAGGGAAAGAGAGGAGCCATACTACCTCCTTCCCCTAAGATCCTCTAAGCTTCGTTGAGAACTTTCCCAATTCCATAATAATAGGTACTTGCCTACACAGAGTCTAAAGTTATCTCTCCTCCATAGTTAAATAGTGATGCCCACATAAGAAGGCATGTTTGCTACATATAGCAAAGAAACCTCTTTGAGTGCTGTGTCTAAAGTAGACCTCTTTCTTGCATATTTCAAGTGTATCACTTCAACTTTGCATCATAATATGTTTCATTTTCTTAGTTCATGTGGTCATTCTAGGACATGGAAAAGCAAGAGAAAGATATGATAGTCATCTTCACTTGTTCCAACTCAAGATAGCTTGATTGACTCATTTAATAGAGATTGGTTTAAGGATAACCAAGCTAGGAACTTGAACTTTACATATATAGGTTCATGATCCTTTTCTCTATGTGGAGACTCTGAGTTTTAAGTAAAGAACAAAACCATTGGTTTCTTCGCTCAAAGTTTCTAAGGTAGAAGAGAACAAGGTCAATGACCTAGGCTGATTGAAGAGGCTCATGGTGTTCGACATCTATAAGGGGTCATCTCAGATCGAGCACCCACAGATGTCGACTCTACTAGGGAAGTTTAATTTAAAAAATGAGTTGGCTAGGAAATCTTAAGTTGCTTATGAGATGGCTCACTTTAACATTTTCCATAAGTAGGCCACCCTTTTATTCATGATATTTATTGCTTTCCTAGAAGAACAAATAGGGTGCTAGCATAAGCCAACTTGGATCTTAAACAAAATAGTAAGCTAGGCACCCTCATAATGCTCCTAATACAGGAAAAACTAAAAAATATGTGAACCAAGCAATAAAGTAAGATATCATCAAGCCATTAGATAAAGAATAAAAAAAATGCAGTAATAAAGTGTGATAGACTTGCTTGCTCTCATATGCACTCACTCACTCATGCATATGCATAATGAACATCATATTTTAATACCCTTAACCCCTGAGTCTTAGTAGATTTTTGACTCTGTATGGAGGTCACATGGGAGGTCATTACCTATTGACTAGAAGTAGAGAGGAGTCTAATGAAAAGCTCAACCTTCACTTTAGCACTCTCAAAGTGCTTCAAATAGAGCATGGCATGTCCTATTAATAGAGGCTTCTATGCATATAATGGTATCTCTATGCTGAAGGAGCCCTTAGCAATGTCCTATTGCATACCCCACGTGAGCCTCATCTCATGTAGATAACACCTAGATTGTGTGCCCTTTAGAAATGCATATCCTATAGGAACACCGTGTTAGACTTAGGCTAGGATCTTGTATGTGCAGTAATTGTTTTTCTAGTTTGATGCAACTAGTTAAGGGAACCTATGTTTTCATATGTCTCATCAAATCATCATTGATGTAAGTCCCCTAATTTCTTTCAGGAAAAGGAGTCAAGCAAAAAAGGTAGAGGAGAGAGAGAGAGAGCAGTGAATTTATCTCACCCACTTCACAACTCTTTTAGCATGAACCTCCCTTTTCATTAGAAACCTCATTGAGTTTACTAGGTCCACCTTAAAGCCTCTTAATAGTCACTTTTCCCTGAAAGCACTAGAATCCCATCCTTAGAAGATATTTTAAGAAAAATAATCAATGAAATGGTTAACATGCAAGCTACCATGACCCAACTCTTTAAAGAAAATGTAGCAATTTAGAAACAATTAAGAGAACACTAAAGATTCAAACTAGAAGAAGAATAAGATGAAGATGAAGAATTTCCTTAAGAAAATCATCTGGAGACTACTCTAGTGACTATTGCCCTACTTCTTATCAAATTGATATACTGTAGACCATTCTAAAACTTGATCTAAGTGAGTTCAACAAGATGAAGTTAGAGTTGAAACATAATAAGGCTTGGAGATGTCAAAAAGTGGATGTTGAGTCCTTGAGATTGTTTGGGCATGTTGGAGTGCCAAAGGATTTTAAAATGCCTAATATCAATAGGTACAATGGGAGAGGATGCGTAAGGACCCATAGTTTGAGTATTTACTTCAATAGTTTGGATGCATTTGAGTGCGATGATCAATTGATACATTTACTTTGACTGGGGATTCCATGACTTGGTTGATGACTGTAGATCGACCCAAGGGCCGAAGGTGGGAAGATTTGGGCAATACATTCATCAATCAATTCAAGAGCAAGAGTGAATTCAAATCATGCTCTAAAACTTGAACAATACTTATTGACCTTCCCTTTATGTCCAAGCCTTCCTGAACATTGAAGCCATCAAAGTAGTTGGAACCCGAATTGAGCATGGTCTAATGACTGGTCTCCCTTCCTTTTATGAAATTCAAGTAGAGCCAAGAAAATAGCCAATACCTCATTTTAGAATCACTAAAAAATGAAAGTAAATCAAGTACAACCAACCAAAAGTCAAAACTCTAGAAAATCATGTAACCACCTTAGAGTGACTTATAAGAAAGCCTTACAAAAGCTTCTGAAACAAATTGTCATTATCCTACTAACACCAAAACCATGCTAGCTAGTCCACCCATGGATATGATCTGAATACTTATTGTGACTACAATAGAGCCTTGGGTCTTGATAATGAAAAGTGTTGGGCCCTTAAGAATCTCATTGAGAAGATGAGCAAGAAATCATCGAAAGACCTTCCATACCTAATATCACTTCCAACCCCTACTATATCATGGAATAGATATAATCAATCAGGTGTTTGTTGGAATGGTTGACTTTCAACTCAATTTTGAAATCTCATCTACTATTAGGAATTGAAGGACCCTCTATGAGAAAAAATATTATAATGAAGTGAAAATCTTTGGATTGATGACCCCTTCTTATGGTTCAACCATATGCTACCTTGGTAATACACATGGGATGGGTTGCCAATTGGGAAGACAATCCAAAGAGAGTAATGGAGAAAGGAAAGTTTTATCATGTTGCCAGTTTTGAGAAATGAAAGAATACACCAAGAAGCCTATCAATCCTAGCACCAAGTGGTATGGAGTTATTTGCTTATTGCTAGTTGATGAGAAAAAATATAGCATCCTTAAACCTAAGTCCAAGAATTTTTACTATCACCAAATAAAGGGGCGCCACATCAAACAATGCACAAACATGAGGAGGCACATTTTGGAGCTCCTTTCTAATGGAGTTGATTCTCAAGAATTCAACAATTTTTCTTACTTATCAACTATGCCATATAATTTGCAGAAACTCTCAGGACTACTACTTCATAAGTAATAGAAGAATGTCTTTAAAAACTCAAACCATGGGAGAAAAAAAGGGGTCCTAAGGCTTTTGAAATAAACACCATATCCCTAGAAAGAAGCCCAGATAAATATTACACATACATCAAGGGTTTGTACTCATTAGCCGACTTAGATTATGAGAAGTTTTCACTATCTAGTCAATCTAAAAGGATCAGGCGTTATAATAGCAATGACAAGGAGGGAATCATGTTCAACACCCAGGTAGGAAGGAGTTTTAAGCATCCTAGTTTGAAATGTTGACAATCCTTGCTACTATTGTCTAAGAAGAGATGGGAGAGCTAGATCAAGAATTGAAAGAAGATAAGGAGATCTAACAGTTGAAGAAGGCTAAGGTATAAATCTCTTTGTAGGGACTATTCATGGCCTCTCTCATACAGTGAGAGATAGTTATGAAGGAGTTAAATAGTACTATGGTCTCTCTAGATATGTTCCTAGAGGAATTGGTCCACATAGTAGGGAAACTCAATCCTTGAAAGCATCACTTTTTTAAACAAGGAATTTGTTAATGGTGGATGTACTCGTACCTTTCCACTATTCATATCAAATCCCTATTCAAGAAAAAAGGTGAATAGAGTGCTCATTGATAACGGATCATCCATCAATATTATGCCAATAGGGATTGCTATGAGTCTCGGTGTCAACCTAAAAGAAGTACACCCTTTAGATCACTGAATCCTAGGATATGATAGTTCAAAGAGGGACGTTGATGATGGTTAGACCAGCTCCCTTCACCATTTCCTTCCATATCCTAGATATACAATCTTCCTTCAATGTTTTATTAAGGTGACCTTGTATCCATGCAACTAGTATTGTGCCATCTACCATGCCAGAGAAAGTCAAGTTAATTCATGCTGGTAAGTGGTCACCATTGAAGGAGATAGGGAGATAGTCTAACAGAAATAGAATCTATCTCTACCAATGGAATTGTCATTAGAATGAATGGATACACAATACAAGAGCCCTACACAATGGTTTAGAGGACTAATGTCAATGAAAAGATCCCCTTAGAATGTTCAAAGAACATTAAGGTATCCAAGATGATGACAAAGACGCATTACTTCCCCAAAGCACCCTTAAGTCACCAAGGTCAAGGATTTATTAAATTGATCCAAACCAAAATGCATAGGAATCACAAAGGTTTGATATAAGAGTTTGATGAAAGAAGAAGAAGCTATAAAAAAACCCAAATAAAATCCCACTAACTATGGATTGTCAATTTGTCAAAGAAGGAAGGGACTTCCCCTACTACAGCTTTCCAAAATCATGGTATGACCTACAAACCTACCAGATGCTGTCAGGGCTTGAGATTTTCTGTAATGATAAGTAGTCCAAATATGCATAGCTTCCTAAACCAAAACAACAATAGCCAAAGATCTTGATAGAGAAACAACTTGTTGAAGATGATATGTGATGCCTTTTGCAATGGAAAAGGAGGCTGAGTATTTCACTCTTGAGCTTGAACCTACCCTTGTCCTTTCTACTAAATCTACCCATGATGATCCTACTAATGTAATTGAGTCATTTGTGTCTATGACTTTCTTTGATGCAGTCTCTCCTTTACATAAAATGAATCTAGATTATGAAAGTTGTTCATAGAATGAGGATTATGACATGCCCACCGAACCTTGAAAATTAAAAGTCATCATGCCCACTGAACCCAAAACTAGCAACACTCTCTCAAAAATGGAGAATGAGTGATTGGTGGATTTGCTAATTTAGTACCAGGATGTATTCACGTTGTTATAGAAAGATATGCTTGGACTCGATGTTGAGATAGTTCAAGAAAGAATTCCTCTCTTTCTTAACACAAAGCTAGTACAACAAAAATTGAGAAGAATAAAAGAGAAAATTAGAGAGAAGATAAAGGAGTCTTGAAACAACTAGGTGCTAAATTCATCAGAGTAGCCCAATATTTAGAGTGGGTATCCAACTCGATTCTAGAAATAAAGAAACATGGAAGAGTTCAAATGCGCATTGATTTGGGAGACCCAAATAACACTAGCCCAAAGCACAACTTTCTAATAGCTCAAACTAATGTCTTGGTCGATAACATAGTAGGACACACCTTGATGTTATTTATGGATGGATCTTTAGAATACAACAAGATCTAGATGGCTCTTAAAGACTAAAAAAAGACTTCATCACACCTTGAGGAGTGTTCTGCTACATTGTTCTAGCGTTCATCCTAGAAAATCCCAAAGCCACATATTAATAAGCAGCCACAACCTTGCTACATGATGTGATGCATAAGAAAGTTGAGGTTTATGTGGATGATATGATTGTAAAATCCAAAGAGCAAGAGGACTATTTCAAAGTGTTAAGAAATTTATATGAAAGAATCATGCAATTCACGGTGAGACTTGACTATCATAATGGATTGGTTAGCTTGTATTGGGTAATGGTGGATTGTCGGAAGAAAAGGTTTATGTTCAACATATCAAGATAAGTAACGATCTCCTTCCTAGGGAGACAAAATTACATAGGTACTGTGTAATTTTAGCATTTAAGGTGGCTAAGCATATCTCCAAGAGATGTCAAGCCTTTCTGGCCAAAGTTGAGGCTGTAGAAGTTGGTAAGCCTAAGTTGGAGGATATGGCTCCTACGCGAATGAGCCATACAGGATAGCCCCAGTGATAAACTAAAGGAGTTGAATGAGTACTGACAAGAGTTATTAGACAAAAGGTTTATTGGACATAGTGTGTCACCAAGGGGAGCACTAGTCCTCTTTGCTAAGAAGAAGGACAGGATAATAAGACTATGTATTAACTATATATCCACAATGGGGTTGGTGTGAAGAAAAAATATCCTCTACCTCATATCCAGATTTGTTTGACGAACTATAGTTGCCCAAAGTATTCTATAAGATTGAACTAAGATCCAAATATCTCTACCTCAGGTTAGAGAAGAAGACATCTATAAAATAGCATTCAAAACCAGATATAGGCACTATGAGTTTAGAGTTATGTCATTTGGTTTAACAAATGACCCATTTGCTTTTGTGTATTTGAAGAACAGGGTGTTCAAGACCTTGGAAAAATTTGTCATATTTTTTAGGATAATTATTTTGTGTATTCAAAAAGTCATGAAGAACACTATGAACACCTGCACACATTATCGAATACATTAAGAGAACATTAGTTGTACACAAATTTTAGCAAGAGTAAATTCTAGTTGGAAGCGGTTAACTTTCTAGGCCATATTATTTCTATGAATGGTGTTGTAGTGGACCCAACAAAGGTAAAAACAGTAATAAAGTGGGAAACATCAAAGACAAAGATAGGGATGTGATGTTTGTAGGATACTACCATAGACTCATTGAAGGGTTCTTGCAAATTGTGTAATGACTCCATTTTTGTAACCTTGAAATCCCATGTTGGTAATGAAAAGTTCACTTTTTGAGATAAGGGTATTTTGGTCATTTCACTGTTCACCCTAACTAGACCCAGAAATTTGGTCCTTAGAATGGTACCATTAGGTGCATCTTGGAAAAAGGAATCCAACAAGACAAGAATCACCCAAAACGGAGTTAAAATGAGCAAGTTATGGCCCTTTGAAGTTCAAGGGCAAAATTGTAATTAAATTTAAAACGAATTGGCCTGAGAAAATAGGGACCCGTTTTGATATGGGCACCCCCTTTTTCCCAAACATACTATATCACTGACATACTAGAATGTCGGTGTGCAGGGGGAAAACCACCTCCGTTCTGGAGGTTTCTCCACCACCATTCCATGGTGGTCGAAACCCCCTACAGAACCCTCCTTAAGCTCTATAAATAGAGCTCTTGGGTGCCTCCAATGGCAACCCAAAACCCTGGGAAAAACCAATCTTGGAGTTGCAGGCAAGAGGAGAAACCATGAAAAATACCCAGCCACGAACCAGGTACGCCTTAAACAACTCCAAACCCATCTCTCCCTCAGTCTTAGGTTGAATGACCCTAAGTTTTTGCATGAGAAACCATGCAAAATGGGGCTCTAGGGAGCCACAACAGATCCAGGGCAGGTGCCTGGGGCCTTCTGGTTCGACAGGGTCAGACCAGGGCGTCTCGAGGACGCCCAGGTCACCACAGGACCAAAACACACCCAGTGCGTTGAAGGGAAATCAACGAGAGCGTCCGTGGACGGGCCCGCAAACGAGAAAAGGGGCGGAGGCCCGGTGTGTGGGCGGACGCGCCCTGTGGGCCGCGCGCCACTGACATGGGATGCGTTAGCATCCTAGGCGCCCGTCTCATGTGGGCCTGCTACGGTGACGCCACATGTTCCACGTAAGTGGAATGCACAGCCTGATGATGCCCGGGAACATGCGACCGCACGTGCGGGCTGGTCACTGCTCGATTGGGATGCAGGTGCGTCCCGGGAGTGGTGACGCAGGGCCTGTTTTGGGCCTTCTATGTATTCTTAACACTAAAATACCCATAACTTGAGTTCTAGGACTCCGATTGGGGTTCCGCAAGAGGCGTTGTGTCCTTATTGACGGCGAGGACATACCCAAACCATAAAATACCTAATCAAACTCCTATCTAAGGCTGACATGACCCTTAAACCATGATAGTGGCGCTGGGCCACTAAACCTTTGCAAACCATGATAGTTACTCTTTGTAGCTAGGGCTGTGACTAACACTTTCTTGGGAATAGAGTTGATTTAAAACTATGCCATGGCTATATGATTTGAAAATGTGTTTTGACACTCGGGATTTTATACGAAAGATTGCTTTCCAAAAAAAAATATTTTCATGCATTTCATATTTCTAAAGCAAGAGATCTCGCCTTTTTATGAAATTTGCATCATATGAAACTCGGGTCGTCACAATTGGTATCAGAGCCCGGTTTGACATTACTCACAGCCCAGTTATGAGGAGAATAACTTATAATCAAGTTTCATCCATGAAAGATTGAGGGGTAATATGATAACACATTCTAAGGTCTTATGAATTACCTTGTGATTTACAGATGCCTAGAAAGAAAGTAAGCGATGCTCCAAGACCTGAAGCCCCACCAGTGGACTCCACTGGGTCGGGCAATGGGATGGCTGAGTTATTCTAGCGATTCCTATAGCATATGGAACAATACATGAGTAATCAACAAACCCAAACCCCTACCACACAAGATCCTTCCCCTGATAAAGCAATAAATAGGACTGAGGTTCAATTAGAAAGGTTTCATAAATTAGCTCCCTCATTCACAGGAGAAGATGAAGCATCTACAGCTGAAAATTGGTTAATTGATATTGAAAAGATATTTAAAGCCATGAACATAGCTGAAGAAAGAAAGGTACCCGTGGCCACATTTGTGTTTAGGGGAGAGGCTACCTTTTGGTGGGAAACAGCGGAAAGGACTTATTTTCACCAGCAAGAAACAATAGGATGGGAAGAATTTAAAAAGGTCTTTAATGACAAATATTATCCTAAACACGTAAGAAACAGAAGGAAAAAGAATTTATGGACTTAGAACAAGGAAACATGACTGTCCAACAGTATGAAAATAAATTCATTAGCCTCCGAAGATTTGCACCACATGCTTCTGCTGATGAGGAAGACGTGGCGGAAAGATTTGTATATGGGCTCAACCCAGGACTCAGGAACAGAGTTCTAGGTTTCCAACCTTCCACTGTAGCCAAAGCCGTAGAGTTGGCCTCCCTATATGAAAAAGATTATCAAATGAATCAGGCGGTAAAGGAAACTAAGAACACCAACACCATGAGAAATAAAGGAAAGAGACCATTTTAGTCATCTGGACCCAGGCCACCTTCCAAGAAGCCGTTTGAAAACAAAGGAAGAAGACCAGACTGGAAGACATGCCCTAGGTGTAACAGGAATCATTCAGGCAAACCATGTCCCACTTTCAACATCACTTGTTATACTTGTGGAGAATTAGGACATCTTGCTAGGAATTGTCCTAAAAGGAAAGTTGAAGAGCGTAAAGAAGATCAGGTTCCAAAGAGCCAAGGATGTGTCTTTGCCGTCACTTCTAGTCAAGCCCAGGCTTCAAATGCAGTAGTTGAAGGTATTCTTTCTATCTATGATACACCTGCTAAAGTTTTATTCGATACAGGCTCCACTCATTCTTTCATATCTCGGGAGTTTGCATCAACCTTGGACATTATACCACAGGACCTGGACTTCACTCTAGAAGTCATGACTCCTGTAGGCCAGGCACTTCCCACCTATTCTTATCTCCAGGATGTCCCCGTTTTGGTCAAAGATCATTTGCTACATGCCAATCTTATTCACTTAGATATGAATGACTTTGACGACATCCTACGTATGGACTGGCTAGCCCTTCATCAAGCCTTTGTTGATTGCCACAAAAAATGTGCCACTTTTACCCTACCTAATGGAGACATTTTCACCCTCCAAGGGAGAAAGGCTTATTCTGGAGCATGTGTTATTTCTACCATGAAAGCAGTTAAGCACATTGCTTAGGGATGTCCCTTCTTCTTGGCCAAGATTGAATCTATCGAGAGTTCCCAACCAAAGCTAGAGGATGTTGAGGTAGTCCAAGAATTTCCTGACGTATTCCCTGAGGACTTACCAGGTCTACCCCCACCAAGAGAAATTGAGTTTACCATTGACCTTATACCCGGTACTTACCCTATTTCCAAAGATCCTTACCGAATGGCTCCTGCAGAACTAAAAGAATTGAAGACCCAGTTATAGGAACTACTTGACAAAGGGTTCATACGGCCTAGCGTATCTTCATGGGGAGCTCCAATCCTTTTTGTTAAGAAAAAGGATGGCTCCATGAGATTGTGCGTAGACTATCGGATGCTAAATAGGATCACCATTAAGAATAAGTACCCCCTTCTCTGAATTGATGATCTTTTCGATCAACTTCAGTCAGCCAGAGTCTTCTTTAAGATTAATCTACAATCTGGCTACCATCAACTTCAAGTTAGAGAAGAAGATATCCCCAAGACAGCCTTCAGGACTCGATACGGCCATTATCAATTCAAAGTGATGTCCTTTGGTTTAACTAATGCTCCAGCCGCGTTTATGGACCTCATGAATAGGGTGTTTAAGGAGTACTTAGACAAATTCATCATAGTGTTTATGGATGATATCTTGATATATTGTGACGACCCAGGTTTTCCCATGCATTTTTAAATGCAAGATTTAATTCCTAAGGTGGGATGCATCCCTATTTGAAAACCATTTTATAAAAACCATGCAATGCAGCGAAAAATCTTTTGTTTTAAAACTCATTTTGAAAACCCTGAGTGTCATTTGCTTTCACAATAATCAAAGTAGTTTTTGAAAAACTTCAAAAATCATAAATATTTTTCCCCAGGTCTATCCAGTCACAGCTCACAGCCCAACTATAAATAAATACAAATACATGTCCAAAGGGTAGAGTGTTTACTTACATGTATGATTGTCTCCTTTTGATTTACTTGCTCGTAGCACTAACATTTCCTAAAGCGTCTTTTACTCGTGAATGGAGCTATCCTGAAAAATGTTAAGGATAGGGTGAGTATATACTATACTTAGTAGGAGTCTATCACTACTAGTTTTACAATGCATGCTATGTTTAAAATCATATACTCTTTAAAACATGTGCATGTTCGAACAATCATGTTCAATATCAATATTAAAAACCATTGCCGAATTGGAACACTAACGACTTAAAGAATCGCATAATCCAAGTCGAAAGTATCATATATATATCATAAACATAATGATATGCATAAGATGCTCAACTAAATCCAACTCATGGATATCTAGTATGGTCGACCAACCTCATGTCATGCCATATGCAATGCAAGTAAATCTTCAAACCATAGGGCCCACTATGCCCACGACCTCGCCGCCGTGTGGTACCCGGGTACCTGGGGACACTCGGTCACAGCCTCCATAGGGCATATGACACATTGACCCAGTGCCGTGACACCAGTGGCAGCCCCCTGTACCACATGTAATCGACATAGGGACATGCCCTTTTTGGGCGTGGTACCCATTCCACCTAATAGTAGTAGAGGCTGGAGGCCAACCTAGACCTCTCGGCATAGCACCCACGAGCTTATTAGACCAAATCATATAAGATCAAACAAGCGAAAACCTCTTTTTCAAAACTTGTCCTCTTTGGGTCCCTCACAACTGCCTACCCAGCATCTTTTGGGCACTCCAGCATCTTTTGGTAACCCTCAGGGACATGCATTTTTTTCAAAAACTCAATGCTCACAAATCACGCAATATATGCAATTGTTTGCAAAACATGTCTATGCATAATGTATTTATCATATGCATACTAAATTCATTTATATGCTAAACAAGTCATATATCAAATTAAGTCATGTTAATCAAGTCATATAATTTATACTTAAAACATGCATTCTCAAAACAATCATGACTCTTTTTAAAAGTCTAGTAGCGATAGAGCACCTACCCCAAAGTCTCCTGGAGTCGCGTCCTTTATCACTTCAACCCGTCCTTGGGTCTCATTTATAAACTCCTGGGTATGAATGGATACAAGGAGTCCTTATTAATTTCATTCTATTTAGACAATATATTGCTAAATCTACCTTTTAGGGTCCATGGTCCTTGCCCAATTTATTGTTAGGCAAGATTCTATGATATGGATCTACTATTCAATAGTTAAACTGCCTAATTCATTGTTAGGCTAGATCTTATGATATGGATCTATTATAAAATAGTTAAACTCTGTAAATTGTCCTCTGATCCTAACTTTAAAGTCTCATTAGATCCGCGTGTCCCAGTTCCCAGGACATCCGTGCATCCTGGTTGAATTGTGACCGCCTCACGTGCGTGCGCGCCCAAAGGCCATGCTAGGGACCGCGTTTTGCATGCGCACATGCATGCTCAAGCAACGCGCTATGACGCGCATCCTGGATGGCATTGCACTGACGCACCTTTGGTGTAGCATGGAACGTCTTAGCTCCCAGGGCACCCCATGCATTCTTGGTCGAGCCAGGACCCGTGCCCCATGTCGCACACGCACCCGACGGCCACACCTGGGACAATGTACGCACTATCGTACGCCCAGAACCCATCCCAAGGACCTTGTCCCAGACGTATGTGAAGCATGGCGTGCCTGGGATGCCTTGTTCGTGCAAGGCCGGCCAGAACTGGCTTGGAGCGTTTTCTGGCCAGGAAATCCAGCTCGAAAACGTCTGGGAAAAGACCAGATCTGTCATGGCTCTTGGCCTGGGGAAGCAAGACGGAGAGAAGAAGGAAAAATGACTTACATGGGTAGCCTAGGGAGTGCCCATCGCCGATGGGTGCGCCTATTCTTCACTCTGAAAGTCCTGCCCGCCGGAAAACTCGAAGAAGGGGAAAACCCCATTGCCAAGATCGAACAGAAGAGAGGGGCATAGGGAAATGGCAATGGCCAGCCTAACTTGGGCCTGGGCATTGCTGAAAAATGTAGGGAAGCTACGTTGAGATGGGTTCCCGATTTTTGCCAGAAACCCTAGTCCCAAAATCGTCGAAAAAATAGTGATTTGGAGAGGGGGGAGATGGGGTATTTATAGAGGGAAGAAGGCGGTTTCCCTCAATGGCAGTGCCGCCATTTCCCCTGTGTTTTTTGAAAAAATCGTGAAAGGAGGGTTTCTGGAGAAATCTGGAGGTGGAAGACGATAGGGGGTGTCATTATCAAAACGGCCCCCTGCATTTTTCATTCTTTTTCGTTTTCTGTTTCAATTACAGAACTGCCCCTGATCTTTAAAAGGCCGTAACTTCTTCATACAAACTCCTTTTCGGCGTTCTTTGAGGCATTGGATTCCATTTTTCGAGTAGAATCTAATGGTACCAAGTTTCCTCACAATTTCCTTCGTTTACTATTTTAAATAAGGTAAAACATTCAACACATTTCTTTTCCCATAGAATGTCTGTCCAATTTTTGTTAAAAAATAGCGTAAATTGATCAGGTATTACATTATTACCCCCTTAAAAGAATTTCATCCTCGAAATTCCATAAATTATCATCTTCAAGGTATTTTGTCTTTTAGATAACTTCTTGGTGAATGCATTCCCCCCTTAGGAATCAAATCTAGGCTCAACCTCAATTTATCATTTTTATTGTTCCTTCTACAAGGCCTTACCTTTAAGGGCCACTTTCGCTACGTACTCTGATGCATACTTTCATATGTGCCAGTTTTACAATACCAGTTTCTAACGGTAATTCATCTATCTCGAAGTCCTTGAATGCCTATACTTTTCTCATCGTGTATATGATAGTCTCCTCGTAGGATCATGCTTCTTCATGTATAAATTACTCCATACTTCTTTGAGATCATATGATCTTATTTCTCCTAGTCCTTTTTGAATAGCAAGAATAGTCTCATTTTTCCTCTTGTCTTCCATCTAGTGATCTTCTTCATCATCCACGTCTCCTTTTAATCGTTGGTTGTATGTCATTAGTAAGTGCCCAACAAAAGAGGTTACCTTCTGTCTAACTTTGCTTCTTATCTTTTACCTTTGTCCCCAAGATACTCCACTAGCTAATATGGTATTATGTGCTCTACAGCCAAACCCTTGATTAACTTCGAATGATTTGATTCCTCGACCAAAATTACATTCAAAATAAAATCATGAAAGTCAATTAGTAGCATCTTCTATTGAGGACCTTATTATATACTGAAAGTAAAATGTCCTAACTCTATATCCAGTCTCATAACTATTGAATTCATTAAATGCTTTTCTCCATGAAGATTTTATCCAAACTCATGTCAAATTTTAATGGTCGATTCATCATCATGGGTCACATGTTCTCGCCCAGAAGCCTATCTCACTATTCACATCAATTTGTCATTAGGATTTCCAATAATGTTCCCATCTATGCAAAAAGTCTCTTATTCATAACCGAGTACCCTTACTAGGTCATGGTTGAATCCTTTGTCATTATCCTTTTCTTCCTTTCTTTGCTTGATGGTTTTCTTCGTAACCTTTCAGTCCAAAAGTTCTATACTCAAATCAGTAGGGTTAGTCCTTAGGAAATTCCTTCAATTGATTTTTCGTACTTGGTATATCCACATAACAACTAACTTTTTATCTAAAGGTAATGTAACATTAAATCTTCACCTTATAGTGTGCTAGCCATCTCACCTTTTCTCCTTCCATCCATATGTCAATATATTGTTTAGTCTTTTATCAAGGCTTTATCGTCAATCATGCAGTCTGTATTGTCAGGAGGTATCCTCATAAGTAGTGATTTTCTCAATTCCTCAAAGTTTATCCTTCAAGTGCCTCCTCATACTAGCTTATAATAGCAGTTCTCGTTCAATAACTACTACATCAACTTATGCTGAAGCTATTAAATCATCGAATTTGAAAAACACTCAGGTAAGCATAGAATATTTCCTTAGACATAGAGAAAGACTTTATTTGATTACCTGTTGATCTCTTTCCAGATATATCTTTGTCATAAGCTCAAGGGTCTCTAAAGTGATCGGTACTTATCTACCTTTCTTTCAAGTCAACAGCATCTTTCAGACCCACAGTGATTTCTATGGTTTGTCATGGTATCTATTCAGGTTTGGAAAAATCTGTCTCATTGGTGGAGATTGCTCCTTATTTTTGCTTCTGTCTCAGTTGTTACTGTATTTATTGTACTTGTAGCTCCTCCATGATGTGGCCTAATCAACTGACCTCATACCCTCAAATGACTTAGTCTAACAAGTAACTTCCTTTAAGTAAAACTCATGTCCAAATACTTATAATATCCCTCTGAGTATATAACTTCGACTACTCACTCATAGATACTAACATACTTGATTAATTAGGGTGGGATACCTTTATTTAGTCAACAGTACTCTAAAGGTAATGACTAAATAATGGTCTTAAGATTTTTGGTCTTCCAATATATGATTGTAAGACCTCAATTTGATCCTTGATGGTACCCTACTTGCATTCAATGCTCTTACTCAAAGTCTTAAACCTCATATGCTTTCTCCCTTTTATACTCTTTTACAATAAAATCACCAACTCAACTAGTATTATTCCTTGAAATTTGATTGGTTTGACCTTCCCATCGAATTCAAGATGAAAAATTTCTATGGATCTATTCTTTCCTTAATAAAGTCATGACCTTTTTCTTTTGAATATTCAATATTCATTGAATACTGGTAGTTACATCTCTATCTCTTTCTTTCTTTTCTTCAAAATCCTCATTTTTGTCTACCTAGATCAATGTCTTCATGTGCTTTGTTGCATATAATCGATACTGCATCTACTCCTTTTCTCAACAGATATGATAAACTGAATGCTTCTAAGAAATTCTAAATTGTCTTAAGATCATTGAAATCCTCAATTGCCTATAACCTTAATAAAATTCATACAATGTCTTAATAATGGCATTGACGTTTTTATACTTTTCTTACAAGTTCATGTTAGGATCAATCTATTATCATCCCTAGCATTATCATCAAAATCTTTTGATAACTCGGTCGAATTCATTTCCCTATCATATTCGTGTTATGTTTCTCTTAATCACATAATATGTCACTTGTATACATCTTTTGATTTGCTCCATAATACTCAGGTAGTTATTATTCGATATCATTTCACTCTTCATGAGACTCCAATGAAGGTATCCAAAATTGAGCTAAGTCTTTCAAGATCCATACCTTTGTGATCTAGTACGGGTCACAGTTATTTCCTAATATTATCATGCATTCTCATCCCACTTAGATTATCATCAAAATCTTCTCAAAGTCTGTCTTTTACGTCCCTTATCATACTCATATCATATTCCTTGTGATAGTGTGCTCTTATTCTGATATTCTTTATGATGGTAAGATAG
This sequence comes from Warburgia ugandensis, assembly GCA_035236585.1. Taxonomy (NCBI): domain Eukaryota; kingdom Viridiplantae; phylum Streptophyta; class Magnoliopsida; order Canellales; family Canellaceae; genus Warburgia; species Warburgia ugandensis. The sequence goes on from CP141128.1 coordinate 45,510,303, forward strand.
CCATCTAGGTTTTTCGATGTTCTCATCTTTAGTGAGATTAATCTATTACAGGTTAGAACTATCTACTAACAAGTTCACTAACATCTTTATTCATCATTCTCATCATAATATGATCCTTATATGAGTTTTCATCTTTGCACCACTGCACAACAATCCTTATTGATAAGATTTAAGCCATCCAATATCTAAGTATTTGCTAGACCCATCTCCTTTTTCATCTATTAGTTTATGGTGAAATGCCTTGAGCATTAATATTGTGATCCTCAAATAGTAGTCATCTTTACTACTTTTATTTATACTGGTTCTTCTTGATTTTCTCTATTGTCTATGGCCCATGGACATGCTGGACTGGCTGTGAAAGGATAAAACCTGGGCTCTGATATCAACTGTGACGACCCGGGTTTTCTCATGCGTTTTTAAATGCAAGATCTATTTCCTAAGGCGGGATGCATCCCTATTTGAAAACCATTTTATACAAACCCATGCAATGCAGCGGAAAATCTTTTGTTTTAAAACTCATTTTGAAAACCCCGAGTTTCATTTGCTTTCACAACAATCAAAGTAGTTTTTGAAAAACTTCAGAAATCATAAATGTTTTTCCCCAGGTTTATCCAGTCACAGCTCACAGCCCAACTGTAAATAAATACAAATACATGTCCAAAGGGTAGAGTGTTTACTCACACGTATGATTGTCTCCTTTTGATTTACTTGCTCGTAGCACTAACATTTCCTAAAGCGTCTTCTACTCGTGAATAGAGCGATCCTGAAAAATGTTAAGGATAGGGTGAGTATATACTATACTCAGTAAGAGTCTATCACTACTAGTTTTACAATGCATGATATGTTTAAAATCATATGCTCTTTAAAACATGTGCATATTCGAACAATCATGTTCAATATCGATATTAAAAACCATTGTCAAATTGGAACACTGACGACTTAAAGAATCGCATAATCCAAGTCGAAAGTATCATATATATATATCATAAACATAATGATATGCATAAGATGCTCAACTGAATCCAACTCATGGATTTTTGGTATGGTCGACCAACCTCATGTCATGCCATATGCAATGCAAGTAAATCTTCAAACCATAGGGCCCACTATGCCCATGACCTCGCCGTCGTGTGGTCCTCGGGTACCTCAGGACACTCGGTCATAGCCTCCATGGGGCATATGACACATCGACCTAGTGCCGTGACACCAGTGGTAGCCCCCTGTAGGACATGCAGTCGACGTAGGTACATGCCCTTTTTGGGTGTGGTACCTATTCCACCTAATAGTGGTAGAGGCTGGAGGCCAACCCAGACCTCTCGGCATAGCGCCCATGAGCTTATTAGCCCAAATCATATAAGATCAAACAAGCAAAAACCTCTTTTTCAAAACTTGTCCTCTTTGGGTCCCTCACAACTGCCTGGCCCTCACAATTGCCTACCCAGCATCTTTTGGGCACTCCAGCGTCTTTTGGTAACCCTCAAGGACATGCAATTTTTTTCAAAAACTCAATGCTCAGTAATCATGCAATATATGCAATTGTTTGCAAAACATGTCTATGCATAATGTATTTATCATATGCATGCTGAATTCATTTATATGCTATACAAGTCATATATCAAATTAAGTCATGTTAATCAAGTCATATAATTTATACTTAAAATATGCATTCTCAAAACAATCATGGCTCTTTTTAAAAGTCTAGTAGCGATAGAGCACCTACCTCAAAGTCTCATGGAGTCACGTCCTTTATCACTTCAACCCGTCCCTGGGTCTCATTTATAAACTCCTGGGTATGAATGGATACAAGGAGTCCTTATTAATTTTATTTTATTTAGACATTAGATCACTAGATCTACCTTTTAGGGTCCATGGTCCTTGCCTAATTTATTGTCAGGCTAGATCCTATGATATGGATGTACTATTCAATAGTTAAATTGCCTAATTCATTGTCAGGTTAGATCCTATGATATGGATCTATTATAAAATAGTTAAACTCTGTAATTGTCCTCTAATCCTAACTTTAAAGTCTCATTAGATCCGTGTGTCCCAATTCCCAGGACATCCGTGCATCCTGGTTGAACCGCGACCGCCTCACGTGCGTGCGCGCCCAAAGGCCGTGCCAGGGATAGTGTTTTGCACACATACATGCATGCTCAAGCGACGCGCTATGACGTGCATCCTGGATGGCATTGCACGGACGCACCTTTGGTGTAGCATGGCGCGTCTTAGCTCCTAGGGCACCCCATGCATCCTAGTTGAGCCAGGACCCGTGCCCCGTGTCGGGCGCGCACCCAAAGGCCGCACCTAGGATAGTGTACGCACTATCGTATGCCCAGAACCCATCCCAGGGACCCTGTCCCAAGCGTACGTGGAGCATGGCGTCCTTGGGACGCCGTATTCGTACAGGGCCAATTGGAACCAGCTTGGAGCATTTTCTGGCCAGGAAATCCGGTTGGAAAATGTCTAGGAAAAGACCAGATCCGGCATGGATCTTGGTCTGGGGAAGCAAGACGGAGAGAAGAAGGAAAAATGACTTACATGGGTAGCCTAGGGAGTGCCCATCGCCGATGGGTGCACCTATTCTTCACTCTGAACGTCCTGCCCGCCAAAAAACTCGAAGAAGGGGGAAACCCCATTGCCAAGACCGAAAAGAAGAGAGGGGCATGGGGAAATGGCAATGGCCGGCCTAACTTGGGCCTGGGCATTGTCGGAAAATGTAGGGAAGCTGCATTGAGAAGGGTTCCCGATTTTTTCCAGAAACCCTAGTCCCAAAATCGTCGAAAAAACAGTGATTTGGAGAGGGGGGAGATGGGGTATTTATAGAGGGAAGAAGGCGGTGCCCCTCAATGTCAGTGGCACCATTTCCCCTGTGTTTTCTGGAAAAATCATGAAAGGAGGGTTTCTGGAGAAATCTAGAGGTGGAAGACAATAGGGGTGTCGTTATCAAAACGGCCCCCTGCGTTTTTCATTCTTTTTCATTTTCTGTTTAAATTACAAAACTGGCCCTGATCTTTAAACGGTCGTAACTTCTTCATACGAACTCCGTTTTCTGCGTTCTTTGAGGCATTGGATTCCATTCTTTGAATAGAATCTAATGGTGCCAAGTTTCCTCACAATTTCCTTCATTTACTATTTTAACTAAGGTAAAACATTCAACACATTTCTTTTCCCATAGAATGTCCAATTTTTGTTAAAAAATAGCATAAATTGCTCAGGTATTTCATATATTCAGAAACTCCTGAAGACCATAAGGAACATTTAAGGATAACATTAAGCACCCTACGAGCACACGTGTTATATGCAAAATTCTGTAAGTGTGAGTTTTGGCTGGAAAAGGTTAATTTCTTAGGACACATTATTTCTCAAGATGGCATAGTAGTCGACCCCACTAAGGTTGAATCAGTACAGAAATAAGAAGCTTCTTAGGACTTGCCGGATATTACAGGAGATTCATCGAGGGTTTTTCATGAATTGCTTTACCTTTAACTAAGCTGACCAGGAAAGACACAAGATTTGAATGGACTGATAAATGTGAGGAAAGCTTCCAGGAACTAAAGAGAAGATTAACTACAGCACCTGTCCTTACCTTACCTTCAAGAAGTGGCGGATTTGATATATACAGTGATGCCTCACAACAAGGACTAGGCTGCGTACTTATGCAACATGGGAAGGTAATTGCTTATGCTTCTTGACAACTCAAGAAGCATGAAGTCAATTACCCGACCCATGACTTGGAATTAGTGGCCATAGTCTTTGCCTTGCAAATTTGGAGACATTATCTATATGGGGAAAAGTTTGAAGTTTTCACAGATCATAAGAGTCTTAAATATATCTTTTCCCAACAAGACTTAAACATGTGACAAAGAAGATGGATGGAATACTTAAAAGACTATGACTTCTCCATTCATTATCGCCCTGAAAAAGTTAATGTGGTAGCTGATGCATTAAGTAGAAAAACCCAAGGGATGTGTGCAAGTTTATTTACTAAGAGATGGAAGCTATTACAAGAACTAATAACGTGGAAACCAGACATAAGTAAGCGCAAGATCATTATGGCAGGTCTAACGATAAAGTCGGCTGTTAATGAAAAGGTTAAGCAAGCACAGTAAGGGGATCCGGACATACAAGCTTTAATAGAAAAACCAGGGTTTACTAAAGGGGAAGATGGTAGCGTTTACATGCAAGGAAGATTAGTGGTACCAATTAATGAAGAATTAAGACAAGAAATCTTAAAAGAGGCTCATTAGTCTAAGTATACTATACACCCGGGAGGAACTAAGATGTATCAAGACTTAAAGAGACAATATTGGTGGGATGGTATGAAAAGAGACAGGGGGATTTGTGGCAAAGTGTCTAACATGTCAACAAGTAAAGGCTGAACATCAAAGACCTGCGGGATTGTTACAACCCCTTGAGTTACTCGAATGGAAATGGGATAATATTACCATGGACTTCATTGTAGGGTTACCTAGGACCTCTAAGGGTCATGACATGATCTGGGTAATTGTTGATAGATGGACTAAGACAGCCCATTTCCTTCCTATACGCCATACCCAATCCACTGACAGCCTTTCTTAGCTATACATCAAAGAGATAGTGAGTTTACATGGCATATCCCTTAGTATCACTTCAGATAGGGATAGCTGCTTCACTTCACAACTCTAAAAGTCTGTCCAAAAATCCTTAAGATCTTCCTTGAACTTTAGCACAGCCTTCCATCCACAGACCAATGGACAATCAGAGTGCATGATCCAGATAGTCGAAGATATGCTGCGAGCTTGTGCCCTCGATTGGAAGCAGAGCTGGGATGAAAACCTGCTACTAGTGGAGTTCACGTACAACAACAGCTTTCAATCGAGCATTGGCATGGCTCTGTATGAGGTGCTCTATGGGAGACCTTGTCGATCACCCACCAGTTGGAGTGAAGTTGGAGAGTCCAGGGTGCTACAGTCCAAGCTGGTGGAGCAATGCACCGAGAGGGTCAAACTCATAAAGAAACGCCTCCTCATAGTTCAAAGCCGGCAAAAGAGCTATGCTGATCAAAGGAGCAGACCATTAGAATTCGACATAGGAGAGCACGTTTTCCTAAAGATATCTCCCACTAAAGGAATTATGCAGTTCGGTATCAAAGGCAAGCTTAGTCCGCGTTGACCTTTTCAAATCTTAGAGAAAGTAGAAAAAGTAGCCTACAGGATCGCACGACCCCCTCAGCTATCTGAAGTGCATAACGTATTCCATATATCTATGCTAAGGAGGTACATGCCTGACCTTGCTCATGTCATCACCCAGGTACCCATGGAGTTGATGGAGGATCTCAAGTTGGAGACAAGACCAATTGAGACTCTGGATCGTAAGAGTAAGAAGTTGCGGAGCAAAGACATACACTTAGTCAAAGTTTTCTGGAGAAATGCGCACATGGAAGAAGAGACTTGGGAACCGGAGTTAGAAATGCGAGAAAAGTACCCCGAGATCTTTTGACTATATATATTGTAGAATTTTGGGGGTAAAATTTTCCTAAGGGGGTAAGAATGTAATGACTCCATTTTTGTAACCTTGAAATCCCATGTTGGTAATGAAAAGTTCACTTTTTGAGATAAGGGTATTTTGGTCATTTCACTATTCATCCTGACTAGACCCAGAAATTTGGTCCTTAGAATGGTACCCTTAGGTGTGTCTCAGAAAAAGGAATCGAACAAGACAAGAATCACCCAAAACGGAGTTAAAATGAGCAAGTTATGGCCCCTTGAAGTTCAAGTGCAAAATTATAATTAAATTTAAAACGAATTGGCCTGAGAAAATAGGAACCCTTTTTGATACGGGCACCCCCTTCTTCCCAAACATACTGCATCACCGACATTCTAGAATGTCAGTGTGCAAGGGGTAAACCACCGCCATTCTAGAGGTTTCCACCATTCCATGGTGGTGGAAACCCCCTACAGAACCCTCCTTAAGCTCTATAAATAGAGCTCTTGGGCGCCTCTAATGGTAGCCCAAAACCTTGGGAAAAGCCAGTCTTGGAGTTGCAGGCAAGAGGAGAAACCATGAAAAATACCCAGCCACAAACCAGGTATGCCTTAAACAACTCCAAACCCATCTCCCCCTTAGTCCTAGGTTGAATGTCCCTAAGTTTTTGCATGAAAAACCATGCAAAACGGGGCTTTAGGGAGCCACAACAAACCCAGGGCAGGTTCCTGGGACGCGCGCCGCTGACACGGGACGCGTTAGCATCCCAAGCGTCCGCCTCATGTGGGCCTGCGACGATGACGCTGCGCATTCCGCTTACGCGGAATGCACAGCCTGATGATGTCCGAGAGCGTGCGACCGCACGTACGGGCTTGTCACCTCTCGACCATGATGCAGGTGCGTCCCGAGAGCAGTGGCGCAGGGCCCGTTTTGGGCCTTCTATATATTCTTAACACTAAAATACCCATAACTTGAGTTCTAGGACTCCGATTGAGGTGCTGCAAGAGGCGTTGTGTCCGTATCGATGGCGCGGACACACCCAAACTATAAAATACCTGATTAAGCCCCTATCTAAGGCTGGCATAACCCTTAAACCATGATAATGGCGCAGGGCCACTAAACCTTTGCAAACCTGACTATACCAAGGCCCAGTTAGGGACCTTAGGAGGCTCTTAAGCATGGTAATGAACCCTTAATGCCTAAGTAGTGAGGTAAACCATTCTAGAACCTATAGAAATAGGCTAAGCTAACCTTTTTCTCCTAAACCATGTCCAGGAACGTACGAGGACAAGGGGACTAGCGCGATCAAACTAGGTAGGTGTCCTATCGCTACTAGACTTTTAAAAGGAACCCATGATGCTTTGAGAATGCATGTTTTGAGTCATGGTTGCTTTTCTAATGCATGTTTTAAGTTTTTTAAGTTACATGTCCTGTCTTTATGCGTATATCATATAGACTTATGTTACATCCTTATGCACATGACCTGTTTAGCATGAATTGATTTCATAAATGAACTTAGCATGCATATGAAAAATACATTGTGCATATATTGCCAAGACATGTGTTACATGCATAGACATGTTTTGAAAAAGGATTCTTGTCTGCATGATACATGCATAGACATGTTTTGAAAAAAAAAAGGTTCTCGCCTGCTTGATAGTATATGATTTGGGCTAGCAAGCTCGTGGGCGCTATGCCGAGAGGTTTGGGGTGGCCTCCCAGCCTCTACCACTATAGGTGGAAAGGGTACCATGCCAAAAAGGCTTGTCCTCACTTCGATTGTTGTGGTAAACGAGGATTACCACTGGAGGTGTCACGGCACCCGTCGAAGTGTCATATGCCCCGTGGAGGCTATGATCGAGAGTCCCTAGCTACTCAGGGACCACACAGCGCTGAGGTCGTGGGCATAGTGTGCCCTATGTTTTTGAGGATTTATTTGCATGCATATGGCATGACATGAGTATGGTCGACCATAGATCCACGAGTTGGATTCAGTTGAGCATCTTATGCATATCATAGTATTTGTTTATGATATCTACGTTACTTTTGACTTGGATTATGCGATTCTTTAAGTCGTCAATATTCTATTTTGACAATGTCTTTTAATATCGATATTGAACATGAGTGTCCAAACATGCACATGGTTTAAAGAACATATGGTTTAAAACATAGCATGTGTTGTAAAACTAGTAGTGATAGACTCCTACTGAGTATAGTGTATACTCACCCAATCCTTAATATTTTTCAGATACAAGTAAACACTTAAGGACAGGATACACCCGTGACAGAGAACATCCAAATTTAGTACAAGTAAGTAAACCCCTACCTTATCTTTTAGTGAATGTTACTTGATTGTAGTTACTCTCTGTAGCTGGCGCTGTGACTAACACTTTCTTAGGAATAGAGTTGATTTAAAACTATGCCATGGCTATATGATTTGAAAATGTGTTTTGACACTCGGGATTTTATACGAAAGATTGCTTTCCAAAACAAAAGATTTTCATGCATTTCATATTTCTAAAGCAAGAGATCTCGCCTTTTTATGAAATTTGCATCATATGAAACCCGAGTCGTGACAAATTGCCTTACCATTAACTATGTTGACTAGGAAGGATGTGCAGTTTGTTTTGGACAATGTGTTCAAAGAAAGCTTCTAGGAATTTACGTGGAAGGTCCATTGCCCCAGTGTTTACTCTCCCATTGGGCAACGGAGGTTTCATAGTATATGATGATGCTTGAGGAAAAGGACTGAGATGGGTATTAATGCAGAATGGGAAGGTAATTGCATACGCCTCAGACAAATGAAAAGCACTTGGTAAATTAGTCAACCCATGACCTAAAGCTTGCTGCAATAGTTTTTGCTTTTAAGATATGGATATGAGGCAAAGAACATAGATGGAATACCTAAAGGATTATAATTCACTATTCAGTGCCACCTAGGAAAGGCCAATGTGGTGATCGATGTATTAAGTCCAAAGACTAGAAGTATGTGTAAGTATGTTATCGAGGAGATGGAAGTTGCTACAGGAGGTGGATCGACATAGGCCAGAGATTTAGCAAGATAGATATTTTATGGCTAACATGAAAGTGAGATTTGTCATAGTTAAGAGAATCCTTCAGATGTAAAAGGATAAGGCTAAGATACAACACTAGTTGGAAAACTAGGTTTCACTAAAGAAGCATATGGTAATTTGAGACTAGGTTTTGCTAGAGAAGCAAATGATAATTTGAGATTGCAGGGGCAATTGCTAGTGTAAAAAAATGTAGAATTAAGGTATGAGATTCTAAGAGAGGCAAACCAATCATAGTACACTATTCATCTAGGTGGAACAAAGATATACTAGGACATGAAGAGACAGTTTTAGTGGAATTCCATGAAAAAGGATATGGGGAAATATGTGAAGTGATGTTTGACTTGTAAGCAAGTTAAGGCCAAGCAGCAAAAGGCGGCTAGATTGTTATAGCCTATTGAGCTTCTTGAGTGGAAGTGGGACCACATCAATATGTCGTTGGACATTATATGATCTAGGTGAAAGTTGATTGGTTGATAAATTTGATGTATTTTCTTCCCATATGGTAGAATTAGCCTACAAATAGCTTGGCTTAGTTGTTTATTAGGGAAATTGTAAGCCTATATAGTGTATCAATTATGATTACTTTTGACAGAGATAGTTGGTTTCCTTCTCAATTCTGAAAGAGTGTACATGAGTGATTAGGATCATCATTGAGTTATAGTACTACCTTTCATCGTTAGATAGATGTTAGTATGAAAGAATGATTTAGTCTCTAAAGGATATGTTGAGAGCATTTGTGATTGATAGGCAGGAAAATTAGGATGAAAGTCTACCTTTGATTGAGTTTGCCTACAGCAACACTTTCCACTCGGCATTAGTATAGGTCCATATGAGGCACTATATAGAAGACCTTGTTGTTCACTAGCATGCTGGAATGAGGTTGGTGAGAATAGAATCATCTAGTCTAAGTTGGTGAAACAATGCGCTAACAAGGTGAGATTGATGAGAAAGAGACTCCTTCTAACTTGAGAGTAGATAGAAAAGTTACACTAATCAGAGATGCAAATATCTAAAGTTTGGCGACCATGTATTTTGAAGGTTTCGCCAATCAAGGGAGTCATGAGATTTAGCTTGAAAGGAAAGATGAGTCGTCGGTATATCATTTGTTTCCAAATTTTAGACAAGACCAAAGCAATAGCATACAAATTGGCTTTACCTTCACAGTTTTCAAAAGTCCACAATGTTTTTCATATGTACTTGATGCAAAAGTATATTCCTGGTCCTTAACATGTACTGCAACATGTACCGATAGAGCTATAGCCAAACCTTACCTTTGAGATTAAGCGGATCTGAAGTCTAGATAGAAATGATCAAAGATTAAGGAATGAGGAGATTACCCAAGTCAATGTCCTCTAATAGAATCATTTGGTGGAAGAAGCCACAAGGGAACCAGAGTTTGATATGAAGGATATCTGTCTCAATCTATTCAAAAATTGAGGTTTAGAGGAATTTCAAGGACAAATTCTTTAAAGGGGTAGTGATCTAATATCAAAGAAATTTGTCTTAATTTTATGATTAGTAAAAATCCAGAGTTTATTTAGAAATTCAAAAACAGAGACTTTAGAAACTAAATAATCTGACAATGAGACCTCCACCTACAGATAAAGCTTAGAGAGAGCTATCCAACGATAATAAGCAACTATAATCCAACAGTTGAAATAAAAGTTACAAGCAAAATAACACATGCATATCTAACCTAATGATCTAAAAGTTTGATATTTTGTAGGTTTAGAAGTTAATCCATAGTAAATATGTGAATCATCATAATTTTTTAGGATTTAATTAGGATTTTTCTTCTATTGTAGGTGTTGAGAAGGTAATCGAAAGGCCTAGCATGATCAAGAAAAGAATTGAAGCCATTCATGAGGTTTCCTAGTCTGTCTAGGGGAAATTTAAGGGAGCTAAAGCCCAACTGACATCATCCAAAGCTTAATCAAAGTTCAATATCATCCTATGGCAAGCTATAAGGCAAATAGAGAAGCAAAAGGTGACTAGAAATGGACCCAAGCCCAAGCCATGCATTTCCACCACCTTTGCATGGAAGCCTTTCAAGCCACCTAAGCCACTAAAGCCATGAAAAAGGGTGAAAAGCCATATGAGCTACTCAAGTCTTGCATTCAACTAGTAAAGCCACTTAAATCACAAAGGAATGAGCTATCAAGAGAAAGAGGAGTGCCACATGGAGCTACACGATTGGAGCATCAATTCAAGCAACTTTTATATGTTAAAAGTGGTATTTTTAAGGGATTTGAGAGATAATTGTAAAAGGTAAGATGATCATGCATTAAGGGACCTATGAAGGGAGAACAATCTACTTTCCTATCCCATTTTTCATCCTAATCTACCATTCAACTTAGGGTTACACTTCACTGAACGAGGGAGCCACCATCTAAGAGAAGGATGCCTCCTCCTTTGCTTAGTTGGAAAAATCAAGTGGCTTCCTAATTAAGAAACCCTAGATCCAAGTCCCTGTAGACATGTAAAAACCCTAGGTTTTCTTCTAGATTTTTCTCCTTATTTTGTTTCTTATTTTCTCACTCTTCCCACCATTCAAATTCCATCCAATTAGGAGGTAGAGAGCCACTTTCCTTCCAAGGAAAATGATGCCTCCCCTCCTTCCTAATTAGGAAACCAACAAGCCCATGACACTTTCTCTCACTTATGTCATCCTTATTGCATCATCTCTACCCATTGAATTCCAATGTTTTTTTCCATGTAGAGGTGAGTAAGAACCTTGAAATCAAGCTCTCCTTTGGTGTTCTTTTCTACTGGACTTTGGGATATCTTTGATATTTTTCTTCCTTTGGATTTCTAGTTATTGCCTTGACTATTTTTTGTCCAATTCAGGTTGGTAAATTGCTTTCTTTGCTTTAGTTTTCATTGCCTTAGTTTTCCATTGTTTTGATTTCTAATGTACACTCTTCTTTCCATCTAGTTTTTCCTTCCTTCTTTACCCCAATTCCACTATTTTTTATCTGTTATTCATTCAATACTTAAGCTAATTCTTCTATGGTAGTGATAACCAAGAGAATAACTAGCTTAGAACCTTGAATTCCTCCTTTGAAGTTCACCTTTTTTTCCTTTTGTTAGCCCTTAGTTTTAGGTCCACTTTCAATAGTTAGTTCACCCACTTAGCCTTATTTTCTGGGTTTTCTTTGCATATCATCATAATTTAGTTTGTAAGCATTATATTTCATTGTTGGTGTTTTTTAGATAGGATTTTATGCCTAGGAATTAGACACAATTTACAACTTTTGAACATGTTTTATATGTCCAGTTCTGGGTGTAATTTGGAGAGGATTCAATAAAGTTCTTTTAGGTTTCTTATTATGGAATGTTTCTTTTGTCAAATTACTTTAGATTTAGGTTGTTTCATTGCATAAATTTTTTTGTTTCAATTGCTTTATTAAGCTTGAATTGTTTGATGATCTTAAGTAGTTGAAATCTGGAATTTTTCTATCCTTAACTTTGTACTTTGTTTCTAGCCATCAAAACACTTTATTTGCTTGAATCCTTAAGAACCCATTTAGATTTTCAGGTTTTCTATTAGGTTCATAGCTTAGGTTGCATACTTGTTTACATTTAGATAGTCAAACCTGATCATATTTGCACCTATGAACCATGCGCATGGTATATATGGCAATTTACCTTTGATTCTAGCTTCATTCGCTTGTTCAAGTTAGTTTTAGAAGTAGTTAATTTATTTGTTGCATCTTAGTATAGATTTAGACAGTTTCCTTTTTTATGTTTGAAAAGTTCCATCTTTAGAAATTTTTAGGAATACAAAGTGTTAAATTTAGAAAGTTTCCTTAATTGTAATTTTCATTCTCACGCTGTTTCTTATTTTTTGTTGGAGTTAGTTAGATCTCATTAGTTACTTGTTTTTACATGTTACTTTAGTGTTAGAAATTTTCCTAATTTGGTTTTAGAAAATTCTATTTAAAAAAAAAAAATTCTAATGTAGGAAACTAATAGATTAGGAAAGTTTATTTTTTAGTAGTTTTCTTAAGTTAAGTTGGTTAGTTTAGTTCACTCTAGTTTTGCATAGTTTTCTTTAGTTGAATGTATGTTAGTTAGGTAAGTTTCCATTTTCATTGTTTATTTTTATTTTTAGTAAGTTTTTTTTAGCCATAGTTTCTAATTTATGCATATTTCCATTCTTTTTAACTTTAAATTCCTAGTTTGATAATCAAATCTTTCTTTCTTTAGCTGAAGTTCAATAATTCAAATAAGATCCAATATATTAAAAATTCATGAGATTCTTCATGGGATGGACCTTGCTTGCATGAAAATACGACATTGATTCGTGCACTTGCAAGTAATTTTAAAGCTACACCTAGTTTTTAGCACTGTTGTGAGGGAATCGCAATGGGTTTATGGTTGGAATCTTATTTGGATTGTATATATTTAGTCATAGTTTTAGTTTACATTAGATTAAGATATTTGCATTACATTTGCATATTTTGCTAATTCCTCATAAATTGATCCATCTTACTTATTCGTGCAAGGGGAATTTGGTCAAGGAGCAACAATAATCCTGTGGGCCGAAGCTTCATCAAATTTGATTGCTTTCTTGGATTAGGGTTTTCCTTTTGAGTGAACTAGTAATGAGGCTCCATTGTAACTTGCAATATCTTTATTTCAGTTTTAAATGTAATGTATTAATATAAAGCAAGTGATGGGTATGGAGGACCACACTTGATCTTCATAAAAAACCCCACTGTAAGTACCCCTCACTTTGATTTACTTTTCTAGTTAGGTTGCATTTAGTATAATTTGCATCTTAGTTAGTAGAGTAAATCATATAGTTTAGGGTCATTCGTCTTAATTGTTGCATCTTATTTAAGGTTCTTGCATTAGTTGTGTGCCCCTATCTAACCCTTGGTTGTATAACATATAGGTTGCATTAGTTTGTTTTCATGTAGTTGCATTATGTGTTTATTAATTTATGGTAGATGGAACATAATGTTAGTAAGGGCCTCACAGGAACCCTCATAAGAAAAGGATTAAATTTCATCACTAGATCCTTGGTCCACTTAGGAAATCAAATCAATTCTTGTATGCTTGTGATCCCAGCCATTAATCTTATATTAAAATCAAGTAGCAAGAGAACTAAGGTTTTGAGCTCATAGGACCCTTTTTGAAAGAGGCAATCTATTGTCACTCCAGTGGCTCTTGAACTTTGTGTTTATAGTGTGTATCCAAAATCCAAGTAATTTTTCCCTACCTTTTGTTAACATATATTGAGATCTAAATGCCTCCTTCCATGAGAATTGTATTAACCACATTGCGTAGGACCTAACTGGCAAGTAATAGCCAAGTTTGGATTAAGGAAGGAGATGTCTAGCTTTAGGATAAAAGCTACAACCTAACAATTTAACAAAGATCACCAAGACATCTCATTAGCATTAGGGACTATTTATTTGCATATCACATAGAATTAGGAGTCATTTGGATTTAGTTTGCATCATATAGTTAGGATGTCTCATTAGTTTCACATAAAAAAATATTAAAAAAGGTATTCATTTGTTGTATACAATTTGTTCCACTATATGTAAAGTTGAGTGCATCAGCCTACCAAACAAGGAAGGGAAAACCACCACTTTTATACTAATTCACTCTTAAGCTATTGCCTAATATGTATGAGACAAAGGCAAGGTACACTTCTAATATGTCAAATGGAATTAATAATTGATTAGATAATATGGAAAGTTTAATGAATAGGTTAATTACTTCTAGGCAAGATACTGAGGCACATCAACAATCTTAGTATAATAATTCCTATACTGAGTCATATCAACAACCTTAGTATGAGAATTATTATACTAGGTCATATCAACAACCTTAATATGAGAATTCCTATACCAATTCTGACCACACATATCCTACTACTTCATGGCCTTCAAGCTCCATTTATAATGGATATCATAAGGAGCCAGTGGTGCACCTACTACATTCACACACCTTAAAATTTATTATCCAGAGACAAACTATAATGGATAGGCTAAGCATCATGAATAACTATGGTCTCAAAATTATCAAGAAGAACCATCATGGCCTCACCGTGATCCACCTTATCAGAACTATCTACAATATCAGGGACAACCATCATGGGTTCAACCTAGTAAGCCCTTTTTTAGTATCATAATGCCATAGAAATACCATCCGTATGAGTCATTTTCTAAGAAACAATCTTTTGAAAAGATCCATTTTAGTGAAGAGACTCGACAATTGCTTAGATTTAACCACAGATAATTTATAACTTAATAGTGTGGATGGGAAGAGAAAATGAAACCAATATGGAAAAATACTAATAGAAACATTGTTGAATTTATGAAAAGGACTGAAGAAATGAAACAAATAAGGAAAATGGAAGAACATAGGATGGGACTTTCTTATGATCCTTCTAATCCACATAGTTTTTCACCATTCTTGACCATTGATATCGATAATGCGATGGAAATTGCATATGATCATTTTAAGCCACAAAGTCCACAACTATCCTCACAAACCTCAAACTTATATCTACTTGAGTCATGTCTTCATCCCTTTTATGATTATGATAAAGAGGAATCCATTATTTAAGAGCATGAATATTTAGATGTTGAGACTTTAGCAAACACTTCTCAATGACAAGACTAAGGAAAACCCCCTACATATCCTAAAATTCAATTTGAGCCATATAGTGTAGAAGACATACCCAATTGGGACCTACAAACCTTATTTGATCAAACTCTAGATAGTAATATCGGTCCACCTAACACCTTACCTACGTCTGAAGAACAGGAATAGGAAGAGTTCATTGATTTACTAACCTTACATCATACAACTATAAGGTGCACATTATAAGACATTAAGGGTTTAAGCCCCACCATATCCCTGCCTCCATTAGATCAAGAACAACCTTTTAGGGAACTACAAAGTTAGCTTATATCTTAGTTTAAGAAAATGGAAGGAAGAAGGAGGAAAAACATGTACTGATTATTACAGCCCCATTATCCCTCAATTTGTGGAACAAGGGGACCATTCATTTCAATTTGGTCCAGAAAACTTTGAGGTAGTCTTTTATGCTAACCCCCTCATATGTCAAGGTGGAGGATATTTATTGACTACCTTTAAATTCTAAAAATAGAAGATCATCAATTTCAATGTGGTCCCACAAAATTCAAAATGTGGTGGTCTACTGTTTCATAATCTTATCACCACTAAACATTTCGAGGTGGAGGATATATATTGATTACCATGAAATTCTTACATGGACTGAGAAATTACTCCATTATTAGACTTAGGATTAGGTTAATTAGTTAGGTTTAGAGTAGATTGGTTAGTCTAGTGTAGCTGAAGACCTTAAACTTAACGCTCACTGGGAGGAAACTTAAGGGTTTTTTAGTCTCATGGTTCTACATCACTCATTTATGATATAGGTGCCCTATATTTCTAAACATTGGTGACAATGTTTAATTCACGTTGCAAGTGGAGATATGCATGAGATTTTTGAGTTTTCTTCATATTGTTAAAAAAAATTCAAATTTTTCTAAGTTTTTTGAAGGTTTTAAGGTCAAGTTCTTTTTCTATAATGAGAATTGGATTGTCTGAAGTTTAGTATTCCCACTACTTTAACTTCTTAATAGAAATGCATATGGTTAATTCTACATTTTATTCATGTCTTGAAGTATTTTATGAAAGCTAAATCTTGAAATACACTATACACAGTGCAAAAGTGTAGACTTATAAATGGTTATGACTTAAAGACCTTGAGAAAAATTATGTAGACCTATACACCCAGTGAATATTAGAGACCATCATTTCTTTTTGAGGATTAAAAATAATTTCATATTTTCTTCAGCATATATTAACTTCGAAAGATCTCAATGTTCTTTATTTTGGTCAAAAATCTAAGAATCAATAAGAGTACTGACCTTATTTCTTGAATATTTATTGAATCAAATAGGTTTTAAGAAACCTAGCAAATGATATAAGACATCCTTGCTTTAGACCAGAGACATAAAACCTACCCAGATATTATACTACTAGTTAGACCCTGTACGTCTCATGGTAAGCCTTTTCTTTCAAAACCCCATTTACTTAAACCCAAGAACCTAAGAAAGAAGAATACTCATTACCTACCTTTCAAAAATGAGTAGAGATGGTAGAGAAAGTAGAAAAGGACAAAAGTGAAAGAAGTGAAAAATATCAAAAGTATAAAGAAAAGTGTTCCTTCTAAAAAAACACAAGTAAAAGTGAAAAAGGTATTTGAAAAAGAAAAAGGAAAGAAAAGTTACAAAGAAAGACAGAGAAAAAAATAGAAAAGATATTTATTTCAATATAATCAAAGTAGAAAAGTCCAACATTCAATTGAAGACCTCTACTCAGATTTGAAACTTTGAATCCTTATACCCATCTTGGTAATGACATCTATTCTTAGGGATCATATTTCTTTGTCTTATCGGTGCTTAAAAAATAATCATATGAACCATTAGTCCTGTTGAATTTGGTTACATAGTGAGTGAAAATTTGAGGTCAAGACATCTTTTCAATGGAGCAATAAGATATCTATTTAGAAGTCCTAACTTATGTAGTTGCACACCCTACAGTCCAATATGAAACTAGAATAATATGGCTTTGGTATATGGGTAACTTGTGAAATTTCAAATTCAGCCTTATTAAGTTGTTAAAGAAAGTAGAGTGTTAATAGATAAGAATTATATGAGGTAAAATAATTGCGAGTATATTAACTTCAAACCCTCATGAAGCCAAACTCATCCACTAGGGATATCTTAGGGGTTCAAGGGCTTATTGCATATGCTAAATGCAATTGTGAGTACTTACTAAAATGATAACTATTTTATTTTATTTTCATGATAGTTTGCATGTTTTGGTCGAGACTAGCAAAATGTTGGTTGGGAGGGTATGATAAGTGTTCAATTTTGTGTAAAAAGTACCCACTTAGTAGTCCATGTGTTATAAAATATAGTGTTATATCTAGGATTTTTCTAGAAATTTATAACACATGCATTTCTGACCTAATGATTTAAAAGTTCAATATTTTGCAAGTTTCAAAGCTAATCTAGAGGAAGTATATAAATCATCATAATTTTTTAGGATTTAATAAGGATTTTTCTTCTTTTATAGGTGTTGAGAAGGTAAGCCAAAGGTCGACCTTGATTGAGATAAGAATTGAAGCCATTCATGAGGATTCCTAGTCTAAGAAACCTAAGCAAGCTAAAGGTGACTAGAAATGGACCCAAGCCCAAGCCATGCATTTCGACCACCTTTGCATGGGAGCCTTTCAAGCCACCTAAGCCACTAAAGCTATAAAAAGGGTAAAAAGTCATATGAGCTACTCAAGCCCTGAAGCCAACCAATGAAGCCACTTAAGCCACCAAGGAATGAGCCATCAAGCCACGGAGGAGTTTCATATGGAATCACATGATTGGAGCATCAATTCAAGAAAATTTCCTATGTTAAAAGTGTGATTTTTAAGGGATTTTGAGAGATAATTGTAAAAGGTAAGATGGTCATGCATTAAGGGACCCATCAAGAAAGAACAATCCACTTTCCTATCCCATTTTCCATCTCTAATCTACCATTCAACTTATGGTTACACTTAACTCATGGAGGGAGCCACCATTCAAGAGAAGGACGCCTTCCAGTCCATGCAAACATATAAAGACCCCAGGTTTTCTTCTAGATTTTTCTCCTTATTTTCTTTCTTATTTTCCTTACTATTCCCACCATTCAAATTCCATCCAATTAGGAGGGTGGAGAGCCACTTTCCTTTCAAGGAAAATGATGCCTCCCATCCTTCCTAATTAGGAAACCAGCCAGCCCATGACACACACACTCTCTCTCTTATGTCATCCTTATACATCATCTCCACCTAACTATCCTCATTTAAACTCCACCTCAGCCCTAGATCCAGATCTCCAACTCTTTCCTAGATTAACTATTCATCAAATTAGAAGCTACAACATCTATATATAGCCATTGAATTTTAGTGCTTTTTTCCAAGTAGAGGTGAGTGAGACACCTTGAAATCAAGCTCCCCTTTATTATTATTTTCTGCTAGAAGTTAGGTCTTCTTTGATGATTTTCTTCTTTTGAAGCTCTAGTTATTGTATTGATTATTTGCTCTCTAATTCAAGTTAGATGTTTGCTTACTTTGGTTTAGTTTTCATTGCCTTAGTTTTCCATTGTTTTGATTTCTAGTTTACACTCTTCTTTCCATCTAGTTTCTTCTTTCTTCTTTACCCCAATTCCATTAGTTTTTCTTTATTATTCGTTCAATATTTAAGTTACCTCTTATTTGGTAGTGACAACCAGGAGAAGAACTAGCTTAGAACCTTGAATTCCTCCCTTGAAGTTCACATTTTTTTTCCATTTGTTAGCCCTTAGTTTTAGGTCCACTTTCCATATTTAATTCACCCACTTAGCCTTCTTTTCTCTTGAATTCCTTTCTAGGTTTTATTTGCATGTTATCATACTTTAGTTTGTGAGAATTATATTGCATTGTTGGTGTTGTTCAAATAGGATTTTATGCTTAGGAATAGGACACAATTTCTAGCTATTGAACATGTTTAATGTGCCCAATTTGGTGTGTAATTTGGAGATGATTCAATAAAGTTCTTTTAGGTTTCTTATTATGGAATGTTTCTTTTATCAAAGTACTTCAGATTTGAGTTATTTTCTTGTATAAAAGTTATGGTTTCAATTACTTTATTGTGCTTAAATTGTTTGATGTTATTAAGTAGTTAAAATTTGAAAATTTTCTATTCTTGACTTTGTACTTTGTTTCCAGCCATTAAAACACTTTATTTGCTTGAATCCTTAGGAACCCATTTAGGTTGTTTATTAAGTTCATAGATTAGGCTGCTTAATTTGTTTGCATTTAGATAGTCAAATATGATCACTTTTGCACCTATAAACCATGCGCATAGTCCATGGATCATGTGCATGGTACATATGGTGATTTACCTTTGATTATTGCTTCATTCACTTGTTTAAGTTAGTTTTAGAAGTAGTTAATTCATTGTTTGCATTTTAGTATAGGTTTAGAAGGTTTGTTTTTTTTATTTTTTGAAAGTTTCATCTTTAAAAAGTTTTAGATAGTCACATGCGTGTTTCTTATTTTTTGTTAGTGTTCATTAGATCTCATTGGTTACTTGTCTTTACATTTTACTTTAGCATTAGAAAGTTTCCTAATTTGATTTTAGAAAGTTCTGTTTTTAGAAAGTTTCTAATTCTAATTAAGAAAAGTGATAGATTATGTAAGTTTCCTTTTTAGTAGTTTTCTTAAGTTAAGTTGCTTAGTGTATTTCATTCTAGTTTTGCATTAGTTTCCTTTAGTTGAATGCATGTTAATTAGGTAAATTTCTATTTTCATTGCTTAGTTTTATTTTTAGCAAGTTTCCTTTAGTCATAGTTTCTAAATTCATGCATATTTCCATTCTTGTTTAACTTTAAATTCCCAGTTTGATTGTCAACTCTCTCTCTCTCTCTCTCTCTCTCTCTGGCTAAAGTTAAGTAATTTAAATAAGATTCAATCTATTGAAAATCCATGAGATTTCTCGTGGGATCAATCTAACTTGCATAAAAATACTACATTAATTCATGTGCTTAGGAGTAAATTTAAAGTTATACCACACCCAAGTAAAAATAAAGTCTAAATACAATGAAAAAGACATTTTCATTTTATTCAAAAATATCAAGAGAATTAGAATATATCTAAGGTTTGTAAGTATTCAGAGAATCAAATATAAGATTCTAGAAAATAACTAAAAATTAAAAAGAAAATAAAATAGGATCTGAAGAATCACATTTTAAGTAATGAGAGCTCTACACGATCTAAGATTTAAACCAAATAGCAAGATATCCTAAGTCAATTAGGCAACAAACCAAGACGTCTAATTAAGTTTGATATCTTGGGCTAGGGCAAAGAGAGAGAGAGAGAGAGAGAGAGAGAGAGAGAGAGAGAGAGAGAGAGAGAGAGAGAGAGAGAGAGAGAGAGAGAGAGAGAGAGAGAGAAACCCTTCTAACTATCAGAGAACTGATATAAAATGTCAGAGTACCTATGGAGAGGAATGAGGTTAAAGCTAGTGAGGAAACACATACAATCTGACTAATAGGTAAGTAGATCTAGGCTACTAAGTTTCCAATGTTTTTAAGATTTGACTACGAGCTCTATAATAATGTTTTTGAAGAATAATTAATCATGATATGTAGCATGTTTTCACATCATGTTTTAGGCATGGATTTTGTTATTTCATATCTGTTTTCCATCTTAGAATAATGTACATCCATTAAAATAGAAGTATTTGTTGAGGTACTATGTAATTGAACTGCATGCATTGAGAAGTTTAATGATTTGGCTATGTTAGTCATTGTGATTATGTGTATAGTGCATTTCCTTGTGAAGCATGTGCACAAATCTTGAGATACTAGTATAGACAGAACTGTTGTAGAGGCACATGATGGGAACATCTAGTCCAATTTGAATGGCTTGGATGGATGCGCCTGAAAGGATCCATGCGCACCACCGTTGCATGTTGTTATCTTATTAGAAGAATCCTATTTTATTAAACTTGTTGTCTTTATTAAGTGAATTAGATGACTCACGAAGCCATGTTCTATTCCTATGTGGATTGCACCCCTATGAAATGACTAGTTGTATGGATGTGTGCATAGCATGTATACGCCATCTAACAGGTTGCATTGTGAGTTTAGCACCTACTTTATTCATAAAGGATGGCATGCCAATGACTGTCTAAATGTTTCATATATCAGATTGAATTCATGAAGCAACCTTTGTGGAATAACATCATGCACATGACTTGAGCCTCTCTAATCATTGTAGTAGGTTGATTTCTATGCTTATAATCATGTCTACCACTTTGTAAGATGAAAATTGATTCAATTAGATGTGTGTGCATGATCCATTAAATTTTCTTGACATGTTTAGACGGATTGATGCTTATATGAGATTTCCCAAATGATCCATGTGCATAGCCTATGTTTGCTCGTTGCCTATATGTGTAATTTGGTATTATAAAGATATGTTTATAGTGCGCGTCATGTTAGGGGTGTGCACACATATCACTTGTTGCATACAGGAGACGGCATCAAATTGTAACACCCAATTTTTATAAATCTCCCTTTCTGAAAATACTTTTATAAGGCAGCACAATTCCTGTAGTATTTTGTAAATATGTTCGGAAATTATATAGTACGTAGGTAGTTTAAACAAAACCACCCCTCAAGTCGGGGTTACTACAATGAAGCTTCCCATAAAAGTAAAATAGAGGAAATAAATTCATATATTGCAGGATCTACCACAACACAGCCAAAACCATTAATATCAAATCATAAATTCCATGATGCAAAGGTTAAGTGTCCTTACAAAATGTCCAAAGAAATTAATACATAAAGACAGTGTTCAAATACACAATATAACCCTAATGCTTAATAAACTATCCTATACATTTTCATGTATATTTCGATCAGCTGACTGTTGCTTTTCTTTCTTTTGAGTGCTCTGCCTCTTAAAACTTTCACCTGAAGATGTTCGTTGTAAAGGGGGTCAGCTCAACTGCTCACTAAAGAAAACCCTAATATAGCCCAGGCCAATGTGAAAAACACAGCAATCAAACACACGCTAATAGTATAATCCACATGAATTCATACTTTTAGTGTGAAATGCATGGTTTTCAAAGAGTATCATATATGTAACTTGAAGATCTACTAGGAATAACATTTAAGTTATGTAACATTTCAAGGGTTCAATACGCATGAATTCATATAAATCAAAGGATATGCCAGTCAAACAAGATCATCATCCAATCAAACACACGCTAATAGTATAACATGAATTCATACTTTTAGTGTGAAATGCATGGTTTCCAAAGAGTTTATCATATATGTCACTTGAAGATCTACTACGAATAACATTTAAGTTTGTAACATTTCAAGGGTTGAATACGCATGAATTCATATAAATAAAAGGATATGCCAGTCAAACAAGATCATCATCTACTCCCGTCTACATTCAAATGCATGTTAAGATGTACATTCCTCCCATAATCTATTATCCATGATTCTTACAAGTGGGACACTCTATGGTCGTATTAGTCATTTTATCTCCATATCATCATGCGTATTTAGATCCATACCACATTCTTTACTTCTAGAACACACACATAGGCTTTCAAGGTCATTCAAGGTATTCAACCTTTGAAATCCAGCAATCCTTATAAATCAATGTAAATACAACCAGTCAATAAAACAGTATTCAATAAAAGATGCAATCTAACAATTAACCTCTTTGGGGTCATTTCTATCTATAAATCGACCAGGACCAACTCTTCCGAGCACCAACTCTTATTAGCATCCTGATTTTAACCATTCAGTGTACATCAATAAACCACAACTATGTGTAAATGAACCAGAACCAATTCTTATGAGTCGCCTGTTTTTAAATGTTGTTGTCGATCAATACACCACACCTCTGTATAAATGGACCAGGACCAACTCCTACGTGTCGCCTGTTTTTAATTGTTGTTATGGATCAATATACCACACCTCTATATAAATAGACCAGGACCAACTCTTACGAGTCACCTATTTTTAATCGTTGTTATGGATCAATACACCACACCTCTATGTAAATAGACCAGGACCAACTCTTACGAGTCACCTATTTTTAATCGTTGTTATGGATCAATACACCACACCTCTATATAAATAGACCAGGGCCAACTCTTATGAGTCACCTATTTTTAACCGTTGCTGTGGATCAATACACCAAACCTCTAAATAAATGCACCAAGACCAACTCTTACGAGTTGCCTATTTTTAACTGTATTAACCATTGCTGTGGGTTAATACACCAAACCTCTATATAAATGGACTAAGACCAACTCTTACGATTGCCTATTTTTAACCGTAGAGCCTATGTAGTTGCAGGCGCAAGGCGCACCTAGGCGCAAGGGGTACGACTCGCGCCTAGAGCAACTAGGTGCGCCTAGTCGCGCCACTAGGTAACAAGGCACACATTAAAAGCCCATAACATATATATATATATATATATAATATAATATAAGTAATATTTTTTCTTATAAAAGGAGGTGCCAGAATTGATAATGGCACTCCCTTTCTTAAAAACAAAACAGACCCGAGTTGGATCTGACGAAGGAGACGAAAAAAACCCGAGCAAGAGAGAAGAGAAGAAGAAGAAGAAGAAGAAGAAGAAGAAGGGGAAGGGGAGAGAGAGAGAGAGAGAGAGAGAGAGAGAGAGAGAGAGAGAGAGAGAGAGAGAGAGAGAGAGAGAGAGAGAGAGAGAGGGAGGGTGAAGAGAGAGGGAGAGGCGAGCTTGCCAGGGAAAGCTACAGCACATCGGCAAGAAGGAAAGAAAAGGTTGCTAGTTTGCCAGAGTTGCAAGGGTTTGCTGAAGAAGACGATAGCTCGGATTGTCAATCTGAGTTGATTGTTCTCTTTAGTGCACGAGTAAGAACCAAAGCCCCAAGCAAATTTGATGATCCATGTCATTTTAGGGAATAGACGATTGATGATCAACCATTCAGATCGATCTGGTGCTTGGAATCGAGGGTGCAAAAGTTGTGAGGCGTGCTAGGCACAACTAGTCACGCCTAGTCGCGTTGAGACTTTTCCCCCTTGCGCTTACCCATAGTCGAGTGGCACCCATGCGCCTTTTTGCGCCCAGCGACTAGTTGCGTGACTAGTCGCCCTTGTGACTACATAGCATAGAGCAGTATGCACGTAGAACAACTATCGTCACCCCAAGCAACTACCATTGCCTCTATGCTCGATTATGGATACCTCACAATCTAATCCTTGTTGTCCCTCATGGGGTGTTTCGGCCACCTTGGGAGTAGTTCCCCATGAAAACCTACTCATACCATCCTACATCTCCATCGCTAGGTTAATGTCTATATCATCTTAGAGGTCAACGGCCAATTGCACCTCCTAGTATAGTGTCCTTAGCGATCTATATTTGCCTTGTCATAATGACACGTCAAGTTCTCAACAATAATGGCAACGTAGGCGCTCAATCAATAACACGAGTCTAAGTGCTCAATTAGTAACAATACTAATTCTTACAAGCATTGCATATGGACATCCTATAAGATTTATCATCTTTCCTTTCATGTTCTCATATATACATGCATTTCTCTCTTTTCATTTCATATGAATGGTAGCAAGGCACATCGTTCATTTATCACCATGGAAGCATAGCATAAGATAGAAACTCATGGCATATGCATCATTTCAACATTGAAACCTGTTGGTTCCCTACATGCATCACTCACATAACATTCTTTTCATGGAATGAGAAATATTCCAAATCTATAACCATGACTAGCTACGAGGCATGGTTTCCATAGGTGTTCAAACACACATCTATCACTGGCTAGATAGTGCAATTAGTCACCACAATCATGCATCCATTCATCAATTCCACTATCAAGTGCCCGTGCATTCCATACATCGTGTAGCTAGTGATAAATAATCCATCTAATAGGAATTCATGAAGCTTTCCCATACATCGAAGCATTTAATCAAATACCAAAATTAGAAGTGGAAATCATGTAGATTGAATTTCAAAAAGCTACAAGAGTACAAGCATTATCTATAACATGCATTTGCCCTGATAGTTTACAATAGAGTCCACGGTGAAGTTCTCATTCATTCACTAGCAAACCTGCTTCAATGGTAAGCCATAAACACATATAAATCCTTGGTGATTGTTCATAGAATTATGTGAACCTTTCCAATGATGAATGTTAAGCATCTTCATAAGAATGCAAGGGAGTCTAAATTGAATCATTTAGTGGTAAACATGCTTCAAAACTCATGGAAAAACAATGCTAAGTATTATCGATTAGGTGTAACTTTTCCTATCTCTCGATTAGGCAAACCTTAGGATCTCTCCATCAACCTTTAGACATGAATTGAGGTATGAAGTGTTACCATGTTGAGCATTTTTCAAGCTTAGTTCAGTCCCCAGATATATTTTTAATAATAGTTTAAAAGTGTGGTACAACATAGTGAACTATCCTAGAGTTTCATCTAGTTCAAGCATTAGGGATTATGCTATAGTTCTCCATTTTGTTATTTATGTTGCCCCTGCTGTTCCATGCTATTTAGACATTGCTACACATAATATATAATAGGTTTACCATTTACTTGGGTCAATATCAAGTCTATGGTTCATCCATGTGTTAAGTGTTCCAACTACTTAAATAGTTGTAGGCATATACTTTCAGAGAATGTTGGCTGTCCTTCGACCTTTATTTTATCCTATCTATGTTATTAATCCATTTTTGGTTAGGTTAACATCCACTTGTCAATGTTTTAAGTGCAAATTGTCAAAGACATGTCATATGGTTTTGTAATAATGCAATCCATATTCTGTGTGCTAATACTAACTCATTTCATATCACTAATAGCTAACTAAAGTCCATAAGTATCATAGTCATTTCGAGCCCATGATTTATACAAATTCATTACTTGTTCCGTGTCCTAATGTTAGGAATCTGATAAAAGTTTCCATACAATCAGGACCCAATTTTGAAGCATTAAGTTTCACACAAAAACATTTAAACTCAAATACTAAATTCGTGTGCTTAGAATGTAATGAAAAGTGCAAATCATAGAGAGTGTTCCATGTTAATTCCACCAATTCTACATCTTGAAATTTAGTAATACTCATATCCATCCCCCATCCTACAAACCACATCATCATGTAGTGTAGCCTCACAACATGGATTAACATAGTCTTTGGTTAAAATGAAGAGCAACACAACTATGGTTATGCTTTACTTTCACAACCTCAGTACTTCAATGAATTCACAACAAAATACCATAGCAGACAAGGCCATAACTATGAGACATCATAGGGAATCAAATCAGTACTAACATACATACGAATTGCTGTAAATGAACATACAAAACACAGCTGGAACATTCACATTTTCAAGGCAACTTACGGCAGATTTCTGTGTGGACATTTTTTTATACTTGATTCATGTTCAAAATTTTCTCCATGCTTTTAAGTCATGCACATTATGCAATGCATGCTAAATGATGAAGATACAATTAATTCATGGATTCATAGCATTCCATCAACAATTTATTAGCTACACACTTCAATTAAAAGGAGTAGCACATCACTTTTTCTGTAGAAAATCAAGTAGAACCTTTAGGCCATTATCCTAATCATTCAAGTATGTATAACCTGAATTCTCCTTGCCATTTTAAATCAAATACACATAAGGTCAATAGGCCATAGACTAGGCTCAAAATCAGTCACAAAACCCCTTCACCGTCAATAGATACAGGGCGTGTTCTTTACTTAAGATACACCCCTACATTTTCAGCCCTTCATCATGCTAGATGGGGCTTCATTACCGTTAGAGAACTTTATCCATACCACTGATTTATACCATAGTTTTAACATGATTCACCTGCTAAACAGCAGTAGATTATATGCTACAACATTCATGATGATTAGGATACATAAAGATCAACAAAACATGTAGAAATCTTAAATCATTTTAAGCATTTGCCAAGCAGTCCAAAACACAGCGATTTTGGTAAAAATAATACTAAATAATGCTATTTCAAAATCCAACTCTAGATCCATATTAAAATCTTCCTAAAATCCTTACCTCATGGAGATCTCCCAAATCATGGGTGTTTACAGCTGGATGTTGAGCCCCTAACAGTAGCAGTGTTAAGCGTCCTTCTCCAACGATCTCCTCCTCTGCTTCTCCTACTCCTCTCTACCTCTCTCAATCTCTCCTCAGCTCTCTCCTTAGTTTCTCTATTTCACCTAGTTCTTACCAAGTTTTACTCAAGTTTCTTTCTCATCATTTGATCCCCAAACAGTAGCAACAACCCACCATGTTGGGCATCCATTTTTCTTCAACAGTTTACTCGCTTTCTTCTCCAACTTCTCTCCACTTCTCCTCGTCTTACTCCATAGTTTTGTTCCTCCAAAGTCCTTCCCATCACCTCTGGTTTCAGCAGGTTTGTGTCAGCTTTGTTTCCTCTTCTATGGTGAATTCGTACGAGATACTCCCCAAGGCAATTACTTGGGTGGAGTGGACGGCGCCCTGGGTCAGCTACTCTATATAATTTTTCATCCCAAAGTTATGGCTGGGCTGTTTTCAAGACCAGCCGCCACTTTACGTCCGCATGATGTCTCATCATGTTTCCCCTTAGTCAGTTGAGTGCGTGAGCTGCCATAAAACAAGCCACCACTCTATATCCAATATTCTTAGACATTAAACACCAGGTAGCTTACCCAAATATAGGTTTATTTCATTTCTTTTCATGAGTTGTAAGATCACCACTTCCCAAAATGATGCCAATGCATTCAAGTGTTATTTAACCCATAGTCCCTAATCATTTGCGTATACATAACCATGCATGATCCACCTAGGTTTGTGATTTTCCCACCTACGTCTCTCTATTGTTCTTTCAAAAGTCTCCATGTCCCATTTTACTTAGCCTATCCATACTTTCACTCTTTACACACACTTAGCAATTTCTCACCCATTTCCCTTAGTTCAATTCATTAACTACTTAGATTTCTTCCCTTATGTAGCTTTCACACGTATCAACCCTATTAGTATCTTTACTTGTCACTTAGGTTATCATCACTTGAGCCCTTCCAATGGCTACAGCATAGGCTCTCTCTTGGCTAACCTTTTTCTTTTAGTTATTCCCAATCTTTCGCTTAAGCACTTATACAATTATGCTTCCTAGGTTAGTGAACACGCTTATGCAAATTTGTGTGTGCCATTCTACTTGGCCTTTTTCACTTATCACTTAGTTAGTTTGTCCTTTTTATCTCTCATCCTAGACTTTGATTCCCATCATTATGCAAGCCATATGTGTAGCTCCCATTGATCTTATTTAGGCTAAGTTTGCTTAAGCCTCTAGTGTATATTTTAATATTACTCACAAGAACACAATTCAATGTAGCCATTGTACGCAAGTGAGGTTGATTCCACAAGAAATCTCTCAGATTACTATGCTAATTAGATCTTGTTTAAATTTATTATCCTAGCTGAAGAGATATTGTATTTTGAACTATATTAGGAATAAGAAACACATGGAATTAGAAAAGTGCATGGAATTAGAAACTAAACTAAGGAAACTTTCTAAAAATAAAACTTTCTAAGACTAAACTTCAAAACTAACTAAAATTAATCTAACGTGCAACCAAAGTTAACAATGAATAATGAAACCTAAACATGAACTAAACTTAATTCACAAAGCACACAAACATGAATCAAAAGAGTATGCATGGATTATGAAAATTTGTGCATGGACCTTAGAACCAAAAACCAAGAATGGTGCTCATGGAAATTAGAATGAAAACTGCACATGAATCATGGAAGATTAAGCATGGGACGCATGCTTCTATACCAAAATAAACTTGGAAACTTCCAAAGGAAAAATGCAACATTCAATCTCAAATTTCAATCATGAACTCCTCATGAAAGATAAACTTGTTTATTGCATTCATATCCAATGAGAAGAGTGCATATCATACATGTAACATCCAAGGGTAAGTGAAACTTCAATCTTCAACTTCAATTCAATCCAACAAGTACCCATCAAAAGCATACATGCTTGTGAACACGAAAAAGAATGAAAGAGAGGGTGAAAGATGGATGGGATGGATCCAAAATATGAATAAAGATGATCCAAAACAAGCAACTAAACAAAGCAAGCAAGGAAAGGGGTTAAAGATGATTCAAAGACTACTATCTCTTGGCTATCACTATAAGAGATAGTTTGCCTTCAAATCAAGAGAAACTAAAGCACAAAACTAGAAGCAAAATGCAAAGAAAACACCCAAGGAAAATTGCACATGAAACTAAGAGCAAGGAAAGGAAGAAAGGCTAGGGAACCAACTTGGAAAATGCAAAAAAACTCAGAAGAAAAGGCTTGGAATGGATGAGAAGGAGAAAGGCATGGAGAGGTGCTGGAAGTAGGTGTGGAGAACCAACCCTAAGGAGGAGACATGGAATTCCCTTATGTTCATGCGTCGAAGCCCTAGTTCTTTCATATATTTTGCACCTTCTAAAAGAGTCCTAAGGGGGAAGAAAAGATGGGATAGGGATTGGGGAGATAAGGATAAGATGAGAAGTGAATTAGAAGTATGACTCTAGGAATTGGAAACTACAAAGTGGAGTTTAGGAATGGTAGGAAGTGGAATTAGAAGTGGGACGTGGAAGCCTAAGAAAGAAGAAAATCACAGATGGACTTAGAATGGAAGTGGCAACTTAGGAAGGGAAGTGGAATTTGGAAGGAAGGTGGGGAAGAGCAAGTGGGAAGAGGACCTAGAAGCCTAAGAAGGACTCTTGGAAGAGGAAATCATTGAAGGGATTAGAAAGGAATTAAAAGAGAAACTAAGGGAGATCATGGAGGAGAGATTAGAAGGGAGATCTAGCTTGAAATATATGTGATTCTCCTTTCTAATTTCCATGATGGAAAGAGGCAAATAAATAAAAGAGAAAGAGGAAAAGTTGGAGGGATGTGGTCTCTTCTCCTATTGGTCCACCTTGCATGCATATCTATTTGTGTTAACAATCACCAAGTTTTCTTTCCATTTAGTCTCTTTAGAACACTTTTTGTTCAAGTGGAAAATTGTGTTTTTAGCTTCAAAATGTGTGGACCCAATATGGCATGGCTTAATTGGCTTAATGGCTTCCTTATATGGCTTGACTTCTGGGCTCACTTTGAGGGCTTCAATGGCTTGCTTCCTTGGCTTCATGGATAGCATGACTTGCATTCCTCTAGCACTAAATTCATGGCTCATGTGGCTTAGGTAGCTTGCACGGCCTCAATTATCATGCAAAGGTGGTGGAATTGCATGGATTGATTCTTTTAATTTCTTTCTTGAACTCATTTGCCCCAAGATGATGTGACACCCCGGGTTTTACGAACCTTTTTCCCCATAATAATAAAAATAATAATATGTTTTAAGAAAAATAAACGGGATCCCTAAAATAAAAATAAAAATTTATAGTATAAAAATTTTAACGTAGCTTTAAACGAATTGACTGAAAGTGAAAACCTCGGGGGTCAACCCCGTTCAAAACTATAATCATAAATAAAATTAAACCCATGATACTCTAAGCATGCTCGATTCAAAACCATAATAAATAAACGTGCTAATTAAAGATGATAATAAATCAAGTCAAATGTCACCAGGTTCCATCCATGATCACCACAATATTTACAATATGATTTAACATTCTCCATACCATAATATGGGTCCAATCTATCTAAATATATAAACCTCTAAGTACATTCTCAAAAGTCTAATACCAGTCCAAGAGACGTACTCTAATCTATGTCTGAATATGAAAATAAAATGGATGGTCTTCAAGTCTTCTTCCAAATCACTGCTACTCCACCTACTTTCCTTTTTTGTTATCATGTTCCAAATATGAGGGAAACATACCTAAGACATGTCAAATAATCGAACGCTCATAATTATAAACTTTCAAAAAACAGGAGTCGAGTTAAATCAAGATGGCATGTAAGGCACAATCAAAATACAAAGGTACATACATCCAAACCATACTAGTCTATGTTCATAGCATAATATGCATGCAATCATGATTAACAAAACACTACATCAAAACAATACCAAAATGCTCCAATATACTCAATCACCGGTGATGTGTACACATACTAACTCTAGGTCTCTCCCATGCAGCCCACATAAGCCCCCGGAGTCCTTCACGACTTAGGCCCGGCTTACCCCTATTCACCCCACATATAAATCCATATGAACATGCAGAATAACTATATGGGCTACTATGCTGCAATGGCAACCCTATCTAGATCTAAACCACTGCCGCTCCCCGTCTACACCTAAACAGGAGACTTTCTCCGTCCCCATGGGAAGGAACGGACCCTTAGGGGGGACTACCCATGATACCACTACCCACGTACCTGGCCATGTATCACTCAAGGGCGGTGTCTAATCATCATCATCACAAAATCATAGGGCGGGTGGCCAACCCTACAACCCTCCTAGCATAGTACCCATCGGGTGGAAGCACCCGTCATAAATCATTGACAAGGTATAAATCATGTAAATGATGTAAAAGCTCTATAAATAATCCCAATAAATACGATCAAAGCCCATGTCCAAATAGTGCATCACATGTAAATATAGTTATTAACAAATTGAAATGTCATGCTACAACACAAAAATAGGGATCTATTTATGTGCCATGAGAAGACATAAAACACATGTCTCAACAACTTTAGAAATCCACTCATGGTTACTAAAATCACGAAGTAATTGAATGAAATCACCTACCTCAATAAATGTAGTGCTCCAATCAAACGCGTGGAAGTATCACGTTGCACACTCTGACATACTTCTTACATTATAAATTCTCCATCATTTGGCAATTCAATGATGTTTATCCCTCTAATCCCCTAGATTATCTCACATTTGATGTATACCATCAAGATCTATGTCTGAATATGAAAATAAAATGGATGGTCTTCAAGTCTTCTTCCAAATCACTGCTACTCCACCTACTTTCCTTTTTTGTTATCATGTTCCAAATATGAGGGAAACATACCTAAGACATGTCAAATAATCGAACGCTCATAATTATAAACTTTCAAAAAACAGGAGTCGAGTTAAATCAAGATGGCATGTAAGGCACAATCAAAATACAAAGGTACATACATCCAAACCATACTAGTCTATGTTCATAGCATAATATGCATGCAATCATGATTAACAAAACGCGTGGAAGTATCACGTTGCACACTCTGACATACTTGTTACATTATAAATTCTCCATCATTTGGCAATTCAATGATGTTTATCCCTCTAATCCCCTAGATTATCTCACATTTGATGTATACCATCAAGATCTAAGGCTTGATCATCCATTGATCAGCCTGATTGAGATTATCTCACAACATTCAGTGGTTTAACCCTTAAAAAGGAATTTAGATCTAGATTTTCAAGTCAAATCTAGGTCCATGTCGTAGATACAGTCGCAACGCCTCTTTCGGATCTCGATTTGGACCTTTGTAGCTCCTAAAAATCAAGTTTTTATAAATGGACGGGTCAGAGGACCCCAAAAGTCCAGAAAAACCGCACGTGTGTGCACGTTTCGTTGACGCGTGTGCATGCGAGCACGTCACCTGTGTGCGCGCGTGTGCATGTACCACTGGCGCGGTGCGCTGGCCTGCTTCGCGCACGTACACTACTGGCACCTGCGCGCATGCACTGCTGACGCGCATGCGTTGGTGCTCTACGCACGTGCGCTGTCTTCGTGCACGTGTGTTGTTTTTGTGCGCACACTTGTTGCTTGTGTGTGTGCATGGCGCGCGCATGTCGTGCGCGTGGCATTGCGTGGCGCACACGTGTTGGGCGCGTGTGCGCTGTGCATGTGACGCCTGTGTAGCACCTACGTGGCATGCGCTGGTTACACTACGTGGTGTGTGCGTGGTGCACACGTGTTGAGCGCGTGTGGGTTGCGCCTACGTGGCACACACTAGTTGTGACACGCGTCGCTGCTGGGTGAAGTTACCAGAGACGGCGGCCGAACTCTGGTCTTCGCCGACAACGCTCAAGTGTCCAAATGGTGGGATTTCTGCACCGTTTCGCTTAGTTTTTCCCGTAGATCCCATTTTTAAGTACCTTTTCAACAAACTCTGTCATTATCTAGTGTTTTTACATGATTTTTGTCACGTCCCTAAAATTTCTCCTTCTATTTTATGAGTTTTTTGGCATCCCTAACCGTCCGATCACCATGAAAATTCATGGGTTTGTTCTTCTTGTTACTGTGCACAAAATGAACGGTTTAGATCATGATTTGATACTGTTTCATTGGTTTATTTTGGAAGGAATAATGACTCCCTCTGTTTTAATGAAAATCGGCAATCCACACCATTTTCCAACGTTAAAATGATGGAAACTTTAAGAAAAGAAAGGGAAATCGTAAAGGGTGGCCTACCATGGTCAAATCAGTCAGAACTAGTCTTCCCTTCACCGCGTGTGCCTGAGAGGGGAGTTTCATGTTGTTGCCTGCGTCGTCAACACGGAACCCTAGAGGAATAGTTTGGCTGTATAAAAGACAGGGCAGGCTTTTATAGCCTCATTTGTGGGTCCCACACCCTGTAGGCCCAAGTGTATTTACCATTTTACCCTTTCTTATTATTATTATTTAATTATTTAATTATTTTGGTTATTACAGATGATCTTAATCCTTGCTTAATCTTTAGAATAATAAGATTTATTCTAGCTTTTTTATTTGATCTTGATCATTTATTCTCATCTAAAGTGATCTCAGCCATTGGATCATCCTTTTAACACCTACAAAAGATTTTATTTTTTTAAATCTTAATTAATACCTAAAATTTTATGATAATTTACATACTTACTCTAGATTAGCTTTTGAACCTAAAAGAATATCAAAACTTTAAATCATTAGCTTAGAAATGCCAATGTCATGAATTTTTAGAAAAAACCTAGAATAAGCCTTACAATCTATGACATATGAGATATTAATTTGATACCTTTTATATAAAATTGACTATTTATCAGCCTCCATCTTTACACTCTATCCCACATCTCTACTTGACATGCATGACATAGGCTTCATCATTACCTAGTCATCACTCCTAGCATATCTATTTCAATATTTGCTATCAGAAGCAAGTATGTTTAGTTTCATTGTATATGATTCTCGTTATGTGTCCTTTCCATTGTAAGCTATTCTTTTTATATACTATATCATCTAGTTCTTACCATTTTATTCTTAGCTTAAACATCTTTAGGTCTTTCCAACACCCTAGGCCTAGCTAAGAAGTTAAATAATTCACTTGCTCCACTCTATTGTCATTTAGTTACCCATTTTCTATTATTCATCTTCTAAGTACTCATACTTAACATTTGTTAAATTTCTCACTTACTTCTCCAATTCATGACCTTAGCATGTTTCCTAGCTTCTCAAGTTAATCAATGATCCATCTTATTAATTTCTTACTTGATGTTGTACTTAAGTAAGTTGATAAAGTTATTAGAAAAGAAGAAAAAAAGTCCCTATTTTTTATAATTATTCTAGAATTATAATATTGCATACATTACACAAATTATGTGGGATATGTTGGTATCCATTTCATCAACTGTCACAATAAAGTGCATCAATTTTCATTCTAAAAGATGATGCCCTATGTATTGTAAGTGCACACCATTAGATTAGAGCTATGGACACATTGATTTGGCCAAATAATAGGTCATGTATGTGTGACATTTTAGAGATTACACTTGTACATAATAGGTTATCACATATCCAGAGCATTAGATCCCTTAAATGATTTCAACCTTCATGTAAGGAAAGATTTTTCTAGCATGAGTATTGCTAGGAGAGAGATATTTTCATGATTTCATAACTTGTTAAAAAATGTACTTTTAGATTTCCAAAAGATGGATTGAAAATTGTGTTTCTATATGCTAAACTTGCATTTTGAAAATAAATTTTTTTCTATGTTTTTAAAATATATGGAAATTAAGATTGATGTCATGTGTTGATTTGATGGCTAAGATTTACATGTTTGAAAAGAAATGATTTGAAAATCATATTAATAAGATTTTTTAGATAAGATTTTGTGTAAGATGATAACTTGAACATGTACTTTTGGCAGGCTAAATTACCTAGTGGGTTCTATGCCAAGAGGTTGGGCTGTCCATTTACCCCTTAACCACCAAGGGTGGAAAGGTATTCAACTCCAAAAAGTGGCAATGTTCTCGATTGGTTATATAGACCACTATTGGTGACTCAAAGCACCCTTTCAAGGTGGACTATAGGCCCTATGAGGATGTGATCAAAGTTCCTCTCAAATACTACTTGGTACATGATTCAATGATCTTGTCGTGAGCATGGTGATCCCATGAGTTTTTTGTTTTGGCTCCTGGGGACTCTGATGATGGATCTATGTAAGATGAACTTGAGGTGATCGTTAGATGAGTACTCATGACCAATTAGCATACATATTGCCAAGGTGTCAAATGGCACATAATATTTGTCAGCTAAAGTGCCAATGTCATGGATTTGTTGATGAAATTATTTTAAGATTTTGGTAATCATTATTTACATAACTTATAAAATGTTATTGTATGTTCATGTAAATTGATGATATATGAATACTAATGAGTGCTTGTAATTGTAAAGCATGAAATGAGTAAGGTAAGATAGTCGTGAGATTTATTACTTTAAAAGCACATGATTTTCAAAGCAGCTGCGTGCCGAATGTCGTGCCTTTCAAGTTTGTGGTCTAAGTTAATCTAATGGGTATAGTGTATACTTAAACAAAAATAAAAATGAAGATTCATTGTGAAAAGCTTAGGGGCGAGGAGGAGAAATAGAACTAGATTATGTCTTGCGTACACAATGTGAGGAGTTACCTATTTTAAAGATACTTTACTTTTGCAAATGCTTATATGACGACCCGGGTTTTTATATGATGCAATTTTGATAAAAAGGCGAGATCTCTTGTTTTATAAGTATGAAATGCATGAAAATCTTTTTCGTTTGGAAAAAAATCTTTCATAAAAACCCCGAGTGTCAAAACACATTCTCAAATTATCTAGCCATGGCAAAGTTTTAAATCAACATTATTCCCAAGAAAGTGTTAGTCACAGTCCCAGCTATTAGAGAGTAACTACAATCAAGTAACATTGAAAGATAAGGTGGGGGTTTACTTACTTGCACTTAGTCTGGGTGTCTCCTAGCACAAGCATTCCTCGCCCTTAAGTATTTACTTTGTGTCCGAAAAATGTTGAGGATTGGGTGAGTATATATTATACTCAGTAGGAGCCTATCACTACTAGTTTTATAATGCATGAGATGTTTTAAAATCACATGCTCTTTCAAAACATGTGCATGTCTGAATACTCAAGTTCAATATCTATATTAAAATCCATTGTCAAACTGAAATACTAACGATTTAAAGGATCACATAATCCAAAATCGAAAGTATCATATACATATATATCATAACATTATGATATGCATAAGATGCTTCATTGAATCCAACTCATGGATATCTAGTATGGTATGGTCGACCAACCTCATATCATGCCATATGCAATGCAAATTAGTCCACAAAACCATAGGGTCCAAACTATGCCCACGACCTCGCTGCCGTGTGGTCCCTGGGTACCTGAGGACACAGCGT
This sequence comes from Warburgia ugandensis, assembly GCA_035236585.1. NCBI lineage: Eukaryota > Viridiplantae > Streptophyta > Magnoliopsida > Canellales > Canellaceae > Warburgia > Warburgia ugandensis. The sequence continues at coordinate 45,547,094 of CP141128.1, forward strand.
CATAGCCTCCACGGGGCATATGACACATCGACCGAGTGCCGTGACACCAGTGGTAGCCCCCTGTACCACATGCAGTTGACGTAGGGACATGCCCTTTTTGGGCGTGGTACCCATTCCACCTAGTAGTGGTAGAGGCTGGGTGGCCAACCCAGACCCCTCGGCATACCACCCACGAGCTTACCAGCCCAATTCACATAAGATCAAACAAGCGAAAAACCTCTTTTTCAAAACCTGTCCTCTTTGGGTCCCTCACAACTGCCTGGCCCTTGGCACTCCATCGTCTTTTGGTAACCCTCAAGGACATGCAACTTTTGCCAGAACTTAATGCTCACAAATCATGTGATGTATGCAATAGTTTGCAAAACATATCTATGCATAATGTATATGCAATTATTTACAAAATATGTCTATGCATAAAGCATTTATCACATGCATGATGAATTAAGTCATGCTAAACAAGTCATATACTTAAAACATGTATTCTCAAAATAGTAATAGTTCTTTTAAAAGAATCTAGTAGCGATAGAGCACCTACCTGGCTAGGTCGCGCTAACCCCTTTGTCCTTGTACGCTCCTGACCATGGTTTGGGGAATCAAGGTTAGTTTAGCCTATCTTTTATGGGTTTTAGAGTGGTTGGTCTTATTACTTAGGCATTAGGGGTCCATACCTATGCCTATGGGTGTCCTAAGGTCCTAATTGGGCCTTGGTATCTTCAGTTTTCCAAAGGTCTAGCGGCTACGCGCCACCATCCTATTCTAAGGTTCATGCCCACCTTTGATTGGGCCTTGATCAGGGATTTTATAGTTTGGTTGTGTCGGTGTCATCAGCACGGACACAATGTCTTTTGCGGCACCTCAATCGGAGCTCTAGATCTCAAGTTATAAGCGTTTTAGTGTCACACGTACATAAGGGCCTTAAGAGTGAAAAGGCGGAATGCTAGGGCACTGCGCGTCAGTGGCATGCCCCCCAGCTTCCTTAAGAACGAAAAAATCTCAGATTGCTAGCGTACTGCGCGTCTACAACGTGCGCCTCAGCGGGCGGATCTGCAGATGCGCCAGATTTTCCCGCCCGTCTCTCTCTTTGGTGGGCGCGTCCCCGGACGCGCCCGTTTGGTTTTCTCAGACGCGGTTGACGCGTCTCGTCCCGGTGGGACATTCTAGTCGTTTGGGGGACTGGGGCATCCTCAAGACACCCTGGTTTGACCCTGTCGAACTAATGCAGCCCAGGGAACGTCCTTGGGTCCTTGGTGACTCTCCAAGGCTCCATTTTGTATGATTTTTCATGCAAAAACTTAGGGAAACTGATCCTAGGACTACTATGAAGACGGGTTTTGAGGGATCTTGGGCATACCTGGCTCATTGCTGGGTTTTTCTCCTCGTTTCCCTTCTAGGTTGCTTCTCCACAATGGGTTTTCTTCAAGCTTTTGGGCTGCCATTAGAGGCGCCCAAGAGCTCTATTTATAGAGCTATAAGAGGGTTCTTGAGGGGGCTCTCACCGCCCTTGAATGGTAGTGGAGAAACTTTCAGAATGGCGGTGATTTCTCCTCCAATCACCGTTGTTCTAGAACCCTCTAGGAGGTTGAAGATGAAGGGTGCCCGTATCAAAAAGGGCCCCTGTGTTTTGCAGGCTAAATCCGTTTTTTATGAAAATTACATTTTTGCCCTGAACTTCAAAGGTCCATAACTTGCTCATTTTAACTCCGTTTTAGGTGATTTTGGTCTTGTTGGAATGCTTTTTCTGAGACACACCTAATGGTACCATTTTCAAGATCAAATTTATGGGTTCATTCAAGGTGAATAGTGAAATGACTAAAATGGTCTCATCTTCAAAAACTGAACTTGTCATTGCTAACTTGAGATTTTAATATTACAAAATTGGAGTCATTACAGCTTATTTATGTAATAAGATGTGAGATGCCAAAACATTTAATTATGTTGACAAATACATTAGTAATGTGGTTGTGACTAATGCATCTTGGGAAATTATGTTAGTTGGGCTTGTGATAGATATCAAATGACTTAGATGCGAGCTTGTTTTTTAAAAAAAGCAAGTTTTGAAAGAAAAAGCATTTGGGTTTTTAGAAAATGATTTTGCAAGGCAAAAGATTTCTGATGTTTTGTATTTGTAAATGTGATTTCCAAAGCAGGGATATATCATTTTTAGAAAATAATTTTGTGAAAAATCATGATTTTAAAACCCGAGTTGCTACCATGGGCTACTTGAGAACTTTGACACTGCATGATTTTTAGAAAAGTAAAGATAGTATCCAAAATGGATCCCTTAAAATGCCCCTTCAAGAGGCCAACCTTTGTCAAAAGAACTTCTAGGTCGTTGCTACTACTGTTAAAGTTTGATCTTCAATATGTCACTTAGAAAGTTGTTAAAGGAAGCCACTTTGATGAGAACTCAATTTTAACACTAGTCCTAATAGAAGATGAGTCCCAAATGAAGAGGTCCTCTTGACCATGACATCATACCCAAGCTGAGACATGTATTTCAATGGTGCATCAAATTAAGAAGGACAAGAAGTCAAAGTACTCATGGTTTCTACTAAAAAGTACCATTTTTCCTTTCTTCATAAAAATTCTATTCTATTACACCAACAATGAGTCAGGGTATGAGGTTTGTGTTGTTGGATTGTAGGCTACTTTAACTTTGAGTATTAGAAGGCTTAATGTGTATGGAGATTCCATGCTTATCATAAGTTGGATCAAAGGAGAATGATAGATTAAGTAGGAAAAGTTGGAGCCTTATGGGAAGTAACTGGACCATTTGACCACCAACTTCGATAAGATTACCTTCGACTCCATAACAAGGACCAATAATAACTCTAAGGATGTCCTAGCTCCCTTAGCCTTTGTCATCAGTTCACCCAAAGCAATGATGATCAAACCCATTCAAGTAGAGCACAAGAGAGTCTATGTTTGTTTGAGATTCTTAGGCGAGTTTATCATACATGTAGTATAGGAAGGGAAATGACCATGACACCATGACATGTGATATAACATTCAGTAAAAATGCTATCCATAACAAATAAGTCAGCACCACATAAATTCAATTAGAAGGAAGGCCCTAAGTTACATGGTGAGCACTGGAGTATTGTATAAAAGAGGCATTGATGGCATCCTTTTAAGGTATTTTGATGAGGAAGAATACCAAAAGTTACTATGAGAGATCCAAGAAGGGGCATGCAGACAGCACATGAGAGGAAAAGCATTAACTAGAAAGATATGACGACAAAGGTCCTATTAGCCTACTATGTAGAAGGTAAGTGTAGAATATGTGAGAAGATGCCGATAGTGTCAAATGCAGGGAAACCATGATCATTTGCCCACCTAAAAGCTTAGTATCATGTCTTCTTCTTGACCCTTTGCAAATTGAAGGCTTAACATCATAGGAAAGTTTTTCCTGCCATCTTCTACTGGGCATGACTTCATAGTGGTTGCTATTGATTACTTTTCCAAATGGGTTGAGACAATGTCATTCATAGAATTCACAACTACACATTTGGCCTAGTTCATTTCAACAAATATAATTAACTATGATGGAGTTCCTCACAAAGTCATCATAAATAATGGATCCCATTTTCAGAAAGGGGCCACTTCCCTATGTGCAGAATTCAAGATTAGAAGACATCAATCCATGCCATATCATCAGCAGATGAGAGAAGCAATAGTGGTTATTACCATGGATATTTTTTAGGTGTCCACAAGTAATTATAAGTATTTTATTATTTTACCCTAGGTTAGAATTAGTGATTTCGCAGAGATACCTTATAGATTTATTTTTTATTTTTTAATTTGAATTAAGCATCTAATCTTTTTGGGTAAAACTACCTTCAAGATTAAGATATTCTTTTCTAATGAATTTATTCAAGTTTCTAACCTAGATTCATATAAACCTAAATGCATTGTGACAAATGGAGTTTCCACCTAGGGTAGTGAGGGTCTTAGGTCCCCAATGACTCAAAAGAGTCAACTAAACTAGAGATGTAAGTTTGGATATCTCTAAGAACTAAAGGAGTAGAGAGTGTAAGAAAACTAAACCCCTTTGTTCTAGTAGGTTCAAAACCTAATTAGTTTGGGTATTTTTCTTTCATAGAATAAGAAAACTTAAGTTTAATGTTCAAAAGTCAGTTACGAATCTCTTAAAGTAAGTTATTTGTTAGAAGGAAATATTCACATACTCAAAGATTTCAAAGGAAACATTCACACTTATTTTCAATAATCTAATTATGATAAGAAAATGTTATAAAGTAGACATCAGAACATTTAATGACATGCTATGCAAGTTTAATAAAAATATGACATAGTGAATAGTCAAAACATGCTTATAATGTGAATCTAATGAGATGCATTCTAACAAATTAGCAAGAAACTATAGAATGTATCTAAATGATTTAAGCAAACTTAGATGTGATGAAAATGCATCTAGAAATAGGAGCAAAGTTTCTAAATTATCAAGCATGGCAATAGAAATAAGGAAAGCATGCAGGCAACTAGCACATCATTCATTACATGATGAATGCATAAAAGGAAAATCATACATTATAATATGCTTACATGCATTCTCTTGAATGTAAAACAAACATGTTGTGATCATGATAAAACAAAAGAAATAGCAAACTACATATCAAATATGAGTGCAAGAAATTACAAACATATCAAATGCCATAACTAGAAACATGCAAAATCATAAGAAATACATTGGAAATTGTAAGATGCTAGTTATAGTGTAATCTAATTATCTAAGCAATAATATTATAATATTTAAGAAGATAAGAAAAAGAGGAGTGCATATTCTCAAAAGAAATGGTCTCTCATCATTTGTGATGGAGACACATTCTTTCTCCTTGAACTCTTCAAAGAAAAACGAAAAGAAAACTTTGTGAAAGATCAAATTATATTCTATGTTGGGAAAAGCCATTGCATATAAAATGGTAGACTTACCCCTTGGATGTTATTCATTTTGGATGACTCTTTCAAAGAGAAGGCCATGGAGAAGGTCTTTCTTTGGTTCTAAATCCTCTTGAAAGAATGAAATCAAGTAAACATAAAGGAGGTTATTGATGATTCAAGGGGATCTATACAAATTAAGTCTCCCCATCTTTGAAATCCAACTTACACATAAACAAAACATTAGGTTGGTAGCCCTAGAAGTTCAAGATTTTGCCTAATTAAGGTAATAAAAAACTTCATCTTGGGCTTAGAAAGAGAGTGGGAAAAAAACAAGATACACAAAAATTGAAGAACATAGAATCTAAATTACAATGAAATTAAACCTTTCCTTCTAAGGTTTGCCAGCCTTCTTTCTTTCCTAAGAAGAGGTTGAAAATTCCTCTAACCTATCATCTTAAGTTGAAAGAGAGATATCCTATGCCTAATTTAGTGACTAAGTTGGAACTTCCTCTAGGAAAACTATCTAGAAATTCTAGTAGAGAGATAAACTAAATGAAAAGTCCTACCCTATCCTCAATGTCATAAAAGTTATATAAGAAAATTAAGAACAAAAGAAGAAAAGGGAGAGTTTTCTTCTAAAGTTTAGAACTGAATTCCTAAGTTATCCACTACCCATATGGAAATCAATTCTAGTGCCCAATATAGCTTATGAATTAGAATCCCTTCTTTCAAAAATTCAAAATATTCCATAAGAAATTCTCCAAATTATCGTTTTCTTTCCTAGTCTACTTGCAGGAAAAAACCCTATAAAAGAATCTAATGTAATAAACAGATGACGTAAGAAATGCAAAATTATACCTAGGATGGTAAAAAACTTCTCCAAATCAAAATTTTTTGCCACTGTGTTTCTTAATTATTGCTAAAAGTGGTGCAAGCGGCCATGTATTGAAAGAGGCCATGATTGGCCTCTTTAGTAATTCCAATAATCATCATGGGCATTGAGAAAACTTGATTTTTTAAAGATTTTGTTCACTTATGTGGTCACTACATAATGGCAATAGGTTTCACAATTGTGGACTCAAAGGCACCTTTCCTCAATGATCACATGGTTAAGTTGGTTTCTCTATGGAAACATCTATGTGAAAGTGATTTTCATTCCAAAATAGGCAAGGAATGAAGGGGCCAAATGAACTCCAAGTGGACTTCATGATTGAGTGGTTTTGTGGCCTTAAAACTCACAAACATGAGATCTATGGGTTGTTTCCTTGAAAAGTTGTTTCTTGATAATTTTAATTCTAGATTTGAAAATTCTTGAGCCATTTTAAAGGTCTTTCAAACTATGTTCTTTGTCAGGTAAGATCATTATTGATACTTAAGAAGAGGTGTTAGCCTTGAAAGTCATTTAAGTGGTACAAAATTTGCCATGTATAGTTTTCCCTTCCTTGATGGAAAGATTGAAGAGGATTAAGATCAATGACCATGCAACCTAATTTTTGTATCAGTAATGATTTGCAAGGGCCATGGACACCACTCTTTGATTAAGGTTGCTTTGTGTGTAAAAATTGAAGTTGTGAACTTCACATTGATGATGGAATTTTGGGAATGTAATAGGGTTGGGTCTTTTGTTGGATCTACTATTCTAAGTGAATGAGATTAGGGGTAGACCACCTCCTATTTGAAGGGTTTGATATTTTACAAAAAATCTCCTCCAATCCTAAGGAATTAATAATTTGAGTAGATCGCCCCAGTATTTCCATAGTTAATGGGGTCTTTCATGGATCAACTCTTGTCTAAAGTGAAATGAGACACAAGGAATGGAACATCTTCAATTTGATGGATTGAGAATTTAAAAGGACCACCTTTGATCCATGGGGTGCAAAAATCCTTGGAAAGAATATCCTCAAATTCATAGTGATTATGGGTGGATCACCTTCAATCCTAAAGATTGATTTAATTGATGTGCTAATCAATGAAAAATGCTAGGGATTAATGCATTTGATGAGCGGATCAATGGGATCAATTAGTTTGTTTGATTTTGATAGTTGGATTGACAAGATGCATTTATTTGGGATGCTAGATCAATGACATCAATTGATTTGATGATTGGATTAGATGGATTGATGGGATTAGCCAACTTGTTTGGCATTTATGGACATAATTGGATTGAAATTGATAAATAGGTTAATGGGAATTGTCAATGAGATTAAAATTAATGTATGGATCTATGGGATTCATCAACTGGATTGATATTGATGGAAGAATCAACTTAGTCTGTAAGTTAGATTCAAACTAATAAATGAATCGATAGAAATCACTAATTTGATTTAAATTTATGAACTGATTGAGGATATTTGTGAGTTCCATTGAATTTGATAAATGGATTGATAAGATTCATCAATTTGGTTGAAATTGATGAATAAATTGATGGGATCTATCAATTGGATTGATGATATTGATGGATGGATCGATAATATCTATCATTTGGATTTAAATTGATGGATTACTAGATGGTGTTCATCAATTGGATTGAAAATGATTGATAGCTCAATAAGATCCATCAATTCGATGAAAATTGATGGATGGATCAATGGGACCTATCATTTGGATTGAAATTAATGGAATGATAGACATGATCCATCAATTGGATTGAAATTAATGACTGATGATTGGGTTTGATTGTGATTTATTGATCCTTGTAATGATGGAGCCCAAATTGTGAATTAAATGGGCTTTGAGAGCACATTAGTTATCAATCGTATAGTCAAGCACTACCTGACTCTACTACCGGTAGGAAACAAGATGGCGGGTTGCTTAAAGAGACCCATGTTCTCCCATTCTATTTTGAGAAGTTATAAATAGGGTGCCCCCTATTAATAATCTTAATGTGCCCCTTTTTCTTGAGAGCTCATGGATAGGTGTTTTCTACATTTTATGAGTGTTTTTTTTTTTTCACCCAAATTGAGTTATTTTTTAGGCATTATAGAGCTTGTAACATGGCAAATATATCTATATGAAAGGATCTTCTTCTTGAGGTAGGGTTCGAGGAAGCAGTTGTGGAGACCATGGAGGATGTTAGGGCTTTACAAATTAGGTGGTGGATGCCCTTATGCATTGAGGAATGTTTCCTATATAGTTATGGGAATACTAACTATTTGCCTTTGGTTGGTAACACCCACACCTCTTACTATCTGCCTCATCAAGCAATTTGAACAAGAAGATAGAGATAGAGATGTCCTAGATCTATAAACTTCTATTCTCTTAGAGATTATGATGCTCGGATCATGAGGCAAATTAAGAATTAATGGGAGAAACTAAACTTGAGATGTTGGGGAGAGTATGCTGAGTTAGAATACAATATCTATGAAGGGAAGATTGAGATAGACTCGTTGGAAGTGATAGTGATAATGACTCCTATGAGAGTGGCGATATGGTTTACTAGATCATATCATATAGGAATTTAAGTCTCTAAAATTTCTTGCTAATTTGGTTAGTAAGATTAAAGCCTTAACTTCTAGTCTTGTGCTTGTGGGATTACTGTAGGGTCCTTCATACTTAGCTTGCCTTGAGTTCGCTCCATGTTTGCATGGTCAACATCATTTTTCATTTTCTTTTCTTTCTTTTTTTATGATTAATAATGTGAATTAGTTTATGTGAAAAATGATATTTTATTAATTTGTAGGACCTCACTTGTACCCTTGTGGTCCACCCCTTCCCTGGACCATGCATACGTGGGAGCTTTGTGCACCGGGCCTGCCCATTTACTTGTGCAAGACAAGTTGCCTATGTACCTCTTTACATCATGAGGATTAGGTCCAATATAGCTCTGGGGATTTGATGCCCCAAGGGTACATATAATTGAAGTAGGGTCTTAAAGAGGTTTAAACATGATATCTTTTGAGTTGATACATGTTTGTAATTCAACATTTGTTCTATCAATTTTCTAAATCTTGACTGCATTTCCAAAGTAAATTTCCTTGATGATGGATAGTCCTTTCCATTTAGGCACAATTTGCTCTTAGGATCTAATGATGGAGCTCTCTTTTTTGAGGATTAGACCTCCAACTTGTAGGTTTTGGGCCTTCACCTTCTCATGGAATTCCCTATGGACTTGATTTTGATACCCTTGAGTGTGATATAATGCTTTCAATCTTATCTTATTGAGTAAATGAAATTTTCCTAAGTGGAACTTGATCCAGTCTTCCTCAGGAAGCTTGCTTTCTAGATCAACCCTTAATGACAGGATCTCAACTTTGATGGGAAGGGTTGCTTCCATGCCATAGACTAGATTATATAGTGTTACTCTTATAGAGTCCTTTGAGTTCCTAGTCTCCCACAATGCATCAAGAAGCCTATCAAACCAATCCTTATTATGCTTAATTATCTTGCTAAGTATGGCTTTGAGTTTCTTATTTGTTGCCTCTAATGCACCATTGATTTGTGGTTTATAAGGAGAGGAAAGATGTTATTTGATTTTAAATTCTTCACATAGCATGTTAAACTCCCTCTAGAAGTATCCTCCATTGTCAAATATGAGCTCATGTGGCATTTCATACCTTGCAATGATGTTGGTTCTAATGAACATGGTTGCAACTTAGGATGAGATGGTAGTATATAAGGTAGCTTCGATCCACTTTTTGAAGTAGTCAATGGTTAAAAGGATGTACTCATGTGTTGATGATAACTTGGGTGATACCTCACCATTGATGTTGATGCCCCAAGTGGAAAATGGCTCGGGAGAAGTTAATTGATTCAACTCAATTTGGGTGTATGCATCAAGTTGGCATGAATTTGACACTTATGACATTTCTTTACATACTTGCAACAATCTCATTGTAGTGATGACCAATAGTGCTTGTCTAAGGAACATCTTTGCTAAAGTAAGACCATTCATGTATTGTGCACAAACTCCAACATGGATATCTTCAAGGATGGTGGCTACTTCATCAACTTCAACTCACTTAGTTTGAATTCCATTTTACAATCTTTGTAGATGTCCTCTCCACAAATGATGAATTGGGTGGCACATAGTTTGAGGTGTCTCTTCTCCTTCCTAATGAACCCTCTTGGATAAGTGCCCCTAGTGATGTATTACTCTAACCATGGCCTACCATTTCCTATTCTTGATGTGATTGAGATATGCCCTGTGAAGGAGATGCGCTCACTTTCTACATTAAGAGTAAAAGATGACCCTTAAATCGATTGGATTTTAATGCATTCTAAATGGTCTTTTGAGAGGTGAGTGATGTTATAATTACTGAAAATGATCTCTGTATGAGATGAGCTTCTCCTTTTAGGTCTGCCATTTCCTTGAAGCCTAATTAAATATTAATGCAAACTCCCCATAACCACCATTTTTCCTGGCCTTATGTGCAATTGCTACTTATAATCCTACAATGTATGCCTCATACTCATCCAAGTTGTTGGTGCACTGGTAGAGTAGCCTCCTAATAACTTGTTGGTATAGTCCTTTTTGTGGGAAAATAAGTAATGCTCCTACTCCATGATTGGAGATGTTTGATGTTCAATCAAAATGCAGTTTTTAAGTGTGAGGTCCAATGTCGTTTGGTAGTGATAGATTTGGCAGAGGAGACTGTGATTGTGTAGGCTTGTTGGGTGATTTCCAGGTAGCTTTCTCTAGTGAGATGTTTTGGTGATGGTGCATATCAAATTTCCTTTTATTCAAGACTAGAGGCCATGTAAACTAATCAAGGATTCCATACTTCTATGAATTTGTTCTTAGAAGAGCTGAAAATATGTGGTGAAACATTGTTTCTCTCTCTCTCTCTCTCTCTCTCTGGTGGAAGTGATTCTCATTTAATCAATAATATTATACGACAACAAAAATTAATAAGGACAGTTTACAAATTAGCAGACCAAGCTATGTTTTTCAGTAACAAATCATGGATAGGCTTAGCAAGAATTTAAAAGTTTTCTTTGTTGGGGTATGCTCGGATCATTATTATTGTGAGTGAGAAAGATTGAGAGTAGAGAAGTAGCGAAGTAGCGAAGGGTTCATAGAGGCTATCATCCGTCTCCTCCTTCTCTCATTGTAATATGATTAGATAGTGGAATTCTCCTCTCTCGTGGATGTAGGTATGATAGTCGAACCACGTAAATTTTTATCTCCCATTGTGTGTGTATGCTTATCCATTATAGAGCTACGATCCTGATTGTCAAATCTTCAAACCACAAATAATCTGACCACAACAAGTGGTATCAAAGTGAAGTTTTTGACTAGATCATCCATAAGCAAGAATCATACTATTAGATTTGTCAATCGATGCAGTTTTGAAGAAAATTATGATAACAATTGGATCTGTCATTTTGTCACATAGATCAATCAAATCTATCTTTCTAGATGCTTTTGGTCACTACTGACTCAAATGCTCCAATGGTTGCTATAGTCGCAACTGGACAGTCTAATCCACCCATTTGGACATTTCCTTCTATTGCATAGTACCAAACTTCAATACAAGCCAACAGGGTAACACCATCCAAGCTCTGCTACAATTCATGCCATAGATCAACATCTTCAACTAGCTCCAGAACCATCATCGTAATCTAACCGATGAGACACAATCGAAAGATCACCATAAAAAAGTATGAGAAGCGAATTGAGATGGTAGAACAGAAATACTATATCCACTACTCAAAAGCAAAATATTCAAAGTTATTAAAATTTGTAGGAATAGTTTTGATTCTGGTAGTTGCAATAATCACCTGTTTAGCTTGCTACAAGAGTCACTCGATCATCTTAGAGGGGGTTGATCGAACACAACTAGATTTACCATACATAGGTCTCATCTCTCTTGTAGACATGGAAGTTAGATTTTTTGGCAAGAAAATGCTTTGTTTTTTATTTCCTCTGGAAGAGGACCAAGTTACATATCTTTGTCTTCTTTAGCTAAGTTTTAATCTCAGAGTTCTACATGGTTTTATGATGCCCAATTGGAAGAAACCCCTCACTTCCTTGAAGCTGCTTTCTTTGCAAGAGAACCCTTGGAAATAATAAGGACATCTTCACATCTAGTGGAGATACCCCATTTTGTAGTGAAGAGTGCCGGCAAGATGTAATCAATATAGAACAAGCCGAGGAGAGAAATTGGAATTTATGTATGAGGGCTTCTTCAAGGAAAGTCTAGCAAAAATCCATCACCAAAAACCAAAACTTCCTTGTTTAGATGATGGGAAACATTGTTGGCATATTAAAAAAAGAATTTTTAACTGGAACTGGTAGAGAAGAGATACCTTTGGAGGAGTGGAGTGGTAACACTAGGAAGAAGTGGATCAACTAGTGGACTATGAAGAAGCAACTGCAAATCAATCAAGGAAGCCAAAGAAATGTGCATGGCCATGGATGGAAAGTAAAGTAGCTAGCACCCAAAAAATCATCCAAATCTAGAATGCATTGAAGGAAAGCTATGAACAAGAGAGAGAGAGAGAGAGAAGAACTTCGAATTGCGCAATCTGTTGACTTGCCAATGGAAGAGAAACACAGGTAAGTGAGAAGAGGAAAGAAAGAGAAAGAGGGGTGAAAGGGGGAGGGACAAAAAAAAGAAGAGGAAAGAGAGAGAAAGAGGGGGAAATGAGGGAGGGAGGGAAAAAAAAAGAGGAAAGAAAAGAAAAACTAAGGAAAAAAAGAGGTTTTTAGTACTCCCTATAAATTGATACGAGCACCCCTGTGTGTTAAAAATTTGCATGCTCAATTTTGATAAGGGAACTATTTGACGAACCAAAAATTGTACTCTTCAAAATGACAATGATACTTTCTATTTAGGAAAACCAATATTAGCAGGTAGACTCGGTGACATTTTGGAGTGGATGACTTGGTGGTAGTTGGGAGTGGACTTAGTGACACGGAAAGTGAACTTGGTGATAATTAGGAGAAAACTCGATGACAGTTGAGAGTGGATGACTCGGTGACAGCTAGGAGTGGACTCGGTGATAGTTGGGAGTGAACTCGGTGATAGTTGGTGAGTGAACTTAGTGAACAATGTAGAAAGTAGTCACATTGACTACTATGAGTGAACTCATGACCATCGCTAGTGCGTCAGACTTAGGCACAGTAGCAAGATGACCTAGGAATTGTAGTAGGATCATGAAGTGAACAGTGGTGGGGTGGCTTGGTGAATAGTGGTGAGATGACTTAATGAAAAGTAAGCATGATTCTATGACCATTTTGAGTAATATTTGTGAGCAGCTAATGAGGGTGCTTGCAAGAGGCACTAGTAGGCTTATAGGTGACAAGTTTTTAGGTGCTTATAGTATATTTGATGATACATTAACAATTTGCCTCAGTAGAGAGTGTTGAGCAGGGGGAGCAGTAATCCTTCTAAGAGAAGTGGCACATACGTGCAAATAGATGATGGAGCTACTAAAAAGCACAGATGGTTATTGGAAGGGGAGCTGGATGAAAGCTATGCTTATAATTGGGGGGAGTTGAATTAAGCTGTAAGGATTTAGTGCAACCTCCTGCCATGGGCATGGAGGGAGAGATTGTGTGGAGTGGGCCAGCATGTGGTCCACTCCCATGCTTGAAAGAAATCTTATATATATGAAATGCTAGGATTCTTATTAGTGTGATTGACAAAGATTGAGATATAAAAGTAGAGGGGGGTTGAAGGAGGCTTTTAGCCTCCTCATCCTCCTCTCATTGCAATCTTATTAGATAATGGATTTCTCCTCTCCTGTGGATGTAGGCATGATAGCCAAACTACATAAATCCATGTCTCTCATTGTGTATGGATGCTTATCCATTAAATATCTATGATCCTAATCATCAGATCTTCCAACCATGGAAGAGCTGACCGCAACATTCTCAGCCCTGAGAATGATCCCAAAAATTAAGAGACTTAGATTCCTTTATATTGAAAGCAATATAAGGAAGTTTCCTAAAACAGGCAGGGAAACGGAATATAAAAATTACTTGCAACATTAATAGTATATGCAAGAAGTTCTACAAGGCTAAAACTGCTAATCCATGAAAACAATGTCTCAAGGTATCATATAGCAGTGAAAACAAATCACTATCGAAGAATAACTAAATTAAGGATTTGTTATTTCTGTGCCATACAGCTACTATGAATCATAGACATAAATATATCCTGGTTTTTTGAGTGCGGAAGAATTCACTCAAGAGAGAGTTAAGGAAACAAGATGGCTAAAATAATGGCAAAGAGAGACAGTAAAATTCAGAATGTAAAGAAGAGAGACACTTGTGACTAATCAGGGACATTCAAATGTATCATTTTAGCAACCGTTGGGTTTAACTCTGTAGATCCCTGATCTGTTGATGTTACTCTGTCAGATAAGAGTAGAAGATACTTCCATTTGGGTTAAGGGAATTTACATAGCCTTCTGGCCTGCAAAATGAAATGGATAGTTAAGCTGATACAAACTAGAAACAAGACAAGGTTACAGATGACATCATATGATTTCTCAAACGACCTAACAACTCGCAAGATTCTAATGTGAACGTCTTAGGAGATTGTCATTAAAAATAAGAAAGAAAACAAGGTTGACTTAGGGCCCAAGACAAGATTAACATTTTAGTCAGTGAGGGGCAGTGGGAGTTAACATTAAGATGCCACGGATCATACGAACTGAAAGATTTTCGGAATGCTAATTAAGCAATGTAAATATTATGGATTATAAGCAGTCATAGCAAGATATGCTCTCAACGGTAACGAGTTTTACCATGATAGATTGGTTCACCAATAACTGCACTTGAGGTAGTTCACCTCCCATGGTTGGATCTGTTTGAATGATCCCATCTGCGGCAGGAGACTGCAAACACTGCACACAGCAGAAAAATATGTGGGCCTTTGTTTTCCACGATCTAACTCACTCATCTACACATATTGAAATCGGGCATCCCTTTTATACATTCCATGCCCCAAAATTATCTCCTTTTGAAGGGTTGTGGCTGTAGAAATGGTAATTCAGAAAGTTCTAAGATCAGAACTATTGGCATAAAAAACTCCATGGGAATGGCGACCCTTACTGGATGTTCTTGGGGCCTTAAAATGTTCAAGAGGTATATGGATCAACTCTCTTCTAGGAAGGAAATTCCTCTTGCTTGGGCTCTGGGATCTCAGTATCGGCCTTCGAGATTAGATCATAACCTTTAAGATTTAGAACCTTATTTTATCTTTTTGGATTTTCTGGCTCCCTCTGGATTTTTCTTTTTCTAATCTTTGGACTTTTCTTTTTTATTTTTCTTTTGAAAGTCTTATTGAGATATTATTCAAATAACATTCACTTCTTTTGGAAAAATAATATGTAATCCAAAATACAATACAAGTGAAAGTTGGAATATTACATATCATTACTCGGAAGAAAAGGAAAGGGTGGCAAGATCGTGGTCAAAGCAAGCCACTAGTGAAAGGAACTCCTGTTGGAATCAACCACTTATTCCCAACTAAGAAATTGGAGACAGTGAAATTGTTAGCATCAGAGGCATTCATCACATGATACCCAGGCCAAGTAACTCTGTTACTAGTTCCTGATCCGGTCCCACTGTTATTGTACTCTCCATAATACATTGTACTCAGTGCAAAATCGCCACTCCATGGTGACCAACCACTAGAATGAATCAAGCTATCTAGGTAAGACAGCATATAAACAGTCCTAGAATACAGTTTCCATGGCCTCCCAAGGTAAGTTTTTGTGGAACCACCACTTGAAGCTAAATCCGGGGCTGCCGTAATAATGCAATTGTGAATCGAAGTTCCGGTATTCTAGTTAGGATCTGTTCTAGCTTGGGCGGTAAAAGTATTGAACTGTCCCTTCATAGGTAGCCTGGCAAACATACTACAGTTTGGGAAGACAACAGCAGCATTTCCGAGTATGAAGTCTACTGTCCCATATAAATAGCATTCTCTATAAAATTGCCTCAAAGAGTGAGCGTACAAAGTGTCTTGGTACCCTTCGAAGCTACAATTGTAGAAGGTTGACATGTCTGCACCATTACGTACTGCCACCGCTTGATGCTTGGCTGCTTCGGCAGTGTTTCGGAATGTTATGCTTATAGCAACAAAACCTTGTCCAACTACAGCTGTAAGAAAAATGTTGTCATTCTAAGGTTGCTTAGTTATTATTATTATTATTTTTTAATAGAAGGTGGCTTAGTTATTCAGAAAAAGAGTACAAGTACAGACTACTGTTCAAAACAGGAAATTTCCCCTCTATCAATAATTATTTCATGAAATGTTTTAGGTACCTTCTTACCCTCCTTTTGTTGTACGTTTCTCTGTATCTCTAAAGGATCTCCGCCGCCATCATTCACAAAAGAAAAAAATATATGGAAGTTTCGCATCAAGTATTCGAGTCTTGTCACTTCTCACACTGAAGTCAATCCAAGTTTTCACAGAAATATAAATTTAAAATTTTTGGTTCACAGAAACCTCTCTCTCTCTCTCTCTCGATTTTTGAGAGACAAAAACCTCAAGTTTTCTTGTGTGAATGGTGATGATATTATAAATTACTCGATACATTTAAATATAGTTGTAGACTGAACCGATCTAGAAAACCAGTACAGATACACCCCTAGTGTACAAAGAAAAGACTGCTTTTCTATTGAAATTAAGGGCACTTCTGTGAAGAAAAAACTTTTGTTTCACATATATAGAATAACTAGTTTCTAGCGAGCTGCTAGCAGTATTTTTTAAGCAATCCAACGTTCTCCCGAAGTAATGGTTTTTCAATTAAGTTTAATGCATATTGTGGACTTATTGAGAGGCATCTCTAAATAAAATGGTCACGCATATATAATAAACTTACCAAATGTCGCAGAATTGAAGGTAGTCCATCCATCAGCCACACTCCGATGGCCGGTGATCACAGTCTGGTTGATCCCATCTCCGATCATCATGATGTTCTTCTTCTTCTTGCCGATGGAGACATACTCTTCATATTGACCAGCTTCAATGTAGATCAGAAAATACCCGTCACTTACATCAGTGTTGTTTGGTGCAACAGCCACAGCCTCATTAACTGTAGTGAAATTCCCAGTTCCATCTTTACTTACCATCACCATCTCTCTAACTAGGATACCATCCAGTGTCTGTAAGAGCTTACTTCCAGTTCTCAACTCAGCTACCCTTCGTTGATGTTCCTTAGCATTCTCAACCTAAATTCACCATTCCAGCCATTTTCCGTGTTTGAGAACAGTGACTTCGTTTCCGTAATTTGAAGGGTGTTCTTCGTTTCTGGTATCCAGGCATGTTTAACAAGTGCAAGAGAAATGCTGTAAAGTCGAGTTCCATTGACGAGGCGGGTATAGAGACTGGCATTTATGCTGGAAGCTGAAGATATTGAACGAAGGCTATCTAAACAGATCTCTTGGTTAGTAATTAAAGCACTAAGCAAGGTTTGGACATCATCAGGTTGCTTGTTGACGAGAGTTGAGGAGGAATTAAGCATGGGTTCTGTGGTTACCAAGAAATCGAGGTTTAGTTCACATAAGAGCTTGCAATCTTCAAGGGCCCGAATGGTGGGATTTGACAACGATGATTACTGGGCAGATATTGATTGATTAAGGAGGAAACCCACCTTGTTAAAGCGAGTGACCGTTCTAATGCAAAGCGTCCATAATCGTAAAAGTTTGACGGTTGATTAGGGAGAACAGATATACAAAATTCAGGTTATGGTGTTGAGTTACAAGCTGTTTCTGGAGAAATTTCTGAGGGACGGTCTGATAGAGTTGGGAAGATCAAAAGAGGATGAAAAAGAGCTTTGAAGCCATGCTTTTGGACCGGTTTATAGTTTTGAGGAGTAGACTTTGGGTCGTCTCATATATATAGGTGATGGAATGTTTAGTTGCATTTCTAGGAGGAAACTCCATATCATTTTACCATTTTGTTTCACTACTATGTGTTGATGGCATGACAACATTTGATAAATACGACTTGGCAAACCGACTAGATGTATGTTTTTATTGAGTACCCAAAGGCGTAGACACTCATGGGCGTCTGATAACAGACTTGCCTTTAGAGTTTGGTTTTGGAATTTCTAACCTGTTCATCATGTTTAGTGTATAGAATTTTGGTAACCCCTGTGAGGTCACAGCATTTGGACTATGTGAACCACTTGTTTTAAGTTTCTGAAAGAAGTGATGGTCCTGATTTTCAAATCAAATAAGCATAAGCGAATAATATTCAAATGACGTAAAAAATTGGTATGTAGCCTATCTAAGCTATTCCCAAAATAAATGATGAATGGCTTACATTAAAAAAAAAAAAAAAAAAAAGATTATAACTATGTATGAAAGTTTATGCTATTAGACACTCGTGCGCATCTACACTTATTAAGACTCTTTTCTTATATTCCCATGTTATGCTAAACTAGATAACGAAGGCCTCAAGAGAGAGAGAGAGAGAGAGAGAGAGAGAGAGAGAGAGAGAGAGAGAGAGAGAGACTTTGCCATCCCTCAAGATGGGAGGGTTTCGAAAATGTGATCTAATTGCCATCTCTAAAGGAGGGCCCAATAGTTGTTGGTGCTCCGCATTGTGATTTCGTACATAGGATTCTTATCAATGATTGCAACAGCCTCCCATCCATAAATGGCATGAGAGTTGGCTTTCATATTGGGAGTGATATTTTTTTATTGCTATAAGCCTGAACCATATACTCCTTGTGGACAGTATTTACTCTCTATCCTAAAAAATTGGCTATGTATCAACTACTAGGGTTCACTATAAATTCAAAGCTTGAAAACATATGGCTGCATACAATTGACCCTTATGGTCCACCCCTTCCTTAGACCCTACATATGCGGGAGCTTCATGCATCCCTAGAGGGTCACTATAAAGATGCATATTCTGAGGGATGACATATACGAAGAATGGCTGGGATCATAAAATGTAATGACTCAAATTTTGAAGATAATTTGTATCACTTTTAGATCAATAATGATGTTTACCATTTGCCAATCAGTTATAAATTGGTTATTTTGAAAATTAATCTATGTTTAATGATATTAACAGATGGTTAGATATTTAATTTCAATTAAAATACGAAACAAAGGAATTTGTGAGAAAAATAGTATCATTAGATTCTACACTTGAAATGGAATCCAATGCCTTGAAAAACACTGAAAACGGAGCTCATATGACCAAGTTATGGGCTCTGGAACATGGAGGGTTGTTGATTGTTTAACCACAAGTGCACGGGCTATTGTAGTGTAGCTTATGCAAGTACAGGTCGATCCCAAGAGGACTTAATTTAAAATGATGGAGTTTTAAATAAAATTCAATTAATAAAAGAATAAAAATAAAGAATATACTAGATATAAACTAACAATAAAATAAAATCCAGAATATCAACTGTTGCAATGTACTGAATTTCTTATTCAAAAAAAATAAAATAGAAAATGCAACTAAATAAACTGTCCCTGGATAGTCAAACTGTGGATAATTTAAAATCAGGATATTCAGGGACACAGATGGAATTAAATTGGGGACCCAAATGGTATTTCAGACAAAGGACAAAGGTGGAATTACTGAGATCTGCCAGGAATAGACTTATAATTTTTTGGAATTTTTGTTTTAAACGAAAACCAAGAAAACTCATTGAGGTGAAAACCGGAGGAGATGGGGAAGAAGGAAGAAGAGGGAAAAGAAGGAGAGGAAGGAGGGAGAGGAAAAGAAGAATGAGGATATGGGTTTTCTCCCCCTGGATCATCCAGATGTGAGAAAAATGCCGACGATGACTGGGAGATGGACGTTTTCTGTCAGAGGCAGTGGAGGAAGATAGAGTATGGTGGTACTGGTGTTTAGAAGCTGGCCCAGGTGAATGAACAGAGAAGAAGGGAGTAGAGCGAAGGGAAAGGGGTTGAGTGCGGCTGCCTTAGGCGGTGGTCTGGGGCCAATCACTGGCGTCTAGTTCATGCACTACCATGTGGTTGTGGAGATCTGGGTGTCTACTAGTCTAGTCGATTGGACTGGTCAATGCCTTGGTGAACAGAGGAAGAAGGGAGTTGGGAATATAGGTGCTGGGAAAGTCGGTGAGAAGGGAGTCAGAACAGAGTAGACGGTAGAGGAAAGAGGTGAGAAAGAGAGTGAGAGAATGAGAGAGAATAGAAAGAAAGGTGCGGGTTCTTCAGATAAGGAAGCGAGTTGAGAGAGAGAGAGAGGAAAAACGCTGGGACACGGGGAAGAACACAGAAACAAGAACGGGATGAGGCCTACAGGGACAAAGAAGGGAGTTTGAAAGAAAAGAGGGGGTGAAGGGTTTCTGGTAGATAGAGATGGTGAGAGAAGAGAGAGAGACCAAGGGAAGAGATGGAGCAGTGGGCTGGTGAAGTGGGGATGGAGAGAAGAAAGTTGAGAGAGAAAGGAGTGGGAGAGGAGAGAGCGCATAGGAGAGAGAGATGGGGAGGGAAGGAAAAAAGAATGAGAAGGGAGAAGGATAGGAGAGAATAGAATAGAATGGGAAGCCAAGAGAAAAGAGGGGGAGAAAGACATGAGAGAGAGAATGGGAAGAGGGAGAGAATGGAGAGAGGAGAGTTGTGAGAAAGAAGGGAGAAGAGAGGTGGGTATGTGAGAGAGAGAGAGGGAGGAGAAGAGTAAGGATGGAGAGAAGAAAAGAAGAGAGGAGAATGGGAGATAGGAGAGAAGAAGAAATAGGGAGGAATAAGAAGAAAAAAAACCGTGAGAGAGTGGGAAAGGAAAGAGAAGAAATAAGGAAGGAAAGAGAGAAGAATAAGGAAGGAAAGAGAGTAGAATAGGAAGGTAGGTAGAGAGGGAAGAATAGGAAAGAGAGAAGTAGGGAAAGAGGGAGTAAGGGAATGCAAAATTGGGTCCCCTCCTTGGACTTTGGAAACTCTTCCAAAATTGCAAGTTACCCCTTTTATTCATGTTGCTCTTCTAGGAAACTATCCCATTCATCTTTATGGTTGATCTGGCCCATCCAATCTTCTTTAAGATAATCTGCACTGTTAACTTTTAATCGTAGCCATCTATGCATCTTTTGTTTAATTTGCAAAAGAAAAGATTAAATTAGAATCATCTGATCAGCATATTAATCATCTAATGAGCACTAATGATCATTTGACTGTTGATTTTGACAAATTAAGGTTTGGATGGTCAATTGGAGTTAAATTCAAAATCAAGCTAAATTTTACAAATATGAACGGTTAGATGATCTAATTAAACTCTAAATTTGGGATATTTTAACCAAATTTGAACACTTAACGCACCCCCAACTTGTATTTTGCTAGTCCTAAGCAAAACATGCTAAAAACCAAATTTCAAGATTTCAAAAATTATTTTTAAATTAACTCCTCTTTTTCCTTAGAGAATTATCTTCAATATATCACATCAACTTTAGCATACTAATAAAAATGACTGAAGAATTCAAAACTCTACCCATATGCCAAAGTAATTTCACTTAAGCTTAGATCTCAAAGTGGGTGTGTGCGTGTACAGTCTATATATAGAATCATCTTGGTGTCTAAGTAAACTTCTAACTTTTGAACTCCATCCAAAATATATTTTGACCTCAATCCTCACTAATGACATACACTCAAAAACAAAATCTCTAGAAAGAGGGGTCAAATCATATCTCTCTTTTAATTATGTGAGAAGAATTAATAAAAACAAATGTATCTCACATATACTCATGAAAAACAGGAGTTACTAAGGAATTTAATTGTTTTGATCCCTTCAGAATGGATGCCATTACCTTTGAATATTTAAAAATACCACTCTTTTAGATTATATCCATTCATTTCCTTATCAAGACTATATTTCTCTTAGAATCAATAGGTCTTTAACTGGGATAAAACGTAGGCTTAGGACAAGGTACCAAAGAAAGGGTATACGGGTATTCAAAGTTTCTTCAAAAAATAAGTAGAGGTCTTCTAAAGTTGATAATTCTTTCTTTCTTTGTTAAAGTGAATATTTCTTTTTTCCATTTTTCTTTGCATTCTTCAAACTTCTTTCTTTTCTTTTTTTCATACTCTTTTCTTTATATTTTAGTACTTTTGAATCACTTTGAAGAATATCTCTTTCCTTGATATCCACTTTTCTCCTTTTACTACAACTAAAAGATATTTCTTCTTTCCTCTCTAACTTATTTTTCAAAGAAAATGGGTAATGTATAATTTATACTAGGTTAATATGGGTAAAGGGTAATTTGGTTGGCAAAAGAAAAGGCTTTATATAAAAGGCTCAAGTTGGCTGACTAGCGGTAAAAATACTTCTGGGTAGGCTTTATGTCTTTAGGTTATAACAAGGATGGTCTAAATCATTTTCTAAGTTTCCTATAATCCATCAAATTCAATGAACTTCTAGAATTTTAAAGATAGTATTCTAATTATCTAGGCAATTAGCCAAATTTAAGAGTTTAGGATCAATTTTGTTTAAGCACGCTGAAGAAAATTAGAAATATTTATAACCTCTCAAAAGGATGAATGGCTCTAAAACTCACTTAAGTTATAAGTCTCCACTAAATTTCTTCAGAATCTCTAAGTTATAGCCACTTATCAATCTAGACTATCTATATGCAACTGTGTATACAGATGTGATTTGAGACTTTGCTTTCATAGAATACTTTAGAACATGAGTAAAAAGATGAATTAATCATATTCAATTCCATTAATAAGCTAAATTTATTTAGATTATACTTCAAAAAATATAATTCTCATCATAGTGTAGGAGATGACCTAAAAATTTTCAAAAAATTTCTCTCCTTTAAAAAAAAAAAAGAAAGAAAAGAAAATTACCTAAAAACCTAAAAAAAACTAGAATTTGCTAGAATTTTACCCCCTCAACCTGACAAAAACATTGTTCTCAATGTTTAAAAGTAGGATGATAAAAATACATTGAGAAATGCAAAAAAAAGAAATTAAGAGATATGAAAAAAAATCTGAAAAAGAAAAGGAAGAAAGTAAAAACTAAGCAACATATTTTTTTCAGAGGAAAATTATTACTAAGTTTGAAACTTCCTTGGGTCCCATACGAAATGAGCTGGATAGGCCTTTGAAAAGGAATGATGAATAAATTTATCTTCCAATTTAAAATTTTTCATTTTATCACATGGCAAGATAAATTTATCTTCAGGATGCATCTCATAATTAGAGACAATTGTGGAGCAAGGGTGTCATATTGGTCAGTGGGTGTGACATTTTCCTGTTTAATAAATTCATCTCTTTTTCTGACAGGTTTTGATACTATTTTTGCCTTTTTAAGACCAGATTGCTCAATTATGTTACAACTATGAATAATGGTAGCTGCCTGTGTTTGTTCCATATGCTTTATCGATATGCATATAGCTTTGAGATGGTCGTATATGAGTATTCGTGACCGGTCAGTTTGACTGATTTATTGAAAGGCCCATGCGCATGATATTCATGGTGATGTCCTTATCTACTTTGTCAGATTAGTATTTTAAGATTTTCATATCTACTATTATCATTGATTAGTCTGCTTGATGTGTTTGCCGAGATTTATGCATGCATGAATTGATTTACTATGCTTGCATTTCATATTCTTCATCGTGCTAATTTATGAATCTCATAGTTCATGTATACACCCTCATGATTATCCAAAGTTTGAACTGTATGTCCATATGACTAAACTTAGCAAAATTCCTCTCACATATCGAGTTTTCAAAATAGTAGTATCAGGTTATCTATTGAATATAAAGAATACTCAACCCAATCCATCATTTTTTCGGATCAAACAAAGTACAATTAGAAGGAGCATCAAAGAGCATTTGGACCACTGTCAAGTGAGCACAAGTAAGGCTGAGTGATGACTTATCTAGAAACCCTTTTGTATTTGATGTAAACTTGGTTGTAAGTGCTTATTTGTAACTTGGGCCGTGATTAGCAATCTTGGGAGTCATAATTATTCATTTTTATGTTTTGTCAAAAACGTGCCATGGCCTTATGAATTTTCTGTTCATTAAGATTTGCTAATGATGCTTGGGGTTTTTATACAAAAATTTTGATTAAAAGAAAACTTTTACTGCATCCTTTTGCACAAATTGTTTTAAAAAAATAGAAATTGATCTCGCTATTATTATAAAATTGCATCATAAAAACCCGAGTTGTCACATAAAAGAACTCCAAAAAATAGACCCGATTGTCAATTTTTTAATGTCCACTTAGTACAGCCAAACCAGTCATCGAGTGAAAAAAAATCAACCCCGTGAGAGAGAGGAGAAATAGAATTTATGTTTTTCTAAGTCTAATGAGCAAGCAAGATAGAGGAAAACAATTGTTGAAGCCAGATTATGCCATGATGTAATATTCTCTGAAATAGTAGGCTTTAATTTTGTAGAAGGCACTTCAAAGCAGGTAGGAGGTGCCTTACTAAGGCAATTTGAATAGAGTTCTTCCGCATTTGCATCTTCTCTATTAGACAATGAGTGGCTTGGTTAACTAACTTTTTTACAATTAAGCAGTGCTAATCGAGATGGTTGGCTAATTTGGCTAACTTACACAAGCCCTTGCACAATAGTTCAACAGGGGTCTGTCAACATCGTACAAGTATTGAGCATAAGTCCTAAATGCTAAATGGTGTCTATGCGTGCAAGTCAGTACACGCTACGTAGAGTTATATTTAACTAAAAATAGGTAATGGGCAAATTTTGGTGATTTGAACAGGCCACCCTGAACTTTGTGACGTGATTTGCGATTATGGATTCTCAATTTTCGATTCTATTGGTTTCGTCTGAGAGTGGACAAATCCAAACCAGGACATTTTAGCTGAGGGTTAAGAAAATACACAAGACAAAATTGGAAACAAGGAAAGAAATTTATATTGAAAGGACATCTTCTTCACGGTGGTGACGTATGCCGTACCCGCTACGTAGAGATATATTTACCTAAAAATAGGTAATGGGCAAAATTTGGTGATCTGAACAGGCCACCCTGAACTTTTTGACGTGATTTGCGATTATGGACTCTCAATTTTCAATTCTATTGGTTTCATCTGAGAGTGGACAAATCCAAACCAGGAAATTTTAGCTCGAGGGTTAAGAAAATACACAAGACAAAATTGGAAACAAGGAAAGAAATTTATATTGAAAGGACATCTTCTTCAGGGTGGTGACGTATGCAACCCTTTTTTCCCTCACCAACCCAACAGTTGAGCTACAAGTCCAGATGATCCCAGATTTTTGAAAATGCAAACAGTTCACAATCTTGCAGTTGACCTAGATAAGCCATACTCCAAAATTTGCATTCATTGGATGATATTAATAGCCACTGCTTTAAGTTGTAAAAAAGATGGAAATTTTCACTGTTTATTTTACAGCTGAAGAAAATAATGGTTAGATCATCTAGTTGCTAAAATTTTTGTAGGCCCATCTAAGTCAAGAGCAAGATTTTAAATGTTCAAATCTTCAGAATCTGAGACCACTTATTCTTTCACCCAAGTTAGTAAAAAAAATATGAAGGCATATATCACTACCATTTCCTTATTTATTTTTTGGGTACAAAGCAAATCATTTGCACGGTCTTAGTCACGTACACTCGTAAATCTAATCTCCTGTTAAAGGGAAAACCGATGACTCGACTCTACCACCAGGTGTATTCTAGAGGAGATAAAGAGTTGTCTGATTTGGAAAAATTAATTGTAAGGATCTCACTTCAAGAGTTGATAACGTCTTCTCGGATGCAGATGTTGACGAGTCACGGACTCGAACACAATTCTGTTGGAATTTTCACAATCAAATCTCGCTCCAAAAGTCACGATCATGGCCCAAGATGTAACTTTGACCCTAAAAGACTTTGGTCATCTCGTCTGCCCACAAGAATTGTTCTCTTACTTGGACAACGATTAAAGGATCAATTTTTACAGCAGATAATCTTAGGAAAAGGAGATGGATTTTTCGGAATGGTTGCTTGAATACATTGACTACTTTGACACCTCATCTTTGGATCGAAGTATTCGAACCTTGTCACACCAGCTACTTCGAGATTACTACATGATATGTGAGTGATTGGGAAAGTTGCTTCTCGAGGGAATTGTTGTAGAGAATTGTGTTTCGGGTTCTGCTCTCGGCAATTTGGGGTGAAAAGAATGCTCGAAATTTCAATAACAAGTCTCAAGATGGATAAAAGGTCTGGTAAACAATCATGCATCAGGTGGCGTTTTGGCTTTCACAGACTAGAGAATTTGTGGGTATTGGCATGGATGACCTCAAAAGGAAATGGAAATGCTATGTAACTATCTTTTATCAAGCTAATGATTAGGCAATCGTTGAGGACTGCTGAAGCCGGTAAAATCAAGATCAACTTTGGTGGATCATCAATCGGTAATTGGGGCTGATCGGGTATTGGTGGGATCTTTAAAAACGAGTGCAGGGATCCTATGAGAGTCTTCTGGGGGCTTATTAGTTTTTCTGTGTCCAACCTATTAGAGTTTATGTGCTTCACAATATTTTAAGTAAAAAATCCAACATAACCTGCAACGCGGTAACTGCTCATGATAGTTATTCTTGATGGAAGGATAACTGTCCTTATTGAATGTCTTGATTCTTGCAAATAACCAACTCTGATCTCCATCATTAGATGCTACTAATGCTGGAGGTAAGTCTTCCTCTAAATATACGCCTAAACTGACAAAGTCGGTGGTGACTGAAATGCCGAAAGACACCAACCAACAGGCAATCATCTGATTTCCTATCCGAAAGACATCGATTGTTTCATAATCTTCTATCCTGTCCCAACCGAGAGCGTCTAAGAAGAGCAAGAAGTTAGATCTTCTCCTCTATCTTCCTCTTGCTCCAGTGTTGTCGATCTGACACATCTGCCGGAATAGCGGTCGCACGCCACTATCATTCTGCACATGAACGGAGAAGCACTGTGACCAAGGGTTTTTCCCTCTTCCCGTTGTCGGAACCCTCTTGCAACTTTCCTATTTCTCCAATGTCAGCGATCTGGCATGATTGCCTGAACAAGGGTTGTTCGGCCACCCTATTCTCTTCGTACCATTCACGCAACCAATCGGACAGACTGGTTGTGTCACCTCTCTGTTTCCCTGTTTCCCATTCTGACAAGGCTTGGTCGAAAAACCTAAAAATGGAAGCCCTTTCTTGTTCCTTGTTTGCTCCCACAGGCTCATCCAGCTGTGACGGTCACTTGATTTGGCTGGCTGCGCCTGATCCTCACCATCGGAGAAACCCCATCGAGCATGCTGGATCTGATGTGGGTTATCTGTTCTTTTACACTTATCGACAAGACCTGGTAGGCGATGCTCGATTATTTTTTTTCCAAATAGAGGGTGCAGCCGACCTGATTCGGAGAGAAGACAGAGGGAAGATGGTTCCGGAGGTGGTTGGTCTTCCCTGACTCTGCCACCTTGGTGTGTCTCCCGGGTTAGTGATAGAATCATCCCTGATCCACATATAGGATGGCCGATCCAGATCTGGTATGGCCATTTCCTCTCCTTTTTCTTCTCACAAGCGTAGCCAACAGGAACAATCCCTTGATCCGGCCTGCTGCGCACTATCCTATATCTCCCTAGCTACTGTTCTTGTGGCTGATTCGCCGGATTCTCTCCTTGCATAGGAAGCTGTCCTACTTTTAGTTGATGATTACAGGCAGATTTTGGTCGTCCACTCTAGTTTTCTGAGAATTAGGGAGAAGGTTTTGCTAGAGAAGAGAATCGCAACGCCTTTCCTTCCTAGTCGGTCGGCATGAGTGTAGGTTACCGACTTAGGGTTTCTGTTTTAGAAGAAAATTTCAGTCGAGAGAGGGAGCTTAGGATTAGCCTAATATATATATAAAAGAGGAGAAAAAGAAAGGGACCTTATGACACGATGAAATATACTTATAATGTTTCTTAAACCCTTAAATATACGAACAATTGGTCCAATTATCTTGGATTGTTCATATGAGAAATTAAATATTTGACTTAATTGATTTTTTTATTTAGAAAATTTTCTAATTTAGTTAATAATTAAAGGTTCAACTTTAAGACATTGTTAGCATAATAAATTAATTATTTTTTACTTTATAATATACTTATATGAAAATGTTTTGATTTAAT
This sequence comes from Warburgia ugandensis, assembly GCA_035236585.1. Classification (NCBI taxonomy): domain Eukaryota; kingdom Viridiplantae; phylum Streptophyta; class Magnoliopsida; order Canellales; family Canellaceae; genus Warburgia; species Warburgia ugandensis. The sequence goes on from CP141128.1 coordinate 45,574,996, forward strand.
TTATGGTTCTAGATGTCATATAATCAATATGTATATAATATTTGAAGAATAGCCACATCATCTTTAAGTATGAAAAAATATATATTAAGTATATAATTAAAATTGTTGATCACATTAAAGTTTTAAATGACATCAAATTCTAATTAAACATGTTAATATAGTAATTTTATATACAGAAAATTTATTATATTATTCTGATTAATTAGGATGAAATTATAAAATTAATTTTTATTTCTTAATTAGCCTACAAGCATTAAAAAATAATTATAATTTACTAGTTTTATCATAAATGTAAATGATCAATTTTTGTGTTAAATCCTTTGCCCACAGGTGAATTTTAATGACATGTTGATTCATGTTTATTTGATTTGACTTGCATTAGTAAGCTTATTATGAAATTTAATGGTTTATGTCTTATAATTGTTAGTAAGTATGTTTATTTATTTACTTGCTATTATTCAATCTTTGATATTGTTTGATGAAAAATCTGAAGTCCCCAATTTGAGTGGTGACAATTATAAAGTTTGGAAGGAGAAAATTATTTTCATTTATGGTGCATGGATCTTGACTAAGCTCTTTGAAAAAAGAGCCTCCTGAAATTATAGAAACTAGTACTATTGTCGAGATCACTCTGTATGAACATTGAGAGCGATCAAATCGCTTAAGTATAATGTTCATTAAATCTCATATTAGTATTAATATCTGTGGGTCAATACTTGAGTGTGTAGATATTAAAGATCTTATGAAAGCCATTGATGAATAATTTAAGTCATCTAATAAAGAATTAGCTAGCACCTTGATGAATAATTTGTCATTAATGAGACTCACTATGTAACGCCTGAGCAATTTATGCTATTTTTAACAAAAATTGGACATTCTATGGGAAATAAACTGTGTTAAAAGTTTTACTTTATTTAAAATAGTAAACAAAAGAATTTGTGAGGAAACTTTGTACCATTAGATTCTAGTTAAAAAATGGAATCCAACGCCTCAAAGAATACCGAAAAGGGAGCTCGTATGAAGAAGTTACGGACGTTTAAAGATTAGGGGCATTTCTGTAATTTAAACAGAAAAACGAAAAAGACAGAAAACGTAGGGGGTCGTTTTGATAACGGCACCCCATCATCTTCTTCCTCTAGATTTCTCTAGAAACCTTAGTTTCTAGAGAAATCTGCCACCGCCAATGGTGGCACCGCCATTGGCAGCACCACCATAGTAGGGCTATAAAAAGCCCCATCTGCCCCCTCTCCAAAGCACGGTTTTTCGGCCATTTTGAGACTGGGGTTTCTGGAAAAAATCAGAAACCCGTCTCAGCCCAGCTCCCTTGCATTTTTCGGCAACGGCCAGGCCCCAAGTCAGGCCGGCCATTGCCATTTCCTCGTGCCCCTCTCTTCTTTCCGGTCTTGGCAATGGGATTCCCCCCTTCTTCGAGTTTTTCGGTGAGCAGGAGGATTAGAGTGAAGAATGGGGTTCCACCACCGGTGATAGGCGCTCCATGGCTGCCCAGGTAAGCCGTCCTTCCCTCCCTATTAAGTTCTTCCCCCTTTCAGGCTAGATCCATGCTGGATCTAGCATTTCCAGCTAGTTTCTAGCCAGATTTCCTGGCCAAAAAATGACCCAACCGGTCCCAACTGGCTCTGCACGAACAAGGCGTCCCAGGGACGCCATGCTCCATGTGCGCCTGGTATAGGGTCCTAGGGATGGGTTCCGGGCATACGACAGTGCGTACACTGTCCCAGGTGCGGCCGTCGGGTGCGCGCATGACATGGGGCATGGGTCTTGGCTCGACCAGGATGCACGGGGTGCCCTGGGAGCTGAGACGCGCCATGCTACACCAAAGGTGCGTCAGTGCGATGCCATCCAGGATGCGCATCATAGCGCGTCGCTTGAGCATGCATGTACGCGTGCAAAACGCAGTCCCTGGCACGGCCTTTGGGCGCGCATGCACGTGAGGCGGTTGCAGTTCAACTAGGATACATGGGTATCCTGGGAACTGGGACATGCGGACCTAATAAGACTTTAAAGTTAGGATTAGAGGACAATTTACAAAGTTTAACTATTGAATAGTAGATCTATATCATAGGATCTAGCCTGACAATGAATTAGGCAAGGACCATGGACCTTAAAAGGCAGATCTAGCAATCTAATGTCAAAATAAAATGAAATTGATGAGGACTCCTTGTATCCATTCATACCCAGGAGTTTATAAATGAGACCCAAGGACGGGTTGAGTGATAAAGGACGCGACTCCAGGAGACTTTGAGGTAGGTGCTCTATCGCTATTAGACTTTTTAAAAGAACCCATGATTGTTTTGAGAATACATGTTTTAAGTTTAAGTTATATGACTTGTTTAGCATGACTTAATCTTATAAACGAATTCAGCATGCATATGACAAATACATTATGCATAAACATGTTTTGCAAACAATTGCATATATTGCATGATTTGTGTGCATTGAGTTCTTGAAAAATTGCATGTCCTTGAGGGTTACCAAAAGACGCTGGAGTGCCCAAAAGACGCTGTGTAGGCAGTTGTGAGGGACCCAAAGAGGACAGGTTTTGAAAAAGAGGTTTTTGCTTGTTTGATCGTATATGATTTGGGCTAGTAAGCTCGTGGGCGTTATGCCGAGAGGTCTGGGGTGGCCTCCCAGCCTCTACCACTATTAGGTGGAATGGGTACCATGCCCAAAAAAGGCATGTCCCTACATCGATTGCATGTGGTATAGGGGGCTACCACTGGTGTCACGGAATTGGGTCGATGTGTCATATGCCCCGTGGAGGCTATGACGCTGTGTCCTTAGGTACCCGAGGACCACACGGCGGTGAGGTCCTGGGCATAGTTGGGCCCTATGGTTTGAGGATTTACTTGCATTGCATATGGCATGACATGAGGTTGGTCGACCATACCATATATCCATGAGTTGGATTCAGTGGAGCATCTTATGCATATCATTATGTTTATGATATATATGATACTTTCAACTTGGATTATGCTATTCATTAAGTCGTCAGTATTTCAATTTGACAGTGGTTTTTAATATCGATATTGAGCATGATTGTTCGAACATGCACATGTTTGAAAGAGCATATGATTTTAAACATATCATGCATTGCAAAACTAGTAGTGATAGACTCCTACTGAGTATAGTATATACTCACCCTATCCTTAACATTTTTCAGGATAGTTCCATCCCCGAGTAGAGGACGCCTATGTTAGTGCTACGAGCAAGAAAAATCAAAAGGAGATAATTATACATGTAAGTAAACACTCTACCCTTTGGACATGTACTTGTATTTATTTACAGTTGGGCTGTGAGTTGTGACTGGATGGACCTGGGACAAGCATTTATGATTTCTAGAGTTTTTCAAAAACTAGTTTGGTTGTTGTGAAAGCAAATCGCACTCGGGGTTTTCAAAACAAGTTTAAAACTAAAGATTTTCCGCTGCATTGCATGGTTTTTATAAAATAGTTTTCAAATAGGGATGCATCCCGCCTTAGGAATTAGATATTGCATTTAAAAATGCATGAGAAAACCCGGGTCGTCACAGTTGGTATCAAAGCCAGGTTTTATCCTTTCACAGCTAGTGTAGCATGTCCAAGGGTCATAGACAATAGAGAAAATCAAGAAGAAGTAGTATAAATAGAAGAAGTAGAGATGACTACTTCTATTTGAGGATTACAATATTAATGCTCAAGGCATTTCACCATAAACAAATAGGTGAAAAAGGAGATGGGTCTAGCAAATACTTAGATATTGGATTGCTTGAATCCTATCAAAATCATAGGAAATAAGGATTGTTGTGCAGTGATGCAAAGATGAAATCTCATATAAGGATCATATTATGATGAGAATGATGAATGAAGATGTTAGTGAACTTATTTAGTAGATAGTTCTGACCTGTAAGAGATCAATCTCACCAAAGATAAGAAAATCGAAGAACCTAGATGGCTATCTTACCATCATAAAGAATATCAGAATATGAGTACACTATCACAAGGATATGATATGAGTATGATAGGGAATGTAAAAGACAGACGTTGAGAAGGTTTTGATGATAATCTAAGAGGGATGAGAATGCAAGATCATATTAGGAAATAACTGTGACTCGTACTAGATCACAAAGATATGGATCCTGAAGGACTCAGCTCAATTTTGGATACCTTCATTGGAGTCTCATGAAGAGTGAAGTGATATCGAATAATAACTGCCTGAGTATTATGGAGCAAATCAGAAGATGTATACAAGTGACATATTATGTGATTAAGAGAAACATAACACGAATATGATAGGGAAATGAATTCGACCAAGTTATCAAAAGATTTTGATGATAATGCTAAGGATGATAATAGATTGATCCTAACAACTTGTAAGAAAAGTATAAAAACATCAATGCCATTATTAAGACATTGTATGAATTTTATTGAGGCTATAGGCAACTGAGGATTTCAATGATCTTAAGATAGTTTAGAATTTCCGAGAAGCATTCAGTTTATCATATCTGTTAAGTAAAGGAGTAGATGTAGTATCGATTATATGCAACAAAGCTCATTAAGACATTGATCCAGGTAGACCAAATGAGGACTTTGAAGAAAAGAGAGAAAGAGATAGAGATGTAACTATAAGTATTCGATGAATATTGAATATTCAAAAGAAGAAGATCATGACTTTATGGAGATACATAGGATTCTATCGTCTTGAATCCCATAGGAAGGTAGATCAAACAAATTCAAAGGAATAATACTAGATGAGTTGGTGATCTTATTGTAAAAGAGTATAAAAGAGAGAAAGCATATGGGGTTTAAGATTTTGAGTAGAGTATCGAATTTTAGGAGATTATGCGACAAGAAATTTTCGAAGAGGAATGGTGTGACACCCCAGGTTTTTATACACACTAGAATAATATTTTCCAAAAATAGTAGTCGGGATCCCTGTTTTTGAAAGAAACATTTCTAAAGTGACCAAAAATAAAACTTAAACAAAAGCATTTCTTTCAAAGTCCGAGGAGTCATACAACCACAAAACTACGGATTTAACAGTGAAATGACATACCATTTCTACCAAAAATCTGACAGAGTTTCCTCTGTAATTTGGACCACTGCACAAGACCAGTGCAATACAAAATCACCTGATAAACAATATATAATGCATATCGTAAGGGAGACTCAGTCTCCACACCCATCCACAACCAAATGTTGTTTTCAATAAAATACACTCCAACAATGGATAAGAAAATACAATCACTACCAATTACCCAGGGTCCCTCCATACAGCCATCACATCCAACATAGATCCACATTTTTACATCCAGGTCACATTACATTTTTAACTAAAGTACAGCCCATACTCAAACCCAAAGTGAGGTCTTGAGCAAACACAGTCATCTACGAACATCATCTATGCTTCAGGAAGGCTGCCATCACTTTTACTTGCTCACAAGATGTCAACTTTGTTGTCACTCTGTATCCGAGGCATTGCAAATCAAAGCAATGCCTCAAAGAAGCTATGCTTGTGCAGGTGATTACACTCAAATAAAGTTTAACAAAAGTTTACAATAGAATTCTCATAAGGGAAGCACACCCAAAACATGTCAAATTATTGAAATGCTTGCAATCACAACTTTCACAAATCAGATGCCGAGGTAAATCAATATAGCATGCAAGGCATGATCAAAATACATGGCAAGTACATCAAAACCATACTAGTATATAAACCCATGGAAAGATATGCATGCAATCATTGATACCAAAACACTGTATCAAAACTATATCAAAATTTCTCCAATATACTCAATCACCGGTGATGTATAGCCATACTAACATTGGTACCTCCCGTGCAGTCAACATCAGCCCCCGGAGTCTCTCACGGCCTAGGCCCGACTTACCCCGGTTCACCATACATACAACATCATATAAACATGCACAACAATATGGGTTACTATGCTACAGTGGCAACCCCATCAGGGTCTAAACCACCGCCGCTCCTCGTCGACACCAAACGAGAGACTTTCTCCGTCCCCATGGGAAGGAACAGACCCGTAGGGGGGACTACCCATGATACCACCCCTACGTACCTGGCCCTATATCACTCTAGGGCGGTGTCTATCATCATCCTCATCACAAAATCAGAGGGCGGGTGGCCAACCCTACAACCCTCCTAGCATAGTACCCACCGGGTGACAGCACCCATCATAAATCATCGGCAAGGTATAAATCTTACAAACCTTGTAAATACATTATAAATAATCTCAATAACACAATTAAAGTTCGACAAACATTGTCATTTCCAAATAGAAAAGTCATGCTGTAACACAAAAACAGGGATCTAATTATGTACATGAAAAGATGTAAAGCACATGTCTCAAAGCTTTAAAATCCATTCATGGTTATTGAAATCATCAAATAGTTGAATATAATCACCTACCTCGTGTGGCGAGTTCATCCATTGTCCACTAGTTGATCGATCTCGTACGCTTCAATCTATACAAGACATAAAAATTCTTTTCTTAATATCTTCACTTACATATAGTTATGATTTAACTATCTGGTCTTATGTCATTATATCAAGGGTTGGATTTACCTCTAAATTTAGTATTCTCCACAAGATGACAATGACTGATCAACTATATATAAATGATCCATATATTAAGATTGGCTAAAGATGGTCTAATCCACATTTTTCAGGTAATCGGATGGTCCACATTTACTAAGAGTGGTCAGATCCACCCTTTTCAAGTGATCTAACTGTACATATCTACTAAGAGTGATCATATCTACCTTTTTTAGGCAATCCGATGGTTAAGATCTACTCTGATTGCTCATATCCAGCTAATTTAGGATCGTAGGAGTCATCCGTAGTGTCTGATTATCTGTCAGACGTTCAAAACTTACTGTGTGAACAGTAACCGATCGGACGGTCCAGATCGTCCGATCTATTTTCTAGGACAGATCGCGATTTCATCAAATATGGCTTGTCTCAGGCATCGATCTACCCATTACTAAGCATGGATTTACAATTTAACGGTTGGATCGTCTTTAAATTTAGATCTAAGATCAAAACTCACTAATTTATCAAAATTTCAACAAATCAAGATCAGGGTTTTGTAGATCTTACCTAAAGAATGCATAGTCGTGCTTTTTCCCTTCCTAGGCGTGCTAGATTGGCTCCGATCTGCTATGAACGATCCATCCCTAGCCGCGCGCACTGTTCATGGCTCAATCCGCAGCCATTTCATCTCCGTTCGTAACGAATCCAAAGGGGTTTTGCTCCCAACTTCATGCTGAAGAGAATGAACAGCTTTGAGCCTCAATCCATGCCGCCATTTTCTCCGGCGACCTCTGCAACTCCGGAAAAATTGAAACCCTACGTTTCTACTCCTCCATCATGGCTGGGTTCTATTCTCCAGCACACAATCTCTCCTCTCCTCTTCTCCTTTTCTTTCTTTTCTCCTCTCTTCCCTCTTCTTCTTCTTCTTCTTCTTCTTCTTCCCCCTTTCTTTTCTTCCCATCGGTTTTCCCCTTTTCATCGGGGTTGGGAAACAGACCTACGTCTGTTTCTCAATTTCGTTTAAGTGAGGGGGTGCCGTTATCAACCCCCCCCCCCCCCCACCCCTTTTTTTTTTTTAAAAAACGAAGATGTTACATCCTACCCACCTTATAGAAAATTTCGTCCTCGAAATTCTTTTCATGTCATTCTTTAACAATTCTAGAAACATCCTCATGTAGTATCACTGTACAGCATCATAAGACCCACATATAGTATCATCATTTTACGATCAATGTCAATAACAATTTCATATCAAGCTCTCCATAGAGGACGGCTCATACATATAAACCAATGTATGTTTCAAACCATTCCGAATCCGCTACTTGTATTGTGGTTAAAATACACGATAACCACACATATAATGCCATTTGCACCAATCATAATCTCATCCAAGAATTAATCATTTATTTACATCTTTAGCATAATTAAATCACCATGTCAACCAAATTGATGTGTCACGACTCCTATATAGTCAACTCCATGTCAAATCCATTCCAGCATATACTACCTCATAATTAGGTAGTGTATATCTATCAAATCATATCACATCAACCCCTGAACAGGCAACATGTGCCAATCATAATCAATGCATCTCTATGCATCAACAAGCAATCATATGCGAATCAAAATCAGCATACACTAGCTCAATAATAGGCAATCTTGTGCCAATCAAAATCAGAGCACACCAGCTCAATAATAATCAGTCCCATGCCAATCAAAACTGAATCATATATAGTCATCAACAAGCAATCCATGCCAACCAAATCGGCACTTACTAGCTCAGCAACAAGCAAGCATATACCAGTCGAAATCAATGCATACCAGGTCAACAATAGGCCACTATGTGCCAATCAAAATTAGTGTATCAGCTTAGTAGCAGGCAATCACATGCCAATCAAATCAGAGCATACCAGCTTAGTTACAGGCAACCACATGCCAATCAAAATTAGAGCATACTAGCTCAGCAACAGGCAACCACATGCCAATCAAAATCAGAGCATACTAGCTCAGTAATAGGCAATCACATGCAAATAATAATAATAATAATCATATAACACAGTCATACTGTGAGTACCTAGAAGCCTGCCACCTAGAAGCTCGCCACCTAGAAACCTGCCGGTGCCTCGCACACCGGCCCTCATTGGCTACTCACAAGTATAAGCCAAAATTTTAAGCTGATTACACAAAAGAAAATACTCTCGTACTCAACATACTTTATTGTCACACCTCTCACACATGAGAGATCAGGCTCATGTGTATATATAAAACAGTATCCATGTCTTTGCTATCCTGGAGAACTCAATCTTCCAGCAATAACTATTCACCAGACTAAGGAGACTATCAACCTTAGTCATTAGTTTAACTAGTCCCAAATTGTCACAGTCCCTATAAACTGTATCTCCATAAATCGAGGTACCTTGGTCAAGAGAATTCATCTTCTTTGACCATAATTTCTACTCATATACACAAGAACTTCTAGTGTTTAGATACTTAGAATATTGCACAAGAACTTCTTGTGCCCAGCAAGGTCGTGATATATAGAAAACATCATTCACTACATAATCATAACTTATCTCAACAAACTTTTGAAATTCAGCCCATTATACCCATACGTACTATTAGTGTACTAGAATTCATCGATTTATATGACCCAACGCTTGTAGCAATCATAACGAGTTCTAATAATTGTCTCAAAGGCATTTCGGTCACAATCATCAGCTACTAATAACTAGACCTCAATCAATATCCACCAATACGATGCATAATCCAAGATTGATCATGCGGATCATCAATACACGATAAAGAATATCAATTCTCCACTATGGAGTTATCAATAATCAACCATCCGCACTTAGCAATAAGAATCTATCTTTCTCCTTACAGGGAGGGTTAGTGCATCCCATGAAGACCCACTAGGTCTATTAGTCTCTGGTCGAACAACTACCTTAGTTGAAACCTTCCCACTCAGCCAGGGCCATCCTGTATGGCACTTTAGAAAATGACACTATATCTGATGCCAAATCAATATAAACATAAATCTCTAGTAGCATAAAATCCTGAAACCTCCTTAGGAAGATTGTAAATCTTCACACCCTCTGTGTGCTAAATCTGTAGTCATTTTCTGCCATCCACAATCACAAAACCCGAACTCGGTACATTAGATGAGCACTATCTTACCTTCAAGGCAAGGTTAACGCAAATTTCAATGATGCCCCTTCTTACTCAGGAGTGAGATCACTAGTTATCTGATTTATCAAAAGTACATTTCTTCTCACTACAATCAATTATCCTCCAACGATGAAATTCATCTCTAGGGATGATATCATAATCCCTCAAATCGAGGACAATAAAGTCAGTATTTATCATCTCACTCATCATCATTTTTCACCAGTACTCGTTAGAGGTACTTATAAGTTTCAATAACTTGCCAATCAGTGTCCTAACTTCCAACCCAAGGATCTTTAAATACTTTTAAAGGCACATTTATCAGGGTGCCTACTACAAGTAATGGTAATGACGGTCAAAAGCGTGACATGTATGTAAATGTAAAGGTATCGTGATGGATCATCATTACTAACGTGAGGCCATCTCTGCCCTGTCTTAAACATCTGTCTATCTAACTCATTGTCCACCGGAACAATCTGTAAAAGAATATCATAGTCTCCACTACTTGTACACATTATGTCTCTCTTCCGCATTCCAACACAATTTAATCAAATGTCTCTGGCTCAATAGCCTCTGTCGTCATATCAATGAAAAGTCTCTTGTCCTTTGCAGTCAGTCTTGACCTAAAAGAATCCCTCATATATATAATATAGGTTATGTCTGCAACCTTGCAACCGGTATAGAATGCGACACAATCATATGATTCCTCAATACAGTTGTCAACATTTGACAATCTATCCACGGTCTCCTTCTTCATGATGAAGGAGTTAGGCCAAGTCTCTTCCACTGAGTATACTGGTTCAATACTGTTACATTATTTAATTTCTTTACTCTGCAACAACAACCCTCATAATATCATCAGTTGCTCACAAGGCAAAGGTATATATATTATCACAGGCCTTTCTAAGAGCCTTCTATATAAAGATCTCAATAATGGAGGAACACCTCTTCTCGACTAATCATCCTTAAAATCTTTGTAATTACATTTTCAGTATCCTCACTTCCGCTATTTCACTTTCTTGAACTAATGAATTATTTCATAGTCATATCAATCAAAATCATTTACAAGATTTATTCCACACCCAAGGAAATTTACCATTATAATACTTCCTTAATTATCTGAAACCACATTGTCATCTCTCTCAGTGTTGGATGTAAATCAATCATGATTAATTTCGTCTCGCCTCATTCACTTCGTATGTTTCTCTTTCTAGTTGATTCATTACAAAATCATGTCTATTCAAGAATTATTCCATAAATAAGTTATTACGCCCTCCAAATCATAATTAAAACTCTCTCTCTCTTTTTTTTCACCTTATTCTCATAGCAATATTCATTCTTCACATCCACTTCAATAAATCTCTCTCCACTTAATTCACATCATGGCTACTAACTATTATCAAAAGGTGTTGTTATCTCCTTCAAATGTTATGTCTCCTATCATAATTGAAAACCCTCAAAACAATTTATAAGCATCTACTTTTCATTAACGATCAACTTCCACCACCTATTTATACATTAAACTCACTAGTTTTATTCTCAAAATCCGATATTTCATCTATAGGGCACTAAGATCCTATTTCATCAACCTCCAAATGATTTTCCCAATATTATAATTTATTCATCAATAAATCTGCTTCAAGTTTAAACTGACACTACACTACTCCCAACTTTTTCAAGTCCTCAAAAGTTGTAACCATCTCTGATCCTTCACCATTTTCATCATACTCTGATTATTACAAAATTTTTAGTCTTTTTCCAACAGTTACACGCACAATCCAAGTTAGAAACTTGACTATCAAAAGCAATGCAATTGAATATATCTTCTAGCATATATTAAAGTTCTCACTAAGAGAACTACTTTAAAATCTTTATTATGATTCATGATTATAAGAATCATGTACTTCCCTGAAAATGCACTTCCTTGTGCTCATACCAGTACTTAAGGTCGCAATTTCCTTAAAAAAAAAGTTTGCCAATCTCCATGGCATTGTCTATTTCATGATCGTCGACATCGCTCACCTGACTTATCTCTGTAATTCGTATTTAGGAAACTGTCTCACCTCATGGACTGTATGTGACCTTTGAATTTGTTGGAGTGGCTGTGATGGAGTAAACCTGGGCTCTGATACCAAACTATGACACCCCGGGTTTTTATACACACTAGAATAATATTTTCCAAAAATAGTAGTCGGGATCCCTGTTTTTGAAAGAAACATTTCTAAAGTGACCAAAAATAAAACTTAAACAAAAGCATTTCTTTCAAAGTCCGAGGAGTCATAAAACCACAAAACTACGGATTTAACAGTGAAATGACATACCATTTCTACCGAAAATCCGACAGAGTTTCCTCTGTAATTTGGACCATTGCACATGACCAATGCAATACAAAATCACCTGATAAACAATATATAATGCATATCATATGGGAGACTCAGTCTCCACACCCATCCACAACCAAATGTTGTTTTCAATAAAATACACTCCAACAATGGATAAGAAAATACAATCACTACCAATTACCTAGGGTCCCTCCATACAGCCATCACATCCAACATAGATCCACATTTTTACATCCAGGTCACATTACATTTTTAACTAAAGTACAGCCCATACTCAAACCCAAAGTGAGGTCTTGAGCAAACCTGGTCATCTCTGAACATCATCTATGCTTCGCCGGAAGCTGCCATCACTTTTACTTGCTCTGTCAGCACGTCAACCTGTTGTCACTCTCTGTATCTGAGGCATTGCAAATCAAAGCAATGCCTCAGCAAGCTATGCTTGTGCAGGTGATTACACTCAAATAAAGTTTAACAAAAGTTTACAATAGAATTCTCATAAGGGAAGCACACCCAAAACATGTCAAATTATTGAAATGCTTGCAATCACAACTTTCACAAATCAGATGCCGAGGTAAATCAATATAGCATGCAAGGCATGATCAAAATACATGGCAAGTACATCAAAACCATACTAGTATATAAACCCATGGAAAGATATGCATGCAATCATTGATACCAAAACACTGTATCAAAACTATATCAAAATTTCTCCAATATACTCAATCACCGGTGATGTATAGCCATACTAACATTGGTACCTCCCGTGCAGTCAACATCAGCCCCCGGAGTCTCTCACGGCCTAGGCCCGACTTACCCCGGTTCACCATACATACAACATCATATAAACATGCACAACAATATGGGTTACTATGCTACAGTGGCAACCCCATCAGGGTCTAAACCACCGCCGCTCCTCGTCGACACCAAACGAGAGACTTTCTCCGTCCCCATGGGAAGGAACGGACCCGTAGGGGGGACTACCCATGATACCACCCCTACGTACCTGGCCCTGTATCACTCTAGGGCGGTGTCTATCATCATCCTCATCACAAAATCAGAGGGCGGGTGGCCAACCCTACAACCCTCCTAGCATAGTACCCACCGGGTGACAGCACCCGTCATAAATCATCGGCAAGGTATAAATCTTACAAACCTTGTAAATACATTATAAATAATCTCAATAACACAATTAAAGTCCGACAAACATTGTCATTTCCAAATAGAAAAGTCATGCTGTAACACAAAAACAGGGATCTAATTATGTACATGAAAAGATGTAAAGCACATGTCTCAAAGCTTTAAAATCCATTCATGGTTATTGAAATCATCAAATAGTTGAATGTAATCACCTACCTCATGTGGCGAGTTCATCCATTGTCCACTAGTTGATCGATCTCGTACGCTTCAATCTATACAAGACATAAAAATTCTTTTCTTAATACCTTCACTTACATATAGTTATGATTTAACTATCTGGTCTTATGTCATTATATCAAGGGTTGGATTTACCTCTAAATTTAGTATTCTCCACAAGATGACAATGACTGATCAACTATATATAAATGATCCATATATTAAGATTGGCTAAAGATGGTCTAATCCACATTTTTCAGGTAATCGGATGGTCCACATTTACTAAGAGTGGTCAGATCCACCCTTTTCAAGTGATCTAACTGTACATATCTACTAAGAGTGATCATATCTACCTTTTTTAGGCAATCCGATGGTTAAGATCTACTCTGATTGCTCATATCCAGCTAATTTAGGATCGTAGTAGTCATCCGTAGTGTCTGATTATCTGTCAGACGTTCAAAACTTACTGTGTGAACAGTAACCGATCGGACGGTCCAGATCGTCCGATCTATTTTCTAGGACAGATCGCGAATTCCATCAAATATGGCTTGTCTCAGGCATCGATCTACCCATTACTAAGCATGGATTTACAATTTAACGGTTGGATCGTCTTTAAATTTAGATCTAAGATCAAAACTCACTAATTTATCAAAATTTCAACAAATCAAGATCAGGGTTTTGTAGATCTTACCTAAAGAATGCATAGCCGTGCTTTTTCCCTTCCTAGGCGTGCTAGATTGGCTCCGATCTGCTGTGAACGATCCATCCCTAGCCGCACGCACTGTTCATGGCTCAATCCGCAGCCATTTCTTCTCCGTTCGTAACGAATCCAAAGGGGTTTTGCTCCCAACTTCATGCTGAAGAGAATGAACAGCTTTGAGCCTCAATCCATGCCGCCATTTTCTCCGGCGACCTCTGCAACTCCGGAAAAATTGAAACCCTACGTTTCTACTCCTCCATCATGGCTGGGTTCTATTCTCCAGCACACAATCTCTCCTCTCCTCTTCTCCTTTTCTTTCTTTTCTCCTCTCTTCCCTCTTCCCTCTTCTTCTTCTTCTTCTTCTTCTTCTTCCCCCTTTCTTTTCTTCCCATCGGTTTTCCCCTTTTCATCGGGGTTGGGCTACGTCTGTTTCTCAATTTCGTTTAAGTGAGGGGGTGCCGTTATCAACCCCCCCCCCTTTTTTTTTAAAAAAAACGAAGATGTTACAAATGGTGACCAACTAGAAATTAAATTCTACAAATGGTTTGATATCAATTAGATTCTTATTGGATCCATTAGCTTATGGGGAACGCCAATGGATATAATCCATAAAAAGGAAAAATTTGGTGATATCTCACCTTGCCAATAAAATATATTGAAAAAGAAATTAAGCCGGGACAGTGACTTGTCCATTCAGCAAGTAGGGTACCATCAAGGATCAAATTGAGGCCTTACTATCATAGATTGGAAGTGCAAATATCTTAAAACCATTATTTAGTCATTACCTTTAGAGTACTATTGACTAAAATAAGGGTATCCCACCATATTTAATCAAGTATGTTAGTATCTATGATTTAGTAGTCGAAGTTATATACTCAGAGGGATATTATAAGTATTTGGACATGAGTTTTACCTAAAAGAAGATTACTTGATTGGACTAAATCATTTGAGGGTATGAGGTCAGTTGATTAGGCCACATCATGGAGTTGATTAGGCCACATCATGGAGGAGCTACAAGTACAATAAATACAGTAACAATTGAGACAGTTGCAAAAATAAGAAGTGATCTAAACCAATGTGAAAGATTTTTAAAACCTTAGTGGCTACCATGACAAGGTGAAGAAATTACTTTGGGTCTGAGAAATACTGCTAACTTGGATTGAAAAGAAAGGTAGATAAGTACCGATCACTTTAGAGACCCTTGAGCTTATGACAAAGATATATCTGGAAAGAGATCAATAGGTAATCAAATAAAGTCTTTCTATATGTCTACGAAAATGTTCCATGCTTACTTGAGAATTTTTCAAAATTGATGATTTAACAGCTTCAGCATAACTTAATGTAGTAGCTATTGAACAAGAACTGCTATTGTAAGCTAAGTATGAGGAGGCACTTGGAGGATAAAATTTGAGGAATTGAGAAAACCACTACTTATGATGATACCCCTAACAAATTAAGACTGAATAGTTGACAATAACGCAGTAATAAAAGATTGAACAACATATTGACATAGGGGATGGAAGGAGAAAAGGTGAGATGGATAGCACACTATAAGGTAAAGATTTAATGTTACGTTGCCTTTAGACAAATAGTTAGTTGTTATGAGCATATACCAAGTACGAAATATCAATTGAAGGAATTTCCTAAGGACTAACCCTACTGGATTGAGTATAGAACTTTTGGACTGAAAGGTTCCGAAGAAAACTATCAAGCAAAGAAAGGACAAAGAGGATGATGACAAAGGATTCAACCATGACCTAGTAAGGGTACTCGGTTACGAATAAGAGACCTTTTGCTTTGCATAAATGGGAACATTATTGAAAATCCTAATGACAAATTGATGTGAATAGTGAGATAAGGCCTCTGGAAGAGAACATTTGACCCATGATGATGAATCGACTATTAACATTTGACATGAGTTTGGATAAAATCTTCACGGAGAAAAGCATTTAATGAATTCAATAATTATGAAACTGGATATGGAGTTAGGACATTTTAGTTTCAGTATATGATAAGGTCCTCGATGGAAGAAGCTACTAATTGGCTTTCATGAGTTTATTTTGAATGTAACTTTGGTCGAGGAATCAAGTCACATATGGAAAATGACAGACAGTTGAAATTCGAAGTTAATCAAGGGTTTGGTTGTAGAGCACATGATACCATGTTAGTTATTGAAGTATCTTGGGGACAAATATAAAAGATAAGAAGCGAAGTTAGACACAATAGAAAGAAGGTAAATTTTTGGACTCCTACCAATGACATATAACCAACCATTAGAAGGAGATGTGGATGATGAAGAGATCAAGAAGAAAAAGGATTATCCTATGATATTCAAAATAAAATAGGAGAAATAAGATCATATAATCTCAAAGAAGTATGGAATAATTTATACATGAAGAAGCATGATCCTACGAGGAGACTATCCTATACATGATGAGAAAAGTATAGGCATCCAAGGACTTCGAGATAGATGAATTACCGCTAGAAACCGGTATTGTTAAACTGGCACGTATGAGAGTATGCATCAGAGTACGCAGCGAAAGCTGCCCTTAAAGGTAAGGCCTTATAGAAGGAACAATAAAAATGATAAATTGAGGTTGAGCCTAGATTTGATTTCTAAGGGGGGAATGCATTCACCAAGAAGATATCTAAGAGACAAAATACCTTGAAGATGATAATTTAAGAAATTTCGAGGACGAAATTCTTTTAAGGGGGTAGTAATGTAATGCCCGAGCAATTTACGCTATTTTTAACAAAAATTGGACATTCTATGGGAAATAAACTGTGTTAAAATTTTTACTTTATTTAAAATAGTAAACAAAGAAATTTGTGAGGAAACTTGGTACCATTAGATTTTACTCAAAAAATGGAATCCAACGCCTCAAAGAATGCTAAAAACGGAGTTCGTATCAGGAAGTTACGAACGTTTAAAGACTAGGGGCATCTCTGTAATTTAAACAGAAAAACGAAAAAGACAGAAAATGTAGGGGGCCGTTTTGATAACGGCACCCCATCATCTTCTTCCTCTAGATTTCTCCAGAAACCCTAGTTTCCAGAGAAATCTGCCACCGCCATTGGCAGCACCACCATAGCAGGGCTATAAAAAGCCCCATCTGCCCCGTCTCCAAAAGACGGTTTTCCAGCCATTTTGAGACTAGGTTTTCAGCAAAAATCGAAAACCCGTCTCAGCCCATCTCCCCTGCGTTTTTTGGCAACGGCCAGGCCCCAAGTCAGGCCGGCCATTACCATTTCCCCATGCCCCTCTCTTCTTTCCGGTCTTGGCAATGGGATTTCCCCCTTCTTCGAGTTTTCTGGTGAGCAGGAGGATTAGAGTGAAGAATGGGGTTCGGCGCTCCATGGCTGCCTAGGTAAGCCGTCCTTCCCTCCCTATTAAGTTCTTCCCCCTTTCAGGCTAGATCCATGTTGGATCTAGCGTTTCCAGCCAGTTTCCAACCAGATTTCCTGGTCGGGAAACGACCCAGTCGGTCTTAACCGGCTCTGCACGAACAAGGCGTTGCAGGGACACCATGCTCCATGTGCACCTGGGATAGGGTCCCAGGGATGGGTTCTGGGTGTACGACAATGCGTACACTGTCCTAGGTAGGGCCATCGGATGGACGCACGACATGGGGCATGGGTCCTGGCTCGACCAGGATGCACAGGGTGCCCTGGGAGCTGAGACGGGCCATGCTACACCAAAGGTGCGTCCGTGCGATGCCATCCAGGATGCGCGTCATAGCCTGTCACTTAAGCATGCATGTGCGCGTGCAAAACGCAGTCCCTGGTATGGCCTTTGGGCGCACACGCACGTGAGGCGGTCGCGGTTCAACCAGGATACACGGGTATCCTGGGAACTGGGACATGCAGACCTAATAAGACTTTAAAGTTAGGATTAGAGGACAATTTACTAAGTTTAACTATTGAATAGTAGATCCATATCATAGGATCTAGCCTGACAATGAATTAGGCAAGGACCATGGACCCTAAAAGGCAGATCTAGCTATCTAATGTCTAAATAAAATGAATTTGATGAGGACTCCTTGTATCCATTCATACCCAGGAGTTTATAAATGAGACCCAGGGATGGGTTGAGTGATAAAGGATGCGACTCCAGGAGACTTTGAGGTAGGTGCTCTATCGCTACTAGACTTTTTAAAAGAACCCATGATTGTTTTGAGAATGCATGCTTTAAGTTTAAGTTATATGACTTGTTTAGCATGACTTAATCTTATAAACGAATTCAGCATGCATATGACAAATACATTATGCATAGACATGTTTTGCAAACAATTGCATATATTGCATGATTTGTGTGCATTGAGTTCTTGAAAAATTGCATGTCCTTGAGGGTTACCAAAAGACACTGGAGTGCCCAAAAGACGCTGTGTAGGCAGTTGTGAGGGACCCAAAGAGGACAGGTTTTGAAAAAGAGGTTTTTGCTTGTTTGATCGTATATGATTTGGGCTAGTAAGCTCGTGGGCGTTATGCCGAGAGGTCTGGGGTGGCCTCCCAGCCTCTACCACTATTAGGTGGAATGGGTACCACGCCCAAAAAAGGCATGTCCCTACGTCGATTGCATGTGGTATAGGGGGCTACCACTGGTGTCACGGAATTGGGTCGATGTGTCATATGACCCATGGAGGCTATGACGCTGTGTCCTTAGGTACCCGAGGACCACACGGCGGCGAGGTCCTGGGCATAGTTGGGCCCTATGGTTTGAGGATTTACTTGCATTGCATATGGCATGGCATGAGGTTGGTCGACCATACCATATATGCATATCATTATGTTTATGATATATATGATACTTTCAACTTGGATTATGCTATTCATTAAGTCGTCAGTATTTCAATTTGACAGTGGTTTTTAATATCGATATTGAGCATGATTGTTCGAACATGCACATGTTTGAAAGAGCATATGATTTTAAACATATCATGCATTGCAAAACTAGTAGTGATAGACTCCTACTGAGTATAGTATATACTCACCCTATCCTTAACATTTTTCAGGATAGTTCCATCCCCGAGTAGAGGACACCTATGTTAGTGCTACGAGCAAGAAAAATCAAAAGGAGACAATTATACATGTAAGTAAACACTCTACCCTTTGGACATGTACTTGTATTTATTTATAGTTGGGCTGTGAGCTATGACTGGATGGACCTGGGAAAAACATTTATGATTTCTAGAGTTTTTCAAAAACTAGTTTGGTTGTTGTGAAAGCAAATGACACTCGGGGTTTTCAAAACGAGTTTAAAACTAAAGATTTTCCGCTGCATTGCATGGTTTTTATAAAATAGTTTTCAAATAGGGATGCATCCCGCCTTAGGAATTAGATATTGCATTTAAAAATGCATGAGAAAACCCAGGTCATCACACACTAGCACTAAAGAAGTGTGCGAGCACATTGTGAGGATGAGGGACATAGCTACTCAACTGGAGTCATTATATATTGGAAATTTTGAGTCCTTTTTAGTGCACTTTATCATGAACTCTCTCCCTTCCTAATATGGACTGTTCAAAATTTCATACAACACATATAAAGAAAAAATGATTAATTAATGAACTTTTGACCATATGTATTCAAGAATAAGGGAGATTAGTTCAAAAGATGGGTGAAAGTGCACATATGGTGATCCATAAAAGGACAAGAGACAAGTTTATAAAGCAAAATGAAAAGGCAAGGTTGTAGTGATGTTGACAAAAAGGAGGCTACTAGGTGTTTTTTTTGTAAAAAGAAGGGACACATAAGGAAAGGTTGCCCTAAAAGGAAGGTTTGGCTGGAGAAGAAACATAATCTCAAATCTTTTGTATGTTATGAATCTAATATGTGTGATGTTTCACACACCACATGGTGGATTCATTCTGTTCTATAATCTATGTTTGTGATACCATGTAGGGTCTTCTAAACCAAAGGAGACTGATGGAAAGTGAACTTTGATGACCTAGGTTTTCATATGTATTTTTAAATGCAAAACTAATTCCTAATGCGAGATCTATCTCTATTTGGAAACAATTTTAATGCAGTGCAACAGAAGAATCTTTTTCTTTTAAATTCATTTTGAAAACCCCGAGTGTCATTTTACTTTCAATTAAACAAAATATCTATGAATTTTTTTTTATAAAACTAAAACAAAAATACATGCATCACAGATCTAGCTAGTCACAGCTCATAGTCCAACTGTAATAACTACATATACATGTATAAAAAGGATAAGTTGTATACTTACATTGATTATAGTGCATTACACTATTGTCTTCATCCAAATTTACATCCACCTAGATTTTCTCTACCTTAAGTCAAATTCTTCGAAGACCTAAGATATTGTAAACAATTTATAATATCTCAGTAAGCTTGCGCTTGTGTAGGTAGTCTTACATCTATTATACTAATTTTTTAAGGGTTTTTTGAATACTTACTATTATTTTATGGCATTTTTGTAGGAAAACCTAACATTTTTACGTTTTTGCAAATTTTCCATTAAGTTTTCCCAAACTTTACAAATTTTCCACTCCAATTGATTTCCAGCTACATTTAATGACTAATTTTTCAAAATTCCAATCCTACCCCCACCCTTATCATTCCTTCTCATCTGTGCGTGCGTAACAAAATAGATCGACGACAGTCAGCGAAAGATGACGAACCAGAGATCGTCCCCCATCAATCTTCACCACGATCACCTGGTAGACCATGCACGCTCCAAGTTTGCAAGAAGTTGATAAAAGCAACTCCTGTCCTCAATTACAAGTTGAAGGGAAGGTGACATTGCCCGAGTGCTTTGCAAATGAGTACAAGCATCCATCCGGAGTGAAGCTGGTCTCAAAGCAATGCTAGAATATTGATTTGAAAATGTACAAACTATTTCATTGCAAAAGGAATTACAAGGTTTGATTTCATACACAACTCCTAGGATATGTGGGAACTAAGCTCTTCATTTGCAAGCTCCAAATATGGTTAACGAATGTGCTTATTGATAGCATGAACAAGTTGAGCCTTCACTGGTTCATTTTCGAGAACCATGCTTCCTAGATGGTGAGACCAGCTCCAACTCCCTAAGCTACTCCTCATCTGGTTCCAGACTCCATGGGAGAGCCCCAAATGCATGTTGTGCTGCTAATGCTTCCTTAATTTTGTTTCTTCTATTAAGGAGCCTCAATGATGTAGACATATAATGTGGTGTTGATGGGATTATGGACTTGTTAGGGAGAGGTTGAAATAAAAGGTTGGAATGGTCACAGCTTGGGTGGACTTTAACAGTTACTTTCAATTTCCTTGCAGCTTCTTGGACTTCATCAGAATCTTCTTCGCTGCCATATAGATCCACTTGTAGGCCAGTTAGATGGTTTCGGTGCTCCTTAAGGAGTTTGAGTAGTTCTTTATATCCTTTGCTCCACACCATCTTTCCAATATAATAAGCCCTTGTGAAAATGCTCAACTTTCCTTCTCTTGCTGTTCTTGCTTTTCTTGCCAATCCCAAGAAACTAGGGGTTGACACCATGCACATTGCAAATGACTGATCTTGGTAGATCTTGTGTTGCATTTGATAATCTTATAACCTGCAAAGATCATGATGATTCTCACATGGGCAATGATTTAGAAAAGGCCAATAGGAATGAATCACACAAACTTCTTCATCTTTCCACTTTCTTCTATTCTCTAAAGCAATTGCTTTATTGTGTTGTTGCCATCATTAAACTGAAAGGAAAATAGTTTACATATACAAGCTACTAGTGTTGATTAGGTGACTGTTTATCAACACTACAAAAAGAAAGCCCAGTTGGTTAGGTCTTCATTAAATAGAACAATAGCCACACGAAGTAACAAGAGGTAGATGACAAGCATAAACAATAAGAATTGCATGAATGCAAATATTCTAGCCCTCTCAAAAGGATAGGAATGATAGGGGTGGGGGTAGGATTGGAATTTTAAAAAATTAGTCAGTAAATGCACCCAGAAATCAATTGAAGTAGCAACTTTGCAAAGTTTGGAAAAACTTAATGGCAAATTTGCAAAAACATGAAAATGTTAGGTTTTCCTACAAAAATGCCATAAAATAATGGCAAATATGCAAAAACCCATTTTTGAAATCCAATTCTAACAATATTTCAAATAATCTTTCATGCATTTCTAAAGAATATAATGATTGTATTAGAGATAGGAAACATAATTGAAACCACATGCCAACCTCAGTTTACAGTTTCATGCTAAAACAATTCAGATAATATCAATATAAAACATGCACGACTTTAAATGTATATTTTTTAAATGATCAAATCTGCATGGTAATCTCACATAAATTGTAATATATAATATATCACATCATCACATGAATGCATAACTTGTAAATTATGTGAAAGATCTTCCATTTAACTTGATAAATTATATGCCATAAGATCCTCAAAATATTAAAATATCAATTGGTTAAACTGCAAACATAGGCGATCCTAAACTGACAACACCATCATCATCATGTGCACATATGCACCCTAGTGGATACATCAGCCAGTGGTCATGAGTACTCATCTAAAGACCATCATACCATCTGTTAAGTGTTCAATTTTGGTCAAAATATCCCTAATTTAGTATTTAATTAGAGTATCTAGACCATTAATTTTAAGATTTTACATAAAATATTTTATTTTAGCTTTAATTGCCCATCAACCATTGAATTGAAACATTTAGTGGTCAGATGATCATTAAAGCTAATCAGAGGAATAATGAATGGTTTAGATTGTGCTAATTGGGTCCTGTGCATTGCAGATTAATCGACTCAGGCGTGGACGTTCCAGATCGAATCAAGGATATTAGATGGAGATCAGATGAAGTTTCATGGAAATCAGATGGAATTTGAAGAGTCCTAGTATAGGACAAAGTTGAAGACTTGTAGAGTTCTAGCAAATCTAGAATTCTAGTGGACTCCACTCTATCTCTCTCTTATCTCCCTTTTCCCTATCTCTTATCTCTCTCCTCTCTTTTCTCTCTTTCCCTTCATCTCCCCCTCTTTCACATGTCTCTCTCTCCCTCTTCTTATAATTGCATCTTTCTTCCCTCCCAAGGAGGATGTTTTTTCCCCTCTTGGGAGGGGGCTGGCTGACTTTCTCCCTCTCCTCTCTTTCCCCACTCCCTCTTTTCTCCCTTCTTCTTTCCTCTCCTCTCCTCACCTCTATCTCACGTTCCCTACTTTCTCCCCCATGCTCTCGCCTCTCTCTCCATCTATCTCCTATTGCTCTCTATCCCTCCTTCTTAGCCCCAACACAACTCCCACCTTCCTCCTTTGTCAATCAGCCCTTCTCTCTTCTCTTCTCTCTCTCGTCTCTGATTTCCCAATTGATCTCCTTCCTTCGCGTAAGCCAAGCCCTCTCCATCTCGTTTCCCTACTGGCTGGCTTAGGTGCGTGACACACCAAGCAGCCTGGCAGATCTCCAATTTCTCCATTCTCTCAATCTCTAAAATCTCCAAGTTCACCGGCTGTTTAGTCTAGGCGACGCCACACCGTCCAACTGGGACCGCACAGCCAAATCCCTCACTTTTCCCTCTTCTTCTCTCTCACGCACTGCCGCTCTTCTCTTCACTCTATTCCAATTTCTACACCTCCCTTGTCTCCAACCAACCCAGCACAGGCTACTACACCAAGCCCAACCGGATCGCACACCCTCCTCTGGCGGTCTTTCTCTGCAGCACCAGATGCCCTGGGGAAGAAAACCCAGAACAGGTTTTCTCTCCCTCATTCTTCTTCCTCCTTCTCTCCTTCCTCTTTTCTCCTCCATTCTTCCCCTTCTCTTCCGGTTTCCTCCCGTCTCCTCTTGCCCTTCATTTCTTCTCCTCTTCGAGTCGGACGCTCCGGAGAAGAAAACCCAAGTAAGGTTTTCCTCCCATCGACCCTTTTTCTCCTCCTTCCTCTTCCCTTCTCCCTTCTTCCCCCTTCTTCTCTCCTCTTTCTCCTGCCCCATGTTTTCTTGGTTTTTTCGTGAAAAACTAGAACCCTGGAAAATTCCAGTTCTGCCCTGGCAGATTTTAGTAATACCATCTAAGTCCCTGTTTTAATACCAACTCTGTCCTTTTTTAGAAATACCGTCTGTGTCCCTAGTTTAATTCCAACTGAGTCTCTGATTTAATTCCAACTGTGTCCCTGTGCTATTCTGGTTTTACCTTATCTTCATTCTGACTATTCAGGGACAGTGCAATCCAAGGACAAGCTTATCCAGGACACCTTTTAGTTTTATTTTTTTTGTTGTCTTTTGAATAAATAATTGTGCAAACTGTAGAAATTGAATAAATTTGGATTTTAGTTTATTCTTAGTTTATTTTTAGTATAATCTTTGTTTTTATGCTTTTATTAATTGAATTTTATTGAAAACTCTATCATTTTAAATCAAGTCCTCGTGGGATTGACCCGTACTTGCATAAGCTACACTACAATAGCCTATGCACTTACGATTAAACAATCAACAAGTTTTTGGCACCGTTGTCAGGGACTTGCAATCGAGTTTTTATAAAATTTAATTAAAAATCCAAAAAAATAAAAAAAAATACAGCAAAATACAAAAAATTAGGAATTGCATTTTAGCCATTCTTAGGTGCATCTTTAGGCATTTTTAGTGCATAACCGCTTTATTTCCTGAATTCGGTACTAATTATTATTTTTCTTTTTCAGGAAATTGGAGTAGAGCTTCATCAATTAGATAGATTTTTCTTGCTTTCCTAGATTATGAATTTTATTTTTGAGCGAATCTTGTAGTGAGGGCCCTTGTAATTTGCATTTTTAATTTCAATTTTTAAAGTGTTGTAATAATACAGGGCAAGTGTGGGATAAGGTGGCCCACACTTGATCTTCATCAGAAATCTCACTGTAAGTCTTCTCACTCATTTATTTTCTAGATTAGGGTTTGCATTTAGAATAATTTGCATTGTTTGGTAGTTAATTGAATATAGAAAGCATCTGTTATACTTGTTGCATCTTAGGGTTTGCATTAGTTTATTGCTTTCAATTGCATTTCAGGACACGTCTAACGATTTAAGGTGAATTATATGTTGATCGAATTGCCATGGTGTGTGAAAATTAATTAGTAAGGCTACCCTACCCCACAAGATCAAGGGTGGATTTTATCACCACTCCTTGGCCCACCTAGGATAATCACCTCAAGCGTGCAACCTCTCCGTTCACATTAATTTAAAATCAATCAGAAGAGACCTATAGGGTCATCACATGCTCGTAAGACCCTCTTAATAGGACACGAATTACTATCACTTCGGTTGCTTTTGATCACTGTGGTTATTGGGGTTTGTCTAATAGAACCTCGCTCTTTGCCTACCTCCTGTTGACGTTTGTTGAGGTCTAAACGCCTCCTTACATGAGGGTTGTATTAATCGCTTTGATTAGAACCTAACTAGTAAGCAGTAGTCAACTCCTAAAGAGAGGAGCGTTAGATCAGGCTAATTAAAAGCATTGTCCCCACAAAAATTCAAGAAAATCAAAAAATATGTGCTTGTTAGCCTTAGGGGATTGCTTGATTGTGTTCTTGATTATGCATCATTCTAGGCATTTAGGTTGCATTATTTAGGATAGTCCTCTTCTAAAAAAAAATTGAAAAAAGAAGACATGATCAGTTGCACCTAATGAATAATTTAAACACTGATCAAAAGGGTAATTTACACCCTAGCATTAATAGAGAAGATATTTCCCTATGGAGAAACAATCCACTCTTTAATGATGATGAACCACCTTTCATCTTTAATAATTATGATGTTTCCTCATGGACGAGGAATCATCTCTTTGATACTGATGATCCTCCACCTCTATTTAATGATGATATACGTCAATGGAGGAATCATTCTAACCACATGGAAATAGGAGAAAGGACCAACATAAAACACATGAGAATAACCAAAATTCTTGTGGGAAGACACTAAGAGATTATTTGTAGCCTAATTATACCAGCACACTTTCATGTATACTTTTACCTCCAAATGCTGGTATGATTGAATTAAAGGTGGGAGTAATTCAATTACTTCCCAAATTTTATGGGCTGGATAGTGAGAATCCTTACATGCATTTAAAAGAATTCGATGAAGTGTGCACGACTCGACATACACAAAACATCGAATTAGATATGGTAAGGCTCAAACTATTTTCTTTTTCCTTAAAAGAAAAAGCTAAGATGTGGTTTCATTCACTACCATCAGGTTCCATACGAACATGGGAAGATATGACTAGGAAGTTCTTAAATAAGTTCTTTCCTAGACATAAGACAATTGCTCTTCTTCGAAATATAGAGAATTTTACCTAGATGAATAATAAAACTTTCTATCAATGCTGGGAAAGATTTAAGGAATTATTGTTGACTTGTCCACATCATGGATGCAAACTTTAGCATATCATTAGCGTCTTTTATGAAGGACTTAAATATGATATGCGCCAGTTTGTTGAAATGATGTGCAATGGTAATTTCTTAAATAAACAATCTGAAGTGGCGCAAGAGTATTTGGAATGGTTGGCAAAGAGTGCACAAACTTGGGCTGATTTAGAAAAAGTAGGTTTCCCAAACAAGCCTAAGTCCACCACCACATCCTCTAGGGGAGAAATATATGCTATGACTGAAAAAGATGACATGAAAATAGCATATGTAGATAGAATAGTTGAGGCCATGGAAATGGAAAAATGTCTCTCTAAGAAAGTTGAACAGTTGTGTGATATTTGTGAAAGTAATACACACCTTACTCAGGAATGGTCCATTGATAATGAATCGACACATTCTTATGTGCAACATTTTTCCCCTTTCGAGACATATAGTTCCAATTGGAGTAATCATTCTACTATCACAAATAAATACAGTGCTTCGCAGAAGGCCCAACACTAACCTTATTACCAAAAACAAGGACCACTTGTTCCTAGACCTTACCTTCCTCCACATAAGAGGAAAGTGGAGGATAATTTCCATCAAGTCATGCAATACCAGGAGAAGAAAATTGCTCAAATTAAATCTCAATTAAAAGAGAACACAAATTCCATGACTGAATTGAAGGACATGATGTCTCAAATGCTACATACTATTAATAAAGAGGAATGTCCTATTCCACCAAATGAATATCTTAATGATATGGATGTAGGAGATGAGATTAATTCTTCATTTACAGACATGGAACAAACAAAGGCAGTTACCATTATTCATAATGGTAACATAATTGAGCAATTTGGTCCTAAAAAGGCTGAAATAGTATCAAAACTTGTCAGAAAAAGAGATGAATTTATTGATCAGGAAAATGTTACACCCACTGAGCAATATGACATCCTTGCTCCATTTCCAAAAAGGCTACATCAAACTCCTACAATTGTCTCTAATTATGTGAAGCAGCTTGAAGATAAATTTATGTTGCCTTGTGATAAAATGAAAAATTTTAAATTGCAAGATAAATTTATTCATCATTCCTTTTCAGAGGTCGGTCCAGCTTATTTCATATGGGACTGAGGGAAGTTTCAAACTTAGTAATGTTTTTCCTCTGAAAATTTTCATTTGAAAATAAAGTATGTAGTGTCGTTTTTACTTTCTTATTTTTCTTTTTCAGATTTTTTTATATATCTCTCAAAATTTTTGCGTTTCTCAATGCATTATCATCATCATACTTTTTAAACATTGAGGACAATGTTTCTGTTAGGTTGGGGGGTGTAGAATTCTTGCAAATTCTAGTTTTCTTTTAGTTTTTAGGTTATTTCCTTGGTTTTTCAAAAAAAAGAAAAAATGAAAAATTTTAGGTCATTTCCCATACAATAATGTGAATTGGATTTTCTGAAGAAAAATCTAGATAACTTTAGCTTATTAATGGAATTGAATATGATTAATTAATCATTTTGCTCATTTTCTAAAGTATTCCATGAAAGCAAAGTCTCAGATCACATTTGTACACGCAGTTGCATATAGATAGTCTAAATTGATAAGTGGCTATAACTTAGAAACCTTGAAGAAATTCAGTGGAGATCGATAACCTATGTGAGATTTTAGATCCATTCATCCTTTTTTGGTGGTTATAAATGTTCCTAATTTTCTTCAGAGTAATTAAAGAAAATTGATCCCAAACTCTTAAATTTGGCTAATTACTTGAATAATTAGAATATTATTTTTAAAGTTCTAGAAGTTCATTGAATTTGATAGATTATAGGAAACCTAGAAAATGATTTAGGCCATCTTTGTTGTTAACCTAGAGACATAAAGCCTACCCAGAAGTATTTTTACCACTAGTTAGCCAACTTGAGCCTTGAATATAAAGCCATTTTTCTTTTGTCACTCAAATTACCTTTACCCATATTAACCCAGTATAAATTATCCATTACCCATTTTTCTTTGAAAAATAAGTTAGAGATGAATGAAGAAATATCTTTTAGTTGCAATGAAAGTAGAAAAGTGAATATCAAGAAAAATTCTTCAAAGTGAGTCAAAAGTGTGAAAAGAAAGAAAAGTGTTCGGAAAAAAAAAAAAAAGTTTGAAGAATGCAAAGAAAAATAGAAAAAGAAATGTTCACTTCAGCAAAGAAAAGAAAGAATTGTCAACTCTAGTAGAAGACCTCTACTTATTTTTTGAAGAAACTTTGAATACCCTTATACCCTTTCTTTGGTACCCTGTCCTAAGCCTATGTTTCGTCCTAGTTAAAGACCTATTGATTCTAGGATGAATATAATCTTGATGAGAAAATGAATGGATAGGATCTAAAAGAGTGGTATTTTTAAATATTCAAATGTAAGAATTGTCAACTCTAGTAGAAGACCTCTACTTATTTTTTGAAGAAACTTTGAATACCCTTATACCCTTTCTTTGGTACCCTGTCCTAAGCCTATGTTTCGTCCTAGTTAAAGACCTATTGATTCTAGGATGAATATAATCTTGATGAGAAAATAAATGGATAGGATCTAAAAGAGTGGTATTTTTAAATATTCAAATGTAATGGCATCTATTCCAAAGGGATCAAAACAATTCCTTAGTAACTCCCGTTCTTCATGAGTATATGTGAGCTAAATTTGCTTTTCTTGACTCTTCTCACATAATAAAAAAAAGAGAGATATGATTTGAACCCTTTATCTGAGAGATTTTATTTCTAAGAGTATGTCATTAGTAAGGATTGAGGTCAAAACATATTTCAGATGGAGTTCAAAAGTTAGAAGTCTATTTAGAAATTTAGATTATTCTATGTAGACTGTATATGCACACACACACTCTGAGATCTGAGCTCCAGTGGAATATGTTTAGCATATGGGTAGGGTTTTGAATTATTCAGTCATCTATAGTTGATAGATTTATTTAAGATAATTCTTTGAGAAAAAAAAATGGAGATGACCTAAAAAATAAAAAAAATTTGAGTTGAATTTTTTGCATCTTTTGCTAGGGACTAGCAAAATGCTAGTTCGGGGGTGTGTTAAGTGTTTAATTTTAGTCAAAATACCCCTAATTTAGTATTTAATTAGTGCACATAGACCATTAATTTCAAGATTTTACATAAAATATTTTATTTTAGCTTTAATTGCCCATCAACCATTGAATTGAAAGATTTAGTGGTCAGATGATCATTAAAGCTAATCAGAGGAATAATGAACGGTTTAGATTATGCTAATTGGGTCCTGTGCATTGCAGATTAATTGACTCAGGCATGGATGCTCTAGATCGAATCAAGGATATTAGATGGAGATCAGATGAAGTTTCATGGAAATCAGATGGAATTTGAAGAGTCCTAGTAGAGGACAAAGTTGAAGACTTGTAAAGTTCTAGCAAATCTAGAATTCTAGTGGACCCCACTCTATCTCTCTCTTATCTCTCTTTTCCCCATCTCTTATCTTATCTTTTCTCTTATCTCTCTCCTTGCTTTTCTCTCTCTCTTTCCTTCCATCTCCCACTCTTTCACGTGTCTCTCTCTCCCTCTTCTTATAATTGCATCTTTCTTCCCTCCCAAGGAGGATGTTTTTTCCCCCCTTGGGAGGGGGTTGGCTGACTTTCTCCCTCTCCTCTCTTTCCCTCACTCCCTCTTTTCTCCCTTCTTCTTTCCTCTCCTCATCTCTATCTCACGTTCCCTACTTTCTCCCCCATGCTCTCGCCTCTCTCTCCATCTACCTCCTATTGCTCTCTATCCCTCCTTCTCAGCCCCAGCACATCTCCCACCTTCCTCCTCTGTCAATCAACCCTTCTCTCTTCTCTTCTCTCTCTCTCTCTCTCTCTCTCTCTCTCTCTCTCTCTCTCTCTCTCTCTCTCTCTCTCTCTCTCTCTCTCTCTCTCTCTCTCTCTCTCTCTCTCTCTCTCTCTCTCTCTCTCTCTCTCTCTCTCTCTCTCTCTCTCTCTCTCTCTCTCTCGTCTCTGATTTCCCATTTGATCTCCTTCCTTCGCATAAGCCAAGCCCTCTCCATCTCGTTTCCCTACTGGTCGGCTTAGGTGCGTGACACACTAGGCAGCCTGGCAGATCTCCAATTTCTCCATTCTCTCCGTCTCTAAAATCTCCAAGTTCACCGGTTGTCCAGTCTAGGCGATGCCACACCATCCAGCCGGGACCGCACAGCCAAATCCCTCACTTTTCCCTCTTCTTCTCTCTCACGCACTGCCCCTCTTCCTTCACTCTATTCCAGTTTCTACACCTCCCTCGTCTCCAACCAACCCAAGACAGGCTACTGCACCAAGCCTAATCGGATCGCATGCCCTCCTTCTCTGGCAGTCTTTCTCTGCAGCACCAGACGTCCTGGGGAAGAAAACCCAGAATAGGTTTTCTCTCCTGTGTTCTTCTTCCTCCTTCTCTCCTTCCTCTTTTCTCCTCCATTCTTCCCCTTCTCTTCCGGTTTCCTCCCATCTCCTCTTTCCCTTCATTGCTTCTCCTCTCCGAGTCGGATGCTCCGGAGAAGAAAACCCAAGTCGGGTTTTCCTCCCGTCGGCCTTTTTTCTCCTCCTTCCTCTTCCCTTCTCCCTTCTTCCCCTTCTTCTCTCCTCTTTCTCCTGCCCCAAGTTTTTCGAGTTTTTTCGTGAAAAACCAGAACCTTGGAAAATTCTGGTTCTGCCCCTGGTAGATTTCAGTAATCCCATCTGAGTCCCTGTTTTAATACCAACTCTGTCCTTTTTCAGAAATATTGTCAGTGTCCCCAGTTTAATTCCAACTGAGTCCCTGATTTAATTCCAACTGTGTCCCTGTGCTATTCTGGTTTTACCTTATCTTCATTCTAATTATTCAGGGACAGTGCAATTTAGGGACAGTGCAATCCAAGGACAAGCTTATCCAGGACACCTTTTAGTTTTATTTTTTTGTTGTCTTTTGAATAAATAATTGTGCAAACTGCAGAAATTGAATAAAGTTGAATTTTAGTTTATTCTTAGTTTATTTTTAGTATAGTCTTTGTTTTTATTCTTTTATTAATTGAATTTTATTAAAAACTCCATCATTTTAAATCAAGTCCTCGTGGGATCGACCCGTACATACATAAGCTACACTACAATAGCCCGTGCACTTGCGGTTAAATAATCAACAAGTTTTTTCTATGTAGGGTCACAAAACAAAATTCTCATAGAACACTATGCTCACGATTAATTAACTAAATCGTGTGTCTATAATATCTAAAGACCAGCCACCATAACCTCCATGGTGACTATGAATATGTCTTGAAAAGGGTACCGTGAACACTTTCAGTGGTTATTTCCCTACCACAATAGTCAAGAAAAACAAGTGCTTCTTTGGGCATGGATACCTACCACCTTTGGTGGTTAGAGGCCAGGAGGCCAAACCCGTACAACATCTTAGCATAGTGCCCACCAAACTCATTAGCCTGAACAAATATATATCTCAATCCAAATGTTATTAAATCATATATTGTATATTTCATGTAAAACCATGCATTTTCTTGACTCATCTTGAAGCATAGGATTGATGCAATTTCAAGTGTAATCATTTAAAAAAAAAAATACAACTGCATGTAATAGAATGGGCAACATTATTTTCACTTTCCATATAAAATTATGCATAATGGTTATGAAAGTACACACACACACACACACATATAGATTGCATGCCTCATTTACAAATATTACATTCTTCAAAAGCCAAGGTAATGTAACATAACAAAATATTAGTCTTATGATAGTCAAGTAGTCTGAAATTGAAAGCATGATAATCAAATGATTTGATTATAAGGTTGATAACATGCTCAAAATTCCAATGGAAAATAGATGTTAAAACTACCTGCCTCAAACACAGTGTTGTGTTAAATTTTGGTAAAAATACCCTTAATTTAACATTCAATTAGATCATCTAACTAATCAAATTTGTAATTTTTAGCTTGATTTTGATTTTAGATCTAATTAATCATCTAATTGTTAATTTGTAAAAATTAATTATTAGATGATCATTAGAGCTAATCATAGGTATAATGTGCGGTTTAGATTATTCTAATTTGGTCTTTTGTTTTGTAGATCAAACAAAAGGGGCTTGGATGATATTTAATGGTGCAGATCATTTATCAAGAATTAACGGCGTAGATGCAATGATTTCTTAAAGGAAACCTTGTTCCCCCTTTCTAATTCTTATCCACCTTGTTTCCATTTTCCTTTCCTACCCAACTACCTCACATTCCTAACCTAGAGTCCTAGTTCAAAGTGCATTCACTTTTATTAGGATCAAATCTTACCAAATTAGAAACGTAAATCATCTAGAAAAGGCCAAAGGGAATTCCGCCCATCTCTTTCCTCTTCTCACTTTCTCTCTATCTCTTCTTATAACCCCTCATCTTGGTTGGACAGTGTAGGGCAGACCACCCCCTTTCTTTTCTCCTCTTCTCCCACTTCTCTTTTCTTTCCTCTCTCTCTCTCTCTCTCTCTCTCTCTCTCTCTCTCTCTCTCTCTCTCTCTCTCTCTCTCTCTCTCTCTCTCTCTCTCTCTCTCTCTCTCTCTCTCTCTCTCTCTCTCTCTCTCTCTCTCTCTCTCTCTCTTTGCTTCCTCCTTCCTTGCTTCTCTTTCCCTCACTTCTTTGTTTTTTCACAACCTCCCTCCTCTCTGTTATGTTCCAATTTCTTCTCTGTTCACTCGACCTTCTCTCCTTCAGCCAACACCCAACACCGGCCTGCTCCTTTCTCTCTTTCATCACTGGTAGGCTACCCTTCATAGCCAGTCTCTCCCTAGCTCCCTCGTTTCTCCTCTCTCCTCTCTCTCTCTCTCTCTCTCTCTCTCATTTCTATTTTTCTGCTCGCCTCTCTTCTCTCTAGTCTCTCACTCTCCACTGTAACACCCTGGGTTTTCCTTTAAGAATTTTTTATTTTATTTTTTATAATAGCATTTTTAATAAGAGCATTTTGGGATCCCATGAGAAAAGTTTTATTTATCATTTTACTAAAATATCTCTTAAAACTTCGGGTGTTATTTTCCTTTCTCATAATGTCACATATATAATTTAAAAAATAAATAAATTTTTATTATAATAGATTTAAAACAATACGCGTATCAATCAACGTCAAATAAATCGGCGCTTTTATTTTGAATCAAATAAATATCCAAAAGACAATAATAATATGGCCCAGGGTTTATCCATCATACCATCCCATATAAATGTCCACCATATGTCTAAACATCTCAATCAAATCCAAAATATAAAGTATATAGTCTATAATTAAATTCAAATGATAATCCTGTTTATTGACTCACATCACTGTTTAAAATTCCGTAGCTCTCACGGTTTCTCAACACCCTTGCCTTCCCTGTTATCGCGCTCGAGATCTAAGGTATTGCAAAACAAAGCAATGCCTCAACAAGCTATCGCTTGTGTAGGTACATAGACAATTAATGTAATAAAATGAAATAAATGAATAACAGTACTGATAAAATAAAAAGTCTATCATTTATGAAGATAGCAGTATCATAAGTCATGCCAACATAGATGCCAATTTATTCCATATGCTAAAACATGCATTTCACGGAGTTAAAACATGACATGAATCAATGTAAATGAGCATACATTAAGAATAAGGGCACCCTAAGGTAATGGGTCCCACAACATCGCACTAATATCACTAATCATGAGTACTCATAGCCAACCTCTGAGTGTCATCACACCCAGGCATACCATCCATAACCATGCTCATCATACACTCACACATAATAAGAATATGGGCCATTATGCCGCAGTGGCAACCCTCCATGGGTATCAACCACCGCCGCTCTCCATCGACACCATAACGGGAGACTTAGCGTCTGTCCCCATGGAAAGGCTCAGACTG
This sequence comes from Warburgia ugandensis, assembly GCA_035236585.1. Classification (NCBI taxonomy): domain Eukaryota; kingdom Viridiplantae; phylum Streptophyta; class Magnoliopsida; order Canellales; family Canellaceae; genus Warburgia; species Warburgia ugandensis. Next base: position 45,609,323 of record CP141128.1, read on the forward strand.
GTAGTGTGGACTATCCATATTACCAAACCCCTACCGAATGCCATCTATGGGCAGGTGTCTGTCATATCACAATATCATCACATCACAATCTCAGAGGGTGGGTGGCCGGCCCTATCCCTCCTAGCATGACGCCCACCGGGTGAGAGCACTTGTCATCAAATATAAAAACATAGAAATCGTATGTATATGCTAAAACTCAAGAGCACTCGTAGCTCGCAATCCCCAAGACACGCCCCTCATCCTGGGGTTAGCTTATAAAAGGACCAGCTAACAAGCCTCTATTCTTATTTCCATGCCAATCAATGCATTTCCAATATATAATAGGAAAGAATTATCTATTTAAGCATAATTAATTTATATCATGCTCATAAAAACATTTTTCATGAGTTTATTCAATAAAATATTTCAATTTGTAATAACCATAATGTACTGAAAGTCTCATGAAATCAATGGCAAATAATAAATGCAATTTAAAACACAATCACGCATGATGCTATGTTTATGCATGGTTTTAAAATCAAGGCAAAGCATTAATTGTCGTCACCTACCTCAATGTGAGACCACTTAGCTTGCTAATAATCCCCTTAGCATCCTGTTGGGCGTCCCGTGTCTGCTCCAGGGCGCCGACGCAGTCGCTGCCGTCGGAGAAGACGACTGGATTCCGGTCTTCTTTGGCAAGCCCACAGGCTTCCAAATCTTGCAATTTTTGTGCCATTTTTCTCAGAATTTCTTCTAGATTTCTTTTATACCCTCCTTTTTCTTTGATTTTTCCAAAAACCATGCTTTTTATGCAATTTTTTCCAAGTTCCTAAAAACTTTCCTAAGTATTGGTTTTCACGTTTTCTAGAGAAACCAACTATTAGATCTCTCTCAAATTTAAAGGGTTTATCCCTGGGTTTATCATGCACTAGATGGATGGTACGATTTACAAGAAGATGTGGTTTCATCCATGAAATCACACTCCAACAGTAGCGTGCACAGGGTTCCCAGGAAAAATGTGATTTTTTCTGATTTTTAATGTATTTCTATTTATACATCCTATTGAATAAATAAATATTTAAGGAATTAGGACTTACCTCGTCTGGCTGGGCGTTGATGGACGTTGCCGGAGTTCCACTTGCCAAGAAACTTGAATTTTTCAGAGCTAGAGTTTCTGAGTAAAACTTAGTGAAACACAGGGAAAAGTGGAGTGTTTTGGCACCTGGGGGGAAAGATATAGGCCTTAGAGTCTAAGGGAAAGAGAAACTCTTCCCTTCACGTCTCTTTCCACTGGTTTCTCTAGCAATTTCACCGGATCCTGTAGAGGCGTGTAGAAGAAGGGGGTGCCATTATCAATTTGGGCCCTTGTGTTATACGTTTCTGCCAAATTACTAAAATACCCCTATAACTTCAATGGCTCCTAACTCCCTCGTTTGAGCTCCATTTTCCCCATTCTTTATGGCGTTGGAGTCCTATCGACGAGCACTTTCAAATGTTTAAGTTTTTAGGAAAAAAATTCCATCTATAAATTTTTAATTTAATTTATTTAAAAAATTTCTAATTTATATAAAAAATTAAAGATATCACATCCTTCCCCCATAAAAAAATTTCATCCTCAAAATTTAGCTACATACCTCTATGTAAATAACTCTTGATGGATCCTTCGCATCTCCTCTTCTGTTTCCCAAGTAGCCTACTGAAATGAATGATGCTGCCAAAGGACTTTGACCAATGTAATGGTCTTATTCCTTAACTCCTTGACTTTAGTATCCAATATGTGCACTGGTTTCTCCTCAAACGTTATGTCAGACTGTAGCTCTCCTGGGATCTGCTCAAACATGTGTGAGGGATCTGGTACGTATTTTCTCAGCATAGACATGTGAAAGACGTCATGTACATTTACCAGCTGTGGTGGTAAAGCTAGCTGATATGCCACTGGCCCGACTCTGTGTAAGATCTCAAAAGGTCCAATATACCTGGGGCTAAGCTTTCCTTTATTTCCAAACCTCAACACTCCTTTCATAGGAGAAACTTTTAAGAATACATGCTCACCTTCAAAGAACTCTAAGTCATTTTACCTCTTATCTGCATAACTTTTCTGTCGACTGTGAGCTGTCAATAATCTTTTTTGGACGAGTTGGACTTTCTTTGCACACTCTTCCACTAACTCAGACTTCACCACGCGTCTTTCTCCTACATCACTCCAACATAAAGGTGACCGACAAGGTCTGACATAAAGTGCCTCGTATGGAGCCATACGAATACTAGCGTGATGACTATTATTATAGGCAAATTCCACCAAAGGTAAATGATCTTCCTAGCTACCCTTCCAGTCTATAACACAAGCTCGTAGCATATCCTCAATAGTTGGATGGTCCTCTTGCTCTATCCGTCTATCTGAGGATGGAATGCTGTGCTAAATTTCAGTCTCGATCCTAAGGCCTCTTGCACGCTTTTCCAGTATTTTGAGGTAAATTGAGTATCTCGAACTGATATAATTGTCAAGGGAACTCCATGTAGACTTACGATCTCCTTCACATATAATTTCGCTAAACTATCCACGGTCTGATTCTGTTTGATAGGAAGGAAATGAGCGAACTTAGTCAACTTGTCCACAACAACCCATATCATGTCGTGACCACTAGCAGTTCTTGGAAGACCCAGAACAAAGTCCATGGTAATGTGATCCCATTTCCACTCAGGTAGGTCCAGGGTCTGGAGTAGTCCTGATGGACACTAATGCTCAGCCTTGACCTACTGATACGTTAAACACCGTGCAACGCACTCTCCAACATCCTTCTTCATACCATTCCAGCAAAAATACCTCTTGAGATCTTGATACATTTTCGTACCCCCAGGATGAATTGTATAAGGGGACTGGTGCGCTTCTTGAAGTAACTCATGCCTCAATTCGTCATCTACCGGTACTACCAACCTTCCCTTAAATTTGACTCCTCCATTGGGTCCCCTCAACAAATCTGTCTTATCTGTCAGATCTCGTGTTTTTTTTATCTTTGTCCTGTGCCTCTAAGATCCTGTCGAAGAACTTAGACCGAGTCGACAAATTGGCAATCATCACTCCAGACTTCCTACTTAGGGCATCTGCAATGACCTTAGCCTTCCCAAGATGGTACTGTATGGTGAAGTTGAAGTCCTTAAGATACTCCATCCATCTACGCTGCCTCATGTTCAAATCACTCTGAGTAAAGAAGTACTTGAGGCTCTTATGATCAGTGAATACCTCAAATCTCTCACCATAAAGGTAATGTCTCCATGGCTTCAATGCAAATACCACCGCTGCTAATTCCAAATCATGTGTTGGGTAATTTACCTCATGTGTCTTCAACTGTCTTGACGCATAGGCAATTACCTTCCCATGTTGCATCAACACTGCTCCTAATCCCTTACTAGAGGCATCACAATAAACCACATAATTGCCTGCACCTGATGGTAAAGTCAATACTGGAGCAGTAGTAAGTCTCCTCTTGAGCTCTTGGAAGCTCTCCTCGCATGCCTCAGTCCATACAAATTGAGTGTCTTTCCTAGTCAAGGTGGTCAATGGTAATGCAATCTTAAAGAATCCTTCTATGAAACGACGATAATATCCTACCAGACTGAGAAAACTGCGTATCTCAGTCACTGTCTTGGGCCTCTCCCAGTGTAGTACTGCCTCTACCTTCACTGAATCCATGACCACTCCATCTTTAGATATGATGTGGCCTAAGAAATGCACCGGGTCTAACCAAAAATCACACTTACTCAACTTGGCATACAACTAATGTCGACGAAGTGTGTACAATATCGTGTGGAGATACTCTCTATGTGCCTCATGACTAGGCGAATAAATCAAGATGTCATTAATGAATACAATCATGAACTTATCCAAATAAGCTCGAAAAACACGGTTCATTAGATCCATGAACACTGCAGGTGCGTTCGTCAATTCAAATGGCATCACTAGGAACTCATAATGACTATAACGACTCCTAAAAGCAATCTTCGAGATATCCTCTTCTGTAACCCTCAGCTGATGATACCTTGACCTCAGATGTATCTTGGAGAACACTTGTGCCGATTGGAGCTGATCAAATAAATCATTTATGCGTGGAAAAGGGTATCAGTTCTTTATAGTAACACTGTCCAGCAACCGATAGTTAATGCATAGTCTCAGTGATCCATCCTTTTCCTTCACTAAAAGGACTGGTGCTCCCCATGGTGATCCACTTGGGCTGATGAAGCCCTTATCTAATAACTCTAGCAATTGTACCTTAAGCTCTCTCAACTCTGCTGGAGCCATCCTATATGGTGCCTTAGAGATAGGCGATGTACCCGGCACCAAGTCAATGGTAAAGTCAATCTCCCTACTTGGCGGCAATCTTGGTAATTCCTCAGATTCATGGACAACATCACTCTCGTCAAGCCGTGGTTGTTCCTTGTCCTCAACAGTCACATATACGATGAATGTGTTACACCCTCGTGCATAAAATCATGCCGCCTTCATAGCAGAAATGATGCATGTACCTAACTGATCTTTCCTACCCTAGAACACTATTTCTGGTTGCCCAGGTATAAGAAAAGTGACTCGCTTCTTTCGGCAGTCTACCATAGCCCAATAGTTGGCTAACCAATCCATTCTAAGAATAATATCGTAGTCTACCATGTCTAGTAAGATGAAGTCAGTGTCCATACTCACGCCTAATATCTCTATAGGTATTTCTCTAAGATATTCTGTAGCCTCTACTGTCTCTCCCATAGGTGTCATAATATCTAATCCAAATGCTAATTTGTGCACACATACATCAAGGCAAGATGCAAAAATACATGATATAAAAGAATGTGTAGACCCTGTGTTAAAAAGAAGCTTGGCATGTCGATCTAAGACTAGAAGAGTACCTTCAACGACCTAGTGTGATGCTTGCGCCTGTCCTGATGTGATGGCAAATACTCATCCCTGGCTACGAGGCGCGTTAGCTGTCTCTGCACCCACCTCGGTCTACCTCTCTCGCTGCCCCTTAGGACAGTCCTTAATGAAGTGGCTGACGTCTCCACAATTAAAGCACCTGTATGGCTGTCTCTGGAAAGGTGCATGGTGCTGTCGTTGTGGTTGGGGCTGCCTCTGCTGCTATGGCCTGTCAAATCTATTGCACCCTCGCCTAGGGTGCCAACCCTTGCACCTATCACATCTCTTCTTCTCTGTATCTCTCTTAAACTTGGCCTATGGTGGATGACCTAATGCACCATGTGTCTACATAGCACCAAACAGTCTCTTGCCCTTAAAGGGTTGGTACGCACCCCCTCTAGTCCTGAGAGAGTTCTTCTCATGCATGGAACCCATGTCAGCAGCATCTCGCACAGAAGTGGGTCGCTAAGAAATCACTCAATCTCTCAGCCAAGGTGTTAACCCATCCACAAATCTGTCGGTTGCCTCTGTGTCTGAGGCTAGCACGTGAGGTGCAAATCTCCTTAGTCGTGTAAATTGGTTCAGATACTATTGAATTGTCATGTCTCTCTGGTCCAAGGTGGCAAACTCTTTCTTCAATGACTGTAATGCATGGGGTGGAAAGTACTAAGTGTCGAAAGCCTGTTTAGAGGCTATCCATGTCATCGTCTCGATAGGATCTGGTTGCATGAGTGTAAAGGTTTGCCACCAGAAGCCTGCCTCACCCTTCAGTAGGTAGGAGGCTACTCTAACTTGATCCTCTGGTGAGATCTTCATAGCATCAAATGTCCTTTTAGCCTCAAATAACCATCGCTCGGCCTCCTCCGTGTTACCATCGCCATAAAAGGGTTTCACCATCTTTTGAAATCTCCCTAATAGCTTATCTATCTTCTTAGAGTCACTAATAGCATCGCCCTCAGTGGGCTTAGGTGCTGGTGGTTCCTGTACTGGTTGGGAGGAATGAACTGATGAGACCATGGGTGCCACTTGAGGTGGTGGAATAGGGCTAGGGTTAGCAGCATGAACAGCAGTCCTACCTGTTGCTGTATGAGTGGTACTAGCCCTGACATTAATCAATTCAATAACTCGGCATCTCGATCCCCTTGATCAGAGGACTCAACAGGTGTGGCAACTGGTGTAGTAGGGGTAGACCTTATCCATCTTCGAGGAGCCATTTGTCAAAAGTTTTAAATATCACTAAATGTAAGTTTCTCTCTCTTCAATAATTTATGGACTGTTACTCACATATAAATGGACATTTGCAAAGATTATGATGGACTAGACTGGGCTCTGATACCAACTTGTAACACCTCGGGTTTTCCTTTAAGAATTTTTTTCTTTTTTTTTTTATAATAGCATTTTTAATAAGAGCATTTTGGGATCCCATGAGAAAAGTTTTATTTATCATTTTACTAAAACATCTCTTAAAACTCTGAGTGTTATTTTCCTTTCTCATAATGTCACATATATAATTTAAAACATAAACAAATTTTTATTATAATAGATTTAAAACAATATGCGTATCAATCAACGTTAAATAAATCGGTGCCTATATTTTGAATCAAATAAATATCCAAAACACAATCACGCATGATGCTATGTTTATGCATGGTTTTAAAATCAAGACAAAGCATTAATTGTCATCACCTACCTCAATGTGAGACCACTTAGCTTGCTAATAATTCCCTTAACTGGTATGTTCAAGTGCACCTGTATATGTCACATCACTATTTAAAATTTTTTCTAAATTAAAAGTGGTCATTTCTAAGTTTTTACGTTAAAACTAGGTCTGCATCATCAATACGGTCACAATGCCTCTTTCAGATCGTGATTTGGACTCCTCTAGCTCCCAAAAATTAATTTTTTGTGAAAATACTCACAAAATGGGGTTGACCGACCACCGTAATGGGGTCTATACCAGCGGCGTTGGTTTACGCCGGTTTATACCGACGTAAAATGGCGTCATGAAGATGCCTGCCACTGTGAAACCCAGTGGAGATGCAGCGATTCCATCTTCGGTACCGTGACGCACCGTCGCGTGCGTCACGGTCGCTAGGACATCGCGCGTCCCGACCCCACCGAGACAGCGCACGCCGTCTCCCCAGCCTGCGCAGACGTCGCATATGCGCGTGCATCGAACTCCCATTTGGCATTGTCTTTGGGGTGTCCTACTGGGCCTCCCAGCGTCAGTGCTATGGCGCCGACGCGGTCACCGCCGCCGGAGAAGGCGACCGGATTCCAGTCTTCTCCGGCAAGCCCACATGCATCCAAATCTTGCAATTTTTGCGCCATTTTTCTCAGAATTTCCTTTAGATTTCATTTATACCCTCCTTTTGCTTTGATTTTTCCAAAAACCATGTTTCTTATGAGATTTTTCCCAAGTTCCTTAAAACTTCCCTAGGTACTGGTTTTCACATTTTCTAGAGAAACCAACCATTGGATCTCTCCCAAATTTAAAGGGTTTATCCCTAGGTTTATCATGCACTAGATGGATGGTCCGATTTGCAAGAAGATGTGATTTCATCCATGAAATCATGCTCTAGCAATAGTGTGCACAGGGTTCCCAGGAAAAACGTGATTTTTCCTAATTTTTAATGTATTTCTATTTATACATCCTATTTAATAAATAAATATTTAAGGAATTAGGACTTACCTCGTCTGGCTGGGCGTTGATGGACATTGCCGAACTTCCACTTGCTGAAAAACTTGAATTTTTCGGAGCTAGGGTTTCTGAGAAAAACTTCGTGAAACACAGGGAAAAGTGGAGTGTTTTGGCGCTTGGGGGGAAAGATATAGGCCTTAGAGTCTAAGGGAAAGAGAAACTCTTTCCTTCATGTCTCTTTTTGCTGGTTTCTCTGATGATTTTGCCGAATTCAATAGAGGCGTGTAGAAGAAGGGGGTGCCACCATGAATTTGGGCTCCTGTGTTATATGTTTTTGCCAAATTACTAAAATACCCCAATAACTTCAACGGCTCCTAACTCCCTCGTTTTATCTCCGTTTTCTGCGTTCTTTATGGTGTTGGAATTCTATCGACAAGTACTTTCAAAATTTTAAGTTTTTAGGGAAAAAAAATTCCATTTATAAATTTAATTTATTTAACAAATTCCTAATTTATATAAAAAATTAAGGATATTACATTCACGCTCCACCATCTAGGCTTCCCTGCTTCCATCTATTCACTAGGCATTGTCTCCATCACGCTTGGGTTCTCTTCAACCTAGAGGTGCTGGCACCAATTACCTCAGCCACTCGTCAGCCCAGCACCACACCATCGACCCAATCTCCACCGACGCTTCACTATGCCAAACAATTTGCATCACTTCTCAACCCTCAATCACCAACCGGATTCCCTGCTGCTCACCTTCCCTATCTCCTTCATGCTCTATCTCTTCCCTCCTACTTACAATCTAGTCACCAGAACCATTGCAGGCAACACAGGCCAGCCTGGAGAAGAAACCTGACACGGGTTTTCCCTCTATTTCTTTTTCCTCTCCCCTTCTTTCCCTTCTTCTCCCTGTCCCCCATATCCTCCTCCAACATCTCATCCTCCATCAGTTCCTTATTTTCTTTCCTTGTTTTAATTAGATTTTTAGTCAAATTCTAGTTCTGCCCTTAGCTCTTTTCTTGTAATTACTAATCTATCCCCTTTTTAATTACCTTTGTGTCCCTGTCTATTCCAGTTTTAGTTTATCTGTGTTTTGCTTATGCATGAATTGCTCAAGCTGAGCCAGATAAATTGAGGCTTAACTTAATCAAAGGGTTAGCCTTAACCATCAAGAATTCTCAATTTCTCCTTTGTTTCTTTTCAAATTTTCAATTAACTTTTATATTTCATTCTTAGGATATCCCTCAACTTAATTAATGTCTTCAATCTTTAATCTAAAATCTAGAAATCAATCTAGGTTGTCCAAATCCCAAAATCACCATTTACTACATATCTTTACAATTTTTGGGAATCTGGCAAATCCAATAGGCAAATCTTTAATTAAGGTCATGCTGAAGACATTTATGAAGGCTAGTTGACTCCAATAAGACCAGATTTAAAGAAATTGACACTGATTAAGGTAGGGAAGTAGATTTTCTTATTATTTGGTTTAATTTTCTTTATTCTGGAACTGAAAATTTTGTGATTTTTAGAAGTTGAACTGATCTGAACTCTGATTCTAAATCCAATAATTTTTGTTATTTATTTTTAATTTTTGGCAATTAAATTTTATTAAAATTCCCACTTTTTAAGTCAAGTCACCATAGGATCGACCCATACTTACATTAGCTATACTACAATAGCCCATGTACTTGCTGTAAAACACATCAACAAGTTTTTGGCACTATTGCTATGGACCCTCAATGGAGTTTTTATAAAATTTAATTAAAAAACTCAAAAATTAGAAAAATTCAAAAAAATAAAAAAATCCAAAAGAATAATTTTTTTTTTAGGAATTGATACTTTTAGAATTTTAGATAGTTTTAGGTGCATTTTTTAAGTTTTTATTAGTGCATAATCACCTTGTTTCTTGAGTTTGGTACTTATTTTTTATCTTTCTTTTTCAAGCAATTGGAAAGTGGAGGAAATTGGCAAGCGGATCTTCATCAAAATAGAAATTTCCCTACTTTTTTAGATTAGGAATTTTATTTTCTTTTGAGTGAATCTTGTAGTGAGGATCTTTGTAAATTTCAATTTTTGTTCCAATTTTAAAAGGGTTTATAATACAGGACAAGTGTGGGATAAGGTGGCCCACACTTGATCTTAATCAGAAACCCCAGAGTAAATTTTCCTCACTCCTTTATTTCCTAGGTTCGGGTTTGCATTTACATTGTTTGATAGTATAATTGCATATATAAAGTATTTTTTTTATAATTGTTGCATTTTTAGGGTTTTGCATTAGTTTATTATTTTTAATTGCACTCTTAGTGCATGTTTAATGCTTCAAAGTGATTTATATGTTGATTGAACTGCCATGGAGTGTGGAATTTAATTAGTAAGGGCACCCAACCCCATAAGATTAAGGGTGGATTTCATCACCACTTGTTGGCCCACATAGGATAATCACCTCAAGCACACAACCCTACCTTTTAAATTAATGTAAAATTAATTAGCAGAGACATATAGGGCCATCATATACTCGTAGGACCCTCTTAATAAGACGCAATTTATTATCAATCCAATGGCTCTTAAAATCCAAGTGATTTTTCCATGCCTTTTGTTGACGTTTGTTGAGGTCTAAACGCCTCCTTACATGACGATTGTATTAACCACCTTGTGCAGAGCCTAACTAGCAAGTAGTAATCAAATTTGAAAGAGAGGAGGGGTGCTAGACTAGGCTAATCAAAAAGCATTGTCCCCACACAAATTTAAGAGAATCAAAATATTACTACTTATTAGCCTCAAGGTTATTTGATTGTGCCCTTTGATTTTACATCATTGTAGAAGTTAGGTTGCATCATTTAGGTTAGTTTTTCAGAAAAAGAAAAAGAAAAAAGAGAATGACATGATCAGCTAGATCTAATGAATAATTTAAATAATGATCAAAAGGGTAATTTACACCCTAGCATTAATAGAGAAGATATTTCCCCATGGAGAAACAATCCCCTTTTTGAATAATGATGGACCACCTTTTGTCTTCGATAATGATGATGTTTTCTCATGGACGAGCAATCCTCTCTTTGATGCTGAGGATCCTCCACCTCTATTTAATGATGATATACATCAATGGAGGAATCATACTCATGGAAATAGGAGAAAGGACTAATATAAAACACATGAGCATAATTGGCTTAACCAAAATTCTCGTGGGAAGACACTAAGAGGCTATTTACAACCTAATTATACTATCACAGTTTCATATATACTTTTACCTCCAAATGTTAGTATGATTAAATTAAAGGTGGGAGTAATTCAATTACTTCCCAAATTCTATGGGTTGGATAGTGAGAGTCCTTACATGCATTTAAAAGAATTTTGTGAAGTTTGCATGACTCAACATATACAAAACATTGAATTAGATATAGTAAGACTTAAACTATTTTTTTTTCTTTAAAGGAAAAAGCTAAGATGTGGTTTCATTCACTGCCACCATGTTTTATATGAACATGGGAAGAAATGACTAGGAAGTTCTTGAATAAGTTCTTTCCTATACATAAGACAAATGCTCTCTGTCAAAATATAATGACTTTTACCCAGATGAAAAATGAAACTTTCTACCTGTAATAACCTCAATTAGTAATAAAATAAGATAAATTATTTAAAAATTGTCTGCATGAAATTTGATTTTAAAATCACTAAAACTAGAAAATACGCATCAATAGGAATTGAACGATATGAAGAACGTTGAAAACAAAGTTCGGATGAGTGAGATATGACCATTTTAAGTGTAAGGGTAAATTAGTAATTGGCCAGGGATGCAAATTAAAGGGATTCATTTTGATAATGGCACCCCTTTTTCATTTCCATCAGAGTTCTAATGGAGGAAGGGGGTGATCTACCTTCCATTTGGGAAAATCAGGTCTTAGCCTATAAAATACAAGTTTTCCCTTCCAGTCCCACGTTAAATAACCAGAGGAGAACCCTCATTTTCCCCTATGCATGCAGCAAATCACAAATTGAAGTTTGCATGCACTAGAGGGCTCCGATCTCTCAATTTCGGCTCTAATCAGGTAAGCTATACACTTTAACTTGTTATTTACCTTGTTTTCCAACTTTCCCCTCACAAATCCTGGCTAGATTTGATCAGAATGGCCATTGGATGGCCTAGGAATTCAAAACAATGGAGCATGGTTAGACCCATGTTAAGGACACCTCAAATGAGAAATCTAAGTTGTTCATTGTGATCTTTGGACCAAAAACCCTAGGAATGGCAAAAATAGATAAAAAATTGGAGCTTCTGGGGCTTCGATCGAACCAAAACAAAGTGGATGGCTTGGGTTCATCTTCCCCAATGGACGGTGTGCCCAAGACTCCCACTAGGACGCATAGATGCAAACTACACATACGGGCACTCTGTCGCACGCATGTGTAGCGCACGTGTGCGCGGGATGCTCACACACGCTGTCCCGGACGACCGAAATGCACTGGACATCCTTGTGATAGTGCACTATGGGACGCTGGTGTAAACCCCGTCCGTCAATGTAAATCGGTGCAAACACCTGCCTGACCACTATAAATTAATATATTAATTTATGAAGTCTTTTCATAAAAAGCTTGATTTTGGGAGGTACAGAGGTCTAAATCACGATAAAAAATAATCATTGTGATCATCTTGATGAAGTGGACCTAGATTTGACTTGAAAACTTACATTTGACCAATTTTAAATTAGTCAAATTGTAAAATATTATTCAATAACTTAGAATCGACAGATCAAAGGGTGATCAGGTCCCAGGACTTGAACAACGAGATAACGTACGACAATAATTAAGGGTTCTATGGGTCATATTAGGTGTGATAACTCTAAAAATTGATCTAGACCATTGGTTTGAACTAGATCTTGGGAAATTATTGATCTGAGAATGATCTGACCATCAAATTAAGGTATAAACGTTAGATACACACAAAAATGAATAGATGAACATGAGATAGGAAAAATTAATAACAAGTAACGTTGGGATTAAGGACCAAATCATAATTAGAGATCTTAGAGAATGATCAAATCGTTGGATCACCATAGATTTCACTATGATGAAGTGAATAACACGAAATGGTACTATGACACTGACATGTATATATGAGCATATGAGTTAAGAGGATTACACTCTTGAAGTGGATTATCTCACATTGAGTTAGGTGACGACATTTAATGTTATGTTTTGATTTTAAAAACCTTGCATTATCATAGCATCATGATTGATTGTGATTTAATTGCACTTATTACTATATGAAAGGCTCTTAGAAAGATTGGTGATGATTAGTATCTTTGTCTTATGAGCATTTGATGACATAGTGAGAGTTTGTTACTATGGAGCAGAGAAATTAAATGGTTCAATAGTATTGAACTAGAATATATAATTGATTGATAGGCCCCTGACTTCTTTATGTTGAGGAAGGAGGCTACAAATAGATTATGATATGTTGATGCTTGGATTGAGAAATTAGGTGATGGTAGTGCATCTTACATTGGTGACAAAGGCAATAAAATTGGACTCTATGTTATCGAGAGATATCCTCTTGGGACTCAAGCTGAGCGTAGAAACTCGGACATAATTACAGGAGCCACTGAGCCAGTATCATTTGATTAGACATGATTGGGATGTGAACAAGAGAAAGTACATTAGTAAAAGAACAAGCACTTGGACAACTATGTCTTGGAGTTAGTAGATTATCGCAATAGTGGTAATAGCAGCAACAATAGCCATTATTGCTACAATCCTTTAAAATGTTTTGACTGTGGGGAGGCAGAGTATTCGATAGAGACTGTTCCATAAGACCATTAGTCAAACTGACTAACATTGGAGATGGGGCAGAAATGGCTCCACATTAGCAGTGATGAGTCTCTATCATTACCTGGAAGCAAGTATACACCTCGATTTGGGCAATAGAAGATATTTTCTTAATTTCTAGTAAACATGCTCAAATACTTATTGAATTAAGATCCAGTGATTTTGGACTTTATGTATTAGTGCTTTGAGGAATATAATTGTGAATATATGGCAGTTTCTGGGATCAGATGTAAGGATACTAGCTAAAGGGTTATGGAAACTTGTAAGTATGTCAAGGCTGAGTGGTGGAGACAACGAGCGATAGGATGAATGTTGATTTTATTCCACTCGATATGATTGATTGTAATATTATCCTTAGAATGGACTCTCTAATTTGGAGATGGTGATTTCTATGAGAAGAAGATTACTTCTGGTGTAACTGGATAGCTATTGGCCTCACTTGTGTAAGAAGAGTTATCTTTAAGAGTTGTATTATTTCGATCTTAAAGGAAGTATGGTACTTTTTAGAGGGTAGTAAGTATTTCTTAATTATGTGACTATGGGGTACCATGAGTGACTATGGAATGAGCACAAAGATGATGTGCAAAAGTTCATGGTTCAGCCTAAGGAGTTTCATTATTTTGCCATAAGAGATTGATATTGATGTTAATTAAGCATTAGGTATAACATTACTTACTCTGAATGCCATGTGAGATGTTCCTATTTGAGCTGACAAAGTTCCAACTATATGAGCTTTTGATGAGAGTTTTGACAGGCCTAGTGGGTCTTTGTGAAGTGCATTAGTGTTCTTCATGAGAAGAGAGCTAGATCTTTATTATCATGCATAGAGTTTCATTTATTTGATAATACCGTGGTAGAAAAATAATAATTTAAATAATATATTGATGATTTATTTGATTTATTCCTAATGGTACATGGTGTTTGTAGAGAGTGATTTGGGGTGTGGTTATACCTAGCTTAGGATTCTGAGTATGACGTCTTTAAGATGATTTTTAGAACTTGTTATGATTGTTACTAGTTATGGATGGTACAAATTGATGGAACTAATACATTGATAGAATGTATGGATATGATGGGTTGAATCTGCAAAGGTTAATTTGATAAGCCATTGTTGTGTTAATAGATAGTATTATTGAATACTTGACGAACACAGAGAAGCACAAGGAATCATTGTGCATAAATTCAGAATGTCTAAGGGTTCATCATTTATTGCAAACATTTATAGCATGAGTTAGAGTCAGAGGAAGTGAATTTCCTTTATGAAACACCTTGAATAGCGGAGGAGTTGTTTATTGAGACTGTGATAAGCTGAGATTAGCCAAATTGGTGACTAACGTTCATAGTTCCTTAGTCTTATAAACTACAGGCACTTTATAATTGAGTTTCACCAAGATATCAGTGATATATAATATTATGTGAGATTATTACCTTATGATTAATCAAATTTCAATTTACAATCAATGCTTGTGAGTAACTAATGAGGGCAGGTGCTAGACACACTGGTAGACTTTATGTGGCAAGCTCCTAAGTGCTTACAATACGATCATATTGCAGACTGGTTCTCATTGGCATAAAGTTCCTATTGGTGAGTTGACAAGTTGTCGTTGTGACTAGCATATGATTTCTTGAAGGTGAGCTATATGCACCAAATTTGATTTGGTAAATGATTTCCTATATGGTAACAGAGATGCTCTGAATCAAGCAAGTATAGTGAATTTACTAGTGCTAAGTTGTACATGAGTAATCAACTTCTAGATGGAAGCTTGGTTTGTGCAAATTGAGGCATATGTGGTTATGATGTGTCTAATTATATAAAGAAAGGATTGATAGGTATCGATTTATATGATAGATTGAGATAAGAAGGTATGACATGTCATGGAATCGCTTATAGATGTTAACTTTGGAATTATTGTCACTATTATCATATATTGTGATGTGAGGATGACTCTAGAATTGTTCAAAGCAAGTACATGTCAAATCTTTCTCACAAACTTAAGCAGATCTCAGGAGAGTTACAGCTTGATATGACATTTGAGGAGAGACCTATGTATACACTAGATAAGAAAGGCAAGGAGTTGAGGACTAAAACTATTTTATTAGTCAAAGCCCATTAAGAATGTCGTTCACAATTGGGGGCCACATGGGAGATAGAAGATGAGATGAGAAGAGTCCACCCAAGTTAATTACATAGAGGTATGTATCAAAATTTTGAGGATGAAATTTTTATAAGGTGGGAAGGATGTAATAACCTCAAAATTTAACCCTAAATTAGTAATAAAATAAGATAAATTAATTAAAAAATTTATACATAGAATTTGGTTTTGAAATCACTAAAACTAGAACGTACACGTCGATAGGAATTGAACAATATAAAGAACATCGAAAATGGAGTTTGGATGAGTGAGATATGACCATTTTAAGTGTAAGGGTAAATTGGTAATTTGCAAGGGACGTTGATTAAAGGGAGTTATTTTGATAACAACACCCCTTTTCCATTTCCAATAGAGGTCTAATGGAGGAAGGCTGTGATCTACCTTTCATTAGGGAAAATTGGTCTTAGCCCTATAAAATACAAGTTTCCCCTTCCATTCCCATGGTAAACAACCAGAGGAGAACCCTCGTTTTCCCCTATGCATGCTGTGAAAATGAACTAAAGTTTGCACGTGCTAGAGGGCTCTGATCTCTCAATTTTGGCTATATTCAGGTAAGCTACACAATTTAACTTGTTATTTGCCTTGTTTTCCAACTTTCCCCTCACAGATCCGGGCTAGATCTGATCAGAATGGCCATTGGATGGCCTAGGAATTCAAAACTATGGAGCATGGTTAGATCCATATTAAGGACACCTCAAATGAGAAATTTAAGCTGTTCATTGTGATCATTGGACACAAAAACCTTTGAAACGGCGAAAACAGATAAAAAATCAGAGCTGCTGGGCTCCGATCAAGCTAAAAGAAAGTGGACGGCTTGGGTTCATCATCTGTCACGACCCGGGTTTTTATATGATGCAATTTTGATAAAAAGGCGAGATCTCTTGTTTTATAAGTATGAGATGCATGAAAATCTTTTTCTTTTGGAAAACAATCTTTCATAAAAACCCCGAGTGTGAAAACACATTCTCCAATAATTTAGCCATGGCAAAGTTTAAATCAATATCAGTCTCAAGAAAGTGTTAGTCACAGCCCCAGCTATTAGAGAGTAACTACAATCAAGTAACATTGAAAGATAAGATAGGGGGTTTACTTACTTGTACTTAGTCTGTGTCTCCTAGTACAAACGTTCCTTGCCCTTAAGTATTTATTTTGTATCTGAAAAATGTTGAGGATTGGGTGAGTATATAATATACTCAGTAGGAGCCTATCACTACTAGTTTTATAAATGCATGAGATGTTTTAAAATCATATGCTCATTCAAAATATGCGTATGTTTGAATACTCGAGTTCAATATCAGTATAAGAATCCATAATCAACTGAAATACTCATGACTTAAAAGATCACATAATCCAAAATTGAAAGTATCATATATATATATATGATGACATCATGATATGCAATAGATGCTTCATGGAGTCCAACTCATGGATCTCTAGTATGGTATGGTCGACCAACCTCATATCATGCTATATGAAATGCACATAACTCATCAAACCATAGGGTCCACTATGCCCACAACCTCCTCGCTGTGTGGTCCCCAGGTACCTGAGGACACTCGGTCATAGCCTCCACGGGGACTATGACACGTCGACCCAGTGCCGTGACATCAGTGGTAGCCCCCTGTACCACATGCAGTCGACGTAGGGACTTGCCTCTTTTTGGGCGTGGTACCCATCCACCTATTAGTGGTAGAGGCCGGGTGGCCAACCCAGACCCCTCGGCATAACACCCACGGGCTTACTTGCCCAAATCACATAAGATTAAAGAAGCCAAAACCTCTTGTTAAAACTTGTCCTCTTTGGGTCCCTCACAACTGCCTGGCCCTCGGCACTCCAGCGTCTTTTGGCAATCCTCAAGGACATGCAATCTTTGCAAGTACTTAAATCATGTAATGTATGCACTTGTTTGCAACATATATATGTGCATAATGTATATGCAATCATTTCAAAACATGGCTATGTACAAAGCATTTACCATGCATGCTGAATTAATTCATGCAAATCAAGTCATATATTTAAAACATATGTTCTCAAAATAACAATAGTTCTTTTAAAAGAATCTAATAGTGATAGAGCACCTACCTGACTAGGTCGCGTTAACCCTTTTGTCCTCGTACGCTCCTGAACATGGTTTGGAGACTCAATGTTAGTTTAACCTATCTTTTATGGGTTTAGAGCAGTTGGGTCTTATTACTTAGGCATTAGGGGTCTATCCCTATGCCTATGGGTGTCCTAAGGTCCTAATTGGGCCTTGGTATCCTCAGTTTTCCAAAGTTCTAGTGGCCACGCACCACCATCCTATTCTAAGGGTCATGTCCTCCTTTGATTGGGCCTTGATCAGGGATTTTATGGTTTTGATGTGTCCGCATCGTCGACACGGACATAACGCCTTTTGCGGCTCCTCAATCGGAGCTCTAGATCTCATGTTATAAGCGTTTTAGTGTTGTATGTACACAAGATCCTTAAGAATTAAAATACAGAATGCTAGGGCGCTACGCGTCAGCGTCATGTACCCTAGCTTCTTTAACAAACCAAAAGTCGATGCACGCTAGCACGCTGCGCGTCTGCAGCGTGCGCCTCAGCGGGCGCGTCTGCAAACGCACGGTACACTCAGCTCGTCTGACTCTTTAGTAGGTGCGTCCCTAGACGCGCCCGTTTGGTTTTTCAAACGGAGGTCGACTCAGGTCGACATGGGACGTTCCTATTGAATCGTCCAGCCCGTTAGAGACCTGGGTCATCCTCAGGTCACCCTGGTTCGACCCTGTCGAACCAGTGCGGCCCTGGGGACGTCCCAGGGTCCTTGGTGGCTCTCCCAGGCTCCGTTTTGCATGGTTTTTGATGTAAAAACTTAGGGGAATTGTCCTTGGAACTATGGGGGAGATGGGTTTTGAGCGATCTCAGACGTACCTGGCTCGTTGCTGGGTTTTTCTCCTCGTTTTCCCCTCTAGGTCATTGCTTCACGACTGGTTTTCTCTAAGGTTTTGGGCTGCCATTAGAGGCACCCAAGAGCTCTATTTATAGGGCTTTTAAAGAGGGTTCTGGAGGGGTTCTAACCACCTTTGAATGGCAGTGGAGAAACCTCCAGAATGGCAGTGGTTTCTTCTTGAAACACTGCCGTTCCATAAACCTCTAGAAGGTTGAAGATGAAGGGTGCCCGTATCAAAACGGGCACCTGTGTTTTTCAGGTTAAGTCGTTTTTGTGAAATTTATAATTTTGCCCCTAAACTTCAAAGGGCCATATCTTGCTCATTTTAACTCCGTTTTGGGTGATTTTGGTCTCGTTGGATTTCTTTTTCCAAGACGCATCTAATGGAGCCACTTTTAGGACCAAATTTCTGGGTTTAGTCAAGGAGACTAGTGAAATGACCAAAATGCCCTTATCTTTAAAACTGAACTTTTCATTGCTAAACTTGGAATTTCAATATTACAAAATTGGAGTCATTACATCATCCCCAATGGACGGTGCGCCTAATATGCCCACCGGGATGCATAGACGCAAACTGTGCATACGGGTGCTCTGTCATGTGCATGCGTAGCGCACGTGTGAGCAAAATGCTCACACGCGCTATCCTAGATGACCGAAACTCATCGGGCATCCTGGCGATAGTGCACTATAGAGATGCTAGTGTAAATTGGTGCAAACACTTGTTCGACCTCTATAAATTATTATATTAATTTATGAAGTCTTTTTACAAAAAGCTTGATTGTGGGAGCTATAGAGGTCTAAATCACAATCGAAAATATCTGTTGCGATCGTCTTGACAAATTGGACCTAGATTTGCCTTGAAAACTTACTTTTGACCAATTTTAAATTAGTCAAATTATAAAATATTATTCAATAACTTAGAACAAGTAGATCAAAGGGTGATCAGGCCCTAGGACTTGAACAACGAGATAACTTATGACAATAAATAAGGGTTCTATGGGTCATATTAGTTGTGATGACCCTAGAAATTGATCTAGACTATTGGTCTGAACTAGATTTTGGAAAATTATTGATCTGAGAATGATCTGACAGTCAGATTAAGGTATAAACATTAGATACACACAAAAATGAAAAGATGAACATGAGATAGGACAAATTAATAACAAGTAATGTTGGGATTAAGGACCAAATCATAATTAGAGATCTGCAAGAATGATCAAATGGTTGGATCGCTATAGATTTCACTATGATGAAATGAATAACACGAAATGGTACTATGACACTAACAAGTACATCTGAGCATACGAGCTAAGAGGATTATGCTCTTGAAGTGGATTATCTCACATTGAGATAGGTGACGACATTTAATGTTATGTTTTAATTTTAAAAACCTTGCATTATCATAGCATCATGATTGATTGTGATTTAATTGCACTTGTTTATTAGTCTGTGATTTTGTGAGACTCAAAGTTTTATGCTATGATTGATTTTAGATTTTGATAATGTATTGGATGGATTTATGATTGATTGTTCATGAGATTGATACTGCATATTTTATGCACAATTAGAAATTATCTTTCTTTATTGTACCACTAAAAATGATGGGTTTTCATAAGGATGACAGTGGAGGCTTGGTGGCTAGTCCTTTGGGAGGCTAACCTCGGGATGACGGCCGTGCCTTGGGGATTGTGAGCCACGAGTGCTCCTAGTTTTTGAGATATGCGATTTTCATGTTTTGTGTTTATGATGGGTGCTCTCACCGAGTGGATGTCATTTTAGGAGGGAGTAGGGCCGGCCACCCTCCCTCCAAAATTGTGATGTGATTGTGATATGATAGACACCTGCCCACAGATGGCTTTCGGTAGGGGTTTGGTAACATGGATAGTCCACACTGCCGGTCTGAGTCTTTCCATGGGGACAGATGTTAAGTCTCTTATCATGGTGTCGACAGGGAGTGGCAGTGGTTGAGACACAGGAGGGTTGCCATTATGGCATGACGATCCATACTCTCATTCTGTATACTTGCATGAGGAGCATGGAAATGTTATTATATGCTTGAGTGTGACGACACTCAGAGGTTGGATATGAGTACTCATGATCTGTGATACAAGTGTATGAGACACTCGTGGGACCCACGTACCTTGGGGTGCTCTGTTGTTATTGCATGCTCATTTATGTTAGATCATATCATGTCTTAAATCCATGAGATGCATGTTTTATCGTATATGACATCTTAAGATTTTATTGGCATTGCTTACAATAATTATATTTTCATGGAAAATCGATCTACTTATTATATTAGCACTATTATTTGATTTTGTTCCCTTGTTATTATATTAAATGTCTATGTACCTACCAAGCATTGCTTGCTGAGGCATTGCGTTATTGTTGCAATGCCTCAGATATTGAGAGGAAGACAAGATTGATGAGGAGTTAGATGAATAGTGATCGAGATGTCTCATTCTTAAGACAATACAAATTTTACAAGTAGAAAATATCGTGCTTTTAGAGTAACTTAAAGAGACTTTTCTTAATAGTTGACCTTTGGGCCAAGACATGATATTCTAAGAAGGGAATATATTTTACCGAATAAGAAACTGGTGGTAAAAATTCTTATGTTAAATATTCATAGATGTGACATTTACCAAAGGTTGTAGAATTGAAGGTAGCCCATCCATCCATGACACTTTAGTTTCCAGTGATCATAGTCTGATTGATCCCATCTCCAATCATCATGTTCTTCTTCCTCTTGTCAATGGAGACATACTCTTCATATAGACTAGCTTCAATGTAGATTAGAATTTACCTGTCACTGATATCAATGTTGTTTGGTGCACCAGCCACTGCTTCATTAATGCTGGTAAAATTGTCACTTCCATCTTTACATACTATCACCATACCACATACAAGAACACTATCCTCCATCTGCAAAAGCTTACACCTAGTTCCTGACTCGACTGTCCATTGGTGATGATCCATCGACATTCTGAATGGAAGTTCACCATTCTAACCAATTTCTTACATGTCAGAGAATAGAAGTTTCCATACCAGAATTTGACCAGATCTCTTCCTCTTAGAAATCAAGGCATGTCTAACAAGTGCAAGTTAAATGTTGTAAAGCCTAGCTCCATTGATGAGAAGGCTAGAGAGAGTGGTTTTGACATTAGAAGTTGAAGATATCAAACTAGGGCCATCTAATATAGGTCTATTGGCTAGTAAGGCACTAAGCAAGGTTTGAATGTCATTAGCTTTCTTTTAAGAAGAGTTGAAGCAAAATTGAGCCTTAAGTTAGTGCTTAACAAAAAATTGGTGTTTAGTTTGTATAAGAGCTTGTGATCTTCAAGGGCGCGAATGATGGTTATTGGTAAAGAAGATTGTTGGTTAGATATTGATCTATTAAAGATGAAAATGGCCTTGTTGATGATAGAGATTGTTTCATTGAGAAACATCCATAATCATAGATTAGATGGTTGACCAAGGAGAACATATTTGCAAAAGCTAGGGTATGGAGTATAGTGACAGATGGTTCCTGGGGCAATTGGTGTTGATGTAAGAATGTTTGATAGAGTTGAAGAGATTAAGATGAAGAAGAAAAGAGATAAAGGTGAGGTTTGAAGCCATGGTTTTCGAAGGGATTGTAGTGTTAAAAAATAGATTTGGGTTAGTTTAGGGTTAGGGTTGTGGTTTGCTTGATGAAGAACAATTTTTTTTTTTTTTGTGTTGAAAAACAACATATTAATTTTATCCTTGAAGAGTAGCTTATCTTGATTTAAGAAAACTCTTCAAAATAATGATTTGCAAAATTATGTCAAAGAACTTTTAAAAGTAAATTTTAGGATAACATACCTTATGATCAATTAACAAATGTACAAGTAGTTCATTTATGTATAACTAAAGGTTTAAATCTCCATAATCATAGAGATTAGATGGTTGACCAGGAAGAGCATATTTACAAAAGATAGGGTATGGAGTATAGTGACAAATGGTTCCTGTGGCAATTGGTGTTGATGTTGTTTGATAGAGTTGTAGAGATGAAAAGGAAGATGAAAAGAGATAAGGGTGAGGTTTGAAGCCATGGCTTTAGAAGGGAGCTTGCAATCTTCAAGGGTGTGAATAGTGAGTACTGACAAAGAAGATCACTGGGTTAGATATTGATCCATTAAAGATGAAAATGACCATGTTGATGATAGAGATTCTTTCATTAAGAAATGTCCATAATTATAGAGATTAGATGGTTGACCAGGAAGAATAGATTTGGAAAAGCCAGGGCGTGAAGTATAGTGACAGATAGTTCTTGGGGTAGCTGGTGTTGATGGAGGAATGTTTGATAGAGTTGGAGAGATGAAGAGGAAGATGAAAAGAGATACGGATGAGGTTTGAAGCCATGGTTTTAGAAGGATTCTCATGTTCAAACCAATATTAAATAATCTTCCAGAAGTTTTATAGAAAGAGAAAAAAGATTACATGGGAGGAAGGTTACAAGGAGAGCACCAATAAAGTCTTAATGGCCAATATTCCAGTCATTAGATCGTCTTCCTCAATTGAAAAAGTTTGAAGAATGCCCTACCAAAATATCTGGCAAGCACTGAATGGAAAATATTTAAATGTTTGGATTACATGAAGAATCAGATCATGTCTTCCTTCAACATTTCAAGAGAGAAATTCTCACAAATGCAGAATCATCATCAGCAAAATCATTATCAGATGATAATATGTTAGAAGATAATATCTTCTAAGACAGTCAAGATCTAAATGAAGATATAAATTTTGAAGATTATTGCAATGCATCAATGATGATGCTCTATCAATTCCTACAATATATATAATGGCATTCAATGCATGTAAGTTCTTGGTATTTTTGAGAGCATATCTTGACTATTTAATGTCCACGTTCAATAATTTAGACTTTGGCGAAGCACATAGATCTCCTCCTGAATTGTCAGTGTCATAATTGTCAAAGTCAATTGGTATGCTCTTTATTTGTTTTAGCATGACTACTATCAAGTAAATAATTGCACATCGGAGTCCATCTCTTTGACATTTGTTCCTTTCATATCCTTCTAATCCATGTTACCCCCACCACACAAATGCTATGGATCATTGAAATGGTGGGTTGGGTCCAACTAGTTCTTTAGCTTAGGGATGGCAAAAGGATAAGCCAGGGAAATCTTTTGGTCTCCTACCTTGCCCCAACCTTGGTTCACATATTTTGTACTCCTAATTCAATTTGTGTAAAAAGCCCCCATTCTAGGGTCATTCCATGTAAAAGTTTTTTGAAAATTAGAGTTGTTGCCTCCCCACCTTTACCCATGGGTCCAACTCATTTCACAACTACAGTATAACAACATGAGCTTAATAGAATCTACCTAGTTCAATATTGATCCAGACACTTTCAAAGAGAGCTTAGCAAAGGAAGGATATTTTGATCTTGATCTTTTCACCCATAAATTTGGATTGTAATATTTGTGATAATAGTGTAGGAAAAGTCTATACAAGTTGTAATGACTGCATTATTCAATTAACAAACTTTGGGATTAGACTTTAAAACCCCACTTGCCACCAAAAAATGAAAATCATTACTCTTGCAATGAAGTTGTTGATAACTACTTACACAGAATTTCGTTCAACTTCATAGTTTTTGTTGGTTGATAATTCATAATGCTCATAGTTCTTAAACAAAAGAATAAAAAATCGAGATGACAATTGGTTACTCTTGCATTGCCTTAATAGGGTTGCTCCTCCATGTCAGATCCCAACAAATTTGAAATTTTACCTTACCTAATTTAGCATGCCAATTGAAGATATGCGCATCCATCATATAACAACTCACCTTTAGTGAGGAAAATGCTAACCAAACTGAGTTTTGGGACTGACTTGAAATTCCTACTTAGGTAAGCCCCATTATGTATAATCTAACATATCTATCTTGTTCAATTGCATTAAATTGGTTAGACACTAGAGTTCATGACTTTTTTAGCTATTCATTTTGAGTTTTAAATTGTAGTCATCCAAATTTTCAATTGAAAAACTAGTAGCTAGAAGCATTCAATGGGCATGATCTTTTGCAGATTGCTTAAATAAATGAGCACAAACAAGATGGGTTGGATCATCTAAAGGTGGGGTTTACCTAAAAAAGGTTTTAGAGTTTGTCTTGGAACTCAGACTTGATAGATTTTCTCCCTTCACATAACCCAATCATTTGTGTACCAATAATCTTCAACCTTTAAGCCGTTTAGCTAATCCCTTAAAAGCATGAATGCTAAGATGGTTCAATGGAGAAAAGACACAACAATAGAAAAAAAAAACCAGAAAAGAAATATTTGATAAATTTATTTTTTAATTAAATAATATAAAATTAATTATTTGATCATGAGCATGTTATAAAGATTTTTCCTTTAGCTCTCTCTTCTTTTCATTTATAACCAAGTAAAAATCCTTTCACTCGCCAATGAAAACTAAATTTGAAGCTTTTTTTTTTTTTTCTAAAATAATTTATAGGGAAAAGTAATTTTCAAATTGTAAGGAAAGAAAATTTTATAAAATGTACTTAGTTAAGACAAACCAGTTTTCTAAGCAACTTTAAGTATTGAAAATAATATTTATTAAATAATTCAATTGTAAAATCCATCAACAAATTTATCAAATTTGGGAAGCAAGATGATGATAATGGCTTCAATACAAAGAAGGTAGGCCATGTTTGCACTTTTGACCGTTAGTCCCCGTTTTCCATGGACTTTCTATGAGGGACCATGATGTAATGACTCCAAAAGAGTATAAGTGATAGCACAAATAGCTTCCAGTAAGAAAGGCTTCGACTCGCCAAAGCCCAAACCATCTTTGGCTCGCCAAAAAATATCAACATGCCTATATTGGTACAGTTGAAATAACTTTAAATGCTGGCATTGTTTTGATATCTTTCTTTCCAAACTTTAATATGTCAATTTGAGATCCTCATGTTTTTGATGCATTGAAAGTTCAAGTTCAAATCACTAGAACACCCTAACTACAATCAACATTTATAGCAACTCTCTACTACAAGATGTTATACAAATTGCAAAACCATACATTTGAAGAATTGAAGATTTTTTTTATCGAAAAAGTGGATTACAAAGTATAAAAAGATTCATGAAGAATCTTAGCCAGTTCAGTCATCTACTTCAATCTTCACCAGGTGAGCAGATAGACTAGTAGAAACCAAGTTCATCAAAGATTCTCAAGAGTCTTCCTCTTCAAATACTTCAACCATCTTTCATATAGAAACTTCACCTTATTGAACTTGCATCATATACCCATGATCCTATATCCTTTATTAGTCAAGATAAACCAATCTTCCAAGGCAAAGACTCAGAGACATGTCACATATGATGGGATATCTGTAATATTTAAGAATGTCAATAAGAACCACTTGTTCCAATAGAATATGAAGGGAAGAAAAAGAAGAAAAAATCTTTTTAGTAGAAACTCAAAGAAAGATATTAGTAGGTGATCAAATATTGGAACTCTTGGAGAACTATCTGGTAATTTTGATTACTATGTCATTTATCCTAGCAATGACACTCCTATTGAAAACCCTTCCCACCTCAGCAGAACCATCTTTCACCCAAAAATTCATCTTCTAAAGCTCAGACACCTTTACCTAAATATTATCAAAAGGCACTATCACTTATTGATCATTTAAAAAAACCTCATCCACTAGAATCATTACCAAAACCTTCCTAGATCTGGAAACTAAAGAACCCACAATCATCAAAAGTCCCCAAAATCAATATGATGATTTTAGCAGAATTTCCTCCATTCTCAGAGTTTGATTATCCACAAAAGAACACAACTCATGCTTGGAAAGTAAAATCCTATAGGAATAAATGCAAAAGGACATCCAAAGAAAATCTAAGTAGCAAAGATAGCCCTAAATTATCAAGCAAAAAATGAAAAAGCATATAATAAAGCCTTCTAATAAATCCTTAAAAATCAAAAGTGTTACTTGCTACTATGACTCAGAAGTTATCTTTCATAGACACTCTTATTCTTGAATGAAGAGGAAAAATAGAATCTCTTCACAAAGAATGCTACACCATGTTCACGTTAGACAAAGATTTCTCTCTTTGTAGAAGATTACTTAGTGAAAAGGAGGTAGAAAAATAGTTCTTGGAAGCTCAGCTAAGATCCATTGAAGCATCTTCGAAAAAAGAAGCATCTTTAGTACAAAATAACCCAATCTTCAATCTATCACCAAAAATCTAGCCTATCTCACAACAACCTCTCTCCCCATCTATTACCCAACTGAATTATCCACACATGCTACAACCTCTCCAAGGAACCCAATTTCCCTCTCGACAAAAATACCAACCTCTCCAACTACAACCTTTACAAGGAGTATAAAACTCTTTCAATCCTTTTAGAGAAGATATCTTCACAAAAATGCATAAGCTAGTTCTTAGACCAAATCCACAAAAACAAAAATAAAAACTATCTATTCCATCAACCTCTACCAAACCATCTTCGTCATCTCCACTAAACCCTCTTGATCCAGTTGTAGGTGCTTCAAAACCTCAACCAACAGAAATGTTTTCTCTTGAAAACCCTAATCCCATTGAGAACTTTCTCGAAAATCTCTCTAAACCTGCACCTCAAGTGCTTGAACTCTTTTGAGAAACCTCCATCTTAAGCACTTCTTTAGAATTCCTTAAGTTAGACCCAGACATCATTCATGATGCTTTTATGCAAGATACTATTGATAGAAAACCTTATGAAGAATCTATGCTTGAAGAACCTCCAGAAGCATTTTATGTTCCTCCATATCAAAAAGTTATTTACAATCGATGATGTTCCTCCTTCAAAATAGCATTAAAGAATCACAAAAATTCATGCTTAGTGTAAGACATAATTAGAAACATCTCAAATAGTGATTGCGAAGGTCATAAAAAGACTTATTCCAAGATTCACATGTAGATGAAGAGATTGCTGGATATCACTTGAAGAATACCACCAATTACAAGTTTGCCTATGCCCTTCTCCTGAAGGATTATTCAGCCATTTGCAAGCTGAGTTGGCTAGATCTCCACATAAAGAAATAGAAGCATATAGTGATGAATACTTGAAGATGAAATGATGTTCATTTAAGATCAAAGATCTAAAAAAGCATTTTAACAAGATGTCCTAGAGATATTATGCCATCAATGGTATGGATGATGTCAACCTCAAATAGGTATTCCTTAACTCATTACCTTAACCTCTTGGAAATGAAACTCATAAGATGATGAAAAATATGAAGTTATCTCATTAAGAATCATCTTTAGAGTCATCTAGCAGCACACACAACTTACTTTGCAATGGTTGTGCAATCAAAGAAAATTTCTTGTAGAAATGAAAACAATAGGCATAAAGAGTGGAATTACATGTGAGGGACCAGATCTTGCTATCACGTGCAAAAAAAGTCAAAGTTCAAAAAATAAGAAGAAAATGGAGATATTTGAGAAAAATCAAATTCAAAGGAAAGTCTACAAACATGTTCTATGTTTGTGGAAAATCAGGGCACCTTGGAAAACAATATTCAAAGAAAAGGAAGAGTATCAAACTTCTTTAGTAGGTAGCAGCATATGTTGACACAGACTTCTTAGATGTTGAATCTGTGTTCTCTCTTGATGAAGAATACTCACCAGAAACACTATGAACTATTGGTTATATTGATAGTGAAAGTGATTCTGAAAGCTTTTATGAGCAGTCTACAATTTCTAAAATTGATAGAATATTTCCCACCTCAAATTCTCCATCTCCCCTAGAACTTTTGTATTCCTCAAACTAATCAATACGAGTAGCACAAGTCCACCTTCTTATTGACCTATATGCTAAACCTATCCTTGTCATTGCTCTTTTTGACATAGGTGTTGTAGCAACCATTCTCAAGCCCAAAATCCTTCCTGAAAATTTTTGGTGTCCCCAAAGCCAAGATTTCAAAGCCACATGGAAACATTTTCACCATTGACAAAATCAATAACCCCATACTCATCAAAGTCTCTCATAACCTTACCATCAAACACAAAGGCTTAGGATCTCCCTTATCAGGCAAAGACCTAATCCTTGGTTTTGACATTCTCCACAAATTGTCCAACCTTCACTGGTTAGAGAAAGGTCTTTCCCATAAGCAAACTTTCTTACTTGGTCCCAAATCCCAAACCTTCACCTTGCAGATACCTTCAACTACATAAAATCCCAATTAGTTTGAGATTGTTATGTAGAAAATCACACATAATTTCTCACAAAATGTTCATCACCTCTATGGACTAATCCATCATTCTTTATCTCTTCCATTCAAGAAAAATGAGGATATCAATCCTACAAAAACCAGTCACAAAGGAATGAATCCTGAGCACCTTGTCCTAGCCATTCAAGAACCATCTCAGTTAAAATTCCAAAGTCTCATTGAACCCACTTCTTCTCCATGGGAATGTGAAGCCTTTTATATCAATAAAAGATTGAACAAATCAAAGGAAAGCTTAGGCTTGTTATCAATTATCAACCCTTGAACCATTTTCTTGAAGATGACAAGTTTCCTCTTTCCCAAAAATAATCTCTTCCAACATCTTTCTAATGCCAAAATTTCTCCTAATTTGATATCGAAGCAGGATTTTGGCAACTAGGAGTTCATCCTTAAGAACATCCAAAAACAATATTTTGCATTCCAAATCATCATTTCCAATGGAATGTCAAGCTTTTTGAAATAAGAATGCTCCTTCACAGTCCCAAAAGGCCATGATCCCCATCTTCAAACCCTTATTGGTCAATTCTCTAAGTTATATTGATGACATCTTACTATTTTCTCCAAATGTAGATTCACATGGATAATTCCTCAAACAATTCTTTCACATTTTAAAGGAATATGGAATCATGCAATTAGAGAAAAAGATGCTCATTGTTCGTATAAAGATTGATTTCTTGGGATGACAATTTCCTATGGAAAGTATCAACTACATTCGCACATTGCCACACATCTCAAAGAATTCCTAGACAAGTTGTATTCAGTGAAACTCGTACAATAATTTTTGGGAATAGTCAATTATATGGTAGATTTTATCCCCAAAGTTATAGTTCACAAGAATGTTCTCTCTCAGTTATTGAAGAAAGATCCTCCTCCATGGTCTCTTAGACATATAGTAGCTATTCAAGCATTGAAAACATTATTTGATCATCTAGAACCATTATAGATTCCAAGCATAGGAAATTCTCTAAATAGACGCTAGTGATGAATATTGGGAACTACCCTTTTAGAAAATGATGGAAAAATAAATCTCTATGGATACCAAGGTGGTGCATTTAAGTCAACTTAGCTATATTATCACTACACTTTCAAAGAGATATTAGCAATGAAAAATGGAATATAGAAGTTCTAATTCCATCTTATTGGTCACACCTTCTCAATAGAAATGAATATGTCATCTTTTCCTTAGATACTATAATTCAAACAAAAGATGTTACCAAAATCACGTTACTTAGGTAGGCAAACTAGTTCTCATAGTGGTCCTTTGAAGTCAAACACATGATTGGTAATAACAACACCCTTGTTGATTTTCTCTTTAGTAAAAATAAGATAGCAAACACTTCTCCCATTCTCCCAACTCCATTCTGTGTTTGTCTTCTTTGGCCAGTACAACCTCCTGAACCATCTATTGATATCTCTGAAGTAATTGAACAATTACCAGAAGAATTCAGACTAACCATTGGTTGATATTACATCAACAAATGATCTAAGAGGCTTTTAGCCTCCTTCCATGACCACTTGAAAGAAAAATCCCCCCATTAGTTAATTTCTTGGCAAGTTCTTGATCATCCATGGTAAGTTACTTCAAATTTCTGGTATACATAATGAACAACCCTTCATTATTGCTATTTATAGTGTTTATTAAATGAATATCATACGACAGTATTGTTCGAACCTGATATTTACAGATTCTAAAATCTCAACACCCCTTGGTTTAATAAGTTTTGGAATGATGTATTTCAACAAAATTGGAAAAATTTCATGAACATATCTCTAAAAAATAAAAATTCTTAGTTCAACAATTATTAAGGAAATAGAGAAAAGGGAAATCCTCCTTCGCCTACAGTTCAATGGTTAAGAAATTAAGATAGATTGTATCATCACCATGATAATAATCCTAAATTCTATTTCTTCTATCCAATAGTCAAAAACTAAGTTAGGATATTGAATAATGATCCAAAAGATTATCTTACATGGACATCTACACTGGTAGCATTCAATCTTCACTTCATAGAAAGCCAACCACCTGATTCAGATGATAGAGATCTGCCATATTTTGTAGATCCACCCTGGCCCAATGATGGATGAGACTAGTCACCTACCATTGTACTAGCTACCTACCATCCAATAGACCTTTACCATTATACTAGCCAGCTACCATTCTAGCCACCTAACATTCCAATGGCCACCTACCACTTTATTACCTACCCACCACATCTACTACTCAATAAGGCATCTACCACATCAATCACTTTACAAGTCATCTACCACAACTACCAAGTCATCATCAGCCATCAACCACTCTCCTTATGTAGGCAACATCAACTTTACTTTATACATTAGGTATTGTTATGTCATTGTGATGAGTCACGTTCTTTTATTTTTGTATTTGCATTGAGTCATATCCTTTATGTCAAATCAATATAACTTATGTAAGAAGCTTTGAGTCCCCAACTCCCTATATAAAGATGAGTCATGTAAGTTGAGAAGCATAATGGAGTAAAGCTTAAGCATAACTTGAGTAATGCTTGGTGGTGTTCTCCCTTCTCTTCTAAGCATTCTCTTAGTCTATTCTAGTTCTGTAAACCTTTCTTCTCTTTAATGTAAATTCTTCCTTTGTTGTGCCTCTTTATTTTCATGTTTTAGAATTTTGTCTATATTTCTTATGTCTTTAATTAGATGTACATCTGGATCAAGATGGTTTGGACTTTGGTGAGTCAAAGCCTTGGTGTTATATCCCACATCTGGATGAGCAATACACAAAAATATAAACATTAGATGATGTGAAACCTATGATTGGTTAAGGACCTTAAGGTTATAACTACCTTGGCTTTTGATCTACAACTCAATGTATATTTAGGTCCTATAACTTTCATGAATGCACATATGTCATATTCAACTGAAGGCGTGGAAGTTTGAATGAAAGTAGTACGTAGTATGGTTGTAGAAGTAAACTACTAGGTAATCCAAGCTGCTCATCTTGGGTGGTAGGCCTCCTTTGATCTCCTCATCCATAGTGATAACTTCATGGCTATTTAATTGGATAGTGTATAGCACAACAAAGACTATGACTATGTAATTGTTTAAAAGATTGATATGGTAGATGATGGAGATATCTTAATTATAAGCAAGGGAAAGGACAAAGTCAAAGAAAGTTAGGAATTCTAAAACCTTATAACATAATTGAAATTTGTCCAATAAATAAAAAACAAAGTAAGGATACCAACCAATAAGAGACAAAAAAATGACCAAGATAGATATGAGCACAAACTGATGAAAAATGTCTCCAACCAACCATTTGATGGATAGTCTCCCAAACTAGGCTCACCTTGGTTGCCTAGAAGTTCTGGAGTAGACATGCGATGATCATGATAACATGTAAGAAATTTTGGTGGCCGATGATTCAGCACTTCTTAAACAAATCAATGCAAGTGTTGTGAAGAGTGATCTTGATGATCAAGATAAATTGTGTACAAAGAATAAAGTAGTTAATATTGACCTTGAAAATTAAGACAACCCATGCAATATATGAAGTTCTTATCTTAGGAATGAAAAGAGCTTACAAGTGGTAATTTCTCACTTTGGCATCCAAGGCAGCTTCCACATGTGAAAGTAAGATATAATATCTATTCTTGTATGCAATCATTTTATTTATTTCTTATCCATTCATTTATTGTAAGGGTTTTTTTTTTTTGCAAAAATGCCATTGTATTTTGGCATTTTTGGAAAAAGGTCTAACCTTTTTTGAATTTTGCAAATTTGCCACTAAGTTTTCCTGAGCTTTGGAAAATTCCCATTCCGTTTGTTTTCCATCCTTCTTCCCAGTTTTTTTTTTTTTTTAAATTCCAATATTACCCTTCTAGCAAACAGACGATAGTGAACAAGAGGACTTTGTGCGTGATTTCCTACTTCATTAATCAATGGAAATCTCTAAATTGATCATGTTAGATAGAAGACATTGAGAAGAAGAAGATCCAAGTCTTAGATTTCCATTTCTCATTCGAAAGAGCATTGAACAAAAAGCTTAAATTCTGCTACTCGTAGTTGTTTGCGTGAGCAATAATAGTAATTTGCTCATGATTTAAACTTGAATTTTTCTTTAATTTTGTAACAGCCCTAGGGCCCACACCTTGCAATAATATTGTCTGCTTTGGAGACGGGCCCATATCACCCAGCTCCCGCACGGTTTTGTTCTTCCCCCATGGGGGAAAAGGCCTCGTTGCAAGGGAAGTCCTCACCACTCTTATCAACAACCTAGTCACTTTCCCCTTAGTGATGTGGGACTAACTCTTAGTCCCTCACCCCCTAGAAGCCTGCCAGCCCTCTTAGCCCACCCTCATCGGCATAGGGCTTCACCTCTCCCCCTTAGGGGACACGCATCCCCGCGTGTCTCCACGCGAGTGCCCACATGTGGTTAGCCACCCACACCGAGTGAGGGGTTGGCTATGATAACACTGTAATAGCCCGAGGGCCCACACCCTGTAACAATATTGTCTACTTTGGAGACTGGGTCCCATATCACCCAACTCTTGCACGGTTTTATTCTTCCCTCGTGGGGGAAAAGGCCTCGTTGTAAGGGAAGTCCTCACCACTCTTATCAACAGCCCAATCACTTTCCCCTTAATGATGTGGGACTAACTCTCAATCCCTCACCCCCGTAGAAGCCTGCCAGCCCTCTTGGTCTGCCCTCATAGGCACAGGGCTTCACACTATGAGACCTCGCAATTTTACACACCTTTTTTCCCATAATAATAAAAAAAATAATATGTTTTAAGAAAATTAAATAGGATCCCTAAAATAAAAATTTATAGTATAAAAATTTTAGTACAGCTTTAAAAGAATTGACTGAAAGTGAAAACCTCGAGGGTCAACCACATTCAAAATTGTAATCATAAATAAAATTAAACCCATGATACTTTGAGCATGCTCGATTCAAAACCACAATAAATAAACGTGCTAATTAAAGATGATAATAAATCAAGTCAAATGCCACCAGGTTCCATCCATGATCGCCACAATATTTACAATATGATTTATCATTTTCAATACCATAATATGGGTCCAATCTATCCAAATATATAAACCTCTAAGTACATTCTCAAAAGTCTAATACTAGTCCAAGGGACATACTCTAATCTATGTCTGAATATGAAAATAAAATAGATGGTCTTCAAGTCTTCTTCCAAATCACTACTACTCCGCCTGCTTTCCTTATTTGTTATCACGTTCCAAATCTGAGGCATTGTAAAACAAAGCAATGCCTCAACAAGCTATGCTTGTGTAGGTGATTACACTCAAATAAAGTTTAACAGAATTTACAAGATGATTCTCATGAAGGAAACATACCTAAGACATGTCAAATAATCGAACGCTCATAATTATAAACTTTCACAAAATAGGTATCGAGTTAAATCAGGATGGCATGCAAGGCATGATCAAAATACAAAGGTACGTACATCCAAACCATACTAGTATATGTTCACAGGATAATATGCATGCAATCATGATTAACAAAACACTGTATCAAAACAATACCAAAATGCTCCAATATACTCAATCACTAGTGATGTGTACCCATACTAACTTTGGGTCCCTCCCGTGCAGCCCGCATCATCCCCTGGAGTCCCTCACGGCCTAGGGTCGGCTTGCCCCAGTTCACCCCACATATAAAGCCATATGAACATGCAAAATAACTATATGGGCTACTATGCTGCAGTGGTAGCCCCATCTGGATTTGAACCACTACCGCTCCTCGCCGACATTCAAACGGGAGACTTTCTCTACCCCCATGGGAAGGAACGAACTCGTAGGGGGGACTACCCATGATACTGCCACCTACGTACTTGGCCTTGTATCACTCAAGGGCAGTGTCTAATCATCATCATCACAAAGTTAGAGGGCGAGTGGCCAATCCTACGACCCTCCTAACATAGTACCCATCGGGTGGAAGCACCCATCATAAATCATCGACAAGGTATAAATCATGTAAATCATGTAAAAGCTCTATAAATTATCCCAATAAATACGATCAAAGCCCATGTCAAGATAGCTCACCACATGTAAACATAATTATTAACAAAATGAAATGTCATGCTACAATGCAAAAATAAGGATCTATTTATGTGCCATGAGAAGACATAAAACACATGCCTAAAAAACTTTACAGATCCAATCGTGATTACTGAATTCACGAAGGAATTGAATAAAATTACCTACCTCAATAAATGTAGTGCTTCAATCAAGAGCGTGGAAGTATCACGTTGCGCGCTCTGATGTACCTGTTACATTATAAATCCTCTATCATTTGGAAATTCAATGATGTTTATCCCTTTAATCCCCTAGATTATCTCACATTTGATGTATACCATCAAGATCTAAGGCCTGATCATCAATTAATCAGCCTAATTTAGATTATCTCACAACATTCAGTGGTTTAATCCTTAAAAAGGAATTTAGATCCAGATTTTCAAGTCAAATCTACGTCCACGTCATTGATACGGTCACAATGCCTCTTTTGGATCGCGATTTGGACCTCTATAGCTCCTAAAAATCAAGTTTTTTATAAATGGACGGGTCAAAGGACCCCAAAAATCCAGAAAAACCATGCATGTGCCATCTCTCACGTGCGCACGTGTCGTTGACTTGTGTGCATGCGTGAATTGCTGGCACATTGCGCATGCGTGTACCGCTGGCACGCATGCGCTTGGCGTCGCGTGGTGTATGCGTGTCAAGAGTTTGTGCACTGTGCATGTGGCGTCTGTGTGGAACCTACGTGGCGTGCGCTGGTTACGCTACATGGTGCACGTGTTCCATGCGCGTGGTGCGTGCGTGTCAAGCGCATGTGGCGTGCGCTAGTTGTGACACGTGTCACCGCTGGCTGCCATCGCCGGAAACGACGACCAGACTCTAGTAGCCGCCGGCAACGCTCAGGCATCCAAATGGTTTGATTTTTGCACCGTTTCACTTAATTTTTTCCATAGATCTCATTTTAAAGCACCCTTTAAACAAACTCTATCGTGATCTAGTATTTTTACATGATTTTTATCACGTTCTTAAAATTTCTCCTTCTACTGTTTTATGATTTTTCAGCATCCCTAGCCGTCTAATTACCATGAAAATTCATGGGTTTGTTCTGCTTGTTGCTGTGCACAGGTTTAGATCACGATCTTATACTGTTTCATTGGTTTACATTGAAGAGAACAGTAGTACATAGTAGTTCATTGGAAAACAACAATCCACACCATTTTTTGACATTATAAACGACGAAAACTTTAAGAAAGAAAAGGAAAATCATAGAGGGTGGCTTACCATGGTCAGATCAGCCAGAACCAATCTTCCCTTCACTGCGTGCACCTAATTCCACGTAGTTACAGGCGTCGTCAATACGAAAACTGAGAGGCATAGTTTGGCTGTACAACAAGACATGGGAGGTTTTTATAGTCTCATCGTGGGTCCCACACCCTGTATGCCCGCGTGTATTTACCATTTTACCCTCTCTTAATATTTATTTATTTCTTTAATTATTTTGGTTATTACAAATTTATTGTAACTTTATTGATCTAAAGCAATGATTATGTTCTTATTTTTGTTACAAAGAGTTTTAGATCAGTTTTTAGTGACAAATCAACGTTTAAGTTGTGAAATTTCATTGAAGCTGCTCAACAGGTACTATTGTGTAGGTTGGTGAATATGATATGTTTGCAATTGAATATCTCACTATTAGTTCATTTTTATTAAAATCTAACCATGCCATTAGATTTTTTGTCAATGAATTGTGTTAAATACCAAGTTTCACTTAAAATTTCCATCGGGAAGTAAATGAACTTAGTGGCCAAAGTTGATAACTTAATCATGAGTTATGGTTTTAGAATATAGAACTTGAATTTGAAATAGAGAAGCATGATACTGGAATTTTAAAATAATTAATAGAAGGATGGAAAACTAATAGAATGGTAATTTTTCACAGCTCACAAAAACTTAATGGAAAATTTGCAAAACTCAAAAAATGTTGGACTTCTTTGCAAAAATACCAAAATATAATGACATTTTTGCAAAAAAACCCTATTGTAAATTCTAAAGACATTTGTGCAAAAAACCCTTAATGTAAATTCTAAAGACATTGCAACAAAGTCTATAAATACCATACGTCTCTCTTTCTATTCTCATCAAGTGAGAGAGAGGAGAGAATTATAGATTGGAAATTTCTTGCATGGAATCAGAGCATTAAGGAGTTCATCATCTCTTTGTTAATTCTCTATTTTACTCTCTCTTCAACACCCAAATCATGACCACTTCATTGTCCTTTTCATCTTCACCCCTCTCTTTTTATCCTTCTCCCATTAAAATCAGCAATTTTGTTTCATTGAAATTGAAACAAGAAAATATTTGATGTGGACATTATAGATCGTCACATTGAATGAAAGCCAGGACTTGCTTGGTTTCATTACTGGAATAAATTTTGAACCTAGGCGGATGGATAGAGATGGATAGACTACTCAAGACTTGGATTATTTGGACTCTTTCTAAAGAAGTCCTTGTACTTGTGGTTAGCTTAGTTACTTTGAGGGACATCTAGAATGCGCTTGAAGTAGTGTTTGCACAAGACTCTCAAGCATAAGATATGGTCTTTTACAAGAGCTACAGTCACTAAAAGGGGTACGTCTTCTTAGTGAGTATCTTCGTCAATTTAAATTGATTTATGATAAACTTAGTGTTGTGGGGAAACCAATTGTGGATGACATTAAAGGCTTTGTACTTTTCATCGAGCCTAGGGTCTCAATATGATTCATTCACTACAACTATGCTCAAGCTTCCCATTCCTTCGCATGCAGAAATTTTACCCCTATTGCAAGGCCCTGACACAATCAAGGAAAACATATTGATCCATCCATGGTCTTTTATGGACAAAAGAACAATGGAAATAAATTTTTTAACCATCAACACCTTCCAACAGTATTTAAATGAATGGATCAATATTTTTTCTTTTATTGCCAAAGGAAAGGGTTTCCCACCTAGTGGACAGAGCTAGCCATCAATACCTTCCGATGGTACTAAAATGCCCAACTCAGCCCCACCAAATTCTTTCTCTTGCATCTATGTGGTTTCCTAGTTTTATATGAAAAAAGGGCACATTGAAAATTTTCCTAAAGCATTAATGGCTATGCAATTAGCTCAAGGTTTTAAATGTTATGCACTATTTTTGGATGGGTCTTTCTCGTTAAAGTTGGATTTATTCTCTTAAAAGGAAATTTGAATTTATGAGATGTTTTGTGAGATTTCATACATATATTGAGAAACAATTAGATCATAAGATCAAAATTCTTCAAAGTGATGGAGGGTGCAAGTTTATTCATATATGAATTTTTTAGATTATTTTCATATACATGGTATTGATCATAAACTTTCATGTCCTGAATAGGATGGTCTGGTTGGAAGGAAGTATCGTCATGTCATTGTATTAAGCCTAGCTATGTTATTTCAAGCTAGTCTTCTGCAGGCTTTAGGGTTGAAGCGATTACTACTGTTGTAATATATAATTAAACAATTACCATCTTCAACATTGAACATGGATAGTCCCTGTTAAAAAGTTCCTCCAAAAAGATCCTAATTATCTTGTTTTCATGCATTTAGTTCTAAATTTTTTCCTTATTTAAGCATTATGCTTCAAATAAATTTAAGTTGCAATCTTTACCTTGTATATTTCTTCAATGTAGTGATAACCAAAAAGGCTACAGATGTCTCTCATCGCCCTCTAAATGGGTTTATATCAGTCCACATACTATTTTTGATGAAACATATTTTCCTTATGCCAAACTTTCTAATTTTTTCCTCTTCAAAGGTGGATCATGAGATAGTTACATTTACTAATGAATCCCTCCAACTATTGATTGCATCACCAACAATTCATCCTTCCCTTAATGATTGGTGATGCAATAGCAGATTTGGCATAAGACAAGTGCATCATTAATAGCATGATTAAGGACCTTCGCATGTGGCTACATCCATTCCTGAATCAGTCACCATCGAGTCACCACTACAATTAAAAGTTACAAATCAATCATCTATTCCATCCAAATCATTGATTGTTCCTTCTCATCCACCTTCAAATGCTTCAAATTCAGAAATGGGCTCTTCATTGTCAGCCTCCGGCATGAAAACTAGAAGCAATTTGGGTATTGTTAAACCTAATCCAAAATATGCAATGAGAGCTACATATTTTAGATGTTCCTCAAGATCCTAAACAATCAAAATAGTTCTTAACATCCTAGTTGGACGGCTGCCATGGATGATGAAATGGATGCTCATCATATTCAATGGACTTGGAACTTAATGCCATGTTTACCATGGGTGAATGCCATAGTGTGTCATTGGATCTTTAAGACTAAACTCCTTTCAAATTAGTTCGGAATGTCTTAAGGCTCATTTAATAGCCAAGGGATATAGCCAGCATGAAGGTTTAGATTTTTTTGAGACATTATTAATTTAATCTTGTTATTAAACTAGATAACATTCGTACTATTCTTACTATTGCAACAATAAAGATTGGCTATTTGTTAGTTAAATGTATTGCAACACTAAGATGATGGGCTTTTTATAAGTTAGATGTAGAAAATGCTTTCCTATATGATTATGTAACTAAAGCTATTTACATGGGGCTAACACCCTAGAATGTGGAACCAGAGTTGGCCAATCATGTTTGTAAATTAAACAAAACCTTGTATGGACTTAAATAGGCTCCTCAAGCTTGGTTTAATAATTTCTTAGTAACAAATGGTTTTTTATGTAGCAAGGTGGAGTTGTCGTCATGTGATCTTGAAGTCATGGTTTCGAGGGGTGGAAATAGCCTCTTAAAAAAATGTAAGGTAAGGTTACATACTATATATCCTTATGGTCCGCCCCTTCCCAGACCCTACATATGTGGGAGCTTAGTTCTAAAGGCATGCATGTTCTTTTATTGTATATTGATGATATCATTTTAACTGGTGATAGTAACATTGCTATTATAATAACCCAAAATTTTAAATTTCATTTAAAATGATTATGAATTAATTTTAATAAATGAAAATTGGAAAATTTTAATGTTTAGGTTACACATAATTTACGTTTAGAAAGAGTCCTAATTGAACCCTGAAACCTCAAAATTTAAATTGTACTCAGAAAAACAACTCTAATGACACAAAGAACATAAAAATTGGAGTTAAGATGAGGAAGTTATGACCTTATGAATGAGAAGGGCACTTTAAATAAAAAAACATTACTAAAGGAGGGGGACCAAATTGATATTGATACCCCTTCGCACTTAAGCAAAAGAAACAGGCTACATGATTTTTTCCTTCCAAACCAACTAATAGAGGGAAAACCTCGATAGGAGAAGAAGAAGAAGGAAGAAGAGGGGAAGGACAAGAGGAAGAATGAAGGAGAGGAGAAGAGGGAGAAAGGGGGAAGAAGAAGGCTAGCTAGCTGGAGAAGTTTGTTGCGCCAATGAGTAGGAAAAACTAGGGTTACGAGTGCTAAAGTTGGAATCATTGCCAGAGAAAATAATGGCTCGGATCGACCATCTGAGTTGACCATTTCACTCAACATAAGGAGATGATCAAAACTCCAAGGGTTATTGGGGAAATTGAGATGATCTTGACTATTAATCAAAGAGCTAAATGGCGCAGGAGGTAATCAGAGGAGTTTGATGTAAAATAGTGATCAATCTAGCTTATCTAGGAAGCAAAAAGCATGAAAACACTCCCAAGAGGTAAGATCTATATAACCCTATTCTTGATTTGACATATTTTGTTAGATTAGTTTTATTCTAAATTTAGATTTTTGATATGATCCAGCCATCAATTTCTTAATCCAAACTTAGAAATAGGTAAATACATACTAGATATAGCTCGGATCTGATTGAGATTGTTGATCTAGGTTGGAAACTGATCAAATAATCTCAGTCATCTGATCTGCATTGTTCAAATAGTGACTTCATGATGTCTGATCGATGATCAAACACATAGATGCATTTTAGAACACTTTAGAAATTGCAAATTCTAGTTGGAAATTGATCAAATAATCTTAATCGTCCAATCAAACAGTAAAGGAATATAGACTTGGCAATGTCTGATTGATGATCAGACGCCACCATTATATGCCCTGACCTTTATTAAGTAAACATACTTTGAAAATTTTAAGATCAAGGTACTAATCATTAGAAATCTAATGAATTGAATGAGGATAGTTGATTTGCACCTATACACATTGTTTAATTAGTGATCAGAACTCTAGTAACCTTTCCAAGCTTCTAATTAACAAGCCTTAACCGTTAATAACCAATCCAATCACTCAAAGAGCATAGGATCAGACCTTAAAACACTATGTTAGATCACCATGGCTTTTTGGATTAAACTTTTAGACATGGATCATTCATTAATGGGTTATTTGAATTGGAAATGCAAACCTAAACTGTTGGACCACTAATTGATGAGTGGATGATGGATCTGAGAAATTAGTGAAAAATTAGATGATTTATGGTGATCTAAACCATCAGGCTTTAATTAAAAATAGATCTCTTATGTACATATTAATCTATGATTCAATATTGAGAAGAACTCTAGAACATCAATAGGGAAGGTTGATTGACAAGTGAGTGGAAGAAGAGATATAACTATACTGAGGATCACCTCAAAGGAGGTAGGTAGTTTTATCAACAATATGCTTTTGTGAAACATGGAAACCATTGATGACTACTCTATCATATTTGAAAATGCTTAAAATTTACAATTTTGAGATTTCTTATTGATGCAGTTGTATTTCATGCAACTTATTAGTTTGGAATTCCATGTTGTTTTACTATCAAATTGAAAACTTGCACATGAAAACATATTTGAAACTATATGGACTTCATGAGTTAGGAAATGACGAGGACATGGAATCCTCAACTCAACCCTTATGAGGGTTTCTTTTACATGGCTATATTATATCATGAGGTTTGAATTGCATGATTTCACCGATGCATGGATTTCTATGGTTTTATCAATTATATCGGCATGTGATGATTCCTAGTATTATTATGTTATGAAGGACATATTAGTGCTACTGGACGTTGTGTTAGTAAGGTTAAGGACTAATTGCCCCCCATCCGAAATTGTATATGTGTGCATTGGATACTTAGCTGAAAAAGGTCGAATCTAGGTTACAATGACATCATGGCAAGGTCATGGCATGAGGTACTATGTACCCATTGGTTGCATGATGTAGGGAGTCTATCTGCTCCGTATCAGTGTGAAAGCTACCGACTTGATTGGGTCTTATCCATCGCACAGAGGGTCCATTATTTTGTGATGTGTATTTATAGCACGGTAATATAGGTGCATGACACCCTAAGATTTCAGGTCTATAATGAGTATTTGTGACCAACGAAAAATGGCCGGATTACTAGTGTCTCTACACTCATAAGACCTTGAGGAGGTTCTAATGGTAATATATATATATATATATATATATATGAGTTTATTAAGATACGTTGATTATTGAAGGATTATATGATTTAAATGCTTTTTGTCTATTGATTTTTTATGATGATTCAGTATCCAGTTTGGATGAATATATTTATAAGATGATGCATGACATGAGTTGTGGTGATCTTTCATATCTTGAAAAACACCTTGCAAGGGTTACTATTTTCTTTGACACAATATGCATGGATATTGAAACTGATTGAATTAGTTTGGCATGACATTGATTTGTAAAGCATTATTGAAATTTCATAGTTTTATTATACTGCTCATTATGCATCATATTTTACCAAATTGCATAATATATGATTATGTATCCCTTTTGGATTTAAATCTGCATAAACTTTATATTTCTATGATAAAACTACCTACACAAGTACAAGGTTGCTAAGACATTGTAAATTGTTACGATGTTTTTGGTCTAAAGAAATAAAACAGGAAAAAGGGAACATAATATTGTGCTAGAGAACTCAAGAGAAGGACATAAAAGGTATATCAAATTGGTTTGCAATGTAGTTGAAGAACTTGTAAACTAACGTAATACTTTGACTTAATATGACTTTGCTTTATGAACATGTGGACATGTAAATTGAACTTATGGTGGCATTACTATAGCTGAATTGATCTTGGCCATGAATTGTTCTTTTTGTTTTGTTAAAAAACTTGATTTTTAAAACTATACACATTTAAATTATGTATTCATGTGAATGGATGGAGACAGAGTCTCCTTTATTATTTATTTGATTTAAACTGTGTTTATCAGGGGCATCGCATTCGCATGCACAAAATGTATAAGTCAAGAAAATAGAGGAAACTCTACTAGATTTTTGGTACAAATGTAGTGCTCCTTTCTCTGAAAATCTTGAATTTTATAAAAGAAAATTGACACTAGATTTTAAAAAGTTTTCTCATAAAAATTGTATTTTGTTGTTTATTTTCTATATAGTTTTCAAAACTCAGGGACCCACAATTGTAAAAGATTTTGTGAAAAAGTGTTAGAAACCCAGGATGTCATAGTTGGTATCAGAGCCAAGTCAATCCTTTTATAGCCAGTTCAACATGTCCAAAAGTCATATATAGTCAATCAAATGAGAATGAGTTGTCTAGATTTGAGTTATATGAATAACTCACATGGGCAATGTTGATGAATATAAAAACAGATGCAACCCATTAGGGTTGGAAAATTTTAAGAAAACAATAGATTTTTAGTTCTAGTATGAGTAAGAGGAGTACTCTAACAAAATTAGTATAGTTTCTTAGAGTAAGGAACAATAGTATAAGAGTATAAAATTAGTATATCTAAATGAAAATGTTGTGAATTGATAGATCTAATCACATGGGCGACCTTTTGTTGATTCAAGTTTTAATTTTGATGATGTGTATAAATCTTTAAAGATTACGATATCTATTGCATAGTAATATTATGATTATAGTGAAAAAGATATAAGAAAATAGTCACAATGAAATAGAACTTTGGGAAATTAAGAGAATTACAATATTATTTTGTACTTGTAGTGGATATATTCGATGGATAAATTTTGGTATTATGAAAATCAGTGAAAATTTGACCTACTTATGTAAATGAATTATTTGATCAAAGGGGTGAAAATGAGTTATTTCTTATATATACAGAAATACTGACAGCTAGTTATCATTGAGAAGTAAATACCTATTTAATGATTCTTGAGAGTTCTAGTTAGGACTTAGAGGTGCATAATGCTTAAAAGATATAACAACTATTTTATAAGATGATTACTAAATGATAAGAAAGATTAGCAAATGAGTGGAGAATTGAAGCATGAATATAGAAAACTTAGTGAATAAGTTCATATGATTTCTTATGATATTAGAAGGAATGGAAAAAGAGGGGTTTTCTTTTAGACATTATACTATATGGGAGTATTTGACATTTATTGTTTAATTGCCTTTGGATAAAAAAAGTACTTATTATACGTGTGTATTAGGTAAAAGAATCCGAACATGAATATAGTGAGCAAACTATTGCATGGATAAGAGAATTTTGACAAGGGTATGAACATGTTGGTAATCTAATGGTAACCTAATGAAAGTATGGATACTAGAAGGTTCTAATGCTAATCTAGATGAGATTGCTTGATTTATGATGATAATTTGATCATAGATTCTAGACATGATTATGAATGAATTATTAAACTAGAGCATTATTAGATGAGATCAAAATCCATAGAACATAATATACTGTTATGAGTCTTTATAAGTATCAAAAT
Source organism: Warburgia ugandensis (assembly GCA_035236585.1). NCBI lineage: Eukaryota > Viridiplantae > Streptophyta > Magnoliopsida > Canellales > Canellaceae > Warburgia > Warburgia ugandensis. The sequence goes on from CP141128.1 coordinate 45,653,753, forward strand.
ACCTTAGCAGGTGCCTACTATCATTGAAAGAAGATGCTTCTTGGTCCTTTTAGGAATTTTAGTTCAAATCTCAATGTGAATCTCATTTGAGGACATAACAAATATTTTACACAATAGTTCAGAAATAATAATCAGGATAAGTAGATACATAGAGAACTAAAGCATGAACATAATCAATTTTTTCATATGAAATTGAAAAGATTTTTGAAGACATTGTATTAGAAAATTCCAATAGTACTTTATCTGGAAGTATTTGATTTATAAGGGACCAAAAGTGTGGATGCATTGTCTATTATGTGCAATGAATTTTATGGAGGGTTAACCGAAGAGGATAAAGAAGAATGATCTTATGCTATTTACAAGAAAAGGAAAATTTTGGAATACTAATCTTGCATTAAGTGAGTTGTTAAAAAATTGAAACATATATTATTAATGTCAAATGACTTCTAGTGAATGTGAGAAGGAGATAAATCATGAGTGAAATGAAACTTGATGAAGAGGATGATGATGTGTAAATAATAGGTTCAATTACTATTGACGTAAAAGTGTTGGATCAGTGGCGAGTGTTCGACATTATTTCTAGGTAGGCGTAGACTTCAAATACAGCTGTGGGAGTACACAAGGTTATAGATATGTATGTTAGAGTTTTGCTGGACCCAGGTTTCATACACTCATTCATGTTCATTATTCTTACATCTTGTAAGGACTTATTGTACATGCCTTGAGCTTTGAGTTGGAAGTGATTTTGACTGGAGAGTTTCTTCAGGATATGCATTTTTATTAGTGGGTGAAAGGATGGATGTCAATCTTATCCTCCTTGATATAGATGATTTTGATGTTATTTTGAAAATGAAGTGGATGGCAACACTTGCGACAATGGATCGTCACAAGTAGATTATTTTTGTGTATCACTATAGCCAATGATCTCATTTGAAGTAGAAAGAGTATCATGTTAATCTTGTTATAAAGACATCACAACACTTATGTAAGGAATGTCAAGTTTCCTCAATAAGTGAAATTATGGTAGAGGCTAGGAAGCTATAGATTGAGAACGTAGATGTGGTTCAAGAGTTTCAAGAAATTTTCCTAAAGGAGTTTCGTGGATTATTTTGTTGTTTTAAATAAAAGTCGCTAGTGCATGAATCATTTGCAATATAGTATGCTAGTAAGGTTGATCCCATGAGGAGTTGACCTAATGTGATGCTATTAGAACCTACTTTAAACTATCTAACCTAGCCAAAATTCAAGTGATTTTTTTTTTTTTTTTTACCTAAACTAAGAATGGAAATTAAAATATGAACTTTGAAACTAAGAAAAAACAAGAAACATGCTAAATGGAAAACTTTTCTAAAACATGCACTTTCTAAAATTAAAACTTTCCTAAACTAAACTTCTAATTTTATGACATTCCTAATTAAAAACTTTTCTAAAGTGAAACTATCTTAAAATGCTATTTATCAACTTTTCTAACTAACTTACCTAAACATGAAATTAACAACTAATTTAAGGGAAACATGCTTTAACAAACTACTTTTCTAATCATGCAAAACTAAGAAAACTAAGCAACCAAATCAACTATTTTACAAGTGTGACAAAACAAAATACTTTCCAAACTAACTAGGATGCAAACTCATGGAATCTAATCTACAACCAAACTAGAAAAATAATTGAAAGCAATTACTAACAACAATGAAAGGAAAACTACACAATTAGCATACATGTAACCATGGAAAGATATGAATGATTCATTGGATAGAAGTGGGTTTAATCAACTACTATGGAAAACTAATCATGTAATCTATTTCTAACATTAACTAAGCTATCTAACAATCTAATTGGGATCTTGGAAAATCAAGTGAACATGATTGTATAGTGTTTGAAATTAACATACACCATTCATGTAAAGAAATTCCAGCAGTAAGGTCAATGAATAGAACATGTAAAACATGGAATTAATCACTTCTAATGCATCAAAACATTCAAGAACAAAGTTAATTTACTGCTAGACACAAACATGAATTGAAATTTTCTACTAACTTCATTGAATCACATCCAAAAAGTCATTAACATAACACTCCATACATGTAATCCACTATGCAATTTAAATGCTACTACAATAATGTTCACTTAATCTTCATCACTCCTCAATTATAATCCATACTCTTCTTCATTGTTCCAATATTCAGTCATGAACAAGTATGCTTGAAATCAAAAGAAAATTCTATGTAAAACTAAGGCAACAATCGATGGAACTTAAGCAACTAAAGCTAGAAAATCAAGAGGGCTGAAAGTGAACAAAGATGCAATGAAGGATAAAGAACAAAACTAGATTCAAGATGACTTCCCTTGGTTGTCACTCTAAGGGAAAACCAGCCTTGAATCATAGTTTAAAAGCAAGGAAAGACAGAGGAAAACTAGGCAAATTAACATGAAAAGAAGTAAATTCCAACAAAGAGAATAAAGGAGGTAACCAACCTTCAAAGATGAATCAAAACCCCAAAAATCCTAGGTTGAACACATGATGAAGAGCTGTAAACCTTGGAAGGAAGTGGCAGAACCCAAAGACTTGACAAAACAACAAGCAAGAAGAAGAAAAAATGGGCTAAAGGAAGTGGGCATCTCCTTCTTATGGAGGAGACATCTTTTCCTAAGTGAGAAAAGTGTATGTTTTGCTTAAGTTTTGGGCTGGTTTTATAAGATTTCTCATATTTTTCATAGGGTAATCCCAATACCAAGATATGGTGGGGATTAAAGAGTCTTAAATTGAATGGCTAGGGGGAAAAGGGTAGACATCAAATAGGAAAGTGAGGAAGGGGTTGGCTGCTTTGAGGAGTGGAGTAAGTGGGAGACATCATGTTTTTACGAAGGGGTGTCTCCCCCCTTCTCAAAGTTGTTGAATGGTTTAAGAAATAGGAAAGTGGGTTGGGAATGGTTGGAAAAGAGGTGGAAGGTGTTAGGTGGAGAAATTTGGCTGGTTAGGGAGTTTCCTAAGAAGTGGATTGAGATAGGGTTTTGAAAATTAGTAGTGTATCTGAAGGGTGAGGTGGAAAGTAAGGAAAAAGTGAGGAAAAATGAGAAAAACACTAAAAATGAAAGGCTCTTATCCCATTGGTCCACAATCTATCTTATTTTAATAGATTTTTCCTTAATTATCTTCAAAATAATTCATGGATAACACTCTTGAATTTCCACCAATCTTAGCCTTGCATTTAGCTTAGCTTGATGCATAGATGCCTTCAACCTTACTTTGAAGGCTCCATTGGCTAAGCTTCATGGCTAACTTAGGAGGCTTCTTTGGCTTGTTTTCTTGGTTTCAAACCTTGGCTTGAGTGGCTTGTGTGGTTTGCTTGAATTCCTTAACTTGACATCTTTTTTCATGGCTTATATGGCTAAGGTGGCTTCCATGCGAAGGTGGTGGGAATGCATGGCTTACTTCATGGGCTAACTTTGGCCATATTTAGCTCCTTTAATTACATCCATTACTAGTCCACAAGATAATCTTAGCCCTTGATTTATGTTGAAGTGATGATTTTGAGGCTTTGACTTGATCATTTGATCTTGATCTTCAATTTCATCCCAATCGTTCTCGGTCATTGGATCACCATCTTACCTCCTATAAAATGGTAAAAAATTCCAATTAAATCTTAGAAAAACATGACTAATTACATAATTACCTTGGACTAGCTTCTAAACCTATGAAATGACAAACTTTTGGGTTATTAGGTAAAAAATGCATGTGTTACAAATTTTGGTCTAAAAATTATAATTTACTCCTATAAATTGTAAAACATGGGTACTAATTGGGTGGTTTTTATACAAAATTAAACACTTATCACACCCCCAACTAGCATTTTTCTAGTCTAGAGCAAAACGCGTGAAAAATTATTTTACAAAAATAAATACAAGGTGCCAATTTTGTAGCTATTCACGATTGCGTTTAGCACATACAGCAAGCCCTTAAACCCCCAGTGGACGAGTTAGGCTTTGTGAGGGTTTGCAATGAATATACCTACAAAATTCCCTAATGTTGAGTCCCCTATTTTATCTCAAAGAATCCTCATTCATTAGCACTCAACTAGTTTTTCACAACTTAATGGAGAAGATTGACAATTTTACAAATCATACAGATACTTAAGATATTTCATTCTAGGTTTTTCTCAAAGGGCATGTGTGTGTGCAGCCATTGAAGTCATGACTACTAATTGACCATGCTTAAATTCCACTGAAAATATGTCTTAACCTCAAATTCTCTTAGGTATACTCTTAGAAATGAAGCTCTCAGATAAGGGTTTAAACATATTTCTCTCATTATGTGATCGAATTCAACAAAGCTAATTGTTCACATAGATTTTAAAGTACTAAAGAGATAAAGGAAAGTGATCCTTAGGAGTAGATGTCATTACCAAGAATAGTAGGGGTATTTCACCTTAATTCATTCTTTTTACCTCCTCTTTAAGTCTATGTTCCACCTAAGATCCATATGTCTTTAATTAGGACAAAACGTAGGCTTGGGTAAGAGTTATGAAAAGAAGGGTATGAGATTTCAAAGGTTCAAAATTGAGTAGAGGTCTTCAATGAATATTTGTTAGGACACTTTTTGATTTTGTTGAAGTAAATTTCCTTTGTATTCTTGTCTTTCACTTTTTCTCTCTTTTTCTGATACTTTTCTTTTCACTTTCTTTTTTTGTTGTTGAATTCTTTAGAAGAACGGCTACTAATTTTCTCACTTCTTTGACTTTTTGTCCTCTTTTGAACTTTTCTACTAACTCTACTCATTTTGAAAATGGGTAATGGTTATTTATTTTATTGATTTTTTTGGGTTAAAGTTATTGGGGTTAAGAAAGAAAAGCTTAATAGTTGGCTCAAAGGGTTAACTAGTGGTATATATGTTGGGTAGGATTTATGTCTCTAGGTTGAATAAGGATGGCTTATATAATTTCCTAGGTTTCCTAAAGCTTATCAGATTCAATAATTTTTTTGAAAATAAAGCTATTACTCCTATTTATTCTTGATAGTTAACCAAAACAAGAATAATAGGATCATACTAAGTTATGTACAATGAAGAAACTATGGAGTTACTTATAACTCTCTAAAGGAAGAGAATCTCTAACTCATTGGGTTATAGATTCCACTAATTTTCCTCAGGGTCTTTAAGTCATACCTCTCTATTAGTCTTGACTATGTGCTGTGTAAATAGTTTTCAAGAATTAACTTTCATAAAATGCTTCAACACATGAATAACATGCAAAACTAATCATATACAGTCTCATTAAGAGGTTATGACATTAGAATTACTAAATTCTAAACATCTAGTTCTCATCATAGTAAGGAAACTCTTCCAAAAATGTTTTTTTTTTTTTTTTAAAAAGCTTAAGAAAATTCAAAATCCCTATATGCATCTACATCCATCAACCTAAATGAATCATTGTCCCCAATGTTTGAAAACATAAGATCCTATATGGAAAGATGTAGAAGATGAGGATTTTAAAAACATCTAGGTTGCCTCTCGGGGAGCTCTAATTTTCACATCTTCAGCCAGACATAATGATGAGTGCAATGATGGTACTCTGCAAGGGTTCCTGGTGTGGTAATCTAAGGTGGGTCATAATACTGAGGTGCCTCTAATAGTATCTCATCAATCTCAAGATTAAGCATCTCTAGGAAGGGTCGTAACCTCTGACCATTGACTTTTTGGATTTCTCCATCTGTCTCAATCTCTATGGCCCCATGAGGATGGACAATGCATACTATATAAGGTTTGGTCTATATAGATCTGAGTTTTCCTAGGAAGAGATGGAATCTAAAGTTATACAATAAGACCTTTTGTCCAGGCATAGTCCTTACTAAAATTATCTACCTTAGCTAAGATAATGAGAATTTTTGTCCTAAATTAAGAAAGGAACTTAACTTAAATGCAAAGCATGTAAAAATTCTAAAATAAACCAACTTGGAAAAGTTCCTAAAAGCATACTTCCTAAAAGGATAAAGCTTTTCTAAACTTAAAACCTTCTAAATTTAGAACTTACCTAATTAATCACTTCTTAAACATGAAAATTGGAAAATTTCTAAATGATGCAACAAACTAATGAAGACTACTATGCAAAGCTAAGCAACAATCATATCTTTAACCAAGCCGTGAATTCAAGAGACATCATAAAACAACAAATCTAATGGAAGTGCATCTAGAACTATGTGTATGTCCATAAGATGGGACGCATGATTCTAGTGTGTTTCCTAAATATGAAATGTCACAAATATGATGCAAAATATGCAAATGGTAGTTATGAAACTATGAGGATCGAAGTGAACTACTAACTTTAAATTAAAAGAACAAGATCTAGCAACATGCTAAACATTCCTAATATTGTGAATAAGTTAGACATCTATGTAATCTAAGATTCAATCTCCTAAACAAGACCTAATATAAAGCAATTATAAAAATCAAATCATAGTATAATATATAGATCAATAGATCAAGATTACTCTCATAAAATCTATACATGCTATTTAAATTTCACTGAACAATAGTTGCTGACTATGTTAGAAATCAATAACTTGTAGTTCTCTTTCTTTCTTTTTTCAATTAATGTTTTGAAGTTCTAGAATAATAGGTTATTAACATACAAAAAAAAATCCTACAATTTTAAAAAAACAGGCTTCTATGTAAAATCATGATTCCAATAAATTTAACTACTATTTTTCAGCAAAAATCAAACTTAACTACTATTATAAGATTACTATTTTAGGAAAACGGAAAAGATCAAACCTAAACAAGTAAAATCACACTTTTTCCCCTTACTTGTCAATGATATTTCTTTCTTGTGCGTTCCTCTAGTTCTCATGAAGAAAACCCAAATTATTTTTTTTTTAGTTTTCCCATGTGGACCTCTTTTCTTCATGTGTTTCCAACAAAAACTTTCTCCCTTGTTTAGTTTTCTCTTCTAAGGCTTCCATGCAAAAAGTCCTAGTTTTCTCTTCCTCCTTCACAATGAATTATAGCAAATCTTTTCTTCTTTCCACGCAAAAGCCTACTCTTCCCTTCTCGGTTTTCATCTTCACCCTATCTCTCTTTCTCTTCATTTTCTTCTTCTTCTCGGGTTTCTTCGCATAGACTCCTCTCTTTTATTCGGTTCTTCAGTTGGGTTGAGGGGGGCTAGGAAGGAGGCAGGGGGAGAAGAGGGAGTCGTAGGGTGGAGGTTAAGGTGAGCGGAAGAGGGGGGATGTACCTTAATGAAGAGGTACCAGAAGCAAATGGCAGGATAAAAAAATTCAATCGACCAAGTATATTGTATTTTTCAGGTCATTTTTTCAATCGACTTCAAAAACTATGATATTTAAAGTCATTTGAACTAAAAGAATTTAAAATTGTTGATTTTTAAAGTCATTTGATATAAATGACTTTAAAAATCACCATTTTAAACTCATTTTTTTGACGACTTTAAAAATCACCATTTTTAAAGTCATTTTTTTCAGACAACTATAAAGCTATGATTTTTGAAGTCATTAATTTTTTTTTAATTATTAAAATATAATATATATTTCACTTCAAATATATATATATATCACTTTAAAATCTCTTACTTAAATACAATGAAACTAATTTTTTGTGATAGCCAGTGTTGAATCACGCATTCTTTACATAATAAATACAAGAATATGCAAAGAATTTGCTTTTCAAATAAATCTACAATTACATATGTATATAATGACACACATATAGTATTCATCTCACTTTAATCCATATAGTTCAGGATAAAAGAGCTAATTATAAATATGAAATTATTGTAACTCACTAATACAATCAATATAGCCCTCTCATATTGTTTTCTACCCAAGCACCTCCTCACCATTATCATGCACATAATCCTCATTCTCATTAAGAACTTTGATTGATGGGATTATTATGGTAATATAAGGGTAATATACTTCAATATTTCCTTGGTCGTCTTCATCATAAAAATCCCTCAGACAGGATGATAAAATAGTTGACCATTTCTTATCACATCCATCTTGCATGTAAAATACTTGTTTTTCTTAAGATGTCAAAATAAATAGATCATTTTTATAGCTAATGTTATTGTCAACTAATGTCAATCCAAGGGCATCAGTTGTGGGATGCTCTTTTTGTTTTGTTCTACCCAATTGCACTTAAACAAAACCACAGTTTTGCAAGTATAATCCAAGGCCCATCTCTCTTATAACCCTGTAATAAATATCATCAACCACTATTGCCCTGTTATCCTTTGAGCTGGAAAAGAAATAGCATTAGCAACTAAGCTAACCTCACATTCTATTGCTCTCTCGAGTTATCACGGTTGTTTCTGTAAAAGTTATAACCATTATGGCATATCTAGCATATTTTATTACTTTTGATCATTGTCCCTTCACCATCTAGCCCAGGGATTCGGAGATACCATTGCTTGCTACTTCTCATTGATCTTGAATCTATGTATATACATATTAAGCAAGATATATATGATTGTTGCAAGTGAGATTATATATATATACAAAATGTAATTTATTCAATGTGAATTCTTTCTTTTTACCTTCTAACAGAGCCAAGTATTGAAACTACGACAATGCTCAAATTGTAGCCACTTTTGTTCCTTTCATTAGTTGGATTCTTTGTGACACACATGAAAATTTTAATTTAACAATGAAAAAAGATGTAAAATATGATAGATGTATTCGAAAAAAAAAAAAAAACTTTAAAAAGGAAAGCTTCTAACCATAACCATGCAAAAATTCTTTAAACATGCACACACACACACACACACACACACACATATATAAGACAAACAAAGAGTACTAACCAGCAGCCAAAAATTGATAGTGACCAAAATTCAGAGTTGGGATTTGGTTGAGGATAGCCACAATTTAGAGTAGAAATTTTAAAGTCATTTACTATAAACGACTTTAAAAGTCTAGACTTTTAAAGTCGTTCAAGGTAAACAACTTTAAAATCTATGACTTTTAAAGTTGTTTACACTAAATGAATTTAAAAGTAACTAACTTTTTTAAGTTGTTTACATTAAATGACTTTAAAAGTCACAGTTTTTAAAGTTGTTTTTTCGAACAACTTTAAAATCTAATATATTTTTCACTTCAAATATTTATTTTTTATATTAGTACTTGAAAATATCTTACATAAATACACAATGAAACTAATTTTTTATAATAGTTAGTGTTGGTTCATGCATTGTTTGCACACACAAACACATATATAAACAAACAAGTGAACAAGGAAATAAAAGTAGTTTTTGGGATAACTCCTCATTTATCATCCTTTTATTACATATATCAAATGTTACATTTAATTAGATCATATTAATGGAAGATCATGATCAAAGAGCTAATCTAAAACAATTTCATCAAAATCTAATCCCCTAGTATTCAACTGACACCAATCTAAGGGGAGTAAGGAGAAAGCTTTAATCTACAACTTCCTCGGCGAACTTGATAGTACTATTTCTCTTCATCAAACCCTAATTTTGGATGAGAACCACAAATGATAATGTTCTCCCTTTCTCTGATAGTGAGTGTCAAAGAGAGAAGCAGTTGTTGTTGTTGACAATGAAATCATGCAATTTTTGTTGAAATCATGATGATCTAACACACTTCTTGATCCCATCACTCGAAGTGGTAAAACTCACTTGATCTATAAACTACAAATAGAGAGAGTAAGTAATAAAAAGGTCATGCTTGATAAAAAGAGGTTTTGGTTTCTTATAATGTTTTTCATGCCACAAACAATCAAAATATCCAAAATAGAAAGCAAGAAGAAAAGTAGGATAATGAGAAACACAAGGACTAGAGGAGGAGGCCGTCATGCCACCCGTGAGATGAAGAACGTGAGTAGGGGATAAAAAAAAAGAGAGATGAATTTCACCTTTTGTAGATGAAGGACTTTTAAAGTCGTTTTCAGAAAACAACTTTAAATTTTGAAACTTTTGAAGTAATTTATTGGAAAACGACTTCAAAAGTCCTTAAACTCATTTTTTCATGACTTTAAATTCACTACTTAACATGACAACAAATAATGTTTCTCACAAATTAGTATTGAATGACTTATTCTATACATAATAAATACAAGAATATGCAAAAGTCCTAGGTACCATTAAAAAATTCTTCAAAGATATATATATATATATATGTATATGAGACAAACAAAAGAGATACTAACCAAGACTCAAAAATTAATATTGATTGCGAATACACAAATATAATTCCAATTCACAATTGGGATTTGGTCCACCCACAACAAAAATCAACCTATATATATAGGCTTTAGTTCATGTATAGATGAAGATAGTCAGAAAAAGAAAACCAAAAGTTGATGAAAAGATTATTAAACACAAGGTATTATTTTTATAACTTTTAAACTTGTTTTATTAAAAAAATGATTTCTTTAGTCTAACAAAGAGAAAATTTTAAATGGGAAAGGACTTTTAAAGTCGTTAGGTTCAAATGACTTTAAAAGTCTAAATCTTTTTAAATCGTTTTATTCTAAATGACTTTAAAAGTTAAGACTTTTAATGTTGTTTAGAAACAAATGACTTTAAAAGTCTTAAATTTTGAGGTCTTTTGATTTAAATGACTTTAAAAGCCTTTTCCCACATAAAATTTTCTCTTTGCGTTAGACTAAAGAAGTCGCTTTTCTATTAAATGACTTATTAAGTGTAGACTTTTAAAGTTGTTTAGAAGAAAACTTGTAAAATATTTACAAAGTCGGCAATGAAAATAACCACTTCTTTATACTGACTTTAAAAGCCAAATATGTAGCAATGATGATTTTGTATATAACCTTTTTAAAATATCATGTACCTCTCAAACGAGTACATCCATTGCAAGTAAACTAGCCTACAAAGTTTGACCTCATCAATAAGGTGCATTATTAAGTGTACCATAATGTCAAAGAAGATGGTGGGAAGATTGTCTCAAACTCATATAAAGTTGTCATTAGATGTCCTTGAATTTCTTGTAATTTTGAAACATCCACCACCTCTCTATCTAGTATATAATTTGCTTTAGGTAGGTATGTTCCTTGACTACTCCTATCCTTTGAATGCAACCTCCTCTTCAAACGCATCTTCATAAGATCCATTCGAATTGCAAGTCAAATGACTTTAAAAGTCCTTTTTAGTGAAAAATTTGCTTTCGTGCCAGACTAAAGAAGTCATTTTTCTATGAAATGACTTCTTAAGTGTGATTTTTAAAGTAATTTCTTTTTTTTTCTAAATAACTTGCAAAATACTTATGAAGTTGATAGTCGAAATAACGACTTCTTTATATTGACTTTAAAAGCCTCATGTGTAGTAGTGTATCTAGAACAAACTGAGACTTTGGAAGCTCTACCACTAAGTTTGATAGCATGTGATTAAGAAAGTTTGGTGGCAATAATTTGGCACTTTCTAAACAAATCAATGTGAGTGATATGAAGAGTAAACTTGACAATCAAGATAAAGTGTACAAGAATAAAATAGCAAGTTTCACATTGAAAATCAAGACAACCATGCAATATAGGAAGTTCTTATCTTGGGAATCAAAAGAACTTACAAGTGGCAACATCTCACCTTGACAACCAAGGTAGCCTACACAAGGAAAAGTAAGATATAATATCTACAAAATTCTTGTATGTTATCCTTTTATTTGTTTCTTATTCTTTCATTGACTGTAAATTCTAAAGATATTGTGACAAATCCTATACATATCATCTGTTTCTCTATTCTCATCTAGGAAGAGGAGAATTACAGATTATAAAGTTCTCACAGATCAATGTCCTACTTGTTTTCTTCTTGCAGTTTCTCTCATATGCTTCCCATCTTAATGTTACAATCCCAAGAGTAGAATACTACATCCTATGTTTTAATGTGTTAACTATAGATACTATTATGCTTAGGGGAGAGGAAGCAATCCTTCATAGTGAGGTGTAGGTAACTGAGGAGCACGTCACTTTTACACAGTGGAGCCCAAGTTTGGTTCTAGGAATTTTAGGCAAGTAGGATCCAAAACTCACACTGAATAAGGAACTCTAGCATTTGAAAAAGAGTACCTTTGATCATCAAATCACACAGCTAGCAAACTCTTCAAACCAACAATTCGCATTCAATGAATATAAGTAAATTCTGGACTCTAGAATCATCCAATTAGTATTATATATGATCAACTCTTTAAGTACCTAAACAAAGTAGCAGAATGGCCTAGATCAATTAAAGTAATGAACTCATGATGAAAAGTGGTGTGCCTTATGCTAACTTGCCATGAGGTCATGCCTTAGTGAAACATTCCTACATAGGATGCCTTTGGGGGGAAAAAAACAACCTCGTAGGCAATACTTTTTTGGTAAAAAACTTGTAGGCTTATTGAAGGACACAAATTATTAGCTTTGTTGGCCGACATGCACCACATGAGCCTACTTGATTTTCGCATCAAACAAAGAAGAAATTGTTCTTGTTCATCTAATTTTTTGACGAATTATTGGATAAAGGGAATCCATTGAGAATGTATTTAGACACATCCCATTATTAAAAAGCCTAGTAGATGAATGGTTTCAATCACAAAACTGGGTGGATTCCACCTATCTCTTTGTCTGCTGTTGGTAATCAAGAAAATGCAGGTGCGCACTTGTTTCAGTTCTTCACCTACCCAATGTCCATCTTTTTGGTTGTTGATTGTAGACTATTTTTTTGTGTGAGCATTCATTTCCTATGATCAAACATACAACCTTTGATTCTAGAATCATCTCATCCCCTACCTTTTGGACTAGTACTAGACATCCAAAGTTAGTAGTAATCAGATCAACGGGCGGGGCTATCCAAAAGTAGGCCCCTTAGTCCAAACGTGGGGTCTTAGATACAAAGAATTTGCAATGGTGTTACGTTCTACAAAAACATATACGCCCTCAAATAATAATGTGAGACTCCCTTTAGTATCTCTTTTAGTGATCTTAAGGTGGACCCGCTATGGTCCATGCTCATGTAAGTCAAAGACTAGCCGACATCTAGAACATCGGCACCAACTCTCAGAGTTCCATAATGGCGGTCGATGGTGCCATAAAAGATAACTATAACAGCCACTAGTTTTGACAATCTTACAATGGTAGTTCTTATAAATAGGATCTGAGAGAGGTGAGAGCTGAGAGAGAAGAGATGTAGTGTTTGTATCAGTAGAGTTGAGAGAGGATCTGGTTTTGATCCTCCTCCTTTATAATCTGATCATATAGTGTTTTTCTCCTCTCCTGTGGACGTAGGCCGAGATGGCCTAACCACATAAATCTTCTCATCTCCTATTATGTGTGTGTGCTATTGTGTAATTCTCAGATCCAAAGATCCTAATTGCCAAATCCGTGAAAGATCTAGCACAATAAAGTGGTACTAGAGTGAGGTTCTAAATGGATCGCCTATTAGAGCCAGCAATCTTACTAGATCTAGTGGCCGGAAGAGCTTCAATGATAGAAGAAGCTGTTGGTAGTGGAGGAGGGGATTTGCTTAGAATCCTCATGAGTTCTCAACTTTCTCATCCAAATGAAATGTAAAAGGTATTGGTGATGAATCGGTCTTGCCGTCTCCTATGGAGATGAAGCAAGCTGGTGAGAAAAAGAAGTATCTAATATGTTGTTGGATCCAAATCAGAGAAGTAAAGACTAAGGGGCTGCGAAAGAGCTGCCGTCAATCTATGAGCAAAATGCAAAGGCCTATTGATCACTACAGGTGAGACAGCACCTATTAAAAACCCAGAAAAAGGGAGTGCATCAATGAGATAGAGCCAATAGGATTAAAGAAACACCCAGATCTGGGATGGACAGAGGAAACAACATTGTCGGTAGTGAAGAAAGATGGATCTTGTGCCGATCAGAGGAAGAGATTGGCTAGTTTGTTGCTCCCATCGGAACCACCACTAGTGAGAATTGGAGGCGATGGAAGTAGAACGACAACTGGTTGCTTAGCCAACTAGTCAGGGACAGAACACAAATTTTGATCTACAGTGGAAAAAGGTTGATGAAGGAGTAGTTGTTGGAGAGGAGAGATTCTGCTCTTTGAATTTAGGATTTGAGAAGAATAAGTCCAAAATTGCTAAATAAGTTGGCACCTACACCGTTATGGCCTTAGAATGAGTTCCCACCAACATTAGAGCTTAAGGTGATGTCTCTCGCATGTTGATCTTGCCCTTATCAAAAAAATCAAGCAAGTCATTACTATTCTTGTCATGGCCAAAGATTGAATCAGTCACTTTGTGGAGGCACAAATCCTTGAAGCCATTGGAATTGATTATGTTGACAAAAGTGAAGTTCTTACCATTAGAGACGATGAACATCACATTAATAAGCACAATTTTCGTATCTCATTCTTCTGTAGTTACAGAAGCCTTGTCGACTGGCCTAACTTTCAAGGCTTTTGAAATGGTGCCTTTCTTGTCTTTGGTTTCCATGCAAATGAGAAAACCTCTAGTTAGCACTTTCAGTTTGATCACAGACGATGAAAATTGAGAACCTAAGCTTGCATTCCACCTAAAGAATCAAAGGGAGCTCTTGATCTGTCGTTCTCTTGGGATGAATGGCTCATTTCACTTCTTTGGCACTGAGAGAGACCACCTCCTCAGCCTGGAAGATCTGAGGAGTCGATAAATATAGAATTCCTGGACAGACATCAATCCTATGGAGCAAAAGTTTGAACCAGATCTGCAGCTAACAAAAGATAATTTCATAGGGGCAAGGAAAGAGGTTTTCTCAAAAGAGGCCCATGTAGGTCCATTCATTCATTCTATTTCTACACCAAAATAGCATAATCATTACATGATGTCAGCTATAGTATTGCTATAGGAATAAAATGTTAGTGATACAGGAGACTAAGTTGTAACAATGTGAGTTGTAATAGTATGTGGGTTACAACAGTCCAAGTTTCAATAGGTATGAGTTACAACAATTCGAGTTGCAATAGTGCAGAGTTGTAACAATATGAATCGCAACAGTATAGAGTTGCAATAGGAATGAGTGCAAATAGTAGCAAAGTTGCAATAGTAGCAATAAAGAAGCACCCTAAGTAATTGATAATGATACCCCTGTTCAGGAAAACTAAAAGTGGTGGGTTGACTTGGTGACAACTGGTGAGTGGTCAAGTAACAGCTAGGAGTTGACTTGGCGAATAAGTGCAGAAAGTGGACACAGTGACTACTGCGAGTGGGCTAACTCAAGAACAGTAGTTGGATGGCTTAGTGAATAATGGTGGGATGGCTTGATGAATAGTGGTGACATGACTAGGTGAAAGGTGGCTACGATTTTGGGTGGACTCGGTGATCATTCTGAGTGGACCTAGTGAGTGATATTTATAAGCACCTAATGAGGGCGGCCTACGAGGGTGACCAACAAGGGCAAGTGCGAGGCATTGGCAGGCTTTTAGGTAGACAAGCTTTTAGATGCTTATGGTACACTCAATGACTGATTAGCACTTAGACTCAGTAAAGACATTGAGCAGGGGGAGCAGCAACCCTTTCAAGGGAAGTCGCAGATGCATGTAGATGGTTAATGGAGCCACTAAAAGGCGCAGACAACTATTAGAGAGTGAGCTAGATTGAAACTATGTGAAAAATGTGGGGGAGCTAAACATTGTAGCAATGTCTTTTAGTGTATTCTCCTCCCATGGGCATAGAGGGGGAGATTGTTGGTTGACCCGCTATGGTCCATGCCCATGTGAGTGAATGACTAGTTGACATCTAGAACATTAGCACCAACTCTCAGAGTTCCATAATGATGGTAGATGGTGCCATAAAAGATGATTGTAATAGCCACCAGTTTTGATGATCTTACAATTGTAGTTCCTATAAATAGGATCTAAGAGAGGTGAGAGCTAAGAGATAAGAGATGTAGTGTTTGTATGAGTAGAGTTGAGAGAGGATCTGGTTTGATCCTCCTCCTCCTTTGTAATCTGATCAGATAGTGTTTTTCTCCTCTCCTGTGGACGTAGGCAGAGATGAGTGAACCATGTAAATCTTCTCGTCTCCTATTATGTGTGTATGCTATTGCATAATTCTCAAATCCAGAGATCTTGATTGCCATATCTGTGAAAGATCTGGCTATTGCGACCGGGGTTTTTATATGATGCAATTTTGATAAAAAGGCGAGATCTCTTGTTTTATAAATATGAAATGCGTGAAAATCTTTCTCATTTGGAAAACAACCTTTCATAAAAACCCTGAGTGTTCAAACACATTTTCATGGAAAAGTTTAAATCAATATTATTCCCAAGAAAGTGTTAGTCACAGCCCCAGCTATTAGAGAGTAACTACAATCAAGTAACATTGAAAGATAAGATAGGGGTTTACTTACTTGTACTTAGTCTGTGTCTCCTAGTACAAACGTTCCTTGCCCTTAAGTATTTACTTTGCATCTGAAAAATGTTGAGGATTGGGTGAGTATATAATATACTCAGTAGGAGCCTATCACTACTAGTTTTATAAATGCATGAGATGTTTTAAAATCATATGCTCATTCAAAATATGCGTATGTTTGAATACTCGAGTTCAATATCAGTATAAGAATCCATAATCAAACTGAAATACTCATGACTTAAAAGATCACATAATCCAAAATTGAAAGTATCATATATATATATATATGATGACATCATGATATGCAATAGATGCTTTATGGAGTCCAACTCATGGATCTCTACTATGGTATGGTATGGTATGGTATGGTCGACCAACCTCATATCATGCTATATGAAATGCACATAACTCATCAAACCATAGGGTCCACTATGCCCACGACCTTCTCGTCGTGTGGTCCCCAGGTACCTGAGGACACTCGGTCATAGCCTCCACGGGGCCTATGACACGTCGACCCAGTGCCGTGACACCAGTGGTAGCCCCCTGTACCACATGCAGTCGACGTAGCGACTTGCCTCTTTTTGGGCGTGGTACCCATCCACCTATTAGTGGTAGAGGCTGGGTGGCAAACCCAGACCCCTCGGCATAGCACCCACAGGCTTACTTGCCCAAATCACATAAGATTAAAGAAGTCAAAACCCCTTGTTAAAACTTGTCCTCTTTGGGTCCCTCACAACTGCCTGGCCCTCGGCACTCCAGCGTCTTTTGGCAACCCTCAAGGACATGCAATCTTTGCAAGTACTTAAATCATGCAATGTATGCACTTGTTTGCAACCCATATATGTGCATAATGTATATGCAATCATTTCAAAACATGACTATGTACAAAGCATTTATCATGCATGCTGAATTAAGTCATGCAAATCAAGTCATATATTTAAAACATATGTTCCCAAAATAATAATAGCTCTTTTAAAAGAATCTAATAGTGATAGAGCACCTACCTGGCTAAGTCGCGTTAACCCTTTTGTCCTCGTACGCTCCTGAACATGGTTTGGGGACTCAAGGTTAGTTTAGCCTATCTTTTATGGGTTTAGAGTAGTTGGGTCTTATTACTTAGGCATTAGGGGTCCATCCCTATGCCTATGGGTGTCTTAAGGTCCTAATTGGGCCTTGGTATCCTCAGTTTTCCAAAGTTCTAGTGGCCACGCGCCACCATCCTATTCTAAGGGTCATGCCTTCCTTTGATTGGGCCTTGATCAGAGATTTTATGGTTTGGATGTGACCGCGTCGTCGACACGGACACAATGCCTTATGCGGTGCCTCAATCGGAGCTGTAGATATCAAGTTATAAGCGTTTTAGTGTTGTATGTACATAGAGTCTTAAAAACAAAAAAAGACGGAATGATAGGGCGTTGCGCGTCTGCGACGTGCACCCAGCTTCCTTAAGTGACCAAAAATCGATGCACGCTAGTGCGCGGTGCGTCTGTGGCGTGAACCTTAGCGGGTGCGTCTGCAGACGCGCGGTACGCTCCGCCCGTGTTTCTCTTTAGCAGGCGCGTCCCTGGACGCGCCCGTTTGGTTTTTCAAACGGAGGTCGACGCAGGTCGACGTGGGACGTTCCTATTGGATCGTCCCGCTCGTTAAAGACTTGGGTCGTCCTCAGGTCACCCTGGTTTGACCCTGTCGAACCAGTGCGGCCCTGGGGACGTCCCAGGGTCCTTGGTGGCTCTCCTGGGCTCCGTTTTGCATGGTTTTTCATCCAAAAACTTAGGAGAATTGACCTTGGAACTATGGGGGAGATGGGTTTTCAGCGATCTCGGACGTACTTGGCTCATTGCTGGGTTTTTCTCCTCATTTTCCCCTCTAGGTCACTGCTTCATGACTGGTTTTCTCCAAGGTTTTGGGCCGCCATTAGAGGCACCCAAGAGCTCTATTTATAGAGCTAAGAGAGGGTTCTAGAGGGGGCTCTCACCGCCTTTGAATGGCGGTGGAGAAACCTCCTGAATGGCAGTGATTTCTCCCAAAATCACCGCCGTTCTAGAACCCTCTAGAGGTTGAAGACGACGGGATGCCCGTATCAAAACGGGCATCTGTGTTTTTCAGGTTAAGTCGCTTTTGTGAAATTTATAATTTTGCCCCTGAACTTCAAAGGGCCATATCTTGCTCATTTTAACTCCGTTTTGGGTGATTTTGGTCTCGTTGGATTCCTTTTTCTGAGACGCATCTAATGGAATCCCTTTTAGGACCAAATTTCTGGACTTAGTCAAGGCGACTAGTGAAATGACCAAAATGCCCTTATCTTTAAAACTGAACTTTTCATTGCTAAACTTGGAATTT
This sequence comes from Warburgia ugandensis, assembly GCA_035236585.1. Lineage (NCBI taxonomy): Eukaryota > Viridiplantae > Streptophyta > Magnoliopsida > Canellales > Canellaceae > Warburgia > Warburgia ugandensis. The sequence continues at coordinate 45,672,416 of CP141128.1, forward strand.
CAACATTACAAAATTGGAGTCATTACATTCTTACCCCCTTAGGGGAATTTCGCCCCCAAAATTCTACTATATACAGTCAAAAGATCTCGGGGTACTTTTCTCGCATTTCTGACTCTGGTTCCCAAGTTTCTTCTTCCATGTGCGCATTTCTCCACAAAACTTTGACTAAGGGTATGTCCTTGTTCCGCAGCTTCTTATTCTTACAATCCCGAATCTCAACTGGTCTTGTCTCTAATCTGAGATCCTCCGTCATCTCTATGGGTACCTGGTCGATGACATGAGCGGGGTCAGGCACGTACCTCCTTAGCATAGACACATGGAATACGTTATGCACTTCGGATAGCTGAGGGGGTAGCGCGATCCTGTAGGCCACTTTTCCCACTTTCTCCAGGATTTCGAAAGGTCCTATGTAATGCGGACTAAGCTTGCCTTTGATACCGAACCTCATAACTCCTTTAGTGGGAGTTCTCTTAAGGAAAACGTGCTCTCCTATGTCGAAGTCCGATGGTCTCCTCCTTCGATCAGCATAGCTCTTTTGGCAGCTTTGAGCTGTGAGGAGGCAGCTTCTTATGAGTCTGACCTTCTCGGCACATTGCTCTACCAGCTCGGACTGGAGCACCTTGGATTCTCCAACTTCACTCCAACTGGTGGGTGATCGACAGGGTCTCCCATAGAGCGCCTCGTATGGAGCCATGCCAATGCTTGACTGAAAGCTATTGTTGTATGCAAACTTGACTAGCGGTAGGTTTTCATCCCAGCTCTGCTTCCAATCAAGGGCACAAGTCCGCAACATATCTTCGACTATCTGGATTGTGCGCTCTGACTGTCCATCGGTCTGTGGATGGAAGGCTGTGCTATAGTTCAAGGAAGATCCTAAGGATTTTTGGACAGACTTCCAGAGTTGCGAAGTGAAGCGGCTATCCCTATCTGAAGTGATACTAAGGGGTATACCATGTAGACTTACTATCTCTTTGATGTATAGCTGAGATAGGCTGTCAGTGGATTGGGTATGACGTATAGGAAGGAAATGGGCTGTCTTAGTTAATCTATCAACAATTACCCAGATCATGTCATGACCCTTAGAGGTCTTGGGTAGCCCTACGATGAAGTCCATTGTGATATGGTCCCATTTCCATTTGGGTAGCTCAAGGGGTTGTAACAATCCCGTAGGTCTTTGATGTTCAGCCTTTACTTGTTGACATGTTAAACACTTTGCCACAAATTCCCCTATGTCGCTTTTCATACCATCCCACCAATATTATTTCTTTAAGTCTTGATACATCTTAGTCCCTCCTAGGTGTATTGTATACTTGGACCGATGAGCCTCTTTTAAGATTTCTTGTCTTAACTCTTCATTACCCGGTACCACTAATCTTCCTTGCATGTAAATGCTACCATCTTCCCTTTTTGTAAACCTTGATTTTCCTATGAAAGCTTGGATATCTGGATCTCCTTTCTGTTCTTGCTTAACTTTTTCATTAAGAGCCGATTTTATTGTTAGACCTGCCATAATGATCTTGTGCTTACTTATGTCTGGTTTCCATGTGATTACTTCTTGTAGTAGCTTCCATCTCTTGGTTAATAAACTTGCACACATCCGTTGGGTTTTTTTGCTTAATGCATCAGCTACCACATTAGCTTTTCCAGGGTGATAGTGAATGGAGAAGTCATAGTCTTTTAAGTATTCCATCCATCTTCTTTGTCGCATGTTTAAGTCTTGTTGGGTAAATAATGTCTCCATATTCGCAAGGCAAAGACTATGGCTGCTAATTCCAAGTCATGGGTTGGGTAATTGACTTCATGCTTCTTGAGTTGTCAAGAGGCATAAGCGATTACCTTCCCATGTAGCATAAGTAGGCAGCCTAGCCCTTGTTGCGAGGCATCGTTGTATATCTCAAATCCGCCACTTCCTGAAGGTAAGGTAAGGACAGGTGCGGTAGTCAACCTTCTTTTTAGTTCTTGGAAGCTTTCCTCACATTTATCAGTCCATTCAAATCTTGTGTCTTTCCTGGTTAGCTTAGTTAGAGGTAAAGCCATTTGTGAAAAACCTTCGATGAATCTCCTGTAATATCCGGCAAGTCCTAGGAAGCTTCTTATTTCTGTGATTGTCTTAGGTCTTTCCCAGTTCTGTACTGATTCAACCTTAGTGGGATCAACTGCTACGCCATCTTGAGAAATAATGTGTCCTAAGAAATTAACCTTTTCCAACCAAAACTCACACTTACTGAATTTTGCATATAACTTGTGTGCTCGTAGGGTGCTTAATGTTATCCTTAGATGTTCCATATGGTCTTCAAGAGTTTCAGAATATATTAAGATATCATCCACAAACACTATGATGAATTTATCAAAGTACTCCTTGAACACCCTATTCATGAGGTCCATAAACGCGGGTGGAGCATTAGTCAAACCAAAGGACATCACTCTGAATTCATAATGGCCGTATCGAGTCCTGAAGGCTGTCTTGGGGATATCTTCTTCTCTAACTCGAAGTTGATGGTACCTTGATCGCAGATCAATCTTAGAGAAGACTCTAGCTGACTGAATTTGATCGAAAAGATCATCAATTCGGGGAAGAGGGTACTTATTTTTAATGGTGACCCTATTCAGCATCTGATAGTCTACTCACAATCTCATGGAGCCATCCTTTTTCTTAACAAAAAGGACTGGAGCTCCCCACGGAGACACGCTAGGTCGTATGAACCCTTTGTCAAGTAGTTCCTGTAACTGGGTCTTCAGGTCTCTTAATTCTGCAGGAGCCATTCGGTAAGGAGCTTTGGAAATTGGGGAAATACCGAGTATAAGGTCAATGATGAACTCAATTTCCCTTGGTGGAGGTAGACCTGGTAAGTCCTCAGGGAACACGTTAGGAAATTCTCGAACAACCTCGACATCCTTTAGCTTTGGTTGGGAACTCTCGACAGATTCAATCTTGGCTAAGAAGAAGGGGCATCCTTGAGCAATGTGTTTAACTGCTTTCATGGCAGAAATAACACACGCTCCAGAATAATCGTTTCTTCCTTGGAGGGTGAAAGTGTCTCTATTAGGGAGGGTAAAAGTGACACGCTTCTGACGACAATCAACAAAGGCTTGATGAAAGGCTAGCCAGTCCATACCTAGGATGATGTCGAAGTCATTCATATCTAAGTGGATAAGGTTGGCATGTAACAAATGGTCCTTAATCAGAATGGGGACATCCTGGAGATAAGAATAAGTGGGGAGTGCCTAGCCTACAGGAGTCATGACTTCTAGAGTGAAGTCTAGGTCCTATGGTATAATGTCCAAGGATGATGCAAATTCCCGGGATATGAAAGAATGAGTGGAGCCTATATTAAATAGAACTTTTGCAGGTGTATCATAGATAGAAAGAATACCTTCAACGACTGCATTTGATGCTTGGGCTTGATTGGAAGTCAGGGCAAAGACACGTCCTTGGCTTTCTGGAACTTGATCTTCTTTACGCTCTTGCACTTTCCTTTTTGGACAGTTGCTAGAAAAATGTCCTAATTCTCCACAACTATAGCAAGTGATGTTGAAAGTGGGACATGGTTTGCCTGGATGATTTTTGTTACACCTAGGGCATGCCTTCCAGTCTGGTCTTCTTCCTTTGTTTTCGAACAGCTTCTTGAAAGGTGGCCTAGGTCCAGATGACTGAAAGGGTCTCTTTCCCTTGATCTTCATGGTGTTGATGTTCTTAGTTTCTCTTATTGCCAGGTTCCTTTGATAATCTTTTTCATATAGGGAGGCCATCTCTACTGCTTTGGCTACTGTGGAAGGTTGGAAACCTAGAACTCTGTTCCTGAGTCCTGGGTTGAGTCCATCTACAAATCTTTCAGCTGCATCTTCTTCATCAGCACAAGCACGGGGTGCAAATCTTCAGAGGCTGATTAATCTACTTTCATACTGTTGGATGATCATATTTCCTTGTTCTAAGTCCATAAATTCCTTTTCCTTCTGTTTCGTTATATGTTTAGGGTAATATTTGTCATTAAAGACCTTTATAAACTCTTCCCATCCTATTGTTTCTTGCTGATCAAAATAAGTTCTTTCTGCTATTTTCCACCAAAAGGTAGCCTCTCCTCTAAACACAAATGTGGCCATGGGTACTTTTCTTTCTTCAGCTATGTTCATGGCCTTAAATATCTTTTCAATATCAATTAACCATTTTTCAGCTTTAGATGCTTCATCTTCTCCTGTGAATGAGGGGGCTAATTTCTGAAACCTTTCTAACTGAACCTCAGTCCTATCTATTGTTTTATCAGGGGAAGGATCTCGGGGGGTAGGAGTTTGGCTATGACTATTCATGTATTGTCCCACGTTCTGTAAGAATTGCTGAAATAACTCATCCATCCCGTTGCCCAACCCAGTGGAGTCCACTGGTGGGGGTTCAAGTCTTGGAGCATTGCTTCCCTTCTTCCTAGGCATCTGTAATCACAAGGCAATTCACCAAATCTCAATTTTTGTGTTATCCTATTACCCGTTTCTCTTTCATGGATGAAACTTGATTATAAGTTATTCTCCTCATAACTGGGCTGTGAGTAACGTTAAACCGTGCTCTCATACCAACTGTTGCGACCCGAGTTTTTATATGATGCAATTTTGATAAAAAGGCGAGATCTCTTGTTTTATAAATATGAAATGCATGAAAATCTTTCTCATTTGGAAAACAACCTTTCATAAAAATCCCGAGTGTTCAAACACATTTTCATGGCAAAGTTTAAATCAATATTATTCCCAAGAAAGTGTTAGTCACAGCCCCAGCTATTAGAGAGTAACTACAATCAAGTAACATTGAAAGATAAGATAGGGGTTTACTTACTTGTACTTAGTCTGTGTCTCCTAGTACAAACATTCCTTACCCTTAAGTATTTACTTTGTATCTGAAAAATGTTGAGGATTGGGTGAGTATATAATATACTCAGTAGGAGCCTATCACTACTAGTTTTATAAATGCATGAGATGTTTTAAAATCATATGCTCATTCAAAATATGTGTATGTTTGAATACTCGAGTTCAATATCAGTATAAGAATCCATAATCAAATTGAAATACTCACGACTTAAAAGATCACATAATCCAAAATTGAAAGTATCATATATATATATATGTATATGATGACATCATGATATGCAATAGATGCTTCATGGAGTCCAACTCATGGATCTCTAGTATGGTATGGTATGGTATGGTCGACCAACCTCATATCATGCTATATGAAATTCACATAACTCATCAAACCATAGGTTCCACTATGCCGTGACACCAGTGGTAGCCCCCTGTACCACATGCAGCCGACGTAGGGACTTGCCTCTTTTTTGGCGTGGTACCCATCCACCTATTAGTGGTAGAGGCCGGGTGGCCAACCCAGACCCCTCGGCATAGCACCCACAGGCTTACTTGCCCAAATCACATAAGATTAAAGAAGTCAAAACCTCTTGTTAAAACTTGTCCTCTTTGGGTCCCTCACAATTGCCTGGCAACCCTCAAGGACATGCAATCTTTGCAAGTACTTAAATCATGCAATGTATGCACTTGTTTGCAACCCATATATGTGCATAATGTATATGCAATCATTTCAAAACATGGCTATGTACAAAGCATTTATCATGCATGCTGAATTAAGTCATGCAAATCAAGTCATATATTTAAAACATATGTTCCCAAAATAATAATAGCTCTTTTAAAAGAATCTAATAGTGATAGAGCACCTATCTGGCTAGGTCGCGTTAACCCTTTTGTCCTCGTACGCTCCTGAACATGGTTTGGGGACTCAAGGTTAGTTTAGCCTATCTTTTATGGGTTTAGAGTAGTTGGGTCTTATTACTTAGGCATTAGGGGTCCATCCCTATGCCTATGGGTGTCCTAAGGTCCTAATTGGGCCTTGGTATCCTCAGTTTTCCAAAGTTCTAGTGGCCACGCGCCACCATCCTATTCTAAGGGTCATGCCCTCCTTTTATTGGCCTTGATAAGGGATTTTATGGTTTGGATGTGTCCGTGTCGTCGACACGGACGCAATACCTTCTGCGGTGCCTCAATCGGAGCTCTAGATCTCAAGTTATAAGCGTTTTAGTGTTGTATGTACATAGAGTCTTAAAGACAAAAAAAGACGGAATGCTAGGGCGTTGCGCGTTTGCGACGTGCGCCCAGCTTCCTTAAGCAACCAAAAATTGATGCATGCTAGCGCGTTGCATGTCTGCAGCGTGCGCATCTGCATACGCGCGGTACGCTCTGCCCGTCTTTCTCTTTAGCGGGAGCGTCCAGGTTTTTCAAATGGAGGTCGACACAGGTCGACGTGGGACGTTCCTACTGGATCGTCCCGCTCGTTAGAGACCTGGGTCATCCTCAGGTCACCCTGGTTTGACCCTGTTGAACCAGTGCGGCCCTGGGGATGTGCCAAGGTCCTTGGTGGCTCTCTTGGGCTCCGTTTTGCATGGTTTTTCATGCAAAAACTTAGGGGAATTGACCTTGGAACTATGGGGGAGTTGGGTTTTCAGCGATCTCGGACGTACCTGGCTCGTTGCTGGGTTTTTCTCCTCGTTTTGCCCTCTAGGTCACTGCTTCACGACTAGTTTTCTCCAAGGTTTTGGGCTGCCATTAGAGGCACCCAAGAGCTCTATTTATAGAGCTAAGAGAGGGTTCTGGAGGGGGCTCTCACCGCCTTTGAATGGCGGTGGAGAAACCTCCAGAATGGCGGTGATTTCTCCCCAAATCACCACCGTTCTAGAACCCTCTAGAGGTTGAAGACGACGGGGTGCCCGTATCAAAACGGGCACCTATGTTTTTCAGGTTAAGTCATTTTTATGAAATTTATAATTTTGCCCCTGAATTTCAAAGGGCCATATCTTGCTCATTTTAACTCCGTTTTGGGTGATTTTGTTCTCGTTGGATTCCTTTTTCTGAGACGCATCTAATAGAATCCCTTTTAGGACCAAATTTCTGGGTTTCGTCAAGGCGACTAGTGAAATGACCAAAATGCCCTTATCTTTAAAACTGAACTTTTCATTGCTAAACTTGGAATTTCAATATTACAAAATTGGAGTCATTACACTGGCACAACACTGTTTTTGTATAGTTAAATAGTTAACAAATCTAAACATTGTAAGACACTCAAGCTATATGCTTTTCTTGTTCAATACATTCCTACCAACCAGTATACCAAAAAGAAAAAGGAAAAGGACTATATAAAATGGGAAATGATTAGCTTTGATTGAGGTGGATGAAAATGAATTTGCTTGAACTTGGTCGTTACAGAAAGTTCACTATATCTTTGATTCTAGGCCTTCTATGTAGACAAGGTTCATGTCTCTAATGCCCTTTATTTAGATAACTGGTAAAGAAAGGACTATAAAGCTTGTTTGGGAAAGTGATAACTTGTGACAATAGGAGTCTTTGTATAAGTGTCTCAGCCATTTGATCCTATGGTGGACCTCTCTTGTTATGAAAGACTTTACACAAACCTGTTTGCAGATAGCAAACATGGCTAATCTCAACACATTTTAGTTACGACATGAATATATAGATTGGCAGCCAACAATATGACATGAGAGTTGGTTTCCTTGTTCTTTTTCATTTCTTATTTACTTTTACGAGAAAAAATAATTGCTAAAAAGTAAGGAAAGCAACACTATTTTTTGTGGTTTATCAATATCTTGCATAACAAGGGGGTCCCCAAGATACTTGCATGTTGACATGGTTAAATTCGATGATCTAACTTGTTTAACAAGAACAGTGAAAGATTTTGGCATGGTGCCATAGATCATGAAGTCAATGATCTTCAAACTTAGTTTATCAAGCTCCTCCACTAGGAAGAATGTACTGGGTTGCAAATGGGTCTTTAAGACCAGTGTTTGTTTTACACCAAGTGCACGAGCTATTGTAGTGTAGCATATGCAAGTACGTGTCAATCCCATAGGGACTCACTTTAAGAATTCAAAGTTTAAATGCAATTTAATTGTTCAAAAATTAAAATAAATGACAGAAATTAACTGAAAGTGCAATTAGACTTCAAATATGTTTAATAAATGAAATTATAGAGGTCCACATCAAAAAGACAAACATTTAACTAAAGAAACAAGAAAAATTCACTTCCCTAGACTGATTATTATCAATTCCTTCAAATATGATCTTCATGGATGGTCAATTTGAACTAAAATTCATATTTTATTTAAAAATCATCAAATTGATGAGTTATATGGTCTAATTAAATGCTAAACTAGGGGTCTTTTGGCCAAAATTAAACACATAACACACACCCCAACCTGAATGAAGCATTGTCCCCAATGTTTGAAAACAAAGGATCCTATATAGAAATTGAATGATGTACATTCTATGACCCTGGGTTGCCTCCTTGTAAGTACTAGGTTTAACATCTTCAGCCAGACATTAACAATTGAATTTACAATGTGTAAGACAGGCCTCTAGTGGATCAAAGGTAGATAATGGTGGTAGAACTTATGGAATTAAATCTTCAATCATGTTGCTAGAATCATTAAGATCTAATTGTTGATAGTTGGCAATTGTGGGAGGTAAAGCTATGCAGGATGAGGTGTTAAGTTGTAGGTTGCATAGAAATCTCTAATAGTTTTATGTTCGACCTCTACTGGTGGTTCAACCATGGAGATGGGAACTAGGTTTCTTTCCCCTTGTCTTTGGTTGTGTTGAATCTCTAGATCAAAAGGTACTAGCTTTGGGTTTTGAGATTGATACCCTTGCATAAATTCACCTAATCTAAAATGTCCTAATCTAAATGTTGACTCTAACTCTACGTGATGTGCAAACAAATGGCACAATCAAATAATCCTTAGGATAATAAGCAGCAATATTTTGACTTTCTTAAATTTGTGTGGGGACTATGCTTTTAGATTAGCCTACTTTAGTGCTCCTCCTCTCTTTCAAATTTGATTACTGCTTATCAGTTAGGTTCTACATTGAGGTAGTTAATACAATCCTCATATAAGGAGACATTTAGACCTCAACAAACGTCAATAGAAGGTGTCACTTGGATTTTAAGACACCCACTACAACCACAATGATAGGAAACCATTAGAGCGACAATAGATCTCGTCTTAGTAAGAGGGTCCCATGAGCATGTGATGGTCCTATAAATCTTTCTAATTGATTCTAAATTAATTTGAAAGGTAAGGTTGTGAACTTGTGGTGATTACCCTAGGTAGGCCAAGAAGTGGTGATGAAATCCACCCTTGATCTTGTGGGGTCTGATGCCCTTACTAACTATTTTTTACACTCCATGGAAATTTGATTAACATATAAATCACCTTAAAGCAATAAATGTGTGTAACATCCTGGGTTTTTCAAAATTTTATTCATTTTAATTTTAAAGGTAGTGGAAATTTCCTTGTTTTTGAAAACAAGATCAGAGTGATAATATATATAGGAAGGTTTAAAACTCACCAACTTCATTCTGGAAGTTAACTGAGAAAACCTCTACATATGAGAAAAATAACAATCATCTAACCTAAGGATGGTTAGAGACACATGCCACAAGATCTACCACATAGTCACAATTAAAGTCAAAATCCTTTTAAGTAACTTAAGGAAATTATACTACAAGTATCCAAAGTGTCAATAGAAGTCTTGATTTATGTACAATACTCCAAAAGGAAAATCCTATGCATGGATTTCTAGCAAAAGTAACTACAGCAAAAGGTATGTTCTTCTCACGTCTAAAGTGAACCTGGAACCTTTGCCTTCTTAGAATCCTTCGCTTGTGAACTACCTGGGGTGTCACCTAAAATGTTTAGTAGTAGGGCTTGAGCAAAAACAACAGCTTACAGTAGGGTGAAAAAAACTAATACAAGCTGGAACACCTAAAATGGGTCAAGCAATAACATAAGTATAAGCATATGTAAATTTATGCATACATACATACATAATTTTTGAAAAGGCATGGTCGATGCATGTGCGATGGAGATTACTAATGCCAACAAAAATTAATGTTGACTATAAGATCAAAGTTAAACTTACTAATTTGTTAAAATCTATGCATATCAAATCATTGTTGTCGAATCGAGGCGAAAAACCTCTAAATTTGCAAATGCATAAAGCCATGCCCACATCACCTTGGGAAAACTGATCGCTCCAATCACAATGGAATATAGTCCTGCCACCCTAAACGTGGTCTAACGTTTGAGACATGACCCACATAAATATCACACAGACTAGACACCTATGTTCGTAGGGCCCTACAGTCACCCACAGGCAACTACTATGGCCTCTACGTGTGATGACCCAGGTTTTATCATGCATTTTTAAATGAAAAATCTAAATTCCTAAGGTGGGATCCCAATTTGAATTTTTTTTTATAAAAACCATACAATGCAGCAGAAAATCTTTAGTTTTAAACTCATTTTGAAAACCCCGAGTGTCATTTGCTTTCACAAAAACCAAAGTAGTTTTTGAAAAACTTCAGAAATCATAAATGTTTTTCCCCAGGTCGATCCAGTCAGAGCACACAGTCCAACTGTAAATAAATACAAATACATGTCCAAAGGGTAGAGAGTTTACTTACATGTATAATTGTCTCCTGTTTGATTCACTTGCTCATAGTACTAATATCTCCTGAGGCGTCTTCTATTTATGAGTGGAACTATCCTGGAAAATGTTAAGGATAGGGTGAATATATACTATACTCAGTAGGAGTCTATCACTACTAGTTTTACAATTCATGCTATGTTTAAAGTCATATGCTCTTTAAAACATGTGCAGGTTCGAACAATCATGATCAATATCGATATTAAAAACCACCATCGAATTGGAATACTGACGACTTAAAGAAATAGCATAATCCAAGTCAAAAGTATCATATATCATAAACATAATGATATGCATAAAATGCTCAACTGAATCCAACTCATGGATATCTGGTATGGTATGGTCGACCAACCTCATGTCATGCCACATGTAATACAACTAAGTCCACGAAACCATAGGGCCCAACTATGCCCACGACCTCCTTGCCGTGTGGTCCCCGGGTACCTGAGGACACTCGGTCATAGCCTCCACGGGGCATATGACACATCTTCCTCGTAAATCATGCAATTTATGAAATCGGTTGTAAAACATGCATGCAATGCATAAAATCTGCTCATGCTAGTATCGCATTCAAAGTCATAACCCAGCCTAGAAGCCTGTCAGCTCTCTCTGGCCCACCCTCATCGGTCAAGGCTACACTTTATCATGCAATCTATGCATGTAGCACATGTCTTGGCAATATATGCGCAATGTATTTTTCAAAATCTGTCCTTTTTGGGTCCCTCACAACTGCCTACCCAGCATCTTTTGGTAACCCTCAAGGACATGCAATTTTTCAAGAACTCAATACTCACAAATCATGCAATATATGCAATTGTTTGCAAAACATGTCTATGCATAATGTATTTATCATATGCATGCTGAATTCATTTATATGCTAAACAAGTCATAAAATAAGTCATGCTAAACAAGTCATATAATTTATACTTAAAACATGCATTCAAAACAATCATGGGCTCTCTCTTTTTGTTAAAAGTCTAGTAGCGATAGAGCACCTACCTCAAAGTCTCCTGGAGTCACGTCCTTTATCACTCAACCCGTCCCTGGCTCCCATTTATAAACTCCTGGGTATGAATGGATACAAGGAGTCCTTATCAGTTTCATTCTATTTAGACATTAGATCGCTAGATCTGCTTTTTAAGGTCCATGGTCCTTGCCTAATTCATTGTCAGGCTAGATCCTATGATGTGGATCTACTATTCAATGGTTAAACTCTGTAAGTTGTCCTATGATCCTAATTTTAAAGTCTTATTGGGTCCACATGTCCCAGTTCCCAGGACACCTGTGCATCCTGGTTGAACCGCGACCGCCTCACGTGTGTGCGGGTCAAAAGACTGTGCCAGGGACCTCGTTTTGCACATGCACATGCATGCTCAAGTGACGCGCTATGACGCGCATCATCGCACAAACGCACCTTGTAGCATGGCGCATCTCAGCTCCCAGGGCACCCCGTGTACCCTGGTCGAGCCAGGACCCGTGCCCTATGTCACGCGCACACTCGAAGGCCGCACGTGGGACAGTGTACGCACTGTCATACGCCTGGAACCCGTCCCTGGGATCCCTTCTTCGTGCAGAGCCGGTTGGGACCGGCTGGGTCATTTTCTGGCCAGGGAATCTGGCTGGAAACTGGCTAGAAATCGTTAGATCCAGCATGGATCTAGCCTGAAAGGTGGAAGATCCCAAGAGAGATGGATGAACAGGCTTACCTGGGCAGCTTGGTGACTCCTATTGCCATTGGTAGAGCCTGTTCCGGAACCCTTTGTCGCTGGAAAAACTCAATGAAGGTAAAATCGTGCAAGGCCGAAACAAGAAAAAAGAGGGGAATGGGGAGACGGGAATGGCCGGCCTGACTAGGGCCTGGCCATTGCTGAAAAATGCAGAGGAGCTGGGCTGAGATGGGTTTTTGATTTTGCCGGAAACCTCAGTCCCAAAATCGCCCGAAAATGTGTGTTTTGAAGAGGGGGGAGATGGGGCTTTTTATAGCCCTGCTATGGCTGTGCTGCCATTGGCGGTGGCAAATTTTTGGAAAAATAGTGAAAAGAGGGTTTCTGCAGAGATCTGGAGGTGGAAGATGACAGGGGGTGCAGTTATCAAAATGGCCCCCTGCGTTTTTCATTCTTTTTCGTTTTCTATTTAATTTACAGAACTGCCCCTGATCTTTAAACGGCAATAACTTCTTCATACAAACTCCATTTTCGGCGTTCTTTGAGGCGTTGGATTCCATTTTTCGAGTAGAATCTAATGGTATGAAGTTTCCTCAAAAATTCCTTCATTTAATATTTTAAATAAAGTAAAACATTTAACACAGTTTATTTCCCATAAAATGTCCAATTTTTGTTAAAAATAGCATAAATTGCTCGAGTATTACACTTCGTCTGCTCATGGATACCTCCACGAACCATAACTCACCGGACCTCATGGGTGCTACCTGACTACTACTCAGAGCTCTTCCCCATGAGAAGCTACTCCTACTACCCACTGTCTCCATCGCAGGACTGGTATCAAATCATCTCAGAGGTCAGTGGCCAACAGCACCTCCTAGAATAGGGTCTTAGGATTTACATCACACAGCAGGCCTCCAGGACTTACTGTACTCCTAGAGCACTAATCGAGCTATCCAGGACTTAGGGCACCCCAAGAGTGCCTGCCCAAAACATTGATAAAACCTGTAAATCATCAGGACTCATAGCTGCTCATAAAGCACTTGCCTAAATGCAGACAAAAACCAAAACTATTGACCTATAAAACAAATAAAAAATTTATGAGGCTTTGGCTTTACCATAGACCAAGGCCTATGTGGTTAAGATTAAGTAGAAATATTATAAGAGGTTTCAATCTTGGGTTTGATTTAATTTTAATTTTAATTAATTTTTTCTTCAAATTATCCTAGTTTTTGTCCAAGGGTAATGTGGTAATTTTTCTCCTTCTTGCCTCTTGTTTTGTTTAGTTCAAAACTTTGTTATATCATTAGTTAGGAGGGTCATTAGTAGTGGTCACGTTCCTAAGTTAAAAAAAATTCAAGTTTTAGAGATTTCCTTTTCATTGGAATTCGGAAAGTCCCAGAGTTCTCTATAATTCTAGTATTTACACTTAAAATTCCTTGACTGGAATTCTCTGGAACTCAAGAATTCCAGTTGTCTTCTCCACTCGAATTTTCCAGTATTAGGTGAGTTTGAATCTTTCATTTCCAACTATCACCCAAAACCTGACATTCCAATTCATTCCTACCTTTCCCATAGTTTCCACCTAAGGATTACAGTTTTATTTAAATGTTTATTACTGGAGCTTGGATGATTCACAAGTTCCTAATTTCTGGAAACCACCTGCACAGGAGCTACCAGCACCCAGGCAGTTCCTTGCTCCTATTATATGCTGCAATTATTTGAGTGAGTTTCAGTTTACTACTCTCCCATTAACTTCCCATCATCTCCAGTAATATAACTTCAGCCAAATGAATTGTGACTCAGGAAAATGTATAAGTAAGGATTCCATGCACCGTTTTCTACATAACCAGCCCAGGAAACTAAATTTGCTATTTGAACTGGGATCTTGATTTCTTTCCTTAACTACTTAATGAGATATTTAGTCCAAGTTACTAATTTAGCTATAAGAAGTTTACAATCGTTTAGACAAGCCCAAGTGATGCCATTTCCCCCCAGCCATTGGTCTTCAGCCTATAACTTTGAAACAAGATTTTGTGGAACAAAATTTTACTTACAATGAAATGTGATTACGTGCCCTTGAAAACCTAAGTGTTACTTAGTCTTGATTTAAGTTACACTAAACAAATCATTGGTTGGGAATTTGGGCATCACTTGCCTACCCGTGACTAGGAAGCTAGTGTCCATGATCCCTGTTTCACCTTACATCACCAAGAACTCAATGAAAACACCACAAAATCTCCACTTTGGTGCATTAATACAAAGATTATCCACCTAGAAAGAGAACCCAAAAGGGAATCTTGGAAAGAAATAGATTACAAGGGGTGCCTAAAATGAGAACCAAAACCCTGGTCTTTACCACTGCATGCAGTCACGAATAATGGAGTATGATCTAACAATCTAAATGTCGAATTTGACCAACTAAAAACAAGTTCAAATCAAGAATGCATGTTAATGGAACATATATTTAGCCCATGCAAATAAAGATCAAGGATTAAGCCAACAATCATTCACATATGCAAGAGATTTCCAGAGTCATGCAATGGTTCGTCTAGCTACACAACCTAGAAATTTTGAGGTTTAGAAATATGGTATTGTTACAATTTTGGCTTGGATAATCCAAGCTTCCATTCGTAATATCATCCTACTAGTCTCCCCTACCTGATGGAGTTTGAATGGCTAGAACTTTTAGCTGACTTCTCCTCTCTTCCTTGCCTTCCTCCTCCCCTCTCCATGCATGGCTAGAATTCCAGCCCATTTTCCTTTTCTTCTTCATTATATACCTAGGGTGGGGTAAGACAAATGGCACATAGGACCAACCAACTGCCATGGGAGAGTTTACCCACGTGGTTGGCTGGATCTCCCCCCATCCAGCCTCAAATTTGGGACCCTCCCATTCTTGGTTTTCATTGACAACCCCTACTATCCAGAATTTTACAATTATACCCTGTCAAAGAGAAATTTTCTCAATTGTACCCAAACAACCATTCCTCTATTTCTAAAATTTCAAGTTAATTGGTTGGGATTTTATCCTAAGATTTTAATGAAGTTTAACTTAGTGTCTCTTCTAACTAGTGGTCTAACTATTTCTTTAAATTTAATAGCAATTTATCTTTTATTATTATTTTCTTTTATTAACCCACTCAAAATTTAAAATCTTTATTTCTAAATGCTTATAGTAACCTAACCATCTATTCCAACACTTTAATCTAACTAAATTTCTCAAAGCGCATGTTCCAATCTTCATTTTCACCTCTAAAACTTACTCTAAATTTAACAAATTAAATTTTTGTCATTTTTTTAAATATAACTTTATTTATCATATTTGTGTAATTACATATATTACATTCCTCCCCCCTTACAAAAATTTCATCCCCGAAATTGCTTACACAAATATAGAAAGTCAAAACAACACCAGAAAATGCTGCCTCATATCCTCTTTGACCTCCCATGTGGCCTCCTCATAAGAATGATGCTGCCACAAAACCTTGACGAGGGGGATCGTCTTGGTTCGCAATACCTTCTCCTTCCTATCAATGATTTGTAACGGCCGCTTTCGAAACATCAAATGTGGCCATAAATCGGCTAGTAACTGATCGAGGATATGAGTAGGATCTGCAACATATTTCCTCAGCATAGAAACATGGAATACGTGATGCACATCAACTAGTGAAGGAGGAAGTGCCAATTATATGCCACTCTGATGATTCTCTCTAGAATCTCAAAGGGTCCCACAAACCTAAGGCTCAACTTGCCTTTCACCCCAAATCTCATTACACCCTTGGTTGGAGAAACTCTAAGAAAAACATGGTCTCCAACCTAAAACTCCAAATCTCTCCTCCTCGTGTCAGCATAGCTCTTCTGCCTGCTATGGGCATCCATCAAGCATCTCCTAATCAATCTCACCTTAGCTGCACACTACTCTACCAACTCAGATCTGACGAATTGTCTCTCACCAACATTGCTCCGGCATGTAGGTGTGCAGCGACGTTTGCCATACAATGCCTCATATGGAGCCATCCCAATGCTCGAATGATAGCTGTTGTTGTAGGCGAACTCAATTAGTGGTAGATGTTTGTCCCAATAGCCTTTCCAATCTAGCACACATGCTCTCAACATATCTATTAGCCTGTGAATAGTCCTCTCAAATTGACTATTAGTCTGGGGATGAAATGCTATACTAAAATGTGTAGAGGAGCCCAGACCATCCTATACAATCCACAAAAATCGAGAGGTAAACCTGCTATCCCTATCTGAAATGATGACTAGGGGAACTCCATGCAAGCTGACTATCTCCCAGATATACAGCTTAGCAAGGCTCTCTAAGGTTTGTCTTTGTCTGATGGGAAGGAAATGCACTAACTAAGTAAGTCAATCCATTATGACCCAAATCGCATTATATCCACTAAGAGTCCTAGGTAGTCCAACCACAAAATCCATAGTGATGTACTCCCATTTCCACACTGGAAGCTCTATACTCTGTAGTAACCCTACAAGTCTTTCATGTTCATCCTTGACCTGCTAACAAGTAATGCATTTAGCTATGCACTCTCCTATATCTCTTTTCATGCCCTGCCACCAAAACAGTCTTCTCATGTCATGATACATCTTCATGCCCCCTGGATGCATAGCCCATTTAGAGTGATGGGATGCTCTCAATAGCTCCTATCTCAAATTTGCTATTGCCGGCACAACCAATCTACTCTGATATCTAATCCCACCATCTGTTCCTCTCTCAAAACCATCTCTATCACATAGCGCTTGTGTCTCCCTACATGACTGCTATGCCTATAAAATCTGATCCACAAATGTTGATCAAATGGTAAGATTGGCTATCACACCACCTGACTTCCTGCTAAGGGCATCAGCCACTACATTAGCCTTGCCCGGATGGTACTGGATCATGAAATCAAAGTCCTTTAAGTACTTCAACCAACATCTTGCCTTATATTGAGGTTGCTCTAAGTAAACAAGTATTTGAGGCTCTTGTGATCCGTGTAAACATCAAACTTCTCCCCATACAAATAATGCTGCCATATCTTAAGGGAAAATACTCATGGTGCTAACTCCAAGTCATGTGTGGGGTAATTCTGCTAGTGCTTCTTCAACTACCTCGAAGTATAAGCAATAACTCCACCATGTTGCATGAGGACAAAACCAAGTCCTTGTCCTGATGCATTGCTATACACTACAAATCCACCACTGCCCTGAGGAAGCGATAACACAGGCACTGAGGTAAGTCTCCTTTTTAGCTGTAGGAAACTTTGATCACAACTATCAGACCAGTCAAACTTCTAGTCCTTCTTAGTAAGGGCTATTAAAGGTTGAGCAATATGAGGGAATCCCTCTATAAATCACCAATAATAGCCTACCAAACCCAGAAAACTACGTACCTGTGTCGCAGTCTTGGGTCGCTCCCAGTCATCTACGGCCTCCACTTTTTGTGGGTCCACTTCCACGCCATCTTTAAATATAACATGTCCTAGGAAATGTACTTGATCCAACCAAAATTTGCACTTAGAGAACTTGGGGTACAGCCTATGCGCTCGAAGAGTGCTTAAGATAGTCCTCAAGTGTTCTCTATGCTCCTCTACACTGCTAAAATATATCAAAATATCATCAATGAACACGATCACAAACTTGTCCAGAAAATCTTTGAACACTCAGTTCATCAAGTCCATGAAAGTTGCTGGTGCATTTGTCAACCCGAATGGCATCACTAAGAACTCATAGTGACCATATCGTGACCTAAACGCAGTCTTAGGGATATCCTCATCCCAAATCCTCAACTGATAATAGATCATCAATGTGTGGAAGGGAGTACTTGTTCTTCACTATTACCCCATTTAGTGCCCTGTAATCTACACAGTCTCAAAGAGCCATCCTTTTTCTTGATGAACAAGACTGGTGCTCCCCAAGGTGAAACACTAGGGCATATGAAGCCCTGGTCCAACAACTCCTGCAACTGCACCTTTAGTTCCCTCAACTCAACCAGTGCCATACAATAAGGAGCTTTGGAGATAGGAGTTGCTTCAAGTAGTAACTGAATCATGAACTCCATCTCTCTATTAGATGGTAACCTCGACAACTCATCGGGAAACACATCTCTAAAATCACATACCACATCAATCTCCTCAATATCAGGAATTTGCTCCTCCTGCGCATCAACATAACCCAAGTAAGATTGGCACCCACTAGATATAAGATGTGTAGCTCTGATTGTTGGGATGATACTTAGGTTAACAATATTTAGCCTCCCCTGAAAATACACGACTCACCATCACGGATACATAGAGTGACTTGCTTCTTTCTGCCGTCGACTTGAGCTCCATACTCAGCTAGCCAATCCATGCCTAATATCACATCAAAATCTGTCATATCTAGGATGATGATGTCTATGCTCAGCACCTTGTCCGAGATGACCATAGTCACTCTGTGGACATACTCCTATACCATCATCGGTTGGCTTATTAGTGTACTAACCTCTAACAAAAAGCCCAATCTACTCAATGGTGCATCTATACATGCAGCAAAAATATGTGAGATAAATGAATGGGAAGATCTAGGATCCACAAGAACACGTGCATATCTGTCAGCAATAAGGATAGTACCTTCCACGACGCCACTTGATGCACATGCCTGGTCAGTGGTAATAGTGAATACTCGCCCCTGACTCCTAAGCGCTTAACCCTATTGTGGTGTCTAATCTCTACCCTAATCTCGTCGTGGTTGTCCCAATCTACTAGCTCTGGGACAATCTCGTGCCATGTGGCTAGGTTGGTCACAAGTGAAACATAGACGTGGTTCCTAACCTGGCTGTCCTGGATGCTGACGTCGGCATCTTTGACACACTTCCTGATCACTGCCTCTGCCTCAAATCTTCCCCCATGCTGGTCGACCCTGTCGTTGAATCACCTTCCTGGTGGCAAACTTCCTCTTCTGCACCACTCCTAACATAGGCATAGGACTATTGAATCTACTCCTGTCTCTATTGGCATCTCTCAACTCACGCTCTAGGATGGAGGCAAGATCTACTGTCCATGCTACTATAGTGGGTTGAGAAGTCAATATCTGATGCTTAAATCAAAGTTTAGGCCTTTGACAGGCTTCTGTGCCACCTTCAACTCTGTGGAGCACACATCTGGTGCAAACTGGCGCAATCAAGAGAACTCTACCTCGTACTGCGCTATAATTCTTGTGCCCTGCACAAGAGTCATAAAGTCTAGTTCCATCTTCTCTTGAAGATGGGGAGGAAGGAACCTATGCATAAAAACGGCCTTGAAGTCATCCCATGCAATAATTTCACCACCCTCAAAGCAATTCCTCCTAGCTATCGGCCACCACTGTGCTGCATCACCTGTGAGGACAAAAGTGGCCATTGCTACCCTGCGATCCTCCAGCACTGCCATGGCCTCAAAAATACTTTCCACATCAAGTAACCATGAGTCAGCAGCGTCTAGGCCATCTCTCCTCGAAAACATAGGAGCCATCCTCATAAATCTCTCAAGGAGGTTGTCTGTTAAAGGATCCTCCTCTCCCTCAGGGTCCACTGCCTCTCTTGTATTGGACACACCAACTGAGGCTTGCAGTCTCTGCATCATCATTTGAAATAAGAGATCGACGACCTCATCCACTAGGTCACCTCGGGCCCCATCTGTGGCCGCCTACGTGTCATGCAATGATGATGATAAGCCAGCACTACGTCTCCGAAGAGGCATCTGTGACCATAAGGGAGATTTCTAATAAGACTTCTTTCCTAGTTATCGTAACTAAGTTTCCTACACATACCAAAACTTAATTTCATATTTGTCGACACATTCTCCCTCAATGACTTTAATTGTGATTGGGGTGGCATGGGCTCTGATACCAAAATCTGTAACACCCCAGGTTTTTCAAACTTCTATTCATTTTAATTTTAAAGGCAGTGGAAATTTCCTTGTTTTTGAAAACAAGATTAGAGTGATAATATATATAGGAAGGTTTAAAACTCACCAACTTCATTCTGGGAGTTAACTAAGAAAACCTCCACATATGAGTAAAATAACAATCATCTAACCTAAGGATGGTTAGAGACACATGCCACAAGATCTACCACATAGTCACAATTAAAAACAAAATCCTTTTAAGTAACTTAAGGAAATTATACTACAAGTATCCAAAGTGTCAACAGAAGTCTTGATTTATGTACAATACTCCAAAAGGAAAATCCTATACATGGATTTCTAGCAAAAGTAACTACAGCCAAAAGTATGTTCTTCTCAAGTCTAAAGTGATCCTAGCACCTTTGCCTTCTTAGAATCTTGCACTCGTGAACTACCTGGGGTGTCACCTGAAATGTTTGGTTGTAGGGGTGAGCAAAAACAATAGCTCACTGTAGGGTGAAAAAACTAATACAAGCTAGAATGCCTAAAATAGGTCAACCAATAATGTAAGCATATCTAAAATTATGCATACATACATATATAATTTCTGAAAAGGGATGGTCGATGTATGTGTGATGGAGATTACTAATGCTACAAAAATCAATGTCGATTATAAGATCAAATTTAAACTTACTAATTTGTTAAAATCTATGCATATCAAACCAATGTCGTCAAACTGAGGCGAAAAACCTCTAAATCCGCAAATGCATAAAGCCATGCCCACATCACCGTGGGAAAATTGATCGCTCCAATCACAATGGAATACAGTCCTGCCACCCTAGATGAGGTCTAACACTTGAGACATGACCCACATAAATATCATAGTGACAAGACACCTATGCTCGTAGGGCCCTATCATCACCCATAGGCGACTACCGTGGCCTCTACGTCTGCTTGTGGATACCTGCACAAACCATAACTCACAGGACCTCATAGGGGCTATCCAGCTACCACTCAGACCACTTCCCCATGAGAAGCTACTCCTACTGCCCGTCGTCTCCATCGCAGGGCTGGTATTAAATCATGTCAGAGGTCAATGGCCAACTTCCCCTCCTAGCATAGGGTCTCAGGACTTACAGCACACAGCAGGCCTCCAGGACTTACAGTACTCCTCAAGCACCAGCCAAGCGATCTAAGACTTAGGGCACTCCAAGAGTGCCTGCTCAAAACATTGATAAAACTTATAAATCATCAAGACTCACAGCTACTCATAGAGCACTTGCCTAAATGTTGACAAAACCAAAACTATCAACCTATAAAACAAATCCAAGGTTTATGAGGCTTTGGCTTTATCATAGACCAAGGCCTACGTGGTTAAGTTTAAGTAGAAACATTATAATAGGTTTCAATCTTGGGTTTGGTTTAATTTTAATTTTAGTTAATTTTTTCTTCAAATTATCCTAGTTTTTGTCCAATGGTACTTTGGTAATTTTTCTCCTTCTTGCCTCTCATTTTGTTTAGTTCAAATTTTTGTTTCTCATTCTTTATATCATCATTTAGGAGGGTCATTAGTAGTGGTCACATTCCTAAGTTAAAAAAATTTAAGTTTTAGAGATTTCCTTTTCATTGGAATTCTGAAAGTCTAAAAGTTCCCTATAAATCTAGTATTCACACTTAAATTCCGTGACTGGAATTCTTTGCAACTCAAGAATTCCAGGCGTCTTCTCCACTCGAATTTTCCAGTACTAGCTGAGTTTGAATATTTCATTTCCAAATATCACCAAAAACCTGACATTCCAATTCATTCCTACCTTTCCCATAGTTTTCCACTTAAGGATTATAATTTTCTTTAAATTTTTGTTACTGGAGCTTGAATGATTCACAAGTTCCCAATTTCTAGAAACCACCTGCACAAGAGCTACCAGCACCCAGGCAGTTCCCTGCTCTTATTATGTGCTGCAATTATTTGAGTGAGTTTCAATTCACTACTCTCCCATTTACTTCCCATCATCTCTAGTCATATAACTTCAGCCAAATGGATTTCATGCACCGTTTTCTACATAACCAACCCAAGAGACTAAATCTACGATTTGAACTGGGATCTTGATTTCTTTCCTTAACTACTTAATGAGATATTCAGTCCAAGTTACTAATTTAACCATAAGAAGTTTGCAATCATTTAGACAAGCCCAAGTGAATGCATTAGTCAATAGTAGTTAGGCATTGTTTCTTGCATGCGTTATGCAAGTGGTGATGCCATTTCCCCCCAGCCATTGCTCTTCAGCCTAAAACTTTGAAACAATATTTTGTAGAACAAAATTTTACTTACAATGAAATGTCATTACATGCTCTTGAAGACCCAGGTCTTACTTAGTCTTGATTTAAGTTACGCTAAACAAATTGTTGGTTGGGAATTTGGGCATCACTTGCCTACCCGTAAGCAGGAAGCTAGTGTGCTTGATCCCTGTTTCACCTTGCATCACCAAGAATTCAATGAAAACACCACAAAGTGATTATGGACTAAGAAAATTAAAAAATGCCCCTAAAATTACCTAAAATTCTAAAAAAAATGCAATTCCTAATTTTTTATAGATTTTTTGGATTTTTTATTTTTTTGAATTTTTAATTAAAGTTTATGAAAACTCTATTGCAGGTGCTCAAAAATGGAATAAAAAACTTATTTGTTTTACTACAAGTGCATGAGCTATTGTAGTGTAGCATTTGCAAGTATAGGTCAATCCCCGAAGGACTCGCTTTAAGAGTTCGGAGTTTAAATAAAATTTAATTATTCAAAATTTAAAATTAAATCATAAAAATTAACTAAAAGTGCAATTAGACTTCAAATATGTTTAATAAATGAAATTACAGAGGTCCACATCAAAAACACAAAAATTTAACTAAAGAAACAAGAAAAAATTCACTTCCCTAGACTAATTATTATCAATTTCATCAAATCTGGTCTCCTTGGAGTTGTTTAAACTTTATCAATGTCTTCAGCATGTTCTTGATTAGAGATACAATGGATGGATTAGTTAGATTCCCAAAAATCTCAAACATCTAAACTAAATGGTGATTTTGGGTTTTGGACAGATTAGATCACTTTATGGGTTTTAGATTAAAAGATCAGAAATGTTAATCAAGCCAAGGGATGTCCTAAGAATGTAAGCTAAAAATTAATTAAATATTTGATGTGAAACAAAGGAGAATAGAGGAATCTTGTTGGTTAAGGTTAACCCGTTGATTAGGTTAAGCCTTAATTAAATCAGTTCAGATTTTGCAATTCCTGGATAATAGATCATAGACAAAATAAAATTGGAATAGAAACAGGAATATAGAGGGAATTAAAATGAGGGACACAAATGAAATTATAATTAAAGGGCAAGGGATAAAATTGGAATTTGAAGAGAATTTCATATTTAAATGAAATAGAAACCAAAAACCCAATGAGGATGGTGAGGAAGACTGTGATGCTAAAGAAGAGAGGAGGATCAAGCATTTAGAGCAGTGAAGAAGCAGGGGGTGCGCGATGGAGGATAGGTGATGGGCTTGGTGTTGTATGGTCTGGGCTATAGAGGTGGAGAGCTGGGTGGTGGAGCAAAGAAGGTGACGAGGGATTTGACCAGCCAAGGCTATGTGGTACTAGCATGAATTGGGGAAATCAAGGAATTCGATGCTGGGCAAAGCGGGTAGATGACAACCTAGGTGTGATGGAGGGTGCTAGATTGGTGAAGAAGGACTGAATAGAGGGGGGCTGGAGAACAGGCGGCAGAGTTTGGTGGAGACGGTAGTAGAGATGACGGTGCATTGGGTTCTGGGTTGGGCGACCAGTGCTAGTGGGATTGGGCAGCAGTAAAAACAAAAAAACAATGACTAGGGCTTGGCCGCTGCGATGAAGACTGCAGAGACAACCTACAACTAATAGATGAGATGGTGGCTGAGCTACGTTGGTGAAAAAAATTGACTGGTTAAAAAAAATGAAGTAAAGATAGGTTATACTAGGATTGAAGAATAGAGGGAGATGATATGGTGAAAGAGATGGGGAACAGTGTTGGGCAAGTGAGAAGAGTGCGTGAAAGATAAAGTGGTGCAATAGAGAGTGGAAGAGAGGGAGATTGTGAGTGAGAGAAGCAAAGAAGAAAGATGGAGAAGAAAAAACATTAAACACAATTTGATTGGAAAAAAACAGAAAAGCAATGAAAAGGAAGAGGCATGCAAAGGAAAATAAAACAAAACTAAAACCATCCTAGGACTCCCACGGGTTCTTCCTTATAAAGCTTTCCCCCTTCTAATTCTATTCTCCCCCACTTTCCTTACCCTTTTCTTATGGTGGGTAGTTAGTTTCCTACTAGGAAACTTCAATCCCGTTGAATCTTATCCATGATCTCCTTTCTTTATTAGAACTCTTTTTCTTTCAGAAAACCATCGAATCTTGCTTTGTGAGTGATTTGGTTAGTTCAATGCCCTTGGATAATCTGCACCATTGATTAGTCATCCAAACCATGATTTGTTTGATCTGCAAAATATAAGACTAGATTAGAGTCATCTAACCATATATTAAGCATCTGATTAGCTCTAATAATCATTTAACCATTAATTTTGACAAATTATAATTGGATGGTGTTGATTTGTTTTATCGTAAGTGGACAGGATATTGTAGTATAACTGATGCAAGTACGAGTCAATCCCACAGGGACTCGACTTAAAAAGATGGAGTTTTAATAAAATTTAATTATTTAAAAATAAAAAAATGACAATAATGAATTATAAACTAAAATCTAATTAACTACTGAAAATTACAAAAATCCAACTTCAAAAGGATAGAAAAATAACTAGAAAGAAATTAAAATGTACTTACCTAGCTTAATTTTATCAAATTCTTCAAATCTGGCATCAAAAACTTTGATCGGTCCTCATCAATCTCTAATTAGTACTTCTAATTGAAGATATGTTGGCTGGATTGATCAGATTCCCAAATTTCTAGAAGATCTAAGCTAAAGAGTGATTTTGAGTTTAGATGGCTCAGATCTAATTTTTGGATTTTAGATTAAGATTAGGTGCATTGAATAAGCTAGGAAGTGTGCTAAGATCAAACTCTAAGAGTTGATTGAAAATCTAATGTGGAACAGATGAAGAATTAAAGACATCTTGTTTATTAAAGCAGAGTGGTTGATTAGGTTATGCTTTAATCAAGCAAGGTTTAGATTAAATAGTTCCTAGAATTA
Source organism: Warburgia ugandensis (assembly GCA_035236585.1). NCBI lineage: Eukaryota > Viridiplantae > Streptophyta > Magnoliopsida > Canellales > Canellaceae > Warburgia > Warburgia ugandensis. Next base: position 45,697,712 of record CP141128.1, read on the forward strand.
ACTAAGAACAAGCAGAACCTCGATCATAGAAAATAGGGATAAAGCAAAGGAAAAAATAGATTAAAGACAAAGAACTAGATGTATGAGGAATTAGAAAACCAACTTAATGGGTAAAATTGGAATTTTGCCTCAAAATTTCTTTTCTTCTTCTTCGCATAAGGAGAAAAACATAGAAAACAAAGGGAACTATTTCAAACAGCTCCCTGTGTTGTTTGAAACATGAAAAGAAAGGGGGAGATGATGGCAAACGGAGGAAACTCAAGTCGGGTTTTCTCCTATGAGTTGATCGAAATGGGTGACAGAGAGAGGGGCAAGAGAGAGTTGGCAGAGGGAGTTCCTATCCGGTGTGGTGAAGTGGTCACGGGTGCTGAGGTTCTATCGATGGTGGAGATAGATAGAGAAGATAAGACAGGGGGGAACAGAGGGAAGGTGGGCAGTGCCTTGACTTCGCAGAGCAGAGAGCAAGCCCAGAAACAGACGTTGATGGAAATTGGAGAAGGTGACTGTCTGATGACCCAAAGAGCCAAGAGAGGGAGAGATCTAGGGCCAGTAAAGAGGGAATTCATCGATGGAGATGGTGTACTAGAGAGAGGTATGGCTATAGGAAAAAACACTGGCCGATGTTGTGGTTAGGTGAAACAGGGAGAGTGCGGTGAGGGAGAAGGAAAGCAGAGGGAGAGAAAGTAAGACAGAGAGGTGGGGGAGAAAAGAGAGAAAGGAGAGGGCACGAGAGTGTCGGGCTCTGACAGTGGGAGAGAGAGAGAGAGAGAGAGAGAGAGAGAGAGAGAGAGAGAGGAAGAGGGCGTGCAACAGGTTGGACTGGGAAACGATAAGAGAAAGGAGAGGGTAAGAGAAGAGGGAGAGTTCAGGAAAGAAAGTGAAGAGGAGAGGGTAGGAAAGTGGAGAAGGAAAACTCCTTGTTGTTCAAATTCCTTCTATTTTTATAGACCTTCCAAAGGAGTTTGATTTTGATTCAAACTCTTCTTCTTCCTTATCCATCTAGGTTTACTGATGATATTCAAATTCTTCTTTTTCCAGGAAGCCTCCCCATCTTGATCTAATTCATCTAACTTGATCTGAATCATCCAATCTGATTTGATTGATTTGCAATGCAGAGGACCAAATTATAATTATCTAAACTGTTCATTATTCCTTTGATTAGCTCTGACAATCATCGATCATTAAATTTTCCAATTCAATGGTTGGATGACCAATTAGAGCTAATTTGCAAAATTTTATGTAAAATCTCAAAATTGATTTCTTAAATGATCTAATTAGATGTTAGATTAAGGGTATTTTGACTGAAATTAAACACATAACATATGGTTAATTTGAGCTAAAATTCATATTTTATCTAAAAATCATCAAATTGATGAATTAGATGATCTAATTAAATGCTAAACTAGGGGTCTTTTGGCCAAAATTAAACACTTAATAACCATATGAAGAGTCTGACTATTCCATTGAAGAGCCAACAGTTTCACTAGAAAACCTAAAGGGAGCTCTCAAAGTATTGCACAACAAAGTGTTGACTTCAAGTAGACCTTCAGTCCAATTACCAATTAGCTCGTTATTTCCACAAAAGAGGCTACTTCTTATGCCATTGAGTAGAAGGCCTTTGCTTCATGGGGATTCATTTACTAAAAGTCACAAACTTTCAAAAATAAAAAATAAAAATCTAAAATTGAAACAAAATATTTAATAAAATAATTTTCTTTGAAACACCATGTTTACATTTTCTCATTGTCAATTTGATTAAATGTATATCCTTCTCAATGTATGTTACCAAACAACCACTCATCCATTGATCTTCCTTTATGTTGCACAATCAAATTTAGCTATGAAGAAAGAGAGAGAGAGAGAGATAGAGAGAATAAGAATATTTTTAGGAATTGGGAGGTTGCTAGGCGAGGCTTCCACTTTTATTTCTTTTCTTTTTTCGTTGTATGATTTTATTTTCTTGTTGTTTTTTCTTTTAATGTCTACCTTTTCTTTTCAATGCTATTTGGGTCCACCTAGTTATGGGTAAACAATTAAGAAACTACTAGAAAGAATTGGGATCAAACTAAAGAATTAGCATTGCCTATTAAGGAATTTCTAGAATGTCATGGGGACAATTGTCCCCATTGAATCTACGTGGGCTCCACCTTTGACTACTGCCTTTTTGTCATAGCAATTTGATAAACTTGTGAGGACATGTCTGGATCTTAATTACATGCTTAACCAAGTATCATTTAATGAACAAACCAACAATGTTCCACTTTGAGCTAGCAAATTGAATCATGTGTTACATTAAAGGCACAATTATTCTCGGTTGAGCCAACTCCTCAAATGGCTAACAATCAACTATTGCCAATTGCTTTTAGTATGTCCAAATTTGATTATGTGGTGTTCTCATACACAACCTGCTAATTCTCAATTGAGTACTAAGCATGAATCCAGGCACTAGCAAATGAGATCTTTGTTGGGTGCAACTTTTACTATGAGAACTTCCTTCTGCATATTCTCGTTCTCCAAAGCTCTTATGCAATAATATAAGTGATATCTCTATATGGTAACAAATCTCATCTTTCATGCTTGCACAATGCATATAGAAGTAGACTATCACTTTGTTGCTACAAGACTTTTTCAAGTTCACTTTGTTACTATAAGTGACTCACCAATTGATGCACTTATTATAACCATTCCGGTCCAGTGATTTGCATGGTTGCAAAAGAAACTCAATATCTCCATGTGGCTTGAGGGTTCCTCGAAGGATGTCCATTTTCTTGACCTTGCCCCTAATTTCATGTTAATGTCTTTTGCAATGCTAGGAATCCAACATTGCAAACATGCTACCAACATGATTGCTGTAGTTTTTAGTTATAAAGTGGACAATGAAACTTTTTTCCATTCATAGAGTTATAGTATCCATAGAAGGGGAGCCTTGGCGCAACGGTAAAAGTTGGTAAAAAAAAAAAGAGTTATAGTATCCATAGATTTAGTAGGGGGCTAGTGAATAAAAAATAGGAGCCTATTGTATCACTTTCCTTTGAGGAAATAAGGGAATATTATATTAGAAGATAGTATTCAACAAATCAAGACTAAGAAGGAAGAGGGAGAAATTCATGAGAAGAAAGCTTGAAAAAACCCAAAAAATGGTCTTTTGCTAAGACCGCCTATGCATGGTAGATACTTGCTTATGTAGCTTTGGCATAGCATCATTGTCTATTATTTTTCTTTCACTTTTAGGATTATAAACTGTAATATCCTTAATTTTTAGGATAAAATAGGAAATTATTAAATAAATTAAAATAAAAATTTATGGATGAAATTTTTTTCCTGAAAACATAATAATTTGAAAGTGCTCGTCGATATGAGTCCAACGCCACCAAGAACGCAAAAAACGGAGCTCAAACGAGGGAGTTATAAGCCGTTGAAGTTGTAAGGGCAATTTTGTCATTTGACAGAAACGTATAACACAGGGGCCCAAATTGATAAGGGCACCCCCGTCTTCCACACGTCTGCACCCAGATCCAGCAAAATCGCCGGAGAAGCCATGGAAAGAGGCGTGAATGGAAGAGGTTCTCTTCCCCTAGGACTCTAGGCCTATATCTACCCTCCCCAGGTTGCCAAAACGCTCCACTTTGAGCCTTTTCCCTGAGTGCTACGCAAAACCCTAGCCCTGCAAAACTTAGATTTTCCTGCGAGTAGAGCCCCGGCAACACGAGCAACTCTGGCCAGGTGCAAGGTAAGCCTCAAACCTATGTTTTTCGTATTTATTAAATACAAAAATATTTAGGAAAACATTTAAAAAATTAGGAAAAATCAGATTTTTAGGAACCTGTGTGCACGCTACTGTTGGAGCGTGATTTCATGGATCAAACCTAGTCCGTTTGAAAATCGCACCGTCCAACTAGTGCACAAGAGACCCAAGAGCATACCCTTTAAATTTGGGAGTGATCCAACGGTGGATTTCTCCAGAAAACCCAAAAACCAGTACCTAAGGATGTTTTTAGGAACTTGGAAAAAATCATTTAAAAACCATGGTTTTTGGAAAAATTAGTGCAAAGGAGGGTATAAATGGATTCTAGAGAGAATTCTGAAGAAAATGGCGCAAAAATCACGCAAAACGGAGCTCTGTAGCTCCGCCAGAGGCGACCGGAATCCGGTCGTCTTCTCCGGCGTCGTCAACAGCGTCGGCGCCTGGCGCTGACGCCAGGACGCACTCGGTGACGCCCGAGGGACGACGTCACACGACGTCCCCGATTGGCTGTCGCGGTGGGACCGGGACGCGGCGCGTCCTGGCGACCGTGACGCACGCGCGCGTCCCGTGTGACGTCTGCGTCAGCGTGCGTCTTTGTGGCGCCTGTACAAGCCGGTGTAAACCGGCGGAAAAGGGGCACCGCCGGTGTAAACCACTTTATGGTGGTCCGGCAGGCCCCATTTAAGGGTAGTTTTCACAAAAACTTGATTTTTGGGAGCTAGAGAGGTCCAAATCACGATCCGAAAGAGGCGTTGTGACCATATTGACGACGCGGACCTAGTTTTAACTTAAAAACTTAAAAATGACCACTTTTTATTTAGAAAATTTTTAAAATAGTGATGTGACATGTACAGGTGCACTTGAACATACCAATTAAAGGGAGTTATTAGCAAGCTAGTGGCCTCACACTGAGGTAGGTGACGACAACTAATGTTTTGCCTTGATATTTGAACCATGTTTAAACATAGCATCATGTGTGATTGTGTTTTAAAATGCAATTATTATTTACCGTGGATTTCATGCGACATTGCATACAAGATGGTTATTCCAAATTGAAATCTTTTACTGAATAAACTTATTTAAAATGCTTTTACAAGTATGATGTTAATTAGTTATGCTTAATTAGAGATTTATTTCTTATTGTATATATAGAAAATGCATGGATTTACATGGAAATGAGAATAGAGGCTTATTAGCTGGTCCTTTTATATGCTAATCCCAAGATGAGGGGCATGTCTTGGGGATTGCAAACTATAAGTGCTCTTGAGTTTTAGCATATACATATGATTTCCGTGTTTTATATTTGATGACGGGTGCTCTCGCCCGGTGGGCGTCATGCTAGGAGGGATAGGGCCGGCCACCCACCTTCCGAGATTATGATGTGATGAGTTTGTGATATGATAGACACCTGCCCATAGATGGCATTCGGTAGGGGTTTGGTAACATGGATAGTCCACACTACCGGTCTGAGCCTTTCCATGGGGACAGACGCTAAGTCTCCTGTTATGGTGTCGACGGAGAGCGGCGGTGGTTGATACCCATGGAGGGTTGCCACTGCAGCATGATGGCTCATATTCTTGTTATGTGTGCATGTTTGATGAGCATGGTCATGGATGGTATGCCTGGGTGTGACGACACTCAGAGGTTAACTATGTGTACTCCTGATCAGGGATGTTAGTGCGATGTGGTGGGACCCATTACCTTAGGGTGCCCTTATTCTTGTTGTATGCTCCATTTTATTGATTCATGTCATGTTTTAACTCTATGATTGCATGTTTTAGCATATGGAATAAATTGGCATTTATTTGAACATGGCATTATGATATCACTATTTTCATAAGTGTTAGACTTTTTATCAGTGTTGTTCATTATTTCTTTCATTTATTACATTAATTGTCTATGTACCTACACAAGCGATAGCTTCTTTGAGGCATTGCTTTGTTTTGCAATGCCTTAGATCTCGAGCGCGACACCAGGAAAGGAAAAGCGGTTGATAAACCTTGAGAGCTGCTGAAGACTAGTTTTCCCTATAGTTTTAGACAGTAATGTGAGTCATTAGAGTGGATTATCATTTGAATTTTATTATGGACTGCATACTTTATATTTGGATGTGATTTAGATGTTTGGACATATGTTGGACATTTATATGGGATGTTATGATGGATAGACCCTGGGCCATATTATTATTGTCTTTTGGACGTTTATTTGATTTAAAATAAAGGCGCCTATTTATTTGACGTTGATTTATACGCGGATTATTTATTTATGTTTAAATTACATGTACGCCATTTTGAGAAAGGAAAACTAACACCCGGAGTTTTTAAGATAGGTTTAGTAAAATGTTAAATAAATCTTTTCTTATGGGATCCCAAATGCTCTTATTTAAAATGCCATTAAAAAAAAAATTGTCTTAAAAATCCGGGGTGTTACATAAACTCATTTTTATCCATTCATCATCATGTAAATTGAAATCACATACCATTCCTTGAATATCACACTCCCATGGATCTTCTCTTTCTTAAAATAGGAATTTCATTTGAAGTTCTCGGAAGTTTCCAACCTTTCCTCCCTACTAGAATAGCAAGATTACCTTTTTTCTCTTAATGTTAAGGATGTCTTATGAACAATAGCTTTCACTCAAATCTCTTTTGTGGAATTCTTTGACTGATGTATGTTATTAGTCTTTCATTTAAGAGTATAATCTTTCTCAACAATGATTGTGATTGTGATGTTACTCTTACTATTACTTTTCGCTATTGTCCAATTGTGATCTCCATTACGTACTTTTGAAACCCTTCACTATAGGGGTTTAGGAGAACTACTTGGTTGATGGATTGGCATGTCTCTTTTAACTAAATCAAACATAACAACATGAAATCTTTTAGGGAAGGAAATTTGATCAAAAATTACACTTTGACCAAATTTGCATATGTAGATAACACCCTTGTGATGAGGATTTTGAGAAAAAATGACACTTTGTGTCTTCTATTTCTAGAAATAAAAAACTACTATATACATAATCAATTTGTACAATACCAACATTACACTAATATCAATTTAGCTTTTTTCTCATAACCAACTTAAACACTCACAATATCTAGTCTTTTCATTAAAGATTTTTCATTGTCCTATTATTTTATTATTTCATTTTCTCTTTATCTTTTAATTACCATGTAGTTTGGTTAGTTGTTGGGTTAGATATTCCAATGCTACCCTCAAACCCAACTTCTCATGCCAAGATTCTTGTTGAACTTCATAAAGGATTCTATCTTTAGTGATTTTGTGAATATGTTAGCTGTACTTGATTTTCTGTCATGCAAGACATGAGTCTCACCCTATTGTTCTTCAATTTGCTCCTAAATAAAGTGATATTTATTATAAATGTGCTTGCTTCTTCCATGAAGACAAGATTCTTTGCAAGTAAAATAGATGACTTGCTGTTTATATGAATAATCATTGCCTGTAGTTGAGGATGACGTAGCTCCTTTATTAAGTTTTCAGCCAAATAGCTTGGCATGAACACCATTTTCTGCTGTAATGTATTCAACTTCACATGATGAGAGTGCTACAATTGTTTGCTTCTTGGGTGACCATAAGAATTTGGCTTATCTATATGAAATACAAAGCCAAAAGTGTTCTTCCTTTTATCTAAATCTCCTCCATAGTCATTATTGGTGTAGCCAATTAACTCTGACTCTTTAATTGATTCATAAAATAAGCATTCATCCATAGTGCCTTGGACATACCTTAGAATTCCCTTAGCTACTTTAAAGTGATCTTGAATTGGTTTCTCCATGTACCAACTAACTTCACTACTAAAATTTGGGCTTTATAAGATGGCAAATATAAGACAGTTTTAATACAACTATCTTATATAAAATTTATATAAGATGGTTATGATAACCCATCTTATATATTATAATAATATAAGATGACTTCAACATAACTGTCTTATATAAATTTATATAAAACGGTTTTGGAAAACTGTCTTCTATTATAAACGCAATATAAGATGATTTTCTAGAATTGTCTTATATAAAATATAAGACGGGTTTTAAAATCTTTCTTATAATTTTCATGTCTTATAAGTTGAAGTTCAATTGACTCTTAACTTCTTCGACAAAAACTCAAACATTGGGTTGGATTTGCATGCACTTTGTTCCAAACTTCCAAGACGACCAAATACAATTTCAGATTGCATTGGAGGAGGATGATGAGCCATTGTATGTTGGGTGTATAGATTATATCAAGTTGTCTACAGTAATAGAACTTTACAACGTGATGTCAAGATTTAGTATTTCAAATTAGATCATAGTTTTACAGAATTGTTGAAACTCATTGCTAAAATGCTGCCCAAGGAGAACAAATTGGTTAGGTTGACATGGAGGGCAAAGAAAACCTTGCCTACACTAGGCTTAAAGTATGAAAAGGTACATGCCTATCCCAATGACTGCATCTTGTATAGAAAGGAATGCAAAGACAAAATTATATGTCCAATTTGTGAATATTTAAGATGGAAGATGAGGAAGAATTCAAGTGATCGGCAAGTAAAAGATGTCCCTGCAAAGGTCCTATAGTATTTTTCCCTTATTCCAAGATTTCAAAGAATGTTTCATATTAAAGAAATAACAAAGAAACTTATAAACTTCATGTGGCTCAATTTTGGAGAATAACCTAGGAACCTACAACTTGCAATATCTGCAGATGGGATTAATCTTCATGGTTCTATGAGTAGTAGCTATAGTTGTTGGCTTATTATAATAGTTTGTTGCAACCTTTCACCATTGTTGTGCATGAAGAGGAAGTTCATGATGTTAATTATGTTATATCGGGTCCCAAGCAACCTGGGAATGACATCTACGTGTACTTGGCTCCATTTATTGATGACCTTAGGACATTGTGGGATGTAGGGGTTGAAGCTTATGATGCATAAAAGAAAGAGACATTCGCCCTTAAGGCTATATTACTATGGATAATAAGCGACTTTCCTGCATACGGTAATTTGGTTGGATGCACAATGAAGGGATACAATACTTGTCCTATTTATAGTGACCAAACTTGTGCCACACAACTTCAACATGGTAAGAAGATGGCATTCGTAGGCCACAGTAGATGGTTGCATAGAAACCATCCATACTATTTTAAAAGGGGGGAATGATGGTAGTGTGGAGACTAGGACACCTCCAAAGAGGTTGACTAGATGACAAATATTGGAACAAGTTGAGAACCTTAATGTATCATGAGGAAGAGGAAGAAGGAATCTTCGCATACAATTGAAAGCAACTCTAAAAGCTATTGGAAGAAGAAGTAAATATTCTTTGAACTTGTATACTAGAAATCCCTGCACATGCAGCATGTGTTTGATGTCATGCACACTGAGAAGAATGTCTGTGAAAGCTTGACCAGTACCTTCCTCGACATGCTGAGAAAAATAAAGGATGGACCTACCGCTTGAATGGACACTACTACACATGAGGGTTTTAAAGTCAGCACAAAGAAGTCGCTTATTTGACTACCGACTTCATAAATATTTTAAAAGTTGGTTCAAAATAAATGACTTAAAATATATAAACCTAAGAACTCATTTAATTGTAAACAAATTTAGAAAATTGGTACAAAGAGGGAATTTTTCACAGGAAGCACTTTTAAAGTCATTTAATAATAAATGACTTCAAAAGTCAATGACTTTGAAAGTCATTTAGGTCTAAACAACTTTAAAAGTCAATAACTTTTGCAGTTGTTTTAGGTAAGCAACATCAAAAGTATTACAATAAATTTGGTGGGAATATTATATTAAGTGGGAATAGACTTTTAAAGTTGTTTGGTAGTAAACAACTTTAAAAGTATGGCAATAAATTTGGTAGGATAATTAATATGATGTGGGAATTGACTTTTAAAGTTGTTTGACTCAAAGTGACTTCAAATGTCATAACTTTTGAAGTCATTTTAGTTATAAGAGATTTTAAAGGTGAATCACTTTTGAAGTCACTTCATTGAAACAACTTTAAAAGTCAATTCACATATATGCTTTTAAAGTCGTTTAGTACTAAGCAACTTCAAAAGTGTATGACTATTAAAGTCCTTGGTCATTTATAAATAGCCATCAATATCTCTTTTTTCCTATATCCTCTTCTTCTCACGGGTGGCATGACGGCTTCCTCCTTAGTCCTTATGCTTCTCTTTTTTTCCCTTCTTGCTTTGCATTTTTATAATTTGACTATTTGTGTCATGAAAAAACTATAAGTAAACCATAACTTCATTTAGGTCATGAATTGCTTTCTTGTTACTAACTGTCTCTCTATTTTTATTTTGTAAATCATGTGAGTTTTCTCATTACAAATGATGGAGTTAAGAAGTCTGTTAGATCATCCTGATTTTGCGAAATTATATGATTTCATTGAAAATGACAACTGCTTCTCTCTCCAAGCCTCACAATTGAAGAAAAGGAGAGGATTATGATTTGTGGTTCTCACCCAAAATTAGGGTTTGATGAAGAGTGGTGGTTATACCATCAACTTTTGGCTAAAAAAATTGAAGCACACACACACTCCATAGAATGGGTGTCACCTAAATACTAGGCCAAATTTTGATGAAAAAGAGCAGATTCGCTCTTTGATCTTATATTAATAAGATGTAAGAATATGTAACATTGGATGTAATAAAAAAATAATTTGATTTTCTTATTGACATGTTTCTTTATGTATATGTATTACATATGTTTGTGTTTGTAAAATCAATTTTGTTGCATATTTATTAAAGGTTGTAATAAACAAAAAGTAAATAAATATATATTTAATGTGAAATTTTAAAAAGTATTAAAGTCATTTTATGTAAACAACTTTAAAATTCCACATTTTAAAGTCATTTACATATAAATGATTTTAAAAGTGTAGACTTCTAAAATCATTTTTATGCAAATGATTTCAATTGTATGTCTATTTTAAGAATTATTTCATTGACTTTTGTCGTTCCATTTCACTCTGTGTTTATTATCTGTGCACAAAAACTAAACCTAATTTCTATTTCCCTACTCTGAACCTAATCTTACCTGTGAATTGGAACTATATTCACAAACTCAGGGTCAATATTGATTTTTGAGTGTTGGTTAGCATATCTTTGTTTGTCTCATATGTATTATGCATATTTGAAGAATTTTTACATGATTGTGGATTAAAAAAATTTCTTTTGAAAGTTAATTTCATTCATGAATGTGTATGCCATATTTTACTTGGTCTTCATTGTTAATTGAAAATTTACATGAAATGTAGTTATTTTAAATACTTTTAATTCTTGTATATCTAATGTTTGCTAAAATGGTTAATCTAATCTTTTCATGTCTAACAAGTCTTTATGCAAATTTTCTTTGATTTCTTGGGATAGTGAACAAATATACTTGGATGACTACGACAAGAAAATCAAAGGAATATGAGGAGGAGACAAAACTTTTTATAGAGTTCACACTTAGGGTAGGTGTTTATCGTAATCGCATTCCTTCTCCATGCTCAAAATGTGAAAACTTGAAAAAAGTAACTCTAGGGATGTCAAGAGAACAATTGTGCTTCAATGGAATCAATGAACGCTACCACCCATGGATTTGGTATGGAGAAGAACTTCCGCATAAGCTCTTAACAAGGTATGCAAGATATGATCAAGACACTGTAGGAAGTGTTGGAGACAGTACAGCTGTATCGATGTTTTGAGATGCATATGATGTCTTTTAGGATGACCCTGAACAATTTTATACTACATTAGACAAAGCCGATAAGTTGTTGTACCGTAAGTGTAAAGATTATACCAAGCTGTCCACACTAGTAGAACTTTACAATGTGAAATCAATATTTGGTTTTTCAGATCAAGTTCTTATAGAAGTCTTCAAAGTAGTGGGTAAGGTGCTACTACAGGATAATAAATTGTCGAGGTCCACAAGGGAAGCAAAGAAAATCATGGCTGCACTAGGGTTGAAGTATGAGAAGATACATGTGTGTCCCAATGACTGCATCTTGTATAATAAGGAGTACAAGGATAAAACTGCATGCCCAACTTGTGGATAGCCAAGATGGAAGTTAAAGAAGAATTCAACTGAGATAGTTATAGGAGCTCCTACAATGGTTCTATAGTACTTCCCTCCTATTAGAAGGTTCAAAAGAATGGTTCTATAATAGAAACAGTGAAGAAATTAGTGTGGAATGCCAATGACAGAGTAGCTAATAGCTTTTCATGCCATGCAGCAGATAACCCAGCATGGAAACTCGTAGATTCATGTGGCCTAATTTTGTTGAAGAACCTACAAACCTATGCCTAGCATTATTTGTAAATGGGATTATTCCTCATGGTTCTCTGAGTAGCATGTACAGTTGTTGGCCCGTTATATTAGTTTATTACAACCTTCCACCATCTCTATGCATGAAGAGGAAGTTCATGATGCTAACTATGTTGATATATGGTCCAAAGCAGCCAGGGAATGACATTAATGTGTACTTGTCTCCCTTGATCAATGATCTTGAGACATTATTAGACATTATGAGACATAGGCATTGAAGCATACGACACATATAGGAAAGAGTCATTCACCCTAAAGGATATACTATTGCGGACAATAAGTGACTTCCTTGCATAGAATAATTTGTCTGAATGCACTACGAAGGGATACAATGCTTTTGTTATCGGTAGTGATCAAACATGTGCTGTATGACTTAAATATGATAGGAAAATGGCATTCCTTGGGCACAGAAGATGGTTGTGTAGAGACCATCCATATCCTTTTAAGAAGGGAGAATTTAATGGGAGTGTAGAGATAAGGACACCTCCAAAGATGTTGACAGGACCACAAGTATTGAAGCAAGTTGAAAACATTAATGCCTTGTGGGGAAAGAAGAAATCAAGTAAATGTGCAAGTGGAAGTAATCATAGAAGTTGTTGAAAGAAAAAATCAATATTCTATCATTTAGCATATTGGAAATCACTGCATATATGCCATGTGCTTGATTTCATGCACATTGTGAAGAATGTGTGTGAAAGCTTGACCGATACATTGTGTAATATCCCAAGAAAAATAAAGAATGGACTTGCAACTCAAATGGTTCTTATGAACATGGGTTTGAAGAGGAGATTATACCCAGAGGATAGGATAGTTGAGGAACATACCTGCTTAAGGAAAATTATACTCTCAATAGCGAGGAGAGATGAATAATGTGTAAAACCTTGTTTGAGCTCAATGTCCCAGACAGCTACTCTTTAAACTTTAAAAACATTATTTCCATGGAAGAGCTAAAATTGTTGGGGATGAAGTCTCATGATCGCCATGCATTAAAGCAACAACTATTGCCAGTAGCAATACGTTCAATGTTACCGAACAAAGCTAGGGGAGCTATCACAAAATTCTACTACTTCTTTAATGCTTTGTGCAAGAAGGTGATTGATGTTTCAAAATTATAGGAAATTCAAGGTCATCTAGTGACAACTTCATGTGAGCTTGAGATAATCTTTCCTTCATCCTTCTTTGACATCGTGGTATACTTAATAGTGCACCTCATTGCTTATGTCAAACTTTGTGCACCACTTTACTTGTGATGGATGTATCCATTTGAGAGGTACATGAAAATTTTTAAAGGGTATGTACATAATCACAACAGGCCAAAGGGGTGCATAGCAGAATGTTATATTGCAGAGGAAGCAGCGGAGTTTTGCATAGAGTACTTAGTAGGAGTTGATACCATTGAAATCCCAAGAAAGAAACAATTAGTTGTATTTCATGATCCCAAGGTAGGGAAACCTCTATGAGTGGTCGTGTATTGATTGTTGACTATAAAGAATGAGACAAGATGCATCTTTATGTGTTGCAAAATATTGATGAACTCTAGCCATACATTGAGCAAGTTGATCATGCATGCACTTTGTAAAATTTAATTATTAATGGTTAATTACATTTTCTTTGATTACTTTATTAATTTGTGAGTGTGTGTGTGTACATAGTGAACACATGGATGTACTCAAGGCAAATAATCCAAGTTACGCAAAGAAACAGAAGTGGCTACAATTTGAGCATTGTCACACTTTCAATAATTGGCTGCGTAAGAAGGTAAAATGAAAGAATTCTCACTTAATATTAATTTAAACATTACATTATGTGTATATATATGTATGTATATATTAATCTTACTTAAGCCTACTTAATATAAATATATACAGATTCAAGATCAGCAAGAAGTAGTAGGCAATGCTATATCAGAAACCTTAGGCTAGACGGTGATGGGACCACGACTAGAAGTAATAAAATATGCTAGATATGCCAGCAATGGTTGCTGCTTCTACATGAAAGATTGTGATAACTCAAGAGTGTAATATAATAGTGGAGGTAGCTTAGTTACCAATGTTACATTCTTTTCAAGTTCAAAGGATAATGGGCCAATAGTGGCGAATGATACTTACTGTGGGGTTATAAGAGAGATTTGAGCCTTGGATTATACTTATAGAACTATGGTTATGTTAGAGTGCAATTGGATGGAACACAACAAAGACAGCATTGCCCATTGGTTGACCTCAATAAGATATGTTATAAAAATGATCAATTTGTTTTGGCATCTTAAGTAAAACAAGTATTTTATGTACAAGATGAACATGTTAAGAGATGGTCAACTATTTTATCATTCTATTTGAGGGACTTTTATGATGAAGACAATCTAGGAGATACTGAAATAAATTACCCTTCTATTACTAAAATAATCCCATCAATCGAAGCAGTACTTGGTAAGAATAAGGATTATATGCATGACAATGGTGATGAAGGTTCTTGGGTTTGAAAACAATATATATTTTGGGGTATGTGGAATATGTATATTAGTCAATTGCAATATATATATATATATTTCCATATTTATAATTTGTAGCTCTTTTATCATGAGCTATATGGATTGATAAATGAGCTATATGTGCATACAAAGAATGCATGAATCAATGTTGACTATCATAAAAAATCTGTTTCATTATATATTAATTGTTAGATATTGTAAAGTACTAACATAAAAGGTGTATATATTTTGAATAAATTTTTTTTTATAAATTCATTTACTATAAACGACTTGAAAAGTGCACACTTTTACAGTCCTTTATCAGTAACTAACTTGCAAAGTGTACACTTTTCAAGTCGTTTACCAGTAAGCGACTTGAAAAGTGTACACTTTTGAACTTGTTTATCAATAAATGACTTCTTTATGTACAATCAAATTTAGCAATAAAAATGACCTAACAAATTTATATTAATTGTTATGTACATCTTTGATTTTTGAATAACAATTTACAAAAGTTTGAATTATGTGAAATTGATATCAAGAAAACTTTAATATAAGAACTACACACACACATACTCTCTCTCTGTCTCTATCTCTGTCTCTCTCTGTCTCTGTCTCTGTCTCTCTGTCTCTCTCTCTCTCTCTCTCTCTCTCACACACACACACACACACACTTCCCAGCTCACGAAATAGATAAGAAAATTTAAGCTAACACACACATTCTCACTTAATAATTAATTTAATCATCTTATTTTGCTTAAAAGTCTTTTATTACTACAATTTTTGTACTTCAATATTAGTTATCCCATATCTTTAGTTCTTTAGGAGTGCCAATCTAATACTTATGTTCATTTAAAATTAAGTAGTTCAATTGGTAAATCTTATGAATGACCATTAGCAACTTAGCTATGTGATTAGACTTAGTGTGGGATGCAACTTTGCCACTAAGAGGTTTCTACTTTTAAAGTCGTTATTAGTAAACAACTTGAAAATGTACACGTTTAAATTCATTTATCATTAAAACTACTTTAAATGTGTACACTTTAAAAGTCATTTACAATAAACGAATTCTTTATGTACAATCAAATTTAGCAACAAAAATGACCTATGAAATTTACTATAATTATTATGTAACATCTTTAATTTTTAAATAACAATTTATAAAGTTTGAATTATGTGAAATTGGTGTTAGGGAAACTTTAATATAAGAAGCACACTCTCACACACACAGCTCATGAAATGGACAGGGAAATTTAAGCTAACGCACCCACATTCCCATCTCATAATTAATTTATCATCTTATTTTACTTAATATTCTTTTATTACTATAGTTTTTGTACTTCTTTGGTTATCACATATTTTTAGTTCTTTAGGAATGTTTCTATAATATTTTGTGGTGCAAGTAAACTTTAGAAGCGTAGTGTCAATCAAATACATATATTTATTTAAAATTACGTATAGTTCAACCTTTAACCCTAACCTTAACCCTAAACCCTAACCCTGAACTATTAAGAAATCTTATGAATGACCATTAATTTATACCAACCTAGCTAGGTGATCAGACTCGGTGTGGGATGCATATTTTCCTTTGATTTAGCCAATCGTGCCCAACCACTGGCAGTTTGCACCTATCACCACTATCTCCCACCGGCAACGTGCAAAATTCATTGGCTTTCCCTCTAACATTGCCAATCATTCCCGATTATCAACCACTACCAATTGTGCAGATCACCACTAACTCCCACTAGCAATGCGCAAAAGCCTCTGCTTTCCCTTTGACACTAGCAATTGCAACAGACCAAAAGCCACTGCCAATCATGCCCGATCACCACTAACTCTCACTGGCAATTGTGCAAAAGCCCCTTCACAAATTGTGATACCTACTAAATATAGATTTTTGGAAAGTTTCTAAAAATAGAATACTATTATTTTGAAATTGCATTTTTGGAAAATTTGTTATGCTTAATAAAATGGGTAGGTTATGTAAAGGAATATTTTGATAACTTAAGCATTATTGAAGTTGAAATCATATTGTTGCTTTAGGTTTAAATCAAGAATATGGTAAGCCATCTTTTAAGAGGTAAAACACGTGCAAATGTTAGAGAAGTGGAGGACTATCTTAATTGGAGCACAAATTCCCACAAAGAAAATAGAAATTTGATGCCTATAGGATCATGCCCATCTGGGTGGTGTTTGGTCATGACAAAAATGCAAACAATGGTAACATGACCTAGCTAACTAAGCAATACAAATCCTAAGGAAAAATGACCTAAAGTGTAAGAACCCTAAAATTTTAAATTCCATTTCAAATGATTATGAATTACTTTTGATAAGCACAAATTGGGAAGTGTTCATGTTTAGGTTACACATAAGTCTACATTCAGAAAGACACCTAATTTGTAATACCTGCTATTTTTAAATTCTAAAAATACTTGCTTTTATGAAATTTTGGTAGAATTTGAGGAAATTGGATATTTGAAAATTTTACAAATGAAATCACGAGCTAAAATCTCAAATTTTGAAATGTACTAGAGAAATGAAATTCAATGCCACTAAGAATGCTAAAATAGGAGACCAGAGGAAAAATGGCTAATTATTTTAATTTTTGTAATTAACACGAGAGGAAGAACAGTCATTTCATAAGTGGACCCACGAAGTTAGCACCGAAATTTGTGATGATGATAGGTAATTAATGGGTAAGGGGAAAATCATTTCAGCATTTAATAAAAATTAGATTTTGTATAATATAAAATACATAAAATATTAAAATGCAATTGTGTGAGCAGGGGGGAGGGGGGCTTTAGATGTGCCCCCCCATCATTAATGCATACCCCAATTTATGAACGTAATTTACTCCCCCTCCCCATTTTACGTGTCACCGGCAACAACATCACTGGCGATGATGTTTTACTACAAAGACGTGGTTGTTTTTCTCCTCCCGCATGTGCATTTGTGATGGAAAACACCTGGGATTGGCCAACTTGACTGAGGTAGGCCATCCTCTACTCTCTTCCCCCTCTTTTTTGTTGGTTTTCTCTTTGGTGAGGTGCTATGCATTACCATTCTTTTCAAAATAAACTGATGAAATGGTATCAGATGCATGATCGAAACCATTCATCTCGTGCATGATGATATGATGAACAAGCCCATGAAATCTCATGGATCATGTGATAAAAATAGAGAAAAACTCCAGAAACATGGAAAATTAGTTGATGGGAAGGTTAGAAAGTGAAAATACGTGAAAATCCAGTTAAAACAATATAAAGATGGCTAAATTTGGATACTTTTAGTGTCTCCATCAGTTATTGGAGGTACGATCATAGTCTCCGGCGACGGTGACTGCATCGGGACACCAAGACGCACTCGGAGACACATGGGGTGTAATGCACGGTCGGCGCAAGCGCACGTGCGGGTTGCACATGCAGCATCATAGCCACGTGGCCAAACGTGAGTGCTTGTTCCATACATGCATCACGTAGTGCTTCCTCGTGACGCATGATCTTTGAATTAATATTTTATTAATTTAGAAAGTCCATTCACAAAAAACTTGATTTTGGGAGCTATAGAGGTCCAAATCATGATCCGAAAGATTCGTTACAATTATCTCGACTATGCAGACCTAGATTTAAGATGAAATCGTAGATTTAGATACCTTTTAAATAGTTACATCACTAAATACCATTAGATAACCTAGATCATGCCAATCAATGGATGATCAAGCCTTAGAACTTGATTATACATACCAAATATGAGATGATCTAGAGAATTAGTAGAGTATATCTTATGTGATAGTCAAGAAAAGTAATCCTGACCATTGATTTGATTAGATGCCTTAGGATTGGCTGATCAGAGAGCAATTTGACTATTAGATCGATATGTAATCATAGAGATACATGTAAATCACTAAATAAATATTGAAATTAGAGAGATCATGATGAGAATGATTAAAATTGACTATCAAATGTCAATTATAGGTTGTATAAAGCAATCCAACAGTCGAATTGTCTCCAAACTTCACGAGATGTTAGAGACTGGCCCCTTATTGATTAAGGGACATCAATTAAGTGAATTTTGACATAGATTGATGATCAAAGACCATGGATGTTTGTCTAGAAGTTAGAAAAATCTTCATCTAGCTTAGGATTGACCTAATGGAGGGTTAATCAAATGATCTGGGTTGTCACTTGGATTTGTTTATTTTGAGATGTGAGAATACCAAGTGATAGATAACTTATGATGTGATAGGTACATCAAAGCGCACGACATGATATTGCTTACGTGCCTGATTGGAGTACCGCATTTGTTGAGGTAAGTGATTACATTTCAGATTTTTCCATGATTTCTTAAATCATGATGTATTATTTAAGAACTTTAATGTATGGACTTTATGCCCTGCTATATTTTTGTGAGATTAATTTTCAGTGTGTATTGCTAACATGTTAGCTACTTCTTTTGTGCATAATTTATACACTACTTAATACATTTTATGTGGCATTGATTTGGATTATTTGAGGATGTATACACTAATTTTTGATGCATGGTGTTGATATATTAAATTTCTCTCTCAATTTAGTTTTATCAAGAATGATTATGCACGAATTTTGATTCTTGGTTTAGTGTCTATGGATTTATGGTGGGTGCTTCCACCCGGTGGGTACTATGCTAGGAGGGTAGTAGGGTTGGCTACCTGCCCTTTGAGTTTGTGATGATGATGATTAGACACCACCCTTGAGCTAGGTATGTAGGTGGAGGTATCATGGGTAGTCTCCCCTATGGGTCCGTTACCCCCCATGGGGAAGAAGAAAGTCTCCCATTATGGTGTTGACTGATAGCGGCAGTGGTTGAGATCCTTATGTGATTGCCGCTGCAATATAGTAGCCCATACTCTTATTTTCTATGCTCATATGGTATTTATATGTGGGGTGAACTAGGGTAAGCTAGGCCTAGGCCGTGAGTGACTTCGGGGCTGATGCGGGCTGTATAAGAGGGACCCAGGGATTTGGTATGAGTACTCATTACCAGTGATCGAGTGTCATGGAACACTCTTAGGGCTTATTTTTGTACAGTGTCTTGTTTATCCTAACATGAATTATATTTTGATGTGGACATGATTTCTTATTGCTTTTGATGGATGCTTATCCATATTTTGATCATGCCTTGCATGCCATGATAATGAGATTTGATATTGATTTGCTCAGACTTTAAGATTT
Organism: Warburgia ugandensis; assembly: GCA_035236585.1. NCBI lineage: Eukaryota > Viridiplantae > Streptophyta > Magnoliopsida > Canellales > Canellaceae > Warburgia > Warburgia ugandensis. Next base: position 45,717,454 of record CP141128.1, read on the forward strand.
TTCATGTGTTATTGTTATGGACGTCTGTTGATTTGACGTGCCTTGTACATGTTTTATCTTATGAGATTTTCCATGACATTGATATTTCACGCCACATGATTTTATTACACTTGTATTGAATTTAATCATCTACACAAGCATAGCTTGCTGAGGCATTGCTTTGTTTTGCAATGTCTCAGATTTGGAGCACGATAGCGCTAAGGGTAAGCAGGTGGAGCAGCGTTGATTGAGCGAAGACCTCAAAGACCATATGCATTTTTTATTTTAGAGACTGATTTATTGTACGTCTCTTGGACTTATGTTTAGATTTGTTGGGCTGTACATGAATGTTGACATTTTGGATAGATTGGACCCACATTACTTACGTGTATAGTGAACCTTTACTTGCTGATGTGTGTATGACATGGTGATCATGGATGGACCCTGGGGGATTTAGACATATTCTTCTTATTATTGGCTTTTCACGACTATGTATGATTTTACGTGGTTTTACTTTGAGCATGCTCAGTGTATCGATGATTTGATTTCTATTTATTATCATGGTTTTGGATATAGGATGACCCTAAGGGATTTCTTTTGAATGCTACATTAATTATGTTAATTGCAAGTTTTAATTTTCAGGGATCCCGCCTATTTTATAAAGAATATTATTATTATTATTATTATTATGTATTGGAAAAAGGTTTAGAAAACCCAAGGGGTCACAATTTGGTATCAAAGCTAGGGTTTATTTCATCACCACCACTTTAAGGATCCAATTAGGTTGACAGCCCATGAGTTCATGTTAAGACTGAGATAGGAGCAATACTTATACAAGGTGATATTGAAACCTTGATAGATGGTTCCTCGAAGGAAGACTAGGTCCACCCCCACTCCACCAGTTGCCATCCCTGACAAGTTATCAAGGTAAGGGGAACATGATATAGACTTAGTGGCCTGAGTAGTACAGGGCTTGATATTACATATACAATCCATTGAGTGAAGTAATTCCTAAGTGTGAATTACATAGGCATGATGATTGCAAAATAGTTGATGCCAGGAGGATTGGCAGATCTTCTGTAGTAAAGATGAGACTTTAAACCCTTGTAGGATTATGAGAAAATGCACTTTAAGGGAAAGTGTGCGATTCTTATAGTATAGAATCTAAATGGAGTGTACGATTGATAATCGCAAATGAGAACTTTATTATGTGATGGAAAGTCTATTCACGTGGACTATCTTATGAGAGTTCAAGTCCAAATTTGGGCAGTATGTATGAACATGTGAAGAAGCATAACAACTATTGTATGACCATCGTGAGATGATAGTGGAAAAGGATCAAAAATAATTACAACTAATGAGCACTTCGAGGAAATAACAACTATTTTACAATAATAGTTAGTAGTAATGATGTTAATCAAGCGATGAGTGAGGAGTGATATCAAACAATTCCCTAGTTAGGGAATGAGATGCCAGAAAAGGCTAAATTAAATATCATACTATATATATGAGTGATTGACAAGATTGGTTACTTGATTCCAAATCAAAGGTGTCTATCATATGAAGGGAAAGAGGTAAGATGAAATTGATTATATATAATTTACATCCAACGCGGATAGAAATGATGATGTGATCCTCTATGGCTAAGAAAGTTATTATGAAAGATCAATTACATTAGGTATGAGATTGACAATTATAAATGATTTTGATTTATATGACCATGAAATAATTCATTGGTTAAAGGAAATGAAATGATGAAGGTGAGGACATTGAAAATGAAATTATGAGAATTCTAATGATAGTCGTTTGAGAGAATGTGTTTTCTTATTTTCTAGATTTTTATCTAGAGGACTTTTAAGAAGGCATATAATGATAAGTATTTTGTCATATGAGCAGTTTGTGATATTACGAGAGTTGCCAATGTGAATAGAGGAATTTGATGATTTAATGGTATTAAGCATGTTTACACCGTTAAGGATAATTGCCTTAAACCCATCATGAATGAGAGGCTGCATAGAGAATTGTTGATGTGTTGATGCTTAAATTTTGGAGATAGTTGATCTTAGTGCATTGCATATTAGTGATAAAGGCAATGGGCATAGCTTTAATGTCGAGAAAAATCCTCTTAGGGCTAAGGGGTTCTAACTACAGAGATGCGAATCTAGATAATTCAAGCCAACCCGATGAGGGCAAGAGACTCCTTTATCAATATAGTTACATGGGTTATTGACATCTAAATGGGTAGTGCTGAAATGTGGATGTGAGAAGGTGCACTAATTGTATGGACATGCACCTAGATGATATTGTACTAGAGTGATATTCTACCACAGTAGCGGTGATGACATCGGTAGTGATGATAACTATTAGGACATTCTTTAAAGACTGCCCCAGAGGACAATGTGTCAGACTAACTGACATTAAAGATAAAATGGAGATGGCCCCACATTGGTAATGATGATTCATTATGGTATCTTTAAATTTATGTGCAGATCATGCTTTTGACTATCATTACCATTACTTGAAGCAAGTACTAACCTCAACCCACGTTAAGGAAGACACCTTCTTCATTGTTGATGGACATACTAGGATCCTCCTTGATTTTGGATCTAGTAATCCTTGTAGTTTGAGTGTTGGCACCCTGATGAATGTGCCTTTATATATATGTAACAATCCTTGTGTTGGAGGTTATGACACTGATTGGCAAGTTATTGAAACTTGTAAGTACTTCTAAGGGGTACTGGTGGAAATGATGACAAGTGAGAGGATAGATACTAACTTTATCCTTCTCGATTTGATGGATTATGATATCATCCTTGGGATGGATTCCATTGTTGGAGGACAGTTGATTGTAGTGAGAAGAATGTACTTTTGGTATACTAGATAACTATTAATCTCCCTCTTGAGTAAGAAGGGGCATCACTGAGGTTTGTGATAACTTTACCTTGAAGGTAATAAGGTACTCATCTAATGTACTAAGTTCTCCTGGTTTTGTGATTTTGGATGACAGAGAGCGACTATAGATTGACCACATAGAGGGTGTGTGAAGATTCACAATCTTCTTGAGGAGGCTTTAAGATTTTACACCTTGAAAGATTGATTTTTATACTGATTTGGCATCAGACATAGTGTCATTTTCTAAGGTGCCATACAGGATGGCCCTAGCTAAGTTGGAAGGGTTCCAGCTATGATAGTCATTTGACAAGAGTTTATTAGACTTGGTGGGTCTTCATTGGATGCATTAATCCTCCTTGTGAGAAGAAAGACAGATCTTTATTATTATGCATGGATTATTGATTGTTTAATAACTCCATGGTGGAGAATTGATATTCTTTATCATACATTGATGATCTATATGATCAACCTTAGATGGTACATAGTATTGGTGTATATGAATTTGAGGTCTGGTTATCACTAGCTAAGGAATGTGACTAAAATGTCTTTAAGACAATTTTTAGAACTTGTTATGACTGCTACAAGTTCTATATGATACCAATTGATGAAATTAGTACACTGATAGTATGTATGGATATGATGAGCTAAATTGTTAAATGTTACTTGGATAAGTCATGATTATGTTAATGGGCAATGTTATTGTATACTCCATGGCATGGAGGAGCACAAGAAATCCTTGTGCATTATTCAGAGTATCTTGAAGACTCATCTTTTGGCCTTGAATGTATGCGAGTATGAATTTTGTCAAGAAGGTGAATGTTTCTTTACCATGATACCTCTACTGATAGAGAGATGGTCTATGGAGATTGTGATAAATTGGGACTAGTTAAACTAGTGACTAAGGTTGATAATCTCCTTAGTCTGGTGAACTATTATCGTGGGTTATTAAGTTCTCTAGGATAGCAGTGACATGGATACTACTTATATTATGCATATGAGCTTGATTTCTCATGAAGGTGAGAGGTGTAACAGTAAAGTGTGTTTAGTATGAGAGCATTTCTTATGTCTAATTAGCTTAAGATTTTGGCTTATACTTGTGGGTAGCCGATGAGGGTGGCCTATGAGGGCTAGTGCAAGAGCACTGGCAGGCTTCTAGGTGGCGAGCTTCTAGTTGGCAGGCTTCTAGGTACTCACACTATGATTGTGTTGTGGACTGATTATGATTAGCATGTGATTGCCAGTTACTAAGCTGGTATGCTATAATTATGATTGGTATGTGATTGCCTACTACTGAGTTGATGCGCTCTAATTTTGATTGGCACATGATTGCCCATTACTGACCTGGTATGCATTGATTTTGATTGACATATATTGCCTGTTCAGGGGAATATGATTTATGTGATTGATACACTTTTGCCCAATGATGAGGTAATATGCGTTGGAATAGATTTGACATAGAATTTCCTATATGTGAGAAGTGGCACTTCAAATTTTGACAATGTGGTGATTTACTTATGCTGAAGTTGTAAACAAATGATTAACTCTTGGAGGAGAGTATGATTTATGTAAATTGCATTATACGTGGTTATGATGTGTTTTGACCACAATATAAGTGTTAGATTTAGAATGGTTGGAACATACATTGGGGGTATGTATGAGTTGTTATCTGATGGGGATGATATGACATCTATTTGCTATTGACATTAACTTAGGAAAAAATTTTGATATGATATGAGGATGTTTTTAAGATTGTTGAGGAATAACATGGAAAGAATTTCGAGGACGAAATTTCTATAAGGAGGGGAGGATGTAATACCCATTATTTTTAAATTCTAAAAATACTTGATTTCGTGGAACTTTGGAATTTTTGTAAAAATTGAGGTAATTGGATATTTGAAAATTTTAGAGATAAAATCACAAGCTAAAACCTCAAATTTTGAAATGTAATCGAGAAATGAAATTCAACGCCACTAAGAACGCTACAATCAAAGATTGGAGGAAAAATAGCTAATTATTTTAATTTTTGTAATTAATTAAAATTAACACAAGAGGCAGAACAGTCATTTCATAAGTGGGCGCACGAAGTCAGCACCAAAATCTATGACGCTGACAGGTAATTAATGGGTAAGGGGAAAATCATTTCAGCATTTAATAAAAATTAGAATTTATATAATATATAATACATAAAATATTAAAATGAAATTAGAGGGGGGGTGGGGGGGTGTTGAAATGTGCCTCCCCACCATTAATGCATACCCCGATTTCCAAATCGCATTTACTCACCCTCCTCATTCTGCGTGTCACTGGCGATGACGTTTCACAACTAAGACGCCATTGTTTTTCCCCTCTTGCATGTGCACTTGTGATGGAAAACACCTAAGATTGGCAGGCTTGACTGAGGTAGGCCATCCTCCACTCTCTTCCACCTCTTTTCGGTTGGTTTTCGTTGTTTTTAACACCAAAAAATGGCATGGATTGCCATTGTTGGTGAGGTGCTATGCGTTACCATTCTTTTCAAAATAAATCAATGAAACAGCATTAGATACATGATCCAAACCATTCATCTATGCATGATGATATGATGAACAAACCCATGAAATCTTATGGTAATCTAAGGACTAGGGATGCCGCAAAATGTGAAAAATAGTGAATAGGAGAAATTTTATAAATGTAGTAAAAATTGAGAAAAAACCCCAGAAACATGCAAAATCAGTTGATTGGAAGGTTGGAAAGTGAACGTACATGAAAATTTAGTCAAAACGGTAGAAAGATCACCAAATTTGGACATTGTTAGCATCTTCGAGGGCAATCCAAAGTCTGATTGTCGTCTCCAATGACGGCGACTGCGTCAGGACGCCAAGACGCACTCGAAGACACATGGGGCATAATGCAAGCTCGGCACAAGAGCGGTTGTACATGTAGTGTCGTCACCATGTGGCTAAACGTGAGCGCATGGTCCCTACACGTGTCATGCAGTGCTTCCTCCTGACATCGCATGATCTTTGAATTAATATTTTATTAATTTAGAAAGTACATTCACAAAAAACTTGATTTTGGGAGCTACAGAGGTCCAAATCATGATCTGAAAGATTTGTTGCAATTATCTCAATGACAAAGACCTAGATTTTAGATGAAAACCAAGATTTGAATACCATTTAAATAGTTAAATTACTAAATATCATTAGATAATCCAAATCAGGCCAATCAATGGTTGATTAGGCCGTAGGACTTGATTATATACACCAAATATGAGATGATCTAGAGATTTGGTAGAGTAGATCTTATGTGATAGTCAAGAAAAGTAATCCTGACCATTGATCTAATCAGATGCCTTAAGATTGGCTGATTAGAGCGATCTGACCATTAGATCAACGTGTAATCATAGAGATACATGTAAATCACTAAATAAAAATTGAAATTAGAGAGATTAAGGTGAGAATGATTAGAATTGATGATCAGATGTCAATTATAGGTAGCATAGAGCGATCCAACAGTCAGATCGTCTCCATACTTCACGAGATGTTAGAGACTGGTCCCTTATTAATTAAGGGACATCAATTAAGTGAATTGTGACATAGATTGATGATCAAAGGCCATGGATGTTTGTCTAGATGTTAGAAAAATCTCCATCTAGTTCAAGATTGACCTAATAGAGGGTTAATTAGATGATCTGGGTTATTAATCTAGGATTAACTCCCAAATTAAGAGAATTGTCACTTGAATTTGTTTATTTTAAGATGTAAGAATACCAAGTGATAGATAACTTATGATGTGACAGGTACATCAAAGCACATGACGTGACATTGCTTACACGCCTAGTTGGAGTACTGCATTTGTTGAGGTAGGTGATTACATTTGAGATTTTTCCATGATTTCTTACATCATGATGTATTATTTGAGAACTTTCAAGTATGGACTTTATGCCCTGCTATGTTTGCATGAGATTACTTTTCAATGTGTATTGCAGACATGTTTGTTACTCCTTTTATGCATGATTTATACACTACTTAATACATTTTATGTGTCATTGATTTGGATTATTTGAGGATGTATACACTAATTTTTGATGCATGGTGTTGATATATTGAATTTCTCTCTTGATTTGGTTTAATCGAGAATGATTATGCATGGATTTTAATTCTTGATTCAGTGTTTGTGGATTTATGACAAGTGCTTCCATCTAATGGGTACTATGCTAGGAGGGTAGTAGGATTGGCCACTCGCCCTCTGACTTTGTCATGATGATGATTAGACACGGCCCTTGAGCCAAGTACGTAGGTAGAGGCACCATGGGTAATCCCCCTTACGGGTCCGTTCTCCCCCATGAGGATAGAGAAAGTCTCCCGTTATGGTGTCAATGAGGAGTAGCAGTGGTTGAGATCCTTGCGTGGTTGCCACTATAGCATAGTAGCCCATGCTCTTATTCTGTATGCTCATGTGGTATTTATATGTGGGGTGAACTGGGGTAAGCTAGGCCTAGGTCGTGAGTGACTCTAGGAGCTAATGCAGGCTACACTGTAGGGACCTAAGGAATTGGTATGAATACTCATTACCGGTGTTTAAATGTTGTGGAACACTCTTAAGGCTTATTTTTGTACGGTGCCCTGTTTATCCTGACATGCATTATATTTTGATGTGGACACGATTTCTTATTGCTTTTGATGGATGCTTATCCATATTTTGCTCATGCGTTGCATGCCATGATAATGAGATTTGATATTGATTTGCTCAGACTTTAAGATTTTTCATGTGTTATTGTTATGGACGTATGTTGATTTGATGTGCCTTGTACATGTTTATCTTATGAGATTCGCCATGACATTGATATTTCACACCACATGATTTTATTATACTTTTGTTGAATTTAATCATCTACATGGGCATAGCTTGCTGAGGCATTGTTTTGTTTTGCAATACCTCATTTTTGGAGCGCAATAGTGCTAAGGGTAAGCAGATGGAGCAACATTGATTGAGGGAAGACCTCGATGACCATCTGCATTTTGTTTAGTGTACGTCTCTTGGACTTATGTTTAAACTTGTTGGGCTATACATGGATGTTGACATTTTGGATAGATTGGACCCGCACTACTTGTATGGTGTACCTTTACTTGCCGATGTGTGTATAACATGGTGATCATGGATGGACGCTGGGGGATTTAGACATATTATTCTTATTATTGTCTTTACACGACTATGTATGATTTGTCATGGTTTTACTTTGAGCATGCTCAGTGTATTGATGATTTAGTTTCAATTTATTATCATGGTTTTGGATATGGGATGACCCTTAGGGATTTCTTTTAAATGATGCGTTAATTATGTTAATTGTAAGTTTTTATTTTCAGGGATCCCGCCTATTTTATAAAGAAAATTATTGTTGTTGTTGTTATGTATTGGAAAAAGGTTTAGAAAACCTAAGGTGTCACATAATTGAAGCCTAAAACCTTAAATTTTGAATTGTACTAGGAAAAATGAATCAAACAACATAAAGAACACTAAAATCAGAGTTGAAATGAAGACGTTATGGCACAAATGGTATTTTTTTTTAAATGAAGAAAAAAAACATGTAAGTTTTGGTGGGGGACTGAATTGATATCGATACCAATCCTTACTTAATTTGAATGAAATAGACCACATGGTCTGTTCCACCAGACTCGACAAACACACACACACACACATAGAGAGAGAGAGAGAGAGAGAGAGAGAGAGAGAGAGAGAGAGAGAGAGAGAGAGAGAGAGAGAGAGAGAGAGAGAGAGAGAGAGAGAGAGAGAGAGAGAGAGAAGAAATTGAGGGAGAAGAAAGAAGAGGAAGAAGGAGGGAGAGGAGAAGAGGGAGAAAAGAGAGAGGAAAGAAGAAGGAGAAAAATCCAGTGGCCGACGAATATGGACTACCCTACCTTGTATGAACTTCCACCTCTATTTTTTCCCAATCTTTTCCTTTGCAGCAGAATCCGAAGAGGATGAGGCAGTGAGTTGTATCATGCAGGGATGGGGGACGAGGGAGTGGTTTGGGTACCAGGGGGTGGAGGAAGGGAGAGGGGGAGTTGTTCATGTAGCGGGGAGGGATGAGAGTGGTTCACGGGGCGAGGGAATGGGAGTTGTTTGTGTACCGGGAGGGGTGGGGGTGGGGGTGGGGGAGCTATTCAGGTAGCAAGTTTCAGGGAAGGGGCAGGGTTTGGGTATCGAGATGGTGGGAGGGGTGGAATGGGAGCAATTTGGGTACTAGAGAGGGGGGAGAGGTTCGAGTATCAGGTTTCAGGGTGGGCAACGGGTGGTGGGGAGGGTGGGGCAGGGTTCACATTTTTTACTTCTCTCTTTTTTACTTTCTACTTCTTGGGTTTTGTCTTCTGATTGTTTCCTTGAGCTCATAGATTCCATTTTCTACTTCAAGTAAGGTTTTCTTTTTTTTTTCTTTTTTCTTTTCATTGTTTCCTTTTAAGATCATGGATTTTGATTTTCTCTTTCAAGTAAGATTTTTTCTCTTCATTGTTTCCTTTCGAGCTCATGCATTTTGGGTTTTGTCTTTTTATTGGAATTTTGCTTTTTGGTTTTATCTTCTTATTATTTCCTTGACCTTATGGATTCTATTTCTTGATTGATTTTCATGACCCATTTTCATGGTCTTTCTGCAAAATTAAGTGATTCATGTGCAAAACCTAGCATTGGAGGTATTCATAAAGAGGAATTAAAGCTAACAAGCACGATCTTATAGGTGCTTGATTGCTTTAGCTTTTCTTTTGTTTCTTATCAAGGCTACTTTGTTTTCTTATCATGTTTTAAATGAGTTTTGAATTATTTGAAGTGGACTTCCATATGGGTATAAACTTGTAACAGTAACACTATTTATTTTCATCTTTTGGTGAAGCATTTTTTACTATTAATAGGGGGATAACTAAATGCCTTCTTGTTGGTACTTAATTTGACTTAAATAGAAGCAGAATTAATGGAGTACCTATGGACAATAATGCGTTAAATGCTTTTAGGGGAATTATATGGACATTTCATACCCTTATGAATGATGATTGTGTCCTGGCACTTTGAAATGATGGTGTTTGGTATGGAATAGCATGGATGAATGGGATGCCCCTTGTAAAAAATCAGCACGGAGGTGCCTTATGTTGATTGCCTTTTGGGCTTTGGTTGATTGGAAAATGAATGGAAATTCTTAGGAAATTTGTAACTGACTAATAACTCTATCACTTGGTTGAGGTTTCAGGAATGAAATGATTGGATTAGGTAGACTTCTGACCTCGTTTTGGGAGGACATGGTGGAATGACCAAGCAAGATTTTCCAGCTGGGAGGTATCTATTTTTAGAACCAATTAGACCTTGCTTGGGTGCCTAGTTGAATGAAATTCCCCATGGTTGAAAGATCTTAAGATTCATTAACATGTTTGGTAATAACATCTAGAATAACATAAGGGGAAACAATAGCATAAGCTAAGCTTATCACTACTTGTGAATGGTAACTTCCAAATGGGCTAGCTAAGTCAAATAAATTAACATATAATAAAGCAAAAATTCTTATGATAAAAGGGCAATAACATGGACCTTAGAACTCCTAAAAGTTGAGTACAGACTTTGGCACACAATCCATGGCGGCTTTACCATGCTTAACAAGAAATTGAGTAACGTTGAAAGTGGTTGAGTGATGGCTAAGTGGTGAACATCAAACATGATATTCATATAGAAATCATATGAATACCTACACCCAGTAAGAGATGTAAACTTGAAGCAATGGAGTTAAAGACTAGTGAAAGGTCTATGGGATTTGTAGCCCTTTTACAAATATCTATACTAAGTAGGCAAATACTTTTCATGCATCCTTTATCTGTTTTGCTTGAGGTTAGTTTGCCACATATATGAGATATTGTATGTTTATGTGAATGGATGGATATGGAGTCTCCTTTAATTATTTTTTTACTTAAACTATTTTTATCATGGACATCGGTTTGGTTTCTTTAAATGATTTACATAGCCCTTTTATGTCATGTTTCTAATATCATTGAGTGTTTCTTTGTAGTAACGATGGAACAAGAAGAACATTAAACTGAATATTATAGCCACATTGAAGAGCATGAACAAGAGGCCAGCATGAGCACTACTCCAAAAAGAAAAGGCCGTGGGAAAACAACAATGGAAAAGGTTATCAAGAGAAAGTTGAAGGGAATTGAAGAAATTATCCAATACAATAGTAGAGGGCAAGAGATTGGTGAGAGTGCACTTGCTTATAGTAGTTTCCTTTGCTATATAGTAAGAAGCGTGGCTCCTATCACATTTGAGCATTAGAGACATGTGCCTTCCTTGACAAAAGGTTCAATATAGGAAATGGTGAAGGTATGTAAATAGTAAGTACATGTATTATTTACATTATAACTTTCCTTATTTTTCAAATATAATAATTTGATGTGTTCAGTTTGCAGTATGCTTTGTCATGCCAGATGATATGAAGATGCAATAAAGAAAATGGAAGAACTACCTTGTTCATAATTACATAGCTCCAAATGTCAATGATCCATTAAGGCTGTACACGATGCCTTCCATTGACTCTAACATCATTGACTAGGAGGCTTGGAATCATTTGTACAGAACTACACCTCCACTGAGTTTGAGGCATGTGTAGAAATAATGCTTCATTTAATTAATTACATGTAACATTCAATTATTGCACTTGAGGTATGTGTAGGCAAAGAGTGCAAGGGGAAGGAAGGTGCATGAAACAAATATGTAGCACCACCTATCCAGGTTGAACTACTCTCATTTAGAAGAGCATGAAGTAAGCATCTGTGACAATTTATCCCATTCAATTTAATGCTACTATAGCCACATATATGTTGTTCTCTAACTATAATGCCTTTGCTTAGTAGCAAAAAAAGCTGGGACTGCAGAACCCATTGATCACTCCATCCTCTACAAGATGGCACATTCGGTGGGCTGTACTAGTAACAATTTCTCAAATGAAAGTATTGTGCAAATTCTTTCTCACATAATAAGTGGTTCCACCTGTCTATAAATATTTTACAATTAATTAGATGACATGATCATATCTTTCTAAATAAATTTTACAAGACATTCTTACCCAAGAAAGCGCTACTACAGGAACTCTAAGCAACACTGCTACCAATGACGACATCTTGTATAAGGTTATGGGCAATAAGGACCACCCTAGTCGAGTTAGGGGCATGGGTCATGGTGTTTTTCCTTTAAATTCTTTGGTGAAGGATGTTTATGTAAAGTTCAAGATGATGATGAGGCCTACAATGAGCTAGTTGCAAAAATAAAGAATGATATATTTAGTCAGTTGCATGAGGGACGTTTGATAATTGTTACTCCATCCCCAGTTCATGATTCCCATAATGCCCTTGTAACTCCATCAAATGTAAGCTGCAATTCCCCAATCGAAGAAGATAATGAAGGACATCCGGCTCCCCTTGAAAAGGAAATTCCTGCCAAAGAGGTGTATATATATATATATATAGACAAAACTAGAAATTTTCATTATCCTTCTGTAATAATTCTCTATCTTAACATCTCTATTGTATATTTGATTTGTATATGGGTCAATGCCTATTGGCCTTGGATTCCCATCAAAATATCATGGCAGCTGGTTCATGCTATCAGCTGAATCAAACATTTTGCACGAAATTAGTATGCCATCATGTACTAAGTGGGTGTCCATCACCGTGGCTTTGAATGCTAATGCCTACTTATCATTCCCTTTAGAAATGGAAAATATTATAACCGTTGGGAAGGCAGTTGCATATCACGTCACTTGGTTGGAAGCACTAGTCATTCCCATAAAGTCCATGGTATGGATCTTATCATGCTATCTTCCTCATCAATATTTTTAGATAAAGACCTCACTTAATTATTTAATAACTGTATACAATTAATCAGCAACAACATGGAGCACTAAGATCGGCCATCTTTCCAGTGTCATCTATTATTGTTGCACCAATGGAATAGGTACTTGTAGATATCTTAAATTTTTTTCATCATAAATTAGGTCCTTTTCATCAACTAATATTATTTAGCTGAAATTTTTTACATCTTTTATAATAGTTGTCCAAGCAGCTTGTGGAAGTCCCACCTAATATGCCTCAATCCCTAAGGTTAATCTATGGTCTCGTGAAAGACAATATGGTAATCAATCCTATTCAAATCAATCAAGGAGTGCTTGTTGAGGACATTGTTGAAGTGCCACTTATGTTAGAGGACCTAATATGAGTTTGCCTATGGGATCAACTCAAGCATCCTCGCATTGTCTCCTACATGGGTTGTATGCACATACTTGCTTATAAATCATTTGACATTTACATGTTAAATTTTTGTGGTATAGGTAATAATTATTTCTTTTATGTAGCTTCTTGAGTGATGCGACTAGCTTTGTTGAGAGTGATGGTACACTACCAATTCCTTGACCTTGGCATCATTTCTAGAGTAGCATAGCAATGACTAATGAAGAGGCATGCTCAGGATATTTTACCAGGCTTTTTTCGCTGCTCTTAGGGACAGGGCTTAATGATTCCCTACAATAGCAGGTAAGTTTTAATTTTCTTATTTTCTTGCCAACTTATTCTATACTTAGGGATTTCAACTTCCATTACAATTTATATAATTGCCCATGTAAGTCTCATTGAATGCTGCTCATTTTGGATGTGAATGGTGGGCATGCTTTCTTTTTTTATTCTTGTGGATCACACATTTGTCCTGTACTCATAGAAATTATAAATAAGTCATCATCATCATCATCAAGACCTTATCCCAATTAGGGATCGGCCACATGAATCTTATTCCTCCATTCCACTCTATTAAATACCATGGTTTCATTTAGTCCCAAAGTTTTTAAATCTTTCCTCACCACTTCTATCCATGTTCTTTTGGGCCTTCCCCTTGCCCTTTTAGAACCTTCAACTTGTATTGCCTCACTCCTTCTAACTGGTGCCATTGGTGGCCTCCTTTGAACATGTCCAAACCATCTAAGTCTAATCTCCCTCATCTTGTTACCTATTGGCGCTATCCCTAAATTTCCTCTAATATTTTCATTTCTAATTCTATCCTTTCTTGTCTTACCACTCATCCATCTCAACATCCTCATTTCTGCGACACTCAGCCTATGAGTATGATGTTCCTTAACTGCCCAACACTCTGATCCATAGAGCATGGCCGGCCTAATAGCCATCCTATAGAATTTTTCCTTTAGTTTGAGTGGCACCCGCCGATCACATAAAACACCCGATGCACATCTCCATTTGTTCCAACCTGCTTGGATTCTCTGGGTAACCTCCCTCTCAATCTCTCCACTCTCATGGATCAATGATCCTAAGTATCGGAAGTGGTCTCTCATGGGGACCTCTTGGTTATCAATCTTGACTGGTGCTCCACTCCTACTCTCCTTACTAAAATTACATTCCATATATTCTGTCTTAGTTCGGCTAATTTTAAATCCTTCCGATTCTAATGCTTTTCTCCATAACTCTAGCTTTATGTTTACACCCTCCCTTGTCTCATCAAGTAGGACTATATCGTCTGCAAATAGCATGCACCAAGGAATCTCCTCATGCAGATGTTTTGTTAACTCATCCATAACTAATGTGAAAAGGTATGGACTCAATGCTGATCCTTGGTGCAATCCGACAGTGACAAGAAAATCACTAGTCACGCCACTAGTGGTCTTAACATTTGTTACTGCTCCCTCATACATATCTTTAATTATGTCTATATACCCCTGAGAAACCCCTTTAACACCCAACACCCTCCATATTAACTCTCTAGGGACTCTATCATAAGCTTTCTCTAAGTCAATAAAGACCATGTGTAGGTCTTTTCTCCTCTCCCTATATTTCTCTACCAATTGTCTTAGTAAGAAAATAGCTTCCATGGTAGACCTCCCAGGCATGAAACCAAATTGATTTTTCAATATACTTGTTTCATGTCGTAGCCTCTTCTCAATCACTCTTTCAAAAAGTTTCATGGTGTGGCTCATAAGTTTGATCCCTCGATAATTAGTGCAGCTCTGAATGTCTCCTTTATTCTTATAGATTGGTACAATAGAGCTTTTCCTCCACTCATCAGGCATTTTCTTTGATTTTATAATCTTGTTAAACAACTTGGTCAACCAAACTACCCCACTATCTCCCATATGCTTCCAAACCTCTAGTGGTATACCATCAGGTCCCATGGCCTTTCCTGATTTCATCTTTCTCAAGGCCTCTTTTACTTCAAGCATTCTAATCCTACGTTCATATCTATAATATCCAGTGTTATTTAGATTTATAGTATTTTCAATCCCTATATTCTCAGGGCCATTGTCATTTAACAATTTTTGAAAGTATATTTCCCACCTTTGTTTGATCTCATCATCTTTGACTAATACCCGTTGATCATCGCTTCTAATGCACCTAACATGCTCTAAGTCCTTACCCTTCTGTTCTCTTACTTTTGCAAGTTTAAACACATCTTTCTCACCTTCTCTTGTTCCTAGTCTATTATAGAGCTCATCATATGCATTAAGTTTTGCCTCACTTACCATTCTCTTAGCAACGTTTTTAGCATTCTTATATTGTTCATAGTTTTCATTATTTCTAATCTTCTGCCATGCTTTAAAATGCATTCGTTTTTCTTTAATAGCTTTTTGCACTGTTTCATTCCACCACCATGTTTCCTTTGTTAATAGCCTTTTACCTTTAGATACTCCTAAGACATCTTTTGCCACTTTCTTAATGGACTCAGCCATATTAGTCCACATAGTATTTACTTCTGTTTCATAGTTCCAATTTCCTTCTACCATCAACTTATTTTTTAATGAGGTTATTTTCTTTCCTTTTAAGTTCCACCACTTAGTTTTTGGATGTGTATTAAGTTTAGTTCTTTTACTCCATCTTTTAATATGAATATCCATAACCATTAACCTATGTTGTGAGGTTAAACTCTCACCGGGTATCACCTTACAATCCTTACATATAGATCGTTCATTATTCCTAAGCAGAAAAAAGTCTATCTGGCTTTTATGAAGTCCACTTTTAAAGGTTATTAAGTGTTCATCCCTCTTCTTAAAGAGTGTATTTGCAATGGATAGGTTATATGACAAAGCAAAATCGAGGATATTCTCCCCCATCTCATTTCATTCACCTATACCATACCCTCCGTGTATTCTATCATATCCTTCCTTATCTTTTCCTACATGGCCATTTAAGTCTGCTCCTATAAATATCCCCTCAGTGTTGGGAATTTCTTGCATGACTCCCTCCATATCTTCCCAAAACTGTCTCTTAATTATATCTTGTAACCCTACTTGTGGTGCATATGCACTTATAATATTTATAATCTGCTCCCCTAGAAGCATTTTTATTATTATAATTCTATCACTAATTCTTTTAACGTCCACAACTTTATCCTTTAATTCCTTATCCACTATTATTCCTACGCCATTTCTATTATTTTCCTTTCCTACGTACCATAATTTATACCCATCTATTTCTCTAGCTTTAGCCCCTTTCCACTTGGTTTCTTGGATACAAGCGATGTTGACTCTCCTACATTTCATTGTGTCTACTAATTCCAAACTCTTACCTGTCAGTGTCCCTATATTCCATGTAGCAATGCGAATCTTATGTTTTGGAGATACCCTATTTACTATCGCCTTTCTCGACCTCCATGGTATGAACCCATGTCCACTTTTCACTGCACCTGGGTTCTGATGTAGCGCATCGCTTCCGAGGGGACACTCTAGTAGCCCTTGCCCATTTTTCACTACACCCAGGATCTGATGTAGCGCGTCGCTTCTAGGAGAACGCCCTAGCAACCCTTGCTTATTTTTCACCTCATCCGGGATCCGATGCAGCACGTCACTTATGGGGAACGCCCTAGCTTGAGCGAATTTCAGTTTTCGATTCATGTCATGTTGGGCTTGCCATAAGTAAGTAAGTATTTATATTTTTCATATGTTTTGTATAGATAATTAATTTGTTATTCATCTATAATGCATTTTAAATTTAAATTTGTAGGGTTTGGATTGAATGGGCTCATATCATTGAGACTGTACAACAACCAAAACTTACTTGGAAGAATGTCAAGGTATATGAAATGGTTAATTGCTCTAAGATATCACTAATGAAACCTAGATTATTACAAATGATATTTATGGGTTCTTTTTTGTTGTCCTTATTGCACAGTTCCCTAAACAACAGTCTAATTAGGAATGTGGGTATTATGTCCTGAGATACCTCGTATTCGATACTACTATTGTTTCCCATTTAAGAAAGGTAGAACACCTTTTACTTTTCATAATATTATATTTTTCTACATTTTTTATGGATCTAGCTAAAAAGTTTGAGCTTAATTAAATATGTTGTATTTTAGGCTACTCTGCTTTCTGAGTGGGCAAACAAGAAGAGTTACTCTAGAGTAAATCTCAATGAAATACGAACTAAATGGGATGAGTATGTTATGAGTTTTAATTAGATCACTTGGAGTAACTATATGAACTTGAAATACATAATAAAGTATTTTTTTCATTGACTTGGGTGTGTTCCTTTAGATTTTATTATTTTCTTTGAAATAGATATATATATATATATATATATGTATTTTAAGCGAAGAATGAGTGAAAATTTGGAGTGTGAGAATAAATGAGTATGGATGTAGCGAATTTGGAGCTTGAACATGAAGTGAATATGTGGCGGTTGGTTTTCAATATATTCATTGAATTGTATAACTTTTATAAGATGAAGAATGAGAGGGTTACTTAGAGTGTGAAAGTAAATGTGAATGTTTATGGATTTACAAATGAAATGGATATGGATGTTATAGAGAAGGCATATGTTGTGTTTATTTTATAAATTATTTTCAAGATAGATATGGATGGATAATGATAAGTTTGGATGTTTTGTAGCCATTATGGACGTATTAGGTGTTTTATTGTAAGAATGATTAGGCTTTCAAGAAGAAGTGGATGCAAGTTGTATTGGATGTTTGATTTTTCATGTTTATAAAGATATTTTGTATTAGGTGTATAGATTGTTTGTTATTCAATGTATACAGAGGTGGTAGTGTATAGAGAAAGATGTTGATGCATTGTAGTGGATGTTGGTTTTGAATGTGTATGGAGATCAAAGTATTAGGTGTATATGATATTTGGTTTTTCATGTTTCTAAAGATTGTTTGAACTATTAGGTGCATAGAATATTTGTTATTCAATATATACACAAGTGGTAATGTATTAAGAAATTAAGATGTGGATGCATTGTAGTGGTTGTTGGGTTCTTCATGTTTGTTGATATTGAAGTATTAGGTGTATATGATGTTTGTTATCCAATGTATACAGTTGGTATTGTATCAAGAAGTGGATGAATGTTGTATATTAACAAGTTTTTAATGTTTATAAACATTGTTTGAGTATCAAGTGTGCATGGGATGTTCGTTATTCAATTTTATACAGGTGGTGGAGCTCGAATATAAAATTGAAAGAAAAAAAAAACAATTTTGAAGTTGTTTAATGAAAAATGACTTCAAAAGTTTGGGAAAAAAATTACTTTAAAAGTACATAAGCGACTTCAAAAGTTGTTTTTAAATAAGCGACTTCAAAAGTTCATCAAAATGTGGTGCTTTTGAAGTCACTTATACAAAAATGGCTGGTAAAGTTTATGACTTTCGAATTCATCAAAATGTGGTGCTTTTGAAGTCACTTATACAAAAATGACTTGGAAAGTTTATGACTTTAGAAGTCATTTTCATATAAGCAACTTCAAAAGTCAAATACATTTGAAGTCACTTAAACTAAACAACTTTGAAAATTGATGACCATTAAAGTCGTCTATTTAAGCTACTTCAAAACTACATTTTCAAAGTCATTTACTTAAGTGACTTTAAAAGTTGTTGACTTTCAAAGTTAGATCAATAGAAGTCTCTTAGTAAGTGACTTCGATTATCCTTTTTAACTGACTTTAAAATCCCCTTGTTTAGTGGTGGGATCTCATGACAATGAGTTTGAAGAGAAGGTTACATCCACAGGATAGGGGCAGTACAGAAACATACTTGCCTAAAGCTAATTATATGCTTAGTAAAGAGGAGTGAAGAATAGTGTGTAAAAGCCTGTCAGATTTCAAAGCTCCAAATGTGTACTCTTCAAGCTTTAGAAACATTATCTCCATAGAAGAGCTGAAACTATTGGGGATGAAGTCTCATAATTGTCATGCATTGATGCAACAAATTCTGCCCGTAGCAATACGTTCAGTGGTGCCAGATAAAGTAAGAGGATTTATTACTAAATTCTACTACTTCTTTAATGCTTTATGTAAGAAGGTGGTGAATACTTCTAATTTATAAGAAATCTAGGAGCATTTAGTAACAACCTTATACGAGCTTGAGACAATCTTTCCACCATCCTTCTTCGATAACATAGTACACTTAATAGTGCACCTGATTGATGAGGTTAGGTTGTGTGGACCTATTTATTTGCAATGGATGTACCTATTTGAAAGGTACATGAAGGTGTTAAAAGAGTATGTATGAAATCATAATAGGCCAAAGGGGTGTACTGTCGAATGTTATATTGCAGAAGAAGTGGTCGAGTTTTGCACTAAGTATTTGTCAAGAGTGGATGCTATTGGGATCCAAAGAAAGAAACATTCAGGTGTGTTAATTGATCCAAGTGTTGGTGGGCCTCTATCCAATGGTGGTGTATTGACCATTGGTTGTAAGGAACGGAAGCAGGCACACCTTTACATCTTGCAGAATATTAATGTTGATGAAGTTCAGCCATACATTGAGTACGTAATCAATGTTCTCTCTTTGGTTTCTTTCACATTAATTAATTGAATCATTAATGTAGCTGAAATTTAGGCAAATAAATATATGTATAGTATAGGGTACGTACGTAATGTACGATTAATATTATTAACATTAAGCATGTTATATAATTTTCATCTCTAATCATTGTATAGTATACACATGGACTTCTTAAAAGAGGGGTATCTAAGAGATGCATGGATTGAGAAGTGGCTACAAGATGAGCATTATCATCCCTTCACAACTTGGCTTTGTCAGAAGGCATTTAATTACATTGAATAGTTCTCTATGATGAATTAATTAATTATTTTGTATAATATATAGGATATGCATGTATTCATTAATAAAAAGGGCAGCCCCGATGCATGAAGCTCTCACCTATGCAAGGTCCGAGGAAGGGGTGGGCCACAATGGCTTAAAGTAGGCAGCCTTACCTTGCATTTTTGCAAAAGGCTGATTCCACACCTTAAACTCGTGACCTCAAGGTCACATGATGACAACTTTTATCATTGCATCAAGGCTCCCCTTTGCATGTATTCATTAATCATTTTAATTAATATATTATATAACATACAGGTTTTAGATCAACAAGGTGTTCCAGGTCATAGTAATTCTGGATGCTTGGGTTGACTGTCAATGGGACCTCTACCAAATGTAATAAAGTATTCTAGATATGTCATCAATGGTTATTGCTTTTACACAAAATACCATGATAAGTAAAGAGCACAATAAGGTAGTGGTGTTCGCTTTGTTGCTAAAGCAACTTTGTTTTTCAGTTCAAAGGACAACAACCTAATTGTAGCTAATAATACTCATTAAGGGGTTATATGTGAGATATGTGAGCTAGATTATACATGTAGAACTGCAGTTGTGTTTAGGTGTGATTGGTTGGAACACAACAAAGATAGCATAAGAACCAATGCCTTCGGCTTGACATTGGTTCACTCAATAAGATTAGCATATCAAAATGACAAGTTTATTTTGACATGTTAAGAAAAATAGGTATTTTATATACAAGATGGACAAGATATGAGATGGTTGACTATTTTATCAGCCTCTCTAAGGGACTTCTATGACGAAGATTACTTAGGTGACACTGCAATTGATTACCCTTCAATCACTACAACAATGGCATCAATCGCTCTAATCGGGGAGACTAAAATGGATTATGTGCATGATGCTGGTGAAGAGGGTGCATGGGTGGAATCCGATTGTATATGAAGGGACAAATTAAAGTGCATGTTTGTATCATGTGATGTATTGAAAATAATCTAATTAATCAATTTAATTTTACACATCATGTGTCCTGCCAAACATTGGTTAAACATCAATGAAATAAATGATTGGGTAACCTCTGCATTTTATAGGTTTTTGAAGATTTTAAGAGTTCAAAAAACTTGTAAAACTACTTTAATTCATATAAGAAGGTTATTAATAAATCATCTTTTATTATTCAAACAACAGTTCAGGTGCGGGAATGTATGGTCATGAAATGACCTTTAATATAGGATGATTTTTAAAAAATTATCTTATATACTTATTCAAATATAGGATATTTTTTAAATAACTATCCTATATTCATCTAAATATAGGATGATTTTTACAAAATCCTCCTTTTTTGAAATAAATATAGGATTGTTTTTTAAAAATGTCCTTTATTCAAACAAATAAAGGAAGGTTTTTTAAAAACATAAAAGATGGTTTTTAAAAAATGGTTCTATATTAAAATAAATATAAAAAAACATCCTATATTCACTTCAAATTAAATTAAAACCACACTCCCCCCCCCCACCCCATACAAATTTTCCAAACTCAAACCCCTAAACCTACAAGACTCTTAAGGAGAACAAGAAAAAGAGGAGAGGAGAGAGAGAGAGAGAGAGAGAGAGAGAGAGAGAGAGAGAGAGAGAGAGAAGGTGAGAAAGGGATAAGAAGAAGAAGAAATAGGAGAGGAGAGAAATCACGCCCCCTCACCCCCATACACAATTTTCAAAGAAGAAGAAGAAGAAGAAGAAGAAGAAGAAGAAGAAGAAGAAGAAGAAGAAGAGAGGAGAGAAATGACGCCCCTCACCCCCATACACAATTTTCAAAATCCCCAAAACTCTTACTGAAGAAGAAGAAGAAGAAGAAGAAGAAGAAGAAGAAGAAGAAGAAGAAGAAGAGGAAGAGGAGAGGAGATATTTCAAGCACCCCGTACCCCCACAAATTTTTCTAACCTAAAACCCTTGAGGAGAAGGAGGAGGGGAAGAAGAAGAAGAAAGAAGAAAAGGAGAGGAGGTTGGATCGGTTTTCTCTCTTTAGGTTGGATCTCTCTCATTTTTTTATTTTTTTCTTCTTTAATGCTTGTAAATTCTTGAAATTGATCACTCTAGATAGCCATTGAGTTTAAGAAGACTCATGTTATAGTTTTTGATGTTTCATTGAAGAAGGCGTGCAAAATGTTGATTGAATATACGTTTGAACCATGCATTTTCTACTGTATATGTTGCTGATTTTATGCTTCTTTACTACTTGTAAATTCTTGAAATTGATCATTCTAGATATCCTCCACTAAGTTTAAGAAGACCCATGTTTTAAATTTTGATGTTTCATTCAAGAAGGCATGCAAAATGTTGCTTGAATATGCATTTGAACCATGCATTTTTTACTGTATACGTTGCTGATTTCTGCTTTTTTATTGGTTGTAAATGGTTGAAATTGATCATTCTAGATAACCTCCATTGAGTTTAAGAAGACCCAAGTTTTAGATTTTGATGTTTCATTCAAGAAGGCATGCAAAATGTTGCTTGAATATGCGTTGAACCCTGCATTTTTTATTGTATATATTGCTGATTTTCTGCTTCTTTAATGCTTGTAAATTTTTGAAATTGATCACTCTAGATAGCCTCCATTGAGTTTAGGAAGACCCATGTTATAGATTTTGATGTTTCATTCAAGAAGACATGCAAAATGTTACTTAAATATGCGTTTGAATCATGCATTTGTTACTGTATATGTTGCCAATTTTTTGCTTCTTTAATGCTTGACCTTGATTATTCTAGATAGCCTCCATTGAGTTTAAGAAGACACATATTTTAGATTTTGATGTTTCATTTAAGAAGGCATGCAAAATGTTGCTTAAATATGCGTTTGAGTCAAGCATTTTTTACTGTATATGTTGCCAATTTTTTGTGTCTTTAATGCTTGACATTGATCATTCTAGGTAGGCTCCATTGAGTTTAAGAAGACACATATTTTAGATTTTGATGTTTCATACAAGAAGGCATGCAAATGTTGCTTGAATATGTGTTTGAACCACGCATTTTTTACTGTATATGTTGCTAAATTTCTACTTCTTTAATGCTTTTAATTGCTTGAAATTGATCATTCTAGATATCCTCCATTAAGTTTAAGAAGACCAATATTGCTTGAAGTATGCTTATTGTAATATGCATTTGAATGGAAACATTAAAATGCATTTTTTTACTATATATGTTCCTAATTTTTTACTTCTCTAATACTTGTAAATGCTTGAAATTGATCATCTATGCACACCATCGATGCACTTAGATGGTGATTTTTTCTAAACTAATAAATATATGTTGTTATATTCTAAATATATTGTTTTCACTTGTGTCGACAAAATGGAACATGAAAAGAGTGAGTATCATGAAGAAAAGTCCAGCACAAGTACCCCCATTAAGGGAAAGGATAGAGAGCCGATAAAAATGAAGCATATTATCAAGAGAAAGTCAAAGGGAATAAGAGAGATGGTACGATTCAATAGAAAAAGGAAGGCAATAGGTGGGAATGCACACTCTTGCACTAGTTTGTTTTGCTACACTGTCAGAAGTATGGTGTCAGTCTCAGTTACTGATTGGAGACATGTGTCACCATCAATAAAGCATGCAATATGAGAGATGGTGAAGGTTTGTAAATGCTTGCCACATACAATATACTATGGGCCCTATCTTGTTTTAGTTTAGATAGACTAATTTTTGTTTTTACTCTGTAGTCTGCTTTAGATGTCTTTGATGAGTATAAGAAGAATGCTTTACATGGGGCTGACGAACAATGGAGGAAATGGAAGAGTGATCTAGCAAGGAAGTATATACTTCTAAATGCTAATGATTCGTCTACACTCTACACATTCCCTGAGTTGTATTCTAGCATCATTGACCAAGATGCATGGAATGAATTTGTAGATACCTGCTTGTCTTTAGATTTTGAGGTAATTACAAGGTAGCCAAAAGCTTGATTTCTCTAATTTTCATGTCCCTTGTGCTTCATTACATGTTCCTTTGACATGTAGGCAAAGCGTGTTAAAGGACAAATGGTGTGTGCAACCAATCATATGCAACACCACCTCTCCAAGATTAATTATGCATGGTTAGAAGAATAAGAAATAAGTATATGTGATAGTTTAGTTATATCTAACTATATCTAAATTTTATTTCATTAACTCTAAAGTAATGTCTCTCTTGACAACAAAATAAGGCTGGGACCATAGATCCCATAAATTGTGCCCTTCTTTTGAAAATGGTGCACTCAAAGGGGCGTAACTCCCAAACCTTTATTGATGAAAATGCTACCGTAGTTACTTCAAGAATTGTAAGTGGTCTTACTTATCTATTTTTTGCATCTTTTAAATTATATATATATATATATATATATATGAAAATCATCATGTTCTATTAATTGCATGTGTAAGAAGAGTTCAACCAAGAAAGTGGCACTATAGGGACTCTGAGCAGCACTGCTTCAAAGGGGAACATCCTATATATGGCTATGGGCAACAAAGAGGAACAGGTGTACGTTCCACCCAACATGCCTCTGTTCCTGAGGGGACTATACAAACTGACTAACAAAGATATCAAAATCAATTCTATAAGGATATAAGCTAGTATGCTTGCACACGACGCTATTGAGGTTCCAATTATGAAAGAGGACCTCTTAGCCATATGTAATATGGCTCAGCTAGAATACATGCACATCATTGTTTATATCAGGTATATCTTATAAATACTCTATTAAGAATCAAATTAACATCACTTATTAACAAGATAAGATAAGTATTTGACATTAAGTTTATGCAGGTCTTTGCATGATAAATTGCAAGATTGGAGATCAAGGACTTTTACAAATTCCTTGACCCTACTATTGTCTCTGGCCCAAAGGAGCATTTGCCTAAGGAGAAACAAATAGAACATAGCATACCTAGGTTCTTGGATTGTGACAAGGGGTAGGCCTTACTAATTCCATACAATAGTGGGTAAGTTATTGCATGTCTTATTATCATTTCACACAAAAATTAATATATATATATATATATAAGTTTGTCAAGTTTCAATCGATTGATTATGTATATAGGTCCCATTAGATGCTGCTAGCTTTGGATGTGCATGGAGGAATTACAATATTTTTTTATTCTTGTGGAGTGCACATTCGAGGCCTACAAATGGAATTGATCAATAAGTAAGTTTGAATTTTATTTTATTCATTATAATAGTTGGATAACTGATAAATATCCTCTTTATTCATATATAATGCTTTTACATATATATGTGCAATTTATGGTATGAATGGCCTGAGATGGAAAATATTTTCCATCTAGCAAAACTAACTTGGAAAAGGGTTAAGGTAAGGTTTACTACTTCTTTAATATAACCCTATAACTATAGACTTATAATTATACATGATATTTGAACCTTATGATCTATTGACTTTATTGCGCAGTGCCCTAGACAACATTCTGATTGGAAATGTGGGGATTATGTTCTCAGATATATGAGAACTTTCATTCACAAAGGATTTACGATTACCCAATTGAGAAAGGTTCAATTAATTGACTGACCATCTCTTGAATGACTCCAATAATAATGTTTCAATTGATGTAATATTTGTTGTCTTACAAGTTGATTTGGCTAGCAAGAGTTACTCCCAATTACTCCCAATTGGATGCATGTGTTCCTTTATTTTAATTTAAGTCTATGGATGTTTTCTTTATTTCTCTAAGAAGTGTGTATAGAGAAGTTCGACGTGGAATGTTGGAAATGTTGAATGTGTATGAATGTATTTTTTAAAATGATTTGTAGTCTCTAGAAATGAAGTGATAACTTCAGAAACTACAAGAACATTGTATAAACAGAAACTAACAAAGGAGCATGAAATTCGTGAAGAAAGCATAAGCAATATAGGACCATTTCTGAAAAATCGCCCTATATTTCACAAAAAATATAGGATGGTTCTCCAAAAACCATCCTATATACTAATCAATATAGGATGGTTATTGAAAAATTGTCCTATATTTCATAGAAAATTTAGGTTGGTTTCTCAAAAACCATCCTATATACATTAGTATATAGGATGGTTTTTAAAAAATCATCCTTTATTAGACAAATTTATAAGATGGTTATTGAGAACCGTCCTATGTTAGACACATTTATAAGACGGTTATATAAAAATCGTCCTATATTTCATAATATTACACACTTATAAATGGTTTGTGAAAAATCATCCTATATTTTTTTCATATTTATAAGATAGATTTTTGGAAACCGTCTTATATAAGTTAAGTTATATAAGATAGTTCTTCAAAACTGTCTTATAATATCTTTAATATAAGACAATTTTAGAAACTATCTTATATTGGTTTTCATTTTATAAGATAGCTAGGTATAAGATGGTTTTGTAACCATCTTTTATAGCAGTTTTTAATAGTCTTATAAACCCGTCGCTATAGTAGTGCTAGGCCAATTCCATAATTATACCTCATAAACAATATTAGATCTAGTAGGCTTCCTTTCATTTCTTTCTTTAGCTTAAGACTCATTTCTATAGGTGTTGCCACTGGATTACAGCTACTCATCTTAAACTCCTTAAGTATTTGCTTCCATACTTCTTTTGTGAAATGAAAATCCCATCTTTGCTTTGTCTTACCCAACCCCAAGAAAATGGTATATCAATATTACTACAATCTAAAATTCTTTACTTGTACTTCTTTTGAAGTCTTTGACTATGCTTACTTTGTTTCTTATAAAAATTATATTATCAACATAAAGGCAAATAATTAGAATATATCCTTCTTTGAATACCTTTTGGTATAATGAGTGCCTATAAGGGCAGCCCGGTGCATGAATCTCCCGCTATGTAGGGTTCAGGGAAGGGGTGGACCTTAAGGGTCTATAATACATAGCCTTACTTGCATTTTTTGCAAGAGGCTGTTTCCACACCTCGAACTAGTGACCTTAAGGTCACATAATGACATTGCTAAATCTCTTCTCATGAAAATAGTCATCAATCCTCATATTCCATGGTCTTGGGCTATGCTTTAGTCCTTATAGTGTCTCTTAATTTGTAAACTTGGTGAGCATGCTCTTTCCTAATATATTAAGGTGGCTTCTCAATATGAACTTTTTTTACAAGATAACTATTCAGGAACACTAATTTCACATCTATCTAATATATCTTCCATCAATTTTGAGTAGATAAAGCAATTAATAGCCTGGTTATGCAAATCCTTGCCATTGGTGAATAAACTTCTCCATAATCAATATCTTGTTGTGTTTATAGCCCTATGCAACTAATCTGGCTTCATACGTGTCTACTTTTGGTTCTTGATTGTTTTGGTCTTGTACACCAATTTTACTCTAATTTTTCTATGTCCCTCAGATAGTATATTGAGTTCCCCAGTATCATTCTCTCAATTGTTTTAGTTTCTTTAGTCATGATTTTCTACCAATTTTCATACTAAGCTACTTCCTCATATCTTATTGGATCACAACTTGCAAGTAAGTAGAGCATAGTAAAGTCTTTTAGTATACATACATCAACCTAATCATAGATTTCGCGTAGACTTCTTGTTTTCATAGGACCTCTGAGACGACCCGGGTTTTCACATGCATTTTTAAATGCCGAACTAATTCCTAATGCGGGATCAATCCCTATTTAAAAACACTTTTATAAAATCAATACAATGCTACGAAAAACTCTTTTATTTTGAATTCATTTTGAAAACCCCGAGTGTCATTTGCTTTCAAGATGAATAAGATAAATTAAAAATTAAAACAATCATATATGTATATCTCAGGTGTATCCAGTCACAGCTCACAACCCAACTTTAATAATTACATATACATGTCCAAAGGATAGATTATATACTTACATTCATACTTGTCTTTGTCTTCATTCACTTGATTGTAGTACTAACATTTCCTTATGCTTTTTCTAATCTTGTTGGAGCTAACCTATAAAAATAATATATTTGGGTGAGTATTTATCATACTCAGTAGGTAATCTGATGCCACTATTTTAAAAGCACAAAATGCATGGTTTCAAAAGAGGCTTTCCATGTAAAACATCGTGCAATTTCCTTTTTTTGTAAACATGTATAAAACATACACTTATTTACACATTATCAACCATAGAATCTTTTATCGAAACCCAAAAATCAACAATATAAGTATTACGAAAATCATAGAGTAGTGACTACTCAATCCATGTACTAAGATCTCAACAAAAACATCAAGCTGATTAATCAATGAATCATAAACTAATCATAATTATGGAATTCTTAAAATAGTAATCAGTCTAAGCATATGATAGCATCACTATAGATATCATGCGCATGGGTCTCTCGGTGAACACATCAAGCTTATGGGTTGGTGAACACATCAAGCCAACTGGTCACAAGTACTCGTCTACGACCATCTCAATGTTATATGCATATCGATCAAACCGAAATCATAGGGTCAACTATACTCCTTTTGTAAGCTGCCTCATTCAATGATCTACCTACTTGGAACTCAAGGTTTTATTCCCTCCACAAGCTACCTCATTTGGCTATCTGCCCACTTGGAACTCAAGGTTTTGTTCCCTCTGCAGGCTGCCTCATTCAGCAAACTGCCCACTTGGAACTCAAGGTTTTGTGCCCTCTACAGGTTGCCTTAATTGGAGATCTACCCACTTAACATAGTGCCCGCTAGGCTCATTAGCCCTAAAAATATAGACACATGTAATCGAAATCGCAATTATCGTAAATCATGCAATTTATGCAATGCGTTTCAAAACATGCGAGCAATGCATTCATAAAATTAGTTCAATGCAAGCAATGACATTCAAGATCATAAGGAAAATCTACATACTCATTATGCTAATATCATATCTTAAAAAGCATACTAAACACGGTCATCAAGAATAAATAAATCAATTAGATTTTGGAAATGCATTTGAAAACTTAGTAGTATCAAACTACTTACCTCGATCGTTGTCACTTAGCTCGCATTTCTCTTCAATTCAAGTCCTAAATCACCTTTATGAAGTCCTGGATGTTATTTGGACATACAAATCCAAGTACTATTTCCTATTCTTTATACATCATCAAGTAGATTTATAGATCAATGGCTAGATCTATATTATAGGCTATAGATCCCTAATTTGTGGGTTTCTAATGGTTAATTTATGTGGTTTTGGGTTGATCTTGGAATAATGATGTCCTAAGACATCTAATAGATCAATTTATGAGATCTAATCATAGTTGATCTTATAGATCCATGAAATTTCTATGCGTTTTAGGCTATAGTCACCTTGAACAGTCTTATGATTCTAAACTTTATTATATAATTAGGTTTGCATAGTCAATACAAACACAACGGTCCTTTTGGATCATCAATCGGAGTTGTGTAGCCTCCTTAATTGCAAATTTAGTGTTGTACGTTAGATAGATGAACCAGATTTGACAACATAGGGCACACGCATCACGGTTCCCAGGACGCACATGCGTCCTAGTTGAACTGAGACCGCACTCGCACCACTGCACATGACCAAGAGAAGCTCCAGGGCATGCATTCTAGGCAGCGTCGCACGTGGTGTCTTTAGCACATGAACAGGTCGACCTAAATGAGGCGGTCCAATCTGGACCGTCCAACCATCCCAGCTCCGGATCAAAGATCTGGATGCCACGATGCCCAAACTGTCCTAGGTTTTCTAGGGTTTTGGGGTCCCACGAGCACGTTGGGCAGGTCAGATCTTGCATCCGAGCTGCCCAGGCAGTGGATCTGCAATAGATCCACCATCACTGGTTTCACCAGTGATCTGTCACCCAATGAGACCAGATCTGATTGGGATCTGAGGGGAAGAAAGAGGAAAGGAGAGGGGAGAAGGATCGTACCTGAGAGTCCCTGATGATGCCTGATTGAAGCTCCAATCACAGCTGAAACTCTTGTTGCCAGAAATGCAGAGAGAAGGGCTTAGGGTGGAGAAAACGCGTTGATGGAAGAGGGGGAGTGGAGGAAATTTATAGGCGGGGAAGGCGGTGCTGTCCCGTGGCGGTGCTGCCATCTTTTCCGATGCCGCACTATAGAGGCGGTGTAGTGCGCCAATTGGAAGAGGAAGGTGGTGAAGAAGAAGACGGGGGTGTCGTTAGTAAAACGACTCCTAGCGTTTTTTATCCCTTAATCTTTGAACTTTTAAATTATAAATTTGCCCTCCATCTTTAGAAGTCCATAACTTGGTCATACAAACTTCGTTTTCAGTGTTCTATGAGGCATTAGATTCCATTTCAAGCATAGAATCTAATTATAGAAATATTTTTACCAAATTGGATCTCTAAAAATATCACTTTTAATATTCCAAAATAGGACTTAAAATTCAAGTTATTACATTATTACCCCTACAAAGAATTTCGTCCTCGAAATTCCACAATTTAATACTCTTTAAAGAGTTCTGGATATTTCATTTCTCAGGTTTCCTCTTCGATGAAGGTGTTCCTTCTTAAAACTTAAGCTAGAAAAATTTCTTTACTTCAACTTCTTTATCTTCTTTATCCAAAACCTCAAATGGGTCAATAATTAAGGAAATTTTGTCTTTGAAATTCTTTTCATGTGATCTTTTAACCAACTCTAGGCACATTCTTAATTCATCATTCTCATAATTCCTTCAACAAAATCCTCAAATTCAGCTAATAAAGAGCCGCTTTCACTGCGAACTCTAATACTTAGTCTTTACTTGTTAATTAATCAACACTATTTCATAATTCCAATCCATATAATTGATATCTCCAACTTCTTAGATTATTATATTCCTTTAATTGCGTATAACCTACTCCACACTTCTCTGATACTACATTACTCCTTGTTCTTTAATAATCTTATTTCTTATTTTTCATTTTGAATAGTACAGGATAATTCCTTTTTCCTCGTCTTCCATTTAGTGATCTATTTATCATTACCTGCACCTTGTTAATAAAAAGTTTCCAAAGTTTACATTCTTTCCATTGTGTCTCATTCCACTTCATATTTTCTTCAAGAAACTTCAAAAATTTATATAGTTTCACTTCTCATCTCATTATGTTAATGATAAATGCTTTCTTCATACTAAACCCTTTAGTTGGAAAAATTTTTGAAAACTAGTCTCCAACTTTGAATTCCAACTGTCCTTCACCTTTCATATATGACTTGATTCCTTAACCAATTTTTACATTCAAAATAGAACTCTAAAAACAAATCAAGTAGCATCTTCCATCAATTGTACTATCATATACTGCAAATAAGATCTCCTAATTATATATCAAGTTTCATACATATTGAATCCATCAGATACTTTTCTCCTCGAAGAATTTATTCAAAATCATGTCAAATTTTTATGGTTAATCTATCATCATAGATCAAATGTTCTCGTTTAGAGGCTTATACCACTATTCTCATAAAATTGTCATTTAGAATTTCCAACAATATTCATATTCATGTCTAAATTCTCTTATTTATAACAAAGTTCACCCACTGTATTCATGGTTGGATCCTTTGTCATTATCCTCTTTAAGTTTTCCTTGATTGATAATTTGCTTTGTAATCTTTCAGACCAAAAGTTATATATATATATATATATGGCATCTGATAACCTTTATGGACTTTACTTCTATTTATCTTTTTCAATTGGTGTAACACCCCAGGTTTTTAAGACATTTTGTTTTTATAATAATAACAACATTTTTAATAAGAGCATTTGGGATCCCATGAGAAAAGTTTTATTTATCACTTTACAAAAACATCTCTTAAAAACTCCGGGTGTTATTTTTCCTTTCTCAAAATGTCACATATATAATTTAAAGCATAAATAAATTTTTATGATAATAGATTTAAAACAACACTCATATCAATCAACGTCAAATGAATCGACGCCTTTATTTTGAATCAAATAAATATCCAAAACACAATAATAATATGGCCCAGGGTCTATCCATCATAACATCCCATATAAATGTCCAACATATGTCTAAACATCTCAATCAACTCCATAAAATAAAAGTATATAGTCCATAATTAAATTCAAATGATAATCCTGTTTATTGACTCACATCACTGTCTAAAACTCTAGGAAAAAGGATCTCCTGCAGCTCTCACGGTTTCTCAACGGCCTTGCCTTTCTTATTATCGCGCTCGAGATCTAAGGCATTGCAAAACAAAAGCAATGCCTCGGCAAGCTATCGCTTGTGTAGGTTCATAGACAATTAATGTAATAAAATGAAATAAACAAATAACAGTACCAATAAAATAAAAATTCTATCATCTATGAAGATAAAAGTATCATAAGTCATGCCAACATAATGCCAATTTATTCCATATGCTAAAACATGCATTTCAAGAAGTTAAAACATGACTTGAATCAATGTAAATGAGCATACAATAAGAATAAGAGCACCCTAAGGTAATGGGTCCTACAACATCGCACTAATATCACTGATCATGAGTACTCATAGCCAACCTCTGAGTGTCGTCACACCCAAGAATACCATCCATAACCATTCTCATCATACAAGCACACATAATAAGAATATGGGTCGTCATGCCGCAGTGACAACCCTCCATGGGTCTCAACCACCACCGCTCTCCGTCGACACCAACACGGGAGACTTAGCGTCTGTCCCCATGGAAAGGCCCAGACCGGTAGTGTGGACTATCCATGTTACCAAACCCCTACAGAATGCCATCTATGGGCAGGTGTCTATCATATCACAATATCATCACATCACAATCTCGGAGGGTGGGTGGCCAACCCTATCCCTCCTAGCATGACGCCCACTAGGTGAGAGCACCCGTCATCAAATATAAAAACATGAAAATCATATGTATATGCTAAAACTCAAAAGTACTCGTAACTTGCAATCCCTAAGGCATGCCCCTCATCCTAGGGTTAGCCTATAAAAGGACCAGCTAACAAGCCTCTATTCTTATTTCCATGCAAATCCATGCATTTCTAATATATAATAAGAAAGAAGTCTCTATTTAAGCATAATTAATTAATATCATGCTCATAAAAACATTTGTCATGGGTTTATTCAATAAAAGATTTTAATTTGTAATAATTATAATGTACTCTAAGTCTCTTGAAATCAACGGCAAATAATAAATGCAATTTAAAACACAATCACTCATGATGCTATGTTTATGCATGGTTTTAAAATCAAGACAAAGCATTAATTGTCATCACCTACCTCAATGTGAGACCACGTAGCTTGCTAATAAATCCCCTTAAATGGTATGTTCAAGTGCACCTGTCCATGTCACATCACTATTTTAAAAAAATTCTAAATTAAAAGTGGTCATTTATAAGTTTTTAAGCTAAAACTAGGTCCACGTCGTCAATACGATCACAACGCCTCTTTCGAATCGTGATTTGGACTCCTATACCTCCCAAAAATCAAGTTTTAAGTGCATATATACGTAAATGGGGCCTGACTAACCACCATAAGTGGTTTGCACCAGCGGCGCTAGTTTACGCCGGTTTATACCAATGTAAACTAGTGTCATGAAGACGCCCGACATCAGGATGCTCAGCGGGGACGCACTGAGTGCGTCCTCGTTACTGTGACGCACTACTGCGTGCGTCACGGTTGTCAGGACACTGTGCATCCCGACTTCCTGAGATAGCCCGTGCAGGGCTCCAGCGCATGCTCAAGGGCATGCGCTTATTGTGCGTCTCTGTCGGGTGTCCTGCTAGGCGTCCCGGTGTTAGCACCAAGGCACCGACGCAGTCGCCGCCGCCGGAGAAGACGACTGGATTTCGATCGTCTTCGGCAAGCCTACAAGTGTCCAAATCTTTCGATTTTTGCACTATTTTTCTCAGAATTTCGTTTAGATTTCATTTCTACCCTCTTTTTGCATTGATTTTTTCAAAAATTATGTTTTTTAAGCGATTTTTTCCAAGTTCCTAAAAACTTCCCTAGGTACTGGTTTTCACGTTTTCTAGAGAAACCAACCATTGGATCTCTCCCAAATTTAAAGGGTTTATTCTTGGGTCTATCATGCACTAGATGGACGATCCGATATGCAAATAGATGTGGTTTCATCCATAAAATCATGCTCCAGCAGTAGCGTGCACAGGGTTCCCAGGAAAAACGTAGTTTTTCTTGATTTTTAATGTATTTCTATTTTATATATACCTATTTAATAAATAAAAATTTAAGGGATTAGGACTTACCTCGTCTGGCTGGGCGTTGGTGGACATTGCCGGAGCTTTACTCGTCGAAAAACTTAAATTTTCAAAGCTAGGTTTTTGATGAAAAACTCAGTGAAAATGGAAGAAGGTAGTGTGATTTGGCGACTGATGAGAGAGATATAGGTTGTAGAGTTTAAGGGAAAGAGAAACTCTTCCCTTCACGTCTCTTTTCGCTGGTTTCTCCTACGATTTTGCTGGATCCAGTAGAGACGTGTAGAAGAAGGGGGGTGCTGTTATCAATTCAGGCCCCTGTGTTTTACGTTTCTACCAAATTACCAAAATACCCCTATAACTTCAATGACTCATAACTCCCTCGTTTGAGCTCTGTTTTCAGCGTTCTTTATGGAGTTGGAATCCTATTGACAAGCACTTTCAAATTCTTAAGTTTTTAGGATCAAATTCCATCTATAAATTTTTAATTTAATTTATTTAACAAATTCTTAATTTATACCAAAAATTAAGGATATTACAATTGGTCTTTGTACTTAATACGTACATATAACAAATACCTTTTTTGTCTAAGGGCTATTAAACATCACATGTTAGATATTACCATATAGTGTGACATCTATCTTAACTTATCTCCTTCCATTTCCTATATCGATACATTATCCAATCAGTCATCAAAAGTATTGTTAGCAACCATTAAGTCCCAATTGTCAGGAGGTATTGTACATAGTGGTGTGCTCAATTTCTCAAATGTCCCATACCACCTCATACTTGTTTTAGCAATAATAATCATCCCATACACTATTATAGCAATTTGTGCTAAAACTATTGGAGCAACAACGCACAGGTAAGCATGGAGCATCTTCTTAAACATAGAAAAAGAATCTGCTTGATTACTTGTTTGTCCCTTTACATTTTACAGGTTACGAGCTCAAAGGCTTCTAAAGCAATCGGTGCTTAACTGCCCTTCCTTCCAATCCAAGGTAGCAGCATATCTTTTAGACCCAAAGTGACCCCTAAGCATCTAGTAAGGTCTAAAAAGATCAGCAATTTTTGGTCATTGTTTTAGATCATTTCTCATTCCACTTCTAACTCAGTTGTTACTAGATCTATTGTAATTTTACAGCCTCAAATGACTAAGTCTAATCAGTTGACTTCCTTCAGTGAAACTCATGTGTAAGTACCCACAACATTCCTCTTGATGTATTACATCAACTATTGTTTATGAGTATACTAACATGTATGATTAGAATACCTTAATTCAATCATTATTCTAAAGGTAATGACGCTTAAATCTATTGCTAAATAATGTCCTCAAAATACTTGCTCTTCTAATTCTCCTCTATGATATCAAGACATCAAGTTGATCCTTGACGATACTTTAGTCAATGAAGATCGATTGGACAAGTTACTATCCTTGCTCTTTCCTTCTCACTATAACTTAATTCAAACATATAATGGCAATGTAGGGTATTATCAACTTCTCCTATTTATTGACTACAATCACTAGTGTTTCCTCATAAACTAATGGATATGATAAAATTCTAATTTCAACAATTGATATATGCATTAAACTATTTTTAGAAATTAATTCCTAGTTGATCATAATCCTTCGTTAGAAATTTCTTGCAATACACTATCCTTAATTTTGACACTTGACTCAAAGTCTGCATTTCCTGCTACTTTAGCTCCATTATATTCTTCCATAATAAAATCACCAACTTGATTACTATTATTCTTTCAAAATTGATTGATTCATCTTTCAATTTGGTAATACGACTCAAGATGAAAGATCTTTGATTCTATACTTCTCTCTTCTATCCTTAATAAAGTCATGTTCTTCTTATTTTGACTAGTCAACATCCATCAAATACTTGTAGTTACATCTCTCTCTCTCTCTCTCTCTCTCTCTCTCTCTCTCTCTCTCTCTCTCTCTCTCTCTCTCTCTCTCTCTCTCTCTCTCTCTCTCTCTCTCTCTCTCTCTCCCTCTCTCTCTTATTTTTATTACATAGTCAAAATCCTCCTTTTATCGACTTAGTTCAATGTCTCCATTTTATTTGTTGCATATATTCGATAATACATCCACACTTTTGATCAACAGATATGATAAGTTCATGTCTTCATTTTATTTGTTACATTGACATTTTGTTCTATACTTTTCTTATAAGTTCATGTCATGATCAATCTATTATCATAGATCCATCATCCCCTCTTTACATTATTATCAAAATCTTCTAGTAACTCTATTATAATCATAGTCTTTATCGTTCTTCTAAGATTCAGTCTTTTACATCCACTGTCATATTCATGTTATATTCCTCTTGATCACCTAATATATCAATTATTATACCCATCTTCTGATTTGCAATTTACTTTTCATACGATTCCAATTAAGTCATCCAAAATTGAGCTAAGTTCTTCAGGATTCTCACTTTCATCGATCTAGTTCAAGTCAAACTCATCTCCTAAAGATTCTACTAGCCTCATCTTGTATTTCCATTCCTTATTCTCATCAAAATCTTATTCTCATCATAATCTTATTCTCATTGAATAGTTTCCTTCCTTACTCCGCTACTCAACACTTCTTCATCCCTAGGTCATTTAGTCTAGATTTTTGGATAGGGTTTGCACCATCCATTGCCTAAGTATTTGTTAAATCAAACTCCCTTTAACCTATTTATTTATGGCGTATTTCTTTGTGATATTGACATTATTTCTTATTCTACTCATCTCTATTACTCATATTTATACTACTTTTTCTCTATTACTAGTATTTAGACTATTTTTTCATAATTATTCTAGTTGTATATGACTTTTGGACATGTAGGACTGGCTATGAAAGGATAAAACTGAGCTCTGAAACCAACTAAGACAAGCCAGGTTTTCACATGCATTTTTAAATGCCGAACTAATTCCTAATGCGGGATCAATCCCTATTTGAAAACACTTTTATAAAATCAATGCAATGCAGCTAAAAAATCTTTTATTTTGAATTCATTTTGAAAACCTCGAGTGTCATTTGCTTTCAAGATGAACAAGATAAATTAAAAATTAAAACAATCATATATGTATATCCCAGGTGTATCCAGTCATAGCTCACAACCCAGCTGTAAAATTACATGTACAGGTCCAAAGGATAGATTATATACTTACATTCATACTTGTCTTTGTCTTCGTTCACTTGATTGTAGTACTAACATTTTCTTATGCTTCTTCTAATCTTATTGGAGCTAACCTGTAAAAATAATATATTTGGGTGAGTATTTCTCATACTCAATAGGTAATCTGATACCACTATTTTGAAAACACAACATGCATGGTTTCAAAAGAGGCTTTCCATGTAAAACATCGTGCAATTTCCTTTTTCTGTAAACATGTATAAAACATACACTCATATACAATTATCAACCATAGAATCTTTTATCGAAATCCAGAAATCAACAATATAAGTATTTCAAAAATCATGGAGTAGTGATTACTCAATTCATGTACTAAGATCTCAACAAAAACACCAAGTTGATTAATCAATGAATCATAAACTAATCATAATTATGAAATTCTTAAAATAGTAATTGGTCAAAGCAGATGATATCATCACTATAGATATCATGCACATGGGTCTCTTAGCCAACACATCAAGCCTATGGGTTGTCAAACACAACAAGCCAACTGGTCACAAGTACTCGTCTACAACCATCTCAATGCTATATGCATATTGATAAAACCAAAATCATAAGGTCAACTATACTCCTTTTGTAAGCTGCCTCATTTGGCAATTTGCCTACTTGGAACTCAAAGTTTTGTTCCCTCCGCAGGCTGCTTCATTCAGTGATCTGCCCACTTGGAACTCAAGGTTTTGTTCCCTCTATAGGCTGCCTCATTCGGCGATCTGCCCACTTGGAACTCAAGGTTTTGTTCCCTTCGCAGGCTGCCTCATTTAGCGATCTCCCCACTTGGAACTCAAGGTTTTGTTCCCTCCACAGGATGCCTCAATCGGTGATCTACCCACTTAGCATGGTGCCCACCAGGCCCATTAGCCCAAAAAATATAGACATGTAATCCAAATTGCAATTATTGTAAATCATCCAATTTATGCAACGCGTTTCAAAACATGCAAGCAATGCATTCATAAAATTAGTTCAATGCAAGCAATGGCATTCAAGATCATAAGGAAAATTTGCATACTCATTATGCGAATATCATCTCTTAAAAATCATACTAAACACGGTCATCAGGAATAAATAAATCAATTAGATTTTGAAAGTGCATTTGAAAACTTAGTAGTATCAGACTACCTACCTCGATCGTTGTCACTTAGCTCACGTTTCTCTTCAATTCGAGTCCTACATCACCTTTGTGAAGTCCTAGATGTTATTTGGACATACGAATCCAAGTATTATTTCCTATTCTTTATACATCATCAAGTAGATTCACATATCAACGGCTATATCTATATTATAGGCTATAGATCCCTGATTTGTGGGTTTCTAATAGTTGATTTATGTGATTTTGGGTTTGTGACGACCCGGGTTTTTGAAAACATGATTTGTAAAGTATTTTGAAAGGCAGGGCCCTTAAGAGTGTAAAATTTTTTCGCAAAACAAAACAGCGGAAATTCTTTTCTTTAGAACTTATTTTGAAAACCCAAATCACCACTTCATACATAACATAAGTACAATTTGTGTACAAAATAAAATTCCATTGAAGGAATATACTTTATTAAACTCCAGGATCCATCTAGTGGTTCACAGTATAGCCAAATCTAGTACAATACTTGTCTAAATTACATAATCCAAAACTCAAGCTCACCATACAATAAAACTCTCAACAAATAAAAATACATGTCTTCATGGGTTTACCTTGAAGATTATTTTCTTCAAGTCTTTTATAGTCTTCAGCTCCTAACTCTCCTTCCCTGGATCTGAGATATTGTAACAAGTACAATATCTCAGCAAGCAATGCTTGGTAGGGGATTCAAGAAACATAACATTGATAATGTAATTCTAATACTTCATAATCTCATTATCCTTAAACATACTCTGTACTTTGTAAGTTATGTATATCCATAGACATACATACCTTTCATGGGTAAACCAGTTAAATTTGTGAAAATAGTCAAATATAATTCCCAACTAAGCTAATCAATTCTCTTCATTTTGAGAATTTAGTATTACATCTAATCTCATACTGGGAATTTCCCTTCTTGGGAAACATTGGTAATATACAATTACCTAGCATTTCATTATGCTATAACATAAGGCATTTCACTATGCCTATTCCCATATGCATCATAGTGCAAAATAATCAAAAAGGTTGCTATGCTGCAGTTTGATCCGTACTAGCGCTCTCGGATAATTGCCCTGTTCACCACTGATACCACGGTGGAAAATATTATGTCACTGCCCGTATGGGGGGGCAAGACTTTCACAGTGGTGGCCTTCCCATAATTGCCACCACCCGACTTTTAGCCTTTCATTGGGCAAGGTATCATCATATCATCAAATTTCAAGGAGCGGGTGGCCAAACCCTCATAACTCCTCTAACAATAGCATCCCCTAGGCTCATGCCTATTAAAACAAATTCACAAGCCTCCAAGCTTGTATGTAAAATAGATTTCATATATATCAGACCATATTCTGTTTACTTAGGGCTGAAATATTTTCTAGTTCCCTATTCACTTATAGTTTAGTCCTTAACCATCTTATAGGTGTTTGGTTGGATCATAACTGATGTATGTAATCTGTACATCCATACATATTGTCAATATATAAATTATGAACAATCCTTTTGATCACTAGATCTGATGTTTAGAATGATCTTTAAATCATTCATATCTAAGTATTTTTCTATCTCTAAGTCTTTGTATGTTCATCTCCTTGATCTTGATCTTTCATAGATCCTTTGATTGACAATCTACACATGTTGATAAAGATCAAGGTCCTAGATCTTCTATCATCTAGTTCTTCTTTGATCTAAGTTCAGTTCTTGGATCATCCCTATGGAGGATGATCTTGGTTTTCTTCCTTGAATCACCTTTGATCAAGGGTTTAGATTATCTAATCTAATGAACTATAACAAGTATACTACTAAACATACATACTAAGTACAATATAGTGTTCTTATTCTTATTGTTCTTGATCATCCAAGATCTAATGGATCTTGTTTGATCGTCCTTATCTTACTTACTATTTTTATTAGGGTTAGGTAATTTACTAACCTTTTATGCTCTTATTATTATTATTCAACCAGTTAGTGTCTTACTTGGTTGAAGATAATTTATTTATTCCTATCACTAGACAACTCCTCCTTATTTCAGGATGACCAGTACTTACTAGTTAAAGTCTGCTCAAAAAGTGGTTAATACAACCCTCATGTAAGGAGGCGTTAAACCTCTCTTACGTCAATGGGAGGTGAGGGAAAAGCACTTGGCTCTTGTATACCCTCTATAACCACAATGTTCAGAGTCCACTGGAGTGGTACTAGCTCAACCTTTGACAAGGTTCCTACGAGCTCTTTACCTTAAGTCCCTTCTCTAATTGATTTTAATTAATTTCCATGGATATGCACGATGTCATCCATGGATGTTCATTATTTTCCTACTTTGGGCCAAGGAAATGATAAATCATTCCTTATATTGTCCTACTAACTATAGCCCTTATTAAGTCAAAATCATTCATTTATCTTAGTTGTCCATGAATTTCTATATTTCATTAGTTTACATTTTTGGTGATTTATGCTCCTTGTATCTTAACAATTGAATAAAATTTGACAATAAGTAAATCATCAACTTGAAAGCATAAATCAAATATAAGTTTAACAACTATATATTAACATTCTTCCTATGAATGTAACTTAAGCTAGTGAAATAAAACTAACATGATCCTAAGTTATGAAACACATCTTCTATCATAATGAAATCATGTTTAAATCCTAATTTACACTAACATGATCCTAAGATAATCAAATCTACTAACAAATTACTCATTTAGGGCATATCATACTAAAATTTAAAGATTACACTATCATGCTTTCTAACTTAGAACATAAATCACATTTACACTTCTATATCCAATAAAAGACAATTAAAACTTAAAACATAAATCACATTTACACTTCTATATGCAATAAAAGAAAATTAACTAATTTTATTAAGATTATTATAAACCTTTAAATATGATCCAACCATTAGATCTTAGGTGTTTTCCTTTAGATTAAGGGTTTTAATTACCTTTAAGGCTTTTAATCCATTAAGATCCAAAAATCATATCCACTTGATTTTGTCACATTTCCTCCATGATCTAACTGGATTCCATCATAATATCATCCCTTTAATCCATCCCAAGGATCTGATCATACTTGATCTCATTGATCAAGTGGGTCCCTTTGTATTTTTTTTTATTTTTATTTTAGGGTTTTTCTACCATAAAGGGTAGATCCCCTATTTTATCCAAGATCTGTCCAAATTAACCATATATATTAATTTATTAAATTATTATATCATCACTCAAATAAATTTCCAAGATCTGATCTCCTCAGATCTTGAAGATCTTAGAAATTGGACACTTATTTCCAAAATACAGAAAAATACAGAAATAAATTTTAGAAATATTATGACTTCATTAGAAACGAGACATTACAAGCTTTCCATAGCTTCTTTCTGATCTCAATTTGGAGTTCATACGACTCCACAATCTTAAATTGAAGTTTTCAGCCGTTCCTAGGGTCCAGATTTGATCTAGGCCCACCAGAATTAATCTCTCTCAATTGAGGGTCCAAAACTAATTAGATCTTTCTGAAACTTCTACCCTAGGGGTTTTAGACCATTCTAGATTGATTGGCGGAGTCAGATTTTTCATCTGAGCACTTCATCATTATGAATTAAGGGTTCTGTTGTTTACTTTATTTTTACCTTTTTATTACCAAAATTAATTACAGTAAAATAAAAATTACATAAAACAATACTAAACATATATGAAAAGGATTTACACTTGATTGGAGAGAAAACCTCATTTATATGCCCAATTTAAAAAAAATACCTTGTTGATGAAGATATAGCCTAAAATCCACCTTTCTTGGAAATACCGTTATTTGAACCGTTGGATCTTGAAATTTCTTTGGGGGTTTTGTAGAATAGATATGTTGGGAAGTTTTGGACGATGAAATTGATAAAATTTGATCTGGAACAGAGTGCCTAATTGATTTTAGGTCTCTTGTTCCAATCTAAAAAGAAAAACAAGTTGAAAAGAGATCTAACTCTTGGAAATTTTGGGTTTTTGGGGAGGGATCTAGATATAATTTTTCAAATATATTGAAGAGAATTTCGTCGGGAATTTATGAGGATTTTTGGAAGATTTTTGGGGTTGTATTTATAGGCATTTTGGGTCTTTTTCTATGATTATAATATGTTATTTTTTTAATATAAAATGGCATGAAAGTCTTCAATGCTCCCATGCCTAACTTTTCTTCCCCATGACCAGCTGATATTTGTTGACCCCCGTGGTGGTCCCCATGTGGGCCCCATGTGGGCCCCACATGGTGTAAAAAGTCCGTTTTACCCTTTATGCATAAAACTTTGGGTTTTATTCCCATGATCTCGGATTTGAGTGTACTTAGTGGCGTTGGATTCGTATTTCTCAGTACATTCTAAATTTTGATGTTTCATATTTTGATTTTTGGGTAAAATTACTATTTTACCCCTTTTGTCCAAAAAAATGAAAAACTTAAGGATTTCTCATCCGAATTCGAAATTTGTCGTGCTTACAATCATTTTGAAGGGTTTGCTAAGTTTAATTTCAATTTTACATGTCTTATGATTTGATTATACTTTTATAAAAAGTATATTTTAAATAACCTTAATATTTTAGCCCGAAATATCTGAAACTCAAACTTTATTGATTTTTCTCAATCAATTTACAAAAATTGGGGTTATTACAGGGTTGATCTTGGAATAATGATGTCCTAAGACATCTAATAGATCAATTTATGAGATATGATCATAGTTGATCTTGTAGATCCATGAAATTTCTATGGTTTTTAGGCTATAGTCACCTTGAAAAGTC
Organism: Warburgia ugandensis; assembly: GCA_035236585.1. NCBI lineage: Eukaryota > Viridiplantae > Streptophyta > Magnoliopsida > Canellales > Canellaceae > Warburgia > Warburgia ugandensis. Next base: position 45,760,593 of record CP141128.1, read on the forward strand.
TTATGATCCTAAATTTTATTATATAATTAGGTCTACATCGTCAATATGAACACAACAGTCCTTTTGAATCATTGATCAAAGTTGTGTAGCCTCCTTAATTGCAAATTTAGTGTTGTATGTCAGATAGACTAACCAAATCTGACAACACAGGGCACGCGTGTCATGGTTCCTAGGACACACGTGCCTCCTAGTTGAACTGCGAATGCACTTGCACCACCGCACATGCTCGAGAGACGCTCCAGGGTGCGTGTTCCAAGCGGCATTGACCTGGATGGGGTGGTCCAAGCTGGACCGTCCAAGCATCCCGGCTCTAGATCAATGCCCAAGATGCCACGATGCTCAAACTGTCCTAGGTTTTCTAAGGTTTTGGGGTCCCACGAACACGTTGGGTGGCTTAGATCTTACATCCGAGCTGCTCAGGTGATGGATCTGCAATAGATCCACTGTCACTGGTTTCATCGGCGATCTGTCGCCAGGTGAGACCAGATCTGATCAGGATCTGGGGGGAAATGGTGGGGGGAAGAAAGAGGAAAGGAGAGGGGAGAAGGATCATACCTGGGAGTCCCTGACGATGCCTGATTGAAGCTCCAATTGCAGCTGAAACCTTGTTGTCGGAAATGTAGAGATAAGGGCTTGGAGTGGGGAAAACATGTTGATGGAAGAGGGGGAGTGGAGGAAATTTATAGGCAGGGAAGGTGATGCCATCCCATGGTGGTGCTGCTATCTTTTCTGACGCCACACTACAGAGGTGGTGCAGTGCGTCAGCTGGAAGTGGAAGGTGGTGAAGAAGAAGACGGGGGTGTCATTAGTAAAATGACCCCTGCATTTTTTGTCCCTTAATCTTTGAACTTTTAAATTACAAATTTGCCCTCCATCTTTAAAAGTCCATAATTTGGTCATATGAATTCTATTTTTAGTGTTCTTTGAGGCGTTGGATTCCATTTCGAGTGTAGAATCTAATTATGGGATATATATTTTTTACCAAATTGGATCTCTAAAAATATTAGTTTTAATATTCCAAAATAGGACTTAAAAATTTAGGTGATTACAACCTCCCCCTAAATTATCCCTATAACTTGAAGTGGTATATGATTGAGATATTGATGTAGTTGATGGCGGACATGAAGGAGGTTGATTTTGATCATCATTTTGCTCATTTTCATTGTTATCATTGTAAAACATCTCTTTGATGTTTTTACTTTAGCATTACAATTCCAGTGGTCTTCTTCATTGAATTCTTCATCTCTCAAAATAATTATCTTTTGGATAATTGGAATATATAGCTTGTAAGCTTTTGCCTTGTGGTCATACACATGAATATGCATTTTTAACCTATCTTCTAATTTTGTTCCTCTCATCTGGTCTATGTGCAAAACCAATGCATTCAAATATCTTTAGGTGGTTTACACTAGTCTTTTCACTGCTTCAATCTTCTAATGGTGTCTTAAACTTCACACTCTATATCAAACAATGCTTCAATAGATAAATTGTACCAGCTATAGCTTCAACCCAGAAACTCTTTGCAAATACTTACCTTTTAGCATGTTTCTTACCATGTCAAGAAGTATCTAATTTTTTCTTTCTGATATGCCATTCTATTGTGGTGTATATGCAACTACTAATTGATGCATGAGTCATTCACCTTGAAGAATTTCTAAAATGCTTTCATGGTATATTCACTGCCACTATTAGACTAGAATACCTTGATATCATAGTCACTTTGCTTTTTGACTAGAGCATTAGAAACTCTGAGTTTATCTAATGCTTCTAACTTTTCTTTAAGAAATGAACCATATCTTTCTACTGAAATCATTATTAAAGTTAATAAAATAGTGGCTCCTCTCCATGATTGTCCAACTAGAAATTTCTTTCTATATATGCTACTTTCCAATACGTCCTTCACACATATCTAATCTTGATGTTGTATCATTAGTATACCTTTGACTATATTAGCTTTATATAGCAACTTTAGACCATCAAACCTGAGATGCCTAAACTAAACATGCCATAATTATGAACTATTCTTTAGAATTGAATTTAGTCACTTCATATTTACCTTTGTAAGTAAGCCATTTCCTTTCATCTAATTGTAAGAGCGGAATCTTTAGAGATGGAGGTCATATCCTTTTTTAAGGGGCTGACTAAGACTTTTTAATATTATTTTTCATGGAAAGAATATAGTCTGCTTTACAATGTACTTGTGAACTCTTTTCCTTGTTTGAATCATAGTTTTGCCATTTCTTTTGATAGACACTTTTGAGGAATCACCAAAAGTGACTTCTCCTTGTACTAATTCATTTAATTGATAAATAGCTCCTTCTTTTTGCACATGTAATTGCTTGCACTTATGTCAAGATATAAAAAGTTTTGCTCTTCTCTACATTTTCCTTTTAGCACTAATAACACCTAACGTAAGTCTCCTTCATCCTTTTCCATGCCTATGTTAGCTTGCTCTTTTGTATTAACATTTTTGTTATTTCTATAGTCAAAATGCCCATACCTTTTTAATTTATAGCATTGGATAAGAGGTTTCTTCTTATATATTCCTTAAGATATGTATTAATTGATTTTGTTCTATTCATTCATGTTGTCTCAAAATCAAGTCATAGTGCTTCTATGTGTAACTTTTTGCTCTCTCAACACCTCTAAATGAAGTCTATGGTACCTTCCATGCTTGTTTGGATGTTTACACCATTTAGATCTTCTCAAATGTTGTCTCATCTATGCCTTGATATATTAAGAATAATGCTTTATTATCATTCTTCCTTGACTCCTTTAATATGCTCCTATAATTAGCAATAAGATAAGATTCAGCAATATAGCCCTCATCAACAATTTATAAGTCTTGCAATTCTAACAGGATTCTTGATTGAATGCTCCAATTATCATGATTATCGTTGCTTAGTTTGAGAATTTGTGGATGAATTAAGCTCACCATTTCATATGATCAAATTAAATGGCTCGTATTTGATGATCGAATGAACTTGTAACTCTAATGCTAGTTTGATGTGAAATGACTTGTTGATATTTTGTGCAAGCATACTAGCTAGCAAAAAATGCAATATCTTCACTATAAATAACCAATTGCTATAGTTTTCCACTAAGATTCAAGGCTTAAAGTTGAACTCTCTTGTTTACAAGCCATTCTATAGCTTGCTAACCTCTCACAAGTTCTCAACTCAAACTTGATACAAGTAGTAGTAACATCGCCATTTTATAGGGTTACAAAAGCACCATATAGATAACCAATTCATATAGAACTGACTCATATAACCAACATTACAATAATATAAATATGGCTTTTTTCTCAAAACTAACTTACACAAATTATATCTAGATATTTCATTCTCTATTATTTTATCTCTCTCTTACCTATGTACCATGTAGTTTGTAGGTTGTTAGGTTTGATATTCCAACAAAATAGGGAGATATTATGTAATGCCCGAGCAATTTACGCTATTTTTAACAAAAATGAATTGGACATTCTAAAGGAAATAAACTATGTTAAATATTTCACTTTATTTAAAATAGTAAATGAATGAATTTATAAGAAAACTGGTACCATTAGATTCTATTCAAAAAATGGAATCCAACGCCTCAAAGAACGAAGAAAACGGAGTTCGTATGAAGAAGTTACGGCCATTTAAAGATTAGGGGCATTTCTGTAATTTAAATTAAAAACGAAAAAGACAGAAAACGCAAGGGGCCGTTTTGATAACGGAACCCCATCTTCTTCTTCCTCTAAATTTCTCCAGAAACCCTAGTTTCCAGAGGTTTCTGCCACCGCCATAGCAAGGCTATAAAAAGGCCCTATTCCCCCCTCTTCAAAACACGATTTTTCTGACCATTTGGGGCTGGGGTTTCTGGCAAAAATCAAAAACCCGTCTCCAGCTTCCCTGCATTTTCTGGCAACGGCCAAGTCCTTCAGGCCGGCCATTTCCCTTCTTTCTCTTCCCCATTTCTTCCCTGGCATCACCCAAAAACTGGGTTTTTCCCTTCGTCGAGTTTTTCAGTGACATGGAGTTTCAGAACCAGAAAGGAGGTCTACCACCGGCGATAGGCGCTCCCTAGGCTACCCAGGTAAGCCCTTTTTCCCTCTCTCTCTGGTTCTTCCTTCTTCCAGGCTAGATCCGTGCTGGATCTAGCGTTTTCAGCCAAAAAACACACCAGGGAAAGCTGGTTCCAGCCAGCTCTGTGCGAACAAGGCATCCCAGGGACGCCATGCGCCTGGGACAGGGTCCATGGGACGGGTTCCAGGCGTGCGGCAATGCGCACACGGTCCCTGGTGCGGCCTTCGGGTGCGCACGCCACATGGGGCATGGGTCCTGGCTCGACCGGGATGCATGGGGTGCCTTGGGAGCTGAGATGCGCCATGCTACGCCAAAGACATGTTTGTGCGATGCCATCCGATACGCGCATCATAGCGCGTTGCTTGGGCATGCATGTGCGCGTGCAAACGCGATCCTTGGCACGGCCTTTGGGCATGCACACGTCTTGGAAACCATGATGCGCGGACCTAATAAGACTATAAAATTAGGATCATATGACCATTTATAGAGTCTAACCATTGAAAAGTAGATCCATATCATAGGATCTAGCCTGACAATGAATTAGGCAAGGACCCATAAACCCTAAAAGGAAGATCTAGAGATCTAATTTCTAAATAGATCGAAATTGATAACGACTCCTTGTTATCCATTCATATCCAAGTGTTTATAAATGAGACCCAAGGTCGGGTTGAGTGATGAAGGACGCGACTCCAGGAGACTTCGAGGTAGGTGCTCTATCGCTACTAGACTTTTAAAAAGAGCCATGATTGTTTTGAGAATGCATGTTTTAAGTATAAGTATATGACTTATTTAGCATGACTTAATTTTATAAATGAATTTAGCATGCATATGACAAATACATTATGCATAGACATGTTTTGCAAACGATTGTATAAATTGCATGATTTGTGAGTATTGAGTTTTGAAAAATTGCATGTCCTTGAGGGTTACCAAAAGACGCTGGAGTGCCCAAAAGACACTGGGTAGGCAGTTGTGAGGGACCCAAAGAGGACAGGTTTTGAAAAAGAGGTTTTTTCTTGATTGATCGTATATGATTTGGGCTAGTAAGCTCATGGGCGCTATGCCGAGAGGTCTGGGGTGGCCTCTCGGCCTCTACCACTATTAGGTGGAAAGGGTACCAAGCTAAAAAGGCATGTCCCTGCTTCGACTGCATGTGGTACAGGGGGCTACCACTGGTGTCATGGCACTGGGTCAAAGTGTCATATCCCCCGTGGAGGCTATAACCCTGTGTCCCTAGGTACCCGGGGACCACACGGCGGTGAGGTCGTGGGCATAGTGGGTCCTATGTTTTGAGAATTTACTTGCATTGCATATGACATGACATGAGATTGGTCGACCATACCATATATCCATGAGTTGGATTCAGTTGAGCATCTTATGCATATCATTATGTTTATGATATATATGATACTTTCGACTTGGATTATGCGATTCTTTAAGTCATCAGTATTCCAGTTCGACAATGGTTTTTAATATCGATATTGAACATGAGTGTTCAAACATGCACATGTTTTAAAGAGCATATGATTTTAAACATAGCATGTATTGTAAAACTAGTAGTGATAGACTCTTAATGAGTATAGTATATACTCACCCAAATATATCATTTTTCAGGACAGCTCCACTCACGAGTAGAAGATGCCTCAGGAAATGTTAGTGCTACGAGTAAGTAAATAAAAAAGAGACAATTATACATGTAAGTAAACCCTCTATCCTTTGGACATGTATTTGTATTTATTTACAGTTGGACAGTGAGCTGTGACTGGATAGACCTGGGAAGACATTTATGATTTCTGAAATTTTCAAAAAACTACTTTGATTGTTGTGAAAGCAAATGACACTCGGGGTTTTCAAAATGAGTTTAAATGAAAAGATTTTCCGCTGCATTACATGCTTTTTATAAAAAGGTTTTCAAATAGGGATGCATCCCCCCTTAGGAATTAGATGTTGCATTTAAAAATGCATGGGACAACCTGGGTCGTCACATATTAGCCAATGATTTTAGTTGAATGAAGATTCAATTAGTCCACATTCAAAGTCCACGAGGCCATGGATGCAGTTCACTAGAAAATTCATTTTTCAAAGCTTTATGCATTTTGGGAATGATTTTGAAATCTTTTGCTTGTGTCAACCTTTGCTCCTCCAATGTGTGACCTTGTTACTAGAACTTTACTTTTTGGAAAGAAATTTATTTTTACTTGTGTCTTTCCTACTTCTGCAGCAGTAGATTTGTAATTTTACCTAGCAACGAAAGCGACATTCGTAGATGAATAGTTATATAGTGGTCGTCCTTATGAACTAATTTTCAATGAAGGGCTTCAAGTGCTCATGTGCATATGTGTGTTTACCATTCAAAAGAAAAAAAATGGTGGAAGATGATAAAAGTTTTGGTTTAGTATAATTTTTAAAGTTGCATGCATTATACTTCATTTTATTTGCAACTTGGAATTTGATTAAGTTGGAGAGTTCATTTCCATTCAAATTACAATATGATATGAAATCCATTTTAAAATAGATTTGATATGTTAAGCAAAGCTGGTGCATGAAATATGAGGTTAAAATTCGGATTTGATTAGATTCAATTGATCTCATTTAGGGTATGAACAGAAACTAATTGGACTCATCCTAGCCGAAGTTTCACTCTTAGAAGAAAATCAATAGAAAATATGTGAAATTATATGGTTTCATAGGATTAGAGATAGCTAGACATTTGCTATTCCTCCACTTATTCATTTGTTGGATTCCACCCTAGGACTTAGCAAGGGTCCAAGATTTTACTGTCATCATTTTGAGTTTTTGTGCTAATCTATCTTTATCTTTACCAAAGGAACACGACGAACCATGTTCACAAGTTATATCTATAAACATAGGGAAAGATAGCTCCATCTTTTCTTTTTTTATCAATTTTTTTCCTTTTTTCCTTGTGCTAAAGGCAAAGATTTTATTAATACATTTAAGCAAATAACAATAGTAAAAGCAAAGCACTATAAGCGAACTTACATAGATGACACTAGATCAGAACTAGACTCTCCTAGATAACACAAGACCCCTTGGAAATCAAATATAAGGAGCCTCCTCAACAACTTGAGGAACAAGCTAAGCAAGACTCACTAACTTTAGATTGAGAAGACCTTTTAGCTAGAATATCCGCAACTATATTGGCCCTTCTATAAACATACTTACAAATGACTCTAGAAAATCTACTCAAGGCTTGGAAACACGCCAATTTTAGCCTCGACCTCCTACACATCTGATTTCACCACTACTTTTCCCTTTTCGTTCATTCCACTTCCACCTGCTGGTCCCCCATGATTCTTCACGTTCGAGCATTCGGCCTTACCCTTCTCAAGCTACTTGTTAAAGTGAGCAAAAATCTGTAGTGAGTGAGCCATCTTCCTTCTCAAGTAATTTATCCAACGCTACAAGTTTCCTCAATATCATTCGGATTCCTCATGGGTTTCAAAGTTGCACGAGTGCGTGCATCTTGTGCACACAAGAATACCATCGTCCGTTAAAGGGGCAGCTCTGAAAGGCTTAAGAGGAACAAACATATATACTTTGACTCCATTGTCATGATCTTCGACTGGAACAACGTGGGAACTTCAACAGCAAGGGCTGGATGCCATTAGCATGGTGCGACTGATTCAGTCTTAATGAAGGTAGCTGGGGACCGAGGTGGGGTAGGTGAATGATTACGCAAGGAGCGTTCAAAATCTTCTCCAGAAAAAATCCACTAGCGTAAGGAAAGAAGGTTCTGAGCGAGGAGGGGACAAAGAAATGAACTTTTCTTTTGGTGCAGTCACATAATCGTGCTTCGGTGAAGAGATTCAACAGTCTTGGTGCACGACGAGCATCATGGTTCGGATATTATTTCCAATGATTGAAAATGGACGTAAATCGTGGCCAGGGAGCATCAAACATGAGACGATCCACAGGCGGCAGTCCGTTGGGTCTGAGTGCGTTTGTTGGTAGCACTTCGAACAGAGTATCTGCGCCTGTTAGATTTTACCATTAGTGGATGGCGAAAGAGGAAGGTTACCAAAGAAGGAAGCTGTGCTGTCGCTATAAGCCAGGGAGGTTGAGGCCAAAGAAGGAACGGGCTACTAATTTCATCCAAGCTATTGTAATCTAACGTGTGCTCGATCTGGGACTGCTTCATTATTGATGACAAGTCACCGGAATGATTCACCGGCGGCTTCAAGGATAGTACGTACTTGGGAATCTTCATCCTCTGGCCGAAATAAATGTTTGTCCAAGTCCAATGCATTCCTCTTCTTGCTAGCTACAAGGTTCAGGGTAAATCCCTTCCGTCCCATCAGATGTGGAGAACATCTTAATCGTCAACTGATCTCCATGAACTCCGCTACTCAGGTGGACAGACCATTGGGAAGCACAATTGGACCAGTTGAAAGAATTTGTAGAGTTATTTTCTTTTCCCAACATTGAGAACCTATCGGAGGAAAGCTGGGATAGTGGCACAACTTTCTTAGGACCCCTTTGCTTCTTCACTTAACAAAATCATCACCTTACGTTTTATCGATTGGAAGGTGATTGCCTTCTCTCCATATACTCACCGTACGGAAGAGTGAGTTCTTTGGCCAATATACTCTATAAATATAATGCTTTTGTGTAATCTCTCAATTGAGAGAACACGTTACCTCGACGTGTTATCAGAGCGTTACCTCGACGTGTTATCAGAGCGCACGGAGCGGCCCTTTACCATCTTGATCCTCTGCACCCCCTTCCAGCTTCTCCCTTGTTATCTCTTTCATCCCATACCTTTTACCTTTTCTCATCGCTTCTCAAACCAGCACCACACCTTCTCGTACATCGTCGTCATCTGATATCAACAGCATTCTTCAAGTGACCGTGAGCAACTCTATACTCATCTGCCCTCCATAAAATTGACTCCAACCAATTATCTCCTGTGACGCACTCAATTTGAGCCTATTCTCAAAAGTCACAGAGTTCATGATATCGCATTTGGCACTGAAATACCAGCATCTCCTACAATCAAAGATGCGAACTCTGTAGCCGTTTCCAATCCAGAATACTCAAAATGGGAACAAAAAGATCACTTTGCTGAAATACCAGCTTGTTGGTTGTCAAACATCTCGTGCGGTCTGGCTATCTTTGGAAAAGGTCTTCGACGTGATCAATGAAGCACGGAACAACCACATCCAAATGCGACTTATCAGAATGCAGAGAAAGAGACTCATATGTTACTGCATATCTCCTAAAAGCAAAACTAAAAATTGTCATTCTATATCAAATGTAAAGGGCACAGTCAAGGTACTTATATCAAATCCAACGGTTCTCGTTTCGCCATTTGTGATCGTAGTAATTATCTCACCTCTCCATGGTACTATCTTGATGATGCATCTTATTCCTCAACTGTTCGGTCTCTACTAATGTCGCATTCAGTGTGAATCCTCGGAATTATTATGAAGCAATGGTATCTCGTCGCTGGGGCCACTCACCACATCACTCCCAACATTGAGAAATTAGCGTCAACTATGATTATCGCGGTAATCGTGTCAAAATAAGAAATGGTCAAGATTTGCGCATATTACACGCTGGTTCTTCCTCATTTTCTTATCAAAATCATCTATTTCACTTGAGAAAATTCTTCATGATTCTCCAATTAATAAAAATCTTTTATCCGTTCAAAAATTCTGCACTAATGATGATGTTCTTTTTGAATTTGGTTCTCACCATTTCTCCATCAAGGATCTGGACACGGATAAAGTGGTTCTTAATGGAGTTGCTGCAGGACTCTACTTCTACATTCTCACCATCATTCCAATAAAAGCTTCTTCCCAATGGTTCATCCATGAGAAAAAGTCTCGTACGATCTCTGGCATTTGTAGATGAGACATTTAAATTCTCGTTTTCTATCTAATTAGGAACAATAAGTTACCTTGTAACTGTTCAAAACTTTCCGCTCGTATGTGAATTTGGAGCAAAAGAAAAGCTATCCAGATTAAGTCACTTGCCTAGTTCGTCTGTTACTACCAGTCCAGTGAATTTAGTTTACATTGATATATGGGGAGTAGCCCCACTCCTATCAATAAAGGGACACTGATACTTTAGAAGGATTTATTTAACTGTGTTTCTTGGACGTTTCTAAGGTATCATATCATATCTCAAATGTATAACTTATTTAACAACGATATCTTAGATATATGTTAGATTTATTTAATTGAAGGAGAGCCTTGGCGCAACGGCAAAAGTTGTTGTCATGTGACTTTAAGGTCACAGGTTCAAGGCGTGAAACACAGCCTCTTGCAAAAATGCAAGGTAAGGCTGCCTACTTTAGGCCATTGTGGCTTGCCCCCTTCCTTGGACTCCACATAGGTGGGAGCTTCGTGCATCGGGATTGCCCCTTCCTATTTGTTATAGTCCCTTCCTATTTATTTAATTATAATATCTTGGGTATATGTGAGATATAAGTTTATTTAACAGCTAATATATGTTGTTATTAGAGATATGCAAAACCCTTTTATAAGTAAATTTCGATCATTTTCAAAGAAAAAAAAATCAACTTAGAAACCATCTTTTTTAGTGAGAGAATAAATTGGCATCCTCATGGTAAAAATCTCACGGCATTAGACGTCGAAAAGCAGCTGTCGACATTACCCTGAAAAAAGCCCTAAAGTCCCCGCCGTTCTAGGTTTGTTTCTCATCAGTTCATTTTTGTAAATTTACTGTTACAAATGCACAAGTCGACAAAATCTTATTTTCCATTCTAGATCTAGGGTTTTGACGATCTATTTTCGTGGTTTGATACCAAGGAAATCTGTATTTCGTTCGAGTTCTATTTTTCGTTGATCTCATTCGTAATGCTTTCTTAGTTCTGTAATCTTTCTCAATTCTGTATTTTCGACGTTCTATTGCTTTCTCAGTTCTACAATCTTTCAAGCTCTTACTTCATTTAATCCTTGATTGCACTAGGAGGTTTCCACTAGTAGCGAGCAGGTGGCGTTTAGCATGTTTGAGAGAGAATAAGAGCAACAATGGGGAGAATGTTGAGCATGGTCTTTCATTGTTGTATTTATTAATGGTCACTGATCGAGTAAGGCGTAACTGTTTTTATCTCTGATAGAAGTGCAAAATGTAAAATCAATTGTATTTGACTGTTGTTTTTGTTTCCTTGTTTGGTGTGAAGTTCATCGTAAGTGGGGTTGAATGAATTCTCTTGGTTCCGTTCACAAATAATAAGCTTGTTGCTTGCCAATACTCAAAGTGATTTGTTACTCTTGAATTTGTACTTAGATAAAGCTCTATAGTTACAGTTATCATGTCCATGATTTACTAAACCTTGCCATTTGAATTACTATTCTATTGGCCCTATAAGCAATTGATTGTGGAAAGCAATCAAGATGAGGAAAACTGTATGTAGTGAAGTTCCCATTTGAATGAATCCACTTCAAGGGCATTAGTTCTTGGTTATGAGTGTAGGTATGCTAGATAACTTCTTTGTTCTCTCTAATTCGTTCTTTGTTCACTTACTACTTAAAAACTGTATTTGCCAAAACAGGTAGGAAAGTTCCTGTAGTTACTTTATTGACCATTAAAAATAGGTTTGCTTTTAAAAAGTAAGTCACACCAATGGCTGCCATCTAACCCAGCAAGTATAGCATTGATCTTTGCCTCTACTGCACCTTCATAGCAAAGAGGACCAGCAAAATTAGCTATAATATTGCCTTGAGATTCTCTAATTAACCCGCCCACAGGACACACTCCTGGTTTCATGTAGCATGCCCTGTCAAAGTTTAGCATGAAACTTTCTTGGGGCAGACAGGAGCATGTGGGGGCTGGTTTATTTTTCCCTTTTTGTGTCAGTGATAATTTCTCTCAACTTCTTTGAGATGGTTTCTATTGAATTGCTTGTGAAAAGAGGATTAATGGTTGCCAATCGTGCTGCAAGTCTGAAACAGAGTCTTCAAGAATAGGTTGAGGTTTGGATTTTCTTTGAAGCAGCTGTGACATCTATCAATCCATATTAACCAAGTAGCTACCATTAAGCAGAGGTTCCAAAGCATTTTAACTTTTGGAATGAACTTAATGTCAGTCCATTGAGAGTAGAAGTCCTCTGGAGAGAGGCATGCACTAAGCAGCATTAACTAACATTGCAGATAGATTCCCATACTGAAACAGCTTTACGGCATTGTATCATAACATGATCCCTTGTTTCAGTGTCATTCCTGCTCATGCAGCATATGGAGGGTCCAACAGTGCCTCTAGCTTGAAGCTTGTCATAAGTTAGGACTTCATTCAGAGTCAAGGTTCATGAGAAAACAATGATTTTAGCAGGGGTGGGGATGCTCCACACGAGCTTGGATGGCAGCCATTGGTTATTGTGCTGAGTGATAAGGTCATATCCAAATAGCAGACATTGCTTATCATGCTGAATGATAAGATCATAAGGTTATTTATACATTCCTTAGTTCTTCATTGTAGAATTCTACATCTTTACATAGCATTCTACATGCTATATGTAAACAGTCCAAAACATGTTCCATCATTCCATACCTCATGGCATCTTTCGGGGCATTCATGACACATTGAACAAGTGCCTCTATATGGCTTTATCATTCCACTCACTTGCGGGAGAATATTGACAGTCTGTATGTATAGTACTACACTCTACACATACATGACATATCTGACGCCACATCACATCCTGCTGCAACTTCTTATTTACATTTGTCACATGGAATGCTGTCTAGATCTATAATTTAATAAATCAAATGGATAAGCCACTCACTTTATATTTATTTTTGGTGTGGGCTATAAAGGACATTGAACTGAATGTTCCTTCAAAATGCTAACATGATCTAATGGAGGGTACTCAAATCAATGTTGCGTGTGGTGTTTCATTGTGTGATTTTTCTTTTGAGTTTGAGGCTGTTGAAGGTTCTCCCTTGGTTAGAGAGTGTAATGTCTATTCTCCAACTGTTGAGATATCAGTTGTTGCCTATCTATATTGACTTATTGATGTTAGATTAAAGGGGCTTCAATCTAACAAGGGTCCTATGCATTGGCACTTCAAATAAAGGCATGTATATCCTAGTGTGTTAGTCATATATTTGAAGTAGCTTTGATTTGGATACTATATAGCTTAGAAGACACCTGCCTAGTATGGCATTTTTGGGTTTGTCTAAATATGCCATTTTTATTTGTTTTCTGCAGGAGTAGTTTTGTGTGGTATATCATAACCTGAGGATACTATATAGCCCAGAAGAAGCTTTCTTGGTGTGTGACTTGGAGCTTGTTATGCTTTTTCTTGTTATTTCTATTTTTTTGCAGTTTTTCCTTTCGTTGTATGTATTGTCTATCTATTTTATGTATTGTTTGCTTCCTTGATACATGTATGAGGCTAGATTTGGCAATTTGATCTACATGCTTTAGCATGTTACTAATGTACATTCGATCTAGTATATGCCATGCAAATCCTAAAGTGATTACTTATTTATAGTAAGGTTGAGCTTCCAAAGTTTAGTCCATAAATAGAGGCCATTTTCTTCCCATGGGAAGAATATGAGTGACCATAAGCACATGTAGAGCTCATTTTCTTAATGATTCAAACCATTTCTCTCTTATGAAATGCTATGAATGAGTCATACAACAAACAAATTTGCTTACCATCTGACAATTATAGGTCTCTAATTTTGACAGTCATTTGAACCCAGTTAGTCCTTGCATTCTATAATCTGCTACTTCAATTGAAAGCTCTAGTAGTGTCCTACTTCACCAACAAAGCACATCTAGTTCAACTTTCCATGTTACAAGTATTTTCTTTGTCAAGTGGTGTTTTGCATGCTTGTAGATGTTTGACTCTTTATTTATTGTGATTTTTACCTTTTGAATTGCTGAAATGTCAATGATGAACATTACAATTCAATATCTTTAATTGAGGGATGATTGTTAAACTGATTATAATTGTGATATATGGAGGTTTTTAGTACCGAGCTAGGTTTCAGATGGCATGTGAAAGAAAGGATAGAGTTTCTATGACACCTAATCCCGTTGATGGCGAAGATTTGAACACTATGTTTGAAGGACAATTGAGGTAAGCAAGAGGGCTCCATAATAAACAGAACAAGGAATAAGAGGACTTTGTCCTCGAGATACTGTATAATGAAATAATAGAGAGTAGAATCATCACAATTAGGAGTATGCCAAAGGTTGCAGTGATTAGGGAATTGTTGCTTCACTTCAAACTTCAGTTTGAAGTTGATTTGACAATGAAGCAATTGAATACAAATATAAGGCTTTTCAAAGGTAAGTACGTTACACTTGCAAAGTTGAAGAATGAAGATTCAGGATTAGGGTGAGACATGGAGAGAAATTGCTTTCTTGCAACTTCAAAGATTATGAACACCTACTTGCAGATATTGCATTATTCTGATACTATAGTACTATATATCACCTTTAGAATGCCTTTATAAATGTTTGTGTATGTATAGTCGAATCCGGAGGCACGTTGCTTGTTGATAGGAACTTATGGAGCTACGAGCACTTAAAGAAGGTGCTTGAGAGGATTAGCGCCACTGGAGGATTCTGCTCTAGGATTAATATTACTACAAAGGATGAGGCACTTGTAGAATTAAGCATGACTGCCAGTCAACATACACAATCGGTTGAGGAAGTATACATACTTGATATGTCGTATGTGAATGTTGATGCATTTGACTCGCATGAGAGGAAGTACAAGGGACAACGACGGATTACACCCACAAGATCTATTTGAACACCTTCCACAAGCCTTGGTTTGCCCTAACTACCTCCATAACATCATCCTCGATTCCCCCCTCTAACACTATTAACCCGCGGTGAGTGAGGGGAAAAGGGAAGCAAGTCAGTTAGGGAGCATCCTCAATATCTATTTATCCCCCTCAATTTGTTGATCCTACCATTATATCAAGGATAGAAAGACTTACGGGTCTAGACAACTCGTCATGGATGACTACGTTAGACACTTTGGAGTTTCTCACTATGTTAGAGAGAGTTAAGGTTTACATCATTCTGCAACAAATGGACCTAGGCTTCAGGGAGAGTTTTGCTCGTTGGTCGTAAGAGAGACAATTTTACAATTGTTTTCTCTGCTGATGCAATTGTAGGAGAGTGCATTTTTTTAGAGGACCTATGTAGTTCGATTATAACCACTTTCATGGTTTTTGTTGTTTGAAACAATTTGGGGTGTTTCTATATTGGACCTTTGTAGTTTTTTTTATTATCCTTTTTTTGTTTATTATTATCTATGTTAAGATCATGATTAGACACTATTTTTCTATACTAATAGATATGAGTAGATATTATTACATCTATTGCTTCTGGTGTCATTATATAATTTGAAGCATTAATTACAAATGGATGATGGATGTCACTAGATACTAGTTTATTTATTTTTCATGCTTGTAAATATTAATTATCAGGTGTAATGTGTCACATGAGTGGACTATGAAATGTCTAAAAAATAGAGATGACTCTGCCAAAAATTTGTTAAAATAAAAGAAAATTATTATATAGAATGCATTAGTTCCAGCTTGATAAGCTGGTTAGTATTTTTCAAACAACTAGCCTCTTATCCCCATCTTGTTGGGTGACAGTGGAGGAGATAGTGGCAACCTTTTTACTGATTGTCGGTCAAGACTCGAGAAATGAACCGTAGCAAAGGATCTTTTGAGGTCCACTTTTACCACAAGTACCAACTTCCACATGGTCCTTCATACAATTTTGTAGTTATACAGTTACCTTATGGCTTCTCATGCAACAAAAGACCACCTAGAGATTACAAACAACTATCAAAGAGACAACAATTTCATAGTAACTCCATTTGTCTTTTCTGATCTTTAATATGACAGTTTAAGACCCATCATACTTAACATTCAATTTGTCCTTTTGTTTATAGGGTTGCATTGGAGCTGCATATGGGACATTAGTCCTAACTAGGGTTTTTGGTGTAGGTCCTCGTGATTTGACAAAGTGGTGTAACAAGGAGTTCATCACATAAAACGTTCATGCATGCTACAATTTTGACATGCAATTCACGTACTTGCTTGCTGTCTTTGAGGGGGCTACACATGACTCTCCCGTTCTAAAGAAGCTATTACGAAAGAAGGTGTGTGATTGGCAATTCTTAAGGGTAAATCCATTAAGTATTAATATGTTTACATTTATAGGTTCTAACTTATCTCTTCCTTTATTATTCACTGATGGGGTTATGGTGTAGGAAAGTACTACCTTGTTGATCTAAGGACCAAGTACCACTTGAAGGAGTTTGGCCAGGGGATGCAGCAACCACAAAATGCAAGGGAGTTATTCAACCTCTAACATGCATCCTTAAGGAATTTAATAGAGCGAACATTCGATGTTTTAAAGGCTAGATTCTCCATTCTCAAGTTTGCGCCTCCCTTTCCTCTTAGGACACTGATTAATCTTGTGAAGGCATTATGTGCGTTGCACAATTTTATGCGGCAGGAATGTGCTGTCGATACGTGGTCCACAGAGGAAATGGGAGAGAATCCTGAATTTGATAGCGACAATGGCAATGTACTCTTTAGCAGTAATTTGGACGAGGAAGTTCTCACCAGTGTCAACTGGGGGAGGGTGAACGCCAACATGCAAGTGCTGCATTGGGAGGAAGGTGGAGATGCGGGGCTTACAAGTAGCCCTAATCATCATCATCATTATCAAGACCGTATCCCAATTAGGGGTCAGCCACATGAATCTTATTCCTCCATTCCTCTCTATTAAGTACCATGACTTCATTTAGTCCCAAAGTTTTTAAATCTTTCTTTACCACTTCTATTCACGTTCTTTTGGGCATTCTCCTTGCCCTTTTAGAACCTTCTACCTATGTAGTTAAAGGCACGAGGCGCACTGAGGCGCAAAGGGTGTGCTTGTAGTTTTCATAATTAAAAATTAGTTAAAAATCATTAATAAATTCTTAAAAAGCATTAAAACATAGAAACATAATTCTAATATGAAATATTATCTAAACATGCAATTTTTTATGAACAAAATAATATATAAGTATAATCAATTAAATAAAATAACTTTTAAGAGTTTAAGAATCAAGACTACTCACTTTAGTCATCTCTAGAGAGATCTTTAGGCTCAGGGTTCAAATTATCATCATAGCTATCATAATCCTCCTCGACATATCCAGGAAGACCACTACCGCGACCTTGCAACTCAGTGTCCTCAGAACTAGTTTCCTTTGGTTCTGTAAGTACCTAAGACATGTTCCCCTGCCTCCTTTGCTTCTGGTACTGCTTAGTAAGAGGAGCAACACGTGAACTAGATCCCATAGAATGCTCAATGTCACCCCATGTGAGGCTATCATCTGGATGGACGAGGTCATCCTCAGCATCTGCTTCAATGATTCACTTGTCACTCTCATCCACCTCTCTCAATACAATGGGATCTGTATATGTCTGAGATCATAAACGATCTTTATGTCGATGGCAGAGACATTGATTATATTGAATGAATACTAGATTGTTCAATGTTTTTGCATACAATCTATTTCTCTTCTTTGTGTGAAGCTGCAATAAAATATCAAATTTTATAAGGTTGATTGTAAATTATATTGTTGAATGATCTACAAATTAGTGAAGTAAGTAATACTTACACTCTCAAAAGTTTTGCTCACAATGAGATGCACTACAGGTCTGAGAGAGGACTTTGATAGCAAGTTTTTGAAGAATTAGGCATTCAGCCCCAAAAGTAATCCATCACTCACCTACAAGAATTAAATAATAAAAAATTAAAATTTTTAAAGACAAATAAGATTTAAAATTGTAAGACTTACAAGGAGCCATTGTCTTCCTTTTCAATTTAGCCAAGTCATTTGCAAACAGGCCTATTGCATGTTTATATGGGACTAGCTCATCAATCACCTTGCTTGCATCATCTTGATTTGCAGATAAGGTATTGATAGTGTCAAATAGGTATTTCTTGACAAATCTATCAGCCTCAATATCTTATTGCCTATCATAATAAAATGCAGGGTTAAGATAATAACCAACTACATGCAAAGGTTGACAAGGCTAATTCGTCCATCTACTATCAAAAATGCCACAAATATGGGCGGTCTGTCCCTCATTATCTTTAAGATTTGTCATAATCTTTTCCTTTGCTCTTGTGATAGCCTCATATATATAACTCATTGCAGGCTTCTCTTTAGTATCTACAAGCCTCAACAACTCCACAAATGGTGCCATTATCTTCAAGCAAAATAAAATATTATTCCAAAAGGAGCTGCAACTAACAATATTCTACACTCTTTGTCCAACCAAGGTATTGCTCCATTTGCTATTACTCTATGCTTGACAGTGGAACATCTCCCTCAATTCTACCATAACATTGTAGATAGTCTCTAAACTCAAAAAGTTAGTGGCGAAATGAGTGACTGCAGGCTTGACTAATTCTCTTTGCTTGGTCATCGTCCTCATCAAATGAAGCACATGAGTGTAACTGTATATGAAAATAGTCATTGCCTTTGTTTGTTTCATAACATGCTCCACTTTTGGCAATTTGCCAATATCCTCCAACATCAAGTTAACACAATGAGCTGCATAGGGTGACCAAAATAGGTGCTTCCTTCTTATTTGCAAATATCTTCCTGTAGCTACATAATTTGAAGCATTGTCCGTGATGATCTGTAATAGGTAATCGAATTCATGAGTAAATATTAAAACTTTTAAATATTAAATTTCTTGATAAAAAATTTAACTAAAATTAAGATTGGGGATTACCTGGTGTAATGAATCCAATTTTGTAACATTAAAATCCCAAGTCAGCAATGAAAGTCACTTTTTGGAAATAAGGGTATTTTGGTCATTTCACTATTCACCTTTACTGAACCCAGAAATTTGGTCCAGAAAATAGTACCATTAGGTGCACCTCAGAAAAAGGAATCCAACAACACCAAAATCACCCAAAACGGAGTTAAAATGAACAAGTTATGGCCCTTTGAAGTTCAGGGGCAAAAATATAATTTTCACTAAAAAACGGATTTAGCCTGGAAAACACAGGGGCCCGTTTTGATACGGACACCCCCTTTCTTCAACCTCCTAGAGGGTTCTAGAACGATGGTGTTTGGAGGAGAAATCACCACCATTCTGGAGGTTTCTCCACCGCCATTCAAGGGCGGTGAGAGCCCCCTCCAGAACCCTCTTATAGCTCTATAAATAGAGCTCTTGGGCGCCTCTAATGGCAACTCAAAAGCTTGGGAAAAACCCATTTTGGAGAAGCAACCAAGAGGAGAAACGTGAAGAAAAACCCAGCAACGAGCCAAGTATGCCCAAGATCCCTCAAAACCTGTCTTCACATTAGTCTTAGGCTCAGTTTCCCTAAGTTTTTGCATGAAAAATCATGCAAAGACGGGCCCTAGAGAGTCACAAAGGACCCAGGGATGACCCCTGGGCCGCACTGGTTTGACAGGGTTGAACCAGGGCGTCCCAAGGACGCCCCGATCCCCCAATGAACGAAACGCTCCCCACCACACGAAACATGTCGATTGCGTTCGAGAGAAACCAGCGGGCCCGTCCGTGGACATGCCTGCAAATGGAAAAGCCGGGTGGGAATCCAGCACATTTACAGATGCGCCCGCTGGGGCGCATGCTGCTGATGCGCAACACGTTAGCATTCTGGGATTCCACCTTGCTTTGTTTGACCCTTTTTATGTACACGTGATACTAAAAGGCTTATAACTTAAGATCTAGAGCTCTGATTGAAGCGCCACGAAAGGCGTTGTGTCCGTGTCGATGACGCGGACACACCCAAACTATAAAATTCCTAATCAAGGCCCAATCAAAGGTAGGCACGACCCTTAGAATAGGATGGTGGCATGTGGCCACTAGACCTGTGGAAAACTGATGATACCAAGGCCCAATTAGGACCTTAGGACACCCATAGGCATGGGGATAAACCCTTAAAGCCTAAGTAGTAAGACCAATCACTCTAAAACCTATAAAAGATAGGCCAAACTAACCTTGATTCCCCAAACCATGTTCGGGAGCGCACAAGGACAAAGGGGTTAGCGCGACCTAGCCAAGTAGGTACTCTATCGCTACTAGACTTTTAAAAAGTGCCATGATTGTTTTGAATGCATGTTTTAAGTATAAATTATATGACTTGTTTAGCATGACTTATGTTATGGCTTGTTTAGCATATAAATGAATTCAACATGCATATGATTAAATACTTTATGCATAGACATGTTTCGCAAATAATTGCATATATTGCATGATTTGTGAGCATTAAGTTCTTGCAAAATTGCATGTCCTTGAGGGTTACCAAAAGACGCTGGAGTTGTCAAAAGACACTGGGTAGGCAGTTGTGAGGATTGTGCATGTATTGCCAAGACATGTGCTACATGCATATAGATTGCATGATAAGTGTAGCCTTGATCGATGAGGGCGGGCTGATGAGGGTGGGCCGATGGGCGGGTCGATGAGGGCTGGCCAGAGAGAGCTGACAAGGCTTCTAGGCTGGTAGGCTTCTAGGTTGTCAGGCTTCTAGGCAGGGTTATGACTTTGAATGCACTACTAGCATGAGCAGATTTTATGCATTACATGCACATTTTGCAACCGATTACATAAATTGCATGATTTACGACAAATACGTGTCATATGCCCCGGTGAGGCTATGACCGAGTGTCCTTAGGTACCCGGGGACCACACGGCAGCGAGGTCGTGGGCATAGTTGGACCCTACGGTTTTGTGGACTTATTTGCATTGCATATGGCATGATATGAAGTTGGTCGACCATATCATACTAGATATCCATGAGTTGGATTCAATGAAGCATCTTATGCATATCATTATGTTATGATATATATGATACTTTCGACTTGGTTTGTGAGATTCTTTAAGTCGTTAGTATTTCAATTTGACAGTGGTTTTTTATAGTGTTCAGACATGCACATGTTTTGAAAGAGCGTATGATTTTAAACATCGCATGCAATATAAAACTAATAGTAATAGACTCCTACTGAGTATAGTATATACTCACCCAATTCTCAACATTTTTCAGACACACTTAAGGACAAAGAACGCTTGTGACAAAAGACACCCAAATTAAGTACAAGTAAGTAAACCCCTACCTTATCTTTCAATGTTACTTGATTGTAGTTACTCTCTATAGCTGAGGTTGTGACTAACACTTTCTTGGGAATAATGTTGATTTAAAACTATGCCATGGTTAGATAATTTGAAAATATGTTTTCACACTCGAGGTTTTTACGAAAGATTGTTTTCCGAAACAAAAAGATTTTCATGCATTTCATATTTATAAACAAGAGATCTCACCTTTTTATCAAATTTGCATCATATAAAACCTGGGTTGTCACAGTTGGTATCAGAGCACAGTTTAACGTTACTCACAACCCAGTTATGAGGAGAATAACTTAGAATCAAGTTTCATCCATGAAAGAGTAAGGGGTAATAGGATAACACAAACTAAGGTTTGGTGAATTACCTTGTGATTACAGATGCTTAAGAAGAAAGGAAGCAATGCTCCAAGACCTAAAGCCCCACTAGTGGAATCCACTGGGTCGGGCAATGGGATGGCTGAATTATTCCAGCAATTTTTACAACATATGGGACAATACATGAGTAGTCAAAAACAAACTCCTACCACCCGAGATCCTTCCCCTGATAAAGTAATAGATAGGACTGAGGTTCAGTTAGAAAGGTTTCAAAAACTAGCTCCCTCATTCACAGGAGAAGATGAAGCATCTACAGCTGAAAAATGGTTAATTGATATTGAAAAGATATTTAAAGCCATGAACATAGCTGAAGAAAGAAAAGTACCCATGGCCACATTTGTGTTTAGAGGAGAGGTTACTTTTTGGTGGGAAACAGCAGAAAGGACTTATTTTAACCAACGAGAAACAATAGGATGGGAAGAGTTTAAAAAGGTCTTTAATGACAAATATTATCCTAAACACATAAGAAAACAGAAGGAAAAGGAATTTATGGACTTAGAACAAGGAAATATGACTGTCCAACAGTACGAAAGTAGATTCATCAGCCTCCGAAGATTTACACCACGTGCTTGTGCTGATGAGGAAGATGCGGTCGAAAGATTTGTAGATGGACTCAACCCAGGACTCAGGAACAGAGTTCTAGGTTTCCAACCTTCCACCATAGCCAAGGCAGTAGAGATGGCCTCCCTATATGAAAAAGATTACCAAAGGAATCAGGCGATGAAGGGAACTAAGGACATCAACACCATGAGAAACAAAGGAAAGAGACCATTTCAGTCATCTGGACCCAGGCCACCTTTCAAGAAGCCGTTTGAAACCAAGGGAAGAAGACTAGACTGGAAAACATGCCCTAAGTGTAACAAGAGTCATTTAGGCAAAACATGTCCTATTTTCAACATCACTTGCTATCTTTGTGGAGAACCAGGACATTTTGCTAGGGATTGTCCAAAAAGGAAAGTACAAGAGCATAAAGAAGAACAAGTTCCAAAAAGCCAAGGACGTGTCTTTGCCCTCACTTCTAGTCAAGCCCAAGCTTCAAATGCAGTCGTTGAAGGTATTCTTTCTATCTATGATACACCTGCTAAAGTTCTATTTGATACAGGCTCCACTCATTCTTCCATATCCCGAGAATTTGCATCATCCTTGGACATTATACCACAGGACCTAGACTTCACTCTAGAAGTCATGACTCCTATAGGCCAGGCACTTCCCACCTATTCTTATCTCCAGGATGTCCCCATTTTGATTAAGGACCATTTGCTACATAACAATCTTATCCACTTAGATATGAATGACTTCGACATCATCCTAGGTATGGACTGGCTAGCCTTTCATCAAGCCTTTGTTGATTGTCGACAGAAACGTGTCACTTTTACCCTACCTAATGGAGACACTTTCACCCTCCAAGGAAGAAAGGATTATTCTGGAGCATGTGTTATTTCTGCCATGAAAGCAATTAAGCACATTGCTCAAGGATGCCCCTTCTTCTTAGCCAAGATTGAATCTGTCGAGAGTCCCCAACCAAAGCTAGAGGATGTCGAGGTAGTCCGAGAATTTCCTAATGTATTCCCTGAGGACTTACCAGGTCTACCTCCACCAAGGGAAATTGAGTTCATCATTGACCTTATACCCGGTACTCCCCCCATTTCCAAAGCTCCTTACCGAATGGCTC
The DNA here is from genome assembly GCA_035236585.1 of Warburgia ugandensis. NCBI lineage: Eukaryota > Viridiplantae > Streptophyta > Magnoliopsida > Canellales > Canellaceae > Warburgia > Warburgia ugandensis. Next base: position 45,783,838 of record CP141128.1, read on the forward strand.
CTACAGAAGTAAGAGAACTGAAGACATAGTTACAGGAACTACTTGATAAAGGGTTCATACGACCTAGCATATCTCCGTGGGGAGCTCCAGTCCTTTTTGTTAAGAAAAAGGATGGCTCCATGAGATTGTGCATAGACTATCGGATGCTGAATAGGGTCACCATTAAAAATAAGTACCCTCTTCCCTGAATTGATGATCTTTTCGATCAACTTCAGTCAGCCAGAGTCTTCTCTAAGATTGATCTACGATCAGGGTACCATCAACTTCGAGTTAGAGAAGAAGATATCCCCAAGACAGCCTTCAAGACTCGATACGGCCATTATGAATTCAGAGTGATGTCCTTTGGTTTAACTAATGCTCCAGCCGCGTTTATGGACCTCATGAATAGGGTGTTCAAGGAGTACTTAGATAAATTCATCATAGTGTTTGTGGATGATATCTTAATATATTCTGAAACTCCTGAAGACCATATGGAACATCTAAGGATAACATTAAGCACCCTAAGAGCACACAAGCTATATGCAAAATTCAGTAAGTGTGAGTTTTGGCTGGAAAAGGTTAATTTCTTAGGACACATTATTTCTCAAGATGGCATAGCAGTTGACCCTACTAAGGTTGAATCAATACAGAACTGGGAAAGACCTAAGATAGTCACAGAAATAAGAAGCTTCTTAGGACTTGCCGGATATTACAGGAGATTCATTGAAGGTTTTTCACAAATGGCTTTACCTCTAACTAAGCTGACCAGGAAAGACGCAAGATTTGAATGGACTGATAAATGTGAGGAAAGCTTCCAAGAACTAAAAAGAAGGTTGACTACCGCACCTGTCCTTACCTTACCTTCAGGAAGTGGCGGATTTGAGATATACAACGATGCCTCGCAACAAGGACTAGGCTGCGTACTTATGCAACATGGGAAGGTGATTGCTTATGCTTCTAGGCAACTCAAGAAACATGAAGTCAATTACCTGACCCATGACTTGGAATTAGCGGCCATAGTCTTTGCCTTGCGAATATGGAGACATTATTTATATGGGGAAAAGTTTGAAGTATTTACAGATCATAAGAGTCTTAAATATATCTTTTCCCAACAAGATTTAAACATGCGACAAAGAAGATGGATGGAATACTTAAAAGACTATGACTTCTTCATTCATTATCACCCTGGAAAGGCTAATGTGGTAGTTGATGCATTAAGCAGAAAAACCCAAGGGATGTGTGCAAATTTATTAACTAAGAGATGGAAGCTACTACAAGAAGTAATCACATGGAAACCAGACATAAGCAAGCACAAGATCATCATGATAGGACTAACAATAAAGTTGGCTGTTAATGAAAAGGTTAAATAAGAACAGGAAGGGGATCCAGATATACAAGCTTTCATAGGAAAACCAGGGTTTACAAAAAGGGAAGATGGTAGCGTTTACATGCAAGGAAGATTAGGGATACTGGCTAATGAAGAGTTAAGACAAGAAATCTTAAAAGAGGCTCATAGGTCTAAGTATACTATACACCCAGGAGGGACTAAGATGTATCAAGACTTAAAGAAACAATATTGGTGGGATGGTATGGAAAGAGACATAGGGGAATTTGTGGCAAAGTGTTTAACATGTTAACAAGTAAAGGCTGAACATCAAAGACCTGCGGGATTGTTACAACCCCTTGAGTTACCCGAATGGAAATGGGACCATATTACAATGGACTTCATCATAGGACTACCCAAGACCTCTAAGGGTCATGACATGATCTGGGTAATTGTTGATAGATTAACTAAGACAACCCATTTCCTTCTTATACGTCATACCCAATCCACTGACAGCCTATCTCAACTATACATCAAAGAGATAGTAAGTCTACATGGTATACCCCTTCGTATCACTTCAGATAGGGATAGCCGCTTCACTTCGCAACTCTGGAAGTCTGTCCAAAAATCCTTAGGATCTTCCTTGAACTATAGCACAGCCTTCCATCCACAGACCGATGGACAGTCAGAGCGCACAATCCAGATAGTCGAAGATATGTTGCGGACTTGTGCCCTTGATTGGAAGCAAAGCTGGGATGAAAACCTACCGCTAGTTGAGCTTGCATACAACAATAGCTTTCAGTCAAGCATTGGCATGGGTCCATACAAGGCGCTCTATGGGAGACCCTGTCAATCACCCACCAGTTGGAGTGAAGTTGGAGAGTCCAGGGTGCTCCAGTCCGAGCTGGTAGAGCAATGTACCGAGAAGGTCAAACTCATAAGAAGACGCCTCCTCACAGCTCAAAGCCGCCAAAAGAGCTATGCTGATCGAAGGAGGAGACCATTGGAATTCGACATAGGAGAGCACGTTTTCTTGAAGATATCTCCCACTAAAGGAGTTATGAGGTTCGGTATCAAAGGCAAGCTTAGTCCACGTTACATAGGACCTTTCAAAATCCTGGAGAAAGTGGGAAAAGTGGCCTACAGGATTGCACTACCCCCTCAGCTATCCGAAGTGCATAACGTATTCCATGTATCTATGCTAAGGAGGTACCTGCCTGACCTCGCTCATGTCATCAACCAGGTACCCATAGAGTTGACGGAGGATCTCAAGCTAGAGATAAGACCAGTTGAGATCCAAGATCATAAGAATAAAAAGCTGCGAAACAAGGACATACCCTTAGTCAAAGTTTTGTGGAGAAATGCGCACATGGAAGAAGAGACTTGGAAACCAGAGTCAGAAATGCAAGAAAAGTACCCCGAGATCTTTTGACTGTATATAGTAGAATTTCGGGGGCAAAATTCCCCTAAGGGGGTAAGAATGTAATGACTCCAATTTTGTAATATTGAAATTCCAAGTTTAGCAATGAAAAGATCAATTTTTGAAGATAAGGGCATTTTAGTCATTTCACTATTCACCTTGACTGAACCCATGAATTTGGTCCTAAAAATGGTTTCATTAGATGCGTCTCGGAAAAAGGAATCCAACGAGACCAAAATCACCCAAAACGGAGTTGAAATGAGCAAGATATAGCCCTTTGAAGTTTAGGGGCAAAATTGTAAATTTTACAAAAACGGTTTAACCTGCAAAACACAGGGGCCCGTTTTGATACGGGCACCCCTTCATCTTCAACCTCTAGAGGGTTCTAGAACGGCAGTGATTGGAGGAGAAATCACCGCCATTCTGGAGGTTTCTCCACCGCCATTCAAAGGCGGTGAGAGCCCCCTTCAGAACCCTCTCTTAGCTCTATAAATAAAGCTCTTAGGTGCCTCTAATGGCAGCCCAAAATGTTAGAGAAAACCCGTCGTGGAGCAGTGATCTAGAGGAAAAAACAAGGAGAAAAACCCAGCAACGAGCTAGGTACGCCCAAGATCCCTCAAAACCCATCTCCCCCATAGTTCCAAGGTCAATTTCCCTAGGTTTTTGCATGAAAAACCATGCAAAACAGAGCTCAGGAGAGCCACCAAGGACCCAGGGACGTTCCCTGGGCCGCACTGGTTTGACAGGGTGGAACCAGGGTGTGCTGAGGATGCCCCGGTTCCCCAACAAGCAGGACGTTCCAGTCGGAACGTCCCACGTGGTTCCCGTTTGAAAAACCAAACGACGCATCCAGGGACGCGCCCGCAAAAAAGACCGTCGGGCGGAAAACCTAGCGCGTTTGCAGGCGCGCCCGCTGAGGCGCCCGCTGCAGATACGCAGCACACTAGTAGTGCGTCATTTTTTGGTTCCTTAAGGAAGCCAGGCGCACGTCGCAGACGCGCAGCGCCCTAGCATTCCGTCTTTTTATTTTTAAGACTCCTATGTACATACGACACTAAAACGCTTATAACTTGAGGTCTAGAGCTCCGATTGAGGCGCCGCAAAAGGCGTTGTGTCCGTGTGGACGGCGCGGACACATCCAAACTATAAAATCCCTAATCAAGGCCCAATCAAAGGTGGGAATGACCCTTAGAATAGGATGGTGGCGCGTGGCCACTAGAACTTTGGAAAACTGAGGACACCAAGGCCCAATCTAAGGTGGGCATGACCCTTAGAATAGGATGGTGGCGCGTGGCCACTAGAACTTTGGAAAACTGAGGACACCAAGGCCCAATTAGGACCTTAGGACACCCATAGGCATAGGGATGGACCCCTAATGCCTAAGTAATAAGACCAATTACTCTAAAACCCATAAAAGATAGGCCAAACTAACCTTGATTCCCCAAACCATGATCAGGAGCGTCCGAGGACAAAAGGGTTAGCGCGACCTAGCCAGGTAGGTGCTCTATCACTATTAGATTCTTTTAAAAGAACTATTATTGTTTTAAGAACATATGTTTTAAGTACATGACTTGTTTAGCATGACTTAATTCAGCATGCATGTGATAAATGCTTTGTACACAGACATGTTTTGTAAATGATTGCATATATATTATGCACATATATGTTTTGCAAACAAGTGCATACATTGCATGATTTAAGTACTTGCAAAGATTGCATGTCCTTGAGGGTTGCCAAAAGACGCTGGAGTGCCGAGGGCCAGGCAGTTGTGAGGGACCCAAAGAGGACAGGTTTTGAAAAGAGGTTTTGGCTTATTTGATCTTATGTGATTTGGGCTAGTAAGCCCGTGAGTGCTATGCCGAGGGGTCTGGGTTGGCCACCCAGCCTCTACCACTACTAGGTGGAATGGGTACAACGCCCAAAAATGGGCATGTCCTTATGTCGACTGCATGTGGTACAAGGGGCTACCACTAGTGTCACGGCACTAGGTCGATGTGTCATATGCCCCATGGAGGCTATGACGCTATGTCCTCAGGTACCCGGGGACCACACGGCGGCAAGGTCGTGGGCATAGTTTGGACCCTATGGTTTCATGATTTATGTGCATTGCATATGGCATGATATGAGGGTGGTCGACCATACCATACTAGAGATTCATGAGTTGGATTCAATGAAGCATCTTATGCATATCATGATGTTATGACATATATGATACTTTCAATTTTGGATTATGTGATCCTTTAAGTCGTTAGTATTTCATTTTAACAATGGATTTTAATATCGATGTTGAACTTGAGTATTCAGACTTGCACCTGTTTTGAAAGAACATATGATTTAAAACATCTCATGCATTATAAAACTAGTAGTGATAGGCTCCTGCTGAGTATAGTATATACTTGCCCAATCCTCAACATTTTTCAGACACCAAGTAAATACTTAAGGACAAGGAACGTTTGTGCTAGGAAGACACCCAGACAAAGTGTAAGTAAGTAAACCCCTACCTTATCTTTCAATGTTACTTGGTTGTAGTTACTCTCTAATAGCTGGGGCTGTGACTAACACTTTCTTGGGAATAATATTGATTTAAACTTTGCCATGGCTAAATAAATTGAAAATGTGTTTTGACACTCGGGGTTTTTATGAAAGATTGTTTTCCAAAAGTAAAAGATTTTCATGCATCTCATACTTATAAAATAAGAGATCTCGCCTTTTTATCAAAATTGCATCATATAAAAACCCGGGTCGTAACAAAGGAAGATTAGTGGTATCGACTAATGAAGAGTTAAGACAAGAAATCTTAAAAGAGGCTCATCGGTCTAAGTATACTATACACCCAGGAGGAACTAAGATGTATCAAGACTTAAAGAGATAATATTGGTGGGATGGTATGAAAAGAGACATAGGGGAATTTGTGGCAAAGTGTATAACATGTCAACAAGTAAAGGCTGAACATCAAAGACTTGCAGGATTGTTACAACCCCTTAAGTTACCCGAATGGAAATGGGACCATATTACAATGGACTTCATCGTAGGGTTACCTAGGACCTCTAAGGGTCATGACATGATCTGGGTAATTGTTGATAGATTGACTAAGACAGCCCATTTCCTTCCTATACGTCATACCCAATCCACCGACAGCCTATCTCAGCTATACATCAAAGAGATAGTAAGTTTACATGGCATACCCCTTAGTATCACTTCAGATAGGGATAGTCGTTTCACTTTGCAACTTTGGAAGTCCGTCCAAAAATCCTTAAGATCTTCCTTGAACTATAGCATAGCCTTCCATCCACAGACAGATGGACAGTCAGGGCACACAATCCAGATAGTCGAAGATATGTTGCGAACCTGTGCCCTCGATTGGAAGCAAAGCTGGGATGAAAACCTACTGCTAGACAAGTTTGCATACAACAATAGCTTTCAGTCGAGCATTGGCATGGCTCCGTATGAGGCGCCCTATGGGAGACCCTGTCGATCACCCACCAATTGGAGTGAAGTTGGAGAGTCCAGGGTACTCTAGTCCGAGCTGGTGGAGCAATGCGCCGAGAAGGTCAAACTCATAAGAAGATGCCTCCACACAGCTCAAAGGCGCCAAAAGAGCTATGCTGATCTAAGGAGGAGACCATTGGAATTCGACATAGGAGAGCACATTTTCCTGAAGATATCTCTCACTAAAGGAGTTATGCGGTTCAGTATCAAAGGCAAGCTTAGTCCGCGTTATATAGGACCTTTCGAAATCCTGAAGAAAGTGGGAAAAGTGGCCTATAAGATCGCACTACCCCCTCAGCTATCTGAAGTGCATAACGTATTCCATGTATCTATGCTAAGGAGGTACGTGCCTGACCCTGCTCATGTCATCAACCAGGTACCCATAGAGTTGACGGAGGATCTCAAGCTAGAGATAAGACCAGTTGAGATTCTGGATCGTAAGAGTAAGAAGCTACGGAACAAGGACATACCCTTAGTCAAAGTTTTGTGGAGAAATGCGCACATGGAAGAAGAGACTTGGGAACCGGAGTCAGAAATACGAGAAAAGTACCCCGAGATCTTTTGACTATATATATAGTAGAATTTCGAGGCCGAAATTCCCCTAAGGGGATAAGAATGTAATGACTCCAATTTTGTAACATTAAAATCCCAAGTTAGCAATGAAAAGTCACTTTTTGGAAATAAAGGTATTTTGGTCATTTCACTATTCACCTTTACTGAACCCAGAAATTTGGTCCAAAAACTAGTACCATTAGGTGCGTCTCAGAAAAAGGAATCCAACAACACCAAAATCACCCTAAACGGAGTTAAAATGAGCAAGTTATTGCCTTTTAAAGTTCAGGGGCAAAAATGTAATTTTCACTAAAAAACGGATTTAGACTGGAAAACACAGGGGCCCGTTTTGATACGGGCACCCCCTTTCTTCAACCTCCTAGAGGGTTCTAGAACGGCAGTGTTTGGAAGAGAAATCCCCACCATTCTGGAGGTTTCTCCACCGCCATTCAAGGGCAGTGAGAGCCCCCTCCAGAACCCTCTTATAGCTCTATAAATAGAGCTCTTGGGCACCTCTAATGGCAGCCCAAAATCTTGGGAAAAACCCATTTTGGAGAAGCAACCAAGAGGAGAAACGTGAAGAAAAACCCAGCAACGAGCCAAGTATGCCCAAGATCCCTCAAAACCTGTCTTCACATTAGTCTTAGGCTCAGTTTCCCTAAGTTTTTGCATGAAAAATCATGCAAAGACGGGTCCTAGAGAGTCACAAAGGACCCAGGGATGACCCCTGGGCCGCACTGGTTCGACAGGGTTGAACCAGGGCGTCCCAAGGACGCCCCGATCCCCCAATGAACGAAACGCTCCCCACCACACGAAACATGTCGATTGCGTTCGAGAGAAACCAGCGGGCCCGTCCGTGGATGTGCCTGCAAATGGAAAAGCCGGGCGGGAATCCAGCACATCTGCAGACGCGCCCGCTGGGGCGCATGCCGCTGACGCGCAACACGTTAGCGTTCTGGGATTCCACCTTGCTTTGTTTGAACCTTTTTATGTACACGTGATACTAAAAGGCTTATAACTTAAGATCTAGAGCTCTGATTGAGGTGCCGCAAAAGGCGTTGTGTCCGTGTCGATGATGCGGACACACCCAAACTATAAAATTCCTAATCAAGGCCCAATCAAAGGTAGGCACGACCCTTAGAATAGGATGGTGGCATGTGGCCACTAGACCTTTGGAAAACTGATGATACCAAGGCCCAATTAGGACCTTAGGACACCCATAGGCATGGGGATAAACCCTTAAAGCCTAAGTAGTAAGACCAACCACTCTAAAACCTATAAAAGATAGGCCAAAATAACCTTGATTCCCCAAACCATGTTCGGGAGTGCACGAGGACAAAGGAGTTAGCGCGACCTAGCCAAGTAGGTACTCTATCACTACTAGACTTTTAAAAAGTGCCATGATTGTTTTGAATGCATGTTTTAAGTATAAATTATATAACTTGTTTAGCATGACTTATGTTATGGCTTGTTTAGCATATAAATGAATTCAGCATGCATATTATTAAATACTTTATGCATAGACATGTTTCGCAAATAATTGCATATATTTCATGATTTGTGAGCATTAAGTTCTTGCAAAATTGCATGTCCTTGAGGGTTACCAAAAGACGCTGGAGTGGTCAAAAGACGCTGGGTAGGCAGTTGTGAGGGCCAGACAGTTGTGAGGGACCCAAAGAGGACAGGTTTTGAAAAATACATTGTGCATGTATTGCTAAGACATGTGCTACATGCATAGATTGCATGATAAGTGTGGTCTTGACTGATGAGGGCGAGTTGATGAGGGCGGGCTGACGAGGGCTGGCTGATGAGGGCTGGCCAGAGAGAGTTGACAAGGCTTCTAGGCTGGCAGGCTTCTAGGCTATCAAGCGTCTAGGCAAGGTTATGACTTTGAATGCAATACTAGCATGAGCAGATTTTATGCATTGCATGCACGTTTTGCAACCGATTGCATAAATTGCATGATTTACGACAAATACGTGTCATATGCCCCGGTGAGGCTATGACCGAGTGTCCTTAGGTACCCGGGGACCACACGGCAGTGAGGTCGTGGGCATAGTTGGACCCTATGGTTTTGTGGACTTATTTGCATTGCATATGGCATGATGTGAGGTTGGTCGACCATATCATACTAGATATCCATGAGTTGGATTCAATGAAGCATCTTATGCATATCATTATGTTATGATATATATGATACTTTCGACTTGGTTTGTGAGATTCTTTAAGTCATTAGTATTTCAATTTGACAATGGTTTTTGATATATTGAACTTGAGTGTTCAGACATGCACATGTTTTGAAAGAGCACATGATTTTAAACATCGCATGCAATATAAAACTAGTAGTGATAGACTCCTACTGAGTATAGTATATACTCACCCAATTCTCAACATTTTTCAGACACACTTAAGGACAAATAACGCTTGTGACAGAAGACATCCAAATTAAGTACAAGTAAGTAAACCCCTACCTTATCTTTCAATGTTACTTGATTGTAGTTACTCTCTATAGCTGAGGCTGTGACTAACACTTTCTTGGGAATAATGTTGATTTAAAACTATGCCATGGCTAGATAATTTGAAAATATGTTTTGACACTCGAGGTTTTTACGAAAGATTGTTTTTCAAAACAAAAAGATTTTCATGCATTTCATATTTATAAAACAAGAGATCTCGTCTTTTTATCAAATTTGCATCATATAAAACCCGGGTCGTCACACCTGGACAATGTTTTCCTCTACAACGTCATCTATGAAGTCATCCAACATTTTAATAATCAAATATGAGCTCTTTACATACTCGGATCCATCAATTGATTTTAGAAAAATTGTCCCAGTTGGACAGTTTACCAAAAATTGACTAAGGTGCAACCCTTGCCATCGGTCCACCAATCTGACATTATGGAGCACCCATATCATGCCCAATCTTTTCTGCATCCTTGTACAAATTCATTCGTCTTTTCAACTTGTTTTTTGAGAAGAGGCACCCTCAACTCATAGTAAGAGGGTGCCTTGAAACCTTAAGAAAGAAAGAAAACATAAGTTAAATACTCTTTAACTTAAAAATATGCATAAAAAGTACTAGTATATAAAGGAAAACAAAAGAAAATCATTTACTTGGTCCATGATGTGTAGTTGCCTCAAACATAGTCTCAAAAGACTGACACTGAGCGGCATTGAAGGTAATGTCATTCTCATAAAACTAGCTTACAATATAATCACATGCTCTTGTTCTAAGCTCCTTATATGCATTATTTATTGTTGTTTGATGCAAAGGAGCCTTCTTAGGATTAGGGGCAAAATGAATATCAAGAGGTCCTTTCATTCCACTCATAGACTTCTTGCTGCTCCCTATGCCAAATCCACTAGAGCCTAGTCCACTACTACCACCAGCCTGTCTCCCACCATCGTCCACATCTCTCTCAACAACTTCAAGATCATCATGAATCCCAAACAAATTTTCTGGTCAATGTTTGCTCTATAATGATTCTCTCCCTTTCATCCTTCTTCTTTTTTAAGTCATTAATATAATCACTTATTCTTTTTTATATATCAGGAGTCACCTTGCTGCATTTTTTGCATTCCTATGCCCTCTAGCTAAATGTTGTTTTAGCCTATAAATTCCACCACTGTATTTGTTTCCACACAATTTGCACCAAACTATATTCATATCACCTGGAATTCTCAACTCTCCATACTCCCACCTTGGGTCTGTAGATCTAGAAATAGCTAAAGTATTTGAAGTTGAACCCCTTTATGATGACATCTTTAAATTTTATGCCTAAAATATAAAAAGCATAAAAGAGTGAGTACTGTTATTTTGTAAAATTTGAAAAAAAATAACTCCAAAATAGAAAATAGCATGAAAAATACATCACACATGAAGACACAAGCATGGGAAAGCTATATATGTAAATAGGAATACGTTTTAACTAATAAATAAATATAAAAAAATTCCAATTTTTGTGACTGTTATTTTTGAAAAAATTGAAAAAAATAACACTAAAATATAAAAAAAGCATGAAAAATACAGCATACATGAAGACACAAGCATGGGAAAGCTATATATGTGTATTACAATAAGTATGAACTATTAAATATAAATAAAACAATTTTTTTCTAATTTTTGTAAGTTTTATTTTTGGAAAATTTGAACAAAATAACACTACAGTACAAAAGAAGCATGAAAAGTACATCATACAAAAAGATACAAGCATGAGTAATCTATATATGCGGATAAGAATAGGTATTAACTAATAAATATAAAAAAGAACAAAATTTTCCTAATTTTTGTAACTTTTTTTTCTCTAAAAAATTAAAAAAATAACCCTAAATTACAAAAAAAGATGAAAAAATTATCACACATGAAAACACAAGCATGGGAAAGCTATATATGTGGATAGAAATATGTTTCAATGAAGAAATACGAAAAAATGATGACTTTTTTTTTATTTTCGTAACTTATTTTTTTGGAAAAATAGTAAAAAACCTAAAAACAAACTCAAATATAGAGTAAAGAAGTATAAAACTCAAATGGAATGTTTTCTTATACATATAGAACTAAAACCCATTAAGATCTATGAAAAATAGTTAACAAAAAATAAAAAATTTGAAAAAACGGTACTGGTTTTTATGTTTTTTACATAAACTATATACACATGCTAAAATTTGTAAATCCATACCTTTTTTTGCATAGATCTGTGAAAGATCGAAGATGAATGGTTGTTTTCACCCTCTCAATAGGTTGAAAGATTGAAATTAGGGTTGGAAGGTGAAAATCGAAAAAAAAAAAAAAAAAAAAAAAACGAGGTTTATATGTTACCGGGTAAGTGGTCTGCGCTTAGAGTTGGGGGCACACCCTCATTTCCTCTGTGTCTGGCACTCTCCCAGGCGCTCACTTGTCAACTTGCGTCTAGGCGTGCCTTTAATTACATAGCCTTCTACTTATATTGCCTCACTCCTAATCGATACCATTTTTTATCTCCTTTGGACATGTCCAAACCATTTAAGTTTAATCTCCCTCATATTGTCACCTATTGGTATTACCCCTAAATTTTCTCTAATATTTTCATTCCTAATTCTATTCTTTCTTGTCTTACTACTCATCCATCTCAACATCCTCATTTCTATGACGCTCATCCTATGAGCATGATATTCCTTAACTACCCAACACTTTGATCCATAGAGCATGGCTGCCCTTATAGCCATCTTATAGAATTTTCCTTTTAGTTTGAGTGGCACCTACGGATCACATAAAACTCCAGATGCACTTCTCCATTTGTTCCAACTAGCTTGGATTCTTTAGGTAACCTCCCTCTCGATCTCTCCACTCTCATGAATCATTGATCCTAAGAACCGAAAGTAGTCTTTTATAGGGACTTCTTAGTTATCAATCTTGACTGGTGTTCCACCCCTACTCCTCTCTTTGTTAAAATTGCATTCCATATATTCTATCTTAGTTCGGCTGATTTTAAATCCTTTAGATTCTAATGCTTCTCTCCATAACTCTAGCTTTACATTTACACCCTCCCCTATCTCATTAAGTAAGACTATATCATCTGCAAATAGCATGCACTAGGGAATCTCCTCATGCAGATGTTTTGTTAACTCATCCATAACTAACATGAAAAGTTATGAGCTCAATGCCGATCCTTGGTCCAATCCTACAGTGAGAGTAAAATCATTGGTTTCACCACTAGTGATTTTAACATTTGTTACTGCTTCCTCGTGTATATCTTTAATTATGTCTATATACCCCCGCGAAACCCCTTTTTCGCCTAACACCCTTCATATTAACTCTCTAGGGACTCTATTAGAAGCTTTCCCTAAGTCAATAAAGACCATGCGGAGGTCTTTCCAACTCTCTCTATATTTCTCTACCAATTGTCTTAGTAAGAAAATAGCTTCCATGGTAGACCTCCCAAGCGTAAAACCAAATTGATTCTTTAATACACTTGTCTCATGCCCTAGCTTCTTCTCAATCACTCTTTTAAAAATTTTCATAGTGTGGCTCATAAGTTTGATCCCTTGATAATTAGTGCAGCTTTGTATGTCTCATTTATTCTTATAAATTTGTACAATAGAGCTTTTCCTCCACTCATCAGGTATTTTCTTTGATTTTATAATCTTGTTAAACAACTTGGTCAACCAAACTACCCCACTATCTCCCATATGCTTCCAAACCTCTAGTGGTATACCATCAGGTCCCATGGCCTTTCCTGATTTCATCTTTCTCAAGGCCTCTTTTACTTCAAGCATTCTAATCCTACGTTCATATCTATAATATCCAGTGTTATTTAGATTTATAGTATTTCCAATCCCTATATTCTCAGAGCCATTATCATTTAACAATTTTTGAAAGTACGTTTCCCACCTTTGTTTGGTATCATCATCTTTGACTAATACCCTTTAATCATCACTTCTAATGCACCTAACATGATCTAAGTCCTTACCCTTCCGTTCTCTTACTTTTGCAAGTTTAAACGCATCTTTCTCACCTTCTTGTTCCTAGTTTATTATAGAGCTCATCATATGCCTTAATTTTAGCCTCACTTACTATTCTTGTAGCAACCTTTTTAGCTTTCTTATATTATTCATAGTTTTCATTATTTCTAGTATTTTTCCATGCTTTAAAATACATCCATTTTTCTTTAATAAATTTTTGCACTATTTCACTCCACCATGTTTCCTTTATTAATTGCCTTTTATCTTTAGATACTCCGAAGATATCTTTTGCCCCTTTCTTAATGGACTTAGCAATATTAATCCATATGGTGTTTACTTCTGTTTCATAATTTCAATTTTCTTCTACCATCAACTTATTTGTGAATGACGTTATTTTTCCCCTTTTTAAGTTCTACCACTTAGTTTTTGGATACGTATTAAGTTCATTTCCTTTATTCCATCTTTTGATATGGATATCCATAACCATTAACGTATGTTGTGAGGTTAAACTCTCACTAGGTATCACCTTACAATTCTTACACATTAATCGGTCAGTATTCTTAAGTAGAAAAAAGTCTATTTGGCTTTTATGAAGTTCACTTTTAAAGGTTATTAAGTGTTCATCCCTCTTCTTAAAGAGTGTATTTGCAATGGCCAGGTTTTATGACAAAGCAAAATCGAGGATAGATTCCCCCATCTCATTTCATTTACTTATACCATACCCTCCATTTATTCTATCATATCCTTCCTTTTCTTTTCCTACATGGTCGCTCCTATAAATATCCGTTCAATGTTGGGAATTTCTTGCATGACTCCTTTTATATCTTTTGAAAATTGTCTCTTGATTATATATTCTAACTCTACTTGTAGTGCGTATGCACTTATAACATTTATGGTCTGCTCTCTTAGAACAAGTTTTATTATTATAATTCTATCACTAATTCTTTTAGTGTCCACAACTTTATCCTTTAATTCTTTATCCACTATTATTCTTAAGCTATTTATGTTATTATCCTTTCCTACATACCATAATTATACCCATCGATTTCTCTAGCTTTAGCTCCTTTCCACTTGGCTTCTTGGATACAAGCTGTGTTGACTCTCCTACGTTTCATCATGTTTACAAACTTCAAACACTTACCTATCAATTCCCTACATTCCATGTGGCAATACGAATCTTATGCTCTGGAGATGTCTTATTTACCAGTGCCCTTCTCGACCTCCATGGCACGAACCCATGCCCACTTTTCACTGCACCTGGGTTCTGATGTGGCGCGTCGCTTCCGAGGGGACGCTCTAGTAGCCCTTGCCCATTTTTTACTACATTCGGGATCTGATGTAGCGCGTCACTTCTAGGAGAATGCTTTAGCAACCCTTGCCCATTTTTCATTGCACTTGGGGTCTGAGCTTATGGGGAACACCCTAGCTTAAAGGATTGTCAGTTTTCGATTCATGTCATGTTAGGGTTGCCATACTTTGAAGAAGCTAGAGATGATTTCCATTTCTTCCTTACAAACAAATGTACAAATGTATATTCATTTATAAGCATGAGAGAAATAGCAAAATCATCTTCAACTTCTCCCTTGCCGGCTGGCACCTAATGCAAGAGTTGTCATACTTTTAAGAAGCTAGAGATGATTTTCATTTCTTCCTTACAAACAAATATACAAATGTATATTCATTTGCAAAAAGGAAAGAAATAACAAAATTATCTTCAACTTTTCCCTTCCCAGCTGGCACCTGATGCAAGACCCTCCTTTTTCATCTAGGCTTGGGACCAGCATTGGCAGAGTTACAAGTAGCCCTAATGAGTGAAGACAATTTGTAGAGCACACAATTATGCCCTACCTAGGAGTTGACTCGTCTAGATACTACTGCTTAGCCTACTTCCATTGCACATAAACTTTAGTTCTATTATGTTTATAGAAACAACCAGTAGTTGTGCGATCATGATAAGGAACATGTTCTACTAAAACTCTTTTATGTACATGATATCTTCTTACAGGAATGGAGTGAAACCCCCACCCCTTATGTACATGCAGTCGAGGGCCTATGCTGCTACTCTAGGTTTGTTTGAAGCCTAATCGTGACAAATAGTACTTGCATTGCGCTGCCCATGAACAATATAGAGATGGTTCATTTGGCTTGATGAGTACATGCAAGTTGAGCTGCCACCCAAAGAGAGTAGGTGGATGGTAGGAGTTTCAATTAGAATGTGGTGTCCAAGTCCATTGATGTAGTATATGACGGAGAGAGCGATCGTGTCTTGCTCATATTTGTTGCCTTGTTGCAGTCATGTAATGCAGTAGCATATGCCTTTTGTGAACTTTTGTTTGTTATTATCATTTCTATCATTGTGTCTATGTTTAAATAAAACTTATCTTAAAAACTGCACACTTTCCAAAGAACTAGTATGCTATTTGATGAAATTATGTAATTCACTTTGAGGGTCATTGCGTTTTGATTACTTTATGCATTATTTTTATTAAAAAATATCATAATATCTATTATAACATATATCATATATCACCAAAAATATAACAAAAGATATCATAGAACATATGTCACATATCCCATATATCACAGAATATATGACACATGTTTTAGATATCATAGAAGATATCACAGGAGATATTATAACAGAAATGCTCAATATATGCGATTAAATAAATCCTCCTTATAAATTTTCTAGATGACTTTTCTAAATACATTTGGGTCTTTCCAATTACTAGAAAATTAGATGTCTTTTTCATATTTTTGCAATTCCATAATGTAGAAAAACAACTTGGTACCTCAATCAAATCCATTCAATTTGATTGTGGTGGTGAATATAGATCATTCACCACATATCTTCAGAAGTATGGAATAATTCATTGCCACGCTTGTCCCCACACACATGAGCAAAATGGGGTCGCCAAACTAATTATTCAACACATTGTAGATACATCTCTATCGTTGATGGCTCATACGTGCATTCCTAGAAGATTTTGGAACTTTGGTGTGAGAACTGCATCCTATTTAATTAAGAGGATGCCTTATTCATCTCTTAATCATACAGACATTTTATAAGCGGGCTCCTGACTATTACTTCCTTGGAGTCTTTGCATGTGCAGCCTCTTATTCATCCTTACAATAAGCATAAATTTGAATATCAAATGGTTGACTGTGTTTTTCTTGGGTACAGCATTGATCTCATGGCTACATTTTCCTTGATAGATCTACAGATTGGATTTACTTTTCTCGTCATATTAAATTCAATAAGAATAGGTTTTCCGTTTTCAAACACCTCTAGTTCTATTGTCCAATCCAATGTTATTTCCCCTAATTCCTCCCCATCGATTTTGATTTCAAGTACTTCCATGTCATCTCCTTCCAATTTAAGCAGCGCCACACTGGTCTGGACTCTCCTCAATCTTTGTGCAAATCAATTTCATCGCAATCTCCTGCTCTCTCAACCATCCAATTCAATTCCAAATTTATCTCCTTCTACTCCGACCGTATCACACGCTAGTCAACCGTCCTCCAGTTCATCCTTGCCAAATTCCGAAAACCATCTGACCTTCCATTATCTCATTTCTATTCCGATTCAAACTCTTCACCCGTATTGTCCAGGGATCCTTCCCATTCATTTATCCGATGTGATAGTCATATGCAACACCTTGATTTCTCCAATTCTGATGCTTATTTTATCCAATCATCTCTAGCCCAAGATCATCACCTGGAAACCACTCAACCGTCCATTTTATCTACACCCTCCATTTTGACTAATCCTGGTTGCACCCATCGCATGACACTGCCATTTGTCGAAACAAAAGCATGCTAATATTGCGATCAACTGGGAGGATAATCTTCTGGAGCCTTTTATGAAGTATGGAAAATTGAGCCTTGGCAAACCAGGGAAGAATGTTATAGGGAACAAATTGGTCTACTGCATCAAAAGATGACCTGATGGTACGATGGTGGAAAGCTCGACTAGCTGCAACTGGCTAGTCGCAAATCGAGGAAATAAATTACCCCAAAAAAATTTAGTTCTGTGGCAAATGTACTAGGATTAGAACGATCTTATCCCTAGCCGTCTCTAAAGGGTACTCCCTTCGTCAATTATATATATATGCACGAGGATGTTCAAGAAGAGGTTTAAATGGCTCAAGCACAAGGCTACATTGATCTGCACTAACCATCTCATGGATGCAAGTGATAGAAGTCATTATATGGCTTAAAATAGGTCACCAGTGCTCGGTTTTAAAAATTGGGATGCTTCTGACCCAAACTGGATATGTGGGGGTAAGATTGACACCCACACTATACATTTACAAGCACAGTCCCATCATAATTTGTTTTATAATTTATGTAGACTACATCAATGTAATAGGCAAGGCAGAGGTTTTAGGTAATGGTTGAGAGGTCATGGGTTCTAGGTGTGAAAATGACCTTTTACAAAAATATAAAATAAAGTTGCTTATTGTGCTCCGCCCCTTCCATAGACCTAGCATACACAGAAGCTTCATGCACCTGGCCCTTTTTGTTTTTACATCATTGTGAAAGGCAATGACATCACAGTCGTTCATTGTGTGATTAGCTTTCTCTGCACCTGGCTCATAGTTAATGATCTGGGTGATCTTGCATCATTTATTGGCATCAAGGTAATGATCTCTGAAGGACTTCTATTATCTCAGCAAAACTATATTTTGGATCTTCTCATGCTTGTTGATGTGGATGAAGCCAGAACATGTCATACACCCATGACTGTATCATATAGACTACTGAAATTTTGGAGGTTCACGATTTTGTGATCCCCAAAAATGTCGCACGATAGTAGGAATTCTACAATAATATTACATTGAGATGACAAGATCTTGTTTTCTCCATCAACAAAGTGTGTCAATTTATGCAAGATTCAACTCATGATCGTTGGATATCCGCTAAGCACATCCGATGATATCTTCGTTACACATCCTCTATTGGTCTATCAATCTGCAAGTTTTCTCGATTGCAAATTCAAGCACTCAGAGATCCAGATTAGGCCGGATCAATCGATGAGCGACGGTCCACTGGTGGTTTTCTCATCTACCTTGGCGCCAATCTAATTTCTTTGTCTCCTCAAAAACAGTGCACTGTCGCACAATCATCCACTAAAAGTGAATATCGAGCACTAGCACATTCTATCGTAGAAATTATTTGGATCAGATCACTACCGTAAGAATTGGGAATCTCGATGTCTGGCCCACTAGCTCTAGAAGTTGACATTCATTTTGTCCGTGATCAAGTTGCAAATGGGTCTCTGCTAGTTGGATTTATCTCCACCAAAGATCAATTGGCAGATTTTCTCACAAAACTGTTAGCAACAGTGAAACTAGAATCTTTGAAATCCAAGTTGAGACTTCTCAGCGGAGAACCATCAGCTTAACTTGGCGTATCAGTGAATATCTCTGTAATATTATCATATCATGTATATTGTTTCTTTACTTATTTTACATCTTTCCATTATTATCCTCTTTGGGCTTTGTTTGTGCACCAATATACTCGATAAATATAATGTTTCTGTATACTCTCTCAATATTGAACTCCTATTGTGAAATTCTTTCGGAATTAGTTATGTACAATGGGGTTATGGGAGTAGTTATTAGTGGTTTCCAGTAAAAGGCCAGACGGCGTTGTGCGTGTACGTGCAGTAACACATAATAGGAAAGCAGAAAGTATTAAAAATGAATGTAAAAGAATTGCATTGGAGACAATTTACATTGTTTGGATATATTGCAAAGTCAAATGTCACATATGTACAAATGTTTCGAAGTACGCAAGGGACAATGTCGAAACTCATAGAAAATCTTGCATTTGTTTTCTAATCAATGTTAGATATTGAGCAGTAGATATGATTATCCATGGACAGAGATTGTGTTCTATTCTTTCAAGACTGACAAAAGCAACGGACAAGATCCAAACTCATGAATAATCTAATCAATAGGAGATACTAGACAATAGGTAAGATTATATATGGGAACTGATAGTATCTCCTGTTAATGGTAGTGAATAAATCACTGTTAAATTCATGGATATCCCTGTGTTATAAGTGATGTCTATCGTTTTAAGGCTGCCAAGAGCAAGGGGACATGATAAAAACTCATGGATAATCTATACTTTTTTTCTAATCAATGTTAGACAGTAGTCAATATATAAGACTATCCATAGAAAGAGATGGTGTTCCTTGCTATTTGTGGCCATTAAATTATAACTAATATCATGGATATCCTGCTGCTATAAATCACCACTATTTTTCCAAATCTGCCAATAGCAAGGACACGGCTAGAATTCATGATTATCTTACAATTGTTTCTAATTAATGCTCGATAATGGACAATATATAATACTATACATGGATGGTGGTGTTCTAATACATGGGGATAAGGAGTTCACTTGTAACTAAGTTAAATCATAGTTTATTATTCTCTTTTTCCTAGCCAATACGTACCATAAATGAACTGGAATACAGCAGAGAAGAGAGCACATTGACGTGTATCACGGGGACTTTTGCACGAGAAAGGAGAATGATTAGTCGTAGATTTTCTGCAAGTAGTTAAAGATAGAGAAAGAGAGATCATTATGATGGAAGAAGAAGAATTTGACAGTTTCCAATTCAGTTTCGACATGTCTTTTGATTTTGGATGAGGTGGCTTTTGTAAGTGTTTACATTTTTTTAGTATAAGTTGGATAGAAATATAGATGAATCAGAATTCATAATCAAAATATGTTCCAGATTGAAGTGTTACTTATTTTTATGATAAAGTATAGCGAGAAAAAACGCCTTGTTCATTGCGAACGGTTTTTAAAATGCCTTGTTAATTGCGAGACGGTTTTTTGCCGTAAAAAATCCTACTTAATTGGAGGTTGAGGTGGCACTTTCCCCCTAAATAGGAAGATTTTAAGTACATTTAGAAGTTAGAATAATAAAGTTTTGGATAGTTTTCTTCATAATAACTCTTGATGAGTTTTTAATGAGAGGAATTCAGTTGAGTAACTTTCCCTTAAAAGTTAGAGGGAGTGCTTGTGAAGATAATAATACAGATTAAGATCATCCAATTGACAAGGTTCTGGCTTATCTAAGTTAATTTGAGCGGAATGAACTGTTGGATCTCTAACCAACGGGCACCGACATACAATTATCACGAGTAAAAGGCACAGATTTTATTTTATTTTTTCTTTTGGTTGCGATTGCGATGGTACTGCAGAAATTTGTTTGTATGTTGTATTAAAATACCCTAGTAGGGATTGGTAATATTATTTAGCATAGAGACGTATGTGGCCCTTGCTCTTCCCACACGAGCCCCTCAACAGATGTACGGAACGGACATAAGAATAGCTGGTCCGGGCATGTTTCTGAAGGCTAAAATTGTTAACACTGTTGACCTAGGCCTAGATGCCGGTGCTTCAGAAATTTTATATATTGGATGATTTTAGCCACAACAGCTATAAAATTGACACAAAAAAGTTTTACCATTCATTTTGCAGTTAAAAGCAACGGTTGTTAAGATCATCGAACAGATAAAACAATTAGAATTTTGGAACACGGCTCATCTAAATTAGAGGGCAACATTGTTAATAATTCGTATCCCATGTCCTCAAATTAAAAACCTTTACCATTAGAAAAGGAGGAGAAAAAGTAAAAAATGATAAACACATTGTGAATGATTGAATCTTTAGAAATCTAACTAGCTCCACCTAAACTTATTGCCGTTCGTGCCATTTTCTGGGAGCCTCATGTGAGTGAACAAGGAGCGCATTTATCACCCTCCAAAGATTATAATACAATCCACCACCTTTGCTGCCGAAGATATGCACAGGTCTAACTCAGACATTTCGATTCAAAGCCGAAGGCACTTAAGAAGAAAAATATGTGATTTTCCCAAGGGCTTGGGCTGCAATGGATTTCCTCATATTGTCTTTTCAAAGTCATCATAAAGGAATTATGTCAATATTTTGTGCCATAAATTACTGGAGCAGTGAGAGCTTCTTGCCCTAAATTAGATGACTTGGGTGAGGACCTCATATTCAATTGGTGGAAGACTTTCCCATCAGGTGCCCAATGAGACGTTCCTGGTAGATGTCATACGAAGTCAAATACCATTCTTGGAGCGCGAACACATGGCAAGTTGAGTAGTGATCTGATCTTGTTAGTCGAATTTGCGTATCTATAAGCTAGCGCAAAAACATTGTTGATTGGATTATTCTAGCATGTGAAACAAATCTACTTTCGATTAGTGGAAACAAGTCCATATTCAACGAGCAAAATAACAATTCCTCTCAATCTACAATCCTTCTATTACTGAACCGTCTTCTTAATCCTAATTTTGTAAGAGAGTTTTTGAAAAACCATCTTCAAAAGTCATTGAAGAGAAATAAAATTTTTGTGCGAAGTAGTTAAAAAGATGATTATGAAAACCATCTTAAAAAATCATATTTAATAAGATGGTTTTCAGAAATTAGCTTGAAAAATATGGAGTTAAGAAGACAGTTATTAAAGACCATCATACTAAACATGATTTTTTAAGACAGTTATTTGCAATCATTTTCAATCCTTCTATTATCAAACCATCTTCTTAATCCTGAATTTTTAAGAGAGTTTTTGAAAAACCATATTAAAAAGTCATTGAATAGAAATAAAATTTATTTGGGAAGTGCTTAAGAAGATGATCATGAAACCATCTTAAAAAAACATATTCAATAAGATGGTTTTTAGAAATTGTCTTGAAAAATATAGAGTCAAGAAGATGGTTATTAAAGACTATCACACTAAACATAATTTTTTAAGACAATTATTTGCAATCGTTTTCATAAACTATTTTAACTCTTTAGTTTTTTTAGATGGTTTTTGAAAATTGTCTTACAAATTAAAAATTTTAGGATAGTTTTAGAAAGCTTTCTTAAAAAATCACTTAAAAAGATAGTTTTTGAAAACTATCTTAAAAAATAACATTTAAGAAGATGATTTTTTAAAAATGCCTTAAAAAACCTACTTATGAAGACGGTTTCTCAAAACCATCTTTAAAAACTTAATTATGAAACATAACAACATCGTACACCTAATTTCTCTTTTGTCTTCATCTGGCCTGAAGCTTGTCTAGGTTCATTTGGTCTAACCTATCTTCAACTAAAACACCACAATTAGATTGGATTTACATATGTTTTGTCTTTGAACTTGTACTAGCTATCTCTACCGATATTGGAGTAGGTAAGTCTTGTTTCTTATTTTTCTCATGTTTTATTTGTATGATTATGGGTAGAAAATTCCTTTTCTTAAGTTTTCCTTTCCTGCATATGGATCTTTCATATTTGCATCAATCTTTCTATCACAACCTAGAGTTGGAAATGTAACATCCTAGGTTTCTAGAAATGATATTTTAAATTTCTTTGTAAAAACAACATAAATTTCCTTATATTTTTGAAGAGTTTGGAAATCATAGTGTATAACTACTTTTCAAATACCACTCTTAGAGCTGGGTATTACTTCTTGAAATCTGAATAAACAATTAAAATAGTAAAGTGCATAGGAAAGGAATTAGAGATACATGGCACATGATCTACTAGTTAGACCATGCCAACTATTATCATCCATAAGTACTTTTAATGTTTAAAGCATCCATATTGTCAAATAAATTCAAGTACATTAGATATTACATTTACTACATCCAAACCTAACTAAGAGCACTAAAACAAGCTATACCCATACTTCTCTAATCAAGCTCTCTCTGCTACTGCCTTTCCATTCTCCTTTGTACTAAGTCTGCCTATGGTGATACTTGAAATTTGTTGGTGTAGGGGGTAAGCATAACCACTGATTATGAAGTAGCCTAATATAAACTAATTAGACAAAACTCGGCAAGCAACACACACACATATGTGTACATATGTATATATGTATAAACAATGCATAAATCACTCATGATGTTCTAATAATCCAAATCATGTATAAAGGAAAACCCTAAAAAGTCATTGATCCTGGAAATCCAAGGGATACCATGAATCAAAGGTAAGATCATCAGCCAATTATACGTGTTAAGGTGCGGCATCAACCTAAGATGAAATCAGTCCATGAAAATCAAATGGCACACTGTCCCACTACTTGGACAATGGCATACAATCCTACCAGTAGGGCAGTGAATAGCATAAAGTCCTACCATCAATGACAATGAATGACATATTGTCCTATCATCGGGACAGTGGCATTGGTCATAACATCAGGACAATGAATGTCATACAATCCTACCATCAAGGACAATCTGACTGAGAGTGACATACAGTCCTACCACTAGGGAATAATCTAACACTTGAGAGTGACCAATATGTCAGCATCATGTCCACAAATCTCATCCAGATATCTATGCTCATAGAGCGACTACAACCACCCAATGCCAACTTTTGTCACCTCTATGATTGTCGTGGATACCACACTGTCTAATTTTGAGGGCGATCCTCATGTAGTTATCAAATCCATCATAGAAGCAGCCCCATGATGCATACTTCTATACTTAATCGTTCCCACATCAGGAGCTGGTATCATGTCCAATGGTAGGGGCCATTTTGCACCTCCTAGCATACTGTCTAAGGGACTTACACCTACTCTATGAGAACTTTCCATATGATCCAATAATCAAATAGGATGGTCTATTTCAAGCTATAAGTACACATATAGCAAGTGAAACATGGTAGAGTCAATAATAAAGTTTCTTATCAATAACTATATGCATATCACCATTCTATGCCATAACTTGAAGATAGCCATAGCATTTGTTGAAGGCACTAATTAACCCTTTCTAAGCATGATTGTAAAGCATTTCATATGAATATGAACATGTTGAAATCATACATAACAGTATCTAACCCATTCCAACAAGGAGTAGTAAAATCGGGTTAAATGATTCTAGTTAAAGGCTACCAATATGACATTGTTTTCCATCCTTGGGCGTGAAAGACTTAGGATTCTTTCATTTCATGTTCAGTCATGGTTACATAGTTAGATCTTAGCATTTTAAGTTTAAATACACATTAAGATACATCATCTAGCTTGTCCTTCAATACTAGTTTAAAGTTGTGATGCTTCATAGTGATTCTACTTAGGTTTTCTTATAGTTCAACACCTTAGGAGCTACACTTTGGCCTTTGCTTTGTTACTGACATCCGTATTGGTATTCATTTATTTTAGGACATTCTAAGGATGGTGAACATCAAGCTTACAAACTCCTATAGGTCAGTACACATACAAGGTATTAAATTGTGTAAACTAAACCCAACTTCCACTAAGTGTTAGTGTAAGTTCCAACTTAGTGAGCAGCTCTATGACTCTTTCATCCTAAGGTCACAACCATGTAAAATTATCATTTTCAATCCCTAATTGATTATTTAACCTGTGATTTTAGTAAGGTGAAACATGTTAAGAGATGATAATTCATTTGTTTAACCTAGAACAAGGTGTTTCCTACACTAAGTTTCATACTTCCACTAGCAAAGAGATAGTAGTTGGAAGAGTGGTTTCATGCCATATCCAGCCAACCAAAATCTTAGGGATTGGAGGCATGTTGCTCCATTCCATGAAAAATCAAGCTAAGGATTAACTGGCCTAGGATAACAGCAGCTAATCCATGTTTAACTTTAGCCAAAATTTACATCCTAGTGGACTACACAAAGCCCTGTTTTTCAAATATAAAGATGGTTAACTTAGCATATGATTTTCCTATAACTTATGGACCAAACTTTCCAGATATTATAAAGCATCAACAAGGTACAAAATCGCAAAAATAATTCCAAAATTCCACCCAATGGTAGCCACATCAACCACCCAAAATGATATGTCTCTTTGTAGTGTAGAGCAGAGAGCGTTTTGCCTCTTGCTTGGGTTTTGGCTCAAAAGCTTCTCATTTTTTAATCATCCAAAGCATTATGAACCAAAAATTCCAGATATTATAAAGCATCAATAAGGAACAAAATCATATAAAAATAATTCCAAAATTTCTCCAAACAGTAGCTAGAACAACCACCCAAAATGATATGCCTCTTTACAGTGTACAACAGGGAACGTTTTGCCTCTTGCTTAGGTTTTGGCTAAAAATCTCCTACTTTTTGAATCATCCAAAGCATGATTTACAAGTTAAGGGATGGTAATAAGAGTAAATCAGTTAACCATAGCATTTTAATTAGAATTAACTATACTAAGGCTTCAACCAAGAGGGTACATAATGCCCAGTTTTTCTGCTCAAGAAGAGCAAGAAATTGATGACCTTTTTCCCATATTTCAAGCAGCTAAAAACCTCAAACCTTTCCACCATTCCAATGCCATTTCATGCCTCAACTATATGTCACTTGTTAAGTGTTTAATTTTGGTTAAAAGACCCCTAGTTTAGCATTCAATTAGATCATCTAACTATTCAAATTCCCAAAATTCAGCTTGATTTTAAATTTAGCTCAAATTGACCATCTAAACCTTAATTTTTCAAAATCATCAGTCAGATGATCATTAGAGCTTATTAGATGATTAATGTGCCATTCAGATAATTCTAATTTAGTCTTTTATTTTGCAGATCAACTAAAAGAGGCATGGATGACTATGGATCAATGTAACAGATCATCCATCAAGGATTAATGGT
Organism: Warburgia ugandensis; assembly: GCA_035236585.1. Classification (NCBI taxonomy): domain Eukaryota; kingdom Viridiplantae; phylum Streptophyta; class Magnoliopsida; order Canellales; family Canellaceae; genus Warburgia; species Warburgia ugandensis. Next base: position 45,809,680 of record CP141128.1, read on the forward strand.
GCAGATCATTTTAAAGAGGATTGGATGGGTCAGATCAACCATATGGAGAAGACAAATTGCAATTTTAGAGAAGTTTCCAAAAGAAAAATGAGGGGACCCAAATTAGCAAGGAACAAGAAGAAAGAGGCATGCAAACCTATTCCACTTTCCTCTTCCACTCTCTTTCTTCATTCTCTCTTTCCTTTCCCATCTGGGCCATCCCCATCTCACCCACAAGTCTCTCACTTCTTCCCATTCCCTCCACCTTCCTATTCTCCTATATTCTCTCTTCTATTCTTAACCTTCTTCTTTAAACCGTAACCACCCCCTCCCTCCTTTTTCTCTCCCACTTCCCATCTTCTTTAAACCATACCCTCTTCATCTCTTATAAAAGGGCTTCCCATCTCTTTTTCCCTCATTTTTTTCTCTCCCTGCTCTCTCTTTTTGTTTTCCTAGTTCTAGTTTTCTATTTCCACAGCTAATTCATGTTCTCCTCTTAGTTTGTTTTTGTTCACCGTGCGTTCCCTGTTTCGCTTCCATTGCACTAGAGCCTCAACCCAAGCTCTTCCATCACCGCACAAGTTCTTTCACATTTTCCCTCTCTCTTCCACTTTCACCGTTCCAAGCTCTCACCCTTTATCCAATTCCTAGGCCAGCCCAATAGAAGCCAAGCATCCTTGCCCAAGCATCTCTGTTCTAGACAATGCCCAGACTAAAGGCGTCATTTTTTTTCTCTCCATCTTCACCTCTACTCAGCGACAGCCTCCACCAGTCTTTCCCAGATCATTTCCCTCTGCACAGATCTCCTCTGTTCCACGCATTATCATCATCACCTAGATCATCTCTTCCTCTGTTCCAAACGAACCAGACGATGCATAGAAAAGGCATCATTTTTTTTTTCGTTTCACTTTGTATCATCACTGGCTAGGCAATTCCAGTCCGACCAGGCAACGTACCTCTTCCACCAGTCCAGCATCACCTGACGCCATAGCCATTCAGCCTAGGCATCTGCACGATCTCTAGCCATCTTCTCCGGTGGGTTTTCCTATTTACGAGAGTTTTTCGGAAGTTTTGAGAAAAATTTCAGAATTGCCCTTTCAAGAATAATTCAATTTACATTTACTGTCCTATTCTTATTTTGGGTTTATGTTATTCCATTTTGAGTTATTTGCATTCTGCATTATTCCATTACTGGTTAACTCAATCAAAGGTGCTGATTTAATTATGGAAACCTTTTAATTTCAATTAATTTTTAGAAATTGTTTTTAAGGTAGTTTCCTATTGAATTGTTGTTCCTGATATTCAAATTAGGTTCTGAAAATAGATCTAAGCCATTAATCATCAATTTTCTTAATTTGATTAGATCTCTAACAATTTAAAGAATCTGACAAATTCCTCCATCAGATAACTAATCCAGGACATGTTGAATATAGTGATGGAGGTTGATCAAAGTTTTGGAAACCTAAAGTGAAGAAATTGAATAGCACTTAAGTAGGAAATTAGGATTTTCTTAATTTTTCTAGTTTTAGTTTTAATTAAGGTTTTATAGTTTCTTTTTCTGTTCTTCTTCGAATTAGGCTTCTGGAATTTCATTGGTAAACTAAATCTGAAGTCTGAATTTTTTTTTGTTAATTTTTGTCAATTAATTTGAATTTGAATTTTAAATAATTAAATTTTATTAAAAACTCCAAAATTTTAAAGCGAGTCCTTGTGCGATAGACCTGTATTTGCATAGCTATACTACAATAGCCCATGCACTTGTGAAAAACATCAACAAGTTTTTAGCACCATAGTCGGGGACCCACAACATAGTTTTTATAAAATTTAATTAAAAAAATCCAAAAACTTAAAAAAATCAAGAAAATTAGAAAAATAAAAAAATTAGGAATTGCATTTTTTTTTTTTTATATTTTAGGTGCATATTTAATATTTTTTTAGTGCATAACTACTTTATTTCCTGAATTTGGTAGTAATTGTTATTTTTTTTTTAGAAAATTGTCAAGTAAAGCATCATCAATTAAATAGATTTTTCTTGCTTTCTTAGATTAGGATTTTTTATTTTTTTTGAGCAAATCTTGTAGTAAGGCCCCTTTGTAATTTGCACTTTTAATTTCAAAATTTAAAAGGTTGTAATAATATAGGGCAAGTGTGGGATAAGGTGGCCCACACTTGATCTTTATCAAAAACCCCTTTGTAAGTCTTCTCACTCATTTATTTTCTAGATTAGGGTTTGTATTTAGAATAATTTTGCATTGGTTGGTATTTTAATTGCTTATAGAATGCATACTTTATATTTGTTGTATTTTAGGGTTTGCATTAGTTTATTACTTTTAATTGCATCTTAGGACACGTCTAATGCTTTAAGGTAAATTATATACTGATCAAATTGCCATGGTATATGGAAATTAATTAATAAGGGCACCCGACCCCACAAGATCAAGCGTGGATTTTATCACCATTCCTTGGCCGACCTAGGATAATCACCTCAAGCGCACTACCCCACCCTTCAAATCAAATTAAAATCAATCAGAAGAGACCTATAGGGCCATCACATGCTCGTAGGACCCTCTTACTAAGACGCGATTTATTGTCATTGCAATGACTTTTGAGCACTATGGTTACTGGGGTTTGTCTAATAGAGCCTCGCTCTTCCCTCGCTTCTTGTTGATGTTTGTGAGGTCTAAACGCCTCCTTACATGAGGGTTGTATTAACTACCTTGTGCAGAACCTAACTAGTAAGTTAGGTAAGAAATAATCAAATCTAAAGGAGAGGAGGAGTGCTATATTAGGCTAATCAAAAGCATTGTCCCCACACAAATTCAAGAAAATTAATATATTGCTTATTAGCCTAAGGTGTTTGACTATGCCTTTTTGTTTGCATCACATAGAGTTAGAGTTAGCTTTTAGAGTAGGACATTTTAGATTAGGAATAGTTCATGCAAAGGCATCGATCTTAGAACCCTGAGCTACTACTTTTAAACCCAGAGATTCAACATATCCAAAACCAAGGGGAAAGAAGCATAGTTCCTATTCCTATGGTTGAACCACTAGCAGAGATTGAGCACAAGACTATTAGAGAATTTTATGTGCCCCTCTAACTTAATACCCTATCCTGCATAGCTTTACCTCCCACTAATGCCAACCACTTTGAGTTAAAGCCAAAAGTAATTCAATTACTCCCTACTTTTTATGGTCGAGACTGAGAAGACCTATATGTACATATCCAGGAGTTCCTTGATATTTGTGCCACATTTAGGTTGCAAAATTTTTGGAATGATTCAATTAGGCTTAGTTTATTCCTGTTCTCACTTAAGGACAAAGCCAAATCATGGCTAAATTCCTTGGAGGTAGGTTCTATACATACATGGGACCAATTGTCTAATAAGTTCTTGAACAAGTTCTTCTCTGTTCACAAAACAAATGCTCTGTGTTGCAAAATTATAAATTTCCAACAAAGAGATGATGAACAATATTATGAATGTTGGGAACGGTGGAATGAACTCCTGCAAAAATGCCCTCACCATGGATTTGAGAAATGACAGCAAATTCAATACTTCTTTGAGGCATTGACGCCTCAAAATAGACAAATGATAGATGTAGCAAGTGGAGGAATCCTCATGTTAAAAGATGAAAGTGAAGCATGGGAATTCTTTCAAATTGTAGCCAATAATTCTCAGCAATAGGATTATTCAAATAGGAGAGAAAGAACTAACTTGCCCACTAAGAAAGGAGGTATCTATGAGATAGGAGCACACACTAATCTATCCGATAAGCTTGGCTTCGTCGCGAAAAAATTAGATGGAAGAATGGACAAGCTTGAAACTATGTTTCAATCTTTTTTGGCTGTTACATTATCCCAAAAACCTCCACAAGAGGAATGTCCTACTTGTTCTAGTCTAGCCCATTTAACCTCAATGTGTCCATCTAATAAAGTATTCCCTGAATATCTTGTAGACCAAGTGAATGCATTGAATGCATATCGCTAACCTAGCAACAACCCATATTCTGAGACCTACAACCCAAATGGGCTAAGCATCCCAATTTTTCTTGGTCAAAGAATAACCACAAAGGGGGGCCATTTGTAAATCCCTCTGTTCAAAACTTTCCTCTTAGAACAACAGTTCCCCATCAGCCACTTGGCTTTCAACAACCTTTACAATAAAAGAAACATATTCAAAGGAAAACATCCACACCATGTTTGAGAAAATTGTAAAAGATAATGATTACACTAAAAAGGCCTTACACCAATAGCAAAATGATAGTAGACATTCAGCCAATGTCAACTCTCAAGCCATAGCCAAGTTAGAGATGCAAGTAGGTCAGTTATCTGCTAAATTACATAATAGAGGAAATGGTCAGTTTCTTAGTCAACCCATCCTTAACCCTAAGGGTCAATTTGAGATAGGGTCAAATTCTCAAAACCATAACCCTCATGAGCATGCCAAGTCCATAATCACCCTTAGGAATGGTTGTTAAATCGATAACAAAGAAGAGCAGGCTAAGGAAACTATAGAGGAAAAAGAGGCAACAAAAAGACAAAAAAAAAGAGAAAAGACAGAACAATCATGTAGAACCTATAGTGGAGGCACCTATGTGCCTAAAGCCACTTTTCCCCAATTACTGAATAAAGCTAGGAAGGGATCAAACTTCAATGACTTAACGGAGGTATTTAAACATGTACAAATTAATATACCATTACTCAATGCAATTAAAGACATCCTTGCCTATGCTAAATTCTTAAAAGAGCTCTGCACAACAAAGCAAAAGCTTAATGTGCAAAAGAAAGCCTTCTTCACAGAACAGGTGAGCTCTTTGATTCAACACAAGACCCCACCAAAGTTTAGAGACCCAGGATATCCTACAATCACTTGCCTCATTGGAGATCATGTCATAGACAGGGCACTTCTTGACTTAGGGGCTAGTGCTAACTTGTTGCCATACTCTGTCTATGAGCAACTAAAACTCGATGAGTTGAAACCAACCACTACCACGGTGTAATTAGCTGATAGATCTATCAAGATACCTCATGGTTTGGTTGAAGATAGCTTGATACAGGTGGATAAGTTTTATTACCCTATTGATTTTATTGTGTTAGACACCCAACCTGTATCTGATCCTGGTAGTCAAATTCCAGTCATCCTTAGGCTTCCATTCTTGGCAACGTCCAATGCCATTATTAACTGTAGGAATGGTGTAATGAAACTCTCATTTGGCAACATGAAAGCTAAGCTTAATGTTTTTAATGCCGATTAACAACATTTAGACCTTGATGATCCCTGTGATGTCAACTTGATAGAGAGTTTAATTAATGAGATTTAATCTCCATTGTCCATCTCAAACCCACTAGAGGCTTTTCTGATGCACTTTAATGCAGAATTTGATATAGGTAAGTCTATTGAGGAGGTAAACAATCTTTTAAATGTTGCACCAATAATGGATACCTCTAAGTGGGGCCCTAATGTAGAACCACTCCCACCATATAAATCTATCCCCAGACTCTTAATAGAGCAACCACCGTCTTTGGACCTGAAACCCTTGCCTAATAACTTGAAATATTCATACTTAGGTCCAGATGAAACCTTACTTATAATAATAGCATCAGACTTAGATAAAAAACAGGAGGGTAAGCTTTTAAATATTCTTAAGGAACATAAAACTACTCTAGGTGGACAATAGCAGATATAAAAGGGATAAGTCCAGCTATATGCATGTATAGGATACATCTAGAAGAAAATGCAAAAATTTCTAGGGAGACTCAAAGGTGACTAAACCCCCACATGAAGGATATGGTTAGAGATGAAGTCCTAAAGCTCTTAGATGTTGGCATCATATAGCCTATCTCTGATAGTACTTGGGTTAGCCCCGTTCAGGTTGTACCTAAGAAATCTGAGGTCATGGTAGTCATAAATGAAGATAACGAGCTAATCCCTACCCCATGACCACTAGGTGGAGAGTTTGTATTGACTATCGAAAGTTGAACGCGGTCACGAGGAAAGATCATTTTCCTCTACTTTTCATTGACCAAATGCTAGAGAGGTTAGCCGGACATAGCTAATTACTATTTTCTGGATAGATATTTCAATTACAACCAAATTCCTTTAGCACCAGAGGATCAGGAGAAGACCACCTTTACCTACTCTTTTGGAACCTTTGCTTACAGACGTATGCCTTTTCGGCTTTATAACGCTCTAGCTACATTTCAAAGGTGTATGTTGAGCATTTTCTCAAACATGGTAGAAAGATTCCTTGAGCTATTTATGGATGACTTCTCAGTATTTGGGTCATCATTTGATGAGTGCCTACACCACTTGAAGTTAGTCCTTGTAAGGTGTCAGGAGAAGAATCTTGTCTTAAATTGGGAAAAGTGCCATTTTATGGTACGGACTGGGATAGTATTAGGCCACATAATATCACCCAATGGGATAGAAGTTGATAAGGCAAAATGGATTTAATAGCCAACCTTCGTCCACCAAGGACGGTAAAAGAAATTCGATCTTTTTTAGGACACATTGGCTTTTACAGATGATTCATCAAAGATTTTAGCAAAATTGCCAAGCCCCTATGTAATTTACTTATAAAGGAGGCCACTTCAGAGTTTGATGAGGACTGTAAGAAAGCATTTGAGCGATTCAAGGTTGAATTGACTTCTGCACCTATTATTCAACCTCCAGATTGGAACACACCATTTGAAATAATGTGTGATGTGTCGGATTATGCTATTAGAGCTGTTTAAGGGTAGCGCATTCCCCATGTGATATATTATGCTAGTAAAACACTAAATGATGTGCAGCTCAACTATTCTACTACTGAGAAAGAGTTGTTAGCTGTAGTATTTTGCTTTGGATAAGTTTAGATCTTACCTGTTAGGGTCTAAGGTTATAGTATACTCGGATCATGTGGCTTTAAAGTACCTCCTTTTTAAAAAGGATGCAAAACCTAGGTTGATCTATTAGATACTACTGCTACAAGAGTTTGACTTAGAAATTAGGGACAAGAAAGGTTCAGAAAATGTAGTAGCAGATCACTTATCCAGATTAGTGGTGGAGCACACTAGCGATCAAGGGACTATAACTGAGTCATTCCCAGATGAATAGTTATTGCATGTTTCTCAGTTACCTTAGTATGGAGATATTTTTAATTATCTTGTTACATAGGACAAATGCCTAATCATTGGACCACACAAGATAAAAAGAGATTTTTAACTGAGGTTAGATATTTTACTTGGGATGACTCGTACTTATTCAAGTACTATCCTGACCACGTAATTAGGAGATGCATACTAGATAGTGAACATAATCAAATCATCTCCTTTTATCATGATCATGCATGTGGGGACCATTTCAGCTCTAGAAAGGTAGCTACAAAAATTTTGCAGTGTGGATTTTATTGGCCTACCATATTTAAGGATGCACATGCTTATTGCAAGGCATGTGTAAGGTGCCAAAGGTTAGGAAGTTTAGGAAAGAGACATATGATGACCTTAAACCCAATCCTTGTCATAGAACCTTTTGATGTTTAGGGCATAGATTTTATGGGACCTTTTCCTAATTCTTTTGGAAATCTATGCATCCTAATGGGAGTGGACTATGTGTCCAAGTGGGTGGAGGCTATACCTTGCAAAACCAATGACCACAAGGTTGTGGTAAAATTTTTAAAAGAAAATATTTTTGCATGGTTTGGTACTCCAAGAGCCATTATAAGTGATGGGGGAAAATACTTTTGTAATAAGGTTTTTGAGAACTTAATGAAAAAGTATGGTGTCAACCATAGGATAGCTGCCTCATACTGCCCTCAGACTAGTGGTCAAGTAGAGGTATCCAATAGGGAAATAAAGTTGATTCTAGAAAAGACAGTCAATCCAAATAGGAAAGACTGGTCTTTGAGACTTATTGACACTTTATGGGCTTATTGTATAGCATATAAAATCCCTATAGGAATGTCACCCTACAGCTTGGTCTATGGAAAGGCCTGCGACTTACCAGTAGAGTTAGAGCACAAGGCATATTGGGCTATCAAAAAGCTAAATTTTGACTTAGATTTTGCTGGAATCCATAGAAAACTCCAACTCAATGAGTTGGAGGAATTGAGGAATGATGCATATGAGTTTGCACGATTGTACAAAAATCGAATGAAGGCTGTATATGATCGACATATTCTAAGAAAATCCTTCACACCAAGTCAAAAAGTCTTACTGTATAATTCTAAATTGCATCTATTCCTAGGAAAGCTGAGATCTATATGGATTGGACCTTATATAGTATGCACAATTTATCCTCATAGGGCCATCGAGATTGAAAAGTATGGAGAAATCCAAAAGGTCAATGGTTAAAGGTTAAAACCTTTCCTAGAAATGCTTGACCTTGAAATTGATGAGACACTTTTACAAACACCCAAGTATCATGATCCACCTTAGATTACCACTCTAGGAGCCTTGCAACATATCATCGTTGTACTCATCATTATGTCTGGCTGAAGATGTTAAACTTAGTGCTTATTGGGAGGCAACCCAAGGGTTTAGAGTCTACATCCCCCCACTTTCATACAGAATCCTATGTTTTTAAACATTGGGGACAATGTTTCATTCAGGTTGGGGCTGTAGATGTACATAGATATTTTGAATTTTCTTAAGAAAAAAAAATTGACAATTTTTTAAAATAAAAAAAATTGATTTTTTTTTTTAAATAGAGAAAAGGAAAGAAAAGAAAAGTTTTTAAAGTAGAGTTCCCTTACTATGAGAAATGGATGTTCAGAATTTAGTAAATATACTATTTTCACCTCTTAATGGGAATGCATATGATTAGTTTTGCATGTCATTCATGTGTTGAAGCATTTTGTGAAAGTTAATTCTCGGAAACCATTTACACACATCACATAATCAAGACTAATATATAAGAATGACTTGAGACCTTAAGGAAATCAGTGGAGACCTATAACCTAGTGAGAGTTTGAGACTATTTTCTTTTACAGAGTTATAAGTAATTCCATGAATTCTTCAGCATACATACATTAGTATGATCCTGTTATCCTTGTTTTGGTTAACCATCAAGAATGAATAGGAGTAATTGCTTTAATTCCAGAAATTTGTTGAATCTGATAGGCTTTAGGAAACCTAAGAAATGATATAGGCCATCCTTGCTCAGCCTGGAGACATAAAGCCTACATAATATAGTATACCACTAGTTGGCCTTTTGAGTCTATTATGAAGCCTTTTCTTTCTTAACCCCATTCACCTTAACCCAGAATAACCCAGTAAAATAAATAACCATTACCCATCTTCAAAATGAGTAGAGTAGAAAAAAATTCAAAAATATGACAAAAAGTCAAAGAAATAAGAAAAATTAGTTGTCTTTCTTCCAAAAAAAAAAAAAAAAAAAAAGACAAAATTTTGAAAGAGAAATTTACTTCAAGTACAAATACAAAAGAAAAGTTGTCTTAGCAGATATTCATTGAAGACTTCTACTCAATTTTGAATCTTTGAAATCTTTATACCTTTCTTTTCTAAACTTGTCCTAAGCCTTCATTTTGTCCTAGTTAAAGGCCGATTGATCTTAGGTGGACATAGCCTTAAAGAGGAGATAAAAAGAAAGAATTAAGGTAAAAGACCCCTAAAATTTTTGGTGATAACATCCACTCTTAGGGATCACTTTCCTTTGTCTCATGAGCATTTAAAAGAATTATGTGAACCATTAGCTTGTTGGATTCGGTCACATAACGAGAGAAATATGTTAAACCCCTTATCTGAGAGTTTTATTTTTGAGTGTATACTTGTGAGGATTTGAGGTCAAGGCATATTTTCAATGGAATGTAAGCATATCCAATTAGAAGTCAAGATTTATGCAACGGTACACACACATATGCACTCCAAGAAATAGCTCAAATAAAATGTCTTTAATATGTGTATGGTGTGTAAAATTGTCAAATCCTCTTCATTAAGTTGTGAAAAACTAGTAAAATTACTAATAAATGAGGATTCTTTGAGATAAAATAGGGGACTTGACCTCATTAAATTTTGTGAGTATATTCACTCCAAACCCTCATGAGGCATAACTCTTCCACTAGAGGTAACCTAGGACTTCAAGGGCTTGTTGCATGTGCTAAATGCAATTGTGAGTACCTACAAAAGTGGCACCTTGTACCAGTTTTGTGTAAAATGGTTGTCTGTATGTTTTGCTAGGGACTAGCAAAATGCTGGTTGGGGAGTGTGTTAAGTGTTTAATTTTGGCTAAAAGACCCCTACTTTAGCATTCAATTAAATCATCTAACCGTTCAAATTCCCAAAATTAAACTTGATTTTAAATTTAGCTCAAATTGACCATCCAAACCTTAATTTTTCAAAATCAACGGTCAAATGATCATTATAGCTTATTAGATGATTAATGTGAGGTTTAGATGATCCTAATTTAGCCTTTTATTTTACAGATCAATTAAAAGAGGCATGGATGGCTATGGATCAATGTTATAGATCATCCATCAAGGATTAATAGTGTAGATCATTCTAAAGAGGATTGGATGGGTCAGATCAACCATATTGAGAAGGCAACTTGCAATTTTAGAGGAGTTTCCAAAAGAAAAAAGGAGGGGACCCAAATTAGCAAGGAACAAGATGAAAGAGGCATGCAAACCCATTCCACTTTCCTTCTTCCATTCCACTTTCCTCTTCCACTCTCTTTCTTCATTCTCTCTTTCCTTTCCCATCTGGGGCATCCCCATCTCACCCACAAGTCTCTCACTTCTTCCCATACCCTCCACCTTACCATTCTCCTATATTCTCCCTTCTATTCTTAGCCTCCTTCTTTAAACCGTAACCACCCCCTCCTTCCTTTTTCTCTCCCACTTCCCATCTTCTTTAAACCATACCCTCTTCATCTCTTATAAAAGGGCTTCCCATCTCTTTTTCCCACATTTTTTTCTCTCCCTACTCTCTCCTTTTGTTTTCATAGTTCTAGTTTTCTATTTCCACAGCTAATTCACATTCTCCTCTTAGTTTGTTTTTGTTCACCGTACATTCCCTGTTTCGCTTCCACTAAACTAGATCCTCAAACCAAGCTCTTTCATTACCGCACAAGCTCTTTCACATTTTCCCTCTCTCTTCCATGTTCATCATTCCAAGATCTCACCCTTTATCCAAATCCCAAGCCAGCCTAATAGAAGCCAGGCATCCTTGCCCAGGCTTCTCTATTCTAGACGACACCTAGACTAAAGGCGTCATTTTTTCTCTCCATCTTCACCTCTACTTAGTGACAGCCTCCATTGGTCTTTCCCAGATTGTTTCCCTCTGCCCACATCTCCTCTGCTCCACGTGTTATCGTCATCACCCAAATCATCTCTTTCTATGCTCCAAATGAACCAGATGACGCCCAGAAAAAGCATCATTTTTTTTGTTTCACTTCGTATCATCACCACCCAGGGGATTCCAGTCTAACCAAGCAACATACCTCTTCCATTGGTCTAGCATCACCCAATGCCATAGCCATTCAGCCTAGGCGTCTGCACGATCTTCGGCCATCTTCTCTGGTGGATTTTCTTGTTTCCGGGAGTTTTTGGGAAGTTTTGAGAAAAATTTCAGAATTTCCCTTTCAAGAATAATTCAATTTACATTTACTGTCCTATTCTTAATCCGAATTTATGTTATTTTGTTTTGAGTTATTCACATTTTGTGTTATTCCATTACTGGTTAACTCTATCAAAGGTGTTGATTTAATTATGGAAAACTTTTAATTTCTTGTCTGGTTTAATTCAACTTCAATTAATTTTTAGAAATTTTTTTTAGGGTAGTTTCCTATTGAATTGTTGCTCCTAACCTTAAAATTAGGTTCTGAAAATAGATCTAAGCCATTAATCATCAATTTTCTTAATTTGATTAGATCTCTAACAATTTAAAGAATCTGACAAATTCCTCCATCAGATAACTAATCTAGGACATGTTGAATATAGTGATGGAGGTTGATCAAAGTTTTGGAAACCTGAAGTGAAGAAATTGAATAGCACTTAAGATAGGAAATTAGGATTTTCTTAATTTTTCTAGTTTTAATTTTAAATAAGGTTTTATAGTTTCTTTTTCTGTTCTTCCTGGAATTAGACTTCTAGAATTTCATTGGTAAACTAAATCTAAAGTCTGAATATTTTTTATTAATTTTTTTTCAATTAATTTGAATTTTAAATAATTAAAATTTATTAAAAACTACAAAATTTTAAAGCAAGTCCCTCTCATATCGACCCGTATTTGCATAGCTATACCACAATAGCCCATGCACTTGTGGAAAACATCAACATCACTAAGTTTCCTTTGTATTAGGTACAAATTACAATCCTAAATGGTCAAGTTGTAAGGGTGATCTCAGCTGGAGTAACACCCCACAATCCCAGCCATACATATGATTAAAATTTGGGCTCTTTACCCTTGTTACAAACAACTCTAAATCCATACCATTTCCAACCATACTTAGTACTAACATAGGTTCATATTTTCCCTAACAAGCCATGTAAAAATCCCCTCAGAATTTCAACTATAACAAGTCACATTCATGGCTGGAAAATTAGTCCATTCATTGAGCTTACAAATCACATAAACATTGGCTAGAAACACACATGCATGGTGCAAGATTTCATCATCAAATGCACATAATTTTGGTATAATATAAGTTCATACACTACCATACAACATGATCTAAGATGCATAACAATATGAAGCACTGATCATTAGGATCAAAGGAAAAACTTGAGCCTAATTCTCTAGGAGCATGCGATATGGGTAGAAATGCAAAAGATTTTGAAAACATCTAATTAACCACAAAATTTTGGACAAATCATGGCATGGATTCACATTAGAGTCCTTCCTAAACCCTCTACATAGTATGAAGACACTCTAATTCCAAGTTTATGGCTGGGGAAGATTAGGTTCAATAAGTATGCTTGGCTATTACTATGGGTGTTGATCTCACTTTCCTCAAATCTAATGCCTCTCCCTTGATCCCAAGTTCTTTCCCCCTTGGTTCCAATGTGATTTCCCCTCCAATTCACTACTTTTTCATCCAAATGGTAGCCATCTCCTTGGTCTACTCATATGGACATGTAAGGGAAGGGATTCCCTTGTGTTTTCCTCCCTTTTATAAATTAACTATGCATGGAATGGGTGGGTGTTGCTCTTCCTCAAGAGGGTCAGCCCCATGTAAGCACCTAAGGACCTGCCCTTCACTCTTCATCATGTGTTGGGCATGGATTTTAACATGCTTAGTAAGGTTTTTTCACAAAGGCCTCACTTCCCATGCAAAAAATTTTAGTCATCATTACTTAGCATACGCTGTATCACCATTGCTTAGCATGCCCTTTATCATCATTGTATTCCCACTCTTGCTTGGTGGGAGTCCATCATGACCTTTCCCAGTTGCCCCTCATGCATGCAAGTCCTCTTCACATGTTGGTCATAGATCCATGCATGGGTGGGCTGTTAATGGACAACCACTCCACCATGCATGTAGCTATATGTGAGCCTCCATGTCCCTAACTCCTATGTTATTTTTATATTGATGCACCTCATTACCTAAGCTTCCATCATTACTTATTCATCAATTGGGTGTATTACTTCACCTAGGTTCTTACAATCATAGGCCATATGAGATTCCAAGTATCATCTACCTAGGTTCCTATTAGTTATCATTATTAACTCCTATTTCCTTAAGCATAGTTTTAAGTTCCCAAACCTAGAACTTAGCCAACCTACTATATTATTTATTCTTCATTTCCTTAATCAATTTCCCATACATGATCATGCATCACCTATCTTGGTGCCTACCCTTATCACACATGAACTTTCTAGGTACACATCTAATACTTACTTTCTTGTTCACACATTGAATTTCCTACCACCTCATCTATCCAATTCATAACATTTTAGACCTTCATACCTTCTTAAGCTAGTTAAATGAACAAACTTATAAATCTCTCACTTGATGTTATATTGCCTAAGCTATTACTTAGTCAAGGATCAAATGATGAAAGATAATAAAGAAAAGTAAAAAACTACCCCATTTTTTTCTTCTAATAATAATAGATGGAATTACAATATTCCTCATATTACAGGAAAATCTCTATGATGCATATAAGGTTTTTCCAATGTTTTTTTCTCACATCTAGTGTTTTCTAAAATGCCTAACCAAGTTTATTAATCCTTTTATGTATAAAAAATCTTTGCACACATTTGAGCTTCAATTTTTGGACAAAATGGACAAACATGCTTAGACGACTGCTGTGGATCATCAAGAGAATATGAAGAGGGAATAAAAAACTTCATAGAGTTTCACTTAAGGTAGGGGTGATTGTAAATGCATGTATTGTCTGTGCTCAATATGTGAAAATTTGAGAAAGGTAATTGTAGGCGAGTTGAGAGAACATTTATGCTTCAATAGATTTGATCAAAGTTATTGCTCCTAAATCTGACATGGCTAAGAACTTCCTCATGGACTCTCAACTAGGGAAAAAGATGTGAATATGATGACATGGAAGTATTGTAGATAGTATAGCTACACAAATGTTTCGAGATACGTACGATGACTTTCAACATGACCTTAAACAATTCTAGACTACATTGGAGGAATTTGATGAGTCATTGTACCTTGGGTGTATAGATTATACTAACTTGTCTATGATCATAGAACTGTACAATGTGACATCAAGATTTGGTTTTTCAAATTAAGGTTTTACAAAATTCTTGAAGGTGTTGGGTAAAATGCTACTAAAGGAGAAAAAACTGGCAAGGTCCAGATGAGAGGCAACGAAAATCTTGGTTATAATAGGGTTGAAGTATGAAAGATATATGCTTGTCCTAATGACTGCTTCTTATACAATAAGAAGAACAAGGATAAAACTACATGCCCAACTTGTGTATAGTCAATATAAAATTTGAAAAACAATTCAACGAGCAATGAGAGGCATGATTGCAAAGGTCTTATAGTATTTTCCCCTATTTCAAGGTTCAAAAGAATGTTTTATATTATGAAAATAGTAAGAAACTAGTATGGCATGGCAAGGAGAGAGTAGTTAATAGCTATTTATGACATCTAACAGATAGCCCATTATGAAAGCTCGTGTCTTTTTATGGCCCAATTTTAAAGAAGAACCTAGAAAACTAAAAATTGCAATATCTACAAATGAGATTAATCTTCATTGTTCTATGAGAAACATGTAGAATTGCTGGCCTATTATGCCAATTTGTTACAACCTCTTGTCATTGCTATGCATGAAGAAGAATTTTATGATGTTAAATATGTTATTATTGAGTCCTAAGTAACCAAGGAACGACATTGATGTGTATTTGGCAACATAGGGGGGTTGAAGCTTACAATTCATACAAGAAAGAGTTGTTCACCATTAAGGCTATACTGTTGTGGCCAATAAATGACTTCTTTATGTACAGTAATTTGGTGGGATGTGTCAAGAAGGGATACGATGCTTGTCTTATATATAGTGACCAAACATGTTCCATGTAACATAAACATGGCAAGAAGATGGTATTCATAGGCTACGGAGATGATTGCATGGAGACCATCCATATCATTTTAAAAAGAATTTTTTTTAAAGTTAGTATATAGACAAGGACACCTTCAAAGATGTTGACTAGATAAGTACTTGAATAGCTTGAAAACTTTAATCTCTCATGGGGAAAGAAGAAAGCAACTAATGTATATGTGGCAAGAACTCTGAAAATTATTGCAATAAGTCAATATTCTTTGAACTTTTGTGCTATAAATCCCTACAGGTGTGGCATGTGTTTAATGTCATTTACATTGAGAAAAATGTTTATAGAAGCTTGATTAGCATCGTGATTCACATGGCAAGAAAACAAAGGATAGACTTGCATCTCAAACAAAAAGTTGCATCCATAGGATATGAGCAGCCAAGGAACTTATTTGGTTAAAGTAAATTATATCCTTGATAGAAAGGAGAGACAAATAGTGTGTAAAACCCTATTAGAACTCAAAGACCCAAACATACACTCTGCATACTTTAGAGATATTGTCTCCATGGAAGAGCTAACACTATTAGGGATGAATCTACATGATTGTGATGCCCTGATGCAACAACTCCTGCCTATAGCAATGTGTTCAATACTACTAGATAAATTTAGAGGATCTAATATAAAATTCTGCTACTTCTTCAATGCTTTGTAAGAAGGTAGTGGATACTTGAGAATTACAAAAAATCCAAGACCATTTAGCAACAACATTATGTGAGCTTGAGTCAATCTTTTCACCTTCCTTGCTTGATATCATGTACACCTAATAGTACACCTCATAGATGAGATCATACTCTATGGAACAATATATTTCCAATGGATGTACTCGTTTGAAAGGTACATGACAGTGTTAAGAGGGTCTGTAGGAAATCACAATCTGCTGAAGGGGTGTATCATTGAATGTTACATTGCAAAATAGGGGCTAGAGTTTTGCATATAGTATTTATCAAGGAGTTGATGCTATTGAATCTTGAGAAAGAAAGAACGAGGTAGATTTGATGATCCAAAAGTTAGTGAACCTCTCTCAAGTGATTGTGTATCAAACATTGAATGAAAAGAATGGGACCAAGCATCTTTATGTCTAGGGAAACAATGTTGATGAAGTTCAACCATACATTGAGTAAGTTTACTCCCTCTCTCAGATTACTTTTATATTTTCCTATATCTTATGTGTAGACTAAGGGTAATACACTACTGACATTTGTGTAGATTAAGGGTAATACACTGCTTTACATCTCTTCATTGTAGCACATTGAGTTCTTGGAAGCATGGCATCCAAGAGATGTAAAGAAACAGAAGTGGCTGTCCTATGAGCACCGTTGCACCTTCACTTGTTATTCATTGCATAAGTATACTAATTTATCAGACTATGACAATCATCTTGACTTAATATAAATAGCTTTAAGATTAGCAAGATGTTCCAAGTCATGGTACATTTGAATCCTTGGGCTAGATGGCGATAGAACCTCAACCAGAAGTAATAAATATGTTGGATATGCCATCAATGGTTTTTAGTTTTACAAAAAAGACCGTTATAACTCAAGAGAGGAATAAAATATCAGGGTCACCTTAGTTACCAATGCTACTTTCTTTTCTAATTTGAAGGATGACAACCTAATTGTTGCGAATCATATTATTGTGGTGTTATATGAGAGATATGGGTTACAAGACTTCAGGAAAGTCTTGGTTAACTATTAGTTATTATTAATTATACATAATTATATATTATTCTATAATAATATAATATAAAAATGAGAATTTGTATATAGAATCTCATTTTATTTATTTTCTATTTAGTGGCAACTTTATGTGAGCATGAGATAATCTTTTAACCATCTTTCTCTAATATCATGTAAACCTAATAGTGCACCTCATTGATGAGATCAGAATCTATTAGCCAGTTTTATTTTCAATGGATGTACTTGTTTGTAAGGTACATGAAAGTGCTAAGAGGGTATGTTGAAATCATAATTGGCTAAAGGGGTGTATCGTCGAATGTTACATTTCAAAAGAAGGGTTGGAGTTTTGCATAGAGTATTTATCAGGGAGTAGATGCTATTGAATCTTGAGAAAGAAACAACCAGGTAGATTTGATGACCCAAAAGTTATTGAACCTCTCTTGAATGGTTGTGTATCGACCATTGAACAAAAACAATGGGAGTAGGTACCTTTATGTCTAATGAAACAATTTTCATGAAGTTCAGCTATACATTTGCGTAATTTGGTTCTCTCTCTCTCTCTCTCTCTCTCTCTCTCTCTCTCTCTCTCTCTCTCTCTCTCTCTCAGGCTTCTTTCATATTTTTCTCTGTCTTATGTGTAGATTAATGGTAATACATTACTTTACATCTCCTCATTGTAGCACATGGATTTCTTGAAAGCAAGGTATCTAAGAGATGCAAAGAAATAGAAGTGGCTGCCATATGAGCACTATTGCACCTTCACTACTTGGTTTCATCAGAAGCTAATAAAATGATTTAAAGATTCATTCACTTGTTATTAATTGCACAAGTACACTACTTTATTTGATTATAATAATCATCCCCACTTAATATACATAGGTTTGAGATTAGCAAGATGTTTCAGGTTATAGTATACCTAAATCCTTGGGCTTGATGACAATGAAACTTTGACCAAAAGTCATAAAGTATGCTAGATATGCCATCAATGGTCAACAATTTTGCACAAAAAGTCCATGATAACTCAAGAGTAGAATAGAATATCAGAGTCAGCTTAGTTATGAATGCTACTTTCTTTTCCAATTTGAAGGACAACAACCTAATTGTCGTGAATGATATTTATTGTGGTTTTATATTAGAGATATGGGTTACAAGACTTTGGGAAACTCTTGTTTAATTATAAGTTATTATTAATTATATTATTCTATTATAATAGAATATAGAAATTAGAATATATAAATAGAACTATTTTATTAGAAATGAACTTAAGAAAAATAATAATGCTATAATACATTTGAAATCATTTTAATTATAAAAGAACTAGTAGTTCTAGTAGTCTTAGCATAATATAGAATTCTATTATTAGAGTATAATTCCTAAGTAAAGAAAGAAATAAAATAAGGATGCAATTCAAATATAATGAGATATTCCTTAGGCTTAGGATCTAACTTTAAAAAAAATTAAATATTTTGATAGAAAACTTATGTAAAGTTCCTTTACAAGGATGAGAATTTAGATTTTCCAACTATTCAAGCTATCTTTTAAACTTTAGCTTATTAATACATTTGTGTACAATTAGTTCACTATTTTACTTTTCTAAAGTATTTAACAAAAAATTAAACTCAGAATAATACAAAAAATATCTATAAATATATAGTTTAAGTTGAAAAGGAACTATAACTTAAAAATCTTAAAGAAATAAATGGAGGCTATACCCATGTGAGTTTAAAGCACTTCTTTCTTTTGAGGGTTATACATAAATTCCAAAATTTTAATTAGAAGATAATTATTTTCTAGTTGGTCTCACTATTCTTCATCTTAGTCAACTATTAGGAAATCACATGGAGGACTATACCAATTATCTCTTGAGTTTATAACCAATTTAAGTCATATGAAACCTAAGAAATGATAAGGACCATCCTTGGTAAGAACATAGAGCCTTTAGCCTTCCCTACATTACTTTTTCCCCTAGTTAACTTGAGCCTTTATAAGCCTTTTCTTTGTGAACTTATTGACCATTACCCATATTAAAACCATTCAATATATCCATTACCCAGTTGTTTTGGAAATATGTAGAGATGGTTGAAAAAATATCTTGGAGAAGAAGCATGAGCAATACAAGTCAAGAGATACACCAAACAAGAAAGGATTGAAAAAGAGAAAAACATAAAAGGAAGGCTATATATATTCAAAAAGTAAAAGTGAGAAAAATGATAAAATATGGCTTATGAAAAGGAAATATTCATTGTTATGGGGTGAAAAGAAAGTTGTGAATACATTGATAGAAGACCTTTACATTTTTTTCAAAATAACTTTTGTTTATCCTTATACCATTCTTTTGATAGCCTTGTCCTATGATTATGTTTCATCTTAATAGAAGTCCTAACTTGATCTTAGAAGAAGTATGACTTAGATATGGTAGTGGATAAATAAGGATTTGGTCAAGTGAAATATTCCTAATACTTGATATTCTTTCATGAGACCATTATAATTCTTTCTAAGTTATCGTTCTTCTATATGGAATATGTGAGAATTTGAGACTTAATAAACAATATTCTACTCACATGTTAATAAGATATTTACCCTATCTAAATGACTTATTTTTTAGTGTTAAGGATATCCCATAAATATTTGAAGTCAATGCATACATTTTGATGGTAATTTAAGTTATAATTTCCTTTAAGACTTATAATTGTATATATATTGGCTATATTTTCACACACTCACATTCTGAGGTTTAATGAACTTGTGGAATATCTTTAGCACTTTTGACTATTGTTCATTTCTATTAACATGCTAAAGTTAGACATTAATAGATGCTAAATATAAGAAATTTTTTTGAGAAGCATGAACAACTTTCATTTGAATTTTGAAAATATTTATGAGTACCATTTTCAAAAACCCTTACGAAACTACAACTCATCCAATAGGGGTATCTGAGGGGTTTAAAGGCTTTCTACTGTAACACCCCAGGTCCAACAGTAACAATATTGTCTGCTTTGGGCGCAGCCCGCGCGATTTTGTTCTTCCCCAACTTTCCAGGGAAAACACGTTGTTACTGGTAGAGTCACCTCGAACTCTTATCAATAGCCCACAACTCTCCCTCCCCAAGCGATGTGGGACTAACTCTCAGTACCTCCCTACCGTTATTCCCTTAGACTATCTTGGGCCTTGACCTCAGACTATCTTGGGGCACCCCCCTCAAGCCATCTTGGCGAACACCTGCGGGTTCACCTTTCCCCCTTTAGGGACACATGTCCACCCGTGCAGCTAGCCTGTCCCATCACAAGGGAACTGGCTCTGATACCATTTGTAACAGCCCAGGTCCAACAGTAACAATATTGTCCACTTTGGGCGCAGCCCACACGGTTTTGTTCTTCCCTAGTTTCCCAGGAAAAATGCGTTGTTACTAGTAGAGTCACCCCAGACTCCTATCAACAGCCCACATCTCTCCCTCCTCAGGCGATGTGGGACTAACTCTCAGTACTTCCTCACCCTTGTTCCCTTAGACTATCTTAGGACTTAACCTCAGACTATCTTGGGGCATCCCCCTCAAGCCACCTTGGCCTCACCCTCAAGCCATCTTGGGGAACACTTGTGGGTTCACTTGTAACAACCTGGGTCCAACAGTAACAATATTGTCCTCTTTGGGCGTAGCCCACACGATTTTGTTCTTCCCCAGTTTCCTAGGGAAAATGCATTGTTACCATTAGACTCTGAACTTTTATAACCAGCCCAGATCTCCCTCCCCAGGAGATGTGAGACTAACTCTCAGTACCTCCCCGCCCTTGTTCCCTTAGACTATCTTAGGCCTTGACCTCAGACTATCTTGGGGCATCCCCCTCAAGCCATCTTGGCCTCACCCTCAAGCCATCTTGGTGAACACCTGCGGGTTCACCTTTCCCCCTTTAGGGACACGCGTCCATGCTTGTTGCCACCTGAGCACCCACGTGCGGCTAGGCCACCCCATCATGAGGGAACTAGCTCTGATACCATTTTTAATAGCTTGGGTCCAACAGTAACAATATTGTCTACTTTCCACTGACGGTGCCCATACACCACCAGCGGTCATGGCTTTGTTCTTACCCAATTGCCCAGGTAAAATGCGTCGTTACTAGTAGAGTCACCCTGGACTCTTATCAACAACCCACAACTCTCCCTCCCCAGGCGATGTGGGACTAACTCTCAATACCTCCCAGCCCTTGTTCCCTCAGACTATCTTGGGCCTTGACCTTAGACAATCTTGGGGCATCCCCCTCAAACCATCTTGGCCTCACCCTCAAGCCATCATGGCGAACCCGCAAAACTCACAGGTGTTCACCAAGATGGCTTGAGGGTGAGGCCAAGATGGCTTGAGGGGGATGCCCTAAGATAGTCTGAGGTCAAGGCCCAAGATAGTCTGAGGGAACAAGGGCGAGGAGGTGCTGAGAGTTAGTCCCACATCACCTGGGGAGGTAGATCTGGGCTGGTTATAAGAGTTCAGAGGACTCTAACGTTAACAACGCATTTTCCCCGGGAAATTGGGGAAGAACAAAACTATGCGGGCTATGCCCAAAGCGGACAATATTGTTATTGTTGGACTTGGGCTGTTACAATGGTATCAGAACCAGTTCCCTCGTGATGGGGGAAAGCTAGCCGCACGCGTGTATGCATGTCCCTGAAGGGGGAAAGGAGCACCCGCAGGTGTTTGCCAAGTTGGCTTGAGGGTGAGGCCAAGATGGCTTGAGGGGGATGCCCCAAGATAGTCTGAGGCTAAGGGCCCAAGATAGTCTGAGGGAACAAGGGCGGGGAGGTACCAAGAGTTAGTCCCACATCGCTTGGGGAGGGGAAACTGGGCTATTGATAAGAGTGCTGAGGACTTCCCTTGCAATGATTGGTTTTCCCCTAAGGGGGAAGAACAAAACTGTGCAGGTTGTGCCCAAAGTAGACAATATTGTTACTGTTGGACTCGGGCTGTTGTAATGGTATTAGAGCCAGTTCCCTCATGATGGGATGAAAGGAGAACCCGCAGGTGTTTGCCAAGATGACTTGAGGGTGAGGCCAAGATGGCTTGAGGGAGATGCCCCAAGATAGTCTGAGGCTAAGGGCCTAAGATAGTCTGAGGGAACAAGGGCGGGGAGGTATTGAGAGTTAGTCCCACATTGCTTGGGGAGGGAGAGTTGTGGGCTGTTGATAAGAGTCCGGGGTGACTTTGCCACTAACAACACATTTTCCATGGGAAACTGGGGAAGAACAAAACCATGCGGGCTGTGCCCAAAGCGGACAATATTGTTATTGTTGGACCCAGGCTGTTACATCTACATATGCTAAATATAGGCTAGGATGGAAGTGCAGCAAAGAAGGAAACCCTAGCCACTTCTCCCATTTTAAAAAGTCAACCCAAAATCCTAACGAAAGGAAGATCTCAACCACCTATTTTAATCTAACATCCATCTCATCATTGGGTTTCTAAAAACATACACACATACCCAAATTGCAAAACATGCACCCTCTATGTAGGACTTTGTAATTTTGAATGCCCCTGATTTTTTCCACCTACTTTCCATTTCTCCCACTTTCCTTCTCATCTCTCTTTCCACTCCCACTTATTCCTTAGCTTTCCATTGACTTGCTTCATTCCTTTTCCAACGCACCACCTTTCAAATTCATCCCACTTTCCTAAACTAAAAAAGATGGCCCCTACCTAACCACTTTCTAAGTTTGAACAAAGTCAACCACCTTCCTTAATCTTCTCTCTTCCTTCCTTCTTAAGCGTGCTTCTTTCCTAACCATTCAAATCTACCTTCATAACCTCCACTACCACGTTCCTTCCTTCTCCCACTCCATTTTCTTATCCAAACCATACCCAACTCCAACTTCACCTTCCTAATATGGAATTCATGCCCCACTCTACTTACTTACCTTCCTTCCATCAAATCCCATTCAATCTCCTCCATTGTTTATTCCTTTCATATTTAGATCTTAAGCATCCATCCATAGGGCTTCATTTCCTTAAACTTTATAAATAATATGTGAAATATAATAGAAACTTTTCTCTTACCTTTCCCTTGTACTTGAAAGCTAAATATAGGAGAAATAGAGGGGGAGAGACTACCTTTACCAATGCTGCCAGATGATCAAAGTTCATCCATTGGAAAAGAGGTAATGAAGCTCTCTCATCCCCATTTCCCTTTCTTTCTTTCCCCCATCTTGTTCTTCTCCCATTCTTTTCCTTACTTTATGGTTTACATTCCTCATCCACCCTACTCTAAATCTTACATGCTTCACCTTCTCCCTTTCTTCAATTACACACCCTCCATACTCCACTTCATCACAACCGTAATCTTCTTTTAGCATTCCACCTTCTATTTTCTCCTTTATTTTCTTATTTTGGGTTTTGGGAATAAAGGAAAAGGAAGAAAACCTTCTAATGGTAGTCGATGACTCTTCTAATTCCTAAAGTATGGTTGAGAATTTCATTGGGTTTGTGGCATGCTAAGTGAAGGAGATGAGAAAATCTTGATTGTAGATTAGTGTACTTTGGGTTGAATATAAGTGTATAGGAACTTGTTAAGTGACACGATAAGAAAATCATAAAGTAGAGTTCAAGCTTTGGAAAGAAGAAGAGGACATGTAAAGAGCCTTGTTGAGTGGCACAACAGAGGACTCCTAGAGTGGTCGCTTTAAGGAATTCTTTTTTTTTTTGCTTTATTTCTTTCATTACTTGTAATTGTAATGAAGATATTTATGAAATTGTCTAATCCATTCGTTAGGTTTAATTTAGTTTTCTTTTCTTTCATTGTTTTCTTTAGTTTGATTTAAGTAGTTTTCTTGCTTTTATTTCATAGTTTAGGTTTATTTTCTTGGATTAGTGAATTAATATTAAGATTCTTATCTTTCTTTCCTTGTTGTGAGGTTAGAGTAAAGCAACTTAATTTTAGTTAACTTTCGTTAATCATAGAGTCCTCGTGGTATCAACCCATATTTGCTAATTCTATACTCCAATAGAGCCATGCACTTGCGATAAATACTAAGCCATATTAAGTTTTTGGTACCGTTGCTGAGGACTCGCAACATAGTTTGATTAAAATCCAAGTTACCTTAGTCGTGGTCTAAGGATTGCATATAGAATAGTTGCATTTTACTTTCCTTATTCTTGAAGAATTTGATACTTTCCTTTTATTTGTGTAGAAATATGGAGAAGAATAAAGATTTAAAGGAAGACCTTAGTATAGTTTTCATTTTTTATTTGAGTGGATTGTAGTGAGGACATGCTTGTACATTTTATACACCATGATTCATTTAAATTTAAATTAAAGGATTGTAATAATAGAGTTCAAGGGTGGGCCATTCTAACTTGGAAGAGGAGGTGGCATGTACATGGACCCACCCTTGTACAAGAAGACTATTTCCAGTATCCCATTAAAACTATCCTAACTTCTTTCCATTTCCTAGATTAGGTTGCATTGTGGATGGTAGTGTAGAGCATATAGAAATAATTTTCTTACATGTTTCATTCCAGGGTTTGAATTACATTTACTACTTTTCTTGTATATCAAGGCATGTTTAGATGCTTTAAGGTGTATATATGTTGATTGAACTACATGGGAATGCTTAAATGAATTAGTAAGGGCACTTACCCCTACAAGATCAAGGGTATATTTGATCCCCATCCCTTGGCCTACCTAGGTTAAGCATCACCTTATGCGAACCCCTAGCCTCAACCATTTATTTAAGATTAATTTGAAAGAGACCTTAGGAGCTTACAAGTTCATAAAACCCTCTTCAAAGGAGGCAACCTATTGCCATTCTAGTGACCCCTACTTGATCAAATGAATTGATATTTAAATGATTAGCTCTACCGACAAATTCTATGAATTAGATCACCTACGAATGATTGATGAGGGTGTGAAGAGATTGATCGAGGTAGGATCTAACTAGTAAATAATAAGGCAAGTCTGAAAAGAGGAGGAGCTACCTAGGTTAGATATAACTTAAAAGTCACTCCCCCAAAGGAAATAAAGAAAAGTCAACCTTTTATCTTGTTTTTCATAGGTTAGGATTTATTATGTGCCTTGCTTATTTGCATCATTTAGCATATAGGTTGTGTTATCTAGTTTAGATCTCCCTTAAACTAGGTAGAAAAAGAGGTACTATTTCTTTGTATACAAAAACTTGTTTTCATTGTATACAAATTTGAGTAAACTTAAGCAAGGACTTAGGAGTCGAGTAGATTTTGAAACCCTTCCCAAAAATATGGCCAATGAAGTAGTAGAATTTAAATCTTTAATAGACTATTCAATGTCTGTACATTTTAGCTTCCCATCATGTATAGCTTACCAGCAATTAATATAGAATACTTTGAGTTAAAACTGGGAGTCATCCAACTTCTACCAAATTTTTATGGTCTAGATAATGAGACTCCCTACAACCATGTCAAGATATTCCTTGATATCTATGTGACATTTAGATATTGAAATTTTTTTGATGACACTATTAGGTTGTGTCTATTCCCCTTCTCTTGAAAGGGTAAAGCTACACATATGGTCCATCATTACTTGGGAGCAATTAGCCAAAATATTCCTAAACAAATTCTTTTCAATCCCAAAAATCATCGCCCTTCATAGAGAAATTATAAATTTTCAATAGAAAGAGAGTGAACAATTTTGTTAATGTTGGAAAAGATGGAAGAACCTAATTGCTCAAGTGTCTATGCTAGGTTTTTGAGAAATGACAACTAATACAATATTTTTACCAAGGTTTGACCCCACAAAAACCAATGTACACTTGATGCCACTAGTGGTGGGGCATTCTAGACCAAGAGTAATGTGGCGGCATGGAATTTCATTGAATTTTCTTTTGGGAATTCTCAGCAATGGGATTATTCTACTCGAAAAAAAGATTTCTAAAAACTCTAAAGAAAGGTGATATATATGAGATAAGGGCCACTCTTGACCTCTATAACAAAATAGATATATTAACAAATAGAATGGATAAGATTGGTAGTCTTCTTACTAAATTAAGAAAAGATATGTTGTGAGAGAATCCACTATGCAACCTCCACCTACGGTTTGTTTAATTTATTCTAGTAAAACACACCCCACCACTTCATGCCCTTTCATCTCTGTATTCCCTAAAAAAATTTTAGAGCAAGCAAATGCATTAAATGCATCCCAATATCCTAGCAATAATTCATATTCTAAGAAATAAATCTTAGATGGGCTAGGCATCTCAAATTTTCATGGCCTCAAAATAATCAATGTGGTCCACCTGAATTTCCCTCTTCTCACCAACTTTTCCCTAAATTCTCAAATCAACAATAGCAACCAACTTCACAATGGCAATTTCCTCCAAAACAAAGGAAACAATCTTTAGAAGAAACCCTAAGTTTGTTTATGTAGAGTATCGAAGATTTCCATAAGGATGTTAAATAAACAATACAAACCCACATGCAATCTATTGCTCAAGAATACCAAATGGGTTCATTTACTGCTACACTTTTTGTAACAACCCCAATTTTTATGAATATAATTGAATTATTAAAAATTAAAAGTTGAAATCTTAAAAATGGAACTGGAACTTTGAGTTCTAGGAAAATTCTTTTTTTTTTATAAAAATAATATCAAGACTTAAAACTTGGATAGTTGTAATGTACTAAAAAACCAATCAGAATGACTATAAGTATGTCAAATTCTGAGTCCAGATAAAAATTCTTTATTTTTCTCTATTTTTATGAATAAAAGGGTAAAATGGTAATTTTATTCATAACCGAGACCTAAGACAACAATATTTAGAATTTACTCAACAATATTTAGAATTTGCTCTGAGTTTAGGAGAATAAAACAGATTTTTCTCTATAAAAGGGCAAAATGGTCCTTTCACACCTCCGTGGGGCCCACAAGGGGCCCATAAATGGATCCAATGGCTAGAAAACATGTCATCATGAGACAAACTACTACTAGCTACTATTTGAGAAGGAGGTGGTACTGGGAATCCAATGACAATTTAATAATAAAAAGAAATGAAACATAATTATGACATATAATCATGGAAAATTAAAAAATCCTTATAAATAGCCCATAAAATTCCCAAATTTTTTTTTCTAATGTTCTTAATGAGGTCCCTTAGAATGCCTCAAAATCCCAAATCAAAACTCGCCCTCCATCTTCCCCATTTCTCTTTTCTTTCACTCTTTCTTTGTGGGCATGTCCCCAGATGCACCCGGGCACACAACCCCGTGTCTGGATCGGGAGCGTCCAAGGATGCATCGTCCCAGAAGAACCAGGGTTTCTGCCTAGGAAACCCTAATTCAATTAGCCATCACATTCTAATCATTACTTTTCAATCTTCACAGTTGGATCTAGTCAGACAGGGCTGATCTACAAAAGCCCTAAGTTTTCATGATGATCCACCTCTTGGATTGTGGGGATGCTCAAAACAAAGAACAACCTCTGGTATTGGTTACCATCTTTGGTGGAATTTTCAAGTTATTTTGGCCAATCTGGCCTTTAAAAAATGATCTTGCATAGTTAAATATCTTCAATGTGTGGTGATCTACAAAAGCCCCATGGTTCTCCTCCTTCGCGGCAACGAAACTAGAGATCTTGACATCTATATGTTATTCCAACGACATAGGATTTCTTAGCATTAGTTCTTCATCTCCGGTGAACTTCTCTTCATTGGACTGGCATAGGTAGGTGCACCCTTCACCCCTCTATTCATTTCCGCATTCCTAGGTATTTTTTAGCCACCAAAAGGTCTCCCCTAGCCGTTGATCTGTCGAAGACAATGAATTTGTCTTGGATGGTAGAGATCTAATCATAGATGGTTCAAATGAAACTTCTGAGCCATTGGATGATTTCCTGGGTCCCAAAAACCCCAGGAGATGAAATATGGGGCTTTGATCATGACTAATGGAGGAGATTCGATGATGGGTGATCCGATGGTCCAGATCTAGACCATCTCTGCTATCACCAGTCACTGCTCCCAGTCCATCGGTAAACATCAATAATAGACACGGGCCACTGGTAGTCCCCGTACCCGCTAATCCTCGATTAGATTTGAGCCATCCAAATTTTTTAACTAAGATCTTATTTCTTCAATTAAGAGTTCAATTTAGCTCTGATTTTAGATCTGAAAGTTTTTATAGATTCCTTGTCACTTGTATAAGGTACTGAACTCATAAAATTTATCTTTTAAATTGTATTTACTAGTGATAATCACTAAAATCTGTCCAATAGTAATGGATCATGATTAAGATGACCTTAAAATTAAAAAATGAACTATGGATGGATTCAGGAGGTCCCAAAACCTTAAGGACCACGATCATAGTAAAAGTTTTGGCACCTAGATAGATTAATTGAACAAAAACAATAAGATCAACATTAGCCCTTCAAATGGGCTGAAATCTTAAAATTAAATTTTGATCTCAATTTAACTCCAAATTGAGACTGAAAAGTTGGGTTAGATTCCTCTTGATGAGTAGAGCCTACTAAACTTAGAAAATTTATGTTTTGATGCATATAAAATTTTGTTAATAAAGAAAAGTATTACTAATTCTTATGATTAGTGAAATTTGGAATGATCAAATTCTATAATTCTGATCCACTGATGATCTTGTGATTTTAAAACATGGAATCAATGATTAGAAGTGATTGATCTATGCTTAATTAAGAGATCTAGCCTTAAAAGTAGTAAAATCCATAAAATGAATGGTAATCTCCTTGATCAATTTGATGAAGGAGGATTGGACAGTATGGATGTATTTGGATGATGATATAAAGTTAAGATCATAGTGATTGATGGACTTGATGATGATAATTTGGGATAGATTAAGATCTATGCCCTTAAAGCGGATAAAATGACTTAAGATCTTCTTGATCGGTTGGATCAAGAAGGATCAAATCATTTGATGAGATGCATCAATGATCTAGTGATAAAATCACATTAAGAAAATGTATTATATCTAAAGGAAAATGAAAGATCAAGATCTAAACCCTAAATAGGATGAAAAACAAATAGAAATCAAATATGACCATTAGATCATGATGAATGGTTATAGCATGTTAAATTTTCAATTGAATGATTGAATGATATTGTAAATGTCTTTTATTACTTAGTATATTTAATTGTTAGATGTACTTATTTATTTATTTATGCTTTAATTCTCATGTTTTGTAAATTACATTGAAAATGTAATTAAATGAAAAATAGAGTTGAAGGACATTACATGGAATGAATGACATGGTCTTAATGATAGTAAGGGCTATAGTTAGTAGGACAATATAAGCATTATCAAATTCTTGGCCCAAACTAGGAGAATAATAACCCCCATGAATGCCAATTTAAATCTTCATGGACTTAATTAAAATCAATAAGAAAGAGTACTTAGGGTTAAAATGCTCATAGGAACCTTATGAAAGGTTGAGCTAAGGTCACTCTAGTGAATGCTAAACATGGTGGTTAAGGTGGTTTTCTAATAGAGCCTTGCTCTTCCCCTACCTTCTGTTGACGTTTGTGAGGTCTAAACACCTCCTTACATGAGGATTGAAGTAACCACTTTATGTTCAGCCATTCAACTAGTAAGCCTTAGTCAATTGAAAATAAGAGGAGCAGTCTATACTTGGGATGAAATAAGCTATCTTCAACCAGTAAAACATTAACTGGTTGAATGATAATAATAAAATCATAAAAGGTTAGTAAAATATCTAATCTTAATAAAAATGGTAAGTAAGATAAGGATGATCAAACAAGATCCATAGGATCTTGAATGATCAAGAACAATAAGAATCCTAATGTTGTATTTTATTATGTATCCATGTATGTATGCTGTAGATCAAATCTAGATCATTAGATTAGATAATCCAAACCCTTGATCAAATATGATTCAAGGAAGAGAACCAAGATTATCCTCCTTAAGGATGATCAAATAACTGAACTTAGATCAAAGAAGAACTAGATGATAGAAGATCTAGGGCCTTGATCTTTATCAACAAGTGCAGATTGTTGATCAAAGGATCTATGAAACATCAAGATCAAGGAGATGGGCACACAAAGACTTAGATATAGAAAATACTTATCTGAAAGGTTAGAAGATCATTCTAACCATCAGATTTATTAATTAATAGGATAAAATATTATCTGAGGAAGATAAGTTATATGGATGATTGGAACATAAGAAAGATCTATATCCTTTATATCAAAGGACAAGCTTAGATAAGGAATATAGATAGGAGCTTATCCAAAATTGTGCAAATAATGACAGTATGTATGTATTTACAGATTACATATGTCAATCATAGAGGTTCTGAAGGGATGGATCACTACGTGAAGGTAGGTGGAACTTTAAGAATACAAGACCTATGGTCTATGGAATTTGTTGTTATACATAGACATTATGGTGCTTAAGAATGATAATATGCATAGTTACATTTGAATCATAATTCATGTATATGAGATAGAAATAACTATTAAAATTAGATGGAATACATAATAAATACCTGGGCATCATTTATAATTACCCCTAAACTTAGTTGAGAACATAATAATAATGGATATCATTTGTATCAAATGAGTATCCTTACACTTAATAACATTTGGTATATGAATACCAAATTAAAGGAAATGAGGATCATTTACAATAAATGATTAATCCCTAAACTTATATGAACATAGGTATCATTCATTGTAAATGAGGATCCCTAAATCTAAAAATAAAATTATATCCTTAGTATGAGGATATTGAATATGATGATCATAATATAAACAGACAGATCATCTGAGATGTACAAGAATTATTTTAGATCCAAGCATGGAGGCTTGTGGTTTTGTTTTAAATAGGCATAAACTTAGGGATGTTATGCTAGGGAAGTTATGAGGGTTTGGGGCAATTATGGGAAGGCCCCACTGTAAAAGTCCTGTCTCCCCATATGGTAGTGACACAATATTTTCCACCATAGTATCAACGGTGAATGGGGTAGTTATCCGAGTGCGCTAGTACGGATCAGACTATAGCATGGTAGTCCTTAAGTATTTTGCATATGATGCATGGTATAATGAGATGCCAATATTGCCGTAATGAGGGAGTATTTTCCCAACAAAAGTCTGGATTATTTATCAACTTAGTATATTTGAGTATGGTTATTGATGTTTGAGATATTGACTAATTTTCATGGTTTTTGACCATAATATATACACACGATATAATGGTGATTGGTTTGGAATTATCATAATGGATGTTACATGATAAATTTTATGATTGAATGATCATATATGGTATGGTTCATGGAAATTGAATTATGTGATTAATATGGAATATGATGATTATAAATATTATACTTTTGAATTATACAATTTCATATGTTCTTGAATCCCCTACCAAGCATAGCTTGTTAAGATATTGTAAATGTATGAATGTTTACAATATCTTAGATACAGAAAGGAAGGATTGAAGGGATACGACAAGGGAATATGAAGACCATACTATTGATCAAGACTGTGTACATTTGTCAAAGGATTGGATTGTATTTTGATTTGTGTATTTTGGACATAAGATGTAATAAAAGGGGCTATGTATGTGAACCACTGGACCGATCCTACAATTTTAATAAAATAAGTTTCTTTGGAAACATATGTTGTATAAAAAATTATGTATATATATGTGAGTGAAATGTGGCATTCAGGTTTTATGAAAAGAATTTCAAAGAAAATATTTCCCCTACTTAAGTTTTCAAAATTATTTGCAAAATTGGTCAACCACCATTTGAAAATAAATAACGAAAATGTATTTCAAAAACCCAGGTCACTACACTTTTTGAGAGGGAACGAGGAAAGTTTCTTAGTCAACTTGTGTCCAACCCTAAAGACTAGTATGAGATTGGTACAACTTCTAGTGAGAGGACATTTCTTGAATAAACCCAATCCACAAATACCCTCATGAGTGGAAAAGTAACAGATAATTAAGTAGGTTTAATTAAGGATAGTGAGCATGTTGAGGATAATGAGAGTCTTATAAAGAATAGGGAGGGAAAAGAGAAGAAACAACCACCTCCTACTTCTACTCACCTTAATTCTAATCCACATTATATTCTAAAGGCTCCTTTTCCTCAACACTTAAAAATGGTTAAGAAGGAGAACAATTTTGATAAGTTAATGGATGTGTTTAAATAGGTGACCTTAAATATTTCCTTCATAAAATCAAAGGTACCCCTTCTTATGAAAATTTTTGAAGAATTTTTGCACACATAAGAGAAAATATCACGTGTAGAAGAAAGCATATCTCGCTAAGCAAGCTACCTCAATCCTACAACAAAATAACTGAGCAAAGTATAGAGATCCAGGATGTCCTACTATATCATGCGTGATCGGGGAACACAAAATTGATAGCACATACTTGATTTGGGGTCGAGTGTTAGCCTTTTACCTTATTCTATGTATATGGAATTAGGTTTAGGCAAGATGAAAAGGAATACCACCATAGTATAATTGGTAGTTCGGTAAGTTAAAGTTCCATGTGGCATGATAGAGGATGTACTAGTTCAGGTTGACAAGTTCCTATTGTTAGTAGACTTCCTAATCTTAGATACAGAGCCTGTACTAGACCTTAGTAGTCAAATTATAGTAATTTTGGGCCATCCATTCTTGGCCACATTAAATGCAATAATTAATTATATGAATGGTAACATGCAGTTGTCCTCTGGGAACGTGGACATTAAGCTTAATGTCTTTAATATAGGGCAACTAGGCTTTGAAGAGTTTTATGAAGTAAATATGGTATAGAGTCTACCATCCTTATCATCCTCCAGCTCTGATCCTCTAGAGGACTGTCTAGCTCATTTTGGTTTCGATGATTTTGAAATATAGATAATTCCATTGATAAAGTAAATGTATTATTGGATGCCACACCTTTAATGAATATTTATCAATGGAAAGCTTGAGTTGGACCTCCTATGATCCCTGACTTTATATTTGAACCTTATATTGTAGTAGAAACACCCAATTTGAATTTAACACTTGTACCAGGCCCTCCACAATGTGATAGTTTACGTTCATCTAAAACCTTCCCTGTTATGACAAAATAAGAAGGAGAGTTTGTTGATGTTACTACTGATCATTAATGTACTTGAGGTATAACGTAGTAACCAAGATGGTTAAGTTCTAATGATTCCTTACATCCAAGGATCTTAAACCCCCCAATTGACAACTCCTAGGACAAAGCATAGAAAATTGCTCTGAAAAAAATTGTATTCACAGTAATTCAACATCATATCCTTCAATCCCATCCCGAAATCTCTTCATCACTAAAATACATTGATTATCATGAAATTTTGAAGTGGAGTGAGTTAATTTAGAAACTCCTTCCTAGTTAGAGTAAGATTTGGGATTAGGATCCTTAGATTAGTTAGATATGTTAGTTGTTAGATCATTTAGTTGTATTTGCATTGCATATGAACCACATTAGCAGATCAATGCATAATCTTGGGAATGCAAGTGCATCTTTCTAATTCTTCTCTCTTTACTTGATTATTTCAATTGTCCATGGTTTGTAGTTATAAACATTGAGGATGATGTTTAATTTAAGTATGCGAGTAGGATATTTCAAAATTTGATGTGTTTGATTAGGTTTGTAGTATCTTTTAGGTTTTTAGAGTCATTTTAATAATAATACAAAAATAAATCCTAACCACTTTCATTGGTGCTCTCATTTTCATTTAGCGCATGCAAAAATTCTTTAAACCCTAGGTTACCCCTAGTGGACAAGTTGTAGTCTTGTAAAGGTTTCCAAAAATGTCACTCATAAACATTTTTAGCACCTTCCTGTGGAAGCTCATTGGATGTAGTAGCAGCCATAAAGGTCTAAAACATATTTTTAAGTTTGTCCACTCTCCCTCCCATGGAATCAAACTTGTCCATTCTCTCAATAGCATAGTCGAGCTTATAGGATGTATCTGTGGACACTCCTATTTGATACATTCCTACTTTGTTTGAAGGCTAGGTATTTCTCTGTCTCCTATTAGAGTAATCCCATTACTGGGAATTATCAACTAAAGTTTGGAAAAATTACTAGCCTTCTCTGTCATCTTTCATCATGAGGGCCCTGCCACTTGTTTCATCTATCATTTTTCTATTCTAATTAAGGTGTTAATGCCTCATAAAAGTATTGAACTTGCTACCATTTTCCAAATCCATGATGGGGACACCTCCACAGCAATTCATTCCACCATTCCTAACATTCATAAT
Source organism: Warburgia ugandensis (assembly GCA_035236585.1). NCBI lineage: Eukaryota > Viridiplantae > Streptophyta > Magnoliopsida > Canellales > Canellaceae > Warburgia > Warburgia ugandensis. The sequence goes on from CP141128.1 coordinate 45,844,063, forward strand.
ATTGCTCATCACGCTTTTGCTGGAGGTTGATAATTTCCCTACGAAGGGCATTACTCTTATGAATGCGGAAGAATTTGTTCTAAGTCTTTCTAGACAATTGGTTCCATGTATTTATAGAACCAACTTCTGAACAATTTAGCCATGACTTGGTCTTATCTTTCAACGAGAATGGAAAGAACCGACGCCTAATTGAGTCATCAAAATTTTTTTGGAACTTGAATGTAGCACAAATATTAAGGAATTCCTTGATATGTAGGTATGGATCATCTCTTTCTTTAATGTAAAATGTGGGGAATAACTGAATGACTTTAGGTTTAAACTCAAAATGGTCTGAATTTGTGGCAATTAATGTAATGCATAAAGGAGTATTTAGCTAGAGTGGTGCATAGAAATATCTAATAGCCTTATGCTTAACTTCTACTAGTGGTTTAGCCATGGGGTTAGGAACTTGGTTTCTCACCCCTTGCTTATGGGTACTCTCAATCTCTAGGTCTAATGGTACTAACTCAACATTTTGAGACCAGCATCCTTGTGTGCATTAAAATAAACCTATTTAAATGATGCAACTTAAATCTAAATGTTATACCTAACTCTATATGATGCGCAATCAATCCTAATGGTTTGTTAATCAAACTAATTTGATGAACTTCATTAATGTGTAGGGTGGTAGCTTTTTAAACCTAAATTTAGGTAGTACTAGTTAAGTTCTACTCTACAGTGGTTAACACAATTCTCATATTAGGAGGCATTTAGACCTCAACCAACATCAACGACAGGCATGGAAAGATCCCTTGGATTTTGAAAATACCCATTATAACCACAATGATCAAAAGCTACCAGAGTGCAAATAGATCTCCTCTTTCTAAAAGTTTCCTATGACCTCGATACCCTAAGTCTCTTACTACTTGATTTTAAATTAATGTTCAAGGGCTAGGATCACAAACATACAAGGAATTTGATTGATTTACCTAAATGGGACTAGGATTTGGTGATGAAATCTAATCCTTATCTTACGAGGGTTTCTATGGGGCTCTTACTATCAATGTGAATGATTCCATCATAAAGCACTTAAACATACAATGCAATACAATGAAAGCAAACTAATACCTACCAATATGCTATCTAACAAAGGGTTAAACACCTTAGCAAATAGGACAATATAACCATGCAGCCTATGCTTTGTTTATAGCCAAGCTCATGCTAGCCTTTGTTAAATAGCCCTAAATAAAATGCAACAAGTATAATGAATAATCCTAAACTATATGGATTATATTATGATTCAAATGCAATTTATACTAGATGCAATTATACTAAAAATAAAAGAGAGTGTAGGATGCTTACAGTGAGTTTTCTGATAAAGATCAAGTGTGGGCCACCATACCCGACACTTGCCCTGTATTATTACAACCCATTGAAAATTGAATAAAGAAATTACTGGGCTTCACTACAAGTTCACTAAAAAAAAAGAACCTTAATCTAGAAAAGCAATAAAATTTGATGAAGCTTTGGCCTAAAAACAAGCAAAATTGGGTCAATTTGTGAAGAATTAACAATGAATGCAAAAATGACGCAAAAACCTAGTCTAATGCAACTTGAACCTAGACTAGAGATAAATAATCTAAACAATGATCCAACTACAAATCTATTGTGATTCCTTGATAATAGTGGCAAAAACTTGATGTATGTTTTAATTTACTCACCAATGTAGAATCAATTGTAGTAGATGTATGCAAGTGAGGTCGATCCATGAGGAATCTCATAGTTTTGTATATTGGATGGATCTTTATTTGAATTATCTATCCTACCCAAAAGAGTTGGTTTTTAACCTAGATTGAATTAACATGGAAACATAACATAAATTAGAAACATAGAATAATGAAACATGCTAAACTTAGAAACTTTTCCTAAAAAGACACTTTCTAAAAAAAATAGAAATTTCCTAAAATTACAATTAGCAAACTTTCTGAAAGGCTGAAATTAGAAATTTTGTAAACTAATATAGAAAGCAACTAAACTTAGGCATAACTAATGCAATCTAAACATATCTAATCTGATGAACTAAAATATGCAAAACAAAATAAAATGGTGCGCATGAAGCATGACCTTGTGCAATTTCTATCTTAACAAATTGAAACATAAATTATAATGCAAGATGCGTAACTTAAGAACTTAGCAAGATATGCAATGATCTAAGATGCAAACTAACCTAGCATGGCATGTATAAGAGAAAGAAGTGTGCACTTAGATGGAACATTGACTAATTAAAACAAGAATAGTGCACATGATTACTTGAATTTTAAGTACATCAAACTAAGTAAGAAAGCATGGCATGCAATCAAGAATCAACAAACTTCAAGCATTAGCTACTAGCATGGAAAAGTAAGCACAAAATAAGAACTTTATTCAATTAATTCTCTTACAAAATAGTGCACATATGCATGAAAGGGAAAAGATCAATTGTGCACATTCACCAATCCAATTCTCACTCAAAATTAAATTTAAAAATCACTCTTTATGGCTAAAGGTGCATGTATGTAACCCAAAGATAGGTTCAAGGAAAAGGAAGGGGAAAAGATGAGTAAGAAAGCATGACATGGGCATGGTATGCATGGAGATTCAAAGGAAATATCTTGATCCAAGGGCTATACTCTCTTGGCTGTCACTACAAGAGAGTTGTAACCTTTAGATTTAAGGATTTAGGAAACTAAACTAAAGGCAACCAATGAAAGAAAGGAAAGGAATCAAGGCAACAACTAAAGCATGGAATCAAGAACAAAACAAAGCAACAATGAAAGACAACAATCAAATAATTAAGGAAGAAAACTAACCTGAACTTGAAAGATTTTCAAGGAGAGAACAAACCAAAGAGGGAGGTGTGGGGGCTTGGAAATTTGGGAAGAAGGAAGGTAGGAGGCACCTACTTTTTAGGAGTTAAGCATCCCTCTCCAAAATCCCTCTCCAAAAGATGTCTATCATGGGATGCCCTCTTAGGTGGTTATATAGAAGGTGTGTGCTTTTTGAATGTGGTGATATCTTATCCTAAGGAGATGGGAAAGAGGGATAAGCATAGGAGATGGGAAAGAGGGATAAGCATGGAGGATAGAATTTTAATGAGTTTTAGGAAGTGGAATGTACATTTAGAAAGTGTAAAAATTGTGGAAGACTTTTGAAAGGTAAAAATTGTTAAGCACTCTATGAATTTAACGTTGAACTCTAATAGGATTTTGGGATGGATCATGGGAAGCCCTTGGATGGGAAATGGAAGGTTAGGTCATGGAATGGAAAGTGGAAAGAAGAGAGCTGGAATAGTGCACATAGGAAATCCTAAGGAAGTAGGCGCCACTTTCCTAGCAATCAGGGTGTCATGTGGAGAACCCTAAGTGTGATGAAAAGATTGGAAAAGATAAGGAGACTATATTGAAGGTTCTTCTCCCATTAGTCCACCTTGCATGCTTATTTGTTTCGATTTTCACCCAAATATCTCCTAATTATCCTCTTAAAATTTACTTTTAGCTTCATGACAACTAAATGAAATTCTCCTCCAATAGTATCAACCCATATAGCATTGGCTTAAGTGGCTTGAATGACTCAGGCTTTAATGGCTTGGCTTGTCTTCCTTAGCTTATCACCTTCTCTCATACTTAATGATTAAGGTGGCTTGCTCGCTCTCATGCAAAGGTGGTGGAAATGCATGGCTTGTGCATGGGCCCATTTTAATCACCTTAGCTCTTCTAATCTCTTCTTTGCTTGCCCTAAGAGGATCTTGACCCTTGTTTAAGCTTTGGATTGATGATATTTTAAACCTTGACTTGATCTTTAATTCTTATCTCAATCAATCTCAGCCATTGGATCATCATCTCAATTCCTACAAAAGGTTAAAAACTCTAATTAAACCTTGAAAAATTATGCTTATTGACATACTTACTTAGAATTAGCCTCTGAACCTGCAAAATATCAAACTTTTGAATTATTAGGTTAAAAATGCATGTGTTACAAATTTTTGAAAAAAAACCTTAGAAATATCACTATAACTTATAACATGAACTACTAATTGGGTACTTCTTATACAAAATTGATCACTTCTCAATTTTCATAATTTTATGAAGGTCCTTCATGTGTCTTAGAAAATATTCTTATATTCAGCTTATATTAACTTCTAACTTTAGCATTATAATAGAAATGATCAACAGTTCAAAATGCTACCTATACGTTATAGATATCCCATTAATTTACTAAACCTCGGAATGTGAGTGCGTGATATAGTTAATGAATATATACAATTTTGATTTTTTAAGGAAATTATAACCAAATTATCATTCAAATGTATGCTTTGACTTCAAATCTCATAGGATATTCTTAACATTCAGAAAGAAGTCACTCAAAAAGGTGTAATTCTCTTCTTAGTATGTGAGTAGAATAATGTTCATCAAGTTGAAAATTCTCACATATTCCATATAGAAGAATGATACTAGTCCCAGAAAGGTGATCAACTATTAGGAATGTTACACTCTACCAAATCCCTATTCATTCATAACCATATCCATGTCATATTCTTCCTAAAATCAAGTTAGGACTTCTATTAGGATGAAACATAAGCTTAGGACAGGGTTATCAAAAGAATGGTATAAGTGTACATGAAAGTGTTTTGAAAGATATGTAAAGGTCTTTTACCAGTGTATTCACAATTGTTTGTTTACCCATAAAAGTGAACATTTCCTTTTCATTGTCTATCTTCTTCTTGAATTTTTCTCATTTTGAATTGTAGAAGATATATATATATATATATATAGCCTTCCTTCTTTTTTTTTCTTCTCTTTTTAGCTCTTTTGGATGTTCATCTCTTGAACTATATTGTTCATTCTTTTCGTTAAGATATTTGTCTCATCATCTCTACATATTTCTAAAACAATTAGGCAATGAATATATTACAAGGTTTAATGAGGGTAATGGTTAATGGGTTCACAAAGAAAAAGCTTATTAAAAGGCTCAAGGGTTAACTAGCAAAAAGTAAACTAGGAAGGCCAAAGGCCTTGGGTTTACCAAGGATGGCCTCTATAATTTTCTAGGTTTCATATGACTTAAACATAATAATAAAATTAAGAGATAATTGGTATAGTCTATCAAATGTTTTCTTAAAAGTTGACCAAGATGAAGAATAATGAGACCAACTAGGAAATTATATCCACTAAAGAAAATTGTGAATTTATATATAATCCTCATAAAAAAAAGAATATCACTAAAGCTCACATGGGTTAATAAGTCTCTACAAATGTTCTTTAGGATCTCTAATTTATATTTTCTCTTCAATTGAAACTATATATATATATATATACATGGCTATTTTGTGTGGTGAAAATTTTGAGTTTAACTTTTCATGAAAAAAATATAGAAAAGGAATAAAGTAATGAACTGATTATATACAAATCTACTAATAAGATAAGTTCCAAAGATAGCTTGAATATTCAAAAAATCACTACTAAAATTTGGGTTTATAAGATGGCAAAAAAAAGACGTTTTAATACAACCGTCTTATATAAGATTTTATAAGACGATTTTGAGACACTATCTTATATATTATATTATTATAAGATGATTCTCACAAAATCATCTTATAAAAACTTTATATTATAAGGCAATTTTTAAAACCATCATATATTTTCAAAAGAATATAAGATGATTTTGCAAAACCATCTTATACTTTCAAAAGAATATAAGATGGTTTTCTAGAACCATCTTATATAAATTTTTTGTAAGGCAGTTCTTAATAGCCATCTTATACTATTAACAATATAAGATGGTTTTTAAAAACTGTCTTATATTTTCATGTTTTGCAAGTTGAAGTGCAACCTTTAGTTTTTGACACTCGGCTAGTTCGACTAAAACTCAAACATTAGGTTAGATTTACATGTACTTTATCCCAAACTTGTATTTTCTCATTTGATATTGTTTGGGTAGTATTCATTCTTGTACTTTGTCATGCATGTTTACTCTATTTGATGTTTATGGGTATAAAATTCCCTCTTTCTTTTTTTCTTGCATTTGTGTGATATATTCATATGTATGGATTAGTGTCTGGAACATTTATATGTATAGATTAGTCATGTTTTTGCATCATTCATACTTTTCCCATTCCTAGACTTGAAAAGTGTTGAATCCTCTAATATATATTAATTATATATGTTTTTACTAACTATGTACATTTTATGTGCACACCAAGTATTTGGTTAAATGCCTAACCCATGTTATGAATCTTTTCATGTCTAGAAAGTCTTTTCATACATTTCAACTTCAAATTTTGGAAAAAATGAACAAATATGCATGGATGAGTGCGAAAAGATCATTAAGGGAATATAAGGAGGGAATAGAAAAGTTTATTGAGTTTGCACTTGGGGCAAGTGGTGATTGTAATCAAATTTGATATCCATGTTTGAGATATGGAAACCTGAAAATGGTTACCGTTGGTGAGTTGAGAGAACATTTGTGTTCAATGGAGTTGATGAAAGCTATTGCCCTTAGATGTGGCATGGAGAGGAAATACCTCATAGGCTCTTGGTAAAGGTTGAATGTGTATATGAAAAAGAAGCCACTCTAAGAAGTGTTAAAGATAGTAGTATAAGTGAGCTTGTGTCACAAGATGTATACAATGACTTCCAAGACAACCCAAAACAATATTGAGCTACATTAGAGGAAGTCGATCAGCCATTGTATGTTGGGTGTATAGATTATACCAAGTTATTTACAATGGTAGAACTTTACAATGTGAAATCAAGATTTAGTATTTCAGATCATGGTTTTCCAAAATTATTGAAAGTCATTGGTAAAATGCTGCCCAAGGAGAACAAATTGGTTAGGTCAACATTGGAGGCAAAGAAAACCTTAGTTGCAAGCTTGAAGTACGAAAAGATACATGCTTGTCCCACTGACTACATCTTATATAGAAAGTAGAACAAAGATAAAATTATGTCTAACTTGTGGACATTCAACATGAAAGGTAAGGATGATTCAAGTGATCAGCAAGTGAAAGATGTCCCTACAAAGGTCTTATGGTATTTTCCCCTATTCCATGATTCCAAAGAATGTTTCGTATTAAAGAAACAATGAAGAAGCTAGTATGGCATGCCGAGGAGAGAGTGGGTGATAACTATTTACCCCATCCAACAGTTAGCCTTACATGGAAGCTTGTAGACTTCATGTGGCCCAATTTTGGAGAACCCAGAAACCTATGACTTGCAATATTTGCAGATGGGATTAATCATCATGGTTCTATGAACAATAGTTATAGTTATTAGCTTATTATAATAGTTTGTTACAACCTTCCACCATTATTGTGTATGAAGAGGATGTTCATGATGATAATTATATTAATATCAAGTCCCAAGCAACATGGGAATGACATCAACATGTACTTGGCTCCATTGATTGATGATCTTATGACATTGTGAGAAGTAGGGGTTGAAGCTTGTGATGTGTACAAGAAAGAGACATTCACATAAGGATGTGCTACTACAGTGAAGGGATATAATGCCTGTCCTATTTTTAGCAACCAAACTTGTGCCACAAGACTTCAACATGGTAGGAAGATGGCATTCCTAGGCCATAGAAGACGGTTGCTTGGGACACCTCTAAAGAGGTTGTCTGGATGACATGTATTGGAACAAGTTGAGAACCTTAATGTATCATGGGAAAATAAGAAGAAGCCAACTCCATGTACAAATGAAAGCAACTCTAAAAGCTGTTGGAACAAGAAGTCAATATTCTTTTCCCAACAGCTGAGGGACACACTTGCCTCAAGCAAATTATATGTTTAGCAAGGAGGAGAGAAGAATAGTGTGTAAAACCTTATCAGATATCAAATTTCTAGATGGGTACCCTTCAAGCTTTAGAAATGTTGTCTCCATGGAAGAGTTGAAATTGTTAGGGATGAAGTCTCATGATTGTCATGCATTGATGCAACAACTTCTGCCTGTAACAATACTTTCAGTGCTACCAGATAAAGTTAGAGGATCTATTACTAAATTCTATTATTTCTTTAATGCTATGTGCAAGAAGGTGGTGGATCATCATCATCATCAAGACCTTGTCCCAATTAGGGGTCGGCCACATGAATCTTATTCTTCCATTCCACTCCATTAAATGCCATGGTTTCATTTAGTCCCAAAGGTTTTAAATCTTTCCTCACCACTTCTATCCACGTTCTTTGGGGCCTTCCCCTTGCCCTTTTAGAACCTTCTACTTGTATTGCCTCGCTCCTTCTAACTGGTGACATTGTTGGTCTCCTTTGGACATGTCCAAACCATCTAAGTCTAATCTCCCTCATCTTATTACCTATTGGTGCTACCCCTAAATTTTCTCTAATATTTTCATTTTTAATTCTGTCCTTTCTTGTCTTATCGCTCATCCATCTCAACATCCTCATTTCTGCAACGGTCATCCTATGAGTATCATGCTCTTTAACTGGCCAACACTTTGATCCATAGAGCATGGCCGGCCTTATAGCCATCCTATAGAATTTTTCTTTTAGTTTGAGTGGCACTCGCCCATCACATAAAACTCCAGATGTGCATCTCCATTTATTCCAACATGCTTGGATTCTCTGGGTAACCTCCCTCTCAATCTCTCCACTCTCATGGATCAATGATCCTAAGTACTGAAAGAGGTCTTTCACGGGGACTTCTTGGTTATCAATCTTGACTGGTATTCCACTCCTCTCCTTGCTAAATTAAATTCCATATATTATGTCTTAGTTCAGCTAATTTTAAATCCTTCAGATTCTAATGCTTCTCTCCATAATTCTAGCTTTATGTTTACACCCTCCCTTGTCTCATCAAGTAAGACTATATCATCTGTAAATAGCATGCACAAGGGAATCTCCTCATGTAAATGTTTTGTTAACTCATCCATAACTAATGTGAAGAGATATGAACTCAATGTCGATCCTTAGTGCAATCCTACAGTGATAAGAAAATCACCAGTCATGCCACTAGTGGTCTTAACATTTGTTACTGCTCCCTCATACATATATTTAATTATGTCTATATACCCTTGAAAAACCCCCTTACTAGCCAACACCCTCCATATTAAGTCCGTAGGGACTCTATCATAAGCTTTCTCTAAGTCAATAAAGACCATATGTAGGTCTTTCCTCCTCTCCCTATATTTCTCTACTAATTATCTTAATAAGAAAATAGCTTCCATGGTAGGCCTCCCAGGCATGAAACCAAACTGATTCTTCGATACACTTGCTTCATGTCGTAACCTATTCTCAATCACTCTTTCAAAAAGTTTCATGGTGTGGCTCATAAGTTTGATCCTTCGATAATTAGTGCAGCTCTGAATGTCTCCTTTATTCTTACAGATTGGTACAATATAGCTTTTCCTCCACTCACCAGGCACTTTCTTTGATTTTATAATCTTGTTATACAACTTGGTCAACCAAACTACCTCAATATCTCCCATATGCTTCCAAACCTCTATTGGTACACCATACTTCTAAATTATAAGAAATTCAAGAGCATTTAATGATAACCCTATGTGAGCTTGAGACAATCTTTCCACCATCCTTCTTCAATATCATGGAATACTTAATAGTGCTCCTCATTGATGATGTTAGGTTGCGTGGACTTGTTTATTTGTGATGCATGTACCCATTTGAAAGGTACATGAAGGTGTTAAAAGGGTATATACAAAATCATAATCGGCTGGAGTGATGTATTGCCTTTTGTTACATTGTAGAAGAAGCAGTTGAGTTTTGCATTGAGTATTTATCAGGAGTGGATTCTATTGGAATCCCACGAAAGAAACATTATGGTGCATTAATTGATCCAGGAGTTGGTGAACCTCTATCTAGTGGTTGCGTGTTGATGAAGTTCATCCATACATTGAGTACGTAGCTAATGTTCTCTCTTTGGTTTCTTTCACATTAATTAATTTAATCATTAATGTTGATGAAGTTTAGCCATATAAATAAATAAATATATATATAGTAAAGGGCATGTAATGTATTATTAATGCAGGCATGTTATATTCATCTCTAATAATTGTGTAATATGCACATGGACTTCCTAAAAGAGGTGTATCCAAAGATGCAAGTAAAGAGAAGTGGGTGCAAGATGAGTATTGTTGTTCCTTCACCACTTGGCTTTATTAGAAGGTGTTTAATTACAATGAATAATGCTTTATGATGGACTAATTGATTTGTAATAGCATATTGCACACATACATTAATTAATATATTATATACATGTTTTAGATCAACAAGATGTTCCAAATCATAGTATTTCTGAATGCTTGGGTTGGATGAAAATGGGACCTCAACTAGAAGTAATAAAGTATGCTAGATATGCCATCAATGTTTATCACTTTCACATAAAATACAGTGGCATGATAAGAGCACAACAAGGTAGCGGTGTTAGCTTAGTTGTCAAAGTTACTTTCTTTTCCAGTTCAAAGGATAACAACACAATTGTAGCTAACAATACTTATTATGGGGTTATACGTGAGATATGGGAGTTGGATTATTGTGACAACTTGGGTTTTCCCATGCATTTTTAAATGCAATATCTAATTCTTAAGGCGGGATGCATCCCTATTTGAAAACCATTTTAATGCAATGCAGTGGAAAATCTTTAGTTTTAAACTCATTTCAAAAACCCTGAGTGTCATTTGCTTTCACAACAACCAAAGTAGTTTTTAAAAATTTCAGAAATCATAAATCTTTTCCCAAGTCTATCCAGTCACAACTCACAGCCCAACTGTAAATAAATACAAATACATGTCCAAAGGGTAGAGTGTTTACTTACAAGTATGATTGTCTCTTTTTGATTTACTTGCACGTAGCATTAACATTTCCTAAGGCGTCTTCTACTCGTGAATGGAGGTGTCCTCAAAAATGATATATATTTGGGTGTCTTCTGTCATGCACGTATTCTGTCCTTAAGTGCTTACTTGTGTCTGAAAAATGTTAAGGATTGGGTGAGTATATACTATACTCAGTAGGAGTCTATCACTCCTAGTTTTATAATGCATGCTATGTTTAAAATCATATGCTCTTTAAAACATGTGCATGTTTGAACACTCATGTTCAATATCGATATTAAAAACCATTGTCGAATTGGAATACTGACGACTTAAAGAATCGCATAATCCAAGTCGAAAGTATCATATATATCATAAACATAATGATATGCATAAGATGCTCAATTGAATCCAACTCATGGATATATGGTATGGTCGACCAACCTCATGTCATGCCATATGCAATGCAAGTAAATCCTCAAAAACATAGGGCCCACTATGCCCACGACCTCCTTGCATTGTGGTCCCCGGGTACCTGGGGACATAGGGTCATAGCCTCCATGGGGCATATGACACTTATTCGTCGTAAATCATGCAATTTATGAAATCGGTTGCAAAACATGCATGCAATGCATAAAATCTGCTCATGCTAGTATCGCATTCAAAGTCATAACCTTGCCTAGAAGCCTGACAGCCTAGAAGCCTGTCAGCTCTCTCTGGCCCACCCTCTGTAATGACCCCGAATTTTTGTAAATTATTAAGGAAAATTAATAAAGTTTGAATTTTTAGAAATTAAATTTGGAATATTAGGTTATTGAAAATTCTCTTTTTATAGAGATTATATTATAAATTAAAAAATAGAAATTATGGATGTACTTGGAAAACTGATCGTAACAACATTAAGTACGTTCAATTCTGAGTTAAAATGAAAATTCCTTAATTTTTCCATTTGGGGGTAAAATGGTAATTTTACCCATATCCCATATCCAAGAAATAAGACCTCAATATTCATGAAGTACTTAGAAATACGATTCCAACGCCACTAAGTACGCTCGATTCTGAGTTCGGACAAATATTGCCTATTATTCTCCAATTTTAGAGTTAAAAAGGGCAAAAAGGTCTTTTCACATAAAAGTGGGGCCCACAAAGTGGGCCAAGTTTCTAGAAGCACCAATAATTTCTCAATGCATTATTGCTGGTAGTGGAGATAGTAGTGGAGATTGTAGTGGGAGTGGAGAATGCATTAGTAATTAAAAATTCTAAAGTAATAAAATATCTTATCAAAAGAAATGATAAAAAATTCAAATTTGGCTATAAATATGTCCCAAAAATTTCCAAAAATTTTCACAACCTTAACCACGAAATTTCCAAACCTTCCTGGAATTTCAGCCCCAAATTCCCCTTCATCCCTCCCCAAACTCTCTTTTCCTTATTTCTCTCTCCTCTTTCTAATTGGAACAAGAGACCTAAATTCAATTAGGCACTCCGTTCCAGGAAGAATCTCATCAATTCCACCGTCCATAACATCCTATACTATAGTATATACAAAATCCCCAAATCAATTTCAAGATCCAACGGTTCCAACAACAGAAAATCACAAAAAGGTGGATAATCGGGCTATATTATCATCAACCGGTAATTCTCTCAAATTGGGCATCAATTATATTGTTTTTCTCCAATCAGGTAGGTGGAATTACTTCCCATTCATATTTATTATGTTTTAGTATAATTTTTATTTTTCTGTAATTTAATTTGAATGAAAAATGGTAAAAATAAAGTAAATACCAGCCCCTTCAAATTATGGTGATAGAGAGCTCAGATTGAAATTCTGAGCTTTCCAATCAATCCAGGAGGGTCAAAAACCCCTAGGATACAATTTTCAAGAAAATCTAACAAGGTTTGGACCCTCAATTGAGAGAGATTAATTCTGGTGGGCCCAGATCAAATCTAGACCCTAGGAATGGCTGAAAACTTCAATTTAAGATTGTGGAGTCATATGAACTCCAAATTGAGATCAGAAAGAAGCTATGGAAAGCTTGTAATGTCTAGTTTCTAATGAAGTCATAATATTTCTAAAATTTATTTCTGTATTTTTCTGTATTTTTCTAAATAAGTGTCCAATTTCTAAGATCTTCAAGATCCGAGGTGATCAGATCTTGGAAATTTATTTTAGTGATGATATAATAATATAATAAAGTAATATCTAGGGTTAATTTGGACAGATCTTGGATAAAATAAGGGATCTACCCTTTATGGTAGAAAAACCCTAAAATAAAAATAAAAATATACAAAGGGACCCACTTGATCAATGAGATCAAGTATGATCAGATCCTTGGGATGGATTAAAGGGGTGATATGATGATGGAATCCAGTTAGATCATGGATGAAATGTGACAAAATCATGTGGATATGATTTTTGGATCTTAATGGATTAAAAGCCCTAAAGTTAATTAAAACCCTTAATCTAAAGGAAAACACCTAAGATCTAATGGTTGGATCATATTTAAAGGTTTATAATAATCTTAATAAAATTAGTTTAATTGTCTTTTATTGGATATATAAGTTTAAATGTGATTTATGTTTTAAGTTTTAATTGTCTTTTATTGGATATAGAAGTGTAAATGTGATTTATGTTCTAAGTTAGAAAGCATGATAGTGTAATCTTTAAATTTTAGTATGATATGCCCTAAATGAGTAATTTTTTAGTAGATTTGATTATCTTAGGATCATGTTAGTGTAAATTAGGATTTAAACATGATTTCATTATGATAGAAGATGTGTTTCATAACTTAGGATCATGTTAGTTTTATTTCACTAGCTTAAGTTATATTCGTAGGAAGAATGTTAGTACTTAGTTGTTAAATTTATATTTGATTTATGCTTTCAAGTTGATGATTTACTTATTGTCATATTTAATTCAATTGTTAAGTAATTGTTAAGATATAAGGAGCATAAATCACCAAAAATGTAAACTAATGAAATATAGAAATTCATGGACAACTAAGATGAATGAATGATTTTGACTTAGTAAGGGCTATAGTTAGTAGGACAATATAAGGAATGATTTATCATTTCCTTGGCCCAAAATAGGAAAATAATGAACATCCATGGATGACATTGTGCATATCCATGGAAATTAATTAAAATCAATTAGAGAAGGGACTTAAGGTAAAGAGCTCATAGGAACCTTGTCAAAGGTTGAGCTAGTACCACTCAAAGTGGACTCGAACATTGTGGTTATAGGGGGTATACAAGAGCCAAGTGCTTTTCCCTCACCTCCCATTGACGTAAGAAAGGTCTAAACGCCTCCTTACATGAGGGTTGTATTAACCACTTTTTGAGCAGACTTTAACCGTAAGTACCGGTCATCCCGAAATAAGGAGGAGTTGTCTAGTGATAGGAAGAAATAAATTATCTTCAACCAAGTAAGACACTAACTGGTTGAATAATAATAAGAACATAAAAGATAGCAAATTATCTAACCCTAATAAAAATAGTAAGTGAGATAAGGATGATCAAACAAGATGAGATCTTGTATGATCAAAAACAATAAGGAAAAAGAAACATCTATGTAAATTAGATTGTTATGTATGATATAGATAGTATTTGTATAGATGATATTAAACCCATGGATATAGGATATTCAAGGAAGAAAGATTCAGATCATCCTACATAAGGATGATCAAAAGACCATGTAGTATGTACCCTTGATTAGAAAATTGACATTATATATATGATTTCTCAGATATATGTTGATCGAGACTATGGCAGATTTCAAGGAGTAAGAATACCTTAGTGAGGTAGGTGGATTATTAAGAATGCCTTTACATGAAGATACATGTCTAATACATGATCTTATGTTTTGAAGTATTGACATGTATGATACCAATATATTAAGGTAAATACCTCAAATTAAAATATGATCCAACCAAATGATGAGGAAAATAAGTATTAAATGGTCAAGTTGAGAATTGAGAACAACCCTAAGTGAATAGGAAAGTAGAAAATATTCCAGTCCTAGATAAACAGACAAATAGTCCGATATGTATAAGTATTATTTTACATACAAGCTTGGAGGCTTGGGGTTTTGTTTTAAATGTGCATAAGCCCTGGGGATGCTATGCTAGGAGAGTTAAGAGGGTTTGGCCACCCACTCTACGAAACTTGATGATATTGAATACCAAGCCTAAGAAAGGCTAAAAGTCGGGTGGGGCAATTATGGGAAGGCCACCACGGTGACAGCCATGGTCCTCCCATATGGACATGGATATTGTAATTTCCACCGAGAATGGTATAAGTGGATTATTGAACAGCTTATCCGGGCGCGTCAGACGGATCGACCGCAAGCATAGTAGTCCTTGTTTATTTTGCACTATGATGCATATGAAATAGGCATAGTGTAATGCCTTAAGGGGTGAAATGATGAAATGTCGTGTAATTGTATATTACCAATATTTTTCCTAAGAAGCGAAATTGCCTGTATAGTAACTAGCTGAAATACAAATCTCTTATAATGAAAAGAGTTGATCAGCTTTGTATAGAAATGATGCTTGATTATTTTTACATTTTTAATGGATTTGTCCTTATACAATATGTATGTATAAAGGTGAACACAAATGACAAGGAAATGAGATGTCCTTATAATTAATAGTTATTAATGAATGTGTTTATGATAGAACGAATTATGGGATACTTGAATATTGAGATTATACTGTCAATCACTTACATTCTTATCCCCTACCAAGCATAGCTTGATGAGATATTGTAAATGTTCGAATGTTTACAATATCTCTGATACGTAGAAGGAGACTTAGGAGCTCAAGACTTGAAGAACAATTGAAGAATAAGTAATCAGGGTATATCCCTCGAAACATTGTATTAGAACATGTATTGAATTTTGAACTTTGTAATTTGGATTGTATATTTGGACAAGTATTGTAAGGATACAATGGGCTGTGTACTGTGAACCACTGGATGGATCCTGAAGTTTAATAAAAGTATATTCCTTCAATGGAATTTTATCTTATACAAAATTCTACTTATGTTATGTATGAAGTGGTGACTTAGGTTTTACAAAACAAATTCGAAAGAAAAGAATTTCCGCTGCTTTGGTTTGCGAAAAATTTTTACTCTAAGGGCCCTATCTTTACAAAATGTATTATAAAATGTGTTATAAAAACCTAGGTCGCCACGGTTGGTATCGAGCATTCATCCAGTCACAAGACAATCCCAATATGTCCAAGGGAGAATTGACAATCCAAATTTAGATTAAGATAGATATAGTATGAGGAATACTTATAGAAATTTTGGTTTATGAGCAGATGCCGCCCAAGAGAGTTACAAGGCAAACAGCTCAAGGTACTTGAGAAAACAATAGGGAGGAATTATCAATGAGCAATATGGAAGAAATGGTAACAAGAGTATTGAGGAACCTTATTCCTAATATTCAACCGCCCCAAAGTTCATCACCTCAGTTGAAGTTCCTAGTATACGTGCACAAGCTCACCTGAAGTTAGACCTCATACACCAACACCAGAGATTCCTACACCTGTGGCCAATCTTCCCTTGTACCAAGTGAGGAAGTTCGCAATTCTCCATTAGCACCGAGAAAAGATTGACCAAATGTTGCAAAGATTTCAGAAGATGGTGGTTGGATATAATGGCAAGGGTGAAGCAGAAAAGACAGAGGAATGGATCTACGAAGTAGAAAGAACATTTGATGCATTACGTACTCCTCCCGAATTGAAGGTCAAATTTGCTACATACCTATTAAAACAAGATGCTTTTCTCGGTGGAGATCAGCCAACAACACCTTCTTCTCAAATTCTAATGAGACTACTTGGGAGGAATTCAAAGAAGTTTTTAATACTAAGTATTTTCCTACCCATGTAAAATCAAGGAAGGAGAAAGAATTCTTAGAACTTAAACAAGGGAACCTATCAGTGGTGGAGTATGATAATAAGTTCACCCAATTAAAGAGATTTGCTACACATATGTGTGATACCGAAAGGCACACTGTGGATAGATTTATGGAGGGACTACAGCCAGCACTGAAGGTGAAAGTGATGGGTACTAAACCCACCACCATTGCCGATTGTGTAGAAATGGCTTCCAGGTTTGAAGATGAATTCAAGAAGACTCAAACCATTAAGTTTGGAGGAGGAAACTACAACCAAAGGCCTTTTCAGAAGGGCAAGAGACCTTTCAACAATTTCAAAACCACCAGAAATCAAGGGAATCACATAAAAAGAAGGCCTTGTCCGAAATGTAGAAGATTCCATCCTGGAAATATGTGTCCCACTCCGATACAACAACGACCTCCGATCAGATGTTTTAATTGTGGAGAATTCGGGCATATCTCTGCAAACTGCAACAAACCATTAGCTATTAAGGAGGCAAAACTAGACAATATTCCTCGTCACCAAGGAAGGATATTCGCTATCACTGATGGCCAGGCTGGACCGTCTAATGCGGTAATTGAAGGTACATTACTTGTATCGACAACCATGCCAAAGTATTGTTTGATTACGGATCTACGCATTCCTTTATATCTTGCGTATTTGCATCTAGTATACAATTGCCGGTGAAAAACTTGGGATTCAATCTAGATGTAACAACTCGTGGGTAAAACAGTTAAATTACAAGAATACCTTCATAATGTACCAATAGAAGTCTTGGGAAAAAGAAGAGATGTAGACCTCATTTTACCGAACATGGTGGACTTTGATATCATACCGGGTATGGACTGGTTAGCAAAATATTGGGTAATTATGGATTGTCACAAAAAGAAAATCACATTTAGCATACCTGGTGAGGAAGTAGCAAAGTACTATATGGGAAACAACATGACTTAGACAAATCCATTATTTCAGCTATGAAGACCGTCAAACACATGTCCAAAGGGTGTCGGGCATTTTTAGCAACAGTTGTTGCTTTGGATGTGAAACGACCCAAGATAATGTAAATTGACATAGTCGAGAGAATTCCCAGACGTCTTTCCGTAAGAACTTCCAGAGTACCCCCACGTAGAGAAATTGAGTTTACCATTGAAGTAATTCCTGGTACAACTCCAATTTCTAAAGCACCTTATAGGATGGCCTCAGAATTGAAAGAATTGAAGGGTCGGCTACAAGAATTGTTAGACAAAGGGTTTGTTAGACCAAGTAGTTCACCATGGGGAGCACCAAGAATATTTGTGAAGAAGAAGGATGGATCTATGAGATTGTGCATGGACTATAGAATGTTGAACAATGTCACGGTGAAAAATAAGTATCCCTTACCTCGCATTGATGATCTCTTTGATCAACTCCAATCTGCTAAGGTCTTTTCAAAAATCGACCTTAGATCGGGATATCATCAATTGCGTATTAAGGATGAAGATATACCCAAGTCGGCATTGAGAACTCGGTATGGACATTACGAGTTTCTAGTCATGTCTTTTGGGCTGACCAATGCACCTGCAAAGTGTTTATGGATCTCATGAACAGAATTTTTAAGGAATTCTTAGACAAATTCGTAATTGTATTTATTGATGATATATTGATTTACTCTACCAAGTATGGAAGAACATCAAGAACACTTACAAATTGTACTAAATACCCTCGAGACTTCATAAACTCGTTTGGTAAATTTAGTAAGTGTGAATTACGGTTAGAGAAGGTCAATTTCTTGGGTCATGTAATTTCCAAGAATGGAGTAGAAGTGGACCCGCCAAGGTTGAAGCAAGAATGAATTGGGAAAAACCTAAGGCATAACGGACATACGTAGTTTTCGGGTTTGGCAGGATATTACCGTAGATTTATTCAAGGATTTTCTCGTATAGCCCTTCCTTTGACTTCATTAACTAGAAAAGGGGTACAGTTCACTTGGACGGATGAATGTGAGCATAGTTTCCAACAGCTAAAAAAGAGGTTAACTACGGCACCAGTATTGACATTGCCATCAGGAAGTGGGGGATACGAAATATATTGTGATGCTTCGTGCAAGGGGTTAGGGAGTGTATTGATGCAAAATGGGAAGGTCATTGCATATGCATCTAGACAATTGAAGAAACATGAAATAAATTATCCAAGACATGACAGAATTAGCATTGTAGTGTGTGCATTAAAAATTTGGAGTCACTATTTGTATGGAGAAAAATTCAGTGTAATCACAGATCATAAAAGACGCAAATATATCTTCACACGGGCTGATTTGAATATGAGACAAAGGAGATGGATGGAATACATCAAAGACTATGATTTTGCCATCCATTACCATCCCGGAAAAGCAAACATAGTCGGCGATGCATTAAGTAGACAAACAAGAGTCTGTACTTACAAACATCACCATTAAATCAGCTTTTGTAGAAAGAGTCCTCAAGGCCCAAGAAGGGGATACAAGAACTCGGGGATTGTGTACAAAGACAGGGTTTTGTAAGGGTACGTATGGGGGTATACGTTTTCGGGAGAGATTAGTGGTTCCTACAAATACGTACTTGAGAAAAGAACTATTACAAGAAGCCCATCAATCTAAATTTTCTATACACCTGGAGGTACAAAGATGTATCGGGATTTGAAAAGAAACTTTTGGTGGGAAGGCATGAAAAGAAACATAGGAGAGTTTGTAGCTAAGTGTCTCGAATTGTCAACAAGTAAAAGCTGAACATCAAAGACCACCCGGAATGTTACAAACCTTGG
The DNA here is from genome assembly GCA_035236585.1 of Warburgia ugandensis. Classification (NCBI taxonomy): domain Eukaryota; kingdom Viridiplantae; phylum Streptophyta; class Magnoliopsida; order Canellales; family Canellaceae; genus Warburgia; species Warburgia ugandensis. The sequence goes on from CP141128.1 coordinate 45,863,535, forward strand.
AACTTCCAGAATGGAAATGGGACAATATCACCATGGATTTTGTGGTGGGATTGCCAAAAACACGGGAAGGTCATGATATGATTTGGGTAATTGTGGACGGATTAACAAAGTCGGCACATTTTCTTCCAATTAAACAAAACCGGTCGGTTGACAATCTAGCTAAGTTGTACATAAAAGAAATAGTAAGTCTTCATGGGATTCCTTTATCCATCATCTCGATAGAGATGGGAGATTTACTTCAAGATGTTGGAAGAGCGTACAACAAGCATTGGGAACTTCACTTAGATTCGGTCTGACATTTCATCCCCAAACGGATGGTCAATCGAAAGAACTATTCGTATTAATCGGAAGATATGTTAAGGGCATGTGCATTAGATTGGAAGGGAAATTGGGATGAACAACTTCCATTAGTGGAATTTGCTTATAACAACAGTTTTCATGCAAGTATTGGTATGGCACCATATGAAGCATAGTATGGGCGACCATGCCGATCACCAACCTGTTGGAGTGAAGTTGGAGAAAGGAAACTAATGAAGTCGAACTAGTGGAACAGTGTACGAGACAAGGTTAAAATGATAAAGCAAAGGTTGTTAACGACACACGGTCGTCGAGAAGAGTTACGCGGACAAAAGACGTAGAAATGCGGAATTCGATGTGGGAGAGCATGTGTTTCTAAAAATATCACCGATTAAAGGGGTTATGAGATTTGGAACCAAAGGCAAACTCAGTCCTAGGTTCATTGGTCCATTTGAAATATTAGAAAGGATTGGTCTAGTGGCTTATAGTTTAGCCTTACCTCCTCATCTCTCTCAAGTTCACAATGTATTTCTTGTATCCATGTTACGAAATTTTCTACAAGATGATACTCACTTTCTTCAAATAATACCAGAGGAACCGAAGCCGGATCTAACCTTTGAAGAAAAAGCGATACGGATCTTGGACCATAAGGAACGTAAATTAAGGACCAAAACAATTCCTTTAGTCAAAGTCCTATGGCAACATCACTGTCGAAGAAGCTACATGGGAAACAGAGGTAGAAATGAGGAAGACACATCCGAGTTTATTTGATTAAGTTATAGTATTACAAATTTCGAGGACGAAATTATTGTAAGGGGGAAGATTGTAATGACCCCGAATTTTTGTAAATTATTAAGGAAAATTAATAAAGTTTGAATTTTTAGAAATTCTGCGCTGGAATATTAGGTTATTGAAAATTCTCTTTTTATAGAGATTATATTATAAATTAAAAAATAGAAATTATGGATGTACTTGGAAAACTGATCGTAACAACATTAAGTACGTTCAATTACGAGTTAAAATGAAAATTCCTTAATTTTTCCATTTGGGGGTAAAATGGTAATTTTACCCATATCCCATATCCAAGAAATAAGACCTCAATATTCATGAAGTACTTAGAAATATGATTCCAACGCCACTAAGTACGCTCGATTCTGAGTTCGGACAAATATTGCCTATTATTCTCCAATTTTAGAGTTAAAAAGGGCAAAAAGGTCTTTTCACATAAAAGTGGGGCCCACAAAGTGGGCCAAGTTTTCTAGAAGCACCAATAATTTCTCAATGCATTATTGCTGGTAGTGGAGATAGTAGTGGAGATTGTAGTGGGAGTGGAGAATGCATTAGTAATTAAAAATTCTAAAGTAATAAAATATCTTATCAAAAGAAATGATAAAAAATTCAAATTTGGCTATAAATATGTCCCAAAAATTTCCAAAAATTTTCACAACCTTAACCACGAAATTTCCAAACCTTCCCTGGAATTTCAGCCCCAAATTCCCCTTCATCCCTCCCCAAACTCTCTTTTCCTTATTTCTCTCTCCTCTTTCTAATTGGAACAAGAGACCTAAATTCAATTAGGCACTCCGTTCCAGGAAGAATCTCATCAATTCCACCGTCCATAACATCCTATACTATAGTATATACAAAATCCCCAAATCAATTTCAAGATCCAACGGTTCCAACAACAGAAAATCACAAAAAGGTGGATAATCGGGCTATATTATCATCAACCGGTAATTCTCTCAAATTGGGCATCAATTATATTGTTTTTCTCCAATCAGGTAGGTGGAATTACTTCCCATTCATATTTATTATGTTTTAGTATAATTTTTATTTTTCTGTAATTTAATTTGAATGAAAAATGGTAAAAATAAAGTAAATACCAGCCCCTTCAAATTATGGTGATAGAGAGCTCAGATTGAAATTCTGAGCTTTCCAATCAATCCAGGAGGGTCAAAAACCCCTAGGATACAATTTTCAAGAAAATCTAACAAGGTTTGGACCCTCAATTGAGAGAGATTAATTCTGGTGGGCCCAGATCAAATCTAGACCCTAGGAATGGCTGAAAACTTCAATTTAAGATTGTGGAGTCATATGAACTCCAAATTGAGATCAGAAAGAAGCTATGGAAAGCTTGTAATGTCTAGTTTCTAATGAAGTCATAATATTTCTAAAATTTATTTCTGTATTTTTCTGTATTTTTCTAAATAAGTGTCCAATTTCTAAGATCTTCAAGATCCGAGGTGATCAGATCTTGGAAATTTATTTTAGTGATGATATAATAATATAATAAAGTAATATCTAGGGTTAATTTGGACAGATCTTGGATAAAATAAGGGATCTACCCTTTATGGTAGAAAAACCCTAAAATAAAAATAAAAATATACAAAGGGACCCACTTGATCAATGAGATCAAGTATGATCAGATCCTTGGGATGGATTAAAGGGGTGATATGATGATGGAATCCAGTTAGATCATGGATGAAATGTGACAAAATCATGTGGATATGATTTTTGGATCTTAATGGATTAAAAGCCCTAAAGTTAATTAAAACCCTTAATCTAAAGGAAAACACCTAAGATCTAATGGTTGGATCATATTTAAAGGTTTATAATAATCTTAATAAAATTAGTTTAATTGTCTTTTATTGGATATATAAGTTTAAATGTGATTTATGTTTTAAGTTTTAATTGTCTTTTATTGGATATAGAAGTGTAAATGTGATTTATGTTCTAAGTTAGAAAGCATGATAGTGTAATCTTTAAATTTTAGTATGATATGCCCTAAATGAGTAATTTTTTAGTAGATTTGATTATCTTAGGATCATGTTAGTGTAAATTAGGATTTAAACATGATTTCATTATGATAGAAGATGTGTTTCATAACTTAGGATCATGTTAGTTTTATTTCACTAGCTTAAGTTATATTCGTAGGAAGAATGTTAGTACTTAGTTGTTAAATTTATATTTGATTTATGCTTTCAAGTTGATGATTTACTTATTGTCATATTTAATTCAATTGTTAAGTAATTGTTAAGATATAAGGAGCATAAATCACCAAAAATGTAAACTAATGAAATATAGAAATTCATGGACAACTAAGATGAATGAATGATTTTGACTTAGTAAGGGCTATAGTTAGTAGGACAATATAAGGAATGATTTATCATTTCCTTGGCCCAAAATAGGAAAATAATGAACATCCATGGATGACATTGTGCATATCCATGGAAATTAATTAAAATCAATTAGAGAAGGGACTTAAGGTAAAGAGCTCATAGGAACCTTGTCAAAGGTTGAGCTAGTACCACTCCAAAGTGGACTCGAACATTGTGGTTATAGGGGGTATACAAGAGCCAAGTGCTTTTCCCTCACCTCCCATTGACGTAAGAAAGGTCTAAACGCCTCCTTACATGAGGGTTGTATTAACCACTTTTTGAGCAGACTTTAACTGGTAAGTACTGGTCATCCCGAAATAAGGAGGAGTTGTCTAGTGATAGGAAGAAATAAATTATCTTCAACCAAGTAAGACACTAACTGGTTGAATAATAATAAGAACATAAAAGATAGCAAATTATCTAACCCTAATAAAAATAGTAAGTGAGATAAGGATGATCAAACAAGATGAGATCTTGTATGATCAAAAACAATAAGGAAAAAGAAACATCTATGTAAATTAGATTGTTATGTATGATATAGATAGTATTTGTATAGATGATATTAAACCCATGGATATAGGATATTCAAGGAAGAAAGATTCAGATCATCCTACATAAGGATGATCAAAAGACCATGTAGTATGTACCCTTGATTAGAAAATTGACATTATATATATGATTTGTCAGATATATGTTGATCGAGACTATGGCAGATTTCAAGGAGTAAGAATACCTTAGTGAGGTAGGTGGATTATTAAGAATGCCTTTACATGAAGATACATGTCTAATACATGATCTTATGTTTTGAAGTATTGACATGTATGATACCAATATATTAAGGTAAATACCTCAAATTAAAATATGATCCAACCAAATGATGAGGAAAATAAGTATTAAATGGTCAAGTTGAGAATTGAGAACAACCCTAAGTGAATAGGAAAGTAGAAAATATTCCAGTCCTAGATAAACAGACAAATAGTCTGATATATATAAGTATTATTTTACATACAAGCTTGGAGGCTTGGGGATTTGTTTTAAACATGCATAAGCCTGGGGATGCTATGCTAGGAGAGTTAAGAGGGTTTGGCCACCCACTCTCTGAAACTTGATGATATTGAATACCAAGCCTAAGAAAGGCTAAAAGTCGGGTGGGGCAATTATGGGAAGGCCACCACTGTGACAGCCATGGTCCTCCCATATGGACATGGATATTGTAATTTCCACTGAGAATGGTATAAGTGGATTATTGAACAGTTATCCGGGCGCGCTGTACGGATCAGACTGCAAGCATAGTAGTCCTTGATTATTTTGCACTATGATGCATATGAAATTGGCATAATGAAATGCCTTAAGGGATGACATGATGAAATGTCAGGTAATTGTATATTACCAATATTTTTCCCAAGAAGGGAAATTCCCTGTATAGTAACTAGCTGAAATACAAATCTCTTATAATGAAAAGAGTTGATCAGCTTTGTATAGAAATGATGCTTGATTATTTTTACATTTTTAATGGATTTGTCCTTATACAATATGTATGTATAAAGGTGAACACAAATGACAAGGAAATGAGATGTCCTTATAATTAATAGTTATTAATGAATGTGTTTATGATAGAACGAATTATGGGATACTTGAATATTGAGATTATACTGTCAATCACTTACATTCTTATCCCCTACCAAGCATAGCTTGCAGAGATATTGTAAATGTTCGAATGTTTACAATATCTCAGATACAGAGAAGGAGACTTAGGAGCTCAAGACTTGAAGAACAATTGAAGAATAAGTAATCAGGGTATATCCCTCGAAACATTGTATTAGAACATGTATTGAATTTTGAACTTTGTAATTTGGATTGTATATTTGGACAAGTATTGTAAGGATACAATGGGCTGTGTACTGTGAACCACTGGATGGATCCTGAAGTTTAATAAAAGTATATTCCTTCAATGGAATTTTATCTTATACAAAATTCTACTTATGTTATGTATGAAGTGGTGACTTAGGTTTTACAAAACAAATTCGAAAGAAAAGAATTTCCGCTGCTTTGGTTTGCGAAAAATTTTTACTCTAAGGGCCCTATCTTTACAAAATGTATTATAAAATGTGTTATAAAAACCTAGGTCGCCACACCCTCATTGGCCAAGGCTACACTTATCATGCAATCTATGCATGTAGCACATGTCTTGGCAATATAGGCAATCATTTGCAAAACATGTCTATGCATAATGTATTTGTCATATGCATGCTGAATTCATTTATAAAATTAAGTCATGCTAAACAAGTCATATATAAAATTAAGTCATGCTAAACAAGTCATATAATTTATACTTAAAACATGCATTCTCAAAACAATCATGGGCTCTTTTTAAAAGTCTAGTAGTGATAGCGCACCTACCTGGTTTGGTCACGCTAGCCCCCTTGTCCTCGTATGCTCCTGCTCATAGTTTAAGGGAACAAGGTTAGCTTGGCCTATTTCTATAGGTTTTAGAATGGTTGATCTCACTACTTAGGCATTAAGGGTTCATTCCCATGCCTATGGGTCTCCTAAGGTCCTAACTCGACCTTAGTATCGTCAGGTTTACAAAGGTTTAGTTGCCCCGCGCTACTGTCATAGTTTAAGGATCATGCCCACCTTAGATAGGGCCTTAATCAGGTATTTTATGGTCCAGGTGTGTCCACATCATTGATACGAACACAACGCCTTTTGCGGCGCCTCAATCGGAGCCCTAGAACCCAAGTTATGGGCATTTTAATATCAAGTGTACATAGAAGGGCATACGAGGTGGAAGCTCAGGACACTAACGCTTCCCGTGTCAGCGGCACGCACCCCAGCGGGCGCATCTGCAGACGCACAGAGCTTCCGCATGACTTTTTCGTTTGCGGATGCGTCCACGGACGGGCCTGCTAGTTTCTCTCTAACATGGTCGACGCGTTTTCGTCCTGTGGGGACTGGGGCGTCCTCAGGACACCTTGGTTCGACCCTGTCGAACCAGTGCACCCCAGGCACCGTCCCTGGGTCCTTTGTGGCTCCTTAGAGGCCCGTTTTGCATGGTTTTTCATGTAGAAACTTGGGGAAACCCACCCTAAGTCTAAGGGGGAGATGGGTTTGGAGGGGTTTTGGGCATACCTGGTTCGTGGCCGGGTCTGATGACCCGGTTTTTCTCATGCATTTTTAAATGCAAGATCTAAATTCCTAAGGTGGGATGCATCCCTATTTGAAAACTGTTTTATGAAAACCATGCAATGCAACAAAAAATCTTTAGTTTTAAACTCATTTTGAAAACCTCGAGTGTCATTTACTTTCACGACAATCAAAGTAGTTGTTGGAAAACTTAAGAAATTGTAAATGTATTCCCCAGGTCTATCCAGTCACAACACACAGTCCAACTGTAAATAAATACAAATACATGTCCAAAAGGGTAGAGATTTTACTCACATGTATAGTTGTCTCCTTTGTTTATTCACTTGCTCGTAGCACTAATATCTCGTGAGACGTCTTCTATTTGTGAGTGGAACTATCCTGAAAAATGTTAAGGATAGGGTGAGTATATACTATACTCAGTAGGAGTCTATTACTACTAGTTTTGCAATGCATGCTATGTTTAAAATCATATGCTCTTAAAAACATGTGCATGTTCGAACAATCACGTTCAATATCGATATTAAAAACCACTGTCGAATTGAAATACTAATGACTTAAAGAATAGCATAATCCAAGTCGAAAGTATCATATATCATAAACATAATGATATGCATAATATGCTCAACTGAATCCAACTCATGGATATCTGGTATGGTATGGTCGACCAACCTCATGTCATGCCATATGCAATGCAAGTAAATCCACGAAACCATAGGGCCCAAACTATTCCCACGACCTCGCCGCCGTGTGGTCCCTGGGTACCTGAGGACACTCGGTCATAGCCTCAACGGGGCATATGACACATCGACCCAGTGCGGTGACACCAGTGGTAGCCTTTTGTACGACCTGCAGTCGACGTAGGGACGTTGCCCTTTATGGGCGTGGTACCCATTCCACCTAGTAGTGGTAGAGGCTAGAGGCCAACCCAAACCTCTTGGCATAGCGCCCACGACCTTATTAGCCCAAATCATATAAGATCAAACATGCGAAAACCTCTTTTTCAAAACCTGTCCTCTTTGGGTCCCACACAACTGCCTGGCCCTCACAACTACCTACACAATGTCTTTTGGGCACTCTAACGTCTTTTGGTAACCCTCAAGGACATGCAATTTTTCAAGAACCCAATACTCACAAATCATGCAATATATGCAATTGTTTGCAAAACATGTCTATGCATAATATATTTGTCATATGCATGCTAAATTAAATCATACTAAACAAGTCATATAACTTAAACTTAAAACATGCATTCAAAACGATCATGGCTCCTTTTAAAAGCCTAGTAGCGATAGAGCACCTACCTCAAAGTCTTCTGGAGTCGCATCCTTTATCACTTTAACCCGTCCCTGGGTCTCATTTATAAACTCCTGGGTATGAATGGATACAAGGAGTTCTTATTAATTTCAATCTATTTAGATATTAGATCGCTAGATCTACCTATTGGGTCCAAGGTCCTTGCCTAATTCATTCGTCAGGCTAGATCCTATGGTGTGGATCTACTTTCCAATAGTTAGACTTTGTAATTTATCCTCTAATCCTAACTTTAAAGTCTCATTAGGTCCGTGTGCCCCAGTTCCCAGGATACCCGTGTATTCTAGTGGAACTGCGACCACCTTACGTGCGTGCGCGTCCAAAGGCCATGCCAAGGACCGCGTTTTCCATGCGCACATGCATGCTTAAGTGACGCGCTATGATGCGCATCATCGCACGAATGCACCTTGTAGCACATCTTAGCTCCCAGGGCACCCCGTGCACCCTGGTCGAGCCAGGACCCGTGCCCCATGTCGCATTCACACCTAAAGGCCGTTCCTGGGACAGTGTACGCACTATCGTGCACGCATGCCCAAGCAGCGCACTACAGCACACGTCCCAGTCAATGTCTTGCAAATGCGTCTTCAATGCAGGCAGGCCGCGTCTTAGTGCCCAGGACGCCCCACGCATCTTGGACGAGTCAAAGGCCTGTCGCATGCTTGCGTGCGCACAATGCTAGCAGCCAGGGGACGCGTCACTCGTGTGCGTCACAGGGTGCATCCCGTGACAACGGGTTTTGGACGAGTTTCAGAGGAAACCCATCTTCTCCGGTTTCCACAGCATCTCCCTAGCTGAAAAACACCCAGATCCGGCGTGGATCTGGGTAGGGAAGAAGAAAAACTAAGTAGGAAGGGGTGGGGGGCTTACCTGGGTGGTCTGGGAGAGTACCCATCGCCGATGGGTGGGCCTATTCTTCACCCTGAACCTCCTGCTCGCCAAAAATCGTGAAGAGGAAAAGCCCACCATTCTGGTGCGACCAGATGAAGAAAAGGGGAAAGAAGAGAGGGGAATGGGTAACTGGCAATGGCCGGCCTGACTCGGGCCTGGCCGTTGCAGGAAAACTCAGGGAAACCGAGTTTGAGACGAGTTTTCGATTTTTTCAGAAACCCCAGTTCCAAAATCGCCGAAAAACTTATGTTTTGGGGAGGGGGAAGATGGGGTATTTATATCCTCGTTATGGCGGTGCTGCCAATGGTGGTGCCGCTATTGGCGGTGGCAGAATCCTCTAGAAATGGGGTTTCTAGAGGGGTCTAGAGGTTGAAGATGACAGGGGGTGTCGTTATCAAAACGGCCCCCTGCATTTTTCGTCTTTTTCGTTTTTCTGTTTAAATTCTAGAAATACCCCTATCTTTAAACGACTGTAACTTCTTTATACGAACTCCGTTTTGGGTGATTTTTGAGGCGTTGGATTCCATTTTTGAGTAGAATCTAATGTACCAAGTTTCCTCACAAATTACTTTATTTACTATTTTAAATATAGTAAAATATTTAACTCAGTTTATTTCCCATAAAATGTCCAATTTTTGTTAAAAATTGCGTAAATTGCTCGAGCATTACATTATTACCCCCTTAAAAGAATTTCGTCCTTGAAATTCCATAAATTATCATCTTCAAGGTATTTTGTCTCTTAGATAACTTCTTAGTGAATGCATCCTCACCTTAGGAATCATATCTAGGCTCAATTCTCAATTTATCATTTTTATTGTTCCTTCTACAAGGCCTTACCTATAAGGGCCGCTATCGCTGCGTACTCTGATGCATCCTCCCTTACGTGCCAGTTTAACAATACCGGTTTCTAGTTGTAACTCATCTTTCTTGAAATCCTTAGATGCCTATACTTATCTCATCATGTATAGGATAGTCTCCTCGTAAGATCATGCTTCTTTATTCATGTATAAATTACTCTATACTTCTTTGAGATCATATGATCTTATTTCTCCTATTTTGAATATCATAGGATAATCCCTTTCATCTAATGATCTCTTTCGTCATCCACAAGTTCAAAAAAAGTTACCTTCTTTCTATTGTGTCTAACTTTGCTTCTTACCTTTTATATTTGTCCCCAAGATACTTCAATAACTGACATGGTATCATGTGCTCTATAGCTAAACCCTTGATTAACTTCGAGTTTCAACTGGCCGTCGTTTTCCATATGTGACTTTATTCCTCGATCAAAGTTACATTCAAAATAAAATCATGAAAGCCAATTAGTAGCATCTTCCATCAAGGACCTTATCATATACTGGAAGTAAAATGTCCTAACTCTATATCCCATTTCATAATTATTGAATTCATTAAATGCTTTCCTCTGTGAATATTTTATCCAAACTCAAATCGATTCATCATCATGGGTCAAATGTTCGCGTCCAGAGGCCTTATCTTACTATTCACATCAATTTGTCATTAGGATTTTCACAATAATGTTCCCATTTATGCAAAGCAAAAGTCTCTTATTAATCACCGAGTACCCTTACTAGGTCATGGTTGAATCCTTTGTCATCATCCTCTTTGTCCTTTCTTTTCTTGCTGGTTTCCTCTGTAACCATTTAGTCCAAAAGTTCTATACTCCATCCAGTAGGGTTAGTCCTTAGGAAATTCCTTCAATTTATTTTTCGTACTTGGTATATGTTCATAACAACTAACTATTTGTCTAAAGGCAATGTAACATCAAATCTCACCTTATAGTGTGGTAGCCATCTCACCTTTTCTCCTTCCATCCCCTATGTCAATATATTGTTCAATCTTTTACCAAGGCTTTATCGTCAACCATGCAGTCTGTATTGTCAGGAGGTATCCTCATAAGTAGTGATTTTCTCAATCCCTCAAATTTTATCTTTTAAGTGCCTCCTCATACTTAGCTTATAATAGTAGTTCTCGTTCAATAGCTACTACATCAAGTTATGTTGAAGCTATTAAATCATCAAAATTTGAAAAATACTCAAGTAAGCATGGAACATTTACGTAGATATATAGAAAGACTTTATTTGATTACCTATTGATCTCTTTCCAGATATATCTATGTCATAAGCTCAGGGGTCTCCAAATCGATCAGTACGTATCTACCTTTCTTTTCAATCTAAGTCAGCAGCATCTTTCAGACCCACATTGATTTTTATGGTTTGTCATGCTATCTATTTAGGTTTGGAAAAATCTGTCTCATTGGTGGAGATCACTCCTTATTTTTGTTCCTATCTCAGTTGCTACTGTCTTCATCAACTGACCTCATACCCTCAACTGACTTAGTCTAACAAGTACTTTTCTTTTCAAGGAAAACTCAAGTCTAAAGACTTATAACATCCCTTTGAGTATATAACTTCGACTACTAACTCATAGATACTAGCATACTTGATTAAATATGGTGGGATACCCTTATTTTAGTCAACAGTACTTTAAAGGTAACGACTAAATAATGGTTTTAAGATATTTGCTCTTCCAATCTATGATAGTAAGACCTCAATTTGATCCTTGATGGTACCCTTCTTGCTAAATGGACAAGTCACTGTTCGGGCTTAATTCCTTTTTCAATATATTTTATTGGCAAGGGGGGATATCACCAAATTTTCCTTTTTATGGATTATATCCATTGGTGTTCTCCATAAGCTAATGGATAAGAATCTAATGGTAATAACTGATATCAAACCATTTGTAGAATTTAATTTCTAGTTGGTCACCATTCCTCGTCGAAAATTTCTTGTCGCATAATCTCCTGAAATTCGATAATCTACTGAAAGTCTTAAACCCCATATGCTTTCTCTCTTTTATACTCTTTTACAATAAGATCACCAACTCATCTAGTATTATTCTTTGCATTTGTTTGATCTACCTTCCTATGGGATTCAAGATGATAGAATTCTATGTATCTCCATAAAGTCATCATCTTCTTCTTTTGAATATTCAATATTTCTTTAAATACTTATAGTTACATCTCTATCTCTTTCTTTCTTTCCTTCAAAATCCTCATTTTTGTCTACCTAGATCAATGTCTTCATGTGCTTTATTGCATATAAATGATACTGCATCTACTCCTTTACTTAACAGATATGATAAACTAAGTACTTTCTTAGAAATTCTAAACTGATCATTGAAATCCTCAATTGCCTGTAGCCTCAATAAAATTCATACAATGTCTTAATAATGGCATTGACGTTTTGGTCATGCTATACTTTTCTTACAAGTTCATGTTAGGATTAATCTATTATCACAGATCTATCATCCCCAATATTATTGTAAAAAATCTTTTGATAACTTGGTCAAATTCATTTATCTATCATATTCGTGTTATGTTCCTCTTAATCACATAATATGTAACTTGATTTGCTCCATAATACTCAAGTAGTTATTAGTCGATAGCACTTCACTCTTCATAAGACTCCAATTAAGATATCCAAAATTGAGCTAAGTCCTTCAAGATCCATACCTTTGTGACCTAGCATGAGTCACAGTTATTTCCAAATATTATCTTGCATGCTCATCCTTATTAGATTATCATCAAAATTTTCTCAAATTCTGTCTTTTACATCCCCTATCATACTCACATCATATCCTTGAGATAGTGTACTCATATTCTGATATTCTTTATGATGGTAAGGTAGCCACCTAGGTTCTTCAATTTTCTCACCTTTGATGAGATTACTTTATTGATGGTAAGATAATTACCTAGGTTCTTCAATTTTCTCACCTTTGATGAGATTACTTTAGTGCAGGTCAGAACTATCTACTAACAAGATCCATATATGAGTTTTTATATTTGCACCATACAACAATCCTTAATCCTTAAGTCGTCTTAGACTAGATTTTGGATAAGGGCTGCACTATCCTCTACCTAATTATTTGTTAAACCAAGCTATGTTTCACCTATTTATTTATGGTGAACTGCCTTGAGCATTAATATTGTAATCCTCAAATAGAAGTAGTCATCTCTACTACTCTTATTTATACTACTTCTTCTTGATTTTCTCTATTGTCCATGATGCTTGGACATGCTGGACTGGCTGTGAAAGGATAAAACCTGGGCTCTAATACCAACTGTGATGACCCGGGTTTTCTCATGCATTTTTAAATGCAAGATCTAAATTCCTAAGGTGGGATGCATCCTTATTTGAAAACCGTTTTATGAAAACCATGCAATGTAGCAGAAAATCTTTAGTTTTAAACTCATTTTGAAAACCCCGAGTGTCATTTACTTTCACGACAATCAAAGTAGTTGTTGGAAAACTTAAGAAAATGTAAATGTTTTCCCCAGGTCTATCCAATCACAACACATAGTCCAACTCTAAATAAATACAAATACATGTCCAAAAGGGTAGAGAGTCTACTCACATGTATAGTTGTCTCCTTTGTTTATTCACTTGCTCGTAGCACTAATATCTCCTGAGACGTCTTCTATTTGTGAGTGGAACTATCTTGAAAAATATTAAGGATAGGGTGAGTATACTATACTCAGTAGGAGTCTATAACTACTAGTTTTAGAATGCATGCTATGTTTAAAATCATATGCCCTTAAAAACATGTGCATGTTCGAACAATCACGTTCAATATCGATATTAAAAACCACTGTCGAATCGAAATACTGACGACTTAAAGAATAGCATAATCCAAGTCGAAAGTATCATATATCATAAACATAATGATATGCATAATATGCTCAACTGAATCCAACTCATGGATATCTGGTATGGTATGGTCGACCAACCTCATGTCATGCCATATGCAATGCAAGTAAATCCACGAAACCATAGGGCCCAAACTATGCCCACGACCTCGCCACCGTGTGGTCCTCGGGTACCTGAGGACACTTGGTCATAGCCTCAACGGGGCATATAAATCATCGACCCAGTTCCATGACACCAGTGGTAGTCCCCTGTACCACATGCAGTTGACATAGGGACGTTGCCTTTTTCAAAGCCTGTCCTCTTTGGGTCCCTCACAACTGCCAGGCCCTCACAACTGCCTGGCCCTCACAACTAACTACCCAATGTCTTTTGGGAACTCTAGCGTCTTTTGGTAACCCTCAAGGACATGCAATTTTTCAAGAACCCAATGCTCACAAATCATGCAATATATGCAATTGTTTGCAAAACATGTCTATGCATAATATATTTGTCATATGCATGCTAAATTAAATCATACTGAACAAGTCATATAACTTAAACTTAAAACATGCATTCAAAACAATCATGGCTCCTTTTGAAAGTCTAGTAGCAATAGAGCACCTACCTCAAAGTCTCCTGGAGTCGCGTCCTTTATCACTTTAACCCGTCCCTGGGTCTCATTTATAAACTCCTGGGTATGAATGGATACAAGGAGTTCTTATTAATTTCAATCTATTTAGATATTAGATCGCTAGATCTACCTATTGGGTCCAAGGTCCTTGCCTAATTCATTCGTCAAGCTAGATCCTATGGTGTGGATCTACTTTCCAATAGTTAGACTCTGTAATTTATCCTCTAATCCTAACTTTAAAGTCTCAATAGGTCCACATGCTCCAGTTCTCAGGACACCCATGTATTCTGGTCGAACCGCGATCGCCTTACGTGCGTGCACGTCCAAAGGCTGTGCTAGGGATCGCGTTTTGCACGTGAACATGCATGCATAAGAGATGCACATCATCGCATGACGCACCTTGTGGCATCGCGCGTCTCAGCTCCCAGGGCACCCCGTGCACCCTGGTCGAGCCAGGACCTGTGCCCCACGTTGCGCGTGCACCTGAAGGCCATATTAGCCCAAATCATATAAGATCAAACATGCGAAAACCTCTTTTTCAAAACCTGTCCTCTTTGGGTCCCTCACAACTGCTTGGCCCTCACAACTACCTACCCAATGTCTTTTGGTAACCCTCAAGGACATGCAATTTTTCAAGAACCCAATGCTCCCAAATCATGCAATATATGCAATTGGTTGTAAAACATGTCTATGCATAATATATTTGTCATATGCATGCTAAATTAAATCATACTAAACAAGTCATATAACTTAAACTTAAAACATGCATTCAAAATGATCATGGCTCCTTTTAAAAGTCTAGTAGCGATAGAGCACCTACCTCAAAGTCTCCTGGAGTCGCGTCCTTTATCACTTTAACCCGTCCCTGGGTCCCATTTATAAACTCCTGGGTATGAATGGATACAAGGAGTTCTTATTAATTTTAATCTATTTAGATATTAGATCGTTAGATCTACCTATTGGGTCCAAGTTCCTTGCCTAATTCATTCGTTAGGCTAGATCCTATGGTGTGGATCTACTTTCCAATAGTTAGACTTTGTAATTTATCCTCTAATCCTAACATTAAAGTCTCAATAGGTCCGCGTGCTCCAGTTCCCAGGAGACCCATGTATTCTGGTCGAACCGCGACCGCCTTACGTGCGTGCGCGCCCAAAGGCTGTGCCAGGGACCGCATTTTGCATGTGAACATGCATGCATAAGTGATGCGCATCATCGCATGGACGCACCTAGTAGCATGGCGCGTCTCAGCTCCCAGGGCACCTCGTGCACCTTGGTCGAGTCAGGATCGTGCCCCATGTCACGCGTGCACTGGAAGGCCGTATTAGCTCAAATCATATAAGATCAAACATGCGAAAACCTCTTTTTCAAAACCTGTCCTCTTTGGGTCCCTCACAACTGCCTAGCCCTCACAACTAACTACCCAATGTCTTTTGGGAACTCTAGCGTCTTTTGGTAACCCTCAAGGACATGCAATTTTTCAAGAACCCAATGCTCACAAATCATGCAATATATGCAATTGTTTGCAAAACATGTCTATGCATAATATATTTGTCATATGCATGCTAAATTAAATCATACTGAACAAGTCATATAACTTAAACTTAAAACATGCATTCAAAACAATCATGGCTCCTTTTAAAAGTCTAGTAGCAATAGAGCACCTACCTCAAAGTCTCCTGGAGTCGCGTCCTTTATCACTTTAACCCGTCCCTGGGTCTCATTTATAAACTCCTGGGTATGAATGGATACAAGGAGTTCTTATTAATTTTAATCTATTTAGATATTAGATCGTTAGATCTACCTATTGGGTCCAAGTTCCTTGCCTAATTCATTCGTTAGGCTAGATCCTATGGTGTGGATCTACTTTCCAATAGTTAGACTTTGTAATTTATCCTCTAATCCTAACTTTAAAGTCTCAATAGGTCCGCATGCTCCAGTTCTCAGGACACCCATGTATTCTGGTCGAACCGCGATCGCCTTACGTGCGTGCACGTCCAAAGGCTGTGCTAGGGATCGCGTTTTGCACATGAACATGCATGCATAAGAGATGCACATCATCGCATGGACGCACCTTGTGGCATCGCGCGTCTCAGCTCCCAGGGCACCCCGTGCACCCTGGTCGAGCCAGGACCTGTGCCCCACGTTGCGCATGCACCTGAAGGCCATATTAGCCCAAATCATATAAGATCAAACATGCGAAAACCTCTTTTTCAAAACCTGTCCTCTTTGGGTCCCTCACAACTGCCTAGCCCTCACAACTACCTACCCAATGTCTTTTGGGCACTCTAGCGTCTTTTGGTAACCCTCAAGGACATGCAATTTTTCAAGAACCCAATGCTCACAAATCATGCAATATATGCAATTGTTTGCAAAACATGTCTATGCATAATATATTTGTCATATGCATGCTAAATTAAATCATACTGAACAAGTCATATAACTTAAACTTAAAACATGCATTCAAAACAATCATGGCTCCTTTTAAAAGTCTAGTAGCAATAGAGCACCTACCTCAAAGTCTCCTGGAGTCGCGTCCTTTATCACTTTAACCCGTCCCTGGGTCCCATTTATAAACTCCTGGGTATGAATGGATACAAGGAGTTCTTATTAATTTTAATCTATTTAGATATTAGATCGTTAGATCTACCTATTGGGTCCAAGTTCCTTGCCTAATTCATTCGTTAGGCTAGATCCTATGGTGTGGATCTACTTTCCAATAGTTAGACTTTGTAATTTATCCTCTAATCCTAACATTAAAGTCTCAATAGGTCCGCGTGCTCCAGTTCCCAGGAGACCCATGTATTCTGGTCGAACCGCGACCGCCTTACGTGCGTGCGCGCCCAAAGGCTGTGCCAGGGACCGCATTTTGCATGTGAACATGCATGCATAAGTGATGCGCATCATCGCATGGACGCACCTAGTAGCATGGCGCGTCTCAGCTCCCAGGGCACCTCGTGCACCTTGGTCGAGTCAGGATCGTGCCCCATGTCACGCGTGCACTGGAAGGCCGTATTAGCTCAAATCATATAAGATCAAACATGCGAAAACCTCTTTTTCAAAACCTGTCCTCTTTGGGTCCCTCACAACTGCCTAGCCCTCACAACTACCTACCCAATGTCTTTTGGGCACTCTAGCGTCTTTTGGTAACCCTCAAGGACATGCAATTTTTCAAGAACCCAATGCTCACAAATCATGCAATATATGCAATTGTTTGCAAAACATGTCTATGCATAATATATTTGTCATATGCATGCTAAATTAAATCATACTGAACAAGTCATATAACTTAAACTTAAAACATGCATTCAAAACAATCATGGCTCCTTTTAAAAGTCTAGTAGCAATAGAGCACCTACCTCAAAGTCTTCTGGAGTCGCGTCCTTTATCACTTTAACCCGTCCTTGGGTCTCATTTATAAACTCCTAGGTATGAATGGATACAAGGAGTTCTTATTAATTTCAATCTATTTAGATATTAGATCGCTAGATCTACCTATTGGGTCCAAGGTCCTTGCCTAATTCATTCGTCAGGCTAGATCCTATGGTGTGGATCTACTTTCCAATAGTTAGACTCTGTAATTTATCCTCTAATCCTAACTTTAAAGTCTCAATAGGTCCGCGTGCTCCAGTTCCCAGGACACCCATGTATACTGGTCAAACCGCGACCGCCTTACGTGCGTGCGTGCCCAAAGGCCATGCCAGGGACCGCATTTTGCATGTGCACATGCATGCTTAAGTGACGCGCTATGACGCGTATCATCGCACGAACGCACCTTGTGGCATGGCGCGTCTCAGCTCCCAGGGCACCCCGTTCACCCTGGTCGAGCCAAGACCCGTGCCCCATGTAGCGCGCACCTGAAGGCCGTACCTGGGACAATGTATGCACTGTCGTACACGCATGCCCAAGTAGCGCACTACAGCATGCATCCCAGTCAACATCCTGCAAATGCATCTTCAATGCAGGCGGGCCCCGTCAAGGTGCCCAGGACGCCTCGCGCATCCTGGATGAGTCAAATGCCTGTCGCATGCTTGCGTGCGCGCGATGATGGTCCCCAGGGGACGCGTCACTCGTGTGCGTCCCGTGACAACGGGTTTTGGATGGGTTTTAGAGGAAACCCGTCTTCTCCGGTTTCCACAGCATCTCCCTAACCAGAAAACACCTAGATCCGGTGTGCATTTAGGCAGGGAAGAAGCAAAACTAAATAGGAAGGGGTGGGGGGCTTACCTGGGTGGTCTGGGAGAGTACCCATCGCCGATGGGTGTGCCTATTCTTCACCCTGAAGCTCCTGCTCGCCGAAAATTGTGAAGAGGAAAAGCCCATCGTTCTGGTGCGACCAGATGAAGAAAAGGGGAAAGAAGAGAGGGGAATGGGTAACTAGCAATGGCCGGCCTGACTCGGGCCTGGCCATTGCCAGAAAACTCAGGGAAACCAGGTTTGAGATGGGTTTCCGACTTTTCTGGAAACCCCAGTCCCAAAATTGCCGGAAAACTTATGTTTTGGGGAGGGGGAAGATGGGGTATTTATATCCTTGCTATGGCGGTGCTGCCAATGGCAGTGGTAGAATCCTCTAGAAACAGGGTTCTTGGAGGGGTCTAGAGGTTGAAGACGATAGTGGATGCCGTTATCAAAACAGCCCCCTGTATTTTTCGTCTTTTTTGTTTTTCTATTTAAATTCCAAAAATACCCCTATCTTTAAACGGCCGTAACTTCTTCATACGAACTCCGTTTTGGGTGATTTTTGAGGCGTTGGATTTCATTTTTTGAGTAGAATCTAGTGGTACCAAGTTTCCTCACAAATTCCTTTGTTTACTATTTTAAATATAGTAAAACATTTAGCTCAGTTTATTTCCCATAAAATGTCCAATTTTTGTTAAAAATGGCATAAATTGCTCGGGCATTACACTGGTTTTTCCCATGTTTTCTCCTCTTGCATGCCTCTCCACGATGGATTTTTCTCAAGATTTTGGGCTGCCATTGGAGGCGCCCAAGTGCTCTATTTATAGAGCTCGAAGAGGGTTCTGGAGGGGGTTCCGACCGCCATGGAATGGCGGTGGAGAAACCTCTAGAATGGCAGTGGTTTCTCCCCTGCACACTGCCGTTCTAGAATCCTCTAGGAGGTTGAAGAAGTGGGGTGCCTGTATCAAAATGGGTCCCTATTTTTCTCAGGCCAAATCCGTTTTTAATTTAAATTACACTTTTGGCCTTGATCTTCAAAGGTCCATAACTTGCTCATTTTAACTCCGTTTTGAGTGATTTTGGTCTTGTTGGATTCCTTTTTCTAAGACACACCTAAGGGTACTATTATTAGGTCCAAATTTCTGGGTCTAGTCAAGGTGAATGGTGAAATGACCAAAATACCCTTATCTCCAAAAAGGGAACTTTTCATTTCCTATAGAATGTCCAATTCATTTTTGTTAAAAATAGCGTAAATTGAGCGGGCATTACAATTATACTTGTAGAACTATTATTGTGTTTAAGTGCAATTGGGTGGAACACAACAAAGTCCGCATAAGAACTAATGTACTCATTTGACATTGGTTGTGTAATAAGCCCAATTTTTGTAAATTGATTGAGAAAAATCAATAAAGTTTGAGTTTCAGATATTTTGGGCTTAAATATTAGGGTTATTTAAAATATACTTTTTATAAAAGTATAATTAAATAATAAGATATGTAAAATTGAAATTAAACTTAGCAAATCCTTCAGAATGACTGTAAGCACGACAAATTTCGAATTCGAATGAGAAATCCTTAAGTTTTTCATTTTTTTGGACAAAAGGGGTAAAATAGTAATTTTACCCAAAAATCAAAATGTGAAACATCAAAATTTAGAATGTATTGAGAAATACGAATCCAACGCCACTGAGTACACTCAAATCCGAGATCATGGGAATAAAACCCAAAGTTTTATGCATAAAGGGCAAAACAGACTTTTTACACCATGTGGGGCCCACATGGGGACCACCACGTCCCCAACAACCAATTTGATCAGCAGCCCATGTGAAACATGGGTTAACAAAGATCAGCTAGTCATGGAGAAGAAAAGTTAGGCATGGGAGCATTGAAGACTTTCATGTCATTTTATATTAAAAAAATAACATATTATAATCATGGAAAAAGACCCAAAATGCCTATAAATACAACCCCAAAAATCTTACAAAAATCCTCATAAAATCCCCACGAAATTATCTTCAATCTCCTTGAAAAATTAGATCTAGAATCCCTCTCCAAAACCCCAAAATTTCCAAGGGTTAGATCTCTTTCCAACTTATTTTTCTTTTTAGATTAGAACAAGAGACATAAATTCAATTAGGCACTCTGTTCTAGATCTAATTTGATCAATTTCACCGTCCAAAACATCCCAACACATCTATTCTACAAAACTCCCAAAGAAATTCAAGATCCAACGGTTCAAACAACGGTATTTGCAAGAAAGGTGGATTTTAGGCTATATCTTCATCAACAAGGTATTTTTTTTAAATTGGGCATATAAATGAGGTTTTCTCTCTAATCAAGTAAGTGGAAATCCTTTTCATATATGTTTAGTATTGTTTTATGTAATTTTTATTTTACTGTAATTAATTTTGGTAATAAAAAGGTAAAAATAAAGTAAACAACAGAACCCTTAATTCATGATGATGGAGTGCTCAGATGAAAAATCTGACTCGACCGATCAATCCAGAATAGTCCAAAACGCCTAGGGTAGAAGTTTTAGAAAGATCTGAGTGGTTTTGGATCCTCAATTAAGAGAGATTAATTCTGGTGGGCCTAGATCAAATCTGGACCCTAGGAACGGCTGAAAACTTCAATTTAAGATTGTGGAGTCATATGAACTCCAAATTGAGATCAGAAAGAAGCTATGGAAATCTTGTAAAGTCTAGTTTCTAATGAAGTCATAATATTTCTAAAATTTATTTCTGTATTTTTCTGTATTTTGGAAATAAGTGTCCAATTTCTAAGATCTTCAAGATCTAAGGTGATCATATCTTGGAAATTTATTTTAGCAATGATATAATAATGTAATAAAGTTATATCTATTGTTAATTTGGACAGATCTTGGATAAAATAGGTGATCTACCCTTTATGGTAGAAAAACCCTAAAATAAAAAATACAAAGGGACCCACTTGATCAATGAGATCAAGTATGATCAGATCCTTGGGATGGATTAAGGGGATGATATTATGATGGAATCTAGTTAGATCATGGAGGAAATGTGACAAAATCAAGTGGATATGATTTTTGGATCTAAATGAATTAAAAGCCCTAAAGGTAATTAAAACCCTTAATCTAAAGGAAAACACCTAAGATCTAATGGTTGGATCATATTTAAAGGTTTATAATAATCTTAATAAAATTATTTTAATTGTCTTTTATTGGATATAAAAGTGTAAATGTGATTTATGTTTTAAGTTCTAATTGTCTTTTATTGGATATAGAAGTGTAAATGTGATTTATGTTCTAAAAGTTAGAAAGCATGATAGTGTAATCTTTAAATTTTAGTATGATATGCCTAAATGAGTAATTTTTTAGTAGATTTGATTATCTTAGGATCATGTTAGTGTAAATTAGGATTTAAACATGATTTCATTATGATAGAAGATGTGTTTCATAACTTAGGATCATGTTAGTTTTATTTCACTAGCTTAAGTTACATTCATAAGAAGAATGTTAGTATATAGTTGTTAAACTTATATTTGATTTATGCTTTCAAGTTGATGATTTACTTATTGTCAAATTTTATTCAATTGTTAAGATACAAGGAGCATAAATCACCAAAAATGTAAACTAATGAAATATAGAAATTCATGGACAACTAAGATGAATGAATGATTTTGACTTAATAAGGGCTATAGTCAGTAGGACAATATAAGGAATGATTTATCATGTCCTTGGCCCAAAGTAGGAAAATAATGAACATCCATGGAAGAAATAAATCATCTTCAACCAAGTAAGACACTAACTGGTTGAATAATAATAATAATAAGAGCATAAAAGGTTAGTAAATTACATAACCCTAATAAAAACAATAAGTAAGATAAGGACGATCAAATAAGATCCATTAGATCTTGGATGATCAAGAACAATAAGAATAAGAACACTATATTGTACTTAGTATGTATGTTTAGTAGTATACTTGTTATAGTTCATTAGATTAGATAATCCAAACCCTTGATCAAAGGTGATTCAAGGAAGAAAACCAAGATCATCCTTCATAGGGATGATCCAAGAACTGAACTTAGATAAAAAAAAGAACTAGATGATAGAAGATCTAGGACCTTGATCTTTATCAAGAATGTAGATTGTCAATCAAAGGATCTATGAAAGATCAAGATCAAGGAGATGAACATACAAAGACTTAGAGATAGAAAAATACTTAGATATGAATGATCTAAAGATCATTCTAAACATCAGATCTAGTGATCAATAGGATTGTTCATAATTTATATATTGACAATATGAATGGATGTACAGATTACATACATCAGTTGGGATAATGGAAGATTGGGGAAAAGAGATCAATCCTTAAAGGTAGGAGGATTTGATGAATGCATTTACATGAGATATTCATGATTGTACTTATGATCTTATGTTGACAAGAGTAATGATAATACTTGTAGTAAATCTCTTGAAAACATTATGATCCAACCAAACACCTATAAGATGGTTAAGGACTAAACTATAAGTGAATAGGGAACTAGGAAATATTTCAACCCTAAGTAAACAGACATATGGTCTGATATATATGAAATCTATTTTACATACAAGCTTGGAGGCTTGTGAGTTTGTTTTAATAGGCATGAGCCTAGGAAATGCTATTGCTAGAGGAGTTATGAGGGTTTGGCCACCCGCTCCTTGAAATTTGATGATATGATGATACCTTGCCCAATGAGAGGCTAAAAGTCAGGTGGTGGCAATTATGGGAAGGCCACCACTGTGAAAGTCTTGCCCCCCCATATGGGCAGTGACATAATATTTTCCACCGTGGTATCAGTGGTGAACAGGGTAGTTATCCGAGCGCGCTAGTACGGATCAGACTGCAGCATAGCAACCTTTCTAATTATTTTGCACTATGATGCATATGGGAATAGGCATAGTAAAATGCCTTATGTTATAGAATTATGAAATGCTAGGTAATTGTATATTACCAATGTTTCCCAAGAAGGGAAATTCCCAGTATGAGATTAGCTGTAATACTAAATTCTCAAAATGATGAGAATTGATCAGCTTAGTTGGGAATGATATTTGACTATTTTCATGAATTTAACTAGTTTACCCATGAAGGGTACGTATGTATATAGATATACATAACTTACAAAGTAAAGAGTATGTTTGAGGATAATGAGATTATGAAGTATTGGAATTACATTGTCAATTATTATGTTTCTTGAATCCCCTACCAAGCATTGCTTGCTGAGATATTGTACTTGTTGCAATATCTCAGATCCAGGGAAGGAGAGTTAGGAGCTGAAGACTATAGAAGACTTAAAGAGAATAATCTTCAAGGTATACCCTTGAAGACATGTATTTTTCTTTGTTGAGAGTTTTATTGTATGGTGAGCTTGAGTTTTGGATTATGTAATTTGGACAAGTATTGTACTAGATTTGGGTCATCTTGTCAACCCTTGGATGGATCCTGGAGTTTAATAAAAGTATATTCCTTCAATGGAATTTTATTTTGTACACAAATTGTACTTATGTTATGTATGAAGTGGTGACTTGGGTTTTCAAAACAAGTTCTAAAGAAAATAATTTCCGCTGCTTTGTTTTGCGAAAAAATTTTACACTCTTAAGGGCCCTGCCTTTCAAAATACTTTACAAATCATGTTTTCAAAAACCCGGGTCGTCACAGGTTGACCTCAATAAGATCGGTTATCAAAATGAGCAGTTTATTTTGGCATGTCAAGAAAAACATGTATTTTATGTACAAGATGGACATGATATGAGATGGTCAACTATTTTATCAGCCTCTTCAAGGGACTTTTCACTACCACACACAAGGATTTTAAAGTAGGCATAAAGAAGTCACTTATTTGACTGTTGACTTCATAAATATTTTACAAGTCAGTTCAAAATAAATGACTTTAAATATATAGACCTAGGAATTCATTTAATTGTAAACAAATTAAAAAAATTGGCATGAATAGGGAATTTTTCACAGGAAGCACTTTTAAAGTCATTTTATATTAAACGACTTCAAAACTCAATGACTTTCAAAGTTGTTTAGGTCTAAAGAACTTTAAAAGTCAATAAATTTTTAAGTAGTTTTACATAATGACTTCATACGTATCATAATAAATTTTTCAAGAATATTATATTAAGAGGGAATGGACTTTAAAAGTCATTTAGTAGTAAACAACTTTAAAAGTGAACAACTTTTAAAGTCGTTTAGCTTAAGAGACTTTAAAAGTATGGCAATAAATTTGGTGGGATGATTAATATTATGTGGGAATGGACTTTTAAACCAAAGAAATTTCAAATGTCAATAACTTTTGAAGTCATTTAGTTATATGCAACTTTAAAAGTGAGTCACTTTTGGAGTCAATTTATTGAAACGACTTTAAAAGTCAATTCACATATATGCTTTTAAAGTCGTTTAGTACTAAGCAACTTCAAAAGTATATGATTTTTAAAGTCATTTAGTACTAAACAACTTCTAAAGTCCTTATTCATTTATAAATAGCCATCATCATCTCATTTTTTTCTTGCATCCTCTTCTTCTCAGGGTGGCATGATGGCTTCCCCCTTGGTCATTATGCTTCTCTCTTTTTCCCTTCTTACTTTTCGTTTTTATATTTTGATTATTTGTGTCACAAAAAAGCTATAAGTAAATCATAACTTCTTTTAGATCACGAATTGCTTTCTTATTACTAACTCTCTCTATTTTTATTTTGTAGATCATGTGGGTTTTCTCGCTACAGATGATGGGGGTTAAGAAGTCTGTTAGATTGTCCTAATTTTGCAAATATTGTATGATTTCATTGAAAATGATAACTACTTCTCTCTCCAACCCTCACTATTAAAGAAAAGGAGAACCTTATGATTTGTGGTTCTCACCTAAAATTAGGGTTTGATGAAGAGTGGTGGTTATAAAATTAACTTTTGGCTAAAAAAATTGAAGCGCACACTCTCTCTCTCTCTCCATAGAATGGGTGTCACCTAAATACTAAGTTAGATTTTGA
This sequence comes from Warburgia ugandensis, assembly GCA_035236585.1. Taxonomy (NCBI): domain Eukaryota; kingdom Viridiplantae; phylum Streptophyta; class Magnoliopsida; order Canellales; family Canellaceae; genus Warburgia; species Warburgia ugandensis. The sequence goes on from CP141128.1 coordinate 45,888,850, forward strand.
TGAAAAAGAGTGCATTCACTCTTTGATCTTGTATTAATAAGATGTAATAATATGTAACATTTGATGTCATAAAAAAAAATAATTTGATTTTCTTGTTGACGTGTTTGTTCACATATATGTATTATATATGTTTGTATTTGTAAAATCAATTGCATTGTGTATTTATGTAAGGTTGTAATTTACAAAAAGTAAATAAATATATATTTAATGTGAAAATTTTAAAAGTATTAAAGTTGTTTTATGTAAACGACTTTAAAATTCCACACTTTTAAATTTGTTTACAAATAAACGACTTCTATTGTATGTCCATTTTAAGAATTATTTCATCAACTTCTGCCGTGCCTTTTCAGTTTGTGTTTATTATCCGTGCACAAAAACTAGACTAGATTTCTATTTCCCTACTCTGAACCAAATCATACCTGTGAATTGGAGATACATTCACAAATTTGGGGTAAATATTGATTTTTGAGTGTTGGTTAGTATATCTTTGTGTCTCATATGTATTATGCATATTTGAAGAATTTTTACAAGGTTATGGGTTAGAAAATTTTCTTTTAAAAGTTAATTTCGTTTGTGAATGTGTCTGTTGTTTTTTTTTTCATTGTCAATTTAAAATTTGCATGAAATGTAGTTATTTTGAATAATTTTAGTTCTTGTATATCTAATGTTTGCTAAAATGCCTAACCTAATCTTTTCATTTTTGACAAGTCTCCATGCAAATTTGCTTTGAATTCTTGTGATAATGGACAAATATGATTGGATAACTATGACAAGAACATCAAAAGAATATGAGGAGAGAATAGAAAATTTCTTAGAGTTTGCACTTAGGGTAGATGTTGATCGTAATTGCATGCATTGTCCATGCTCAAAATGTGGAAACTTGAAAAAAGTAATTGTAAGGGTGTTAAGAGAACACTTGTGCTTCAATGGAATTGATGAAAGCTACTACCCATGGATATGGCATGGAGAAGAACTTCTATATAAGCCCTCGACCAGTCCTGTAGGATGCAATCAAGACACTGTAGGTAGTGTTGGAGACAGTACAACTATACCAATGTTTTGAGATACATATGATGACTTATAGGATGACCCTGAACAATTTTATACTACATTAAAGGAAGCCAATGAGTTGTTGTACCCTGAGTGTAAAGATTAGACCAAGCTATCCACAGTGGTAGAACTTTACAATGTGAAATCAATATTTGGTTTTTCAGATCAAGGTTTTATAGAAGTCTTAAAAGTAGTGGATAAGATGCTACTGAAGGATAATTAATGGTGGGTCCACATGGGAGGCAAAGGAAACGATGATTGTACTAGGGTTGAAGTATGAGAAGACATATGCATGTCCCAATGATTGCATCTTGTATAGGAAGGAGTACAAGGATAAAACTACATGCCCAACTTGTGGATAGCCAAGATGGAAGTTAAAGAATAATTCAACTAAGATAATTATAGGCATTCCTGCAAAGGTTCTATGGTACTTCCTCCCATTCCAAGGTTCAAAACAACGTTTTGTATAATAAAAACAATGAAGAAATTAGTGTGGCATGCCAATGACAAAGTAGCTGATTGCTTTTCACGCCATCCAGCAGATAGCCCAGCATGGAAACTCATAGACTTCATGTGGCCTAATTTTGGTGAAGTACATAGAAACCTATGACTAGCATTATCTACAGATGGGATTAATTCTCATGGTTCTTTGAGTAGCAAGTATAGTTGTTGGCCCATTATATTGGTTTGTTACAACCTTCCACCATTTCTATGCATGAAGAGGAAGTTCATGATGCAAACTATGTCGATATTAGGTCCAAAGCAGCCAGGGAATGACATTGACATGTACTTGTCTTCCTTAATTGATGATCTTGAGACATTATGAGATATAGGTGTTAAAGCATACGATGCATATAAGAAGAGTCATTCACACTAAAGGCTATGCTATTGTGGATAATAAGCAACTTCCCTACGTACGGTAATTTGTCTAGATGTATTGTGAAGGGATACAATGCTTGTGCTATTTGTAGTAATCAAACATGTGCTGCATGACTTAAACATGGTAGGAAAATGGCATTCCTTGGGCACAGAAGATGATTGTGCATAGACCATCCATATTATTTTAAGAAGGGAGAATTTAACAGGAGTGTAGAGAAACAAGGACACCTCTAAAGATGTTGATAGGACGATAAGTATTAGAGCAGGTTGAAAACATTAATGTCTTGTGGGGAAAGAAGTAATCAAGAAAATGTCTAGGTGAAAGTAATCGTAGAAGTTGTTGGAAGAAGAAATCAATATTCTTTCGTCTAGTATATTGAAAATCACTACATAAACGCCATGTCCTTGATGTCATTCACATTGAGAAGAATGTCTGTGAAAGCTTGACCAATATATTACTTAATATCCCAAGAAAAATAAAGGATGGACTTGTAGCTTGAATGGATCTTATGAACATGGGTTTGAAGAGGAGGTTACAACTAGAGGACAGGGGTAGTTGAGGAACATACCTGCCTAAAGCAAATTACACTCTCGATAGAGGGGAGAGGAGAACAATGTGTAAAACCTTGTTTAAGCTCAAAGTCCTAAACCACTACTCTTCAAACTTTAAAAACATTGTTTCCATAGAAGAGATAAAATTGTTGGGGATAAAGTCCTATGATTTCCATGCATTGATGGAACAACTACTACTAGTAGCAATACGTTCAATGTTACCAGATAAAGTTAGGGGAGCCATTACAAAATTCTACTACTTCTTTAATGCTTTGTGCAAGAAGGTGATTGATGTTTCAAAATTATAAGAAATTCATGGTCATCTACTAATAACTTTATGTGAGCTTGAGACAAATTTTCCACCATCCTTCTTTGACATCATGGTACACTTAATAGTGCACCTCATTGATGAGGTTAGACTTTGTGTGCTGGTTTACTTCAATGGATGCATTCGTTTGAGAGGTACGTGAAAATTTTAAAAGGGTATGTATGTAATCAAAATTGGCTAGAGGTTTGTATAGCCTAATGTTATATTGTAGAAAAAATAGTGGAGTTTTCATAGAGTACTTAGCAAGAGTAGATACCATTGAAATCCCAAAATAGAAACAATCAGTTGCATTTCATGATCCTAAGGTTGGCAAACCTCCATTGAGTGATCATGTATCAACCGTTGACTATAAAGAATGAGACTAACGCATCTTTATGTGTTGGAAAATGTTAATGAAGTTCAACCATACATTGAGTAAGTTGATCATGCATGTGCTTATGTAAAATTTAATTGTTGATGATTACATTTTCTTTGATTACTCTATTAATTTGTGTGTGTGTGTGTGTAGTGAACACATGGATGTACTCAAGGAAAAGAATCCAAGTTACGCAAAGAAACAAAAATGGCTACAATTTGAGCATTGTCGTACTTTCAATAATTGGCTATATAAGAAGGTAAAGTGAAAGAATTCTCACTTAATATTAATTAAAAAACTACATTATGTGTGTATATATATGTATGTATATATTAATCTTACTTAAGCCTACTTAATATGAGTATGCACAAATTCAAGATCAGTGAGAAGTAGCTTGCAATGATGTATTAGAAACCTTGGGTTGGATGGCGATGGGACCATGACTAGAAGTAATAAAATATGCTAGATATGCTATCAATGGTTATTACTTTTTCATGAAAGACTATGATAACTAAGAGTGCAACAGAATAATGGAGTTAGCTTTGTTGCCAATGCTACATTCTTTTCAAGTTGAAAGAATAATAGGTCAATAGTGGTAGATGATATTATTTACTTTGTTATAAGAGAGATTTGGGCCTTAGATTATGCTTTCAGAACTATGGTTGTGTTATTGGGTGCAACACAATAAAGACAGCATCAAAACTGATGTGATTAGGTGGAACACAACAAAGACAGCATCAAAATTGATGCCCTTGGATTGACATTGGTTGGCCTCAACATGATCGGTTATAAAAATGATCAATTTATTTTGGCATCTCAAGCAAAACAAGTATTTTACGTACATGATGAACGTGATAAGAGATTGTCAACTATATTATCATCTTGTCTAAGGGATTTTTATGATAAAGACAATCTAGGAGATACTGAAATAGATTACCCTTGTATTACCAAAACAATCTCATCAATTGAAGTAGTACTTAGTGAGAATGAGGATTATGTGGGTGACAATGGTGAGGAAGGTGCTTGGGTTTGAAAACAATATATATTTTGGGGGATGTGGAATATGTATATTAGTCAATTGTAATATATATATATATATAATTCCATATTTATAATTTTTAGCTCTTTTGTCATGAGCTATATGGATTGATAAATGAGCTATATGTGCGTACAAAGAATGCATGTATCAATGTTGACTATCATAAAAAATCCATTTCATTATATATTAATTGTTAAATATTGTAAAGTACTAACTAAAAGGTGTATATATTTTGAATAAATTTTTTTATAAAGTCTTTTACTATAAATGACTTTAAAAGTGTACACTTTTAAAGTCTTTTATTAGTAAGCTACTTGAAAAGTGTACACTTTTGAAGTTGTTTATCAGTAAGCAACTTGAAAAGGGTACACTTTTGAAGTCATTTGTTAGTAAATGACTTCTTTATGTAATATCAAATTTATCAACCAAAACGACCTAACATATTTATAGTAATTGTTGTGCCCCATCTTTGATTTTTAAATAACAATTTGCAAAAGTTTAAATTATGTGAAATTAGTATTAAGAAAACTTTAATATAAGAACCACTCTCTCTCTCTCTCTCTCTCTCTCTCTCTCTCACACACACACACACACACACACACACAGACTTCCCAGCTCATGAAATAGACAGGGAAATTTAAGCTAACACACACACAAACACACATTCCCACCTAACAATTAATTTAATCATCTTATTTTGCTTACAAATTCTTTTATTACTACAGTTTTTGTACTTCAATATTGGTTATCACATATTTTTAGTTCTTTAAGAGAATTCTACAATATTTTGTGAACTTTGGAAGCTTAGTTCCAATCAAATACATATATTCTTTTAAAATTAAGCAGTTCAACCATGAAATCTTCTGAATGACCATTAGCAACCTAGCTATGTGATCAGACTTAGTGTGGGATGCTTCTTTGCCACTAAGAGCTTATTACTTTTAAAGTCATTATCAGTAAAACACTTAAAAAGTGTACACTTTTAAAGTCATTTACAATAAACGACTTCTTTATTTACGATCAATTTTAGAAACAAAAATGACTTACCAAATTTATCGTAATTATTATGCAATATCTTTGATTTTTAAATAATAATTTACAAAAGTTTAAATTATGTGAAATTGGTGTAAAGAAAGTTTAATATAAGAACCACTCTCTCTCTCTCTCTCTCTCTCTCTCATGCACACAACTCACAAAATGGATAGGAAAATTTAAGCTAACACACCCACATTCCCACCTCATAATTAATCTATTATCTTATTTTACTTAATGTTCTTTTATTACTACAAATTTTATACTTCTTTGGTTGTCACATATTTTAGCTCTTTAGGAGTCTTTCTACAATATTTTCTGGCTCAAGTAAACTTTGGAAGCTTAGTGTGAATCAAATACATATATTCATTTAAAATTAAGTATAGTTCAACCTTGAACCCTAACCCTGAACCCCTAACCTTGAACCGTAACCTTGAGCCTTGAACCCCAGTCCCACACCCTGAACGCTTAACCCTGAACCCTAAATCTGAACCTAGAATTGTTAAGAAATCCTATGAATTTCCATTAATTAATAACAACCTAGCTATGTGATTAAACTTAGTGTGGGATGCATCTTTCCCTCTAATCTGACCAATCGCGCCCAACCACCAACCATTAGTGCTGATCACGACTATCTCCCACCAGCAATGCACAAAAGCCATTGGCTTTGCCTTTGACACCGCCAATCACACCCGACCACCAGTCATTGCCAATCCCACCAATAATGTGCAAAAGCCTTTGCTTTCCCTCTAACGTAGACAATTGCTATCGACCAAAAGCCACTGCCAATCTAAAAAGCTAATCCAGCAACATAAAGAACATTGGAATCGAAGTTGAAATGAAGAAGTTATGACACTAATGGTATTTTTGTAAAATCAAGGAAAAAAAAACACATTAGTTTTGTGTGGGGGCCGAATTGATATTGGTACCCCTCCTTACTTAAGCCGAACGAAATTGACTACATGCCTTGTTCCTTTAGGTTCAACACATGCACACACACAGAAAAATGAGGGAGAAGAAAGAAGAGGAGAAGAGGAAGAAGGAAGGAGAGGAGAAGAGGGAGAAAAGAGAGAAAGGAAAGAAGAAGGAGAAAAATCCTGTGGCCAATGACTGTGGACTGCCCTACCTTAAAGGAACTTTCATCTTTATTTCTTCCAGATCTATTCCTTTGCAATAGAATTGGGGAAGGGGGTAGGAAGGGGCGGTGAGGCAGTGAGCCATATCATGCAAGGATGTGGGGTGGAACTAGGAGAGTGAGGGAGCAGGGTAGTAGTTCGTGTACTGGAGAGGGCGGGGCGGCGGGGGGGGGAGGTGGGGAAATGGGAGCTATTCATATAATGAGGAGGGGTTGGGGGTGGGGGAGATATTCAGGTATCGAGCTTCAGGGACAGGGGATGGTATCAGGATGGTCAGGGGGTGGAACAGGAGCTGTTTGGGTACCAAAGATGTAATAACCCCAATTTTTGTAATTGATTGAGAAAATCAATAAAGTTTGAGTTTCAGATATTTTAGGCTAAAATATTAGGGTTATTAAGAATATACTTTATATAAAAGTGTAATCAAATAATAATACATGTAAAATTGAAATTAAACTTAGCAAACCCTTCAAAATGACTATAAACACAACAAATTTTGAATTCGGATGAAAAATCCTTAAGTTTCTTCATTTCTTGGACAAAAGGGTAAAATAGTAATTTTACCCAAAAATCCAAATATGAGACATCAAAATTTAGAATCTACTAAGAAATACGAATCCAACACCACTAAGTACACTCAAAGATGAGATCATGGGAACAAAACCCAAAATTTTATACATAAATGGCAAAACGGTCTTTTTACACCATCTAGGGCCCATAAGGGACCCAAAAATGGATCTTATGAGCATCCCACGTGAAGTCATGGGTCAACAAACATCAGTTGGTCTTGGGGAAGAAAAATGGAGCATAGGGAAGAAAAAATGGAGCATGGGAGACTTTCATGCCATTTAATAATAAAAAATAAAATATTATAATCATGAAAAAAGACCTAAAATGCCTATAAATACAACCCCCAAAAATCCTCATAAAATCCCCACGAAATTTTCTTCACTCTCCGTGAAAAATTAGACCTAGATCCCTCCCCAAAAACCCAAATTTCCAAGAGATATCTCTCTTTTCAATTTGTTTTTCTTTTTAGATTGGAACAAGAGACCTAAAATCAATTAGGCACTCTATTCCAGATGTAATTTCATCAATTTCACCATCCAAAATTTCCCAACATATCTATTCTACAAAACCCCTAAGGAAATTTCAAGATCCAACGATTCAAACAACGGTAATTTGCAAGAAAGGTGGATCTTAGGCCATATCTTCATCAACAAGGTATTCTTTTTAAATTGGGCATATAACCAAGGTTTTTTCTCCAATCAGGTAGGTGAAAATACTTTCTATAGATGTTTAATATTGTTTTATATAATTTTTAGTTCACTGTAATTTATTTTGGTAAGAAAAAGGTGAAAATAAAGTAAACACCAGAACCCTTAATTCGGGATGATGGAGTGCTCAGATAAAAATTCTGACTACACCAATCGATCCATAAGGGTCCAAAACCCCTAGGGTAGAATTTCCAAAATGATCAGAGACATTTTGGGCCCTCAATTGAGAGAGGATTGATTGGATGGTCCAGAATGGATTGTTTGATCTCCGGATCTAACGGTGCCCAAGACACACACTTGACGCATCGTCGAAAATGGTGCATGTGCTGCACTTGGGACGTGATCCCAAGCGAGACAATGGTGCGTTCGTCAAACCCATCAGCGGATGCGCCAAATGAGAGCCCTCTTTACGGGTGCGTGGACGACGAGTGTTCCGCTTGTCCCGTCCTCTTCTGTGGATGCCCCATGAGGGTGCTTCCTCGATTCATTCTAGTGGACGCGCCCAACGAACCGAGCGCGTCTACAAGGCTTGGTTTTTCGCCCGAAAGATCTGGGCCGTCTGTTCCTTCTGCTCAGATCAAATCTAAGCCCTAGGAAGGACTGTGAACTTTCAGATCCAATTTCGGAGCCATCTGAACTCCAAATTGAGATCGGAAAGAAGCTATGCAAAGCTTGAAACCTCTATTTTCTGATGAAATAATAAAATTGACATAACATTTAGTAAAAATTTCTGTATTAAAGAAACAAGTTTTCAATTACCTAGATCTACAAGATCTGAGATGATCAGATCTTGAAAATATGTTTTGCTAATGATATACTATCGAAATAAAGTGAGATCTAGGGTTTATTTGGATATATATGAGATATATTAAGAGATCTACCCATTATGGTAGAAAAACCCTAAAAATACAAAGGGATCCACTTGATCAATGAGATCAAGTGTGATCAGACCTTTTGGATGGATAGAATGAATGTTGATATGATGAAATCTACGAAAATCGTGGATGGATTATGACAAAAAAAAAAAAGATCAATATGATCTTTGGACCTTAATAAAGAAAATCCTCTAAATATAACTAATACCCTCATCAAAGGGAAAGATCTAAGATCAAATGGTTGGATCATAAGTAAAGGTTTCTAAAAATGTTAATGTAATTAGTTTTATTTTATATAATAGCATTTTAAATATGATTATGTTATAAAGCATGCTAGTATAACATTTAGACTTTAGCATGATATTTGATTTCATTGTTATCATAAGGTGCTAGATTTAATTATCTTAGGGGCACTTTGGTATGATTTCATACCATTCTAACTTAGGACAATGCTAGAATTTCATATAAGTTTATACTATAGTATGAGATTATACCTTAAGTCCATGTTAGTTTAAATTGAGTTATGAAGGTATATTAGTTGGAAATCATGTTAGAGTAATTTTAAGTACCTTGCCTCATTATCATTAAATGTTAAATTATGTAGTTTTATGCTTTGAATTTATAATTTATTTATGGTTAAATGTTATTAGTAGATCTACTTGTTATGAGGTAAAGAGCACAGAACATAAAAAATGTAATCTGATGAGATAGTAGAGTTTCATGACACAAATAAGAATGAAGTACTTTGGACTTAATTAGTAAGGGCTATAGTTAGTAGGACAATATAAGGATTATCAAATCCTTGGCCCAAACTAGGAAAAGAATAATAAACCCCATGAATGACATTATAAATATTCATGGACTTAATTAAAATCCATTAGAAAGAGTACTTAGGGTAAACATGCGTATAAGAACCTTGTGAAAGGTTGAGCTATGGTCATTTTAGTGAATGATGAACATAGTGGTTAAGGGGGTCATCTAATAAAGCCTCGCTCTTCCCCTACCTTCCGTTGACGTTTGTGACGTCTAAGTGCCTCCTTACATGAGGATTGAAGTAACCACTTTGTGTTCATCCATTCAGCTAGTAAGCCTTAGCCAATTAGAAATAAGAGGAGCAGTCTAAATTTAGGCTTGAATAAGTTACCTTCAACCAGCACATTAACTGGTTGAATAATAATAATAAGAGCATAAAAGGTTAGTAAATTACCTAAACCTAATAAAAATAGTAAGTAAGATAAGGATAATCAAACAAGATCCATTAGATCTTGGATGATCAAGAACAATAAGAATAAGAATACTATATTGTACTTAGTATGCATGTTTATTTGTATGCTTGTTGTAGTTCTTAGATTAGATAATCCATACCCTTGATCAAAGATGATTCAAGGAAGAAAACCAAGATCATCCTCCTTAGGGATGATCCAATAACTGAACTTAGATAACTAGATGATAGAAGATCTAGGACCTTGATCTTTATCAACATGTGTAGATTGTCAATCAATGGATCTATGGAAGATCAAGATCAAGGAGATGGACATACAAAGACTTAAAGATAGAAAAATACTTAGATATGAATGATCTAAAGATCATTATAAACATCAGATCTAGTGATCAATAGGATTTTTCATAATTTATATATTGACAATATGTATGGATGTACAGATTACATACATCAGTCAGGATCATGGAAGATTGGGGAAAAGAGATCAATCCTTAAAGGTAGGAGGATTTGATGAATACATTTACATGAGATATACATGATTGTACTCATGATCTTATGTTGACAAGAGTAATGTTAATACTTGTATTAAATCTCTTGAATACCTTATGATCCGACTAAGCACATATAAGATGGTTAAGGACTAAACTATAAGTGAATAGGGAAGTAGAAAATATTTCAGCCCTAAGTAAACAGACATATGGCCTGATATATATGAAATCTATTTTACATACAAGCTTGGAGGCTTGTGAATTTGTTTTAATAGGCATAAGCCTAGGGGAATGCTATTGCTAGAGGACTTATGAGGGTTTGGCCACCTGCTCCTTGAAATTTGATGATATGATGATACCTAGCCCAAAGAAAGGCTAAAAGTCAAGTGGTGGCAATTATGGGAAGGCCACCACTGTGAAAGTCTTGCCCTCCCATACAGGCAATGATATAATATTTTCAACCGTGGTATCAGTGGTGAACAAGGCAGTTATCCAAGCGTACTAGTACAAATCAGACTATAGCATAGCAACCTTTCTGATTATTTTGCACTATGATGCATATGAGAATAGGCATAGTGAAATGCCTTATGTTGTAGCATAATGAAATACTAGGTAATTGTATATTACCAATATTTCCTAAGAAGGGAAATTCTCAGTATAAGATTAGCTATAATACTAAATTCTCAAAATGAAGAGAATTGATCAGCTTAGTTGGGGATGATATTTGACTATTTTCACAAATTTAACTGGTTTACCCATGAAGGGTATGTATGTATATAGATATACATAACTTACAAAGTAAAGAGTATGTTTAAGGATAATGAGATTATGAAGTATTGGAATTACCTTGTCAATTATTATGCTTCTTGAATCCCCTACCAAGCATTGCTTGCTGAGATATTGTAAATGTTGCAATATCTCAGATACAGGGAAGGAGCGTTAAGAGCTGAAGACGATAGAAGACTTGAAGAGAGTAATCTTCAAGGTATACCCTTGAAGACATGTATTTTTCTTTGTTGAGATTTTTATTGTATGGTGAGCTTGAGTTTTGGATTATGTAATTTGGACAAGTATTGTACTAGATTTGGTTGTATTGTGAACCACTGGATGGATCCTAGAGATTTAATAAAAGTATATTCCTTCAATGAAATTTTATTTTGTACACAAATTGTACTTATGCTATGTATGAAGTGGTGACTTGGGTTTTCAAAACAAGTTCTAAAGAAAAGAATTTTCGTTGCTTTGTTTTGCGAAAAAAATTTTACACTCTTAAGGGCCCTGCCTTTCAAAATACATTATAAAACGTGTTACAAAAACCCGAGTTGTCACAGTTGGTATCATAGCGATTCATCCAATCACAGTACAGTACAAATATGTCCAAAGGAGAGATTATAATCCAAGTCTAGATTAAGATAGAAGTAGTTGTATAGAGGACTGATAGAATTTTGGTTTATGAGCAGATGCCACCAAAGAGAGTCACAAGGCAGACAGCTCAAAATTCTCCAATAGACAATATGGAGAGAGTAACCATGAGTAATATGGAAGAGATGATGACAAGGATGTTAAGGAACCTCCTTCCTCACCTACAACAACCCCAAGGTTCATCACCTCCTGTAGAAATACCAAGTACACAGGCTCAGGCTTGGCCTGAGGTGAGACATACTACACCAACACCACCACCAGCTACTCCCACACTAGGACAAGGGCAATCTTCCCTTGTACCAAGTGAAGAAGTTGGAAAATCCCCATTAGCACCAGAAAAAGTTGACAAAATGATGGAGAGATTTCAAAAGAGGACTACAATGTATGATGGCAAGGGTGAAGCTGAAAAGACTGAAGAATGGATATATGAAGTTGAAAAGACTTTTAATGCACTACGTACTCCTTCAGAGTTGAAGGTGAAATTTGCCACATACTTGTTCAAACAAGAAGCTGCATTTTGGTGGAGATCAGCTAACAACACCTACTTCTCGAATTCTGAAGATACTATATGGGAAGAATTTAAGGAAGTATTCAACCATAAATATTTTCCTTCTCATGTACAATAAAGGAAGTTGATAGAGTTTTTGGACCTAAAGCAAGGGAATATGTCAGTGGTGGACTATGATAAGAAGTTTACACAACTAAGGAGATTTGTGACTCATGTGTGTAACACAGAAACACATACCATGGATCAATTCATTGAAGGGCTACACCCAGGGCTGTAACTCCCCAGCAATTTACGCTATTTTTAACAAAAATTGGACATTTTATGGGAAATAAACTGTGTTGAATGTTTTACTTTATTTAAAATAGTAAACAAAGACATTTCTGAGGAAACTTGGCACCATTAGATTCTACTCGAAAAATGGAATCCAACGCCTCAAAGAACGCCGAAAACGGAGTTCGTATGAAGAAGTTACGGCCGTTTAAAGATTAGGGGCAGTTCTGGAATTTAAATAGAAAAACGAAAAAGATGAAAAACGTAGGGGGCCGTTTTGATAACGGCACCCCCTGTCGTCTTCCACCTCCAGACTTCTCCAGAAACCCTTTTCTCCCAATTTCTCCAGAACACACTAGGGGAAATGGCGGCACCGCCATTGAGGGGCACTGCCTTCTCCCCTCTATAAAAGCCCCATCTCCCCCCCTCTCCAAAAATGTGATTTTCTAGTCATTTAGGACTGGGGTTTCTGGAAAAAATCGAAAACCCAGTTCCCTGAGTTTTTCCGGCAATGGCCAAGCCCAAGTCAGGCTGGCCATCCCTTTTCCAGTCTCCTCATTTCCTCTCTTCTCTTTTCCCGGCCTTGCACGACATTGGGATTTTCTTCTTCATGAGTTCTGGCGACGAAGGGTTTTCAGGCAGAAAGGAGGAGCCGCACCACCCGGAAAAGGACGTCCCCAGGCTACCCAGGTAAGCCCCTCCTTCCCTTTCCTCTGTTTTACTTCCCTCAGGCCAAGATCCATGCCGGATCTGGCCTTCTTCCAACCGAATTTCTTGGCCAGAAGATGTTCCCAAATCGGTTCAGACAACCCTGCACGAACCAGGCATCCCAGGGATGCCATACTCCACGTGCGCCTGGGACAGGGTCCCTGGGATGGGTTTCGAGCGTACGATAGTGCGTACACTGTCCTAGGTGCGGCCTTCGGGTGCACGCACGATGCGGGGCACGGGTCCTGGCTCGACCAGGATGCACAGGGTGCCTTGGGAGATGAGACACGCCATACTACACCAAAGGTGCGTCTGCGCGATGATGCGCGTTATAGCGTGTCACTTGAGCATGCATGTGCATGTGCAAAACTTGGTCCCTAGCACGACCTTTGGGTGCGCATGCACGTGAGGCGGTCGTAGTTCAACCAGGATGCACGGGTGTCCTAGGAATTGGGACATGCGGACCCAATGAGATTTTAAAGTTAGGATTAGAGGACAATTTATAGAGTTAGCCATGGAATAGTAGATCCACATCATAAGATCCAGCTTGACAATGAATTAGGCAAGGACCCATGGACCTTAAAAGGCAGATCTAGCAATCTAATGTCTAAATAGAATGAAATTAATAAGGACTCCTTGTATCCATTCATACCCAGGAGTTTATAAATGAGACCCAGGGATGGGTTGAAGTGATAAAGGACGCGACTCAAGGAGACTTTGAGGTAGGTGCTCTATCGCTACTAGACATTTTAAAAGAGCCATGATTGTTTTGAAAATGCATGTTTTAAGTACAAGTATATGACGTGTTTAGCATGACTTAATTCAGCATATATATGATCAATACATTATGCATAGACATGTTTTGCAAACAATTGCATATATTACATGATTTGTGGGCATTGAGTTCTTGAAAAATTGCATGTCCTTGAGGGTTACCAAAAGACGCTGGAGTGCCCAAAAGACGCTGGGTAGGCAGTTGTGAGGGACCCAAAGAGGACAGGTTTTGAAAAAGAGGTTTTCGCTTGTTTGATCTGATATGATTTGGGTTGATAAGCTCATGAGAGCTATGCCGAGAGGTCTGGGTTGGCCTCCAGCCTCTACCACTATTAGCTGGGATGGGTACCACGCCCAAAAAAGGCATGTCCCTACGTCGACTGCATGTGGTACAGGGGGCTACCACTGGTGTCACGGCACTGGGTTGATGTGTCATATGCCCCGTGGAGGCTATGACGCTGTGTCCCTAGGTACCCAGGGACCACACGGCGGTGAGGTCGTGGGCATAGTTGGACCCTATGGTTTGAGGATTTACTTGCATTTCATATGGCATGACATGAGGTTGGTCGACCATACCATATATCCATGAATTGGATTTAGTGGAGCATCTTAAACATATCATTATGTTTATGATATATGATACTTTCGACTTGGATTATGCTATTTCTTTAAGTCGTCAGTATTCCAATTCGATAGTGGTTTTTAATATCGATATTGATCATGACTGTTCGAACATGCACATGTTTTAAAGAGCATATGATGTTCAAATGTAGCATGCATTGTAAAACTAGTAGTGATAGACTCCTACTGAGTATAGTATATACTCACCCCATCCTTAACATTTTTCAGGATAGTTCCATCCACGAGTAGAGGACACCTATGTTAGTGCTATGAGCAAGAAAAATCAAAAGGAGACAATTATACATGTAAGTAAACACTCTACCCTTTGGACATGTATTTGTATTTATTTACAGTTGGGCTGTGTGTTGTGACTAGATAGACCTGGGGAAAAACATTTATGATTTTTGATGTTTTTCAAAAACTACTTTGGTTGTTGTGAAGGCAAATGACACTCGGGGTTTTCAAAATGAGTTTAAAACTAAAGATTTTTCACTGCATTGCATGGTTTTTATAAAATGTTTTCCAAATCGAGATCCCACCCTAGGAATTTAGATTTTGCATTTAAAAATGCATGTGAAAACCCGGGTCGTCATAAGGGCTGAAAATAAAGGTGCTGTGTACTAAACCCACTACCTTGGCAGATTGTGTGAAAATGGCCTCCAAGTTTGAAGATGAGTACAAAAAGGGTCAAATTACCAAGTTCAGTGGAGGAGGAAACAATAACCCAAGGCCTTTCCAGAAGAATAAAAGACCTTGGAACAATTTTAAGGCTCAAAGAAAGAAAAGGAACAATGCACCA
Source organism: Warburgia ugandensis (assembly GCA_035236585.1). Classification (NCBI taxonomy): domain Eukaryota; kingdom Viridiplantae; phylum Streptophyta; class Magnoliopsida; order Canellales; family Canellaceae; genus Warburgia; species Warburgia ugandensis. The sequence continues at coordinate 45,904,185 of CP141128.1, forward strand.
AGGCCAAATAGACAGCCATGTCCCAGATGTAGAAAATTTCACCAAGGCAATATTTGCCCATGACCTGTACAACAACAACCACAACGATTTCCAATCAAGTGGCACAATTGTGGGGAGTATGGACATGTCGCCGCCCACTGTACCAAACCATTGGTAGTTAGGGAAGCAAAACTAGAAATTGCTCCTCAACACCAAGGAAGGGTCTTCGCCATCATTGACGGCCAAGCTGGACCATCCAATGCTGTAATTGAAGGTAGACTACTTGTAGCAGACAACTATGCCAAAGTACTGTTTGATTCTGGATCTACACATTCCTTTATATCTTATGAATTTGCATCTAGTATACAACTACCAGTGAAAAACTTAGGATTTGATCTAGATGTAACAACTCCAGTTGGAAAAACAGTTAAACTACAAGAATACTTGCATAATGTACATCTAGAAGTATTGGGCAAAAGAATGGACATAGACCTCATTTTATTGAACATGGAGGATTTTAACATCATACTAGGTATGGACTAGTTAGCAAAATACTGGGTAGTTATGGACTGTCACAAGAAGAAACTCACATTTAGTATACCAGGGGAGAAAGTATTAATACTGTGTGGGAAACACAATGACTTAGACAAATCCATCATCTCAGCTATGAAGGCAGTCAAACGTATGTCCAAGGGGTGTCAGGCATTTCTAGCAACAGTGGTTTCCTTAGATGTTGAACAGCCCAGGATAACAGAAATTGAAGTGGTCAGGGATTTCCAAGATGTTTTTCCTGAAGAACTACCAGGGTTACCCCCACACCGAGAAATTGAGTTTACCATTGAAGTAATTCCTAGTACAACTCCAATTTCTAAAGCACCATATAGGATGGCCCCAGCAGAGTTGAAAGAGTTAAAAGGACAATTGCAAGAATTGTTAGAAAAAGGGTTTGTTAGACCAAGTAGTTCACCATGGGAAGCACAGTAATATTTGTGAAGAAGAAAGATGGGTTAATGAGATTATGCATTGATTATAGAATGTTGAACAGTGTCACAGTGAAAAATAGGTATCCCTTACCTTGCATTGATGATCTCTTTGATCAACTCCAATCTGCTAAGGTCTTTTCTAAAATTGACCTTAGATCAGGATATCATCAATTGCGTATTAAGGATGAAGACATACCCAAGTCAGCATTCAGAACTCAATATGGGCATTACGAGTTTCTAGTCATGTCTTTTGGGCTAACCAATGCACCAGCAGTGTTTATGGATTTGATGATTAGAATCTTCAAAGAATTGTTGGATAAATTTATGACTGTATTTATTGATGATATATTGATTTACTCTACCAGTATCAAAGAACATTAAGAACACTTATGAATTATACTAAATACCCTCAGAACACATAAACTATTTAGTAAATTTAGTAAGTGTGAATTCTAGATAGAGAAGGTCAAATTTTTAGGTCATGTAATTTCCAAGAATGGAGTAGAAGTGGACCCCACCAAGATTGAAGCAGTAATGAATTGGGAGAAACCTAAAACAGTAACAGAAATATGTAGTTTTCTTAGACTAGCAGGATACTACCATAGATTCATTCAAAGGTTCTCTCGTCTAGCCCTTCCTATGACTTCCTTGACAAGAAAGGGGGTACAATTCACTTGGTCAGAAGAATGTGAAAATAGTTTTCAAGAGCTAAAGAAGAGGTTAACTACAGCACCAGTATTGACTTTGCCAGCTGGGAGTGGGGGATATGAAATATACTGTGATGCTTCAGGCTAAGGGTTAGGAGGTGTGTTAATGCAAAATGGGAAGGTCATTGCTTATGCATCTAGACAATTGAAGAAACATGAAATAAATTACCCAATACATGATCTAGAATTGGCAGCTGTAGTTTTTGCATTGAAAATTTGGAGACATTATTTGTATGGAGAAAAATTCAATGCATTTACAGATCACAAGAGTCTCAAATACATCTTCACTCAGGTTGATTTGAATATGAGACAAAGAAGATGGATAGAGTATATCAAAGACTACGAATTTTCCATCCAATACCATCCTGGAAAGGCAAATGTAGTAGCTGATGCATTAAGTAGACAACCAAGAGCTCTACTCACAAACATCACAATTAAATCAGCTTTTGTAGAAAGAGTCCTTAAAGCCCAAGAAGAAGATACAGCAACTCAGGAATTGTGTGAAAAGAAAGGATTTGTTAAGGGTACAGATGGGGACATACATTTTCAGGAGAGATTGGTGGTTCCTTCAAATAAATGTCTGAGAAAGGAATTGATACAAGAAGCCCATCAGCCAAAGTTTTCTATACACCCTGGAGGTACGAAGATGTATCAAAATTTAAAAAGAAACTTTTGGTGGGAAGGCATGAAGAGAGAAATAGGAGAATTTGTGGATAAATGTCTAAATTGTCGACAAGTAGAGGCTGAACACCAAAGACCAGTTGGAATGTTACAAACATTGGAACTTCTAGAATGGAAATGGGACAATATCACTACAGATTTTGTAGTGGGATTGCAAAGGACTCAGGCAGGCCATGACATGATTTGGGTGGTTGTAGATAGGCTAACAAAGTTAGCACATTTCCTTCCAATTAGACAAAACCAATTAGTTGATAGTATGGCTAAGCTATACATCAAAGAAATAGTAAGACTACATGGGATTCCACTATCCATTATCTCGGATAGGGATGGAAGATTTACTTCGAGATGTTGGAAGAGTGTACAACAAGCCTTGGGAACCTCACTTAAACTTAGTATAACATTTCACCCTCAAACAGATGGTCAATCAGAAAGGACTATTCAAACCTTAGAAGATATGTTGAGAGCATGTGCATTAGATTGGAATGGGAGTTGGGATGAACATCTTCCTTTAGTAGAATTTGAATATAACAATAGTTTTTAGGCAAGTATTGGTATGGCACCATATGAAGCATTGTATGGACGGCCATGTCGATCACGAACCTGTTGGAGTGAAGTTGAAGAAAGAAAGCTGATAAAGTTAGAACTAGTGGAACAATGTGTAGGCAAGGTTAGATTGATACAAAAGAGGTTGTTAATAGCACACAGTCGACAAAAGAGTTACGCAGATAAAACTTAGTCCTAGATTCATTGGTCCATTTGAAATCTTAGAAAGAGTTGGTCTAATGGCCTACAAATTAGCCTTACCACCTCAACTCTCAGAAATACATAGTGTCTTTCATGTGTCTATGCTAAAGAAATACCTCCAAGACAACACTCATGTACTTCAAAGGGTGCCAGAAGAGCTAAAGCCTGACCTAACCTTCAAAGAGAAGGCAATACGAATTCTGGACAGCAAGGAACAAAAGTTAAGAACCAAAAGCATTCCTTTAGTCAAAGTCCTGTGGCAACATCACTCTGTTGAGGAAGCCACTTGGGAAACAGAAGTAAAAATGAGGAAGACGCACCCTAGTTTGTTTGAGTAAGTAGTGTATTACAAATTTCGAGGACGAAATTATTGTAAGGGGGGAAGATTGTAATAACCCCAATTTTTGTAATTGATTGAGAAAATCAATAAAGTTTGAGTTTCAGATATTTCAGGCTAAAATATTAGGGTTATTTAGAATATACTTTTTATAAAAGTGTAATCAAATAATAAGACATGTAAAATTGAAATTAAACTTAGAAAACCCTTCAAAATGACTATAAACATGACAAATTTGGAATTCGGATGAAAAATCTTTAGTTTCTTCATTTCTTGGACAAAAGGGTAAAATAGTAATTTTACCCAAAAATCAAAATCTCCCAAAAATCAAAATATGAGACATCAAAATTTAGAATGTACTAAGAAATACGAATCCAACGCCACTAAGTACACTCAAATCCGAAATCATGGGAATAAAACCCAAAATTTTATATATAAATGGCAAAATGGTCTTTTTACACCATGTGGGGCCCACATGGGGCCCATAAGAGACCCAAAAATGGATCTTATGAGAAGCCCATGTGAAGTCATGGGTCAACAAACATCAGCTGGTCTTGCGGAAGAAAAATGGAGCACGGGGAAGAAAAAATGGAGAATGGGAGACTTTCATGCCATTTAATAATAAAAAATAAAATATTATAATCATGAAAAAAGACCCAAAATGCCTATAAATATAACCTTAAAAATCCTCAAAAAATCCTCATAAAATCCCCATGAAATTTTCTTTACTCTCCCTGAAAAATTAGACCTAGATCCCTCCCCAAAAACCCAAAATTTCCAAGAGATATCTCTCTTTTCAATTTGTTTTTCATTTTAGATTGGAACAAGAGACCTAAAATCAATTCGGCACGCTGTTCCAGATCTAATTTCATCAATTTCACCGTCCAAAACTTCCCAACATATCTATTCTACAAAACCCCCAAAGAAATTTCAAGATCCAACGGTTCAAACAACGAAAATTTGTAAGAAAGGTAGATCTTAGGCCACATCTTCATCAACAAGGTATTCTTTTTAAATTAGGCATATAACCAAGGTTTTTTCTCCAATCAAGTAGGTGGAAATACTTTCTATAGATGTTTGATACTGTTTTATGTAATTTTTAGTTTACTGTAATTTATTTTGGTAATAAAAAGGTAAAAATAAAGTAAACACCAGAACCCTTAATTCGGAATGATAGAGTGCTCAGATAAAAATTCTAACTACACCAATCGATCCAGAAGGGTCCAAAACCCTTAGGGTAGAATTTTCAAAATGATCAGAGACATTTTCGGCCCTCAATTGAGAGAGGATTGATGGGATGGTCCAGAATGGACTGTCTGATCTCTGGATCTAACGGCGCCCACAACACACACATGACGCACCGTCGGAAACGGCGCGTGCGCTGCACATGGGACGTCGTCCCAAGCGAGACGATGGCGCATCCATCAAACCCATGAGCGGATGCGCCAGACGAGAGCCCCCTTTACGGGCGTGCAGACGACGAGCGTTCCGCTCGTCCTGTCCGGGTCTGTGGACTCCCCATGAGGGTGCTTCCTCGATTCATTCCAGTGGATGCGCCCGATGAACCGAGCGCGTCCACCCAGCTTGGTTTTCCACCTGAAAGATCTAGGCTACCCATTCCTTGGGCCCAGATCAAATCTAAGCCCTAGGAAGGACTGTGAACTTCCAAATCCAATTCTGGAGCCATCTGAACTCTAAATTAAGATCGAAAAGAAGCTATGGAAAGCTTGAAACCTCTATTTTCTGATGAAATGATAAAATTGAAATAATATTTAGTAAAATTCTGTATTAAAGAAACAAGTTTCAAATTACCTAGATCTTCAAGATCTGAGATGATCAGATCTTGAAAATATGTTTTACTAATCATATACTATCGAAATAAAGTGAGATCTATGGTTTATTTGGATATTTATGAGATATATTAAGGGATCTACCCATTATGGTAGAAAAACCCTAAAAATACAAAGGGACCCACTTGATCAATGAGATCAAGTGTGATCAGACCCTTGGGATGGATAGAATGAATGTTGATATGATGAAATCCAAGGAAATCATGGATGGATTATGACAAAAAAAATAGACCAATATGATCTTTGGACCTTAATAAAGAAAATCCTCTAAATATAACTAATACCCTTAATCAAAGGGAAAGATCTAAGATCAAATGGTTGGATCATAAGTAAAGGTTTCTAAAAATGTTAATGTAATTAGTTTTATTTTATATAATAGCATTTTAAATATGATTATGTTATAAAGCATGCTAGTATAACATTTAGACTTTAGCATGATATTTGATTTCATTGTTATCATAAGGTGCTAGATTTAATTATCTTAGGGCACTTTAGTATGATTTCATGCCATTCTAACTTAGGACAATGCTAGAATTTCATATAAGTTTATACTATAGTATGAGATTATACCTTAAGTCCATGTTAGTTTAAATTTAGTTATTAAGGTATATTAGTTGGAAATCATGTTAGAGTAATTTTAAGTACCTTGCCTCATTATCATTAAATGTTAAATTATGTAGTTTTATGCTTTGAATTTATAATTCATTTATGGTTAAATGTTATTAGTAGATCTACTTGTTATGAGGTAAAGAGGATAAAACATAAAAAATGTAATCTAATGGGAAAGTAGATTTTCATGACACAAATAAGAATAGAGTACTTTGGACTTAATTAGTAAGGGTTATAGTTAGTAGGACAATATAAGGATTATCAAATCCTTGGCCCAAACTAGGAAAAAAATAATAAACCTCATGAATGACATTATAAATATTCACGGACTTAATTAAAATCCATTAGAAAGAGTACTTACGGTAAACATGCTTATAGGAACCTTATGAAAGGTTGAGCTATGGTCATTCTAGTCAATGATGAACATAGTGGTTAAGGGGGTTATCTAATAGAGCCTCGCTCTTCCCCTACCTTCCGTTGACGTTTGTGAGGTCTAAATGCCTCCTTACATAAGGATTGAAGTAACCACTTTGTGTTCACCCATTCAACTAGTAAGCCTTAGCCAATTAGAAATAAGAGGAGCAGTCTAGATTTAGGCTTGAATAAGTTACCTTCAACCAGCACATTAACTGGTTAAATAATAATAATAAGAGCATAAAAGGTTAGTAAATTACCTAACCCTAATAAAAATAGTAAGTAAGATAAGGATGATCAAACAAGATCCATTAGATCTTGGATGATCAAGAACAATAAGAATAAGAATACTATATTGTACTTAGTATGCATGTTTATTTGTATGCTTGTTATAGTTCATTAGATTAGATAATCCAAACCCTTGATCAAAGATGATTCAAGGAAGAAAACTAAGATCATCCTCCTTAGGGATGATCCAATAACTGAACTTAGATAACTAGATGATAGAAGATCTAGGACCTTGATCTTTATCAACATGTGTAGATTGTCAATCAATGGATCTATGAAAGATCAAGATCAAGGAGATGGACATACAAAGACTTAGAAAAATACTTAGATATGAAAGATCTAAAGATCATTATAAACATCAGATCAGGTGATCAATAGGATTGTTCATAATTTATATATTGACAATATGTATGGATGTACAGATTACATACATCAGTCAGGATCATGGAAGATTGGGGAAAAGAGATCAATCCGTAAAGGTAGGAGGATTTGATGAATGCATTTACATGAGATATACATGATTGTACTCATGATCTTATGTTGACAAGAGTAATGTTAATACTTGTATTAAATCTCTTGAAAACCTTATGATCCACCCAAACACATATAAGATGGTTAAAGACTAAACTATAAGTGAATAGGGAAGTAGAAAATATTTCAGCCCTAAGTAAACAGACATATGGTCTGATATATATGAAATCTATTTTACTTACAAGCTTGGAGGCTTGTGAATTTGTTTTAATAGGCATAAGCCTAGGGGAATGCTACTGCTAGAGGAGTTATGAGGGTTTGGCCACCTACTCCTTAAAATTTGATGATATGATGATACCTTGCCCAAAGAAAGGCTAAAAGTCGGGTGGTGGCAATTATGGGAAGGCCACCACTGTGAAAGTCTTGTCCCCCCATACGGGCAATGACATAATATTTTCCACCATGGTATCAGTGGTGAACAAGGCAGTTATCTGAGCGCACTAATACAGATCAAACTGCAATATAGCAACCTTTCTGATTATTTTGCACTATGATGCATATGATAATAGGCATAGTGAAATGCCTTATGTTGTAGCATAATGAAATGCTAGGTAATTATATATTACCAATATTTCCCAAGAAGGGAAATTCCCAGTATAAGATTAGCTATAACACTAAATTCTCAGAATGAAGAGAATTGATCAGCTTAGTTGGGAATGATGTTTGACTATTTTCACAAATTTAACTAGTTTACCCATGAAGGGTATGTATGTATATAGATATACATAACTTACAAAGTAAAGAGTATGTTTAAGGATAATGAGATTATGAAGTATTGGAATTACCTTGTCAATTATTATGCTTCTTGAATCCCCTACCAAGCATTGCTTGCTGAGATATTGTAAATGTTGTAATATCTCAGATACAAGGAAGGAGCATTAGGAGCTGAAGATGATAGAAGACTTGAAAAGAATAATCTTCAAGGTATACCCTTGAAGACATGTATTTTTCTTTGTTGAGAGTTTTATTGTATGGTGAGCTTGAGTTTTGGATTATGTAATTTGGACAAGTATTGTACTAGATTTGGCTGTATTGTGAACCACTGGATGGATCGTAGAGATTTAATAAAAGTATATTCCTTCAATGAAATTCTATTTTGTATACAAATTGTACTTATGTTATGTATGAAGTGGTGACTTGGGTTTACACTCTTAAGGGCCCTGCCTTTCAAAATACATTACAAAATGTGTTACAAAAACCCAGGTTGTCACAAAAGTGGGGGGAGGGGAACAAGTGGTAGGGAGGGGGGGGGTTTGCATTTTTTACTTCTCTCTTTTTTACTTTCTACTTCTTAGGTTTTGTCTTCTCATTGTTTCCTTGAGCTCACATATTTTGTTTTCTGCTTCATGTAAGGTTTTTTCTATTTTCATTGTTTCCTTTTGAGACCACAGATTCTGATTTTCTCTTTTAGGTAAGATTTTTTCTCTTCATTGTTTCCTTTTAAGGTCACAGATTCTAGGTTTTGTCTTCTTATTGGAATTTTCCTTTTGGTTTTTATCTTCTCATTATTTCCTTGAACTCACTGATTCTATTTTCTACTTCAGGTAAGATTTTTTTCTTTTCATTGTTTCCTTTTGAGCTCATGGAATCTGATATGAATCCATTTACTTCTATTTCGTGATCCATTTTCATGGTGTTTCTACAAAATTAAGTGATTTGTGTGCAAACCCTAGCATTGGAGGTATTCATTTGGAGGAATCAAAGTTGATAAGTGTGATCTTATAGGTGCTTGATTGCTTCTACTTTACTTTTGTTTCTTATCAAGGATACTTTATTTTCTTATCATATTTTAAATGAGTTTTGAATTACTTGAAGTGGACTACCATATGGGTATAAACTTAAGTAAACTTGTAGCAGTAAAACATTGTTAATTTCCATCTTTTGGCGAAGCAGTTTGTACTATTAACATGGGGATAAATAAATGCCTTCTTGTTGGTACTTAATTTGACTTACAAAGAAGCAACATTGATGGAGTACCTATGGCCAGTAATGCACATTTCATCCCCCTAAGAATCATGATTATGTCCTAGTACTTTGACTTTGAAATGATGGTGTTTAGTATGGAACAACATGGGTGAATAGGAGGCCCATTGTAAAAAACCAGCACAGAGGTGCTTTATGTTGATGGCTTTTTGGCCTTTGGTTCAATGGCAAATGAATATGAGTTCTTGGGAAATTTGTAACTGACTAATAACTCTATTAGTTGGTTGAGGTTTCAAGAATGAAATGATTGGACTAGGTAGACTTCTAACCTTGTTGTGGGTGGACAACTGAAATGTCGAGGCAAGAATTTCCAGTAGGGAGGTATCTATTTGTGGAACCAATTAGGCCATGCTTGGGTGGCTACTAATGAAATTCCCCATGGTTGAAAGATATTAAACTTCATTAACATGTCTCGTAATAACATCTAACATAACTTAAGGGAAAGTAGCATCATAAGCTAAGCTTATCACTACTTGTGAATGGTAACTTGCAAATGGAGTGGCTAAGTCAAGTAACATAACATATAATAAAATGAAAATTCTTACAATAAAAGGGTAGTAACATGGACCTTAGAACTCCTAGAATTTTAGTATAGACTTTGGCACACAATCCATTGTGGCTTTCCCATGCTTAACAAGCAATTGAGTAATGTGGAAAGTGGTTGAGTGATGGCTACGTGGTGAACATCAAACATGATATTCATGGAGAAATCATATGAATACCTACACCACTAAAAGATGTGAACTCGAAGCAAAGGAGTTAAAGAATAGTGAAAGGTCTATGGGATTTGTAGCCCTTTTATTAATGTCTATACTAAGTAGGCAAATACTTTTCATGCATCCTTTATCTATTTTGCTTGAGGTTAGTTTGTCACATATGTTAGATATTGTATGTTTATGTGAATGGATGGAGATGTAATGTCCTTTAATTATTATTTTTACTTGAACTATGTTTATCGGGGACATTGGTTTGGTTTCTTTAAATAAATTACATAGCCTTTTTTATGTCATTGTTCTAATATCATTAAGTGTTTCTTTGTAGTAAAGATGGAATGAGAAGAACATCAAACTAAATATTACTGCCACATTGAAGAGCATGAACATGAGACCAACATGAGCATTACTCCAAAAAGAAAGGGTAGAGGACAAACAACGACGGAAAAGGTTATCAAGAGAAAGTCAGAGGGAATTAAAGAAACTGTCAAATACAATAGTAGAGGGCAAGAGATTGGTGAGAGTGCACCTACTTATAGAAGTTTCCTCTGCTCTAGAATAAGAAGCATGGTTCCTATCACATTGGATGATTGGAGATATGTGCCATCCTTGACAAAAGATTCAATATGGGAAATGGTGAAGGTATGTAAATTAAGTACATGTATTATTTACATTATAACTTTCCTTATTTTTCAAATATAGTAATTTCATGTGTTCAATTTGTAGTCTACCTTTGACGTGCTAGATGATAAGAAGATGTGTTCTTTACAAGGGGCTAGTGAGCAATGGAGAAAATGGTATAACTACCTTGTTTGTAATTACATAGCTCCAAATGTCAACGATCTATCAATGCTGTACATGGTGCCTTCCATTTACTCTGATGTCATTGACTAGAAGGCTTGGAATGCATTTGTACAAAATCATACCTTCGTCGAGTTTGAGGTATGTGTAGAAATGATGCTTCATTTAATTAATTACATGTAACATTCAACTATTGCACTTGAGGTATGTCCAAGTGAAGAGTGCGAAGAAAGGTGTGTAAAACAAATATGTAGCACCACCTGTTCAGGGTGGGCTATGCTCTTTTAGAAGAGTGTGAAGTAAGCATCTACAATCATTTATACCTTTCAATTTAATGCTACTATAGTTATATACATGTTGTTCTCTAACTATAGTGCCTTTGCTTGACAGGAAAAAAAGCTAAAATTACGGAACCCATTAATCGCTCTATCCTCTAGAAGATGACAAATTTGGTGGGTCATACTGGCAACAAGTTCTCAGATGAAAGTTCAACGCAAATTGCTTCTCGCATAGTAAGTGGTTCCACTTGTCTATAAATGTTTTACAATTAATTATATGACATGATCATGTCTTTCTAATTAAATTTTGTAGGACATTCTTACCCAAGGAAGCGCTACTATAGGAACTCTAAGCAGCACTATTGCCAATGATGACATTCTATATAAGGCTATGGGCAATGAGAAGGACCGCCCCAATTGAGTTAGGGTCATGGGTCGCAATGTTGTTCCTTATAAATCCTTTGGTAAAGGACATTTACCTAAAGTTCAAGATGATGAGGAGGCCTATTATGAGCTTGTTGCAAAAATAAAGACTGATATATTTAGCTAGTTGGGTGAGAGAGGTTTGATAATTGTCACTCCATCCCCTACTCATAATTCTTGTACTTCCCCTATACCTCCATCAAATGCGAGTTGCAATTCCCTAATTGAAGAAGATAATGAAGGACACCCAGCTCCCATCGAAAAGGAAATTCCTACCTAAGAGGTATTATATAAACAAAATTAGAAATTTTCATTGTTCTTCTATAATAATTGTCCATCAAAATATCGTGGCAGTTGGTTCATGCTATGAGCATGAATCAAACATTTTGCACAAAACTAGTATACCACCACATATTGAGTGGGTGTCCATTACCATGGTTTTGATTGCTAATGCCTGCCTACCATTCTCATTAGAAATGGAAAATATTATAACTGTTGAGGCATGCAGTTGCATATCACATTGCTTGGCCAGAAGCATTAGTCATTCCCATAGAGTCCACAATATGTATCCTATCATACTACCTTCCTCATCCATATTTTTTTTCTAGAGGCCTCACTTAACTATTTAATAACTATATACAGTGTCACCTATTGTTATTGCACAATGGAACAGGTACTTGTATATATCTTTGGTTTTTTTTTTTCATCATAAATTAGGTCCTCTTTGTTGATTAATATTATTTAGCTGAAAATTTTTACATCTTTTATAGCAGCTATCCAAGCAGTGTGTGGAAGTCCCATCTAACATGTCTCCATCCCTAAGGTTAATTTATGGTCTCATCAAAGATGAGGACATTGTTGAAGTGCCACTTGTGGTAGAGGACCTATTATGAGTTTGCCTATGGGATCAACTCGAGCATCCTCACATTATCTCCTACATGGGTATATGCACATACTTGCTTATAAGTAATTTCACATTTACATGTTATATTCTCATGGTATAGGTAATAATCATTTCTTTTATGCAGCTTCTTGAATGATGCAACTAGCTTTTTCAAGGGTGAGGGTACACTTTACCAATTCCATGAACCTGCTATCATTTCTGGAGTAGCCAAGCAATGGCAGATGGAGAGGAATGTTTAGGATATTTTACTAGGCTTCTTTTGATGCTCTCAGGGACAGGACTTAATGATTCCCTATAATAGCGGGTAAGTTTTGATTTTCTTGTTTTGTTGCCAACTTATTTTATACTTAGGGATTGCCTACTTCCATTACAATTCATATGACTGTCTATGTAGGTCCCATTAGATGCTGCTGTTTTTGGATGTGCACAGTGGGCATGCTTTCTTTTTTTATTCTTATGGATCACACATCTGTCTCAACCTCATAGAAATTAAAAATAAGTAAGCATTTATTTTTTTCATGTGTTATGTGTAGATAAGTAATTTTTTATTCATCTATAATGCATTTCAAATTTAAATTTATAGCATTTGGATTAAATGGGCTAATATCACTGAGACTGTACAATCACCAAAACTCACTTGGAAGAATGTCAAGGTATATGAAATAGTTAATTACTCTAAGTTATCACTAATTAAACCTACATTATTACAAATGATATATATGGGTTCTTTTTTGTTGTCCTTGTTGTGCAGTGCCCTAAACAACAATCTAATTGGGAGTGTGGGTATTATGTTTTGAGATACACGAGGATCCTCGTACTCTTTACTACTCCTATCTCCCATTTAAGAAAGGTAGAACACTTTTTACTTTCATAATCTCAAATATTTTCTACCATTTTTGTGCACCTAGCTAAAGATTTTGAGCTTAATTAAATATGTTGTATTTCATGCTACTATGCTTTCTAAGTGGGCAATCAAGAAGAGTTACTCCAGAGTAAATCTCAATGAAATACAAACTAAATGGGCTTAGTATGTAATGAGTTTCAATTAGATCACTTGAAGTAACTACATGAACTTGATATACATAATAAAGTATTTTTTACATTAACTTGTGTGTGTTTCTTTAGATTTTATTATTTTCTTTGATATATATATATATGTATGTATGTATGTATGTATTTTAAGTGATGAATGAGTGAAAATTTTGAGTTTGGGAATAAATGAATATGAATGAAGTGAATTTGGAGCTTGAACATGAAGTGAATATGTCGCAGTTGGTTTTCAATATATTCATTAAATTATATAACTTTTATGAGATGAAGAATGAGAGAGTTACTTAGAGTGTGAAAGTAAATGTGAATGTGTATGGATTTACAAATGAAGTGAATGTGGATGCTATAGAGAATGCATGTTTTGTAGTTTCCTTTATAAATTATTTTCAAGATAGATGTGGATGGATAATGATGAGTTTGGATGTCTTGTAGCCATTATGGATGTATTAAGTGTTATATTTTAAGAACAATTCAGGATATCAAGAAAGAAGTTGATGCATGTTGTATTGGATGTTTCGTTTCTCATGTTTATAAAGATTGTTTGCATCAGGTGTATAGAATGTTTGTTATTCAATGTATGCATGGGTGATAGTGTATTAAGAAAGATGTCAATGTATTGTAGTGGATGTTGGTTTTGAATCTGTATGGAGATTGAAGTATTAGGTGTATATGATGTTTGATTTTTCATGTTTATAAAGATTGTTTGTAGTATTAGATGCATCGATTATTTATTATTTAATGTATACACAAGTGGTAATGTAACAAGAAATTAAGATGTGGATGCATTGTAGTGGTTGTTGGTTTTTCATATTTGTGGAGATTGAAGTATTAGGTGTATATGATGTTTGTTATCCAATGTACATAGGTGGTAATGTATCAAGAAATGGATGATGTTGTATATTAACATGTTTTTAATGTTTATAAACATTGTTTGAGTATTAGGGGTACATGGGATGTTTGTTATTCAATTGTATATAGGTGGCGGAGATTAAATATATAATTGAAAAAAAAAAAACACTATTAAAGTCGTTTAGTGAAAAATGACTTCAAAAGTATAGAATTTTTAAGTCATTTAGTGAAAAATGACTTCAATAGTATAGATGTTTTGAAGTTGTTTAGGAAAAATAACTTACAAAATATAGAATTTTTGAAGTCGTTTCAGAAAAAAAAAAAAAGACTTTAAAAGTACATAAAAAAAACTGATCTTTCGAAGTCGCTGATTTAAAAATGACTTTAAAATTCACCAACTTTTGAAGTCGTTTAGTATAAGCAACTTTAAGAGACTATAAAAAGGTTGAACTTTCAAAGTCACTTATATGAAAATGACTTCAAAAGTCATAAACTTTAGAAGTTATTTTCAAGTAAGCGACTTCAAAATTTCATCAAAATGTTGTGCTTCTAAAGTCACAAACTTTAAAAGTTGTTTCTAAATAAGCGACTTCAAAAGTTCATCAAAATGTGGTGCTTTTGAAGTTGTTTGTATAAAAATGACTTCTAAAGTTTGTGACATTAGAAGTTATTTTCATATAAACGAATTCAAAAGTCAAATACATTTGAAGTTGCTTAGACTAAATGACTTTAAAAGTTTGTGACCTTTAAAGTTGTTTATTTCAGAGACTTTCATTTTTGAAGTCATTTACCTAAACAACTTTAAAAGTTGTCAACTTTCCAAATAGGTTCAATAGAAGTCGCTGAGTAAGAAACTTTGATTCTCCTTTTTAACTAACTTTAAAAGCCCCCTGTTTGGTAGTGTTTATAATGAAGACGACCTAGGTGACATGACAATTGATTACCCTTCAATCACTACAACAATGCCAACAATCGATCTAATTGAGGAGAATGAGATGGATTATGTGTGTGATGCTAGTGAGGAGGGTGCTTGGGTTGAATCTGATTGTATATGAGGGGACAAATTAAAGTGTTTGTATCATCTGATGTATGAAAAATGAATTAATTAATCAATTTAGTTTACACCATTTGTCATGCCAAACACTGGTTAAATGTTGACGAAATAAATTATGGGGTATCCTCTGCACTTCACAGGTTTTTAAGATTTTAAGGTTCTAAAGAACTGGTGAAACTACTTTAATACATACAAGACTATTATTCATATACCATCTTATATTATTCAAACAAAAACTAAGTTGATTGGAGGGATTGACACGCAAGTTCACCCTTAATATAAGACAATTTTAAAAAAATTATCATATATTTAATAGCATATAGGACATTTTTTTTTAAAACTATCTTATACACTATGATTAAAATATAAAAAGATTTTTTTTTTAAATCATCCTATATTTAATTTTTAATATAGGATAGTTTTTTAAAAACCTTTCTATATTTCCACCACATTAAAATTCCCATCAACCCCCATGAAAATTTCAAACCTAAAACCCCCAAAACCTTTGAGGAGAAGAAGATGATGAGGAGAGGAGAGAAAGTGGGAAGAAGAAGAAAAAGAAGAAGAGAAAGAGGAGAGGAGAGACTATTCACGCTCCCCCTACCCCACGAAATTTTCAAACCTAAAACCCTTGAGAAGAACAATAAGAAGGAGAAATAGAAGAAGAAGAAGAAGAAGAGGAAGAGGAGGAGGAGGAGGAGGAGGAGAGGAGAGATCGAACAGACGCCTCCCCCCACACACTTTGTGATTAGTTGTTGTAGATGTTCCCATGAATTGTAATAGTACCATGCATTTTTAACTATTTGCTTGATTTTCTAATTCGTTAGTGGTTGTAAATGTTTTAAATTGATCATTCTAAATAGAGGACATTGAGAATAAGAAGACCCATGTGTTAGATTTTCAAGTTTCATTCAAAAAGGCATCCAAATACTTGCTTGAAGTATGCTTGTTGTAGGTATCCATGTGAATAGTAATAATATCATGCATTTTTAACTATGTGCATGATTTTTTGATTCATTAATGGTTGTAAATGTTTGAAATTTATCATTTTAGATAGTGGAAATTGAGAATAAGAAGTCCCATGTGTTAGATTTTCAATTTTCATTCAAAAAGGCATCCAAATACTTCCTTAAAGTATGCTTGTTGTATCTGTCAGTGTGAATAGTAACAATACCATGTGTTTTTAACTATATGTGTGATTTTTTTATTCATTTGTGGTTGTAAATCTTCAAAATTTATCATTCTAGATAGAGTACATTGAGTAAAAGAAGACTCATGTGTTAGATTTTCAAGTTTCATTAAAAAAGGCATCCAAATACTTGTTTGAATTATGCTTATTGTAGTTGTCCACCTGAGTAGTAACGACAACATGCATTTTTAACTATGTGTGCAATTTTATGATTCGTTAATGGTTGTAAATATTTGAAATTGATAATTCTAGATAGTGGACATTGAGAATAAGAAGACCCATGCGTTAGATTTTTAATTTTCATTCAAAGTGGCATCCAAATGCTTGCTTGAAGTATGCTTGTTGTAACTGTCTGCGTGAATAGTAATAGTACCATGCATTTTTAACTATTTGAATGATTTTTGGATTCATTAATGGTTGCAAATGTTTGAAATTGATCATTCTAGATAGTGGAGATTGAGAATAAGAAGACATGTATGTTAGATTTTCAATTTTCATTCAAAAAGTTATCCAAATACTTAAAGTATTCATGTTGTAGCTGTCCACGTGAATAGTAACAGTACATAGTTTTTACCTATATGCATGATTTTTTGATTCGTTAATGGTTGTAAATGTTTGAAATTGATCATTCTATATAGAGGACATCGAGAAAAAGAAAACTCATGTGTTAGATTTTCAAGTTTCATTCAAAAAGGCATCCAAATACATGCTTGAATTATGCTTGTTGTAGTTGTTTATGTGAATAGTAATAGCGTAATGCATTTTTAACTATATGCATTATTTTCTAATTTATTAATGATTGTAAATGTTTGAAATTGATCATTCTAGATAGTGGACATTTAGAATAAGTAGACCTATGTGTTATATTTTCAAGTTTCATTGAAAAAGGCATCCAAATACTTACTTGAAGTTTGCTTTTTGTAGCTGTCCTATTTTTGTACACCAATTATGCACTTAGAGGGTAGTTTTTTGTAAACCAATATATATGTTCTTATAGTCTAAATGTATTATTTTCACTTATGTAGGCAAAATGGAACATGAAGAAGGTAAGCATCATGAAGAACAGTCTCGCACAAGTATCCTTATTAAGAGAAAGGGTAGAGGGCCAACAAAAATGGAGCATATTATCAAGAGAAAGCCAAATGGAATAACAAAGATGGCATAGTTCAATAACAAAGTGCAGGCAATAGGTGGAAATGGACATTCTTACACTAGTTTCATTTGCTACATTGTTAGAAGCATGGTGCCAGTCTCAATTACTGATTGGAGACATGTCACCATCAATAAAAGATGCAATATGAGAGATGGTGAAGGTTAGTAAATGCTTGCTACATATAACACACTTGGTGCCTTATCTTGTTTAATTTTAGTTAAAATAATGTTTGTTTTTACTATGTAGGATGCCTTTGATGTCTCTGGTGAGTATAAGAAGAATGCTCTACATGGGGCAGGTGGACAATGGAGGAAATGGAAGAGTGATCTTGCAAGAAAGTATATACTTCCAAATGCTAATGATCTGTCTACACTCCACACAGTTCTTTAGTAGTCTAACATCATTGATCAGCATGCATTGAGTTAATTTGTGCAGACCCGCCTATCTTCTGATTTTGTAGTAATTACATGCTAGCCAAAAGCTTGATTCCTCTAGTCATAAAAGTTCATTGTGCTTCATTACATGTTCCTTTGATGTGTACGCAAAGCATATGAAAGGACAAATGGTGTGTGTGACCAATCATATGCAACACTGCCTCTCTAGGATTGGTTATGCATAGTTTGAAGAACAAGAAGTAAGTATATGTGACAGTTCAGTTCTATCTAAATATACCTTCCCTTTATTTCACCAAATCTAAAGTAATGTCTCTCATGACAGCAAAAGAAGGCTAGGACCATAGAAACCATTGATCGTGCCCCTCTTTGAAAAATGGTGCATTCAAAAGGATGTAACTCCCAAACCTTTACTAATGAAAATGCTACCGTGGTTACTTCAAGAATTGTAAGTGGTCTTATGTGCCTATTTTTGTATCTCTTGAATTATAATATATATATATATATATCTTGAAATCATTGTGTTCTATTAATTATATTTGTAGGAAGAGTTGACCTAGGAAAGTGCCATTATAGGGACTCTAAGAAGCACTATTGTAAAGGGGGCATCCTATATATGGCTATGGACAGCAAGGATGAGTACCTTGGCTGAGTAAGGACCTAAGGCCGCAGTGCGGTTCCTTCCAAATTCTTCCATAAATCAAGAAATCATCCAATAGAGGACATGGAGTCATGGAAGAAGAATATGTTGAATGAGATATATGCAAAAGTATGGAATGATTTCTGTAAGGACCCTTGGGTTTTGAAAGGTCCACATCAAGACGTTGCCCCTCGACCCCCATCTTATCCTTCATCTAAAGAAGAGATGGAGGAGTAATAGTTTTAAGGAGATGTCCCAATCAAGGAGGTATTTATTGATGTGCTTACAAATTTTTTGTTCCATGTCTTAGTAATCTTCATTTATTCTTATATATAGGTGATTTTTTATTTGCAGGTGTGTTGATTCATGTTGTAGCTTTATATAGCTGAGGACTACATTGCTATGGCTACAGGTAAGAGGTATTTTTTGTCATGCCGCATGGCAGGTTGATGTATCCACACACTAAGCTTGTGTGCATTACTGTGGCCCTCCAACCAGATGCCTTCCTACCATTTCCTATAGAAGCAAACAATATTCATATTGTTGGTGATGCGATTTGATATCATGTAGCTTGGTTGGAGAAGTATATCAAAACAATGATTTCCAAGGTATGTATATAGTACCATAGCACCATGTTCAACAATAACTTTAAAGCTTGAGCAAAATTTTTAAATACTATTTGCCTTGTAATGTTAACTAAAAGCATAAAATGTCATTGAGGGTGATTCCCTCCTCAGCAACAAATTATGCATACCAATTGCCCCATCCCAAGCACCATTGAGGGTGACTCCCTCACTGTAGTAGTGAATTTGAATTCTCATCATTGTAAAAGAACTTTTCATAAGTTTTTATAAAAAATTTCACATTTTTTATGAAAATAAATTCAAAAAATGCCTAAAAAGTAACTAAGAAAAACTTTGGACCAAACAAAATTGATATACGCTATTCCAAACTTAAATGAAACATTGTCCCCAATGTTATAGAGCATTGACAATTGAAAAAATAAGTAAAAAGAGAAGGGTTAGAAGGATAGTACCTGCACTCTAGTGATTGTACAATGATTTGTTGATGTGGAGAAAGATGAAAAATATACAATGAAATGATGCAAATGTAACTCTATGACACCGAACCTAAACTATGTATGAAACTTTTAACATAATTAACTATGAAGGAGTTGCTAGAAAACTAACTACACTTTAGAATCTCACAGTATTCAATGTATTTTTTCTATCCAAAGATGTATGGTAGTGATAACAATATAACATGATGGATCACCACAATTTTTAATTTCTTGGGACCAACTTTAGATGGATGGTCCTAGTGGTTGCCAAATTGAGAAATAATAGTGCCTGTATCAAATGTATATAATATTTCTTCTCCTTCCTTACATTTTCGTAGTTGGAGGTTAAGGTGGCTCTGTATTTTCCTAAAAGGCTGTTCTTGTTCTTCTAGAGGCAGGGAAGTAGTGGGAATTAACCTATGAGTATCTTCTAATGTTCACCCTAAAGTGGACTGATGTTGGGCCAGAACATCAGTTGACTCTTCTTCCTATTATATAGTCACAGGTGAGGTTTCAGATGAACCTACATTGATATCATGTGATTATCAAATAAAGATTGTAGGTCTAAATCAGATATACCTTCTACACTGTATGGTTTAAATGGAATCTTAGGAGATGTAAGGGGTTCTACTTAGGATGTCCATTGAGAAGTGTTCATGAATGGCTCAATATCCATTAAAGCACTCTCATCATCCATGGATGTGCTTGTCTCATAATCAAAATTAAAATAAGTAGGACATGCCTTAAGTGGATAATTACGAGAAGACGATAGGGATTGTT
The DNA here is from genome assembly GCA_035236585.1 of Warburgia ugandensis. Lineage (NCBI taxonomy): Eukaryota > Viridiplantae > Streptophyta > Magnoliopsida > Canellales > Canellaceae > Warburgia > Warburgia ugandensis. The sequence goes on from CP141128.1 coordinate 45,924,577, forward strand.
TGAGATTTTTTATCTCATAAGGATATTTTGATGATTCCAACCTTATATAGTTTTTATTGCACTTCTCATTATCCTCAATTTGTTTAGTTTCCTCTGCTCTTTCTATAAAGTCAATAGTTATTTGACCCTTTTGAAATTCCATTTGCGCACTAATTATTTAGTTGCCTCTTGGAGTTCTAGTGTATTATGCATATACAAATGAAGGGTCACTTCTAATAATTGTTCTCTTTGTTGTGGAGGAAAAAACTAGTTAGTTCATATTGGTATGCCAATGGGGTACTAGATAATGGTTGAGCAAGGTGGAACCATGATGGCCATCCTTGAGAATCCTGAGACCATGTTTCTATGGGATGCTTAGCCCATCTAGGATTTCCAGTCTCATCATAGGAATAATTGCTAGGGTTTAGGAATACATTGGGTGCATTCACTTGCTCTTAATAATATGCAGTTTATATGGAGCTTGATGGCCATGAAGTAGTGTGATTTGTTGGGCTAGAATAGGTACAACAATTCTTATATGAGGCTGCCTAGATGACTCACTAGCATCCCTAAAATCTTTTAAACTATTCAATTCATTATCCAACCTATTAAACAATCTATCTAATGCATTGTATTGATCAAAGTTATCCCTTGCCTTTGTCTCATGCATATTCTCATAGTGTAAGGGTTAAGGGGCGAAATAGTATGACAATGGCTTTCTATCCCTCACTTCATGGACCATATCCAAGGCAAGGTTAATTAGATTAACTTAAGTATATAGCACTTGCGTAAGTTGACCCAACATTGTATACAATGAAAGATATTCATTATCTATAATGAAAGAGTACTTTTATTTATATTTTTTCTACCTAGTCTAAGGAAAACAAAACTAGATAATGCAACTTACATGCTATATGATACCAATAAAAAGGCATAAAATAAATCCTAACCCTAATACAAACAAGCTAAAAGGTTGATTTTTCATTATTTTCTTTGGTAGAGTGGCTTTTAAGTTATGTCTAACTTAGGTAGCTCCTTCTATGTTTCAGACATGCCTTATTGCATTTTAGTTAGATCCTAGATTAATCAACTACTTCACACTCTCATCAGCCATCTGTAGGTGATCTAAGTCATAGAATTTGTTGGTAGAACTGATTGTTTAAATACCAATGTAGTTGATCAAGTAGGGGCCATTAGAGTGGTAATAGGTCACCTCCTTCCAAGAGGATTCTATGAACTTGTAAGCTGCTAAGGTCTCTTCTATATTAATTTTAAATAAATTGTTGAGGCTAGGGTTGCAATGTAAGGTGATGTATAACCTAGGTGGACCATGGGATGGGGATCAAATTCTCCCTTGATCTTATTGAGATTAGTGCCCTTACAAATTCATTTAATCATTCCCACATAGTTTGATCAACATATATTCACCTTAAAGCATTTAAAAGTGCCATAATATGTTAGAAAAGCAGTAAATCCTAAATGCAGTAGTTAAGAAAATGCTTTCTATATGCTCTATACAAACATCCAAATGCAACTAAATTAACAATGCAACCTAATCTAAGAATTGAAAAAAAGTTAGGATAGTTCACAGCAGGTTCCTAAAAATAGTCTTCTCCCACAAGGGTGGGTCCATTTACCTGCCACCTCATCTTTCAAGTTAAGATGGTCTACATATGACCAATATTATTACAAAACTTTTATTTTAAATTCAAATGAATTGTGTGTGTGTAAAAAATCACTAGTAGGACCTCTGTGCAATCCACTCAAATGAATAATAAAATAGGAAATTATCCTAAATCCTCCTCCAAATCTTTATTCTCCTCAAATTCCTACACAAATAAAAAGGAAAGTATCAAATTCTTTAGTAATAAGGAAAGTTTGCAAAAATAAAAATAACTACTCTACATGCAATCATAAGACCATGACTAGTGGTAAAGTAAAGGAAACTTAAATTTCAATCAAACTCCATTGTGAGTCCCTTGCAATAGTGCCAAAAACTTGATGTGTCTTAATTACCGCAAGTGCACGACTCTATTAGGGTATAAAATCAATATATGCAGGTTGATCCCACGAGGATTCTTTGATAAATGAAAGTTAATTAAAAATTAATTTGCTTTACTATAACATAGCCAATAAGGAAAGAGAGAGAACTTTAAACTAAACAACTAATTTAAGCAAGTAATTCAAAGCAAGGAAATAAACTAAAGTAAGGAAACTAACTAAGACACGAAGCAAGGAAAGAAAGTACAGTAACTATGATACTTTTTCTTTAATGGAGATTAAATTATAAGAATTGCAATAAAGAAAGAAAAGAAAAATAAAGCAAATAAAGAAACTTCCTTAAAGTGGTCATTATAGGAGTCCTTCGTTGTGTCACCCAATTAGGCTCTTTACTTGTCCTCTTCTTCTTTTGGCCTTGAACTCTGATTTATAGCTTATTTTGTTGTGTCACTCAACAAGGGCCTATACGCTTCCATTCAACCCAAAGTAAATTAATCTACAACCAAGATTTTCTAATCTTCCTAACCCAACTTGCCCCAAATCCAATGAAATCCTCAACCATGCTTTATGAATTAGAAGAGTCCTTGACTACTATTAGAAGGTGTTCTTCCTTTTCCTTTATTTCCAAATCCCCCCCAAAAAAAAGACGATAAAAGATGGAAGGCTAGAAGACTATGATCATTATGATGAAGTAGAACATGGAGGGTGTGTAAGTGAAGGGAGAAGGATGGTTGGGGAATGTAATATAAAGAATAAGGAAAAAGAATAAAAATAATTGGGAAAGAAGAATATGGGAGAAAGAAAGAAAGAAAGGGATGTAATAACCCCAATTTTTGTAAATTGATTGAGAAAAATCAATAAAGTTTGAGTTTCAGATATTTCGGGCTGAAATATTAGGGTTATTTAAAATATAGTTTTTATAAAAGTATAATCAAATCATAAGACATGTAAAATTGAAATTAAACTTAGCAAACCCTTCAAAATGACTGTAAGCACGACAAATTTCGAATTCGGATGAGAAATCCTGTAGTTTTTCATTTTTATGAACAAAAGGGGTAAAATAGTAATTTTACCCAAAAATCAAAATATTCTAAAAATCAAAATATGACACATCAAAATTTAGAATGTACTGAGAAATACGAATCCAATGCCATTAAGTACACTCAAATCCGAGATCATGGGAATAAAATCCAAAATTTTATGCATAAAGGGCAAAACGGACTTTTTACACCACGTGGGGCCCACATGGGGACCACCACGTCCCCAACAACCAATTTGATCAGAAGCCCATGTGAAACATGGGTCAACAAAGATCATCTGGTCATGGGGAAGAAAAATTAGGAATGGGAGCATTGAAGACTTTCATGCCATTTTATATTAAAAAACTAACATATTATAATCATGGAAAAAGACCCAAAATGCCTATAAATACAACCCCAAAAATCTTCCAAAAATCCTCATAAATTCCCCATGAAATTCTCTTCACTCTCCTTGAAAAATTAGATCTAGATCCCTCCCCAAAAACCCAAAATTTCCAAGAGTTAGATCTCTTTTCAACTTGTTTTTCTTTTTAGATTGGAACAAGAGACCTAAAATCAATTAGGCACTCTGCTCCAGATCTAATTTCATCAATTCAACCGTCCAAAACTTCCCAACATATCTATTCTACAAAACCCCCAAAGAAATTTTAAGATCCAACGGTTCAAACAATGGTATTTGCAAGAAAGGTGGATTTTAGGCTATATCTTCATCAATAAGGTATTTTTTTAAATTGGGCATATAAATGAGGTTTTCTCTCTAATCAAGTAAGTGAAAATCCTTTTCATATATGTTTAGTATTGTTTTATGTAATTTTTATTTTACTGTAATTAATTTTGGTAATAAAAAGGTAAAAATAAAGTAAACAACAGAACCCTTAATTCATGATGATAGAGTGCTCAGATGAAAAATTTGACTCACCAATCAATCCAGAATAGTCCAAAACGGCTAGGGTAGAAGTTTCAGAAAGATCTAAGTGGTTTTAGATCCTCAATTGAGAGAGATTAATTCTGGTGGGCCTAGATCAAATCTGGACCCTAGGAACGGCTGAAAACTTCAATTTAAGATTGTGGAGTCATATGAACTCCAAATTGAGATCAGAAGAAGCAATGGAAAGCTTGTAATGTCTAGTTTCTAATGAAGTCATAATATTTCTAAAATTTATTTCTGTATTTTTCTGTATTTTGGAAATAAGCGTCCAATTTCTAAGATCTTCAAGATCTGAGGTGATCAGATCTTGGAAATTTATTTTAGTGATGATATAATATTGTAATAAAGTAATATCTATGGTTAATTTGGACAGATCTTGTATAAAATAGGGAATCTACCCTTTATAGTAGAAAAACCTTAAAATAAAAATAAAAAAAATACAAAGGGACCCACTTGATCAATGAGATCAAGTATGATCAGATCCTTGGGATGGATTAAAGGGATGATATTATGATGGAATCCAGTTAAATCATGGAGGAAATGTGACAAAATCAAGTGGATATGATTTTTGGATCTTAATGGATTAAAAGCCCTAAAGGTAATTAAAACCCTTAATCTAAAGGAAAACACCTAAGATCTAATGGTTGGATCATATTTAAAGGTTTATAACAATCTTAATAAAATTAGTTTAATTGTCTTTTATTGGATATAGAAGTATAAATGTGATTTATGTTCTAAGCTAGAAAGCATGATAGTGTAATCTTTAAATTTTAGTATGATATGCCCTAAATGAGTAATTTGTTAGTAGATTTGATTATCTTAGGATCATGTTAGTGTAAATTAGGATTTAAACATGATTTCATTATGATAGAAGATGTGTTTCATTCTTATCATAAGGTGCTAGATTTAATTTAAGTACCTTGCCTCATTTTCATTGAATGTTAAATTAGGTAGTTTTATGCTTTAAATGTATAATTCATTTATGGTTGAATGTTAGAAGTAGATTTACTTGTTATGAGATAAAGTGCATAAAACATCAAAAATGTATTCCAATGAGAAAGTAGAGTTTCATTACACAAATAAGAATGGAATACTTTCGACTTAATTAGTAAGGGCTATAGTTAGTAGGACAATATAAGGATTATCAAATCCTTGGCCCAAATTAGGAAAAGAATAATAAACCCCATGAATGACATTATAAATATTCATGGACTTAATTAAAATCCATTAGAAAGAGTACTTAGGGTAAACATGCTTATAGGAACCTCATGGAAGGTTGAGCTATGGTCATTCTAGTGAATGATGAACATAGTGGTTAAGGGGGTTATCTAATAGAGCCTCGCTCTTCCCCTACCTTCTATTGACGTTTGTGAGGTCTAAACGCCTCCTTACATAAGGATTGAAGTAACCACTTTGTGTTCACTCATTCAGCTAGTAAGCCTTAGCCAATTGGAAATAAGAGGAGCAGTCTAGATTTAGGCTTGAATAAGCTACCTTCAACATTAACTGGTTGAATAATAATCATAAGAGCATAAAAGGTTAGTAAATTACCTAACCCTAATAAAAATAGTAAGTAAGATAAGGATGATCAAACAAGATCCATTAGATCTTGGATGACCAAGAACAATAAGAATAAGAATACTATATTGTACTTAGTATGTATGTTTAGTATATACTTGTTATAGTTCATTGGATTAGATAATCCAAACCCTTGATCAAAGGTGATTCAAGGAAGAAAACCAAGATCATCCTTCATAGGGATGATCCAAGAACTGAACTTAGATCAAAGAAGAACTAGATGATAGAAGATCTAGGACCTTGATCTTTATCAACATGTGTAGATTGTCAATCAAAGATCTATGAAAGATCAAGATCAAGGAGATGAACATACAAAGACTTATAGATAGAAAAATACTTAGATATGAATGATCTAAAGATCATTTTAAATATCAGATCTAGTGATCAATAGGATTGTTCATAATTTATATATTGACAATATGTATGGATGTACAGATTACATACATCAGTCAGGATCATGGAAGATTGGGAAAAGAGATCAATCCTTAAAGGTAGGAGGATTTGATGAATGCATTTACATGAGATATTCATGATTGTACTCATGATCTTATGTTGACAAGAGTAATGATAATACTTGTAGTAAATCTCTTGAAAATCTTATGATCCAACCAAACACATATAAGATGGTTAAGGACTAAACTATAAGTGAATAGGAAACTAGAAAATATTTCAGCCCTAAGTAAACAGACATATGGTCTGATATATATGAAATCTATTTTACATACAAGTTTGGAGGCTTGTGAGTTTGTTTTAATAGGCATGATCCTAGGGGATGCTATTGCTAGAGGAGTTATGAGGGTTTGGCCACCCGCTCCTTGAAATTTGATGATATGATGATACCTTGCCCAATGAGAGGCTAAAAGTTAGGTGGTGGCAATTATGGGAAGGCCACCACTGTGAAAGTCTTGCCCCCCCATACGGGCAGTGACATAATATTTTCCACCATGGTATCAGTGGTGAACAGGGCAGTTATCCGAGCGCGCTAATACGGACCAGACTGCAGCATAGCAACCTTTCTGATTATTTTGCACTATGATGCATATGGGAATAGGCATAGTGAAATGCCTTATGTTATAGCATAATGAAATGCTAGGTAATTGTATATTACCAATGTTTACCAAGAAGGGAAATTCCTAGTATGAGATTAGCTGTAATACTAAATTCTCAAAATGAAGAGAATTGATCAGCTTAGTTGGGAGTGATATTTGACTATTTTCACGAATTTAACTGGTTTACCCATTAAGGGTATCTATGTATATAGATATACATAACTTACAAAGTAAAGAGTATGTTCAAGGATATTGAGATTATGAAGTATTGGAATTACATTGTCAATTATTATGTTTCTTGAATCCCCTACCAAACATTGCTTGCTGAGATATTGTACTTGTTGCAATATCTCAGATACAGGGAAGGAGAGTTAGGAGCTGAAGACTATAGAAGACTTGAAGAGAATAATCTTCAAGGTATACCCTTGAAGACATGTATTTTTCTTTGTTGAGAGTTTTATTGTATGGTGAGCTTGAGTTTTGGATTATGTAATTTGGACAAGTATTGTACTAGATTTGGCTATACTGTGAACTATTAGATGGATCCTAGAGTTTAATAAAAGTATATTCCTTCAATGGAATTTTATTTTGTACACAAATTGTACTTATGTTCTGTATGAAGTGGTGACTTGGGTTTTCAAAACAAGTTCTAAAGAAAAGAATTTCCGCTGCTTTGTTTTGCGAAAAATTTTTACACTCTTAAGGGCCCTGCCTTTCAAAATACTTTACAAATCATGTTTTCAAAAACCCGTGTCGTCACAAGGGAAGTGGGAATGAAAGAGTTTCCTTACCTCTTCTCCAATGGGTGAACTTTGATCTTGCAAGAGCTTTAGTTAGGGTGATTTCTTTCCCTCTCTTTGTCCCAAATTTAGCTTTCAGTACAAGAGAACGGTAAGAGATTAAGCTTTTTCTTATTTTTTGCCTCTTATTTATAGAGTTTAGGGAGTAGAAGCCAAAAGGATGGATGGTTAAGATCTAAGCCACTTAATTATATTTGAATGAGGGGCTGTATATGGTAGTGGGGATGGAAATGGAAAGGAATAAGATGAGAAAGGAAAGAAATAGAAAGAGGAAAGGCTAAGGGAGAAAGGGAATAAGTGGGGAAAGGAAAGAAATAGATAGCCTAGGAGGGAAGGAAAGAAAGTGGAGTGGATTTAGTAAGTGTATCCAAAGGGAGGAGGCATCTTTTCCACAATTAGGAAGGTATGGAGTTTTCATGAGTAGGATAAGAAAGTGGAGTGGGAGAAGGAAGGAAAGTGGTAGGGTGGTTAAGAATGTAGATTTGAGTGGTTAGGAAAGAGAATTTCTTAATAAGGAAGGAAGGGAATCAAATTAGGAACATGAGTTAACTTTTGACAAACTTAGGAGGTTGGAGGGGGCATCTTTTTCATGTGGATATAGTGGAGTTAAATTAGAAGGTGGTGAGATAGAAGAAGAAGTAAGATAATGCGTAGGTAAGGAATAAGTGGGAATGGAAAGAAATGGGAAGAAAGTGAAGGAAATGGAAAGTATGTGATGGAATCTATGGCTTTCCAAAATTAGAAAGTGCATGGAAGAGGGTTTGATTTCAAGTTGGTGTATATGATTTGTTTTTAGAAACCCTTAAGATGTATGACTTTGGATGAATATGAGTGGTTCAGATATTCCTTTCCTTCGGGATTTGAGTTGAGTTTTCAACGTGAGAAAGGTGGTTGGATATTTTGTCTTTTCAATGCTTTATTCCTAGACTTTATATTATACCCTTATTTGGTTGGATGGGATCCCTTTATGACATGTAAATCTTCTTTAAACTTAATTTTCCCTCTACCATTGGATTGATTTCCTTAAGATGAGTAGCCTTGATTGCTTAGAGATATCTTCATGTATTTCACATGGGACCAAGTGATAGTGCTTAATTTTTCATAAAACCACCCAATTAGTTACCCATGTGTTATCATCTATAAGGATAAGTTAGGGTTTTTCACCAAAATATGTAACACATGTATTTTTATCTAATGACTCAAATATATAATATTTTGTAGGTCTAGAGGATAATCCAAGTTTGTGATTAATCATATTTGTATAGGATTTAATTAGAGTTTTTAACTTTTTGTAGCAAACGAGAAGGTGATCCGACGACCAATATTGATCAAGATGAAAATTGAAGATCAATATCAAAAGATCGAGTCAAAGCCTAAACGTTATCAGTACAACATGAGATCAAGGACAAGATCATATTTAGGATAAGAAATGGATGGAAGTAGAGGATCCAAAGGAGACTAAAGTGGGCCCATGCATAAACTATGCAAAGTCCACCACCATTGCATGGGTTTCACTTAAGCCACTTAGCCATATTAAAGCCATGAATAAGAGGACAAGCTAAGAAGCCAAGCCAACAATCAAAGCCAAGGATTTGAAAAATCAAGCAAAGCTAAGAAATACATCTAAGCGAAGCACGAAGCCAAGCCAATGGTGCTTCTAAAGTTAGCCATCAAAGCCACATAATCTAAGCTACAAGGAAGGCCATGATTGGAGAAGAATCCAAAGAATTATCCTTGAGATTTATAGGAATATTTCGAAGATAATTGAGAAAAATCCACTAATACAAGGCAGCATGTTGAGCAATAGCAAGATACCTCTCCATATTTTATGTTTACTACTAAATATCACTATAAATTTTATTTTCTATCTAAGTGTCTTACCTTTCTAAGAATCTCCCACCTTCCCAAACTTGCATTACAACCATCCAACCAATCCCCACTTCTTAGGAAACTACCTAGCCAATCACTTTTCCCCACCTCACTTTTCTTTCTTATCTTTTCCTAGCCCTTTCTTTTTGCCATCTTCATCTCTTTATGTCTCTTACCATATCCAACCAACCAAATTTTCATAACCCAAGGAGTCCCCACTGTGTTTGAAAGGATCATACACATCCTCCTAAAAATGTGGGGTGTCCAACCTTGTTGTATTCTATTCCACTCTTAAACATCATAATGATTGCCCTAGGTTTGTGCATTCTTAACCCTTAGATCTCATGCCTTTTCTCTACACCTTAGATCACCTATGAGCTAAGTTAGGAAGTTCCCAAAATTAAATAAAAAGAGGGAGGTTTTAGACTTGCAAATACTCTTTGGAAGGGGGAGAATGCACCCTCCTTGGAAGGAGGCATCTCCACCCTCCTCTTGTTCCTCAACACGTCTCCATTGTAGCAGCCAACAATAGTAGCTTTCTTAGCATCATTATTAGGGTGTTTTCATGGCTCATTTCTCCCCCAAAGTTTATTTTAGATGTCTTTTTATTCATTCCCAGTTTTTCCTTCCAAGTTATTGCTTTGCTTGTTCCTTGATTTCATGTTGATTTAATCCTATTTGCCCATTAGTTTTTTTACTTGTTTATTCAAGATCCAAGGTTGCTTTTCCCTTAAAGTGATAGCTAAGGGAAAGCCTCCTTGCATCTATACTTTTCCTTGTTTTTCATTACCTTTAGATCTCCTTTAGTTTCATTAAAATCCCTTCTTGCTTAATGTTCCTCATTCATGATTGATGTTGGAATATTGAAGAAGGATTAGCTTGTAGTTTTGGGTTGATTAAGATACAGTAGCATTCATTGTAATAGGACATAATTTTCAAATTTGGATTACATGTATTGAGGCATTATGTTGATGAATTCTTGAAGTGATTCAATGAAGTTAATTAGATTTTTCAATTCACACTCATGTCTAGTAGTTAATGATATTCATTATTGAATGTTTACTTGATTAGAATTGATTAATTTCATGTTTTACATGTTCCATTCATTAAATGATTCAAATAGTGTGTTACTAGAATTTTGTGGATGGATTGTTTATGTTAATTTCTAGTACCATATACTTCATGTTTGCTTGATTTTTCTTAAACCCAATCAGATTAGTAAATTGCTTGGTTGATGATTGAGTTAGATTGCATGTTCTAGGTTTACAAAGTAGTTGATTAGATCCAATCTTATCCAATGAATCATGTGTACCATTCCATGGTCACATGCATGATGCTTGGGTAGTTCTCCTTTCTTTGCTTGTCTAGTAATTGTTTTCCATTAGTTCTCTTGTTTAGTTGTAGTTTAGTTAGATTCCATTGTTTACAAGTTGCATCTTACTTTAATTTTAAGTTCTTAGTTTAAGAAGGTTTCAAATTTAGAAAGTTTTCATTTAGGTAAGTTTTATTTTTAGAAAGTGTGTTTTATGAAAGTTTTTAAGTTTAACATGTTTACTTTTAGCATAATTTTATCATTCATGTATTTCATTTGTTTTTAGTTTCCATGATTAGTTTAGGTTAAAAATCTCATGATCTTTGGCTAGTTTAGATAATTTAAGAAAGGACCCACTAATCACACATGAATCAATCTCCTCACATGAATTACTACATTTGATTCATGGGCTTGCAAGTTTTAACTTAAAATCATGACAAGTTTTGATGCCATTGCTAGAGCGTTGCAATATTTTATGTAGTGAACCATATCTTAGATTATTTACCTCTAGGCTAGGTTTAGGGTTTTGCATTATTTTTGTATTTAATTGCTATCTTCCTCATATTGACCATTATTGTTTGATTTTTGTGCAAGGAAAATCAGCAAAGGAGCGGCTGCGATCTTATGGGCCACGGATTCATCTACATAGATTAGGTTTTTATTGCTTTCTTAGATTATGATTTAAGTGAAAATTATAGTGAGGCCCATTGTACTTTTAATTTTAATTAATTTTTAAATTGATTGTAATAATATAGGGCAAGTGTAGGGTATGATAGCCTACACTTAATCATCATTGGACCCCTCACTATAAGCAATCCTCACCTAAATTTTAATTTTTAGAATAAAGTGCATTTAGTATAATTTTACATTTGTGATGATAGTATAATTCATATAGATTGGGGTCATGCATTTATAGCATTTCATAATACTTAGGATTGTTGCATTAGTTCAAGCACCTATTTAACATAGGCTAGCCTGAACTCAGCTATAACCAAAGCATAGGCTGCATGGTTATAGTGTCCCATCTGTTAAAGTTCCTAACCCTTTGTTAAGTAACATTTAAGTAGGCATTAGTTTGAGTTTTGTTCTACATTGCATGTTTATAACTTTATGGCAAAATGGAACTTAATGCTAGTAAGGGCCCCACAGGAACCCCTTATAAGATAAGAATTGGATTTCATCACTAGCTCCTTAGCTCATCTAGGAATCAATCAACATCTTTGTATGTCATGATCCAAACATTGGAACAATAATTTAAAATCAAGTAAGAAGAGAATTAAGGTATAGAGCTCATAGGATCCTTTTAGAAGGATGAAATTTATTATCCTTCTAGTGACTTCTCAATACTATGGTTATAGTGGGTGTCTTAAAATCCAAGTGATTTTTCCATGCCCTCTATTAACATTAGTTGAGGTTTAAATGCCTTCTAACATGAGGATTTTACTAACCACTTTTGAGCAGAACCTAACTGGTAAGCAGTAGTCAAATCTGGGAAAAAAGGAGCTGTGTAGATCTAGGTCTAAGAAGCTACCACCTATGCACTAAGAAAATATAAACAAGACACCGGTCTATTAGGGGATACTAAGATTAGTTGTGCATCATTTAACTTAGTACTAGCATTTACATTGCATCATATAGTTAGGGTTTTCTATAAAAAAAAAAGACTGATCTTTTGTATATAACGACTTGTTTTGCAATATACAATGTTGAGAACAAAAGCCTATTAAGAAGGGAATCAATTTCATATATTAGATACATCAATGGATATGATAGGTATTATGGAAACTCAATTACTTAGGATGATAGCTTCTAGGAAAGATGCTCCACAACCCCCATACCACAATGGCCATCAAGCTCCACATACAATGAATACTATCAGAAGCCAATGGATGCACCTAATGCATTCACATTCCCTAGCAATGACTACTATCTTGAGACAAATTATAATAGATGGGCTAGGTATCATTAATAACCATGTTTCAAGATTACCAACATCAAGAAGAACCACAATGGTCCCACCTTGGTCAACACTACCTTGATTATTTGGATTATTAGGGACAACCATCATTGGTTCAATTGGCCCAACCTTTTCAGTAACCCAATGCCAGAGAAATTAGTACCAACCATTAGAAGAGAATATGCGACAATTTGTTTAAGAGGCAAGAATAAACTATGGCTACCATTGAAAATAGGAATGAGGAAATGAAATGCAAGAGTGAGAAATGGGAAGAGAAAATGAAACAAATAAGGGAATATACTAAAAGAAACATTGTTGCATTTATGAAAAGGACTAAGGAATACAAACCAATTGGGGATAATGAAGAACCATGTATTACTGATAATAGGATAGAAATTTCTTATGATCATTTTGAGCCACAGAGTCCACAACCATCATAGAAACCTCCCCTTCATATTTACTATAGTCGTGCCCTACTTCTTATTATGTTTATGATGAAGAGACTTTCGTTGAAGAAGAAAATGAAGCTATAGAAACATCCAACCCATATCCTCTGGAATCGTGTCCTGCCTATTTTTATGAATTTGTTAAAGAGGCATCTACTACGGAGGTGAATGAGTTGTTGAATATTATGTCATTAATGAACACTTCTTGATGGCAAGCTAGAGTAGAACCCCCTATAGAGCCTAAAATTATAATTGATCCTTGCAACGTAGAAGACGCACCTGATTGGGACCTACAAACCTTATTTGAACACTCACAAGATAGTAATACAGACCCAATTGAAACCTTACATGTGCCTTGAGAATAGGAAGAAGAAGAGTCAATTGATGTACTAACTCTACATCAACTTACTCTAGGATACACCTTAGAAGATAATCAGTGTTTAAGAAAAACCATGTCCCCACCTTTAATAATACAAGAGTTAGCTTATACCCCTATTCTAGGACAATGTAAGGGAAATGGAGGAAAAAGATATACTGAATATAAGGTCATTATTCTCCCCAAAATTGGTCCAAAATGGAACAATTCATCTCAAATTGATCTCAAGCAATTCACGGTGGGTCAAAATGTCATTGTATTACCACCACCTCAAAATACAAGGTGGTGGAATTTTATTGACTACTGTGAAATTTTGAAGATGGGGAAATCATCAATGTGATCCTACTAAGTTTGAAATCATGGTGGTCTATAGTGTCTTAATGTTACCACCACCAAAAATCTCCAAGTGGAGGCAATATATATGATATCGTGAAGTTCTAAAGTGGGGTGAGAATTCTTGCCAGTTCATTGTTAAGGTTAGGATTAGGAGAATTAGCTAACCTAGTTAGGTCTAGGTTTAGAAAATTAGATTAGTTACAGGCCAAGTATGGTTGAAGACATTAAGCTTAGCACTCTATTGGGGGCAACCTATGAATTTTTTAGAAAGTCTCATTAGTTTGCATTATCCTTTCATCATTTAGGTGTCTATATTTCAAAAAATTGAGGGCAATGTTTATTTCAAGTTGGGGGGTGTGGAAATGAGATTTCTATGTTTTTCTTGCATTTTTAAAAAATTTTAAAAATGGTAAGCCCTTTATAAAGATGAGAAGTTAGATTTTCAAAATATTCAATCATCTTGTTAACTTTAGCTTATTAATAGAGTTGCATACAATTAGTTCACTTTTTATCCTTTTTCTAAAGTGTCTCATGAAACATTAAAATTGGAACATTAATTGCACAAAATAGCAATATATAGTTTAGGTTGAAAAGAAAAATATAACTTAAAGATCTTGAAGAAGATATATGGAGACTTATAACCCAAGTGAGTTTTGAGTCATTCTTCATTTTCTGACAATTATACATAAATTTTATAAAAAAAAATTAGTAGATATTAATTATTAGTTGGTCTCATTATTCTTCATCTTGGCCAACTATTAAGAAATTACAAAAGACTATACCGTATATCTGTTAAGTTTATGCTCATCTTTAAGTCATATGAAACCTAGGAAATGATAGAGGCCATCCATGGTAAACCTAGAGCCTCTAGCTTTTTCTACATTAATTTATGCTAGATAGCCCTTTGGGCCCTTAAATATAAATATTTTCTTTGTTAAATAAATAACGTTTACCTATATTAAACACCAATAGTATATCCATTACCCATTTGCTTTGGAAATATGTAGAGAAGATTGAAGAATATTTTGGAAAAAGTATGAATAATAAAATTCAAGAGATGAAGATCAAAAAGGTTAAAAGGAAGAAAAGGTTCAGAAAGGCTACATATATGTCAAGTGAAAAAGAAAAGAAACAAAAGTTAACCAATAAAAAAGAAGAATGTTCACTCTTGTAAGGAAAATAAAAAGTTGTGAATACATTAATAGAAGACATTTACATATTTTGTAGACAATTTTTGTTACCCATTCTTTTGAGAACCCTTACCAAACCCTACGTTTCATCAAAATAGAAGTCCTAACTTGATCTTAGGAGTAGTATGGCTTGGATATGATTATAAATGGATAGGGAGTTTGGTAGAGTATAACATTCTTAGTTGTTGATATCCTTTCATGAGATGACTATTATCATTCTTTCTAAGTTATTGCTCTTTTGTATGGAATATGTGAGATTTTTTGAATTTGATGAAAAATATTCTACTCACATATTAATGAGAGATTAAAACATTTCTGAGTGACTTCTTTCTGAGTGTCAAGTATATCTTGTGAAAATTGAAGTCAAAGCATACATTTGGACTGTAATTTAGGTTATCTTTGATTGAAAACTATAATTATATATCAACTATAGCACATACTCACCTTTGAAGTTTAATGAAATAATGGGATATCTTTAGCATAAGGCTAGGATTTTGAACCTTTTTTTTCATCTTTATTAGTAGGCTAAAGTTAGGTACTTAATATAAGCTGAACAGGAGAAGATTTTCTTAAAAGAATAAAGGACTTGCATAAAAATTTTGGAATTTTATAGGTTTATTCACTACAAACTCTCACGAGGCTTAACTCATCCACTGAGAGTAACCTAGGGGTTCAAGGGCTTATTGCATGTACTAATGCAATTTTGAGTACCTATGAAAGTGGAACGTTCTATTAGTTTTTATAAAATTATTTTTTACATGTTTTACTCAAGACTAGCAAAATACTTGTTGGAGATTTTGATATGTGTGTAATTTTACATAAAAACCATACAATTAGTTACCCATGTATTATCACTTGTAGGGGTAAATTAGGGTTATTGAACAAAATTCATAACACATGCATTTTTGCCTTAATGACAGCAAAATTTGATATTTTGTAGGTCTAGAGGCTAATTCAAGGTAAGTATGCGATTAATCATATTTTTTAAGATTTAATTAGAGCTTTTAACTTTTTGCACGAAGCAAGATGATGATCCGATGGTAAAGAACAATTGAGATGAAAATTAAAGATCAAGATCAAAAGATTGAGTCAAAGCCTAAAAATCATCAATCCAACATGAGATAAAGGTCAAGATCATATTTAGGACAAGAAATGGATGCAATTAGAGGAGCCAAAGGTGACCCAAGTGAGCCCATGCATGAGCCACACAAAGTCCACCAACTTTGCACTGGTTTCACTTAAGCCACTTAGCCATATTCAAGCCATGAGCAAGAGGACAAGCTAAGGTGCAAAGCTAAACACTAAGCCAAGGATTTGAACCATCTAGATAAGCCAATAAATCCATCTAAGCTAGCCATGAAACCAAGCTAATGGAGTTTTCAAAGTTAACCATCAAAGCCACATAAGCCAAGCTGCAGGGAAGGCTATGATTGGAGGAGAATCCAAAGAATTATTCTTCGAATTTATGGGAATATTTTAAAGATAATTAAGGAAAAATCCACTAGGACAAGGTAGCATGTGAACCAATAGGAAGAGACCTCTCCATTTTTTATGTTTTTTCATGTTTTTTTTCACTTTTTTCTCACTTTCAACCTCACCACTAGATATCACTACGAATTTTACTTTCTATCCAAGAGTCCCCCATCCAACTAATCCCCACTTCCTAGGAAACTACCTAGCCAATTACATTTCCCCACCTCACCTTTGTGCTAAGTTAGGAAGTGCCCAAAAGTAAATAAAAGGAAGGAGGTTTTCAACATGAAAATACTCTTGGGAAGGGGGAGAACTAGCCCTCATTGGAATGAGGTGTCTTCACCCCTTCCACCCTCCTCTTGATCCTAAATACATCTCCATTGTAGTAGCCAACAGTAGTAGCTTTCCAAGCCTCATTCTTTAGGTGTTTTCTTGGTGGATTCCTCCTTCAAAGTTTCAGGTTAGATGTTTTTTTATTCATTCCTAGTTATCCCTTAAGTTATTGTTTTGCTTGTTCCTTGATTTTATGTTGATTTCATTTTGTTTACTCATTAGTTACTTTTCCCTTGAAGTGACAACTAAGGGAAAGCCTCCTTACATCTATCATTTCCTTTTTTTTCATTGCCTTTAAATCTTCTTTAGTTTCATTAAAATCCATTCTTGCTTTCCTTAGTTTTCCTCAAGTTTTGCCTTTACTTTCTAGCTTATTCATGATTGATGTTAGGATATTAAAGAAGGGTTAGCTTGTAATTTTGGGTTGATTAAGAACAAGTAGCATCCATTGTAATAGTACATCATTTTTATATTTGGATTACATGTATTGAGGCATTATGTTGATGAATTCTTGAAGTGATTCAATGAAGTTAATTGGAGTTTTCAATTCATACTTGTATCCAACAATTAATTATCTTAATTTTTTAATGTTTGGTTGCCTTAGAATTGATTAATTTCATGTTTTACGTGATCCATTCAATGAATGATTCAAATAGCATGCTGCTAGAATTTGTTTGGATGGATTGTTTATGTTAATTTCCAACACCATCCACTTCATGTTTACTTTAATTTTCAAGAACCCAATTAGATTAGTTGATTGCTCACTTGATGATTGAGTTAGATTGCATGTTCTAGGTTTTCAAAGTAGCTGATTAGATCCATTTCTACTCAATGAATCATGCATACCATTCCATGATTGTAATAACCCCAATTTTTGTAATTGATTAAGAAAATCAATAAAGTTTGAGTTTCAGATATTTGAGGCTAAAATATTAGGGTTATTTAGAATATACTTTTTATAAAAGTGTAATCAAATAATAAGACATGTAAAATTGAAATTGAACTTAGAAAACCCTTCAAAATGACTGTAAGCATGACAAATTTTGAATTCGGATGAGAAATCCTTAAGTTTCTTCATTTCTTGGACAAAAGGGTAAAATAGTAATTTTACCCAAAAATCAAAATCTCCCAAAAATCAAAATATGAGACATCAAAATATAGAATGTACTAAGAAATACGAATCCAATGCCACTAAGTACACTCAAATCCGAGATCATGGGAATAAAACCCAAAATTTTATACATAAATGGCAAAACGGTCTTTTTACACCATGTGGGGCCCACAAGGGACCCAAAAACGAATCTTATGAGCAGCCCACTTGAAGTCATGGGTCAACAAATACCAGCTAGTCTTGGGGAAGAAAAATGGAGCATGAGAGACTTTCATGCCATTTAATAACCCCAATTTTTGTAATTGATTGAGAAAATCAATAAAGTTTGAGTTTTAGACATTTCAAGCTGAAATATTAGGGTTATTTAAAATATACCTTTTATAAAAGTGTAATCAAATAATAAACATGTAAAATTGAAATTGAACATAGCAAACCCTTTAAAATGACTGTAAGCACGACAAATTCTAAATTCGGATGAGAAATCCTTAAGTTTCTTCATTTCTTGGACAAAAGGGTAAAATAGTAATTTTACCCAAAAATAAAATCTCCCAAAAATCAAAATATGAGACATCAAAATTTAGAATGTACTGAGAAATACAAATCCAAAATTTTATACATAAATGGTAAAATGGTCTTTTTACACCATGTGGGGCATATAACCAAGGTTTTTTCTCCAATCGGGTAGGTGGGAATACTTTCTATACATGTTTACTTATGTTTAATGAAATTTTTATTTTACTGTAATTTATTTTGATGAAAAAAAAATGAAGTAAAAATAAAGTAATAACAGCACCTTCAATTCAGACCTATAGAGTGCTCCAATGGAAAATCTGAGCTTACCAATCGATCTAAAAGGGTCCAAAACTCCTATGGTACAATTTTCACCAAATTTCATGATGGTTTGGTCCCTCAATTGAGAAGGGATGGATTGGACGGTCCAAACGGACTATCCGATCTCCCGAACGGACGGACGACGTGTGAAATGCCGCAAGCTCGTGCGACGAACTGAGCGCATTTCACCCAGCTCATTCCACCTGACTAATCTGGGCAGTCCGTTCCTTGGGCCCAGATCAAATCCAGGCCCTAAGAATGACTGTGAACTTCCAGATCACATTCTAGAGTCATCTGAACTCCAAATTAAGATCTAAAAGAAGCTATGGAAAGCTTGAAACATATATTTTCTGATGAAATGATAAAATAGACATAATATTCAGTAAAACTTTCTGTATTAAAGAAACAAGTTTCCAATTACCTAGATCTTCGAGATTTGAGATGATCAAATCTTGAAAATATGTTTTACTAATGATATACCATTGAAATAAAGTGATATCTATAGTTTATTTGGACATATCTGAGATATATTAAGGGATCTACCCATTATGGTAGGAAAACCCTAAAAATACAAAGGGACCCACTTGATCAATGAGATCAAGTGTGATCAGATCCTTGGGATGGATAAAATGAATGTTGATATAATGAAATCCAAGAAATCATGGATGGATTATGACAAAAATGGATGAATATGATCTTTGGACCTTAATAAAGAAAATCCTCTAAATATAACTAATACCCTTAATCAAAGGAAAAGATCTAAGATCAAATGGTTGGATCATAAGTAAAGGTTCTTAAAATGTTAATGTAATTACTTTCATTTTATATAATAGCATTTTAAATATGATTATGTTATAAAGCATGCTAGTATAACATTTAGACTTTAGCATGATATGTGATTTCATTGTTATCATAAGGTGCTAAATTTAATTATCTTAGGAGCACTTTAGTATGATTTCATGCCATTCTAACTGAGGACTATGCTAGAATTTCATATAAGTTTATACTATAGTATGAGATTATACCTTAAGTCCATGTTAGTTTAAATTGAGTTATTAAGGTATATTAGTTGGAAATCATGTTAGAGTAATTTTAAGTACCTTGCCTCATTATCATTAAGTGTTAAATTATGTAGTTTTATACTTTAAATTTATAATTCATTTATGGTTAAATGTTATTAGTAGATCTACTTGTTATGAAATAAAGAGCATAAAACATCAAAAATGTAATCTAATGAGAGAGTAGAGTTTCATGACACAAATAAGAATGGAGTACTTTGGTTTACTCATGAAGAGTATGTATGTATATAGATATACATAAATTACAAAATAAAGAGTAGAGACATGAATATGTTGAGGGATAATGGGATTATGAAGTATTGGAATTACATTGTCAATTATTATGTTTCTTGAATCCGCTACCAAGCATTGCTTGCTGAGATATTGTAAATGTTGCAATATCTCAGATACAGGGAAGGAGAGTTAGGAGCTGAAGATGATAGAAGACTTGAAGAGAATAATCTTCAAGGTATACCCTTGAAGACATGTATTTTTCTTTGTTGAGAGTTTTATTGTATGGTGAGCTTGAGTTTTAGATTATGTAATTTGGACAAGTATTGTAATAGATTTGGTTGTACTGTGAACCACTGGATGGATCCTGAAATTTAATAAAAGTATATTCCTTCAATGGAATTTTATTTTGTACACAAATTGTACTTATGTTATGTATGAAGTGGTGACTTGGGTTTTCAAAACAAGTTCTAAAGAAAAGAATTTTCGTTGCTTTGTTTTGCGAAAAAAAATTTCACTCTTAAGGGCCCTGCCTTTCAAAATACTTTACAAATCATGTTACAAAAACCCGGGTCGTCACAATGATCATACGCATGATGCTTGTGTAGTTCTCCTTTCTTTACTTGTCTATTATTTGTTTTCCTTTAGTTTTCTTATTTAGTTGAAGTTTAGCTCAATTCCATTGTTTACAAGTTGCATGTTACTTTAGTTTCTAAGTTCTTAGGTTAGGAAAGTTTCACATTTAGAAAGTTTTCATTTAGGAAAGTTTGACTTTTAGAAATTGTGTTTTAGGAAAGTTTAAAAGTTTAGCTTGTTTACTTTTAGGATGATTTCACCTTCATGTCTTGCATTTGTTTCATGATTAGTATAGGCTAAAATCTCATGATCTTTGGCCAAGTTGGATAATATAAGAAAGGACCCACTAATCACACATTCATTCGATGCCTCATGGAATTGACCTCCTAGCATGAATTACTACATTTGATTCATGCGTTTGCAAGTTTAAACTTAAAATCACAAGACCAAGTGTAATTCACTACCTTGCAAGGATAAGGCATCTAATCATGGGTTGATCTTCTTATTTTGGTTGAGTAGGGGAGGGAAAATAAGTCAAAAGTCTTCATGTGGTTCCCATTCTTCTTTTCTTTCTGAAAAGCTTTCATTGTATGTGAATTAAAATTCCCCAATAAGCTTTTTAATTTGGCGATATGTATGCAAATGTTTATGGATTTGAAAATTTCCACTTTCCACCCTCATTTGAGTAGGAGTTGTACATAGGGTTTCTGACTATTCTGACTTTAACAGTGACATTACTTTTAGCATCTGTGACCCATGATGTAGTCTAGAAGGTGAAATTGTTCTTATTTAGATAAAATTATCAAATTTTGACAATTTTCATTTGTACCATGGACCTACAGAATAATAGAATTAACCCTAATTAGTGATAATTAAGTATTTTTAGGGGCTAAAACTTGCTAAATATAGAGGTATATATGTAATATTTCTACACTCATCATTTCATTAGAAAAGGGAGGACCAGTAGAACTGTGGTTGTGTTTACGTGCAATTGAGTGGAACACAAAAGAGTGAAATAGGTATTTTATGTACAAGACGAATATGATACAAGATAGTCCACTGTTTTATCAGTCTTTGCAAGGGATTTTTATGATAAAGACAACCTAGGTGATCCTTAATAGAATACCCATGTATTACTAAAACAATTCCATCAATCCATATAAATGGTGAGAATGTGATAAATTATGTGCTTGATACTGGTGAGAAGGGTACTTGGGTTGAAAACAATTTATGTTGAGGGGGTAAATTGAAATGTAGAATTTGATTATATGTAAATAAAGGATGATTAATTAGGAGTACATGTAATTTTTTATTGTATAATAGCAATTCACTATTATATTTGCATATCTATAGTTATATTTGATGCACGTACATCATGAATTTTAGTTGATAGTGAACTTGAAGTAACATAAGTTTTTCTTTTAGTTTAGGTGACATTTGTGCATATAAGATATATAGAGCAGTTACATGATGGGCATGTCAAATACTAGTGGGAAAAGTACTAATAATAATATAAGTTAGGGAGATTGTCATTGGATGGAGTTAAAAAATTTATAATTAGAACTCATGTTTAAATGAAATGGTAGGGGAAACTAAGTGTCTATTTATATTTTGAAATTTAAAATGATGGTTTATTAGGTGAATCACATTGTGGCCATTAAATGTGCAATTCCAAAAACATAGAGGGGACTTTATCAGATTTTGTATAGAAATAAGAGGTTCATTTTAGTGTTAAAACTTGTGTTTTTTAATTTCTTCACATGAAATTGATTTCACTATTTTATGAAAAAAATGGAACATGAAGAAAATCAAGAATATGAAGAGCAACCCTCAAAAGGGAGAGCAACACACACAATGGAGTGAGTTTAAAAATATGTTCTTTTCTAAAGAAATTAAGAAGATGACTTTTAAAAACCATCTTAGAAAAAGTAAAAAACATGACAGTTTTCAAATACCATCTTCTAAAATACCAAAAATATGATTTTCATCTTTAAAAAAAAATTAAAAAAAATCATGTTCTCATTTCTTTCATTGGATCATTTCTTCCATCTTCCAAATCTTAGATGCTATAGTCCATAGTCTATGTCCACCATTGGGTTTTCTTTTGTGAAGAAGAAGAAAGTAGAAAAAAGGAAAATTATGGAGTCTGATGGTTTCTCTTCTTAAGTCAATGGCCTCCTTGGTTTTGTCCTTGATCTATGATCAAAAACCCAAAGCTAGATCTATAGGAGCTCAACAAGGTAGGCCCTTTTCTTATTGCATTTCTCAATTTAGAGCTTGTTTAGTTGTGACATAGGTCATATATAGATCATTATCATGAGTATGTATTTAGGTCTAAAGCTTTGTTTGTATAGATCAAGTGACTCTAAGACACCTCTTGAGATGAAAATCATGAAGAACAAGATGCACCTCTAGTAATGTATACAGAAGACTAGTTCTTTATCTTTCTCTTATGCCTCTTGTTGTTGTTGGTGGTGGTGGTGGTGCTAGCCTATTAAAGAATAGAGGTATGTTTTTCTTATTAGTTTTCTATTGCTAATATAATATTCCTTGTGATAATGGGGGCTGTGGATATATATTTCACTATATTCATAAGATGAAAAATACAAAAAAAGAGGAGTACCTAGTGTTGGAACTAAGGGGTTCCAAGATCTAAAGGTAAGATTGTGGCTCCTTAATCCCTATACTATATCAACCTTCATTCCAGCCATCCAACCACTACCCTTGTTTATAAATATCATGAAAGAAACTAATTCTGAACTGAGTGTGGTTTGGGGAGAGGTCTTGCTCAAATCTCCACACCAAAGTGTGAAATTTGATATATGGTCTGCTAGGGTCACCTTACTATACATGATGATAGGAAGGATATCTTTCATTGATGATCCTGAATAGTAAACTCCATGTATCTTCAAACAAATTGATTACACTATTATATATTTTCACTAATTCTCATGTTTATTGTTCATAACATTAATTACTTTTATTTGGTTGGTAGAGATATAAAAGAAATTGTTAAGATGAGGGGTCGTGAAGTTTTATAGAAAGTGGCAAAGGTACATAACCAGGAATGCTCTTTCCCTATGGAAATTATTTACAAAATCTTCATCAATATGCATCATGATATTCTTTCATTGAGGGGTCTTAGTTTACACTTCTTATTTTAATAGGATTTATTTGTTATTGAAGCTTTACCATCAAAAGACCTGTGAGAGTGATCTGAGTTAAATACTAAGAGGCTAGAATTTTATGAGATGGTTCTAACTAAAATATAACATGTGATTATGTGGTGATTTCTCAAAAGATTTTTGAAATAAATTCTTTGAAACAATATTACCTTGAGGTTACCTTGAGGATTTTTAAAGCATTTTGAAATAAGTACTATATACTAATTTTTGAAAACCACCTATCCATTCTAATAGCTCTTTTTAAAACTTCACATATGTTCATAAGAATATCATGGAATCATACACTAGAAAGAACTACTGGTCATAGCCTAAACAATTAAAATCAACCACAATTCATATAGTAGATGCCCCCTACTAGATACGGTTAATAAATGTTCAAGTGACTACTAAAATGAATACTAAAAACTACTTATTCTTCGTTGCACTTTTTGACAAACTTTGCTTAGTCCTTCTCACCAAGCCTTGACTATTGCCAAGAAGTTTCACCTAAAAATGTTGGTGTGCATGAGTATGACCACTCTGTAGGAAAATGCTTAATTAGTCATTTAAAAACTATAGCAATCATATATACTTAAGGTAAGCTAAGTAGTTGATTAAATACTCGGTATCAAAATCTCATAGTTTCTTAATAATTTTGAAAATCCTTTAAACTATAGATGTGCAAAACACCTAAAATTCTTTATTTTCGTATCACATGGTATCCTATCATATCCTTGAGTGGCAGCATCCTACCACATGCCTAAATATGTGGTGGCCAATATCCTTGAGGATGGTAGATATGTCGGGCCATGTCTTATACGATATGGTATACTATGCACATAGAGAATTGATGTTTCCCTACTCTCGGCCTTGGATACCTTGCAAGTTACACCAGTCCTCATAGGGGCACTAGATCTATTTAAGAGTAGTCTCCCCATGATACATACTCCCATATATGGGCCTCTTCGGGTAGGTCTCTCTTTCGAAAGCTAGTGGCTAGCTGATCTTCCTAACATAGCAACTAGGGGATCTTATAAATCGTCCATGTCTAGGCTTAACTCTCATGAGTCACCTAGTTTTTCTTTTGATGTACATGTATTATATATCAATGACACTGTACAAGAAGGGTCTTACACATCAACCAACTCTCTTGAGTCACCTTATTTTTTTAACCACTTAGAGGCATTGTGTATCACCATCCCTATAAGCTTAAAACCATATGTAGTCAAAACCCACTTACTAGCATTACATATCGCCATCCTTGTAAGCTCAAAATCAAAACATCCTATAATGTCTTTATAATGCAAAAGTACTTAAATATATTTTCTCTACACATGAGTGAAATTCTATACTATAAATCAGTGCTTATTCAATCATTTCACATATGCAAGTATCATTTTGTGTAAAACATTTTATATTGCTCTCAGAATTCATATGGAATCATAAGTTTGCACCCCAATATGGATCATGCAAAATCATTAACAAAATTATCATTTTACTTGCTCATTTCATATGCCCCATTTCAAATATCATAAATAATCAACAAATATAATCCAATCTTAGTACTTGTGCTGTGATGACCAGGGTTTTTCGTAACACATTTTGTAATACATTTTTCAAAGGCAAGGTGCATAGTAGTAAAAAAAATTCGCAAAACAAAGTAGTAGAAATTCTTTTCTTTGGAACTTGTTTTGAAAAACCCAAGTCATCACTTCATACATAACATAAGTAAAAATTTTGTGCAAGATAAAATTCCATTGAAGGAATATACTTTTATTAAATTCGAGAATCTATCTAGTGGTTCACAGTACAGCTCGGGTATCATTACAATACTTGTCCAAATTACAGAATCCAAATTTCAAAGCTCACCATACAATAAAAACTCTCAACACAATACAATGCTCTCAAATAAAAATACATGTCTTCAAAGGATATACCTTGATAATTATTCTCCCAAATCTTCTTCAGTCTTGAGCTCCTAACTCGCCTTATCTATATTTAAGATATTGCAAACATTCAAACATTTACAATATCTTAGAAAGCTATGCTTGGTAGGGGATTCAAGAAGCATAATAATTTGACAGTATAATCCTAATACTTCATAATCCCATTATTCATATTCATGGATCTACTTGGTCATATATATACATCCTTACACATACATACTATATACTTTCTATATATATATATATATATATACAGTCAAAATTGTGAAAAGTAGTTAATCAAAACATAATCATACCCAGTTTATACTGAGTTGATAGATCATCTAGACTCTACTGGACATACTCCCTCATTTGGGTAGTATTGGTAATCCACGATTACCTGGCATCTCATCATGCCATATCATAAGGCATTTCACTATGCCATGCATCATAATGCAAAAATACGCAAAGGACCACTATGCATGTAATCAAAATCCATATCAGTGCGCCTGGATAACTGCCCAATAATTCGCCTATACCATCCTTGGTGGAAATCACAATATCCATGTCCATATGGGGGGGGGGGGGGACCATGGCTGTCACAATGGCGGGCTTCCCATAATTTCCCCACCCAACTTTTAGCCTCACTTAAGCTTGGTATCCATATCATAACAAGTTCAAAGACTGGGTGGCCAAACCCTACTAACTCTCCTAGAATAGCATCCTCAGGCATACTCCTGTTTAAAACAAAACCACAAGCCTCCATGCTTATATGTAAAGTAATTCTCATACGTATCAGACAATCTGTCTATTTACACAGGGTTGGAATATCTTCTAGTTCCCCATTCACTTAGAGTTTTTTCCTCAATTCTAACTTAACCATTTCATGTGTGTTTTGGTTGGATCATAAGGGTTTTCAAGGGATTTAATACAAGTATTTACATTACACTTGTCAACATTTCTAGACATAAGATCATGTATTCAACATGTATATCTCATGTAGATGCATTCATAAAATCCTCCGACCTTCAAGTAGTGATCCATCTCTTTAGATCTTCCATGATCCTGACAAATGTATGTAATCTGTAAATCCATACATACTGTCATTATTTATATAATCTGAATAATCCTATATTTTTTATCCTATCTATGTTCTTTTTTTTTAATCTTATCCTTTGGTATAAAAGATCTAGATCTTTTGTCCTATCATGATCTATCTGCCTCAAATAGTGTCTATCATATTGATCAATAGATCTGATGGTTAGAATGATCTTCTAATATTTCAAATTTAAGTATTTTCTATTCTAAGTCTCTGTGTATTCCTTTTCTTTGATCTTGATCTTTCATAGATCCTTTGATCAACAACTTATACTTGTTGATAAAGATCAAGAGCTTAGATCTTCTATCATCTAGTTCTTCTTTAATATAAGTTTAATTGTTTCGTCATCCCTAATGAGGACGATCTTGGTTCTCTTCCTTGTATCATGTTTGATCAAGGGTTTGGATTCTATATCTAGATTTGTCTACAACATATATACATAGATACATAATAAAATACAACATTAGGATTCTTATTGTTCTTGATCATTCAAGATCATATGAATCTTGTTTGATCATCCTTATCTTACTTATAATTTTTATTAGGATTAGATAATTTACTAACCTTTTATGCTCTTATTATTATTCAACCAGTTATTTTACAGGTTGAAGATAGCTTATTCCATCCTAAATCTAAACAGCTCCTCTTATTTTCAATTGACAAAGGCTTACTAGTTGAATACCTAAACACAAAGTGGTTACTTCAATCCTCATGCAAGGAGGCATTTAGACCTCACAAACGTCAACAGAAGGTAGGGAAAGAGCGAGGCTCTATTAGAGAACCCACTTAACCACCATGTTTAGCATTCACTAGAGTGACTTTAGCTCAACCTTTCATAAGGTTCCTATGAGCATTTTAATCCTAAGTACTCTTTCTAATTGATTTTACTTAAATCCATGAACATTTAAAATGTCATTCATGGGGTTTATTATTCTCCTACTTTGGGCCAAGGATTTAATAATGTTTATATTGTCATGCTAACTATAGCGCTTACTAATATTAAGTCAAAGTCATCCACTCATCGTAATTGTCCATGAATCTCTATATTCCATTAGTTTACATTTTTGGTGATTTATGCTCATTATATCTTAACAACTACTTAAAATTTGAATCTACTAATAAAATTTGATAGTAAATGAATCATAGACTTTAAAGCATAAATCCAATATAAATTTAACAATTATTTGTACTAACATGCTTCTTATGAATGTAACTTAACCTAATGAAATAAAACTATACTTAAACTAGCACAATCCTAAGTTATGAAATACATGAAATTTTACTAGTAATCTAATGGAATCAAGCTAAAGTCTTAATTTCAAACAAACATGACCCTAAGATAATTAAATTAACAACCTATCATAACAATCTAATAACATATAGAGCATAACATGCTAAAATTTAAGAATTACACTATCATGCTTCCTAATTTATAACATAAATCACATTTACAATTGTATTATTAAATAAAAGACAAGTAAACTAATTAGATTAAGATTATTAGAAACTTTTACTTATGATCCAACCATTAAATTTTAGATCTTTTCCTTTAGATCAAGGGTTTTAATTACATTTAGGGCTTTTACTTCATTAAGGTTCAAATATCATATCCATTTGTTTTTGTCACATTTAATCCATGATCTCACTGGATTCCATCATAATCTCATTCATACGACCCATCCAAAGGGTCTAATCATGCTTGATCTCATTGATCCAGAGGGTCCCTCTGTATTTTTAGGGTTTTTCTACCATTAAGGGTAGATTTCTTAATTTATCTTAAATCTGTCATAAGAAATCATATATGTCACTTTATTTCAACATTATTTCATCCTTAAATTAGATCCCCAAGATCTTATGATCTCAGATATTGAAGATCATGAACATTGGAAGCTTATTTATTCAAAACAAAAAGTTTCTTGAACATTTTTATACATCTTGTGATTTTGGAAGAAAATAGACATTACAAGATTTCCATAGCTTCTTTCCGATCTTGATTTGGAGTTTAGATGACTCCACAATTGAAGATTGAAGTTCATAGTCGTTTTGAGGGTCCAGATTTGATCTGGGCCCATCGGAATGGACTTCCTAGATTGTTCGGGTGGAGCGGGGTCCAGTCCGACAGAGCGGTCACTGCGCTCCCGTTATCAGGATGCAAGTCGAAACGCGCTCCCCCAAGACTACTGGTGTCACATGGACGTCCCGTCAGAACGTCGTTGAATTCATTTTTGGAGGATTTTTTGGGGTGTATTTATAGATGTTTTTGAATTTTTCATAATTACTTGTAATAATTATGTTTTAATTCTTTTGAATATTAAATTAACATTGGATCCTCCACTACCACCTCCTTCTCCACTATCAGCTGGTAGTGGTTTGACCACTCATTACTTGTTTTCTGGCTGTTGGATTCATTTGTAGGCCCCACAGAGGTGTGAAAGGACCATTTTACCCTTTTGTGGAGAAAAATCCGTTTTATTCTCCCGAACTAGGAATTGAGCATACTTAGTGGCGTTGGAATTGTATTTCCAAGTACATTCTAAATATTGAAGTCTTAGATCTTGGTTATGGGTAAAATTATCATTTTATCCTTTTATTCATAAAAGTGGAGAAAATTAAGGATTTTTCATTTTAACTCGGAATTGAACGTAATTAGTGTCATTTCGATCGATTTTTTGAGTATTCATAATTTATAAGTTTCAAATCATATTTTAATCTCTATCAAAAGAGAATTTCCAATAACCTAATATTTCAGCCCAAAATTTTTTAAAATTCAAACTAAATTGATTTTCTCAATTAATTTACAAAAATTAGGTTTATTACAATCTTCCCCCTTATAATAATTTCGTCCTTGAAATTCATATTTCAACTTAATTAGGAGTTTTCATTAACTCATTCATAAGTTTGCTCATGTGGCCTTGCCACTTTAGGAAACCTCCATTTCCTTTCATTCATAGTTCATGTTACTTTCTCCTCAAAGGTAAGAAGCATATTTTGAGGTCATAAACACACATCTCACTAATAATGCCAATGCATTAATCACCTATCCTAATTCTTTGCTAGACTTTCCAAAATGATTAATAACTCTTAGTTGAGTTATCCTTTTGTTTAAAACTTCCTATAAATTCTACTAATCTTTCACTGTAATACTTCATTTTTCTCTATTCCATCTTTAAATGCTCATTCTTATCCTCATCCAATTTATATAAGCTTTACCATATATTTCCTTATATGAATAATCCTATCATATTGAGTTGATTCTTAATTTCAAACTAATGTTCTTATAATAATCTTCCAATATTGGTTTATAGACATTTATTTCTCATGATTATTTCAAAATCAATGTATTCTATATTCCATAATTAATTCAACATCACTAAATATATCATATAAATAGAATCAATGTCTCTAATTTCATCATATTAATATCCTTATTCATTTATAGGTCTTCACTTTCCATTCTATCATCAATGCCAATTATAGTCCATAATTATTTTCATATTTCAATTCTATCATATAGTTGAATCAATATTCCTCTAAATTTTATCTCCTTATTTATCTTTATTAAAAATCTTTTTATTCACCACTTTTGAATATATTTACCTATCTCCTTAAATTCTTCTCAAGTAAGATCTTCTCTATTTTGATGATTAAATCCTTTAACTAATTGTCATAATACTGTAACAATTGTAATTCTTACATTTATATTTATTATTTGTTATTAATTTCAAAAATACTTTGTCAGGTAATGTACCTTCTATCTTTGGATTGGATGGTTCAACTTGGCATTGGTGATAGCGAATATCCTTCCTTGATGTTGAGGGATATTCTTCGAATTCACCGCCTTAACTGCCAAAGGTTTATTGCAGTTATTGGAAATGTGCCCAATTTCCCTGCAATTATAACATCTAATAAGGGGCCTTTGCTATATCGGAGTAGGACACATATTTCCAGGCTGGAACCTTCTACATTTAGGACATGGCTTTCTTTTTGTATGATTTCTTGGATGTCCAAAATTGTTTAGGGGTCTCTTGCCCTTCTAAAAAGACTGTTGATTATAGTTCCCCCCTTCACCAAATTTAGTGATTTGGTTCTTTTGTAATTCTTCTTCACACTTTAAAGCCATCTCCACACAATCTGCCAAAGTCATGGGTTTAGTACACATTACATTCACCTTCAGCTCTGGGTGCAACCCTTCCATGAATCGATTCACTGTGTGTGTTTTAGTGTTACACACATGATTCATAAATCTCCTTAACTACATAAATTTATTATTGTAATCTACCACTGACATGTTCCTTGTCTAAGTTCTAGAAACTCAATCAACTTTCTTGCTTGTACATGAGTATGAAAATATTTGTGGTTGAAGACTTCCTTAAATTCCTCCCATGTAGTATCTTTAGAATTTGAGAAAAAGGTATTGTTAACTGATCTCCACCAAAATGCAACTTCTTGTTTTAATAGATACGTGGAAAATTTAACCTTCAACTCTAGAGGAGTACGTAGTGCACTGAAGGTCCTTTCTATTTCATATATCCATTCCTCAGCCTTTACAGCTTCACCCTTTCCATTGTACCCCATAGCCATCTTTAAAATCTCTCCATCATTTTGTCAACCTTTTCTAGGGCTAATGGAGAATTTCTAATTTCTCCACTTGGTACAAGGGAAGATTGACCCTGTACCAGTGTCGGAATATCTGGTGTTGGTGTTGGTGTATTATGTCTCACTTCAGTCTGAGCCTGAGCCTGAGTACTTGGCATCTCTAATGGAGGTGATGAACTTTAGGGTTGTTGAATGTGAGGAAGAAGGTTCCTCAATACGCTTGTTACCATGTCTTCCACATTATCCATTGTTAATCTCTCCATATTATCTTCTAGAGTATTTTGAGCTATCTGCCATGTAGCTCTCTTTGGTAGCGTCTGTTCATAAACCAAAATTCCTATCAGTATTCTACACAACTATTTCTATGTTAATCTAAAATTGGATTATCATCTTCATATTAGACATAAGACTACTGTACTATGACTGGATGAATGGCTCTAATACCAATTGTGACGACCTGGGTTTTTTGTAACACATTTTGTAATACATTTTTCAAAGGCAGGGTCCTTAGTAGTAAAAAAAATTCACAAAACAAAACAACAAAAATTCTTTTCTTTAAAACTCATTTTGAAAAACCCAGAATCCATCCAGTGGTTCACAGTGCAGCCCGGGGATCAATACAATACTTGTCCAAATTACATAATCCAAATTTCAAAGCTCACCATACAATAAAAACTCTCAATACAATCAATGCTTTCAAATAAACATACATGTCTTCAAGGGGTGTAACTTGATGATTATTCTCCCAAATCTTCTTCACTCTTGAGCTCTTAACTCTCCTTCTCTGTATCTAAGATATTGTAAACATTCAAACATTTACAATATCTCAGCAAGCTATGCTTGGTAAGGGATTCAAGAAGCATAGTAATTTGACAGTAGAATCCTAATACTTCATAATCTCATTATTCATACTCATGGATCAATCTCTTTGCTTGGTCATATATGCGCATCCTTAGACATAAATACTGTATACTTTGTGTGTGTGTGTGTGTGTATATATATATATATATGGTCAAAATCATGAAAAATAGGTAATCAAAACATAATCATACCCAATTTATACTGAGTTGATAGATCATTCAGACTTTACTGGACATACGCCCTCATTTGGGCAGTATCGGTAATCCACGATTACCCAGCATCTCATCATGCCATGTCATAAGGCATTTCACTATGCCATGCATATAATACAAAAATACCCAAAGGACTACTATGCATGTAGTTAGAATCCATACCAATGCACCCAGATAACTCCCAAATAATCCACCTATACCATCCTTAGTGGACATCACAATATCCATGTCTATATGGGGGGGGGGGAGACATGGCTATCACAATGGCGGCCTTCCCATAATTGCCCCACCTGACTTTTAGCCTCACCTAGGCTTGGTATCCATATCATAACAAGTTTTGGAGAGCCAATGGCCAAACCCTACTAACTCTCCTAGCATAGCATACTCAAGCATACGCCTATTTAAAACAAAACCACAAGCCTCCATGCTTATATGTAAAGTAATTCTCATACGTATCAAACAATTTGCCTGTTTACTTAGGGTTGGAATATCTTCTAGTTCCCTATTCACTTAGAGTTTTTTCCTTAATTCTAACTTAACCACTTCATATGTGTATTGGTTGGACCATAAGGGTCTTCAAGGGATTTAATACAAGTATTTACATTACACTTGTCAACATTTCTAGACATAAGATCATGTATTCAACATGTATGTCTCATGTAGATGCATTCATAAAATCCTCCGACCTTCTAGTAGTGATCCATCTCTTCAAATCTTCCATGATCTTAACTGATGAATGTAATCTGTAAATCCATACATACTATCAATATTTATACAATCTGAATAATCCTATATTTTTTATCCTATCTATATTCTTTTTTTTTTAATCTTGTTCATTGATATAAAGGATCTAGATCTTTTGTCCTATCATGATCTATCTTCCTCAAATAGTGTCATCCTATTAATCAATAGATATGATGGTTAGAATGATCTTCTAATCTTTCAGATCTAAGTATTTTCTATTCTTAGTCTTTGTGTATTCCTTTTCTTTGATCTTGATCCTTCATAGATCCTTTGATCAATAATTTACATTTGTTGATAAAGATCAAGGGCTTAGATCTTCTATCATCTAATTCTTCTTTGATCTAAGTTTAGTTGTTTGACCATCCCTAACGAGGATGATCTTGGTTCTCTTCCTTGAATCATATTTGCTCAAGGGTTTGGATTCTCCCTCTAGATTTGTCTACAACATACATACATATATACATAATAAAATACGACATTAGGATTCTTATTGTTCTTGATCATTCAAGATCCTTTGGATCTTGTTTGATCATCCTTGCCTTACTTACAATTTTTGTTAGGATTAGATAATTTACTAACCTTTTATGCTCTTATTATTATTATTCAACCAATTAATGTTTTACTGGTTGAAGATAACTTATTCCATCCTAAGTCTTGACAACTTCTCTTATTTCCCATTGACAAAGGCTTACTAGTTGAATATCTAAACACAAAGTGGTTACTTCAATCCTCATGTAAGGAGGCGTTTAGACCTCACAAACCTCAATAGAAGGTAGGGAAAGAGAGAGGCTCTATTAGGGAACCCACTTAACCACCATGTTTAGCATTCACTATATTGACCTTAGCTCAACCCTTCATAAGGTTCCTATGAGCATTCTAACCCTATGTACTCTTTCAAATTGATTTTAATTAAATCCAAGAACATTTAAAATGTCATTCATGGGGTTTATTATTCTCCTAGTTTGGGCCAAGGATTTGATAATCCTTATATTATCATACTAACTATAGCCCTTACTAATATTTAGTCAAAGTCATTCACTCATCTTAATTGTCCATGAATCTCTATATTCCATTAGTTTACATTTTTGGTGATTTATGCTCATTATATCTTAACAACTACTTAACATTTGAATCTACTAATAAAATTTGACAACAAATAAAGCATAGACTTTAAAGCATAAATCCAATATAAATTTAACAACTATTTATACTAACATGCTTCCTATGAATGTAACTTAACCCAATGAAATAAAACTATACTTAAACTAGCACGATCCTAAGTTATGAAATACATGAAATTTTACTAGTAATCTAATGGAATCATGTTAAAGTCTTAATTTCAAACTAACAAGACCCCAAGATAATTAAATTAACAACCTATTATAACAATCTAATAACATATGGAGCATAGCATGCTAAAATTTAAGAATTACACCATCACGCTTCCTAATTTATAACATAAATCACATTTACAATTCTATTATTAAATAAAAGACAAGTAAACTAATTATATTAAGATTATTAGAAACCTTTACTTATGATCCAACCATTAGATTTTAGATCTTTTCTATTATATCAAGGGTTTTCATTACATTTAGGGCTTTTACTTCATTAAGGTTCAAATATCATATTCATTTGTTTTTATCACATTTAATCCATGATCTCACTAGATTCCATCGTAATCTCATTCATACAACCCATCCAAAGGGTCTAATGATACTTGATCTTATTGATCAAGAGGGTCCCTTTGTATTTTTAGGGCTCTTCTACGATAAAGGTTGGATTTCTTAATTTTCTTAAATCTGTCATAATAAATCATATATCTCACTTTATTTCAACATTATTTCTTCCTTAAATCAAACCCTCAAGATCTAATCATCTCAGATATTGAAGATCATGAACATTGGAAGCTTATTTTTTCAAAACAAAATGTTTTTTGAACATTTTGATCCATTTTATGATTTCAGAAGAAAATAGACATTACAAGATTTCCATAACTTCTTTTCAATCTTGATTTGGAGTTCAAAGGATCAATTTCTCTTCAATCATAGAATCAAAACTTTATTAAATTTCATGAAAATTCTATCCTAGGGGTTTTGTGTCTGTTTGGATTGATTGGATAGCTTAGATTTTTCATCTAAGCCCTCCATCATATAGAAATGAAGGGTTTGACTTGATTTTTATAAATTTTTACCTAAAACTAATTTTAGAAAAATAAAAATTATGTAAACTAACATGAAATAAGTATAGGAACAGTTTCCACCTACCTGATTGGAGAAAACTTAGGTTTTGAAGCCCAATTTTAAAGAAATAACTTGTTGATGATAAAATCGCTCGATAACTACTTGTTTTGTGATTTCCCGTTGATTGCACCAATGGATCTTGAAATTTCTTTCGGAATTTTTTAGATAAAATAATTTAGGATCATATGGATGGTGAGATTGGTGAGATTGGTGAGATTTGATTTGGAACAGAGTGCCTAATTGAATTTAGGTCTCTTATTCCAATCTAGAGAGAGGAGAGAGAAAGTGAAAGAGAGATTTTTGGGAATTTTGGAAATTTGGGAATGAGTTTGGATCTAGTTTTTCAAGGGAAGCAAGATAATTTTGTGCTAATTTTTATGAATATTTTTGGGTGTGTATTTATAGTTGTTTTTGAATTTTTCATAATTACTTGTAATAATTATGTTTTAATTCTTTTGAATGTTAAATTAACATTGGATCCTCCACTACCACCTCCTTCTCCACTATCAACTGATAGTGTTTTGACTACTCCTTACATGTTTTCTAGCCATTGGATTCATTTGTGGGCCCCACAGAGGTGTGAAAGGACCATTTTGCCCTTTTATGGAGAAATATCCATTTTTTAATCTCTATAAAAAGAGAATTTCCAATAACCTAATATTTCAGATCGAAATTTCTGAAAATTCAAACTAAATTGATTTTCTCAATCAATTTATAGAAATTGGGGTAATTACATGTGCAATGTTAGATGCCAATTCAAAACTATGTGCACATATACAAGTATAAACTGGGGTTAGAATTTCCAAAAATATGAGATGCCAAACCCATCAAAGACCTATATGTCTATAAACTACGGTGTGCATTGTGGTTTATGTTTATGTGCATTGCCTGCATACTATGGCCTGTGCCCGTATGCTATGTAGTGTGCTTGGTACACTGTGCTTACTTGCATGCTCAGTGCCATGTGTGGTGGTCTGTACTTGTCGGAGGTGCCTACATGTATTGTGCATGCGTAGTGCTATTTGCATTGGTCTATGTATGTGTGTTGTGTATAGTGACTGTATGCCTTGTGCATGCCTAATGTTATATGCACTAATCTGTGTCTATGTGCTAAGCATAGTGCCTACGCATTGTGCACATGGCCAGGTGCTACATGTATTGGTCTACACCAGTATGTTGTGTATAATACCTATGCATCATATGCATGCCCAATACTATTTAAACTGGTATGTGCCTATATGAAATGCTCAGTTCTATGTGCACTGTGGCCCGTGCCTATGGGCAATATCCATTCATTAGGTGTTATGTGCAGTGCCCATGTGCTGGGAGCCATGCGCAGTGCTTAAGCACTAGGTGCTGTCAACAATGCCTATATTCTGGGTGCTGTGTGCTGTATGTCGTGGCCCTGGATTGGGGGCTAAGCTCACTACCCATGTGCTACATGCCAAACATGCCACATAAGCACTACATGCTATGCATGCTATTATTAAGAACACTTTTAGGTGACATTCATAAGTGATCATGTGCATGCATGAGACCCAAACCATTTCACCCATCTAGTGTAGGTTCTAATATTACTCATA
The DNA here is from genome assembly GCA_035236585.1 of Warburgia ugandensis. NCBI lineage: Eukaryota > Viridiplantae > Streptophyta > Magnoliopsida > Canellales > Canellaceae > Warburgia > Warburgia ugandensis. The sequence continues at coordinate 45,961,478 of CP141128.1, forward strand.
AGCACATGCATCAATGTTGTAATTCTATGCGAGTGAGGCCACTCCCACAAGGAGTCTCATAGACTTATTACATTGACTAGATCCTATTTAAATTGCTAATTTTAGCCAACGAAGAGTGTATTTGGTCAAACTAAGGAACTAAATGACATGGTATAGGAAAAATGCATGGAGTAGAAACATGAACTAAAGGAAACTATCTTAATAACAAAGATCTTAAATAAAATTAGAAACTTTTCTAACTAACATGCATTCAATAAAAAAAATTGTATGCAAAACTAGAATGAATTAATCTAGGAAAATTTCTAAAGTAAAACTTTCCTAAGCTAAGAAACTTTCTAAAAACTAAACTTGGGAACTTTCTAAAGATAAACTAACATGCAGCTAAACTTAGCAATGAATTAAGGAAACTAAACAAGAATTAAACTAATTAAATAGACATACAACATGATAAGGAAAAGTATGCATTAGGCCTAGAAATGTGCACATGATTCAAGTAATGTATGTATGAAACTAAGTGAACTTTGATGCATGAGTAGAACATGAGTGACGAGCATGAATACTTAGATGAAAAGGGCATCAAAACTAAGTAAATAAAAAATAAAAAAATGGAATTCTAAGGCATGAAACATGGGAAAGTGTGTGTGGATCATCAAAGGAAAAGGGTGCATGAGACAATGGAATCAAGCATTGTTTATTAAATACACACATCAAAGAAAGGTGCGCATGATTCATGGATGGGTGCACATAAAATAAAATCTCATTTGTTGAATGTAAATCATTACAAAGTACTATGCATGATTCAAGAACATGAAAGTAATAGAAATTTCTCCAAACTTGCACCATCTATATATCATGCATGTGAACCAACAAGAAGAGAGAATCAAGGATAGGGTGCAAGATGAAGGGAACAAATTCAACAAGAGAGCAACAATAGATCCAAAATAGAGAGGCAAACAATGATGATTCAAGGCTACTTTTCTATTGTCTATCACTACAAGAGAGAAGAGGCTTTGAATCAAGGAAACTAAGAAAAGAGATGCCATGCAACTAAGAAGCAAGGCAAGCAAAAAGGAGAGTAAAAGAACATGAAGAACCACCCTAAAAAGAAGTGCAAACTTTAAAAGAAGAAGAGCAAGAGTGTGTTGAAGCATGAAGGAGACGTGGAATACCAAGGATGGTAGCCAAGGTAGGAGGCATGGAGAGCTTGATGGGGCATGGAAAACCTTCCAAGGAAGGTGGCGTGGTATTCCTTATGAAGGATATGCTGTGGTGTTGTCTTTTTATAGATGATCTCCTCATTTCTAAATTATAAGATTTGCTAGATCTATCCTAGGTGAGATAAGGAAGAGAGATAAAGAAGTGGGGAAAGGTAGTTGTATAGGATATATAACTTAGGAAGGGAATTAGAAGTAGGTCTTTGGGAATTTGCTAGGAAAGTGGAAAACTAGGAAGTTGAGTGGAAAGTGGAAAGGAGACGAGGTGAAAAGGTAGAAATATTTGAAATTAGGTGTAACATTTAAAAAGGAGAGGGGCAGGGGGAGAGGCGCCACTTTTCAAGGAGTGGTGCATGGAACTGCTTTCCTTAAGATGTGTTTCATGTGGAAGGGTGGAAAGAGAGAGGAAAGGGAGGGATAGATGGAGAGATAGAGAGAGAAAAAGAAAAGGAAACGAGAAATGTCAAAACTTAAGGCTCTTTTTTCCTATTGGTCCACCCTGCATGCATATCTTCCCATTGTCAATTCAACTTTCCTCTTGTTAGTATTCTTCAGCTCACAATTTTGGAAAGTGGATAATTGCTTAAAATCTCCTCTGATCATTTGGTTCCATGTTGACTTGGCTAAGATGGATCAAATGGCTCATTTTGATGGTTCTTTGCTTGGTGGCTTGAGTGGCTTAGTCCCTTGGCTTCATGGCTTAAATTGCTTGGCTCATGTGGCTTTCATGGCTTGGATTCTCATGCATAGGTGGTGTAATTGCATGGATCCAAGGCTAGTTATCTTGAATTCTTCTAATCACTTTCTTGAATTCAGCTACTTACCCTAAGATGACCTTGAATATTGATTGAGCTTTGGAATGTTGAAATTAAGGTCCCGGCTCCCTAAGTTGATGTTGATCCTTGATCTCTTATCTTGATCAATCTCGACCATTGGATCATCATCTCAATCCTACAAAAGATTGAAAACCCTAATTAAATCCTAGAAAATTTTCATAATTAACTTATTTACTCTAGATTAGCTTCTGAACCTGTAAAATATCAAACTTTTAAATTATTATCTCAAAAATGCATTTGTTACAAATTTTGAAAAAATCCTAGAATAATGCCTATAATTTATGACCATGAAATGCTAGTTGGGTACTTTTTGTACAAAATTGAATACTTATCACACACACCAACCGATATTTTGCTAGTATTGAGCAAAACATGTGAAAATTCATCAAAAACAAAAATGGATGCTATTTTTGTAAGTACTCATGATTGAATCTAGTATATGCAATAAGTCCTTATCCCCTTAGGTTACTTTAGTGGACAAACTAAGCCTCGTGAGGGTTTGTAGTGAATATACCCACAAAATTTAGTAAGGCTAAGTCCATTATTTTATCTCAAAGAAATATTATCCGACAACACTTTACTATCTTTAACAATTTAATAAAGATGAATGATAAATTCTTCAAGTTACCCACATACCAAAGCCATTTTACTACAAGTATATCTCAAAGTGTAGTATATGTATAGATTACATAATCTAGAGTTCTAAATAGATATGCTTATACTCCCCTAGAATGATGTTTTGACTTGAAATTCTCATTAGTATACACTTAGAAATAAAGCTCTCAGATAAAATGGTCAAGCAAATTCTCTCACTATGTGATTGGATCTAAAGATATTGATGCTTCACATAATATTATAAGCACAAATGAGACAAGATATCTAATCTCTAAGAACAAATGCCACTATAACACCAGTAGGGTTATTTCGCCTTAATTCCTAACTATTTATATCCTCACTAAGGCTATCATCCACCTTAAGAGCTATAGATCTTTGGATAGGGCAAAATGTAGGCTGGGGAATGGTTATGAAAGAAAGGGTAAAAAGGATTCAAAATTTCAAACATGAGTAGAGGTCTTCAATAATTGGACTACTTTTCTATTGGGTGCATTAAAGTGAATTATCTTTTCTATTTTTCCTATCCCTCTTCTTTTCACAACTTTTCTTTTTCTTTTCTTTGTATTCCTTTGAAATAAAGGCATTTTTCTTTGTAGACACTTTGATGTTTCACTTCTTAGATTTTCATCCCTTTTCTACTTTTTCTACCATCTCTACTCATTTTTGAAAGATAAGTCTCCACTAATTTTTCTCATGGTCTCTAAGTCATAACCATCAATTACTTTGGACTTTATACTATGTTTAAGTATGTTTTGATATTTAACTTTCATAAAATACTTTAGAACATGAATAAAATGCAGAATTATCCTTATGCCTTTCTTTTAAGAAGTTAAAGTAGGAGAAATACTAAGCTTTAGAAAATTCAATTCTCATCATAGTAAAGGAACTTTGACCTTAAAACTTAAAAACTTTCTCCCTCCCTCTCTCTCTTTTCAAAAATATAAGAAAACTTAGAAATCGTATGCATATCTACACCCCCCAACTTGAACTAAACATTGTCTCCAATGTTTTAAAACATAGGGCCCTATATGATGAATGGGTAATGTCGAACAATGAGACTCTCTAAAAAGGAATATATGACCCAACTACTATAAAAAATATGGTAGATAACAATAACATCTAAGAGTTTTAGCACTTTGTCTCTCACTACCTTTTACATATAGGGTTTAGTCTCCTCCATGTTTCCTTAGTTGATGTAATATTTTCTTCTAGGTGAATTCTATGAATACACACAGCAGGGCTAATCCCTTTAATGTCCACTATGGTCCACCCTAATGTTGTCTTATGTTCTTCAAGAACAGTAAGGAGCTTTCCTTTTTGTTCCTGATCTAAATCTGGGGCTATGATTACAAGCAAGGATTCATCAGGTTCTAGGTAGGAATATTTCAAATTTTCAAGTAATGTCTTAAGGACCAAGGTGGGTAGTTTTTCTACTGAAGGCACAAGGCTAGAATTTGAAGAAAGAAGAGGTTCCACTTAATGTCCCCATTTGTAGGTATCTATGATCGGTGTGGCATCTAAAAGATTATTTACCTCATCTATGGAATTATCTATATCAAAAGCACAATTAAAGTATTCTAAACTTGCCTCAAATGGATCTAGAATAGGTAATGGTGGATTAGAATCATGAATTAGATCTTCAATTAAATTGACTACACCAGAAACATCTAGATTTAGATGATAATGATTGGCATTAAAAACATTAAGCTTGATTTTCATGTTGTAGAAGGATAATTTCATCACACTATTTCAAAAGTTGATGATGGCATTGGACATTGCCAAAAAATGGATGTCGAAGAATTACCAGGATTTGATTACTAGGGTTTAATATAGGTAGGGTATCCATGGCAATAAAATCCACAGGGAAATAAAACTAGTTCACCTATATTAAAACATCCTCAACCATAACACGTGGAACTTTTACTGATTTGCCTGCTAATATAAAGTGGTATTGGTTGGTTTAATGTCACCGAGCCCAAGATGCTCACAAACAGAATATGGCAATAAATGTACACTAGTCCTTAAATCTAATAGTGCCTTAGCAATGACATGATGTCTAATAATATAAGAGATGGTAGGACAACCTGGATCTCTAAACTTATGAGGGGTTTGGTGTTAGAGCAAAGAGCTCACTTGCTTGGTGAGGAAGGCTTTCTCTTGCACATTAAGCTTGCACTTTCGTATATGGAGCTCCTTGAGAAATTTGGCATAAGAAAAAATGTCTTTATTAGCATTGAGTAATGGGATATTGATTTGCACCTGCTTAAACACATCCATTATTTCATGAAAATTAGTTCGTTTCATTAACTTGTTTAAATGTTGAGGGAGTGGGGCTTTAGGCACATAAGGTACCTCCATTATAAGCTTAGATGTAGTTGAAGGTTTCTATCTTTTCTCTTTCTCCTTTGTTGTAGTTGGTTCATTATCCTCTAAATTTTCCTTAGCCTATCCTACTTTATTATCAACTTGATGACCACTTCTAAGGGTAGTTATTGGCTTTGCTTGCTCATGGGGTCTTTGCAAATTTGAATTGGACCTATTTCAAACTATCCCTTAGGGCATGGAATTGGCTAACTAGGAAACTATTCCTTTCCTCTATCATTCAATGCAATAGACAATTGGCTCATTTATATCTCTAATTTGGCAATAGCTTGAGAATTGACATTGGCTGATTGTCGACTCTCATTTTGGATTTGGTGCAGGGCCTTATTAGTCTCCTCATTTTGTTGTAGGAATAAATGAATATTGTCCTCAACTGATGGTTTATTTGGTTATTGAGGAAGTTGAAAACTAGGTGGAACACCTAGTATGCAGCCAAGGTAGGAGGTGTGGAGAGCTTGATGGAGGGTGGAAAACTAGCCAGGGATGGTGGCGTGGTATTCCTTAGTGAGGATGTGTTGTGGTGTTGTCTTTTTTATAGATGATCTCCTCCTTTTTAAAATCTTAGATTTGCTAGATCTATCCTTGGTGAGAGGAGAAGGAGAGATAAGGTAATTGTATGGGATAGGTAACTTAGGAAAGGAATTAGAAGTAGGACTCTAGGAATAGGAAAGTGAGAAACTAGGATGGTGAGTGGAAAGTGGAAAGGAGATGAGATGGAAAGGTGGAAATAAATGGAATTAGACGGTGTAACATCTAAGGTTGTAGGGGGGAGATGGCGCCACCTTTCAAGGAGTGGTGGGTGGAATTCCCTTCCTTAAGATGTGTTTCACATGGAAGGGTGGAAACAGAGAGGAAAGATGAAAGAAAGAGAGATAGAGAGAGAGAGAAAAAAAAAAAAATTTAAAATTTAAAACTTAAGGCTCTTTTTCCTATTAGTCCACCTTGCATGCATATTTTCCCATTGGGAGTTTGAATTTCCTCTTGATAATCTTCTTCAAATCACAATTTGGGAAAGTGTATAATTGCTTGAAATCTCCTCCAATCATTTGGATCCATGTTGACATAGCTAATATGGCTTAAATGTCTCACTTTGATGGTTCCTTGATTGATGGCTTAAGTGGCCTAGGCCTTGGCTTCATGGCTTGAATTGCTTGGCTCATGTGGCTTTCATGGCTTGAATTCTCATGCAAAGGTGGTGAAATTGCATGGGTCCAAGGCTAGTTATCTTTAACTCTACCAATCACTTTCTTGAATTCAATTGCTTGACCTAAGATAACCTTGAATCTTGATTGAGCTTTGAAATGTGGAAATTTAGGCCCCAGCTCTCTAAGTTGATCTTGATCCTTAATCTCCCATCTTGATAAATCTTGACCATTGGATCATCAACTCATTACCTGCAAAAGATCAAAACCCCTAATTAATTCCTAGAAATTTTTTATAATTCATATACTTACTTTGGATTTGCTTCTAATCCTGTAAAATATCAAACTTTTGAATTATTAGCTCAAAAATACATGTGTTATGAATTTTCAAAAATTCTTAGAATAATGCCTATAATTTATAACACATGAGCTACTAATTGAACACTTTATATAAAATTGAATACTTATCTCAATTAATTATTCAAAATAAAATCAAAGAGCAATGTAGTCAATTTCCTAAGTCCTAACCAAGATCTATCATAGGTATGCACTAATTTAAAGGAACATATTAAGTTAAATATTCAGTGACCATATGTATGACTCATGACCCAAAATGAAATTGATTAGCTAACAATTGAACCAAAATCAACAAAATCCATCCATGCAAAGCCATGCTTCCATGGCTATACATTTATGTACTATTCATCATAGATAGAATTCTATTAAAATGACCGAAAACCCAAATAATATAATCATTAGTTTTTATCTAATTCCAAAGTATCCAAATCACAATTAATATGTTTAAATGATCATGGGCATGTATATGATGTATTACCCATAAACCAAAATGATCTAATTCAAAAAGCACATGTCATTTATATAGTGTGCATTAAGATTTAATAAGAAAAACATATTAATTTGGAGCATAAAAATTAGTAAGAAACATCAAGGAATGACATATGAACTCCTACTCTTGGGGCATCAAAATCATTTTTAATGCTCCAAGAGATCATGATCACACATTCTAAAATAAGGCATCTAAATTTGATCAAAACATGACCAATTAAGTTGCTAATCCTATGCTCATAAATGATTGTGCAAATGTCAACGACAATTTCATGTTTCAAAAACAAGCTAGTTTAGAGAAGTTCCTATGTCCCCATACCTATTTTGAAGTAAGATTAGTCTTCTATAGTCTTATTTTCCAAAATGTAGCATGTAGGTGTAGATCAATGTGGTGACCCAGGTTTTTAGAAATAGTTATATTAAATTCTTTTGGAAAATTTTGAGAATTTTTTTTTTAAATATTTAGAAAACATACTATGTAGTATATTTCAAAACCACTTCTTCCAACCTGAGATCATAATCAAATCTCTACACATATATGAGTAAAGTAATCCATAAGATGAAAAGAGCACATAAATAGGATCTGCTTGTCACAACATAAACAACTAAGTAATTCAAAATCCAAACATAAAATGAAACTTAAGTTCTTATTACATGTCCAATCTACAATCCCTTAGAAGTAAAGTGAAACAATCTAAAACTAGACTTCTACTTTTGTTCTCTTGTACTTTGATTTCTTCAAGTGACTTGCTTGCCTTCTTCTATCTATTGATCCTACTACTCAGATGTGTCATCTAAAATATTTTGTGGTTGAGTACAACCACTTAATTTGGGCACCACTAAACTATTTTTGAAAACTAGTGGCAATCAGGTTTTAAACTTTTAAAACCAATACATAAAACAACTGTACAGTTATCACCTATTCATGGCCAATATGCATGCTAGATAATTTCAAGATGTCAACATATATCACAAGTATTCAATCACACATCAAATGGAAGCATCTTGTGATGCCATAAAGGCAAGTGGTCTAACCCTCTAGGATGATAGACATGTCTGCTCACTTGGCAAAGCTAAACTTCAATCTAAATATTCCAATCTATAGTATAATGAGGTGCAATGAAAACCCACAAAGGAATCCGAGAGAAAACAAGGTTAAAAGGGTAAACTATCTAAGGGAAAATGGACCGAAACTAAAGTGGTGAACAAGGAAAAAAAAATATAGAATTCAAGAGGGAATTTCCAAGTACTAAGAAAGTTATTCTCTTGGCTGTCATTACCAGAGAAAAACTAACTTACATCTTGCTTGACCAACAAAGAAAAGTTAGAGAATTGAAGTAGGAAAGGAGGGGGATTGAAGGCAGGAAAGTTGCATGTAATCTAAAGAACAAAGCAATGGAAACCTAGATCAATGAAACTAAATCAAAATAAGTAAGCTACTAACCTAAATTGAAGAGCAATTAACTAAGACAATAATTAGAAAATAAAAGGAAGAAATGGACTAAAGAAGTTTCAAAGTCTAGTAGCAACTAATCACTAGAAGAAGTTATGTTTCAAGGTGCCTCAACCACCTTAGAAAATATGTATGAACCATGGGTGTGTGTGTGTGTGTGTGTGTCTCTGTATATATATATATATATATATATATATATATATATATATGGGTTCCCAAATTAGAAAATGTGAATTCATGATGAAAGTGCCTCTAGGTTAGGGTATTGAATGATAAAGGTTAGGAGGAATTTTGAAGGAGGAAATTTAGGTAAGAATGATGTCATAAAGATGAGGAAAGTGCCTCTAGGTTAAGGTATTGAATGATGAAGGTTAAGAGGAATTTTGAAGGAGGAAATTTAGGTAAGAATGATGTCATAAAGATGACATGAGAGATAAGATGTGATGGGCTAGTGGTTACTAATTTTGGTAGCGGGAGGCATCATTTTCCCAAGGAAGGAAAATGGCTCTCCACCCTCACAATTGGATGGAATTTGAATGGTGGGAAGAGTGAGAAAATGGGAAAGAAAATATAGAGGAAAACTTAGGATTTTTACATATTTGTATGGACTTAGATCAAGGGTTTCCTAATTAGGAAACCACTTAATTTTTCCAAATAAGCAAGGGGGACATCCTCCTATTGGATGCTGGCTCTTCTTTGACTCAAAAACATGGAATCCTAAGATGAATGGTGGATTAGGGATGGTAAATGGGTTAGCAAAGTGGATTTTTCTTTCTTGATGGATCTCTTAATACATGATCATCTTACCTTTTACAATCACGTTGCTCCATGTGGAACTCCTCCTTCGCTTGATGGCTCGTTCCTTAATGGCTTAGCTTGCTTCAATTCTTGACTTCAAGGCTTGAGTAGCTCATATGGCTTAGCACCCTTTTTCATGGCTTTAATGGCTAAGTGGCTTTAATGCTTCCTTGCAAAGTTGGTGAAAATGCATGGCTTGGGCTTGGATCCATTTTTAGTCACCTTTTTCTTCTTCAGTTGCCTTTTACCTTGCGATAGGATAGTCTTGAACCTTCATCACACCTTTGCTTAATGACATTTAGGCTTTAGCTTGTTAGGTTTCTAGTTAGACTAGGAAACCTCATGAATAGTCTCAATTCTTGTCTTGATCAAGCTCGGCCTTTGCATTACCTTCTCAACAACTACAAAACAAGAAAAACCCTAATTAAATCCTTGCAAATTATGACCATTCACATACATGGTGTTAGTTTTAGAAATTTGAAGCGAATTATGTTATTTTCAAGTATGGGAGTGATATGCTCCAATCTTGTTATGATTCCCATTCAATCAATAAAGTTTGATTCCATAATGTGTTATGTGCAATTTCCATGTTGGTGACCTTTAGGTTACTTTCCATTGTCATGCATGATTTTTAATTCCAAGTACTTTTAAATTCCAAAATTAATCAAAGTAAAACTCTCTTTGGCTAAGTTATGTAATCTAAATAAAATCCAATTAACATACAAATCTATGAAATTGCTCATGGGATCGATCTCACTCATGTGCAAATTGCTACATTTATTCATGCACTTTTGAGTAATTTTAAAGCCACATGAAGTTTTTGTGAGTTACACTCAATCCCACGTTTTTACTTGAGAAGTAATGAGGTGATAATAGACAATCCTAAGAAAATCACTCTACATTCCAAGCACAACACCTTTCACTTATGAATTCCATGCCTCCCATCTCCACCATTCAGTCAAGCATGATCTACACCCTCCATTCCCAAGGATTTCCACTTCAAAATCCTATAAATAAGGGTGCTTGACAAGGAGTTATATCTTTCAACTTTCCTTAGAGTTCAAAGCCTAAGTTAGGAGAAAGAAAGGGAGGAAGATCACTTTTGTCTTCTATCTCACAAGCTTCACTCATCCAATTCTTTCGACAAAAAGGGAAGAGTTCTCAACATCCACTATCCCTCCCTCTTCAATTTCTTTTCTCATTCTTTTCTCCTTTACATACTTAGGATTGCACACACCATGCCACCTTAGGTTGCACACATCCACCTACTATATCACTCCCACATGCCCTGCTTCCCTTATCTTTCCATGTCCATTCCATGCTTGCATCTCTACACTTTTCAACTAGCACCTTAGGCATACCTGCATTCCATCTTTTCATGACTTGCATTGCTATTGCTCAAACAAGCATGAAATGTTTGCTTGCATTTTTTTTTCCATAGGTCAAATTAGATATGTAATTATTGGAGTGATTGTTGGACTCTTGCATGCACAGCTCCTGTTGTTCTTAGAACTTGCACACATTCAACCATGCATCTTTAGGCACATTCATCCTTGCATTCCTTGCATGCTTATTTTATTTCCTTGTATTCTCCATCTTACTCTTACGTGCATCACCCTCGCAGCTCAAATTTACACATACCATAGAACTCACATGCGATTATATGTAATCCCCCTTGGACTACCCTTTGCATGCATCATTCACCTTCTCCACTTCTCTGGCCATCTTAGCCTTCCACGCTACACCCCTCTTCCACTTTGCTATTACACACACACACACACACGCACACCTTATCTCTTTTTCTCTTCCATGCACTTCATCACTTGCACTCTTTTACACGCACCAAGTTCCTTTTCTTTTCTTCTTTCTTTTTCTTTTAGGATTTGGGAATAACAAAGGAAAAGAAAGAAAACCTTGTGACCTTCTATGCCAACCAAGGATTCTTCCAATCCTCAGGCGTAGTTGAGGAGAACCAAATCCATCCATAAAGTCATCCATCATTCCTAGCTAAAGGCATTGTGCTAAAGAGTGGGAAGACTCTTAAATAAGGACTTAGTTCCTTCATCATCTCCTAATGTTAGAATTGGTGAGTCCTAAGCCAAAATCCACTATCTCTTCTTTTTCATTTTTCTAGTTCTAACTTAAGCTAAGGGAACCACTAATCTCCTTTTTGTGTTCTCCTTAAAAGCTACCCTCTTTTATAAAGAATCAAGCCAAGAAGAAGCAAATTTATTTTATTTTATTTTTTTCCACTTCATCTTTTCTTATTCTTTATTATAAGGGTGGTGATCCTTTAGGAAAAGTGTTAGGCACTTATTTTTTATGGATTCCCTACCACTTCTTTCCTAAGGATCATCAAAATTGGATTTGAACATTAGGTTAGTGGAAAATTGGGATAAAGATGGAAAAATTTTGGTGGTATTTTTAATGTAATATCGGCTGAAGAGAAGTGTACAAGTTCCTATTGAGTGATACAACAAGGGAATCCCACAAAGAAATTAAAGCCAAGTTGAAGGAGCTTTTCTTTCTTTTCTTTTAATTGTTGATGTATTTATTTTATTTGGTTATGTATCAATTACTTGTTAAATTACATAATGAAATAACTATATTATTTCCATGCTTTACTTATTTAATTAGTTTCCTTGCTTTCTTTCTTTAGTCTACTTATTTTAGTCTATTTATTTAAATTTGAAGCTTAAAGTTTATTATGTTCCTCGAATGATTGTCTAGGTTAGAGTAATATGACTTAAATGTTAGTTAAATTAATCTCCTCAAAGAGTCTTTGTTGGATTGACCCATATTTTTTGGTCTATACTCCAACAGAACTGTGCAATTGTGGTAATTATTAAAGCACATCACTAGCCACTATACCATTACTAATTTTACCTTCAATGGGAGAGCTTTTGGTGGCTTTAGTGATGCACTAATGTTGCCAAGTGAAGACTTGGCTATCAAGCTATAAGGGGGATGTGCCTTATTTTCAGGGCTTCTACCCCATTGTGAGAAATAGCATGTAACATCCTAGCTTTTGGAAACATTAATCAATGTTTAAGTTATAAAGCATTAAACATTTTCTAGTTTTTGAAAAATGATTAGAGTGATAATATATTAGTTATTTTGTCAAATACATCCATATCATACTTGGGAGTTGCTTCCAAAACTTCTCATATATATAAAATATAAATTTTCTAACCTAAAGGTGGTTAGAAATACATGACATAGGATCATGTATTGGCCACAAATTGAATCACGCATATCATTGAGATGAATTAAAATAGTCCATAATTAAAGTTCTACATTCATCCCATGTGTCAACAAAATGAGGTTGTATAACCCAAAATGAATCCTTGTACAAGGAATTTATACAATAACATCAGTAAAAGGTATCTGATATTCTGTCTAGAGAGATCTAGGTATCTTTGCTCTAACAAACTGGAGTGTCACCTGAAACATTTGGTTGTAAGGAGTCAGCAAAAGAACAAGGCACGATAGGAAGAAGAACTAATATAAGTTGGCCCGCAAAAAATAGGGCAGCCATTGCTATGCATACATAGATATAGGAATAGGCATTCACAAGTGAAGAATGCAAAAGGCCCTAGATAGGTATGACTTAGAACCTGTTTTGAAATTTCCCTAGATATCATATGAAATAAAAAGACAGGTCATATGAGGCAAAAATCATGAGGAGAAATTGATAATCTCAAGTCATGTGCAAAAGAAACTAGACCAATCGATCTAGCATGCTCGAAATAGCTAAAAGCAAAAGCAAGGTGCATATTCCTCAATTCATAATGCAAAATCCAAACCCACATCAATGTGGAAAACTGATCACTCTGAACCACAATGACATACCTTCTACCATCATTCTACCATCAGCTATGTCACAATGACATATAGTCCTACCATTAGGGACAATCATAGTCTAGACTCTTAAGAATGATCAGCATGCCAGCATGCTAAAACCACACACTTCTGTGCACATAGGGCCCTTCCATCACCAATTGAGGACTATCATAACCTCTACGTGGACTCATGGATACTCATGACCATGACTCATTGGACCTCATGGGGCTATCTGGCTACTGATCAGAGAACTTCCCCATGAGAAACTACTCCTTTTGCTTGAAGTCTCCATTGTAAGGCTAATATCAGTATCATCTCAAAGCACAGTAGCCAACTGTACCTCCTAGCATAGAGTCTCTAGAACGTACAGCACACCCACATGGTGCACTTGCCAAATATCAATTCAAGACTTACAGCAACTATAGGAGTGCCTGCCAAAAGCCTCGATGAAAAACCATAAACTTAAGGCTCACCACCACTCATGTAGCACTTGCCCAAGTATCAATGAAATATAAGCCCCCATGCTCTTGACCACTCATGGAGGCTTCCCCGCCCAGGACCTTGATAAAAACCAGTATATCCATATGTCCAAAAACATAGAGAAATCTGATTTCTGATGTAAATATGTGACATACATTGGCATCTCGTTTCAAGATTTGTTATCCTTTTTGAGTTTGATAATGTTAGATGCCTTGAGAATCCCACTGTTATATTGTAGTACATCCATAGTTGATGTTATCATTTTTATAAAATTGAAGGGTTGGATGTCTATGTAAAATGAACGCAAATCTCTATTTCCATCTCTAGTGTTATGGCATTTAGTATTTTAGTGATCTTTTCTTGGTTAGTAGCCTAATTACCTTAGTCTAGGTTATACATTTGATGAATTATTCTTGTTATTATTTTGAGTTTACTTATTTAGTCATGTCTCTAAGTTACTAAGTATCTTTAGTTTAAGATCCTAGTTCTCTTAACTTGATGATGTACAACCCACCCTAAGGATTCACATTTTTATGACTTAGAGAAGCATGATCATTTCTATAGTTCATAGGGTTAAGATGCACCTAGTGCCTTATTAGTGATATACTCTATTAGTTTTCGGTATATTGTTAATCATGAAGTTTAAGTTGTTGGTAACTTCCGTTGCTTAGAGGCATGGTTTCATAACAGTTCATAACTTTAGAGCCTTATTTCTTATTAGATCATTTTATTATAATCTTACACGTGGGCCAAGAATATGGCCAAGGGTAGTAACTAGGTCCTAAGAGAAGCGAGGGGAAGGGGGCTTTCTTACCACTACTCTGCATTGAGTACAATCACATTTTGTGTTATTCATCTAAGCTCTAACTCAATATATTTATGTTAATATGTCCCTTAGCATATGTTTGTTAAGTGGAATCTTTTAAGTATTCTTCATGGTGAAGGGTCATTGAGTTAACTCTATCTTGAACTTCTAGTACTAAGGTATGGGATGCGTGTTACAATGCAATACTCCACTCCTTAAAAGTCTAGATACACATAGGTAGTAATCCATTTGCTATGTTGGTTAAAATTTTAAGGCTTTATTTTTCTTATGGTCCTTATATAAGTATAAAAGTATTCACTTACTAGTTGTAGTAGTAGTCCCTAGACACTTGGAAGTGTTGATGGTCCAAATCAGCCCAACTTATTTCTAGATGGTCACGAAGTTGGTGTTTTACCTTAACCAATAATGAAGGTTATACCTGCTAAAAACAATAGGAAGGAGGGGTTTCACCTCTCACTTCCCACACTAACTTCCCTCTAAGGGAATCATCTAATATTTCCTTGTAAGATTCCCCCTATTTTCTAGTGAAATTTGTGGGGTGCCCCACTACATTCCATCCTCACCCTCACTTCATTCCCTCACTACCTAAGTGCTAACAATGAACCATTGGCTTGGCCATTTTGTGAAATCATGGGATTTCTTTCATTGAAGTTCCTAAATGATAGGTTTTCCTGATGAATTAAACATCCATATCTCAGTAACAAAAATCAAATTTAGCTTAACTTACAGCCCTCTATGGTGAATTGAACCTTTTCGTAAGATTTAAAATAGTTAGTGGCACCATTTTCCTGTTGGAACTGTGCAGGAAAATGGTGCCAATCTACAACTCTTTGCTTACTGATTTTCTATATTCAAAGCCCATTTCTCTTGGTGGTCATTCCATCACTTCCCTGAAGCTTGAAGTTCCACTCCCCATTGCCTTAGAGTGCCCCAATAGGCAGAGGAAAAAGGGTACGACTTTCCTACAACTATGTGCAGGAAATTTGGTGCCTTTCCTCCCTATTTAGCACCCTCCAACAGTGGGTAATCCATTTGAGTTTAAGGAAAACTTTTATTCACTTTTAAAGTTCAAACATTTTAAAGACCCACAAATTGGTTTTACATAATTTATACTAAATCAAAGGTTTTTAATAGAGTCGTTGGGCGCCATTTTCCTGCTACTGTGTGCAGGAAAATGGTGCTCACGAACCAGTAACTTTGGCACACCACAAAAGCAAATTGAATCATAGAAAAAATGCATCTTTTTCATATAAATCTCATGCTCATTCATCAATGAAGAGCGAAAGGTGAGGCCTCCCCACCTTTCGACAAACATGGCAGCCACCTTGCCTAAACATGATGTCATCTTGCCTACCTCTTTCCTCCACCTAACTTTCCTCATTGAAACCCTAGATCTAGATCAACTTTCCTTTTCTAGAATAAAGTTCATTCAGTTGGAAACCTAGTCATCTATAAAACTCTATGAATTCCCACATTTTTTTCTAAGTAGGGTTTTGAACAAAAACCTTGATAGTTTACACTCTTCCTTTCTGATTCTTAGAGCTTTGGACTTTGGCATTCTTTTGGGCTATCCTTCCTTTGGATTCTAAAGTATTTTCTATTGGTTTTTTAACTTCAATTGCAAGTTAGTATTTTGATTTCAATTCATTGCTTTCATACTTAGTTTGTTCTTGTTTCGTCGCTCTAGTTTCACACACATAATTCCTCCTTGCTTTCCCTTAGTTCTTTGTTCCATGTTCTTAGTTTTTATTGCTTATTCATCAAAGATCCAAGTTAATTCTTCTCTAGTAGTAACAACCAAGAGAAAAAAGTGCTTGAATCCTTCATTTCCCTCCTTGAAATTCATGTGTTTTTCTTAGAGAGAGAGAGAGACTTGTTCTAGGTGTCTTTTGCCTTAACTAGTCCCATCATTCCAGCCATCCATTCTCTTAATTCTCTTTTGACTCTTACTTACATATCATATAAGTTTAGTTTGACAGAAATGGAATGTGTCGAATGTTTGATTTGAATCAAGTTTCAAGAGTGGGAAGAGGGTGCACTTTTCATGTTCTAATCTATGTAATATGTTCCCTAAAGTTGATGTAATTCTCCATTCCAACAATAAAATTATTTGAAGTTCATTGTTCATGCTTGATTTTAGTAACAAAGTACTTTAAATCTTGAATGTGATATTGCATAAAAAGTGCTTATTAAGTTTCTTTTCATTCATTGATTGAATTGAGTTTCATCAACACTTAAAATCTGCAATTTTTCCATTCAAAGTTCATGCTTAGTTTCCAATAGTCCATGCACCTTATTTGATTGATTCCTTTAGAACCCATTTATATTTTTAAGTTGTTTAGTTAGTGCTTGGATTAGATTTCCTCTTATTAAGATTTTCATTCAAGAATTTTGGCTAATCCATAACACATGAACCATGCATATCATCCCATGGATCATGCACGTGGTACTTGGGTAAATCCTCTTTATGCCTTGCTTTGTTTGACTGTTTAATCTTATTTTAGAATAATTTAGTTAGTTTTTTACATTTTAATTTGGTTTGGAAAGTTTCCTTATTTAGTTTTAGAAAGTTGCATTTTTAGTAAGTTTCTGATTTTAAGTATAAGAAAGTGTTAATTTAGGAAAGTTTTCTATTAGCAAGTTTCCTTAAGTTCAGTTGACAAGATTCACGCTAGTTTTGCATTAGTTTCTTTTATTGAATACATGTTAATTATGAAATTTTTTAATTTCATTAAATATCTATATTTGTAGAAAGTTTCCTGTAGTTGTAGTTTCTAATTTGATGCATGTTTCCCATTACATATTGTTTAAATTCCTAGTTCAATCAAAGCTCTCTTTCTTTGGCTAGATAAGAAACTTAAATAAGATCCAATCAATTGAAAATTTTGTAAGATTCCTCATGGGATTGACCTTTCTCGCATGTAAAATACTAAATTGATTCGTGTGCTTACAAGTAATATTAAAGCTATACCATTTATCTCCGAATATTGCTTCTAAATCTTAGGATCATCCCAATAGTCCCTCCTTAATTGTTACCCTAACTTAATTTCTTGATGTGCTCATTCAATGTTGGTAAATACCACTTCTTCAACGGATGAGATGTATATAAAAATAAATAAATAAAATTAGCCCATTTTTTTGTAAATGCATTAATTTATTCTTTGGAATTGTATATTTACATATATTACACTCTTCCTCTGTTATAAAAATTTCATCCCCGAAATTGTGTAATGTGGATCAACAAGTTAGAACAACTCCGAGAAACATTGCCTCATATCCTCCTCAACCTCCCATGTGGCCTCCTCATACAAGTGATGCTACCACAAAATCTTAACAAGGGGAATCGTTTAGGTTCATAAGACCTTCTCCTTCCTATCAAGGATCGATACTGGCAACTCCTAAAATGTTAAGTCTGATTGTAAGTTGGCTAGTACCTGATCCAGGATATGAGTAGAGTCTAGGACATATTTCCCCAACATAGAAATATGGAATACGTTGTGCACATTTGTTAGTGAGAGAGAAAGCACTAATCTATAGGCAACTTTGCTGATCCTATCAAGTATCTTAAATTGTTCCACATATTTGTTGGTTAGTTTTCCTTCACTCCAAACCTCATTGCACCTTTGGTTGGAGGTACCTTTAGAAAGACTAGATCTCCAACCTGAAACTTCAAATCTCTCCTCCTTAGAATAGCATAACTCCTCTGCTTATTGTGTAGCCATTAGGTGCCTTTGAATTAACCTCACTTTTTTCTACACATTGCTTTATCAACTTTAATCTAACAAACTACCTCTCCCCAACTTCACTCCAGTGTATGGCATTGTTTTCCATACAATGCCTCATATGGAGCCATATCAATGCTTTAGTGATAACTATTGTTGTAGGAAAACTCTACTAATGGTAGATGCTCATCCCGACAAGCTATCCAGTCCAGCCCATAGGCTCTCAACATATTGTCTAGTGTCTTTATCATCTTCTCAAACTAACCATCAATCTGAGGATGGAATATACTGCTGAAACGCATAGAGATCCATAACCCCTCCTACACACTCTGCCAAAATTGGAATGTAAACTTGCTATCCCTATTCAAAATAATGATCAGTGGAACCCCGTGTAGGCTGATTATCTCTTAGGCATAGAGCTTGGCAAGGCTCTCAGGGGACTATCTCTGTCTAATAGGGAGGAAATGAGCCAACTTGGTAATTCAGTCCACCACAAACCAAATTGCATCATTTCTACTAGACAATATGGGCAACTCGATTATGAGATCCAACATAACACGCTCCCACTTCCAAACCAGTAGCTCTAATGCCTGTAGCAACCCCACGGGTCTCGATGCACTACTTTGACCTACTAGCAAGTAATACACTATGCTACATGTTCATGATATCCTTCATCATTCACTGCCACCAAAACTATCACCTCAGGTTATGGTACATCTTTGTAACCCTTGGATGCATAGCGAACTTAGAACGATGAGATGCCTCAACAGCTCCTACCTGAAGTGGTTAGTACAAGTAATCTACCCTTAAATCTGACTCCAACATTAGGCCTCTTCTCAAAACCTTCTCTATGAATAATGCTTATGCCTCACTACATGACCACTAAGCCTGTAAAATTTGATCCAAGAAGGTCAATTGAATGATGAGGTTGGTGATCACGCTGCTCGACTTCCTACTGAGGGCATCAGCGACAACATTGGCCTCGCTTATGTGGTATTGTATGGTAAAGTCAAAATCCATCAAGTACTCAAGCAAACGTCTCTACCTCATGTTGAAGTCACTCTAAGTGAAGAAATACTTGAGGTTCTTGTGATCTATGAAGACATCAAACCTCTCTCCATATATGTAGTGCCACCAAATTTTCAAGCTGAAACATGCATGTGGTAGTTCTACTCACTTCTTCAATTGTTTAGAAGCATATGCTATGACGCTCCCATTCTAAATGATTACACATCCCAACCCTTGTTCTAAGGCATCACTATACAGCACAAAGCTGCCACTACCTTGTGAAAGAGATAACATGGGTGCAAAGATAAGTTTCCCCTTCAGCTCCTAGAAGCTCCTCTCTCAACTGTTAGTCCAAACAAACTTTGAGTCCATCTCTTGATATAAATTGTCTGTAGTAGCAAGCCAGATAAAAAAACTGTGCACCTCTGTCATAGTGTTAGGTCACTCCCAGCTAGCCACTACCTTTACCTTCTATGAATTGACCGCAATGCCATCCTTGGATATGACGTGCTTAAGGAAGTGTATCTGATCCAACCAGCACTCACACTTTGAGAACCTAGCATACAGTGCTCTTTATGCTCCTCAACACTGCTCTACAATCACGAACTCATTTAGATAGACCCTGAATAATGGTCATCAAGTCCATGAATGTTGTCAGTGCATTCGGCAATGTGAATGGCATTACCAAAAACTTGTAATGGCCATATTGAGTTCTGAATGCAATCTTAAGGATGTCCTTATCCTGAATACTGAACTAATAGTATCTCATGCTGAAGTCCCCCTTAGAGAAAAACTTAGCTGACTGCAATTAGTCAAATAAATCATCAATATGGGGTAACGGGTACTTGTTTTTCATAGTAACCCAATTTAATGCTCTGTAATCCACACACAACCTCAAGGGCCATCCTTCTTATTGACAAATAGGACTGGAGCTCTCCATAGTGAAACACTAGGGCATATGAAGCCCTGATCAAGTAACTCTTGCAACTGCACCTTTAGCTCCTTTAGTTTCACTAGAGCCATGCAATATGAATCCTTGGAGATGAGAGTCACTCTATGCAACAACTTGATGGTGAACTCCATCTCCCTCCTCGGTGGGAATCTTGACAACTCATTAGGGAAACCATCCCTAAAATCACACACCACTTCAATCTCCCTAATGCAAGGCATTTTCTCTTCTTGAGCCTCCACATAGGCTAGATAAGGCTGACAACCATATGATACAAGATGTGTGGCTCTACTCGCTAACATGATGATACTCACTTTTGATACCTCAAATCTCCCCTGAAAACATAGCGACTCTCCATCTAAGACATACAACATCATTTTCTTCCTTCTACAATTGGCTAAAGCTCCATGCTTATTCAACCAATTGATGCCCAATATAACATCAAAATTGGCCATGCTCAATTCAATGAGATTTGCACTCAAACTCTTGCCTAATATAATCATAAGTACATCTTAGGCAAACTATTATACTATCACCAGTTCACCCACCAGCATTCTAACCTCTAACAGAAATCCTAGTCCACTTGAAGGAACATCCAAACATGCAACAAAACTATAAGAGATAAAGGAATGAGTGGATCAAGGATCAATAAGTGCACATGCAAATTTTTCTACAAAAAGAAGAGTACTTCCCACAATGGCACTAGATATGAGACCCTAGTCAGTGATAGCAAAAAACACTCAACCTTACTCGTAGGCACCTAATCCAATCAAGGTGCCTGATCTCATCGAGGTAGTCTCACTCTATTGACTTTGGGACAATAACACGCTATGTGGCCCTATTGTCCACAAGCAAAACATGTATGGCCCAGTCCAGTACAAGGTTGGCCTAGATGATAATGCTGCCATCTTTGGCATACCCCTAATAAATCTCTCTACCCCTAAACTAACTTAGTGGTGGTCAGGTAGGTCAAGCAACTATCCTCTTAGAAGCAAACTTCTTCTTCTTCTTAACTCTTCCAATCACTAGCTTAGGGCCACCAAAATTTTTCTCTTATCTCTACTTGGGTCCCTCAACTCTTACTTAAATATAGATGCAAGCACCATAACTCGAGCTACTATGGTGGGTTATGAAGTCAAGGTTTGACACTTCAGATCAAAGTTTAGCCAATGAACCAACTTTTGTGGTGCCCTTCACTCAAAAGAACATACCTTCAGTGCAAACATATGTAGTCGAGCAAACTCTACCTCATACTAGGCCAATGTCCTTGTGAAAGTCAAAAGCTCGAGCTCCATCCTCCCCTACAGGTGTGGGGAAATGAATCAATCAGTAAAGATGACTTTGAAGTCATCCATATAATATTGTCAACTGTGACGACCTGGGTTTTTCAACACTTTTAATTAAAACTTTTTGAAAGGTGGGGCCCCAAATTTTATAAAAACTAAAATAGCGAGAAACAATTTTAAACAAATTTCATTTCTAGAAAAATCCTAAGGGTCAACCATTGACTCAAACTCAAAAATTTTTTTTTTCAAGAAACCATGTTTAAAATAAATTTACTATTCCAAGACTCATTCAGTCAATAGTCACATTCCCACAATAATATAATCAAGTCCAATAAGATAGATATACATACACGTACAAAGTACCTTTACTTCCAGCCCTAAGTTTAGCCCTTCTATGAATCAATTAATTGTGTGTGTTTTAGTGTTACACACATAAGTCACAAATCTCCTTAACTATGTAAATTTATTTTCGTACTCTACCACTAACATGTTTCTTTGCCTAAGTGTCAGAAACTCTATCAGCTTTCTTGCTTGTATAGGAGAAGGGAAATATTTGTGGTTGAAGACTTCCTTAAATTCCTCCCATGTAGTATCTTCATAATTTGAGAAGAAGGTATTGTTAGCTGATCTCCACCAAAATGTAGCTTCTTGTTTTAATAGATAGGTAGAAAATTTAACCTTCAACTCTAGAGGAGTACATAGTGCACTGAAAGTCCTTTCTAGTTCATATATCCATTCTTCAGTCTTCTCAGCCTCCCCCTTGCCCCATAGCCATCTTTTGAAATCTCTCCATCATTTTGTCAACCTTTTCTACGCTAAAGGAGACTTTCTAACTTCTTCACTTGGTACAAGGGAAGATTGACCTTGTACCAGTGTGGGAGTATCAGTGTTGGTGTATTGTGTCTCACATCACGCTAAGCCTGAGCCTGAGTACTTGGTATCTCTACTAGAGGCAATGAAATTTGAGGTTGTTGAATGTGAGGAAGAAGGTTTCTCAATACCCTCATTACCTTCTCTTCCACATTATTCATTGTTAATCTCTCAGTATTGTCTTCTGGAGTATTTTGAGTTGTTTGCCTTGTGACTCTCTTTGGTGGCATCTAATCATAAAACAAAATTTCTATCATTATTCTATACAACAATTTATATCTTAATCTAAAATTGGATTATCATCTCTCCTTTGGACAAATTTGTATTGTACTGTGATTGGATGAATGGCTCTGATACCAAATGTGATAACCCGGGCTTTTGTAACACATTTTGTAATACATTTTTCAAATGTAGGACCCTTAGTAGTAAATTTTTTTTTTTTGTAAAGCAAAGCAATGGAAATTCTTTTCTTTAGAACTTATTTTGCAAAAACCCAAGTCATCACTTCATACATAACTTAAGTAGAATTTTGTATAAGATAAAATTCAATTGAAGGAATATACTTTTATTAAAGTCCAAAATCCATCCAATGGTTCACAGTACAGCCCAAATCCATTACCATACTTGTCCAAATTATATAATCCAAAACTCAAAGCTCACCATACAATGAAACTCTCATTACAATACAATACTCTCAAACAAAACAAAATACATGTCTTCAAGGGGTATACCTTGATGATTATTCGCCCAAGTCTTTTTCAGTCTTGAGCCCCTAACTCTCCTTTCTGTATCTGAGATATTGCAAACATTCAAACATTTACAATATCTCAACAAGCTATGCTTGGTAGGGGATTCAAGAAGTATAATAATTTGACAGTATAATTCTAATACTTCATAATCCCGTTATTCATAAACATATTCATGTATCAATCTCTTTACATTATCATATATGTACATCCTTATACATACATACTGTATATGGATAAATCCATCAAATTTATGAAAGTAATCAAATAACATTCCCAACTAAGCTGATCAATTCTTTCCACTATGAGAAATTAATGTTTCAACTAATCCTATACTAGGAATTCCCCTTCTTGGAAAATACTGGTAATATACAATTACCTGGCATTTCATCATGCTAAAACATAATGCATTTCACTATGCCTATCTCATATGCATTATAGAGCAAAATAATCAAAGGACTACCATTCTGCAGTCTGATCCATACTAACGCATTCGGATAACTGCCCTGTTCACCACTAATACCATGGTGAAAAATATTGTGTCACTGCCCATATGGAGAGATAGGACTTTCATAGTGGTGGCCCTTCCATAATTGCCCCACCCAACTTTTAGCCTCTCATAGGGCAAGGTATCATCATATCATCAAATTTCTGGAAGCGGGTGGCCAAACCCTCAAAACTCCCCTAGCATAGCATTCCCAGGTTTATGCCTATTTAAAACAAAACCACAAGCCTCCATGCTTGTATGTAAAATAGGTTTCGTACATATCAAACAATCTATCTGTTTACTTAGGGATGGAATATCTTTTAGTTCCACATTCACTTAGAGTCTTTTCCTCAATTCTAACTTAACCACTTCATATGTGTTTGGCTGGATCATAAGGTTTCAGGAATTTAATACAAGTATTAACATTACACTTGTCAACATTTCTACACATAAGATCATGTATTCAACACACACATCCCATGTAGATGCATTCATAAAATCCTCCTATCTTCAAGTAGTGGTCCATCTCTTCAGATCTTCCCTGATCCTGACTGATGTATGTAATCTGTAAATCCATGCAAACTGTCAATATATTTATACAATCTAAATAATCCTATTTTTTTATCCTATCTATATTCCTTGTCTAATCTTATCCTTTGATATAAAGGATTAGATCTTGTGTCCTATCATGATCTATCTTCTTCAAATAGTGTTTATTCTATTGATCAATAGATCTAATGGTTAGAATGATCTTCTAATCTTTCAGATCTAAGTATTTTTTATTCTAAGTCTTTGTTTATTCCTTTCTTTGATCTTAATCTTTTATAGATCCTTTGATCAATAATTTATACTTGTTGATAAAGATCAAGCGCTTAGATCTCCTATCATCTAGTTCTTCTTTGATATAAGTTCAGTTGTTTGATCATCCCTAAGGAGGATGATCTTGGTTCTCTTCCTTCAATCATATTTGATCAAGGGTTCAAATATTCTATTCTATTTGATCTAAATTGCAAGAGATATATACATATCATCAAGAATTATTTATTTCTTTTTATTGTTCTTGATCATTCAACATCCCATGGATCTTGTTTGATCATCCTTATCTTACTTACAATTTTTATTACGGTTATATAATTTACTAACCTTTTATGATCTTATTATTATTATTTAACCAGTTAATGTTTTATTTGTTGAAGATAACATATTTCATCCTAAGTCTAGACTGCTGCTCTTATTTCCATTTGGCTAAGGCTTACTAGCTGAATGGTTGAACATAAGGTGGTTACTTCAATCCACATGTAAGGAGGCATTTAGACCTCACAAACATCAACCAAAGGTGGGGGAAGAGCGAGGCCCTATTAAAGAACCACCTTAACCACCATGTTTAGCATTCACTAGAGTGACCTTAGCTCAACCTTTCATAAGGTTCCTATGAACATTTTAACCCTAAGTACTCTTTCTACTTTATTTTAATTAAATCCATGAACATTTAAAATGTCATTCATGGGGTTTATTATTCTCCTAGTTTGGGCTAAGGATTTGATAATTCTTATATTGTCTTACTAACTATAACCCTTACTAATATTAAGTCAAAGTCATTCACTCATCTTAATTGTCCATGAATATCTATATTCCATTAGTTTACATTTTTGGTGATTTATGCTCATTATATCTTAACAACTACTTAACATTTGAATCTACTAATAAAATTTGGTAACAATTAAAACATAAACTTTAAAGCCTAAATCCAATATAAGTTTAACAACCATTTATACTAACATGCTTCCTATGAATGTAACTTAACCTAATGAAATAAAAGTATACTTAAACTAGCATGATCTTAAGTTATGAAATACATGAAATTTTACTAATAATCTAATGGAATCATGTTAAAATCTTAAATTTAAACTAACATGACCTAAGATAATTAAATTACCAACCTATTATAACAATATAATAACATATATAGCATAGCATGCTAAAATTTAAGAATTACACTATCATGTTTCCTAATTTATAACATAAATCACATTTACAATTCTATTATCAAATAAAAGACAAGTAAACTAATTAGATTAATATTATTAGAAACTTTTACTTATGATCCAACAATTAAATTTTAGATCAAGGGTTTTAATTACATTTGGGGCTTTTACATCATTAAGGTCCAATGGTCATATCCATTTGTTTTTGTTACATTTAATCCATGATCTTACTAGATCTATCAAAATAAATCATGTATATTACTTTATTTCAACATTATATCATCATTGCATTAGATCTCCAAGATTTGATCATCTTAGATCTTGAAGATCATGAAAATTAGAAGCCTAATTCCTAAAAATAGAAAATATCCAAGGGGTTGTCCACTCACAAAGCACATGGCACTTGGGTGCTTTACGGCTAGTGGCAACACTAAGAACGTGTTGTACCCCAATTTCAACAGAATTTCTTGATTATTTTTATTAATTTTATGATTTCAGAAGAAAATAGCCATTACAAGATTTCCATAGCTTCTTTCTAATCTTAATTTGGAGTTCAGATGAGTCCGTAATTGAACTTTGAATTTGCACAATCATTTCGAGGATCTAGATTTGATCTGGTCCCAATGGAACAAATAGTCTTGATTAAGTCAACCAGCGAGTCCAGTTGGTCAAAACGAGCCACGCTCCTGTCACCTGGACACAGGCAGGAACGCACTGCCCAACACCCCATCGCTCGGTGCGCCGTTCCATCGGAACGTCGCTGCACATGGATCATGTGAGGGGAAATGCTCTCATGGGTGCATTTCCATTCAGCATCCAATCAATTTCTCTCAAATCAAAGGCTCAAAACTTGATTAAATTTACTAAAAATTCTACCCTAGGGTTTTGGACCCTTCTGGATTGATTAGATGCCTCATATTTTCCATTTGTGTCCTCCATCATTCAGAAATGAAGGGTTCTTATCCTTACTTGATTTTTATAATTTTAACCAAAAATTAATTTTAGAAAAATAAAAATTATATAAACTAATATGAAATAAGTATGGAAAGGGTTTCCATCTACTTGCTTGGAGAAAACATTAGGTTTTGTATCCCAATTTTGAAGAAATATCCTACTAATGATAAGATCACCTGAAAACTGCTTGTTTTGTGATTTTCTTTTGATTGTACCGTTGGATCTTGAAATTCTTTGGGGGTTTTGTAGATAAGATAGTTTGGGACAAAATGAATGGTGGATGGGTGAGATTTGATTTGAAATAGAGTACCTAATTGAATTTAAGTCTCTTGTTCCAATCTAGAGAGAGGAGAGAGAGAAAGTGTAAGAAGAAGAGGGATGTTTAGGAAGTTTGGAAGTTTGGGAATGTGTTTGGATCTGGTTTTTCAGGGGAAGAAAAATAATTTTGTGATAATTTTTATGAATATTTTTGGATGATTTGGGGGGGAGGGGGTGTATTTATAGGTGTTTTTGCATTTTTCATAATTACTTGTTATAATTATGTTTTAATTCTTTTGAATATTAAATTAACATTGGCTCGTCCACTACCACCTCCTTCTCCACTATCAGCTAGTAGTGGTTTGACCACTCATTACATATTTTCTAGCGGTTGGATTCATTTGTGGTCCCCATAGAGGTGTGAAAAGACCATTTTGCCTTTTTATGTAGAAAAATCTCCTTTATTCCCCTGAACTTGGAATCAAGCGTACTTAGTGGCATTGGAATCATATTTTTGAGTACATTCTAAATATTAAAGTCTTAGATCTTAGTTATAGGTAAAATTATCATTTTACCCTTTTATTCATATAAATAGAGATAATTAGAGATTTTTCATTTTAACTTGGAATTGAACGTACTTAGTGTCATTTGGATCAATTTTTCAACTAAATTCTTAATTTCTAAGTTTTAAATCATGGTTTAATATCTAAAAAAAAGATAATTTCCAATAACCTAATATTCTAGCCCAAAATTTCTGATAACTCAAACTTTATTGATTTTCTCAATCAATTGACAAAAATTGGGGTTATTGCAAAAAGACTGGTCTATGAGACTCAATGACACTTTATGGGCTTATCATGCAACATATAAAACTCCTATAGCAATATCACCTTACCGCCTAGTCTATGGAAAGGCCTGCCACTTACCAGTAGAGTTGAACACAAGACATATTGGGCTATTAAAAGACTCAAATTTGACTTAGATTCTATCGGATCCCATAGAAGACTACAACTTAATGAGTTGGAAGAATTGAGAAAAGATGCATATGACTCTGCATGATTATCTAAAGACCGGATGAAGGCTGTGCATGATTGCCAAATCTTAAGGAAATCCTTCACACCTGGACAAAAGATCTTATTTTGTAACTTTAGATCTCATCTATTCCCATGAAAACTTAGATCTAAATGGATCAGACCTTATATAGCATGCACTATCTATCCTCATGGGGTCATCGAGATTGAGAAGGATGGGAAAATCCAAAAAGTCAATGGTTAGAGGTTAAAACCTTTCCTAGAGATGCTTAATCCTAAGATTGTCTGATACTATAAGAGGCACCTCACTATCATGACCCACCTTAGATTATCGCTCCATCAACCCTTGTAACATGCCATTATTGCACTCATCATTATGTCTAGCAAAATTTATAAAACTTAGCACTCCTTGGGAGGGAACTTAGACATTTTTTTAAAAAAAAAATCTCCATCTTCTACACCTTTCCATATAGGATCCTATGTTTCCAAACACTAGGTACAATGTTTCATTCAGGTTGGGGGTGTAAATGCATATAGGGATTTTTAATTTTCTCGAGTTTTTCTCAAAAAATGAAAAAAAAGAGACAAATTTTATTTTTTTTAGAATAGTTCCCTTACCATGATGAGAACTGAATGTTCATAATTTAGTAATTTTACTATTTTCACCTCTTAATGGAAGTGTATATGACTAGTTAGGACTAGTTTTGCATACTATTCATATGTTGAAGCATTTTATGAAAGTTAACTCTTGGAAACCATTTATACACAGCACATAGTCAAGACTAATAGAAATGTATGGCTTAGAGACCCCAAGGAAAATCAGTGGAGACCTATAACCCAGTGAGTTTAGAGACTATCTAT
This sequence comes from Warburgia ugandensis, assembly GCA_035236585.1. Taxonomy (NCBI): domain Eukaryota; kingdom Viridiplantae; phylum Streptophyta; class Magnoliopsida; order Canellales; family Canellaceae; genus Warburgia; species Warburgia ugandensis. Next base: position 45,990,070 of record CP141128.1, read on the forward strand.
TTTTAGAGAGTTATAAGTAATTCCAAAGTTTTCTTCAATGTACATAACTTAGTGTGATCCCGTTATCCTTGTTTTGGTTAACTATAAAAAATAAATAGGAGTAATAGCTTTTATTTCTAGAAATTTTTTTGAATTTGACAAGCTTTAGGAAACTTAGGAAGTGATATAGGCCATCCTTGTTCAACCCACAAACATAAAGCCTACTCAATATGTCTACCACAAGTTAGCCCCTTGAGCTAATTATTAAAGCCTTTCTTTCTTAACCTCACTTACATTAAACTAGAAAAATTAGTAAAATAAATAACCTTACCCATTTTCAAAATGAGTAGAGTTAGTAGAAAAAGTTAAAAAAGGATAAAAAGTCAAGGAACTGAAAAACATCAAAAGTCATTCTTTCAAAGACGTCAAAAGAAAAAGAAGAATGAAGAAAAGTGAAAAGAAAGAAGTATCAAAAAAAAAAAAAAAAAGAGGAGAAAAATTGAAAGAGAGACAAAAATATAAAGAAGTATTCACTTCAAGTACAACCAAAAGAAAAGTTGTCCTAAAAAATATTCATTGAAAACCTCTACTCAATTTTGAACCCTTGAAATTCTTATACCGTTCTTTTCAAAACCCTACCTAGGCCTATGTTTTGCCCGATCTAAAGACTTGTGGATCTTAGGTAGAACATAACCTTAAAGAGGAGATAAATAGAAGGAATTATGGTAAACTACCTCTAATATTCTTGGTAATAACACCCACTCTTAGGGATCATTTCCTTTGTCTCATTAGTATTTAAAAGATTTGTGTGAACCATTAGCTTTGTTGGATTCAGTCACATAATGAGAGAAATATGTTTAACCCTTATCTAAAGGCTTCACTTCTGAGAGTACACTTAAAAGGGTTTGAGGTCAATACATATTTTCAATAAAATTTAATCTAGTTAGAAGTCAGGACTTATGTGGATGTACACACACATGCAGTCTAAGAAATAATAGAAATGAAATGTCTTTAATATGTGCATGATTTGTAAAATTATCAATCCTCTCTATTAAGTTGTGAAAAGCTAGTAGAATGCTAATGAATGAGGATTCTCTGAGAAAATAGGGAACTCAATCTTAGAGAATTTTGAGGGCATATTCACGAAAAACCCTCAGGAGGCCTAAGTCGTCCACTAGGGATAACCTAGGGGTTTAAGGGTTTGTTGCATATCCTAAATGCAATCGTGAGTACTTATGAAAGTGGCACCTTGTACCACTTTTTGAAAAATAATTTTTTTCATGTTTTTCTTGGAACTAGTAAAATGCTAGTTGGAGGGTGTGATAAGTATTTAATTTTTCATAAAAATCGCCCAATTAGATACCCATGTGTTATAACTTGTAGTGTTAAATTAGGATTTTTAGACTAAAATTCAAAACACATGCATTTTTGACCTAATGAAGCAAAAGTTTGTTATTTTATAGGTCTAGAAGCTAGTCCAAGATAGTTATGTAATTAATCATGTTTTTTTAAGATTTAATTAGGATTTATTACTTTTTGTAGGAAGAAAGATGGTGATCTGATGGCCGAGATGGATTAGGATGAAATTGATGATCAAGATCAAAAGATCGAGTCAAAACCTCAAATTTATCACTTCAACATAAACCAAAGGATAAGATCATCATGTGGACCAGTAATGAATGTGATTAAAGGAGCTAAATATGGCCAAAGTGGACCCATGAAGTAAGTCATGCATTCCCACCACCTTTGCATGGAAGCCAATGAAGCCACCTTCGCCATATAAGTCATGAAAGAAAGTTGCAAGCTAAGGAGTTCAAACCAAGGGTTGATGCCAAGAAAATAAGCCAAGGAAGCTTCGTAACCCAGCCATGAGCTTAGCCAATGAAGCCTTCAGAGTTAGCCATCTAAGCCGTCAAGCTAAGCTAAACGCAAGGCTAAGATTGAAGGAGATTCAAGAGAGTTATCCATGAGTTATTTTGAAGATAATTAAGGGAAAATCTATTAAAATAAGAGGGCATGTGGACCAATCGGATAAGAGCAACCAATTTTTAGAGTTTTTCTCACTTTTCCACACTTTTGCATTAATTTTCACCTCATCCTTAAGATGCACTACGAATTTCCAAAACCCTTACTCCTTCCACTTTTAGGAAACCTCCCAACTAATCAAAAATCTCCACCTAACACCTCCCATATCTTTCCCACTTTATTCCTCACCCACTTTCCTATTTGGTAGGCATTCAACGATTTTGAGGCAGGGGGAGACGCCCCTTCCTAAAATGTAAGCGTCTCTCTCCTACTCTCCTCCCTTAAGACATCCCTCCTTCTACCCACTTTCCTATTTGATGTCTACCCTTTGCCCCCATCCTAGCCATTCAATTTAACCTAATTCCATCCACACCACATATTAGTATTAGGTACCCTAGAAAAAATAGGAGAAGTCTTATAAAAACCCAGCCAAACTAAGCAAAAGGAGATTTTTTTACAAAAGGAAAAAGACACCTCCCCCATTGGGAAGGAGATGTCCTCATCCTAGGGTATGTTTGCTCTCTTTCTCTTTGGATTTCTACTATTTATGTGAACCTACTATTTTCCTAAGTTGGGCGGCACTTCTTCAAGCTATTCCATACCTGGGTTTAGGCCATTTGATTCTCCTTCCAAGGTTGGTTCATTCCCCCTCTTCTCATGTTTGATCTTAGTGTTATTCATGTCATATTTTGCTTTGTTTTCCTTTTGCTTTCCTTACTTTTAAACTAAGATTTAAGGCTGGTTTTCCCATGGAGTAACAGCCATGGGAAATCATCTTGAATCTAGTTTTGCCCCTTTAACTTTCATTGCATATGTATTCTCTTTCAACCCTCTTAATTTTCCAGCTTTGGTTGCTTAAGTTCCATTAGATTGTTGCACTCTTGACTTCAAGCATACTTGTTCATGAGTGAATGTTGAAACAATTGAAAAATAATTTGGCTTGTAATTAAGGAGTCATTGAGATTAAGGAAACATCATGGTAATAGCATTTAATTTTTAGATTTGGACTACATGAATTGAATATTATGTTGATGAATTTTTGGATGTGATTCAATGACATTAGTTGGAATTTTAAATTCATGTTTATGACCAGCAGTTAATTAAGCTTGTTCTTGAATTTTTGAATGTATTAGGAGTGATTAAATTCATGTTGTACATGTGCTATTCATTAAAAGTTTCACTTACTTTACTCTAGAATTTCTTTTCATGCATTGCTTATGTTAACTTCCAGTACCATTCAATTCATATTCACTTGATTTTTCAAGATGCCATTTAGATTGTTACAGTTCTCCTTTAATACTTGAGTAGAATTGCATGCTTCGGCTTTCAATAGAGTTGCTTTGCTCCACTTATATCCAATAAGTCATGCATACCGTTCCATGGTTACATGTATGATACTTAGGTAGTTTTCCTTTCATTGTGTGTCAATAGTAATCTTTACTTAAACTCACTTGTTGGTTGCAGTTAAATTTCAGTAGTTTACATCTTAATTAGTTTGATTAGAAAAGTAGTTTGTTAATGCATGTTTCCATAGACTAGTTGTTAATTTCATGTTTAGGAAATTTGCTAAATTGTATTTTAGGAAAGTTTCACTTTCGAAAAGTTATTAATTAGGAAAGTCATAAAATTAGAAGTTATTAATTTATGAAAGTTTTAATTTTAGAAAGCAAATGTTTTAGGCAAGTTTTCCATTTAGCATGTTTCCCCTTTTTTCTTAGTTTCCATTTCTTGTTTTTACTTAGTTTCTAAGTTCATGTTTTAATTTCCATTCTTAGTTTAGGACAAAAATCACTTGAATTTTGGCTAGGTTAGATAGTTTAAAGTATGGACCACTAGCATCACAATAGTTCACTCCTCATGGGATCAACCTCATTAGCATGCTATATTGCAAATGATTCATGTGCTTGTGAGTTTTAATTAAAACAACAATAGTATGTCTTGAGCAGTGTGCCTCTTATAGTACATACTGCATATACTATTGCTAGCACAATAAGTCTAGCTCGAAATTGTATACCTCCATCAAAAGCAATTGTAAAACTAGTCTCTTATTCAACACCTAAGTCTCCTCACACTATCTAATCTTGTATAAATTTCTTCAAGAATTCTTATCTTGCTATCACATTCACTTTCACACCCTTCATCTTTCTTCTCAATGTATTTGCCACCGCATTTGCCTTCCAAGGATGATATTGAATGACAAAATTATAGTCTTATAAATACTACATCTAGCACTGATGTCTCAGATTGAGATCACTTTATGAGAAAATATATTTAAGGCTCCTATGGCCAGTAAAAGCCTCAAACTTTTCTCCACACAAACAATGTCTCCAAATCTTCAATGCAAAAACTATTGAGGCTAACTCCAGATCATGGGCGGGATAGTTCACCTCATGAGTCTTCAACTGTCTGGATGCGTATGCAATTACCTTGCTATATTGCATCAAGTCACAACCCAAACAATTATGAGAAGCATCACAATATACAAAGAATCCTCCATTTCCCGTTGGTAGGGTTAGAACCAATGTTGTGATGAATCTCCTCTTCAGTTCCTAACAACTTTACTCACACACCTCCACCCATTCAAACTTCCTCTCCTTCTAAGTCAGCTAGGTTAAAGCTACACAATGTAAGAGAACCTTTCAATGAATCATCTATAGTATCCTTCCAAAATAAGGAAACTTTGAATCTCCATGATTGTCTTAGGTTTGTTCCAATTTAGTAATAGCCTACACCTTGTGGTCCACGGCTATGTTATCCTTTGAGATTATGCAGCCAAGGAATTGAATCTGATCAAGCCAAAACTCACACTTCCAGAATTTCACATTATGTTGGTGAGACTGAGTCCTTAGCACAATCTACAAATGCTCTCTATGCTCTTCCACACTCTCAAAGTAAAAAGGATTATCATCAACAAATGCAATAATGAATTTGTCAAGATACTCCTTGAACATCCTATTCATCAAGTCCATGAATTTAGTAGGGGCATTAGAAGCCAAATGGCATCACTGGAAACTCATAATGACCATACAGCATACAGCAGGTTGCCTTAGAAATATCATCATCTCAAATCGAGAGCTAATAATAACCTAACCTCGAATCAATCTTTGAGAAAAATCTTAGTAGATTAAAACTAGTAAAAAAGATCATTAATGTGAAGTAAAGGATACTTATTCTTAATTGTGACTCCATTCAACAATCAATAATCAATACATAGTCCTCATTCTCAAAACATAAGATTAGTACCATTTAATCCTGAGATTGAATGTACCCATAGGCAAGGGGTAAGAAACCAAGTTCTTAACCCTATGGCAGAAGTTGAACACAAGACCATGTGACAACCCGAGTTTTCACATGCATTTTTAAATGCAATAACTAATTCTTAGGGCGGGATCGATTCCTATTTGAAAACAATTTTTAGAAAAACTATGCAATGCAGCAGAAAAATCTTTTATTTTAAATTCATTTTGAAAACCCGGAGTGTCATTTGCTTTCAAGATGAATAAGGAAATTTTGAAAAATGAAGAAAACCATAAATATTTCCTAGTTCTATCCAGTCAGAGCACACAATACAACTGTAGTGATTTCAAATACATGTCCAAATGGTAGATCATATACTTACATTTATGTTTGTCTTCTCTTCATTTATTTGATCGTAGCACTATCATTTTTCGATGCCTCATCTAATCCTTTTGGAGCTAATTTATAAAAAAAATAATGTATTAGGGTGAGTATTACTCATACTCAGTAGGTGATCTGATACTACTATTTTGAAAACAAGGCAGGCAACATGCATAATTCAAAGAGCTTTTCATGTAAAACATCAGTAATTCCTTTTTTTGTAATCATGCATATTTTGTGCATAAAATGTAATCTCATTGATGCAATTTCAACTATGGAATCCTTTACTAATATCCTTTATCGAATGCTTGTATTCAACAATATAAATATGACTAAAATCATGAGCAAAAATCAATAGATCCATTTAAGAATATCTCGGCAAATACATCAAAACCAACGAGTCAAATATAATAATCCTGAAACTCTTAAAATAGTCATCATTCAAAGCAGATGCTGGCACCACTATAAGTATCATGCACATGGTCTGTCTCTCAGTGAACACATCATGCCAACTGGTCACGAGTACTCATATACGACCATCTCCATGCTATATGTATATTGATAACACTGAAATCATAGGGTCATTATGCTCATGACCTAGAACACATTCTGGAATTGTGTGTCTCTGGTACCTAGACACCACTCCACCATAACCTCCATGGTGACTATGGATATGTCCCCGAAAGGGTGCCATGAACACCACCAGAGGTCGTCCCTATTTACCACAACAATCAGGGAAGGGACAATGCCTTTTTGGTAGTGATACCATCCACTTTTGTGGTAGAGGCCGAGAGGCCAACCCCGTACATAACAACCTCTCAGTATAGTGCCTACCAAACTCAATAGCCCAAAAAGAGTATCTAGATAAATCTAAATCTCCATCATTGAAATCATGCAATTTATACATTTATTTTCAACTACGCGAGCAATGCATAAAACCAATTCATGCTAATATTGCATTTAAAGCTGTAAAACATGAAGACAATTCTGCATGCTTGTATAAGAACATCACACCTCAAAAAGCATACTAAAAATAGTAATAAAGGCAAATCAGAGTTTAAGATGCATTAAAAACTTAGTAGTATCAGACTACCTACCTCAATATCTCATGAATCGCGTTCGTCATTACTCGACCTTGACCCATATTCGTGAAACCTTGGATATTAATTAATAACAAGGATTGCAATATCATTTTCCATCCTTGTAGATCATTACTTAGACTTATAGATTAACAACTAGATCTGCCTTTTAGGTTATAGGTCATTGCTTAAATGCATTTCGAAGCTAGATCTCTTGTATAGATTTAATGTTTAATGGTCATATCTCATAGATCGCCTGTCCCAATGCTCAGAACAGGTATGTATTTGATTTGAACGGCCAAATCTCTCATTCAAGGGATGATACATATGCTTCGGAGTTAATCCTGAGCTATTAATCCCCTAACACCTTTAATGGATCAATTTATGAGATTTTTATGGTTTTTGGGCTATAGTCATATAATATAGTACCATGATCCTAACTTTTATGGTATCATTAGGTCCGTGTCGTCAATACGAATGCAACAGTCATTTCAGATCGTCTATCGGAGTCATATAGCCTCCTTAATCGCAGTTTTAGTGTCGTAAACCGATGGACAAACCAGATTTGTCCAAACCAGGCCTATGCGTCACGGTTCCCAGGATGCATTAACATCCTAGTCGAACCGAGATCTCATTCGCATGCTTGCGCTCACCCGAACAGGGCATTAGGGCACGCATTCTGGACAGCGTCGCGTGGACGCATTTTCGGCGTGAGTGCGCACGCGTCATGGCTCCCAGGGCACTTGTGCATCCCTGTCGAACCAGGATTGTGCCTGCATGGTCACACGTGGCCGAAGGCTGAGCCAAGGAATGCATTTCAGGCACGTATTGCATGCAGTGTCCCTGGGATGCTTCTAGTTTGATGGGTCGGTAAACCCATCGAATCTGGGTTTAATCCGTGATTTCGACTGGGAAAGTGCAGATCCAGTGGGGATCTAGGTTGGGAGAAGAGAAAATCTAGAGGAGAAGTAGTCAGGGGCTTACCTGGGAAATCTAGGAGGGTGCCCATTGCCGGAGGTGTGGCCTTTCCACGATGAAACCCTAGCTGCCGAGTTTTTCTCCGATGATTTTTGGTTGGGAAACCACCAGATCCGACATAGATCTGGGTCGAAAAAGAAGGAAGAATGAGAGGGTAAGGGGGGTTCTTACTTGGGCAGCCGGAGATGGCACCCCCCTCTTTGCTGGCGATGCATTTTCTCCCCTTTTTCTACCAAAACCCTAGCTTGAAGCAGCCAGAGATGAAGGAGAAAGAGGGATGCTAGGAGAGAGGGGAAGAGGGCTTTTATAGATAGCAAAGGCAGTGCCACCATTTTTGCGGCGCTGTACAGGTATGGCAGTGTTGTGCACTGGCTGGCCTGAGGAAGAAGATGACAATGGAGGAGGGGGTGTCGTTATCAAAAATACCCCCCTGCATTTTTGTGTCTGTTTCATTTTTAAGGTCAAATTATACATCTTCAAATGCCCATAACTTGGTCATATGAACTCTGTTTTCAGTGTTCTTTGAGGTGTTGGATTCCATTTTGAGTGTAGAATCTATTGATACTGATTTTTCTCACAAATTCCTTAGTTTTATATTTTAATTAAAATAAAACATCCAACCACCTATTAAGGTGATTTAAGCATATATTAATTTCCAAAATAAACAAACCAAACATCATGATTGATCGTGGTTGGAAAAGTGATATAATAATATTAAAATTTTTCAGTCATTATAGACCATTAGAGAATTCCATGCTCCACTTCAATTAAATATTCTATCATGCATTACCTTACCACCCATAAAGGCAGACCACTTTGAACTTAAACCTGGAGTTTGATAGTTACTCCCAACATTTTATGGGAGAGAGAGAGAAAGAGGATCCATGCCTGCATATTAAGGAATTCCTTGACATTTGTGCTGCATTCAAATACCGTAATGTTACGAATGATTATATTAATCTTAGGTTACCCCCTTTCTCATTAAAGGATAAGGCCAAATCATGGCTTAATTCTTTAAATGTTGGTTCTATTGCCACATTGGACTAGTTGTCTAAGAAATTTCTGAATAAATTTTTCTTAGTCCATAATACTAATGCTCTTCATAGGGAGATCATTAATTTCCATCAGAGAGATGATGAGCAATATTATGAATGTTGAGAGAGATGGAATGAATTGTTATAGAAGTACCCTCATCATGGATTTGAAAAATGGCAGTAGGTTTAGTATTTCTATGAGGCATTAACACTTCAAAATAGACATATGGTAGATGCATCTAGTGGAGGAGCCCTCATGTTGAAAAATGAGATAGAAGCCTGGTAATTTTTCCAAACTCTAGCAAACAAATCCTAGCAATGGGATTATTCTAATAAGAGAAAAAGACAAACCCAACCTCAAAAGAAATGAAGCCTATATGAGATAAGAGTGACCTTAGAAACAACATAGGCTAACATAAATGTTTCATGGTTGCTAATGCAAAACATCTAGAAGAGGTATGTGCTCTTTGCTCTAGTCCAACCCATTTAACTACAGCTTGTCCTTCCAATAGAATACTTAATGAATATCTTTTAGAACAAGTGAATGATCTTAGTGCATATCGTAGCCCTAGCACAACAATCCATACTCAAAAACCTATAATCCAGGATGGGCTAGGCAGCCCAATTTGTTATGGTCTAAGAATAATTACCAAGGAGGTACATCTATGAACCCTCTATTTAGAACTTCCCAAGAATTTCTGCTTCCTAGCAACCTGGTCTTCAGCTTCCTCAACAACCAAACCAACCATCAGATGAGGATTACATTCAGTTTCTCATGAAACAAAATCAGGAGACTAGAAAGGCTTTGCGTCAACTCCAAAATGGGAAATGACAAAATATCATTAGGATAGATATGCAAATAATCAAATTGTCTACCTCTTTAAGTGAGAGGGAGAAAGAAAAGTATCCCAATCAGCCTATTCCAAACCCGAAGGACTAGTTAGAAATAGGGACTAGTTCCCATAAGCATAGACCCCTTGAACAAGCAAAGTCTATCACTACACTTAGGAGTGTCCACCAGGTTGATAATAAAGTTGGCAAACAAAGGACAATATTGAGGAGAATGAACTAGTTCAAATTCAAGAGAAAGAGATAAGACAGAAATCTCCTACTCCATCTAACCTTATAGTGGAGGCAACTTATGTGACTAAAGCCCCATATGTCAATTACTCAAGAAGGCTAAGAAAATGTGAAGCCCTGGGCAGATGAGGGCAGGCCAAGAGAAGGCTGGTAGGAAAGGAACAAATTTCAATGAGATAATGGAAGTGTTTAAACATTTAATATCCTATTGCTCAATGCTATTAAGGATATATCTGCTTATGTCAAGTTTCTTAAAGTCTGCACAACAAAGCGAAAGCTTAATGTGTAAAAGAAAGCCTTCATCACTGATCAAGTGAGCTCTTTGATCAACACCAGACCCCTCCTAAGTTTAGAGATCCAAGGTGTCCTACCATTTCTTATGTGATTGGATGTCATGTGGGGCTAGTGTAAATTTGTTGCCTTATTCTATCTATGAGCACTGAGAGCTTGGTGACCTTAAACCAACCATTACCACATTACAGTTAGCAGATAGATCAATTAAGAATCTATGTGTTATGGTTGAAGATGTGCTAACACAAGTGGACTAGTTTTATTATCCTATAAATTTCATTAATTTGGATACCCAACCTATGTCAGACCCCAAAAGTCAAATCCTTGTCATTCTTGGACGTCCATTTTTGGCCACATTTATTGCCATCATCAACTATAGAAATGGTGTGATGAAATTATCTTTCTTCAATATGAAAGTCAATCTCAATGTTTTTAATGCCAATCATCAACATCTAGACCTCGATGATTCTTGTGTAGTCAATTTAATTGAAGGTGTACTTCAAGATACTAAGACACCATTGTAGATCTTTAGACCCTCTTGAGGCATGTCTAGAACATTTTAATTGAGAATTTAATATAAACAAGTCCACTGAAGAGATAAATAATCATTTAGATGATGCACCCACAATGAATACCTCTAAATGAGGCCCTCACGTGGAACCATTTCCTCCATCAAATTGTCCCTATGCCATTTGTAGAAAAACCACTAAGTTTGGTCCTAAAGCCTTTACCTAAAAATCTAAATACTCTTATCTAGGGCCAAATGAAACCTTACCTATAATCATATCCTCAGATCTAGATAAAGAGTATGAAGGTGAGCTTTTTTATGTTCTCAGAGAACATAAGACTGCATTAGGTTGGACCATAGCAAACATAAAAGGGATTAGCCCTACTGTGTGTATGCATAGAATCCATCTAGACAAAAATGCTAAACCATCTAGGGAAACAAAAAAGAGACTAAACTCTAACATGAAGGAGGCAGTGAGATATGAAATACTTAAACTTCTATATGTTGGTGTCAATACCCCATATTTGATAGCACATGGGTCAGCTCATTTCAGTTTGTCCCTAAGAATTCTAGAGTCATGGTAATTAGATATGAGGAGAATGTGTTAATCCCACTTGCATGAGTACAGGGTGGAAAGTTTGTGTAGATTACTGAAAATTGAACTTGGTCATGAGGAAAGATCACTTTCCTCTACCATTCATAGAATAAATGCTAGAAAGGTTAGCCGAACATAAGTACTACTACTTTCTTTATGGTTATTCTAGATGTAATCAAATCCTTATAGCACCTAAGGATTAGGAGAAAACCACCTTCATCGACCCTTTTGGAACCTTTGCCCACCATCGTATGCCCTTTGGACATTACAATGCTCCAAGTACTTTTCAAAGGTGTAGGTTGAGCATATTTTTAGATATGGTAAAGAGACTCCTAGAGTTGTTTATGGATGGTTTCTTAGTGTTTAGATCTTCTTTTAATGAATGCCTGCACCATTCAAAACTTATCCTCGCTTGGTGTCAAGAAAAGAACTTAGTCTTAAATTGGAAAAAAAAAATAAAAAATTGTCATTTTATGGGTCAAAATGTCATTGTTTTAGGCCACATTATTTCACATATTGGCATAGAAGTGGATAAAGCCAAAGTTGATTTATTCTTTAACCATCCTCCTCCAAGGATGGTGAAGGAAATCTACTCATTTTTAGGCCATGTTGATCTTTGTAGAAGATTCATCAAAGACTTTAAAATTGCTAAGCCCCTGTATAATTTACTTACAAAGGAGGCCACTTTTGACTTTGATGATCACTGCATGAAAGCATTTGAGTGCCTAAAGACTGAGTTAACTTCTATGCCTATTATTCAACTACCAACTAGAATGCACCATTTGGAATAATGTGTGATGCTTTAGACTACGCAATTAGTTCTGTATTAGGGCAGTGTATTGATAAAATCCCCATGTCACATATTATCCTACTAAGACACTCAATGATGCCCAACACAATTATTCAAATACAAAAAAAGAGTTGTTGGTAGTTGTATTTGTGTTGGTTAAGTTTAGATTTACTTGTTAGGATCTAAGGTTATAGTATACTCAGATCATGTAGCACTTAAATATCTTCTTTCAAAGAAAGATGCAAACCATAGGCTAATCAGATGGATACTAGTACTATAGGAATTTGATTTAGAAATATTGGATAAGAAAAGTTCCAAGAATGTTGTAGCTAACAACTTATCTAGGCTAGTTATTGAATCCACTAGCGAGATTGTGCCAATAACAAGACTTTTCCAAATGAAGAATTGTTGCATATTTCCCAATTACCTTGGTATGGTGATATAGCCAATTATCTTGTCGTTAGACAGATGCATATGCATTGGTCTAAACAAGATAAAGAAATGTTCATTACTAAGGTTAAACACTTTACATTGGAGGACCAATACTTGTTTAAGTACTATCCTGATCAGGTCATTAGAAGATGTATATTTGATAATAAACATCATAAGATCATTTCCTTTTTTTCATGGCCATGCATGGAGGAACTATTTTAGTTCTAAAAATACAACTACAAACATTTTGCAGTGTGGTTTTTATTAGCCTACCAATTTTAGGGATACACATGCTTATAACATAGATATAAAGCCTACCCAATATACTATACCACTAATTAGACCCTTTGAGTCTCTTGGTAACTCTTTTCTTTTCAAACCTTATTTACCTTGAACTAAACCCAATTAAGAGTATCCATTACCTATCATTCAAAAATGAGTAGAGATGGTAGAAAAAGAAGAAAAAAGGATAAAAGGTAAAGAAGTGAAAAATATCAAAAGTGTCTACATAGAAGAAAGCCGTTCCCTCCAGGAAAAAGGAAATGTCAAAAAGAAAAATTAAGAAAAGAAAAGGAAAAGGAAAATACAGAAGAGATATTCACTTCAAATGTACTTAAAAGGAAAATGTGTCCAAACAAATATACATTGAAGACCTCTACTCAGATCTAAAACTTTGAATCCTTATACCCTTCTTTTCAGAACCATTCCTAAGCCTACATTCTATTCTATCTAAAGAACTATTGATCCTAAGGTGGAATATAGCCTTGATGAGGATATAAATAGGAACGAACTAAGGTATATTACCCTTATTGATCATGGTAATGGAATTGTTGAGTGCTTAATTTTGTATCCAAAACCTTAAATCTTGTATTGGTTTAATGCATGAGGTTGATCATTTTTACACTCATATGATAGATTTGCACTAAACTAAATAATCTCATCTAATCATAATCCACTATATTTTTAGGGTTAGATCATCATCCAAAAGCATTTATGTTTAAAACCATTGGTAAAATAATACTAATTAGGATTCTTTTATGTTTTGTAGGTTATATGTTAAGATCCAAGTGGAAAGAGCAAGCTGATTAAAATTTTATCTTGTCGATCAAGCTTAAATATAAATGGACAACTCAGATTGATCTAATTTTGATGAACTAGATCAATTGAAGAAGTAGAACCCCAAGTGTTTGAGGATCAATTCATCTATTCCACCACCAAGTCATGGCAGCCTAGATCACTCACGGTGTGAAAGTAGGAGATCATACATGTGTCCACTCAATCCTTCATTCTTTCACACATCAAGGGCCCACAAGGTTGGGAATGTATATGTATAGTATATAGATGATAAGGAAGTGTGCGGGATATCATGTGATGATGAGGGATTACACTTGATGGTCTCCTAAAGTGAAGATCAAGTCAAAACAAGTAATTGGAATTAGATGGATAGATGAAGGGTAGAGATCTTAAGGATGATAGCTTTATGTTGTTGTCATGTGTCACAAAGAGACTTGCTAGCTAGAAGCAAGCTAGTAGCTTGAGTTTTTGTAAACAAGAGTGAGTTACTAATTCTATGAAGAGAAAGAACCTCGAACCATTCCACTTTCATCAAAACATGGTGATTGGAGGCAAGAGTCAATGGTAGGTGAATCGGGACCTCAAGGAGAGATGGAGTAGATGCTAACATTAGCTACACCTCAGTCTATATAAGGAGGAGCAAGGAAGATAAAAAGTCAAGAAATATGGTGTAACTTTAAAATTACTCACAAGCACCCAAATCAATGTAGTATTTTCAAGCAAGCAAGGTTGATCTTATAAGGATTCTCACATATTTGCAATGGAGTGGATTTTATTCAAATTGATTAACGTTAGTCAAAGAAGAAGAGTTGTGATTAAACTAGAAAATTAAACAACATGAAATAGAAGCATGCAGGGAATTATAAACTAAAATGATAAAGAAAACTTACTAAAAACTAAAACTACAATGAAATTGAAAACTTACTAAACTAAAATGCATGCAGACTTGAAACTATAGTGAGGAAACAATGTGAACTACAAACAACTAATGTAAGATAGTTACTAAAAATGGAAACTTCCCTAATCTAGAATTAAAAGTAAGGGAAACTTATTAAAACTTAAAGTAAGCAATTAGAATTGGAAACTTAACTAATTAACAACAACTAGAATTGAAAATGTAACTAATTAACAATAAACAAATAAATAAACTATAGATAATTAGAAGGATGTAAACTAAGAAATTGAACTTAAGAAAACTATATAAAAAAGAAATTTCCTAACATAGAACTTTCCTATACTAAAACTCAAAAATAAAACATTCTAAACCTAAAAAAACATAAAATTAACTAAATTAACTGCTCTAACACAAGATCCAATAAGTAAATTAATCAAATTTCGAAGGAGAATGGGATTTAGAACCATGCCCATGGTTTTTGGACTATGCGCATGATTTTGGAGCTCTAAAGATGGAATTAAAGCAGAAAGTTAATGAAAAACCAATTTTCAGGTTTTGGTACTTAAGAATAGTCAATAAATCTAACATTAGAAATCTATTGAAATCATAACTTTTATGCAAGGAAACAACCTAGATATTAATTACTTTGATGGAATAAACATTCTGTAACCAAAGTTTCTACAAATGTATATTGAATCATCTTCAAATTACATAAAAAACTAGATGCATAATGAATATTTTATTGCTAGAAATTGTGTCTAATTCTTAATCATGAAATCCTATCTAAACAACATAAAAAATGCAATCTAATGCTCACAAACTAAAGTATGATGACATGCAAAAAATCCCAAAAAGGAATGCAAGAGAAAAGATGGCTAAATGGGTGAAGTAGCTAAGTAAAAAATGCCCAAAACTAAGGTTAGAATATGATGAAAAACTTGAATTTTAAGAGGGAAAATCAAGATTCTAAGCTAGCTGTTCTCTTGGATGTTAGTACCAGAGATGAGTTAAGTTGAATCTTAAGGGAAGCAATGAAAACTAAACCAAAGCAAGCAAACATACTAGTAACCTGAATTAAAGAGAAAATAAATAAGAAAATAACTAAGCATCTAAGAAATCCCAAAGTCCAACAACAAATAACACCAAAGGAGAGCTTGATTTCAAGGTGTCTCACCCATCTCTACTTGAAAAAATCGTATGAACCATGGGGGTATATATAAATAAGAGGTTCCTAAGTTATGAAAGGGTGAATTCATGAGGAAAATGGATCTAGGGTTATGGTATTGAATGAGGAAGGTTTGGAGGAGGGAATTTAGGTAGGAATGATATCACAAAGGTGACATAAGAGATTGAGAATCATGATGGGCTAGGCGGTTTCCTAATTAGGAATGGGGGAAGGCATCCTTTTCCCTAGAGGGAAGGTGGCTCTCCACCCTCCTAATTGGATGGTAATTGGGTGGTGGGAAGAGTGAATTAAATGGGAAGGAATAAGATAAGAAAGGTGGGAAAGATCTAGGGTTTAAAGAATTATGATTTGAAATAGATCTAGGGTTTCCTATTTAGGAAACCACTTTATCACAAATTATGAAAGGGGGGGCATCTTTTTCCTAAGGAGGTGCCTCCCTCCTTTAACTTGTAACCTAGGTCAATATAATGGAAAAAGAGTGGGAGATGGAGTTGGAAAGTAAGGTTTCTCTCTTGATGGGTCCACCAATGCATAGCCATTTGTCTTTTACATAATTCTCTCAAACCTTTTAATTGAACCTTGAAAATCCAAATTTAGAAAGTGGATCATTGCTTGAATTCTCCACCAATTGTATGAGTCCATGCATTTGGCTTCATTGTCTTATGTGGCCCACTTTTAGGGTTCATTTGGCTAGGCTTCGTGGCACCTCATCATTAATGGCTTGAATTCCTTAACTTGTCACTTTATCTCATGGCTTATATGGCTAAGGTGGCTTGAATCGCTCCCATGCAAAGGTGGTGGAAATGCATAGCTTCCTTCATGGGCCCATTTTAGCCACCTTTAGCTCTTCCAATTACATCCATTAATCCATCATTTGCCTTGACATGATGTTGGACCTTGATCTACTTTGAAATATTGAAATTTAGGCCTTGACTTGATCTTTAATTTTCATCTCAATCATTCTTGGCCTTTGGATCATCTCTCCAAGACCTACAAAAGGTGAAAAACCCTAATTAAATCCTAAAATTATGATCATTCATATATTTACTTTAGATTTGCCTCTAGACCTATAAAATATCACATTTTTTGAATTATTAAGTTAGAAATGCATGTGTTATAAATTTTGGTGAAAACCTTAAAATAGCACTATAAGTTATAACACATGGGCAACTAATTGGTTATTATATATATACAAAATTGAACACTTATCATACCCCCAAGCAGCATTTTTCTAATCCCAAGAAAAATATGCAAAAGATCATGAAAACAAAAATGGTTGCCATTTTCGTAGGTACTCACGATTGCATTTATCACATGCAACAAGCCCTTAAACCCCTAGGCTACCCCTAGTGGACAAGTTATGCCTCATGAGGATTTGTGGTGAATACACCTACAAAATTCAATAAGGCTATGTCTCTTAATATATCTTAAAGAATTCTCATCCATTAGTACACTACTTGCTTTAACAACTTAAAAAAGTTGAATGAGAAATACCAAAAGTTATCCACATACCAAAGCCATTTTATTTCAGTTTTATCTCAAAGTACATGTGTATATAGCTACATACGTGAAGACCTCTAAATAAATATGCTTATTGCTCCATTGGAAAGATGTCTTAACCTCCAATTCTCTAATTCTCACTTATATACACTTCGAATTAAAGCTCTCATAGAAAAGGGCTCAAACAAATTTTCTCTCATTATGTAACCAATCTAAAGATGCTAATGGTTCACATAACTTTATTAGAGCTAATGAGACAAGGAAGATCTCTTAGAATGGATGCTATTATCAAGACTATAAAGAATAGGTCCATTTTATTCCTTCCAATTTATATCCTCATTAAGGCTATGTTCCTCCTAAGATCAATAGGTCTTTAGATATGACAAAACATAGGCTTGGGATAGGCTCTAGAAAGAAGGGTATAAGGATTAAACATTTCACATCTAAGTAGAGGTCTTCAATTAATATAGGACTATTTTTTTTACCTTGACTATATTAAAGTGAATATCTCTTCTACCTTGACAATTTTTTCTACCTTGACTACGTAAACACTTTGATATTTTTCACTTCTTTGACTTTTGTCCTTTTTATAATTTTTCTATCATCCCTACTCATTTTTCAAAGGTAGGTAGCGGATATTCTTACTTGGGTTTTGTAATACCCGCTAATTTTATATTCTAAAAAATGCATAATTGAATAGAATTATGGAATTTTGTGAAAATTGAGAAATTGTGCATTCAAAAGTTTTAAAGATGAAATCATAAGCTAAAACCTCAATATTTGAAATATACTTAAGAAATGGAATTCAACGACACTAAGAATGCAAAAATTGAAGACCAGATGAAAATTGACTAATTATTTTAATTTTTGAATTTTTTATAAATTAATTAGAGGGTGTAAAATATTAATTACATTTGTGGGGCCTAGGAGGAAAAGCGTTGATAACAAGACTCTAATAGACATTAAATGGGTATGGAGGTAATCATTCCAATAATAAATAAAACTAGATTTTTGTTTTAAAAATAAAAATTCAAAATTAGTATTAATGGGGGGGGCGCTTTAAATGTGCCTCTTCCCATTAATGCTCTTTCTCATTTTCTCCCCACCACAACTCCCCCTCTATGTTTTGTGTGTCATCGGTGACAACAACTTTGACGTCTGCAATGACACAGTGTTCCTCCCCCATGTACAACAGCATCTCTTCTCCCCCGACCCAACAAAGTTCCCCTTTCCTTACTAGCCTAACCTAAGGTAGACCCGTTCTTCTCCCCTTTCCCCATTCTGGCTTTGTTTCTTAAGTTTTATATTGGTTAATACCGAAAATTAGTGTGGATTTGTCGTTTTCCAATAACTGTATATAACCTTACTGTTGATGTGAAAACAAACCAATGAAACAGTGTTAGATGAATGATCTAAACCATTCATCTTATGCATGATGAAACAACGAACAAATCCATGAAATCTCATAGAAATCCAATAGATAGGGACACCGAAAAATATGAAAAATAGCAAAGGGAGAAATTCTATAAACATGGTAAAAATCGAGTAAAAACCTTAAATTCATGTAAAATCAGTGGATGGGAATGTCATAAAGTGAATGTACGTGAAAATTTGGTTAGAATGGTGTAAAAATCATGAGATTTAGATGCTGTTAACATTGCCAGTTGTGACCAAATTCCAGTCGTCGTCTCTAGTGACGGCGACCTAGTCAAGTTGTGCCTGGGATGCCACTAGAGAAGTGCAGGATGACACACATGCTTAGCAAGTACACGCGCACGTGTGGGCTGAGTGAGCAGCATCTCCAATGCAAGGCATAACACGCACATGCATTCCATACATGCATCACATGGCGTGTGTCCCCGTGTCAATTAATTGGTTTATTTGTTTTAAATTTGATGAATGTGTACCGTCCATTCACCAAAAGCTCAATTTTGGGAGCTACAGAGATCCAAATCATGATCCAAGACATTTGTTGAGATTGTCTCGATGACGCGGACCTAGATTTGACTTGAAAACTTTGATTTGAACACTTTCAAAATAGTCAAATCACAAAATACTATTAATTAACCTAGATCAAGCTGATCAATGGATGATCAAGCCTTAGAAACTAATTATATTCATCTAATATGAGATGATCTAAGGGATAAAAAGTATAGATCTCATGTGATTGTTAAGAAAAGTGATCTTGGATGTTGATCTGATCAGGTGCTTTAGGATTGGCTAATCAGAGAGTGATCTAACCGTCAAATTGACGTGTAATTTAAGATAAACATGTAAATTACTAATTATACATTGAAATGAGATGGATCATGATGAAAATAATTGGAATGGATGATTAGATGTTGATTATAAGTGATAAAGAGTGATCCAACGGTTGGATCCTCTCTAAACATCATAAGATGAAAGAGATTGACCCTTTATTGATTAAGGGACATTAATTGAATGAATCATGACATAGATTATTGATCAAAGATGGCAGACAAGTGTTTAGATGTTAGAAAGACTAGCTCAGATTGCCCTAATGGAGGGTTAATTAGATGATTTGGGCCATTAATTAAGGATTAACTACCAGATCAGGGAAGTTATCACTTGGATTTGTTTATTTTAAGAGGTAAGAACACCAAGTAATCAATGACTTATGATGTGACAAGTATGTCAAAGCACATGATGTGATATAGCTTATGTGCCTGATTGGATTACCGCATTTTGAGGTAAGTGATTACATTTAGGATTTTTCCATGATTTCTTAAATCATGATGTATTACTTGCGAACTTTGATGCATGGGTTTTATGTCCTACTATGTTTGCATGAGATTACTTTTCAACATGTATTACTGATATGTTTGCTACCCCTTTTGTGCATGATTTATTCACTGCTTTGTAATACATTTTATGCTATATCGATTTGATTATTTGAGGATGATATACACTATTTTTTTTATGCATGATGTTGATATAATGAATTACTCTCTCAATTTGGTTTTATAGAGAAGGACTATGCATGGATTTTTTATTCTTGATTCATGGTTTGTTGATTTATGATAGGTGCTTCTGCCCAGTGGGTACTATTTTATGAGGGTTATAGGGTTGGCCACCCACCCTCTAAACTTGTGGATGATAGACACCAGCCCTGGTATGTGGGCAGCCGCATGCTGTTTGTGGTAGTCATGGGCAGGCCACCCACGCGACTCCAACCAACCCCCATGCATGGAGAAATGTAGTCTCTTATTTTGGTGTTGATGGTGAGTGCCAGTGGTTGAGACCTTGGAGTGGTTGCCACTACAGCATAGTAGCCCATGCATTTATTCTGTGTATCCATGTAATAAATATGGGTATGTATACCCATAATGTGATGATGTATGTCAGATGAAGCCTATGTGGGTGGTTAGATGTGGGCAGGCCTAAGGCTGTGTGAGCTACTTGGTGTGGGAGCTATAGGTGAGAGACCCTAAGTTTGGGATGAGTACTCATTTCCATTGATATGAGTGTAATTGAGACACTCTTAGGGCTTGATTGTGCATGGTGCCATGTTCATCATGACATGCATTTATATTATTATATGGACACACATTCTTATTACTTTTGATGGATGCATATCCATGTGTTGCTCATTCCTTGCATGCCATGATGATTAGATTTGATATCGATTTGTTCAAACTTATGATTTTCATGTGTTATTCATTATGGATGTCTGATGATTTGACATGCCTTGTACATATTTTATCTTATGAGATTTTCCATGACATTAATATTTTGCATCACATGATTTCATTGTATTTGAATGTGATCACCTACACAAGCAATAGCTTGTTGAGGCAATGCTTTCTTTTGCAATGCCTCAGATTTGGAGTGCATTAGCGCTAAGGAAAAGTAGGTGGAGCAGCATTGATTTGAGAGAGGACCTCAAGGACCATCTTCCTTTTTGTACTTCAGAGACTGATTAGTGCATGTCTCTTTGAATTATAGTTAGAGCTTTTAGGATGTACATGGATGTTGTAATTTTGGGTAGTTGGACCCACACCTTTGTATAGTGTACATTTATTTACACGTGGTATGACATGGGGATCATGGATGGAACCCTGGGGATTTTATACATGTTATGAATACTATCTTTTCACCACTAGTGTTGATTGTAGTGGTTTTAGATTGAGCATGCTTAGCGTATCAACAGTTTTATTTTATTTATTATAATGGTTTTGGATCTTGGCTGATCCTCAGGATTTTCTTTTTGGACATTTCTCTTGACTGCTGCATTAATTATGTTAATTGTGATTTTTCTATTTCAAGGATCCCGCTTATTTTATAAAATGTATTATTATTATATGTATTGAAAAAAGGTTTAGAAAACTCGAGTTGTTACAGTTTGGTATCAGAGCCAGGGTTTATTCCATTATCACCACTTTAAGGGTCCAATTAGATTAACAGCTCATGAGTCCACATTGAACCTGAGATAGAAGGGAACACTTGTTCTATGTGATATGGGACTTTGATAGATGGTTCCTTGAAGGAAGACTAGGTCCACCCCACTCCACCAGTTGCCACCCCCACAGAGTCATCAGGGCATGGGGACCATGACATAGACTTAGTTGCTCGAGTGGTACAGATCCTGATATCACATATACAGTCCATTGAGTGAAGTAATTCTTAAGTATGAGTTACAGAGAACTCATGTCGAAGATATTGTTAATAGCAAAATAGTTGATACCAAGAGGATTGGCAGACCTTCTTTAGTAAAGATGAAACCTTAATCCTCATATGATTATGAGGAAATGCACTTTTAGGGAAAGTGTGTGATTCTTCTAGTATAAAATCTAAATAGAGAGTATAATTGATAATTGTAAATGAGAATTTTATTATATGATGAAAGTTCTATTTACATGGACTATCTTATGAGAGTTCAAGTCCAAATTTGGGTAGTATGTATGAACATATGAAGAGGCTTAACAAATATTGTATGACAATAGTGAGATAATAATGGAAAAGGATAAAAAATGATTACAACTAATGAGAACTCAAGAAAGTTGATAGGAGTATTGTATAAATTTAAACTTGAAGTGGATTTATTTGACAAATAAATTGTAATATAGTAAAAATTATTGAAATTTTGATGAGGTAAGATCCTAACATTCTATGGATGAATATGAACTATGAGGTGAAATTTAATGAGTTCTTATACATATAGAAATTTTGATAACCAGTCATCAATGCAAAGTCGATATTTATGAATTAGTCTGAGGAGTTTACTTATGACTTGTAGGTGCATAACACTTGAGGATATAACAACTATTTTAAAAAAATAGTTAATAGTGATGACATAAATCAAACAATGATTCAGGAATGACATAAAAAAATTAAAAAATTCTCCATGTTAAGAGATGAGATGACAAAAAAGGTTAGAATAAATACCATACTATATGGGTAATTGACAAGATTGGTTATTTGAATTCAAATCAGAGGCGTCTATCATATGAAGGGAATGAGGTAAGATGAAATTGATAGAGTGTAATTGATTTTTGTTTGTTATGAGCATTGAACGAATTATCAGTTAAAGGAAATCTAAGGATAAAGATGAATATACCTAAAATGTAATTTTAAGGATTCTAATGTTAATTGTGTGAGAGGATGTGTTTCCCCATTTTCAAAATTTTTATCTCAAAGGCTATTGGGAAGGCCTAAACTGATCAATATTTTGTCATATGAACAGTTAGTGATATTGCTAGAGTTGCCATTGTAGAACAGAGGAATTGACGGTTTGATGGTATTAAGCCTGTTTACATTGCTAAAAATAACTTTCTTAACCCCATAATGAATAAGAGACCACAAATAGAATTGTTGATGTGTGACACCTAAATTGTAGAAACAATTGATCTTAGCACGTTGCATATTAGTGATTAAGGCAACAGGCATATCTGTTATGTTGAGGAAAATTCTCTTAGGGCCAAGGGAGCCGACCGCAAGGATGTGGATGTGGATAATTTGAGTCATCCCAGCAAGGTCAAGAGACTCATTTGTCAATAACTACATAGGTTATTGAGCCAGTGACATCTGAATGGGCAATATTGGAATGTGGATGTGGATGTGAGAAGGTGCACTAGTTGTATGGACAGGCACCTAAATAGTATTGTACTAAAGTGATAGACTACCATAGTAGTGGTAATAAAATACATAGCCATCATTACAATGGAAATCCTTAAGACACTGTGACTATGGGGAGTCAAGACATTTCTTTAAAGATTGTCCCAGTGGACAATGGATCAGACAGGTTGACATTAAGGATATAATAGAAATGGCCCTGCATTGGTAATGATGAGTATTACCATTACTGGAAGAAAGTACAAACCTAAACCCATGTTATGAAAGTTACTCTTTTGATTGTTGATAGACACAACAGGATCCTCCTGGATCTAAGATCCAGTCATCCTTGTAGTTTGAGTGTTGGCACCTTGATGAATGTGCCAGTATATATAAGGCAGTCCTTGGGTTGGGAGTTATGGTGTAGATGGCCGAGTTATCAGAACTTATAAGTACTTTTAGAGAGTACTGGTGGAAAAGATGATCATTGAGAGGATAGATACTAATCTTATCCTACTCGATTTGTTTGATTAGGATATCATCCTTGGGATGGATTCCATTGTTGGAGGACAGTTGATTATAGGGAGAAGAAAGGTACTTTTAGTATACCTGGATAGCTATTGACCTCGCTTATGAGTAAGAAGGGGCATCACTAAGGTTGTGTTAACTTTGCCTTGAAGGCAATATGGTACTCATTTGATGTATCGAGTTCTCTTGGTTTTATGATTGTGAATGACAGATAGTGACCACAGATTGAGCACACATATGGTGTGCGAGAATTCACAATCTTTTTGAGGAGATTTTAGGATTTTACGCCATGAGAGATTGATTTTTTATATTGATTTGGCATCAGACATAGTGTCATTTTCTAAGGTGTCATACAGGATGGCCCTAGCTGAGCTAGATGGTTCCAGCTATGGTAGTTATTTGACGAGAGTTTATCAGACTAGGTGGGTCTTCATTGCATGTGTTAATCCTCTTTGTGAAAAGAAAGACAAATGCTTATTGCTATGCACATATTATTGATTGTTTGATAGCTCCATAGTGGAGAAGTGATATTCACTATAGTGTATTGATGATCTATGTTATCAACCTTGGATAGTGCATGGTATTGATGGATATTGATATGAGGTGTAATGACCCCAATTTTTGAGATATTAAAATCCCATGAAAAGTTCAATTTTAAAGATAAGGGCATTTTGGTCATTTCACTAGTTGCCTCAACTGAACCCAGGAAATTGGTCCTAAAAATGATTTCATTAGATGCGTCTCGGAAAAAGGAATCCAACGAGACCAAAATCACCCAAAACGGAGCTAAAATGAGCAAGATATGGCCCTTTGAAGTTCAGGGGCAAAACTGTAAATTTCACAAAACGACTTAACCTAAAAAACACAGGTGCCCGTTTTGATACGGGCACCCCGTCGTCTTCAACCTCCTAGAGGTTTCTGGAACGGCAGTGTTTCAAGAAGAAACCACCGCCATTCCAGAGGATTCCACACCGCCATTCAAAGGCGGTTAGAAACCCTCCAGAACCCTCTTTAAAAGCCCTATAAATAGAGCTCTTGGGTGCCTCTAATGGCAGCCCAAAAGCCTTGGAGAAAACCAGTCGTGAAGCAGTGAGCAAGGGGGAAAACGTGGAGAGAAAACCACCCACGAAGCAAGTACGCACAAAAAAAGCCCCAAACCCATCTCCACTATAGCTTCAGGAACGATTTCCCTAAGTTTTTTCATGAAAAACCATGGAGAATAGGCCTCCAGGAGAGCCACAAAGACCCCTGCGACGTCCCCAGGCCGCACTGGTTCGACAGGGTCGAACCAGGGTGACCTGAGGACAACCCAGGTCACTAACAGGCAGGACGATCCAATAGGACCGTCCCACGTCGACACAGGTCGACGTCGTTAGAAAAAAAACAAAACGGGCGCGTCCACGGACGCGCTCGCTAAAGAGAAGGACTTGCGGAGTTGTAGAGCGCGTCTTCAGACGCGCCCGCTGAGACGCGCGCCGCAGACGCGCAGCGCACTAGCGAGGCGTTATTTTTTTGGTTATTTGAGAATGCTGGGCGCACGTCGCAGAAGCGCAGCGTCCTAGCATTCCTCCTTTTTTTGTCTTTAAGGCTCTATGTACATACAAAATTAAAATGCTTATAACTTGAGATCTAGATCTCCGATTGAGGCGCCGTAAAAGGCGTTGTGTCCGTATCGATGATGCGGACACATCTAAACCATAAAATCTCTGATCAAGGACCAATAAAATGTGGGCATGACCCTTAGAATAGGATGGTGGCGCGTGACCACTAGAACTTTGGAAAACTGAGAATACCAAGGCCAAATTAGGACCTTGGGACACCCATAGGCATAGGGATGGACCCCTAATGCCTAAGTAATGAGACCCAACTACTCTAAACCCATCAAAGATAGGTTAAACTAACCTTGAGTCCCCAAACCATGTTCAGGAGCGTACGAGGACAAGAGGATTAACGCGACCTAGTCAGGTAGGTGCTCTATCACTATTAGATTCTTTTAAAAGAACTATTGATATTTGAGAACATATGTTTTAGATATACGACTTGAGTTGCATGTGATTTGCATGAATTAATTCAGCATGCATGTTAAATGTTTTGTACATAGACATGCTTCGTAAAAGATTGCATATACATTATGCACACATATGTTTTGTAAACAAGTGCACACATTGCATGATTTAAGTACTTGCAAAGATTGCATGTCCTTGAGGGTTGCCAAAAGACGCTGGAGTGCCAAGGGCCAGGCAGTTGTGAGGGACCCAAAGAGGACTGGTTTTGAAAAGAGGTTTTTGCTTGTTTGCATGATAAGAGTAGCCTTAGCCGATGAGGACGAGCTGATGAGGGCGGGCCGATGAGGGTGGGTCGATGAGGGCGGGCAGATGAGGGCGGGCCAAAGAGAGCTAACAGGCTTCTAGGCTGGCAGGCTTCTAGACTGGCAGGCTTCTAGGCTGTCAGGATTCTAGGCAAGGTTATGACTTTGAATGGGAGACTAGCATTGCATGCATGTTTTGCAACCGATTTCATAAATTGCATGATTTACGACGAAGAAGTGTCATATGCCCCGTGGAGGTACATGATCCTGTGTCCCTAGGTACCCGGGGACCACACGGCGAGGAGGCCGTGGGCATAGTGGACCCTATGATTTGATGTGCATTTCATATAGCATGATATGAGGTTGGTCGACCATACCATACTAGGGGTCCATGAGTTGGACTCCATGAGGCATCTATTGCATATCATGATGTCATATGATACTTTCACTTTTGGAATTATGTGACCTTTTAAGTTATGAGAATTTCAGTTGATTATGGATTCTTATACTGATATTGCACTCGAGTATTCAAACATACGCATATTTTGAAATTGATTATGGATTCTTATACTGATGTTGAACTCGAGTATTCAAACATACGCATATTTTGAATTTCAGTTGATTATGGATTCTTATACTGATATTGAACTCGAGTATTCAAACATACGCATGTTTTGAATGAGCATATGATTTTGAAACATCTCATGCATTTATAAAACTAGTAGTGATAGGCCCTACTGAGTATATTATATACTCACCCAATCCTTAACATTTTTCAGACATCAATAAGCACTCAAGGACAAGATACGTCCGTATGTATCATGGTTTAGGACAGCTTCACTCACAAAGAGGACATCTATGTTAGTGCTATGAGCAAGTAAATCAAAAAGGAGACAAATACACATGTAAGTAAACTCTCAACCCTTTGGACATGTGTTTGTACTTAGTTACAGTTGGGCTGTGCATTGTGACTGGAAAGACCTAGGGAAAGACATTTATGATTTTTGAAGTTTTTCAAAAACTAACTTAGTTGTTGTGAAAGCAAATGACACTCGGGGTTTTCAAAAATGAGTTTAAAACTAAAGGATTTCCGTTGCATTGCATGGTTTTTTTAAAATGGTTTTCAAAGAGGGATGCATCCCGCCTTAGGAAATTAGACATTGCATTTAAAAATGCATGAGAAAACCCGGGTCGTTACATGAGTTCTGGTTATTACCGGCTGAGGATTGTGATTGAAATGTCTTAAGACAATTTTTAGAACTTGTTATGATTGTTACAAGTTTTGGGTGATACCAATTGTTGAAATTAGTACATTGATAGTATGTATGGGTATGATGGATTGAATTTCTAAAGGTTAGTAAGAAGAGTTATGATTTTATAGTGAATGACGTTTTTGTATATTCTATGACTTTGAGGGGCACAAGAAACCCCTGTGCATTATTTTGGGTATCTAAAAGACTCATCTCTTAGCAATAAATGTATGTGAGTATGAATTTTGGTCAAAGATAGTGAATTTTTCTTGACATGATACCTCTACTGATAGAGAAATGGCCTATGAGGACAGTGATGATCTGAGATTGGTTAAAGTAATGACTAAGGATGATAGTTTCCTTAGTCTGGTGAACTGTTATCTCTAAGTTATTGAGTTCTCCAGGATAGCAATGACGTGGATATTGTTTATATTACATATATGAGCCTGATTGGTCATGAAGGTGAGAGGTGTGATAGTAAAGTATTTTTAGAATGAAAACATTTTCCAATGTGTAATCTAGTTCTGGATTATGGTGTATACTTGTGAGTAGCCGATAAGGGCGGCCTAAGAGGGTGACCGATGAGGTCTGGTGGGAGAGGCACTGGCAGGCTTCTAGGTGGCAAGCTTCTAGGTACACACAGTATTATCGTGTTGTGCACTAATTTTGATTGGCATATGATTGCTTGTTATTGGGCTAGTATGCTCTTATTTTGATTGGCAAACGATTGCATGTTATTGGGTTGGTATGCTCTGATTCTAATTGGCATATGATTGCCTATTATTGAGCTAGTATACTCTGATTTTGATTGGCATATGATTACCTATTACTAAGCTAGTATGCTCTGATTTTGATGGCATATGATTGCCTGTCACTGAGCTAGTATGCTCTAACTTTATATAGCCATGGATTGCCTGCTGATGAGCAGATATGCTTTGATTTTGATTGGCATGTATTGCCTATTCAGGAGTTGATGTGATATGGGTTGATTGATATACATTGCCATTAGTGAGATTATGTGCTCTGAAATAAATGTGGCATAGAATTTCCTATATGTGAGTTGTGGTACTTCAAAATTTGTTGATAAGGTGTTTTACTTATACTAGATCTTGGATGAGAGTGTGGTTTATGCTAATTGCATTATATGTGGTTATGACGTATTATAACCATAATATGAGTTAATTATTTTTGAAGGGTTGAAATATACTATGGTTTATATGTATGTATGTATGTATGTATGTATGTATGTATGTATGTATGTATGTATGTATGTATGTATGTATGCATGTATGTATGAGTTGTTATATGAGAGGACAACATGGCATGGGGTTGTTATTGACATTGACCTAGGGAAAATTTTGATATGATATGTAGATCTCATGATATGGGGATGCTTTTAGAATTGTTGAGGAACGACGTGGAAGGAATTTTGAGGATGAAATTTTTATAAGGAGGGGAAGATGTAATACCTACTAATTTTAAGTTCTAAAAACTGCATAATTGTGTGGAATTTTGTGAAAATTGAGAAATTCATGGAATTTTGTGAAAATTGAGAAATTGGGGGTTCGAAAGTTTTAAAGATGAAATCACGAGCTAAAACCTCAATATTTGAAATATACACAAGAAATGGAATTCAACGACACTAAGAATGCAAAAATCAAAGACCAAATGAAAATTGACTAATTATTTTAATTTTAGCATTTTTTATAAATTAATTAGAGGGGTGTAAAAAAAAAAACTCTTAAAAGAAGGGGGGCCAGAATTGATACTGGCACCCCCCCCCCCCCGTAAGAGACCCATTGGGTCTATCTTTCCCAAAAACCCAACAGACAAAAAAAAAAAAAAAAAACTCGACAAGAGGGAGAAACGGGAAGAGAAGAAGAGAAAGGGAAGAAGGAAAGGAGAGAGAGGGAGGAGAGAGAAGGAGAGGAAGGAGAGAGCTGCCGGAGAAGTCTGCCACTCCGGTGAGCAGGGAAATGGGGTTAGGGATTTTTGAGTTCCGAAGTTCACAGACCTTGCCGGAGAAGACGACAGCTCTGATCATCAATCGAGTTGATCAATCTCCTCAGCACACTAGCAAGAACCAAAACCCTAAGGTTTTGGAATGATCCGAGCGTTGTGGAACGTCAAATTGAAAAGGGAAATGTCACACACGTATGTTGGAGGATTTTTCGATGAATCGGAGCCCATCTAGCCCATTCTAGAGAGGGAAAAACACGTAAAGAGAGTGGGAAGGTAAGATATACAAAACCCAACTTTTGATTTGTGGTGTTTTGCAAAATCCGTGCATTTTCACCCTAGGTCTAGAATTTCGGATAATCCAACTGTCCAATCCCCAATCCAAGTGTAGGGATAGATAATTTAGTGCATGATGTAGCTCTGATCATACAAAAATGTCATATCTAGGCTGAATTTTGATCGAACTATCTTAGCCATCCAATTGGGTACTCTTCACATAGTAACCTTTTGACGTCTGATAGATGATTAGACACCACAAACGAGTTTTAGAGCACTGGAATTGCTAGGATATGGTACAAATTGAAAGTTTTACACTGAAATTGATCTAAAAATCTAAATCGTTTGATTGGATAGTAGGAAAATAAGGACCTGACACTTTTGATTGGTGGTTAAATACTACCATGGTGTACCCTAACCTTTAATAAGTTAAAATACTTGGAAGATTCAAGATGAGACCATTTAACGATGAAAACTACGTACAGCCACTTAAGAAAAGTGGAGAATAGCTAGTCTAGAACCAATGGTATGGATTGGTAATCCAGTAACCATAGGTCATTCAACTAGCTATCAATCAATAGCTAATGAAACACCCTTACCATGGAATTAAGCACTGTCACTTCGCCTTATGATGATTAATGTCAATGACTAACTTAGAGGGAGCTTTCATACTAGAAAAGCTAAGAGAAGTCCCAAAGTCGTATATCTGAATATGTTTTCGTGTACTTTACAGAGGTGTGATTGATTTGGGAGCTCGTACGCCAATTGAGAAAAGTACTCACATCAGTGAACTAGAAGAGCACCGTTTGAGGTAGGTGGAATTGAGATTGCTAAGATTTTTGCTATATACATATTTGTATATGAAATTTGAGCATTGAAATAAGTCTTTTCAATTTATATGAAAGGCAAGATGAATGTGCATGATAAAATTTAACCATGATTAAACTGTTCATGCAAAAGCTATACATTATTATGAATTATGTGAGAAAACATAAGACTAATACCAGAAAATTGTGAGTTGGCTTGTAAGAGGGAAAGGGGTCGTTATGATGTGGGTGGGCCATGGAGTCGTTATGATGTGGGCGGGCCTTCGAGCTGGACGAGCTACCAGTCCCTAGGGTTGTAGCCCCATTGTTTGGGGTGTTTGATGCGTCCTGAGGGATCGTTATGATGTGGGCGGGCCTTGAGGCTGGACGAGCTACCAGTCTCTCAGGAGTAAAGCCTTGAAGTGTGTCTTTGGGTTTAACCCATTGCGCTAACTCACTGCGCCAAAGAGGATAATATCGTCTGCTGTGTACTTGATACACACGACAACGCGCTGGTGGTTGGTAATGTGAAATGGCTCGTATGAGCAAAGCCTGGTATCAGGAAATGAAAATGATTAGTGAGTTGACATGTGATTGCATACTTGCATTTCAAGAATATGTTTTAGTACTAATGCATTGTTGTTTTTGTTTCATCTTGGCATGAATTAATGATGTTGATGAATGTCGAATTATTTCAAGCTAAATGATAATTGAATACTAGCTGCATGTTTCAGCATGGACAAGTTAAATTATGTAGAATATCATGATTTTTTATATATATAATTGCTTCTTATTCCACCTACACAAACACAAGTTTGCTGAGATATTGTATTTGTTTACAACATCTCAGAGCAGAGGATTCCCAAGAAGTAGGAGCTTGTTGACAGGAGTACACTGACGAAAAGCTCTTGACTTAGACAGGGAATGATTGGTTTATGTTTGAAGTCTTTTTATTTGAGATGGGAAAGAGACTGCCATATATATGTAATTTTGGAGAGATGGATAACTTATGTGATTTGGTTGTAGTATGGAGTTCCTAGTTATGTTTTGTTGGATCTAATTTGACTCTATTTGAGCAGATGTATGAAAAGGAGACAGAGTCTCCATTTATATTTTAAAATTGTCAAAAATGTTTCTCAGGTACTTTGCAATGACATGCATTAAATGTCATATGTCCAAAAAACAGAGAAAACTCTGCCAAATTGTCGGTAGAAATGAGTGCTCATTTCACTGAGAATCCTTGTTTTTGATAAAAGTAAAATGACACTCAGGGTTTTTCAAAGCGAATTTAAAAGAAAAGATTCTTCCGCATTTGTTTACACTTTAAAAATGATTTTATTAGAAATTGAGCTTACTAAGTCAATGTCTTTTGGATTTAAAAAGTGTTATGAAAACCCGGGGTATCACAAGGGGATAAAACAATAATTACATTTGTGGGGCTCACAAGGATGGGGCTAAAAACAAGACTCTGATAAACATTAAATGAGTATGGACGTAATCATTTTAGTAATAAATAAAGATAGACTTTTGTTTTAAAAAATAAAAATTCAAAATTTGTATTAATGGGGGGTGGGGGGCCTTTAAATACACCTCCCCCCATTAATGCTCTTTCTCATTTTCTCCTTACCATAACTCCCCCTCTTTGATTCGTGTGTCACCAGCGATGGCAACTTCGACGCTAGCAACGATGCAGTATTCCTTCCCCTTGTGCGACAGCATCTCTTCTCCCCTAATGTGATGAAGTTCCCCTTCTGCAGTTGGCCTAATCTATGGTAGGTCCATTCTTCTCCCCTTTCCCCATTTCAACTTTGTTTCTTAAGGTTTCCATTGGTTAACATAGGAAAATGGCTTGGACTTGTTGTTTTCTAGTAATTGTGTATACCCTTACTGTTGATGTGAAAACAAACACATGAAACAATGTCAGATGGATAATCTAAACTATTCCTTTTGTACATGATGAAACAAAGAACAAACCCGTGAAATCTCATGGAAATCCAATGGCTAGGGATATCGAAAACATGAAAAATAGTAAAGGGGAAATTTTGTAAACATGGTAAAAATTGAGTAAGATTCATGCAAAATCAGTTGATAGGAATGTCATAAAGTGAATGTACATGAAAATTTGATTAGAATGGTGTAAAAATTACAAGATTTAGACATTGTTAACCCTACCAACAAGACTAGAGTCTAGTCGTCATCTCTAGCAATGGCAACCTAACCGAGTTGCACCTACGACACTACCAGAGACGCATGAGATGACACACACACTCAGTGCGTGCACACGCACATGCGGGCTATGCGTGTGGCATCTCCAACATGAGGCAGAACACGCCCACCCATCATGCAGCGCCCATCCTAGTGATAGTTAGTTGATTTATTTGTTTTAAAATTGATGAATGTGGATTGTCCATTCACTAAAAGTTCAATTTTGGGAGTTACAGAGATCCAAATCATGATTTGAAACATCCATTGTGATTGTCTCAATGACGCGGACATAGAGTTGACTTGAAAATTTTGATTTGAGAACTTTTAAAATAGTCAAATCACAAAATACTATTAATTAACCTAGATCAGACTGATCAATGGATGATTAGGCTTTAGAAACTAATTATATGTATCTAATATGAGATGATCTAGGATATTAGAAGAATAGATCTCATGTGATTGTCAAGAAAAATGATCTTGACCATGGATCTGATTAGGTGCCTTAGGTTGGCTGATCAGAAAGCGATTTGATTGTCACATTGACGTGTAATTTAGGACAAACATGTAAATCACTAATCAGACATTGAAATGAGATGGATCATGATGAAAATAATTGGAATGGATGATCAGATGTTGATTATAAGTGATAAGGAGCGATCCAACTATTGGATTCACTCCAAACATCATAAGATGAAACAGATTGACCCCTTATTGATTAAGGAACATTAATTGAATGAATCATGACATAGATTGTTGATCAAAGATGGCAGACAATGGTCTAGAAGTTAGAAAGACCATCATCTAGCTTAAGATTGCCCTAATGGAGGGTTAATCATTTGATCTAGGCCATTAATCTTGGATTAATTTCTAGATCAGGGAAGTTATCTCTTGACCGCTACATTAATTATGTTAATTGCAAGATTTCTATTTCAGGGATCCCTCCTATTTTATAAGACGTATTGTTATTATTATTATATGTATTGGAAAAGGGTTTACACAACCCAGTGTGTCACAAGTTTCTTTGGGTCAACATAAATTGGGCTTAAGAAAGAAAAGGCTTACTAAGTGGCTCAAGGGGTCTAACTAGTGGTATATGGTAGACAAGATAGGCTTTATATCTTTGGGCTAAAACAAGGATGGCCTATATCATTTCCTAAGTTTCTTAAAACCTATCTAAGTCAATAAATATTTAGGAACAAAAGTTAATACTCCTATTTGGTTCTTGGCAATTGACCAAAACAAAGATACTAGGATCTGTGAAGCAATGTTTGCTGAAGAAAACATGGAATTATTTATTACCCTCTAAAAGAAGATAATCTCTAATACTCACTTGGGTATATAGGTTTCTACTAATATTCCTCAAGGTCTCTAAGTCATAGCTATCTATTAGTCTAAACTTATGTATAGTGTGTAAGTGTGTTTTGAGATTTAATTCGAGATATTAATAATATTACAAAACTAACCATATGCATTTCTATTAAGAAGTTAAATTAGTGAAAATACTAAACTTTAGACAATCCAATTCTCCTCACAATAAAGAAACTTTGACCATAAAAAATTTTAAAAACTGATAAAAATTTAGAAATATTTTTAAAAGAAAAACTCAAAGACCTCATGCATATCTACACCCCTAAATCCGAACTAAACATTGTAGCCAATATTTTGAAATAGAGGACAGTTATATGATAAATGAGTGATGTAGAACCATGAGACTCTAAAATCTTAGGTTAACTCCCTATGAGAACTAAGTTTAATATCTTCAACCAGACAAGACTAACTAATCAATTCTAAACACAATTGATTAATGTAATCCTAACTCTAATAATGAACAAATTTCTCAATCCATGTCAAAATTTTACAGTAGTCAATATACATCCTCCACCCAGATATTTTTGGTGGTGGTAACAATATGTGTGTATAGATCACTGTAATCTTGGATTTGGAGGGAAGCACAATAAGATGGATGATCCCCCATTTTTAGAATTTCATGGTAGTCAATAAATATCCTCCACCTCGAAATGTTTGGTGGTGATAGCAATATGATACAGTAGACGACCATGAGTTTGAATTTTGTAAGACCAATTCAAGATGAATGGCCCCATTTTTTACCAAATTTAAGGATGATAGTGACCATTGCAATCAGCACATATTTTTTCTCCTTCTCCCTTTTTTTTTTTTCTAAAATTATGGATTAAGCTGACTCTGTGTATTCCCTATAAGGTAGGTCATATTTTTGCAGGGGCAAAGTAATTGTGGGGCTTAAATCCTTATTAACTTCTAGTGCTTGATCAAATAAAGTTTGTAGGTCCCAATTGGGT
This sequence comes from Warburgia ugandensis, assembly GCA_035236585.1. NCBI lineage: Eukaryota > Viridiplantae > Streptophyta > Magnoliopsida > Canellales > Canellaceae > Warburgia > Warburgia ugandensis. The sequence continues at coordinate 46,024,856 of CP141128.1, forward strand.
ATGTCTTCTATACTACAAGGCTCAAGTTGAGTTTCAGGAAGTGTAAGGATTTCTACTCAATCTTACCATTGAGAAGTGTTCACTACAATGTCAATGTCTAAAATTTCCTTCCCCTCATTAATGAATGTCTCATCATCATAATCAAAAAATGAGTAGGATATGACTCAAGTGGATTTGGGTTGAAGGATTCCAAGGATGGATGGAAATCTTATAGCTCAAAATGATCATATAGAAGTCCAATCCTTATAATTCTTTCAATGTTTCTATTAGTATTATCCCTTATTGGTTTTATTTTCTCTTCCCCTTCATAAAATTTAGCCATAAATTGATTATTTTCTAGTTGATTTTGCTCAAGCAATCGTCGAGTCTCTTCACTAAGTTGGATCTTTTCTAATGATTCTTCAGACTCATATGGCTCATATTGTTGTGGAGTTAAGGTAGTGGTAAAGGTTTGTTTAGGTTGGAACCATGATTGTTGTCCTTGGTATTCTTGATATTCATAATAGGGTTGATCAAGGTGGGACCATAATGGTTCTTCTTGATATTGATAATCCTGAGACCATGATTATTTATGATGCCTAACCCATCCATTACAATCTTAGTAGTTTGTTTCAATTATTGCTAGGAAGTGTGAATGCAGTGGGGGCATCCAAAGGCTCCTAATAATATCCATTGTAACTGGTGCTAGATACCCATGAAGGAGTGGGAAATTAGGGTTTAGAATTGGAGTAAGAATTGTTGTACTGAGATAATGGATTTGTCATGGTATTCTTATGAAGCCTGAGCAAATGAGGGCAGGCCAAGAAAAGGCTGGCAAGCTTCTAGGCTGGGGTGAAGGATAGAGAGTTAGTCCTACATTGCTTGGGGAGAGGAAACTAGGCTATTTATAAGAGTTCGGGGTATTACAAATGGTATCAGAGCCAGTTCCCCTCGTGGTGTGGTGGCTAACCGCACGCGGGTGCCTAGTCGTGGCTATCACGCAGGGACGCATGTTCCCCAAGGGGGGAAGATATGAAGTCTTAGGCCAATGAGGGTGGGCCAAGAGAAGGCTAGCAGGCTTCTAAGTTGGGGTGAAGGACAGAGAGTTAGTCCCACATTGCCTGGGGAGAGGAAACTGGGTTGTTTATAAGAGTTGGGAAAACTCTAATGGTCACAATGCATTTTTCCTAGGACACTAGGAAAGAACAAAATCATGAGGGGTGTATGGGCATCCTAAAGTGGATAATATTGTGACTATTGGAACCCCAAGGTGTTATAAATGGTATCAGAGCCAGTTCCCCTCATGGTATGGTGGCTAGCAGCACGCGAGTGCCTGGTCGTGACTATCACTCGTGGACGCATGTTCCCAAGGGGGGAAGATGTGAAGCCTTGGGCCAATGAGGGCGAGCCAAGAGAAGGTTGGCAAGCTTCTAAGCTGGGGTGAAGGATAAGAGTTAGTCCCACATTGCCTAAGGAGAGGAAACTAGGCTGTTTATAAGAGTTCAGGGTGTTACAATTCTGCCATTAAGCAACAAACCTATTCATTTGACTCATCATCCTATCCATCCTATCTTCAAATGTGTCAATCTTCTGGGATAGATGAGAAGTATACCTTGGTTGTCTCATACCTATCCTCATAGTGTACTAACTTAGGAGTGAAATAGTAAGACAATGATGGTTTTCCATCCCTTGTTTGATAGGCCATTGTACTCAACTTTATATACAACAAATGAGTACTTTTTTTTTTTTTTTTAATTGAAAACCCTAACTACATGATGCATTCCTAAATGCTAGTCCTAAATCTAAAGTATACATAATCAATCCCTAATAGTTCACTAACGAGTTGAATTATTGATTTTTGATAATGTGTAGGGTGGTAACTTTTGGACCTAAATCTAGATAGCTCTTCCTATTGTCCAGCCTTGACCATTGCTTTACCAGTTAGGTTCTACTCTAAGGTTGTTAATACAATTCTCATGAAAGGATGGGTTTAGACCTCAACAACCATCAACGAAAGGCATGGAAAATCACTTGGATTTTGCATACCCACTATAACCATGATGCTTAGAAGCCATTGGAGTGATAATAGATCTCCTCCTTCAAAATGGGTCCTATGAGCTTGAAACCCTAAGTCTCTTACTAATTGATTTTAAATTAAGATTCAAGCTTGGAATCACAAACATACAAGGAATTTGATTGATTATTTAGGTTGGCTAAGGATCTTTTGATGAAATCTAGTCCTTATCTTATGAGGTTCCTGTGGGACCCTTACTATCAATGTGTACATCCACCATAAAGCAATAAGCATGCAATGCAAGTACAATGAAAGGGAAACTAATGCAACCTATATGATATCCAACCAAGGGTTACATAAGTGCAACTAATGCAACAACCCTAATTAAGATGCAACAAATAAGATGAATGACCCTAAACTATGTGAATTACTCTACCAACCAATACACAAATTATAATAAATACAACTAAACTAGAAAAGTAAATCCAAGTGAGGGATACTTATAGTGGGGTTTCTAATGCAGATCAATTGTGGCCCTATGTGCCACACACTGGCGCTGCTTTAATACAACCCACTTAAAATTGAATAAAGAAATTACAACAATGCAGCCTCACTACAAGTTCACTCAAAAATAAAAACCTTAATATAGGAAAACAACAAAATTTGGTGAAGCATTGGCCCACTAGATCATTGCTACTTTTTTGTCAAATTTCCCTCACACAAAACAACTAAGATGGATCAATTTATGAGGAATTAGAATGATATGTAAAAGCAATGCAAAAATCCTAATCTAATGCAACCTAAAACTATGACTAAAGATAAACAATCCAGATAAGAATCCAACACAAATCTGTTGCGATTCCCCAGCAACGATGCCAAAAACTTGGTGTAGATTTAAAATTCTCAAGTACACAAATCAATGCAGGATTTTCACACAAGTGAGATCGATCCATGAGGAATCTTATAGATTTGCAATGGAGTGGATTTTATTCAAATTGATTAACTTCATCCAATGAAGGAGAGTTGTGATTAAACTAGGAAACTAAGCAACATGAAATGGAAGCATGCACGGAATTAGAAACTAAAACTATAAAGGAAGCTTACTAAAATCCAAAACTACAATGAAATTTGAAACATACTAAACTAAAATGTACTCAAATTTAGAAACTACAGTAAGGAAACAACGTTAATTACAGTAAACAACTAACGTAAGACAGTTATTGAAAATGAAAACTTTCCTAATCAAGAATTAAAAGTAAGTGAAACTTACTAAAACTTAAACTGAGCAATGGGAATTGGAAACTTAACCAATTAACAATAAATAATAAACAATAAAGAAACTACAAAGAATTAGAAGGATGCAAACTCAAAAATTAAACTTAAGGATACTACCTAAAAAGGAAACTTTTCTAATTTAGAACTTTCCTATTCTAAAATTTACTAAAAATAGAAATTACTAAAAACCAAAAATAGAACCTTCTAAACCTAAAATAATATATAAATTAATAAATTAACTATTTTAATACAAGATTTAATAACTAAATTAACTAATGTTCAAGGGAGAATAGGATTTAGAACCATGTGCATGGTTTTTGGACTATGCACATGATTTTTGAGCCCTAAAAATGGTGAAAACACCTACAATGAGTAACTATGCAAGTAAGTATGGGAGCTAATAAAGAAAATGAAAATCTAAATGGGTATCTAAGGATTTAGGAGAATAAGATGTTTTGATAGCTAGGATTAAAGCACAAAGTTAAGGAAAAACAAGTTTTTAGATTTTGGTACTTAAGAATAGTCAATAAATCTAGCATTTGAAAGCTATTGAAATCATAAATTTCATGAAAGAAAACAATTCAAATCTCAAGTACTTTGATGAAATAAACATTCCATAACAGGAATTCCCACAAAACTTTATTGAACCATCTCCAAATTACACCAAAAACTACACTCATAATACATGTTTTATTGCTGGAAATTGTGACTAATTCTTAATCATGAAGTCATATCTAAACAATACCAACAATTCAATCTAATGCTCACAAACTAAAATACAATGACATGCAAAATAACTTAGAAAGGAATTCAAGAGAAAAGATGACTAAATGAGTGAAGTAGCTAAGAAAAGCATGCCCGAAACTAAGGTTAGAATATGGTGAAAAACTTGAATTTCAAGAGGGAAAATCAAGGTTCTAATCTAGCTCTTCCCTTAGCTGTAACTACCAAAGATGAGATAACTTGAATCTTAAGGGAATAACGAAGAAAAAAAGTCAAATTGAGGCAAAGAAAGAATGAGAAGCTAGATGTAAAGGAAGGGGCAAAAACTAGAAAGCAAACAATGGAAACTAAAGCATTGAAAACTAAACCAAAGCAAGCAAACTAGTAACCTGAATTGAAGAACAAATAAACAAGAAAATAACTAGAAAGCTAAAAGAATAAAAGCATCTAAGAAATCCCAAATCCAGCAGCAAATAACAGCAAAGGAGAGCTTGATTTCAAGGCTTCTCACCTACCTCTACTTGAAAAAATAGTATGAACCATGGAGGTATATATAGATAAGTGGTTCCTAACTTGCGAAAGGGTGAATTCAAGAGGAAAATGGATCTAGGGCTAGGGTATTAAATAAGGAAGGTTAGGAGGAGGGAATTTAGATGGGAATGATGTCACAAAGGTGACATAAGAGATAGAGAATCATGATGGGATGGCTGATTTCCTAATTAGGAAGGGGGTAAGGCATCCTTTTCCATGGAAGGAAAGTGGCTCTTCACCCTCCTAATTGGATGGTAATTGGGTGGTGGGAAGGGTGAAGGAAATGGGAACGAATAAGATAGGAAAGGTGAGAAAAATCTAGGGTTTAAAGAGATGATTTAAAGTAGATCTAGGATTTCCTATTTAGGACACCACTTGATCATCAATTAGGAAAGGGGGGCATCTCTTTCCTAAGGAGGTGCCTTCCTCCTTTAATTTGTAACCCTAGGTCAATTGAATTTAAAAATTGTGCAATATAGAGTTTGAAAGTAAGGTTTCTCTCTTGATGAGTCCACCAATGCATGCTCATCTTACCTTTTACATAATTCTCTCAAACCTTCTTTAAGCTAGAAAATCTAAATTTAGAAAGTGGATCATTGCATGAATTCTCCTACAAATGTATGGTTCCATGTGGCATTTGTCTTAATTAGCTCATGTGGCTTATTTGGAGGGCTCATTTGTCTTGGCTTTATGGCTCACACCCATGGCTTTAATGTCTTGGATGGCTTGGCTAGAATTCCTTAGCTTTTCACCATCTCTCATGGCTTATATGGCTAAGTGGCTTGAATAGCTCCCATGCAAAGGTGGAGGTGGCAATATATGGCTTGCTTCATGGGCCCATTTTGGTTACTTTAGCTCTTCCAATTGCTTCCATTGATCCATTATCTTGCCTTGACTTGATCTTTCGATCTTAATCTTTAGTTCTCATCTCAATTATTCATGGCCTTTGAATCATCTCTGCAAGACCTACAAAAAGATAAAAACCCTAATTAAATCCTAATAATATGATCATTTATATACTTACTTCGGATTAGCCTCTAAACATGCAAAATATCACATTTTTTAATTATTAGGTTAGAAATGCAAGTGTTATACATTTTGGCCAAAAAGTCCTAAAATAACACTATAAGTTATAACACATGGGAAACTAATTGTGTATTATTTATACAAAATTGAACACTTATAAGAAATAGAGGGAAGTAAGAAGAGGAGGAAGAAGAAGAAGTGGAGTTGAAGGGTTTCGACCATGACATATCATGGAAGTGTTATTGCTTTGTTCCTCCTACTATTTTTGACATTCTTGCTTGCAAATGCTATAAATGGCAGTGAGCTATAGGTTGAATCTAACAAATAAGAAGCTAGAACTAAGTTCTCTAGCATTTACTTGAATGATTCCCATTGGGAGAGAGCAAGAAATCAAGGAGAAATCTATGTTTTTCCAACTTTGTCTCACTACGGCTACCTTGTAGGTGTGAAGTAATAGAGCTTCATGTTTCTCCCTTCCTTGCATTTATTTTTGTATTGGTCAATAATCTGAATAGTTGACAATGCTCTCATCTCACCTAGGAATAACTAAATTGAATTTTTGTTAAGGAGCATTGGAGTAGAGCAAGATATCTTTATCCCTATCTTTTCTTTCTTACTCTTACTACAGGAGAAAACAAGCGGTAAGATTTTCTTTATTTCAATCAGGTTTTTGTTTCTATTTTAACTATTTAAAACATAGAAAATGTTCCTCTCAGACATAGGAAGAATTTCCATTAGTTTCCAACAATTTCATTGCGTTTTGAATGTGATTTGTCTAAGAAAATAGTTACAAGTTCTGCAATGTTACTACCTGTGATGAACATATCATATTATGTACCAAATATCACCATTTCAGTTAGTTTTCTTCATGATCTAACCATGCCAATGGATTCCTTGACACCAATTAAGTAAGATATGAAATTTTAATAAAAAAAATTCAATGCAAAAGTTGGAGAATGTAATGATCGAAGTGACTAACTTCATCATGTGCTCACTGGTTTATACAAGCACTAACACAGACTATTCTAGTGCATGATGAATGGGCCACATTTCTAATCAAATATCTTTAGAGATATAAGTTTTATTGAAAATCTAACCATACCATTGAATTTGTTGATATTCAATTATTCTATGTACCAAATTTTAGATAAAAATTTGATGTCTAATGTGTTGAAAGACTTGGTCGAAGTACCCCTGTTCACCATGCTCATGGGGTTTATGAAGGAAAAACCTACAACATCAATAGTTAGTGACACTCTCCTATGACTTTAGACTTTTATATCTCATTACATTATTAGCTGATTTTAGGTTGTGATATCTTTTTTTCAACATAACTCAGTTGGGAACAATTTGGAATTTGAAAATGTTGCCAATAGTCACTGGTATAAAAATTTTGTTTTTCTGTTCAAATGCTAGTGTCACTCTTTGAAGTTATAGTTGCACAATGCAAGTGCAGGTTTCTCTTTCAATTCTTATTGGATTTGAGTAAAATTTGAGATGGAGGTTCTTGAATACATTTGAAACATGATGAACTAAGGACTTGTTAAGAATCTTCTCAAAAATTCGAAATATTTAGTGTTATTTGTTTCTTTTATCTTTAAATTCTTTCATTGTAATTTTTCTCTTTCTTAATCATTGTAACAAGTAAGTGAAAAAAAATAGTGGACCCTAGATATTTTAGAATAGTTCTTTTCTTTTGTTATAGTTTAATTTAATTTATTTTAAATTTTTATTTCTTTAGTTTAGACTTAATTAATTTATGTTAAGCTAGTTTATTTTTTCTTAGGATTAAAGCAATCCAAGAATAATATTAGGGAACACCACACATTAATTCCTAATGTATTAAATATTTTAGAAAATTTATCTTAATTTAGAAAAATAGAATCACCCTTAGTACAATTCTTTGATTCAATGTCATTACCTTTTATAATGAATGGCTGAAATTAATCCTTGATTCATTATAGTTAGGTTTTATATAAAATACTTGGGATATTGGTAATCTATCTAGTTTCTAACAATCAATGATTTTCAAGTTGACTTTTCAAAGAAACCACACTCTATAGTTTCGATCTACTTCTTCAGTTATAAGGAGTAATAGTGGTGGACCTTAATGTTAGTCTAAGTATTCTCTAATCTTAGCCTTTAATCATAGTTTATTTTCTTGATTCAAAGAAATCTTATCCATTTAATCATTCATCACTTCATCTTGTAACTTTGTTAGGGTAAATCTTTTAAGATAATTACAATAGAACAATTTGATGATATAAAGTCATACTAAATCCTTCCTGTGCATTTGACCCTGCAAGGCTACAATTGACTAACTATGAACTTTCAGGAAAAGTCTCAACAAGTTTTTGGGGCATTTGTTGGGGAGGTGATAGTATGGCCAAAGCACCATTAGATTAGATTAAGAATAATTAGATTAGTTGTTTTTCTTTTGAGTGGAATTATAGTGAGGTTGACTTGTATTTTATTTTAAATCCCAAATTCAATTTAAAGGTTATAATAATACAGGTCAAGGGTAAATCATCGTTACTTAGAAGTGGAGGTGCTTTGTAAATTGTTCACCCTTGTACAAGGAGACGTAATTCCAGGACCCCACTGTAAGATCTACTCAATCTTTTAATTTTCTCCAATTTAGGATTTGAATTGTTAAAGACCTTTTGCATAATTGTTTGGTAGTATAATCCCATATAAATATCATTCATCTTTTAATTATTGTACACTTTCTAGGTTATTGCATTTATTTGCTTTAAGGTGATTTATTGTGCCATGATGAATGAAAATTGATTAGTAAGGGCATCATACCTTACAAGATCAAGGGTGAATTTCACCACCATCTCTTGGCCTACCTAGGCTAATCATCACTTATTATGCACCCTAGCCCTCCATCTTATTCTAAAAATTAATTAGAAGAGACCTATAGAAGTCTTCAAGCTCATAAGACCCCTTGAAGGAGGCGAACTACTATCACCCCAGTGGCCTCAAGCTTAATCACAGCATTGGTATTTAAATGTGTCACACCCTGAGTTTTAGCATCAATAAAATAATATTTATAAAATGTGCCAAATCCTTATTTTAAAACTTTGATTTTAAAACTGACTAAAAATGAAAACTCAAATAAAAAGCATTTATTTCAAAATCCCAGGAGTCATACAACCACAAAATCATGGATTTAACGGTGAAATGATATCCCATTTCTACCAAAAATCCAATAGAGTGTCCTCCGTATTTTAGACCATTACACATAACACATGCGATACAAAACCACCTAATAAACACAATACATGACACGACACTTAAGAGACTCAATCTCCATGACCTTCCATCTAAATCAAATACTATTTTCAATAAAAACTTATACTCCAACAGTGGCTAAGAAATTAAGATACAACGACATTACCCTGGTTCTTCCATACACAGCCATCACATCCAACATAAGTACTTGTGCTTACATCCAGGTCACATTGCAATTTATATTAATATACAATTGATAAACAATAACCAAAGTGAGATCTTGAACAAACATCATCATCTCTAAGGTGCCCTTAATACTTCACTGGGAACTGTTATCGCTTTTGCCTACTCTATCAGCGCATCAACCTGTTGCAACTCTCTATATCTGAGGCATTGCAAACAAAGCAATGCCTCAGTAAGCTATTGCTTATGTAGGTGATTACAAGAAATAAGACATGCAATATATCAACATTAAGGAGAATCTCGTAGAGCAAATCATTTACAATGCACATTAAATCATTAAGCTTCTATAATGAATAAAGGATGAAAACTCATGAGTCTAAAAGAAACAATAATAATCATAGAATGCGTTTTTCCTAAATAAAACAATATCAAATCTAATCACCATGGCATGTAAAGCATGATCAATACATGAATATGCATCCGTCAAAAGCAAATAAGAATCTATGTCCACATCATAATATACATGCATGTTATGATGAATAGGGCACCATGCATAACCAAGCCCTAAGAGTGTCTCACTATACTCATATCACTGGCAATGAGTACTCATTCCAATTCCAAGGTCCCTCACCTATAGCTTGCATACAAGGTAGCTCGCTCAACTTGTAGGCATGCACACATTTGGCCACCCACATAGGCTTCACCCAATATATCAAATACCATATATAATCCCAGGGTTCCTCACCTATAGCTTACTCAACCCTTAGGCCCACACACATCTGGCCACCCACATAAGCTTCACCCAACATATCCATACCACATGAGCATATAGAATAAAAGTATGAGCTACTATGCTGCAATGACAACCACTCTAGGGTCTCAACCACTACCTCTCCCCGTCACACAGAAAAGGAAGACTTCCTCCATCTCACATCGGGGGGACGGACCCATAGTGGAGATTACCCATGATACCACCACCTATGTACAATGCCCTCTTTTGGGGCTGGTGCCTAATCATAATATCATAAAGTTAGAGAGCGAGTGGCCAACCCTACAACTCTCCTAACATAGTACCCACCGAGCAACAACACCAATCATAAAACAGTAAAATATGACATAAATCATGGAAACTTCCACGTGCAATAAATCCTAATAAGTCGAGTCAAAAGCATGATACACATAATCAGTCATGTATCAAAACATGAGAAATTGTATAGATCAAGATGTCATGATATCAAACATGTGTAATGAATACATTTTAATGAAAACATGATAAGGCACAAAACACATGCCTCAAAGTTCCCAAATAATACATCATGATCTATGAAATCATGAAAAGTTCTATATGTAATCACCTACCTAAGACAAAGTACTACTCGTCTATGCCTCCCAGTTTAGTCGGAGCCAACTCTAACGTAGTCCACCACAAGTCCATCACCTAGATACATATCACATCCAGTCATACTCATAATTCAATTTATCTAACTTTGATTCTTAATTACACAACATTATGTTTTCATATTTCATTACACCACATTCAACACATTCCAATGATTCCCAGACCTAGAATCATTAAGGCGGGGCCTGCTCTAATTGGTTAATAATTCAAATCATACTGAATCGGGCCCACTAAACCATATTTCATAGCTACTAGGCTCAGATCATATCAATCTTAGGTAATTTATCATTTAAATCAATTAATCAGGTATTATTATATGAATTTCATGCTCAATCCTACCTAATCATTGTCAAATAAATCCATCAAGTGATTAAGATAGTAATCTTACCTTGAATAAGTTGATCTAAATAACCTCCAGCTATCTTCTTGGTCGAATCGTTCACCGATCGCCTCAATTGTGCCCGATCTCAAATATCCATGATGATCTATTTAATTTCCTTCATCTGATTGTTGCAAATCATATAACAATTTGGTAATTTTGACTAAATAATCAAATCAAATTATCTAAACGGCACTGATCATAGAGTTTGATCCAATTTCATACTTGAATCTTCAGTTGATCGTAGTCGTTGATCAAGATCTACTATATCATCTCCATAATTACTTCATATCTAAAATACCTAGTCTGGATCTTAGTCTATTCTTTGTGTGGATAATAGACTGTTTAGATTGAAAAAACAATGTCAGATCATCATAGATCAAATGATCTGACTTTTGATCAAAAGTCTCATAAAATCAACAGTTGGATCTTTCCTGATCAAAGAATGGGAAGATGGGTATTATTTCTTGCATTTCCAAGATTACGACGGTACTCTCAGATCTCCGAGAGTTTTCTTAAATTGGTCAAAAATTAAGGTTGAAGTTCAAGGCTCAAAGGGGTTAACTCAGTCAACTCGGCTCCCCCTAAAATGAGTCAGGGGAGAGTTGACTTATCTAGTTGGTTCAACCTTGACTCGTCAGTGGAAGGGGAGACATTGGAGGTGACAATGGGGGTCCCAGCACTCAGCACTTGGGCATGGCTGAGTCGATGACAAAAAAGATAGGGTTTTGGGTACCCTCATCACCGGCATCCTAAATATGGTAGAAGATTGCCAAACAAAGGAAAAGAGATGATAGGTTCCATGCGACACTGGCGGAAAAAACCGATCTGGGTTCCTGTCGACACTGGAAAAGGGAAATCTAGGGAGGGGAAATAGTTGCCAAAAACCCAATAGGGGATTGCACGCTGAAGGTTTGGGGGGGGGGGGGGTGTGGGATCCGAACGCCTGGCCTCTCAGTGTGCACACGCATGCCGGCCAACTGGAGAAAGAGGAAGGAGAGGGGTAATTGGTCTCTACACGTTGAGGGTGACAAACCCTGCCTAGGTTTCTATTCGCACTGAAGAGAGGAGATGAGGACAAGGAGAGAAAAGGTGTCACTGGTGCCAAAAACTAGGGATTTGCACAGGGAAGGGGCTCCCAGTGTGCACATGCATGCCGACCAGCTGGGAGAAAGAGGAAGGAGAGTGGGGTAATTGGTCTCTGCACGTTGAGGGTGACAAACCCTACCTAGGTTTCTATCTGCGCTAAAGAGAGGAGATGAAGACAAGGAGAAAAAAGGTGTCACTGGTGCCAAAAACTAGGGATTTGCACAAGGAAGGGGTTCTGGTCACCGATGACCAAAAAGGGATTTCCAGGGAGGATAATAGCCACAAAAAAAGGGAAAGAGATATCTGGGGAAGGGTTTTTCACCAGAAATGGAAAAATCTCCCTGGGGAGGGGCTTTGTGCATCGTTGATCGAAGGGGGTAGACTTGTCAGTTGGAGAATGAGTGTAGAAGGGGGGAAATGGTGCTTCTTAGGGTTCTCCCCCTTCATCTAGTTTTTCTTTCAATCCCCATGTCACAATAGACAAAACAGAGGGGGTGCCATTATCAATTTTGACCCCCTCAAAATTAGTAAAATTTTTTAGATTTTCACCCCTGATCTCCATTTCGCCTTAATTTAGTGTCGTTAGATTTGTATCAACTCTACATTCCAATTTCGATAATCCTGAGTCCAAAATTTGAGTTTACAATAAGGTTATTTTCTTAAACCCAATTTTCATGAAACTTAATTCTGATTTTTATCTCCCTTAAAATTATAATCTCATGCACAAAAAATGACTCGAAATTGAGGGTCGTTACATTCTTCCCTCCTTATAGGAATTTTTTCCTTAAAAATTTTTCCATGTTATCCTTCAACAATTTAAAAAAATATCCCCATATCTAAACCACACCTACATCGTAAGATGTACAAATCATACTAAAAATTTTCAGAGTCAATGTCAATAACAATTTCCATGCCATGTCATCCCCTAAGGTAACAACTATCCCACAACAAATAAACTCCATCCTAAGGATGGTATCATGATCAGTCATATCAAGTAAGATTAGCTCAATATCCATCCTCTCATTCATCATCAGCATCATAACATCCAACTCAGTGACTATCATATATACAAACGTATTCATCAAGGTGTCAATACATAATGTAGAAAAATGACTGAATCTTAGATCAAGGAGTATTCTAACATAGTTACCAGCAATCAAAAAATATTTTCCACCATCTAGTTCGAGGCCTATACTTGCCTTCAAGTAATGGCAAGTTTATCACTAATAATGTGGGGCCTTCTTTGTCCTGTCCGTAATGTCAATCTATCTGACTCATTGTCCAATAGGACAGTCTCTAAAGCAATGTCCTAACTCTCTGAATTCAAAATATTTAATGGATTTCCACTGTGATGGCAGCTATTGATGATATTACCACTGCTGCAAAGGTCTACTAACTCTGGGACAAAATTGTCCAGGTGTCTATCCTTACAACTAGTACCCCTTCTCTCATCTATACCCCAACACTACCTTATCAAATGTCACTAGCTCAATGGCCTCTATAGCTATGTCAATGAAAGGTCTCTTGCCCTTACTAGGCTGACTCAAACTACCCATGTCTGAGTTTCTGCAGTCAGCCTTGGTCCTAAGAGAATCCATCTTTACATAGAGGTTATGTCTTGAACCTCACTACCCATGTAGAATGTGACACAATCACCTAATCCCTCAATATAGGTGTCAACATATTAGAATCTATCCACGGTCTCCTTCTTCATGGTGAAGGAGTTAGCACAAGTCTCTTCAACTGTGTATACTAGTTCAATACCGTTGAACTGTCTAATTCTTTGCTTTTAGTGGCAAACTCTCTTAGTTTCCCAAAATACTAATTATTTCAAGCCATCCTAAGGGCCTTCTAAATAAAAGTCTTAGTGATAGAGGAACCCATCTTCTTGAATAACCATCCTTAAAATCCTCTAATCATATTTTCAGTGTCCTCATCTCCACCATTTCACTTTCATGAACTAATGAATTATTTCATGGTCATATCAAGCCAAATCATTTTCAACTCTATCAATTTGACACCCAATGAAATTTATCCTTTATAATGCTTCCTTAGTCATCAGAAACCACATTATCATCTCTATCAGTGTTGGATGTAAATTAATCATAATCAATTTCATCTTACCTCATTCACTTCATCTTATTCCTAGTTGATTCATCACAAAATCATTTATATTCAAGAATTATTTTTGTAAATTAGTTATCATGACCCCCAGGTAATATGCACTGCAAATCATAATTAGAACCCTAAGAACAATTGTAAGTATTCACACTCCACCAATGTCTGATATCAATATTTTTGTAAGCGCAAGAGCTCAAAAATTTTCATCTCACCTTATTCTCATAGCAATATCTTTTCTCTATAACTACTTCAATCATCATCTATCCCTCTACTTGATTCACTTGATATGACTAATGTCTCTAATCTGAAATCAAATACTCATATATAGTATGATACCCAATTTAACTTTCCTACCATCTCTATTCATTGATGACTAGCTATCATGATCTCTGTGTGCACAAAAACTTACTAGCTTTTGTCTCAAAATTAGATATTTCACACATAGAAACACTAGGGGCTTACTTCATCAAAATTTTCAATAATTTTCACCATATTAGGATTTATTTGTTAAGTAAATCCACTTCAAGCCTAGACTAATACCATACTCCTCTAAACTTTCTCGAGTCTCAATAATTGTAATCATTTTTGTTCCTTCATCATTCTTATCATGCTATTGTTATTACAATGATTGTTAAGCTTTTCCCAAAAATTAACTCACACCTTTCATGTTAGAACTTGAACTCTCAAAAACAATTCATATAAATATATCTTCTATCATATAATAAGGTTCTCACTAAGAGAAACTAATTTATAATCTTTATTCTAGTTCATGAATCTAAAATCATATGCTCTCCATAAAGATATACCTCCTTATACTCATACAAGGATTTAAAGTCTTACATTTTCTGAGAAAATTTGCCAACCTTCATGGCGTCATCTCTTTCACAATCATCAACATCCTCTATATGAGTTATCACTATAACTCATTTATAGGAAATCACCTCACCCTATGGACTACATGTGACCTTTAGGTTTGTTGGAATGGCTGTGATGGAGTAGACTTGGGCTCCAATACCAAACTATAACACATAGGGTTTAACCAACAATAAAATAACAACTTGTACAATGTGTCAGGATCCCTATTTTTAAACTTTGATTTTTAAATAGACTAAAAATAAAAAATCGAATAAAAAGCATTTATTTCAAAATCTTCGAAATCATACAAGCACAAAATCATGGATTTAACAGTGAAATGATATCCCATTTCTACCTAAAATTCGATAGAGTCTCCTCTGTATTTTAGACCATTGTACATCACATGTGCGATACAAAAACCACCTGATAAACACAATACATGAAATGACACTTGGGAGACTCAGTCTCCTTGCCCATCCATCCAAATCAAATACTATTTTCAATAAAAAAGTATACTCTAATACTGGATAAGAAATCAAAATACAACAACATTACCTAGGTTTGTCCATACACAGCCATCACATCCAACATAAATACTCGTCCTTACATTTAGGTCACATTGCAATTTATATTAATGTACAATCCATAAACGATAACCAAAGTGAGGTCTTGAATAAACCTCATCATCTCTGAAATAACCTCAATACTTCATTGGGAGCTGTTATCACTTTTGCCTACTCTATCAGCATGTCAACCTGTTGCAACTCTCTATATCTACGACATTGCAAACAAAGCAATGCCTCAGCAAGCTATTGCTTATGTAAGTGTTTACAAGAAATAAAACATGTGATAAAATGGTTTTCATAGGATACCAACATCATGGCGAACTCGTAAAGCAAATCACTTACAATGCACATTAAATCATCAGGTGTTTATAATGAATAAAGCATGAAAACTCATGAGTCTGAAAGAAACAATAATAATCAAAGCATGCTTTTTCCCTGAATAAAATAATATCAAATCTAATCACCATGGCATGTAAAGCATGATCAATACATGGATATGCATCCATCAAAAGTAAATAAGAATTCTTGTCAACATCATAATATAAATGCATGTCATGTTGAATAGAGCACCATGCATAATCAAGCCCTAAGAGTGTCTCACTACACTCATATCACTGGCAATGATTACTCATTCCAATTCCAAGGTCCCTCATCTATAGCTTGCACACTAGGTAGCTTGCTCAACCCGTAGGCCCACACACATCTAGCTTCCCATATAGGCTTCACCCAATATATCAATACCACATATGATCGCAAGGTTCCTGACCTATAGCTCACTCAGCCCTTAGGCTTGGCCACATTTGGCCACCCACATAGGCTTCACCCAACATATTCATATCACATGAGCATTCAAAATAAGAGTATGCGCTACTATGCTACAGTAGCAATCACTCCAAGGTCTTAACCACTGCCGCTCCCCGTCAACACCAAAACGGGAGACTTCCTCTGTCTCACATGGGCGGACAAACCCGTAGTCGGGATTACCCATGATACTGCCACCTACGTACATTGCACCCTTTTGGGGCTAGTGTCTGATCATAATATCATAAAGTCAGAGGGTGGGTGGCCAACCCTACAACCCTCCTACCACAGTACCCACTGGGCAACAACATCCATCATAAAATAGCAAAACATGACATAAACCATGGAAACTTCCATGTGCAATAAATCTGTGACGACCCAGGTTTTCTCATGCATTTTTAAATGCAATACCTAATTTCCTAAGGTGGGATGCATCCCTATTTGAAAACCATTCTATAAAAACCATGCAATGCAACGGAAAACCTTTAGTTTTAAACTCATTTTTGAAAACCTCGAGTGTCATTTGCCTTCACAACAACCAAAGTAGTTTTTGAAAAACTTCAGAAATCATAAATATTTTTTCCTGTGTCTTTCCAAATACAAATAAGACAGCCCAACCGTAATTAAATACAACTTCATGTCCAAAGGGTTGAGAGTTTACTTACATGCATAACTTTCTTCTTTTTGATTCACTTGCTCGTAGCACTAATATCTCCTGCGACATCTTCTATTTATGAGTGGAATTATCCTGAAAAATGTTAAGGATAGGGTGACTATATACTATACTCAGTAGGAGTCTATCACTACTAGTTTTATAATGCATGTGATGTTTTAAAATCATATGCTCTTTCCAAAACACGTGCATGTCTGAATACTCAAGTTTAATATCGACATCAAAATCCATTGTCAAACTGAAATACTAAAGACTTAAAGGATCATATAATCCAAAATCAAAAGTATCATATACATATATATCATAACATCATGATATGCATAAAATGCTTCATGGAATCCAACTCATGGATCTCTAGTATGGTATGGTCGACCAACCTCATATCATGCCATATGCAATGCACATAAATCATTAAACCATAGGGTCCACTATGCCCACGACCTCCTCGCCGTGTGGTCCCCGGGTACCTGAGGACACTCGGTCATAGCCTCCACGGGGCCTATGATACGTCAACCCAGTGCCATGACACCAGTGGTAGCCTCCTGGACCACATGCAGTCGACATAGGGACTTGCCTCTTTTTGGGCGTGGTACCCATCCACCTAATAGTGGTAGAGGCCGGGTGGCCAACCCAGACCCCTCGGCATAGCACCCACTGGCTTTCTAGCCCAAATCACATAAGATCAAATAAGCCAAAACCTCTTTTCAAAACCTGTCCTCTTTGGGTCCCTCACAACTACCTGGCCCTCGGCACTCCAGCGTCTTTTGGAAACCCTCATCGACATGCAATCTTTGCAAGTACTTAAATCATGCAATGTATGTACTTGTTTGCAAAACATATATGTTCTCAAAACAATAATAGTTCTTTTAAAAGAATCTAATAGTGATAGAGCACCTACCTGGCTAGGTCGCGCTAACCCTTTTGTCCTCGGACGCTCCTGATCATGGTTTGGGGAATCAAGGTTAGTTTGGCATACTTTTATGGGTTTTAGAGTAATTGGTCTTTTTACATAGGCAATAGGGGTCCATCCCTACTATGGGTGTCCTGAGGTCCTAATTGGGCCTTGGTATCATCAGTTTTCTAACGTTCTAGTGGCCACGCGCCACCATCCTATTCTAAGGGTCATGCTCACCTTTGATTGGGCCTTGATTAGGGATTTTATAGTTTAGATGTGTCCGCGTCATCGACACTGACACAACGCATTTTGCAGTGCCTCAATCGGAGCTCTAGATCTCAAGTTATAAGCATTTTAGTGTCGTACGTACATAGGAGTCTTAAAAATAAAAAGACTGAATGCCAGGGCGCTGCGCATCTGCGACGTGTGCCTCGACTTCCTTAAGGGACAAAAAAAAACTGCATCACTAGTGCCTCGTGCCTGTAATGTTTGCCTCAGCGGGCGTGTCTGCAGACGTGCAGAACTTCCCGCCTGTCTCTCTCTTTTGCGGGTGCGTCCAAGGACGCGCCCGTTTGGTTTTTCAAACGGAGACAAGGTGGGACGTTCCGACTGGAACGTTCCGTCATCTAGGGGACCGGGGCATCCTCAGGACACCCTGGTTCGACCCCTATCAAACCGGTGTGGCCCAAGGAACGTCCTTGGGTCCTTGGTGGCTCTCCCTGGTTCCGTTTTGCATGGTTTTTCATGCAAAAACCTAGGGAAATTAATCTGAAACTATGGTGGAGACGGGTTTTGAGGGATTTTGGGCATACCTGGCTTGTTGCTAGGTTTTTCTCCTTGTTTTCCCCTCTAGGTCACTGCTCCTCAACGGGTTTTCTTCCATGTTTTGGGCTGCCATTAGAGGCGCCTAAGAGCTATATTTATAGAGCTAAGAGAGGGTTCTGGAGGGGGCTCTCACCACCTTTGAATGGCGGTGGAGAAACCTCCAGAATGGCGGTGATTTCTCCTCCAATTACCGCCATTCTAGAACCCTCTAAAGGTTGAAGATGAAGGGGTGCCCGTATCAAAACGGGTCCCTGTGTTTTTGCAGTTAAATCCATTTTTGTAAAAATTATAGTTTTGCCCCTGAACTTCAAAGGGCCATAACTTGCTCATTTTAACTTCGTTTTGGGTGATTTTGGTCTCGTTGGATTCCTTTTTCCAAGACGCATCTAATGGAACCATTTTTAGGACCAAATTCTTGGGTTCGGTCAAGGTGAATAGTGAAATGACTAAAATGCCCTTATCTTCAAAATTGAACTTTTCATGGGATTTTAATATTACAAAAATTGGGGTCATTACATTATTACCCCCTTAAAAGAATTTCATCCTCGAAATTCCATAAATTATCATCTTCCAGGTATTTGTCTCCTAGATGATTTCTTGGTGAATGCATTCCCCCTTAGGAATCAAATATAGGTTCATCCTCAATTTATCATTTCTATTGTTCCTCCTATAATGCCTCACCTATAAGGGTTGTTTTTACTGCGTACTCTGATGCAACGCCATACTCTCATATGTGCCAATTTAACCATAGCGGTTTCTAGCTGTAATTCATCCATCTCAAAATCCTCAGATGCCCATACTTTTCTCATCGTGTATAGGATAGTCTCCTCGTAGGATCATGCTTCTATATTCATGTATAAATTACTCTATACTTCTTTGAGATCATATGATCTTATTTCCCCTATTTTGAATATCATAGGATAATCCCTTTTTCTTTTTATCTTTCATCTAATGATCTCTTCATCATCCATATCTCCTTCTAATGATTGGTTATATGTCATTAGTAAGAGTCCAAAAATTTTCCTTCTTTCCATTGTGTCTAACTTTGCTTCTTATCTTTCATATTTGTCCCTAAGATACTTCAATAACTGACATGGTATCATGTGATCTACAGCCAAACCCTTGATTAACTTCGAATTTCAACTGTTTGTCGTTTTCCATATGTGACTTTATTCTTCGATCAAAGTTACATTCAAAATAAAATCATGAATGCCAATTAGTAGCTTCTTCCATCGAGGACCTTATCATATACTAAAAGTAAATGTCCTAACTCCATATCCAGTTTCATAATTATTGAATTCATTAAACGCTTTCCTCTGTGAAGATTTTATCCAAACTCAAGTCGATTCATCATCATGGGTCAAATGTTATTGTCCAGAGGCCTATCTCACTATTCACATCAATTTGTCATTAGGATTTTCAATAATGTTCCTATTCATGCAAAGCAAAAAGTCTCTTATTCATAACCGAGTACCCTTACTAGGTCATGATTGAATCCTTCATCATCCTCTTTGTCCTTTCTTTGCTTGATGGTTTTCTTAATTACCTTCTAGTTCAAAAGTTCTATACTCAATCCAGTTGGGTTAGTCCTTAAGAAATTCCTTTAATTGACTTTTAGTACTTGGTATATGCTTATAACAACTAACTATTTGTCTATAGGCAATGCAACATCAAATCTCACCTTACAGTGTGCTAGCCATCTCACCTTTTCTCCTTCCATCCCCTATGTCAATATATCGTGCAATCTTTTATCAAGGTTTTATTGTCAATCATGCAGTCTATATTGTCAGGAGGTATACTCGTAAGTAGTGATTTTCTCAATTCCTCAAATTTTATTCTTCAAGTGCCTCCTTATTTTATCTTTCAAGTGCCTTCTTATACTTAGTTTATAATAGTAATAATTCTCCTTCAATAGCGACTATATCAAATTGTACTGAAGTTGTTAACTCCACAAGTTTTACAATACTCAAATAAGCATAAACATTTTCTTACACATAGAAAGACTTTATTTGATTACCTATTGATCTCTTCCCAGATGCGTTATAAGCTCAAGGGCCTCTAGAGTGATCGGTACTTATCTACCTTTCTTTCAATCCAAGTCTGTAGTAATTTCTTCACCTTGTCATGGTAGCCACTAAGGTTTGAAAAATCTTTCACATTGGTTTAGATCACTTCTTATTTTTGCTCCTATTTCAGTTGTTACCATATTTATTGTACTTGTAGCTCTTCATGATGTGGCCTAATCAACTTCATGATGTGGCCTAATCAACTGGCCTTATACCCTCAAATGACTTAGCCTATCAAGTACTCAAGTCTAAAGAATTATAACATCCTTCTGAGTATATAACTTCAACTACTAACTCATAGATATTAACATACCTGATTAATTAGGGTGGGATGCCTCTATTTAGTTAACAACACTCAATGACGGTCTTAAGATATTTGGTCTTCCAATTGATGATAGCAAGACCTTCATTTGATCCTTGATGGTACCCTTCTTGCTAAAGATAGATAGATGGACAAGTCACTGTCCTGGCCTAATTCCTTTTTATTTACTCATGTAGTGGCAAGGTGAGATATCACCAAATTTTCCTTTTTATTACATCCATTGGTGTTCCCCATAAGCTAATGGATCTGATAAGAATCTAATTGTAATAATTGATATCAAACCATTTGTAGAATTTTAATTTCTAGTTGGTCACTATTCCTTTTCAAAACTTTCTTGTCGCATAATCTCTTGAAATTCGATACTTTTACTCAAAATCTTAAATCCCATGTGCTTTCTCTCTATTATACGTATCCTTGCCAACTCAACTATTATTATTCCTTTGCATTTGTTTGATCTTCCCTCCTATAGGATTCAAGATGTTAGAATTGTATATATCTTCATAGAGTCATAATCTTCTTCTTTTGATTATTCAATATTCATCGAATACTTATGGTTACATCTCTATCTCTTTCTCTCTTTTCTTCAATATCCATTTGGTCTACCTGGATCAATGTCTCTATATGCGTTGTTGCATATATTTGATACTACATCTACTCCTTTACTTAATAGATATGATAAATTGAATGCTTCTCAGAAATTCGAAACTGTCTTAAGATTATTGAAATCCTCAGTTGCCTATAGCCTCAATAAAATTCATACAATGTCTTAATAATGGCATTGACATTTTGGTCATGCTACACTTCTCTTACAAGTTCATGTTAGGATCAATCTATTATCATCCTTAGTATTATCATCAAAATCTTTTGATAACTTGGTTGAATTCATTTCCCTATCACATAATATGTCACTTGTATGCATCTCCAGATTTGTTCCATAATACTCAAGTAGTTATTATTCGATAGCTCTTCACTCTTTATAAGACTTCAATTAAGGTATCCAAAATTGAGCTAAGTCTTTCAAGATTCATACCTTTGTGATCTAGTACAAGTCACAGTTATCCCTTAGTATCATCTTGTATGCTTATCCCTATTATCATCAAAATTTTCTCAAAGTCTATCTTTTACATCTCATATATCACATCCTTGTGATAGTGTACTCATATTCTGATATTCTTTATGATGGTAAGATAGCCATCTAGGTCTTTTGATTTTTCTCACCTTTGATAAGATTACTTTATTGCAAGTCAACACTATCTACTAACAAGTCCATTAATCATCTTCATTCATTCATTCTCATCACAATATGATCCTTATATGAGATTTCATCTTTGCACCACTGCACAATAATTCTTATTTCCTATAATTTTGATAGGATTCAAGCATTCCAATATCTAAGTATTTGCTAGGGCTATCTCCTTTTTCACCTATGTGTTTATGGTGAAATGTCTTGAGTCGTTAATATTATAATCCTCAAATAGAAGTAGTCATCTCTACTTCTCCTATTTATACTACTTATTCTTGATTTTCTTTATTGTCTATGACCCTTGGACATGCTGGACTGGCTGTGAAAGGATAAAACCTGGGCTCTGATACCAACTGTGACGATCTGGGTTTTCTCATGCATTTTTAAATGCAATACCTAATTTCCTAAGGTGGGATGCATCCCTATTTGAAAACCATTCTATAAAAACCATGCAATGCAGCGGAAAACCTTTAGTTTTAAACTCATTTTTGAAAACCTCGAGTGTCATTTGCCTTCACAACAACCAAAGTAGTTTTTGAAAAACTTCAGAAATCATAAATATTTTTCCCCAAGTCTTTCCAGTCACAGCACACAGCCCAACTGCAATTAAATACAACTTCATGTCCAAAGGATTGAGAGTTTACTTACATGTATAACTTTCTTCTTTTTGATTCACTTGCTCGTAGCACTAATATCTCCTGAGACATCTTCTATTTATGAGTGGAACTATCCTGAAAAATGTTAAGGATAGGGTGACTATATACTATACTCAGCAGGAGTCTATCACTACTAGTTTTATAATGCATGCGATGTTTTAAAATCATATGCTCTTTCCAAAACACGTGCATGTCTGAATACTCAAGTTTAATATCGACATCAAAATCCATTGTCAAACTGAAATACTAACGACTTAAAGGATCATATAATCCGAAATCAAAAGTATCATATACATATATATCATAACATCATGATATGCATAAAATGTTTCATGGAATCCAACTCATGCATCTCTAGTATGGTATGGTCGACCAACCTCATATCATGCCATATGCAATGCACATAAATCATTAAACCATAGGGTCCACTATGCCCACGACCTCCTCGCCGTGTGGTC
Source organism: Warburgia ugandensis (assembly GCA_035236585.1). Classification (NCBI taxonomy): domain Eukaryota; kingdom Viridiplantae; phylum Streptophyta; class Magnoliopsida; order Canellales; family Canellaceae; genus Warburgia; species Warburgia ugandensis. The sequence continues at coordinate 46,048,172 of CP141128.1, forward strand.
CCCGGGTACCTGAGGACACTCAGTCATAGCCTCCACGGGGCCTATGACACGTCGACCGAGTGCCATGACACCAGTGGTAGCCCCCTGTACCACATGAAGTCGACGTAGGGACTTACCTCTTTTTGGGCGTGGTACCCATCCACCTAATAGCGGTAGAGGCCGAGTGGCCAACCCAGACCCCTCGGCATAGCACCCATAGGCTTTCTAGCCCAAATCACATAAGATCAAATAAGCCAAAACCTCTTTTCAAAACCTGTCCTCTTTGGGTCCCTCACAACTGCCTGGCCCTCGACACTCCAGCGTCTTTTGGCAACCCTCATCGACATGCAATCTTTGCAAGTACTTAAATCATGCAATGTATGTACTTGTTTGCAAAACATATATGTTCTCAAAACAATAATAGTTCTTTTAAAAGAATCTAATAGTGATAGAGCACCTACCTGGCTAGGTCGCGCTAACCCTTTTGTCCTCGGACGCTCCTGATCATGGTTTGGGGAATCAAGGTTAGTTTGGCTTGTCTTTTATGGGTTTTAGAGTAATTGGTCTTTTTACTTAGGCATTAAGGGTCCATCCCTATTCCTATGGGTGTCCTAAGGTCCTAAGTGGACCTTGGTATCCTCAGTTTTCCAACGTTCTAGTGGCCACGAGCCACCATCCTATTCTAAGGGTCATGCCCACCTTTTATTGGGCCTTGATAGGGATTTTATATGTTGGATGTGTCCACGTCATCGACACAAACACAACGCCTTTTGCGGCGCCTCAATCGGAGCTCTAGATCTCAAGTTATAAGCATTTTAGTGTCGTACATACATAGGAGTCTTAAAAATAAAAAGACGGAATGCCAGGGCACTGAGGGTCTACGACGTGCGCCCAGGCTTCCTTAAGGGACGAAAAAAAAATGCGTCGCTAGCGCGCTGCGTGCCTGTGACGTTCGCCTCAACGGGCGTGTCTGCAGACGCGCAGAACTTCCCGCCCGTCTCTCTCTTTTGCGGGCATGTCCCTGGACGCGCCCGTTTGGTTTTTCAAACGGAGACGACGTGGGACGTTCCGACTAGAACGTTCAGTCGTCTGGGGGACGAGGCATCCTCAAGACACCTTGTCGAACCAGTGCGGCCCAGGGAACATCCCTAGGTCCTTGGTGGCTCTCTCGGGCTCCGTTTTGCATGGTTTTTCATGCAAAAACCTAGGGAAATTAATCTTGGAACTATGGTGGAGATGGGTTTTGAGGGATTTTGGGCGTACCTAGCTCATTGCTAGGTTTTTCTCCTTGTTTTCCCCTCTAGGTCACTACTCCTGAACGGGTTTTCTTCCATGTTTTGGGCTGCCATTAGAGGTACCCAAGAGCTCTATTTATAGAGCTAAGAGAGGGTTCTGGAGGGGGCTCTCACCGCCTTTGAATGGCGGTGGAGAAACGTCCAGAAAGGCGGTGATTTCTCCTCCAATCACCACCGTTCTAGAACCCTCTAGAGGTTGAAGATGAAGGGGTGCCCATATCAAAACGGCCCCTTTGTTTTTGCAATTAAATTCGTTTTTGTAAATATTATAATTTTGCCCCTGAATTTCAAAGGGCTATAACTTGCTCATTTTAACTCCGTTTTGGGTGATTTTGGTCTCGTTAGATTCCTTTTTCTGAGACACATCTAGTGGCACCATTTTTAGGACCAAATTCCTGGGTTCAGTCAAGGTGAATAGTGAAATGACTAAAATGCCCTTATCTTCAAAATTGAACTTTTCATGGGATTTTAATATTACAAAAATTGGGTTCATTACAAAATCTCAATAAGCTCAAGTCAAAAGCATGATACACATCATCAGTCATGTATCAAAACATTAGAAATTGTATAGATCAAGATGTCATGATATCAAACATGTGTAATGAATACATTTTAACGAAAATGTGATAGGGTGTAAAACACATGCCTCAATGTTCCTAACTAATATGTCATGATCTATGAAATCATGAAAAATTACAAATGTAGTCACCTACCTCAAATGACGTACTACTCGTCAGTACCTCCCAGTTCAGTCGGGCTCAACTCTGACACTGTCCACCACAATTCCATCACCTAGATACATATCACATCTAGTCATACATAGAATCCAATTTATCTAACTTGGATTCTTAATTACACAACATTATGTTTTTATATTTCATTACATTGCATTCAAGACATTTCAATGATTTCCAGTCCTGGAATCATCAAGGCAGGGCCTGCCTAATTGGCCAGTGATTCAAATCATACTAAATCAAGCCCACTCAACCATTTAATCCTTCTTCTTGATCATATTTTTGCTTATTTTAGAGCTATTAGGCTCAGTTCATATCAATCTTAGGTAATTTATCATTTAAATCATTTAATCGAGCATTATTATATGAATTTCATATCAATCCTATCTAATCACAGTCAAATTAATCCATCAAGTGATTATGTCAATAATCTTACCTTGAACAACTCAATCTAAATAACCTCCAGATATCTGCTTGGTCAAATCATCCACTGATCGCCTCAATTGTGCCCGATCTCAAATATCCATGCTGATCTATTCAATTTCCTTCACATGATTGCCGCAGATCAAATAACAATTTGGTAATTCTAACCAAATAATCTAAACAGCACTGATCATAGAGTTTGATCTAATTTCATACTTAGATCTTCAGTTGATCTCAGTCATTGATCAAGATCTACTAAATCATCTCCTTAATTGCTTCAAATCCAAAATATCTAGTTTGAATCTTAGTCTATACTTTGTATGGGTCATAATAGACTGTTTAGATCAAAGGAACAAAGTCAGATCATCACAAATCAGATGATTTGACTTTCGATCAAAGGTCTGGTAAAATCAATTGTTGGATCTTCCGTGATCGAAGAATGGAAAAATGGGTATTGTTCCTTGCGTGACCAAGATCACAGGGGTACTCTTGGATCTCTAAGATTCTTCATAGATTGGTCAGAAATTAAGGTTGAAGTTCAAGTGTCAAAAGGGTTACCTAGGTCAACCTGGCTCCCCCAAAAGGAGCCGGAGTGAGTTGATTTGGTGAGTTGGCTCAACCCTGACTTGTCAATGGAAGAGGAGATAGTGGGGGTCCAAGCACTTTGGCCTGGCTAAGTCAGTGACGAAAAAGGTAGGGTTTTGGCTTCCTCACCAGTGCCCCAGATCTGGTAGAAGATCACTAAAGAAAGGAAAAGAGATGCTGGTTTCCATGCGACGCCGGAGAAAAAACCCAATTTGGGTTCCTACCAACATTAGAGAGAGGGAAATCTAGGGAGGGAAATAGTTGCCAAAAACCCAATAAGGGGTTGCACGGCGGATGTTTGGGGAGGAATCAAAACACGTGGCTGGCCAGTGTGCACAGGCATGCTGGTCAGCCGTCCTGAAGCTAAACCTCGAACTAGAGGGGGAGAAAGAGGAAGGAGGGTGGGGTAATTGGTCTTTGCACATCGCTAATGACAAACCCTACCTAGTTTTCTATCCACATCAGAGAGAGGAGAAGAAGACAAGGAGAAAAAAAGGGGTTGATAGTGCCAAAAACTGGGAATTTTCCCAGGGAAGGGGCTCCAAGCAGCGATGACCCAAAAGGGATTTCTAGGGAAGGTAACAGCAGCTAAAAAAGGGAAAGAGATGCTGGGGGAAAGGCTTTTTGTCAAAATGGAAAAAACTCCCTAGGGAGGGGCTTTACGCGTCGTTGATCGAACGGGAACGACTTATTGATGGGAGATCAAGTGAAGAAGGTGGGAATCTAGTTCTACTTTCAATCCACATGTCACAACAGATAAAACAGAGGGGGTGCCGTTATCAATGTTGGTCCCCTCTAAATTAGTAAAATATTTTAGACTTTCACTCCCAATCTCCGTTGCATGCAATTGATCATCAAATTCTCTTTAACGATGGACTACCACCTCACATGGATGATGAAGATGTTTCACCACAGAGGACTAATCCACTACCATATAGAGATTTAAGAAGGAATCAACAAAGGGAATGGGATTTAAATAGCCAACATGAGGACAATTGAAATCACCAACATCCTCATGCGAGAACATTATAAGATTATCTTCAACCTACTCGTACCATCACGTGTCATTCTACCTCAAAATGCTAGTACGATTGAGTTAAAGATGAGAGTAATTTAATTACTTCCTAAATTTCATGGGTTGGATAGTGAGAGTCCTTACCTACACTTTAAAGAATTCGATGAAGTGTGCACTACATAGTACATACAAAACATTGCATTAGATACCATAAGGCTCAAGCTATTTCCTTTTTCCTTAAAGGAAAAAGTTAAGATGTGGTTTAATGCACTACTAGCAGGTACAATGCAAACCTGACAAGGGAGTTCTTAAAAAAGTTTTTTCCAACCTATAAATCCAATACTCTTCATCAAAAGATCATGAACTTTACCCAAAAGGATAAAAAGCCCTTTTACCAATACTGGGAAAGATTCAAAGATCTGTTGATGACATGTCTACATCATGGATATGAACCTTGGCACATTATTAGCTTCTTTTATGAAGGATTCAATTCTAAAATGTGCCAATCTATAGAAATTATTTACACAAGTACCTTTTTGAAGAAACAACCAGAAGAGGCACAACAGTACTTGGAATGGCTAGCCAAAGTGCACAAACATGGTCTGAGTCAAAGAATGTGGATCACCTAGATAGGATAAAGGCTTATACATCTTCTAAGGAAGGCATCTATGCAATGAATGAAAAAGATGACATGAAGGCAAAGATAGGTTCCTAGCTAGAAAAGTAGAGGGCATAAGAATGGAGAAAGCTATCTCCAAGAAGGTCGCATGAGTATATGGTATTTGTGAAAGTACTGTACAATCCTACTTAGGAATGCCCTACAATCTCGGCATTCCAAGATGTGCTTCATGAATAGGAAATTGCCTTAAATCCATATAAACAACCATTTTCCCCATACTCTGAGACATAAAACCTAGTTGGAAAAATCATCCCAACTTTAGTTGACAAAATGGACCAAATGCTAATGTCTCACACTAGGGCCCCTTCCATCCCCACCAAGGACCACCTCCTCCTGGACCACATATGCCTCCACCAAAGAGGTTAGTGGATGATAATCTTTAGTAGTTCATTCAAAATCAAGAAAGGAAAAATGCCCAACTTTAAGCATCTATGGGTGACATGAAAAACATGTTCACACAATTCATATAAACCCTGGAAAAAAGGGAAATTCCTACCCAACCACATGAAAACCCTAAGGGAGCACACGTGGCTGGGACAAACTAATTTAGTCAACACTCTTTGAAATGGAAAGGCACTTCAAAGGAAGGGTCCCACTAAGGATGACAAAACTCAAGAGACTCCTAAGGCCAAAGAAAAACTTATCATTGAGGATGCTGTAGAGAAACCTCACCCTCCCACTGACCCATCCCACTTCTTTTTCCACAACAGCTGCATTAGGTTCCTAAGGTAGCTTCCAATGATAGGATCATAGATATTTTTAAACAAGTCAAAATCAACATTCTGATCTTAGGTGCCATCAAATAGATCCTATCATATGATAAGTTTTGAAAGACCTTTGCACTGTAAAATGAAAGTTGAATGTGCACGGAAGGCTTTCTTGACCCAACAATTTAGTTACATCCTTCAATATCATACACCACCTAAATAAAGATCTAGGTTGCCCAACTCTAACTCATATAATTGGCAACTACAAGATAAATCAAGCTTTGCTTGATTTAGAATCTATTGTGAAACTACTACCGTATTTGGTATACAAGCAGCTAGGTTTTGGAGAACTTAAACCAATTGCCTCCACCCTCCAACTAGCTGACAAATCTATCAAAATACTAAGAGGGATGGTAAAAGATATAGTTGTCTAGGTAGAACAATTCTACTTTCTAGTAGACTTTTTAGTTTTGGACATAGAGCCTGTATTGAATGAAAGGAATGAAATATAGGTAATTCTTGGGTGACCATTTTTAGCAACATCTAATATCTTAATCAAATATGTGAATGGTGTGATGAAGCTATACTTTGGAAATATGATACTAGAACTGAACATTTTTAACATCTGCAAGTAGCCAAGAGAATCTATTGATGACTTGCACAATGTCAACATGATAAATTCAAATGTGCAATATCAGTTTGTTAAGTCTTCCTTATCAGATCCATGGAGGCATGTTTGACCCATTTTAATGAATTTCATGAGGATGCATTAATAGAAGAGGACACTTCCCTCCTTGATCCTCTACCTGTTATGGACACATCAAAATGGCAACCTCAATTTGAGGAATTCCCACCCAAGGAATCCACTCTCGTTCCATGTACAGTTGAACCCCCTAAACTAGAGTTAAAAACTCTACTAGCTAATCTCAAGTATTCATACTTAGGTGGGAAAGAGACTTTTCCTATCATTATCTCCTCCAACTAGAAACAACCCAAGAGGAGCAATTAATTCATATTTTAAAGGAGTACAAAGGTGTTATTGGTTGGACCTTGGCAAATATTAATGGAGTTAACCCTTTAATATGCACCAATATAATTTACATAGAAGATGATGCCAAGCCACCCCGTCAAATGCAGCATAGGCTAAATCAAAATATGAAAGAGGTGGTTAGGGTAGAGGTTCTTAAATTGTTGGCTACATTATCTCATCAAAAGGAATAGAGCTAGACAAAGCAAAAATTGATTTAATTTCTAATCTACCTATCCCTCAAATAGTTGGAGACATTCACTCCTTCTTGAGACATGCAAGATTTTACAAGAGATTTATAAAATATTTCAGTGCAATGTCTATACCATTGTGTAACTTCCTAACCAAGGACATCCCATTCGAATGGACTACTGATTTTCAAGAAGCTTTTATTAAGCTAAAGGATAAGTTGACCAACACACTGATCATGCAGCCACTAACTGGAAAGTGACCTTTGACATCATGTGTGATGCGAGTGACTATGCTATAGGGGAAATCTTAGGACAAAGAAAGGATAAGAATCCCTACATCATCTACAATGCAAGTAGGACACTTAATAGTGCACAAATGAATTATTCCAATATGAAGAAGGAACTCCTTGCCATAGTCTTTGTATTGGATAAGTTTAGGCCTTAGTTGATATGCTCTTAAGACATTTGTTATCGTTAATCATTCAGAACTAAAGCACCTTCTTTCAAAGAAAGATGCCAAGCCACAAATTCTTAGATAGATCCTCCTCCAAGAATTCAATCTAGAGATTAAAGACAAGAAAGGAGTAGAAAATGTAGTGGCAGACCACCTTTCTAAACTGGTTCTAACTAATCCTTTGGATATGTTACCAATCATGGATACCATCCTTGATTAACAACTCTTTAATGTCTCCCATCTCCCTGGTTTGCTAACATTGCAAATTATCTAGCTACAAGGGAGATACCTAAAAATTGGACCAAAAATGATAAGACTAGATTTTTCTCCATTGTCAAACACTATTTTTGGGATGATCCAAATTTGTTTGAATACTACTCATATCAAATTATTAGGAGATGTGTGCCTAATATTGAACAATCTAGTATCATCCCTTTTTTCCACTTAGAAGCATGTGGTGAACATTATTCTACCAAGAAAATAGCTATAAAGATTTTATAATGTGGTTTCTATTTACCCACTCTTTTTAGAGACCCATAATTTTTGTAAGGCATGCGAGCGTTGCCAAAATTTAAGAGGAATAACTTGTAGGAATATGATGCCTTTAAACCCCATTCTTATGGTAGAGGTATTTGACTATTGGGGAATCAATTTCATGGGGTCGTTCCCTCCTTTTAAATACCTTTATATATTAGTTGCAGTAGACTATTTCTCAAGATGGATAGAGGTTATTCCATATGGAGTCAATGATTATAAAACATTCGTTAAGTTCTTAAAAGAAAATATCTTTTCCAGGTTTGTGACACCTTGAACCATCATTAGATAACGGTACTCGTCTTTGCAATAGAGTTTATGAAGCATCAATGAAAAAATTTAACATCACATATAAAGTTACAACACCGTATCACCCCCCAAATAAGTGGACAAGTTGAAGTGTCTAATCGGGCTATTAAATAGATTCTTCAAAAGACTGTTAACCCAGATCATAAGGATTGGTCTAATCATCTGACTAATGCTCTTTGGGCATGTTGGATTGCATTTAAGACATCGATTGGTATGTCTTGGAGCATAGGGCCTATTGGGCAATTAAAATATTAAATTTTGATATGGGTGAAGTAGGCTTGCATCGTAAGCTCTAACTCAATGAATTGGAGAAGATCTAACAAGAAGCTTAAGAGAGTAATAAGATCTATAAGGAAAAGGTGAAAGTTTATCATGATTAAAATATTTTAAGAAAATCCTTTACTCCATCCCAAAAGGTACTTCTTTATAACTCTAAACCATGTAGTAAGCATTTTACTTCACTATTTTTCTTGTATTTTTATGTAATTTCTCCTTTGTAAGATCTTAAAGTAAAGATAGAAAGTTTTCATTGGAAGTCTCTCTCTTTTATTTGTTTTGAAGTTTTAACCATAGCATAGCATGGCATGGAAGTTTTATTACTTTATTCCACCTACTACTACAAATATTTCTAGCTTCCAAATGCTATCAATGGTATGAGCTATAGGTTAAATCTAATAAAGGAGAAGTTATAACTAAGTTCTCTAGCATTTCCTTAAAAGATTCCCATTGCGAGTGAGCAAGAAATCAGGAAGATTTTTCTAACTTTGTTTCACTACTGCTACCTTATACGTGTGCAGTAATAGAGCTTTAGATTTTTTTCTTACTTGCGTTTACTTTGGTATTGATCAACTATCTCAAATTTAGTATTATTTATTTCATTTATCTTTATTTTTCTTTCATTGTAATTTTTCTCTTTCTCAATCATTATAACAAGTGAAAAAAGTAGTGGAAAGTATATATTTTAGCATAGTTTTAGGATAGTTCTTTTCTTTAGTTGTACTTTAATTAAATTTATTTAAATTTTTATTACTTTAATTTAGATTTAATTAATTTATGTTAAATTAGAAATTATTTTAGGTTAGTTTATTTTTTTCTTAGGATTAGAGTGATCCTAGAATAACATTACATAACACAACTCATTAACACCTAATGTCTTAAATATCTTTAAAAAAATTAATTTAAAATTTGTCTTAATTTAGAAAAGATAGAATTACCCTTAGTACAATTCTTTGATTCAATATCATTGCCTTTCATAATGAATACTTGGATTTAGTACTTGCCCATTATGGTTAGGTTTTACATAGAATACTTAGGATTTGGTAACCTATCTTGTTTCTAACAATCAATGATCTTCAAGTTAACTTTTCAATGAACCTACATTCTAAGAAAGTGATCATAGTTTTGATCTACTTCTTGAGTTATAAGGAGAAATAATAAGCAATGGACCCTAATGCTAGTCTAGGTGATATTTAATCTTAACCTTCAATCACAGTTTATTTTCTTAATTCAAAGAAATTTAATCCATTTGATCATTCATCACCTCATCTTGTAACCTTCCTAAGGTAAATCTTTTAAGATAATTAGATGGAAAATTTGGTGCTTTAAACTCATAATATATCCTCCATGTGGATTTGACCCTACAATACTACAATTGACTAACTATGAACTTACAAGAAAACTCTCAATATGCATCATCCATTTTAAAGGGATCATATTATTTGTCTCATTAGTGCTTATTATATTATGTGAGCCACTAATTTTGTTGGATCCGGTCACATATAGAGAGGAATTTTCTTTGAATGCTTTCTCCAAGAGCTTCATTTCCAAGTGACTTTCCAATGGAGAAATAAGTATATCTATTTAGAATTTTTCATTCATCTTTATTAAGTTGCTAAAGCTAGTAGAATGCGAATGGATGACAGTTCTCTAAGATAAACTAAGGAACTTAGCACTATTGAATTTTGTGGGTATATTCACTACAAACCCTCATGGGGCTTAACTCATCCGCTAGGGGTAACTTAGGGGTTTAAGAGCTTATTACATATGCTAAATACAAAAGTGATTACCTACAAAAATGGCAACCATTTTTTTACATGATTTTCTGTATGTTTTTCTCAGGATTAGCAAAATACTGGTTAGGGGGTGTAATAAGTGTTCAATTTGTATAAAAGGTATTGAATTAGTAGCTTGTGATATAAATTATAATGTTACTTTTGCGGTTTTCCAAAAATTTGTAACACCTGCATTTCTGACCTAATGATTCAAAAGTTAATATTTTTGTAAGTTTAGAAACTAATCTAGAGTAAATATATGAATCATTATAATCTTCTAGGATTTAATAAGGGTTCATCTTTTTTAGGTGTTGAGAAGGTGATCGAATGGCCTAGATTGATTGAGATGAGAATTGAAGATAGAGATGAAAGGATCAAACCAAACCCTAAATGACATCAATCCAAAGTGTGATTATGGTTCAAGACTATCCTATGGCAAGACAAAGAAGGCAATGGGAAGCAAAAAATGTGACTAAAATGATCCATGCCAATAAGCCATGCATTTCTATCAATATGCATGAGAATTGGAGCCATTCATGAGGTTTTCTAGTCTAACTAGGAAACCTAAAGAAGCCTAGCCATTCAAGCATTGAAGCCAAGCAAGTTACCAAGGAATGAGTCATCAAGCCACATGGAGCCCTACCACATGGAATGATACTATTGGGGGACCATTTCATGCAATTATCCTTTGTTAAAAAGTGTGATTTTCAAGGGATAATTAGAAGGTTTTGGTTGATGTTTGTAAAAGGTGAGATGATCACACATAGGTGGACCAATCAAGATACCATTTTCCACTTTCCACTTTCCATCCTTTCCACCCACCAAACTAGGGTTTCCAAGTTTTTGACTTAAGGAGGGAGCCACCTTCCTAGAAGGTGATGCCTTCCCCCTTGCTTGATTAGCATTTTAAGTGGTTTCCTAATTAGAAAACCCCTAGATCTAAGTCCATTCAAAGCACATCAAAAACTTAGATTTTTATCCATATTTCTTTACTATTTTTCTTCTCTTTTCTCCCTCTTTTCCATCAATGACTCATCATCCAATTAGAAAGGAAGGAGTTCCATTCATCTTCTAAAGAAAAAGACACCTCCCCCTTATAACTACGGCAACCACCCTGGCATCATCTCCCCACCTAACATTCCTTATTGAATTCCTAGATCTAAATCCACTTTCCGTTCTTCAATTAAGTCCTCACCAAAGTGGAAACCTAACTATCTATATGTAGCCATGGAGTTCCATGTTTTTTCTTAAGTAGTGGTTGATGACAAACCTTGAAATATAGGACTCTTCCTTTCATGATCTTTGGAGCTAGACTTTAGCTTTCTTTTGAGTTACTCTTCCTTTGGATTTATTAGTTATTTCCCTTATTATTTGCACCTCAATTCCAGGTTAGTAGTTCCATTTCATTGCTTTGATTTCACAATTGTTTTGTTTGTGTTTTTGTCCTCTAATTTCACACACCTCCTTCAACTTTGTTGTACCTCTTTTCTTTGCTTTATCTTCTTAGTTTATCTTGCTCAATCCCTCAAGATTCAATTTAGTTCATCCTTGGTAGTGATCTTATGCCTATGATTTAATCCTTGAATGGCTTTATTTTCTATTAGGTTCTATGCCCAATGAAAAATGGTACTCTAATATTAAAAACAATGGATGATAGTCTAAGTTTTCACTTGAAAAAAGTGTGAGAAATTAAAGCATACATAAACTGATTTTGACCACTAAAAGCCAACTAGTCATAGACAAATTTTCTAGGGTGTTAAAAGGTGTTTGAAATAAATAGAGCATGGTATGATCTTAAATATAAGGAAAATTTGGGGTTCCTAAAACTCTCTGTTCTTGAATGTGTGGTTATGTAGTAAGAAGGCTACTATGGTGTTTTTCTTAGTAAAACTTACACACATGCATTATGGAGCCTTGGGAAGTATATTGAGATCTTTCTAGGTTGATATCATTGACACATGACATGGAGCTTAATATAGCTTCGATCCATCATCTATTATAGTGGAACTTCTATGACCATGGATTAACTAAAGAGAACAAAAAGTTTGGATCTAAAGTTGTCAAACACCTAAGTTAGAGGAAGATGTTTTGTGACTTGTATAATTCAATAGGAAAACTTGTAATTTTTTAAGGAAAATCCTTAAGAAAAGTTCCTCTAGAAACCTTATTGTCAAAGTAGAAAAATGACATGCATCTTGAAAGACCCTTGGATAGAGTCTTACCGTTCTAAATTTAGCAAGTGGTTAAGTAAAGAGATTAGAGACTTGGAAGACAAAAGATGAATAGTTAGAAAGCATATCAAAGTCTAATTAATACATCTTTTAGTGCATGGTTTAAGTAAGAAAACATCTATTAAATGGGCATAAGGATCATTGTGGTTAGTGTTGTATAGTTTAAGCATATTCAACAATAATAAAAAGTATAAGTTAGCTAAAGATGGCCATGTTGTTTTTGTTTTGAAGTCAAACTTCAAAATTGAGTTTTTAGAATGTTTATGGGCTCTAAGGAGAGCGATATGAATGCATTGACCATTGGCTTGAGAAAAAGCATATTCAATAATAATAAAAAGCATAACTTAGCTAAAGATGGCCATGTTGTTTTTGTTTTGAAGTCAAAATTCAAAATTGAGTTTTTAGAATGTTTACGGGCTCTAAGGAGAGTGATATGAATGCATTGACCATTAGCTTGAGAAAAGCTCTTTAAACTTTATTATGTGCCATGTATTTTGCATTAATGATATGCTCTATGTTTACATGCATCTATGGGTTTATGAATTCCCTTATTGTAAGGGGTTTTAGACAAGGTGGCTCCTAGGCCTCTAAGCACAACAAGTGGAAGGTATCCATTGCCAAAAAGTGGCATGGTCTCAAATGGTGTCTTATAGTACCCTTTCAAGTAGTCTATATACACCTGTGAGGTGATAGATGGGTGTCCCCTTAGGGTACCAGGGTGGCACACATGTATGCAAAACTGGCATGAGCATAGTTGTCTTAATGCAATTTATATTTTGATGGTCCTCCTTAGGGAGTGATTTGATTGGTTCTATGGTTGAACAGCATGAGTACTCGACATGGTCACAAGCATATCAATGTAAGTCTAATAAGAATTTCCTAGGGACCAGAGTGTGTCTTTTGCTATATTTGTATCATTACTTCCATACGTGCTTTATGTTAGTGCATCCTATTATGCTTAAGCTCTTGAGTATTACTGCATGCTCCAATGAGAGAGTGAATGACAATGTTCAATGCATAAGTGTGGTTGAGTGGCATGAAATGATTGAAGAGATAGTTGTGGTTTCCTACATGAAGAAAAGAATGTTTTGAAAACCTTAAGTGCTCAAAAGATGATGCAGTTTTTGTTTTTGTAGTTTAGCTTTATCTACTGAGTATACCCCCATATACTCAACCTACCAACAACCTATAGATCCACATGGAAAGGCAAAGATTGTGGAGTAGATGCTTGCACAAATTAGGAGAAAAGTCAAGAATGTAGAGGAAGCAAGGATTGGCAGCAGTATATTTATTGATTTTTGCTTTTGAGGACAATTAGGTTATTGAATTGTAAAGCATACAAGTGCTAATGACTTTCATGGACATTTAATTTAAATGTTGATTAATTATAGTCAGATGGTATATCATGGCTACTATTGGGACTTGTTTAGAAATTTCAGCAGCTATGGACTCATACTTAGGTCAATTTAAAAGTACGGTTGGCACCATGGTTCTTTGAAACAAATTTATAAAGGAAAGTGAGGATTTGGAAAAGAATATTTAAAATATGGGATCCTGTCTTTTACAAATGTTTCATTTTCTAATAATGTTTAAGAAAATCAAATTGTTACACCATTCTCCTAATCATTTTGACATAAGGAGCCAATTCCTTCGTGAGAATTAGTTCCCAGAGCTCCATTTTTCCCTGTTAACACTGAGAATGCAATGGAATTGAATTCCATGGTATTCCAAACATTAACCTAAGTGGTTAGGGGAGTTTTTGGATTTCAATTTCCTAGTATTCCTAACATTAACCTAAGCAGTTTGGGAGTTTTATGCATTTCTTTTCACTTAAAAATCTTAGAAACATGCTTTTGAAAAGTTTTTCTTTTGAAAATATTTGTAAAACTCTAAATTAAACATGGAGAACTTCTCAATTGTTGGGATTGAAATATTTGTTTCCAATCACATACACAACTAATCAAACTTGTTACTAATATAAGTTTGGTTTTATTATCATCAAAACTAGAGGGATAGAGAGAGGAGAGTAACTTGATGATCTCCCCTTTTGTAACAACAAAACCTACTTGAAATTGAATTTATGATAAACAAACAATGAGAAACTCCCCTCAATTTATGTATATCAAGAATTGTAAATCACAAAAACTTACCATCTCTCCCCTCTTTTTGTCATTCTCAAAAGAAATAAAAACACAAAAGTAGGAATGAGGGAGAGAGAGAGAGAGAGAGAGAGAGAGAGAGAGAGAGAGAGAGAGAGAGAGAGAGAGAGAGGGAGGCATCCTTAAAGCATAGCCATCACAGAACAACTAAGATATGCATTCCCCATTTGAATCACCACATGATATAAAATTGAATGAAAATTCAACAAAATATTAGAACCATATGAATCATATTTTGGTAAATTTTGAAAATATGTGCTCTCCCTAAGACAAGTACAAATACAAATTGATTCCAGTCATTAGTTATACCCATGTATTCCATGAAGCAAAATGAAGAATACATATAAGATAGAGAATCACATGACATGAAGTTCAAACTATTTAAACATCACACAAGCTCTCCAAATCAACTTCATACCATGTTTCAAATCTTCAAAACAAATATGAAATCAACAAACAAGTTAGAATAGGGATGTACTTGCTCTAAAATAATGACCACCCCTTGAAACATGATAGGAAACAAAATAAAAGAGAGAGAGAGAGAGAGAGAGAGAGAGAGAGAGAGAGAGAGAGAGAGAGAGAGAGAGAGAGAGAGAGTGTGAAACATTTCATTCATTGATAAAGACATTGAGAGAATGACAAAAATCAATTAAGCTCCCCCATACAAGAACAATTCATGGCCTCATTCAAATGAACAAACAATAAGTTTTCATGAATAAACATTAAAGGAAGAAAGCAATTCCACTAAACTCAAAAACATACGTGAATGCTCTAATAAGAATAAACATAAATAATTTAGATAGAGCATGGAAGCTCTCCTAACTCGTAAGTCTCATAAAATATATTCATTCAATGATGCATATGAGATAAAATTTAGAAGAAATGGAAGAAATACCTAAAATTCATCAAAACAAAGCCATTGGCACATGAAACTTTCTTCTAAAATACAAATATCTAAGATTGATCATATCTCAAAGATAAACACTTGAGATAGTTTCTCTAAACCACTTTAAAAAGTACATACTTTTTAAGATGGTTTTGAGAAACTAACTTTAAAAAATTCTTCAAATTTATTATTGATTATTATTTTAATTTCATGCAATATTTACATCAACATCTACTTTCAACATCCATTCCAATATAAAAAATTCAAAGATGTAAAAAAAAAAAAAGGTTCATAACTATATGTATACACATTACTACAGAAGAGGGTTTTAAAGTCAATTAAAAACATTACAAAAGTTAGTTAACAAAGCGACTTTTATCAAGTTAACTTCAAAAATTAGTAAGAAAGAAGTAAAAAAAAAAAATAGACTTTAAAATTCTAACTTCTAAAGTTGGTTAACATAACTAACTTTAAAATTCTAGGAAGTATAAATTCCAAATTTTGACTTCATAAGGCCTTAATTGTGGATATCTTTTAATGTCAGAATGGAATAACCAACTTTAAAAGCCCAAAATTTCAAAACTTTTGAAGTAGAAATTTGGAATTTTGACTTTAAAAGATTGAAACTTTTAAAGTCAATTTTTCAAATTTCGACTTTAAAAGTTCTAGACTTTTGAAGTCAAAAATTTTAAAACTAACTTTAAAAGTATGTAATCTTCTTTTTCATTGCTTTTCTTGCACTCATATGTTGCATTCCTACATATATTCAATGTACTACTTGCTACATTGTTCTTGCATTCTTTAAAAACCTAAAAAAGGAATCTACATTTACTTCACAATTAGTAGAACATCCAATTTCACCATCTATCAACATTTATATAAAAAAAAAAATATGTAACCTTTCTCTATCTTGATAAGACTTTAAAAAAAATAAAAAATTAACACCTTCACTTCATTCACTGCAATGTTCACATTCACTTCCAATATATATAACACAGTCAAAGACAATGTATGAAAATTCACTAGTATACTTATCCATATACACTCATTTATTTCTATACTCTAACTTCCCTTCATTTAAATGAGAACTAGAAGAATACATGCATTTAAATGAAGAAGATTGTTATTTTATTAATATATAAGGTAGTTTACATTGATGCAATTATTCCTAATATTCCAATTAAAATTCATTACATACTCAACCCAATTGCTTCTTATTTAGTTGAGGTTTTCTTTGGAGTAACTCCTCTTATTTGTCCATTTGGAAAGCACAACAACCAGCACTACAATATATTTAATTTAGTTGACTAAATTCCATAATAACTAAAAATTAGAAGTTCTTTCCAAGACCCTGTAAATAATAAATCAAAACCATAAGCTAAATATAATAAGCTCCTAATTAATACAATAAAACAAGACAAGATATTAAAAGATCCAAATGGATGGAAAACTTCCTCCTCACATCCATAAACAAAAGCTAAATACAGTCTTATAGATGCGTATAAATGAAGAATCAACACAAAAAGCTAACCATATGCCTATAACCTCACTCAAATAGCTTAAAATTTCAATCTTCTATAGATATCTAGATTAAATTGACAAAAAATCTCAAGCTAAATCATCATAATACAATCACGGAATTAAAAAGAACACACAAAATGAAGGGAATATTAGAATAAAGAGGAGGATAGGATTGTCAGCCCCAAAAATAGCAATCTAAGAACTAGATACCAAATACATCAAAACAATAAGCTAAGTTAAAAAATGAAAACAAAAGCACATAAATAATCAAAAATAAAGGATCCAAATGAAGGGATGCTTCCTCCTCAAATTCAAAGAGTTGAATATAGGGCTGCTAATACAGATATGAAACAAAAATGAAGAATTAAGACATAAGACACTAACCATACATTCCCACTAGTGACTGATTAGGACAAGGAGAGGGTGGGGGAGTGTCACATGCACTACTAGTTCTTTTTTTTTTCCATGTGTGCACACACAAGCAAGCAAGAGAGAGAGCGGGGAAGCTAGGGGGGAGGGAAGGGTTACCTCATCGTTGGCTAACACATAGGAGCTTTTTGAGCAGGTGCAACATCAATTAACAAAGATAACTCCTATAAAAGGTAGAGATGGAAGGTGAAATGATAGGATGTAAAATTTTCATTCATTTGAATTTGAATTTTTAAAGTCAAAATTAAAAAATAGACTTCAAAAATAGTTTTTACAGTAAAAAAAAAATCAAAGGGGGGGAAGGGAAGGGTTACCTCATCGTTGGCTAACACATAGGAGCTTTTCGAGGGGTGCAACATCAATTAACAAAGATAACTCCTATAAAAGGTAGAGATGGAAGGTGAATGATAGGATGTAAAAATTTCATTCATTTGAATTTGAATTTTTAAAGTCAAAATTAAAAAATAGACTTCAAAAACAGTTTTTATAGTAAAAAAAAAAAATCAACTTTAAAAAATATTTTTAAAGTTGAAATTAAAAAATGACTTTAAAAATAGTTTTAAAGTCTATTTTTAGTTTTGAATTTAAATACTATTTTTAAATTCAATTTTTATTTTTAACTTTAAAAATAGTTTTTAAAATTATCTCTCTCTTTAAAAACTCTTACTAAAAAGGGCACCCATTGTCATACAATTCAATGTTCAATCATGCATTATGTACACACATATATGCATATAAATATGAGAACCAGCAAATCAAGAATTCTTTGAATAATTCCCATTTATCATCCTTTTATTACATACAAATGTTACATAGTATTTTATCTCTATAATACAAGCTAGAACATGATCAAAGAGCTAATCTGAAACTATTTTCATGATAATTTGGCCTCTTACTATCGTCACAAAACCCAAATTTTGAACGGGACCACAAACCATGAGGCTCTTCCTTTCTCTTATGAGGGTTAGATCGGGAAACAATTGGATTTCTACTAAAATTGTATGATTTTTGTCCAATTCATGATGATCTAAACATAATTTGGCCTCTTAGTATTCAGCTCACACTACACTTTCATGAGGGAGAGAGATATTAAAGCTTTAGTGTCGACAACCTCTACCAAGATGAGGTTAATTTTAAGAGCCATTGCCTCATCATTTGGAGTTTTTATAGCTTGTTGTGCCCAACTTGTAAGTGCTTTCATCAAAATGTGTTTCTCATCATCACACCCTAATTTTGGATGAGAACACTTTATGAGGTTTTGAACATGAAGTAGTTGTTGTTTCCACTAAAATCATATGAATTTGTCTGAATCATGACAATTTAACCAAGGTCTTCACCCAACATCCATAGTGACACAATCCCCTTCAACTATAATATACTAGATGGAATTACTAATAAGAAAACAGCATGGATGACAAAAAAAAAAAAAATTACTATTCTTATGATGCTTTTCATGCCACAAACATTAAAAATCTCTGAAATGGATGGGAAAAGGGGTATAGTATAGAGAGAGACAAAAAAAACTGGAGGCTAAGACCATCATTCCACTACTAGATGAAGAACATCAACAGGGAAGATAGGAAAAAATGAGGTACCATTTAAGTTTTTATGAAGAAAACGATACTTTTAAAATCAATTTTTTGAAACTAACTTTAAAAGTGTTTTCTCAAAGTCTTTCAGAAACCCAGCATCAAAAGTGATTTTTCATTTGGAAAATTGACTTGAAAAGTTATTTGTAATTCAATTTTCTAAAACCAACTTTAAAAGCATTGCATATACATACATACATACATACATATACCAGACTAGCTTCCTCATATACTTAGACCATATATAACTAAAGTTATGAAAATTTAGGGATAACTCCTATTATATTTCTAATATTTACATCTTAATTTGTCGCCTCATACATTGCTTACAACCTAAGCACCATCCTCACTATTATCACGCACATAATCCTCATTCTCACCAAATACTTTGATTGATGGAATTGTTTTGATAGTATAAGGCTATTATATTATATTATATTATATTATATCACCTAGTCTTCTTCATCATAAAATCCCTCAGACAAGTTGATAAAATAGTTAACCATCTATTATCACATCCATCTTGCACATAAAATATTTGTTTCTCTTGAGATGCCAACATAAACTAATCACTTTTATAACCAATCTTGTTGAGGTCAAATAATGTCAATCTAACAGCATTAATTTTGATGCTATCTTTGTTGTGTCACATCCAATCACACTTAAAAATAACCACAGTTCTATAAGTATAATCCAAGGTTCATATCTCTCTTATAACATCCTAATAAGTATCATTCACCACTGTTGGCCTATTATCCTTTGAACTAGAAAAGAATGTAGCATTGGCAACTAAGCTGACAAGCTATTCTATTATGCTCTTGAGTTATCATGTTCATGCGACCTTTGATGGCATATTCAACATATTTTATTACTTCTAGTCATGGTCCCATTGCTAATCAGCCCAAGGATTCAAATATACAATTGCCTAGAATGTCTCACTGATCTTGAAATTATGTATATATATTAAGTGGGTTATGATTATTGTAAATAAATATAATATTTACAATATAATGCAATTTATAAGAAGTGAAAAGTAATTCATTTTACTATTTGATGGAGCCAAGTATTGAAGGTGCGACAGTGCTCTAATTGCAACCACTTTTGTTACTTTTCATAAATTGGATTCTTTGCTTTTAGGACATCCATGTACTCACTCTATACAAACTAATGGAAAGATCAAAGTGAATATAACCATTAATTAATTTTTACCCATATGTAAAATAAAGGAAAAAGTGAACTCAAGGGAGAGAGCCAATCATGCATAATTAACTTACTCAGTGTCTAGCTGGAGTTCATCAATGTTGTTTTGCAGCACATAAAGTTGCACCTAGTCCCCTTCTTTACGGTCAACAGTCAATACACAAGCACTCAAAAGAGGTTTTCCAACTTTGGGATTATGAAATCCAATTACGTATCTATTTTGAGATTCCAATAGCATCCACTCTTCTTAAGTACTCTGTGCAGAACTTCACCACTTCCTCTGCAATGCAACATTCGGCTATATACCCCTCTTGCTTGTTATAATTTTATGCATACCCTTTTAAAATTTTCATGTACCTCTCGAGCAAGTACATCGATCACAAGTAAACCGTCTCACATTGTCTGACCTCTTCAATGAGGTGCACTGTTAAGTGTACCATGATGTCGAAGAAAGATGGTGGGAAGATTGTCTCAAACTCACAGAAAGTTGCCACAAGATGCTCATAGATTTCTTGTAATTTTGAAACTTCCACCACCTTATTACACAAAGCATTGAAGAAGTAACAGAATTTTCTAATAGATCCTCTAACTTTGTTTGAAAGGACCAAATGTATTGCTATGATCACCACCCACCCTACATGTGAATTCTATGAACTTTTTTATTCCCTCCTCACATTATTTTGATGTTCTTGTCATAATCATCCAGATTTATTTGTCCATTTTATAACAAAGTGAAGCTCAAATGTGTGTGAAGACTTCTTACGCATGAAATCGTTAGTGAACTCAATTAAGTATTTTACCAAACACTAAGTGTACAAGATTTATAAATATTTAAAAAAAGTCTAAATGACATGCATGCATGCTATCATGTGAAAAAATTTCATTTAATAATGAAGATCGATGCAAAACATGAAACATCCATTCACAGGGAAAATTAACTTCAAAAATAGAATTTTCTAACCATAATCATTAAAAATAAATAAAATGTTAGACAAGCAAGAAAGATACTAACTAATGCTTAAATCAATATTAGTCGAGAACACACACACACACACACACATATATATGCAATTCCAATTCCACATTGGTGATTTAGTTAAAATTAGCCAAAGTGAAAATTCACCTAAATGAGCTTTAGTTTGTGCATAGATGAAGATGGTTGGGGACAAAAAATTAAAAGGTTGTAAAAATTCATAGAAGGAAGTCATACATTTAAAGTTAGTTTTGAAAAAAGACTTTAAAAGTCCCCACTTTTAAATTCATTTTATTAAAAACCAACTTTAAAACTAGAGACTTTTAAATTCAGTTTTCCAAAATCAATTTTAAAAGTGAGGTCTTTCAAATTCAATTTTAAAAGATGACTTTAAAACTCACCACTTTTCAAGTCAGTTTCACAAAACCCACTTTTAAAGTTGTTTTTTAAAATGGACTTCTAAAGTAATTTGCAATAAAAAAAAAGTGTTTCCCTCCACACAAAGGTAGGGTTTTAATGTTGATTTTGCAAAATCAATTGAAAAGTGGGGGACTTTTCAAGTCATTTTCCAAAACCGAATTAAAAAGTCCCCACTTTTCAAGTCATTTTCAAAGGTAGGCTTCTAAAGCTATTCCTGCAATGAAAATGTGTTTCTTAGCACACTTGCAATGTTGATTGATGAAGAAACATCTTCTTAAGTATGATTTTTAAAGTAATTTTTTAAAACCAACTAGTATTATTTTTACAAAGACGGTTGACTAAAAATCGACTTCTTCATGCTGACTTTAAAAGCCCCAATTTTAGCAGTAACATCTACTATTACAATCTAATTGCAATCTTCAAAGACTTGAAAAATACAAACAATGACATCCACATTCCATAGTTAACATATTCATTACAACATCCACCATCACATCCAACATCACATTCAACATAAAAAATTCAAAAACATGAAAAAAAATAAAACTTCATAAGTACCTACATCCACACTTCTCTATACACATCATTATTTACTTCAACACTCTAACATCCCCTCATTCATTCCCTTCTTCAAATAAACAAACCATATATACTCCAAGAAAATGAAAAATAGAAGAAACATGCATCCATGTAAATGAAGAAGTTTAGATTTTTATTAATTAATATAAAAATGTACAATGATCGAATTAGTTCAAGTGTTCTTATGGTTGAGTATTTATAGATCAATAATAATTTAAAGATATTACATAGCCAACCATTCACATCTTATTTCATTTAGATCTAATTAGGAATAAACTATGCTTCCTTAATTGAGCACCAGCACTATTACAAGACAACATATATGATTAGGTAGACATTCTTTCAGTTGGAATCCATGAAAATTTGTGAAAACATATAAAATGATGACCAATAAAGTGTCTTACCATTCTCAATTGTGGGACCCTAACTCCATTACATGTTAGGTTTCTCATGTATCTGACAACATAGTAGCCACATTGCAAATGATGGCTAAGGCACTGCACAACAAAGAAATGGAAATGATCAAAAAATATCGAGCATGTACAATTGTAACTTCAGTTTATATATAGACTAATTAACTAGTTTTTCTCTTAACCTTCTTAAAGGTGAGTTTTGGTAGGTGCTCAGTCTCCATAAACAATGCATTTCAAATTTATAATTCAAATGCATTAGATTTCAAGAAAAGATTAGTTATCACTACTTAAATATTATAAAGCATGAAGAGAATAACACGTATTTATGATTTCTATTAGTGGGACATGAATGTGTGCTCCACAAGAATAAAAAGAAATAATGCATGCCAACCATGAATATTCAAAATGAGCAGCATCCAATGGACCTATATATATAATCATACATGCTACAATTAAAGTTTACAATCCTTAAATTGTGTGTGTGTGTGTGTGTGTGTAGAACACAATTTGGAAACACAACAAGCTAAAAACTACTAGATAGAAGGGTTTTAAAGTTGGTTAAAGAAATTTCTAGAAGTTGATTAGCAAAGCAACTTCTATCAAGCTGACTTCAAAATTCGATAAGAAAAGAAGTGAGAAGGAAATTGAGTTTTAAAAGTTAGAGTTTTCAAGTTGGTTAAGCGGTTGTGAGTTTAAAAGTATATGACTTTCCAAGTTAGATTATGGCAACTAGCTTTAAAAATGTTGAACTTTTAAAGTTGGTTTACTATTTTCGACTTAGCAAGCCCTTAATTTGTCTATGACTTTTAATGTCAGAATGACAAAACGGACTTTAAAATTACATGACTTCTAAAGTTGGTTTTTCAGAAAAATGACTTTAAAAGTCAAGTAATGTTTTTTCTCATTTCTTTACAAGGTATTCATAACATGCATTCATGTAGACTTTCAATGTACTATTGTTACAGTGTTCTTGCATTCTTTAAAGATATGAAAAAGAAACATTCACTTTCACATTCTATAGAACATCCATCCACATTTATGTAAAAAGTACACAATCTTTTTCTATCCTAAAAAGACTTGAAAAAGTATACAATCATTTTCTATCTTGAAAAGACTTGAAAAAGAAACTAAAATTCCTTAAACTCATTCATTGCAACATGCGCATTACTCCCACATCAGCATTCAAAGACATGATAAAGAAATTCACAAGTATACTTCTCCATACATACCCATTTACTTCCACACTCTAACTTCCCCTCATTCATTCCATATATATACTTCAATGAAAATAATGAAAACTAGAAGAACACATGCATATAAATCAAGAAGATTGTTATTGTATTAATGTATAAAGTAGTATACATTGATTGTATACATTGATGTAGCTACTCCAAATGTTCTAATTAAAGCTTATTACATAATTAGCCCATTCTCTTTGTATTTCATTGAGGTTTTATTTGGAGTAACTCTTCTTGTTTGCCCATTCAAAAAGCACATCAACCAATAATACAACATATTTAATTCAGTTGGCACATTCTTTTGAGCTAAAATATATGGGTGAGAGCTTCTATCGACTCCATTAAACACAAATGTTCTCTCCACTCCCCTATAGTCACCTTTTTCAAGTTTTCACATTTTGAGCATGGACAATGCTTGCGATTATGATGACCACCAATGCTAAGTACGAACTTCACAAAATTTTCCATTCCCTCATATTCTTTTGATGTTCTTATCACGGTCAAACAAGCATATTTGTCTATTTTTTCACTAAATTGAAGCTTAGATGTGTGTGAAGACTTCTTAGACATGAAAAGATTAGTGAAATAAATGAGGCATTTTACTAAACACTAGGTGTATAAGAATTATAAATGTTTGAATAGAACTAAATTACATGCATGCACCCATGGAAAATTTTCTATTAACAATGAAGATTGATGCAAAACATGGAAGATCCATTGGTAGCAAAAATTAACTTCAAAAAAGGAATTTTTTAGCGTAATCATTCTAAATATATAAAACATGCATGAGACAAACAAGAAATGCATATATGCAATTCCAATTTGATATTGGTGATTTAGTTGAAGCTAGCTAAAATGAAAATGCACCTAAAGCTTCAATTTGTATATACATGAAGATAGTTGGAAAGAGAAAAAGGGAATCATACTTTTAAAGTTGGATTTGAAAAACGATTTTAAAGTGAGGACTTTTAGTGTCAATTTTCATAACTGACTTCTAAAACTATTCCTATCAAAAGAAGTGTTTCTCACTAAATAAAGTACGACCTTTTCAAGTTGATTTTCCAAAGAAATAGTTAATACTTACAAGGTCCTCTACATGAGTGGTACTTCAACAGCATCATTAGTAAGCACTTTGGGCTCTATCCTCATAGGGTTGATTACCTTGTCTTCATTGATGAGTCTATACAAGGAGCTCAATCTTAAAGGCATGTTAACTAAAAATTCTAGATTATCCTTAAATGGTGATTGTAAAGTTGTAGAAATTATTAATCAATATAAAAATGTTCATTGAAGATATTCAATTGTATCATGAAAATAAACATAAATACTAGTATTGCTTCAATTGCTAAGATGAAGGGTGCTATTGCAAGGGAGGTTAGCCTCAATGGCTTATGTTACTACTTCTAATTAACACTAGATATAGTTAGTAAATAATCAAATTGAGTTGTCTCAAAAATGTTGTTGAAGATGGTGGTATCACAACCTATATACCTTGGAAATTAGGAGAATGGCTTATCAATCTAGCCAAGCTACATGATATCAAATGGCTTGTCCAACTATAAAAATGTTGTCCACTTTTTTAAAAGTGGTAGGTAGACATCCTCTTGATAGGCCACAAGAATACATCAAGCTTAGTGTGTAGGTTCATCAATGACACGATCAAAAACATATAGGAGATATGATACCATTCTCCAATAGCAATGACATTTTCAATGTGATTCAAGGCCAATAAGCACTGACCCATTTGCAAATTAGAAATACTTGATACATAATAATGGATGAATATAGGATTAGAATACTTGGAGTGAAAGTAGCATTGAAAAAGAAAAAATAGAGAAAGGCTTTAGGACCTGATGGTATACCAATAGAGATTGGAAGTATATGGGAGATATTGGAGTAGTTTGGTTGACAACATTGTTTAACAAGATTGTGAAATCAAAGAAAATGCCAGACGAATGGAGGAAGAGCTCTATTGTACCAATTTAGAAGAATAAAGGAGACATACAGAGTTGCACTAAATATTGGGGCATCAAACTTATGATCCATACCATGAAACTTTTGAAAGAGTGATGGAGAAGAGGCTACGGCATATGACAAGTGTATCAGAGAACTAGTTTGGTTTCATGCTTGGGAGGTCTACCATGGAAGCTATTTTCTTTCTTAGACAATTGATAGAAAAATATGGATATGTATGAGGGAGTGGTAGCAAATGTTAAGACCACTGGTGGAGAGACCAATGATTTTCCTATCACTATAGGATTGCACCAAGGATTGGCATTAAGCTCGTACCTTTTTACATTGGTTATGGATAGTTTAAAAAAAATCTACACAAGGAGATTCCATAGTGTGTGTTATTTGTAGATGATATAGTTTTTATTGATGAGCAAGGGAGGATGTAAACAAAAAGCTAGAGTTATGGAGGGATGCACTAGAATCTAAGCAATTTAAAATTAGCTAAACTAAGATAGAGTATATGAAATGCAATTTTTGCAAGGAGAGGAGTGGGAGTAAAGCACTAGTAAAGATTGATAACCAAGAAGTGCTCCTAAAAGAACACTTCTAATAATTAGAATTGATAATTCATGAGATTGGAGAGATTGAGAGTGAGGTTACATAGAGAATCCAAGTTGGTTTGAATAAATGGGGATGCGCCTGTGGAGTTTTGTGTGATCAGAGGGTGCTAGTCAAACTGAAAAGAAAATTCCATAGGATGGCTATAAGGCTAGCCAAGCTCTAGGGATCAGAGTATTGGGTAGTCAAGGAACAAAATGTACACAAGATGAGTGTTGACCTAATGTGGATGTTGAGATAGGTGAGTGGCAAGACAAGAAAGGATAGAATTTAGAAATGAAAACAATGGAGGAAACTTACGAGTAGCACCAATAGGTAACAAGATGAGGGAGACTAAACTTAGATGGTTTGAACATGTCCAACATAAACCAAAAAGGATACTAGTTAGAAGGTGTGAGGCAATCCTAGTCAAAGGTTTTAAAAGGACAAGGGGAAGACCCAAAAGAACATGGATAGAAGTAATGAGAAAATATTTAAAAACTTTGGGACTAAATGAAGCTATGAATCTTAATAGAGTGAAATAGAGGAACAAGATTCATGTGACCAACCCCTAATCGGGATAAGGTATAATGATGATGATGATGATGATGATGATATATGCATATGTATATATATGTGTGTGTGTGTGTGGGTGGGTGTGTGTGTGTCCTTGGCAGAAATTACTCCTTCGAAGGGCACAAGATGCTCAATAGGATAATTATAGCTCGCATCAGAATGGGGCCTAGGTGTAGGAGGACCTACCTCTCACCCTCTCATACTCTAGAACTCCCCTATAATTTCTTATTTTAAACCCTCACACAACTTGTTTTAGAGTTACAGTTTTGACTATTCACAGGTATTGTCACTAATTGGTGAAAAGATGTCGAATGCTACAATAGGTGTGACCACATGGTAACTTGCGATGACCTAGGTTTTCATATGCATTTTTAAATGCATAACTAATTCTTAATACGGGATCAATCCCTATTTGGAAACATATTCTATTAAAATAATGTAGTGCAGCAGAAGAATCTATTGTTTCAAAATCATTTCGAAAACCCCGAGTGTCATTCACTTCCAATAAAATAGCTAAGGAATATTTTATATATATAACTAAAACAAAAATACATGCATCCCCAATCTAGCCAGTCACAGCTTACAATCCAACTATAATAATTACATATGCATGTCCAAAAAGGATAAGTCATAGACTTACATTAATTACAATATGTTACACTATTGCCTTCATCCAAATTAGCATCCACCTCAATTTTCTTTCTCTTAAGTCAAATTCTTCAAAGACCTAAGATAATGTAAACAATTTACAATATCCCAGCAAGCTTGCTGTAATAGCCCCAATTTTTATGAATATAATTGAATTATAAAAAATTAAAATTTAAAATTCTAAAAGTGGAACTGGAACTTTGAGTTCTAGGAGAATTCATTTTTTTATAAAATAAAATCAAGACTTAAAACTTGGATATTTGTAATGTACTCGAAAAATCGATCAAAATGACTATAAGTACGTCAAATTTTAAGTCTGGATGAAAAATCCTTATTTTTCTCCATTTTTATAAATAAAAGGATACAATAGTAATTTTACTCATAACCAAGACCTAAGACATCAAAATTTGGAATGTTCTCAAAAAATTGATTGAAATGACACTAAGTAAGCTCAATTCTGAGTTCATAAGAATAAACCCTATTTTTCTCCATTTTTGGAATTAAAAGGGCAAATTGATCTTTTCACAACTATGTGGGGCCCACAAGGTGGGCCAACATTTTGGAAGACCACCATCATGAGTCAAACCACTACCACCTGCTAGTAGAGAAGGAGGTGGTAGTGGGAATCCAATGACAATTTAATATTAAAAAGAAATGAAACATAATTATGACATGTAATCATGGGAAATTCAAAATTCCCCATAAATAGCCCATAAAATTTCACAAAAATTTTCCTAAAAATCCGCCACGAGGTGCCCTAGAATGCCCTAGAATCTCAGCTCAATCTCTCCCAATTTCTCCCTCTTTCTCTTTTTCTCTATAGGAGTGTCCCTAGATGCACCTGGGCAGACGACCCTGTGTCTGCATCAAGAGCATCCAAGGAGGTGTTGTCCCCTTACACCTAGGGTTCTGCCTAGAAACCTTCAATGAATTATCTATCCAATTTCAGCCATTAACTTTCAATCTCCACCTTTGGATGTGGTCGGATAGGGCTGATCTACAAAAGCCCTAAGTTTCTATGATGATCCACATCCTGGATTGCCGGGAAACTCAAAATGAAGACAAGCACGGTACTAGGGACCGTCTTTGGCAATTAATCCCTGTTAGTTAGGCCAATCTTGCTATTAAAAGTTGATCTGGAACCATTGAATCTCTTCAGTGCATGGTGATCTACAAAAGCCCCATGGTCTCCGATCTTCTCTGGCTACGGCACTAGAGAAATCACAGACTGAATGTATCTTCTAGTATTTAGGGTTAGTTTTTACTTTCTTTATTTCTCCGGCATTATTTTTCCTTCTTCGGTGAAAATCCTTCACTGGCCGACATAGGTAAGTGGTTCCCTCCTTCCTACGTTCATCCCGGCAACTTACCTTAAGTTCTCCGACCTCAGGAGGATCTCCCCAGCCATTGATCCATCGGGGACGACAGATCTAGCAACAGGGTAGAGATCCCTACCATGGATGACTTAGATTGAAATTCTAAACCATTGGATGATTTTCTGAGACCCAACAAACCCAGGGGATGAAATCCTAGGCATAGATCTAGACCATCTCGCCCATCACCGGTCACCCATCCCTGGTGACAGGTAATCCCAGGTAACAGGCACTAGCCGACCTCTCGTTTGTAGTTTTCAGTTGGATCTAATCTCAGCCATCCATTTGTTGAACTAAAATCTTGTTTCTTCAATTAAGAGATTATTTTAGATCTGAAAACATTGATCCATTCCTTATATTATGTAAAATCTATTGGAATCATGATATCTATGTTTCCAATTGTATTTATGTGAGATAATTACTAAAATCTATTGTAACAATCTTGGATCATGCCTAAAATGATCTTAAAATGTAAATCTAATCTAGTAGATGGATCTAGGACATCCAAAAACCCTAACAACAACAATCACAATAAGATTATGGACATCTGGATCAAAGAATTGGGATGTTAAAGATTGGATCAATCTGGAACCTTAAAAATGTCTGAAATTTTAAAATTTTTATTCAAATCTCATTTTAAGTCCAAATTTAAATTTGAAATCACTGATGAATTTCTTATGTTATGTACAATCTTATGGAAGCATGATAATTATGTTTTTAATTGTATTTATGTAAATTATTTGGTAAAATTTGTAGTAACAACCTTGGATCATGATCAAGATGATCTCAAAATAGAGATCTAAACTAATGGATTGGTTTAGGAGGTCCCAAATCCTTAATAACAATGATCACAATAAAAATTATGGATCTCTAGATCAAGCAATTGAATAAAAACAGTAAAGATCAATATCAGCCATTAAAATTGGCTAAAATATTAAAATTCAAATTCTGATCTCAATTCAACTCCAAATTGAGATTGAAAAGTTGGTTTGGATTCCTATTGATGAGGATAATTTACTAAACCAATAAAATCATAAATTTAATTCATGAAATTTTCTATTTTTAAGGAGATAAGGGTACTAACATCCTTGATCTACAAGATCTGGGATGATCAGACCATTCAAATCATTTTGGATGATGATCTAATGATATAATAACTTAAATAAATTGGTTGGATGTAATTTAATTGTCTGATCTTAAGATCTTGACCATTAAAAGTAACTAAATCCATAAAATGGCTAAAATGGCTTAAGATCTTCTTGATCGGTTAGATCAAGAAGGATCAGATCAATGATCTAGTGATGATATCACTTTGAGAAAATGAGTAGATCTAATAAAAATAAAAGATCAAGACCTAAATTCTAAATAGGATGAAAGATGACCATTGGATCATGATGATATGTTAAATGTGTTTGTTTGAATTATTAATGTTATTGTAAATGCCTTTTATTGCTTAGTAGATTTAATTATTTGATTTACTTAGTTATTTATTTATTTCTACTTTAATGTTCATATTATGTAAATTTCATGGAAAATGTAATTAATGAAATATAGATATTAATGGACATTTACAATAAACAAAGGACATGGACTTAAGCATAGTTCTATAGTTAGTAGGACAATATAAGGATTATCAAATCCTTAGGCCAAATTAAGAAAATAATAAACCTCATAAATGACATTTTAAATGTTCATGGATTTAATTAAAATCAATTAAAAAGAGTACTTAGTATTAAAATGCTCATAGGAACCTTGTTAAAGGTTGAGCTAGTGCCACTCCAATGGACTCTGAACAATGTAGTTATGGGGTATACAAGAGCCAAGTGCTTTTCCCTCGCCTCCCATTGACATAAGTTGAGGTCTAAACACCTCCTTACATGAGGGTTGTATTTACCACTCTTTGAGTAGACTTTAACTAGTAAGCATTGTTTAATTTTGACATAAGGAGGAGAAGTCTAGACTTAGGATGAAATAAGCTATCTTCAGCTAGTAAAACATTAATTGGTTGAATAATAATAATAAGAAGAACATAAAAGGTTAGTAAAATATCTAATCTTAATAAAAATGGTAAGTAAGATAATCAAGATCTATAAGGAGATCTTGAATGATCAAGAACAATTGGAAAATGTAATTAATGAAATATAGATATTAATGGACATTTACAATAAACAAAGGACATGGACTTAAGCATAGTTCTATAGTTAGTAGGACAATATAAGGATTATCAAATCCTTAGGCCAAATTAAGAAAATAATAAACCTCATGAATGACATTTTAAATGTTCATGGATTTAATTAAAATCAATTAAAAAGAGTACTTAGTATTAAAACGCTCATAGGAACCTTGTTAAAGGTTGAGCTAGTGCCACTCCAATGGACTCTGAACAGTGTGGTTATGGGGTATACAAGAGCCAAGTGCTTTTCCCTCGCCTCCCATCGACATAAGTTGAGGTCTAAACGCCTCCTTACATGAGGGTTGTATTTACCACTCTTTGAGTAGACTTTAACTAGTAAGCATTGTTTAATTTTGACATAAGGAAGAGAAGTTTAGACTTAGGATGAAATAAGCTATCTTCAGCTAGTAAAACATTAATTGGTTGAATAATAATAATAATAAGAACATAAAAGGTTAGTAAAATATCTAATCTTAATAAAAATGGTAAGCAAGATAATCAAGATCCATAAGGAGATCTTAACTGATCAAGAACAATAAGAATCATAACAATGTATTATACTTAGTATGCATGTTTACTAATATGTATGTTGTAGATCAAATCTAGATCATTGGATTAGATAATCCAAACCCTTGATCAAATATGATTCAAGGAAGAGAACCAAGATCATCCTCCTTAGGGATGAAAAAACAACTAGACTTAGATCAAAGAAGAATGAGATGATACAATATCTAGGACCTTGATCTTTGTCAACAAGTATAGATTGTTGATCAAAGGATCTATGAAAGATCAAGATCAAAGAGATGGATACACAAAGACTTGGAGATAGAAAATACTTAGATCTGAAAGATTAGAAGATCATTCTACCCGTCAAATCTATTGATCAATAAGATAAATACTATCTGAGGAAGATAGATTGTGTGGGTGATAAGGGTACAAGACAGATCTAGGTCCTTTATATCAAAGGACAAGATTAGATAAGGAATATAAATAGGAGATTATCCAAATTTGTACAGATAATGACAATATGTATGTATTTACAGATTACATACGTCAATCATGGAAGATCTGAAGGGATGGATCACTACATGAAGGTAGGTGGAACTTTAACAATACAAGATATATGGTCTATGGAATTATTGTTATACATAGAAATTATAATGCTTAAGAATGATAATATGCTTAGTTGCATTTGAATCCTAATTCATATATATGAGATAGAAAGAAACTTTTGAAATTAGATGGAATACATAATAAATACCTAGGTATCATTTATGATTACCCCTAAACTTAAATAAGAACATAATAATAATGGATATCATTTGTATCAAATGAATATCCTTATACTTAATAACATTTTGGTCTATGAATACCAAAATAAAGGAAATGGGGATCATTTACAATAAATGATTAATCCCTAAACTTATATGAACATGGGTATCATTCATTGTAAATGAGGATCCCTAAATTTAGAAATGAAATTATATCCTTAGTATAAGGATATTAAATACAAGGATGATAATATAAGTAGACAGATTGTCTGATATGTACAAGAAGTTTTTTATATACAAGCATGGAGGCTTGTTGTTTTGTTTTAACAAGCATAAGCCTGGGGATGCTATGCTAAGGGAGTTATGAGGGTTTGACCACCTACTTCCTAAAATTTGATGATATGATGATACCTTGCCCAAAGAGAGGCTAAAAGTCGGGTAGAGCAATTATGGGAAAGTGTAATGACTCCAATTTTGTAACATTGAAATCCCAAGTTAGCAATGAAAAGTTCACTTTTTGGAGATAAAGGTATTTTGGTCATTTCACTATTCACCCTGACTGACCCCAGAAATTTGGTCGTAAGAATGGCACCATTAGGTGCGTCTCAGAAAAAGGAATCCAACAAGACCAAAATCACCCAAAACGGAGTTAAAATGAGCAAGTTATGGCCCTTTGAAGTTCTGGAGCAAAAATGTAATTAAAAAAACGGATTTAGCCTGAGAAACACAGGGGCCCGTTTTGATACGGACACCCCTCTTCTTCAACCTCTTAGAGGGTTCTAGAACGACGGTATTTGGAGGAGAAACCACCGCCATTCTAGAGGTTTCTCCACTGCCATTCAATGGTGGTGAGAGCCCCCTCTAGAACCCTCTTATAGCTCTATAAATAGAGCTCTTGGGCGCCTCTAATGGCAGCCCAAAAGCTTGGGAAAAACCCTTAGTGGAAAAGCGAACAAGAGGAGAAAACATGGAGAAAAACCTGGCCACGAACCAGGTATGCCCAAAACCCCTCCAAACCCGTCTCCCCCTTAGTCCTAGGCTAAGTTTCCCCAAGTTTTTGCATGAAAAATCATGCAAAACGGAGCTCTAGAGAGCCACAAAGGACCCAGGGACAGTCCCTGGGGCGCACTGGTTCGACAGGGTCGAACCAAGGTGTCCCTAGGACGCCCAGGTCCTTGTCAAATCGAAACGCACGCTGTACGTTGAGAAAACCTAACGGGCACGTCCCCACAAGTGAGAACGTCGGGCGGAAGACAGGTGTGTCGATAGACGCGCACGCTGGGGCGCATGCCACTGACGCGGGACGCGTTAGCATCCCAGGCTTCCACCTCGTTTCATTTGACCCTCTATGTACACTCGGCACTAAAAAGCTTATAACTTGAGATCTAGGGCTCCAATTGAGGGGCCGCAAAAGGTGTTGTGTCCGTGTTGATGACGCAAACACACCCAAACTATAAAATACCTGATCAAGTCCCAATCTAAGGTAGGCACGACCCTTAGACTATGGTAGTGGCGCGGGGCCACTAAACCTTTGTAAACCTGATGATACCAAAGCCCAGTTAGGACCTTAGGACACCCATAGGCATGGGGATGAACCCTTAATACCTAAGTAGTGAGATCAACCACTCTAAAACCTATAGAGATAGGCCAAACTAACCTTGTTTCCCTAAACCATGTTTAGGAGTGTACGAGGACAAAGGGGCTTGCGTGACCAAACCAGGTAGGTGCTCTATCGCTACTAGACTTTTTAAAATAGCCATGATTGTTTTGAGAATGCATGTTTTAAGTATAAATATATGACTTGTTTAGCATGACTTATTTTATGACTTGTTTAGCATATAAATGAATTCAGCATGCATATGATAAATACATTATAAA
The DNA here is from genome assembly GCA_035236585.1 of Warburgia ugandensis. Taxonomy (NCBI): domain Eukaryota; kingdom Viridiplantae; phylum Streptophyta; class Magnoliopsida; order Canellales; family Canellaceae; genus Warburgia; species Warburgia ugandensis. The sequence continues at coordinate 46,082,262 of CP141128.1, forward strand.
TAGACATATTTTGCAAACAATTGCATATATCGCATGATTTGTGAGCATTGAGTTCTTGCAAAATTGTATGTCCTTGAGGGTTACCAAAAGACGCTGGAGTGCCCAAAATACACTGGGTAGGCAGTTGTGAGGGTCAGGCAATTGTGAGGAACCCAAAGAGGACAGGTTTTGAAAAAGAGGTTTTTGGCTTGTCTAATCATATATGATTTGGGCTAATAAGCTCGTGGGCGCTATGCCAAGAGGTCGGGGTGGCCTCCCAGCCTCTACCACTATTAGGTGGATGGGTACCACGCCCAAAAAGGGCATGTCCCTGCTTCGACTGCATGTGGTACAGGGGGCTACCACTGGTGTCACGGCACTAGGTCGAAGTGTCATATGCCCAGTGGAGGTATATGACCCTCTGTCCCTAGGTACCTAGGGACCACATAGCGGTGAGGTCATGGGCATAGTGGGCCCTATGGTTTGAGAATTTACTTGCACTGCATATGGCATGACATGATGTTGGTCGACCATACCATATATCCATGAGTTAGATTCAGTGAAGCATCTTATGCATATCATTATGTTTGTGATATATATGATACTTTTGATTTGGATTATATGATTCTTTAAGTCATCAGTATTCCAATTCGACAATGGTTTTTAATCTCGATATTGAACTTGAGTATTCAAACATGCACATGTTTTGGAAAAGCATATGATTTTAAACATAGCATGCATTGTAAAACTAGTAGTGATGGACTCCTACTGAGTATAGTATATATTCACCCAATCCTCAACATTTTTCAGACACAAAGTAAACACTTAAGGGCAAGGAACGCTTGTGACAGAAGACACCCAGATTAAGTGCAAGTAAGTAAACCCCTACCTTATCTTTCAATGTTACTTTATTGAAGTTACTCTCTATAGTTGAGGCTGTGACTAACACTTTCTTGGGAATAGAATTTAAAACTATGCCATGGCTAGATAATTTGAAAATGTGTTTTGACACTCAGGGTTTTTATACGAAAGATTGTTTTCCAAAACAAAAAGTTTTTCATGCATTCCATATTTATAAAACAAGAGATCTCGCCTTTTCATCAAATTTGCATCATATAAAACCTGGGTCATCACAGGAAGGCCCCACTATGAAAGTCTTATCTCCCCATATGGGCAGTGACACAATATTTTCCACCATGGAATCAGTGGTGAACAGCGTAGTTATCCTAGAATGCTAGTACGGATCAAACTGCAACATGGTAATCCTTTGAGTATTTTGCATTATGATGTATGGCATAGTGAGATGTCAATACTGCCCTGATGAGGGAGTATTTTTCCAGTAAAAGTCTGGATGATTTATCAACTCAGTATATCTAAGTATAATTATTTCACAATTTTTTACCGTATATATATACCTATGATATAGTGGTGAGTGGAATTATCATAGTAGATGTTACATGATAAATTATATGATAGCATGATCATATATGGTATGGTTCAAGGAAATTGAATTATGTGATTCATATGGAATATGATGATTATGAATACTATACTTTTGAATTATATGATTCCATATGTTCTTGAATCTCCTACCAAGCATAGCTTGCTGAGATATTGTAAATATTTGAATGTATGCAATATCTCAGACACAAAAAAAAAAAGAATGGAGGGATACGACATGGGAAGATGAAGACTATACTATTGATCAAGACTATGTACTATTGTGGAAAGGATTGGATTGTATTTTGATTTGTGTATTTTAGACATAAGATGTAATAAAGGGGCTGTGTATGTGAACCACTAGATCGATCCTGCAATTTTAATAAAATGAGTTTCTTTGGAAACATATGTTGTATACAAAATTATGAATGTATATGTGAATGAAATCTGGCATTCGGGTTTTCTAAAAAGAATTTCAAAGAAAATGTTTCCACTGCTTAAGTTTTCAAAATTTTTGCAAAATTGGTCGACCACCATTTGAAAATAAATAATGAAAATGCATTTCAAAAACCTGAGTTGCCACACTTGCACTTGTGTAAGTAGTTTCACATCTATTATACCAAATTTGAAATCCAATTCTAAAAAATATTTCAAATCATTTTTCAAACAATTATAAAGAATATAATGATCATATCAGAGGTAGAGGTAGAGGTAGCGATAGAGGTAGAGGCAGAGGCAGAGGTAGAAAATATAATTGAAATCACTTGTCAACCTTAGTTTATAATTTCATGCTAAAACATTTCAAATAACATTAACATAAAATTTGCACGACTTTAAATGTATATTCTGCAAATGATCAAATCTGCATGTAAACTCACATAATTTGTACCATATAATGTCTTACAAAATCACATGAATACATAACATGTAAATTATGTGAAAAATCCTCCATTTAACTTGATAATTCAAATGCCATAAGATCCTGAAAATATTAAAATAGTAATCGATTAAACTGCAAACATCGACACTCCTGAGCAGATAACATCAATATCACGTTCAAATATGCACCTCGGCAAACACATTAGCCAATTGGTCATGAGTACTCATCTAAAGACCATCATCATGTCCAGCTACGTGGAGTCACAAAACAGAAATCTCCTGGAGCACTATTTACGATTAGCTCACTGAAATTGTGTCTTCAGTATCTAGAGACCAACTACCACAGCCTCCACAGCGACTACGGATATGTCTCAAAAAGGGTGTCGTGAACACGTCCGGTGATCGTTTTCCTGCCACAACAGTCGAGAAAAACAGGTGCCTCTTTGGACATAGATACCTACTACCTTTGGTGGTTAGAGGTCAGGAGGCCAAACTCGTACAACCTCTTAGCATTGTACACACCAGGCTCATTAGCCTGAACAAACATATATCTTAATTCAAATGTCATTAAATCATATATTGCATATCTCTTGCAAAACTATACATTTCTTTGACTCATCTCAAAGCATGGGGTTGATGCAATCTCAATTATAATTATTTATTTTGAAAACACACAACTGCATGTAATAGAATGAGCAACATCATTTTCATTTTTCATATAAAATTATGCATCATGGTTATGAAAGTACATATCATAAATCACATGTCTCATTGGAAATATTGCATTCTTCTAAAGCTAAAATAATGCAACATGACAAAATATGACTTTTATGATAGTCAAGTAGCCTCATATCGAAAGCATAATAATCAAATGATTTGATTATTTAAAATCTACACATCTTAGTAAAGCTAATGACATGCTCAAAATCCCAATGGCAAATAGATGTTAAAACTACCTACCTCAAACATGGTTACCTCAATCCTTAGAATGCTAAATAAGCTAAGTTCGTGCTAGTCAGTGTGTCTGTCAACACATGTACATTACAATGTCATTTATCTTACTTATGATTTCTTAATTGTGACTTATTTAGTCTTTAATCACCCTTAACATGGTGATCCTATTTTTACCAATTTCTGACCATATGTATTCCTCTTTATTTTTGTTGTAATATCAAATCTTGCCTATTAATTAAAGATCAAAGGTTTAAATAATCTAATTGTCCTCAATTCCTATTGATATCTTACTTACAGATGATTTATTTCATATCTCAATGTTTGATTTATTGATCTGACAATCAGGTTGAATTCTGATTTGTCAAATCTATAGTTCCAAGTCACCCTAGCATCAAATCGTCGAATCTAAGGTTACTAAAAAAATCTAACAAGTAAATTAATCTAATTACTAACATAAATGGTTCAATTGTTCTTATTAAGGTTTATCGTATTCTAGTCTTGTTGGTTTTCTAAAATTTCTATAATTCATTAGGCATAACTAAGATAGAATGAAATTTAACACATTTAAACAAGACTCAGTAGTGGTCTTACCTCTGATTGCTTGAACCCATGTATGATGTTGTGTTTGATATGGTCTGACCGGGTTTGATCGTCGTTCATAAAAAATTCGAGAATGAATGGCTCATATCTAGTGTGAGATTAGTCAAATCTAAATGAAATTTCAAACGGATGGCTGATTAAGGTGTTAGGTAGTTAATCATGGATTAGATCATCTTAAAGGGATAGATTGGATGCAAATCTAGCATCTAGTGGCTAATTGATGGTTGGATCATGATGAAAAGGTTAGATCGGCCACAGATCTAAGTTTTTGTGTTTGATTAACAGTTGGATCATGTGGGAGTTTATTGATTTGATCATAGATTGGACATTAAATGATAATCACGTGCTAGATGATGATGGATGGTCTATCTAATTCTAATTGGTCAGATCCATATTTCAAGGATTGATGTCCTTAATTCAGGGTTGATCCATGTATATAAGTCTGCTACATTATCTAATTGATCACTTCTTGGGATTGATCATCTTTAATCTAATAGAAATGTAAAAAAAAATTTATGGTTTCTAGGTCATGATCAATTAAAAATATCCTCTGATCCTAGGTTTTAGTATATAATTAGGTTGTGTCATCAAGATAAATCGAATGGACCTTTTAGATAGTAAATTAGACTTGTATAACCTTCTGAATTAAAGATTTTGTGTTTTAGATCTTTTTAAATGATCCATATTTAAATCTGAAATGGAACACATTAGAAAAGGCAGCATCGGGATGAATTGGAGGGAAACGCACACTCCAAGACCTCCTATGTGTCTTGGTGACAGAAACACACTGAGGAGCATCTAGGTTTCCAAGACGCAGCAGCGTCCTAATAGAATCGCAATCGCTCTACATGCACAAGGATGCATCTAGAGGGTTGTCTCCATTTTATGTCACCAGGGTGCATCCTAGTGACCATTCAGGTCACCAAGATGTGACGGTCCAATCTAGATTGTTAGATCATTTCAGTCTCCAATCAATGTATAAGATCATTCAAAAGTTCATTGTTTTTGCAGTTTTTAGGGTTTTCGGGTCCCACAAACTCATTGGACACCTCAGATCTTCCATCTGAGATGTCCTTGAGGGGGTACCAAATCAGATCCACCAGATCTATTTTCACCAATGATTTGTCATACAGTGTGAGTAGATCCAACCTAGATTTGAGGAAAAAATGCTGAATAAGGGCAAAGGAGGGAAACAAAGGGGGAGACAGTACCTGCTTTACCAAAGGGGGGTGGATTTGCAATTTTCCAATGGATGCAAATGCATTTGTGCCTATTGAATTGTCAGGTTGTTGGAAATGGAGGCAAAGGGGGACAGTTGAAGGGAGAAAAAGGGGAAAAGGAGAGGGAAAAGAGACAGAGCCTGGAGAGGAGGGAACATGATGGGGAAAGGGAAGGGGTCTTTTATCACTGGTGATCTGCCTTCCTCACAAGCAAGCACGATCATCGACCTATTTCTCCAGCTATGGAGTAGGAGATGGGGTTGCCGTTATCAAAATGGCCCCCTCTAATTTTAACCCTTTCTATATTTTGTAATGTATAAATGAGTTATTTGTGAAATTATTAAAATACCCGTATACTTAAAAACAATGTAACTTTCTAATCCGAACTCCGTTTTCAATGTTCTTAGTATAATTGGATTTCATTTTTTGAGTGTAATCCAATTATTAAGGTTTCAACACTTTATTTGGCTTTTATAAAAAGTTCATACATAAAATTCTATTTTTCCCTTTTTTGTAAAAAAAAATTACATAAAATAAACTTTAAATTTTTGGGTTATTACATCCTTTCCCCCTTAAAGAAATTTTGTCCTCAGAAATTATTTCTATTTCATTCCTAAAATAATTATGCATATGTCTTTCTTACTTTATCATAAATTTTAAAATTTTAAATTATCAATTAAATGATTTTACAACAAACATTCCACCTAAGAGATCTTAGTTTCTCTTTCATTTAATCCAAATCCTATAACACTTTAGTTAATATCTCCCTCAAAAATTCATAATTTCCAACTTTAACATTTGATTATTATTACTATTATTATGGTTTACACTTGTCGACACTACAATATTCAATATATTCAAATGCTATCTTTCACTTTTCACATGAGACTTGATTCCTCAACAAAAGCTTGCGCCTCAACATTATCTATTTGTAAGGTTTTTCAATGATGGGTGTCACTGTTAGGTCTGTAGTAGTGCTTTACCTCGTTGCCACTATCAAGCTACTTCTTTTCACTTTCTTGGAAGCATGTTTTCTCTTTTCTTGTCCTATATTGATATATTATTTAATCATTTGTCATAGACATTGTCGACAACCATTAAGCCTCAATTATCAAGAGGCAGTGTAAGTATAGGTATAATGGTTAGTTCCTTCAATTTCTAAAAATTTGCCTTTCATGTGTCACCTCATATCCATATTATGTCCTTAATCATTATCTTAATTAACAGTAAAATAATAATCATTCAATACGCTATTAAGGTTTAGAAAATTCTATAATTACATTGTTTTAAATCTTTTCCTATTTCATTTTTGCCTCAGCTATCACTAGATCTATCGTGATTATAAATTTTGAAACGACTTAGCCTGATAAGTTGACTTCCTTTAGTGAAGACTCATGTATAAGTATCTATAATGTTCCTCTTAATGTATTATATAGTTTAGGATGTTACTTACTAATATACTAACCTATTTTTAAGAAATGGTTGGAATACCTAGTTTATGAGACCTATATATATTTGTCAGTCTAAATGACATTAATCTAAAGTAATGACACTTAAATCCATTGCTAAGTAATGACCTTGAGATATTTCCTCTTCTAATCCTCCTCTAAGATATCAAGACCTCAAGTTGATCCTTGACAATACTCTAGTTGGTTAAGATTGATTTGATGAGTCACTTTTCTTGAATATATATACTCCTTATTCCTCATTATAACTCCATTCAATCATGTAATACTAATGTAAGGTATTATCAACTTATGCTTTTTATTAACAAGGATCACTGATGTATCCTAATGGAAACAATAGGTTGACTAAAATTCTAAGTTCAAGAGTTCATCTCATCATTTTCTTAAGATTTTTCAACTAGGTAAGCATCCTACAATAAATTTTTAAAGTAAAACTAGTTTTGGAGTTTAATTCCTCCTTGAACATAATTCTTTCATGATAATTCTAAAAAAAAATTAAAATACACTATCCTTAGTTTCAGCACTCTACTGCTCCCAAAGTCTAGCTATCCATCTATTTTACCTCTATTATACTCTTCAACAATAAAATCACCATCTTGTTCCTATTTAATCTTTCTAATTTGATTGGTTCATCTTTCAATTTGGTAAAACAACTCAAGATCCTTCATCTTTGATGTCTAGATTTAATCTATGTCTATCTTCCTTAACCACATTAAGTTCATGATCTTCTTACTTCAACTATTCAATGTACATCAAATACTAGTATTTACATCTTATGTTTGCTCAAAATAAAATCCTTCTTCTCTTTACTTAATTTGTCATACGTAATAGATACCATGTCTACAATTTGGTCAATAGATATTATAAATTGAATACTTCCAAATAACACTATACTTCTCTAATAACAATAACTAAATCCTCAAATGTTTGTATTTTTATTGAATCTTTATAATATCTTAAGAAATCCATTGTATTTATTATATCAACTCCACCTTACACTTCTCTACCTTATAAGCTCATTCCCTCTTTGTGTTTAAATTCCATGATCAATTTATCATCATTGATCAAATATCCTCAAGCAGATTATCATCAAAATCTTCTATTAACTATGTTCTAGTCAAATTCCTTGTAGTACCACTCAAATTCAGTCTTTTACAACCACTAACATGTTCATACTTATGTTGTGTTCCTCTTGATCATGTAAAATATCATTTACTATAATTATTTTCTGATTGACTCCATCATACTCGGGTTGTCATTGTAAGATAGTAGTTACTTCTCATAGTGTTCCATGTAATTCATCTAGCATTGAGCTAAGTTCTCCATAATTATCAGTTAATAGATCTAGTATAAGTCAAGGTTATTTATTAAAGATATCATCATAATGATTCTATATTCTCTTTCTTCACTCTCATAATTATATTAATCTCATAGAATTATTTATTTATTTTTATACCTACTAGGATTAATAGTTTTCATGTTTACTCCACTACTCATAACTTCTTAACCTTGAATGATTTGGACTTGATTTTGAAAGGATTTGCATCTTCCAATGCCCAAGTATTTGTTAAATCCAAGTCTCTTTTTTGCCAACTACTTATGATGTATTTTTTTCTCATTTGATACTATTACCTAAATTAGTCATCTTTATAAGTCGTATTTAGACTACTTGTTCTTAACTATTCTAGTCATATATGACTTTTGGACATGCAGGTTAGGGTGAGAAAGGATAAACCTAGGCACTGATACCAACTGCAATGACCTGGGTTTTCATATGCATTTTTAAATGCAAAACTAATTCCTAATGCAAGATCAATCCCTATTTGAAATTTTTTATAAAAACAATGCAGTGCAATAGAAGAATCTTTTGTTTCAAGTTCACTTGAATAACCCTGAGTGTCATTTACTTCCAATAAAATAGTTAAAGAATTTTTATGTTATATAAAACAAAAACAAAAATACATGCATCTCAAATCTAGCCAGTTACAGCTTACAGTCCAACTATAATAATTACATATGCATGTCCAAAAAGGATAAGACATATACTTACATTGATTATAGTAAGTTACATTATTGTTTTCATCTAGATTTGCATCCACCTCAATTTGCTTTATCTCAAGACAAATTCTTCAAAGACCTAAGATATTGTAAACAATTTACATTATGTCAGCAAGCTTGCACTTATGTAAGTGGTTTCATATCTATTATACCAAATTTGAAATCCAATTATAAACAATATTTCAAAATATTTTCATGCAGTTATAAAGAATAATGATTAGATCAAAGGCAGGAAACATAATTGAAATCACATGTCAACCTCATTTTATAGTTTCATGATAAAATATTTTAAATAATATCAATATAAAATATGCACGACTTTAATTATATATTCTTCAAATGATCGAATCTGCATGGAAAACTCACATAATTTGTAACATATAATGTATTACAAAATCACATGAACACATAATTTGTAAATTATGCTAAAGATCCTCCATTTAACTTAATAATTCAAATGCCATAAGATCCTCAAAATTTTAAAATAGTAATTAGTTAAACAGCAAACATCGGCAATCCCTAACCGACGACATCATCATCACGTGCATATATGCACCCTGGCTAACACATCAGTCGATTGGTCATGAGTGCTGATCTAAAGACCATCATCATGCCCAACTACGTGGGATCACAAAATAGAAATCTCATGGAACACTATACTCACGACCAGCTCATTGAAATGGTGTGTCTCTAGTATCTAGAGACCAACCACCACAGCCTCCATAGCTACTATGGATATGTCTCCGAAAGGGTGTCGTGAACACCTCCAATAGTCGTTTCCTTACCACAACAATAAAAAAAAATAGGTGCCTCTTTGGACATAGATACCTACCACCTTAGGTGGTTAGAGGCTGGGAGGCCAAACCCGTACATCCTCTTAACATAGTGCCCACCATGCTCATTACCCTGAACAAACATATATCTCGATCCAAATGTCATTAAATCATATATCACATATCTCATGCAAAATCATGCATTTCTTTGACTCATCTCAAAGCATGGGATTGATGCAATTTCAAGCATAATTATTTCTTTTAAAAACACACAACTGTATGTAATAGAATGAGCAATATCATTTTCATTTTCCATATAAAATTATGCATCATGGTTTTGAAAGTAAATATTCATAGATCACATGTCTCATTGCAAATATTACATTCTTCTAAAGTTAAAATAATGCACATGACAAAATATGACTTTTATGATAATCAAGTAGCCTCATATTACAAGCATGATAATCAAATGATTTAATTATTTAAAATCTACACAGCTTACTAAAGCTAATGATGTTGATGTTTTCCACAAGTGCACGGGCTATTGTAGTATAGCTATGCAAATATGGGTCAAACCCACAGGGACTCACTTTAAGTGGAGTTTTTAATAAAATTTAATTATTTGAAACTTGAAGAGAATAACAAAATTAGCCTAACTATTTAGATTTATTCAAATGATGCACTTTAAATAACTTTCAATTCTAGAGAACAACATAAAACTAATCAAAACATCTCTGAATCACACTGTCTGTGGATGGCATTGTCCATGGATAACACTATCAAAAGATGGATAAAATAAAGCTTAATTGGAACAAGGACACAAATGTAAATAAAATGGGGATACATATGTCATTAAACAAGAGACGCAGATGTAATTAATGGAATTGGACAGAATTGTCATTTCATTTAAAGATGAAGGGCAAAACTAGAATTTTTGTTCAAACTCTGGTTTTTAACAAAAACCAGGAAAACCCAGCGAAGGAGAAGCCAGAGGAGAAGGAGATGGAGATGGAGGAGAAGTGTAGATGCCTGGGGAGAAAGGGGAAAGAGTAGCAACGCGAGAGGAAACTCAGTTCGGGTTTCCTTCCCTGAACCGTCTGGTGAAGACAAAAACTCCGAGCAGGTGGTGCTGGCTTAGATGGAGGGCTCTGGACAGGGAACGTGGATGGCAATGGAAGAGGAGCTAGCCGGTGCTAGGTCTGGGAAGGTGAGGAAGATGGGTCTCTGTGCCGTTTGGAGTAGATGGGACCAGGCGTGCTGGATTAATGGATGTAGGGTATCGTCTGGTTCAAACGGTCCTTGAATCGCCTAGCCGGTGTTGTGCTCGTCCAGTGAGAGAAAAACAACACCCTTTCTGGGAGTCATCTGGTGCCAACGGTGATGATGGAGATCGACGGAGAAAGTGCTGCTTCGGGTGCTACGTGATGGAGATGGGAAAGATGACCTAGGCAGTGAAGATGGAGGACTGTGGTACTTTGGCGACTGGAGAAGTGGTTGGGCAGTGGTGATTTAGGAATATGGGACGTTGAAAGAAAGAGAAATACATGGCATGTTGGTGATGAAACAAAGATGGCTGGGACTGGGTGGAATTGAGATGACGGTATGATAGAGGGGTTTCGAGCAGAGATAGGCAGTGCGGTCTGGATAGTGGGCAACCTAGAACGACAGAGAAAAGAGAGGGAACTGTGGTGGATATGGAAAATATAGGTAAAGCTGGTGGTAACAAAACTAGAAAGATGAGAGGCGATGAGCAAGAGAGATAGAGGTTGAATAGAAACAACGTGAAAAAAAACAAAGCTAAAAAGAATTAGCTCCCCACTCATACGGCTTCCCCCTTTATACTTTTTTTTCCTTCCTTATTTTTCTCCAACAAGTTCCTCTTATCTCCATCTAGGACTCTTCTTCTTTCTTTATTTCAATTAGGACTCTTCCTCCTCTATTCAATTAGGATTCTTCCTCTTGATCTACACCATTGAGATTAAATCCGAGCCATCCAATTTCTTTTAGTTGATCTGCAAAATAAAATGCTAATTTAGAATAATCAAACCATACATTAACCCTTTAATAAGCTTGAATGATCATCTAACCATTGATTATGAGAAATTTAAGGTTTGGATGGTCAATCAAGCTAAATTTTGCAATTTGGATGGCTACATGATCTTATTGAATGCTAAACTAGGGGTCTTTTAGCCAAAATTGAACACTTAACACACCCCCCAACCAGCATTTTGCTAATCCCGAGCAAAACATGTAGACAACTATTTTACAAAACTAGTACAAGATGCCACTTTCGTAGATACTCACGATTGCATTTAGCACATGTAACAAGCCCTTGAACCCCTAGGTTACCCCTAGTGGATGAGTTATGCCTCGTGAGGGTTTACAATGAATATACCCACAAAATTCAGTAAAGTCGGGTTCCCTATTTTATCTCAGAGAATCCTCATTCATTAGCAAATTGACTAGTTTTTCACAACTTAATGAAGAGGATTTGACAATTTTACACATCATACACATATTAAAGACATTTTATTTGAGCTATTTCTTAAAGTGCATATGTGTGTGTACAGTCACATAAATCTTGACTTCTAATTGGATATGCTTACATTCCATTGGAAATATGCCTTGACCTCAAATCCTCATAGGTATACGCTTAGAAATAAACTCTCAGATAAGGGGTTTAACATATTTCTCTCATTATGTGACCGAATCCAACAAACTGATGGTTCACATAATTCTTTTTAACACTCATGAGACAAAGGAAAGTGGTCCCTAGGAGTGGATGTTAACATCAAGAATATTAGGGGTCTATTACCTTAATTCTTTCTTTTTATCTCATCCTTAAGGCTATGTCTACCTAAGATCAATAGGTCTTTAACTAGGACGAAATGTAGGCTTAGGACAGGTTTAGAAAAGAGAGGTATAAAGATTTCACAGGTTCAAAATTGAGTAGATGTCTTCAATGAATATCTGATAGGACAACTTTTCTTTTGGGTTTGTTCTTGAAGTGAATTTCTCCTTCAGACTTTAGTCTTTCTTTTCTTTTCTTTTCTTTTCTTTTTTCCTTTTTTTTCTTTTTGGAAGAAAGACATTTAATTCTTTTTCTCACTTCTTTGACTTTTTGTCCTATTTTTGAATTTTTTTCTACTCTACTCATTTTGAAGATGGGTAATGGTTATTTATTTTAATGGGTTATACTGGGTTAAGGTGAATGGGTTTAAGAAAGAAAAGGCTTAATAACAGGCTCAAAAGGCTAACTAGTGGTATATTTATATTGGATAGGCTTTATGTCTCTGAGCTGAGCAAGGATGGCCTATATCATTTCCTAGGTTCCTTAAAGCCTATCAAATTCAATAAATTTCTAGAATTAAAGCTATTACTCCTATTTATTCTTGATGATTAACCAAAACAAGGATAACAGGATCACACTAATGTATGTACGCTGAAAAAATCAGGGAATTACTTATAACTCTCTAAAAGAAGATAGTCTCAAGTCTCACTAGGTTATCGGTCTCCACTATTTTCCTCAGGGTCTCTAAGTCATACCTCTATATTAGTCTTGATTATGTACTATGTGTAAATGGTTTCTGAGAAGTAGCTTTCATAAAATGCTTCAACTCATGAATGACATGCAAAACTAATCATATGCATTCCTATTAAGAGATGAAAACAGTATATTTATTAAATCTTGAACATTCAATTCTCATTACAGTAAGGGAACTCTACTTTAAAAACTTTTTGTTTTTTTCAAAATTTTTCAAAATTTTTTTTTTTTCAAGAAAACTCAAAATCTCTAGTGCATCTACACCCCCCAACCTGAATGAAACATTGTCCCTAATGTTTGAAAACATAGGATTTTATATGAAAGTTGAGAGATGTAAACTCTAAACCCTTGGGTTGCCTCCCAAAAAGCTCTAAGTTTAACGTCTTCAAGTAGACGTAATGATGAGTGCAATGATGATATGTTGTAAGGCTCCTGAAGTGGTACTCTAAGGTGGATCATGATACTCGGGGTACTTGTAAAAGTGTCTCCTCAAATTCAAGATCAGGTAGTTCGAGGAAAGGTTTTAACCTTTTACCATTGACCTTTTGAATGTCTCCATCCTTTTCAATCTCGATGGCCCCATGAGGATAGATTGTGCGTATTATATATGGTCCAGTCCATCAAAATTGAAGTTTTCGTAGGAACAAATGCAATCTAGAATTATACAGTAAGACCTTTTGACCTAGTGTGAAAGATTTTCTTAGAATGTTTCTATCATGTATAGCCTTCATTCGGTCTTTGGACAAACGTGTAGACTCATATGCATCATTCCTCAATTCCTCCAACTCATTGAGTTGGAGTTTTCTGTGGGTTCCAGCAGAATCTAAGTCAAAATTTAGCTTTTTGACTACCCAATATGCCTTGTACTCTAACTCTACTAGTAAGTGGCAGGCCTTTCCATAGACCAAGCAGTAAGGTGACATTCCTATAGGGGTTTTATATGCTGTGCGATAAGCCCATAAAGCGTCAATAAGTCTCAGAGACCAGTCTTTCCTATTTGGAGTGACTGTCTTTTCTAGAATTCGCTTTATTTCCCTATTGGATACCTCTACTTGACCACTAGTCTGAGGATGGTATGGGGTAGCTATCCTATGGTTAACACCATACTTTTTCATTAAATTCTCAAACACCTTATTACAAAAGTGTTTTCCCCCATCACTTATTATGGCTCTTGGAGTACCAAACCTTGCACAAATATTTTCTTTTAAAAACTTTACCACAACCTTGTGGTCATTGGTTTTGCATGGTATAGCCTCCACCCACTTGGACACATAGTTCACTCCCACTAGGATATACAGATTTCCAAAAGAATTAGGAAAAGGTCCCATAAAATCTATGCCCCAAACATCAAAAGGTTCTATGACAAGGATTGGTTTTAAGGGCATCATATGTCTTCTTCCTAAACTTCCTAACATTTGACACCATGTACATGCTTTGCAGTAAGCATGGGCATCCTTAAATATGGTAGGCCAATAAAATCCACACTGTAAAATTTTTGCAGCTGTCTTTTTAGAGTTGAAATGGCCCCCACATGCATGATCGTGACAAAAGGAGGTGATTTGATTATGTTCACTATCGGGTATGCATCTCCTAATTACTTGGTCAGGACAGTACTTGAATAAGTACGGGTCATCCCAAGTAAAATATCTAACCTCGGTTAAAAACCTCTTTTTATCTTGTGTGGTCCAATGATTAGGCATTTGTCTTGTAACAAGATAATTAACAATATCTCCATACCAAGGTAATTGGGAAACATGCAATAACTGTTCATCTGGGAATGACTCAGTTATAGGCCCTTGATCACTAGTGTGCTCCACTACCAATCTGGATAAATGATCTGCTATGACATTTTCTTAACCTTTCTTGTCTCGAATCTCTAAGTCAAATTATTGTAGCAATAGTATCCAACAGATCAACCTAGGTTTGGCATCCTTTTTAGAAAGGAGGTATTTTAAAGCTACATGATCCGAATATACTATAACTTTAGACCCTAACAGGTAAGATCTAAACTTATCTAAAGCAAACACTACAGCTAACAACTCTTTCTCAGTGGTGGAATAGTTGAGTTGCGCATCATTTAGTGTTTTACTAGCATAATATATCACATGGGGAAGTTTATCAATGCGCTGCCCCAAAACAACTCCAATGGCATAATCCGACGCATCACACATTATTTCAAATGGTGTGTTCTAATCTGATGGTCGAGTAATAGGTGCAGAAGTCAATTCAGCCTTGAGTCGCTCAAATGCCTTCTTACAGTCCTCATCAAAGTCAAAAGTGGCCTCCTTTGTATGTAAATTACAAAGGGGCTTTGTAATTTTGCTAAAATCTTTGATGAATCGCTTGTAAAAGCCAGCATGTCCTAAAAAGGAGCGAATTTCTTTGACCGTCCTTGGTGGAGGAAGGTTGGCTATTAAATCCACTTTTTCCTTATCAACTTCTATCCCATTGGGTGATATTATGTGGCCTAATACTATCCCACTCCATACCATAAAATGGCACTTTTCCCAATTTAAGACCAGATTCTTCTCCTGACACCTTACAAGGACTAACTTCAAGTGGTACAGGCACTCATCAAATGATGACCCAAATACTAAGAAGTCATCCATAAACACCTCAAGGAATCTTTCTACCATGTCTGAGAAAATGCTTAACATACACCTTTGAAATGTAGCTGGAGCGTTACAAAGCCTAAAAGGCATACGTCTATAGGTGAAAGTTCCAAAAGGGCAGGTGAAGGTGGCCTTCTCCTAATCCTCTGGTGCTATAGGAATTTGGTTATAACCGGAATATCCATCTAGAAAACAGTAATAGCTATGTCCGGCTAACCTTTCTAGCATTTGATCAATGAATGGTAGAGGAAAATGATCTTTCCTCGTGACTGCGTTCAACTTTCAATAGT
Organism: Warburgia ugandensis; assembly: GCA_035236585.1. NCBI lineage: Eukaryota > Viridiplantae > Streptophyta > Magnoliopsida > Canellales > Canellaceae > Warburgia > Warburgia ugandensis. The sequence goes on from CP141128.1 coordinate 46,098,077, forward strand.
CAATACAAACTCTCCACCCAGTGGTCATGTGGGTGGGGACTAGCTCGTTATCCTCATTTTTTACTACTATCATCCCAGATTTCTTAGGTACAACCTGAACGGGGCTAACCCAAGTACTATCAGAGATAGGATATATGACGCCAACGTCTAAGAGTTTTAGGACTTCATCTCTAACCACGTCCTTCATGTGGGGGTTCAGTCGCCTTTGAGTCTCCCTAGAAGGTTTTGCAGTTTCTTCTAGTTGTATCCTATGCATGCATAAGGCTGGACTTATCCCTTTTATGTCTGCTATTGTCCACCCCAGAGCAGTTTTATGTTCCTTAAGAACATCTAAAAGCTTACCCTCCTGTTCTTTATCTAAGTCTGATGCTATTATTACAGGTAAGGTTTCATCTGGACCTAAATATGAATATTTCAAGTTATCAGGCAAGGGTTTTAGGTCCAGAGACGATGGGTGCTCTATTGAGGGTATGGGGACAGATTTAGACGGTGGAAGTGGTTCCACATAAGGACCCCACTTAGAGGTATCCATGAGTGGTGCAACATCTAAAAGATTGTTCACCTCCTCAATAGACTTGTCTATATCAAATTCTCCATTAAAGTGCATTAGACAAGCCTCTAGTGGGTCTGAGATGGACAATGGTGAATGAGTCTCATTAATTAGACTCTCAATCAAGTTGACATCACAAGGATCATCGAGGTCTAAAAGTTGTTGATCGGCATTAAAAATATTAAGCTTAACCTTCATGTTGCTGAATGAGAGTTTCATTACACCATTCCTACAGTTAATAATGGTGTTAGACATTGCCAAGAATGGATGCCCAAGGATGACTGGGATTTGACTACCAGGGTCTGATACAGGTTGGGTGTCTAGCACGATGAAATCAACAGGGTAATAAAACTTATCCACCTATATCAAGACATCTTCAACCAAACCACGAGGTATCTTGATAGATCTATCAGCTAATTGCAACGTGGTAGTGGTTGGTTTCAACTCACCGAGTTTTAGTTGCTCATAAATAGAGTATGGCAACAAATTAACACTAGCCCCTAAGTCAAGAAGTGCCCTAACTATGACATGATCTCCAATGACACAAGTGATTGTAGGACATCCTGTGTCTCTAAACTTTAGTGGGGTCTTGTGTTGAATCAAAGAGCTCACTTGTTTGGTGAGGAAGGCTTTCTTTTGCACATTAAGCTTTTGCTTTGTTGTACAGAGCTCTTTTAAGAATTGGCATAGGCCGGGATGTCTTTAATTGCATTGAGCAATGGTATATTGATTTGTACATGTTTAAACACTTTCATTAACTCATTGAATTTGGATCCCTTCCTAGCTTTATTCAATAATTGGGGGAAAGGGGCTTTAGGCACATAGGGTGCCTCCACTATAGGTTCTACAGGGTTGTTCTGTCTTTTCTCTTTTTCCTGTATTTTTGTTGCCTCTTTTCCCTCTACATTTTTCGTAGCCTGCCCTTCTTTGTTATCAATTTGACGACCATTCCTAAGGGTGATTATGGATTTGGCATGCTCATGAGGGTTCTGGTTTTGAGAACTTGACCCTATCTCCAATTGACCCTTAGGGTTAGGAATGGGTTGACTAGGAAACTGACCCTTTCCTCTATTATGTAATTCAACACACAATTGGCTTATTTGCGCCTCTAACTTAGCTATGGCTTGAGAGTTGACATTGGCTGACTGTCTACTTTCATTTTGCAATTGGTGTAAGGCTTTTTTAGTGTAATCATTATCTTTTACACATTGGTTCATCCTGGTGTGGATGTTTTCCTCTAAATATGGTTTCTTTTGTTGTAGAGGTTGTTGAAAGCCAGGTGGCAGATGGGGAACTGTAGTTCTAAGAGGAAAGTCTTGAACAGGGGGATTCCCTGATAGGCCCCCATTTTGGTGATTCTTTGACCAAGATAAATTGGGATGCCTAGCCCATCCAGGGTTGTAGGTCTCAGAATATGGGTTGTCGCTAGGTTGGCGATATGCATTCAATGCATTCGCTTGGTCTACAAGATATTCAGGGAATGCTTTATTAGATGGACACTCAGAGGTTAAATGGGATGGACTAAAACAAGTAGCGCATACCTCTTGTGGAGGTTTCTGAGATAATGTAATAGCTATGAAAGATTGAAACATCGTTTCAAGCTTGTCCATTCTTCCATCTAATTTTTTAGAGACAGAGTAGAGCTTATCAGATAGATTAGTATGTGCTCCTCTCTCGTAAATACCTCCTTTCTTAGTGGGCTGGTTAGTTCTTTCTCTCCTATTTGAATAATCTCATTACTGAGAATTATCGGCTACAGTTTGAAAGAATTCCCAAGCCTCACTTTCATCTTTTAACATGAGGGTCCCTCCACTCGCTGCATCTATCATTTGTCTATTTTGAGGTGTTAATGCCTCATGGAAGTATTGAACTTGCTGCCATTTCTCAAATCCATGGTGAGGGCATTTTTGCAGCAGTTCAATCCATCATTCCCAACATTCATAATATTGTTCATCATCCCTTTGTTGGAAATTTATAATTTCACGAAGCAAGGCATTTGTTTTGTGAATGGGGAAAAACTTGTTCAGGAACTTCTTAGACAATTGGTCCCATGTATGTATAGAACCTATCTCCAAGGAATTAAGCCATGACTTGGCTTTGTCCTTAAGTGAGAACGGGAATAACCTTAACCTAATTGAATCATCCGAAACATTTTGGAACCTAAATGTGGCACAAATATCAAGGAACTCCTTGATATGTAGTAACGGGTCTTCTCAGTCTCGACCATAAAAAGTAGGGAGTAACTGAATTACTCCGGGCTTTAACTCAAAGTGGTCAGCATTAGTTGGAGGTAATGCTATGCAGGAGGGGGTATTAAGTTGGAGCGGCGCATAAAAATCTCTAATAGTCTTGCACTCAATCTCTATTGGTGGTTCAGCCATAGGGATAGGAACTAGGTTTCTTTCCCCTTGGTTTTGGATGCGTTGAATCTCTGGGTTTAACGGTAGTAGCTCAGGGTTCTGAGATCGATGCCCTTGCATGAACTATTCCTAATCTAAAATGTCCTACTTCTAAATACTAACTCTAACTCTATGTGATGCAAGCAAAAAGGCACAGTCAAACACCTTAGGCTAATAAGCAATATATTGATTTTCTTGAATATGTGTGGGAAAAATGCTTTTAATTAGCCTAATCTAGCGCTCCTCCTCTCCTTTAGACTTGATTATTGCTGGCCAGTTAGGTTCTTCGCAAGGTGGTTAATACAACTTTCGTGTAAGGAGGCATTTAGACCTCACAAACGTCAATAGGAGGTGAGGGAAGAGCGAGGCTCTATTAGACAACCCTCAATAACTACAGTGCTCCAAAGCCACTAGAGTGACAATAAATCGAGTCTTAGTAAGAGGGTCCTACGAGCAAGTGATAGCCCTATAGGTCTCTTCTGATTGATTTTAATTTAAATTGAAGGCTAGAGTAGCGCGCTTGAGGTGATTATCCTAGGTGGGCCAAGGAGTGGTGATAAAATCCACCCTTGATCTTATGGGGATAGGGTGCCCTTACTAATTAATTCCACACTCCATGGCAGTTCGATCAGCAAATATATCACCTTAAAGCATTAACTGTGTCCTAAGATGCAAATAAAGGCAATAAACTAATGCAAAACCTAAAAATGCAACAATTATAAGAGGATGCTATCTATATGATTTACACTACCAAACAATGCAAATTTACTCTAAATGTAAACCCTAATCTAGGAATTTAAATGAGTGAGGAGACTTACAGTGGGGTTTCTGATGAAGATCAAGTGTGGGCCACCTTATCCCACACTTGCCCTGTATTATACAACCCTTTAAAATGAAAATAGAAAATGCAGTTTACAAGGGTCCTCACTACAAGCTTCACTCAAAAGAAAAGAATCCTAATCTAGGAAAGCATGGAACTTTTCATGTTGATGAAGATTTTCTTGCCAATTTTCTCTGCTTTTCTGTTTCCCTAAAAAAGAAAATTTAGAAATAAGTACCAATTTCAGGAAATTAGGTGGTTATGCATTGAAAACAAATTGAAAAAATGCACTTAAAATGCAATTCCTAATATTTTTTATTTTTCTAGAATTTTCTTTATTTTTTTTAAATTTTTTGTTTTTTTGGATTTTTTTAATTAAACTTTATAAAAACTCCTTTGCATGTCCCTGGTAATGGCGCCAAAAACTTGTTGATGTTTTTTGCAAGTGCACGGGCTATTGTAGTATAGCTATGCAAATACGGGTCGAACTCACAAGGACTCGCTTTAAGTGGAGTTTTTAATAAAATTTAATTATTTGAAACTTGAAGAGAATAACAAAATTAGCCTAACTATTCAGATTTATTCAAATGATGCACTTTAAATAACTTTCAATTCCAGAGAACAACATAAAACTAATCAAAACATCTCTGAATCACACTATCCATGGATGGCATTGTCCCTAGATAACATTATCAAAAGATGGATAAAATAAAACTTAATTGGAATAGGGACACATATGTAAATAAAATGGGGATACAGATGTCATTAAACAGGGGACGCAGACGTAATTAATGGAATTGAACAGAATTGTCATTTCATTTAAAGATGAAGGGCAAAACCGAAATTTCTGTTCAAACTCTGGTTTTTAACAAAAACTAAGAAAACCCAACGAAGGAGAAGCTGGAGGAGAAGGAGATGGAGCTAGAGGAGAAGTGCAGACGCCTGGGGAGAAAGGGGAAAGAGCAGCAACACAGGAGGAAACCCAGTTCGGGTTTCCTTTCCCAAACCGTCTGGTGAAGACAAAAACTCTGGGCAGGTGGTGCTAGCCTAGATGGAGGGCTCTGGACAGGTAACGTGGATGGCAATGGAAGAGGAGCTAGCCAGTGCTAGGTCTGAGAAGGTGAGGAAGATGGGTCTCTTATGCCGTTTGGAGTAGATGGGACCAGGCATGCTTGATTAATGGATGTAGGGTATCGTCTGGTTCAAACGGTCCTTGAATCGCTTGGCTGGTGTTGTGCTCGTCCAGTGAGAGAAAAATGACACCCTTTCTAGGCGTCGTCTGGTGCCAACGGTGATGATGGAGATCGACAGAGAAAGTGCTTCTTCGGGTGCTACGTGATGGAGATGGGAATGATGACTTGGGTGGTGAAGATGGAGGACTGGGGTACTTTGGCGACTGGAGAAGTGGTTGGGCAGTGGTGATTTAGGAATATGGGACGTTGAAAGAAAGAGAAATACATGGCATGTTGGTGATGAAACAAAGATGGCTGGGACTGTGTGGAATTGAGATGACGGTATGATAGAGGGGTTTCAAGCAGAGATAGGCAGTGCGGTCTGGATAATGGGCAACCTAGAACGACAGAGAAAAGAGAGGGAACTGTGGTGGATATGGAAAATAGAGGTAAAGCTGGTGGTAACAGAACTAGAAAGATGAGAGGTGATGAGCAAGAGAGACAGAGGTTGAATAGAAACAAAGTGAAACAAAACAAAGCTAAAAAAAATTAGCTCCCCACTCATACGGCTGCCCCCTTTATACTTTTTTTTCCTTCCTTATTTTTCTCCAACAAGTTCCTCTTATCTCCATCTAGGACTCTTCTTCTTTCTCTATTTCAATTAGGACTCTTCCTCCTCTATTCAATTAGGATTCTTCCTCTTGTAATTCAATTAGGATTCTTCCTCTTGATCTCTACTTGATCTACACCATTGAGATTAAATATGAGCCATCCAATTTCTTTTAGTTGATCTGCAAAATAAAACGCTAATTTAGAATAATCAAATCGTACATTAACTCTTTAATAAGCTCAAATGATCATCTAACCATTGATTATGAGAAATTTAGGGTTTGAATGGTCAATCAAGCTAAATTTTGCAATTTGGACGGTTAGATGATCTTATTGAATGCTAAACTAGGGGTCTTTTAGCCAAAATTGAACACTTAACAAATGACATGCTCAAAATTCCAATGGCAAATAGATGTTAAAACTAGCTACCTCAAACATAGTTATCTCAATCCTTAGATTGCTGAATAAGTTAAGTTCGTGCCAGTCAGCATCTCTGTCAACACACGTACATTGCAATGTCATTTATCTTACTTATGATTTCTTAATTGTGAGTTATTTAGTCTTTGATCACCCTTAACATGGTGATCCTATTTTTACCAATTTTCTGATCATACATGTTCCTCTTTATTTTTGTTGTAATGTCAACTCTTGGTCCTTGCTTAAAGGTCAATGGTTTAGATCATCTAATTGTCCTCAATTCCTACTAATCTCTACCTTGCAGATAACTTATTTCATATCTCAATGTTTGATTTATTGATTTGACGGTCAAGTTGAATTATGATCAGTCAGATCTATAATTCTAAGTCACCCTAGCATCAAATTTTCAAATCTAAGGTTATCAGAACAATTTAACCAGTAGATTAATCTAATTACTAACATAAATAGTTCAATTATTCTTATTAAGGTTTAACGCATTCTAGTTTTGTCGATTTTCTAAATTTTCTTTAATTCATTAGCCATAACAAAGATAAAATGAAATTTAACTTATTTAAATAAAACTCAGCAACAATCTTACCTCTGATCGCTTCAACACATGTATGATGTTGTGTCTGATGTGGTCTAATCAAGTTTGATCATCATTGATCAAAAATTTAAGAATGAACAACTCATATCAAGTGCTAGAATTGGTCAAATCTAAATGAAAGTTCAAATCGTTGGTTGATCAAGGTGTTAAGTGGTTGATCACAGATTAAATAATCTTAAAAGGATGGATTGGTTATAGATCTAGCATTTAGTGGCCGATTGATGGTTGGATCATAATGAAAAGGTTAAATTGGTAGTAGATCTAAGTTTTGGTGTTTTATCAATAATTGGATCATGTGGGAGTTTGTTGATTTGATCACAGATTGGTCATTAAATGATAGATCATGTGTTAGATTTTGAAGTGCATAAATGGGTTATTTAAAAAATTGCCAAAGTACCCTTATACTTAAAAACTATGCAACTTTTTTATTCGAACTCTGTTTCCAGTGTTCTTAGTGTTGTTGGATTTCATTTTTTGAGTACAATCCAGTTATTAAGATTTCAACACTTTATTTAGCTTATATAAAAACTCATTCATAAAATTCTAATTTTTTTTTCTTTTTTTAATAAAAATTACATAAAATAAACTTTAAAATTTTGGATTATTACATAACTTGACATGGGAATGCTCGATTTTTTACATTATGGTGCTCACCTTTGGTTGATGCAGCCCGTTCATTTGACCTCCATAACGTCAGATAATTTTAGCCCGATGCTCCTCACGATTAGATTGGATGGTTCTAACTTTTGAACTTTGTTTTTGGTCATTGAATATGGACAACTGTCCGTTCCTGTGAGCGAAAGTAGATTGACACCATTGTCAAATGGCAAATATCCAAAAATCGAAGCACTAAAGCCTCTTAACACAGTCGCGCAAGGAGAATCTCTCACCTGAGTAACCCGGGTCTGAGAATGTGTCTCTAATATTAGTGCAAAATCGAATAGACAAGGGGCTGGATCTGGATCTGGATGAATAAAATGTGGGCCCATCGTAAAAAGAGGGACAACTTGCTTTGTGGACACTCCCTACTAGCTACTGGCATTTGTCAAAGATGTGACGGACCAAGGAATAACATGTAGCGTATCCAACGGTGGGAAACGTCAGGCCTAGACCGTGGGCCATCCAAGATTATTATTTGTGATCCTCTAGATCGTATCAGAGTCCGACCAACGGTCGACAAGTTGGTTTCTCTGTAAATTAGAATTTTATTAATGGTATTTATCAGTCGAAGTGCATTCTCGTTAGGGTTTTGCCCAGGAAGCAACAGAGAGAGAGAGAGAGAGAGGGACCAGTGCATCTTCCCTCTATTTATTTCTCCGCCATTTCTTCTTCATTTCTGTTACTTCGGTGGGACCGCAAAAAGGGTGGAATACCAGACAAAAGGGAAAGTAAAAGAGTTGAGAACCGTGTCTACCAAATCTCCTATATTTCCAATGCCGCAGCATTTCAGCGACTATGGTTTCGACCCCCAATTCGACTATTTTCAGGTTCATTCTCTCTTCTGATTCACTGTTCTCTCTCTCATCTCACTCTCTCTGTATCTCTGCATTTACACTGTTTTTTCTTCCTTTTAGATCTTAGAAGAAGCAAGAAAGCACAAACGAGACAACCGGGCCATCGACGCCCTCCATTTCAAGCTACAAAAGCCCATTTCAAAGGAAGAAACAAAGAAGAATAAGAAGAAGAAATGGTGGAGAAATGCGCTTCTCTTCTGGAAAAGGAAGAGAAGTGAGGACCCACCAGCACTTCCACGAACTCGGCCCCTCAGAGCACTTTCTGGACCCGTTTATGTTACAGATTGTGGGTCCGGGACGCCTTGCCGGAGCCGGCCGAACTCCGGTCCACTGGCTGGAACTTTGACACCTAGTCGGAAAGGTGATGCGGAAATCCCTTATCTCAGTCTTAGAGAACTCAACTTCGATCAGCAACGGATCTCGACTTCTTCAATGCCCATCTATTTAGTTACTTGAAAGATATCACTGGGTTTCTGTTCTTTTCCTTATTTTGTCTCCTTCTCTTTTCTGTTTGGTGTTTGAAAAGGTGGAAAGAGAGAGGAGGAGAGTATGTGAGGGATATTGCAAGACATTTGAGAATGGATGTACTGTCATTTTGCTTTTTTTGTTTGTTCTTACAGGGATAGATGATTGATCTTTCAATGTAAACAAACAGAGTTTGGAATAGAAGAAGCTCCCGGGTCAAACTCGGTCTGATGAGTCAAGGCTGAGTAGGGACGAGTTCCCGGTATGCAAACGTAATCGGCCATAATGATGTCTCCACGCCTTTTGTTTGTCTCTTTTATGAAGATGGTTCGTGATCCAAACCGTTCTATCACGGGGCAAGGCCTGTTGCAGATGTAGCCCAGAGGATGAGCGGTTGGGATCAGCGAAGATAACGGGCTTGTTCTTCTACACGCGCAGGCACGATAAAAGAACGCGCCCTTTATCATACTTTCCGTTTTCCCGTAACACTCTTTAGTCAGCCTTTTGAAAAGTCTTTCTCAGTGAAAGAGAAAAGGTGGGCTTGGAAATCAAATTCCCTCCTGGATTCACACGTGAGAATGTGTATGCGTGGGAACTACATCGTTGCTAGTCTAAGCGTTCACCTTTCCAATTAGATGATGTTAGCCGTCCGATTTAGTAAGATTCTCTTTTTTGCTGTTTTCGTTCTCAAAACAGAACTCTCAGGACAAACTCTGGCTCCTATTGCACTTTTTGGGCATGTACTGATTCCGCGATCTTGAGATCTCCGTCGTTCAAAAAGTATCTGTTAATTAGCATGTGGAGCGTGGATGGAAGCGAGATGGTGTCCTGAATAAATACGCGGCTCCCAAAATGAGTTATGACACCGACTGAAGCACGTGACCTAGTTGCAGCCCATGACCCGTCTCGTATGTCCGGTCAGCAAGGCATCCTCGCGCCACCACGGGAATTCCATTTCTATTTCCTCTTGGTATCGCCACGTACCCGTTTGTTTTCTATAATTTTGAGACCCTATACGAATAAATAATTCTACAAAATCAAGGTTAATCTAAATTGCATGTCTAAATCCAACTAGATGATTCATTGGTCGAGTGCCGGTAGCGTACACGCTCTTGCTGTGAGAAGAAGTCTACGCCTACTTTTTCATGTGCGGTGAAACTTTGTTGGACAGATCTAATGCCTTAATTGTGATGAAAATATATTAGAGATCAAATTTCTTATTCACAGGTGCAATTAGCTTATATTTTCCTGAGTAAAAAGTAATAGTCATTCATTTTTATAATTTTTTCAAAGGCCAAAATTAGCAGCTAGTATCATTTAAATACATTAATTTCTAATGCAATACCCATTTTTGGTACGAAAAACATGATTAATGGCACAGATCTAAAAAAAATAGCAGTTGTGGACTGTTTCTTATGTATGCATGTACTTTCTTCTTTTTCGATATTTACTTTGGCTAACATTGGGAGGTTGGGTACGGGAAATGGGTGAATGATATATTAAAGACTAAAGATTAGGTTATCCACCGTTGGATGACTATAGGCCCTTTCATTCCGTGTTGGTTTTCTTGATGAATTTAGTCGGTTGCTTTCCAATTTCTGAATTTGATGGAGAGGTTGAAGTCTTTGAATAATCAAATCATTTTGAATTTTGCTGCATGCCTCATCCATTACAAGGCCTCAAATATAGATAGTTTTGATAATTGAAAAGAGGGCCCATACTCGAAATTTAACCCGTTAATATGTTTCAACTAAAATTCTTCCATAGACGTAATTTATAACAACCGCCATACAACGATCCAAAGTTGAAACCATTCGTCTGGGTCTGCCATGACCTAGCAATAATTGCACAAGTCGGCTTAAATCGAGAGCTGTTACATGGGGGATAACCATACTTTTAATTGAAAAATATTAGCACGCTAAAATATAAGTAGGCCCCCTTTTCAATGATCGAGAATTATTTATCGAGAAATTATAATTCCATCGTAGGCTTGCAGAAAAGGGTGAAGGGCGGGCTATTTTTTGCATTTATATCCATGATACAAACAGTTCATCGGAGCACCTTGTCCTAGATGATTTAGATGTCAAATGTCACGTAGATTATCTATATCTAGGTTCTTCATTTTTTTATGTTTTGAAGCCCAATAAGTAAATGGTCTAATGTGTTTTAGGGCATTTTTTTTTCTTCTATTTCTATCTATTTCTTGGTTTCAAAAGGGGTTAGACATATCTAATACACATGAGATTTGGTACCTAGACCATCTAAGTGAATCCACTGAACAGTTTGAATCATGAAAGGAGTTGTAAAAAATGGACTTGTCCTATACCTTTTGTATGCCTATGATGCAACCATAACAAGAGAGGTTGGACGATATAATTCCTCCCATATATCTAGTTGGGAGTGGTTGGACAAGAAACATACAAAAGTTATACATTGTTAGATGATTGTAAGTGTCGATTTGTAGTCCTTTTGGTGATGGGTTTAGAATATGTTTGGATATGGTTTTTTTTTTCAAAATATTAAAATACAATTAAAGAAATACTTTCTATTTTCTATAAAAACAAGAAGCATCTACTAATTTGCCTCTTGTACTTTCTGGGGTTATATTTTAGAAGCGTTTTTCATCAGAATCGGAAAATGGAAGCCCTCAACACAATTGGCGGGAAGCAACAGAAGCCTCATTCTCAAATGCATCTTTAAATTGTTGCTTGTTGCCATTTCTAACTATCATTTTGGAAGCCGTAAAAACAAAGCATCAATTACCAAATGGGTTATAATTTGGTACATTTGTCATCCATAGCAAAGCCAAGGATATAATTATCGAGGATAGTGGGCTCTACCAACTCGGTTGATCTGCATTTACTTGTGCTTCGTGCCTTAAAAGATCGCCAGTCATAGTGAGTCTACCAACTGTTGACTCCAGGCCATTGCACTTTTTAAAATATAGTTTAAAAACTTGAAATTTTTATTTGAAAGTCATGCGAGTTCAATCAACTTAAAAAAATTTATGGGTGACTCGAAAATATTCAAGGTAGATTTGAAATATAATTGGGATTTTTGCAAAAATGTCATTACATTAGGCATTTTTGCAAAAAAAAAAACCCAACATTTTTTTGTTTTTGCAAATTTACCATTACAAAATGCAACATGATAGTAGAGCATACTATTTTTGCATTCATTGACTGTTTGGATAGCAAACCCTTGATGTTTTCCAAAATCAGTTGGGTGTTAAAAACTGATGAGCATGGACTTAGCGCACACAACAATTTGTTGCGCCTATTAAATAGTACTTTAAAGGCATATAGAAGCTATATTGATACCTTTAATTGCAAAGACAGATGGGGAAAAGGAGCAAAAGGACACCAAAAAAGTAGGCTGGTCATAACCTGGTTCTTTTTGTGAGGTTGAGGAAATCATTTTTATCTCTCTCTCATGGAGCATCTATGGTGGTTGGCAATTGTGACTTGGTAATGCATAGACTGCTAACATGGAGGATATTGTTGAGGATTTTGAATTTTGATATAGAGGGAGCTTTTAATAAATCAAATTGGATACATGGATTATCTCAATAGGAGATTGGACATTATTGGAACAAATTTTTATCACTGGGTCCATATCAATCCAGTTAAATGGCTCCTTGAATACTTTTACAAATTCAACAAATGCCCCATTTGAGAAATTTGCCCCTTTCCATCTAACACTGGTGGCAGAAGCCTTCAGTAAGTCTGTGGATAACGAAAGTAGAGATGGATTTCTAAGGATTCAAGTTGTCAAGACCCCAATCCCCAGGGCCACAATTAGGCTTAATCAAGCCTAGTGATTGGCCGAGTTAGGTCTACATGGCCTTCATTTTTTATTTTATTTTTATTTTTTTTCTATCGCAGCGGAAGTACTGAGAGAGCTAAGTGCTCTCATCCTACGCACTTAGGTGCACTTAGGTGCTTGATTGATAAAATCTTCTACTCTCATTAACTACCAAGTTCTGTCAAAATTTCGATAGAGTCTCCTCTGTTTTTCAGACATATGCATCTAAGGCATGCTATGCGGTTCACCTGATAGACAATATAGTAGTTATAAATTCCTGAAGGGAGACACACTATTTATCATAATACGCTACTAACACCTGCTTATTAACTAGGAGTTCAAGTGAGTCTCATACATACCCTTTCAAGATAAAACACATAGGATGCATAAGGATCATTGTCAAAAATTAAGATATAACACATATTCAGTGTCAGCACATATATACATATATATACAATTCAAAATGTTACATCTTCAATCAAGCTTTCTTCATTTCACTCAACCCTTTTCTCTTCCTGGCTTGACTGATACCTGCAAAATAATACATTGAGCTATGAAGCCCAGTAAGGGAAAAGAACTAAACTCATGCATATCCAATCATTCTCGTTGCTACGCTCAAAAGCACATTCAATACAACACAAGCATTCATTTTCATTTTTAACTAGTCATCTACAAAGTAGTTTGTAAATCCTGAGCAATTTACACTATTTTTAACGAAAATTAGACATTCTATGGAAAATGGACTGTGTTGAATGTTTGATTTTATTTAAAATATTAAATGAAAGAATTTGTAAGGAAACTTAGTACCATTAGATTCTACTCGAAAAATGGAATCCAACGCCTCAAAAATCACCCAAAACGGAGTTCGTATGAAGAAGTTACAGCCATTTAAAGATAGGGGTATTTCTAAAAATTAAACAAAAAAACGTTTAAAACGACAAAGGGACGAAAAACGGAGGGGGCCGTTTTGATAACGGCACCCCCTGTCGTCTTCAACCTCTAGACCCTCCCAGAAACTAGTTTTTCTTGATTTCTCTAGAATACACCAGGGGAAAGGGCGGCACCGCCATTGAGGGGCACCGCCTTCTCCCCTCTATAAAAAACCCATCTCCCCTCTCCAAAAAACCACGTTTTCTGGCGTTTTTCCAGACATTTGAGACTGGGGTTTCTGGAAAAAACTGGAAACCTATCCCTCTGTGTTTTTCAGCAATGGCCAGGCCAAGATTGGCCAGCCATTCCTTTAACCATTCTCCCATTCTCCTCTCTTCCCTTTCTGATCTTGGCATGGGGGTTTCCTCTTCACGAAATTCTGGCGACAAAGGATGTTCAGAACCAGGAATGAGGTTTCCACCACTAGAAAAAGGATGTCCCTAGGCAGCCCAGGTAAGCCATTTCTCTTCCCTTACTCTCCGTTTGCTTCCCCCAGGCCAGATCCATGCAGGATCTTGTCCTTTCCAATCGTTTTCCAGCTGGGTTCTTGGCCGAAAAATGCCCAAGCCGGCTTGGGCCGGCCTTGCACCAACAAAACGCCCCAAGCCAGGTCCAAATGACCTTGCACACGCCAAGCGTCCCAGGGACACCTTGCTCCATGTGCGCCTGGGACAAGGTCCCAGGGATGGGCTCCGGGCGTACGACAGTGCGTACACTGTCCCAGGTGCGGCCCTCTGGTGCTTGCGTGACATAGGGCACGGGTCCTGGCTTGACCAGGATGCACGGGGTGTCCTGGGAGCTGAGACGCGCCATGCTACAAGGTGCGTCCGTGCGATGATGCGCGTCATAACATGTCCCTTGAGCATGCATGTACGCGTGCAAAATGCAATCCCTAGATTAGAGGATAAATTATAGAATTTAACTATTGGAAAACAGATCCATATCATAGGATCTAGCCTGACACTGAATTAGGCAAGGACCATTGACCCTAAACAACAGATTTAGCGGTCTAATAGATTAAAATTAATAAGGACTCCTTGTATCCATTCATACCCAGGAGTTTATAAATGAGACCCAAGGATGGGTTGAGTGCTAAAGGACGCGACTCCAGGAGACTTTGAGGTAGGTGCTCTATCACTACTAGACTTTTAAAAAGAGCCGTGATTGTTTTGAGAATGCATGTTTTAAGTATAAGTATATGACATGTTTAGCATGACTTAAGTATAAGTACATATGATAAATGCTTTATGCATAGATATGTTTTGCAAATAATTGCATATATGTTATGCATAGATTTGTTTTGCAAACAATTGCATATATTGCATGATTTGTGAGCATTGAGTTCTTGCAAAATTGCATGTCCTTGAGGGTTACCAAAAGACGCTGGGTAGGCAGTTGTGAGGGACCCAAAGAGGACAGGTTTTGAAAAAGAGATTTTTCGCTTGTTGGATCTTATGTGATTTGGGCTAGTAAGCTCGTGGGTGCTATGCCGAGGGGTCTCGGGTTGGCCACCCAGCCTATACCACTACTAGGTGGAATGGGTACCACGCCCAAAAAGGGCATGTCCCTACGTTGACCGCATGTGGTACAGGGGGCTACCACTAGTGTCATGGCACTAGGTCGATGTGTCATATGCCCCGTGGAGGCTATGACGCTATGTCCTCAGGTACCCCGGGACCACACGGCGGCGAGGTTGTGGGCATAGTTTGGACCCTATGGTTTGATGATTTACTTGCATTGCGTATGGCATGACATGAGGTTGGTCGACCATACCAGATATCCATGAGTTGGATTCAGTGGAGCATCTTATGCATGTCATTATGTTTATGATATATGATACTTTTGACTTGGATTATGCTATTCTTTAAATCGTCAGTATTTCGGTTTGACAGTGGTTTTTAATATCGATATTGAACGTGATTGTTCGAACATGCACATGTTTTTAAGAGCATATGATTTTAAACATAGCATGCATTGCAAAACTAGCAGTGATAGACTCCTATTGAGTATAGTATATACTCACCCTATCCTTAATATTTTTTAGGATAGTTCCGCTTACAAATAGAAGACGCCTCAGGAGATATTAGTGCTACGAGCAAGAGAATAAACAAAGGAGATAACTACACATGTAAGTAAACTCTCTACCCTTTGGACATGTATTTGTATTAATTTACAGTTGGGCTGTGTGCTGCGATTGGAAAGACCTGGGGAAAAACATTTATGGTTTCTAAAGTTTTTCAAAAATTACTTTGGTTGTTGTGAAAGCAAATGACACTCGGGGTTTTCAAAACGAGTTTAAAACTAAAGAATTTCCTCTACATTGCATGGTTTTTAAAAAATGGTTTTCAAATAGAGATGCATCTCACCTTAGGAAATTAGATATTGCATTTAAAAATGCATGAGAAAAACCCGGGTCGTCACAGTTGGTATCAGAGCCCAGGTTTTATCCTTTCACAGCCAGTCCAGCATGTCCAAGGGTCATAAACAATAGAGAAAATCAAGAAGAAGTAAGATAAATAGGAAGAGATGACTACTTCTATTTGAGGATTACACTATTAATGCTCAAGGCATTTCACCATAAATAAATAGGTGGAACACAGCTTGGTTTAACAAATAATTAGGCAGCGGATAGTGCAACCCTTATCCAAAATCTAGTCTAAGACAACTTAAGGATTAAGGATTATTGTGTGGTGCAAATATAAAAACTCATGTATGGATCATATTATGAGAATGATGAATGAGGATGTTAGTGAACTTGTTAGTAGATAGTTCTGACCTGCAATAAAGTAATCTTATCAAAGGTGAGAAAATCAAAGAACCTAGATGGCTTTCTTACCATCATAAAGAATATCAAAATATGAGTACACTATCACAAGGATATGATATGAGTATGATAAGGGATGTAAAAGACAGACTTTGAGAAGATTTTAATGATAATCTAAGAGGGATGAGAATGCAAGAGAATATTAGGAAATAACTGTGACTCGTACTAGATCACAAAGGTATGGAGCCTGAAAGACTTAGCTCAATTTTGGATACCATAATTGGAGTCTTATGGAAAGTGAAGTGCTATCGAATAATAACTACCGGAGTATTATGGAGCAAATCAGAAGATGTATAGAAGTGACATATTATGTGATTAAGAGAAACATAACATGAATATGATAAGGAAATGAATTCGACCGAGTTATCAAAAGATTTTGATGATAATACTAAGGATGATAATAGATTGATCCTAACATAGCATGATCAAAACGTCAATATTAAGACAGTATATGAATTTTATTGAGGCTATAGGCAATTGAGGATTTCAATGATCTTAAGATAGTTTAGAATTTCAGAGAAGCATTCAGTTTATCATATATGTTGCGTAAAGGAATAAATGAAGTATCAATTATATGCAACAAAGCATATAGAGACATTGATCTAGGTAGACAAAAATGAGAATTTTGAAGAAAAGAAAGAAAGAGATAGAGATGTATTGAATATTCAAAAGAAGAAGATCATGACTTTATGGAGATACATAGAATTCTATCACCTTGAATCCCATAGGAAGGTAGATCAAACAAATGCAAAGGAATAATACTAGATGAGTTGATGATCTTATTGTAAGAGAGTATAAAAGAGAGAAAGCATAAGGGGTTTAAGACTTTGAGTAGAGTATCGAATTTCTAGAGATTATGCGACAAGAAATTTTCGAAGAGGAATGGTGACCAACTAGAAATCAAATTCTACAAATGGTTTGATTTCAATTATTACAATTAGATTCTTATCGGATTCATTAGCTTATGGGGAACACCAATGGATATAATCCATAAAAAGGAAAATTTGGTGATATCTCACCTTGCCAATAAAATATATAGAAAAAGGAATTAGGCCAGGACAGTGACTTGTCCATCTATCTATCTTCAGTAAGAAGGGTACCATCAAGGATCAAATGAAGGTCTTGCTATCATAAATTGGAAGACCAAATATCTTAAGACCATTATTTAGTCATTACCTTTAGAGTACTGTTGACTAAATAAAGGTGTCCCACCCTAATTAATCAAGTATGTTAGTATCTATGAGTTAGTAGTCAAAGTTATATACTTAGAGGGATGTTATAAGTCTTTAGACTTGAGCTTTCCTTGAAAGAAGTACTTGTTAAACTAAGTCAATTGAGGGTATGAGGTTAGTTGATGAGGACAGTTGAAACTGAGATAGGAGCAAAAATAAGAAGTGATCTAAACCAATGTGGAAGATTTTTCGAACCTTAATGGCTACCATGAGAAGGTGAAGAAATTACTTTGGGTCTGAAAAATATTGCTGACTTGGATTGGAAAGAAAGGCAAATAAGGATTGATCACTTTAGAGGCCCTTGAGCTTTTGACATAGATATATCTGGAAAGAGATCAATAGGTAATCAAATAAAGTCTTTCCATGTCTAAGAAAATGTTTATGCTTACCCGAGTATTGTTAAATTTGTTGAGTTAACAACTTCAGTACAATTTGATATAATTGCTATTGAATGATAATTATTGTTATAAGCATATACCAAGTACGAAAAATTAAGTTAAGGAATTTCCTAAGGACTAACCCTACTGGATTGAGGATAGAAGTTTTGGACTGAAAGGTTACGAAGGAAACCATCAAGCAAATAAAGGACAAAGAGGATGATGACAAAGGATTCAACCATGACCTAGTAAGGGTACTCGGTTATAAGAGACTTTTTGCCTTGCATGAATGGGAACATTATTGAAAATCCTAATGACAAATGGATGTGAATAGTGAGATAGGCCTCTGGACGAAGACATTTGACCCATAATGAAGAATCGACCATTAACATTGACATGAGTTTGGATAAAATCTTGACGGAGAAAAGCATTTAATGAATTCAATAGTTATGAAACTAGATATGGAGTTAGGACATTTTACTTTCAGTATATGATAAGGTCCTCAATGGAAGAAGCTACTAATTGGCTTTCATGATCTTATTTTGAATGTAACCTTGGTCAAGGAAATCAAGTCACATATGGAAAACGACAGACAGTTGAAATTCAAAGTTAAGTAAGAGTTTGGCTGTAGAGCACATGATACCATATCAATTATTGAAATATCTTGGAGACAAATATAAAAGGTAAGGAGCAAAGTTAGACACAATAAAAAGAAGGTAACTTTTTTTGGACTTGTGGATGATGAAAGAGATCACTAGATAAAAAGGATTGTCCTATGATATTCAAAATAGGAGAAATAAGATAATATGATCTCAAAGAAGTATGGAGTAATTTATACATGAATGAAGAAGCTTGATCTTACGAGGAGACTATCCTATACATGATGAGAAAAGAGTAGGCATCTAAAGATTTTGAGATAGATGAATTACCACTAGAAACTGGTATTGTTAAATTGGCACGTATAAGAGTATGCATTAGAGTACGCAGCAAAAACGGCCCTTATAGGTAAGGCCTTGTAGAAGGAACAATAAAAATGATAAATTGAGGTTGAGCCTAGAATTGATTCCTAAAGGGGGAATGTATTCACCACGAAGTTAACTAAGAGACAAAATACCTTGAAGATGATAATTTATGGAATTTCGAGGATGAAATTCTTTTCAGGGGGTGATAATGTAATGCTCGAGCAATTTACACTATTTTTAACGAAAATTGGACATTCTATGGAAAATGGACTATGTTGAATGTTTGATTTTATTTAAAATAGTAAATGAAAAAATTTGTGAGGAAACTTGGTACCATTAGATTCTACTCAAAAAATGGAATCCAACACCTCAAAAATCACCCAAAACGGAGTTCGTATGAAGAAGTTACAGCCATTTAAAGATAGCGGTATTTCTAGAAATTAAACAGAAAAACGTTTAAAACGACAAAGGGACGAAAAACACAGGGGGCCATTTTGATAACGGCACCCCTTGTCGTCTTCAACCTCTAGACCCTCCCAGAAACCAGTTTTTCCTGATTTCTCTAGAATACACCAGGGGAAAGGACGGCACTGCCATTGAGGGGCACCGCCTTCTCTCCTCTATAAAAACCCCATCTCCCCTCTCCAAAAAACCACGTTTTCTGGCGTTTTTCCAGACATTTGAGACTGGGGTTTTTGCAAAAATCAGAAACCCAGCCCTCTGTGTTTTTCGGCAACGGCCAGGCCAAGTCTGGCCAGCCATTCCTTTAACCATTCTCCCATTCCCCTCTCTTCCCTTTCCGATCTTGGCATGGGGGTTTCCTCTTCACGAAATTCCGGCGACAAAGGATGTTCAGAACCAGGAACGAGGGTTCCACCACCGGAAAAAAGACGTCCCCAGGCAGCCTAGGTAAGCCATTTCTCTTCCCTTACTCTCTGTTTACTTTCCCCAGGCCAGATCCATGCCGGATCTGGTCCTTTCCAGTCGTTTTCCAGCCAGGTTCTTGGCCGAAAAACACCTAAGCCGGCTTGGGCCGGCCCTGCACGAACAAAATGCCCCAAGCCAGGTCCATATGACCTTGCACGAGCCAGGTGTCCCAGGGACACCTTGCTCCATGTGCGCCTGGGACAGGGTCCCAGGGATGGGCTCCGAGCGTACGATAGTGCGTACACTGTCCCAGGTGCTGCCCTCGGGTGCGTGCGTGACATAGGGCACGAGTCCTGGCTCAACCAAGATGCACGGGGTGCCCTGGGAGCTGAGACGCGCCATGCTACAAGGTGCGTCCGTGCGATGATGCGTGTCATAGCACGTCGCTTGAGCATGCATGTACGTGTGCAAAACGCAGTCCTTGGCACGGCCTTTGGGCGCGCACGCACGTAAGGCGGTCGCAGTTCAACCAGGATACACGGGTGTCCTGGGAACTAGGGCATGTGGACCTATTGAGACTTTAAAGTTAGATTAGAGGATAAATTATAGAATTTAACTATTGGAAAGCAGATCCATATCATAGGATCTAGCCTGACACTGAATTAGGCAAGGACCATTGACCCTAAACAACAGATTTAGCGGTCTAATAGATTAAAATTAATAAGGACTCCTTGTATCCATTCATACCCAGGAGTTTATAAATGAGACCCAAGGATGGGTTGAGTGCTAAAGGACGCGACTCCAGGAGACTTTGAGGTAGGTGCTCTATCACTACTAGACTTTTAAAAAGAGCCGTGATTGTTTTGAGAATGCATGTTTTAAGTATAAGTATATGACATGTTTAGCATGACTTAAGTATAAGTACATATGATAAATGCTTTATGCATAGATATGTTTTGCAAATAATTGCATATATGTTATGCATAGATTTGTTTTGCAAACAATTGCATATATTGCATGATTTGTGAGCATTGAGTTCTTGCAAAATTGCATGTCCTTGAGGGTTACCAAAAGACGCTGGGTAGGCAGTTGTGAGGGACCCAAAGAGGACAGGTTTTGAAAAAGAGATTTTTCGCTTGTTGGATCTTATGTGATTTGGGCTAGTAAGCTCGTGGGTGCTATGCCGAGGGGTCTGGGTTGGCCACCCAGCCTCTACCACTACTAGGTGGAATGAGTACCACACCCAAAAAGGGCATGTCCCTACATCGACTGCATGTGGTACAGGGGGCTACCACTGGTGTCACGGCATTGGGTCAATGTGTCATATGCCCCGTGGAGGCTATGACACTGTGTCCTCAGGTACCCAGGGACCACACGGTGGTGAGGTCGTGGGCATAGTTTGGACCCTATGGTTTGATGATTTACTTGCATTGCATGTGGCATGACATGAGGTTGGTCGACCATACCAGATATCCATGAGTTGGATTCAGTGGAGCATCTTATGCATATCATTGTGTTTATGATATATGATACTTTCGACTTGGATTATGCTATTCGTTAAGTCGTCAGTATTCCAGTTTGACAGTGGTTTTTAATATTAATATTGAACGTGATTGTTCGAACATGGACATATTTTTAAGAGCATATGATTTTAAACATAGCATGCATTGCAAAACTAGTAGTGATAGACTCCTACTAAGTATAGTATATACTCACCCTATCCTTAACATTTTTTAGGATAGTTCCGCTTACAAATAGAAGATGCCTCAGGAGATATTAGTGCTACGAGCAAGAGAATAAATAAAGGAGACAACTACACATGTGAGTAAACTCTCCACCCTTTGGACATGTATTTGTATTAATTTACATTTGAAAATCCACGATCCATCTTCTCGGATGAAAAGATAACACATGATTTGTTCATATCTGAAAATTTTTCATTTTTCACATTTTTTAGGGGTTACCGAAAAATGTCGCTGTCGCCGAAGAAGATGATCGGATTCCGGTCGTCGCCGGCGACACAGGTGATGTCATTGTTCAGCGAAATTTAATGGGAATGCTTGGAATTTGCTGAATTTTTGTTTTCCAGCATTTTTCCCTTTTGATTTGCACTCAAACTATCAAATTTTGTCAGATTTTTCAACGATTTTTGAAACTAATCCTAGGTGCTGGTTTTTGTAGTTTTCGGTGTCATTTCTTTTTGGATTTTCATGAAACTAAAGGGGTTTCACTCAGAAACATCTAAGGAACAGTATGAACAATTAGATTGTCAATCTAATCCCATTCTATTCCCTGTATACCTGGAATCCGACGGTGTTTTTTTCACCGTCAAGTCCTTTAGAAAATGCTGTATTCGCATTGAAGAAGCAGAGGAAATGGGGAAGAATAGAAAGGGTTGGAGGCTTACCTAGGTCCATCTTGCAGCTAGTGCGACTAGAAGATGGTAACCCAACTCCTCGTTGCCAGTGAAACTTGGGTCGTGTTTGGCAGGCAAGGATAGAGGTGGAGGAAACGAGGGATGGGGAGGGGTGTGAGAGCTGTGCAGGGTTGACCGGAAGAGAGGGAGAACTAAGGAAATGGGGGTGAGAGGGTTGCCGAGAATGAAGGGAGAGGGGAGAGGGTTGCCGGCTTTGGCTCCCTCTCTCTTGTGTTACAGACATGTGGGAGTAGAGCTCCACGCAGTGAGTTCCACTCCCGCGTGTAGAGCTCCTCCCACGTGGTCCTTTGGTTCACATGCATTAGAGGGGGGGGTGCCATTATCAATTTGGACCCCCTCTACCTCGATAGTAAAATCCCTGAGTATTTCTCTCCCTATCTCCGTTTCACGCATTCTTAGTGTCGTTGGAAAGCTCTCTTTGAGCATAGTCTGATGAGTGACTTTGCATCATTGATTTCTAATGTTCCTAATAATACATTTTACTCCACTATTTAGGGCATGGGTGTGACACAAGTGATTCAGTAAGCAATTGTACTGCCAACTTTGTACCTAATATTCTTTTTGATAAATTCTTTAATGCAAGTATTGTACTACCAACTTTGTACCTGATCTTGTTTCTGATGGATTCTTGTATGGACAGACACCATATTAGAAGGTTTACTGATGTAGCTTTAGCAAGTGTTATTGTTCCTCCAAAGGAGAGAGAAATTTAGTAGACCTACCAGTGCTAGGGCCATCCCTAAGCATGCATATGAGAGATCAACTATGTTGCATCTTGTTATATGTGCCATCTTGTGGATCTGGTTACTACTGATTTCAAAATCATGAGAGTAAGTTCTTTAAGAACTTGTTTAATGAATGGAGTTTTTGTTATTTGTTTACATTCTATTTAGTTAGTTGTTTGCTTGCTAGGATCACATATCATGTGTGTTGTAGACTTAGTGGGGAAATTTCCCGAGAGAAATATGGGGATACTCTTTATGTTGTTAAATCTCTTAACTGAGCTTTCTCAAGGATTAACATGTTACGACTTTTTGTCTGATTTTCAAGATTATACTTGGCCTTCCTTTGATAGCTCCAAGTGGCATAGTGGTAGGCCATTAATTTGGAAGTTCTACTTAAATGTTTTAAGAAAAGTGCATGGGCCAAAGAGTTAAATTTGCTTATTGATAGTTGTATGGTGATGGTTGAGGAGGATATGAGCTTAGTGTCATTCAGCAGCTCTAGAGGGATTTCTTTTTTCCAAGAATGGTAGCAAGAATAACAAGTACTAAAATTGAAACTATAATGTAAACCTAAGATGGTATAGGGGTAAGGAGTTGTTAAAAATGAATTAGATGCTTCTAGGCTAATGGTTGTGGAGGCCTTAATAATTTTGACTACCTTGAAACATAGCATTAATAAGAAGTGATTGTTGTCTCCATGCAAGATTTTCTCTATGATTGTGATGGGTTTCTTGCAGTTTCTATAACATTTTGATGAAAGATACTGAATTTGTTCCATGCACATGGAACTTGAGTCTTTTTTGTGTCCCCATGAGGTCGTGTTCTTTTCTCTTTTCTACTAGATCGCAGGGTTTGAATTTGATCTTTAGTTTATGATGGTTAACTATTTGGCTATTGCTATTGGAAGATACCCAATAATTATGTAATGTGTGGTAATGGATAGCAATAGTAAACTACTTGTCCTTTAAGAAAGAAACAAAACTATCCTTTCTTGTGACCCTTTTATAGGATTTTTGACTCTTGATTTGAGTCTAACAACCACCTACAATATGTTTCTAGCATGCAAAACCATATACCAATCAATCTCTTGATTTTGTTGTCCTTATAAGTCTATCCTTATTCTCTCATGTCTATGTACCATAGCTTGTAATTGGTTTCTACTTGAGTAGAACTGTCTCTTTTAACCAAGTGAAAGTGGAAAGTGTTCACATAACGGAATTTATAGAGAAGGTGCAATGAGGATTTACCAGACAAAGTTATCAACTCTGCATACAGTAACAATCCTAAACCATGCATCCAGCATAACCAACTTCATGATGTGCATGATTGTATCCATTCAGGTTGCACTCTATATGTTAAAATCTAGTAAAATCAATAGGATATGGTTTAAGGATAGTTTATAGATGTAAATCATCAAGGATAGAGCTGCTTCATGACCCAACTCTAGCAAGATGTGAAACACTCAAGCATCACCACTTCTATAAATCATTAACTACATAATTGGCATTTCAGTAGTATTAGCACCCAACTTTGCATATGCATCACCACTTCTGGAATTTCTAAGCTGGAGAAACTATATAAGTTGAATACTAGTGATGGGTACATTTTGCTATGCTTTTTCTCTTTGAATATCTGTCATTTATTATGGTCTTTCCAACTTGCGTGAAAATTTTTGAGAAGAACACCCATAAGATAATGTTTAGTTAGATGTACTCTACAGGTAGAAGATGCACTCTATAGGTAGTTTTTCTAACAGGCGAAAGATGTTCTTATGGATTTGAACCTGTGGCTACAAAATCAAAGTAAAAAATAAATCCTAGCAGGTATTACTACTATTGTTCGACAAGAAGGTGTGATTACTTTGCTTAGTATGAAGAATATCACTCATTATTTTAACCAACACATTCCATCCCACGAGATCATTATCATCAGGAGTGAGATCATTATCATCAAGTGCGGGATCTTCATAATCCGGAGGTCGACCTTAAGCTATATTTAATGAAGGCTGATCTTCAAATGATAAAGATTCTACTTATTATCATCATATTTCTTCTTTTTATTTCCTTTGCATATAAATAAATGTTTTTTATGTGTTGTAATGGGATTATGATATACTTGCGAAGATTATCTATAACAAAGTAAATGCACTCACTTTAAATGTGGGTGCATTTAGGTCTTTAGCTCAAATGTGGTAGAGCGCTTGGGAATTCATCTCAAGAGGATGGTGGTTCAAATCCCCCAAGATCTAGTTGCTGATAAAAATATACAATGTATTTTCATTTACAATGGCTCTGATGCTTGGAAATTTAGAAGCATCCATTCACTAAGGGCATAAGAAGCATTCATTTTATACTGATAAATATAACTATAATTGACTTTCCTAAAAAGGAGAGGTACAATAGATTGTTTAAATACATCCCATAGATGTGCATAAAGATAGATGTATAGTAGACTATCCATATACATTTTCCCATTATTACAAAACTTTAGAATGTACTTCTGTTTTAATATTTTCATTAGAACTTCATGTTGTTACATTTGATAAACAACCTCTTAGAATCTTCATTCATCTACAACATAGAATACAAAATTCACAAAATGAGTATTAATAACAAGATATTTCTATGAAAAAGACATATGGAGGCAAAATAATAAAATAAATAAAGAGCAACAAACATATTTACCTTCACTATGAAGGAATTCTCCCACCACCTCCTCTGCTAATGATACACCTTCTACTCATAACTGGTTGTGCATTCTCATATCCACCTACATACCTTGTTAGAAACTATTAGAACATAATGGTAAAAATGTAACTATGTATGTAGCTTATCGATAATTTATTATATCTTGCAAAGGAGCCTTGCATAATCTTCGATTGTGTCCCTATTGACCACATCTTTTTCATTTTTTAGTTCCTTTATTTGCATGGCTGCTTCCACTAGCTTCATCTTCACCTTGTGTTCTATTCTTTTTTGGTTGGCCAGGTGGTCTATGAAAATGAGGGCATAGTAGCCAAGGTAAATTAATAATAAGCCACATTAAAAGGTCTAATATCCCTGATACAGGTGTGCAATAGGTCCTTCTCAACATGTCAATGTGGAAGTAAGGACTATAGCAGCCATCAACACTCAATCTTATATTCCTTATGCAAATAAGTGAATGTATGCAAGGAATGCCAGATGCATCCCATTGATGATATGTACACTTAAATTGGTTAAGATGGACTACACGTCTTACTGTCATCCATGAATTGTGCTTTGTAACTTCGCATTCAAAATAAGAAGATTTCAATGATGTGCAATTTCTTTGTTGTGTTGTCAAACCTTGTATTTTCTTGAGTACATATGGCACTATACCATCCTACATCCCATTTGCATCTTATAGCCTTTTATTAAAGAAGACTATCATTTTTTGTCAGATATGTTCCAACAGCTCCCCCATTGAAAACTCCCTTACACTTATAATTAGGGTATTAATAGATTCTATTAAGTTGTTAGTAAAAATATTACACTTTGAGTCAGACTGGAAGTGCATCTCAACCAACAACTTGGAGGGATTCTAGATAGCCACTTATGTGCCTCATTGGATGCTTCTTTAATTTGTCTCATAGCCTCATAAAATTCTTCTCTTCTGTACGCCTATGCTACATGCTAGAATAATTGTATAAAGTATATACTAGGATGGAGCCTTTTGAAGTTTATATATATATATATATATATGTCTACCACAAAAAAGATGTGTAGAGTTGGGAAAAATATGACTCACAACATCCACTAATCCTTTTTGTCTGTTTGACATAAAAATAACTTCATTATAGTAATTTTTAAGGGTGACATTTATAAGCTGAAGGAATGAAGTCCATCTCTTCTTATTCTCAACTTTCACAACTAATATGGCAAAAGGAAATAGCCCATTGCTCGCATCCAACCCAATGGCACATAAGAGTGATCCTTTGTACTTGCCCTTCAAGTGACAATTATCTAAACCTATAAAAGGTCGACATCCATCAACAAACCCCACCCTTGAAGCATGCATGGATATAAATACCCTCTTAAAACAATATTGTTCTCCTTCTAATTGATATGTTGCTGTATTACCTGGGTTAAACTTAAGGACTACACACGATCCTCCTATTTTGCTTAACACCTTCTCATGAGCACGCCAAACTTTATGATAATTCAAATTTAGTTCATGCAAAGATTGCAAGTCTTTCATTAATATTGAGACTGACTTATCAATATCATTCTTCATAATGTTATACACCCATTTTGTGAGTCATTTGACAAAAACTGACTGATTTTAGCATTGCTACTCATGCAAGTATGTTGACCACTAACCTTCTTAACTTGGAAGCTTACACTGCTACTAGTTTTTGAAAAATGACACCTCCAAGTACATCCATTTGATCCGCATTCAATAATAAGTCGCCCTTGATCAGACTTAATATTTATGAACTTGTATGCAAACTTCATAGCATATGAATGAACTGCAAGCCTACATTCTTTAACATTTGCAAACAACATCCCTTCCTTGATAATACTCTCACATTCATTGAAGTATATTTCATTACTGCTATAGTCACTCGGTGACACATAACCATAAGTTGAGTCACATATTTCCATATCATCATCTTCTCCTTCTTCATGAAATTCTTCATATGGCACTATATTGGTTGGTATGTCTTCACCGACATCTTCTTCATTAGTAAAATTGATATCTTCATTACATGTTTGGGGCCTTCCTCTCCATGACATATTCTATCATCTAAAGCATTCATTTCAATATTCTGTTGCTTTTCTTGTGATATTTGGACATCCAAATTATTCCAAAAATGCCACATTATCGTATCCTTCCATTTACACATAAAACAAACAACAAGCTATTAGCAAAAAGCATTCAATAGTAGAAAATAGGATAAAGTATACAAAAAGTTATAAAACAAAATTGAACACATTTCGTTATAAAATAGCAGTATGTGTTAAACAAGGGAGTCCATGAGGTCACATGTATCTCATTATTATCTCCACTTTGTTTGATAATTCCATGGGCTTCTCCTCTTTCTTAAATATATGCTTATTTAACATGTTCTATTTTGGTAAAGGAATGAAAGGTAACTTGAGGGTTTTATCAAATATAATTTGTTGTGGTTAAACAAGTTCAAAACTTCAAACAGGTCCAATGTTTAACTTCCAGGTTGCTATTTATTTTTTTCAACATAATGTTTTCTAGTGAGAGAAGTTTATACTAGCCTAATCCTTAATTAGTCCCAACTCCTTATTAAAGGAAAATGTAAATTAGATCAACATCTCAAATAAAGGGTTTTCCATAGGATTGATATAGGAATGGGGTGATATAAGTTTTATTCTAAAGATGTCTTCTTGGCATGAAACCAATTGGTAGTCCATGCTTTGTGAAGCTTAAATTTGACTGATTGTTTCTCACTTTATATCTAAGTATAGCTTCACTAGCTATTTAGCTTTGTTTCCATAACTTACAGCAAGTAATAGAAAATTATTGGTTTATTATCCTTCTAACTGAAAATCAACTAGCCTTGGTATATTTGATGCTAATAAACTTAGTTTGGTGGTCCTATTCTCCTATTTCCATTCCTTGATACCTAGAAACATTTTATCCAA
Organism: Warburgia ugandensis; assembly: GCA_035236585.1. Taxonomy (NCBI): domain Eukaryota; kingdom Viridiplantae; phylum Streptophyta; class Magnoliopsida; order Canellales; family Canellaceae; genus Warburgia; species Warburgia ugandensis. The sequence goes on from CP141128.1 coordinate 46,126,427, forward strand.
TTGACTACTTTAGGATAAAAAATCTTTATATTTTTCTCTTGTCACTTTCCTACTTTTGTCTTTGTGGTTACCACTATGATCCTACTAAATTAACTTCCCATGAAAGACCCTGCTTGAATGGTGCAACTAAAGCCTTCACTAGTTGTATTAGTATAAATGCATTGGGGAAATGGTTCAGTTGAAATTTATTCGAGGAGCCTACCTTGTCCTTATGATATTTTTTGAATTCAAGGATAATCTTCCTTTTTCCCTCTCTTGATCTACAGTAGCATTCACCATCTTCTTATCAATTAGTTATTGTGAAATACACATGCTTCAGAACATATATGCCTTTAAGGTACTATTTAATAGGTGCAGCAAACTATTGTCTGTGCTGAGTCCATGCTCATCAATTTTTAACACTAAACTGATTTTGGAAAAGATCAAGAGTCTGCTATCCAAACAGTCAATGAATGCAAAAATAGTATGCTCTGCTATAATGTTGCATTCATTGGAGCATAAAATCAAACACCTGATATACAAAAACCATGGAGTTATGCAAATTCAAGGAAGCCAGGGAGTTAACTACGCACACAGATAGAGAGTGAGAGTGAGCAACAGACTAAGAGCGAGCAGGAACACACAGAGAGAGAGAGAGAGAGAGAGAGAGAGAGAGAGAGAGAGAGAGAGAGAGAGAGAGAGAGAGAGAGAGAGAGAGAGAGAGAGAGAGAGAGAGAGATAACCATTGGGTTTAGGAGTGTGTGCATGCTGGTGGAGGAAGATGGTCGAAATGGGTCTTACGGGGTGCTCCTATGATGACAGAAATGGATTTTATGGGTGAGCATGATCTTTGTGTAATAGATCTCCGGTGAAGGAAGAGGGCTGATGAAGTCCGTCATCGTCAATCGATCGTCGTCTGTCTTCTTCCAAGGTGATGGATGTCCTGTAATGTTAAACAAAGCAGAAATTGCACAAGGTAATATTGGGATTTTACAATTTTACATAGTAATTCCTAGTGAAATGGATGTAGAATGGCAAATTTGCAAAAACAAAAAAACATTGGATTTTTTTTTTTTGTTGCAAAAACACCATAATGTAATGGCATTTTTGCAAAAATCCCAATATAATTTTACTAGTTTAGACTTATAATTCATTTTGCTATACGACGAGTCAACTATATAATGGTTGAGCCGAGTTTTTCAAGTTGACTCATGGGTTTTTGAACTATATTTCAAACTAATCAATGGGACTTCCTAATTTCTATCATGTTAACCTGCTCATCTAGATGTTTTAAACTGTTTAGCAGTTTTTCTCTCTCATCGGTGATCTTAACCCACTAGCCATTACTCTTGTTAGAGTCTAGTAAGAATACAAGCTTAAGAAGAGTGTAAGCCTACGCGCTTCTTGAGCACTTTTTGTCAATCTAAATAGATATTTTCTCAGCGTGCTATAGTTCATTAAACCAGAGATTTTCTTGTCAAAACCCAAAAAATTGTTTCTTGAATGAAGAGTCAAGATGTATGCAATCAAGAAAAATTAGTGTTAATGGGATGATCACGTCATTATATACTAGATTAACCTATATTTCTCTTAACCAAGCAAAGTGCACTTCTTCCTAGATTAAGGGATTGAATCAAGCGTATGTTCCATATGTCAGACCCTTATCATGTTTCCATCATTTTGAAGCCTGCATTACGTAACACCTCACAAGCATATGAAAATATTAGCTTTCGGGGATGGATCTTCCTAGTTCAATGGGATTAATTAGAATGTGCAGGTTTCGTAAAGGTTCTAGGGTCTAATAAAAACCACTAGAATCATCCTCGTTCGAAAGTTATTGAGTTGGTGGTTGAATGAATAAAAAATCCACTCGGCGCTAAAAACCTATAGTGCACTAATTAGAATGTATCCCTTGCTTTAAATTAGTTGGAATGCAAAAGTTCACAGAGGTCCAAGGTCCTAATAATAATCAATACAAAGAATCTAATAATGCCAATCAATATTAAGATATTTAATCGCAAAAACATATTATGATCAACAAGTGTTAAGCTTCTTTAATAAAATTCAAGAATTTAAACTTCAATTTTTCACTAAAAATTAATATAAAATTCTTTATAATATAAATCTAAACATAATAAATGCTTACGATTAATTAAAGACACAATAAAATAAAATAAAAAATGAAATTTAACATATAATAACAGACTTATTCTTCGTTCGATGCATTTTAATAAAAAATTAAAAAACTAAGACTAGATTAAAAATCTAAAACTTAATATTCTGTTTCTCCGTGATCAATTTCAAAGATGTAATATCTTCTATCATCAATTTCAGAGATTTACTTTCTTTATCTCACTTGCTACTTTATCGTAACTACAAGACTTTCAAATACAACCGATTTCTTTTTGAGGAACCTATTTTTTTTCCGCTTACTGCTTCGGTTAGTTACAAAACTTTCAAATACAACCGATTTTCTTGTTCCGCAGTAATATCTTAGTACAGAGATTGAATCAATCGCTTGTTATAACGTTAACGAAACAAAAATCACACAAAGTCCTCTTATTACGAACTTTTGAGTAAGGCCTGTTAGCTCAGGAAAACTTAATATTATCGGTGAATTAACAGGTCTGTTAGTTCACGAGAACTCAATAGCTATTTGCAAAACTCAAAACATGTTAAAAAAATTCTTCGTGAAAACTAAACTACGAGTTTCGCTCTTGCGCAGGTAGCCAAGACCTACAACTAACTACTTTATTTAGCAAATGATAGCAGAGTTTACAATAGCATAACCAATCCTCGTTGCTATTCCAATTCTATTTGCTTTATTAATTTACAGTCCAGCAAACTTTCTATACAAAAGCAGATATAGCATCATCTCCACCGTTTACTTAGCACCTCGTTCTGCCAAAACCCTTGATTGCGGTGCAGCAGGATCGCCCTTTTCAGCCAATTTTCTGAACATCGCTTCACTCCTCGAAAGTGCTTCCTCCACGGTATCCTTCTGCTCGTCTGCCCATCCAACAACCATATCAGCTGCATCAGCCTCATCATCAACTGCACCACCATCAGTAGCCAGAGAAATAGGCTTTGTAGTATCCGCAAACTCAATCTCCCCAAGTGGAGAAGGCTTATGATGCTTATAGTACTCCCTATTATTCTCTTCCTCTAGCTTTTCACCCTCAGGCGATCCATCCCAACCAACACAGTTTACATCTTCAACTGATCTTGTTGTCACATGACACTCCCGTTTCTGTTGGTAAGTTGAGCCTATAGTGGGACTGACAGCCAAATGTTCAAGGTTGGGTGAAGAAGCATAAGGCGTAGGTGCTGGCGTCAGTTGCTGTTTTTCATAGCGGGTCACATTGGTTTGCTGTTTTTCAGCCATGGACGCTCTTACTGCTTGCTCCGCTTCTTCATCCTACAAGAAATCGCATTTCCAAACAAAAAAAAAAGAAGAAGGAAAAATTCATATTAAATCAATTCATCAAAAGAAGAAGATATGAATTGAGGATTACTTTGGGATCTTTTGAGTGGATAGTGATGGGTCCATACCCATGAGATCTGAAAAATGGAAAGAAGACAAAAGTCAGAATTCGGTGCAGCCAAATCAGACTTCTGCACCGAAATATCAGTCAAAAATCAACATTGGCTAGCAAGAAAGCATGATTGGTCAAGATCTGCTGCGCTGCAGATCTTGACAAATGTGATCATCTCACCCTATAAATAGGGGAGATTCGATCTCTGCAAAATACAGAACAGAGAGAGAGAGAAAGGGGTGTAGGGCTGTAAGTATCAGATCTATTGATCTGAAGGTAGAAGGGTGTAGAGTCGAGTGAGGATCTGATCCTCCTCCTCCTCCTTTGTATTCCTATTCTTGCTAGTGATTGATTTTCCCTTGTCCCGTGGATGTAGGCCAGATCAGGCTGAACCACGTAAATCCATTTGTGTTTATGTGTGTGTGATATTAGATTACGGTCATGGTTTGCAACAGTGGTACACGTTACAGTTCCCAACAGTGGTATCAGAGCCAGGCCAGATCCATACTGGCCCAACCCATTCCAGATCTAGCCCAGGCTGAGGAGACTGGAACAGTCCAGTCTAGGCCAGATCCAGATTAGGCCAAGTCCACCCTAGTCCAGATCCAGAGAAGGGGGAGGAGCGGCCCAGCCCAGTCCAGCCTAGTCCAGATCCAGAGAAGGCAGAGGAGCGGCCCAGCCCAGTCCAGATCCAGAGTAGGCCGAGGAGTGGCCCAGAAAACCAGATCTAAGACAACTAGATCCTAGATCCCAGATCTGAAGAAGCCCTTGCTGCAATCTGAAGAAGTCTTGCAGCTACTACTCTGGAGAAGCCATTGCAACGATCTGAAGAAGCCCTTGCTGCAATCTGAAGAAGTCTTGCAGCTACTACTCTGGAGAAGCCATTGCTGGTTTTGCCACCGTGAATTAATCCGGTGAAGCCGCATCAGGAGAAGACGCACACATGACAGAGTTCGGAGAAGATAAGCTGCAGCCATGGAGGGAAAAATCGCAGCTGCAGCTGTAAAAAGAAGGAAAACAGGTTAGGGTTTTCGACTTATCCTTTTATAGGAAATCCAAAATTAGTAGCCCATCAAACTGATAATGCCACCATATGAACAGTACTGTGGTTCTACAGTGAGGTACTGTTTCAACTCATGAACAGTTCCGAGTCAACAGTAATGTAATGGCATTTTTGCAAAAATCCCAATATAATTTTACTAGTTTAGACTTATAATTCATTTTGCTATACGACGAGTCAACTATATAATGGTTGAGCCGAGTTTTTCAAGTTGACTCATGGGTTTTTGAACTATATTTCAAACTAATCAATGGGACTTCCTAATTTCTATCATGTTAACCTGCTCATCTAGATGTTTTAAACTGTTTAGCAGTTTTTCTCTCTCATCGGTGATCTTAACCCACTAGCCATTACTCTTGTTAGAGTCTAGTAAGAATACAAGCTTAAGAAGAGTGTAAGCCTACGCGCTTCTTGAGCACTTTTTGTCAATCTAAATAGATATTTTCTCAGCGTGCTATAGTTCATTAAACCAGAGATTTTCTTGTCAAAACCCAAAAAATTATTTCTTGAATGAAGAGTCAAGATGTATGCAATCAAGAAAAATTAGTGTTAATGGGATGATCACGTCATTATATACTAGATTAACCTATATTTCTCTTAACCAAGCAAAGTGCACTTCTTCCTAGATTAAGGGATTGAATCAAGCGTATGTTCCATATGTCAGACCCTTATCATGTTTCCATCATTTTGAAGCCTGCATTACGTAACACCTCACAAGCATATGAAAATATTAGCTTTCGGGGATGGATCTTCCTAGTTCAATGGGATTAATTAGAATGTGCAGGTTTCGTAAAGGTTCTAGGGTCTAATAAAAACCACTAGAATCATCCTCGTTCGAAAGTTATTGAGTTGGTGGTTGAATGAATAAAAAATCCACTCGGCGCTAAAAACCTATAGTGCACTAATTAGAATGTATCCCTTGCTTTAAATTAGTTGGAATGCAAAAGTTCACAGAGGTCCAAGGTCCTAATAATAATCAATACAAAGAATCTAATAATGCCAATCAATATTAAGATATTTAATCGCAAAAACATATTATGATCAACAAGTGTTAAGCTTCTTTAATAAAATTCAAGAATTTAAACTTCAATTTTTCACTAAAAATTAATATAAAATTCTTTATAATATAAATCTAAACATAATAAATGCTTACGATTAATTAAAGACACAATAAAATAAAATAAAAAATGAAATTTAACATATAATAACAGACTTATTCTTCGTTCGATGCATTTTAATAAAAAATTAAAAAACTAAGACTAGATTAAAAATCTAAAACTTAATATTCTGTTTCTCCGTGATCAATTTCAAAGATGTAATATCTTCTATCATCAATTTCAGAGATTTACTTTCTTTATCTCACTTGCTACTTTATCGTAACTACAAGACTTTCAAATACAACCGATTTCTTTTTGAGGAACCTATTTTTTTTCCGCTTACTGCTTCGGTTAGTTACAAAACTTTCAAATACAACCGATTTTCTTGTTCCGCAGTAATATCTTAGTACAGAGATTGAATCAATCGCTTGTTATAACGTTAACGAAACAAAAAATCACACAAAGTCCTCTTATTACGAACTTTTGAGTAAGGCCTGTTAGCTCAGGAAAACTTAATATTATCGGTGAATTAACAGGTCTGTTAGTTCACGAGAACTCAATAGCTATTTGCAAAACTCAAAACATGTTAAAAAAATTCTTCGTGAAAACTAAACTACGAGTTTCGCTCTTGCGCAGGTAGCCAAGACCTACAACTAACTACTTTATTTAGCAAATGATAGCAGAGTTTACAATAGCATAACCAATCCTCGTTGCTATTCCAATTCTATTTGCTTTATTAATTTACAGTCCAGCAAACTTTCTATACAAAAGCAGATATAGCATCATCTCCACCGTTTACTTAGCACCTCATTCTGCCAAAACCCTTGATTGCGGTGCAGCAGGATCGCCCTTTTCAGCCAATTTTCTGAACATCGCTTCACTCCTCGAAAGTGCTTCCTCCACGGTATCCTTCTGCTCGTCTGCCCATCCAACAACCATATCAGCTGCATCAGCCTCATCATCAACTGCACCACCATCAGTAGCCCGAGAAATAGGCTTTGTAGTATCCGCAAACTCAATCTCCCCAAGTGGAGAAGGCTTATGATGCTTATAGTACTCCCTATTATTCTCTTCCTCTAGCTTTTCACCCTCAGGCGATCCATCCCAACCAACACAGTTTACATCTTCAACTGATCTTGTTGTCACATGACACTCCCGTTTCTGTTGGTAAGTTGGGCCTATAGTGGGACTGACAGCCGAATGTTCAAGGTTGGGTGAAGAAGCATAAGGCGTAGGTGCTGGCGTCAGTTGCTGTTTTTCGTAGCGGGTCACATTGGTTTGCTGTTTTTCAGCCATGGACGCTCTTACTGCTTGCTCCGCTTCTTCATCCTGCAAGAAATCGCATTTCCAAACAAAAAAAAAAAGAAGAAGGAAAAATTCATATTAAATCAATTCATCAAAAGAAGAAGATATGAATTGAGGATTACTTTGGGATCTTTTGAGTGGATAGTGATGGGTCCATACCCATGAGATCTGAAAAATGGAAAGAAGACAAAAGTCAGAATTCGGTGTAGCCAAATCAGACTTCTGCACCGAAATATCAGTCAAAAATCAACATTGGCTAGCAAGAAAGCATGATTGGTCAAGATCTGCTGCGTTGCAGATCTTGACAAATGTGATCATCTCACCCTATAAATAGGGGAGATTCGATCTCTGCAAAATACAGAACAGAGAGAGAGAGAAAGGGGTGTAGGGCTGTAAGTATCAGATCTATTGATCTGAGGGTAGAAGGGTGTAGAGTCGAGTGAGGATCTGATCCTCCTCCTCCTCCTTTGTATTCCTATTCTTGCTAGTGATTGATTTTCCCTTGTCCCGTGGATGTAGGCCAGATCAGGCTGAACCACGTAAATCCATTTGTGTTTATGTGTGTGTGATATTAGATTACAGATCTGTAGTTTCTTACAGTGGTACACGTTACAGTTTCCAGCAGATAGAGGTGTCCCCAGCGCCAGTGGAAGTGCTGGTATGAAGCGACCTTTGCCAGATTCTGGCTCTGGTTCGTGCAACAGAGAGGGAACAAGAGGTTGCGATCGCTGCCGCTCTAGATTGCATCTTTTTACTTTGTTTCAAACTCAGTTTCTGTCATGTGTCGGACTTGAAACAAAGATGGGAGTAAGAAAGTAACACCAGCGTCCTTGTTTGTCGCTGAAGCTCGACACTGCAAAAGAAGACACTTGTCCGTTATTTCAACGTGTCACTTGACTTTCGTGCCGGTCCACCGAAGACGTGTCCGGAAATCGGCCTACTAACTCAGCCAACGAAGGTGCAACTCCACTTTTTATATGGTGCTAGCCCACGTGTCATTGGCATTTGCCATTGATCTCAAAAAATATAAGGAAAGGGCATCGCTAGTGTCCAACAAATTATGTTTTACTTTGTTGAACCGTTTCTGACCGTCCATCCAGCAAGCATATGTCCCCTGTAGAGACAACGAGAATGTTGTTACTTTCTTTGTAATTTTCAGAAATGGCTTGGCAAAATTTGTCAAAATTTCCTCCTCAAGGGCGTCACAAATTCTACTTGCTATTAGGCACGAGGATTAGTCCAACCAAGGGGAGTGAATTAGGATCTATAAGACAGCTGCTTGTAGCAACTAAAAGTTAGTCCTATAGTGAAATTGCTGGAAAGAAAGCTTCCAGTGAAACAGACATTTAAAACAATAGTTTATTTAATGATAAATAGTGTTGTTGCCAGGATAACATGCTTAATTTTTCTTGTTTTATTGAGGAAGAGAGGAAAAGAAGAAACAGACAAAAAGAGGAGATCTGTGCAAAATCCTAAGCCATGAAATTTTCTCGTATATCTAACGGTTTCATTAACATCTCAAGAAAAAGAAGTTCGGGAAAAAATAAGTGAAGTCCCATTAAATTAAATGTTTAAATTTACAACTAAAAAGCTTCATATTTGATTGTACATCTAATAGTAACGTATATATTATGTGAGTAGCTGTGAGGTATGCTTCAGACCATAAATGATTTGGGGCCCTATAATATAAAGTGCATTCACAAGCCATAGTCTATAGCTTCACAACGTTTGTGTTTGGAAAATATTGCTGGAGTGGGAGCCTGAGGGGTGTTAAACTATGCCAAGGAGAAGCAGGACTTCGGCTAGTGAGGCATCCCTCTCGTAGGAGGGAGTCTACTCCTTGCCTCGCTCTTCTGACATGCTATGTTTCCTCTCTAGATTCCCAAGTCAAGGGTGAGTTTGATGCATTACTTTGTGGATCACAATTTTAAACGGCTTTGAATGTACTCTCCCACTCCATTAGGAACTGGAAGAGCCGAAGCGATATGAATATTTTTGCACAGCAAATCAGTGTGTACATGACTATATTTATATATGACTTCACAATTGATGATAAGATGGAATTTCAGTTCTAAAATCTCTTGATAAGAGGATAGTGACGGACTTGAGCTAACTCTACGACGTAAGTATATTTGACACTTCAAATTCAAGTTGACGTTGAACAGATATCTGTCAAAATGGATCTTGATATCTTATCCTTTACACACCCCTTCAAGATAAGGTACCATAGTGTACATTGATCTTGGACCACAGAAATTGAAACTATACCCTTCATATCCCTTTAGTAAGTAGGTTAGCCAACTGATCTGTAACACTCTAACTTTTGTAATAAAATTGAATAAATAATGAAATTGAGAATTTCAAGAAAAAATCAGGTTAGAATATTAGGGTTATTAAAAATGCACTTCTCATAGAAGTACAATCAAAGAATAAGACATGTATAATTGAAAATATACTCAACAAACCCTTCAGAATGACTGTAAGTACGACAAATTCTGAATTCGAATGAAAAATCCTCATTCTTCTACATTTTTATGAACAAAAGGGTAAAATTGTAATTTTACTCATAACCGAGACCTAAGACATAACACTTTGGAATGTACTCAGAAATATGAATCCAACACCACTAAGTACTCTCAATTCCGAGTTCATGGGAATAAACACTAATTTTCTCCATTTTTAAAATTAAAAGGGCAAAACGGTCTTTTCACACCCCTGTGGGGTCTACAAGGGACCCCCAAAGGAATCCAATGGCGAAAAAATGTGCAATCATCAGTCAAACCACTATCACCTGTTAGTGGAGAAGGAGGTGGTTGTGGGAATCCAATGACCATTTAATAATAAAAAGAATTTAACATGATAATTACATATAATTATGAAAAACTCCCAAAATGCCTATAGATACCTCAGAAAAAAATTCCCAAAATTCATCACAAAATTGCTTAGCTTCCACCAAAATTTTAGCTCAAAAGTCCTCTCCCATCTCTCTCTTTTCTTCCTCCTTTTTCCCTCTTTATTTTCTCCTATTAGTGCGTCCACAGACGCACCCCAGGTTTTCACCCTACTATGGTTTTTCAATTAGACATTCTTCCTAGATCGTTGAAACCTAAATCACTCCACCAAAAAGGATCAGCACATCCAAATACACAAAAGCCTATGCTTTTCAATGATCAGTGGAGTGTTCACTGGCCAAATTGTCAAAAAACAGTAGCACCAGCGACTTATAATCAGACATGGATTTTCTTATTTTTTGGCCAAGTTTCTAGACTCTGAATACTCTAGGTAGGTGCATCTTCCTCCCCTCTTTCCATTCCTGCATTTAGGTTGGGTTTTCCGACATCCAGGGGATCTCCTCGGCCGTTGATCAGTCGGAGATGATGGATCCGAAAATAGGTTTGAGATCCACCATTTTGGATGGATTCTTAGGGCCCAAAAACCCCAGGAGATGAAATCTGGGCCGTTGATGGTCAAAGATGGAGGAGATCCGGCCATGGGTGATCCGACAGTCTAGATTTGGACCATCTCGCCTATAGCCGGTCACCTCCATCGACCACCTCCAATAGGTGGTAATGGGCGTAAGCCGCTGGTCGTTCCCGCACCCATAAGCCCAAATTTGATTTGGGCCGTTCAAATTTTGAACTAGAATCTTGTTTTTACAATTAAGAGCTCAATATAGCTCTAAATTTAGATTTGGAACTTTTTATAGGTTCCTTGTCACTTTTGTAAGTTACTGAACTCATGAAATGTATGTTTTAAATAGTATTTATTTGTGATTATAACAAAAATCCGAAGTAACAACCTTGGATCATGATTAAGATGATCCCAAAATGAAAATATGAATTGATAGATGGGTTCAGAGGGTCCCAAAACCTTAAGGATTATGATCATAGTGAAATTTTTGGTGTTCTAAATCAATTAAATAAACAAAAATAGTAAGATCCAATCTCATCCCTTAAAATAGATTGAAATCTTAAAATCTGAATTTTGATCTCAATTTAACTCCAAATTGAGATCGAAAAGTTGGGTTGGATTCCTTTTGATGAGTAGAACCTATTGAACTTAGAAAATTTATGTTTTGATGCATGTAAAATTCTATTAATAAAGAAAAGTATTTCTAAGTCTCATGATTAGTGAAATTTGGAATGATCAAACTTTATAATTATAATCCACTGATGATCTTGTAATTATGAGACATGGTATCAATGGTTATAAGTGATCCATCTATGATTAATTAAGAAATCTAGCCTTAAAAGTAGTAAGATCCATAAAAATGAATGTTAATCTCCTTGATCTAGTTGATCTAGGATGATTGGACAGTATGGATGAAGATATGAAGTTAATATCATATGGATTTATGGACTGGATGATGATGATTTGGGATAGATTAAGATCTATACCCTTAAATTGGATAAAAGGACTTAAGATCTTCTTGGTCGATTGGATCAAGAAGGATTAGATCATTTGATGAGATGCTTCAATGATCTAATAATGAAATCATATTAAAAAGATGTATTAGATCTAAAGAAAAATGAAAGGATTAAGATCTAAATCCTAAAAGGGATAAAAATCAACTATGACTGTTGGATCATGATGAATAGTTATGACATGTTAGATTTACATTTGAAGTATTAAATGCTATTATAATTGTCATTTATTGCTTAGTAGATTTAATTGTAGATTTATTTACTTAGTTATTTATGCTTTAATGCTTATGTTATGTAAGGGTACAAATGGGGGTATACGTTTTCAGGAGAGATTAGTGGTTCCTTTAAATATAGACCTGAAAAAAGAACTATTACAAAAAGCCCATCAGTCAAAAATTTTCATACACCATGGGGGTACAAAGATGTATTAGGATTTGAAAAGAAACTTTTTGTGGGAAGGCATGAAAAGAGAAATATGAAAATTTGCGGCTAAATGTCTAAATTGTCAACAAGTAAAAGCTAAACACCAAAGACCAGTTGGAATCTTACAAATGCTAGAACTTCCAAAATGGAAATGTGACAACATCACTATGGATTTTGTAGTAGAATTTCCAAGAACCTGGGCAGGTCATGACATGATTTGGGTGATTGTGGATAGGTTAACAAAGTTAGCACATTTCCTTCCAATTAGGTAGAACCAGATAGTTGATAGTCTAGCTAAATTATACATCAAAGAAATAGTAAGTCTTCATGGGATTCCACTATCCATTATCTTTGATAGGGATGAAAGATTTACTTCAAGATGTTAGAAGAGTGTAGAACAAGCCTTGGGAACCTCCCTTTAAATTCAATACAACATTTCACCCCCAAACAAACGGTCAATTAGATAAGACTATTCAGACATTAGAACATATGTTGAGAGCATGTGCATTAGATTGGAAAGGGAATTGGGATGAACATCTTCCATTAGTAGAATTTGCGTATAACAATAGTTTTCAAACAAGTATTGGTTCGGCGCCATATGAAGCATTGTATGGACGGCCATGTCGATCACCAACCTGTTGGAGTGAAGTTGGAGAAAGAAAGCTAATAAAGTCAGAACTAGTGGAACAATGCATAGACAAGGTTAGATTGATACATAAGAGGTTGTTAACAGCACACAATCGACAGAAGAGTTACGCAGATAAAAGACATAGAAACTTAGAATTTGATGTGGGAGAGCATGTATTTTTGAAACTATCCCTAGTAAAAGGAGTAATGAGGTTTGGAAGCAAAGAAAAGCTTAGTCCTAGGTTCATCGATCCATTTGAAATCCTAAAAAGAGTTGGTCTAGTAGCTTACAAATTAGCCTTACCACCCCAACTCTTAGGAATACATAGTCTTTCATGTATTTATGCTATGGAAATACCTACAAGATGACATGCATGTACTTCGAAGGGTACTGGAAGTGCTAAAGCCAGACCTAACCTTTGAAGAGAAGGTGATACAAATCTTGGACCATAAGGAGTAGAAGTTAAGGACATAAACAATTTCACTAGTCAAAGTCCTGTGGCAACATCACTCTATTGAGAAAGCCACGTGGGAAAAAGAAGTAGAAATGAGGAAGACACACCCTAGTCTATTTGATTAAGTTATTATATTATAAATTTTAAGGACAAAATTATTGTAAGGGGAAGATTGTAATAACCCCAAATTTTGGAAATTGATTAAGAAAATCAATAAAGTTTGAGTTTTTAGAAATTCTAGGTTGGAATATTAGGTTATTGGAAACTCTCTCTCTCTCTCTCTCTCTCTCTCTCTCTCTCTCTCTCTCTCTCTCTCTCTCTCTCTCTCTCTCTCTCTCTCTCTCTCTCTCTCTCTCTCTCTCTCTCTCTCTCTCTCTCTCTTATAGATTAAACCATGATTTAAAACTTAAAAATTATGAATGTACTCAAAAAATCAATCGAAATGAGACTAAGTACGATTAATTCTAAGTTAAAATGAAAAATTCCTAATTTTCTCCATTTTTATGAATAAAAGGGTAAAATTATAATTTTACCCATAACCAATATCTAAGACTTCAATATTTAGAATGTTCTCAGAAATATGATTCCAACGCCACTAAGTATGCTCGATTCTGAGTTCGAGCCTACAACTGAATAATCTTTTCTCCATAAAAGGGCAAAATAGTCTTTTCACACTTCTGTGGGGCCCACAAATGAATCCAACGGCAAGAAAACATGCAAGGAGTGGTCAAACCACTACTAGCTAATAGTGGAGAATGACTTGGTAGTGGAGGATCTAATGTTAATTTAATATTCAAAAGAATTAAAGCATAATTATTACAAGTAATTATAAAAAATGCAAAAACACCTATAAATACCTCCCCAAAAATCTTCCAAAAATGTTCATAAAAATTATCACAAAATTATCTTTCCTCTCCTTAAAAATCAGATCCAAACACATTCCCAAACTTCCAAAATTCCCTCTTCTTACACTTTCTCTCTCCTCTCTCTAGATTGGAACAAGAAACCTAAATTCAATTAGGCACTTTGTTACAAATCAAATGTTACCCATCCCACCATTTATATTATCTTATAGTATCTTATCTACAAAACACCCAAAGAATTTTAAGATCCAACGATGCAATCAATGGAAAATCACAAAACAAGTGGTTATCGGGAGATCTCATCAACATGGGGATATTTCTTTAAAATTGGGCTACAAAACCTAAGTTTTTCTATAATCAAGTAGGTGGAAATTCTTCCCATACTTATTTCATGATAGTTTATATAATTTTTATTTTTTTGAAATTATTTTTAGGTTAAAAATTATAAAAATCAAGTAAGGACAAGAACCCTTCATTTTTGTATGATGGAGGGCTCAGATGGAAATCTGAGAAGTCCAATCAATCCAGAAGGGTCCAAAACCCCTAGGGTAGAATTTTCAATAAATTTAATCAAGTTTTGAGCCTTTGATTTAAGAGGAATTGATTGGACAGTCCAAAACGGACTATCCGATCTTCTTTATAAGATCCGGCTCCCGGGATATCGCACTAGAATGCTGCATGGAAGCATTTTTGTGTGCACAATCAGCATGCAGTGACGTTGTGCTGAGCGATGCATTCCTCGGAGGTACGTTCCCGCCTGCGTCTAGGTGACGAGAGCGCGGCCCGCTCTTCCCAACTGGACCAGCCGCCCGACTTAATCAGGACCATCCGTTCTGCTGGGCCTAGATCAAATCTGGACCCTCAAAACGACTGTGAACTTCAAAGTTCAATTACGGTCTCATCTGAACTCCAAATTAAGGTTGAAAAGAAGCTATGGAAATCATGTAATGCTTATTTTCTTCTAAAATCATAAAATTAATAAAAATATTCAAGAAACTTTCTATTTTTAGGAATTAAGCTTCTAATTTTCATGATCTTCAAGATCTGAGATGATCAGATCTTGGGGATCTAATGCAATGATGATATAATGTTGAAAATAAGTAATATCCATGATTTATTTTGACAGATCTAACATAAATTGAGGATTTAGCCTTTATGGTAGAAATAACATAAAAATATGAAGGGACCCACTTGATCAATGAGATCAAGCATGATCAGACCCTTGGGATGGATTAAATGAATGGGATTATGATGGAATCCAGTGAGATCATGGATTAAATTTGACAAAAAACAAATGGATATGATCATTGGACCTTAATGAAGTAAAAGCCGTAAATGTAATTAAAACCCTTGATTTAAAGGAAAAGATATAAAATCTAATAGTTGGATCACGAGTAAAAGTTTCTACTAATATTAACCTAATTAGTTTACTTGTCTTTTATTTGATAATAGAATTGTAAATGTGATTTATGTTATAAATTAGGAAGCATGATAGTGTAATTCTTAAATTTAGCATGCTATGTTGTATATGTTATTAGATCTTATCAAATAGAGAATAGAAGATCTTAGATCAAATAGAATAGAAGATCTGAACCCTTGATCAATTATGATTCAAGGAAGAGAACATAGATCCTCTTACTTAGGGATGATCAAACAACTGAACTTAGATCAAAGAAGAACTAGATGATAGAAGGTTTAAGCCCTTGATCTTTATCAACAAGTATAAATTGTTGATCAAAGGATCTATGAAAGATCAAAATTAAAGAAAGGAATACGCAAAGACTTAGAATAGAAAATACTTAGATCTAAAAGATTAGAAGATCATTCTAACCATTAGATCTATTGATCAATAGAATAAACACTGTTTGAGGAAGGTAGATCATTATAGGACACAAGATTTAATAATTTGTATCAAAGGACAATATTAGACAAGGAATATAGGTAGGATAAAAAATATATAATTATTCAGATTGTATAAATATATTGACAGTATGTATGGATTTACAGATTACATATGTCGATCAAGATTAGGGAAGACCTGAAGAGATGGATCACTACTTGAAGGTAGGAGGATTTTATGAATGCATCTACATGTGATGTGCATGTTGAATACATGATCTTATGTGTAGAAATGATGACAAATGTAATGTTAATACTTGTATTAAATCTCCTGAAACCCTTATGATCCAACCAAACACATATGAAGTGGTTAAGTTAGAATTGAGGAAAAGACTCTAACTGAATATGGAACTAGAAGATATTTCAGCCCTAAGTAAACAAACAGATTGTCTAATACATATGAAACCTATTTTACATATAAGCATGGAGGCTTATGGTTTTGTTTTAAATAGGCATAAGCATGGGTATGCTATGCTAGAGGAGTTATGAGGGTTTGGCCACCCACTTCCCAAAATTTGATGATATGATGATACTTTTCCCTATGAGAGGCTAAAAATTGGGTGGGGCAATTAGGGGAGGCCACCACTATGAAAGTCCTATCTCCCCATATGGGCAGTGACACAATAATTTCCACCGTGGTATTAGTGGTGAACAGGGTAGTTATCTGAGCACACTAGTATGGATCAGACTACAGCATGGTTCCTTTGATTATTTTGTACTATGATCCGTATGAGATAGGCATAGTGGAATGCCTTATGTTTTGGCATGATGAAATTCTAGGTAATTGTATATTATAAGTATTTCCCAAGAAGGGAAATTCCTAGTATAGGACTAGCTAAAATACTGATTTGTCATAGTGGAAAAAATTGATCAGCTTAGTTAGGAATGTTATTTGACTATCATAAATTTGATGGATTTATCCATATACAGTATGTATGTATAAGGATGTACATATATGACAATGTAAAGAGATTGATACATGAGTATGTTTATGAATAATGGGATTATGAAGTATTAGAATTATATTGTGAAATTATTATGCTTCTTGAATCTCCTACCAAGCATAGCTTGCTGAGATATTATAAATGTTAGAATGTTTACAATATCTTAAATATAGAGAAGGAGAGTTAGGAGCTCAAGACAGAAGAAGACTTGGGAGAATAATCATCAGGGTGTACCCCTTGAAGACATGTATTTTGTTTTGTTTAAGAGTATTGTATTGTAATGAGAGTTTCATTATAGGTGAGCTTTGAGTTTTGGATTATGTAATTTGGACAAGTATTGTAATTGATTTGGGCTATACTGTGAACCATTGGATGGATTCTGGACTTTAATAAAAGTATATTCCTTCACTAGAATTTTATCTTCTACAAAATTCTACTTAAGTTATGTATGAAATGATGACTTGAGTTTTTACAAAACAAGTTCTAAAGAAAAGAATTTTTGCTGCTTTGCTTTGTGAATTTTTTTTACTACTAAGTGCCCTACATTTGAAAAATGTATTAGAAAATGTGTTACAAAAACCCGGGTTGTCACACTTTCCTAAAATCCACTTAATCTCTGTATTAGATAACTCTAGTTGTCCACTATTCTGAGGGTAGTATGTTGTCGCTATTCTATGGTTGACACCATACTTTTTCATTAAATTCTCAAACACTTTATTGCAAAAGTATTTTTCTCCATCACTTATTATGGCTCTAAGAGTACCAAACCACACAAAATTATTTTCTTTTGAAAATTTTACCACAACCTTGTGGTCATTGGTTTTGCAAGGTATAGCCTCCACCCCCGTGGACACGTAGTCCACTCCCACTAAGATGTAGAGATTTCAAAAGAATTAGAAAAGTGTCCCATTAAATTTATGTCCCAAACATCGAATGGTTCTATAATGAGTATTGGGTTTAAGGGCATCATATGTCTCCTTCTTAGACTACCTAATCTTTAACACCTTAGACATGCCTTATAGTAAGCATGCGAATCCTTAAATAAGGTAGGCCAATAAAAACCACCCTGCAAAATTTTTATTATTTTCTTTGTCGAACTAAAATGCACCCCACATGCATGATCATGATAAAAGGAGATGATTTTATTATGCTCACCATTGGGGAGGCATCTCCTAATTACCTAATCGGGATAGTACTTGAATAAATAGGGTCATCCCAGGTGAAATATCTAACCTATGTTAAAAATTTCTTTTTATCTTATTTAGTCTAATAATTAGGCATTTGTCTTATAACATAATAATTAACAATATCACTATACAAAGGCAACTAGGAAATTTGCAACAATTGCTCGTCCGGGAAGGATTCAGTTATAGGCATGTGATTGCTAGTATGCTCCACCACTAATCTAGATAAGTGCTCTGCTACATCATTTTTGGCACCTTCCTTCTCCTAAATTTCTAAGTCAAACACCTGTAGTAGTAGTATCCAATGGATCAACCTAGGTTTTGTATGCTTTTTAAAAAGGAGGTACTTTACAGCTGCATGATCCGAGTATACTATAATTTTAGATCCTAACTAGTAAGATCTAAAGTTATCTAGAGCAAGCACTACAGTTAATAACACTTTTTCAATGGTCAAGTGATTGAGTTGCGCTTACCTTTTACCATCGTATTACATAGAGATAGCATTTTTTACATTCTCACTTTTGGCAAAGCTTACAAGGACATGGAACTACCTCGAGATTTAGTACGACATTTCACCTCCAAACCAATGAACAATCGAAAAGGACCAAATAGATGCTTAAGGATATGTTACAAGCTTGTGCTTCGGAATATAAAGGAAACTGGGAAGAACACCTTCCTTTAGTAGAATTTGCATACAACAATAGCTATCACTTGAGTATCAGCATGCCACCTTATGAGGCATTATATGGCTGACCATGTTGCATGCCTCTTTATTGGAGTGACATTGAGATAAATCAGTTTGTGAAGTCAAAGTCAATAAATATGTGTATAGAGGAGGTGAGGATCATTCAGAAGATGCTACTTGTAGCTCATAGTAGACAAAATAGTTATGTGAATGATAGGCGAAGATATTTGGAGTTTTAGGTGAGAGATCACATATTCTTGAAAATTTCACAGACAAGAGGAGTGATGTGATTTGGTGTGTAAGGAAAGTTGAGCCTAAATTTACTGGTCCATTCTAGATCATTGAAAGGATTGGACACGTAGCATACCAGTCAACCTTACCTCCATAATTAGCCAATGTGCACAATGTGTTCCACATGTTGATGTTGAGGAAGTATATTCTAGACCCAAGGCATGTGTTAGAGTAGATTCTAGTCAAATTAAAACTAGACCTTACTTTTAAGGACAAGGTAGTGTACATCATTGTTAGGAAGGAAAAGACACTGAGGAATAAGACCATATCCTTGGTCAAAGTCTTGTCGCAACATCACTTAATAGAGCAAGTCACATGGGACATGGAAGAGGACATGAGGCAAAGATTTCTTGAATTATTCTTAGGCTTGTCTAGAACTTTTGAGGATGAAATTTTTATAAGGTGGGTAGGATATAAGATCATAAAATTTCTATGAGTAAGTATATTTAAAATCCATGTTAAGAATTTGAATATAAGATGTCACATGATAACTGTAAGTTAAGATAGTGAATTTAGGATTTCCAAAAAGGTAGTAACCATGTTTTATAGCTAAGTAGAATGTGCAATTAGGGTGAGACAATCATCAAGGTACGTTATTGTCACTATTTGTTAGAAAACCATAGACTACAATAGGATAACCTAACCTAGGAGCATGATAACTAGGGAGAATTAATGAACCATTGGGAGAGATTAAGGGTAAGAATTAAAAACTTGATGAAACAAGCTATCTAGCCAAGGAATGAGGCTGACATGGTCCACTAAAGCATGGAGTGCTAAGATTTCACATTAGAAGCACAAGACATCCTAGAAGAGGGCCCAACAATGTAGAATGAAGGAAGCACCCTAGTTTAGGAGAAGAAGCGTGCCTACTTTTTGGGAAGTTGGAGGATGTATAAATGTGAAAGACAAAGGGGGACTTGAAGAGGAATTTACATGTAGAATAGCTAGGAAAGGACCTTGGGGAGTTAAGTCCCATCCTAAGGGGGAAACTAATTAGAGGAAATCTTTATAGAGGAATGTACTAGCCTAGAATAGAGAAAGGGAAAAATAACTAAGGGTACCTTAAGGAGAAGGTCTCCAAGGGAAGTGAGAACATCCGGACTTGAAGACTAAAGAAAAAATGTGGAAGACCACAAGCATAGGGAGAAAAGAAGGAAGACAAAGTAGAAAGGAAAGAGGAGAAAAATAGGTATGGGTGGTTAAACCCTTAGGTCAGGAATTTCAAAGCTTCTCATGCAAGTATTGATTTAGTTTTTCAAAGAAACCTATACTATTTTCATACCATGTGTTTTTATTGCCTTCTTAACTGCACATTATTGAATGCTTAAATGATTTTAGCATGTTTATTAGATGTATCTTTGTACGAAAATTATACTTTTATGTTCCTATTTTAACACTTAACATTTGCATGAGAGTTATAATTAAGAATATGGATGAGAAAAAGTGATAAATTAGTGATTGATAAATCAGTGCTTTAGTTGTTATTATTTTTAGGGGATCTCAACCCTGCTTATTGGTTAAAAACCTTATGAGTAATGATGCTACTAGTTCAGTCATCAAATGATTGAATGTTTCCAAAAAATCTTAATCGCATGTAATATACTTGTCACAAATACTACAATTAAAATTTGGTGAATTTTGTTACTATATTTGACCTAGTAAAATATCAAAGGAAAAATAGTGAGTCACTGACTATAGCTCTGCTGACTGGTTGAAAACCCTATGATACATCTATCAATGGTTTGGGTATAAATGCTATAATTTTTAAGTGAAATTTTAATCTTAGTTCCCTAAATCTAATGAGGATATCTTAGTTAAAACTTGGTGGAATTTTAATGAAATTGATATAGGAAAGAGTCGACATACATGGTAGGTTACTAACTTCCTGATGCAGTTTCCTATTGGGAGTTAACTAGGAGGTGTTGTGATTTGGGTATAGACCAGACTTCATTTAGGATTAAAACTATATGGATGTGAATCTAATTCAATAAGTAATATCATGGATTAAACCAATTCAAAAAATAATATGCCTAGTTATTCGATTGATAGCAGGAAGTTAGATTTATTATTGGTTATTGGTTACTAGTTAGGCAGTAGATAATAGTAGGTGATGAATCTAGAACAAATCATTTCCTTTTATTGAGAGACCTTATAGATGGATTAAATAACCACCCAACTCAGTCAATTAGTAGCATAATAGCATAGAATAAATGGAACAAGTTACTAATCTAACTAGAAGTACATATAACATTTTTTGTAACTTACCTTAGGTATGCATGAGTTGTTTGGAGTACAAAGGTTGTAAAAAAGTATAGAAACCTAAGATGAAGTATGGACCATATGAAACATACCTTAATAAGCCTTTGAAAAGTTATAATGCTCTTGTAATCAAATTTGATTATAGTATGCTAGTAAGTGAGAACTTTGACATGATTATGAGAAGTTACTTCAACTTCGAATTTTTAGATATGAACTCTCATGATTTGTACATTATGTGTAATGGAAGCAATCTATTATGTGTTTAGGATATGATCTCTAGAATATATTATGCATAAGCTATGAGAATTTGAGGGCATGAATAATATGATGTTGCCCAAATGTCCTTAGTTATTTCATGACTAGAGTTAGTCATGAGAGTGGGTTGTTATTCTTTATGGTACCACGCCAGGAGGGTTCAGATTGACCCTTGACTTTTGAATAGGATACCTGTTGAGATATATAGCCATAGTTTTTGGGAAGCATGTGTTATGGATAGACTACTTCCAATCTAATCTACCCCGCCCCCCCATAGGGGTCGATGTAGTCCATTGGTATCCATGGATGAGCATAGATGGGTGATCTTTTCCATTAAGTGCATGGTGACCATTATCTGAGTTTGGACATGGTACGCATGTTGGTCATCCTCGTGAATTCAGACCATTTCCTATGAGGCTTGCAGTGGGATACTTCCACTGAGATCTATGTTTTGATAGTTATATGAATGTGTGAGCTTATTTCATTTGTCTATTCACTTATGAAACATTACCTGTGGCTATTGAAAGATATGCTATATGATTAGAATTGTTTAGTTGATAATTGTTCCATATAATATATTGATCTTGGGATGCCACTTGAATGCATGGTTTTCAAACATGATTTAGGTATTTTTCCACTGAATATCAATACTCACCCCTACAACATTTTTCAAGTGAGGATCTTAGAGCTATGCATAGATTGGATGATGCAAGACTCACAAAGGACTAGAAGCATCGGATAAATGTAAATAGGAGTGAATCTAATATTTCTTTGATTAGTAAAATTTAGACTCTTGAACATTTATTTAGGTTTTTTGTTCATGGACATGTAATAACATTGATTATTATATGTAGGACTTTTATGAAATTATTAGTTGATTTATGATAGTGGATCCTGAATGTGCTCTTATTATATATATATATATATATATATTGTTTGAATGTTAAAGAAGTTTTCTATTAGTGACACTCAAATTTTGAAGAAGTGGTTTTCGAAAATATGTATATGATGCTTTCATTTTTTCAAAAACATGTTTAAAAAAATAATTTCAAGGGTACGCTGACATTTTCAAAAAGATATCTTAAAACTATTTAAGAAAACATGGGTCATCATTTTTAGAACATTCATTCTTTAATCCACTTTTGGTAAGTTTTAGCCATCATTATTCTATTGATCTTAGCCTCTTATCTCGGCTTGATTTTTCTGCTATTTTCAATGCAATCCTTACCATTTATCTGGGCTAGAATATTCATGTGATTTTAAATTATGCCACAAGTGCAGGGGTCTATTGTAGAATAAATAAGCAAATACAAGTTGATCCCACATAGACTCTTTAATAAATAGGATTCAATTAAAATCTAGGCTAAGCTACTCTAACCTAGCCAATGACTAAAGAAAGCAAATAACTCTATGCATTAATAGTATTGAAATAAAGCAAGAAAATAAGAAAACTAACCAAGATCTTCAATGAAAACTACTTTCATTAATGTAAATTTCTTATAATGAAATTGAACACCTAAAGAAAATAAAAAGAAATAAAGCAAGGAAAATAGTGAAAATCCCTTAGATGGGTGGAGTATCCACAATAAGACTCCCTCATTGTATCACTCAACAAGGGCTTGTACACATCAATCCAATCCAAAATACACTTGCTGCCAAACAAACATCTTCAATGTGACTCCTTCAACTTGTTTAGCCACATGACTCATAACCGATGATAGCTAAAGAGTGAATCTCCCAACATGCCACATACCCAAAAGAAAATCATCCATAACCTAGGCCACCTTTAGTAATGAGAATCCTTGTTTTCCATAGAAAGTGGCATAAAGGAGGTTCTCTTTCTTTTAAAGTGTTCCCAAAAACCAAGAGAAAGATGAATGAAATTCTAAGATGTAGGGTTCATGTAATGTAAGAAGGAGGAGTGTGCAGGTAAGGTAGAAGATGGTTTGGGTTTATGAGAGAGAGAGAGAGATGCGTGTAAGGCTAAGGGGAGATGGATGGAAGAGTGATCAGCAATGGGGGAAGAGTGTACCCATAGAAGGGCGGGCAGCACTTCTTGAAGAGAGAGAGAGAGAGAGATGCGTGTAAGGCTAAGGGGAGATGGATGGAAGAGTGATCAGCAATGGGGGAAGAGTGTACCCATAGAAGGGCGGGCAGCACTTCTTGAAGAGAGGGAGTTTTAGAGAGAATACCACACCAAAGAGGGGTGTGTCCACTCCTACTTTCACTATCTCACTCCTCACTCTACAAGAAGAAAGAAAATAAGAATGTAAGTACGAGAAGATGGCTATTACCTTAACTCCAAAGGATGTGGGCATGTAATTCTATGGGATAGATGGTGAGAGTGACCTCTCTCCTTCTACTTCTCCAAGATGGTTGCTCTAGAGTTCTAAGGAAAAGTAAGAGAGAGTTTTCTATTCTTATCACCTCTATTTATAGATTTTTAAGGTAGAAGCTTGCTAAGTGTTCAATTGGTATAAGAAGTACCCAATTAGTAGTCCATGCATTATAAATTATGGGCATTATCCTACGATTTTTCTAAAATTTCATAACACATGCATTTTCAGACCTAATAATTAAAAAGTTTAATATTTTCTAGGTTCAGAAGCTAATCTAGAGTAAATATGTGACTAATCATAAATTTTAGATTTAATTAGGGTTTTTACTCTTTTGTAGGTACTGAGAAGATAATCCAATAGTAGAGATCAAGTAAGATAAGATTTGAAGATCAAGATATAAAGAAGGACAAGGACCTACATTTCAACACTTCAAAGCTAAATCAAGGTTCAAGATCTTCTTAAGGCAAGAAAATGAAGTTCAAGGAAGCACTTGGAAGCATCAAAGGTGACTAAAAGGTCCATGCAGAAAGCCATGAAACTACACCACCTTTGCATGAGAATTGGAGCCATGAATGAGGTTTCCTAGTCTAACAAGGAAAGCTAAATAAGCCAAACCTTTCAACCATTGAAGCCAAGGGACTTAACCACTTAAGCCATCAAAGTCATCCATCAAGCTACATAGAGAAAGACCACTCGGAGTCACACAATTGGAGCATTATTTCAAGCAATTATCTATGATTATAAATGTGATTTTCAAGGTATAATGAAAAGATTTTGAGGGAGATTTGTATATAGTAAGAAGTTCATGCACATGTGGACCAATGAGAGAAGAGTACTCCACCAACATTCCTTTTTTCCATCTACCATCTTTCTATTTCTCTCCATCTAATGCATTCCATGTGAATTACCTTAGTTGGGGCCACTGCCTTAAAAGGTGACTTCTCCCACTTGCCCAAAATCATTAAGGGTGCAATGAATTTCTCTCATCATGGTTGCCCTAAATCTCCACTTCCCATCTCGTCCATTCATCTCTCATCTTCCATTTCCAAGTTTTCCCATGTCCTACTTGCCATTTTCCACCTTCACTTAGGTATT
Organism: Warburgia ugandensis; assembly: GCA_035236585.1. Lineage (NCBI taxonomy): Eukaryota > Viridiplantae > Streptophyta > Magnoliopsida > Canellales > Canellaceae > Warburgia > Warburgia ugandensis. The sequence goes on from CP141128.1 coordinate 46,151,147, forward strand.
TCAATGACTTTTACAAGGGGAGAGATGCACCTTCTAAAAAGATGGCTCTTCCCAACTTAGTTGGCAACACCTCTTCATCACCTAACTACTTGCTAATTCTAGCACTTTAATTCCTCTCTTATCTCTTTCCTAAACTTCCAATGATTATCCACCCTTCATCCACTCTTAAGAAACACATCTTGCCATTCATCTTAACTTTCTAAGTCCATGAATTACATGTCAATTAAGTTCTATGATTTTGAACCTAAAAGAAAGGTCACCAATGGTTTGAACTCCAATTCTTGAATATATGAAGTTTCCAACCTCCCTTGCTTACCTCATCATTCCTCTTCTCCTTAGGGTTAGCATCTCATCAAGATTAGAAATGAATTCATCTACAAGAACCCAAGTCTTCCATGTGAAAACCATATAGGGTTGAGAAGCCTTTTTCTTAAGAAACTGGTGCCTACATCCTTAGGGTTCTTCTTAGTGATTTTCAGCATTCCTTTGGCTATTATTGCTTTGTGATTCCAAGCCTTCTTCAAGTTCCTCCACCTTTGGTTTTCCAAGCTTTTTCTAGGCCTAATTGCTTTGATTGTTCTTTTATTTCCATGTGTGTCTTTCTTCTTTAAATTCCCTTGAATTTTGCAATCAATTTTCTTAGTCTTCTAGCTTAGTTTCTCTAAATCCAAAGCCTCTTCTCTTTTGTAGTGATAATCAAGAGAAAATTTTCCTTAAATCTCCTTTGTTTTCCTTTTATTCCCTTGTGTTTCTTATGTGTTTCTTACTTGCTTTAGATCTATACTTGCTCAAATTCTTTCTCATCTTTCATGCATTGTTCTCTTAATTTCTCTCTTGGGTTACACGCATGGGATCTTGGAAGATTAAGTATTGATTATTGGCTTGGATTGAAGTATATTAGAACGTTATTTTGGATTGATTTTAGGTTCATGAAGAATTTGCACCATTCTTACTTTTACTCCCATGTATATGCACACTATTTTGATGTAATTTCAATTCAGTGAATGCAATCTCCTTTCCAACAATTTGTTTGCTTGATTCTAGAACTAAAAGGTCCCTTGAATATGATTTTTATACTTCATGGATGTTGCACACCATCTCTTTCCATGCCTTTATTTGATTCAAGTTATATGAGCACCATGTTTTGGATTTTTCACTTAAAGTTTTATGCATAATTTTCATTGGTACATGCATTGTAATTGTTTGATTACATAGGAACCCATTTAGCCTTTTAGGTTGCTTAGTTAGTTCTTAGATTAGATTTCATGCTAACAAGTATTTACTTCATGTATTCTGTCCATCAAATGACCCCATGAACCATGCGCACAACTCCAAGGTTCATGCACACGGTGCTTGGGTAAATTATCATGAAATTTTGCTTATTTGATTATTTAGTCTTAGTTTAGAATTAGTTACTTAATTGTTTGAATCTTAGTTTAGTTTATAATTTTTCTAATTTAAATTTAATAAGTTTATAATTTTAGTTTTAGGAAAGTTTCATTTTTCGCAAGTTTCCTTAGTTTAAGTTTACTAGATCCATTCATTCTAGTTTTGCATTAGTTACTTTTATTGAATGCATGCTAGTTAGGAAAGTTTCAAATTTCATTGAAAATATTTATTTTTAGAAAGTTTCCTTTAGTTCATTTTTCTAATTTTATGCATATTTCCCATTTCATGTTTTATAGTTTCCTAGTTTAATCAAAGGCCTCTTTCTTTGGCTAAGATAAGCAACTAAAATAAGATCCAATCAAATGAAATTTTTTTGTGATTTCTCATGGGATTGATCTCTCTCCCTTGCAATTAGTACATTGATTCATTTTCTTGTGAGTAATTTTAAAATACACCAAAGCCCTACGGAATGAATGGCTAAGATCATGAGGCAAAGGGAGTGAAGAGTGGTTGTGTGACGACCCAGGTTTTTCCATGCATTTTTAAATGAAAGATCTAAATTCCTAAGGCGGGATGCATCCCTATTTGAAAACCATTTTATAAAAACCATGCAATGCAGCGGAAAATCTTTGGTTTTAAAATCATTTTGAAAACCCCGAGTGTCATTTGCTTTCACAATACTCAAAGTAGCTTTTGAAAAACTTCAGAAATCATAATTGTTTCTCCCCAGGTCTATCCAGTCACAACACACAGCCCAACTGTAAATAAATACATGTCCAAAGGGTTGAGAGTTTACTTACATGTATAATTGTCTCCTTTTTAATTCACTTGCTCGTAACACTAATATCTCCTGAGGCGTCTTCTATTTGTGAGTGGAACTATCCTGAAAAATGTTAAGGATAGGGTGAGTATATACTATACTCAGTAGGAGTCTATCACTACTAGTTTTACAATGCATGCTACATTTAAAATCATATGCTCTTTAAAACATGTGCATGTTCGAACAATCATGTTCAATATCGATATCAAAAACCATTGTCAAATTGGAATAATTAACGACTTAAAGAATAGCACAAACCAAGTCGAAAGTATCATATATATATATCATAAACATAATGATATGCATAAGATGCTCCACTAAATCCAACTCATGGATATCTGGTATGGTCGACCAACCTCATGTCATGCCACATGCAATGCAAGTAAATCCACGAAACCATAGGGTCCAACTATGCCCACGACCTCATCGCCGTGTGGTCCCCGGGTACTTAAGGACACAGGGTCATATACCTCCACGGGGCATATGACACTTCGACCCAATGCCGTGACACCAGTGGTAGCCCCCTGTACCACATGTAATCGAAGCAGGGACTGCCCTTTTTGGGCGTGGTACCCATCCACCTAATAGTGGTAGAGGCTGGGAGGCCACCCGAGACCTCTCGGCATAGCGCCCACGAGCGTATTAGCCCAAATCATATACAATCAAACAAGCCAAAAAGCCTCGTTTTCAAACCTATCCTCTTTGGGTCCCTTACAACTGCCTGGCCCTCACAACTACCTACCCAGCGTCCTTTGGGCACTCCAGCATCTTTTAGTAACCCTCAAGGACATGCAATTTTGCAAGAACTGAATGCTCACAAATCATGTAATATATGCAATTATTTGCAAAACATGTCTATGCATAATGTATTTATCATATGCATGCTGAATTCATTTATATGCTAAACAAGTCATAAAATAAGTCATTCTAAATAAGTCATAAACGTATAATTGAAACATGCAGTCTCAAAATAATCATGGCTCTTTTAAAAGTCTAGTAGCGATAGAGCACCTACCTGAAAGTCTCTTGGAGTCGCATCCTTTATCACTTTAACCCGTCCCTGGGTCTCATTTATAAGCTCCTGGGTATGAATGGATATAAGGAGTCCTTATTAATTTCATTCTATTTAGACATTAGATCGCTAGATCTACCTATTGGGTCCATGGTCCTTGCCTAATTCATTCGTCAGGCTAGATCCTATGGCGTGGGTCTACTTTCCAATAGTTAAACTCTGTAATTTATCCTCTACTCCTAACTTTAAAGTCTCATTAGGACCGCATGCCCCAGTTCCCAGGACACCCGTGTATCCTGGTTGAACCGCGACCGTCTTACGTGTGTGCGCGCCCAAAGGCCGTGCCAGGGACTGCGTTTTGCACGTGCACATGCATGCTCAAGTGACGCTCATCATCGCATGGACGCACCTTGTAGCATGGCGCGTCTCAGCTCCCAGGGTACCCTGTGCACCTTGGTCGAGCTAGGACCTGTGCCCCATGTCGCGCGAGCACCTGAAGGCCGCACCTGGGACAGTGTACGCACTGTCGTACACTTGGAACCTGTCCTAGGGATCCAGTCCCAGGTGCACATGCAGCATGGCATTCCTGGGACGTCTGGTTCGTGCAGGGCCGGCCCAAGCTGGCTTGGAATGTTTTCTGGCCAGGAACCCGGCTGGAAAATGACTAGAAAAGACCAGATCTAGCTTGGATCTGGCCCTGGGGAAGCAAATGGAGAGAAAGGGAAAGAGAAATGGCTTACTTGGGCATCCTGGGGATCCCTTTTTTCGGTGGGTGTGCCTGCTCGCCGGAACGCATGAAGAAGGGGGAAAACCCCACTTCCAATGATGCCAGAGGAACAAGAGGGGTGGTGGGGAGATGGGTAAAGCAATGGCCAGCCAGACTGGCCTGGCCATTGCCGGAAAACACAGAGGGGAGACTAGTTTGGGACGGGTTTCCGATTTGCTAGAAACCCCAGTCTCAACATGCCAGAAAATCGTGTTTTTGAGAGGGGGAGATGGGTCTTTTTATAGCCCTACTATGGCGGTGCTGCCAATGGAAGTGCCACCATTGGCTGTGGCAGAAACCTCTAGAAATGGGGTTTCTGGAGGGGTCTAGAGGTGGAAAACGACAGGGGGTGCCGTTATCAAAATGACCCCCTACGTTTTCGTTTTTTTGTTTTTTTGTTTAATTTATAGAAATACCCCTGATCTTTAAACGGCTGTAACTTCTTCATACATACTCTGTTTTCAATGTTCTTTGAGGTGTTGGATTCCATTTTTCGAGTAGAATCTAATGGTACTAAGTTTCCTCACAAATTCCTTCGTTTACTATTTTAAATAAGGTAAAACATTCAACATAGTTCATGTCCTATGAGATGTCCAATTTTTGTTAAAAATAGTGTAAATTGCTCGGGCGTTACAGGGTGAGATGTGAGTATGAAACTATGGGATTTAGATGAGGATAGGAAGAAAAGATAACTAGAAGGAAAGGAATGAGATGAGGAAAGATAGGAAGAGAGAATGAAGGGGAAAGAGAATGAAAAGAGACAAGATAGGATTTCATGGAGCTGAAAAGGATAGCTTAGTAGTCTAGATGAATGGTTAGATGGATATCCTTTGTTCTTGAAGGGAAGATATGAGAGGATGATATCATAGCATTCCTTGGGAATTTTCTTCACATTTTATCTAAAAATCAAGTGGAATTAATCTTTGAAAAGGATGCCTCCATCTATATTTTGTGTAAGACAAGTTCAAAGCTTCCTTGCATGGAATAAGAATAGTGTCTAGGGTTAAGCTATGGATCCTATTCATTTCCTTGCCAATGGATGATACTTCACATAAGATTGTGTGGATGTGATCTCTTTGATGTTTCCTTGTCCAAAAGATCATGCTTTGTAGCTCTTTTATTCCCACATGTTGGATCAAGTACACCCTAAAGTGAATGGATTGGATTCCATTGAGATTTTCTTATAGACTCTAAGTCTCCTCCTTTATTCTCTCTTGGCCCACCAATTTTTTTTTTGGCAAATAGGATTAAGGAGTGGAGGAGGTCTCCTTCCTTGAAGGAAGACATCTTTCTCCTAGAAATAAGTTGGCAGTCCACCAATATAATCTCCACCAATGGGGTTTAGTTCTGGTCTTCTTTCTCATTGGTCTATCCTTGTTTAAGTGAGTTCTCATTGGGTGGTTTAGAATATCCATAAGCAAGGATACACTTTATCCTTTGAATGCTTTAAAATTAAGGATAACTATTGACCATAGATTTGCCATAAATTGTCTCTTTCTCCACCACCATTATTTTCTCCCTTATTTTTCTCATGTGAAATTGTGGAATGAAGGGTGGTGCACCACCTAGCATGGGAAAGTCATGTAACTCATTAGTGTAGTCCTGCTTTTGGTTGAGTAAGAGAGAGAGTGAGTAGAATAAGTTTTCATGCAGGCCCTAGTCCTTGACTTATTTTGTTTTAGAAAAAGCTCTTATATATGTGTATCCATCATATGTGATTTGAGCTTCCCTTTGAAGCTTCCTAAGGTGATGGAACAATTACATGCATGCATGGGAAGTTTGTCATCTTTACTTTTGCTAAGATCTCCATCTTTTGAGTGGATAAGGTAGGTCTTTTGCTTAAGGTTTCTAACTACTCTTACTTTGATAACATCACCCCTTTATCATTCTAAACTCTCAGATTTCATATTTAATATATGGGGCCATGATATTGCTTGGACATTGGTCTTGCTCTGTTTTAGGGTTTTAGTTACTGAAAATACATAATTTTCTCAATTGTACCCTTTAGTCATATTTAAGTTAATTTCAAGGTTAGAAACTACTAAATATACAAGTATTACATGTCATATTTTTTAGGATATCACATGTATTGTGTTAAAATTTGCTCCACATCCAGTATCTAATTCATGCCATCTTTTCATGGTTTTGCATGTGTTTTCTCACTAAGTGTTCCATGCCTAACCTATTAGGTGCTTAGGCTTCATTACTATGCAAGAGGCCTTTAAAGTCAGTTAAAAAACACTAATAGAAATCATCTAGAACAATGAATTCCATCTAGCAGAATTGGAAATTGATAACAAAAGAAATATAAAAAAAAATTACTTAAAAACCTAACTTCTATAGTCATGTAGGAAAAAACTTTAAAAGTCATTTAGCAAACAACTTTTAAAGTCATTTAGTAAGCAACTTTAGAAGTCATGAATTTTAAAGTTGTTTCTTGCAAATGACTTCGAAAGTTATGAATTTTACAGTAGTTTAGGAAATGACTTTAAAAGTCATAATTTTTTTTGTTTCAAGAGACAACTTTAAAAGTTATGTTAAACTTGTTTCCTCAAGACTTTTAAAGTCATTTAGTAAATGACTTTAAAAGTTAGTGTTGAAGTTGTTTGCTAAACGACTTTTCCCCACTTTTTTCTCTATTTTACATTACAACCACTACTTATATTTCTACATTCATTGTACCACCTCCTAATATTTTCTTACAATCTTTATACACATAAAAAAGAAACATATCCAAATAAGGTATAAAACATCCAAATTTCTCATCCATCCACATCTATCTTGAAAAGACTTGATAAGAAGAATCACACCACATTCATTTCATTTGCAAGTCCATGCACATTGATAAGTAGTCAGTTTTGCATAAAAAAGTGCCCAATTAGTAGTACATGTGTTTTAATTATAGGGCATTATTCTAAAAAAGATTTAAAAATTCATGACTTCTGCATTTCTGACTAATAATCCAAAAATCTAATCTTTTGTAGCTTTAGGAGCTAGGCTAGAGTAATATATGATTTATCACAATTTTCTAAGTATAAATTAGTGTTTTTGATCTTTTGTAGGTGTTAAAAGAATGATCCAATAGTCAAGATCATTTCTTTTGGGAATCAATGATCTAGATCAACTTAAAGAGCTAGGACACATTTTGCATCAATTCAAAGAATCAAGGGTCAACATTATTCCAGAAAAATTAAATGAGTCCTAGAAATATTTTTAAGAATTCAAGGTGACTAGAAATGGGCTCATGCAAAATTCATGTAAAAGGCAATATAATTTCACCACTTTCGCATGAGATTTCAAGTTATGCATGCCACCTAAGCCACATAAGCCAACAAATGAGGGTTAAGAAAAGCAAGCCACTTAAGCCACAAGAAACCAAGGATACAAGCCAAAGAAGCCACCAAGTCAGAAGCCGTCAAAGAAAGCCGTCTAAACCAAAGTAGCATGGGTCCACACATTTTGAGGAAGAAAACATGATTCTCAAATTTGGAAGAAATGTGTTTGGAAGAGAAGAAATAGAAGGAAACAAGTAGGACTCTATCATCAAGGGTTTGTGGCACTATTACATGAGGGTTTTAAAGTCGACATAAAGAAGTCGCTTATTTGACTGCCGACTTTGTAAATATTTACAAGTAGCTTGAAAATAAATAACTTTAAATAGATAGACTTAAGAAGTCATTTTCGAGTAAGAGACTTTAAAAAAACTAGTGCGAGCTAAAAAAAATTTTGCGGAAATAACTTTTAAAGTTGTTTACTTTTAAACCACTTAAAAAGTTATATAAACTTTTAAAGTCATTTAGATATAAGTGACTTAAAGACTTCATGACTTTTTGAAGTCGTTTCATTAAGCGACTTGAAAAGTATTAGATAAATTTGGCGTGATTTTTTTTTTATTTAGTGGGAATATACTTTTAAAGTCATTTATAATAAATGAATTTAAAAGTGATAAAGTTTTAAAGTCGTTTATAACTAAACAACTTCTAAAGTCTTCGATCATCTATAAATAGCTATCGAAGTAACATTTGTCCCTTATCCTCTTCTTCTCAAGGTTTTGGCATGATGGATTCATCTTTGGTCCTTATGCGTTTTGAAGAGATGAATCACTACTTGAAGGTAGGAGGATTTTATGAATGCATCTACACAAGAAGTACATGTTATATACATGATCTTATGTCTGGAAATGTTGACAAGTATAATGTAAATACTTGTATAAAACTCATTAAAAACCCTTATGATCCAACCAAAACACATACGAAATGGTTAAGTTAGAATTGAGGAATAGACTCTAAGTGACTAAGGAACTAGAAGATATTTCAGCCCTAATTAAATAGATAAATCATCTAATGAGTATGAGAATTACTTTACATAAAAGCATGGAGGCTTGTGGTTTTGTTTTAAACAAGCATAGGCCTAGGGATGCTATGTTAGGAGAGTTAGTAGGGTTGGCCACCCGCTCTTCGAAACTTGTTGTTATATGGATACTAAGGCTAAATGAGATTAAAAGTTGGGTGGGGCAATTATGGGAAGGCCGCCACTATGATAGCCATGATCCTCCCCACGGACATGGATATTGTGATTTCCACTGAGAATGGTATAAGTGGATTATTGAGCAGTTATTCGGGCATGCTGGTATGGATTCTAACTGCATGCATAGTAGTCTTTTGAGTATTTTTGCATTATGATGCATGGCATAGTGAAATGCCTTATGATATGGCATAATGAGATGCCAAGTAATCGGGGATTACCGATACTACCTAAATGAGGGAGTATTTCCAATAGAGTCTAGATGATTTATCAACTCGGATAAGCTGGATATGATTATTTTTTGAGATATTAACTATTTTTCATGGTTTTGACCATATGTATATATCTATACACAGTATATCGTATGTATGTATAAGGATGTACATATATGACAAAGTAAAGAGATTGCTCCATGAGTATGAATAATGGGATTATGAAGTATTATGATTATACTGTCAAAGTTTTATGCTTCTTGAAATCTCCTACCAAGCATAGCTTGCTAAGATATTGTAAATGTTTCAATGTTTACAATATCTCGGATCCAGAGAAGGAGAATTAGGAGCTCAAAACTTAAGAAGACTTAGAAGAATAATCAATCAGGGTATATCCGTTGAAGACATGTATTTTATTTGAGAGCATTGTATTACATTGAGAGTTTTTAATGTTTGATGAGGTTTGAAGTTTGGATTATATAATTTGGACAAGTATCGTACTGATACCGGGGCTGTACTGTGAACCACTAAATGGATTCTGAAATTTAATAAAAGTATATTCCTTCAATGGAATTTTATCATGTACAAAAATTCTACTTATGTTATATATGAAGTGATGACTTGGGTTTTTCAAAACAAGTTTTAAAGAAAAGAATTTTTGCTGCTTTATTATGCAAAAAAGTTTTACTACTAAGGCCCTTGCCTTTAAAAATGTATTTCAAAATGTGTTACAAAAACCTGGGTCGTCATAGGGAATTTCATACGGGCGAAGCTTTCCTAGTCGTCATTGCCGGAGAATGTCGGGGGTCATGGGGTTTTGTAGATCTCATGTCTCTAAAGAGATTTATCAGTTTAAGATCACTTTTCACTGGCCAGATTGGTCAAAATAACTTGAATTAATCATCAGAGATGGTTACCTTGCAGGAGGTTGTTCTTTGTTTGGACTTTCCCAATGATCCAAGAGGTGGATCATAATAGGACCTTAGGGCTTTTGTATATTTCCTTAGCCCGAACAGATCCAAGGGCGAAGATATGAAGCTGTTGGCAAGAATACAATGGCTAATTGAATTAGGGTTTCCTGGGTGGAAACCCTAGTTCATCGGGGAAGATGCGTCCCTGGATGCTCCCAATGTAGACATGGGGTCATTTGCCCGGGTGTGTTTGGGGACACGCCCATAGAGAAAGAGAGAGAAAAAGGGAGAAATTAGAAAAGATGGAGGAGTTTGTAGTTAGGATTTAAGGGGATTCTTGGGCATCTCATGGGGGATTTTTAGGAAAATTTTAGGGAAATTCAATGGTCTATTTATAAAGATTTTTGAATTTTTCATGAATACATGTAATTATTATGTTTTATTTCTTTTTATTATTAAATTGTCATTGGATTCCCACTACCACCTCCTTCTCCACTAGCAGGTGGTAGTGGTTTGACTCATGATTACATTTTTTCTGGTCGTTGGATCCATTTGTGGGCCCCATGGAAGTGTGAAAGGACCATTTTTTTCCCTTTTATAGAAAAAAATCCATTTTATTCTCCCGAACTCGGAATTAAGTGTACTTAGTGGCATTAGCATTGTATTTCTGAGTACATTCTAAATATTGTTGTCTTAGGTCTTGGTTATGATTAAAATTATTATTTTACCCTTTTATTCATAAAAATAGAGAAAAATAAGAATTTTTCATCTGGACTTAGAATTTGACGTACTTACAATCATTCTGATTGATTTTTTGCATACACTACAAATATCCAAGTTTTAAGTCTTGATTTTATTTTTATAAAAATAAATTTTCCTAGAACTCAAAGCTCCAATTCTACTTTTAAAATTTTAACTTTTAATTTTTAATAATTCAATTATATTCATAAAAATTGGGGTTATTACATCTTTGGAAGGAGAATATTAGAAATAAGATCTACTTAGCTTTGTAAACCTCTATGCCTTTTGTGTGATATTATGTGACCTAAAATAATTTCACATTCCACAATAAAATGGCATTTTTCCCAATTCAGTATTAAAATTTTCTCTTGGGTTGAGCACTGGTCAAAAAGATGACCCAAATGTCACGCATAAACACCTCTAGGAACCTTTCTACCATATTTAAAAAATTCTCATCATACGCCTTTGAAAAGTTACAGGTGCATTACATAATCCAAAAGACATGCATATGAAGGCAAAGGTTCCAAAAGGACAAGTGAAGGTGGTTGTCTTCGGGTCTTCTAATGCTGTAGAAATTTGGTTATAACTAGAATATCCATTAAGAAAACAATAGTACTTGTGTCCAGCTAACCTTTCTAGCATTTGGTCAATTAAGGGAAGAGGAAATTGGTCTTTCCTTATGATTGAGTTCAATTTTTGGTAATCAATGCAAACTCCCTACCCAGTGGTCATGCGGGTGAGGACTAGATCATTATCCTTATCTTTTACTAACATGACACTTGATTTCTTGGGTAAAACTTGAACCGGGCTAACCCAAGAACTACTGGAGATGGGATAAGTGACTCCAACATCTAACAAATTAAGTACCACCGCTCTGACATCTTCCTTCATATTAGGGTTTAGCTTCCTTTGCATCTCTCAAGTTTGTTTAACATTATCTTCCAAATAAATTCAATGCATGCAAATTGCATGGTTTATTCCCTTGGTATTTGCTATTTGACACCCTATAGCTAGTTTATGTTCTTAGAGAACATTATGAAGCTTACCTTCTTATTCTTTGTCTAATTCAGAAGCAATTATTATAGACAAGGTCTTAGATGGACCTAAAATAACATATTTTAAGCTATTTTGTAATGGTTTTAGGTCTAGAGTAGGGGGTTTACTTTGAGCTATTTGGTCATGATTTTTGGTCTAGAGTATGGGGTTTCTCAGTATGTGGTACACTAGTAGTGTCAAGAAGTATCAAAGTTTTTAGGAAGTATTAGAGGTTCCACTTTAGCCTTCCATCTAGAAGTATCTTAGATAGGAACTGTATCTAAGAGTACATTTACTTCATTGATGGAATCGTTTACATCAAAATACCCATTAAAATGATAGGCATGCTTCTGATGGATCAGAGTGGGAGGTTGTAAGGATGGTATCATGGACTAGACTCTCAATCATGTTGATTTCATAAGTGTCTCAAGAATCTATATGTTGTCTAGCATTAAAGACATTTACCTTAATCTTAATATTGCCAAAGGAAAATTTCATGATTGTAACAGCCCAAGGGCCCACCCATTGCAACGATATTGTCTGTGTCAGCAAACTGGGGCCCATATCACCCAGTCCACCCACGCTTCCGTTGTGCCACTTTGATATACGGAATGAGGCCTTCCAAGGGGTGAAGCCCAAGAGTGGTGAGGGACCTAAGGGAACAAAACCCTGAGCCGCTACCATTGCCTGTGGGGACGAATATGCAAAGGGGACAATATCATGACCGCTGTGTACTCTAATACATGGAATGAGGCCTTTTCCCTGAGCAACTGGGGAAGAACAAAACCGTACGGGGTGTATGGGCACTTCGGCACGGACAATATCATTGCAGGGTGTGGGCCGTCGAGCTGTTACAAGTGGTATCATAGCGGTTCTTCCAGTCACTTGCAACCCTTTACGTCCAATAAAAAGATTACAATTCAAGTATAGGTTCGAGTTGACATAGTATTGTGATGGAATTTGTTAAGTATTAGAAAGAATGAATTAGTATAATTACAGTACCATGGAATAGTAAACCATGAGGAGATGTCCTTAGTATGACAACTAGGAAGATGATTTGAGAAATTAGTGATTCCACTATTGAGAATAGTGAACAGGGGAACCAAGTAGTAGAAATACTTAAGTGAGTGTGATAGAATATACATTTTATCTATAAGGTACCCAAAATACCATAACTTATAGTAGTGCAAAATGCGCTAACTCATATTTAATAGAAGTTGTGCCTAGTATCAATGTTCGAGGATAGAATACCCAACATAGGTGTGTATTGTTCACGTATACCAAGTGTAAGAGTAGGAAGTTTGAAAAGAGGCAAATGATAGGCTAGAATAGCTTATATAGCATGTATTGAATGTGGTTTTGGTTTGTATAGAAAAGTCTAAAATAGAGATGACAAAAGAATAGTAAATTAAAGAGGAGACATATGAACAATTGAGGAATGATAGGTTCAAGAGGAGAAAACTTAGAAGAATTGTAGACTTCCATTGAAATGGAAGCTAGAACTACCATATACTTTGAAAATAAAAATAAAAATGGTACGCTAGAAATAACGAAGCAAATGTATCTGTTGAGACAATACTGCTTGAAAAGATTACAACAAACTTAGTACAATAGTAGAGTATGAAATAACCTCATAATTATGAGAAATATGTTATGGCCGACCCCTAAGTGGGATAAGGTCTTGATGATGCTTATGATGAGGAAGAATTATGCTAAATATGAATGCATTGGTGAAAAGTTGAAAAAGAGAGTTGAGATGATAACTCCAGTTGATGGATAAGTCGCTAGCACAATAACTTATTCCAGGAAATGTTTATTAAGGCTTATCGAAAGAATGATAAGTATATCCTCATGTGATACAATAGACTTGGGTATGATACCAAGATTGACATGAATTGCAAATTATGAGACAATGTTGATTGTCATAAAGATGAAATGATGTGGTACGATAAAATAGTCTTCATATGTAGAAGACAAGATATGATAAAATCTTACATTATATCAGTTGTAAAGTGAATGAATGATGAATGATGACATGTAATTATGATTGTTATGAATGATGTGTAATGTAAGATTGAAAAAAAAATAAAAAAATGATCTGTGGGATATATATAAAAGATAACAGTCTTGATTTATGAGAAATAGATACTACCTATGATGGGTAGTATACTTTAATAAAACAAGTGAATTGTATTTGTACCTTATTTCGAGAAAGATTATTGAACTATATATGTTGTTGAAAGATTAGAACTGATATGTGAGTTGTGTTTGAAATTAAGAAGTTCCATCAGTATTTGATCTGATGGACTTTCAGTTATTCCACTAGCTATTGATCGACCCTATGAATTTGGACTCTGATGATGAAGAGTGTTTATATATCTGAGGTTAAGAGAGATAAACCTTATTTGATAAATGAAGTGAGGAAATGCATTCGAATAGTACGTCAGAGGAGAACATACTAAACAATTATATTGTATGTAATGATGGAAATCTTTTAGTATCATTATGTAAAGTGAAATGATACTATATTAGCATTATTTAAGTATTTGATTGTAATTGCATAGCTAGTGCGATTTTAGTTGTTCATTAGATGTTAGTGGTATCAGAGCCAACCCCCGACCCCAGTGTGGAGGCTAACCCCACGCGAGGACGCGTGGCCCCTAAGGAGGGGAGAGGGCTAGCCTTGGCCGATGAGGGCGGGCTAATGAGGGCTGGTAGGCTTCGAGACAAGGTGAGGCACTGAGCGTTAGTCCCACATCGCCCGGAGGAAAGTTCCTAGGCGGCTGATAAGGGTCTGGGTGGGCTTTACCAGTAACAACGCGTTTTACCCCGTCATGGGTAAGAACAAAGCCGTGCGGGCCCAGGGCCCAAAGCGGACAATACTGTTATTGAGGGAGCCCAGACCCGGGGGCCTTGGCCGATGAGGGTGGGCTGATGAGGGCGGGCCAAGAGGGCTGGCAGGCTTCTAGGCAAGGTGAGACACTGAGAGTTAGTCCAACATCGTTAGGGGGAAAGTTACTGGGCTCTTGATAAGAGTGATGAGGACTTCCCTTGCAACGAGGCCTCCTGATGGGTGAAGCCCAAGAGGGGTGAGGGACCTAAGGGAACAAAACCTTGAGGGGTGAAGCCCGGAGTGGCGAGGGACCCAAAGAGGACAATATCATATCCGCTGTGCACTCTGATACACAGAACGAGGCCTTTTCCCTAGGCAAATGGGGAAGAACAAAACTGTGCGGGGTGTATGGGCACTCCGGCATGGGCAATATCGTTGTAGGGTGTGGGCCCTCAGGCTTAGCTAATAATCATGTTAGATGTTGCCAAGAGTGGCAGTCCCAAAATTAGTGGTATCGAGCTGCCACGATTGGCAACAGGTTGAGTGTCCAAAACCAAAAAATCTATAGGGAATAAAAGCTTTTCAACCTACACTAAAATGTCCTCTACTACACCATGTGAAATTTTTACTGGTCTATTGGCTAGCTATAATGTGGTGGTGGTAGGATTCATCTTGTCGAACCTTAGATGCACATAAACTAAGTACGCCAATAGGTTTACACTTTCCCCTAAGTTAAGTAGTGCCCTTCCAATAGTGTGTTCCTCTATAATACATGATATAGAGGGACACCCATGATCTCTCTACTTTAGAGGGGTGTTGTGTTGGATTATGGGACTAACCTTATTTTAATCTCTAAGAAAAGTTTTTTTTGAACATTTGGCCTTTGCTTCTATCTACAGAGCTCCTTCAAAAAATTAGCATATGAAGGGATTTCTTTAGTGACATTTAATAATAGAATGTTATTATTGAATTGTTTGAAACATCCATTATTTCGTGAAAATTACAGCCCTTATTTACCATGTATAATCATTGAGGGAAAGGAGCCTTAGTGTAATAACCCCAATTTTTGAGCAAATCAATTTAGATTGAATTTTTAGAATTTCTAGGCTGAAATATTAGGTTATTGGAAATTCTATTTTTATAAAGATTAAAACATGACTTAAAAAGTAGAAATTATAAAGGTACTTGAAAAATTGATTAAAATGACACTAAGTGCGTTCAATTCTGAGTTAAAATGAAAAATCCCTAATTTTCTTCATTTTTATGAATAAAAGGCTAAAATAGTAATTTTACCCATAACTGAGATTTAAGACATCAATATTTAGAATGTACTCAAAAATACGATTCCAATGCCACTAAGTACGCTCAATTCCAAGATCGGGAGAATAAAATGTATTTTTCTCCATAAAAGGGCAAAGTGGTCCTTTCATACCTACATGGGGCCTACAAATGAATCCAGTGGCCAGAAAACATGTAATCAATGGTCAAACCACTACCAATTGATAGTGGAGAAGGAGGTGATAATGGAGGATCCAATGTTAATTTAATATTCAAAAGAATTGAAACATAATTATTATAAGTAATTATGAAGAATTCAAAAACATCTATAAGTACACCCCCAAAAATCCTCCAAAAATGTTCATTAAACTTCCCCCAAAATTATCTTGCTTCCTTTAAAAAACTAGATCGAGATTCGTTCCCAAATTTCCCAAAAAACCCCTTTCTTCCACTTTCTCTCTCTAAATTGGAACAAGATAACTAAATCCAATCAGGCACTTTGTTCCAAATCAAAACTCACCAATTCCACCATTCATATTGTCCTATACCATCTTATATGCAAAAAATCCAATGAAATTTCAAGATCCAATAGTGCAATCAACAGGAAATCATAAAACAAGCAGGTATCGGGCAATCTTATCTTCAATGGGATAATTCTTTAAAATTGGGCTGCAAAACCTATGTTTTTCTCCAATCAAGTAGGTGGAAATTATTCCCATACTTATTTTATGTTATTTTATATAATTTTTATTTTTCTAAAATTAATTTAGGTTAAAAATTATAAAAATCAAGTAAGGAAAACAACCCTTCATTTCTGTATGATGGATGATTCAGATGGAAAATCTGAGTTGTCCAATCTATTAAAAGGGTCCAAAACCCCTAGGGTAGAATTTTAAGAAAATCATATTGAGTTTAGAGCCATTAATTGAAGGGAATTTGATTAGATGGTCCAAAAAGGACTGTTAGATCTCCCTTAAGAGATCGGGCCACTAGGCTAGCAAAGTAAGACACCGCACACAAACGTGCCCTGCGGGAGTGTCTCTGTGCATGCACTCTGCATGCGATGACATCCTAAGCAAAATGTCGCGCTGAGCAAAGTGGTCCTAGGAAGCACTTTAGCGCCTGCATCCCAGTGATGGGAGCATTGCTGCTTCGCTTGACTAGGCCTGCTGCTTGACTTGATCTAAGCCGATGTTCCACTGGGCCCAAATCAAATCTGGACCCTCAAAATGACTATGAACGTCATTGTTCAATTACGGAGTCATCTAAACTCTAAATAAAGATCAGAAAGAAGATATGGAAAGCTTGTAATGGCTATTTTCTTCTGAAATCATAAAATTGATAAAAATCTTCAAGAAACTTTCTATTTTAAGGAAATAAGCTTCCAATTTTCATGATCTTCAAGATCTGAGATGATTAGATCTTGGGAATATAATTTAATGATGAAATAATGTTGAAATAAAGTGATATCTATGATTTATTTTGACAGATCTAAGATAACTTGAGGAATCTACCCTTTATGGTAGAAATACCTTTAAAATACAAAGGGACCAACTTGATCAATGAGATCAAGCATGATCAGACCCTTTGGATAGGTTGTATGAATGGGATTATGATGAAATCTAGTGAGATCATGGATTAAATGTGACAAAAACAAGTGGATATGATCTTTGAATCTTAATGAAGTAAAAGCCCTAAATGTAATTAAAACCCTTGATCTACAGGAAAAGAACTAAGATCTAATGGTTGGATAATAAGTAAAAGTTTCTAATAATCTTAATCCAATTAGTTTACTTGTCTTTTATTTGAGAATAGAATTGTAAATGTGATTTATGTTATAAATTATAAAGCAAGATAGTGTAATTCTTAAATTTTAGCATGCTATGCTCTAAATGTTATTAGTTTGTTATAATAGGATAGTAATTTAATTATCTTAGGGCCATGTTAGGTTGCATTGGAGATTTTAGCATGATTCCATTAGATTACTAGTAACACTTCATGTATTTCATAACTTAGGATCATGCTAGTTTAAGTATAGTTTTATTCTATTTGGTTAAGTTACATTCATAGGAAGCATGTTAGTATAAATGGTTGTTAACTTTATATTGGAGTTATGCTTTAAAGTTTATGATTTAATTGTTGTCAAATTTTATTAGTAGATTCAAAGGTTAAGTAGTTGTTGAGATATAATGAGCATAAATCACCAAAATGTAATCTAATTGGAAATTAGAGTTTCATGAACACATAAGAGGAAGGAATGACTTTGACTTAACATTAGTAAGGGCTATAGTTAGTTAGACAATATAAGGATTATCAAATCCTTGGCCCAAACTAGGAGAATAATAAACCCCATGAATGACATTTTAAATGCTCATGAATTTAATTAAAATCAATTAGAAAGTGTATGTAGGGTTACAATGCTCATAGGAACCTTATGAAAGGTTGAGCTAAGGTCACTCTAATGAATGCTGAACATGGTGGTTAAAGGGGTTCTCTAATAGAGCCTCGCTCTTCCCCTACCTTCTGTGAACATTTGTGAGGTCTAAATGCCTCCTTATATGAGGATTGAGTAACCACTTTGTGTTCAACCATTCTGCTAGTAAGCCTTAGCTAATTGGAAATAAGAGGAGTCTAGACTTGGGATGAAATAAGTTATCTTCAACCAATAAAACATTAACTGGTTGAATAATAATAATAAGAGCATAAAAGGTTAGCTAAATTATCTAATCCTAATAAAAATTGTAAGTAAGATAAGGATGATCAAACAAGATCCATAGGATATTGAATGATCAAGAACAATAAGAATCTTAATATTGTATTTTATTATGTATCTATGTATGTATGTTGTAGACAAATCTAGATGGAGAATCCAAACCCTTGATCAAATATGATTCATGGAAGAGAACTAAGATCATCCTCCTTAAGGATGATCAAACAACTTAACTTAGATCAAAGAAGAACAAGATGATAGAAGATCTAAGCCCTTGATCTTTATCAAAAAGTATAAATTGTTGATCAAAGGATCTATGAAAGATCAAGATTAAAGAAAGGAATACACAAAGACTTAGAATAGAAAATACTTAGATCTAAAAGATTAGAAGATCATTCGAACCATCAGATCTATTGATCAATAGGATAAACACTGTCTAAGGAAGATAGATCATGATTAGAAAAAAGATCTAGATACTTTATATCAAAGGACAAGATTAAACAAAGAATATAGGTTGGATAAAAAATATAGGATTACTCTGATTGTATAAATATTGACAGTATGTATGGATTTACAGATTACATACATCAGTCAGGATCATGGAAGATCTGAAGAGATGGATCACTACTTGAAGGTAGGAGGATTTTATGTATGCATCTACATGAGAAATAAATGTTGAATACATGATCTTATGTCTAGAAATGTTGACAAGTATAATGTAAATACTTGTATTAAATCCATTGAAAAACCTTATGATCCAACCAAAGCACTTATGAAATGGTTAAGTTAGAATTGAGAAAAACCCTAAGTGAATAGGGAACTAGAAGGTATTCCAGCCTAAGATAAACAGACAAATTGTCTGATAAGTATAAAAATCAATACATCAAAATCATTCATATAGAATGGTGATCCCTAAACTTATATGAACATGGGTATCATTCATTGTAAATGATGATCCCTAAGTTTGAAGTGAAATCCTATCCTCGGTATAAGAATACCAAAATACGAGGATGAAGATATAAATAGACAAGACGTTTGATAAGTAAAAGAATACTTTATATACAAGCAAGGTGGCTTGTGGTTTTTGTTTTAAATAGGCATATGCTTAGGGATGCTATGCTAAGGGTTACTAGGGTTTGGCCACCCTCTCTCCGAAATGTGATATATATGATGATAGCGTGCCCAAAGAGAGGTGCTGGGTAGGGCAATTATGGGAAGGCCACCACTGTGACAATTTGTCTCCCCATATAGACATGACATAGATGATTTCCCACATTTGGTATTCGTGGAGTATGAAAGCAATTATCAGAGCGCACTAATACAGATCAAACTGTAGCATAGTAGTCCTTTGAGTATTTTGCATTATGATGCATGGCATATTGAGATGCTGATACTGCCCAAATAAAGGAGTATTTTTCCAATAGAGTCTAGATGTTTTATCAACTCAGTGTGGCTGAGTGTGATGGTACTACCCAAATGAGGGAATATTATCCAATAGAGTGTGGATGATTGATCAACTCAATGTGTTGATGTTTGTGATATTAACTATTTTTCATGGTTTTGTCTGTATATATATATATATATATATACGACATATACAGTATGTATGTGTAAGGATGTACATATATGAGAAAGTAAAGAGAATGATCCATAAGTATGAATAATGGGATTATGAAGTATTGGGATTATACTGTCAAATTTTTATGCTTCTTGAATCCCCTACCAAGCATAGCTTGCTGAGATATTGTAAATGTTTGAGTGCTTACAATATCTCAGATACAGAGAAGGAGAATTAGGAGCTCAAGACTTAAGAAGACTTGGAAGAATAATTAATCAGGGTACATCCCCTAAAGACATGTATTTTTATTTGAGAGCATTGTATTGTATTGAAAGTTTTTATTGTATGGTGAGCATTGAAATTTGGATTATGTAATTTGGATAAGTATTATACTAATACCTGGGTTGTACTATGAACCACTAGATGGATTCTAGAATTTAATAAAAGTATATTCCTTCAGTGGAATTTTATCTTGTATAAAATTTTACTTATGTTATGTATGAAGTGATGACTTATGTTTTACAAAGCAAGTTCTAAAGAAAAGAATTTCTGTTGCTTTGTTTTGCCAAAAAAATTTACTATTAAGGGTGCCCTGCCTTTGAAAAATGTATTACAAAATAAGTTATAAAAACACAAGTCGTCACACTTAGGAACTTATGGTGCATCTAGAAGAGGTTCATAAAAGTGGGAGATGGTACAACCTTCTCTTTATCATTCTTAACATATGTAGGCTTTTACTAGGAAATCCTTAGTCAGTTTGACCTTGTTATCAATCTTCTTTCTACTTCTAAGGGTAGTGATTGATTTGGCTTGTTCTTGAAATTTTTAAACCTTAGAAGAATTACCAATATCATACTACCCCTTAGGGCTTGGTATTGGTTGATGATGGAATTTTCCTTTCTCCCTTTCACTTAATATAACAAGTAATTGACCAATCTAATATTCCAACTTCACAATAAATTACAAGTTGGCTTGTAAAGTTTGCTTAGCGTTATTTTGTAATTGTTGAGAACTCTACATAAATAGCTTTAGGGTTTCTTTGATTTATAGTTTCCTTGTTTATTGGAGAAAATATTGAATAATTTACTACTAAGGCATTGGAGCATGAGGAAAGGATTGAGAATGGGGAATTCTAAGTGGATCCCCCTGGGTGTTATTGATTGACCATGAAAAATTTGGATGCTAAGACCATCCAGGATTCTAGGTCTCAAAATAAGGATTGTTACTGCTAGCGTTTTTGAATTCATTCATAGCATTTACTTGCTCTAAAAAATATTCATGGAATGTAGAGCTAGATTGACATGAAGTGGTTTGATGCACATGACTTGAACAAATCAAGAAAACCA
Organism: Warburgia ugandensis; assembly: GCA_035236585.1. Lineage (NCBI taxonomy): Eukaryota > Viridiplantae > Streptophyta > Magnoliopsida > Canellales > Canellaceae > Warburgia > Warburgia ugandensis. The sequence goes on from CP141128.1 coordinate 46,172,282, forward strand.
TAGATTGAGGATGCATTGAAGATCTATTAGATGACATGAACACATCTAATCTCTAAGTAATACTATCAATTTTATTAGCCTTATGGGCCAAGATGTCCATTTTGTTATGCAAATTTTGAAAGGGTCCTACCTCATATAAACCACCCTTTTTTTGAGGCATTGAATTTTTTTCAATCTAGTTGAATAGTTCCATTACTTATAATTATCTAGGAGTGTCTCAAAAAAATTTCAAGCCTCCACATCACTTTTTGTCATGAAGGCCCCACCACTTGTGGCATTAATCATATGTTGGTTCTGTGCGATCAAACCTTCATAAAAGTATTGTACTTATTACCACTTCTCAAAAATGTGGTATGGACAACTAAATAACAAGTCTTTCAATCTCTCTTGTCATTTATAAAAATGTTTACCTTCTTTTTGCTGGAAGTTTATTATCTCCCTCTTTTGGTCATTTGTTTCGTTGACTAAGAAAAACTTGTTTAGGAAATTTCTAGATAGTTGATCCTATGATGTTGTGGACCCTGCCTCTAGTGAGTCGAGCCATGTCTTTGCCTTATCTTTTAAAATAAAAGAAACAACCTGATGGATTCATATCTCAAGGAATGGGTCCTCTTTATCCAACCCATGAAATGTTGGTAAAAGTAGAATGACATCCGGCTTTAACTTAAAATGTTCTGCATTAGTTACAAGTAAAACTATACATGAAGGAGAGTTTTGTACAAGGGGTAGAATAGTCTCTCATAGGCTTAACCTTTGCTGCTTCATTGGCCATATCAACTTAAGGGTTGTTGATATCTGCTTAATTTTGTAACCTTGTCTTGTGGTCTATTTCATCTATGCATCTAAGAACACTAAGTTTAGGTTCAATAATTGACAACCTTGCCTTCACCAGTGGTTGGTGTGGTGGACTCATCTTTACATGCAATAAAAGAGAACTTTTTTTTCAATCTAAACTAAGCTATGGTAACCCTAAATGCTATAGCCTATATGCAAATGGAGCACTAAAAAAAGGCACACACAATATAACTACATCTAGAACAAAATAAGTTGAAATTTCTTGATTTTCTATACAGGGGGAGGCCTTTAGATTATTTCTAACCTAGGCAGCTCATCCTTTCATTTAGACTTGCATTATTGCTTACTAGTTAGATATTATCTTTGAATCAACTACATCACACCCTCAGTTAGTTGTAGGTGACCTAAGTCATTGAGTGTGTTGGAAGAGCTAATTGTTTAAATATCAATGTAGTTAATCAAGTAGGGGCCACTAGCATAATAGTAATTTGCCTCCTTCCAAGATGGTTTATGAACTCATGGGCTGCTACAGGTCTCTTCTAAATTGATTTTAAATCAATTTGAAAGGCTTAAGTGCATTAGGTGATTTTTAAACTAGGTGGGCCAAGGGATGGTGATGACATCCACCCTTAATCTTATAGGGGTAATTTCCATTGCTAATCAATTAAGCATTCCCACAATAATTTGATCAATATATATTCACCTTAAAGCAATAGATGTTCTCTATAATGCAAGGAAAGTAGTAAAACTAATGCAAAACCCTAGACTGCAACAATTAATCAATGCTCACTATATGGAATTAACTACCATCAAATTCAACTAAACTATGCTAGGAAATGTAAGGAGTTTAAAAAACCTCATACTAGGGTCTTGATAAAGTATTCTCGTATTGGGGTGAATCCATGTACACACCACCTCTTCGTCCAAGTTAGAGTTGTTCACCTTTGGCCTATATTATTACAATCCTTTCATTTGAATGAATCATAATGAAAAGAAAAATGAGCATGATCTCACTATAATTCAACCAGCATAATGAAATTTGTGATCCTAAAATCTCATTCATGTCCTCTCCAAATTCCTACAAAAATAAAATTAAAAGTGAGCATCCAAAAATCACAAGAATAAAAAAGAATGCAGAAATATAACTAATGTATGTAATCCCTAGTACGACTAGTGGCAAAGTCAATTAAAATAGATTCTAACTTAAACTAAGTTGCAAGTCCTTGCAAGGGTATGAAATACTTGAAGTGATTTTAAATTTATATTTTCTAAGTGCATGGCTTAACTATAACATAGACATTGCAAATATAGGTCGATCCCACAAGGGCTCAAATTTTAGGAATTTTAATTAAAAATCTATTAAAATTTATATTAACCTAGCCAATAATTTGATTAATTCTAAAAGCAACACAAAATGAAGAATTCCTTCTAAAATTATGAAATCTAACCAAAACAAAGCCTAGGGTCTAGAATCCATTATAGTACAATTAAGAAAGTCTATGATCAAGAAATTGGAACTTTTATCATTCATTTATATTTTGTTTAAAGCTCTATTTTATGGATTTTGTTATTTTAGGGAGCAGACTATCAATGATTTTCAAATATTAAACTTTACTAATCCAACATCTACAGTATCTCTACCATAGGAAGTACAAGATATATCATATGTAGAAATCACTAAATATATGATTGCGTTTTCCTTTAAAAATTATTAAGCACATCTTTTAATTCCACTTTTACTTAATTAAATATTTATTAAAAACCCAAATACATCGAGTTCTCAATATAACCCCCAATGTGTAGCCCAGTTGCACGAAGCTCCTGCCTATGCGGGGTTCTAGGAAGAGGCAGACCACAATGGCCTATAGTATGCAGCCTCACCTTATATTTTTACAAAAAGGCTATTTTCAAGCCTTGACCTCCAATATTGAACAATTTTTTTTATTGATCCTACAACATTGAATGTTTTGACGATGTTAAGTGTATGTGATCCTCTCATGCCTGCATGGCTGTTGACCAAATGCATTGGCATTTGACTGCCAATGTAGCTATGGAAGCTTTAAAATATTCAAGAAAAGAATAGAAAAAGCTCCTTAGATGGTAATACTTTCTCCCCAAGAGGGCAGCCTGGTTCACGAAACTCTCACGTATGTTGGGTTTGGGAAAGGGGTGGATCACAAGAGTATGCAGCTTTACCTTACATTTTTTGTAAAAGGCTATTTCCATGCCAAGAACCCATAATCTCAAGGTCACAGATGACAACTCTACCATTGTGCTAAGGTTCCCCTTCAAAATTTTCCTTACTTGCCCCTCAATGAAAAAACTTTGAGATCACATGTAACACACGCCATTTTTGGAAAATATATAAATGCCTAATTATGTAAATTTGAAATTTTGTAAAAATTTGGAATTTTGTGTAAAATTGAAAATTGGGAATTTGAAAATTTTTGAAAATAAAATCACTGACTAAAACCTCAATATTTGGAATGTATATGAGAAATAAAATTCAACAACACTAAGAATGCTAAAATTGAAGAACAGATGAAAATTGGCTAATTATTTTAATTTTTGTATTTAATAAATTAAATAAAAGGCCGTAAAATAGTAATTACACTTATGGAACTCATGAGAACAGGCAGTGAAAATGATGAGTTGACTGCCATTTAATAGGCATGGTGATGATTACCAGCTATTAATGTTGGTAATCATTTCAGAAATAAATAAAAAACAAATTTTAAAATAAAAAAGAATTTATGGGGGGGTAGGGGGTGCTGGGGTTTAAATGCACCTCCCCACAATAACTCCTTCCTCAGTCTTTTCCCCTGCCATTAATATCTCTGTTCCCCGTTCCATCGGTGACAACGCCGCAGGATACTCCGATGCCAATAAAGACGATACAATGGCTTTTCCTCCCTCGTCTAGTGATAGAAATTGATTTCCTAGCCAGCCCGACCACAAAGTAGGTTCTCCTCTCTCCTCCCCGCTTTCCATTATTGGAGTTCCCAGATTTTACTTTCATTTCCAATGGAAAAAGGTGATGGATGTCATTTTCTAGTAAACCTTTGAGAGTTACTATTTTTGTGAAAAATAAACAATGAAACAGTGTCAGATTGGTGATCTAAACAATTGATCTTGTGTATCTCAACACCAAGAACAAACCTTTCAAATTTCATGAAGATTCAACGGCTAATGAAGCTGAAAAACTTGAAAAACAATGAGAAGGGGAAATTTTGTAAACTTTATAAAATCAGTTAAAAACCTCAAATTTAGGAAAAATTAGTTGATGAAAGTATCATAAAAAGAAAATACACAAAAATCTAATCAAAATGACATAAAAGTCACAAGATTTGGAGATTGTATGCATCGTTGGCGGCAACCAGAATTCGGTCATCATCTTCAGCGACAGCGACACTATTTGGAGCGTCCAGGATACACCCTGGAGACACACTGCACGACACGTGTGTCATCTCTAGAAGAGATGGAATGTGCATGCATCCTAGTGACTGTGACGCATCGAGGTGCTTTTTGGGCGCGCATCACACGCGTGCATTTTGGTGATAGAGATGCACATGGGACACGTTCCATACATGAGTCACGTGCGTGCATCCCCGTGAGACCGATTTTTGATTATTTTATCCAAAAATTATTTCTGGGCCATTTATTCACTAAAATCTCAATTGTGGGAGCTACAATGGTCCAAATCATGATCCAAGACATCAGTTGAGTTCATCTCGACACCGCAGACCTAGATTTGATATAAAAACTTCAATTTAACCACTTTTAAATTAATCAAATCACAAAATACTATCCAATAACCTAGATTAGCACGATCAATGGATGATTCGCCTTTAGAAACTGATTGTATACATAAAATATGAGATGATCTAGTTGATTAAAAGAATATATCTCAAGTGATTGTCAAGAAAAATGATCTTGATAGTTGATCTAGCCATGTGCCTTAAGAATGCTTGATCAGGGAGCTATCTGATCGTTAGGTCGACATGTAATTATGAATATATATATGTAAATTGCTAAACAAATATAGAAATTTGACGGATTATGATGAAATGATTGGAATTGATGATCAGATGTTAGAGATAAGTAATAAAGAACGATCCAATAGTTGGATCCTCTTCAAACTTCATAATATGGAAGGAATCAACCCTTTATTGATCAAGGGGCACAAATTGAATGAATCATGATTCAAATTGATGATCAAAGATGATAGATGAGTGTCTAGATGATAGAAAAACGAACATCTAGTCTAGGATTGGCTTACTTGAGGGTTAATCAGAAGAACTAGACTGTTAATCTAGGATTAACTACTAGATCAGGGAAATCATCACTTGGATTAACTTATTTTTGGGATTTAAGAACACTAAGTGATCGGATAACTTAGTGTGACTTATGATGTGATAAGTATGTTAGAGTGCGTGAGTTGATATAGCCTACACACCTAATTGGAGTACCATGCTTTGAGGTAGGTGATTACATTTGAAATTTTCCATGATTTCACAGATCATGACGTATTGTTTGGAAACTTTGAGGCATGTGTTTTATGATGTTTTCATTAAGATGTATTCCTTATACATGTTTAATACCATGACATCTTAATTTATACGATTATCCATGTTTTGACACATGATGGATGATACATTATCATGACTTTTGACTGAGCTTATTGAGGTTTATTCCACATGGAAGTTTCTATAATCTATATCATATTTTGCTATTTTATGACTGGTGTTTCTGCCCAATGGATACTATGCTAGGAGAGTTGTAGGGTTGGCTACCCGCCCTCTGACTTTATGATAATTGTGATTAAACACCAACCCCAAAATGGGGCAATGTACGTAGATGGTGGTATCATGGGTAATCCCCACTACAGGTCTGTCCCCTCATGTGAGATGGAGGCAGTCTCCCATTTCAATGTCAACAGGGAGCGACAGTGGCTGAGACCCTGGAGTGGTTGCCACTGTAGCAAAGTAGCCCATACTCTTATTTTGTATGCTCATGTGGTATGGATATATTGGGTGAAGCCTATGTGAGCGGCCAGATGTGGGCGGGCCTATGGGCTGAGTGAGCTACCTAGTGTGCGAGCGGCAGGTGTGAAAACTTGATATTGGAATGAGTACTCATTGTCAGCGATATGAGTGTAATGGACACTCTTAAGGGTTGATTATGCAAGGTGCCCTATTCATCATGACATGCATTTATATTATGATGTGGACACATATTCTTATTTACTTTTGATGGATACATATCCATGTATTACTCATGCTTTGCATGCTATGTTGATTTGATTTGATATTGTTTTATTCAGGTGAAAGCATGCTTTGATTATTATTGTTTCTTTCAGACATGAGTTTTCATGCATTATTCATTATGGATGCCTAATGATTTAACGTGCCTTGTAAATGATTTATTCTATGAGACTCACCATGATGTTGATATCCTATGCAAACTATTTTATCACATATTTTATTACCTGTAATCACCTACACAAGCAATAGCTTGTTGAGGCGTTGTTTTCTCTTACAATACCTCAGATTTGGAGCATGACAATGCTAAGGGAAACAAGTGGAGCGACATTGACTGAGTCAGGACCATGAGGACCATCTACCATCTAGCACTCCAGAGACTGACTTGGTGTATCTCTTTTACTTATTATTAGACTTCTTCTGGGCTATACAGAGACATGGTTATGTGGACAGTATTGGATTGACACTATTGTATAGTGTATATATGCTTACACCTTTTTGTGTGTGGATATGGTGATCATGGATGGAACCCTGGAGATTATGGATATTTTCATTATTGCTATCTCTTTCATGACTGACGTCTTGATTAGACATGGTTTTAAATTTCGCATGCTTTGTGTATTAATGCTTTGGTTTTGTTTATCGCCGTGGTTTTGGACTTGGATGACCCTCGGGGTTTTCATTTTGGGCATTTCCTTTGAAATGATTATGGTATTTATATTAAATGTGAGTTTTCTATATTAGGGATCTCGCCTATTTTATTTAACATATTATTATTATTATTATATTGCAAAAAGGCTTTAGAAAACCTGGGGTGTCACATCACAAGCTTTGCTTCCTTCATCCCCAACAATTTGGAAAGAAGCATGTGTTTTTGTACTTGGATGTGTTTTATGGAAGTCTACTATACTTGGGTGTGATTTTAGCTAATTCATTGCTTCTTCAGAGCTATTGCACAAATTCTTTGCTTTGAAATGTACTGCAGATATTCAATCTCTTTAATAAGCCTCTGTAGAAAGCCCAACTTATTGAGTGATTCTTTGGCTAGAAAGCTATGGGAGAAATTCAATCTCACAATAGGCCTTGGCATAAATCCTAACTTAGTGATTCTTCAATTGGAAGGCTCCCATGAAAAGGCCTTTGGTTGAAAATCCATTGCAGAAACTGGCAGATTTAGAGTTATTATTATCTTGGACATTCTTAGTTTTGATCAGTCCTCTCAAATGAAAGGTTAGAAGTGCTTTTCAGATAGACAAGGAGCATACATTTTGTTCTTTTTTGGGGATGCTAGTTTCACTTAGGTTCTTCTGTTTGAAGAATCTATTTGCTAGTATATGGCTTTTCTTTCAAGAGGAAGCATATTCCTTAAGGATTATAAGTTTCAATGATGTCCTTGCCACAACAGGAACAAATATTGGGCAAGGGGGGTCATTATCAAGAGCTCTTTTATATTTTGTTATCACTAAATTGGTGTGAAATAATTTACTTCCATTCCCTGTCCTTTTACCCAGATATTAACCACCCTGTTTGTAATTCCAAAACGAATCTCCCAATTAACAAAGCAAGCAACTTTTAGTAACGAAAGTTTCATTTCTAAGTTACAATTTTGACTTGCTAACATGTGTTAAAACTTTAGTGACTCACTAGCTGCCATGGCCTTTGGTTTTCCTTCCATCTATTACGCTGATGTAGTAGATAGAACGAAAGCAACAAGTGGACATAAGAATGGTGATTTCAAATTTTTATTTGCTACTAAGTTCAAAAGATGGATGAGTGCAGACAATATGAAATGATCCTTGTCTTTCATCTACGTCTAAATTGTAGAACATAGAATAGTTGCAGATTGTCTTTTAGATATACAATTTAGTTCTATGTACTTCTCTTTCCATTGTCCTTGTCTTTCATCTATGTCTGAATTGTAGAACAGAGAATAGTGGCAGATTGTGCTTTAGATAGACAATCAAGTTCCAGGTACTTCTCTTTCCTTAGTCTTCATCTATGTCCCAATTCTAGAATATATAGCAGTGGAAAATTGTCTTTTAGATAGACAAAGATACAGTGAGGCACCAAATCATACCATCAAATGCCTTGGGATTGGAATATGACATTGATTTTTGTACGATGGATTTGTCCATATTTAGGAAAAACTACAGCTACTTCATTGCTCATGGGTTCTATATCTAAATTCGATTTGGCCTGTACTATCCCTATTGGACCCCCTTTATTCTGATCTAATATCTAGCCCGCTATGAGCAAGTAAATGGAACAAGGCAACAATGGATATATTTCTCTTCTACTATGTTTTATTCTTTAGCTATAGTCCTTGCAGCTACTTTGGCCTGCCATAGTTAATTCTTTGTCAGTGTTTTCTTATTGAAATCTGAAACCCTTTTTATGTTACTCCTAAAGACCATTAGGAGGATGAATTGAATTTCGACAATGGGGTGCTTATGGGAGTTCAATTTTTTTCAAAAGGGTAGCCCATTACATGAAACTCTAGCATATGCGGGGTCCATGGAAGGGGCGGACCACAAAGGGTCTATAGTATGCAGCCTTAATTTGTATTTTTGTAAGAGATTGTTTCTACACATCAAACCTATGACCTCTAGGTTACACGACTTCAACTGTACCATTGCACCAAAGCTCCCCTTCAGTCAATTCCTTGCAAAACAGTCTTATTTGTCACTGAAGAAGCTCTTCCATGGATGTAACAAGGAAAAGAGTTTTTAGGACCATTTATAACCTTAGAAACAAGAAGGAAGAAGAAGGAGAGCCTTGGCACAATGGTTGAGTTGTCACATTGTGATATGGAGGTCATAGGTTTGAGGTGTGGAAACAGCCTCATGCAAAAATGCAAGGTAATGCTATATACTATAGACCTTTGGTCCAGCCCTTCCCCGGATCTTGCATATGCGGGAGCTTAGTGCATCAGGTTAGCAATAGGAAGGAAGAAGGGGACTTTGATTGCTTTTTCATCATGTTATGTAATCCATGTTGTCAGGTCAAATGCCAACTCATTTGATAGACTGGCAACAAGGCTAGACATGGTGGCATATATCTAACAATGTAGGATCCAATCAAAACAGTTGTGCAAAATAGGAGGTTAAATAGAGAACTTGATAATTTTGGGATTAAATTGAGAAAACAATATAAGTTAAGGTTTGAATGCTGATTTTTTCCTTAAGCAAACCATAATATAAGACTCCTAATTGATAATGACACCCCTTTACTATAAGTAAGATAGAAGATGCATATGATGCTCCCATCGTTCTCTCTGGCTTAGAAATATTCAACTCCATCGAAGGAAAAGGATGATATTGTTCACACTTGAATCAACCAACCTTCTTCATATCTTTGCATGATCTTGAATTCTTCTGCTAAGATATTTAGATCTTCCTTTGGGCTCTCTTTTTGGCTTGATAAGGACCATGAGCACCTCACCTTTGTTTCTCTGTCTATGTCAAATTTCACATCATGTGTGATGAATGCAAACAATCACACAAGAAAACATGAAGGGCAATTTCTATTGGGAGAAATGGGGTTTTTAATTTCGTGTGTGTGTGTGTGTGTGTGTGCATGTCTATATATCAAGTGATGTGAGTAAATTCCTTCGATACTAATAAATTAAGCAATTAATTACAAATTTTTTTATACAAAACATAAAAAGAAAAAAGGACGATCCTTGATTACAGGTTGACTGAGTATGAACCAAAACACAAAAAACTATAGCTAGAATGTTCTCTATATATCTTCGTTTTGACTTTGGATCAAAGCTCGTGTGAATTAGTTTTGCAATGTGATTTAGTTGGTAGCACAATTGTATGAATTAGCCATTTGATAATTATTGTATGAAAATGATTTTCATAATGTTACCTTAATTGTGTGAAAATATATGACTTTTGAAGCATCTCTATTTAGTATTAGGTATATCATTGACATGTTTTCTCTGACATGTTTTCTCTTTTATTATTTAGATATAAGTAGTTCTATTGTAGCTTCAAGTGCATAGCAAAATTATTTTTTTCTATATTTTTAGAGATTTATAGCAGCATAGGATGTAAATTTTGCGATCCTTTAGCAATTCAATATTGGAGGAGAAGGCATGTATGTTGCCATTGATCGATTAACTTCAAGAAGATATGGGGTTTAAACTTTGTTGGAGTTATGGCACATCTTCTATTAACATAGTCTAAGATGAAAATTTGGGTGGACGTTCGTAGCTAGAGTCCCTATCTTTTGACAACCTTTCATGTTCATTGACACCTTGACACCCATATATCGCTAGAGCCCATTAGGTTAGAATTATTGTCACATTAGAAGTTTCTCGTAACTAGTATTCACTAGGTTAGATTTATCAACTTTGCCCAGAATATTCACATAAGGTGAAAACCTTTTGCATGGTTATCTTCCCATGACTTATTCACATAAAATAGAATAGTTATCTTCTTTGCATGTCCACCCTTGCATGAGATTATCTGTATGGAGTTTACTATTTAACATATGGACCACCATATTTGCATGGAATATCTACGTGGGACAGCCACCTTTGCATGGAACATCGACATAGAGTGTTACTGTAAATAGAAAACAAACTAGTTTAGAAAAGGAAAATGGTAACCCAAATCTGCTAGCTACATTATCTTTGTGAGATTGGAAAAAGTAGAGATGGATTAGAACCTCATAGTGCTTATGACATTTCTAGTTGGATCCTATTTATCTGTTGTTTAGGGAGCTTTTTGTGTTTTCAACACTTCCATGAGATCTCGTCCATGGTGAAATGCTAGGCGTTGGAATTTCATGTCAACCCAACTTCTTTTGCTGGTTTTGTTTCCAAGGATTTGAGACTAGTTAATGAATTAGGAAGGTCAATCATAGATAAAACCCCATGTGATAACTAGGGTGGACCACAAGAGTCTATAGTATACAGCCTTACCTTGCATTTTTGCAAGAGGCTGTTTTCACACTTTGAACCCATGACTTCAAAATCACATGGCGACAACTTTACCATTGTGCTTATATGACTAGATATTTCTTTACAAAACACTACAAGGGCTCAACCCTGGTAAATATGATGGGCTGATTTATCGTCTTCTTTGAAAAGACAATAGAATTTAATGGGAAGCCCTTCTTTCCTTGGATTCTCATCCCAAATGTTGCAACATTTCTCAAAACAGAGATGATAGTCTGAATTTTTCTCCTTAAATGGAACTATGCCTGCACAGGGTGACTTCAGCTTTGATGAACATACTTGGAAGACCATCTCTTCATCAGCAAAGAAATTGATCTCTGTTCTTCTGAACGTGAATCCTCCTAGGAAACCAACTGCTCTCGAGGTTTAGTATGATCTTTGCTCTATTCATCTCATAGTTTTCTTATACAGACTTGATGAAATAGTTGAGGAACTTTCGGAGGACAGCTAGACTTAAGGAACCCTGAATTTGAGTTGCTAGAGAAAGCAAGAACCACTCAGCTTGAAAGCCCATTTAGTCTCAAGAAATTGATCAAGTGATTAATACATTGGACGAGTTACTGTTCAAAGTAGGATAAAACTGACTGGATTCTTTTTAGTGTTAAAGCCACCGTACATGACAATTCACAAAGCTAATTGTCAAAGTTGTACAATTTTGATCTTCAAACAGCTTCTGCTACATCCTTGGATTCTGCAAAGCAGGACCTCATGGACTCTGAGGTTGCTTTTCGGCTGCAAATTTTGCAGCCGCTACAGCAAGCGTCATAAGTGGCACATTTTTCTTAAGAACAAGAAGCTACAAATCTGCAGGGATCCCAGGACCTCACTCCTGAAGAACTTGACAAGCTAAGAGTCCATTTCAAAAAATGTGAGTTTTATACCAAGACCTCACTCGTCCAAATAGTTTATGACTGACTGTAAATGCGTAATGCCAACCATGTTTTGAGCATTTTATATTTCTATTTGTTCATAAATCAATTTAAATTAGCCTAAAGATCAATGTCGCTTGTCTAATCTGATCACTTAGTGCAAAGCCTTCTCAGCAAAGATGTGCAAATGGAGACACTGGAATTCTTTTGGAGTCGGAACAAGTAAAAAAGGCTCCCATGTATGTGGGGTCCAGGGAAGGGCCTGACCATAAGGGTCAATAGTAGACAACCTTATCTTACGTTTTGCAAGAGGCTGTTTCCACACCTTGAACCCCTGAGCTCAAGGTCACATGACGACAACCCTACCATAGCACCAAGGCTCCCTTCATACAAGTGCTAGGAGCAATGAGCATGTGCTCACTCCTTCCACTCGCTCCAAACGTATTTGATCTATTCGACAACAGTCATGATGGGACAGTGGATATGAGAGAGATCCTGTGCAGGTTCTCAAGGCTCTGAAACTCCCACGGAGAAGATGCTCCAGCTCTGTTTTTGCACCTTTGTCCTCCATAAACTGTGTTCTACTAAGCTTGCACTCATCTCTCAATTGAAAGTTGCTTCATTTTGGAACGAATAGGTTACAGGTCTGTCCACAGATCAAGCAGCCATCGTTTATTTTATCGTTCTCAACTGCATGCAGTTTCAGATATCAATTCATAATAATGTCATTTGAATATCTGTCTTAATATGACTAACAGATGTATGATACAGACGGTCGGGATGCATCATCAAGGAAGAGGTATCATCGATGCTCATAGAGTAAATCTTGCTCCCTCTGATCTATTTTAAAGGTAGGTCATTTTGCGTTGATAATGCTAGAACAATCTGTTGATCAAATCATGCAGGCCTTGCTGGACTGCCTTCCACCGGACGATTGCAGAACCTGGGAAGCTTAATGAGATTTTTGATCCGATGGATGCCAACGGCGATGGAAAAGTCACATTGGAAGAATTCAAAGCTGCAATGCAAAGGGGCAGCTCCCTTCAAGATGTGGTGGTTCTTTCTCTGTGTGTCACGACCCCTAACATGAATTCCGTTTTGGCTTCTGTCACTGTATATGTATTTTGCCTTCTGCTTGAAATATACTACAACTGTAAAAGATTTTATCAGATCCAATCTGTAACAGAAATGGATGTACATAGCCAATGCCTGCTTGTCCTTTGTGTGATTTATGATGTATAATCCTGAAATCTGATAGTCCCTACAAACCAATACTTACGATATACCGCGCAAATAATGTTGTCCAACCCAATAAATCATTCTACAGTGAGACCTTCAGCTCAAATCATCTGTGGATGCATTCAAAGTCTTACCCCGAGGAATCATTACTAGTTCAGTTTAGGCAATCAGACGATCAGAATGGGTCTACTAGCTGATCAAGAAACCGTTGCAAAAATGTTATGTCCAACCCAAATAAATTATACTACATTGAGAACTTCAGCTCAAATCATCTGTGGATGCATTCAAAGTCGTCAAACTCCAAGGAAACATAGTAAAAATATTGCAACATAAAACAATTCTCAGTATCTCTTACTAAAGAGAATCCACTTCTTTAATTCTCTTTTCAATATAAACATAGGCATAAAAACACCAGCTCTAAAAGTAAACCTAAGCTTCTAATTCTTGCAATGGATAGACTACAATAGAAATGAGAGACTACTTTTGCATCACTAGCTCCGGCTAATTTTCAGTTTATAGCAGAAAATGCTATTTTAATTACATTAACAAATGCAATAGGAGTGAAGAATCCTGATCAGTATATACCATTGTACTTCTATTATCTTCACTTGGCGACCTATATAGACTTCTGCAATTTCTTAAGTATATCTGAACATCTTCAACTAGGCTGCAACCGTCCTAGGTTTGACACCAATCTTCTTCCATGAAACACTAGGCATTATTTGTGTCGTGTCTACTTGATCCTTGAATTGGATAGCAAAGTTGAGCAATGAATCGAGGAGAGAATCAGATAGAAGGTGTGGATTGAGGCCTAACTCAATGAGTTTTGTGTGCTTGGCATTGTAGTAGTGCTCCTCTGCTTCCACACGTGGGTTTGGGACAGATATGGTACGCACGTCCAGTCCAAGCTTTTTGCCAGCTTTACTGACAAGGCGAGCGAGATCATTGACAGAGAATTGCTCAGTGAACTGGTTGAAGACCCGAAACTCGCCTGGTTTTGCTGGGTTGGAGATGGCAAGCTCGACACACTGAACAGTGTCCCTTATGTCAAGGTATCCACGAGTCTGAATTGCAAGACGATAAATAGTTAGCAAAGAGAAACTATAACAAGCTATGTGAACTAGAAGGGGTAACAGATAAACTTGCTTTACCATAGTAAAAATGTGCTATAGTTTACCATAATCATGTCATATGCATGATATAACTGTTACATTATTTGAAAATCAAATGATCCCTGCAACTAAACACTGAGATGATATGACATGAACTGCCACTGCCTGACCACAACCCAAAGGTAATGAGCTTTGGCTAGACTCAAGCAGGTCAGCTGAGTTGTATGAAAGTGCACATGCACAGATCAGTTAAATATACATTCTATGATGGGTCATTTACAAAGCTCAATCATGTTAGCCATGGTAAGAAAGAGCTAGGCAAGTTTTTTATAGTTTAAAGAACAACGGTCACAAGAGAACAAATAAGTGGCGTGGCACAAGTACTACTTTATTCCTAGATTGCATACTGACATTTATACCACGTAGTACTTCAACTAGTGACACAATGAATAATAGTCTGAAAGGTAAGACAATCTTACCTGGCCTCCTTTACCATACACAGTTAGGGGGTGTCCAACAGCTGCTTGAACACAGAATCTGTTCAATGCTGTGCCAAAGACTCCATCATAATCAAACCTATTGCAAAGCTCTTCATGCATTTCTGTCTCCTCTGTCCTCACCCCATAAACTACTCCTTGGTTAAGATCCGTGGCCCTGATTCCCCAGGCCTTACAAGTGAATGCAATGTTATTTGAATCATGCACCTTGCTCAGGTGGTAAAATGAACTAGCTTGCTTCGGATAAGGCAAGGTGTCTGTTCGTCCATTATGGGTAATTGTTATGTACCCCTCCTCAATGTCAATATTTGGAGTACCATATTCGCCCATTGTTCCAAGCTTCACCAAGTGACATTCTTCTCTAAATTCTTTGATAGCAAAAAGAACATTTAGTGTCCCAATTACATTGTTTTTCTGGGTGAACACAGCCCTAGAACGGTCAATCATGGAGTAAGGGGCAGATCGTTGCTCTCCGAAGTGGACAAAAGAGTCAGGCTCAAAGGATTTGAAGGTCTCAGAAAGGAACTCAAAGTCGCAGATGTCACCAATGTAGAGTTCGATGTTCCTTCCAGTGAGAGATTTCCAACGGCGGATACGATCGTGAATGGAGGAGATAGGGGTGAGGGAGTCGAGACCAAGTTGGTGGTCAAAGAGCCGACGGACCAAACTGTCAACAACGGCAACTTCATAGTTTTTGTTGGAGAGATGGAGGGCAGTGGCCCAACCACAGTTGCCGTCACCACCTATGACCATGAATCTTTTTTGCTTATGGGGTTCTAACTGGACTTGATTGGAAACAGACCCAGGTTGGGTTCCTTGGGTTATGGGAACAGTGGCAGCACAGGTAGTGTGGAGTCTTAGGTTTTTGTCGCTACGGGAGATTATGATTCTTGATGGAGATCTTGAAGTTTGGAATGGGAGAGAAGTAAGACATACTGTGGAAGATTGACCCCGTGACTCAGAGAACCACCTAGAGCTGGTGGAGGATTTTAGAGTGCAATACATTGGAAGTGAATGTGCCGTATTGATATCTGAACTCTAGCTTCTGATACTAGGCAGATGTTTATGCTGAAGATGCCAGCAAAAAATTGTGTCAGTCAGTATCATAAATTATGACTATGAAAACCTAAGAAATCCCAGCCTTTGTAAAACTAGTGGACTAAGTGGAAGGCATCTTAGGAGTGGTGTAGAACTAGATAAGCCTTAAATGCCTAGCAATAAAAAATTTCCACCATGACTAAAACCCTCGAGAAAAAGAAGAACAACAGGAAAAATTATTTCACCAGAAGAAAATATAAACATGAAGAAATTGAAGATGTTTTCGTTAGGATAAGTCATTTTAACATGACACATACTGGGTATTTCATTTACCATATTATCAAATTTGGAAAAGTACCACAAGTAATCTACAAGATTGATAGATGGAATAGAGTTAAAAGTTACACTCAGAATTTTCTTTTCCTCTCTTTATCTTGTGATCTGCAGATAAGTTTACAGACATTTTTCATGCGTATAGATTCCTAGCTCGGCAACTAGACAAGGAAACCTACACATGACTTGATGGAATAGCTTAATAGCGATAATCTGGCCCCTGAAACAGAGAATGTCAGTCTTGGAATAAGAGGATGTAAGTGAGCCAATACAGAACAATCAAGTGCAACACCGATTGAGAGCAAGAACTAACACTGGAAAATAACATTACAAAAAAAAAGGCTACAAAGAAGCAAAGATGAAAACAAAAGTTCTAGAACTTGGAGAGCAAAAAGATTTGAAAGGATAAAACAAAGCAGATAAGAAAATGTGAGACGGCCAGTCAGATTTGTGCCATTTAACTTTTGGGGGCAGTCATTTGCTTCTTATACAATCATAAAGTGGAAGAAATTCCAAATTAAGAAAATATGCTGAATTGTGGACGGAAAGGGAGAGAATCACAGAACGGTGGCAATACAACATAATCGGTTAGATGAAAACTTGAAATAGTTGATTAATTGAGTAAGAAAAGACACAAACCAAAGAGAAGTCGAGGCAGCAAATCTGATGCTTTCAATTCTTGCAGTGCTCCTACTTGCCTGCCTAGGAATCAAAATAATTTTACTTGGAAGAGATTTATTTGGGGGGTTATCTTTGTGGAGCAGAGAAGCTGGTTATTTTATCCATGAAAATAAGGATCCATCAGCTGAAAACGGCTGGATTTTGATCCACCTGCCTGCTTCGGCTTACTTTTTAGCGTTATCCGGATGAAAACCCAAGGGGTTTAGCCTTTTAGGGGTTTAAATTCTATCTTTTCGTTTTTAATGGCGGAATTTGGATATTCCTTTCATTTGGACAAAGAAAGGAAGATTTTATTTTTTTTGCTATTTTTCTACTATCACTCGCGCGATGTTCCTTTTCTTTCTACTTGACAGGTATGGTCCAAAACCAACGACTAGCCATGGTTATCAGTAAAAGTGGGGTCAAGATACTGCCGCTCAGATTCATTTATCTTGGGGACCCTGTCTTTGGTGGGCGTCCAAAAATTTCGTCTATTACATAATTCTAGTGCGCCTCATGAAGAAAAAAGGAAAAATTCCCTGCAGCATGGTTTGGCGACCACCATATAATTTCTCTAGAAATTGGTAACCGGAAAATGTTCAAATTCTTGAGTTCTACACGAATATTTCCAACTACTTAGCATCAATCTTTGGTGGTTTAACAACGTTTTAGACATCTTTTCCAAAATGATTAAAAAAAATAAAAAATCCAAGACAAAACATGTCCAAGAACATTAGCAAGTATTATATATCAATTTCTTCTAGGAGAGAAAATATCTCCAAGTTCAGATAATATTTGTTCTTTCTCTTCAACCATTCATTCAGCACTTCGAGCTACCATGTTATTTAGGGGCTATCATCTAAACTCTCCCACTAAATGATCATAAGAGAGAGAGAGAGAGGGAGATTTTACAATTTTTTAGGGAGAATAAATTTTCCAGGAAGAGATTTAAAAAGTTGTTCTCAACTGATAATCTATTCTTGTTTCAATGAATGCGCATTTAAGGCTTTAAAGTGTGTTATAAACTTTGGCCAATAAAAACATATCATACTGGATCAATGCAAAGTATTATCCTTATATAGATGTTATTTTTGGATAGAAAAATAGTAATCAACATGTCTTGACCATATATTTCTTTTATCTTCTCAATACAAGAAACCCTAGAGGCCTTCTTATGGTTTTTCTTTTCCTTTTCTCCTCCTTATTCCTTGGTTTAGTTGAATATGCATCAATAAATATGAGAAATTTATGGCGTCCTTACTTTGACATGCTAGTATTATGATTACCTCTATATTAATGAGTTTTGTGATCAAAATAGCAAATGTATGTTGATTTCTTACACTTTTAACTTAGTTGAATATGCTACATCTCACTTTGAATGGAATTGATGTCATGAATTTGTGTCATTGTCAAGGTCAAATTGAATTTGAATTGCAATTATGGGACAAGGGTTCTATTTTACCACTCTTCTCTTATGAGATGGAATGAGGTATAGAAATGGTCTTGTAGTTTTTTCTTCTTTTTTTATTTTTATCACTCTATTGCTATTTTCTATGTAATGTGGAGTATGGTTAGATTGGAAGATTTCTATATGACTTTTGAGATGGAACCAGATATAGAAATGGCGTTCTATTTTTTTTTCTTCATTCCCTTGCCATTTTGTATGTAGTATGGAGCAAGGTTTGGTTGTTAGATTTCTATATGGCTTTTGAGGTAAATGAGATATAGAAATGGCCTTGTTTTACTTGTTGTTCTCTATGGCTTTATCTAGTAATGTTATCAGTATTGAATCTTATACATGGCTGCTAACAAACATGACACCCAATATCATCTAGTAATGTTGTGCCATATGACATTGTTTGGTAAACATTCATCCAAGTACCAAAAAAATTAGTGTGGCCATTCATTGTTAGTTTTGTTTATGATATGTATGTTTTAACCTTATTGTATTGCATATAGTTTAGACTTGTTAATCTATGCATACTTTTAGGGTAACTGACATGTTATAGGGTTTATAATTTGTCTTACCCCTATCTAATTGGGCTGGAAATCATCTTTAGTAATATTATTTTAGGCTAGTACAATGGACTTGTTTGAAATGTATTTAACAAGAACATTGTCATGTTATTTGTGTATTGTGATGTGTCACTTGTACTTTGTTGATATTTGTAATATTTAGTGCTTTATGATAACTAGAACTAATTTAGTATTTGAATTCTTCTCAATTGAATAGCCAATGTATGTGTGTGTACTTATTCATAGTATTGTGTTTCCTTATGTGAATGTCATTTCTTTTTTTTTTTTGATAAATAGGGTACAAATAATCTACTTGTCCATTTATATTAAATATAGGCATGCAAAAAATTGATAAATGGGTTACAAAAAAAGGAAATAAAATGTGAAAACCCCAATTTTTTTGAAATTATTTGGAATTAATTGGAATTTTTATGAAAATCGAGGTAGAATATTATATTTAATATAATATTAATTTTTAGAAAAGAACCAGGTCTTGAAACAAATATTTGGAATCATTCATGGGAAACTAGTCAAAATGACTGTAAGCAAGCTGAAATATGAGCTCAGGTTAAAAATCCCTATTTTTTGTAATTTTTGTGAATTTATATTTACCTATAAGGGTAAAATGGTCATTTCATTTTTGTGTGGGGTCCACAAAAGTTAGGTGAGCTGCTTGATAACCAACTCAGGGAATATCAATTATGAGGAATATGCTTTTAATTTTATAAAAAAGAAGTAAAAAATAATTTAAAATTAAAATAATTTAAAATTTAATTAAAATAATCTAAAAATAACCCTATAAATACCCCTCCTACAGACTACAGGAAATTGCACAGATCCCCAAGGCTCTCCCACACTCTCTCTCTCTTTTCTTCTCTTTTTCCTTTTTTCTCTCTTTTTTTCTTTTCTTTTCTCTCTTTTCTCTTTCTAGCCGTAGCGGTGGTCCCCACAAATGCCTGGCACAGGAACTAGCCTGTGCCAGGCTAGAAAGAAGGGGGCCGCGCCTTCCACCCAACATCGTCGTCGATCCAACTGGTTAGGGTTTTCCCTAGCCCAACAAGATTCCTCCGATCTTCCACTTCTCTAGCGTTGGCAATGGGACTGGAACCCAGCTTCCAGTTCCCCTTACCTTCTTCTTCCAAACCCCTCTCATATTCCTCCTCCCCGGCACTGGTAAGCACCTTGGCGGTGAGAAATTTACAAAAACCCTAGCCATTTGGCTAGGGCTTCAAAATCTGGCAAGGAAACCTTTTCTCTCTTTCCCTTTTTACTTTCCATTTTTATATTTTGACTATTGGTGTAATGGATAAAACTGTAAGTAAACCACAACTTCTTTTAAATCGCACGAATATTTCTTTTCTAATTACTAACTTTTCTTTGTTTTTATTTTGTAGATCATGTGGGTTTTGTTTCTACGTATCATGGGATTAGAGAATTTATTCGATCATTCTGATATCTCTAGAATCATATGATTTCCTTAAAAATGACAACAACTTCTCTCAAAAGCCTACTATTGAAGAAAGGGAGAACAATACAAATTTGTAGTTCTCACCCAAAAATAAGGTTGGATGAAGAGTGGTGGTTATACCATCAACTTTTGGCCTATTTTGAAGAAAAAGAGTGGTGTCAACTAAATACTAGGCTAGATTTTGATGAAAAGAGCAGATTTGCTATTTGATCTTAGCTTAACTAGATCTAATAGCTAGTTTGTAACATTTGATATACATGTAACATTGGATGTAATCAAAAAATAATTTGATTTCCTTGTTGATGTGTTTGTTTGTATATATGTAATGTTTCTTTGTAGTAACAATGGAACCAGGAGAACATCAAACTGAAGAACACGGCTTCAATGAAGAGCAAGAACAAGAGGTTCACATGAGCACTACTCCAAAAGGAAAGGACAGAGGGTGAACAATAATGGAAAAGGTTACTAAGAGAAAATCTAAGGGAATTAAAGAAACTGTCCAATACAATTGTAGAGGGCACAAAATTGGAGAGAGTGCCCCTGCTTATAGTAGTTTCATCTACTCTATAGTAAGAAGCATGGTTCCTATCACATTTGAGGATTGGAGACTTGTGTCATCCTCAACCAAAGATTCAATATGGGAAATGGTGAAGGTTTGTAAACATTAAGTACAAGTATTATTTACATTATAACTTTCTTTATTTTTCAAATATAGTAATTTGACGTCTTCCATTTGTAGTCTGCCTTTGACGTGCCAGATGACAAGAAGATGCGTGCTTTATAAGGCGCTGGTGAGCAATGGAGAAAATGGAAGAACTACCTTATTCACAAGTATATAGTTCCAAATGTAAATGATCCGTCAAGGCTGTACATGGTGCCTTCCATTTATTCCGACGTCATCGACCACGAGGCTTGGAATGCATTTGTACAGAACCGCACCTCTGTCAAGTTTGAGGTATGTGCAAAAATGATGCTTCATTCTTTTAATTACATGTAACATTCAATTTATTGTACTTGATCACGCCTGTAAAAATGTGTAGGTGAAGAGTGCAAGGGGAAGAAAGGTACACGAAACAAATTTGCAGCACCACATATCTAAGATGGGCTACGCTCATTTAGAAGAGCACGATGTATGTATCTATGATAATTTATCCCATTTGATTTAATGCTACTATAATTATATATATGTTCTCTAACTATAATGCCTTTGCTCGAGAGCAAAACAAGGCTAGGACTACAAAACCCCCATTGATTGCTCCATTCTCTGGAAGATGGCACACGCGGTGGGTCATACTGGCGAGAAATTCTCAGATGAAACTACTATGCAAATTGCTTGGCACATAGTAAGTGGTTCCACCTATCTATAAATTTTTTACAATTAATTAGATCAAATGATCATGTCTTTCTAATTAAATTTTACAGGACGCTCTTACCCAATAAAGCGCTACTACAGGAACTTTAAGTAGCATTGCTAGCAAGGAAGACGTCTTGTATAGGGCTATGGACAATAAGAAAGACCACCCTAGTCGAGTTAGGGGCATGGGTCACGGTATTGTTCCTTCTAAATTCTTTGGTAGAGGACATATACCTAAAGTTCAAGATGATGAGGCAGCCAATAATGCGTTCATTGTGAAAGTAAGGTAGGATATAATTAGACAGATGTAAGAAGGAGGTTTGATGGTGGTTGTTGCACCCCCTACTCATAATACTCCCAACCCCACTGTACTTCCATCACTTGCAAGCTGCAATTCCCCAACTAAAGAAGATGATGAAGGACATCTGCCTCCCCATGAATAGGAAATTCTTACCTAGGAGGTATATAAGTACATAGACAAAACTATAAATTTTCATTGTCATTTTGTAATAATCTTTTATATATCTCAACCTATTTATTGCATATTTGGGCTACAGGTGGGTCAATGCTTGTTGGCCTTGGAATCCCATCAAAATATTGTGGTAGTTAGTTCATGCTATGAGCATGAATCAAACATTTTGCATGAAAGTATTATGCCACAAGGTACTAAGCGAGTTTCCATTACCATGGCTTTGAATGCTAATGTTTGCCTACCATTCCCATTAGAAATGGAAAATATTATAATCGATGGACAGAGAGTTGCATATCACGTTGCTTGGCCGGAGGAACTAGTCATTCCCATAGAGGCCATGGTATGTACCATATCATACTACCTTTCTCATTAACATTCTTTCGCTAAAGGCCTCATAGAAGTCATTTAATAACTACAAATGGTTAATCAGAAACAACATGAAGCACTACAATCGGCTGCCATTCCAGTAGCACCTGTTGCTACTACACCAATGGAATAGGTACTTGTATATATATCTTTGTTTTTTCTTTCATGTGTTATGTGTATACAAGTACATAATTTATTATTCATCTATAATGCATTTAAAATATAAATTTGTAGGGTTTGGTTTGATTAGGCTATAGAGACTAAGACTATGCAACCACCAAAACTCACTTGGAAGAATGTTAAGGTATACGAAACAATTAATTGCTCTAAGTTATCACTAATTAAATCTACATTATTACAAATGATATTTGTTAGTTGTTTTGTTGTCCTTGTTCCACAATGCCCTAGACAACAATTAGATTAGGAGTGTGGGTATTATGTCCTAAAGTACATGAGGACCATCGTAATCAACGGTACGCCTATCTCCCATTTAAGAAAGGTAGAAAACTTTTTTTTTTTTTACATAATCTTATATGTTTCTATAGTTTTTATAGATCTAGCTAAAAAGTTTTAGCTTAATTAAATATGTTGTATTTCAGGCTACTATGCTTTTGTAGTGGGCATCCAAGAAGACTTACTCCAGGGCAATTCTTAATGAAATAAGATTTGAATGGGCTAACTATGTAATGACTTTCAATTAGTTGTTGGAGTAACTACATGAACTTGAAATACATAATAAAGTATTTTTTCCATTGACTTGTGTGTGCTCCTTTGGATTTTATTATTTTCTTTGAAATATATATATATATATATTTGTATTTTAAGCAATGAATGAGTGAAAATTTGGAGTCTGGGAATAAATGAGTATGGATGAAGTGAATTTGTAGTTTGAACATGGAGTGAATATGTGGCTGTTGAAGTATACAAATTTTATGAGATGAAGAATGAGAGGGTTACTTAGAGTGTGAAAGTAATGTGAATGCGTATGGATTTACAAATGAAGTGAATATAGATGTTATAGACAATGCATATGTTGTAGTTTCTTATGTAAATTATTTTCAAGATAGATGTGGATGGGTAATGATGAGTATGGATTATTAGGCATTATATTTTAAGATCAATTCGGGGTATCAAGAAAGAAATGGATGAATGTTGTATTGGATGTTTGGTTTTTTATATTTATAAAGAAAGTTTGTATTAGGAGTATATTATTCAATGTATACACAAGTGGTAGTGCATCAAGAAAGATGTCGTTTCTTTGTAGTAGATGGTGGTTTGGAATTGCTTATGGAGATTGAAGTATTAGGTGTATATGATGTTTTGTTTTTCATGCTTATAAAGGTTGTTTGAAGTAGTATTAGGTGCATAGACTATTTGTTATTCAATGTATACACAGTTGGTAATGAATCAATAAATAAAGATATTGATACATTGCAGTGGTTGTTTCTTTTTCATGTTTGTGTAGATTGAAGTATCAAGGTGTATATGATGTTTCTTATCCAATTAATGTATACAGGTGGATTTGTAGAAAGAAGTGGATGAATGTTGCATGTTAATAGGTTTTTAATGTTTATAAACATTGTTTGAGTATCAGGTTTTCAATGTATACAGGTGGTGGATCTAGAAAAGAAAATTAAAAAAAAAAAAATTATAACTTTAGAAGTCGTTTAATTATAAACGACTTCTAAAGGTCTTCTAAATTCTTAAACTATAGAAGTCATTTAATTATAAATGACTTCTAAAGTATTTAATTTTAGAAGTTGTTTAAATAAACGACTTCTAAAATCCTAAACTTTAGAAGTTGTTTATATTCAAATGACTTCTAAAGTCCTATAACTTTAGAAGTCGTTTAAAAATAAACGACTTCTAAAGTTTAGGAGTTTAGAAGTCGTTTATTTAAATGACTTTTCAAGTTAATGACTTTCCAAGTCAAGTTAGTAGAAGTCGCTTATTAAGCGACTTCTATTATCAATTTAACCAACTTTAAAAGCCCCCTGTGTAGTAGTGTGCCATGCATTATGGACCAATAGGTGAAGAGACCTCACCCTTTCTCTCTCTCTCTCTCTCTCTCTCTCTCTCTCTCTCTCTCTCTCTCTCTCTCTCTCTCTCTCTCTCTCTCTCTCTCCAACTTTCCCCCTTTCTGTCATCCTCTTTCACCCTCTCTATCACCTTCCATTGTGGAACACTTAGGAAAGAACTTCCACACAATTTCTTGGGAGTTTCCCCATCTTAGATCCCACCTTTCTAATTTCCCACGCAATTTGCTTTGGGGTCTTCCTTTCCTAAATTTTCCACATCAAAATCCCCACTTTCTCTTCCTAATTTCCCACCTCATATTCCACTTCTAATTCCTATCCTTACCTTATTGTCTTCCCCATTCTTATCCTTTCGTCCCTTCTTCTTAGGGATAGAATTCTAATAAGTTTTATCACTTTAGAAAGTTAAAAATCATCTACACGGAGGGGGGTACACCAGGCCTCTTTCATAGCATCTAAGAGACACCACACCACCTTCAAGGCTGAGGGTTCCATGCATCCTTTAAGCTTTTCAATGCATCTTGCCTTCAAGGTTCTTCATGCCTCTTTCCATAGCAGTTTCCATGCACCATTCAAGTAGTTCTTCAAGCCATCTTCAAGCTAAGTTCCACAAATCTTTTCCCACGTTTGTAGCCTAGTTTTCCATGCTATTTTCTTTTCCATTTGTAAGATCTTCCTTCCTTTGTTTCATGTGCACTTATCCTTGGATTGTTCTTTGTTATTTTTCCTTCTATTTAATCTAGTTCTCCTTGATCAAAGGCTATCAAATGACAACTAAGAGAGAGTAGCCTTTGAATCATCTTATTCTCGATTAGTGGTTCTTTGATTTTCTCTATTTGCTTGCCTTACTTTGTTACTTGTTATCATCGTGTTACACCTTCTTTGCTTGTCTTTAAGATTTGTTCTCATCCTTCATACCCTTTCTTTGGTTTACTCTTTTGGATTGCACACATGCCATCTTTTGGATGTTGGAAAACATTAGTGCGCAAAAATCTAGTGCATGTTTTTAAGTTTAATTCTCCAATGAATCTTGGTCTCCATAATTGTAATGTCTTCCATGCAATGAAATAAGTTTGGCTCATGCATTTTCTTTCTAAGACCCATGCATGTTTTTTTATTCGTGCTTCTCTATCATTCATCCTGGTTGCTCATGTTAATTGAATGTTTATATTAGTTTTCATTCCTTGCTTATGTTTATTTGCATCCTTAATTTAGATCCTAGGTTTTTTGAGGAAGTTCTAGGTTTTAATTTTAGGAAACTCATTTTAGATTTAGGTTTCCAAGTTATTTCTTGTTTCTAATTTTAATTTAGTTTCTTGTCTTGAATGTGTGTTAGTTCTAATTTTATTTTTGGAAAATATTTGTTTATAAAGTTTCGTTTGAGTTTAATGTTATGCATGTTTCCATTGCTTAGTCAATTTAATTCCTAGATTAATCACAATCTCAATACTTTTGGCTAAGATAATAAATCTAAACAAGTTCCAATTGCATGCAAATATATGAGATTCCTTATGGGATCAACCTCACTGACATACATAATGCTACTTTAACTTGTGTGCTTTCAAGTAAATATTAGAACTACATCAAGGTTTTGGCATCAATGCGAGGGAATCACTATAGCTTTGTAATTAGATTCTAGTTTAGATTGATCATCTCTAGTCATAGCTTTAGGTTGCAATGGTTTATGGCTTGGCATCAATTTTTGCCTATTTTGCTAATTCCTCAAAAAATTGGCACATCGTCTTTGTTTTATATGAGGGGATTTTGATAAAAAAGGAGCAGCAACAATCTTGTGAGCCAAAGCTTCATTAGAGTAATTAGGATTCTCCTACATTTGAAGATGAGTAGAGCCAGGGGGTTGAGTGAAGTGAGCCTTTTAAGGTGAGCGACATGATAATAATGGTGGTGGCTACGAGTGCACTAGTGGTGGATTAGAGTTGGAAGATAGCCCTTGGGGGGAAGAGTAAAGATTAGTTGAGAGGACTTGTTCTTAGGACAAATGTAGATTATACTTTAAAATGGGCTATAATAATACAGGTCATGTGTGGGCATTTTCCCCTCTAGGAATGGATGACCCCACACTTGTATGAGCCAACTGACATTGAGGAACCAACTATAAGTAGCTAATGCTCTCTTTATTTTTCTAGTATAATTGCATTTAGTGTAAATTGCATTTTGATTGGTAGTGTAATTCATATATTATAGTTCATGCATATTAAACTGATGCATAACTTTTAGGATCGTTGCATTAGAATTGCAACTATTTAACAAGGATTAGCTTGTGCTTAGATAAAATAACATAATTAGAGTTTTTGTACAAGATAAAATTCCATTGAAGGAATATATTTTTATTAAATTCTAGAATCCATCCAGTGGTTCACAGCATAGCCCGGAATCAGTACAATATTTGTCCAAATTACATAATCCAAATTTCAAACCTCACCATACATTAAAAAATCTTAATACAATGCTCTCAATATCTCAGCAAGCTATGCTTGGTAGGGGATACAAAAATATACTGCTTCACCAATATAAGAACACATACCTCAGTCATTATTTCATCATGGTTATCTATTCATTGGTTATCTCAACATAGAGTATATACATTATTTATGTAGCATAGGATAAATTAGTTAAAATAGTGAAGTTTTTTCAAAACTTGTTCCTTCCCTTAGCTATACTTCCACTTAGGAGATCAATATTTAAACAATTCTCATATGGGGATTTTCTTTCCAAGAACTCATGTAGTGGCATCTCATCATGCCATGGAATTTCACTATGCCTATCATATGTGCATCATAATGCAAAATACATTAGGACTACTATGCCACAATCTCAATCCATACAGCGTGCCTGGATAATTGTATAATAATCCACCAATACCAATTGGGGAAATAACAAAATCCAAGTTCGCATGGGGGGAACCCTGGCTGTCACAGTGGTAGCCTTCCCATGATTGCCCCACCCGACATTTAGGCTCTCTTTGGGCATGGTATCCATCATATAAGTTTTAGGAAGTGGGTGGCCAAACCCTTATAACTTCCCTAACATAGCATCCTTAGTCCTAATACTGTGTAAAACAAAATCACAAGCCACCATGCTTGTATGTAAAATACATTGTACATATCAGACGATGTGTTTGTTTAACTAAGGCTGGAATATTTTCTATGCCCTATTCTTAGGGTTTCCTTAGTCCACACATCTCATTACTTTCACCTCATTTGATTAGATTATTAGATTGGATCATTATTATGCTAGGGTACCAAGTATACTTATATCATGAAGGTCTATAATTCTAAACAAAAGATCATGTATGTATACACATGAATCCTTAATACATTCTTGTACATCCACTTACCTCAAAGTGGTATCATACATCTCAAGTAGTATTCACTCCATATTGTCCATCATGGTTTTGATTCATACATTTGTCAAACCATACATATAAAGTTATTCTTCTATACAAGTATTCTTGCTACATGTATTTGGGTTATCCTATGAGGGATGCCCTAACTTTCCTTGAATCATATATGATCAAGGTTTCAAACCTTCTAAGTTCACAATCTACACTATAAGTAAAATCATAGAAAAATACTATAATCTACATTATATTTCTTTTCTTTTTTGTTTGTTTGTGACCTTTCAAGATCTCTCTTGGATCTTGTTTGATCTTCCTTATCTTATTTAAAATTGTTATTAAGATTAGATAATTTACTAACCTTTTATGTTATTATTATTATTACTCAACTAGTTAATGTTTTACTGGCTAAGGATAGCTTATTCCATCCTAAGTCTAGATAGCTCCTCTTATGTCAAATTGGCTAAGGCATACTAGTTGAATGGCTAAACACAAAGTAGTTACTTCAATCCTCATGAAAGGAGGTGTTTAGACCTCACAAATGTTAATAGAAGGTGGGGGAAGAGCAAGGCTCTATTAGAGAACCCCCTTAACCACCATGTTCATCATCCACTAGGGTGACCTTAACTCAACCTTTCATAAGGTTCCTATGAGCATTTCAACCCTAAGTACTCTTTCTAATTGATTTTAATTAATCCATGAATATTAAAATGTCATTCATGGAGTTTCATTATTCTCCTAATTTGGGCCAAGGAAATGATATTCCATATATTATCCTACTAACTATAGCCCTTACTATAATTAAGTCCATGTCATTCATTCCTTGTAAATGTCCTTCAATTCTAATTTCATTTAATTACATTTTCCATGTAGTTTTCATAACATAAGCATTAAAGAATAACTAAATAAATAAATCTACAATTAAATCTACTAAGCAATAAATGACAATAATAACATTCAATAATTCAAATGAAAATCTAACATAACATAACTATTCATCATGATCCAATGGTCATTATTCATCTTTCATCTCTTTTAGGGTTTAGATAATGATCTTTTCATTTTCCTTTAGATCTAATACATCTTCTCGATGTGATTTCATTATTAGATCATTGATGTATCTCATCAAATGATCTGATCTTTCTTGATCCAACCATCAAGAAAATCTCAAGTTATTTTATCCGATTTAAGGGCATAGATCTTGATCTATCCCAAATCATCATCATTCATACCATAAATCCATATGATATTAACTTCATATCTTCATCAAAACACATCCATACTGTCCAATCATCCTTGATCAACTTGATCAAGGAGATTACCATTCATTATTATGGATCTTACTACTTTTTCAAGCTAAAGCTCTTAATTAAACATAGATCAGTCACTTATAACCATTGATTACATGTCTCGCAGTCACAAGATCATCAATGAATCAAAATTATATAGTTTGATCATTCCAAATATCACTAATCATAAGAATTAGTAATACTTTTCTTTATTAACAGAATTTTACATACATCAAAACATAAATTTTCTAAGTTTAGTAGGTTCTACTCATCAAAAGGAATCCATCCCAACTTTCTAATCTCAATTTGGAGTGAAATTGAGATTAGAATTGGAATTTTAAGATTTCAGCCTGTTTTAAGGGCTGAATTTTGATCTTACTAATTTTGTTTATTTAATTAATCTAGAGACCCAAAAATTTTACTGTGATCATGGTCTTTAAGGTTTTGGGACCTTATAAACTCATCCATCAGTTCAGATCTCAATTTTGAGATCATCTTAATCATGCTCCACTACTGTTACTATGAATTTTTGTAATTATAACTAATAAATACAATTTAAAACATACATTTCATGAGTTCAGTACCTTATACAAGTGATAAGGAATCTACAAAATCTTTTGGATCTAAAATTAGAGCTATATTGTGTGCTTAATTGAAGATCTAAGATTTTAGTTAAAATTTAGACGGCTCAGATTTAATTTGGGCGTACCAGGTGCGGGGCCGACTAGCAGCCCATGTTTCCATCACGAAGACGCAGGCAACATTGTTTACAAGCCACCTGGCAACTCGCATGGGGGCTGCCCATGGGGAGTGTCCTTACTTGCATTTCGCTCCAATGTGCAAGAACCCAATTTGTTGAGATCGGTTGAGATGGTTTGATATGGACCGTCGGATCAATCTTTCTCCAAATATCCTAAATTAGGAAACATCAAGGACTAAGATTTCTTACCCGAAAGTTTTTGGGGCCCAAAAACTCATCCAACAGCTCAGAATTTGTATTTGACCCCAAAAATGAGGAGATCTCAACCCTCCATGCCGGACTAGTCGTTCCCGAAGGATCAACGGCCAGGGAGATCTCCAGGTGGTCGAAAAATGCCCAAGAGATGTCAAAATTGAAAGAGGAGTGGAGGATCTACCTACCTATGCCGGTCCGGTGAAGAGATGGTCACCGAAAAAAGAGAAATCCCGTTGGAGAAGATATAAAAGCCCTATATGTTGGCAAATGCATATAGTTGTGGAATTCTCCATTGTCATTTGTGAAGAAGGTGGGGGACTATAGGGCTTTGGTAGATCACCACAAAAGGAAGAAATTTAATGGTGCAAGATCACCATTTAACGTCTATCTTGGCCAAAATTAGATGGAGAACGTGCTAGAGATGGTGATTCACCAGTGCTTGCTCTTCGTTTGGGATTTTTTGATGATCCATGAGGTGGATCATCATGGAACCAAAGGAGTTTTATAGATCTCCTTAGCTCAAGCACATTTAATGGTGAAGATTTGGTTTTAAAGGTTGGAATGTGATGGATAATTCAATTATGGTTTAAAGTAAAAAACCATGGTTCATAAGGGACAACGCATCCCTGGACGCACCCACTACAGATATGGGATCGTCTGCCCAGGTGCGTCTAGGGACACACCCACAGAGAATAAGAGCAAAGGGGAGAAAGAAAGAGGAATTGTGGGAGATTGGAGAGGATTTTGGAGTTGGAATTTTGAGGCATTCTAGAGGACCTCGTGAAGAACACTAGGAAAATTTTTGGGAATTTTATGAGCTATTTATAAGGGTTTTTGTTATTTTCTATGATTACTTGTAATTATCATGTTTGATTTCTTTTGATTATTAAATTGTCTTTGGATTCCCACTACCACCTCCTTCTCCACTAGCTGCTAGTAGTGGTTTGACTCATGATGACTTGTTTTCTGGCCGTTGGATCCCTTTGTAGGCCCCTTGTGGGCACCATGGAGGTGTGAAAAGACCATTTTACCCTTTTATGGAGAAAAAATTATTTTATTCTCTTGGATTCAAAATTGAGCGTACTTAGTGGCATTGGATTTGTATTTCTGAGTACATTCCATATTTTGATGTCTTAGGTCTCAATTATTTGTAAAATTACCATTTTACCCTTTTATTCTTAAAAATGGAGAAAAATAAGGATTTTTCATCACAATTCAGAATTTGTTGTGCTTATAGTCATTCTAAAGGGTTTGTTGAGTATGTTTTCAATCATACATGTCTTATATTGTGATTCAAATTCTATAAGAAGTGCATTTTTAATAACCCTAATATTGCAGCCGAATTTTCCTTGAAATTTTCAATTTCATTATTTATTGAATCTCCTTACAAAAGTTTGGGGTGTTACATAGTGCATGCACGGTCACTGATCTCAAAACATGGAATTAGCACCTTTTGATTCTAAAATTGTTCATACCCTCAAACAAGGAGTAAGAGAACAAATTCATAACCTGATGGCCAACCCAGCCATAATTGAAGTCAATGCCATAAAAGTTTTTTATGTACCACTACAATTGAGTACTCCCTCATGCATTGCATTACCAACCACTAATGCAGACCATTTTGAGCTAAAACCTAGAGTCATTCAATCACTCCCATCCTATTGTGATCTAGAGAGAGAGAGAGAGAGGATCCGTACCTTCATATCAAGGAATTCCTTGATATATGTGAAACATTCAAGTTCAAAATTTTTTTCAACGATTCCAATAGACTTAGTTTATTTCCCTTCTTATTAAATGGAAAGGCCAAATTCTTTCTAAATTCCTTAGAGGTTGGTTCCACCACTACATGGGATCAATTGTCTAAAAAGTTTAAGAACGAGTTTTTTCCTGTACATAAAACAATTGCCATTCACAAGAAAATCATAACTTTCTAGTAGAGACAAGATGAACAATATTTTGAGTGTTGGGAAAGGTGGAATATATTGTTGCAAAAATGTGCCCACCATGGATTTGAGAAGTGGCAATAAGTTTAGTACTTTTATGAGGTATTTATACCTTAAAATAGAAGGATGGTAGGTGTTGCTAGTGGAGGGGCTCATGTGATGAAAAATGAGACAAAGTCCTTAGAATTTTTTGAAACCTTTGCTAAAAATTCCCAACAATGGGATTATTCAAATTGACGAGATTGAAATTCCCAACCTCTAGAGAAAGGAAGCCTTTACAAAATATGAGTAACCCCAAATGTGTCACATAAACTAGACTCCTTGGCTCAAGGAATGGACAAGGTTGAAAATAAATTCCAAAGAATTGATGCTTTCATGGCTAGAAGTTTATTAATGCAACCTCCATAGGTTGTTTGCTCTACTTGTTCTAGCCCGATACATTATCATTAGCTTGTCCATTACATGGTGCATGCCGTAAATATCATTTTGAACAAGCAAATGCAATGAATGCATATCACAATCCTAGCAACAACCATTATTCTGAGACCTACAACTCAGGATGGGCTAGGCATTCTAAATTCTCATGGTCTAAGAACACTGACCAAGGAGGTCCATCTATGAAATCTTATTCAAAATTTTCTTAGAGATTTAGTTCCCTAATAGCCTCCTAGTTTTTAGTTCCTTCAACAACCAAAGAAACCAACATTTGAGGAAACTGTGTAGTTATTCATAGAGAAAACCCTTAAACACCAAGATGAGACTAGACATGCCATTACCCATATCCAAAATTAGAGTAAAAAAAAAAATCTAGTGTAAATTCCCAAGCTCATGCCAAACTAGAGATGTAAATGAGTTAGCTGTCTACTGCACTTAATGGTAGAAAAAAGGGAACATTCCCTAGTCAGTTAATTCCAATCC
The DNA here is from genome assembly GCA_035236585.1 of Warburgia ugandensis. Taxonomy (NCBI): domain Eukaryota; kingdom Viridiplantae; phylum Streptophyta; class Magnoliopsida; order Canellales; family Canellaceae; genus Warburgia; species Warburgia ugandensis. The sequence goes on from CP141128.1 coordinate 46,205,230, forward strand.
TTAAGGGATAGTTTGAAATAAGGTCATCTTGAAATTCACAAAGACCACCTGAGCAATCCAAATACATAACTACCCTTATGTGTGTCCATCAAATTGATAACGAGGTAGGGCAAACTAAGGACAGATTAGAGGAGAATGACCAAGCAACAATTAAGGAGAAAGAGAAAGACAAAAATCTCTAGCTCCCTCGAAACTCATTATAAAAGCACCTAATGTACCTAAAGCCCCATTCCCTCAACTTTTGAACAAGGCAAAGTGGGGGATTAATTTTCATGAGATACTGCATGTGTTCAAACACATTCAAATCAATATTCCATTATCAATGCAATAAAAGATATCCTTACTTATGCCAAGCTCCTCAAAGAGCTCTGCACACAAAGTGCAAGCTTAATGTGCAAAAGAAAGCTTTCTTTACCAAGTATGTGAGCTCTTTGATTCAACACCAGACCCCTTCTACATTTAGAGACCCAGGATGTCCTACCATCACATGTGTTACTGGAGACCATGTCATTAATAGGGAACTATTAGATTTAGGGGCTAGTGTGAACCTATTGCTGTATTTTGTCTATGTGCAACTAGGGCTAGGTGAACTCAAACTAACCAATACCATGTTACAACTTGTAGATAAATCAATTAAATATCAATGTGGTATGGTTGAAGATGTTTTAATTTCAGCGGACCACTTTTATTTTCCTATTGATTTTATTGTCCTAGGCACCTAGCCTATGTCTGACTTCAATAGTCAAATTTAGGTCATTCTTGGATGTTCATTCTTGGCAATGTTTAATGCCATCATCAACTGTCATAACAGCGTGGTGGAATTATCTTTTGGCAATATGAAAGTAAAGATTAATGTGTTTAATCCAAATCATTAACATCTAGACCTTGACAACTCCTGAGTAGTCAACTTGATTGAAGGTCTAATTCCATATGTTCTTCCACTGTCATCTACCCTTGATCCACTTGAGGCCTGTCTTGCACACTTTAATTATGATTTTGATATAAACAGGTCTGTAGATGAAGAGAGTAATCTCTTAAATGTTGCACTAATCATGCATACCTCTAAATGGGGACCTCAAGTGAAACCTCTTCCCCAGGCCACATTTGTTCCTTTGTCTTTAGTTTAAAAACCATCCACCCTAGCCCTTAAACCATTACCTGATAATTTAAAATAAATGATTCTGTGCCTGTCATCATTGCTTTAAATCTTCATCATGGATAGGAAGGAAAGATACTTAATGCTCTACTTAAACATAAGACAGCTTTAGTGTTGACCGCAAACATTGAAGGGATTAGCCTTGCTATGTATATGCATCACATTCATCTAGAAGAAAGTGCTAAAGAATCCAGGGAAACACAGAGAAAGCTTAATCCTTACATTAAAGTGGTTGTAAGAGATGAAGTGTTAAAACTACTAGATGTTGGTATCATATACCCCATTTCAAATAGTACTTAGGTCAGCCAATTCAGGTTGTACCCAAGAAATTGAAGACATAGTAATCAACAATGAGGATAACAAACTAATCTCTGCTCACATGATCATGGGTGACAAGTCTATGTGGATTGCTGTAAACTAAACTCGGTCACAAGGAAAGACCTCCATTGACCAAATGCTAGACAGGTTAGTCAGCCATAAGTATTATTGTTTCCTTAATGGTTATTTTGGTTATAACCAAATCCCTATAGCAGCTCAAGACATGGAGAAGACTAACATAACCTACCCTTTTGGGACCTTTGTGTATTGTCATATGTACTTCAGATTGTGTAATGCCTTGACTACTTTCCAAAGTTGTATATTGAGCAAATTTTCTGAGATGGAGGAGAGGTTCTTAGAAGCATTCATGGATGATTTTTTAGTACTTGGATCATCTTTTGATGAATGCCTACACTGATATGTGTTTAATTTTGAATAAAAAGTACCCAAATCATTGTCCATGTTATAAAGTATAGGGCATTATTATAAGATTTTTTTCCAAAAATTATAACACTTGCATTACCAAGATAATAAATCAATAGATTGATATTTTGTAGGTTTAGAAGCTAATCCAGAGTAAGTATGTGGTTTTTCATTTTTTTTCATGATTTAATTAGGATTTTTACTCTTTTGTAGGAATCAAGATGATGATCCATCGGCCCTATTAACAGCCCTATTAACAGAGATGAGAATTGAAGATCAAGTCAAAGGCATAAATCTCAACATCCCAAAGATAAATTAAGAGTCAAGATCATCCTAGGACAAGCAAAGAAATTTGAGAAGCCAAAGGTGACCAGAATGAGCCCATGCACAAGCCATGCATTTCCACCACCTTTGCATAGAAGCCATGTAAGCCACCTTTGCCATTTAAACCATACAAAAGGGTGACAAGCTATTCAAGCCATGAAACCAATCATTCAAGCCACTTAATCCACCAAGGAATGAGCCATCAAAGTAAGCCATCAAGCCACATAGAGCCATGGCACTTGTAGTCACACAATTTGAGCACTATTTTAAGCAATTATCATATGCCAAAAGTGCGATAATTAGAAGATTTAGAGAGATATTTGTAGAAGGTAAGATGATCATGCATAGGTGGACAAATCAAGAGAGAAAACCAATCCTTTCATTTATATTTTTCATCTTTTTCCTCCACCCAATCTAGGGTTCCATGATTTTTACTTGGCTTTCTAATGAGAAAGGCCCTAATTTTATGACACACTCAAAACATCTCAAACCCTTGATGCTTTCCATATTTCTTATCCTTTATTCGTCTCATTTCTCTCTCTTTTCCAACAACCAAACACCATGTATTTAGAAGGGGAGGAGCACTATGCCACCTTCCTAAAAAAGTAGCACCTCCCCCACCCTTTTCTAAAAATGGTAGCCGCGATGTCACCTTACTTAGCTCATCTCTCCACCTAGCTTTCCCTCTTTGAAACCCTAGATCTACATGGATCTTGCCTTCCTCAAACATTTCCCATCCAATTGGAAACTCAACCACCTATAAAGCTCCAAGGGTTCAACACAAAAGTGGTACTCTAGCATGGTGATTCTTGGAGCTATGGTGGGCCCTTCTTATTTGGATTCCTCAAGTATTTTCTTTGCTTTTTACACTTCAATTTTATTTTATTAGTTTGATTTCAATCCATTGTGTTCATAGTTAGTTTTGTTGCTCTAATTTTACACACATAATTCCTCCTATCTTTTCCTTAGTTCTTGCTACATCTTCTTAGTTTTTCTTGCTTAGTCATCAAAGATCCAACTTATTTCTTCTCCCATAATGATAGCCAAGGGAATAAGTTGCTTCATTCCTTGATTTCCCTCCATGAAATCGACAATTTTTTTTAGGGATAGCTTAGTTTTAGGTATCTTTTTCATTGGATAAGGTCATCATTCCAACCATCTATTCTCTTGATTCTCTTCTTTCTTATTTACATATCATCTAAGTTTTGTGTGAGAGCATTGAATTGCATTTTAGCTTTGAGTTGAATCAAGTTTTACTTCATAAAGAGTGTGCAATTTCTAGATTTACACATATGTATCATGTGCACCACTTTGGATGTATTTTGCCTTTGATTCAATAAAGAAATTTGAAGTTTCTTGTTGATGGTTGTTTGTAGTAGTAAAATAGTTTAGATCTTGAGTTTTTTCTTGCACAAAAAATGACTATTAACTTGCTTTCCATGCTTGGTTTGATTTTAGCTTTTTAAGTGCTTAAAATATGGAATTTTCCCATTCAGTCATCATGCTTAGTTTCTAATAGTTTATGAATCTTATTTGCCTAATTCCTTAGGAACCCATTTTTTTAGATTATTTGTTAAGTGGTTTGATTAGATTGCATGATAGTTATCTATTGATTCATCAATTTGAGTCTATTTCTACCCCATGAACCATGCACACCATGCCACAGATCATATGCATAGTACTTGGATAATTGCTCTTTAGATCTTACTTTGTTCAATAGTTTAATCTTAATTTAGTAGTAGTTAATTAGTTTTTTTTAGTTTTAGAAAGTTTCCTAATTGGGTTTTGGAAAGTTCTATTTTTAGAAAATTTTAATTTTAGGAAGGTTTCATTTCTAGCAAGTTTCCTAGATTCATTCATTCTGGTGTTGCATTAGTTTTGTTTCTAATTTAGTGCATGTTTCCCATTCCATGGTTTCTAAATTCCTATTTTAATCAGAACCCTCTTTCTTTGGCTATGATAAGCAACTTAAATAAGATCCAATCAATTGAAAATTCTATGATATTTCTCATGGAATTGACCTCTCTCACATGCAAATCACTACTTTGATTCATCTCTTGCAAGTAATTTTAAACGTACAACATACACTACTTGAAATTAGTCCTTGTTATGTGTCTATAGAAAAATCTTGTGCTAGACTAGGAAAAATGTCATTTTTGCCATTAATTTAAGACACATAATATCACACAATGGCATAGAGGTTGATAAAGCCAAAGTGGATCTCATTTCCTCCTCCTAGGATGGTGAAGGAAATTTACTCATTTATGGGTCATACTAGGTTTTGTAGATGATTCATCAAAGATTTCAAGAAAATTTCTAAGCCTTATGTAATTTACTTATGAAGGAGGCAAAATTTGACTTTGTTGAACCCTGTAAGAAAGCATTTAAGCACCTAAAGGCTGACCTCACTTCTGCGCTTATCATTCAACCACCAAATTTGATTGCATCATTTGAGATAATGTGTGATGCTTTTGGCTACACAATTGGTGATGTTTTTGGGTAGCATATTGATAAACTCCCGCGTGTGATATATTATGTTAGTAAGACCCTCTATGATGCCCAACTCAAGTCATCATCTATTCAGACCATGAACCATTGAAATACCTTCTTTTTAAGAAAAATGATAAACTAAGATTGATGCGATGGATTTTATTGCTACAGGAGTTTGCTATAGAAATTTCAGATAAGAAAGTTTCTGAAAATGTTGTCGTAATCTATTTATCTAGGTTAATTATAGAAACTGCTAGTGAATCTATTCTTATAATAGAATCTTTTGAAGATGAACAACTTTTTCACTTTTTCCAATTATCTTGGTATGCTGACATTGTTAATTACCTTATTATGGGTCAAATGCCTAACAACAAGTTAAAACAAGATAGGAATAGATTTCTTGCCATGATCAAACACTTTTCATGGTAGGATCCATACTTATTCAAGTATTGTTCTGATCAAGTTATGATGAGATGCATATCAAGTAGTGAGCATCATCAAATCATTTCCTTTTGCCATGACCATGCATTTGTGGGCCACTTTGGTGCAAGAAAGATGGTTGCAAAAATTTTATACTACTGTTTCTACTGGCCTACCATCTTCAGAGATTCACATGCTTACTACATAGGCTATGCAAGATGTTAGTAGTTAGGGAATATTGGTGAAAGAGACTTGACGCCCTTGCACCCCATTTTGATCATTAAGCCTTTTGATGTTTGGGGCATCAACTTTATGGGTCCTTTTCCCAACTCCCTTGGTTACATCTACATCCTTATGGCAGTCGACTATATGTTCAAGTCGGTGGAAGCCATAATATGTAAGACCAATGGCCACAAAGTGTTGGTCCAGTTTTTGAAAAAGAATATTTTTTCATGCTTTGGCACTCCACAGGCCATTATTAGTGATGGGGAAAACACTTTTGTAATAGTGTTTGAAAATTTAATGATGAAACATGGTGTCACTCATAGAATTGCTAGACCATGCCATCTTGAGATTAGTGGAGAGGTGGAAGTATCCAATAAGAAAATCAAGAGGATCTTAGAAAAGATAGTTAATCCTAGTCAGAAAGACTGGTCATTTAGACTTTGTAACTTACCATACTACATTCAAAACCTGTATAGGCATGTCACCCTACCGTCTATTTATAGAAAGACTTGTCATCTCCTAGTTTAACTTGAGAATAAAACATATTGGGCCACAGAAAGGTCCAACTCAATGAATTGGACAAACTTAGGAATGATGCATATGAGACTGCTAGGCCATGCAAGGACTGAATGAAAGCTCATCATGATAAACATATCTTGTGCAAGTTCTTCACTCCAGGACAAAAGGTCCTCTTGCATAACTCTAGGTTGCATCTATTTCCTAGTAAACTTCATTCTTATTGGACTAGACCCTACTTGTTTGAACAATTTATCCTCATGGAGCATTCAAGATTGAAAAGGAAGGTAGATTTCTAAAGTGAATGGTCAAAGGTTAAAACCCTTTCAAATATTGGTCAACCCTAAAGTGGAGACAATGTTCAATTTATGTGGGGTTGTAGAAATGCATGAACATTCTGAGTTTTCCTTATCTTTTCAATAAAATAAAATAAATAAATTTTAAGGTTATGTTCTTTTATTGTGATGAGAATTGGATTTTTTGAGTCATAGCATTTCTCCTACTTTAACTCATTAATAGACATGCATATGGTTAATTTTGTATTTCATTCATGTTTTAAAGTGTTTATGAAGTTAAATCTGAGAACACACCTGCATACAATGCATAGTCTATACAGATAGATAGTTATGACTTAGAGACCTTGAGGAAAATAAGTGGAGACCAGTACTCGATGAGTATTAGGGACTATCATCTTTCTAAGGTGTATCTATAAGCCAATATTTTCTTTAGCAAACATCAACTTTGAAAGATCCCAATATCTTTGTTTTGGTCAATTTTTAAGAATCACCAATGGGAGTCCTAACTTTCCTAAACATTTATTGAATAAGATAAGCTTTAAGAAACCTAAGAAATGATATAGGCCGTCCTTAATTTAGCCTAGAGACATATAGCCTACCTAGTATTATACCACTAGTTAGACCCTTTGGGCCTCTTGGTGAACCCTTTTCTTTTAAACCCATTTACCTTAACCTAGAAACCTAGGTAAATATCCATTACCTATCATTAAAAAATGAGTAGAGATAGCAAAGAAAAAATTTCAAATGTGACAAAAGTTTAAGAAGTGAAAAATATCAAAGTGTTTACAAATAAAAACTTTTCTTTCAAAGAAATTCAATGAAAGTAAAAAAGAATTTTAGAAAACGAAAAGAAAAGTTGTGAGCAAAGAGTGAAAGGAAAAAAATAGGAAAGATATTCATTTTAGTGCATTCAAAATAGAAGTTGTTCAACATTCATTGAAGACCTCTACACAAATTTGAAACTTTGAGTCCTTTTACCCTTTCTTTTAGAACTAGTTCTAAACCTAAGTTTCATCCTATCTTAAGTCTTATTGATCTTAAGGTAGAAGATAGTCTTAATGAGGATGTAAATATTAAGGAATTAAGGTGAACTACCCCTTCTGGTCTTGGTAATGGCATCCATTCTTAGGGATCACAATTTTTTGTATCATCTATGCACATAAGCTTACATGAACCATTAGTGTTGTTAGATTTGGTCACATAGTGAGAGCATTTTTTTGACCCTTTTCAATGAGAGCTTCATTTTTTAGTGTATATCGAGGAGAATTTAAGGTCAAGTCATTTTTCCAATGATGCATAATCGTTGCTGTTTAGAAGTTCAGACTTATGTAGCCTATATACACATTGCACTCTAAGATATAACTATAATAAAATGGCTTTGGTATGTGGGTAACTTGCAAAATTTTGAGTCATCTTTATCAAGTTGTTAAAGATAATAGAGTGCTAATGGATGAGAATTCTCTAAGAGAAACTAAGGAATTCAACCTTATTGAATTTTGTAGGTATATTCATTGTAAACACTCAAAGGGCTAACTCATCTACTAAGGGTAACCTAAAGGTTTAAGGCCTTGTTGCATATGCTAAATGCAACTGTGAGTACTTATAAAAATAGTATCCACTTTTGTTTTCATGATTTTTGCATACTTTGCTTGGGACTAGCAAAATGCTAGTTGAGGGGTGTGCTAAGTAGACATTTTGCATAAAAAGTACTCGATTACTAGCACATGTGTTATAAATTATAGGGCATTATTTAAGAAAATTTTCAAAAACATCACACATGCATTTCTCAGCTAATAATCCAAAAATATAATATTTTGCAGGTTCAAAAGCTAATCCAAAGTAGGTGTGTGATGTATCATAATTTTGTAGGTACTAATTAGTGTTTTGCATCTTTTATAGGTGTTAAAAGAATGATCCAATGATCGAGATCATTTCAGATGGGAATGATGATCCATATCAATGTAGAGAGCTAGGACTCATTTTATTTCAATTCAATGAATCAAGTAAGGGTCAGGATCATTTTAGAATGAGCAAATGAGTACTAAAAACATTTGGAAGAATTCAATGTGACTAGAAATGGCCCCATGCAAAATCCATGTAAAAGGAAGTATAATTTCACCACCTTAGCATGAGATTTCAAGCCACTTAAGCCACATAAGCCAACAAATGAGGGCTATGAGAAGCAAGCCACCTAAGCCACATGAAGTGAAGGATGCAAGACAAAGAGGCCATCACATCGTAAGCCATCATAGGAAGCCATTGAAGCCATCTAAACTAAAGCAACATGAGTCCACACATTTTGAGGAAGAAAACATGATTCTTAGATTTGGAAAAAATGTTTCTTAAAGAGAAGAAATAGGAGGAAGGTGGACCAATAGGAGAATAGACCTCACCCTTCGACTTACTTTTTCTCTCTCCTACGCTTTCCCTCCAACTATCCTTATGACTCTCATCCTCTTTCCCTCTCTCTATCACCATCCATTGTAGAACACTTAGGAAGGAGCTTTCATGCAATTTCCTTGGAGTTTCCTACTTCTTAGATCTCACATTGCATATCTCCCACAAAATTTCCTTTGGAATCTCCCTTTCCTAAACTTTCCACATCCAAATCCCTACTTTCTCTTCCTAGTTTCCCACCTTGTAATCCACTGCCTAATTCCTATATTTATCTTATCTTATTTTATCCCCCATTCTTGTCCTTTATTCCTTTCTCCTTAGGGATAGAATTTTAACAAGTTTTATATCTTTAGAAGGCTAAAAATCATCTACAAATAAGATGTACACCATGCCTCTTTCATAGCATTTAACAAACACCATGCCACCTACAAGGTTGGGGCTTTCATGCATCCTTCAAGCTTTTCAATGCCTCTTCCATCATGGTTCTTCATGCCTCTTTCCATAGCATTTACCATGCACCATTCAAGGATTCTTCAAGCTAAGTTCAATGCATCTTTTCCCATGTTTTCAGCCTAGTTTTTCCATGTATTTTGTTTTCCTTTTGCAAGCACTTCCTTCCTTTGTTTTATTTACACTTGTCCTTGGGTTGCTCTTCGCTATTTTACCTTCTATTTAATCTAGTTCTCCTTGGTCAAAGGCTATCAGTATCTTGTAATGACACCAAGAGAGAGTAACCTATGAATATTATTATTCCTAGTTGTGGTTCTTTGATTTTATTTATTTTCTTGCCTTACTTTATTGCTTGTTATTTTCCTAATTATCATCATGTTACACCTTCTTTGCTTGTCTTTAAGATTCATTCCCTTTCTTCATTCTCTTTCTTTGGTTTTCTATTTTTGGATCACACGCATTCCATCTTTTGCATGTTGGAAAAATTAGAGATTGAAGATTGAAGAGATTTGCTTGTATTTCCATCCTTTTGAATGTTGCGCACAATTCTAGTATATGTTTTTAAGTTTATTTTCCCATGAAATTTTGCGCACCATGATTGTAATGTCTTTCATGTAATGAAACAAGTTTGCTTCATGCATCTTCTTTCTTAGTCCCATGTGCACTTTTCTTTATTCATGCTTCTCAATCATGCATGCTGGTTGCTCATGTTAGTTGAAGGTTTACATTAGTTTTTATTCCTTGCTTATGTTTAGTTTAGTTGCATCCTTAATTTAGATGTTCATTTCTTTTAGGAAGTTCATAGTTTTAATTTTAGGAAACTCCTTCTAGATTTAGGTTTCCAAGTTATTCATGTTTATAGTTTTAAGTTAGTTTATTGTCTTGAATGTGTGTTAGTTCAAATTTTATTTTTAGAAAGTCTTTGTTTAGAAGGTTTCCTCTAAATTTAATTTAATGTAGGTTTCTAATTCCAAGTTAATCTAATTCCTACACTAATCACAATCCACCCTTTTGGTTAGGATAATGAATCTAAACAAGTTCCAATTGCATGCAAATCTATGGATTCCTTATGGGATCAACCTCACTCATGTACATCATACTACTTTGATTTGTGTGCTTGTGAGTAACTATTAGAACTACATCACACATACCTATTTATTTTCACACTCCAAATTCCCCCCACTCATAATCCCATAAAATTTATATACTTCAATGAACGTAATGAAAACCAATGTTTATATTCACTTCATTTACAAGCTCCATATTCACTTCATCCATACTTACTCATTTACATCCATACTACAAGTATCCACTCATTCATTTCATAATATATATATATATATATATATATCAATGAAAATAATGAAAACTAAAGGAAGACTTGAATATCAATGAAAAAAATACTTTAATATGTAATTTACATTCATGTAGTTTCCCTCATTATTCTAATTGAAACTCATTACATACTCAGCCCATTTGCTTCCTATTTCATTGAAGGTTGTTTTGAGTAACTCTTCTCTTTGCTCACTCAAAAAGCACAACAGTATGCAATACAACATATTTGATTCAGTTCACATTCTTTTAGCTAGATCTATAAAATTTTTAAAAAAGATATAAGATTGTGAAAAGTAAAAAGTGTCTTATCCTTAATTAGGTGTAATGCCCAAGCAATTTATGCTATTTTTAACAAAAATGAATTGGACATTCTATAATGAAAAGTTCCTTTTTTGGAGATAAGGGTATTTTGGTCATTTCACTATTCACCCTAACTAGACCCAGAAATTTGGTCCTGATAGTAGTACCCTTAGGTGTATCTAGGAAAAAGGAATCCAACAAGACCAAAATCACTCAAAACGGAGTTAAAATGAGCAAGTTATGGCCCTTTGAAGTTTAAGGGCAAAAGAGTAATTTACATTAAAAATGGATTTAGCCTGAGAAACACAGGGGCCCGTTTTGATACAGGCACCCCTCTTCTTCAACCTCCTAGAGGGTTCTAGAACGGCGGTGTTTAGGGGAGAAACCACCGCCATTCTAGAGGTTTCTCTACCGCCATTCCATGGCGGTAAGAACCCCCTCCAAAACCCTCTTCGAGCTCTATAAATAGAGCTCTTGGGCGCCTCCAATGGCAGCCCAAAAGCTTGGGAAAAACCCATTGTGGAGAGGCAGACAAGAGGAGAAAACATGGAGAAAAACCCGGCCACAAACCAGGTATGCCCAAAACCCCTCCAAACCCATCTCCCCCTTAGTCTTAGGATGAGTTCCCCCAAGTTTTTGCATAAAAAACCATGCAAAATGGGGCTCTAGGGAGCCACAAAGGACCCAGGGACGGTTCCTGGGCGTACTAGTTTGACAGGAATGAAGCAAGCACGTCCATGGACTCGCTCACAAATGAGAAAACGGGCAGAAGGCCTGGTGCATCTGTGGACGTGCCCTGTGGGCCTTCCATGTATTCTGAATACTAAAACGCCCATAACTTGAGTTCTAGGACTCCGATTGAGGCACCGCAAAAGGAGTTGTGTCCGTATCAACAACACGGACATACCCAAACTATAAAATATCTGATTAAGGCCCTATCTAAGCTGGGCATGACCCTTAAACTATGATAGTGGCATGGGGCTACTAAACCTTTGTAAACCTAACGATACCAGGGCCCAGTTAGGACCTTAGGAGACCCATAGGCATGGGAATGAACCCCTAATGACTAAGTAGTGAGGAAAAATAGGCCAAGCTAACCTTTTTCCCTAAACTATGTTCAGGAGCGTACGAGGACTAGGGGACTAGCGTGATCAAACCAGGTAGGTGCTCTATCGCTGCTAGACTTTTTAAAAGAACCATGATGTTTTGATGTAGGTACTCTATTGCTACTAGACTTTTAAAAAGAGCCCATGATTGTTTTGAGATTGCATGTTTTAAGTATAAATTATATGACTTGTTTAGCATGACTTAATTTTATAAATGAATTCAGCATGCATATGATAAATACATTATGCATAGACATGTTTTGCAAACGATTGCATATATTGCCAAGACATGTGCTACATGCATAGATTGCATGATAGGTGTAGCCTTGGTAGATGAGGGCGGGCCACAGAGCTGACAGGCTTCTAGGCTGGCAGGCTTTTAGGCTGTCAGGATTTTAGGTAGGGTTATGACTTTGAATGAAATACTAGCCTGAGCAGATTTTATGCATTGCATGCATGTTTTGCAACCGATTGCACAAATTGAATGATTTATGACGAATAAATATCATATGCCCCGTGGAGGCTATGACCCTGTGTCCCTAGGTACCCGGGGACCACACAGCGAGGAGGTCGTGGGCATAGTGGGCCCTATGTTTTGGGGATTTACTTGCATTGCATATGGCATGACATGAGGTTGGTCGACCATACCATATATCCATGAGTTGGATTTAGTTGAGCATCTTATGCATATCATTATGTTTATGATATATATATATATATATATATGATACTTTCGACTTGGATTATGCGATTCTTTAAGTCGTCAGTATTCCAATTCGACAATGGTTTTTAATATCGATATTGAACATGAGTGTTCAAGCATGCACATGTTTTAAAGAGCATATGATTTTAAACATAGCATGCATTGTAAAACTAGTAGTGATGGACTCCTACTGAGTATAGTATATACTCACCCAATCCTTAACATTTTTCAGACACAAGTAAGCACTTAAGGACAGGATAAGCGCATGATAGAAGACACCCAAATATAAAATTTTTTCAGGACAACTCCACTCACGTGTAGAAGATGCCTCAGGAAATGTTAGTGCTATGAGCAAGTAAATCAAAAGGAGACAATCATACTTGTAAGTAAACATTGTACCCTTTGGACATGTATTTGTATTTATTTACAGTTGGGATGTGAGCTATGACTGGATAGACCTGGGAAGACATTTATGATTTCTGAAATTTTCGAAAACTACTTTGGTTGTTGTGAAAGCAAATGACACTCGGGGTTTTCAAAATGAGTTTAAATGAAAATTTTTTCCACTGCATTGCATTGTTTTCATAAAATGGTTTTCAAATAGGGATGCATCCCGCCTTAGGAATTAGATATTGCATTTAAAAAAATGCATGAGAAAACCCGGGTCGTCACATTATGAGACACCAACAGCATCGAATACTAGGGTTCTTATGTATCTTAGCACATAGTACTCACACTCCCAATCACACTTTTGTCTAGGGCACTATGCAACAAGGAAAACCAAAAGGATCAATAAATATCATTTGTAATATTGTAAGTTTAATTAGTTATAAAATGGAAGAATTAACTATTCTCTATATCTTGACACTCTTTTATGTGAGTTTGGGTGGTTGCATAGTTTTAGTAACATTGGCCAATGTTAATCGTGCTCTATAAATTTATTTCTTTAATGCATTATAGATGGATAAAAAATTACTTATTTGCATATAATACATGAAAATAATAAAAGCTTACTCATTATTTCTATGAGGATAGGATAGATGTGCGATCCACAAGAATAAAAAGAGAAAGCATGGCCACCATGCACATCTAAAATGAGTAGCATCTAATGAACCTTATATACATAGTCATATGAATTGTAATTAATGTTTCCAATCCCTAATTATAGAATAAGTTAGTAAGAACATAAGATGATTAAAACTCACTTGCCATTATAGGGAATCATTAACCCCTCCCCCTTGGAGCATTGGAAGAACCTTGTTAAAATATAATCAACATGCCTCTTTATTGGCCATGGCTCCACATCTCCACAAATGATGCTGGGGTCAAGGAATTGGTAAAGTATATTCTTGACCTCAAAAAAGCTTGTAGCATCATTCAGGAAGCTTCTTAAAAGAAATAATTATTACCTATCATGAAAATGTAACATGTAATGTCAATTATTTTATAAGTAGATATTTGCATATACCCCATCTAGGAGACAATGTGAGGGTGCTAGAGTTGATCCCATAGGCAAACTCATAATAGGTCCTTCACCATAAGTGGCACTTCAACAACGTCATTTATAATTGCACTCCCTCCTTGATTTGTAAGGGGTTGATTGCCCTATCTTCGTTGATGAGTTGTAGATTAATGTTAGGAATTGAAGGGTGTTAGGTAGGACTTTCACACATTCCTTAGACAGCTATTGTAAAAGATATATAGATTTTTAACCAATTAATATTGATCAAAGAATACAATTAAATTTATGATGAAATAAAATGAACATAGACACAAATACCTAATCCATTGGTGTGACAATATTTAATAGTGCTACAGCTGGTGACCTCCATTGTGCTTACTGTTATTGATTAACCTCATAAAATTAATAAACAATTAAATTGAGGTCTTTAGTTAAAAAAATTTATTTAGGAAGGTTGTATGATAAGATATATTCCATAGATTTTGGGAGAATGGCAAGAGCCTCCAACCAAGCAACGTGATATGTAGTTGTTTGACCAACAATTATAATAATTTTCATTTCTAAAGGGAATGGTAGGATGACATTCATACCCAACACCATGGTAATGGACACACTCTTAGTATGTGGTGGCATACTAATTCCATGTAAAGTGGTCAATTCTTACTCATAAGGTGAACCATCTACCAAAATGCTTTGACAAGTATTCAGGGCTAATAGGCATTGACCCATCTACAAATTAGAAAGCTTGAGTTAGAGAATTACAGAAGGACAATGAAATTTTCTAATGTGTCTATGCATATACCTCCTTGACTGGAATTTCTCTTCCGAAGGGCGCAAGTTGTCTATCATGAACTTCTTTAGTAGGAGAATTGCAACTAGCATTTGATGGAGGTGTAAGGGCAGTGCGAGAATCAGGGATTGGGGATTGAGAAACTATTATCAAACCTCCTTCATGCAACTTACTAAGTATATCCATTTGTATCTTCTCACACGACTCATTGTAGGCCTCTAAATCATCAAGTGTATGTATTCTTTTACCAAATAATTTGGAAAGAACAATGCTACTCCCCATTCCCCTCACTCATTGAGGATGGTCCTTCTTATTGCCCATAATGCTACACAAGATGTCATCGTTGACTCCAGTGTTGCGTAGAGTTCTTGTACTTGTGCTTTCTTAGGTAAGAATGTCCTATAAAATTTAATTAGAAGGACATGATTAGTGGTACAAAATTGAAGTTAGTCAAGGGTAGTTAGGTGAAACCCTTACAATGTTAGAAGCAACTTCTATAGTAGCTTAATTTGAGAACATTTGGCTAGTATAGCCCACCGAATGCACTATCTTCCAAAGGATAGCATGGTCAATGGGTTCTACAGTCCATGATTTTTTTTCCTGTCAAACAAGACACTATAGTTAGATAATATAATGTAAATAGCAATAATATCATTTGAAATGAATAAAGTATCACAGATATTTACTTCGTGCTCTTCCAAATGGACATAGCCCAACCTGAAGAGGTGGTGTTGTATATTAGTTTCATGCACGTTTCTTACTTTTGCACTCTTTGGCTAAACATTTTGTATATATGTAATCAAGTGCAATAATTAGATGTTACATGTAATTAATTAAATAAAACATCATTTTAACACATAACTCAATTTTAAAGTCCTATACAAATGCATTCCACACATCTTGGTCAATGACATCAAATAAATGGTAAGCATTAAGTAAAGCCTTGATGGATCATTGACATTTGGAGTTATGTAATTGCAAACAAGGTTATAATTCCATTTTCTCATTATTCACTAGCTCCTTCCAAAGCATGCATTTTGTTGTGTTTGGGTGCCTTAAAAGTAGTCTACAAAGTACAAAGCACATTACTATCTTTGAAAATAAGATGATATATTATAAATAATATAATACATATTATTTCTACCTACCTTCACCATTTCCCATATTGAATCTTTTACCGATTGTGGTACACGTCTCCAGTCATCAAATGTGACAGCTACCATGCTTCTTACTATGGAGCAAAGAAAACTACAATAAGGGGCTGCACTCTCACATATCTCTTGCCTCCTACTATTATATTGGATAGCTTCTTTAATTTCCTTCATTTAATAACCTTTTCCATTGTCGTTTGCTGTCTACCCTCTGCTCTTTCTCTTTTGAGTGTTGCTCATGTTGGCCTCTTATTCATGCTCTTAATTTTGTTTATATTCTTCATTTTGATGTTGTTCATATTTCATTTGTACTGTACACAAGAACATAATGATATTAGAACAATGAAATAAAAAGTCCATGTAGTGCATTTAAAAAAAACAAAATTAGACCAAAACATAAGAAAGTTGCTTCTTTGAGTGCAAAGGTGGCATTACATGACATAAACATCAATTATTAACTTTGACTTTCTAATCCAAAATTAAAAGGGTGCTATTGGAAGAGAATTTTTTCTTTTTAAAATTTCCTTTATTATTCTCATGTTATTATATTGTTTGAAAGATTAATTTCAATAAAACTTTATTTTTCCTTTAATTTATCTTGAATGTTTAGAATGTTTTGTTATTTGGATTTCATGCTTGGATGTTATGACTCATGCATTTGAAATCAAGCTTTAGATGTGAATTTATGTTAATAATCTAGTGTTTAAACATGAAATTCTACAATCTCATGTTTCGACTTTAGAATTGAAAACTTGTTTATTTCTAGAAATTTTATTCATGACTTCCATGGTATCAAATTTGACCATCATTGAACTTGAAAGATATCATTTCTGAATATTTTGGACAAATCAGTCCAAAATTCTATACGCATGGATGAGTTGCACAAAAACCATGTGTTGCTAGAATTTTCAACAAGTAGTCCTAAATTCCCTGCATTTTTTTTTATAATAGTAAGATGTATTTTTGCTGAAATTCTTAACCATATAAATTGCTTATTCATATAGCTTTGATGTATTGGAATGGTGATTTTATGAATTTCACATTTTTAAGCCAAATATCCTAAATTGTCGTAGCATGGAAACATTAACACTTATTAGAATCAAAGTATTTTAGAGTTCCATCATAACATTTTCATTATTGTCAATCTTGAGATTATGTTTGAATGTTAGTCAATCATTTTGTGAGTTTCACATTTTTAAATTGACATTGTCAAATATCTATTATACTATGGTACAAGTTTAAACATTAGTGTGGTCCTATGAGATGAGTGCACTGGGCACAAATAAGTTTTGAAATTTTTTTGCATTAAATGATAATGATACTCTATTTTAGGAAACAACTACAACACATATACACCTAAGAACGCAAAAATAATTTAGACAAGCATCAATATCAAAGCTAAAACAATAACTTGCACTAATAGTAGAGAAACAGTAATAGGAGAGTGACACTATGAGCATAAAGACAAACGTTCACATGTTCGATCATCATTGTTAGGAGTAGGGGATAGGGTTTTGATTGATGTCATAGGGAGAAGGTAGTTGGTGGGGAGGAGAGTAGGTGGTTTCGGTCATTAACATAGGGAGCGGGGCTGGGTTTCAGTTGTTGGCATAGGGAGGTAGGGAGGGGTTGGGTTTCAATTGTCAATGTGAGGAGTGGGTTTCGGTAATCAGTGTAGGGAGGGGTGGTCAGTTTTATTTTTCGTTGTAGGAGTGGGTTTCAGTTGTTGGTGCAAGGAACAATAGGGGGATTGATCATCGGCACATTGAGAAGCGAAGGGAGGAAGTTATGGTGGTTGGTTCAATAAGGAGTTTGGGTGTGGGGGTGGGGGTGGGGGGGGGTGGGGTTCGGTTATCGCTACATGCTTGAGGTAGGGGTGGGAGAGGCGAGCAGGGGGTTTCGGTTATCGTTGTAGGGAGGAGGTATGGGGTACGGGGGTTGGTCATCAAAATAGGGAGGGGGAGTGGGTTTTAGTTGTCAATGTAACAAGGGGGAGGTTGGCGACTTTGGTGGTTCATGCAAGGAGGAGGGTGGGGGGAGGGAGGGGGTGGTGGTCGAAGGGAGCAGGTAGGGTTAGGTAAAGAGGAGAGCAAGGGGTTTGTTGGGGAGGGGGGGTCGGTCATTGGTGCAGGGAAGGTGTGGGGGCTTTGACAGTTTCCACAAGGAGAAGGGTGGGGAGTAGGTCTTTCAATGTCTATAGGGTAGAGAGGGAGAGAGGAAGGGAGGAGAGGAAGTACCTTAACTAGCATGAAGTTTTTTGATGGGATGTGGCATAGTCAATTGATAGAGAGACTGCAAAGGACATAAATGTAGATGACAGAGATTGAGAAGTAAATGGCGAAAGGAACAAAATTTGATCTCATATATCTTTTAATTTCATTTTTTTCAAATGACTCTAAAATGTAACGTTTTTAAAGTCTTTTTTTATAGATGACTATAGAAATCTATAATTTTAAAGTCATTTTTTCAAACAACATTAAAAACTAATATAATTTTTTTTTTTATATTCTTCACTTCAAATATATTTTATTTTATTTTACAATCTCATTTTTTAATGCAATGAAACTTCTTTTTTTTATGATAGTTAGCATTGATTCACGCATAGACAAACAAAAGAACAAAGATATCTAAGTATTTTTTGAATAACTCCTCATTTATTATCCTTTTATTACATATATTAAGTGCTACATATTATTACATCTCATTAATACAAGAATAGCACATGATCAAAGAGTTAATCTATAACTATTTCATCAAGATGTGCCCTCATGGTATTCAGCTCACACCACTCTTGTTCTAATGGAGATAGATGATAAAGCTTTGAAAATCAACATCCTTGGCCAACATGATGAAAACATATATTCTTCTCGTCATTAATCCCTAATGTTAGACAAGAACTCTGTGAGGTTCTCATTTTCTCTAATATTGTGGGTGACATTGAGAAGCAATTGTTGTTTGAAAGGAAATCATATGATTTCAACTAGAATCACGACAATCCAACCAATATCTTAACCCCATCATCTACATTGACACAACCCACTTCAGCTATTAATTACTCATTCTGTACATATATAACCTTGCACATGACTAACATATATAAAGAACATGCAAATCAAGTAATTTTTAGAAAACTCTTCAAATATCATCCTTTCTTTACAATGATATATATTATATAATGAATTAAAATTTTCACATAGTAATCCATCTCACTCATACAAGCTATGGGAGAGTGAGCTAATCTGGAATTATATATATATATTAATGAATGAAACTATAGGACAAGTCAAGTGTCGTGGCAACCCAAGCACCCAACTAACCATTAGCACAAACATAATGCTCATTCCCACTAACTACATTGCTTGAGATGCCAAAATAAACTGACCATTTTTATAACCAACCTTGTTAAGGTTAACCAACAGTGTCAATCCAAGGGCATCAAATTTGATGTTTTTAAAAACCATTTTTATAGTCGTTTTGAAAAAAAAAAAAAAAACACTTTTTAAAGTCACTTTGGAAAAAATGACTTTAAAAATAGTTTTTAAAGTGTTTTTTTACTTTAAATTATTTCTATTTATAGTTTTTTTCCTACTTTAAAATCCCTTACAATAGCACCAATTTGTCATCAAATTCAATGTTGATACACAAATTCTGTGCATGTACACACACACATATGTATATATATATCATCATCATCATCATCAAGACCTTATCCTAATTAGGGGTCGGCCACATGAATCTTATTCCTCCATTCCACTCTATTAAATACCACGGCTTCATTTAGTTCCAACGTTTTTAAATCTTTCCTCACTACTTCTATTCACATTCGTTTGGGCCTTCCCCTTGCCCTTTTAGAACCTTCTACTTGTATTGCCTCACTTCATCTAACTGGTGCCGTTGTTGGTGTCCTTTGAATATGTCCAAACCATCTAAGTTTAGTCTCCCTCATCTTGTTACCTATTGCTGCTATCCCTAAATTTTCTTGAATATTTTCATTTCTAATTCTATCCTTTCTTGTCTTACCACTCATCCATCTCAACATCCTCATTTCTGCAGCGCTCATCCTATGAGTATGATGTTCCTTAACTGCCCAACACTCTGATCCACAGAGCATGGCCGACCTGATGGCCATCCTATAGAAATTTTCTTTTAGTTTGAGTGGCACTCGTCGATCACACAAAACTCTAGATGCACATCTCCATTTGTTCCAACCAGCTTGGATTCTCTGGGTAACCTCCCTCTCAATCTCTCAATCTCTCCACTCTCATGAATCATTGATCCTAAGTACCGAAAGTGGCCTTTAATGGGGACTTCTTGTTTATCAATCTTGACTGGTGTTCTACTCCTACTCTCCTTACTAAAATTACATTCCACATATTTTGTCCTAGTTCGGCTAATTTTAAATCCTTCAAATTTTAATGCTTCTCTCCATAACTCTAGCTTTATGTTTACACCCTCCCTTATCTCATCAAGTAAGACTATATCATCTACAAATAGCATGCACCAGGGAATCACCTTGTGTAGATGTTTTGTTAACTCATCCATAACCAATGTGAAAAGGTATGGACTCAATGCCGATCCTTGGTGCAATCCTATAGTGATAGGAAAATCACCAATAATGCCACTAGTGGTCTTAACATTTGTTACCGCTCCCTCATACATATATTTAATTATATCTATATATCCCTAAGAAACCCCTCCGAACACCCTCCATATTAAATCTCTAGGGACTCTATCATAAGCTTTCTCTAAGTCTATAAAGACCATGTGGAGGTCTTTCCTCCTCTCCCTATATTTCTCTACTAATTGTTTTCCTAAGAAAATAGCTTCCATGGTAGACCTCCCAGGCATGAAACCAAACTAATTCTCTGATACACTTGTTTCACATCATAACCTCTTCTCAATCACTCTTTCGAAAGGTGTCATAATGTGGCTCATAAGTTTGATCCCTTGATAATTAACGCAGCTCTGTATGTCTCCTTTATTCTTATAGATTGGTACAATAGAGCTTTTCCTCTACTCATCAGAAATTTTCTTCGATTTTATAATCTTGTTAAACAACCTGGTCAACCAAACTACCCCAATATCTCCCATATGCTTCCAAACCTCTATTGGTATACCATTAGGCTTTTCAAGGTCTCTTTTCCTTTAGGTATCCTAATCCTACGTTCATATGTATAATATGCCATGTTATTTAGATTTATAGTATTTTCAATCCCTATATTCTCAGAGTCATTGTCATTTAACAATTTTTGAAAGTATGTTTCCCACCTTTGTTTGACCTCATCATCTTTGACTAATACCCTTTGATCATCGCTTCTAATACACCTAACATGATCTAAGTCCTTACACTTTTGTTCTCTTACTTTTGCAAGTTTAAACACATCTTTTTTACCTTCTCTTGTTCCTAGTCTATTGTAGAGCTCATCATATGCTTTAAATTTAGCCTCACTTACTATTCTCTTAGTAACCTTTTTAGCATTCTTATATTGTTCATAGTTTTCATTATTTCTAATCTTCTGCCATGCTTTAAAATGCATTCATTTTTCTTTAATAACTTTTTGCACTGTTTCACTCCACCACCATGTTTACTTTGCTAATAGCCTTTTACCTTTAGATACTCCTAAGACATCTTTTGCCACTTTCTTAATGGACTCACCCATATTAGTCCGCATGGTATTTACTTCTGTTTCATAGTTCCAATTTCCTTCTACCATCAACTTATTTTTGAATGAGGTTATTTTCTCTCTTTTTAAGTTCCACCACTTAGTTTTTGGATGTGTATTAAGTTCAGTTCTTTTTCTCCATCTTTTGATATGGATATCCATAATCATTAACCTATGTTGTGAGGTTAAACTCTCACTAGGTATCACCTTACAATCCTTACGTATAGATCGTTCATTATTCTTAAGTAGAAAACAGTCTATTTGGCTTTTATGAAGTCCACTTTTAAAGGTTATTAAGTGTTCATCCCTCTTCTTAAAGAGTGTATTTACAATCGACAGGTTATATGACAAAAAAAAATTGAGGATATTCTCCCCCATCTCATTTCGTTCACCTATACTATACCCTTCATGTATTCTATCATATCCTTCGTTATCTTTTCCAACATGGCCATTTAAGTCTGCTCCTATAAATATCTCCTCAGGGTTGGGAATTTCTTGCATGACTCCCTCCATATCTTCCCAAAACTATCTCTTGATTATATCTTATAACCCTACTTGTGGTGCATATACACTTAATATATTAATAATCTGCTCTCTTAGAATAAGTTTTATTATTATAATTCTATTACTAATTCTTTTAATGTCCACAACTTTATTCTTTAATTTCTTATCCACTATTATTCCTACGTCATTTCTATTATTTTTCTTTCCTACGTACCATAATTTATACCCATCTATTTCTCTAGCTTTAGCCCCTTTCCACTTGGTTTCTTGGATACAAGCGATGTTGACTCTCCTATGCTTCATCGCGTCTACTAACTCCAAACTCTTACTTGTTAGTGTCCCTATATTCCATGTGGCAATATGAATCTTATGTTTTGGAGATATGCTATTTACTATTGCCTTTCTCGACCTCCATGGTATGAACCCATGTCCACTTTTCACTACACCTAGGTTTTGATGCAGCGCATTGCTTCCGAGGGGACGTTCTAGCAGCCCTTGCCCAATTTTCACTATACCAGGGATCCAATGTAGCACGTCGCTTCTGGGAGAATGCCCTAGCAACCCTTGCCTATTTTTCACTGCACCCGAGATCCGATGCAGCGCGTTGCCTATGGGGAACGCCCTAGCTTGAGGGAATGTCTATTTTCGATTCATGTCATAGTTGGGGTTGCTGTAGTTTTAAAAAGCTGAAGATGATTTTCATTTCTTCCTTACAAACTAATATACAAATGCATATTCATTTGCAAGCAAAAAAGAAATAACAAAACCATCTTCAGCTTCACCCTTGCTGGCTGGCTACCTGATGCAAGGTTTGTCATATTTTAGGAAGCTAGTGACAAAACCCACTTCATCTACAAAATGCAAATAAAGAGTTAGTAATAAGAAAGTAATGCATTATAATAAGAAGTTTTGGTATACTTATCATGTTTTTCATGCCACCAACAACCAAAATGGAAAGTAAGATGTGGAATAGGACAAAGAGAGACAAAAGGACTGGAGAGAGAGGCCATCATGCCACCCACAATATAAAGAACATGAATAGGGGATATAGGAATAATGAGACAACATTGGCCCTTTTACAGAGGAAAATGGACTTTTGAAGTTGCTTTTAGAAAGCAACTTTAAAAGTTGGAAAAAAAACTTTAAAATTCCTTAAACTCATCTTTTTCACAACTTTAAATTCGCTAATTAACATGACATAAAATAATGTTTCATACAAATTGGTGTTGAATCTCACATTCTATACATAATAAACACAAGAATATGCAAAAGAAGTTATTTTTTGAATAACTTCTCAAATATATATATAAATATATATATATATATTAAATGTCACATAGTATTCATCTCACTACAATCCATATAGCACATGATAGAAGAGCTAATTTGGAATTATTTTCTCACTAATACAATCCACATAGGCCCCTCATCTATTGTTTTCAACCTAAGCACCCTCATCATTATTATGCACATAATCCTCATTCTTACTAAGTACTCTGATTGTTGGAATTTTTTTAGTAATACAAGGGTAATCTATTGCTATATTGCATAGGTTTTCTTTATCATAAAAATTCCTCATATAGGATGATAAAATAGTTAACCATCTCTTATCATGTCCATCTTGCATGTAAAATACCTATTTCACTTGAGATGCCGAAATAAATTGATCATTTTTATAACCAATTTTGTTGAGGTCAACTAGTGTCAATCTAAGGGCATTAGTTTTGATCTTGTTTTCATTGTGTTCCACCCAATTGCACTTAAACACAACCACACATGGGACTTGGTTGATGATGGCCACAATGAAAAAGAATCTATATAAGGTTTAGTTTGTATGTAGATGAAGACAGTTAGAAAAAGAAAACTAAAAGTTGGTGTAAAAAGTCATATAACATAGCAATATTTTTAAAGTTGGTTTCAAAACAATGACTTTAAAAATATACACTTTTCAAGTTGTTTTTAAAAAAAATCATGGTTTCAATAAACAATTTTTAAAACTCTATACTTTTGATAACATTTTTTAAAAATTGACCACAAAACTCTATACTTGTGAATTAGTTTTTACTAAAACAATTTTAAAAGGCACATCTTTTGAAGTCCTTTTCAAAAAAACAACTCTAAAAGTAAGAATATAAAAGTAATTTCAAAAAAATGACTTTAAAGTCCTTTCCCCTAAAAAAATGTGCTTCGTGCTAGACTAATGAAGTTGTTTTTCTACAAAATGATTTCTTAAGTATGATTTTTAAAGTAATTTTTTCCAACTGACTTGGAAAATATTTACAAAATTGGTAATTTAAAAATTGACTTCTTTGTACTGACATTAAAAGCCTCCATGTCATAGTGGTTATCTTTCCATACTTGATACATACTCTCTCAAGGTTATATTCTAAACAATCCAGAGGTTTAGGGCATCCCTATTGTGACACCCCGAGCTTTTCCTGAAAAAATTTTGGCATTTATTTTCAAAAGGTGGCATGCCAAAATTTTAAAAATACAAAATAGTAGAATATGGTTCCTTTGAAATTCATTTTTTACAAAAGTCTAGTTGTCACCTCCACTTCCATACTATATATATAGTTTTCTAGAAAATAGACATGCATTTTATGAAACAACAAGACCCATCCAGTGGTTCACATACACAGCCCCTATAATCATTATACAAAATGTCCAAGTAGCTTAATCCAAATTACTAACTACACAATACAAAAACTTTGTCAAAATGTATACCTGAGCGCAGAAGTATGGTAGCTGTATCCCTCTTGCTTGTGTACATCTTCTCCTATTTGTCCGTATTTAAGATATTATAAACATAAAACATTTACAATATCTCACAAGCTATGCATGGTAGGGGAGACTTAAGAAAACATGTTAATTACATATGAATTAAGTAGTTTACATCAATTAAAATATTCAATTTCATCATGATGTTTATATGGGATGAAGTTTACAACATAGTTCGTAATTCAATAATTCATTAATGATTCAATTATCCGCAATTCATTGATAAAATACTTATTCATAGTTCTCATTCTCCATATGATTATAGTAATCCCATTTTAGAACATACACTTTAAATGATATATTTAATATGTAATTCATTGTCATTTTAGATATCTATTACTATCATTTTCCATATGATATAACACTACAATTCTATAAATCATACTCTGCATAGTATATCTACCCATTCACTTCCCCATATGGAAACTTATATGAAACTATGCCCTCCAGCATATGCATATAGGAATATATCATATATATTAAAAACATTGAAAGCCATACAAAGTTGTGAACATAATCCATAGGTTTTATGACCTACCTTCCCAGGTCATACTAGGTCTCATAAATATACCCCTTACCATACGGGGTTCATAACACTCTAGCCTCCACCGGTAACATCATAAAAGGCATCTAATCGTGTCATCTGATCATGCAATCATCATATAAGGCATCTCATCATGCCATCATATAAGCGTCTCATCATGCTATCATATACACCATAAAATACAAGGACTACTATGCTGTGGTCTAAATCTGTACAATGCGCCTAGATAACTACATAATAATCCACTGATACCAAGGTGGAAATAACAAAATCTATGTCCAAATGGGCAAGGACCATGGCTGTCATAGTGGCAGCCTTCCCATGATTGCCCCAACCAACTTTTAGCCTCCCTTCAGGCGTGGTATCCATATCATCACAATTTTGGAGAGTGGGTGGCCAAACCCTCACAACTCTCCTAGCATAGCATCCCTAGGCCTATACCTGTCTAAGTCAAAACCCTTAGGCCACCAAGCCTGGATGTAAAATAATAATACACAAGTGACTTGCCTGTCCATAACATATATGAATGTCTCATCATAATCATAACATACTCACTTATTAGGTGATAGTCCACCAAGGATGTACTTTAAGATCCTAGACTCATACATCACATATGATGTAATGTTACCCATGTACCATAAATGTCTTTTTATCATAATAATAGGTATGATACTTTTAAGAATAGATTGTGTGTATCCAATAATGTAATTGGTAAGCATCAATCATAAGCATGTTATTCATATAGCATTTCAAGTCATTAAATCTCACCATAACAATTAAGCATTTTCAATCTCATATATCATATGGAATACATACTTGAATGCTATAACACCATCATAATAGACAAGATCATGTTCACAACATAAATCTTGCTTTTAAAACATTCATCTTAAATCTCCACCTACCGCGTGTGGTGAGATCTTCCATCTCCCACTAGCTGATCGACGAAGCTTGCCAAGTTTCTAAGATCCATGTTGGCCTAATCCTCATTCTTCATCTGGATCTGCCAATTAGAGTGACCATGAATTATTCTAATCAATTAATTCTTTTTAAACAACTTTAATGGTATGGATCATAAGATTTGATCTTATTCCATACCTGGATTCTTTGATTGATCTTAGCTGCTAATCTAAATCGATGAGATCAACCTGCAATTGGTTTTTGATCCTAGATATCAATTGGTGTTCTTTATCTTTACTCTCTAAGGGTCAAAATGGTCCATTTCATTTATATAAATGAAGTTAGATCAGCACATATTATGAAATATGCCCTTTGATCAAAGGTTTGGTAAATTTAACAGTTGGATCTTCCTTGATCCAACTTACATCTAGTCATTATTAATTTAATTAGCTTTAACTAGTGAGATTTAATGATTTTGATCAATCTTTATATCAATTTTGATTTAATTCACTATTCAAGAAAGATCTGACCATTAACTATATGAAATCATCAAATTTTCCACCTAATTCATTATAATTAAACTAATTATTAATAATTCTAGTCATTTAATCATCTATCTATAGTGCATGATTTGATTTGACGGTCAAATCTAACATTTTAAGCCTAATTTGAGTCTTAGATCATTAATATCAATTTATTAATATGATTTAAAGCTCTAGGATAGTTAAATAAGCTTTAATATATCATATCTTATCAATTTATAGGACCTGATGACCTCTGATCGGATCCATCCATTCAATTTTAGTGCTTTTAAAGTGGATCAATCAATTAGAATCTAAATTCTTTAATTGATTCCATATCCTAGTATTTTCCACACTCTATAATCCATCCATGGTTTTTAATTGGCGATCAGACATCAAAACGTTACTGTGTGAACCCGAACCGATTAGATGGCTAAGATCTTCCGATCTATTCAATTTATCCTATATCTTAGTAATTTCAAGGCAGGATGATCCATGTATGGTGTCTGATTAGTGATCAGACACCAAATTTCACTGTATGAACAGTACCAGATCCCACGGCTGAGATCATTTGATCGGTTTTATAGCTTAGATTAGAAATCTAGGTTGATTTTAAGGTTTATCATGTGGGTATTTACCTATCCTTATGTTTATATGATCTGCTATGAAATGCCCCATCCTAGCCGCGTACATACTGTTCATGCCCCGATCTGTGTTCATTTCTTCTCCAATCGTAGCAAAACCAGAGGGGTTTTGCTCGTGGCTCCATGCTGAAGAGGATGGATGGCTTGAATCATCAATCTAGGCCCCCTTTTTCTCCAGTGATAGCTACAAACTCCTGTCAGACCAAAACCCCCAAAAATCTGGGTTTCTTCTCCTTCTCTAGCATGGCTGTGCTCTGCTCACCGACATGCACAACCTCCCCCTCTCTCCTTTCCTCCTCCCTTTCTTTCCTCTCCTTCTCCCTTCCCTCTCCTCTTTCTCTTCTTTCTTTCTTTTACCCCTCGTTGGGTTTCTATTGGGTAGATGGTCTTTTCTTTCGTTTAAGTGGGGAGGGGGGTGCCAATATCAAATTGGCCTCCTTTCATTAAGTTTTTTTTTTAAACTTTTAATTACCAAATTACCCCTAACTTCAAAGTCCCATAACTTCTTCATTCGGTCTCTGTTTTTAGTATTCTTTCTCTTATATTAAAAGATATACTCCTTCAAAACTCATAAGCCGATCATGGAATAGTAAAAATTTTGTGGTGAAACTCATCCATACTTTGATTTCAGTGTTCTTTATGCCGTTGGACTCGATTTTTTTAATACATTCCAATTATTCATTTTTCAACTTCAAATTCAATTTCTATAAAAGTTTATTTTATCTGGGTAAAAAATTCCAATTATATTCCAAAATTTTAATTTCACATAATAAAGCCCAAAATCGTATTTACAAAATTTGGGGTTGTTACACCTATGCCCTCTTAGTGGTACATCCCTTAGGAACACTCCATTCTGCATTTAGATAGGTCTAACTTAGTCATGTATTGTAGATGTTTGTGATTCATTCTATGCTAATCAATCCATAATTTAGAATAAAACATCACTTTATTAATATAGATAATGAGAGAAAATTTTGAGATATTACAGATGGCTTCTCCAAGGAAGAATCAACTCCCACGATGGGCTGTCAATTTGGGAGAATTAGTTCTCCTTGTGGGAACTAATTATAGTTAGAAGTGCTTCAATGTTAGAGAATAAGTTCTCCTTTGAAGAATAGATTATCACCCATTTTTTCTGGGGGCACTGGTTCTTCGAGGAGAAATCCATTTCAACCTAATGGAAACCCTTTTTGAAGGAATTAGTTCACCAGTAGGGAGCTCATTCTCCACTTTTATGCATGTAGCATGTGAGAGTTAATTCCCAATCCATTGATCAGTCCAGGTATACATTTTAACCCAAAATTTTATTTCAAAATTAATTTCAAGTTTCACCAATATTTTAAAATTTGAATTTCATAAGATTTGGTTCCACATGGGTGCTCGTCATTGGTTGTTGGACTTCACTCTGAGAACACTTCTCCAATGTGATTTGAAGCTTCCCACAAACTCTTGGTCTATCACAATGAAAGACATTGTTTTCCCAATAGCTCTTTCTTCATCCAACTATGTGGGGACATTTATTCAATAGCTATATTTCTTTCCAATGAGCATCAAAGAAGTCTTCAACAATTATATCAATTGATCTATATATTTCTACACTTAGAAGAAAGAAGTGATGAATAATAAGGAAGTAAGGAAGGCAATTAAAGTCCAATCTCAACCTCTTAAGGAATGTCTTCAATGGTTATTCACGGAGAAATTCTTCTTATCTTTGTGAATTGATTCCTATCACATTCATTTGTAAGTGTGTATTCATTGTACTAGGAAAAAAATTTTGTTTCTTCATTTCATTCATTATTTTATTGCTAGAGAAGGGTTTTTCTTTAAGGATTCATTGTAAATGAGATTGAGAAGTTTTGACTACTTTATCTTGAGTGTCCAAGCACTGTATCAACTTGGAGTATAAAATCTCATAAGGATTAGTGGAAACTTAAGCTAGGAATAACATTGAGATACTTAAGGAGCGGATATCCATGACAAAGAGAAAGTAGGCACCGATAGGCTTGATGGACCTCAATAAATCCTTTTGTTGTAGCATTGTGTTGCTTGGATCATTCTTGATTTGATTGCCTAACCATTTTGCTTGACTATTGCTGTTCTTCATATAGATTCATCAAGTATTTGTTAACATGAATGTGTGAATTTTTTGTGTAAAAGTTCTCATTCTTTTCATCACATTATTTACATATTCTATGTATTTGACAAAAGGTTTGTGAGGTATCTTTTTTCTCAGTCTTCTTACAATCATTTGGTGTATCCATTTGCTCACTCACTAAGTGTTTGATGAATTTGTTCAAAGTGTTTATGTACCAAAACTTCCCAAAAACTTCAAAGTTTCCTTAGGTTGGATTACCCACTTATTTCGACAAACAATAGTAAGGTTCTATATCCAAAGAGGATGAAGGAAACATAATGAAAGATCTAAGGATCAATGAATTACACCACTATTAATAAGTCATGGAATGGATTACAATCTAAGATCAACAATCCAAATTTCTTAAAGAAAAGTCCCAATGCCATGAAATGCTAATGATCGCTAGAAGAGGACATAGAACCCACATAGATCTCAATCCATAGTTAGTTTAGTTACAATCACAACTATCTTATATAAAATTTATATAAGATGATTATGACTACTTGCCTTATATACCATAAACATATAAGAAGGTTCTAACATAACTGTCTTATACAAATTTATAGAAGATGGTTATGGAAAACTGTCTTATATGATTAGCTTAATATAGGATGGTTCTTAAAACCTGTCCTATATTTTTAAAAGAATATAAGTTAGTTCTCTAGAACCATCTTACATTACTCTAAACCATTTGGAAAACCATCCTATATTATTAACAATATCAGACAAGTTTTAAAAACTATCTTATATTTTTCAATCTTATAAGTTAAAGTTCAATTGAATCTCAGCTTCTTCAATGAAAACTCAAACATTGGGTTGGATTTACATGCACTTTGTCCTGAACTTGTATTTCCTCGATTGATATCTTTGGGGTAGTATTCGTTCTAGTACTTTTTCATTATGTTTACTTTATTTGATGTTTATGGCTATAAAATTCCTTTCCTTTTTCTTCTTGCATTTGTGCAAAACATACATACATACATACATACATACATACATACATACATACATACATGGATCAGTGTAAACATTTATATGCATGGATTAGTCTTGTTTTTTCTTCATTCTTATTTTACCAATCCTAGTTAGACTTCAATGTTGACTTGTCTAATATATATATATATATATATATACACACACACACACATACACACATGTGCACACACCAAGTATTTGTTTAAATGCCTAACATATTGTTATTATAATCTTTTCATGTCTAGAAAGTCTTCATACTTTTTGGACAAAATGGACAAATATACTTGGATGCATGCAAAAAGATCATCAAGGAAATATGAGGAGGGAGTAGAAGAGTTCATTGAGTTTGCACTTAGGGCAGGTAGTGATTGTAATCAAATTCAATGTCCATGCTTGAGATGTGGAAAGCAAAAAAGGTTATTGTTGGTGAATTAAGAGAACATTTGTGCTTCAATAGAGTTGATGAAAGCTATCACCCCTAAATGTGGCATGGAGAGCAAATACCTCATAGGCCCTCGACAAGGGCTGAATGTGTATATGAAAAGAATCCACTTTAAGAAGTGGTGGTGAGGATATTGGACATCTGCACCTATGTTTTGAGATGTATACAATGACTTCCAAGATGACTTAGTACAATTCAGACTACATTGGAGGAAGCGAAAGAGCCATTGTATATTGGGTGTACAAATTATACCAAGTTATCTGCAATGCTATAACTTTACAATGTGAAATCAAGATTTAGTATTTCATATCATGGTTTTACATAATTGTTCAAATACATTGGAAAAATGCTACCCATGGAGAACAAATTGGTTAGGTCGACATGGGAGGCAAAGAAAACCTTGGCTACACTAGGCTTAAAGTATGAAAGATACATGCCTGCCCCAATGACTACATCTTGTACAGAAAGGAGGACATAGACAAAATTATATGTCCAACTTTTGGACATTCAAGATGGAAGATGAGGAAGAATTCAAGTGATCGGTAAGTGAAAGAGGCCCCTACAAAAGTCCTACAGCATGTTCCCCTTATTCTTAAATTCCAAAGAATGTTTTGCATTAAAGAAACAATGAAGAAACTAGTATGGCATGCCTAGGAGAGAGTAGGTGCTAACATTTAGTGCTGCCAGATAAAGTTAGAGGATCTATTACTAAATTTTGCTACTTCTTTAATGCTTTGAGCAAGAAGGTGGTGGATACTTCTAAATTATAAGAAATCTAGGAGCATTTAGTGACAATCATTATGAGCTTGAGACAATCTTTCCACCATCTTTCTTCAATATCATGGTACACTTAACAGTGACCTCATTGATGACGTTATGTTGTGTGGACTTATTTATTTGCGATGGATGTACCCATTTGAAAGGTACATGAAGGTATTAGAAGGATATGTACAAAATCATAATAGGCCGAAGGGGTGTATTGCAGAATGTTACATTGTAGAAGAAGCAGTCAAGTTTTACACTGAGTATTTATCAGGAGTGGGTGCTATTGGAATACCAAGAAAGAAATATTTAGGTGTATTAATTAATCCAAGAGTTGGTGACCCTCTATCTAGTGGTTGTGTGTGAACCGTTGATTGTAAGGAGTGGGAGCAGGCCCAACTTTACGTCTTGTAGAATATTAATATTGATGAAGTTCAACCATACATTGAGTACATAATTAATTTTCTCTCTTTGCTCATTTCTTCGACATTAATTAATTAAATCATTGATGTTGATGACATTTAACATTAGGCATGTTATATAATTTTCATCTTTGATCATTGTGTGGTATGCACATGGACTTCTTAAAAGAGAAGTATCCAAGAGATGCATGGAAAGAGAAGTGGTTGTAAGATAAGCATTGTTGTTCCTTCATGACTTGGCTTTGTGAGAAGGTATTTAATAAAATTAAATAGTGCTCCATGATGAATTTATTTATTTATTTATACTTATATAGTATATGCACATATACATTAATTAATCATTTTAATTAATATATTATTTCATATAGGTTTTAGATCAATGAGATGTTTCAAGTCATATGATTTCTAAATGCTTAGGTTGGATGGCAATGGGACCTTGACCAAAAGTAGTAAAGTATTCTGGATATGCCATCAATGGTTATTGCTTTCACACAAAATACCATGATAAGGTAAGATCACAATAAGGAAGTGGTGTTAGCTTAGTTGCTAAAGCGACTTTCTTTTTAATTTCAAAGGACAACACCCTAATTATAGTGAACAATACTTATTACAGGGTCATACACAAGATATGGGAGTTGGATTATACATGTAGAACTGTGGTTGTGTTTAAGTGTGATTGGGTGGAATACAACAAAGATAACATAAGAACTAATGCCCTCGATTTGACACTAGTTAACCGTAATAAGATTGGCTATCAAAAAGACCAGTTTATTTTGGCATGTCAAGCAAAATAAGTATTTTATGTACAAGATGAACATGATATGAAATGGTCAACTATTTTATTAGCCCCTCCAAGGGACTTCTATGATGAAGACAACCTAGTTGACACAACAATTGGTTACCCTTCAATTGCTATACTAATGCTATTAATCGATCTAATAGGTGATAGTTAGATGGATTATGTGCGTGATGCTAGTGACGAGGGTGCATGGGTGGAATCTAATTGTATATGAGGGGACAAATTAAAGTGCATGTGTTTGTATCGTGTGATGTATGAAAAATGATTTAAATAATCAATTGAATTTTACACATCATGTGTCATGCCAAACATTGGTTAAATGTGAATGAAGTAAATCATGAGATAAACTATGCACTTCAAAGTTTTTTTAAGATTTTAAAGGTTCAAGTAACTTGTAAAACTACTTTAATTCATATAAGATGGTTATTAATAAACTGTCTTTTAGTATTCAAACAAAAAAATTATGAGAGAGAAAGTTTCGCGAGCAAAGTGACCATTAAAGGACGATTTTAAAAAACCATCCTATATTCATGTCAATAAAGGATGGTTTTCAAAACCATCCTATATTTACTTGAGTATAAGACGAATTTGTAAAACCATCCTTTATTTAATGATTTTAAAAAATCATTCTATATTCCTTTCAAATGTGCCCCCCCCTTAAGGAGAAGGAGAAGAAGAAGAAAGGAGAGGAGAGGAGAAAGAGAGAGAAGGAGAGAAAGAGGGAAGAAGAAGAAGAATAGAGGAGATGAGAGAAATCATGCCTCCCCCCTCCCACTGCACCATACGATTTTTTCAAAACCCCTCCCTCTCCCACCTTTCCCCCATTCTAATTTTTCAGGCCCAAACGTCCCCATTTGAATTTTTCAAACCCAAAACCCTTAAGGAAAAGAAGAAGAAGAAAGAGGATCAATTTTCTCTCATTAAGTTGGATTTCCCTCATCGCTTGATTTTGTGCTTCTTCAATGCTTGTAAATGCTTGATTATGATCATTCTAGATAGCCTCTATTGAGTTTAAGGAGACCCATGTTTTAGATTTTGATGTTTCATTCAACAAGGCATGCAAAATATTACTTGAATATGCATTTTTACTGTATATGTTGCTGATTTTGTGTTTCTTTAATACTTGTAAATGATTGATTATGATCATTTTAGATAGCCTCCATTTAGTTTAAGAAGACCCATGTCATAGATTTTGATGTTTCATTCAACAAGGCATACAAAATGTTGCTTGAATATGCATTTTTATCATGCATTTTTTACTGTATATGATGCATTTATTTTGTGCTTCTTTAATGCTTGTAAATGCTTCAAATTGATCATCTATGCACTTAGATGGTGGTATTTCTAAACCAATATATATGTTGTTATATGCTAAATGTATTATTTTCCCTTGTATAGGCAAAATGGAACATGAAGAGAGTGAGCATCATGAAGAATACTGGAGCACAAGTGTACCCATTAGGAGAAGGGGAAAGGGCCAACAAAAATGGAGCATATTATTAAGACAAAGTTAAAAGGTATAAGAGAGATGGTACATTTCAATAGTAAAGGGCAGGCGATAGGTGGCAGTATACATTCTTACACTAGTTTTGTTTGCTGCACTGTTAGAAGCATGGTGCTAGTCTCAGTTACTGATTGGAGACATGTGTCATCATCAATAAAGGATGCAATATGGGTGATGGTGAAGGTTTGTAAATGTTTGCTACATACGACATACTATGTGCTTATCTTGTTTTGGTTTAGAAAGGCTAATGTTTGTTTTTACTTTGTAGTCTGCATTTGACGTCTTCGATGAGTATATGAAGAATGCTCTACATAGGGATGTCAAACAATGGAGAAAATGGAAGAGTGATCTATCAAGGAAGTACATACTTCCAAATGCTAATGATCCATCTACACTCTACACAGTCCCTGAGTTGTATTCCTGAATCATTGACTAAGATGCATGGGATGAATTTGTACAGATCCACCTATCTTCAAATTTTAAGGTAATTACAAAGTAGCCAAAATCATGATTTCCCTAATTTTTAAGTCCATTGTGCTTCATTACATGTTCCTTTGATGTGTAGGTCTCAAAGGATAAATGGTGCATTCGACCAATCATATATGACACCACCTCTCCAAGTTTGGCTACGCATTGTTATAAGACCAAGAAGTAAGTATATGTGATAGTTCACTTCTATCCAACTATATTTGAACTTTTTATCATTAACTCAAAAGTAATGTCTCTCTTGATAGTAGAAGAAGGCTAGGACCACAGATCCCATTGATCATGCCCTTCTTTAGAAAATGGCACATTCAAAAGGGTGTAACTTCCAGAACTTTACTGATTAAAATGTTATCTTTTTTGCATATCTTAAATTATCTTGTTCTATTAATTGCATGTATAGGAAGAGTTGTCCGAGGAAAGTGGCACTATAGGGACTCTAAGCAGCACTACTTCAAAGTGGGACATCCTGTACATGGCTATGGGCAACAAACAGGAGCACCCTAGTTGAGTAAGGGGCCAAGTGCATGGTGTGGTTCCTTCCAAGTTCTTCCAAACTAGAAGAAATCCACCAATGGAAGACATGAAAGCATGGAAGGAGAATATGTTGAATGAGTTATATGCGAAGGTAAGGAACGATTTTTTGAAGGACCTTTAGCGTTTCAAAGGTCTAAGTCAAGACGTTCCCCTTCGACCCCCATCTGACAATATCTGCAGTCCTCCTTCTAATGAAGAGATGGATGAGCAATAGTTTGAAGGAGATGTCCCAGTCAAGGAGGTCTTTATCGACATGCTTACCTTTTTTCTTTTTCATGTCTTAATAATCTTCATTTATTCTTATGTATAAGTGATGTCTAATTTGGAGGTGGGTCAATGCATGTTGCAGCTTCATACAACTAAGAACTACTTCACTGTGGCTACACTGTATGAGGCATTTTCTATCATGCTTCATGGTAGGTTCATGCATCCACACACTAAGTGTGTGTGCATTAGTGCTACCATCCAACCAGATGCCCCTACCATGTCCTAGAGAAGCGGATGATATTCATACTATAATTGGATATCATGTAGCTTGGCCGAATATATATGGTATCACAACATCATGTTCAACAATAACTTTAATGCATGAGCTAAGTTTTTTAATATTATTTGCATTGTAATGTTAATTAGAGAAGCACAGGGAGCCATTGAGTTTGACCTCCTTAACAACAAATGTAGGTGTACCAATTGCCCCATCCAAAGTATTTATGTTCACTTTTAATATAAAATTGAATCTATTTGACACTTCATATATTCTTTACTAATTTATGAAAAATTACATCTACAGTGTAGGGATCAGGTGCAAGTTCCACCCAACACGCCTCCATTTGCAAGGGGACTATATAGATTGATCAACGAAGATATTGAAATTAGCTCTATAAGGATAGAGGCCAGTGTGCTTGCACACGACGCCGTTGAGGTTCCAATCATGAAAGACGACCTATTAGCCATATGTAATATGGCTCAGCTAGAATCCACACACATCGTTGTTTACATCGGGTTTGTCTTGTAATTAATTTATTAAGAATCAAATTGACATTACTTATTAACAGGACAACATAAGTATTTAACATTAATTTTATGCAAGTCTTTGCATGATAAATTGTAATGACCCCAATTTTTTGTAATATTAAAAGCCCATAAAAAGTTCAGTTTTAAAGAAAAGGGCATTTTGGTCATTTCACTAGTCGCCGTGACTAAACCCATGAATTTGGTACTAAAAGTGGTGCCATTAGATGCGTCTCAGAAAAAGGAATCCAACGAGACCAAAATCACCCAAAACGGAGTTAAAATGAGCAAGATATGGCCCTTTGAAGTTCAAGGGCAAAACTGTAAATTTCACAAAACGACTTAACCTGAAAAACACAGGAGCCCGTTTTGATACGGGCACCCCGTCGTCTTCAACCTCCTAGAGGTTTTTGGAACGGCGGTGTTTCAAGAAGAAACCACCGCCATTCTAGAGGATTCCCCACCGCCATTCAAAGGCGGTTAGAAACCCTCCAAAACCCTCTTTAAAAGCCCTATAAATAGAGCTCTTGCGTGCCTCTAATGGCAGCTCAAAACCTTGGAGAAAACCCATCGTGGAGCAGTGACCAAGAGGGGAAAACATGGAGAGAAAACCAGCCACGAAGCAGGTACGCACAAAAAATCCCCAAACCCATCTCACCCATAGTCCTAGGCTCAGTTTCCCTAGGTTTTTGCATGAAAAACCATGGAGAATAGGCCTTTAGGGAGCCACCAAGGACCCTGGGACGTCCCCAAGGCCGCACTGGTTCCTCAGGGATGAACCAAGGCATCCCAAGGACGCCCTGGTCCCCCAACGACGGAGATGGCCCGCCCCAGACGAGACGCGTCGAACGCATCTGAGAAGAAAACCAACGGGCGCGTCCGTGGACGCGCTCGCTAAAGAGGAAGACGCCTGAGAAAGTCTCGCGCGTCTGCAGATGCGCCCGCTGAGGCGTGTGCAGCAGACGCGCAGCGCACTAGCGAAGCGTCGTTTTTTGGTTGTTAAGGAAGCCAGGGCGCATGACGCTGACGCGCAGCGCCCTAGCATTCCTCCCTTTTTGTCTTTAAGACTCTATGTACATACAATATTAAAACGCTTATAACATGAGATCTAGAGCTCCGATTGAGGCCCCGCAAAAGGTGTTGTGTCCATATCGACGATGCGGACACATTCAAACCATAAAATTCCTGATCAAGGCCCAATCAAGGTAGGGCATGACCCTTAGAATAGGATGGTGGTGCGTGGCCACTAGAACTTTGAAAAACTGAGGATACCAAGGCCCAAGTAGGACCTTAGAACACCCATAGGCATAGGGATGGACCCCTAATTCCTGAGTAATAAGACCCAACTACTCTAAACCCATCAAAGATAGGTTAAACTAACCTTGAGTCCCCAAACCATGTTCAGGAGCGTACGAGGACAAAGGGGTTAACGCGACCTAGTCTGGTAGGTGCTCTATCACTATTAGATTCTTTTAAAAGAACTATTGTTATTTGAGAACATATGTTTTGGATATATGACTTGATTTGCATGTGATTTGTATGAATAAATTCAACATGCATGTTAAATGCTTTGTAAATAGCCATGTTTTGGAATGACTGCATATACATTATGCACATACATGTGTTGTAAACAAGTGCATACATTGCATGATTTAAGTACTTGCAAAGATTGCATGTCCTTGAGGGTTGCCAAAAGACGCTGGAGTGCCGAGGGCCAGGCAGTTGTGAGGGACCCAAAGAGGACAGGTTTTGAAAGATACATTGTGCATGTATTGCCAAGACATGTGCTACATGCATAGGTTGCATGATAAGTGTAGCCTTGACCGATGAGGGCGGGCTGATGAGGGCGGGCCGACGAGGGCGGGCCGATGAGGGCGGGCCAGAGAGAGCTGACAAGGCTTCTAGGCTGGTAGGCTTCTAGGCTGTCAGGCTTCTAGGCAGGGTTATGACTTTGAATGCAATACTAGCATGAGCAGATTTTATGCATTTCATGAATGTTTTGCAAGTGATTTCAAAAATTGCATGATTTACGATGAATGAAGTGTCATATGCCCCGTGGAGGTATATGATCCTGCGTCCCTAGGTACCCGGGGACCACACGGCGATGAGGTCGTGGGCATAGTGGGACCCTATGGTTTCGTGGATTTATGTGCATTACATATGGCATGATATAAGGTTGGTCGACCATACCATACTAGAGGTCCATGAGTTGGACTCCATGAGGCATTTATTGCATATCACAATGACATCATATATATATATATATATATATGATACTTTCACCTTTGGATTATGTGATCTTTTAAGTTATAAGAATTTCAGTTGATTTTGGATTCTTATACTGATGTTGAACTCGAGTATTCAAACATACGCATATTTTGAATTTCAGTTGATTATGGATTCTTATACTGATATTGAACTCGAGTATTCAAAAATACGCATGTTTTGAATGAGCATATGATTTTGAAACATCTCATGCATTTATAAAACTAGTAGTGATAGGCCCTACTGAGTATATTATATACTCACCCAATCCTTAACATTTTTTAGACATCAGTAAGTACTCAAGGACAGGATACGTCTGTATGTATCATGGTTCAGGACAGCTTCACTCTCAAAAAGAGGACATCTGTGTTAGTTCTATGAGAATCCAAAAGGAAACAAATACGCATGTAAGTAAACTCTCAACCCTTTGGACATGTGTTTGTACTTAGTTACAGTTGGGCTATGCATTGTGACTGGAAAGATCTGGGGAAAAACATTTATGATTTCTGAAGTTTTTCAAAAACTACCTTAGTTGTTGTGAAAGCAAATGACACTCGAGGTTTTCAAAAAATGAGTTTAAAACTAAAGGTTTTCCGCTGCATTGCATGGTTTTTATAAAATGGTTTTCAAATAGGGATGCATCTCGCCTTAGGAAATTAGATATTGCATTTAAAAATGCATGAGAAAACCCGGGTCGTCACAGTTGGTATCAGAGCCCAGGTTTTATCCTTTCACAGCCAGTCTAGTATGTCCAAGGGTCATAGACAATAAAGAAAATCAAGGATAAGTAGTATAAATAGGAGTAGTAGAGATGACTACTTCTATTCGAGGATTATAATATTAATGACTCAAGACATTTCACCATAAACACATAGGTGGAGAAGGAGATAGTCCTAGCAAATACTTAGATATTGGATTGCTTGAATCCTATCAAAATTATAGGAAATAAGAATTATTGTGCAGTGATGCAAAGATGAAATCTCATATAAGGATTATTGTAAGGTGCAAATATGAAAACTCATATATGGATGATGAGAATGAATGAATGAAGATGATTAAAGGACTTGTTAGAAGATAGAGTTGATCTGCAATAAAGTAATCTCATCAAAGGTGAGAAAAATTGAAGAACCTAGGTGGATATCTTTCCATCATAAAGAGTATCAAGGGATATGAGATGAGTATAAGGGATTTAAAAGATAGACTTTGAGAAAAATTTGATGATAATAGGGATAAGCATACGAGATGATACTAAGGGATAACTGTGACTTGTACTAGATCACAAAGGTATGAATCTAGAAAGACTTAGCTCAATTTTGGATACCTTAATTGAAGTCTTATAAAGAGTGAAGTGCTAGCGAATAATAACTACTAGAGTATTATGGAACAAAACCGGAGATGCATACAAGTAACATATTATGAGATTAAGAGAAACATAACACGAATATGATAGGAAAATGAATTCGACCAAGTTATCAAAAGATTTTTGACGATAATATTGGAGATAATAAATCTATAGATTGATCCTAACAAGAACTTGTAAGAAAAGTATAGCATGATCAAAACGTCAATACCATTGTATGAATTTTATTGAGGCTATAGGCAATTGAGGATTTCAATAATCTTAAGACAGGTGTTCACTTTATCATAAAGAAATAGATGAAGTATCAATTATATGCAACAAAGCATATAGAGACATTGGTCCAGGTGGACTAAAAGAGGATTTTGAAGAAAAGAGAGAGAGAGAGATAGAGATGTAACTATAAGTATTCAATATTAGAAGATCATGACCTTATGATGACACATACAAATATTTCATCTTGAAGATAACCAATCAACCTCAAGGGAATAATAGTTGAGTTAGCAATGATACGTATAATAGAGAGGAAGTATATGGGGGTTTAAGACTTTGAATAGAGCATTGAATAAAAGGACATTATGCTGCACAAAAGTTTTCAAAGAGGAATGGTGACCAACTAAAAGTTAAAATCCTACAAATGGTTTGATATCAATTATTATTAGATTCTTATCAGATCCATTAACTTATGAAGAACACCAATGAATATGGTCCATAAAAAGAAAATATTGGTGATGTCTTACCTTGCTGCTACATGAGTAAATAAAGGAATTAAGCCGGAAGGGTACCATCGAGGATCAAATTGAGGTCTTATTATCATAAATTTAAGTGTTGTCAACTAAATAGAGGCATCCCACCCTAATTAATCAGGTATGTTAATATCTATGAGTTAGTAGTTGAGGTTATAGACTGAGAAGGATGTTATAAGTCTTTAGGCTTGAGAACTTGATAGGCTAAGTCATTTGAGGGTATAAGGCCAGTTGATCAGGCCACATCATGAAGAGAAACAATGGACCATGATATATTTGACATGAGTATGCATAAACTCTTCAAGAAGAAAAAGCATTTGATGACTTCAGCATCTATGAAACTTGATGAACAGTTTGAATGTCCTAATCGTAATATGAGGTAGTATTAACGATGGAAGATGGTACTAATTGGCTTTCATGATTTCATTTTGAACATAACCTTTAGTCACGTATGGAAAACAACAGACAGTTGAAATTCAAAGTTAATCAAGGGTTTCGCTATAGAACACATGATACAATATCAGTTATTGAAGTATCTTGGAGATAAGGGTAAGAAGCAAAGTTAGACACAATAGAAAGAAGGTAACTTTTTGGACTTGTGGACAATGAAAGAGATCACTAGATGAAAAGGATTATCCTATGATATTCAAAATAGGAGAAATAAGATAATATGATATTGAAAGAAGTATATGCATGAGCAAAGAAGCATGATCTTACGAGGAGACTATCTTATACATGATAAGATAAGTACAGGAATCTAAGGAATTCAAGATAGATGAAGTACCACTAGGAAACAGTATTGATAAATCGACACGTATGAGAGTATGGCGCTGCATCAGGGTACGCAGCAAAAACATGCCCTTATGGGTGAGGCCTTATAGGAGGAACAATGGAAATAATAAATTGAGGATGAACATAAAATTGATTCCTAGAGGGGAATGCATTCACAAAGAAATCATCTAAAGAGACAAATACCTAGAAAATAATAAGTTATGGAATTTCGAGGATGAAATTCTTTTAAGGGGGTAATAATGTAATGACCCCAATTTTTTGTAATATTAAAAGCCCATAAAAAGCTCAGTTTTAAAGAAAAGGGCATTTTGGTCATTTCACTAGTTTCTGTGACTAAACCCATGAATTTGGTACTAAAAGTGATGCCATTAGATGCGTCTCGGGAAAAGGAATCCAACGAGACCAAAATCACCCAAAACGGAGTTAAAATGAGCAAGATATAGCCCTTTGAAGTTCAAGGGCAAAACTGTAAATTTCACAAAACGACTTAACCTGAAAAACACAGGTGCCCGTTTTGATACGGGCACCCCGTCGTCTTCAACCTCCTAGAGGTTTCTGGAACGGCGGTGTTTCAAGAAGAAACCACTGCCATTCTAGAGGATTCCCCACCGCCATTCAAAGGCAGTTAGAAACCCTCCAGAACCCTCTTTAAAAGCCCTATAAATAGAGCTCTTGGGTGCCTCTAATGGCAGCTCAAAACCTTGGAGAAAACCCATCGTGGAGCAGTGACCAAGAGGGGAAAACGTGGAGAGAAAACCAGCCACGAAGTAGGTACGCACAAAAAATCCCCAAACCCATCTCACCCATAGTCCTAGGCTCAGTTTCCCTAGGTTTTTGCATGAAAAACCATGGAGAATAGGCCTTTAGGGAGCCACCAAGGACCCTGGGACGTCCCCAAGGCCGCACTGGTTCCTTAGGGATGAACCAGGGCATCCCAAGGACGCCCCGGTCCCCCAATGACGGAGATGGCCCGCCCCAGACGAGACGCGTCGAACGCATCTGAGAAGAAAACCAACGGGCGCGTCCGTGGATGCGCTCGCTAAAGAGGAAGATGCCTGAGAAAGTCGCGCGCGTCTGCAGACGCGCCCGCTGAGGCGTGCGCGGTAGACACACAGTGCACTAGCGAAGCGTCATTTTTTGGTTGTTAAGGAAGCCAGGGCGCATGACGCTGACGCGCAGTGCCCTAGCATTCCTCCCTTTTGTCTTTAAGACTCTATGTACATACAATATTAAAACGCTTATAACATGAGATCTAGAGCTCTGATTGAGGCACCGCAAAAGGCGTTGTGTCCATATCGACGATGCGGACACATCCAAACCATAAAATCCCTGATCAAGGCCCAATCAAAGTAGGGCATGACCCTTAGAATAGGATGGTGGTGCGTGGCCACTAGAACTTTGAAAAACTGAGGATACCAAGGCCCAAGTAGGACCTTAGAACACCCATAGGCATAGGGATGGACCCCTAATTCCTGAGTAATAAGACCCAACTACTCTAAACCCATCAAAGATAGGTTAAACTAACCTTGAGTCCCCAAACCATGTTCAGGAGCGTACGAGGACAAAGGGGTTAACGCGACCTAGTCTGGTAGGTGC
The DNA here is from genome assembly GCA_035236585.1 of Warburgia ugandensis. Taxonomy (NCBI): domain Eukaryota; kingdom Viridiplantae; phylum Streptophyta; class Magnoliopsida; order Canellales; family Canellaceae; genus Warburgia; species Warburgia ugandensis. The sequence continues at coordinate 46,248,474 of CP141128.1, forward strand.
TCTATCACTATTAGATTCTTTTAAAAGAACTATTGTTATTTGAGAACATATGTTTTGGATATATGACTTGATTTGCATGTGATTTGTATGAATAAATTCAGCATGCATGTTAAATGCTTTGTAAATAGCCATGTTTTGGAATGACTGCATATACATTATGCACATACATGTGTTGTAAACAAGTGCATACATTGCATGATTTAAGTACTTGCAAAGATTGCATGTCCTTGAGGGTTGCCAAAAGACGCTGGAGTGCCGAGGGCCAGGCAGTTGTGAGGGACCCAAAGAGGACAGGTTTTGAAAGATACATTGTGCATGTATTGCCAAGACATGTGCTACATGCATAGGTTGCATGATAAGTGTAGCCTTGACCGATGAGGGCGGGCTGATGAGGGCGGGCCAACGAGGGCGGGCCGATGAGGGTGGGCCAGAGAGAGCTGACAAGGCTTCTAGGCTGGCAGGCTTCTAGGCTGTCAGGCTTCTAGGCAGGGTTATGACTTTGAATGCAATACTAGCATGAGCAGATTTTATGCATTTCATGAATGTTTTGCAACTGATTTCAAAAATTGCATGATTTACGATGAATGAAGTGTCATATGCCCCGTGGAGGTATATGATCCTGTGTCCCTAGGTACCTGGGGACCACACGGCGGTGAGGTCGTGGGCATAGTGGGACCCTATGGTTTCGTGGATTTATGTGCATTACATATTTCATGATATAAGGTTGGTCGACCATACCATACTAGAGGTCCATGAGTTGGACTCCATGAGGCATTTATTGCATATCACGATGACATCATATATATATATATATATATGACACTTTCACCTTTGGATTATGTGATCTTTTAAGTTATAAGAATTTCAATTGATTTTGGATTCTTATACTGATGTTGAACTCGAGTATTCAAACATACGCATATTTTGAATTTCAGTTGATTATGGATTCTTATACTGATATTGAACTCGAGTATTCAAACATACGCATGTTTTGAATGAGCATATGATTTTGAAACATCTCATGCATTTATAAAACTAGTAGTGATAGACCCTATTGAGTATATTATATACTCACCCAATCCTTAACATTTTTTAGACATCAGTAAGTACTCAAGGATAGGATACGTTTGTATGTATCATGGTTCAAGACAGCTTCACTCACAAAAAGAGGACATCTGTGTTAGTGCTATGAGAATCCAAAAGGAAACAAATACGCATGTAAGTAAACTCTCAACCCTTTGGACATGTGTTTGTACTTAGTTACAGTTGGGCTGTGCATTGTGACTGGAAAGACCTGGGGAAAAACATTTATGATTTCTGAAGTTTTTCAAAAACTACCTTAGTTGTTGTGAAAGCAAATGACACTCGGGGTTTTCAAAAAATGAGTTTAAAACTAAAGGTTTTCCGCTACATTGCATGGTTTTTATAAAATGGTTTTCAAATAGGGATGCATCCCGCCTTAGGAAATTAGATATTGCATTTAAAAATGCATGAGAAAACCCGGGTCGTCACATAAATTTCAAAAATTAAAGGTCAAGGACGTTTACAAATTCCTTGACCAAGGTGTTGTCTCTGACACAAAGGAACATACATCAGCCCCACCTATAACTACTTCTAATTATACATCAATTTGAAGGAAAAAAATAGTTAAGGGACCAAGAAATAACACGTAAGGATATGCAGTGTATACCTCCCATCATGATGGTTCAAGCTATTTCTTGATAAGGCTCATATATGGTGTTTTTGTTGTCATGTGTCTCGCTAGAAACCTCCAATTCACATGTTTTCTCTCCTCTAGCTTGTCATTGTGCACGTTTCCAGATGATTGGGCAAGAAGGGTGATGTTCAATGAGGAGCATGGGCTTGGTTTCATTATGCCTACATCAGATTGGATTACATCCACATCCCTTTAAAGCCAAAGAAACCAGGTACTATTAATAAATCAAGTACTAAGGAGCAGAGACCAAGTTTATATTGGAACATAATAAAGCCACCTAAGACCATCAAAATGATCCATGATTGATGCGAAGGAGTGAAGAAGCTAGGATCCAAGAAGAGTGTTTTGAAGTTTGTCATTTTGTAAAGATGAATGCGAAGGTCAATTTGTAGGGATGAACAAAGATATTTACATTGCAGAGATGTATGAAGTGAGCATTAGGACATGGGATGAATGAAGTTACTGATTTTGTATAAATGTTTAAAACAACCTATTAATTTTGTAGAAGTTACCATTAATGGAGTTGTTGTTACTCGAAGTCTAGTGTGTAAGTTAAATTTTGGAACAAATGTGGTTGCTACTATAAAATCTGTGTAGTTATTGTTGAGTCTCTTTAAATGATGTTAATGTTAGAAAATGATTATGATTGCTGGTTTGAACATAGTACTTTCTCAAATTTTTAGTTGACTCAGACATGGTTACCCTTATGGAGTACTAGTCAAGAATCTTAATGTTCATACATATCAAAGGATTTCTCAAAATGCCCTTTCAAAACAGCCCATAGGATAAGTCACATTATTGTTTGTCAATGTGGAGATTATCGATCAACATGAAAATGTTCACAATCAAGTGACTAGTCATCAATGGGCAATCGATCCATCGATGTTCAGTTGTAGACTATTTTGATAGTCAATGCAAACTTCATTTCTTCCTATCTTAAGATTCTTTTTGTGATTGATTGATTTTCTTTCCTTTCATTTTCTTTCCCTTAATTGTCTCAATTCCATAAAAGAAATATAAAGTTTCTACTTGTACCCAATTCAAGCCCTCCTTTTTAGGACCATAAAAATCAGTTCAACTGGTGAGCAAATATAATGGGCTCACATAACATTTACTTCAACAAAGCAAATCATTCCCATTGATTTACGAAAAGGGTCCAATTCTAGCAAAACATGGGATTGGAATAAATAGTTGATGCTTCAATGTACCCTTCAATGATTCCTATAATAACATTTCATTTTTATCATATACTAATATTAGTTGGATGTAGTTGTTTCACTTTCTCTTCTTCTATTGTAACTGTACTTGGGAGCTGAAGTAATTATATATGTGCATCTTAAGAATGATATGTTGTTATATTAACTAGTGCAATGCATTTGATCCTTTTTGCATATTTTGCATAAAACATTATGGTTAGATTGTAGTTCTAAGTCTTAACTTTGCAAAATCACATCCTTCATGGACTACAAGTACACTATCTATTATGCATTAGAAACAACTTTCTAAGCTTGGTAACTTGTAATATTAACCAAGCATTGTATTTCATGACTCATTATTATATACAACTTTTACATCAATTCGATAGCTGCTATATTATACCTTGTTGAGGTCAAGGAGTAAAATAATCACCCACATCAAAATTATATGATGACTTAGGCACATTCATCAAATTAAAATGACAAAGAAATACAAACTCTTCGCAATAGAATGATTCCATAAATACTATAGTTCCATTCTATCAAATTCGCAACATTCATTTCACCAAAAACTAGCTCATTCACAACAAACCATTTCTACAATGACTTCAACATTAAATTCATCAATAAGGGAAAGAACAATACAAATACCAATTGATAATGATGTTGATGAATTGATTCATAACGTGCTTTGAATCTAGAGGGAAATCTCATTTTTTGCTACAGTATTCATTCTCTCCCATTTTCTACTCTTGAAATGAAAAAAGTTCTTCTCTTAAGAATCAATACAAACTTCCACCGTGAACTAATCCTTCCAAAGCCAAAATCTAACACCCATTCTTACCTTCCCAGTTAGAATATTTGTAAAATAAGCATCAAGGATTATACTTTGTTCCCGTTTGTAAAGTCTCATTGAGCCACATCCTCTAAGACACTCAATATGGGAGTCTATTCCTCGTCTGAGCAATCCATCAGAAAAATTGCAAGAAAATTACTCAACCAACCTCAAATTACTAAAAATGGGAAATTAGAGCATAAGAATTGTAGGGTGACGTAAACAAAAAAAAGAAAAAGATAACCTTTGGCAATAGGAACTGAGAGAAAAACATGACTTTCCATCCATGGCATTCGTGATCCTATATAGGCTTTCACCAAAGAAGCTCTCAAATTTTTTTGAACATTAGAGCTTCTTTAGGAGACAAATGTGGAGAAGGGGTCTAATGTCTAGGATACTTCTCAACTTTTGTAAGAGATATATAGCCATGTTGTTGATCAAATACACTTTAGTTGATTAAACTACATCTACACAATATAGGAGATACCATGCAGGATAATAAATAATAGGGTTAACTTCTTTAACTGATGCAGGTGCATCTCCATTAGTAAAAATCATCAAGGATTATAAAAGGAAGAAAATAGGAAAAATAGAAGTTACTATTCACGTGTTACCGTTCATGTGAATAGTAGTTATTGTTCATGTAAACGTATACATGGTGGTTTTTAGAAGTTGAATTAGGTTTCTTATTTTCAATTGGATTCATTATCTAACTTTTAGAAAGCTTCTTATTGGTTTAGTTTTAGAAAGTTCCCTATTTTGATGCTTAGTCTCGTATTTCCTTCTTTAGTGTTTATACTAGAAGTTTATAAGCGCATATTACAATTATTTTTAGTATTGAATAATATTCTAAATTTGCCTATTTTTTTCCTTTCCTTCTTGGCTACTAATTCCTACCTTTAGTTATTGTGGATAAAAATAGTTGAAAGTTTCCAAATAACTCTTAGCCCTTAATTTTCTCTTCCATGGAAAAACTAAGTTTCATCTTTATTACAATCCCATTGCACCAAATTGGTATCATAGCCCAAACGCCTATTCCAATAGCATCCTCCTAAATTCAAATTATCATAATGGAGTGTAGACAAACTGAAAATTAATTTTCCCAAGGAGAGAAAATTGAGGGCTGAGAGGTATTAGTAACCAAGAAGGGTTAAAATAAAAAAAAACGAAACAGCAAAGTGAATTTTTTTTTTCAATACTCAAAGTGATTGTAATATGTGTTTACAACCCCTTTATAAGTTGTTAAACTTCTACTCAAAGAAATAGAACTTTTAGTTCAGGCTAAATAACATCTAAATGGAATAAGGAACATAGAGAGGAAATTGTTCTTACAAACTCTATAAGAAATAGTACTAATCCTCAAAATAGGAAACTTTCTAAAACTAAACCAATAAGAAAAATTTCAAAACTAAGATAATGAATCCGATTAAAAATTGGAAACCTAGTTTAACTTATAAAAACTGCCAAGTTACACTTTAAATAGCATGTTTACTATTCACATAAATAGTAATACATGAATGGTAACTTATTTTATTTTTCTTCTTTATCATCCTTTTGTAAGTCTTGATTATTTCTATTAATAGAGATGCTCTTGCATCATTGATGGTGGAGAATTCTTTTGAAGAAAATAAAAACATTAGGATTAAAATAAAATTAAAAAGTTTGAGGTTTATTTGGCAAAATTGCCTAATTGATTGAAATGAAATGTAGGTCGAGTACCATGTAATGAGTTGTAACTGGGGAAAGTTGTGGTGCCGAAACCTAATTACAATCCATTAATAGCAATTTGAACATCATTCATGGTGTTCAACTAGTTGGAGCTAAACCATTTTGTGTAGAAAGAGGTTTAATTGCAAAGAGCAAAGAAGAAAGTTGTTCGGTTTTTTCCAAAAAAGTTAGTTGCAAAGATATTAGTGATGGATCTCAAAGATTGGGTTGAATCCTTTGGTGTTGCCAACCAGACTAGGAACTTGACTAAAGAGGGAACAAACCTTCACTGGAAGAAGGGGACAATGTGAGAAAACAGAAGCCATTGAAGATTGGTTCTTCAAGAGGAAGCATGATTAAAGGGAGAAGGAAGAAGGAAGGAAGAAGGAAGAAGAGAAGAACCCCACGGCAGATGTAGCAAGACCAACCACCTCTGTCTATTTGATCAATTTATTGCCTATCTTCAATTCGATACCGAGATTTAAGAAGTCCAATTGAGCGCCATCTTGGTCCCTCTTCGTTAGTTTTTTTTGGTGGAGAGTTGTAGAAGATGGGCTCCACAACAGTGTCTCAAGGGACCCATGTTTGTGTTTGCTTTATCTCACAGCGCCTGAACATTATCAGTTGCCAATTTCGATAAATGCAAAACACCTTGTGGTTCGCCCCTTCCCCGGGCCCCCATACATGGGAGCTTTGTGCACCGGGATTGTCCAGCTACCCCCTTGATTAAAACACATGTTACAAAGGCTTACCAATGTTGACAAAACAAGCTTGCTAAATAGGGGACTTAATAAAAAAAGACTAAATTAACCCCTTCTAACTAATTTAGGATGCAAATTGAGCTAATTAAAAGTTTTGCAGGTGAAGTGAAACTTCAAAGATAGTTAGGGGTCCTAGCTGGCCATCATTGATTGTTTTATATATCTATCATTCGGTATGTGTGTGAGTTATATCATTCGGTATGTATGTGAGTTCTCTGTTATCTAATTACAAATCAAAATTAACATCCTAATAATAGCTCTTCTCTGAATTTTTTTTCTGGAATATTTTGGCAATATTTCTGACTTTTGCAGAAATTTGCGTTGGCAATTCATCCCCAGCCTGTAAATATAAGAGAGAGACCACGGTTCTGGCACAATCTAAGAGGTCCAATCCCTTCTCGACAAAGTCAAGTAACCGTCTTGATGGCATGTTGTTTGGCATGGATCAGAATGATGCGTGGCTGTATGCATCCTTACCGTCTAAAAGATCAACAGTCTCGCTGCATCTGCATAACCTCGTACGGTGCTTATATACAATGATCGGGCTAGATCCCAGGGAAATCTGTACTTTGGTTGACTTAAGAAACCTTTACAAGCATGTAAAAGTACAAAAATTTACATCCGCAGCCACCCTTATGTGCATGTTGTCCGCGTACAGAGTATATGTTCAGAATTCAAATTGCACTTCTTCCAGACCACATCTAGAAAAACCATACACCGAAAATTCCTCCGTAATGGACAATTGTAAATTTGTAAGCACCATTGCTTGTTAGAAAATTCTCAAATAATTGTCACAAAAACCATAACCAACTGGCCGAGCATCATCTATCCAAGATATAGTTGTACGATGATTCAATCACCAACATTTTGGTTAGCCCCATTTTCATCCGCATATACACCATATATTTCTAGATGCGATGATAAGTCCACGCTTTTTAATTTCTAGGGAATCGAAACTTTTGCTTTTATCATAGCCAAACAAAACAGCATGGCCATTTATCATCTTCCAACTCCTAATTATTTAAGGTTTCTTTGGTAAATACTCCATCAACATGAGCTGTAACAATTGAAGAAAACAAATCACGGGTGTTCACTATAGATGACCAGGAAAGAGGAAACAGGCAGAGTCACCGACAGAGAGGATAGAGGGAAAGATGAAGAGCCTAATCGAGGTATGTCTTTCAGTTGCTGCATCATTAAGTTACTGCTATTTCTTTGTCAGCAAAATCCCCAAAGCCAAACTAAGGCTAGTATCTCTCCTTCCGATCTTCTATTTCTTCTCAATCTTGCCCTTTTCTTTCTCTTATATCCATCTAAGAGGAATTTCAGCTTTCATTCTAACATGGCTTGCAAATTTCAAGCTTCTTCTCTTCTCTTTCAACATGGGCCCACTCTCAGGGCAACAAACTTCATTCCTCAATTTCATCTCCATAGGGGGTGTATTTGATATGGGCACCCCACCCCGTTTAAGTGAAATGAGAATAGACCATTAGGTTTGTTCCCAAAATGAATACCCACAGAAAAACCTGACAAAGAGGAAACCCGGCGGGGAAGGAAGAGGAGGAGAGGAGAAGGAGAGGAGAGAGGGGGAGGATGCCAGGCTGTCACCAGCAAAGGAGAAAAAAAATGAGAGTGAGGGTTTTTCAGTCCGCCGGACTTCCAAGCCATTACAGGAGATGACGCCGGCTCAGATCGACAATCCGTCCAGTCAGTTTGTGCAGCACGTTGAGCTGAACAAAACCCTAGGGTTATTGGGGAATCCGAAGTGATTAGGACTGTCAATTGAAGAGGGGAACGTCCCATGGCTAATATTGGAGGTTTCACGATGGATCTGATCCAATCCGGCCCATCCAACGGTGGAAAACGCATCTAGAAGGTAAGATCTACAAAACCCAACTCTTAATTTGTGGTTTTTGGCTAAATCCGTATGGTTTTACTCAAAATTTAAGTTTAGGGACAATCTAGCCGTCTATTTTCCGATCTAAACTTATGGATGGGTAATTAGGTGCCCAATGTTAGCTGAATCTAATTGACATTGTCAATCTAGGCTGAAAACTGATAGGACAATCTCAGCCGTCCGATCGGGTACTGTTCACATAGTAACATTGTGATGTCTGATCGACAATCAGACACCACAGATGAGTTCCCCATCCTCAAAACTGATAAGATGACTAGAATTATATGAATTTGAAGTGAAACAGATCGGATGATCTCGACCATCTGATCTGTCACTATTCAAAAGACACCTTGTGATGTAGAATCAATGATTGGAGGTCACAGATGGATTCTTGAACCATGAATTAACTTAGATATGATATAAAGTATGGAATTTGCATAAACTAACAGAAGAAATTGAGTGATATTAACTGTTCATGATGCTCATTATATCAGTCTGATTTAAGAATACAATTATAGGTTGTATTGAAGAGTATAGCATGGGAAATAACACCCAGCTCCAAACCAAGAGTTGATCTAGATAAGAATCAAGAGTTAAGACCACTGAACAGTGAAAGTGACTTGTAGTCACTTAAGAAGAGTAGTGGGTAGCCAATCCAAGGGCAATGGTGTGGATTAGAAATTCAGCAACTGCTTGTTATTCAACTAGCTATCAATCAATAGCTAATGAAACACTCTTAGCATAGAAATAAGCACTATCATTTTGCCTTGCGATGACTAGTGTTAGGGACTAACATTGGGAAAGCTAAGACAAGCCCTAGAATTGTATATCTAAATGAGTGTTTGTATTGTTGCAAAGGTGTGATTGATCGGGAGCGCGTATGCTATTTGCTTCAGAGAACCTAAAGATCTCCATTTGAGGTAGGTGGAATTAAGATTGCTGCGATTTTTGCTATATATGCATGTGTATATGAATTTCAAGTATTAAAATGAATCTTTTCTGTTTATACGAAAGATAAGATGAATGTACATGCTGAAATTGAATCATGAATAAACGTTTTATGCATAAGCTATGCAATATTGTAAACCATGTGTGAGAAATGTAAGACTAATACCAGAAAATTGTGAAATGGCTCGTAAGAGCGAAAGGGGTCATTACGATGTGGGTAGGCCACGTAGTCGTTATGATGTGGGTAGGCTACTGGTCTCTAAGATTTAGCCTCATTGTTTGGGGAGTTTGACGCGTTCTGAGAGGCTGTTACGATGTGGGTGGGCCACAAAGTCGCTATGATGTGGGCAAGCATTTGGGTTGGACGAGCTACCAGTTCCTGGCTGGATGAGCTATCAGTCTCTTAGGAGCAAAGCCTTGAGGTGTGTCTTTGGGTTTATTGTGTCTTTGGGTTTAGCCCACTCCGCCGACTCACTGCGCCAAAGAGGATAATATTGTTTGCTGTGTACTTGATACACACAACAACTCATTGGCATTTGATATATGAAATGGCTCTAAGAGCAATGACTGGCATTAGGAAAGTGTAAATGAGTTGTAAGTTTGACATGTGACTGCATACTTTGCTTTTCAAAGAACGTGTTTTATACTGATGCATTGGTATTCCTTCTATTTTGGCATGGATTTATGATTCTGATATATGTTGAATGATTTCAAGTTAAATGATAATTGAACTGTTGTTTGCATGATTCAGCATGATTAAATTGATTTATATAAAATTATCATGATTTATGTTTTATATAAAACATTGTGTTTTAATCCACCTACATAAGCGATTGCTTGTTGAGGAATTGCATTGTATCTAACCACATTGTGGCAAATCGATACAAGTAAACAGTGAGCATGTGACATCTCCGGCCACACGATTAGGCAAGACTATGGTGCCTTGGTAAACATCCCCTTTACTAAACAAGGCTTCGAGAGTTTCACTTAACTATTCCCCTCTAGCAGCCAAAGTGATAGCGGCTGTGGCATCCATCGATAATGTGTGGAAGAGGGTAAGCTTTCTATGTGTCTCGAGGACGTATCAACACCTTTTGCATCTTTTAAAGGAAATATATAATAATAATATTGTTAAGGGTCCTAAGGACTAGGATGGCCGAAGATCAAAACCTAAATATGCTAGGGGTTGATCATCGAAGTCAGGGCAATAAAGATGAAGGAATTTTAGCGCTGATGTCACTAATTTATCAGCCACCTTTATAGTCGATTTATTAGGATACAGAGAATAGTAGCAGATTTGGCATGTGGATAGTGTCTCAGAACAAGGGGCTTCCAAAAAAATAGGAGCAACATACTGACAGGAGCGCACCAACGGATGCATTGGAAGAGGACATGTATGAATTGGTCTTTGAATTAAAGCTATCGTGTTAGAAATGAGAAAAAGACTGTGTTGTATGTAATTATGGGAATTTGGAAGAATGATGTGACTGAGTTGTCCTGTGAAGGTTCTGGGTGTGTTGTGTTGAGGTAAACTATTTTTGTTTTGTTAGATGTATGAAAAGGAGACAGAGTCTTCATTTATATTTTAAAATTGTTAACAATGTTTATCAGGTACGTCGCAGTGACATGCGTTAAATGTCATATGTCCAAAAAATAGAGGAAACTCTATCGAATTTTTGGTAGAAATGAGCGCTCATTTTACCTAGAATCCTTGTTTTTGATAAAATAAAAATGACACTTTGAATTTTTCAAAGCAAATTTGAAAGAAAAGATTTCCCGCTGCATTGCACTATTTTACAAAAAATATTTCAAATTGGATCGATCCTGCATTAGAAATTAGTTTGTATTTAAAATATCATTTGAAAACCCAGGTTGTCACACCTAGATTCGCAAAACCAATCAAAACCTTTGGATCCAATCACAAATCCTAATAAAGAAAACAAACGAGAAAGAAATCCCAAAAATCCCCAAAAAGGGATCTTGAATCATAATAGTTGCAACCACTATGATAATAGGCCCCCGAAACAGTACACCAATCCAATGTCTATAAGACTATTTCCTCCAAGCATAGTTGTCAAAGGTCTCCTTCTCGCCTTCGTAATCAACCTCTATTCATGTAAGCAACATTTCCCTCACAAATTCCTAATGGTCATTTATTGTTTTCACCTATACATAGCCTTAGAGTTAGTTCTAGCCATGGGTGCAGCCCTGGCTCAAGCCCTAGTCGGGATCGAGATCGAACCACAATTCAACGAGCCGTACCTCTCCACCTCGCTACAAGACTTTTGGAGCCGTCGATGGAATCTAATGGTCACAGGTGGAGGTTACCGATAGTAATTTCCAGGGCCTTAACCATTGGCTTCGTGGCGGTGACAGCGTCTTGGTTATTTTTTCCTCCAATTGTACGGATCGGGATGGATGCAAAGGTTGTTGAGGAGTCTAGGGTTCTCTTGGAGTTTCTTAAGGAGAAACGTCATAGGGTAGTGCGCACCGAACACGGTGCATAGGGTAGGACTCGTTAGTGAAATTAAGTTTATGGTCCTAGTTTAGACTAACATGTAAAACACGACACAGATTTGGCAGCTAACAGAAACCATGTAGTTGCAATGTCTTGCATTACCCACCTAAGAAGACTTGTGCTTGTTGAACATTATTAACTATTTAATGCACAGTTGGCTGTTTTTGAGGACGAATTTTCTTGTTGTCTAATATGTTAAGTTTCTCTATTTGCATTTACTTGTTCTCGCCATGAATCAAGTCTTTTGTACTTTCGGGAACAAATCCGTTCATGTTTGTGAAACTTGATTTTGTTGTTTTCCTTGCATTCTTTTAAGGGTTTTTTACCAAAATGCCATCACATTTTGGCATTTTTGCAAAAAATCCAACTCTTTTGGAGTTTTGTAAATTTATCATTAAATTTTCATGAGCTTTGCAAAATTGCCATTTTGCTAGCTTTCTATTCTCTATTAGTTTTTTCAAAATTTCAATACTACCCTTCTTTGGATGAATAACAATGAACAAGAGGACTTTGCAGGTGATTTTTTGCTTTGTTAATTAATAAAAATCTCTAAAAATGATTGTGCTAGATAGAAGTCATTGAGAAGAAGAAAATCCAAGTTTAGATTTTCAATTTTCATTCAAAAAGGCATTGAATGAAGAGCTCAAAATTTGTTGCTCGTTGTTGTTTGTGTGAACAGTAACAATATTTTGCTTACATTTTAAACTTGAATTTTCTTTAATTGATTGTGCTTTTGATGGATCCAAAGCATTGATTATGTTCTACTTTGACTTAGGAATAATTTTATATAATTTTTTAGTGAGAAATCAAAATTTAAATTGTTGAATTTCATTGAATAAGCTTAACAGGTACTATTGCATAGGCTGGTGAACATGGTAGGTTTGCAATTGAATATCTTAGTATTAGTTAGTTTTTATTGAATTCTAACCCTACCATTAGATACATTGTTATCAAATTGTGTTATATACAAACATCCACTAAACTTTCCATCAGAAAGTCATTGAACTTGGTGGTCAAAGTCGGCAACTTAATCACATCTGCGTCTGTAAAGGGTAATATTGGAATTTTGAGAAAACTATTAGAGGAGGTTGAAGAACTAACAAAATGGAAATTTGGCAAAGCTCATGAAAATTTATGACAAAGTTGCAAAACTCAAAAAATGTTTGATATTTTTGCAAAAATGCCAAAATGTATCATTTTTGCAAAAAATCTTTCTTTCTATTTCTCCACAGAAAACTAAACTGATTTTGTATCATGAAATAAAAAATATAATGAAAACATATACTATTTTTTATTGTGAAATAAAAAATACAATAAAACAATTTTCCCAAATAGGCACTTTCTTATTCCAAAATGCCTTTATTTTTTCTTATTGTAGTTATTTAAGGTTTAGGGGTTGACCCATCAAATTTTAAAATTTTGGGTGTTAACTTGAGTCTTCTTTAATTGTAGTTATAAATTGAAGAGATTTTTGTAAAGAAAAGCTATACTTGAGTGTGACGATAGTGACAGTAACTATCTAATTGCCCATTATCAAAAACATAGTTTTGGTTACCTAAAATTATCTCTTTTGCATGTATTTTTAACTAGTAAATATCTAAAGCCAGAGTAACCAAATGAACAGTTTAGATCTTCAAATGGAAACCCTCTTCATGCAAAAGTGAACAACTACATCATTACTTTTGAAGCAATGTGAAGGAACAATAGTATAGTGTACAACACTGCATCAAGTTACTATAGAGTGCCCCACTTTTGAATGATGGACTCCGCATTTGATTGATTGAACCATTTATCTAACTTCCGAAACATTGGATCATGAATCCTAGACATCTAGGTGATTGGATGATTTAAGCATACAAAAGTTGTGCTTCTTACTCATTGATTATGGATGGTTCTTTAAACAATGTTTCCTATTGTCTATCTTACTCTGATCACAATTATATTCTTTTGAAAAATTTTATAGGATTGAAAGTGGAAACCAATGATCATTAAGGAGTATGGCTTGGGCACCTCATGGTACATGTTTCCTTAATGTGTAATTCACCGTTAGATTGCATGTGGGATTAATTGACAAACCACTTATAGGATATTACAAGCCTTATGCTTGAATAACGTAAGCAACTGACCAAAAACCCACCTATGAACTTTAATTAGGCAACAAATAATGAGGCAGAATAGTAAAATAGCGTAGAAATGAGATGCAAGAAAATATGCTTATAATAATGTAAAATGTGGATTATGGGAGAGAGAGAGAGAGAGAGAGAGAGAGAGAGAGAGAGAGAGAGAGAGAGAGAGAGAGAGAGAGAGAGAGAGAGGGATAGGGCACAAAAATTGTGTCTTTCAAATGTCAAATTATTTCTTTGTCTATAGATTTTCAAACAACTATTCAACCCTTGTCTAAAAAGCCACTATAACAGTATTAAATATCACTTCCCATCTATTAAAGGCACTTCAAGTGATTAAATCCTAATTAACTGCTAACTAAAGTTGACCAAGTCAAAACACAACAATAATTAAAGTAAAATAGGTAAAAATAATTTAGTAATAATCCAATAAATTAATAAATAATTAATTAAGTGACTAAGAAAGAGAGAAATTATTTAAAATATGCCTCGTCCTAGCTTGGGATGCATGCATGTTCGCATATGAAAGATTTTTTCCTTAGCTCTCTCTATTATCTTTCATCCTTATGAGAAACCCTTTTCTTATAGAAACGAACTACACAACCATTTACTTTCCAAAGTTGGCCTAAATTTGTAGCTACTTCTCTACTTTGTAAAACCATTTGTAGAGAAAATGAATTTTCACAATGCAGGAAATACAAACTTTTAAATTGTAGATAAAGATAAACAAAAAAGTTCTTAAAATAGTCTTGACTTTGGAAATAATATTATTAAAAATTTAAGTTATCAATAAAAAATCAACAATCCCCAAAAGTAAATATATTTTAGTAAAATATTTTTCTACTAAATGTACTTGATAAAACTATAAAATCATAAGAAACATATTTATTGCTATATTGCAATTTGAACCTTCACTTAGTGTAAGCTCCTCAATGTTTCATTAGAGGCCATGACAGTCATAAGTTTGCACCATACTACGAGATTCACAAATCCCTTGTAGCCAACATTCTGAGGGCATAACACAATCCTTTAGGAATGTCTTATTAGACTGGCAATTTCAACTGCCACCAATGGTCTTGGTTTTTGGGTTATCATTTAGTTTTATTGGTGGTCCTTTTCATCAGTGAAGTGAAATGTACCTGTTGTATTGACTTATTTTTATACTTAGTTTAACATATTTTCTTATTATTGGTGCTTCTACTAAGGTAATATATCTTTTTCTTTGGTAATGGTCCATTCTACTAGTAAAAGTTCTTAATAGAAAAAAATTTATTTGTTCATGCTAGAAGTTGATATGAAACTTGTGTGTACATATTGCTCTTACAAATGCAATCAAGCATGAAAGAAGACATGAAGAATTTAGGAATGTAATCAATATAAATCAATACAAGAAATAGAGTTTTGCATAAGATCTTAGAAACAAAAGAATTCTAATGATTCAACAAACAACTAGAAAAACATCAGTTGTCACTATTATACTAGAAGGTTTTTAAGATGGTTAAAAACATATATCTAAGCTAGTTTCAAAATAGTCTTCTACCCAATCTTCTTAGAAAAACGGTTGAAAATAAGACAATTTTGAAAACCATCTATAGCAATTTTTTCTAATTTTTAAGATGTTTTTCAAGAACTATTTTTTAAAATTGTCTTAGGAAAGTTCTTTTAAAGATGTTTTTTTGTTTATAATTGTCTTTAACAAATGTGTCTACAACTGAGCTCCTACTACTACAATATTTATCCATACCTTTACATTCAATATAAAAATTCAACATTTGCATTTAACATCCATATCTTCCTTCTAGTACAATCTTCTTGTTATCTTCCACACTTCTATGATCAACATTTGATATAAAAAATTCAAAGGCATGAATAAAAAAAATTCACAAGTAAAGGCCTATATCCACACTCTTTGTACACACTCATTTTCGAAAATAATTTCTTTGAAAATCCTTGTAAAATGCAACAAAATTCTTGTAAAATATTTCATGCATTAAAGTGTTTAGAGAACTTATAATTTTCAAGTAATTTTGAAGAAAACCACACTCCTGACTAGGGTCACTTCATCAAACCTTCACATATAGTCAAATAATCATAGAGTATAAGTATTTATTGGAAAAGATAATCATGTCACAAGATCTATTAGTATCAACTGAACCATTATTATCAGACATTTTTAACTATTCCATTAGCATTCAATATGATATAAACTATCAACTCAAAAGGTACATTGTTCCATAAGTGTCTACATAACCTTAAATGTCTACTTAAAGTCAAAAGATAACCACATCAACCTGATCCATCTAGTTCTTTCATGGTTAACTATAAGCAAAACTTATGCATGAGTAAGAATGCAAAATAATCAATAAAACCAAATTGAATAAACAATATTGGTGGAAAATTATAATTGATCAATAAATTATCATATATGTTACACCAATTTGGTAATAGGATTAAGGCATACTCTTATGATCATCATGTTTGCTATCATATATGTGTACAATGGCTCCACTTGTCAGTTGATGACTAAAACAAGTATAGCTTCATGCTGAGTTTCACAATGATCTTGCCATAGGCTTTAGTCTAACTCTCACGAATGACCAACTTGTCAGCCCATGTGTTTCATATCACATCATTTCATATCTAGACATCCATACAATATAGCGCGGCTACCGTTGCTCTAGGTAACTTCCACCACCACCACCATACTCTAGGTACTCTCGAGCCGGCCCTTATGGGTTTACTGATTTATACTATGAAACCTACTCATCAAACATTGTTCCCTATAAAGGGTCTGGTACCTAGTTAGAGGTCAAGGGCTAGCTTGTACCTCCTATCATAGTGTCTTGGGACTTACATTTGTCTCGTGAGAAAAGGACTTATGAATGCCTAATCAACCATTATTTAATAATGTAAAACTAAAGAAAAATAAAAGATGTGACTACCCACATTCATGCCTTTAAATCATATGAGATTCATTTTAGAACCCTTTCAACTTTAAGATGAAGGTGTTCATTTATGCATGCAATACATCCCCATATCGCCTTTAACATTTCATTTGTCCATAGATGGAGCATCCTAGATGCATCCCCTTTTAAATGGAATTTTTGTACATTTCATTTAATGATTTTCTATGCTTTTCATTTCAAAAAATTTCTATGCATTTCTCTTCAAAGCTTTTCTATGAATTTCATTTCAAGACTTCTCTAACAAAATGGTCATAACTACTTTGAAACATGGTTTTAAAAAGTTCTCAAATGATGTATCTATTAAGCAATAGAACATGTGTTAGGTATTCATGAGCATGCTTTCATGTAAGTTCAAGGTCAAGTGAGATGATGTTATCCAATCGGCCATGTTAACTATATTCTATAATCATTTGTCATGATGGTTCATGTTAATGTGAGTGGATACTAATGCATAACATGAGCATTCCCATAACTTTTCCATATTATTATTATAGCATTTTCATATTACTTTCATAGTATTTTCAAATCCTCTACATGTCATTTTCCACATCATTTCCATAGATTTCACTTGTCTTTTCCTATTGGGATCTCCATAGCATGTGTGTGTGTGTGTGTAATTTCTTATGGCATATCCACAACATATACATTCATTTTATGTGGCATCCCATAGCATTCACATATCACTACCTACAACAACTACATAACATTTTATTCATCAGTCACTTGTTTATCATCAAGTGTTCCTATGTGCTTAGTCCTTAGACTATGAGTGCAACTTAGTGAAATTGGTTTAATCTCTTTAGGGCCTTAAGTCATGGCCATATTCTCATCATTTTTAACCTTACTATAGTCCCTAAAGTTACATTTTAATGGATTTACTTTAGTGGAAGATCAGTCATCAAAGTGCTACTTGTCAACAAAGTGACTAAACCCACACTTCACCCAAAAGTGGCCTAAAGTTTTAAGTCCACAACACTCAAATGGAAGCGTGAGTCACATGTTTTATTTGCATTTCAAGACCACCATACCCTCTAGCATTATCCATATTATAGGGCATCATTTCCATGGAAATTCACTCTCCAAAAGACTGCATGGTAGTGGGGTACACATATCCCATACTCGGTCATTTGTAGCACACTCCATGCCACGTTTTGATGCATGAATTCCCCGATGTCCTAGGGCTTATCATCATCACTTACTTCTCTTAATGTTGTGCTTCAAAACACCAAGAATTCCATAGCGTTTGATATCAGATTTGATCCATTTCTTACATGAAGAATTTAAGGAAATTTCCATGGTTTTCTCTCACCCAAGCCCACTCAAAATATTAAAACATTGGTATCAATTTTTGCTAAGAGTGCAGAAAATAACCATTGTTTGAAGGCCTTAAATCTAAGAAAAACCACCAGAATCTAACATACACACTATATATTCTCCAATTAAATGAAGGATGAATTAAAATATTAAAAAATTTCCAATAAAATCTGCTGATTTGATCATCCAAAATAGGGTGTGAAGCTGGCCCATTTCCTAGCCCAAAACTAGGTTATAAATGCACCATTTATGTGATCCATTCTCTTGGGTTTTCAAGCCAAATCTTCCAACATCTCAAGCAACATTCCAATATCATAAACACATGCTAATAGAAATAAATTTATACACATAAGAAATATTTGAGATAGTGAGGAATTAGAGCCCAAAAATCAAAGCAAAATGGTGCCATTTCCAACATTGAAATGGTGCATTTTTCATATCATGTCCCCTTGGAATTCCAAAGTAAGACTTCTCATCTAAAATTCCATTCATCCATGATATTTTATGTTAATAGAAACTATATTCACAGATTCATATTATGCCCCCAAAATTACAAGATTCACTTATGAATATTATGCCCCCAAAATGACAGGGGAAAATCATTACAAAATCACCTAAAACTGACACCATTTACACCCTTGGAAATGGTCCATTTTCCAGCATGTTTCCTACCACCTTTGTACTTCAAATCACTCATATGAAACATCAAATTAAAGTCATAGATTTATGCTACAGTAAGTCACAAATAGCAAGTGAAATCATGCTCTAAAATGTTGAAAAGATCAAACCATTACAACATGTAAAAGTTGTCCATTCTAGGCATACATATAGCTCTTCAAAATAATCCTAATCTAAGCATGCATGTCCAGTTTTAACTAAGCTAAACCATTGATCATCTTAGAGGTTTTTCAAGTGTCCCTAACCTGGTATAAGGCTTCAAAATGCTGGAGTTCATCATGTTGCTAGAGTTCACAAATTCATTGAGCTTTCCCCTTCTTCTCTGACTTTCCTTAGCTTTGGGTGGTTTTCCTTTGCTTCCCTAGGTTGTTAGCATGTAGCACTCATCCTAGGAAGAGTACCATGCTCTCTTTTTGTCCTCCATGCCTAATGCCACTAAGGGAAGCTTATCATGGCATGGGAGAATTTCTTGCTTGAGTGGCGTGGCTTCCCTTTCATGTGTTGGGTTGAGGCTCTATGCATGGATGGCTGTCCCATGCACAAACCCATCCAACACGTGTTTCTCAGTGTCCTTGATTTGTATTTACTTAAGTTAACTTAGGTTCCATTACCACCCATGCTAATCAATTGAAAATACCATGTTTTTTCCCTTAGCCAGCTGACCTTTTTATTTGCATGTGGATCTTCCTTATCACTTGTTTTTACATTTGTCTATGCATGGGTGGGCTGTGTCATGCATCCTTTATTCTATACATACAGCCCATTCATACATTCCTACTCATTTTACTTATATATTATGTCTCATTATATCATCTCCTATGTTACTCTTATATGATATATGTATGTTTGTATGTATTCTATATGCTAAGCTTTAGTCACTCTTTATGCTAAGTTGTAATACTTAGGTTATGTATCCTACATGATACTTCTTATAACCTAAATTTCTATCACACTATATTATATGTTCATACACATTACACTTATGTATATTACTTAAGCCTCCATTCACCATGGTGTATGTATGGCTATATTAGGTATTGACCATTTAGCTTCCATCATTGGTTTCGTGTTTTCAATATATTAGCCACCTAGGTCCTTCCAACAAACTAGACATAGCCAATTCACTATCATGTATTTACTTTCCAACAAATCCAATTCATGACCTAGCATATTCTTAGGCTATCCAACTAGTTAATTTAACTAAATTATTAGTTCTCCACTTGATGTTATGGTATATATTTGTCTCTAAGTCTTTGATAATCTAATGAAAAGTATTGGATAAAAAAATAGCCTTTTTTCTGATAATTGTAGTAGAGTTACAATATTGCTTATATTACACTCTACCCCCCTTGTGTGAGAATTTCATCTTTGAAATTCCATAGGTATAGTAGGTGTAAAATAACTTTGGGAATCTCTCTCTCTCTCTCTCTCTCTCTCTCTCTCTCTCTCTCTCTCTCTCTCTCTCTCTCTCTCTCTCACTCTCTCTCTCTCTCTCTCTCTCTCTCTCTCTCTCTCTCACCCTCCTAAGTGGCTTCCTCATGTGCATGATGCTACTATAGAACCTTGAAAAGAGGGAGCATGTTAGTTCTTAGGGTCTTCTCTTTCTTGTCTAAGATCTGTATTGATAGCTCTTGAAACATAAGATCTGGCAAAAGTTCTACCAGTACCTGATTCAGGATGTGCATAGGATCCAACACATACTTCCTTCTCATGAAATATAGTGTGAACCTTTGATAAATGAGGGGGTAGTGCTAAATGGTTGGAAACTTTGCCTATCCTCTCCAAAATCTCAAGTGGACCAATATATCTGCAACTAAACTTTCGCTTGGGGCCAAACCTCATCACTCCTCTAGTTGGTGATACCTTTATGAAGACATGGTCACCAACCTAAAATTCTATCTCTCATCCTCTCAAGTTAGCATAACTCTTCTTTCTGCTCTGAGCCTCCCATAAATGCATCTGAACCAACTTAATCTCCTTAGTACACTACTTAATTAGTTCTAACTTGATAAACTATTTGTCTCCCACATCACTTCAACATGTAGGTGTGCAACACAATAAAGTACCTCGTAATGGGCCATGCCAATGCTAGAGTTACAATTGTTGTTGTAGGTAAACTCCACTCAAGGAAGATGCTCATTCTAACAATAATTCTAGTTCAGTACATAGGCTCATAACATGTCCTGTAATGTTTATATTGTCCTCTTAGACTACCCATTAGTCTCAAAATGAAAAGTAGTGTTAAATTTCACGGAGGTATTTATCCCCTCCCATACACTTCGTTGGAAGTAAGAACTAAACCTACTGTCTCAGTATGAAACAATCATGAATGGTATAACGTGCAGGCTTACTATCTCTCTAATATATGACTTAGCTAGATTCTTCAGTGATTGCTTCTATTTGATAAGTAGAAAATGAGCTAACATAATCAGCTGGTCTATGATGGTCCAAATAGCATCAAGCCCACTAGATCTTCTAGGCAATTGAACCACAAAGTCCATGGTTATATGATCCTACTTCCATTCAAAAAGCTCAAGAGCCTGCAGTAATCCTACAAGTCTTTGGTGCTCTACCTTTGCCTATTGACAAGTGATGCACCATGCTACCAAGTCACCAACATCATTCTTCATTCCCTACCACTAAAGTGTCTCTTCAAGTCCTTGTACATCTTTGTACCCCATGGAAGCATATTGAACTTAGAATGATGTGTTGCCTTCAATAGCTCTTACCTCAATCTTGCACTGTCTGACACAACAAGTCTTCTCTGGAAGCTCACACCATAATGTGCCTTTGTCTCCTCAAAAAACTACTATGACTGTAGGATCTAATCTAGGAAAGTCAAGTGAATAATGATGTTGAAAATTGTGCCACTCAACTTCCTACTAAGGGCATCCAATGATGTGTTTTAAATACTACTTCCACAAGTGCACAAGTCTAGCACAGACTTAGCAAATATGGGTTGATCCATAGAGACTCTTAGTTAATAGAAATTCAAGTAAAACCTAGATCAATCCACTTTATCCTAGCCAACAACTAAATAAAGTGAAGAATTATAAGCACTAATAACACTGAGATAAAGCACTAAATTAAGCAAGAAAAGAATACAAGAAACTTGAATTGGAACAAACTAAATAAGAACTTGAATAAAAAGTACTATTATTAATGGAAATTATTTACAATGGAACTGAATACAATAGCAAGAAAGAAGAAATAAAGTAAAACTTCCTATCCTAAGATTGAATCTCTATCATGGGACTCCCTTGCTGTGTCATTCAACAATGGTGTGTACACATTGCTTTATCCCAAAATATAGTAAAGTTACTGCAAATCTTTGATCATCAAGTCAATTCCTTCAACTTGTTTAGGCACTATATTTGTAGCCTACAAGTAAAGCGGGAATCTTCCAACATGCCACATTCCAATATGCTCTTCAACTCAAATCCAAAAAATCTTAGGACTGAAATGCTTTGGCTGCCATGGAAAAAGGTGCTTAACACTTTTCCTAAAAAGGTCTCACTCCTAAGAAGTGAATGATAAAGAAATGTATGCTTTTTCCTATTCTACAACTCTAGGAAGAGAAGTAGCTACAGGAGAATCCATGGAATGGAAGAGATTAAAGAGAGTGTATGCTTCTCCTATTGCTTGACTCTAAGAAGATAATAGCTCCTAGGAGAATGCAAAGGATGGAGGAAGAAGTGATCTAAAGTAGGGTGTGACCACTTGAGTTGGACATCCAACTTTAGTGATTTAGTAGAATAGAAAAATAATGGAAAATAAAAGAAATAAAAAAGGAGAATGGTGTACTTAGAGATAAGTATGCCACACTCTTGATTAAGGGAGGCATAAAGTGGAGTTAGAGTACACCTATGAATGGTTCGACTTGTACTTAGCCCTCCCATGATTCACCCAAAGAAGACTGAAGGATGGTCTATGGATTAGGTTTGGACTTTTACCTCTTCTCTAGGAGGTGTGGTCATGTGGCTTTAGAGGAGAGATAGTGAGAGTGATCTTTCTCCCTGAGTTTCTCGTGTGGTTAGCTCTGAGAT
The DNA here is from genome assembly GCA_035236585.1 of Warburgia ugandensis. Lineage (NCBI taxonomy): Eukaryota > Viridiplantae > Streptophyta > Magnoliopsida > Canellales > Canellaceae > Warburgia > Warburgia ugandensis. Next base: position 46,271,180 of record CP141128.1, read on the forward strand.
CTAGGGAAGGGGTATGGGACATGGAGGGGAGTGAAGAAGAATGTGGGAGGCATGGTAAGGCTATAGGTGAGAATGAGAGAAAGAAAAGAGATGATAAGGGAGTAGAATGGAAAAAATCTAGCTAAGGGATGAAGAGAATGGAAAGAGATGGGGAAGGAGGCAAGGAAGCAAATGGGGATTAATAGATTACATTGTGATCTAAGAGAGTAAGAGAGAGAAGAGGTGGTGGTTAGGAAAAGACGTTAAAAATACATGGGCCATTTGGTGGGAAGTTGGGATGATCTTCACCTTTAGATGTGAACATGTGTAGTATGGAAAACTTCCTCTTCTTCTAGGGTTTCCATTGTGGCATGCTTATCTTTCTTTTCTCCATAAGATCATGCCCAAGCCTTCTTACTTTTCTCATTTTCGTTTCACTATGTTGGAAACCATATCCATAATATGTCAACATTTAAAACACGTTGGATGATTGAGGCTAGGGTGGGGGCTAGGGTTTGCTTTCCATTCCCTCTTAATTTCTTGTCCATAGGATCATGTGATTTCTTTGATGTTTCCTTAGCCTTAATAATCCATTTTGTAGCTCATTTTCTTATCTAGTCTTGGTGTACTCCTTGCTTCTCTCCTAGTCTGCTAAAAATATCTCCAACCAATAGAATTTTAGTGGTGGAATATGTTTTGGCTTAAGAGAAATATTCTCCACCCAAATGGCATTAAATTTTTTCCTCTTGTGTGGCTGCTCCTCATTGGTCTATCCAATCTTAAGTGACTTCTCATTAGATCCTCTAGGATTGCTTGGGGATAGAATAAATCTAAGCCACTCTTTCGTCAAAACACCAACCCCAAATTCTCTGTTTATTCTTCTCTTTCTTCACCACATTTTTTCACTTATTTTCTCCTTTATTTTCTCATGAAAAAACATGGAATGGAATGTTACTTGGAACCTTATATTGTGATGTGCTTTAATATTTACCGCAACTGCACAATTCTTTTGAAGTATGACTAGAAAATACAGGTCAATGCCATAAGGACTCTTTTAAGGAGTGTTGTTTAAAACCTAGGTTATTTTACTTGAACCTAGCCAAGCTAATGAAAATAAAGGAATTTAAAGCAAAGTGAAGTAAAGATTTTAAGCATAGAAATTAAACAAACAACTAGAACAAATAAACTAAGTAAGGAAAGAAAGTAAAGAAAATACTTAACTAAAGCAAGGAAATAACTAATTAAAGAAAGGAAAAATAACTAAGTTCATTACTCAATTGATTACATAGAATTGATACATAAATAAGCAAAGAATTACATAAGCAACTAAAGTAAAGGAAAGCAAGTAAAAGTTCTTCAATTTGAGCTTGAATTTCGCTTTGGCGTCCCTTATTGTTTTACTCAACAAGAGCTTGTAGGATTCTCTTCAATCCATATTATACTAAGTTACCACCAAGCTTTTCTCATTCCCTTTTTCCAACATGCCGTAACCCAAAATACAAATATACTCCAAAGATCCTTAGGAATTAAGTTCTAAGGAATCCAAAAAAAAAAAGGTTCCTAACACCTTTTCTAAAATATCACCACCCAAAAAAAAAGAACAAAGGAAGATGGAGTGGAAGAATCAAAATAAAATTTTGCATCACCTTAGCTAGGTACTCTTAGAAAATATGGTATCTTTAGTTAGGAGAGATGCAAGATATGATAAGCATTCATTCATCTTTAAGTTAGGGACAAACATCGAAGAGGCTTTCTACCTCAAGAATGAACTAGAATAGAAGAAAAATGAAGGGGAGACAATGGCCCTTGGTTTAGGACTCACAAAATTTCAACCTCAAGAGATGGTGAAGGAGATAAACCCTTTATCATGTAAGCGATCCTACTCTACACATGAAGCCTTTAGCTCAGAATTTGGGTGGCTTCATGGAAGGATTTCGTTTCCTCTCAACCATTAATCTAGGATTGGAAAGACTCCTTATTGGCATAGAAGGACACAAGGCTCTTTCCTTTTCCTATTATACCCAAACCCCAAAAAGAAAAAGAAACATAAATGGATAAAAGTGTTTATGCATGCAAAAGAGAAGGAAGAAAGTGGGGCATTGAAGTGAATGGAATAAGGAGAAAAAGTATGTGTGTGATTGACAAGGAGTGAAGTGGAGCATGTGTGCATTCAATTTAGAGTGGATGAAAGGAATGTGCTATACTAGGTTTAAATATGAAGCAAATTTAATGAAGGAGAATGGAGCATGGAATGCAAGGGTGAAAAGGTATGGCATGTGAAGTGGATCCTAGGATGGAAGCATTGAGTGGAAAGATGGGTTTAATGCATGAAAATCAAAACAAGGAAATGAATGCTAAGGAATGGCATACTTATGGCATGTTATGCATGTAATTCAAACAAGAAATAAAACATGATAATGCATGTAAGGCTATGCATGGAAGGCAGGTAAGTGAAACTAAGATGCATGCAATAGATAGTGATGAGGGGAATACTTAGATGATGCATGCAATGCAAGATCTAAGCACAAGAAGAAAGGATTCTTGAAGCTCTACCAATGATGTGTGTTATGCTATGGAAGAATGATAAATGGAAGATAATAAGATGAAAACAAAGTAAGGAAATGCGGGTTCATTGAGAACCCTTACCTTTACTCCAGTGGATTGGATGTGAAAAGCATGTGGGAGCTTGGGTGAGGGTGATCTTCCTCCTTTGTTTCTCATATCTTTGGCCTTGAGTTCTAGGAAAATATAGGGCTCCTTGTACTACATTGCCAATCTATAGATTTTTAGAGTGAAAACCTTAGAGAATAGATGGTGGAGATCTTAAGGGTAAAAGGAGGGATAGGTGTAGAGATTTAAGCAAGAAAAAGAGGTTAGAAAGAGTCGGGGGGGTGTACTCACTCAAAATTTTCAATATTATTATATCACTTTTATAACCACGATCAATCATGATGGTTTCCATGTGCTAATTAGTTATATCTTATTTATTTTCAAAAATTTTGGAGATTAATAGATATTTAATCATATTAATAGGTGGTTGGATGTTTTATTTTAATTAACCTATGAAGCAAAAAAAATTATGAGAAATATCTATACAATTAGATTATACACTTGAAAGGGAATCCAACACCTCAAAGAACACTGAAAACGGAGTTCGTATGACCAAGTTATAGGCTTTTAAATATGAGGGGCAATTATGTAAATTTAAAATTACAAAGCCTAAGGACGAAAAACACAGGGGGTCGTTTTACTAACGACACACCTGGGTAGTCCCCTACCTCCAACCGACTTCCAGCACTGCCTGTATAGTGCGGCGCCACAAAGAATGGTGGCACCGCCTTCACGGGCTATAAAAAGCCCTCTCCCCTCTCACCCCGATCACCATCCTCTCCTTCTTCTCTGGCTGCTTTAGCCTAGGATTTAGGTAGGTGTGAATGAACCCACACTTGTCGAAAAGCCACTTTCCGATGCTGAACCACTTCCCTTTTCTTCTCTATTTTTCTTCTTCTTCTTCTCCTTCTCCCTCCTCCAGCCACTATGATTACCCTCAATTTTTTCGACGACAAGGGCTTTCTGACAGGTGTAGAGGGAACCGCACCCACCGGAAAAAGGGCACCATCTCTGGCTGCCCAAGTAAGACCCTCTTCCCTCTTTCTCTCTGATTTTCTCCCCTCTCTAGTTTTCCCCTCTCTTCCTACCTAGATCCATGCCAGATTTGGTATTTACCGGCCGAAAATCGTTGGGGAGAGCCGAGTTCAAATCCTGGTCCATTCGAACTAGACGCCGCGCATAACGCATGCCCGAAACGCCCTCCCTAGGACAGCCTTCGGGCACGTGTGACTGTACGAGCTTGGTCCCAATTCAACCGGGACGCACGAGCATCCTGGGAACCATGACATGCGAGCCCAGTATGGACGAATTTGGTTCGTCCATGGATTCGCGACACTAGAAATGCAATTAAGGAGGCTGTATAACTCTGATTGATGATCTGAAACAACTGTTGCATTCGTAATTACGACACGAACCAAATTATACAATAACATTTAGGATCAAGAGATTGTTTAAGGTGACTATAGCCTAAAAACTTAGATATTTCATGAATCTACATCTGATCTCATGATTTGATCTAATAGAAATCTTAGGACATTCTTAGTCCAAGATCAACCCAAGAATTTCATAAATCGACCCCTAGAAACTCAAATCATATAGATCTAGCAGTTGACCTGTGAAATCTAGAAATAATGCTTGGATCTTGTGTCTGAACAACATCCAGGACCTCACAAAGGATACTCTAAGACTCGAATTGAAGAGAAACGTGAGCTAAGTGACAACAATCGAGGTAAGTAGTCTGATACTGCTAAGTTTTTAAATGCATTTCCAAACTCTAATTGATTTATTTAATCCTGATGACCGTGGTTAGTGTGCTTTTTGTATGACATTCTCATAATGAGTATGTAGATTTTCCTTATGATCTTGCATGCAATTGGTAGCATATTTAGTAAATATTCTTTATATAAGCACTGCATACATGTTTTGGAACTGGTGGCATAAATTGTACAATTTGTGATGAGTGAGAATCAGAATATATGCACATTTATATGCATTGTTCCCATGTTTTGAAATTCATTGCATAGCTTGCCTGATTTATGATTATTTAGATTTGGCTGGTTTATATATGCTTTTGGGCTATTAAGCCTGGTGGGCACTATGCTGAGAGGTTGTACGGGGTTGGCCTCTCGGCCTCTACCACAAAAAGTCGATTGTATCACTACCAAAAAGGCATTGTCCCTTCCTTGATTGCCATGGTAAACAAGGATGACCATTGGAGGTGTTCATGGCACCCTTTTCAAGGATAGCCATAGTTGCCGTGGAGGCTATGGTGGGTTGGTCTCTAGATATCAGGGACACACAATTCCAACTGCGTGCTGATCGTGAGCATAGTTGACTCTATGATTTCAATGTTATCGATATGCATTGAGATGGTCATATACGAATACTTGTGACCAGTCGGCGTGATGTGTTCGCCGAGAGACCCATGTGCATGATATCTATAGTGATGCTATCATCTGCTTTAACTAACCACTATTTTAAGAATTTCATAATTAAGATTAGTTTATGATTCATTATGTGATTACTACTATATGATTTTCGTGATAGTTATATCATTGATTTCTGGATTTCTACAAAAGCTTACATGATTGAAAATGTGCAAACAAGCTTATGATTTATGCATAAAAAATGCATGTTTACACAAAAAGAGAAATTGCACGATGTTTTACATAGAAAAGCCTCTTTTGAAACCATGCATGTTGCATGCCTTGTTTTCAAAATAGTGGTATCAGATCACCTACTAAGTATGAGGAATACTCACCGAAATATATTATTTTTATAGACTAGCTCCACACAGGATTAGAAGAAGCATCAGAAAATGTTAGTACTACAATCAAGTGAATGAAGAGAAGACAAGTATATATGTAAGTATATGATCTACCCTTTGGACATGCATCTATAGTTACTACAATTGGATTGTGAGATATGACTGGATAGACTTGGGAAGACATTTATGATTACCATAATTTTCAAAACTACTTTGTTCATCTTGAAAGCAAATGACACTCAGGGTTTTCAAAATGAATTTAAAATAAAAGAATTTTCTGCTACATTGCATTGTTTTTACAAAATTGTTTTCAACTAGGGATTGATCCCGCCTTAGGAATTCGTTTTGCATTTAAAAATGCATGTGAAAACCCGGTTCGCCACAAGGGGGGAATGGAATCCATGGTGGAATGGATGGAAATGGGAAGGAAGAAAATGAGGTAGAAAGGAAAGAAGATATGGGTGAATAGGAATCAAGATAGGCTAGGGGAAGAAAAAGGATAGGAAAGAAGGGGAGAAAATCTAGCACAATAAGTGGAAAGGGAAATAAGAAGAGGTGGGAGGTGTGGAAGGGCTTGGGTTTGTGTTGAGGTCAGAAATTTTGAAATAAAATTGGACCATTGGATTGAAATGAATGATGGAGATCTTTCCTTTCTTAGGATTTTGATTTGGCTTTTCAACAAGGGTAAGATAGTTAGGGTATATAAATTTTCAATGCTTCATTCTTAGCCATTTGATCATCATTACCCTAGCTTGAGTGGTTGAGATTTGTTTGGTGTTCATATTGAAAGTGATGTTCTTTAAGGGCTTCTTTACTCTCCACCATGAGATTGGGATGCCTTAGAGTGGATGACCTAGATTCCATTGAGATTTCTTTATCCACTATTGGTATTTTCTTGTTTTTCTCCTAGCCCACCTTAATTATCTTTAGATAATAGCATTCAACCAAGGTGGGATGTCTCCCCACTTGAAATTGGACATGAATCTCCTTGAAAATAGGTGGGTAAGCACCAAAAAAATCTCCACTAATAAGCTCTCAATCCAGTCTATATTGTAGTTGAGAAGTCTTTAATTTTGCATAAAGACCACCTATTTAGTTGCCCATATGTTACAACTTATAGGTGTAAATTAGGGTTTTGACCAAAATTCGTAACACATACATTTTTGACCTAATCGCTCAAAATTCTGACATTTTATAGGTCTAGAGGCTAATCCAAGGTAAGTATGTGATTAATAATATTTTTCTACAATTCAATTAGAAGTTTTTACTTTTTGTAGGAAGCGAGATGATGATCCAACAACTGAGACTGATCTAGATGAACATTGAAGATCAAGATCAAAAGATTGAGTCAAATCATAAGAACCATCAATCCAACATGAGATCAAGGTCAAGATCAAGCAATGGATGTAATCAAAGGAGCTAAAGGTGGCCAAAGTGAACCAATGAAGCAAACCATGCAATTCCACCATCTTTGCATGGGAGCCATTCAAGCCACCTTAGACATACAAGCCATGAGAGAAGGTGAGAAGCAAAGGAATTCAAGCCAAACCATTTGAGCCACTTGAGCCAAGGGATTGATCTATGAAACCAAGCGAAGAGAGCCATCTAAGCCAGCCATGAAGCCTAGCCAATGAAGTTCTCAAAGTTAGCCATATAAGCTAAGCTAAATGGAAGTCCATGAGTGGTGGAGAAGTTGAAGGATTATCTATGAGATTCTAATGGATATGTTGAAGAGAATTAAGGAAAAATTCATTAGGATAAGTTGGCATGTAGACCAATAGGATTAAACCCTTCTATTTTTTGTGTTTTTCCTCACTTTTCACATTACCTCTAGGATGCACTACGAATTTCACTTTCCATTCAAGAGTCCTACCATTCTAGGACTCCTCCACTTTCCTTAACTCCCATCCCAACCAACGAACCAATCCCAACTTCCTAGGAAATCACTTAGCTTCCCCACCTACCTCACTTTCCTATCTTTTTCCTACTTATTGCTTTCCTCCCACTTTCCTTTCTTTTTCCTACTTCATCCATCCACCCACTTTCCATTTTCTTTTGAATGGTCCATGATTTTTGAAGGGGGAGATGTCCCTTCCTAAAAAAGTGGCATCACCCACGTACTTCTCTTCTTAATGGTAGCCACCATCTTACCTTGTTTCCTCTTTTAAAACCCTAACTTATCCACCAATCCTAGCCATCCAAATGACCTATTTTCATCCCCACCATACATCCATCTTAGGCTACCCTAGAAAATGTAGGAGAAAAATTATAAAGACCCATAAAAAATCTAAGGGGACTCTTTCCACTCTAAGGAAAAAGATGTCCCCTCCATAAGAAGGAGACGTCCTCTTCCTACTTCCCCCTCTTCTCCCTTTTGCTTTGGAATTTTATCTCATTTGGGTGGCTGCATCTCCTCAAGTGTTCCACCCTGGTTATTGGGTGTTTGGTTTGTCTTTTAGAGGTTGGTTCATCTTCCTTCTTCTCTTATTGATCTTAGTTACTTTCATGCTAGTTTATGCTTTGCAATTCCCATGTTTTTCCTTGCCTAAAGACTAAGATCCAAGGGTGGTTTTTCCCTTGAAGTGACAGCCAAGGGAAGTCACCTTGAATCTAATCTTTTCCTTTGCTTTCCATTGCCTTTTTGTTCTCTTTTAGTTTCCTTGAATTCTAGCATTATTTCCTTAGTTTCCTTTCAGTGTTTCCGTGTTATTCCATTAGAATTTCCCTTGATTCTCAAGTTTGTTGGAGGATGAACTATTTTAAGATTTGATTTTGGATTTAGTCTGGGAGAAAGCATGGTGTGTGTTCTCCAAAAGTGGAACACACCATTCATGTAACCATTTGTATGCAATACTTTTTGATGATTAATGGAATACTTTTTAGTTGATGAATGAACATGATTTTTCTTATTTGTTTGATGCATGTTGAATGGTATAAAAAGTAAGTTCATACTTTGTTCTCAAACAAATCAACCAGAAAGAAATGGAAACCATGCGTCCAATCCAAAAGTGGAACAAGTGGTTTTGAATGCCTTTAAGGTTGAAGTTGAGTAATCATGTTTTGAATGAGTTGTTGCTTAATTAAGACCCAAGCTGTTACATTCATTATTGTTGGGAAAGATAATTAGTGGAGTTGATCTTCTTTAGTTTGTTAGCATGATGTTAATTTGTTTTTAGTTGTTAAAGTTCATCCTTATAATTTCCATTTCATTCTTTAGATTTTGCATGATTAGGAAAGTAGTTGATTAGTGCATGTTTCCTTAGGTTTGTTGCTTAATGTCATGTTTAGGAAAGTTGTTAAGAATTGCATTTTTGGAAAGTTTCACTTCAGGAAAGTCCTTAGTTAGGAAATTCATGAATTTAGAAGGTTTTTAGAAATTATTATTTTTAGAAAGCATGTTTTAGGAAAGTTTTTAATTTTAGCATGTTTATAATTTTTGCATAATTTCCATATTCATTTGCTAATTTTCATGTTTAGTTTAGGTTAGATAGTTTAATGTCGGGACCACCAGCATCATAATCATTTGATTCCTTATGGGATTAACTTCACTAGCATGCTATATTACAACCTATTCATGCGCTTGTGAGTTAACTTTAAAATCAAAACAAGGTTTTGGCACCATTGGTAGGGAGTTGCAATGTTTTGTGTAGTGTACTATACCTTAGATTATTTTCCTTTAGTCTAGGTTTAGGGTGCATTAGTTTAGGGTTTTGCATCATTTTTTGCTATTTTCCTCATATTGACCAATGTTTTTTATTTTTGTGCGAGGAAAATCAGCAAAGGAGTGGCGATGATCCTATGTGCCATGGGTTCATCAACATAGATTAGGATTTTACTGCTTTCCTAGATTAGGATTTGAGTGAAACTTGTAGTGAAGACCATTGCAATTTAATTTCAATTTTATTAAAATTTTAATATGTTGTAATAATACATGGCAAGTGTGAGATATGGTGACCCACACTTGATCATTGTTGGACCCCTCACTGTGAGCAATTCTCACCCAAATTTTAACTTTTAGGATACATTACATGTAGTGTAATTTTACATTTGTGACGGTAGTATAATTCATATAGATTAGGGTCATACATTTATAATTGTTGCATAATACTTAGCATTCTTGCATCGGTCAAGAACTTATTTAATAAAGGTTAGCCTAAGCTTGGCTATAACCAAGGCATGGGCTACATGGTTATAGTGTCCCATCTATTAAGGTACCTAACCCTTTGTTAAGTAGCATATAAGTTAGCATTAGTTTACTTTTGTTTTGCATTGCATATTTACAACTTTATGGTGCAATGGAATTAATGCTTGTAAGGGCCCCACTAGAGCCCTTATAAGATAAGGACTGGATATCTCCAGCTCTTTGGCCCACCTAGGAATCAATCAACGTCCTTATATATCACTATTCTAATCCTTGAACTTTATTTAAAATCAAGAAGAAAGAAACTTAGGGTATCGAGCTCATAGGACCCTTTAGAAGGATGCAATCTATTGTCAACCCAGTGGATTCTGAGCATTATGGTTATAATGGGTGTCTTAAAATCCAAGTGATTTTCCCACACCTTTCTTTGACTTCAATTGAGGTTTAAACACTTCCTGACACAAGGATTATATTATCCACTTTCAAGTAGAACCTAACTAGTAAGTAGTAGTGAAATCTAGATAAAAGGAGGAGCTGTTTAGATCTGGGTCTAAGAAGCTACCACTATGGACTAAGAAAAGATAATTAAGACACTACTCAATTAGTGATTACTAGGATTGATTGAGCATCACTTATAGTTAAAGTCAGCATATAGTTAGGACATTTAGATTAGGATATTTTATGCAAGGGCATTGATCTCAGATGAGGACTAGCAAAAGGGGTAAGTCTAGAGGTATTTTGATATACACATAATTATTACATTTAATTTATCCTATTTTAATATACACATAATTATTACATTTAATATTCCTAAAATTGCATTTTTAGCCCAAAAATTACTTCATGTATCACTAACTAGGGTTTATTTAGCATTTTGTAGGACTAGAGTACAATTGAAAACAAATTCACATTTTTGGTGATTTAAAGCTCGAAAAAGGAAGTTATTTGAGACCCATAAAATTCCTCTAATCCACATGTCAAAAGTCACTCAAATGTCATAGAAAAGTAATTAAATCAAGTCAATCAACATTCCAAATCACTAATCAAGCTTATATTGAAATGGATGGCTCAGATCAATCTATATAATCCAAATCAAATCGAGAAATAGTGATTCAAGTTCCAACATTTTCTAGTATAGAGGTTATCTGTGTCATTTTCATCACGTCCAAGAGTACACCAAAGAATTCCACACCTTGTTTACCTTATACACTTATTTTGAGAAAATCATTCACATGGTCATACACACAGATTACTTGCCCACTCTCTCTCTCTCTCTCTCTCTCTCTCTCTCTCTCTCTCATCATCACATTATACAAGGAACCATAAGAATTAACTATGCTATTTTTGGAGTTCTACACAATGTAAAGGTGAGGACATCTTTGTTGATGTAGTGGATTTAATTATCTTAGAAGGTGTAATAGGTTAAGGATTGGACAATAGAATAGTATTCCAACTATTGTGAGCTACACAAGACGTTATCTTTAGAAGATAGTTTTTATTTTATTTTATTTTATTTTTTTACATTGAATGAATTTTCCAAACAAGTTGCAAGGAGAATGGCATTATGATAGGTAGTTTCCTAAATTGGAAATTGAATTTAGAAGTTGTATGAGAGGTAGCAAGGGGGGGAATCTTCAAAAAGAAACATGTTAAGAAAGAGTGGACATAGCTGAAATATGTTGGGAAGATTATTAGGAAAGAGGAGATCACTTCACATGAAAAGCAAGGAAATTTTTGTAAGAATAAGAGAGGAACATGGATGTAATTTTGTCTAATTTTATTTGGTGGGCTCTTTCTATGAAAAAGAAGATTTGGATGTCATATCTCTTCCCTAATAGCTAAAAATAAAATCTTGCACATGATCCATTCAATTATTCCTACTAATAAGAGGCTACACACAATCAAATCTTGGAGGATATAAAGTAGATGCATAGTTGAGGACATTTTCAAGAGGGAAAATTGGAGAGAGTTTCCAAGCTTCTTAAGAAATAAAGTCTAGACCAGAGAAAGAATGAGATCTTGGGATCCTAGGATAAGAAGAGAAGAAAATTTCCTAAGCTTGGTGCATGTATTATGTGGAAAAGAGGTGTTTCTTTGAGTTTTCTTTCATTCATTGTTCCATTACACACTAGTCTTCCATCCTTTTTTATTTCATTTCTTTTCTAAAACACCCATACATAATTTTCACTTCTTAAATATCCATCCCATACCCTATCCCAACACCATGTCTCAGCCCAAAATTCATCCCCTAACTCCTTCTATCCATCCCTTATTCCTTACTCTAACTTTCACTCCTACTTTTACCCCTTTTCACTATTTTATTTTTATAAAAAAAATTTAAACCTCATATTACCTTAAAAATTTCATACCTATTAATTTATCCTATATCTTACTATCTCACAAAATTTCATCCAAAAATTCCTCTCTAGCCATTTCTTTCCATAGTCTAGTCTTACACTCAAGTACACCATCTTTTACACACCTATTTTCCATCTATATATTGTTGAATTTTTCTATATTGTGCCACAATACATATCCATTTATTTTTCAAATCCCTACATATTGATTACAATCCCACATAAGTGTTCCACCAAGATCAGTTAAAAAACATGCCCTTTTCTTAGCCCTTTTCTATCTCTAGTTTACATGTAATTTCCACCAGACATGTATATACATGGGATTTTTTTGTGTGTAAACGTTCTTCCTTGGGTTTTATATGCTAGTAAAAATTATTTGCTCTAATTTATTGACACAATAAGACAAAGATATTGATTGGAGGAGAAAATTTTGGTGGTAGTGAGAGAAGGAAAGTCTAAAGCGATTTTTATCTAATGACACGATAACAATTTGATGAATTTTCTCCTTATCATAGGATTTATTTTGTTTTTATTTTATTCTCTTTAAAATCATTTTATTCCTAAATTAAATTAATGAGAAGTTTTCAGATAGTTTGTTTCATCAATCTTTTAGTTTAATTGATTTTTTAGTGAGTAGTTAGAATTGTTAGTTTTCTATAATTTTTAATTAGTTAAATGAAATATTTTTTAGTATTTAATTTTCCAGCATGAGTAGGTAAATTTTCTTTCCTAGGGTTATGATGATGTTATGATGCAATTGAATGAATTTTGATTTAGTAAAACTTAAAATAAAAACTATGCTTAGTATTATTTTAAGGAAATTAACACTAATTCATGTAGTTAATGATTTTCACATAGGTTTTATCTTGCATTTTCTATGGTGAAGATATTAATTATGTTGGATTAATAAGGATTAATATATGAAAAGCTTTGATAGTCTGCACCCTAAAAAAGACAAACTATGTGTTGAGTAAATATGTTAACCTATCTTAATTCTTTAAAATAAGAAAATATTTAAAATAGTGCTTTAAAAAATATTAAATGAATTGTAAAAATTCCAATTTCTTGGTCATAGGTTCATTTGATTGTATTATAATGGATTCTAGACCCTATGTTTTGTTTATAAGTGATTTCATGTATTTTTAGAAAGATTCCTTTATTTTGGCAATTTTTAGAATAATTTGATTTGTTGGCTAGGTTAAAGTGATTAAATAGGTTGTAATTGAAATTCCTAAAATTTGAAGTCATTGTGGGATTGACCAATAATTGTTATGTCCATACTATAGCGGCCCATGTGCTTGAGGATTTAAAACACATTAGCTATTCATTTAAGTTACAAAGGATTATGATAATATAGGTCAAGGGTGGGCCATCCTAATCTAGCCGAGGATGTGGCATGTACATGGACCTACCCTATTATGAGAAAACTTATTTCAGGACCTCACTGTGAGCTATTCTTAACTTCTTTCTAATTCCTAGATTAGGGTCTCATTAATAGTTTAGTTTGCATTGCGCATGGTAGTGTAAAAGCATATAGTTGTACTCATTTATTGAACCATTGCATAGTATTTAGGATTCTTGCATTAATAATTAACTGCTCAATAAGGATAGCCTAAGCTTGGCTATAATCCAATGACATTGGCTATCAAGGTTACAGTGTCTAGTTTGTTGAAGCCCTAACCCTTTATCAAGTAGCATATAGATAACTGCATTAGATTTATTGCTTTCCTTGCATCATAGGACATGCTTAGATGCTTTAAGGCTTTTTATATGTTGATTGAACTATGTGGGATTACTTAAAAGATTAGTATGGGAACCTACTACCTAAAAATCAAGGGTGGATTTCATCACAATCCCTTGTCCAACCTAAGTTAATCATCACTTTATGCACAACCCAAGCCTCAACAATTTAATCAAATAATTAGAATAGACCTATAGAGACTCATGAGCTCATAGGACCCTCTTGACAGGAAGCAACTTACTGTCACTACATTGCCCCCTTCTTAATTAGTTGCATTGGTATTCAATTGACTAGCTCTTCCAACACATCAAATGACTCAAATCACCTATGGTTGACTGAGGTGGGTGTAAAGTGGTTAATCAAGGTAGATCTAACTAGTAAGTGGTAAGGAAAATATGAAAGAAAGAAGGAGCTATCTAGGTTAGACACAACCTAAAAGCAACACTCCTAAAAATAAATTTAAGAATAATGAACCTTTCATCTTATTTTTCATAGGGTTAGGCTTAATGTGTATCCTTTGTATGTTTAGTTGTGCATCATTTTCATATAGGTTGCATTGCCTACTTTAGGTTTCCCTAGACTAGCTATAAAAAAGGAGAGAAAAAAGAACAAAAAAAGTACTCTTTCATTGTATACAATGACTTATTCTCATTGTATATAAAGTAGAGTCCACTACACTAATCATTGGTGTATGCTAGTCCATTGATCATTGAACCTAGATTTAGTACTGTTAGATACAGAGATTGAATAAACTAGCATGCAAATGTTATACAATCAAGTCGATATCAATAATCTTGAAGTAGACATGGTCAATGAAGCAGTAGAGGTTAAGCCTTTGAGAAACTATTCTACCCTTCTACAATTTAACTTCCCATCATGTATAAGTTTGCTGGCGACTAAGGTAGAACATTTCAAGTTAAAGCTAGGGTCATTCAACCTTTCCCAAATTTTTATGGGTTGGATAAAGAGGATCCATAATATCATGTAAAGGAGTTCCTTAATATATGTGTAAACTTTAAGGATCGTAACTTTCTGACGAGTCCATTAGGTTGAGACTTTCTTTTTTCATTGAAAGATAAGGCAAAGGCTTTGTCTCAACTCACTAGAGGTAGGGTCCATTAGTTCATGGGATCAACTTTTCAAGAAATTCCTAAATAAGTTTTTTGTAGTCCATAAAACTAATGCATGTAGGGGGAGATAATAAACTTATTGTAGAAAGAAGGTGAATATTTCTATAAATGCTAGGAACGATAGAAGGACTTTTTATAGAAGTGTCCTCACCCCAGATTTGAGAAGTGGTAGCAAGTACAATATTTTTACTAATGTCTAACCCCACAGAACCGACATATAATAGACACCATAAGTGGCATGGCCTACATGAAAAAAAGTGATGTAGAGGCCTAAAATTTCTTTTGACACTTATAGGTAATTCCCAGCAATGGGATTATTCCACTAGAATGGAAAGATTTTCATTGCTTTAGAAAAAGTGTGGTTTATATGAGATATGGGCCTCTCCAAACATATATAGCAAAATTGATATGTTAGCTCACAAGTTAATAAAATTGATAACCTTACTCATGGGTTAGATGGGTTCATTCTTTTGAACATATCTTCGATGAAACCTCAATCTAACCTCTGCTTGATTTGCACAAGTCTCATGCATCCATCGACTTCATGCCTATCCAACTCTATATTCTCTAAATACTTTTTGGAGTAAGTGAATGCATTGAATGCATTCAGAAACCCTAGCAATAATCTTTATTTTGAGACATACAATCCTAGATGGGCTAGGCATCCCAATTTTTCATGTTCTTAGAATAATAATAAGGGAAGACCATCTAGGGTCCACCCTTAGTAACCTTTACCCAGAGACTAGTTTGACAACAACCTGTAACACAACAACCATTTTCTCCACAATAGAGGAAACAATCATTAGTGGACGCGCTCAATTTGTTTATGCAAGGTACATTAGATTTTCAAAATAATATCTATCAAACAATGTAGACCCAGTCACAATCTACTACAATGTTTGATTACCAATTGGGTTAAATTTCTGCTACACTTACTGAGAGAGAAAAGGAAAAATTTTCTAGTCAACATATGCACAACCCTAAAGGCCAATATGAGATTGGCATAACTTCTAATGAGATGCCCTTTCATGAATAGACCTAATCCATAACTACCATCAGGAGTCAAAAGCTAATAGATATTCAGGTAGGTTAGATTAAGGAAATTAAGTAAGTTGAGAAAAATGAGAGCACTATAAAACATCAGAGAGGAAAAGATAAGAAACAACCACCTTCGACGTCTACATACTCTATTCCCAAAAAAGCATTATATTCCTAATGGATGTGTCTAAACAAGTGAATATAAACATTCCATTACATAATGCAATCAAGGACATACTTTCTTATGCCAAATCTTTGAAAAACCTCCATGCCCATAAGAGAAAACTTTGGGTGAAGAAGAAAGCATTTCTCTTCGAGTAAGTAAGATCAATCCTACAACCCAAATCCCCACAAAAGTATAGAGATCCAAGGTGATATACTATATCATGTGTGATAGGAAACACATAATTGACATGGCTCTAGTTGATTTGGGGTAGAATGTTGTTCTATTACCTTATTTTTTATACAAGGAATTAAGTTTAGGCCAAATGAAAAATACCACCACACAACAATTAGCAAATAAGTTAGTTAAATTTCCTCATAGTGTTGTTGAGGATGTACTAGTTTAGGTTGATAAGTTTTAAATTCAATAGACTTTCAAGTCTTAGATACACATCCTATAGCAGATCCCAGTAGTCTCATTCTAGTTATCTTGCGATAGCCATTCATGGCCACATCAAATGCTAACATTAATTATAGGGATGGTACATGAAGTTGTCCTTATATATCATGGACATTAAGTTTAATGTATTTAATGCAAGACACTCAAAATATGAAGGCTCTTGGTAAGTGTTTAATTTTGCATAAAAACAACCCAATTAGTTACCCACGTGTTACAACTTATATGGGTAAATTAGGGTTTTCGTAACACATACATTTTTAACCTAATGACTAAAAAATTTGATATCTTACAGGTTTAGAGGCTAATCTAAGGTAACTATATGATTAAAAAAAATTCTAGGATTTAATTAGAGTTTTTCACTTTTTGTAGGAAGCGAGATGGTGATTGGATGGTTGAGATCAATTGAGATGAAAATTAACAATCAAGATTAAAAGATCGAGTCAAAGCCTCAAAATCATCACATCAATATAAGGTCAGAGGCCAATATCATTTTTTAAGACAAGCAATGGATGCAATTAGAGGAGATAAAGGTGGCCAAAGTGAGCCCACTTACAAGCCATGCAAAGTTCACCACCTTTACATGGGTTCTACTTAAGTCACTTAGCCATATTCAAGCCATGAATAAGAGGAAAAGCTAAGGAGCTGGCCAAGCCACCAAATCCAAGGAATTGATCCATCAAGCTAAGCTAAGAAAGCTATCTAAGCCAGCCATGAAACCAAGCCAATGACACTCTCAAATTTAGCCATTTAAGCCACACAAGCTACGCTAAAAGGAAGGCAATGATTGGTGGAAAATTTAAAGAATTATTCTTGGGATTTATGCCGATATTATAAAGAGAATTAAGGAAAAATTTATTAGGTTAAGGTGGCATCTAGACCAATAGGAAAAGATCCCTTCCTTTTTTTTATGTTTTTCCCACTTTTTTCTCACTTTCCACCTCACCACTAAGATGCACCACAAATGTCTCTTTCCATTCAAGAGTCCTATCTTTGTAAGAATTTTCCATCTTCTTAAACTCTCATCCAAAACACCTAACCAATCCCCATTTCCTAGAAAATCACCTAGCCAATCACTTTTCCCCACGTCACCTCTCTCTCCTAACTTTTCCTATCCATCTCTTACCTCCCCTCTTTCTCTCTCTTTCCTACCTCATCACATCCAACCAACTTGCTGTTTTCAAGGCCTCAATGATTTTTGAATAGGGGAAATGCATCCTCCTGAAAAAATGGCATCTCCCCACCTTAATACAAAAAAGGGGCTACTATTTGTATTTGTTGTAAACTCTAGCTAACCACCCATCCAATTCTCTTTATTTTTCATCCCCACCATATAGTAACCTTAGGACACCCTAGAAAACTTAGGAAATGACCTATAAAACAAGATAGGAAGAGAAGAAAAGGGGATCCCTTTGGAAGAAAAAGGATGCCTCCTCCACCTTGGAGAGGATGTCCTTTTCCTTCAACCCTCTTCTTACCTCCTTGCTTGGAAGAATGATCTCATTGGGTGCTACTCATCTCTCTCCAACCCTTTCATGCCTCATCCTTGAGGTGTTTTCATGGTTCATTCCTTCTTCAAAAAGTTTAGGTTAGTTCATTGTCTATTTTAGTTCCTTATTTCTTTACTTTTGTTGCCTTGTCTTTTGCTTTGCTTTATTTGTTTTGCTATGAATACTTGCCTTCAACTTCTCAATTTTCCTTACTTATTCCTCAAATAATCAAGTTAATTCTTCTCTAATAGTGAGACCCAAGTGAAGAAGTGACTTGAGTCTTGGATTTTCTTCTTTGCATTCCATATTTTCTTCTTAGATATAGACATAGTTTTAGCTGTTCTTTTCCTTAAGTTCCTTCAACATTCCAGCCATTTTTTCTTTTGTTTCCCTCTTGGTAGCCACTTGCTTATCATATGAAATCAGTTTGAGGATTTTCTAAGGTGTTTTAGAATTGAGTTGCATCAAGTTTCATGTCTTGAAACAACACGCAATTTCCAGAAATTGTATATATGTTTATGCATTTATTTTTTTATGTAATTTGACATTCAATCAATCAATTTCTTGAGGATTATTGTTGCTGATTATTTCCAGTAGCTAATTACTTTAGTTTGAAATTTTTTATGGTATTTAAAGTGCTTGATTTCATGTGGTAACCACTTGGATATTGAAAATAGCATGTTGCTGGAATTTCGAGCAACATAGTAATCATGAATGATTTGTGCTTGATGTTAGCATTTGTTATTGCTTGTTTGCTTGATTCTCTAAGGATTTAGTTAGACTTTTAGAATGTTGAGTTAATGCTTAGATTAGATTCCATGATAGTTAGTTATAGGTCCATCGATTTCAATCTATGTTTACTCCATGAATCATGGACATGATACTTACGTAGCTTTATTTTAAGTGTTTGATTAGCTGTTGTTTCCATTTAGTTTTCTTGTTTAATTGTAGTTTGCTCTTTGTTTATATTTCATTAATTATTAGTTTGTCACATATTTTCATGCATTCTTTGTGGGAATCCCCTCACATGAATTACTACAACCAATTTGTGTGCTTGTGAGTTTAACTTAAAATCATAATAGCTCTTTTGAAGTTAATATGATAGAGAGTCTACCATCCCTACCATCCTCCAATACTAATCCTCATGAAGCATGTCTAGGACATTTTGAGTTTGACTTTGACATAGACAACTCTATTGATGAAGTGAATGGTTTACTTGATACTACATCATTAGTCGCCACTTCTAAATGGAAAGCTTGTTTAGGAACCAATACATTTCCTGAATTCCTATTTGAGTCTTTCATTGTGCAAGACACACCCAATGGTTCCCAGTGTGAGAGTTTAAGTTTATATGAAACCTTCATTATTACTGTAGAACAACTAGGAGAGTTCAATGATATTTTTGTAGAACATCAAGAAGCTCCATGGTGTATAGAAGATGTTAAAGAGGTTATGAGCCCCACTATTTCTGTGCTTGAAGAAGAAAATGACTGCTCTTTTAGAAAAATGTTGCAATATCCTCAATTTTAATCCTAAATTAGTGATAAAACAAATAAATTAAATTAAAAATTTTATGTATAGAATTTGGTTTGAAAACCTAAAAACTAGAAAGTACACATCAAGAGGAATTGAACGATATAAAAAACATGAAAAACGGAGCTCAAACGAAGAAGTTATGAGCCGTTGAAGTGTAAGGGTAATTTGGTCAATTGGAAGGGCCCAAAATACAGGGGCTTGATTTGATAATGGCACCCCTTTCCATCTTCCCTTATGACGTTTTTGCCAAAAAAATCATCATAGGGAAACGTACAAGGGAAGAGTTTCTCTTCCCCCTTCCTAGAGCGATTTATATCTCTCTTAGTTGGCTCCTCTCACTATCTTCTCTATCTTCTCCATCGAGTTTTTCCCCAAACCCTAAACTCTAAAAAAAAATCACATTTTTTGACGACTAGGGATCCAACAATGTCAACAACTGCCAACGGATCGAGGTAAGCCTCCACCCTCAAATTCCCTAATGGCATGTGTGTATATGCAATAGCATGCTTGAAAAAAATCGAAAAAAACGTCGTTTTTCTTGGAATATGTATATGTTACTAATGAAACATCAATAGGTTGATAAAACAAAATTAAAACGGAGATCTGACTGTCCATCTAGTGCATAAGGGACCCACGAACAAACTCTTTAAATTTGAGAGAAATCTCACAAAGAATAATACATAAGAAAATTTTAGGAACATGAGAAAAAATGAGTAAAACCTTAGTTTTTGGAAAGATCAAGCTAAAGGAGTGTTGAAAATGGAAAATACATAAAATTTTGAGCAAAATGGCATTAAAATGGCATGATTTGGGCACTTGTGGGGTCACCGGCGATGGCCAAAAGTCGGTCGTCTTCACTAGTGCTGGTTCTCGAGTCGTGTTGGTGTAAACTGGGACCGCCGATGTAATCCTGTGTAAACTGGGCGTCGGTGTAATCCGGTGTAAACTGGGGCACCGGTGTAACCCGGTGTAAACCAGGGTTGCCGGTGTAAACTGGTGCACCGTCCGACCCCCTATAAATTAAATTAATAATATTAATTTATGAAGTATTTTTACAAAAAACTTGATTTTGAGAGCTAGATTTAACTTAAAAACTTACCATTGACCACTTTTAATTTAGAAAAATTATAAAATAGTATCCAATAACTTAGATCTAGCCGATCAAAGGGCGATCAGGCCCTAGAACTTGAACAAATAGAAAATATATGATACTAAAGAAGTGAAAGAGGAGTTAATTAGATATAATTACTCTATAAATTGATCTAACTAAGATCTTGGGAAACTATTGATCTGAGGATGATCTGAACGTCGAATTTAGGAATAAACATTAGAGACACACAAAAACAAATAGATGAACATGAAATGAGACTAAAGTTAAGAACCAAATCATGATTAAAGATCTTAGAGGATGATCCAATGGTTGGATCACCATAGATCCCCTTATGATGAGATAAATAACACAAAATAGCATTGTGCTACTAACAGGTACATCAAAACATATAAGAGAAGGGGATTATACGCTCAAGTTGAGTGATCTCACATCGAGGTAGGTGACAACATTTAATGTTTTGTTTTGATTTTAAAACCTTGCATTATCATAGCATCATGAGTGATTGTGATTTAAATTGCACTTATTATTAGTCGATGATTTTGTAAGATTTAGAGTTTTATGCAATAATTGCTCTTTGATTTCAATCATGTATTGAATGTATTTATGACCGATGGTTTCATGAGACTGATATTAGCTAATTATGCACAAATAGAAATGATCTTCCTTATTGCATCACTAAAGCTGATGAGTTTTCATGAGAAAGGAAAGTGAAGGTTTGGTGGTTGGTCCTTTTAGAGGCTAACCCCGAGATGAGGGGCGTGCCTTGGAGATTGTGAGCCACAAGTGCTCCTGGTTTTCTACATACGTGATTTTCATGTTTTGAGTTTTATGACGGGTGCTCTCACCTGATGGATGTCATGCTAGGAGGGAGAGGGTTGCTACCCACCCTCTGAGATTGTGATGTGATATGATGGTGATATAATAGACACCAGCTCGTAGATGGCTTTCGGTAGGGGTTGGTAACATGGATAGTCCACACTATCAGTTTGGGCCTTTCCATGGGGACGGATGCTAAGTCACCCATTATGGTGTCGACGAGGAGTGGCAGTGGTTGAGACCCTAGAGGGTTGCCACTGTGGCATGACGATCCATACTCTTATTCAGTATTCTTTCATGATGAGCATGGAGATGTGATTGTATGCCTGGGTGTGACAACACTTAGTGGTTGGATATGAGTACTCATGATCGGTGATACGAATGTATGGGATGCTCATGAGACCCATGTACCTTAGGGTGCCCTGTTATTATTGTACGCTCATTTACATTGATCATTTACCTTTGGTTAGATCCCGTGCAGTTCTTAGGCCACGTCGTATCTAAAGATGGAGTGGCTGTGGATCCAGCGAAAGTTAACATAGTACTATATTGGGAGAGGCCTATAATAGTGACTGAGATATGTAGTTTTCTTAGTTTGGTAAGATATTATAGTTGTTTTGTAGAGGGATTCTCTAAGACTGTGTTACCATTGACCACTCTGACCAGGAAAGACACACAATTTGTTTGGACCGATGCTTGTGAGGAGAGCTTCCAGGAGCTCAAGAGGAGACTTACTACTGCTCCAGTATTGACATTGTCATCAAGCACTAACGGTTATGTAGTTTATTGTGATGCCTCAGGCAAAGGATTAGGAGTAGTGTTGATGCAGCATGGGAAGGTAATGATTGCCAATTTATTGACTCGGTTTAAATTCTTTGACAAAATTCTGGAGGCACAGGCCAAAGATAAAGAGACATAGGATCTGACAGATAAAGTAGATTTTGTGAGAGGACTAGATGGAGGAGTCAGATTCAAGGATAGGTTGGTAGTACCAGTAGATGATGATTTGAGGCATGAGTTACTTCAGGAGGCACACTAGTCCTCGTATACAATTCATCCTGGAGGTACGAAGATGTATCAGGATCTTACGAGACATTTTTGGTGGAATGGTATGAAGAAGGATGTTGGAGAGTGCATTGCACGATGTCTGACCTATCAGTAGGTCAAGGCTGAGCACCAGTGTTCATCAGGACTACTACAGACATTGGACCCTCCTGACTGGAAGTGGGATCATATTACCATGGACTTCATTATAGGTCTTCCGAGGACTGTTAACGGCCACAACATGATATGGGTCGTTGTGGATAGGTTGACCAAGTTCACTCATTTGCTGCCCATTAGACAGAATCAGACGATGGATAGCCTAGCGAAATTATATGCAAAGGAGATCGTAAGTCTACATGGAGTTCCCTTGACGATTATATCGGATCGAGATACTCGATTTACCTCAAAATAGTAGAAGAACATGTAAGAGGACTAGGATCGAGGCTGAAATTTAGCACAGCATTCTACCCTCAAATGGATGGTTAAAGCTAGAGGACCATCCAAACGATTGAGGATATGCTACGGGCTTGTGTTATGGATTGGAAGGGTAGCTAGGAAGATCACTTGTAGAGTTTTCCTGTAATAACAGTCATCATGCGAGTATTGGCATGGCTCCATACGAGGCACTCTATGGCAGACCTTGTCGGTCACCCTTATATTGGAGTGATGTAGGAGAGAGACGCATTGTGAAGTCTGAGCTGGTGGAAGAGTGTGCAAAGAAAGTTTGACTTATTCGGAAGAGATTATTAATAGCTCATAGCTGATAGAAGAGCTATGCTGGTAAGAGGCGGAAAGACCTAGAGTTCTCCCAAGGTGAGCATGTATTCTTGAAGGGTTCCCCCATGAAAGGAGTAATGAGGTTTGGGAATAAAGGGAAGCTCAGCCCTAGGTACATTGGACCTTTTGAGATATTATGCAGAGTTGGGTCAGTAGCATGCTAGCTATCCCTACCACCATAGTTGGCAAATATACATGACATCTTCCATGTATCCATGTTGAGAAAATACGTGGCAGACCCCTCACACGTGTTGGAGCAAATCCAGGAGAGTTACAGCCTGATATGACATTTGAGGAGAGACATGTGGACATACTAGATATGAAAGTCAAGGAGCTAAGGAATAAAATTATTACATTAGCCAAAGTCCTTTGGCACATCATTCACTACAGGAGGCTACATGGGAGACAAAAGAGGAGATGTGAAGGATCCACCCAGAGTTATTTACATAGAGGTATGTAGCTAAATTTCGAGGACGAAATTTTAATAAGGTGGGAAGGATGTAATATTCTCAATTTCAATCCTAAATTAGAGATAAAAAAAAATAAATTAAATTAAAAAACTAGAAAGTACACATCAAGAGGAATTGAACAGTATAAAGAATGCAAAAAACGGAGCTCAAACGAAGAAGTTATGAGCCATTGAAGTGTAAGGGCAATTTGATATATTAGAGGGGCCTGAAATACAAGGGCCTTATTTGATAACGGCGCCCCTTTCCATCTTCCCTTATCAGATCCAACGTTTTGGCCAAAAAAATCGTCGAAGGGAAACATATAAGGGAAGACTTTATCTTCTCCCTTCCTAGTACGATCTATATCTCTCTTAGTTGGCTCCTCTCACTATCTTCTCTATCTTCTCCATCGAGTTTTTCCCCAAACCCTAAACTCTGAAAAAAAAAATCATGTTTTCCTGCGACTAGGGATCTGGTAGTGTCAACCACTGCCAGCAGATTGAGGTAAGCCTCAACCCTCAAATTCCCTAATGGCATGTGTCTATATGCATGAAAAAAATTGAAAAAAACGTCGTTTTTCTTGGAATCTGTATATACTACTAATGAAACATCAATAGGTTGATAAAACATCATTAAAATGGAGATCCGACCATCCATCTAGTGTATATGGGACCCACAAAGAAACCCTTTAAATTTGAGAGAAATTCGACGGTGGACGACGCCGAAAATAGCAAAGAAAGTACATAAGAAAATTTTAGGAACATGAGAAAAATTGAGTAAAAACCTTAGTTTTTGGAAAAATCAAGCTAGAGTGTTGAAAATGGAAAATACATAAATTTTTGAGCAAAATGGTGCAAAAATGGGGTGATTTGGGCACCTGTGGGGTCACTGGTGATGGCCAGAAGCCGGTCGTCTTCCCTGATGTTGGTTCCCACTTCGCACTGGTGTAAACTGGGGCCTCTGGTGTAACCCGGTGTAAACTGGGCGCCGGTGTAACCCGATGTAAACTAGGGTGTCGGTGTAACTCGGTATAAACCAGGGCCACCAGTGTAAACCGATGCACCGGTGTAAATCACAAAAAATTTGATTTAGAGAGCTACAAAGGTCCAAATCATGATCGGAAACATCCTTTGCCATCGTCTTGACAATGCAGACCTAGATTTAACTTAAAAACTTACCATTGACCACTTTTAATTTAAACAAATTAGAAAATAGTATCCAATAACTTAGATCCAGCCAATCAAAGAACGATCAGACCCTAGAACTTGAACAAATAGAAAATATATCATACTAAAGGAGGGAAAGAGGAGTAAATTAGATGTAATTACTCTATAAATTGATCTAGACCATTAATCTAACCAAGATCTTGGGAAACTGTTGATTTGAGGATGATCTGACCGTCGAATTTAGGAATAAACATTAGAGACACACAAAAACAAATAGATGAACATCAAATGAGACTAAAGTTAAGAACCAAATCATGATTGAAGATCTTAGAGGATGATCCAATAGTTGGATCACCATAGATCCCCTTATGATGAGATAAATAACACAAAATAGCATTGTGCTACTGACAGGTACATTAGAACATATAAGAGAAGGGGATTATATGCTCAATTTGAGTGATCTCACATCGAGGTAGGTGGCAACATTTAATGTTTTGTTTTGATTTTAAAACCTTGCATTATCATATTATCATGAGTGATTGTGGTTTAAATTGCACTTATTATTAGTCGATGATTTTGTAAGATTTAAAGTTTTATGCTGTGATCGCTCTTTGATTTCAATCATGTATTGAATGTATTTATGACTGATGGTTTCATGAGATTGATATTAGCTAATTATGCCTAAATAGAAATGATCTTCCTTATTGCATCATTGAAATTAATGATTTTTCATGAGAAAGGAAAGTGCAGGTTTGGTGGCTGGTCCTTTTAGAGGCTAACCCCGAGATGAGGGTTGTGCCTTGGGGATTGCCAGCCACGAGTGCTCCTGGTTTTCTACATACGTGATTTTCATGTTTTGAGTTTTTTGACGGGTGCTCTCACCTAGTGGATGTCATGCTAGGAGGGAGAGGGCCGGCCACCCACCCTCCTTTCGAGATTGTGATGTGATATGATAGACACCAGCCCGTAGATGGCTTTCAGTAGGGGTTGGTAACATGAATAGTCCACACTACTAGTCTGGGCCTTTCCATGGGGATGGACGCTAAGTCTCCCATTATGGTGTCGACGGGGAGCGGTGGTGGTTGATACCCTGGAGGGTTGCCACTGTGGCATGACGATCCATACTCTTATTCTGTATGCTTGCATGATGAGCATGGAGATGTGATTGTATGCCTAGGTACGACGACACTCTGAGGTTGGATATGAGTACTCATGATCGGTGATACAAGTGTATGGGACGCTCATGGAACCCATGTACCTTAGGGTGCCCTGTTATTATTGTATACTCATTTATATTGATCATATCATGTTTTAAATATGAGAGATGCATGTTTTATCGAACTTGATAATTTGATACTATGTTGGCATGAGTTATAATGAATTTATTTTTATAGATGATAGATCTTTTATTTTATCACCACTGTTATTCATTTATTTCATCTTTATTACACTAATTGTCTATGTACCTACACAAGCAATAGCTTGCTGAGGCATTGCTTTGTTTGTAATGCCTTAGATCTCTAGCGCGATAGTAAGAAGGGCAAGACCGTTGAGAGACCATGCTAGCAGTGGGAGATTTCCTTTACTTTGACTCATAGACTAACGTGAGTTAATAAATGGACTCCCACATGACTTTTTTAATGGACTGTATACTTTTATTTTATGGATTTGATTAAGATAGTTATACATATGATGGACATTTAGACAGGATGTTATGATGGATAGACCCTAGGCCACATTATTATTGTGTTTTGGATAATTATTGTTTTGAAAATAAAGGCGCCAATGATTTTGACGTTGGTTTAACATGTGTATTGTTTCAATTGTATTGGTGCAAAAATTTAATTTTGTTTTAAATTTATAATCGTGATGTTTTGGAAAAAGAAAATAATACCTAGAGGTTTTCAATAAATGTTTTTATAAAATAATTAATATAAAGTTTTTAACACAGGATCTCGACTACGATTATTATTATTATAACAAAAAATGTTGTAAAAAAAAAATTCGGTGTGTTACAGATGTGGAGTGAGCTTGGACTTAGCATTCAAGAAGATTTCAAATAGTAGTAAAGTTTTTAGCTTTTTGATGTTAGCATCACATGTACACATTTTGACAACTTGGCGGTCAATGCACATCATGTTATTCTCAAGTGGTTTTTGGCATCGTTGCACGAGAAAACAATTTCCCCCAATTCCAATAGAAAAATCTCATTTCACTTTGTAGAGCTGAAGGGAAACGGTTGTAGATCAACTTCACATGGACAGAACCAAAGAGGTTTTGTTCCCCTCTTTGTACTGAGTAAAATGGACAGCTCGGATCAAAGATCCAAGCGGTCTTCGCCAGCAACACCATTTTCTCCAATGATGAAAAACCCTAACCAAATTCGTTTTCTCGTGCTCACCGGCACGACTGGTTTCCCCCTCAAGCTCTCTCTCTCTCCTTCCTCTTTCTTCTTTCCCTCCTCTTCCTTCGCTTCTTCTTCCTTTCCTTCCTCTTCCTTCTTCTTTTCTTTCTTCTTCTCTTTCTTTCCTTCTATTCGTCTGGTTTTGTCAAGTTTTGGGACTGTTCCCTATGTTTTCACTTTAGTGAGGGGGTGTTGTTATCAAACCTGGCCCCCCTTTTAGTTATTTTAATTTGTTTTCCTTTTATTTATTTTAAAGTTTAATAATGATGGTTTTAATATTCTAAAGACCATGATGCCTGTCAAAGAAAACTATAAGCCATACTAATGATGTTTTTCAACTCCATTGACTGTCAAATTCCAACTCCTACAAGTGGGCCCACTTAGTGAAATTACAAAAATACCCTTTTGTATGAAATTATTGTTTATTCATCCATCCTCTGATTTTAGCAAACTTAGTGTTGCTGGATTCGTATCGATGAGTAGAATCTAGATTTTATAATTTTAGTTCCTAAGTTGTAAGGTTCTTTTTTTTTTTTTTTTTTAACTTTTAATTACCAAAATAGCCCTAAATTCGGAGTCCCATAACATCCTCATCCGGACTCCGCTTTTAGCGTTCTTGGGGTTGTTGGATTCTATTTTCTGAGTAGAATCTAACTATTTATCTTTTAATTCTTGATTCTAGATCCATAAAAAGTTATCCTCCTAGAAACTCATACCTCAATCATTTGGGGTTGTTACAACTATGATCTTGTGAGCCAAAGCTTCATCAACTTAATTAGGGTTTACTTGCTTTCCTAGATTAGCCTTTTTTATTTTGAAGTGGACTTGTAGTGAGTTTCCATTATAATATTAATTTTAATTATTTATTTTAAATAAGTTATAATAATACATGCCAATTGTGGGGTTTGGTAGTTGCATTTAGTGTAATTTGCATTATTGATGGTAGTGTAATTCATATAGTTTAGAGTCATTTATCATAACTTGTTGCTTATTTAGAGTTGTTGCATTAGTTTTCACATGTTTAACAAAGGTAACCTAAGCACAACTATATATTATTAGGTTACAGTGTCTTGTCTGTTAAGGTGTGGACCTTTTGTTAGATAACATACAGGTAGGCATTAGTTTCCTTTCTTTGTAATTACATTGCATGTTTAGTTTCTTTATGGTGCATGTTCACATTGATAGAAAGGACCCCATAGGAATCCTCATAAGATAAGGATTGGATTTCATCACCAGATCCTTGGCCCACCTAGTAATCAAATCAATTCCTTGTATGTTTGCAATTGTAGTCCTTAAAGATTAATTTAGAATCAAGTAGCAAGACACTTTGGGTATCAAGCTTATAGGAACCTTTTAGAAGGAGGAAACCTATTGCCTTTTTAGTGGCTTTTGAGCATCGTAGTTATAGTGGGTATCCAAAATCCAAGTGATTTTCTCATGCTTTTGTTGATGTTTGTTAAGGTCTAAATGCCTCCTTCCATGAGAATTATTAACTAGTTTAGAGCAGAACCTAACTAGCAAACAGTTGTCGAGCCTAGATAAAAGAAGCTGTCTAGATCTAAGTCTAAAAGCTACCTCTGCACACATTATCAAAG
Organism: Warburgia ugandensis; assembly: GCA_035236585.1. Lineage (NCBI taxonomy): Eukaryota > Viridiplantae > Streptophyta > Magnoliopsida > Canellales > Canellaceae > Warburgia > Warburgia ugandensis. The sequence goes on from CP141128.1 coordinate 46,299,950, forward strand.
ATTATCAAACTACTCGTTAGTGGACTATTAGGATTGATTGCACATCATATAGAGTTAGGAGTCATATTTAGAGTTAGGTTGTGTCATTTAGATATGTTTTCATTTTATTGCATGTAGGGTCATCAATCTCATAACACAAAATTAATACCATTTGATCTTGAGATTGAACGAACCCAAAAACAAGGTCTAAGAAATTAAATTCCTAACCCCATGGAAGATCCATTAGCTATAGTGGAGCACAAAGCCAAAAGAGACTTTCATGCACCACTTTAGTTGAATACTCCATGCATCACATTGCTACACTCAGATGTAGACCACTTTGAACTCAAACTTGGAGTTATACAATTACTTTCAACATCTTATGGTTGACAAAGAGAGAGGATCTGTACTTATGTGTCAAGGAATTCATTGATATTGGTGCTATATTCAAGTTCTGAAGTGTTTTAGATGATTCTATTAGACTTTTGTTGTTTCCCTTCTCATTGAAAGATAAGGCCAAATCATGCCTAAATTCATTAGAGATCAATTCCATTGCCACATGGGGCAAGTTGTCTAAAATATTTCTTAATAAATTTGTCTCTGTCCACAAGACCAATGACCGTAGTAAGGAGATTATCAATTTCCTACAAAGAGATGATGAGCAATATAATGGATGTTGGGAAAGGTGGAATGAATTGTTGCAAAAGTAGCCTCACCACAGATTTGAAAAATTGTAGCAAGTTCAGTACTTCCATGGGACATTAACACCTCAAAATAAATAGATGGCAAATGCAACTAGTGGAGGGGCCCTCATGTTGAAAAATGAGTGAGCAGCATGGGAATTTTTTGAGAATATATCTTAAAATTATCCACATTCTAAAATTGGATTTCTATGGGATAGTTAGCAAAGAAATATTGAGATTATCACATAGAAGATATGCATGTTAAGGTGAACTAATGACTCTTCACTTTCTTATTCTCCTTTTTCTATTTTCTATTTTCCATTTTCCATTTTCCCTCTCTTTCCTCCCTCTTTTCTCTCTTTCTATCTTCCATGTGAAACACATGTAAGGGAAGAGTTCCATGCCTTCCCCCTTTTTATTCCTTAGGTTTTCCACCACATCTCTTTCCCCACTCAACTTCTAATTCTGTCAAATTCCTATCTTGGAGTCCTAGTTCTAATTCTATTCTTTCTCTTTAGGATAGAATCTTATCAAAATAGAAGTGCAAACATCTATAAAACCAAAAGTACTTCCAAGCATTCCACATATAGAAGAGGTCCCCCAATCCTCCCTCTTGAAGCACTACCATGTCATTTGCCATCCAAGGTTGTTCTCTAGAGTTTCAATGCACTTCACTTTGGCTACTTTCCACTTGCATTCTACACATTCAATCTTATTTCCCTTTGATTTCAAAGTTTTTTTTTTTTTTTTTCCAGTTTAGTTCCTTTCTTTGTTTCATAGCTTTGCTTGTTTATTTGAGTCTTACTTTCATACACAAATTTCTTCTTTGAATTCTTTAGAGTTTGCATCCAAATTTTCTTAATCCTCTTACATTGCTCTTTTAGATCCAAGGATCTTTTCACTTGAAGTGATAGCCAGGAAAAAAAGTAGCCTCGAATTATCTTGTTTCCCCTCCATTACTCTCCTTATTTCTTAGTTAGATCTAGATCTATTTCTTGTTGATTTCATTCCCATCTTCATGCTTTTATTCTCTAGAGTTTCTCTCTATGTTTCACATACATGATATCTGAGATTAGTTTGTGATCATTGGATAGTGTTCAAATAGTTTGAAGTACTGGTTTTAGGTTGAGTTCGTGCTTATGATACGTGCACATATTTCTTTCGATGTACATGCCCCACTTTCTCTTGTAATTTTACACTTCAACGAATTCAATTGTTTTATGAGCAATCTCTTGTTTGATTTTAGTGTTAAAGTACTTTCAATATTGATTTTTATCTTTCATGAAGAGTGCGCACTATGTTTTGTTCCATGAATTTGTTTGATTTGAGCTTCATGCACACCATTTTTAGTATAGCTTTCATCTAAATTTTGTCTGTAGTTTCCATAGGTTCATTCATCTTATTTACTTGATTTCTTTGGAACCTATTTAGTTTTTTAGGTTGTTTAGTTAATTCTTTGAATAGATTTCATGACTATAAGCTTTTTATCTATGCAAAATAAACTTATTTCCCACTACATGAACCATGAGCTCAACTCCATGAGTCATGTGCATGGTGATTGAGTTAGATTTTAATAGTTAATTGGTTGTTCCTTTAATTAATTCTAGTTTAGATTACTTTGTTTAGTTGTTTTTCATCTTAAATTATATTAGTAATATCTAAGTTTGGTTTTTAGAAAGTGTTAATTTAAGCAAGTTTCTTTATTTGTAGTTTTCATTTCCATGCATGATTGCTTTTCAATGTTATGTGCTTTCCTAGTTTAACCAAACCAATCTCTATTTGGATAAAGATAAGTGATTTAAATAAAATCCAATTGATTAAAAATCCATGAGATTCCTCATGGGATAGACCTCACTCGCATGCAAATTATTGCATTGATTCATACACTTGCAAGTAATTTTAAAGCTACACCAATTATCGTGAGATTCTAAACTACAGTGAACTATTCTAGAAACTCCTTTATAATTAGTTTAGGTTTAGTAATTTAGTTAGTTATTATCATGTAACTGCATTTTGCATTTTTTGTGGCATATCAATAGATCCATGCACCATCACTTAAATGCATGCAGTATCCTTTTAACCCTTTACTCTTTACTTAATTATTTCATTTTCCCATGCTTTTAAAAACATTGAGAACAATGTTTAATTTAAGTCTGGGGGTAGGGAATTTAAATTATGATGTGTCCAAACTTTTTACTTATTTTTTATTTTTGAAATTTTAAAAAAATTATAAAAAGTTCCTTTACAAGGATAAGATTCAAAAATTTTGAATATTCAATCTATCTTTGGAACTTTAGCTTATTAATAGCTTTGTATACAATTAGTTGACTATTTTATTCTTTTTAAATGTATTTCATGATAAATTAAACTCATAATATTCATTGCACATGTGGTGACTACAACCCACATGAGTTCAAGGCCAATCTATTTTTGAAAGGGTTATACATATATTAATGTTTTTGTTCAATAGTTAACTCAGAGCCTTTAACCTGTCCTAAATTATTATTTATCCACTAGTTAACACTTTTAGCCTTTTTAATATGCCTTTTCTTTGTGAACCCATTGACCAATACCCTTATTAAACCTTAAAAAATTATATCCACTACCCATTAATTTTTAAATATGTAGAAATAGTTGAAGAAATATCTTGAGAAAAGTATGAGCAACACAAGTTAAGAGATGACCATCAAAAAAGGGTTGAAAAGAGAAAAATTCAAAGAAAAAATGAATAAAAAGTAGACAATGAAAAGAAAATGGTCACTCTTATGAGAAAATGAAAGTTGTAAATTACACTAAAACCTTTAAATATAATTCCAAACAATCTTTGTTTCTCCTTATGCCACTTCTTTTTCCCTATCTAAATCCTATGTTTCATACTAATAGAAGTCCTAACTTGATCTTAGGAGAAGTATGACTTGGATATGGCAATGCATGAGTAGTAAATTTTGTAGAGTATAACATTCTTAGAAGTTGATATCTTTCATAAGTCCATTATCCATTTTTTTTTTCTAAGTTACCATTCTTTGCTATGAAATATTTGAGAATTTGGCTTTGATGAACATTATTCTACTCACTTATTGAAGATAGATTTACCCATATCCGAGTGATAAGAATATTTTACTAGATTTGAAGTCAAAACATACTCTCAAATGGTAATTTAGGTTATAATATACATGAAGACTAATAACTACGTATATATTGGCTATATTTACATGCTTACATTCCGAGGTTTGATGAAATAATGGAATATCTTTAGTGGAAGGGTAGAATTTTGAACTAGTGATCATTTATATTGGGATGATAAAGTTAAGAATTTAATGAATGAAGAATACAAGAAATTTCTATCAGATAAAGAAATGACTTTCATAAAAATTTTGAAAATTTATGAGTATCATTTATGGAAACCTTTACGCCACTATAACTCATACACTAGGTTTAACCTTGGGATTTAAAATATTTTTGTGTATGATAAATGCAGATGACAATACCCACCAAATTGGTTAAGAGTCTTAGATTTTTCTATTCCTATTTTTTCCTTTTTGTAATTTTCCTCCCAAACTAGCAAAATCCAAGTCAAGGGGTATTAGATATGTATAAAAATAAGATGTACATACCTGTATATTTAGCATGTTTTAACCTCAAATATAACTTGAACATCACTAATTAGGGTTAATTCTACATTTTGCAAGTCTAGGGTACAAATGAAAATAAATGCATAAATTTGGCAATTATAACCCTAAAAGAATAGAGTCCAAACTATGCCCTACAAGCCAATCATCAAGTTCAAGAACTTAGAATGATAAATGGGTGTCATTAACAAAGTTAGAGCAATTAGAAACCCTAAGTGGAACATTAATCTTATCCATACTTACTAGGCTATTCTTATAAAAAATGAGTTGGCAAAACTTTCCATGCATGCATGCATGCAAGTGTTCCACCACCTTGAGATGCTTCTAAGGGAAGCCCAATTCACATACATTGGATACATATATAAAGAGAGTTTTTTTGAAACAAAACAAGTTAGAAGACCAAGGTCGATAAGAGGCGCTATATTAGTATGTATGTAAAATCTCTTCTAATATTATGAAAACTACAAAAAATGGAGGTTTTTTTTTTCCCTTCAAATGTTCATTCCTTCTCTCTTTGATTTCCTATGGATTGAATGTTACACTCCTCATTTTAGTAAGGAAATGATGTTATAATGGATTATTAGAGAGGAGAAAAATCCCATCTCCTTCATCTCTACACATATCTCCCTCTTGCTAGAGGTTGTAGTGAATAAAGCTTGGAAAAACCAAGACAAAGTAGAGGGAAACTAGTAGGAAACAAGGGGAAATTGTGTTGAAGAATGAGAGTGGAGTGAGGAAGAAAGGAGCAAGAATAATGCAAAGGAAAACAAACTGGAACAAAGGAGAAAATCAAGCTAAAGATGGAAGAGTGGATCTGACAAGGAGTGACAAAGAAAGGAATAGGTAAAACAAGGGGAAGAAGGGGTTGCTGATGAATTCCACGCCACTTATTGTTGGAAAGCTAAGGAGTTGGGGTTAGCTAACAAAGCTATGGAGTTGCGATGAAATGCAGGCGGACACCTAAGAAATTCGTGGGGACTTTTCAGCTAGAATGGAGGTGTGAGGAAGAGAGGAGAGTGTCAATGGAAAAGGAGAGACATACAAATGTAAAAATCAAGCATATTGCTAGAGTTTTTCAAGATTGCTAAAACCTACATCATTTGGAGTAGGAGGTACCTCTCATCAAGCTGAAAAGCTAGAGGGTTTTCCTAAGAGGTAGGGGAATTTGGGATTTGGTTAATGCTTACCTTCATCTAGCCTTTAAAACAATAGTTTAGTATAGAAGATTGTTTTCCAAAAATCCATATATAAATCTTAGTTAAATCATTCCTATTATGTTATGCTAATTTAGACTAGTAAATCTCCTCTTATTTACTTCAGATTTCATGCTTGTTTACTGATTTTGAATGGATTAGTATGTGGTCATGCTTATCTTTCTCTTGACCAAGTAATTTTGGGTGATTTATTAAACTCTGCAGAAGCATTAGAAATGCATATTTAGGTAGAAATGAAGGGCCAATTTTCTGTTTATAATTCCTAGCATTTCCACCTCAATGGTAGTAATTCTTGTAAATTTAAAAGTAGGGATGAGAGTGGGTGTGAATGATGAGAGGATAAACAAGAATTGAACTTGGTGGAAGGAAGATGACAAGGAGAGTGGTGTAGGATCCAGAAGTGTTTTTTTCTACATTGCTTGAGCAGGAATTGGATGTCTGGATCTCCCTAATAAGAATGATAGATAGATGGTTTCTTTTTTACTTTTATGGAATGAAACATTTGACGTGGTTGTAGTGACCATGCTTTCTTTAAAATTATAGTAAAAACTAATGTAAATTGGAATGGGAAAAAGAGTATGAACATGATGCAGTTTATTGCACTACTTGTAGAAAATTGACGCCTTCAACTTACCTTGTGTACACTATGATTTTGAAGTTATGTTTTCCCTATACTAATCAGCATGAATTTATGTATTTTGAGGATCATGTTGATGAATTTTGGAAGAAAAAAGATCATTCAATTTCATTCCAACTAACCAAGAGGACAGAGCTGGAATGGAGCACAATTTCCTACAGTTTTTGAGCAGGAAATTGACTTCTTTTTCCTCTCTGGTTTGGGCAACAAAAAAAGATTCCTTACAAATGGTGGCTTAAAGGATGATAATGGATGACATAAATCTTATGAAAGACAGTAACCAAGGCCAAGTGAAAAACATCACAAAACTTGCAAAGAATGGATGTGTGAACTGCTTGTGTTTGAAGGATGTACACCCTATGGAAAACTACAGGAAGTAGTGTACTCTCACCTTGAATTAGATTGTGGAAAATCAACTGCATTAAGACCCACAATTGTTGACTAATAATTGCAACCCAAGTGCACTCTAGTTGGGGTTAAGAAACTTTACTACATTCCAAACTATCTAACACGAACATACACAACAGTTAGAACACACACCTTGCTGAAAACTACTAGGATGCATGTGAAAGACGGGTGTAAAAGATGACTTCAAACTCCATAGAACCTTAAGAAAATTTGCAATGAGTTCACAAACTTAGCACCTAAGGTAGGTGAACGAGTGGAATAGGGAAAGGGTATATATGTTGGGTCGTGCTTGACCCCAAAATAACATATACTACGAGTTCCTAGAGGACATCAGGAATACTTGTAAAAGCTTGGACCCCATATGATATTAGATGGCCTAGATTCTGATTGAAAGGTGTATGTACATGTGAACTCTTACCTTTGTAGGCTAGGGATACTTGATTCCCCTCATAAAAAACCTGGAATAGTATGTCCAACAAAGTATGAGGATTTGTGACTCTAATCGTCCTGCTGGACCAGCAATGACACTTTAGGAAGCAATGGCCAGTACAAGGCCAATAGTTGCTAAAAACCTCAGCTATATTTTTGGGCATCGAGATGGAACCATAACTTAGTAAACCTAGTAGCACGCTCCTTGTAGACCAGCATAAATAGATTAAACAAACTCAGACCTTAAATCAGCATATGCACTATCTTTTAAGTTGTACTCTTGTTCTTGTGATTATCTTGATTTGTAGGTGTTAAATTATGTTACTCATGTCTGTATAAGAAAAGTTATGTGGACAACTTGAGAACCATGGTTGAAGATAATGAATCTCAAAGATTACTGCATAGTTTAAAATAAAACTTCATGAATCATCTTTTGAGAATTTCAGCTATGCATTGGTAACTTAGAATTTTTAAACTTTTTGAACATTTTTATGAAACACTTGATTGAACATGATTGATTGATCAATCGAGATTTAGGCAAGCTCTCTCTTAGAGTCATTGTAAGGCCTACTGATGTGTTTGATGGATGTTTTTGGGGGATCACTCGACATGTAGGTTAAGAAGGTCACTCAAGGCAAGCACTCTCAAAGTAGCTATAAGGCCCACCAATGTGTTTCATCAATGTTTGGAGCGACCACCCAACAAACAGGTTGAGTTGGTTGGCTCCTCAAGAGGCAAGCTCCCTTCGCTCATCTACAAGTCCTGAGATCGTAAGCTAGAAGAAGTAGTTGGCCTCTACTAGCTGATATTATGATTAGATATTAGCTCAAGAGGATCTTTCTAAAGAGTAGTCGGCATGGGGATTGCTTTGGATGCAACCAATTAATCACCAATGGGGATCAGTGCACACTCCCACGTGATATCTGTGGGAAACATATGATGATAGCAGTTACCTGGGGCAATGGTAGCACATGCGATAATAAGAGTTTGTGATATATTGTGGTGCATGTTGATCATGCTAGGTCACTCTCGAAAGTTGGATGGTTTATTTCATCTGGACAATGTGAGATGTCTTAGTAGGTAGGACAGGAGCTGCTAGCATCCATGTGGTAGGACTAAATTTCTAACTCATATAACAAGTATGGATTCTCTTTTGGATTTGATGTGCATCTTTGAAAACCATTGCACCTTTTTCTTAACTAATGTGATGTGTAGTTCATTGCATTAGATGGTTTTGCCTATTGTTGGTTTTTTCATAAAATGATGTATTTGAACTATATTGATTTCAAATTCATAAACATAGTATCAACATGTTATAATCAAATTGACTCATTAATGTATAAATGTACTTAATCACGATATTCCTCATTAAATCTGAATTAGTTTTGTATGTCTAATTTATTCATGAAAGCTCAATTCTTATCTCACTTCTACTTAGTAGTAACTTGCATGCCTTAGTAAGTGTGTATGTGTATAGGCAAACTGATGGGTATTAGCCTTATTCCATGGAAACATTTCATGGTCACCCTCATACAAAACATTTATGTAAGATGTAGATGAGATGGAGAGCAAGGGAGGAGGCACATCAGTAGTGACTAGATTTATGACATACCTAATTGATGGTTTGTAAGTTTAAGGTTGATATTTTGAACATTGTAAACCTTAAGAGACTGTTCCTATATGTATGTTCTAAATAGTAGTCTATGTTGTGACCAGCAGATTTTGTGGCATGATATTTTAATTTAGCGTGCTCTTATTTATTTTAGTTATGTGAGGAGATTTACCGATAGTGGCACTTGGTTAGAAAGCTACATCTTTAAACATATATATATATATATATATCATTTGTTTTCAAACCCTTCTTTTTTTTTAAATATGGAAAATTTCTATTGCTTTAAAAATGAATCTTCAAATTTTTTTCAGAAAAATCGGTATGTTATGGGTTTTAGCATCAAGGCTCATGCCTTGCTGTTCACAACTAAATTACTATGAAAATAGACATTATGAACCTATGGGGGATTGAGTGTGACGACCTGGGTTTTTGAAACACATTTTATAATATATATTTTTCAAAGGCAAGGGTGTCCCCTCAGTAAAAAAATTTCACAAAACAAAGCAGCGAAAATTCTTTTATTTTAAAACTTGTTTTGAAAACCCAAGTCACCACTTCATACATAGCATAAGTACAATTTGTGTACAAAATAAAATTCCATTGAAGGAATATGATTTTATTAAACTTTCAGGATCCATCCAGCGGTTCATAGTACACAACCCATTGTATCCTTACAATACTTGTCCAAATACACAATTCAAATTACAAAGTTCTAAATACAATACATGCTCTCTATACAATGTTTCAAGGGATATACCCTTATTACATATTCTTCACTAGTTCTTCAAGTCTTGAGCTCCTAAGTCTTCTTCTCTGTATCTGAGATATTGTAAACATTTGAACATTTACAATATCTCAGCAAGCTATGCTTGGTAGGGGATAAGAATGTAAGTTATTGACAGTAAAATCTCAATATTCAACTATCCCATAATTCATTCTATCATAAACACATTCATAGACCACTATTATTTATATGAACATCTCATTTCCTTATCATTTGTGTTCACCTTTATACATACATAATATATAAGAACAAATCCGTTAAAATTGTAAAAATAATCAATAATCATTTCCATACAAAACTGATCAACTCCTTTCATTATAGGAGATTTGTATTTCAGCCAATTACTATACTGGGATTTTCCCTTCTTGGGAAAAATATTGGTAATATACAATTACCTGGCATTTCATCATGCCATCCCTTAAGGCATTTCACTATGCCAATTTCGTATGCATCATAATGCAAAATAATCAAGGACTACTATGCTTGCAGTCTGATCTGTACAGCGCGCCCGGATAACTGTTCAATAATCCACTTATACCATTCTCAGTGAAAATTACAATATCCATGTCCATATGGGAGGACCATGGCTGTCACAGTGGTGGCCTTCCCATAATTGCCCCACCCGACTTTTAGCCTTTCTTAGACTTGGTATTCAATATCATCAAGTTTCAGAGAGTGGGTGGCCAAACCCTCTTAACTCTCTTAGCATAGCATTCCCAGGCTTATGCCTATTTAAAACAAAACCACAAGCCTCCAAGCTTGTATGTAAAATAATACTTATACATATTAGACTATCTGTCTGTTTAACTAGGGCTGGAATATTTTCTACTTTCCTATTCACTTAGGGTTGTTCTCAATTCTCCACTTAACCATTTAATACTTATTTTCCTCATCATTTGGTTGGATCATATTTCAATTTGAGGTTTTTACCTTAATATATTGGTATCATACATGTCAATACTTCAAAACATAAGATCATGTATTAGACATGTATCTTCATGTAAAGGCATTCTTAATAATCCACCTACCTCAATAAGGTATTCTTACTCCTTGAAATCTGCCATAGTCTCGATCAACATATATCTGTCAAATCATATGTATAATGTCATTTTTCTAATCAAGGGTACATACTACATGGTCTTTTGATCATCCTTATGTAGGATGATCTAAATCTTTCTTCCTTGAATATCATATATCAATGGGTTTAATATCATCTATACAAATACTATCTATATCATACATAACGATCTAATTTACATTGATGTTTCTTTTTCCTTATTATTTTTGATCATACAAGATCTCATCTTGTTTGATCATCCTTATCTTACTTACTATTTTTATTAGGGTTAGATAATTTGCTATCTTTTTATGTTCTTATTATTATTCAACCAGTTAATGTCTTACTTGGTTGAAGATAATTTATTTCTTCCTATTACTAGACAACTCCTTATTTCAGGATGACTAGTACTTACCAGTTAAAGTCTGCTCAAAAAGTGGTTAATACAACTCTCATGTAAGGAGGCATTTAGACTTCTCTTACGTCAATGGGAGGTGAGGAAAAAGCACTTGGCTCTTGTATAGCCCCTATAACCACAATGTTCAGAGTCCACTAGAGTGGTACTAGCTCAACCTTTGACAAGGTTCCTATGAGCTCATTACCTTAAGTCCCTTCTCTAATTGATTTTAATTAATTTCCATGGATATGCACAATGTCATCCATGGATGTTCATTATTTTCCTACTTTGGGCTAAGGAATTGGCAAACCATTCCTTATATTGTCCTACTAACTATAGCCCTTATTAAGTCAAAATCATCCATTCATCTTAGTTGTCCATGAATCTCTATATTTCATTAGTTTGCATTTTTGGTGATTTATGATCCTTATATCTTAACAATTACTTAACAATTGAATTAAATTTGACAATAAGTAAATCATCAACTTGAAAGCATAAATCAAATATAAGTTTAACAACTATATACTAACATTCTTCCTATGAATATAACTTAAGCTAGTGAAATAAAACTAACATGATCCTAAGTTATGAAACACATCTTCTATCATAATGAAATCATGTTTAAATCCTAATTTACACTAACATGATTCTAAGATAATCAAATCTATTAACAAATTACTCATTTAGGGCATATCATACTAAAATTTAAAGATTACACTATCATGCTTTCTAACTTAGAACATAAATCACATTTACACTTCTATATCGAATAAAAGACAATTAAAGTAATTATATTAAGATTATTATAAGCCTTTAAATATGATCCAATCATTAGATCTTAGGTGTTTTCCTTTAGATCAAGGGTTTTAATTACCTTTAAGGCTTTTAATCTATTAAGATCTAAAAATCATATCCACTTGATTTTGTCACATCTCATCCATGATCTAACTTGATTTCATCATAATATCATCCATTTAATCCATCCCAAGGATCTGATCATACTTGATCTCATTGATCAAGTGGATCCCTTTGTATTTTTTTATTTTTATTTTATGGTTTTTCTACCATAAAGGGCAGATCCCCTAATTTATACCAGATCTATCCAAATTAACCATAGATATTACTTTATTATATTATTATATCATCATTAAAATAAATTTCCAAGATCTGATCACCTCAGATCTTGAAGATCTTAGAAATTGGACACTTATTTCCAAAATACAAAAAAATACAGAAATAATTTTTAGAAATATTATGACTTCATTAGAAACTAGACATTACAAGATTTCCATAGCTTCTTTCCGATCTCAATTTGGAGTTCATATGACTCCACAATCTTAAATTGAATTTTACAGCCATTCCTAGGGTCCAGATTTGATCTAGGCCCAGCAAAACTAATCTCTCTCAATTAAGGGTCCAAACCTTGTTAGATTTTCTTGAAAATTGTATCTTAGGGGTTTTTGACCCTTCTAGATCGATTGGAAAGCTCAGAATTTCCATCTGAGCTCTCTATCACCATAAATTGAAGGCTCTGGTATTTACTTTATTTTTACCATTTTTCATTCAAATTAAATTACAGAAAAATAAAAAATACACTAAACCATAATAAATATGTATGGGAAGTAGTTCTACCTACCTGATTGGAGAAAAAACATATATTTGATGCCCAATTTGAGAGAATTACCGGTTGATGATAATATAGCCTGATTGTCCCCGTTTTTGTGATTTTCTCTTGTTGGAACCGTTGGATCTTGAAATTGATTTAGGGATTTTGTATATACTGTAGTATAGGAGATTATGGAAGGTAGAATTTATCAGATTCTACCTGGAACGGAGTGCCTAAGAATTTAGGTCTCTTGTTCCACTTAGAAAGAGGAGAGAGAAATAAGAAAAATAGAGATTGGGGAGGGATGAATGAGAATTTGGAGCTGAAACTCCAGGGAAGATTTGCAAATTTTGTGTTTAAGGTTGTGAAAATTTTTGAAAATTTTTGGGACATATTTATAGCCAAATTTGAATTTTTTGTCATTTCTTTTAATAGGATATTTTATTACTTTATAATTTTTTTATTACAAGTGCATTCTCCATTCTCCACCACAATCTCCACTACATTCTCCACTACCAGAAATAATGCACTGAGCAATTATTGTTGCTTCTAGAACGTTGGCCCACTTTGTGGGCCCCACTTTTATGTGAAAAGACGTTTTTGCCCTTTGAACTCCAAAATTGGAGAATAATAGGCAATATTTGTCCGAACTCGGAATCGAGCGTACTTAGTGGCATTTGAACCATATTTTTAAGTAATTCATGAATATTGAGGTCTTATTTCTTGGATATGGAATATGGGTAAAATTACCATTTTACCCCTAAATGGAGAAAATTAAGGAATTTTCATTTTAACTCAGAATTGAACGTACTTAATGTTGTTTCGATCATTTTTTCAAGTACATCTATAATTTCTATGTTTTAATTCATGATATAATATCCATAAAAAGAGAATTTTCAATAACCTAATATTCCAGCCCAGAATTTCTAAAAATTCAAACTTTATTAATTTGCCTTAATAAGTTACAAAAATTCAGGGTAATTACATTGAGTCTTAGGATTAATTAAAGAGTAGTTGCTTAGAGAATATTACAAGGATTTCATTGGTTTCAGATGGCTCATAGAAGATGTGGAAAGGATCCCCCTCTACCCATTCATAGATCAACCACGACTAGGACTCAGTGTGTTGTTGGTGACTAGTTGGATGTTGTAGACTAGGTGAGATGACCCGGCTTTTTGTAGCACATTTTGTAATGCATTTTTCAAAAACAGGGCCCTTAGTAGTAAAAAAATTTCGCAAAACAAAGCAACAAAAATATTTTTCTATAGAACTTGTTTTGAAAAACCCAAGTTATTATTTCATACATAACATAAGTAGAATTTTTATACAAGATAAAATTCCATTGAAAGAATATACTATACTTTTATTAAATTCCAAATTCCATCCAGTGGTTCATAGTACAACCCAAATCCATTATAATACTTGTCCAAATTACATAATCCAAAACTCAAAGCTCATCATACAATGAAACTCTCATTACAATTCAATACTCTTAAACAAAACAAAATAGGTGTCTTCAAGCGGTATACCCTTATGAATATTCTCTTCAAGTCTTCTACAGTGTTGAGTTGCTAACTCTCCTTCTCTGTATCTAAGATATTGTAAACAATTTGATAGTATAATTCTTGAATATTCATAAGGGTATACAATATCTTAGCAAGTTATGCTTAGTAGGGGATTCAAGAAGCGTAACAATTTGATAGTATAATTCTAATACTTCGTAATCCCATTATTCATAAACATACTCATGTATCAAACTCTTAACTTTGTAATATATGTACATCCTTATACATGCATATTGTACATGGATAAATCCATCAAATTTATGAAAGTAGTCAAATAACATTCTCAACTAAGTTGATCAATTCTTTCTACTATGAGAAATCAGTATTTCAGCTAGTCCTATACTGGGAATTTCCCTTCTTTGAAAATATTGGTAATACACAATCACTTGGCATTTCATCATACCAAAACATAAGGCATTTCACTATGCCTATCTCATATGCATCATAGTGCAAAATAATCAAAGGACTACCATGCTGCAGTCAGATCCGTACCAGCGCAGTTGAATAATTGTCCTATTCACCACTAATACCATGGTGGAAAATATTGTGTCACTACCCATATGGGGAGACAGGACTTTCATAGTAGTCGCCTTCCCATAATTGCCCCACCCAATTTTTAGCATCTCTTAGGGCAAGGTATCATCAAATCATCAAATTTCTAGAAGTGGGTGGCAAAACCCTCATAACTTGCAATGACCCCAATTTTTGTAATATTAAAAGCCCATAAAAAGTTCAGTTTTAAAGATAAGGGTATTTTGGTCATTTCACTAGTTGCCTTGACTAAACCCAGGAATTTAGTCTTGAAAGTGGTGCCATTAGATGTGTCTCAGAAAAAGGAATCCAATGAGACCAAAATCACCCAAAACGGAGTTAAAATGAGCAAGATATGGCCTTTTGAAGTTCAGGGGCAAAATTGTAAATTTTACAAAAACGACTTAACCTGAAAAACACAGGTGCCCGTTTTGATACAGGCACCCCGTCGTCTTCAAGCTCCTAGAGGCTTCTGGAACGGTGGTGTTTCAAGGAGAAACCACCGCCATTCAAAGGCGGTTAGAACCCCTCTAGAACCCTCTTTAAAAGCTCTATAAATAGAGCTCTTGGGTGCCTCTAATGGCAGCCCAAAACCTTGGAGAAAACCCATCGCGGATCAGTGACCAAGAGGGGAAAACGTGGAGAGAAAACCACCCACGAAGCAGGTATGCTCAAAAACTCCCCAAACCCATCTCACCCATAGTCTTAGGCTCAATTCCCCTAAGTTTTTGCATGAAAAACCATGCAAAACAGAGCCTGAGAGCTCCACCAAGGACCCTGGGACGTCCCCAGGGCCGCACTGGTTCGACAGGGTCGAACCAGGGTGACCTGAGGACGACCTTGGTCTCTAACGGGCAGGACGATCTAATAGGAATGTCCCACGTTGACACAGGTCGACGTCCGTTTGAAAACCCAAACGGGCCGCTAATGGGACAGACGGGTGGAGTTGTAGCGTGCGTCTGCAGACGCGCCCGGTGAGGCACGCGCCGCAGACGTGTAGCGCGCTAGCGCATGGTGAAGTTTTGTTACTTAAGGAAGCAGGGCGCATGACGCTGACGCGCAGCGCCCTAGCATTCTGACTTTTTGTCTTCAAAGACTCTATGTACATACAATACTAAAACGGTTATAACTTGAGATCTAGAGCTCCGATTGAGGCGCCGCAAGAGGCGTTGTGTCCATATCGACGACGCAGACACATCCAAATCATAAAATTCCTTATCAAGACCCAATCAAAGTAGGGCATGACCCTTAGAATAGGATGGTGGCGCATGGCCACTAGAACTTTGGAAAACTGAGGATACCAAGGCCCAAGTAGGACCTTAGGACACCCATAGGCATAAGGATGGACCCCTAATGCCTAAGTAAAAAGACCCAACTACTCTAAACCCATCAAAGATAGGTTAAACTAACCTCAAGTCCTCAAACCATGTTCAGGAGCGTACGAGGACAAAGGGGTTAACACGACCTAGTCAGGTAGGTGCTCTATCACTATTAGATTCTTTTAAAAGAACTATTGTTATTTGAGAACATATGTTTTAGATATATGACTTGATGTGCATGTGATTTGCATGAATTAATTCAGCATGCATGTTAAATTCTTTGTACATAGCCATGTTTTGAAATGACTGCATATACATTATGCACATATATGTGTTGCAAACAAGTGCATGCATTGCATGATTTAAGTACTTGCAAAGATTGCATGTCCTTGAGGGTTGCCAAAAGACGCTGGAGTGCCGAGGGCGAGGCAGTTGTGAGGGACCCAAAAGAGGACAAGTTTTAACAAAAGGTTTTGACTTATCTTATGTGATTTGGGCAAGTAAGCCTATGGGTACTATGCCGAGGGGTCTGGGTTGGCGACCCGGCCTCTACCACTAATAGGTGGATGGGTACCATGCCCAAAAAGAGGCAAGTCCCTACGTCGACTGCATGTGGTACAGGGGGCTACCACTGGTGTCACGGCACTGGGTCGGCGTGTCATAGGCCCCGTGGAGGCTATGACCAAGTGTCCTCAGGTACCCAGGGACCACACGACGAGGAGGTCGTGGGCATAGTGGACCCTATGGTTTGATGTGCATTTCATATAGCATGATATGAGGTTGGTCGACCATACCATGCTAGTGATCTATGAGTTGGAATCCATGAGGCATCTAGTGCATATCATGATGTCATCATATATATGATACTTTCACTTTTGGAATTATGTGATCTTTTAAGTCATGAGTATTTCAGTTGATTATGGATTCTTATACTGATATTGAACTCCAGTATTCAAACGTACGCATATTTTGAATTTCAGTTGATTATGGATTCTTATACTGATATTGAACTCGAGTATTCAAACATACGCATATTTTGAATGAGCATATGATTTTAAAACATCTCATGCATTTATAAAGCTAGTAGTGATAGGCCCTACTGAGTATATTATATACTCACCCAATCCTTAACATTTTTCAGACATCAGTAAGCACTCAAGGACAAGATACGTCCGTATATATCATGGTTCAGGATAGCTCCACTCCCAAAAAGAGGACATCTATGTTAGTGCTATGAGCAAGTGAATCCAAAAGGAAACAAATATACATGTAAGTGAACTCTCAACACTTTGGACATGTGTTTGTACTTAGTTACAGTTGGCTGTGCATTGTGACTGGAAAGACCTGGGGAAAAACATTTATGATTTCTGAAGTTTTTCAAAAACTACCTTAGTTGTTGTGAAAGCAAATGACACTCGAGGTTTTCAAAAATGAGTTTAAAACTAAAGGTTTTCCGCTGCATTGCATGGTTTTTACAAAATGGTTTTCAAATAGGGATGCATCCCGCCTTAGGAAATTAGACATTGCATTTAAAAATGCATGTGAAAACCCGGGTCGTCACAGTTGGTATCAGAGCCCAGGTTTTATCCTTTCACAGCCAGTCCAGCATGTCCAAGGGTCATGACAATAAAGAAAATTAAGGATAAGTAGTATAAATAGGAGTAGTAGAGATGACTACTTCTATTTGAGGATTATAATATTAATGACTCAAGACATTTCACCATAAACACATAGGTGAAAAAGGAGATAGTCCTAGCAAATACTTAGATATTGGATTACTTGAATCCTATCAAAATTATAGGAAATAAGAATTATTGTGTAGTGATGCAAAGATGAAATCTCATATAAGGATTATTGTAAGGTGCAAATATGAAAACTCATATATGGATGATGAGGATGAATGAATGCAAGATGATACTAGGGGATAACAGTGACTCATACTAGATCACAAAGGTATAGCTCAATACCTTAATTGGAGTCTTATGAAGAGTGAAATGCTATTAACCACTTGAGTATTATGGAGCAAATCAAGTAACATATTATGTGATTAAGAGAAACATAACACGAATATGATAGGGAAATGAATTCGACCAAGTTATCAAAAGATTTTTGACGATAATATTGGAGATAATAAATCTATAGATTGATCCTAACAAGAACTTGTAAGAAAAGTATAGCATGAAAACGTCAATACCATTGTATGAATTTTATTGAGGCTATAGGCAATTGAGGATTTCAATAATCTTAAGACAGGTATTCACTTTATCACATCTAAGTAAAGGAATAGATGAAGTATCAATTATATGCAACAAAGCATATAGAGACATTGATCCAGGTGGACCAAATGAGGATTTTGAAGAAAAGAGAGAGAGAGATAGAGATGTAACCATAAGTATTCAATATTAGAAGATCATGACCTTATGATGACACATACAAATCTTTCATCTTGAAGATAACCAATCAACCTCAAGGGAATAATAGTTGAGTTAGCAATGATACGTATAATAAAGAGGAAGCATATGGGATTTAAGACTTTGAGTAGAGTATCAAATTTCAGGAGATTATGTGATAAGAAAGTTTCGAAAAAAGTGATCGACTAGAAATTAAAATTCTACAAATGGTTTGATATCGGATCCATTAGCTTATGGGGAACACCCATGGATGTAATAAAAAGGAAAATTTGGTGATATCTCACCTTACCACTACATGAGTAAATAAAAAGGAATTAGGCCAGGACAGTAACTTGTCCATCTATCTACCTTCAGCAAGAAGAGTACCATCAATGATCAAATGAAGGTCTTGCTATCATCAATTGGAAGACCAAATATCTTAAGACCATCATTAAGTGTTGTCAACTAAATAGAGGCATCCCACCCTAATTAATCAGGTATGTTAATATCTATGAGTTAGTAGTTGAAGTTATATACTGAGAAGGATGTTATAAGTCTTTAGACTTGAGTGCTTGATAGGCTAAGTCATTTGAGGGTATAAGGCCAGTTGATTAGGCCACATCATGAAGAGCTACAAGTACAATAAATATGGTAACAACTGAGATAGGAGCAAAAATAAGAAGTAATCTAAACCAATGTGAAAGGTTTTTCAAACCTTAGTGGCTACCATGACAAGGTGAAGAAATTACTTTGGGTCTGAAAAATAGTACAGACTTAGATTGAAAGAAAGGTAGATAAGTACCGATCACTCTAGAGGCCCTTAAGCTTATCGAATAAAGTCTTTCTATGTCTAAGAAAATGTTTATGCTTATCTGAGTATTATAAAAACTTGTGGAGTTAACAACTTTAGTACAATTTGATATAATTGCTATTGGAAGACGAATTATTGCTATTGTAAGCTAAGTATGAGAAGGCACTTAAAAGATAAAATAAGGAGGCACTTGAAAAATAAAATTTGAGGAATTGAGAAAATCACTACTTATGAGGATACCTCCTGACAATACAGACTACATGGTGACGATAAAGCCTTGGTAAAAGATTGAACAATATATTGACATAGGGATAAGGTGAAATGGCTAGCACACTATAAGGTAAGATTGGATGTTACATTGCCTTTTTGATAAATAGTTAGTCGTTATGAGCATGTACCAAGTACGAAAAATCAATTAAAGGAATTTCTTAAGGACTAACCCTACTGGATTGAGTATAGAACTTTTGAACTAGAAGGTAACGAAGAAAACCATCAAGCAAAGAAAGGACAAAGAGGATGATGACAAAGGATTCAACCATGACCTAGTAAGGGTATCCGGTGATGAATAAGAGACTCTTTGCTTTGCATAAATAGGAACATTATTAACACTCCTAATAACAAGTTGATGTGAATAGTGAGATAGGCCTCTAGAAGAGAACAATGGACCATGATATATTTGACATGAGTATGCATAAACTCTTTAAGAAGAAAAAGCATTTGGTGACTTCAGCATCTATGAAACTTGATGAACAGTTTGAATGTCCTAATCGTAATATGAGGTAGTATTAGTGATGGGAAATGGTACTAATTGGCTTTCATGATTTCATTTTGAATATAACCTTGAGTCACGTATGGAAAACAACAGACAGTTGAAATTCGAAGTTAATCAAGGGTTTCGCTATAAAACACATGATACCATATCAGTTATTGAAGTATCTTGGAGACAAGGGTAAGAAGCAAAGTTAGACACAATAGAAAGAAGGTAACTTTTTGGACTTGTGGATAATGAAAGAGATCACTAGATGAAAAGGATTATCCTATGATATTCAAAATAGGAGAAATAAGATAATATGATCTTGAAAGAAGTATATGCATGAGCAAAGAAGCATGATCTTACGAGGAGACTATCTTATACATGATAAGATAAGTATAGGGATCTAAGGAATTCAAGATAGATGAAGTACCGCTAGGAAACGGTATTGATAAATCGCCACGTACAAGAGTATGGCGCTGCATTAGAGTACACAGCGAAAACAGGCCCTTATGGGTGAGGCCTTATAGGAGGAACAATGGAAATAATAAATTAAGGATGAACCTAGAATTGATTCCTAGAGGGGAATGCATTCACCAAGAAATCATCTAAGAGACAAATACCTGAAAAATAATAAGTTATGGAATTTCGAGGACAAAATTCTTTTAAGGGGGTAATAATGTAATGACCCCAATTTTTGTAATATTAAAAGCCCATAAAAAGTTCAGTTTTAAAGATAAGGGTATTTTGGTCATTTCACTAGTCGCCTTGACTAAACCCAGGAATTTGGTCCTGAAAGTGGTTCCATTAGATGCGTCTCGAAAAAAGGAATCCAACGAGACCAAAATCACCCAAAACGGAGTTAAAATGAGCAAGATATGGCCTTTCGAAGTTCAGGGGCAAAACTGTAAATTTTACAAAAACGACTTAACCTGAAAAACACAGGTGCCCGTATCTGTCGTCTTCAAGCTCCTAGAGGCTTCTGGAATGGCAGTGTTTCAAGGAGAAACCACTGCCATTCTGGAGGTTTCTCCACCGCCATTCAAAGGCAGTTAGAACCCCTCCAGAACCCTCTTTAAAAGCTCTACAAATAGAGCTCTTGGGTGCCTCTAATGGCAGCCCAAAACCTTGGAGAAAACCCATCGCGGATCAGTGACCAAGAGGGGAAAACGTGGAGAGAAAACCACCCACGAAGCAGGTATGCTCAAAAACTCCCCAAACCCATCTCACCCATAGTCTTAGGCTCAATTCCCCTAAGTTTTTGCATGAAAAACCATGCAAAACGGAGCCTGGGAGCGCCACCAAGGATGACCCTGGTCTCTAACGGGCGGGACGATCTAATAGGAACGTCCCACGTCGACACAGGTCGACGTCTGTTTGAAAAACCAAACGGGCGCGTCCCCGCTAAAGGGACAGACGGGTGGAGTTGTAGTGCACGTCTGCAGACGCGCCCGGTGAGGCACGTGCCGCAGACGTGCAGCGCGCTAGCGCACGGTGCAGTTTTGTTACTTAAGGAAGCAGGGCGCATGACACTGAAGTGTAGCGCCCTAGCATTCTGACTTTTTGTCTTTAAAGACTCTATGTACATACAATACTAAAACGCTTATAACTTGAGATCTAGAGCTCCGATTGAGGCGCCGCAAGAAGCGTTGTGTCCGTATCGACGACGCAGACACATCCAAATCATAAAATCCCTTATCAAGACCCAATCAAAGTAGGGCATGACCCTTAGAATAGGATGGTGGCGCGTGGCCACTAGAACTTTGGAAAACTGAGGATACCAAGGCCCAAGTAGGACCTTAGGACACCCATAGGCATAGGGATGGACCCCTAATGCCTAAGTAATAAGACCCAACTACTCTAAACCCATCAAAGATAGGTTAAACTAACCTTAAGTCCTCAAACCATGTTCAGGAGCATATGAGGACAAAGGGATTAACGCGACCTAGTCAGGTAGGTGCTCTATCACTATTAGATTCTTTTAAAAGAACTATTGTCATTTGAGAACATATGTTTTAGATATATGACTTGATGTGCATGTGATTTGCATGAATTAATTCAGCATGCATGTTAAATGCTTTGTACATAGCCATGTTTTGAAATGACTGCATATACATTATGCACATATATGTGTTGCAAACAAGTGCATGCATTGCATGATTTAAGTACTTGCAAAGATTGCATGTCCTTGAGGGTTGCCAAAAGATACTGGAGTGCCAAGGGCGAGGCAGTTGTGAGGGACCCAAAAGAGGACAAGTTTTAACAAAAGGTTTTGACTTATCTTATGTGATTTGGGCAAGTAAGCCCGTGGGTGCTATGCCGAGGGGTCTGGGTTGGCCACCCGGCCTCTACCACTAATAGGTGGATGGGTACCACGCCCAAAAAGAGGCAAGTCCCTACGTTGATTGAATGTGGTATAGGGGGCTACCACTGGTGTCACGGCACTGGGTCGGCGTGTCATAGGCCCCGTGGAGGCTATGACCAAGTGTCCTCAGGTACCCGGGGACCACATGGCGAGGAGGTCGTGGGCATAGTGGACCCTATGGTTTGATGTGCATTTCATATAGCATGATATGAGGTTGGTCGACCATACCATACTAGAGATCCATGAGTTGGACTCCATGAGGCATCTAGTGCATATCATGATGTCATCATATATATGATACTTTCACTTTTGGAATTATGTGATCTTTTAAGTCATGAGTATTTCAGTTGATTATGGATTCTTATACTGATATTGAACTCGAGTATTCAAACATACGCATATTTTGAATTTTAGTTGATTATGGATTCTTATACTGGTATTGAACTCGAGTATTCAAACATACGCATATTTTGAATGAGCATATGATTTTAAAACATCTCATGCATTTATAAAGCTAGTAGTGATAGGCCCTACTGAGTATATTATATACTCACCCAATCCTTAACATTTTTCAGACATTAGTAAGCACTCAAGGACAAGATACATCCGTATATATCGTGGTTCAGGATAGCTCCAATCCTAAAAAGAGGACATTTATGTTAGTGCTATGAGCAAGTGAATCCAAAAGGAAACAAATATACATGTAAGTGAACTCTCAACCCTTTGGACATGTGTTTGTACTTAGTTACAGTTGGCTATGCATTGTGACTGGAAAGACCTGGGGAAAAACATTTATGATTTCTGAAGTTTTTCAAAAACTACCTTAGTTGTTGTGAAAGCAAATGACACTCGGGGTTTTCAAAAATGAGTTTAAAACTAAAGGTTTTCCGTTGCATTGCATGGTTTTTATAAAATGGTTTTCAAATAGGGATGCATCCCGCCTTAGGAAATTAGACATTGCATTTAAAAATGCATGAGAAAACCCGGGTCGTCACATAACTCCCTTAGCATAGCATCCCCAAGCTTATGCCTGTTTAAAACAAAACTAGAAGCCTCTATGCTTGTATGTAAAATAGGTTTCATACGTATCAAACAATCTATCTATTTACTTAGGGCTGGAATATCTTCTAATTTCATATTCACTTAAAGTCATTTCCTCAATTGTAACTTAACCACTTCATATGTGTTTGATTAGATCATAAGGGTTTCAGGGAATTTAATACAAGTATTAACATTACACTTGTCAACATAAGATCATGTATTCAACATGTACATCCTATGTAGATTCATTCATAAAATCCTCCTACCTTCAAGTAGTGATCCATCTCTTTAGACCTTCCATGATCCTGACTAATATATGTAATCTGTAAATTCATACATACTGTCAATATTTATACAATCTAAATAATCCTATATATATTCTTAGTCTAATCTTGTCCTTTGATATAAAGGATATAGACCTTTTGTCCTATCATGATCTATCTTCCTCAGATAGTGTCATCCTATTGATCAATAGATTTGATGGTTAGAATGATCTTCTAATCTTTTAGATCTAAGTATTTTCTATCCTTAGTCTTTGTGTATTCCTTTCTTTGATCTTGATCTTTCATAGATCCTTTGATCAATAATTTATGCTCGTTGATAAAGATTAAGGGCTTAGATCTTCTATCTTCTAATTTTTCTTTGATCTAAGTTCAGTTGTTTGATCATACCTAAGAAGGATGATCTTGATTCTCTTCCTTGAATCACATTTGACCAAGGGTTCAGATCTTCTATTCTATTTGATCTAAGATCATCTAAATTACAAGCAATATATATCATCAAGAAGTATTTATTTATTTTTATTGTTCTTGATCATTCAAGATCCCATGGATCTTGTTTGATCATCCTTATCTTACTTACAATTTTTATTAGGGTCCGATAATTTACTTACCTTTTATGCTCTTATTATTATTATTATTATTCAACCAATTAATGTTTTACTAGTTAAAGATCACTTATTTCATTCTAAGTCTAGATTGCACTTCTTATTTCCAATTGGCTAAGGCTTACTAGCTAAATGGTTGAATGCAAAGTGGTTACTTCAATCCTCATGTAAAGAGGAATTTAGACCTCACAAACATCAACAGAAGGTAGGGGAAGAGCAAGGTTCCATTAGAGAACACCCTTAACCACCATATTCAGCATTCACTAGTGTGACCTTAGTTCAACCTTTCATAAGGTTCCTATGAGCATTTTAACCCTAAGTACTCTTTCTAATTGATTTTAATTAAACCCATGAACATTTAAAATGTCATTCATGGGGTTTATTATTTTCCTAGTTTGGGCCAAGAATTTGATAATCCTCATATTGTCCTACTAAGTATAGCCCTTATTAATATTAAGTCAAAGTCATTCACTCATTTTAATTATCCATGAATCTATGTATTCCATTAGTTTACATTTTTGGTGATTTATGCTCAATATATCTTAACAACTACTTAACATTTGAGTCTACTAATAAAATTTGACAATAAATAAATCATAAGCTTTAAAGCATAAATCCAATATAAATGTAACAACTACTTATACTAACATGCTTCTTATGAATGTAACTTAAGCTAATGAAATAAAACTATACTTAACTAGCATGATCCTAAGTTATGAAATACATGAAATTTTACTACTAATCTATTAGATTCATGCTAAAATCTCAAATTTAAACTAACATGGCCCTAAGATAATTAAATCTATCAACCTAATAACAAACTACTAACATTTAAAGTACAGCAAGCTAACATTTAAGAATTATACAATCATGCTTCCTAATTTACAGCATAAATTATATTTACAATTCTATTATCAAATAAAAGACAATTAAACTAATTACATTAAGATTGTTAGAAATTTTACTTATGATCCAACCATTAGATCTTAGATCTTTCCCTTTTAATCAAGGGTTTTAATTAATTTTAGAGATTTTACTCCATTAAGGTCCAAAGATCATATCCCTTTGTTTTTGTCATATTCAATCCATGATCTCAATGAATCCCATCATAATATCATTAATTCAATCCATTCCAAGGGTTTGATCATACTTGATCTTATTGATCAAGTAGGTCCCTTTGCATTTTTAAAGGTTTTTTTACCATAAAAGGGTAGATCCTTCAAATTATCTTATATCTGTCCAAATAAATCATGGATATTACTTTATTTCAACATTATATCATTAGTAAATCAGATCCCCAAGATCTAATCATTTCAGATCTTGAAGATCATAAAAAATTATAAGCTTAATTCTTAAAAATAGAAAGTTTCTACAATGTTTTTATTAATATTATAGTTTTAGAAGAAAATAGACATTACAAGCTTTCCATAGCTTTTTTTTTTATCTCAATTTTGAGCTCAGATGACTCCACAATTGATAACTGAAGTTCATAGTCATTCCTAAGGTCCAGTGGAATGGACGGTTGAGATCAGTTGGGCGGAGCAGGCCGATCGGGCAGAGCCGTCCTGTGCTCCCGTCACCGAGGTGCACATGGTAACGTGCTCCTTGGGACTGGAGCTGGCGTGCAACCATTCTGTTGGAACGGCATTACATGTGGAGCACACACATGGAGATGCTCCCGTAGGGCCAGTTTTTGTGCAGCCTCCTGGGATCCTGATCTTCTTAAGGAGATTGGACAATCCAATCAATTCCTTTTCAATTACAAGCTCAAAACTTGATAAAAGTTCTTGAAATTTCTACCCTAGTGGTTTTGGATCGATTGGACTGCTCATATTTTCCATCTGAGCCCTCCATCATCTAGAATTGAAGGGTTCTAACCTTTACTTGATTTTTATTATTTTTAATTGAAGTGTCCTAGGATCCTGATCTTCTTAGGGATATTGGACAGTTCGTTTTGGACTGTCCAATCAATTCCTTTTCAATTACGAGCTCAAAACTTGATAAAAATTCTTGAAATTTTTACCCTAGTGGTTTTGGATCCTTCTGGATCTATTGGACTGCTCATATTTTTCATCTGAGCCCTCCATCATCTAGAAGTGAAGGGTTCTTACCTTTACTTGATTTTTATTATTTTTAGACTAAACTTAATTTTAGAAAAATAAAATTTACATAAAATAACTTGAAACAAGTGTGGAAAGGTTTCCACCTACTTGATTGGAGAAAAAATTTTAGTTTTGCAGTCCAAATTAAAAGAATGCCCTCTTGATGATAAGATAGCCTAAGAACCGCTTGTCATGTGATTTCCCATTGTTTGAAGAGTTGGATCTTAAAATTGATTTGGGGCTTTTGTAGATAAGGTAGTGTAGTGTCTTATGGATGATAGGATTTATGAGTTTTGATTTGGATCAGAGTGCCTAATTGAATTTAGGTCTCATGTTCCAATCCAGAGAGAGGAGAGAGAAAGTGAAAGAAAAGAGATTTTGGGAATTTGGGAAGGAATCTAGATTTGGTTTTTCAGGATAAGTAAGATGATTTTGTGGGAATTTTAATGAACATTTTTGGTGGGGTATTTATAGGTGTCTTGCATTTTTCATAATTACTTGTAATAATTATATTTTAATTCTTTTAAATATTAATTTAACGTTGGATCCTCCACTACCACCTCCTTTTCCACTAGCAGCTGGTGTGATTTGACCACTCATTACATGTTTTCTGGCTGTTGGATTTGTTTGTGGGCCCCATGGGGGTGTGAAAGGACCATTTTGCCCTTTTGTGGAGAAAATCCATTTTATTCTCCCAAGCTTGGAATTGAGTGTACTTAGTGGTGTTGGAATCATATTTTTGAGTACATTCTAAATATTAATATCTTATATCTCAGTTATGGGTAAAATTATTATTTTACCCTTTTATTCATAAAAATGAAGAAAATTATGGACTTTTCATTTTAACTTGGAATTGAACGAACTTAGTGTCATTTCGATTGATTTTTTGAGTACATTCATAATTTTTAAGTTTTAAATCATGTTTTAATCTTTATAAAAAAAGAATTTCTAATAACCTAATTTTCTAACCCAAAATTTTTGAAAACTCAAACTTTATTGATTTTTCCAATCAATTTACAAAAATTGAGGTTATTACACTCGGTGGTCAAGCTTATGTTTTAGAGGATGAGATAATATTTGCAGATTACTAGTGGTGGAGGTGAGCCAGCAGGAGATGTCGTTGTAGAGGATGATGGTCCCAAGGGAGACAACTTACTCTAGGGATTTAGGTAGATTACACCTAAGTTCTCCAACTACATTGGGCTAGAGATAGCATGAACATGGTAGTACAATGATGAGGAGATTTTTGCAACCATGGCTATACTTGAGGAGAGGCAGCTGGCAGTTCCCACTTTTGTTCTAATAGGTGAAGCTATGCTTTGGTGGCCAATAATCAAGAGGAACTAGTTTGAGGGTGGAGACATTATATCATGGCAAGACTTCAAAACTGTATTCATGAATATGTTTTTCCCTCAACATGTTCTCAAGCAATTGGACTTAGAGTTCTTGACCTCATTTAGGGCACTGGGACAGTTGCATAGCATGATGCCCATTAAGGAGGTTTCCACTCAAGGTCTGAAGTACAAAGTTGAAGGCCATGTAGAAATTCATTAGGGGACTAAATTTTTGATCTGAGGAGTAGAATCTTGGCATCCTAGCCTACCACTATCGCCAAGGTAGTGGGGTTAGCATCCATACTTGAGAGGGAGTTGAGTGGCCCATCTAGGGAGGTGAGCAGATGGACAAACTAGTCGTGGTGGGGAAGAAGAATGTTGCAATCAAAAGGAATCTTGTTCCACGAGTGAGGTATTTTTCTATCAAGAGGAGTGTGATTGGTCAAGGGTGATTTCATCTAACAAGTGATTTTCAAGGCAAAGGCCTTAGATGTTTTCATTGTGCTCAGTGGGCCACGTTGCATGGCACTGTCCCATGATGACGAGAGTAGCACAACCCCAATGGGACTAGGCATCACGGCTGGAATAGGCACCATAAATGGGCTAGTTACCATGACAAGAGTAGATGTTGCATCCAAACCCTACACAAGAATGAGATCAGGCTCCCAGGAGTCAGGGGCAATTTTTCGCCCTCAGTACTAACCATCCTCACACTTCCAACATCGTTGTGGAAGGTACCCTCTTAATGCATCATAGATTGGAATGTAAATTTATTGTCCTAGGTGGTACCCTTTCCCTTTATCTACTATATTTGCGTCATGTTTAGACACTATTTTGAGTAGAATGGGTTTCCTATTGGAAGTTAGCATGTTATTTGGGGAACCATTGATATTATAGGAGTTCATACAGGACATGCCTTTGTTGATATTGAGTCAGGAACTGAAGGTCTATTTTAAGGCTTGAGTATGATAGATTTTGATGTCATCTTAAGCATGGACTGGCTAGCCAAATATGGGGCTTTGGTGGACTACAGGAAGAAGCAGGTGACTTTTTGTACACTAGAGGGAGATACTCTCATGTTTCAAGGCCAACTTATTATAGCTAGTCTTAGCTTCATTTCAACCAATTGGGTAGCATTCTTGGTATCTTATGGATGTCAGGCATGCCTAGCATATGTCAATGTCTAGGAGATGCTGACTTCTCACCTTGAGGAGATTGACATAGTGCAAGAGTATGGTGACGTGTTCCGAGTGGAGTTACCAAGATTACCTTCAAGCCATGAGATGGAGTTGACCTTGAGCTACTACCATGAGAGACTTCTATCTTGAAGGCTCCCTATCATGTGGCTCCTATAGAGCTCAAAGAACTAAAGATATAGTTACACAAGTTATTGGATCAGGTGCTTATCCAATCGAGTGTACCACCATGTGGAGCTCTAGTTCTATTTGTCAAGAAGATGGATAGCTCTTTGCAACTTTGTATGAACTATAGGGAAATCAATGGTGTCACAGTAAAGACCAAGTGCTCTATGTCCAGCATAGATGACATCTTCGACAAGTTATAATCAGCCAAGGTATTCTCCAAGGTCAACTTGAGGATTGTTTACCACTAGTTGAGGATACATGATGAGTACATCCCAAAGACTGCATTTTACACTCGATATGTTTAGTATGAGTTCTTGGTGATGCCATTTGGGTTGATGAATGAACCACGAGATTGTGAGAGATGCTACTAGGAGTTATAGAAGAGGCTTACATCAAGCATCAGTTCTATCCTTACCACATAGCAGTGGTGATTTCGTGGTTTATAGTGATGCTTCAGGTAAAGGGTTAGGGTTTGTCCTCATGCAACACAGAAAGGTGATTGCATATGCTTATAGACAATTGAATAAACATGAGTAGAATTACCCCAAACATGATCTGGAACTTGTTGCCATTGTATTTGCTTTTAAAATTTGGTAGGAATTATCCTTATGGGGAGAAGTTTGATGTGTTTACTGATCGCAAGAGCCTCAAGAACATTTCCAAATAGAGTTACTTCAACATGAGACAAAGGCACTGGTTAGAATACTTGAAGAACTTTGACTTTGCATTCTAGTATCATCTTGGTAAAGCCAATATGGTCATAGATGCACTTAGTAGGAGATCAAGTGGTACAATTGCAGACATCACCATCCATTCCACTTACATGGTCCAAATCCTCCAAACTCAATAGTCATGTGTAGAGACACAGAGTTAGTGCAAGAAGGATAGCTTTGAAAAGGATTACTATGGGGGGCTTTTGTTCCATGGAAGACTAGTTGCACTAGACATGGTAGGATTGAGGTAGAAATTGCTAAAGGCAACTCACAATTATGAGTTTATTATGCATCTAGGAGATACTAAGATGTACCATTATATGAAGAGGCAGTGTTGGTGGCCTAAGATGAAGAATGATATGGGCGATTGTGTTGCTTGGTGTATAATGTGTTAGAGAGTCAAGGTAGAGCATTAGAGGCATACATATTGTTGCAAACTCTCAAACTTCTAGTTGGGAAGTGGGACTACTTGACTATGGACTTTGTGGTTGGACTGCCTAGGACTTCAAGTGGGCATGATGCTATATGGGTCACTGTGGATTGACTGACTAAGTTAGCCACTTCCTATTGATTTGACAAAAGCAAACACTAAAGTCTTGACAAGTGAGCACTTGAGCTTACATGTGTACCATTGCTGATTATCTGGGATAGATAATAGGTTCACCTTACGGTTCTAGTAGAATGTGTAGGAAGGGTTAGGTACTTCTATGCATTTCAACACATCTTTTCACTTTTAGACCGATTATTAGTTGGAAAGGACTATTCAAACACTAGAATATATGTTAAGAGCTAGCACACTAGATTAGAATGGTTTTTAGGAAAAACATCTTCCTTTGGTAGAGTTCGAGCTACCACTCCAGCATTGCCAAGGCATCATATGAGGCACTTTATGGTAGACCGTACCACATGTCGACATTTTGGAGGGATGTTGGGGAGAGGGTTTATCACGTTAGAGCCTATAGAGTAGTGCGCCAAGAAGGTTAGACTCATCTAGAGGTAGTGAGTAGTTGCACATAGTAGGTAGAAGAGCTATGTTGACTTGAGGAGAGACCTCAAATTCTAGGTGGGAGACCATGTCTTTTTGAAGGGTTCTCCAACCAAAGGAGTTGTTAGATTTAGAGTAAAGGGCAAGTTAAGCCCTAGGTTTGTAAGCCCATTTGAGATTCTAGAAATGATAGGAAGGGTTGCTTAAAGATTGGTACTACCACCCTCATTATCTGAGGTGCATGCCATATTTTATGTATCTATGTTGAGGAAATATGTGCTAGACCCTACTCATGTCTTGGGTCAAATACCAGATAACTTATAGTGAGAGCTTACCTTTTAGGAGCGGCCAGTACAAATTCTAGATAGAAAGGATAAGACTCTGCCAATCAAGATGATCTCTCTCATCAAGGTTCTATGGTAGCATCACACATTCGATGAGGCCACATGGGAGGTTGAGTATGTTATGAGATAGTGATTCCTAGAATTGTTTTGATCCACTTGCAAATACGATCGAATTTTTGTAAAGAGGAAAGAATGTAATATTAGTGATTATGAAAAATCTTTTCTAATATGTATAAAAACTAAAAAAAATGAAGGATATATATTTTGTTTTTTCAAATTTTCATTCCTTCTCTCTTTGATTTCCTATGGATTGAATGCTTGTTCCACTTCTAATTTTAATAAGGAGATTAGGGAAGTGATAAAATATGACAAGATAAAGGACTAATTTGAATCACTAAGAGGAAGAGAGGCATTGTGAATGCTAGGGAGTTGTCAGTAGAGCAAGAGTAGGAACAATTGAAAAACAAGGTATAGTAGGAGTATACAATTAAAAGGGATAAAACATTTTATAAGTGGTTAGATTGGGAATTTTATGAGGGTTGTTGTATGCATGCATGCAACCAACCCAAATTTGTATGGTTAAGGGAGGGGTGTGTTGGCTGCATGCAAGCTTAGCACCTGCTAGCCCAAATGATGTTGTAGTGGATTACTAAAGGGGAGAAAACACCCCATCTCCTTAATCTTTATGCATGGCTCCCTCTTACTGGAGATAGAAGTGAAAAAAGCTTGAGAAAAACTAGGAGAAAGCAGTGGAAAATCAGCAGGAAACAGGGGGAAATTGAGCTAAAGAAGGAGAGTGGAGTGAGGAAGAAAGGAGCAAGAAGAAAGAAAAGGGAAACTAGTTAGATCAAAGGGGAAAACTAAGCTGAAGATGGAGGAGTGGATATGAGGTGGAGTGGTGATGAAAGAAATAGGAAAAACATGGGGAAGAAGGAGTTGCAAAGTGTGGAATTCCATGCCATCTTTCTTACTTGAAAGGAACTACAATAGTAGTTGAGAAAGCTAATGAGTTGGGCTGAAATGTAGGGAACACCTGAGAAATTTGTAGGGGCTTTTGAGTTGGAATAGAGGTGTGAGGAAGAGAGGAGAGTATGAGTGGAAAGGAAGAGACACTGTTGTGCAAAAATCAAGCACATTGTTGGAGTTTTCAAGCCTACTAAAGCCTACATTGGTTAGAGCAAGAGGTACCTCTCATCAAGCTAAAAACCTGGAGTGTTTTCCCAAGATAAAGGGGAATTTTAGATTTGGTCAATTCTTATCTTTATCTTAGCCTTTAAAACAATAGTTCAATATAGAAGATTGTTTTTTAAAAATCCCTACAATCCATCTATGAGTCATACTTAAATCATTCCTATTATGTTATGCTAAGTTATACTAGTAAATCTCCTCTTATTTACTTAGATTTCATGCTTATTTACCAATTTTGAAAAGATTAGTAAGTGGTCATGCTTATCCTTCTCTTGCTTATGTAATTTTGGATGACTCATCAAACTTTGTAGAATCATTAGAATTACATATTTAAACAAAATGGTAGGGTGTTGTGTTAGGTTCTACCTAGTAAGGGAGAAGTTGAAGATGATTTTGTTATTTATTTCTTGCAAATGAATATGCATTTGTATATTAATTTGTGAGGAAGAAATAAAAATCATTTCTATCTTCTTAAAATATGGCAACCCTTTTGCCAGGTGTTAGTAAATAGGATATCTCCAGAGCATAAGATTCTTATTGGCACATGGAATATAGGGACATTGACAGGTAAGAGTTTAGAGTTAGTGGACACAATGAAACATAGGAGAGTCAACATCATTTGTTTTAAGTGCATACACACCACAAGTCGGGTTAGAAGATATAATCAAGAGATAGTTTTGGGAAGATATGGAGGGAGTCATGCAAAAAATTCTCAAAACTGAGGGGCTATTTATAGGAGTAGACTTAAATGGCCATGTAGGAAAAGCAAAGGAAGGATATGATAAAATAAACGGAGGGTATGGTATAGGTGAACGAAATGAGATGGGGGAAACTATCCTTGATTTTGCTTTGTCATATAACTTGGCCATTGCAAATACACTATTTAAAAAGAGGGATGAACACTTAATAACCTTTAAAAGTGGACTTCATAAAAGCCAAATAGACTTTTTTCTACTTAGGAATACTGAACGATCAATGTGTGAGGATTGTAAGGTGATACTCAATGAGAGTTTAACCTCACAATATAGGTTAATAGTTGTGAAAATCCATATTAAAATATGGAAGAAAGGAAATGAACTTAATAGGTATCTAAAAACTAAGTGGTGGAACTTAAAAGGAGAGAAAATAACTCATTCACAAATAAGTTGATGGAAGAAGGAAATTGGAACTAGGAAACAGTAGTAAATACCATGTGGATTAATATTGCTAAGTCCATTAAGAAAGTGGCAAGATGTCTTAGGAGTATCTAAAGGTAAAAGGCAATTAGTAACGAAAACATGGTGGTGGAGTGAAACAGTGCAAAAAGTTATAAAAGAAAACAGGTCATGTTTTAAAGCATGGCACAAGACTAGGAATAATGAAAACTATGAACAATATAAGAATGCTAAAAAGGTTGCTAAGAGAATAGTAAGTGAGGTTAAACTTAAGGCATATGATGAGCTCTATAATAGACTAGGAACAAGAGAAGGTGAGAAAGATGTGTTTAAACTTGCAAAAGTAAGAGAACAAAAGGGTAAGGACTTAGATCATGTTAGGTACATTAGAAGTGATGATCAAAGGATGTTAGACAAACATGATGACATCAAACAAAGGTGGGAAATGTACTTTAAAAAATTGTTAAATGACAATGGCTGTGCGAATATACGGATTGAAAATACTATAAATCTAAATAACATTGGACATTATAGATATGAACGTAGGATTAGAATACCTGAAGTGAAAGAGGCCTTGAGCAAGATGAAATCAGGAAAGGCCATGGAGCCCGATGGTATATCAATAGAGGTTTGGAAGCATATGGGAGATATTGGGGTAGTTTGGTTGACTAAGTTGTTTAACAAGATTATAAAATAAAAGAAAATGCCTCATGAGTGTAAGAAAAGCTCTATTGTACTAAGTTATAAGAATAAAGAAGACATATTGAGCTGCACTAATTATCGAGGGATCAAACTTATGAGCCACACTATGACAATTTTTAAAAGAGTGATTGAGAAGAGACTAGGCCATGAAACAAGTGTATCAGAGAATCAATATGCTTCATGCCTATGAGGTCTAATATGGAAGCTATTTTCTTACAAAGACAATTGGTAGAGAAATATAGGGAGCGGAGGAAAGACCTCCACATGGTCTTTATCGACTTAGAGAAAGCTTATGATAAAGTCCCTAGAGAGTTAATATGGAGGGTGCTGGGAGAGAAACGAATTTCGCAGTGGTATATAGACATAATTAAAGACATGTATGAGGGGGCGGTAACAAATGTTAATACCACTAGTGGTAAGATTGATGATTTTTCCATCACTATAGGATTGCACCAAGGATCGACTTTGAGCCCTACCTTTTCATGTTGGTTATGGATGAGTTAGCAAAACATCCACATGAGGAGATTCCCTGGTGCATGCTATTTGTAGATGATATAGTCTTACTTGATGAGACAAGGGAGGGTGTAAACATAAAGCTAGAGTTATGGAGAGAAGCATTAGAATCTAAAGGATTTAAAATCAGCTGAACTAAGATAGAATATATGGAATGCAATTTTAGCAAGGAGAGGAGTAGGAGTGGAACACTAATTAAGATTGATAACCAAGAAGTCCCCGTAAAAGACCACTTTCAGTACTTAGGATCAATGATTCATGAGAGTGGAGAGATTGAGAAGGAGGTTACCCAGAGAATCCAAGCTTGTTGGAATGAATGGAGATGTGCATCTAGAGTTTTGTGTGATCAGCAGGTGCCACTCAAACTAAAAGAAAAATTCTATAAGATGTCCATGAGGTCGGTCATGCTCTATGGATCAGAGTGTTAGGCAGTTAAGGAACATCATGCTCATAGGATGAGCATCATAGAAATGAGGATGTTGAGATGTATGAGTGGTAAGACAAGAAAGGATAGAATTAGGAATGAAAATATTACAGGAATTTTAGGGGTAGCACCAATAGGTCAAGATGAGGGAGATTAGACTTAGATGGTTTGGACATGTTCAAAGGAGATTGAAAATGGCACCGATTAGAAGGAGTGAGGCAATACAAGTAGAAGGTTCTAAAAGGGCATGGGGAAGGCCCAAAAGAATGTAGATAGTAGTGGTGATAAAAGATTTAAAAACTTTGGGACTAAATGAAGCCATGGTACTTAATATAGAGGAATGGAGGAATAAGATTCATGTGGCTGACCCCTAATTGGGATAAGGTCTTGATGATGATGATGACAAAATGGCAGGGGTGAGCTTTTTGTTTGTAATGCCTTATGTTTCCACCTTTGTCTGTAGTAATTCTTGTGAGTTGTTTATTTTGATAGACTTTATGACTTTATGATAGTCTATGTTTAGAACTTTGGGTTGCAAGTTTAAGGTTGATATTTTGTACATTGTAAATCTTAAAGATTACTCCTTCATGTGCATTCTTAATAGTAGTTTATATTCTGACTAGCAGATCCTGTGGCCTAATATTTTAATTTAGCACACTTACTTATTTTAATTATGTGAGGAGATTTATTAATAATGACACCCAGTTAGAAGAAGGGTATCTTTAACCATACATATAATATTTGTTTTCAACCTCTTTTTTAAAATATGGAAATTTTTTGATGCTTTAAAATAAATCTTCAAATATTTTTCAGAAAAACCAAGATGGTGCAAGAGGACACACTCTATTCAATCTCTCTTACTTAACCAAAATCTGAGACCACCTAGATGGTTGGATGTATTTTCCATACAAGATGTTCACTCCCCTTTATTACCCATTTTCAAGTGAGAATAATAAGGAAGAAAGGTGGAGAAAATAAAGGAGGTGAAGTGAAAGATATTTTACAAGAAATCTGTAACGCCTGAGCAATTTACGCTATTTTTAACAAAAATTGGATATTCTATGGGAAATAAACTATGTTAAATGTTTTACTTTATTTAAAATAGTAAATGAAGGAATTTGTGAGGAAACTTGATACCATTAGATTCTACTCGAAAAATGGAATCCAATGCCTCAAAGAACGCCAAAACGAAGTTCGTATGAATAAGTTACGGCCGTTTAAAGATTAGGGGCATTTTTGTAATTTAAAACCAAAAACGAAATAGACAGAAAACGCAGGGGCCATTTTGATAACGGCACCCCATCTTCTTCTTCCTCTAGATTTCTCCAGAAACACTAGTTTCCAGAGAAATCTGCCACCACCAATGGCGGCACCACCATTGGCAGCACTGCCAGAGCAAGGCTATAAAAAGCCCTATTCCCCTCTCTTCAAAATCACAATTTTCTAGCAATTTTGGGGCTGAGGTTTTCGGCAAAATTCAGAAACCCGCCTCTAACATTTCCCTGCACATTCTGGCCAGGTCCGAGTCAGGCCGGCCATTCCCATCTCCCCACCTCCCCTCTTGTTCCACTGGCCTCATCGAAAGTTGGGGTTTTCCCCCTTCTTCATGGGTTCCGGACAACACGGATTTCTGGCAGGCATAGAGGGAAACGCACTGCCAGAAGAAGGGCGTACCCAGCTACCTAGGTAAGCCGTCTTTCCCTTTCTCTTTGTTTTGCTTCCCCCAGGCTAGATCCATGTCGGATCTGGTCTTTTCCCAGCCAGTTTTTCCAGCTGGAGAAGACAAAGCCGGTTCCAGCTGGCCTTTTACAAATCAGGCGTCCCAAGGACGCCATGCTTCACATGCACTTGGGACAGGGTCCCTGGGACGGGTACCATGCGTACGACAGTGTGTACACTATCCTTGGTGTAGCCTTCGGGTGCGCACGCGACGTGGGGCACGGGTGTTTGCTTGACCAAGAAGCACGGGGTCCCCTGAGAGCTGAGACGCGCCAGGCTACACCAAAGGTGCGTCCGTGCGATGCCATCCAGGACGCGCATCATAGTGCATCGCTTGAGCATGCATGTGCGCATGCAAAACACGATCCCTGGCACAGCCCTTGGACGCGCACGCACGAGAAACGGTCGCAATGCACAGGTGTCCTGGGAACTGGGACACGCGGACCTAATGAGACTATAAAGTTAGGATCAGATGACAATTTACAGAGTTAACCATTAAATAGTAGATCCACATCATAGGATCTAGCCTGATAATGAATTAGGCAAGGACCCATGGACCCTAAAAGGTAAATCTAGCGATCTAATTTCTAAAAATAGATCGAAATTGATAAGGACTCCTTGTATCTATTCATATCCACGAGTTTATAAATGAGACCCAGGGATGGGTTGAGTGATGAAGGACGTGACTCCAGGAGACTTCAAGGTAGGTGCTCTATCGCTACTAGACTTTTAAAAAGAGCCCATGATAGTTTTGAGAATGCATGTTTTAAGTATAAATTATATGACTTGTTTAGCATGACTTAATTTTATGACTTGTTTAGCATATAAATGAATTCAGCATGCATATGATAAATACGTTATGCATAGACAGGTTTTGCAAACAATTGCACAAATTGCATGATTTGTGGCTATTGAGTTTTGAAAAAATTGCATGTCCTTAAGGGTTACCAAAAGACGCTGGGTAGGCAGTTGTGAGGGACCCAAAGAGGGCAGGTTTTGAAAAAAAGGTTTCTGCTTGTTTGATCGTATATGATTTGGGCTAATAAGCTCATGGGAGCTATGCAGAGAGGTCTGGGGTGGCCTCCTAGCCTCTACCACTATTAGGTGGAATGGGTACCACGCCCAAAAAGGGCATGTCCCTGCTTCGACTGCATGTGGTACAGGGGCCTACCACTGGTGTCACGGCACTGGGTCAAAGTGTGATATGCCCTGTGGAGGCTATGACCCTGTGTCCCTAGGTACTAGGGGACCGCACGGCGGCGAGGTCGTGGGCATAGTGGGCCCTATGGTTTGAGAATTTACTTGCATTGCATATGGCATGATATGAGGTTGGTCGACCATACCATATATCCATGAGTTGGATTTAGTTGAGCATCTTATGCATATCATTATGTTTATGATATATATATGATACTTTTGACTTAGATTATGCGATTCTTTAATTCATTAGTATTCCAATTCGACAATGATTTCTAATATCGATATTGAACATGATTGATTGAACATGCACATGTTTTAAAGAGCATATGATTTTAAACATAGCATGCATTGTAAAACTAGTAGTGATAGACTCCTACTGAGTATAGTATATACTCACCCAATCCTTAACAATTTTCAGGATAGCTCCATTCATGAGTAGAGGACGCATATGTTAGTGCTACGAGCATGTAAATCAAAAGGAGACAATCATACATGTAAGTAAACACTCTACCCCATACATGTAAGTAAACACTCTACCCTTTGGAAATGTATTTGTATTTATTTACAGTTGGACTGTGAGCTGTGACTAGATAGACCTGGGAAAACACTTATGATTTCTAAAGTTTTTCAAAAGCTACTTTAGTTATTGTGAAAACAAGTGATACTCGGGGTTTTCAAAATGAGTTTAAAACTAAAGATTTTCTGCTGCATTGCATGGTTTTTATAAAATGGTTTTCAAATAGGGATGCATCTTGGCTTATGAATTAGATATTGCATTTAAAAATGCACGAAAAAACCCGGGTCGTCACAGTTGGTATCAGAGCCCAAGTTTTATCCTTTCACAGCCAGTCTAGCATGTCCAAGGGTCCTAGACAATAGACAAAATCAAGAAGAAGTAGTATAAATAGAAGTAGTAGAGATGACTACTTCTATTTGAGGATTACAATATTAATGCGCAAGGCATTTCACCATAAACAAATAGGTGAAAAAGGAGATGGGGCTAGCAAATACTTAGATATTGGATGGCTTAAATCTTATCAATAAGGATTGATGTGCAATGGTGCAATCAGGGAAACTCATATATGAATTAGATAATGATGAGAATGATGAATGAAGATGTTAGTGAATGAGTTAGTAGATAATTCTGACCTGTAATAGATCAATCTCACCAAAGATGAGAACATCGAAGAACCTAGATAGCTATCTTACCATCATAAAGAATATCAGAATATGAGCACACTATCACAAGGGATATGATATGAGTATAATAGGGAATGTAAAAGATAGACTTTGAGAAGATTTTGATGATAATCTAAGAGGGATGAGAATGCAAGATAATATTAGGAAATAATTGTGACTCGTACGTGATTAAGAGGAATATAACATGAATATGATAGGGAACTATATTCAACAGTGTTACCAAAAGATTTTGACGATAATATTGGGGATGATAGATCTGTGATAATAGATTGATCCTAACATGAACTTGTAAGAAAAGTATAGCATGATCAAAACGTCAATGTCATTATTAAGACATTGTATGAATTTTATTGAGGCTACAGGCAACTGAGGATTTCAATGATCTTAAGACAGTTTAGAATTTCTGAGAAGCATTTAGTTTATCATATCTGTTCAGTAAAGGAGTAGATGTCGTATCGATTATATGCAACAAAGCACATGAAGACATTGATCTAGGAAGACAAAAGTAAGGATTTTGAAGAAAAGGGAGAAAGAGATAGAGATGTAACTACCAGTATTCAATGAATATTGAATAGTCAAAAGAGGAAGATCATGACTTTATGGAGATACATACAATTCTATCATCTTGAATCCTATAGAAAGTTAGATCAAACAAATGCAAAGGATTAATAATAGATGAGTTGGTGATCTTATTGTAAAAGAGTATAAAAGAGAGAAAGCATATGGGGTTTAAGACTTTGAGTAGAGTATCGAATATCAGGAGATTATGGACAAGAAATTTCAGAAGAGGAATGGTGACCAACTAGAAATTAAATTCTACAAATGGTTTGATATCAATTATTACAATTAGATTCTCATTGGATCCATTAGCTTATGGGGAGCACTAATGAATATAATCCATAAAAAGGAAAATTTGGTGATATCCCACCTTGCCAATAAAATATATTGAAAAAGGAATTAAACCAGGATAGTGACTTGTCCATTTAGCAAGTAGGGTACCATCAAGGATCAAATTGAGGTCTTACTATCATAGATTGGAAGACCAAAAATCTTAAGACCATTATTTAGTCATTACCTTTAGAGTATTGTTAACTAAACAAAGGTATCCCACCCTAATTAATCAAATATGTTAGTATCTATTAGACAATAGTCGAAGTTATATGCTCAGAGGGATATTATAAGTATTTAGACATGAGTTTTACCTAAAAGAAGTTACTTGTTAGACTAAGTCATTTGAGGGTATGAGGTCATTTGATTAGGCCACATCATGGAGGAGCTATGAGTACGATGAGGACAGTAGCAACTGAGATAAGAGCAAACATAAGGAGAGATCTGCACCAATGAGACAGATTTTTCCAAACCTGAATAGATACCATGACAAACCATAGAAATCACTATGGGTCTGAAAGATGCTGTTGACTTGGATTGAAAACAAAGGTAGATAAGTACTGCTCACTTTAGAGACCCTTGAGCTTATAACAAAGATATATCTGGAAAGAGATCAATAGGTAATCAAATAAAGTCTTTCTATATGTCTATGAAAATGTTCCATGCTTACTTGAGTGTTTTTCAAATTTGATGATTTAATAGCTTCAGCATAACTTGATGTAGTAGCTATTGAACGAGAATTGCTATTATAAGCTAAGTATGAGGAGGCACTTGAAGGATAAAATTTGAGGAATTGAGAAAACCACTACTTATGATGATGATACCTCTTGACAATTAAGATAGAATGGTTGACGATAAAGCATTAATAAAAGATTGAACAACATATTGATATAGGTAATGGAAGGAGAAAGTTGAGGTGGCCAGCACATTATAAGGTGAGATTTGATGTTACTTTGCTTTTAGACAAAAAGATAGTTGTTATGTGCATATACCAAGTACGAAAAATCAATTGAAGGAATTTCCTAAGGACTAACCCTACCAGATTGAGTATAGAACTTTTGGATTGAAAGGTTACGAAGAAAACCATCAAGCAAAGAAAGGACAAATAGGATGATGATAAAGGATTCAATCATGACCTAGTAAGGGTACTCGGTTATGAATAAGAGACATTTTGCTTTGCATAAATGGGAGCATTATTGAAAATCCTAATGACAAATTGATGTGAATAGTGAGATAGGCCACTGGACGAGAACATTTGACCCATGATGATGAATCGACCATTAACATTTGACATGAATTTGCATAAAATCTTCAAGGAGAAAAGTGTTTAATAAATTCAATAATTATGGAACTGGATATAGAGTTAGGACATTTTACTTTCAGTATATGATAAGGTCTTCAATGAAAGATGCTACTAATTGGATTTCATGATTTTATTTTAAATGTAACTTTGGTCGAAGAATCAAGTCACATATGGAAAACAACAGACAGTTGAAATTCGAAGTTAATCAAGGGATTGGCTGTAGAGCACATGATACCATGTCAGTTAATGAAGTATCTTGGGGACAAATATAAAAGATAAGAAGCAAAGTTAGACACAATAGAAAGAAGGTAACTTTTTTTGGACTCTTACTAATGACATATAACCAACCATTAGAAGGAGATGCGGATGATGAAGAGATCACTAGATGAAAGACAAGAAGAAAAAGGGATTATCCTTTGATATTCAAAATGAAATAGAAGAAATAAGATCATATGATCTCAAAGAAGTATGGAGTAATTTATACATGAATAAAGAAGCATGATCCTATGAGGAGACTATCCTATACATGATGAGAAAGGTATAGGCATCTAAGGATTTTGAGATAGATGAATTACAACTAGAAACCGGTATTGTTAAACTGGCACAGATGGAAGTATGCATCAGAGTACACAGCGAAAGCGGCCCTTATAGGTAAGGCCTTGTAGAAGGAACAATAAAAATGATAAATTGAGGTTGAGCCTAGATTTGATTCCTAAGGGGAGAATGCATTCACCAAGAAGTTATCTAAGATACAAAATACCTTGAAAGATGATAATTTATGGAATTTCAAGGACGAAATTCTTTTAAGGGGGTAATAATGTAACGCCCGAGCAATTTACGCTATTTTTAACAAAAATTGGACATTCTATGGGAAATAAATTGTGTTAAATGTTTTACTTTATTTAAAATAGTAAATGAAGGAAATTATAAGAAAACTGGTACCATTAGATTCTACTCAAAAAATGGAATCCAACGCCTCAAAGAACGTTAAAAACAGAGTTCGTATGAAGAAGTTACGGCCATTTACAAATTAGGGGCATTTCTGTAATTTAAAACCAAAAACGAAAAAGACAGAAAACGCAGGGGGCCGTTTTGATAACGGCACCCCATCTTCTTATTCCTCTAGATTTTTCCAGAAACCCTAGTTTCCAGAGAAATCTGCCACCGCCATAGCAAGGCTATAAAAAGCCCTATTCCCCTCTCTTCAAAATCACGATTTTCTGACTATTTTGGGGCTGGGGTTTTTGGCAAAAATTGGAAACCTGCCTCTAGCATTTCCCTTCACATTCCGACCAGGTCCAAGTCAGGCTGGCCATTCCCATCTCCCCACCTCCCCTCTTGTTCCTCTGGCCTCATCGGAAGTTGGGGTTTTCCCCCTTCTTCATGGGTTCCGAACAACACGGATTTCCGGCAGGCGTAGAGGGAAACGCACCGCCGGAAGAAGGGCGTCCCCGGCTACCCAAGTAAGCCGTCTTTCCCTTTCTCTCTGTTTTGCTTCCCTTAGGCCAGATCCATGTCGGATCTAGTCTTTTCCCAGCTGGTTTTTCCAGCCAGAGAAGACGAAGCCGGTTCCAGCCGGCCTTGTACGAACCAGGCGTACGATAGTGCGTACACGGTCCCTAATGCAGCCTTCGGGTGCGCATGCGATGTGGGGCACGGGTCCTAGCTCTACCAAGAAGCACGGGGTGCCCTAGGAGCTGAGATGTGCCAGGCTACACCAAAGGTGCATCCGTGCGATGCCATCCAGAATGCGCGTCATAGCGCATCGCTTGAGCATGCATGTGCACGTGCACGTGCAAAACATGATCCCTGGCATGGCCCTTGGGGGTGCACGCACGGGAAACAGTCGTGATGCACGGGTGTCCTGGGAACTGGGACACGCGGACCTAATGAGACCATAAAGTTAGGATCAGAGGACAATTTATAGAATTAACCATTGATTAGTAGATCCACATCATAGGATCTAGCCTGACAATGAATTAGGCAAGGACCCATGGACCCTAAAAGGCAAATCTAGCGATCTAATTTCTAAAAATAGATTGAAATTGATAAGGACTCCTTGTATCCATTCATATCCAGGAGTTTATAAATGAGACCCAGGGATGGATTGAGTGATGAAGGACGCGACTCTAGGAGACTTCGAGCTAGGTGCTCTATCGTTACTAGACTTTTAAAAAGAGCCCATGATTATTTTGAGAATGCATGTTTTAAGTATAAATTATATGACTTGTTTAGCATGACTTAATTTTATGACTTGTTTAGTATATAAATGAATTCAGCATGCATATGATAAATACATTAAATTGCATGATTTGTGGCTATTGAGTTTTGAAAAAAATTGCATGTCCTTAAGGGTTACCAAA
This sequence comes from Warburgia ugandensis, assembly GCA_035236585.1. Classification (NCBI taxonomy): domain Eukaryota; kingdom Viridiplantae; phylum Streptophyta; class Magnoliopsida; order Canellales; family Canellaceae; genus Warburgia; species Warburgia ugandensis. The sequence continues at coordinate 46,343,540 of CP141128.1, forward strand.
AGACACTGGAGTGCCCAAAAGACGCTGGGTAGGCAGTTGTGAGGTACCCAAAGAGGACATGTTTTGAAAAAGAGGTTTCTGCTTGTTTGATCGTATATGATTTGGGCTAATAAGCTCGTGGGCGCTATGCCGAGAGGTCTGGGGTGGCCTTCCAGCCTCTACCACTATTAGGTAGAATGGGTACCACGCCCAAAAAGGGCATGTCCTTGCTTCGACTGCATGTGGTACAAGGGGCTACCACTGGTGTCACAGCACTAAGTCGAAGTGTCATATGCCCCGTGGAGGCTATGACCCTGTGTCCCTAGGTAACCGGGGACCACATGGCTGCGATATTGTGGGCATAGTGGGCCCTATGGTTTGAGGACTTACTTGCATTGCATATGGCATGACATGAGGTTGGTCGACCATACCACATATCCATGAGTTGGATTCAGTTGAGCATCTTATGCATATCATTATGTATATGATATATATATATATGATACTTTTGACTTAGATTATGCGATTCTTTAAGTCGTTAGTATTCCAATTCGACAATGATTTTTAATATCAATATTGAACATGATTGTTCGAACATGCACATGTTTTAAAGAGCATATGATTTTAAATATAACATGCATTGTAAAACTAGTAGTGATAGACTCCTACTGAGTATAGTATATACTCACCCAATCCTTAACAATTTTCAGGATAGCTCCATTCATGAGTAGAGGAGGCCTATGTTAGTGCTACGAGTAAGTAAATCAAAAGGAGACAATCATACATGTAAGTAAACACTCTACCCTTTGGACATGTATTTGTATTTATTTACAGTTGGGCTGTGAGGTGTGACTGGATAGACCTGGGAAAACACTTATGATTTCTAAAGTTTTTCAAAAACTACTTTAGTTATTGTGAAAACAAATGACACTCGGGGTTTTCAAAATGAGTTTAAAACTAAAGATTTTTTGTTGCATTGCATGGTTTTTATAAAATGGCTTTCAAATAGGGATGCATCCTGCCTTATGGATTAGATATTGCATTTAAAAATGCATGGAAAAACCTGGGTCGTCACAAAATCTGTGGTCAAAACTACTACAGCAACTAAAGACCTTCTACTTTAGTTAAAAAAATATAAACAGTTTTTAGAAACCGTCTCATTTACTTGAATAAAATAACACAATTTATGAAAACCTTCTTATTTTATTTGAAACAAATAAGTCGATTTTCAGAAACCATCTTATAAAATTTTTAATAAGACAATTTTGTTAAAACCGCCCTATGATATCACGTTTTATAAGATGGTTTTCAGAAATTGTCTTTTAATAAGACAATTGTGTTTAAACCACTTTTTTTTTTTTTTTTGTTCTTATAAAACTCCAATTTTAGTAGTACAAAAATCATCCTTACTTTAAGCATTCAAAGGTCAAGTTCTATTGTTGTTTATGTTTATCCTAAGAAACAAATGAGAACTAACTTTAACAAGGATGGACTAATGATAAGGAAGACTACAATGACAACCACAACTAAGCCCCATTGGTGAAGATTTTTTCAATGCCCTCTATCCACCTAAAATTTAGGAAAAAAATGTGCCAGTCCATGGGTGGAGACATCCACTTTTCCTTGAAGCTTATTGGCCATAGAAAATAAACATGGGCTAGGAGAGAATAAAGGAGAAATCTAGAGTAGATAAGGAAACCTCAAAAGAATTTATGCCATCTAGTCTAAGGCATGTTAATCTAATGATGCAGAGAAAATAGCTAGAAAGATGATCTAATGGGCAAGAATGATGCAAAAGAATGCTACAAACCTGAGCCACCCTCCACTCAATGAGAGTTCAAGATAAAACATTGAGGAAAGATCTTCACCATCCATTTCCATCTAATTATCCACTTTTCTTCCAGTCTTTCTGAATATTCAACCACATTCCCATTGAATCCCACGCCTCCCTTGTGCATTTCTATTTCCACATATTGTCCTTTATTTTCTCCCTTTCACTTTTATCTCTTTCCTTCCCAAATTATCTTCTCTCCCGGATCACCTTTATCTCCTTCCCTCCCACCCATATCTCTTTAATTCTATCCTATCTATCATCATCTCCATCTTTTCCACATACCATCCTAAGAAGTATTCAATTTTGTATAAAAAGTACCCAATTAGTAGTTCATGTGTTATAAATTATAGGCAATATCCTAAGGTATTTCAAAAATTTATAACACAAGCATTTCTGACCTAATAATTCAATAGTTTGATATTTTGCAGGTTCAAAAGCAAATCTAGGGTAAGTATGTGAATCGTCATAATTTTTTAGAATTTAATTAGAGTTTTTACTCCTTTGGTAGAACGTGACAAGATGATCCAATAACCTATATTGCACTTCGCAGAGTTTATTGTGGGTCAATTGGAAGAAATAAAAGGTGAATCAAATGATCCATGCCAAAAAAACCATGCATTTTCATGATTTGCATAATAATTGGAGCCATTCATGAGGTCTCCTAGTCCAACTAGGAAACCTAAAGAATCTAAGCCCTTTGAGCATTGAAGCCAAAGGAGTTAGCCATTCAAGCCACCAAGGAATGAGCCATCAAACCCCATGGAGCCATGCCACATGGATTGATACTAATGGAGAATCATTTGAAGCAATTATCCTATGTTAAAAATGGATAATTAGAACGTTTTGAGTGATAATTGTAAAAGGTAAGATGATCATGCATAGGTAGACCAATCAAGAGAGAAATCCCATATTTCACTTTCCATCCTTTTGACTCACCTAACTGGGGTTTCCATGTTTTTTACTTAAGGAGGGAGCCACCTTCCTAGAAGAATATTGTCCCTCTCCCTCCCCCTTGCTTATTTGGAAATTTTAAGTGGTTTCACAATTAAGAAACCCCTAAATCTAAGTCCATTCAAAGCACATAAAAACCCTAGATTTTTCTCCATCTTTCCTTACTATTTATCTTCTTTTTCCTCCATCTTTTCATTAACCACTCATTATCTAATTATAAGGGAAGGAGATCCACTAACCTTCCAAGGGAAAAGATGCTTCACCTTTCTAAATATATGGTCGCCAACCCACCTCACCATGATGTCACTTGCTTAGCTCATTCTCCACCTCATTTCTCCACATAACATTCCACACTGAATTCCTATATTTAGATCCACCTCCCTTTCCTCAATAAAAATCTTTTAGGACTCTTGTTCTTGGTTGTTTCTTTTATCAAAGTACTTTATATCTGAGTTGTTATCTTGCAAAGAAATTGTTGTATCAATTACTTTATATGTTTGATTTGATTTGAAGTTCTAAGTGCTTAAACTCTGGTAACTTATCCCTTCAATCATTATGCTTTGTTTCTAGCCTTCAAAACATCTTATTTGCTTGAATCCTTAGGGACCCATTTAGCTTTTTAAGTTGCTTATTGAGTTCATAGATTAGTTTGTATGTTACTTTGAATTTAAAGCATCAAATTTGGTCATCTTTCATCTTTAATTTTTTGGTTAATTTAGTTGCTTAATCTTGTTTTAGAAGTTGTTATTTAGTTTTTTGTATCTTAGTTTAAGTCTATAAAGTTTCCTTTATATGTTTTACAAGGTTTCAGTTTTAGAAATTTTCTTGTTTAGGAAAGTGTTAAGTCAAGAAAGTTTCCTTAAGTTATGTTGCTTAGATTAATTCATTCTAGTTTGCATTAGTTTCTTTTGTTAATTGCATGTTAGTCATCTAAGTTTATAATTCCATTGCTTAGTTTTAATTTTACATGTTTCCCTTGATTGTTGTTTCTAATTTCGTGCACTTACTTTCCTTGTTTAAATTCAAACCAATTCAATCTCTCTCTTGGCTAAAGTTAAGCACTTCAAATAAGACCCATCCAACATACAAATTTATGATATTTCTCATGGTATCAACTTCTCTCGCATGCTAACACTACCTTGATTCATGCACTTGCGAGTAATTTTAAAGCTACGCCACTTCCCACATCCCATCATTCCATGCCCCCCCTTCTTCCATTCCTTCCATTGTTACATCTTTGCCACTCAATTCTTTTCCCTTGTAATCTTAACAATTAATTTCCCAAGTCTTCAATGTTAGAAAATTTTAAATTGAGGTAAGAAAGAAAGAACAAGGGATCCCTTACTTTTCCCTCGAGTACTATGGCCAAACCTTGGAGAATTAAAGGGAGAGAGATTACCCTCTCACATTGTGACGACCCGGGTTTTTCCATGCATTTTTAAATGCAATATCTAATTCCAAAGGCGAGATGCATCCCTATTTGAAAGCCATTTTATAAAAACCATGCAATGCAGCGGAAAATCTTTAGTTTTAAACTCATTTTGAAAACCCCGAGTGTCATTTGCTTTCATAATACTCAAAGTAGTTTTTGAAGAACTTCAGAAATCATAAATGTTTTTCCCCAGGTCTATCCAGTCACAACACACAGCCCAACTGTAAATAAATACATGTCCAAAGGGTTGAGAGTTTACTTACATGTATAATTGTCTCCATTTTGATCTACTTGCTCATAGCACTAATATCTCCTAAGGCATCTTCTATTTGTGAGTGGAACTATTCTGAAAAATGTTAAGGATAGAGTGAATATATACTATACTCAGTAGGAGTCTATCACTACTAGTTTTACAATGCATGCTATGTTTAAAATCATGTGCTCTTTAAAACATGTGCATGTTTGAACAATCACGTTCAATATCAATATTAAAAACCACTGTCCAATCAGAATACTGACGACTTAAAGAATAGCATAATCCCAGTAGAAAGTATCATATATCATAAACATAATGATATGCAAAAGATGCTCAACTGAATCCAACTCATGGATATCTGGTATGGTTGACCAACCTCATGTCATGCCATATGCAATGCAAGTAAATCCTCAAACCATAAGGTCCAACTATGCCCACGACCTCGCCGCCGTGTGGTCCCCGAGTACTTGAGGACACTTGGTCATAGCCTCAACAGGGCATATGACATGTCAACCCAGTGTCGTGACACCAATGGTAGCCCCCTGTACCACATACAGTCGACGTAGGGACGTTGCCCTTTTTGGGCATGGTACCCATCCACCTAATAGTGGTAGAGGCTGGAGGCCAACCCAAACCTCTCGGCATAGCGCCCACGAGCTTATTAGCCCAAATCATATCAGATCAAACAAGCAAAAATCTCTTTTTCAAAACCTGTCCTCTTTGGGTCCCTCACAACTGCCTGGCCCTCACAACTGCTTGCCCAGCGTCTTTTGGGCACTCTAGCATCTTTTGGTAACCACCCTCAAGGACATGCAATCTTTCAAAAACTCAATGCTCACAAATCATACAATGTATGCAATTGTTTGCAAAACATATCTATGCATAATGTATATGCAATTATTTGCAAAACATATCTATGCATAAAGCATTTATCATATGTATGATGAATTAAGTCATGCTAAACAAGTCATATACTTAAAACATGCATTCTCAAAACAATCATGGCTCTTTTTAAAAAGTCTAGTAGAGATAGAGCACCTACCTCAAAGTCTCCTGGAGTCACGTCCGTTATCACTCAACCCATCCCTAAGTCTCATTTATAAACTCCTGGGTATGAATGGATACAAGGAGTCCTTATTAATTTCGATCTATCTTTAGAAATTAGATTGCTAGATTTGCCTTTTAGGGTCCATGGGTCCTTGCCTAATTTATTGTCAGGTTAGATCCTATGATATGGATCTACTATTTAATAGTTAACCTTTGTAAATTATCCTCTATTCCTAACTTTAAAGTCTCATTGGGTCTACATGTCCCAGTTACCAGGACACTCGTGCATCCTGGTTGGACTGCGACCGCCTCACATGCGTGCGAGCCTAAAGGTCGTGCCAGGGACTGCATTTTCCATGCGCACATGCATGCTCAAGTGACGCGCTATGACGCGCATCATCGCACGAACGCACCTTGTAGCATGGCGCGTCTCAGCTCCTTGGGCACCCCGTGCATCCTGGTTGAGCCAAGACCTGTGCCCCATGTCACGCACGTACTTGAAGGCTGTACCTGGGACAATGTACGCACTGTCATATGCTCGAAACCCACCCCAGGGATCCAGTCCCAGGCGCAGGTGGAGCATGGCGTCCTTGGGACGCCTGGTTCGTGCAAGGCCGGCCCAAGCCGGCTTGGAGCATTTTCTGGCCAGGAACCTGGTTGGAAAAGTCCAGATCCAGCATGGGTCTGGCTTGGGGGAAGCAAACGGAGAGAAGGGAAAGAGAAATGGCTTACCTGGGCAGCCTGGGGACGGCCTTTTTCCCGGTGGTGGAACCCTCTTTCCGTCTGAAACCCCATCTCGCTGGAATTCTGTGTTGTCCAGAATCCATGAAGAAGGGGAAAACCCCATCGTTGAGCAAGATCATAGAAGGGAAGAGAGGGGAAATGGGGAGACGGGTACGGCATGGCCTGCCTAACTTTGGCCTGGCCGTTGCCGAAAAATGCAGAGGAGATGGGTTTCCGATTTTCCCGGAAACCCCAGTCTCAAACGACCGGAAAAAACGTGATTTTGAAGAAGGTGGTGCCCCTCAATGGCGGTGCCGCCATTTCCCTGGTGTTTTCTAGAGAAATCATAAAAGGAGGGTTTTCTAGAGAGGTCTAGAGGTGGAAGACGACAGGGGGTGTCGTTATCAAAACGCCCCTGCGTTTTTTCGTTTTTTAATTTAATTTACAAAAATACCCCTGATCTTTAAACGGCCATAACTTCTTTATACGAACTCCGTTTTGGGTGATTTTTGAGGCGTTGGATTCCATTTTTTGAGTAGAATATAATGATACTAAGTTTCCTTACAAATTCCTTTTTTTAATATTTTAAATAAAGTGAAACATTTAACTCAATTTATTTCCTATAGAATGTTCAATTTTCATTAAAAATAGTGTAAATTGCTCGGGCATTACACACACTCTCCCTTAGGTCCACACATCTACACCCCCAAGGAGAGAGGTAAGTGTCTCAACCCTGGATTCCCCTATCCCTTCCTTCTCCCATTGCCCTTCTTATTCTCCACTCTAGCATTTGCATACACCCATTATCTTTGCCCCTCCATCCCTTGTCATTGCATGCATTAGCCTTTCAGTACATACCATTCCATTCATGTGCATTATTCACCATCCCATTAGCATTTGCATGCAATAGCATTCCACCCTACTTTCCTTAGAATTAAATGGACACCCCCTATCTTATTCTCGTTTCCACCTCCACCTTTGCTTGCACCTTCCACTCTTAGACTAGCACACATAGCCTTTTCCCCTTTCTATCTTAACTCTACACCACAACCTTACATGCATACCCCATCTCCCTTGCACACACACCTCCTTGGAATCACATGTTCCTTGCTCCTCTAAGTCATATGCATTCATTGTTCCATCCTAAGCTTTTATACACACTCTCCATCATCTCATGCTACACACCCTTTTAACCTCTTAGACTTGCATGCACGAACCTTTCTAGCCTTCCAATTTCTTTTCATCTTTATGTTTTTGGAACAATAAGGAAAGGAAGATTACCTTTTGCCACTTTCCTATGGCAACCAAGGATTCTTTCCCTTGTTAAAGTATGGTTGATGGTCCTTTGGAAGTGGCATCTTGGGTTATAGATGAGAAACCATGGCTGCAAAGTAGTTTATTTTGGGTTGAAAAGAATTGTACAAATTCTTGTTGAGTGACGTAACAAAGAGAGTTGTAAAATGAAATTCAAGCCCAGGAAAACAAGTGAATGTGTAGAGATCCTAACTTAGTGACATATCTAAGGAATCCTATAGTGAACACTTCAAAGGAAATTTTTACTTCATGTGCTTGCTCCTTTCTTTCTTGTTATTGTATTTCACTTTAATCTATATCAATTAATGAAATAGTAGTTAGCTATTTTACTTTTCTTGTTGTCTTTTCTTAGCTTAATTACATGCTTTAGTTTATTTTCTTAAGTTTAATTGCTTCCCTTGAATGTTGGCTACGTTAAGGTAAGATAAATATACTTTAATTGAACTTGTTTATTAGAGACTCTCCTTGGGATCAACCCTTATTTTCCATGTCTATGCTATAAGTGGACCCGTGCACTTGTGATAATAACTAAAGAACATCAAATTGCATGGTTAAGCTTATAAATATAAGTTCTTTATATAGTAATGTTAAACAAATGTAAACATGGTTAGACCGATTTAACCTAAAGATACGAGAACCTAAGTGATATATATATATATATATATATAATATTAGCTAGAATGAAGGACTAGGCTTGAATCAAGGGGAAAATCTATAAGCCAAAGAAGAATAGGAATGATTGGTTTAGGAAGAAAGACCAACACACATTTACATACACTTAACAAATGGGAGACTAATTATAAGGAGTGGCTATCTTAAGAAGAGGCACCGTGTTGTTAGCCTAATAGGCAAACCCTCTTTTAAGGAAGTTAAGAAGAATGGAAAACATGAATCTAGATTACTTGGAATGGGTGATCTTATGTGGAATGACATTAGGAAAATGAGAGTCCTAAGTACATTAGGAGTGTGTGGCATAGGATTAAGTGTTGAGATTCAATCTACACATGTATGGATTAGAAAACCAGAATGGAGGCCCAAGTTAGCAAACCCAATTTGGCTATAGTCCATGGGCTTGCTTGAATGTAGTTCTCATAAGATGTTAACCCATTTAAGGCATCCCAAATAGCACACAAATAAAGAATGTCCAAGGGTCCTAATGAAGTTAGGACTCCTTTGTTAAACCAAACCCAGTAAAGAATGGCTTGACTTATTGATCAAAATCATTGAACTTGTACAACTAATTGAGGGTGGAGAGGAATAGGAGATCTAAAGACACCGAAAGAACCTAGATAGATTATTAAAATAGGAAGGAAATCTATAAAAGAATGGGCATTTGACCTAGGAGAGAAAAAAGGATGAAAGACATTTAGACTTAGGAAGAAAAACAAAATTGGGAGACTAGAGAAGAAGAAAGGAAGAAAAAGAAGAGAAGGAGAAGAATCATTATGAGGCGGTTGAATTCTTAGATCAGTGTTTACAAAGTTTTTTAACAAATTCCTTTGTAGTTTTCAACCATTTTGACATCTTGGAGTTATCTCTATTTATTTCTCCACGATTAGATTTGATCATATAGTAGAGTTTTGCAAAATATTTTGCATAATTGATTAGTGTTTTAGTTGTATTACATGTTATTATAACACTCATGGCTTTTAGTTAAGAGATTTCCATGTTTTAATCATAAGCATGGATGATGTGCTTCTACTATAAGCCTAACAGATGACTATTGATTCCTTCAATGTTTTTATCCTTGTAACAAAAGTATTTTCCCATCAATTCTATTCCTTTTCATCCTAATTTAATTCTTAATAGTAGCATAAGAATTGTATTTAGTGATCAAGATAAAATTACCAGTGAAATAGATAATTTAGTCACTACTTTATGCACTTGACTTCAATTTCTGCAGACAAGTTGAAAACCCTTGTACGATGTTGTTTATTGGTTTGAGTAGCAAATGTTAGAATTTTTATATTAGAGTTTAAGCACACATTCCCCACTTGCCGAGGATAAAAAATTAAAGTCTTATACAAATATGATAAGTTTCAGGCTAGGTAAAAATTAATATTTGAGTAGTTTCCTACTAATTATCTCAAGTAGATTTTTGAATAGTGATCTTGAAAGAATTAAGTACTAGATAAAAACTAGACAATGGTTAATTAGTAGGAAGATATACTATCTATTGGTAGGTGACATCACACAGGCTATGAACACTATAGTAAAGCCTATTTGTTTTTCTTCACTCAATGAACCTAATGAATACATTTAATGGCTAAATAACTCACTTAAAAACTCTTGTAATAGAGCAATAGATGTTAAACAATCAACTAACTTACGTGATTATGGAAATCACATAGCATAGTAAAGAATATCATGGGATAAGTGGACTAGATGGATGGACAGTTTTGGGTCGTGAACTACCATGAACTTATAATATTAAGGTTAGACTAGATGAATCATGATTTCAATAAGCTTTAGGGACTTATATGACATTCAAAACATTCAAATAATAAGAAAGTTGGTAATGTGAACTTTAGATATAAAAAATTGGACTTGATATTGATGGTAGATCACTCACTATAAGAAATAACTAGATGTTATGATACCTAGATGATTAAGCTTGTTAAACCGCATTAACCATGGGTGAATCACTTTTCTTTACATCGAAAATATACCTAAATAACACTCTCATATGCCTTCATGAGTTTGTCTAGAATGATAATTGAGGTTCCAACCCTGCTACACTAGTTTTTGAATTATGATGTTATTAATTGGCTATGTGACCCTATTGATGAGCACATGAGATTTGTGTAAGTTTGAGTTAAGGACTCCCAGAACCTAGAGAAGGGTGATGATATGAGTATGTTTGAATATCACTAAAATGTGTTCATGATATATAGAAATTTCATTTGGGTTGATATACTTTATGTCTAAGCATTGAAATTTTATTTATGATATATTTGTAGGCTAATGATGTTTATATGTAAGCCCTTACTACCGTGAAGGGGATTTTAAAAGTAAGTTAAAGACAATAATAAAAGTCAGTTTAAAAACTAACTTCTATTGTGCCAACTTGAAAAATTAGTTAAAAAAAAAAAAAAAAGTGTTGAAAGAAAACCAACTTCAAAAGTATGAATTTTTTTGTTGGTTATGAATCGACTCTAAAAGTCGTACTCTTAAAGCAGGTTAATAACTAACTTTAAATTTGAGGAATTCTAAAAAAAAATTAATTTTTAATATCAAAATTCCAAGAAATTTTAAAGTTGGTTTGGAATTCCAAATTTAAAGATTTGTAACTTTTAAAGTCAGATCTGTAATTTCATTTTTAGAAGTGACTTTTGAAGTCGGTTTCTAGAATTTTGACTTTGAAAGTTCTAGGAACTTTTAAATCAATTCAGAATTTTGAATTTAAAAGTTCTTATTTTTTTCCATTTGTTTACACTACTTCCACTGCTTGCATTTTTGCATACATTCAATGTATCACTTGTTACACTATACCCATCTACTTCTACATTCCAAAGTTCGCCTCAATCATCCCATAAAATATATGAACTTCAATGAAGTAATTAAAACTAGAAGAAGACATGCGTATCAATGAAAAGAAAACCTCCACACTCACTTCATTTATAGGTACAAGTCCATACACATATACCCACTTAATTTTACACTCCATGTTCCCCTCATTCATCCCATAAAATGTAAATACTTCAAAGAAAATAATGAAAATTAGAAGACCACATCCATATCAATGAAAATAATATTTTATTATTGGATAAGATAATTTATATTCATGTAGTTTCTTCAATTGTTCTAATTAAAACTCATTATATACTCTACCCATTCACTTTGTATTTCATTAATGTTTGCTTTGGAGTAACTCTTCTTGTGTCTCTACTCAAAAGTCACAATAGCTAGCAATATGACATGTTTTGTTCAATTGACACATTCTTTTAAGCTATAATCCATAAAAAATTATGAAAAAATATAAGATTATGCCAAGTAAAAAGTGTCTTACCTTTCTTAATTGGGAGACACCAACATAATCAAGTACTAAGGTTTAATGTATCTCAGCACATAGTTCTCGCACTCCTAATCAAACTATTGTTTGGGGCATTGTGCAACAAGGAAAACAAAAATGGATCAATAAATAGCATTTCAATGTTGTTAGTTTAATTAGTTATGAAAAAGGGTAATTAATTGTTTTTAATACCTTGACATTCTTCTAAGTGAGTTTTAGTGGTTGCATAGTTTCGATCTCATTAGCCTATGCTAACTGTGCTCTAAAAACTTATATTTTAAATGTATTAGATAGTAATAAAAAATTACTTACTTATAATAATACACTAAAAGATTAAAAGCTTACTTATTTATGATTTCTATGAGGGTGGGATGAAAGTGTGATCCACAATGTGATAACACCAAATGACTTGACACTTAATTAATAGCTTAATCATAGCATGGGAAGCTTTTGTGTGTTTAGTTCTTTTAAGCATCATACACTTAGTCCATAGCTCAGTTTTCATTCACCATTAAGTTTTATATGTTTAGCACTTTTCTAAATTTCTTGGTAGTTTCTATTTTTAGATATTTTCTAATTTAGGTTCGTATGCATTGTACACTTTGGTTCTAGCACGTTAAGCTTCATAGATCATTGTCCTAGTCTAGAATGTTTTCATCATTTTACCTTTGATTGTTTTAGAACTTTACTAATTTAGAAGTATACTACTTTCTAATTTTAGAATCTCACACATAGATCTTAGTTTCTTTCTTTTTAAAGCTTTTGTTAACTTTTCATCTTTCTTTACACGCATCTTAGGACCACTTTAAGAACTAAATGCATAATATATTCTTATATTTATCACTTTCCTAAGTTAGAAGCATGGTACTTTCTATTTTTAAGTCATGTTTAGCTTAGTTAGACTTTCTATCTTTCTTTGCATTAATTCTACTCAACCTCCATTCGTCATTTTGTGCCAATTAATGAGACTTTCTAATTCCAATAAGGTTATGAATCAATATGTTAAATCCACTAGGGCTACCATTACAAGAATCATTTCAAACATTCTTTATGAGATTGATCAAAATATTAACATATCTTCAACCTAAATCCCCTACACCTACCATTACAGGAATCACTAAAACAAAAGAACAAATAGCAAGAATCATTACAAACATTCTATATGAGATTGATCAAGATATTAACATATCTTGACCTAAGTCCCTACACCTATGATCAAAAGAACCATAGAAACAAATAAGAAAGTTAAAATAATAAAACAAATGGCAAGAATCAATTCAAACATTCTCATTGAGATTAATCAATATATTAACATTCCATCATCCTAAATCCCCTACACCTCCCATTACATGAATCACAAAAACAAATAACAAAGCTAAAACAATGGAATAGATAACAAGAATCATTTTAAACATTCTCTATGAGATTGATCAAGATATTAACATATCTTCAACCTCAATCTGCTACACCTACCATTACAAGAATCACAGAAACAAACAATAGAACAAATAACAAGAATCATTTCAAATATTCTTTGTGAGATTGATCAAGATATTAACATATCTTCAACCTAAATCTCCTACACCTACCATTACAAGAATCATAGAAGCAAATAACAAATTTGAAATAACATAACAAATGGTAAGAATCATTCCAAACATTCTCTAAGAGATTGATCAAAGCAAAAACAATGTAACAAATCAAGATCAATTGAAATAGAAAAAAAGTGAGGGGGAAGGGCCTCGAACAACCACTGGCGACTGACTTGGACAAAGAGAGTGACAAAGGTGATGTGAAAAGCACTAGGCTAGAAATCACAAAGGAGGGAGAGAAAGAGAGAGAGTTGGGGGTGGGGACCGGGGGGGGGGGGGAGAGGGGAGAGGGGATATGAGCACGCTCAGTTAGGAATGGCCGATGACCATGTAGGGATGAGAGAGAGAGGGATGTGGGAGGGAATGACCAACAACCGTGGAGGGGAGAGAGAGAGAGAGAGAGAGAGAGAGAGAGAGAGAGAGAGAGAGAGAGAGAGAGAGAGGAGGGAGGGGATGCCACACGATTGGTCAAGGAAGCACACCAAGCTGTTCTATGATCATAGAGGGTAGAGAGAGTGATAATTATTTAATTATGCATGAAAATCACCCAATTAGTTACCCAAGTGTTACGACTTATAGGGATAAATTAGGTTATTGAACCAAAATTTGCACATATGTATTTTTGACCTAATGACGCAAAAGTTTAATATTTTGTAAGTCTAGAAAGCATGTAATTAATCATATTTTCTAGGATTTAGTTAGAGTTTTTATTTCTTGTAGGAAGAAAGATGATAATCTGACGGTCGAGATCGATCGAGTTGAACATTGAAGATCAAGGTGAAAAGATCAGGTCGAAAACTAAGAATCATCAATCCAATATGTAACCAAAATTCAAGATCACCTTTTGGACCAGTAATGGATGGAATTAAAGGAGCTAAAGGTGGCCAAAGTGGGCCCATGAAGTAAGCCATGCATTCCCACCACCTTTGTATGAAAGCCACTTTTATCACATTAGCCATATAAGCCATGAGAGAAGGTGGCAAGCAAATGAATTAAAGCCTAATCATTCAAGCACTCAAGCCAATGGATTGAGCCATGAAGTCAAGCCAAAGAAGCATCTAAAGCGGGTCATGAAGCCTACCCAATGTAGTCTTCAAAGTTACCCATCTAAACCTTCAAGCTAAGCTAAATGGAAGGCTAGGATTGGAGGAAAATCAAGAGGATTATCCATGACAACCCAACCAATCCCTAATTCTTAGGAAATCACTTATCCAATCAAAGTGTCCCACCTTACCTCATTTTCCTATTCTTTTCCTACCTATCTCTTTCCTCCCACTTTCCTACCTTATCCTACCCACCTACCTTGTTCCATCTTTAAAAACCCTTGCTACCCACCCATCTTAGCCATCCAAAATTTCATGTTTTCACCACCGCCACACCTTATTATTAGGACACCTTAGAAAATACAGGGAAAAAAAATAAAACACAACAAAAACCTAAGTTAGGAAGCTCTTTCACCAAGAGGAAAAAGATGCCTGCTCCACTTGGAGGAGGGTGCCCTCTTCCCCCCTCTCCTTTTTCTCTTATTTTCCAAGGACTCTCTTTTCCTTTGGGTTTCTGCTACTTCTTCCTGGGGTGGTTGCACTCCTCCAAGCTATTCAACATATGATCCTTAGTGTATTTGATCTTCTCTTCAAAGGTTGGTTCATCCTTGTTTCTCTTTGCTTGATTTTACTTTCATGCTAGTTTGTGCTTTGTTTTCCTTTGTTTCTTCTTCCATAAAGACTTTAATTCAAGGCTAGTTCTTCCCTTGAAGTGACATCCAAGGGAAATCACCTTGAATCTAGTATTTTCCATTGATTTCCATTGCCTTTGAGTTCTCTTTGAATTTTTTTGAATTCCACCCATGTTTCCTTATTTTGCCCTAAATGTTTGCAACTCTCTTGTAGTGATAGATGAGAAAGTGTGGTTATTAGACCAAGTTCCTTGCTTCTTGAATTCCTAAATTGCTTTGCCCTTCTTTTTCTTTCTTTCCCAATTTCCCTCGTTTTCCTTAGGTTTCTCTTGGATATTACATGCATGTTTAGGAATAGAGTGTGGGAATATGTATTATCTTTATTTTTGGTTTGTAATTGAAGCATTTAATGTTATGTGGCACATTTGTATCCAATTGATATTCAATGAGATTAAAGTTTGATACATGTTGGAAGTTTACTTTTCATGAATGCTTTATGTGATTTGGGTTTTATTTTTCATGGCTTTTAACAAGAGTTCTTCATGCTACGCTCCATGCATCATTCATCTCTTAATTTTACATGTAGGAATCCTTAGATAATTGCTTGCTTTGATTATAATTTCATACTTTAGTTAAGAGTTCATGCTAGTTTAGTTTATACCTTAGTTTATGTGCACTTTTCCATGCTTCATACATGCACTTTCATTAGTAACCCTTATATTTGCATGCATATCATGTTTTGTTTAGTTCATGTTAATCCTTCATGCTTTCGATGTAGTTGCATATTAGGATAGTTTTAATTGTTTTCAGCTTTAGTTTCTAGGAAGTTTTAATTTTTTTGAAAGTTTTTAATTTAGGAAAGTGTTATTTTTAGAGAGTGTGTTTTAGGAATGTTTTCAATTTTAGCATGTTTTAATTCTTGCATAATTTTCATTTGCATGTTCATGTTAATTTCCATTCTTAGTTTTGGATAAAATACCTCTTGAATTTTGGTTAGGTTAGAGAGTTTAAAGTAGTGACCACTAGCTTCACATTTGTTCAACTCCTCATGGGGTCAACCTCACTAGTGTGCTATAATGCAAATGATTTGTGTGCTTTTTAGTTTTATTTAAAAAAACCAACAAGTTTTGTGTGTTGTTGATGGGGAATCAAAACATTTTGTTAAGTATTTCATACTTTAGATTATTTTCCTCTATTCTAGGTTTAGGGTGCAATTACTCTATGGTTTTGCATCATCTTTTGCATGTATTTGCTATTTCCCTCATACTAACCAATTTCTTTGATTTTTGAGCAAGGGAGATAGGCAAAGGAGCAGCAGCAATCTTGTGGGCCACGACCTTATCATCTTAGATTAGGGCTTTCAATTCCTAGATTAGGAATTGAGTAAAATAATAGTGAGGCCCATTTGTAATTGTAATTTCTTTATTATTCAATTTTTAAATAGGATGTAATAATATAGGACAAGTGTGGGGTATGGTGGCCCACACTTTATCATCATCAGATCCATCACTATGAGCATTCCTCACTCAAATTTTAATTTTTTGGATGAGTTGCATTTGGATGGTAGTATAATTCATATAGATTAGGATCATTAAGTTTAATTGTTGCATCTTTATTAAGGGTTGCTACATTAGTTGTGCACCTATTTAATAATGATTAACTTGAGCTTGGCTATAACCAAAGCATAGGCTGCATGGTTATAGTGTCCCGTCTATTAAGGTGCCTGACCATTTATTAAATAGCATATAGGTAGGCATTAGTTTGCTTTTTGTACTGCATTGCATGTTTAATTGCTTTATGGTGGAATGTATCACATTGTTAGTAAGGGCCCAAAGGAACCCTCATAACACAAGGACTGGATTTCATCACTAACTCCTTGGCCCACCTAGGTAATTAAATCACATCCTTGTATGTTGCAATCCTAACCCTTGAATGTTAATTTATAATCATGTAGGAAGAGACTTAGGGTATCAAGCTCATAGGACCCTTTTTTACTCCAGTTGAGGTCGAAACACCTTTTGACACAAGGATTGTATTAACCACTTTTGATCAGAACCTAACTAGTAAGCAGTAGGCTAATCTAGATAAAGGAGGAGCTGTTTAGATCTAGGTCTAAGAAGCTACTACCTATGCAGTAAGAAAACATAATCAAGAAACTACTTGATTAGTGAATACTAGGATTTAATTGTTCACCATTTAGCTTAGGTTTGGCAATTAGGTTTCATATAGTTAGGGTTTTCCAAAAAATAAAAAAACTCATTCATTGTATATAATGATTTGTTTCGTTGCATACGAAGTTGAGAACAAAGTGTTATTAAGAAGGGGATAGATTTGATACATTGATGGATAGGATAGATATTATGCAAAGTCAATTACTTAGGATAATATATTCCAGACAAGCTGCACCAAAACCTTAGCACTATAATAACTATGCTTATTCTAAACCTCAATACCCCACTCCTTCATGGCCATCAAGCTCCACATACAATGGTCACTATCAGGAGCCAATGGATGCACGTAATGCGTTCTAAGGAAAATTATAATGGATGGGCTACGAATTACCAATATTAGGAAGAACCATAATGGTCCCACCTTGGTCAACACTACCATGATTAACAAGGATATCAGGGTCAATCATCATGGGTTCAACTTGCTCAGCCCTTTTTTAGTACCCCAATGTGGTGGCAATACTAAACCTACAAGTCATTTCCTCTACAGCGTGAAGAATGACTACGAGAAGAGAATATGTAGCATATTTGTGAGATAATAGAACAAAGCATGGCTACTGGTGAAGAGGTGCATGAGGAAATGATATGAGAGATGAAGAAATGGGATAAGGAAATGAATCCAATATTTGAAAATACTAACAAAAATATTGTTGCATTTATAAAAAGGACTAAGAAAATGAATCAAGTTGGGATAATGAAGAGCCATTTATTACCAATAATGGGATGGAAATTTCTTATGACTATTCTAGACCACAAAGTCCACAACCATCCATAGAAACCTCCCAATCGTATCTACTTGAGCTATGTCCCGATCCTTGTTACGCTTATGATGAAGAGACTTCCATTGATGAAAGAAACATCTAACCCATTATCCTCTAAAATCGTGTCCTGCTACTTTTACGACTTTGATGAAGACACATCCATTCAAGAGGTGAACAAGTTGTTGGTGACTATGCTTTTGATGGACACTTTTCAATGGCAAGATAGAGTAGAGATCCCTACAAAGCCTTAAATTTCAATTGAACCTTGCAATGTAGAAGAAGTAACTGATTGGGACCTACAGACCTTATTTGAACATTCACAAAATAGTTGTTTAGGGCCATTTGAAACCTTACCTGTGCCAGCCAAATAGGAAGACAAAGAGCCAGTTGATGTACTAACCCTACATCAACCAACTCTAAGGTATACATTAAAGATAATCAAGGTTTATGCAAACCATGTCCCCACCTCTAGTAATACAAGCAGAACCTTTTTGGGAAGGGTAGAGTTAGCTTATGCCCCTATTTTAAGACAATGTTAGGGAGATGGAGGAGAAAGTTAAGTAGAACATAATGGTCAATGTTATACCTCAATTTGATCAAGAAGGGGACCATTTGTTTTTATATGGTCCAACAAAATGCACGATAGTACATAAATTCATCATACTACCACTATCACATAAAACAAGGTGGGGGAATTTTGAAATGGGGCATCATTATTATGGTTCCCCTAAGTTTAAAATCATGGTTGCTTGCTATGTACTAATGATATCACCACCTAAAATTTCCATGCAGAGGTAATGTATGGATTACCGCTAGATTATGAAGTGGCGTGAGAAATCTTGCTATTTCATCCTTAAGGTTAGGATTATGGAGAATTAGTCAAACTAGCTATGTTTATGCTTAGATGATTAGGTTAGTTATAGGTCATGCCTAGCTAAAGACATTAAACTTAGCACCTACTGGGAGGAAACCTAGAATTTTTAAGAAAGTCTCATCATTTAGACATCCTATATTTGAAAACATTGGGAGCAATGTTTAGTTCAGATTGGAGGTGTATAAATACATGAGGTTTCTAACTTTTCTTGTTTTTTTTGCAAAAAAATTCAATAAGTTCCTTTATGAAGAAGATCTGTGGAGGCTTATAATCCTAGAGCCATTAGCCTCTAGAGGCCATTCTTGATAAACCTAGAGCCATTAGCCTTCCCTATGCTATTTTTGGCTACTTATCAGCCCATTAAACCTTAAAAATATTATCCATTTTCCTTGTTAGCCAAATAACATTTATCTGCATTGAATCCCTAATATATATCCATTACCCATTTGTTTTGGAAGTATGTAGTGAAGAATGAAGAACATCTTTAGAAAAAGTATGAACAATACAATTTAAGAAATGAACATAAAAAAAGGTTAAAAAGAAGAAAAAGTGCAAAAAGGATATATAAAGTCAAGTGAGAAGAAGAAGAAACAAAAGAAAGACCATGAAAAAGAAGAATGTTCACTCTTGTGAGGAAAAATGGAAAAGTTATGAATACATTGATAGAAGACCTACATATATTTTCTAGACAACCTCTATTTACCTTTATATCCATTCTTTTGATAACCATTACCTAAGCCTACTTTCAGCCTAATAGAAGTCCTCACTTGATCTTAGGAGTAGTATGACTTGGAAATGGTTATAAATGAATAGGAAATTTGGTAGAGTATGATATTCTTATTAGTTGATATCCTTTTATGAGACCATTATTAGTATTTCTAAGTTATCATTCTTCTATATGAAATATGTGAGACTTTTGGACTTGATGAACAACATTCTATTCACATATTAATGAAAGATTTAAACCTTTTGAAGTGAATTCTTTTTGAGTATCAAGTATATCCTATGAGAATTGAAGTTAAAGAATAAATTTATATGGTAATTTAAGTTATATTTGACTTGAAAACTATAATTATATATTAGTTATAACACACACTCACTTACTGTAGTTTAATGAAATAATGGGTTAACTTTAGCATAAGGGTAGGATTTTGAACCCTTTTATGCATCTTTATTAGCAAGCTAAAGTTAGGAATTTAATGTAAGCTATATAGGAAAAAGCATTCTCAAATGAATAAAGGACTTTCATAAAAACTTTGAGAATTTTGTGGGTATATTCAATGCAAACCCTCACAAGGCCTAACTTGTCCACCAGGGGTTCAAGGAATTGTTGTATGTGCTAAATGCAATCGTGAATATCTACGAAAGTGACACTTTCTATTTGTATGTGTAAAATGATTTTTTAGATTTTTTTCTAGGGACTAGTAAAATGCTAGTTGGGGGCTATGATAAGTATTTAATTTTGCATAAAAACCATCGACCTAGTTGCCCATGTGTTACTACTTATACAGATAAATTAGGGTTTTTAGACCAAAATTTGCAAACCAAGCATTTTTTACATAATGAAGCAAAAATTTAATGTTTTGTAGGTCTAGAGGCTAATCTGAGGTAAGTATGTGATTAATCATGTTTTTCTAGGATTTAATTATAATTTTTACTTTTTGTAGGAAGAGAGATGATGATCTGAGGACAGAGATTGATCGAAATGAACATTGAAGATCAAGATGAAAAGATAGAGTCAAAACCTAAGAATCATCAACATGAAACCAAAAGTCAAAATCACTTTTTAAAACAACAATGGATGCAATTAAAGGAGTTGAAGGTGGCCAAAGTGGACCCATGAAGTAAGTCCTATAGTCCCACCACCTCTGCTTGGAATTAAGCCACATTAGCCATATAAGCCATGCATCATTCATCTCTTAATTTTACATCTAGGAATCCTTAGATAGTTGCTTGCTTTGATTAGAATGTCATACTTTAGTTAAGAATCCATGCTAGTTTAGTTTACATTGTAGTTTATGTGCACTTTTCCATGCTTCATACATGCACTTTCATGCATAACTCTCATATTTGCATGCATACCATGTTTTGTTTAGTTCATGTTAATCCTTCATGCTTTAGGTTTAGTTCTATGTTAGGATAGCTTCAATTGTTTACAACTTTAGTTTTTAGGAAGTTTTAATTTTTAGAAAGTGTGTTTTAAGGAAAGTTTTCAATTTTAACATGTTTCTAATTCTTCCACAATTTTCATTTTCATTTCCATGTTCATGTTAATTTCCATTATTAGTTTAGGATTAAATATCTCTTGAATTTTGGCTAGTTATAGAGTTTAAAGTAAGGACAAGTAGCTTCACATTCGTTCAACTCCTCATGGAATCAACCTCACTAGTGTGTTATATTGTAAATGATTTGTGCACTTGTGAGTTTTATTTAAAACAACAATAGAGAGAGAGAGGACGGGTGGATGGGATGCGCACATGGTCGTTGGGGACACATGTGCGTTAGCCAACAACTGCGCAGGGCAGGGGGGAGAAGGGATGTACACACAATTGATCAGGGCTAATTGCAAACTGAGTAGGGTAGAGCGAGAGAGGGGGCTAGAGGAGATGCAAGCACGATCAACTGGAAACCATGGATGACGAAGAGAGAGAGAGAGAGAGGGGGTAAAGAAGTACCTTACACTAGTGAAGACACACAAACTTTTAGACTGAGCTCGACACAAGTTCACAAAGAGAATATGTAAGCAACTATAGATTTCAAAAATAGAAGAGGGAATGGGGGGGATGAATCTAGAATTGGATTTTATATAACGCTATTTTTAAAGTTAAAAAAAAAGTTGCACTTTTAAAGTCATTTTTTAATTTGAAAGTCTAAGAAATGACGTAAACTAGCTTTTAAAGTCATTTTTTAGACTTCCAAGTTGACAAAATGACGTTAAAAATTCTTTTCAAAGTCATTTTACTTTTACTTCAAAGGTTTGAAAAAATTAATTTAAAGATAATTTTCATAGTCAATTTTTTTACTTGAAAAACTATTTTTAAGTAAAAAAAAGAAACAAAATATGTTAAAAAAACATTTTTAAAGTTATTTTTTATTTTTCACTTTGAAAATTCTTTTTAAATTCATTTTTTTTGCTTTAAAATTATTTCTATATATGTTTTTTTTTTTTTTTTTACTTTAAGCTCTCTAACTTATAAAGACACCAATTTTTCATACAATTTAGCTTTGATTCATGCATTCTATGCACATATATGCATATATAAAAACAAACATAATGACAAGGAAATCATGTATTTTTTTAGTAACTCCTCATTTAACACAATCATGGTCAGCCATAAATGTAAAATCGGGTTTACACAAAATAAAATGCAATGATTACCTACATTTATGATAGGTGATCATTATAAAAAGAGAGAGAGGGAATTTTAAGTATGCATTTATTCCCCTCCCCACACTATAGTCTCTCTCTTTCTTGCTCAGCACGGTCAGTGCATTGACGTACAGTGATGCACCGAACGACGAGCTAAAGAAGCCAATCAACATGTCAAGCCTACATTGCAGGATGGCGCTATTGGCATAAGCACTTCCCCTCTCCCTCGGCATCCTTCTTCCTTCCCCTTTTGTTTTCGACTACTATTTCCCCCTCTGACAACATCCCCTCCTTTCCAAGTTGCTTCATGCCAATGGTCACACACATATTTTTGTTTCTCCTTCTTCTCTGGTAACCCTCACCATCAACGTTGCCTACCAAACCTCCCCACTAACCAAACTCAAGTACCTTCTTTTCCTTGCTTCCTCACCTTCATCTTTTTCCTCCTTTACTAGACTTTATTTATCGACCAGTGATCTATCAGTGTACGAATCCAATTAGCTCGGATGAGAACCATGTCAGGTACAACTTGGATGGGAGATTCAAGCCATCCAATTTATTCGTAGGGCCCAAAGAATGGATGATTGTAATCATCATGTTCAAATGTCCCACCAAACATCTACTCTAAAAAGACGTGAGGTAGACATACAATGGGAATTTGTGCACCTTGCATGCATGAGTGCTGCATGCGTCATTCACGGGACAGCAATATGCATGTGTGTGCTGGCAACTGAGACGTGCACACTATGTTCTGGAGATAGTTACGCATACCGGTGCATCTAGAAAGTGCGCCACAAAATTGATGCATTTTGGTGATGATGTTTAATTGCATGTTCTTGTCCAAATTCAATCTGAATCATTGAAATTTAGGAAATAATATAACTCCTAATTTTGATTCAATCCATTGGATTTGCCTTAGTACACAAACATATTTATGCAATAAAATTTAAGATTAGAACATAGCTTAAACCTAGCCAAACAAAAAAATCATAGAATAACTTGAATCTATCACATAAAAAATGATCAAAACTTAGAAATTGATTAATAAATTATTTAGTATAGTAAATAGATTAATCTAATAGTTACATCATCCAAATAAACTTGAATTTTGATATGAACTATCGAATAAAATGAAAACCATCAATCTAATCTATCTGAATTAGATATGACCATCAGATCAATGGATTAAGTACTAATACAAAATTGCATCATAGAAAACATTGAAGATAAGTATGATTAAGGCATATCAGACCCAAAAATAGACGATTAAGTCACTTAAGGTATTAATGAAATCGATATAATATTAGATCATTCCAAAAACACTAGATTTACTAAGATTAGACCTTGGAGTAATAAAAAACATTGATCTCATAGATCAAAATTATACGAACCTTATTGAATGACTAAATTGATGATTTGACCAGATAAACAAAATGATCTAATTGTTAGATTGTCTTAGTAAATCATGATTTATAAATTTGGATAGTAAGATGAGACGAGAAGCACAGATCATATAGATTAGCATAGAATTTGACCATCAAATCTAAGCAAAAACTTGTGACAGACAATTGGACTATAGGAAACCCAGAAAATACATGCAATCAAGTTAAATTGGATATGTGTAGGCTATTTCATATAGTGATATTGGATAAATTGAGAAATGTTCAAGCTAAAGTCATGGATCTTTTGAATCAAAACTTAAACCATCATTTTATGAACTATTGGTTATAATTGTGAACAAATCATCATTTTATGAACTATTGGTTATAATTGTGAATAAATCATCATTTTATGGACTATTGGTTATAGTGGCGAACAATACCCTATTATATGAATGAAAGGTCAAGGGAAAACATTAGAAAATGCTTCTCTATAGGCTTTGGTTAAAAGAAGTCAATATGGTGGAGCATATTATTAATAGTAAAACTAGTCAAAAGTGGAGATAGTGATAATCTCAAGCTTTGATTGAAAGTCCAAGTATTACCTAGGAATAGCAAGTAGTATTATCAGAAAGAAAAGCTCTGTGATAGTAACATATCCCACATTGAAATAAGAAATTCTTAAATGGACACACTAGTCACATTATATGGATTCATTCATTAGGTATAGAAAGGTTCAAAAACTTTCTATAGCTATGATGAAATAGGATAAATGAGATGAGGAAACATGTGTAGCAATATTTGACTTGTTATTCACTTCAGATTAAGAAGGAACATTAACAATGAGGATGGGAGAAAATTAACCTTTTGTAATCTCAGCAAATCCTATTGAAAGTAGTAAATTGGAATTTTTAACACCTATCGTAAGGATTTAAAAGTGATATTGATACAATATGTGAGATAATGTGGAACCATTAACAATTTATAAAAGGTGTCCCAAATAAATGTACTGTTAAACAAGTGAGAGTCAGTTTTCTAGATATGACGTATAAAGAGTATTGATATACGCAATGTTGCTGGTTGAGGAAATAGATGATTCCCATAAAGGTTGGCATGTTTTGAGAAAATCAAGAGACTTTGATTTTGATTGAGTAAGAGTATTACCATGAGACTATTATAATTCTCAAATAAAAGAATTATAGTGTAAGATTATACAATGTATGCTAATGGAAAATTTAGATAATCAGTTGAAGGTATGGATTTTAGTTTTATGATGATGTGGGATATATTTGTATAGATCTAGTTATGAAAACTGGGTGACCCTTGAACTTTCACCTAAAAAGAAATATTTGAATTTAACTTAAAAATTTTGTGAATAATGAGAAAATTTTGTCGACAAAAGATTAGGAAATAACAAAATGTTACAAATTAATATATGGTGTGGAAAATAATGCGGATCACACTTTATGAATTATAAGTAGCAAGCGATTGCGATTCCGGATAATTATAGAGGAAGTGTGAGTAAGATATGATAGTTGTAGTGTCCCATATGAAAACTTAGAGACATACCTATGTGGCAAGCATGAATGATTTGTTAATAAGAGAAGGCAGATAATTGAAGTTTGCAATGGAAGTGACTTTTACTGCTTGGCAAAGATAGACATGCTACATCGATAAACACAGTGAGCATTTAGAGTTGTAGTTGGGAGTCTTATGAATGTTAAAGAGTTATGAGAACTTCTATCTACAATGTGATGAGGATGCATTTAGAAATATTCAAAAAAAAATGAGAGGACTAAGATACGCCTTAAGATAATTATACATAGATGTATTGAAAATTTTCAAGGACAAATTTTCAATTAGGAGAGATGGATGTAACTTCCCTAATTTTAATTCATTTTATGTTAAGGAATTAAATAAAAAAAAAAAAGAAACATAAAATTTAATTTCTAAGATTTTAATTTTTAAAGATAACTAGTGAAAGATATGAAATTGATCAAACGTCAATATTGGTAATCTACTTGGAAAAATGAATCCAAAGCCATATGTTGAAATTGGAGTTTAGACAAAAAACTTGTAATTATTTTAATTGAAGTAATAAATTTAAATTAACTAAAGGGTAAAGAAGTAAATTGATTGCAGGTGGGACCCACATGACTTGGCAAGCAATCATGATCAACCATAAATGTAAAATAGTGTTCACATGAAATAAAATGCAATTATTACTTGTATTTATGATAGGTGATCATTAAAGAGAGAGAGAGAGAGAGAGAGAGAGAGAGAGAGAGAGAATTTTAAAGTCTACATTTATTCCCCTCCCCCCACAATAATCTCTCTCTGTGTGTGGCTTTGCTCAGTTAGTGCACTGACCGAGAGCACTGCATGGAATTGCAAGCTAGACATGTTGACCGAAGAGTCGAGCCACACTACTCGAAGGCACTACCAACATCATCACTCCCCCTCTCCCCTGGCAACCTTCTCCCTTCGGCTCCCCCTTTCCCTATTTTGTTT
The DNA here is from genome assembly GCA_035236585.1 of Warburgia ugandensis. NCBI lineage: Eukaryota > Viridiplantae > Streptophyta > Magnoliopsida > Canellales > Canellaceae > Warburgia > Warburgia ugandensis. Next base: position 46,369,478 of record CP141128.1, read on the forward strand.
TTGGCGATTGTTTCCCCCTCTGACAACCTCCCGTCTATGCTGGGTTACTTCATGCCAACATCCACACACATTCCTCTGTTTCTCCTTCTTCTCCAACAAGCCTCACAGTGGGTGTAGCCTGCCAAACCTCCCCATCGATTGGACTCAGGTACCCTCTTTTTCCTTCCTACTCTCCTTCCTCTTTTTCCTACCTTATTGGAATGTATTTTTCAGTCAGTGCTCTATCAATGAATGGATCTGATTGGCTCAAATGAGAACCACATCAAGGACAACTCAGATGGGAGATTTGATCTATATGATGGATTCATATCTCCCCAAAACCTAAGAAACATTTATTACAGAGAAAATAAAAAGAGCTAAACCGAAGATGTTGATGGAAAAAGATTGGATAGTGGTAATCATATCGTCCAAATGATTCATCAGACATTTGCTCCCAAGATGGGTTAGGTAGACATGTAATGCGAAAGCTCACTTGGTGTGCTCCCACGTGCATGGGAACTACATGCGATGCTCATGGGATGCACTAGACATAGGTGCGTCCTAGTGATCAAGACATGTACACTGTGTCTTGGAGATCATGACACCTGTCAGTGCATCCAAAAAGGGTGTCATGGAGCTGGTACATCCTAGCGACACCATTTTATGGCATGTTCTTGTCTAGATTCAATCTAAATTGTTGAAATTTATTTGAAAATTAGATTTTCAATTCAAGGAGTAATATAACTCTAAATTTTGATCTAAGATATCAGTTGGATTTACCTTGATGACACAAACATATTTATGCAATAAAATTTAGGATTAGAACATCTTAAACTCAACCAAATCCAAAAATCATAGAATAACTCATATATATCAGATCAAAAGTGATTAGAGTTTAGAAATTAATCAATTAGATGATTTAGTAGAGTAAATAGATTGATCTTATTGTTAGATTATCCAAATAAATTTGAATTTTGATTTGCAGCATCGAATAAAATGAAAACCATGGCTTTGATCAATCAGAATTAGATCTAACCATCAAATCAATGGATTTTGTACTAATACACACTGGATCTTAGAAAATGCTGAAGATATGTCGGTTGAAGACATATCATACCCAAAGATAGATGATTAAGTCACCTAGTGTAGTAATGAGATTGATCCAATGGTTAGATGATTCCAAAAACTCTAAATTGATCAAGATTAGATCTTAGAGTAATTGGAAAACATTGATTTGACTGATTAAGACTAAATTGATGATCTAACAAGGGAAATCAAATGATCTAATTATTAGATTGTCTTAGTAAATCAAGATTTATAAATCTAGACCTTAGGACAAGACAAGAAACATAGATTAGATGAATTAGTGTAGACCTTAGGACAAGACGAAGAAACATAGATTAGATGAATTAGTGTAGATTTTGACCATGAAATTTGAGCAAAAACTTGTGAGAGGCAATTGGACTATAGGAAACCTAGGAATTACATGTGACCAAATTTGAACAATCCTTAAAATGGATAATTCAACTAATATAGTGATGGATAAAAGTTTAGAAAGAGCAATTATGTTAGTTAACTTATTAATTAGACTAAATGTAATGATGAGATTATTTTGATTGGCTTAGCTTAGGAAATTGAATGCTAGGATGAGTTGGAATTATTAATCTAACCAATCAAAATTCAGTCTAACTATAGAATCAATAGATTAAACATTGGAATATGAAATAGACTATATACCAAGATGAGATCCGTAGAAGTTGAGAACAGATGGATGATAAAGACCATTAATTTTTAATCAACTGCCATGATTTAAGGATATTACAAAAATAAAGATATATAAATATGATCAAAGATCTGTAAAGACAAGATCATCATGTTTAAAGATGATCAAAGACTAAATGAGTTATACATGAGGAATTGCGATAGGGGAATGACATTATATGTACGTATGATTTTACAGATACGCTGATTGATATGATATTGAGACCATTAGGCATTTTGATGATTCGAATAGCTGTATTCAAGGTAGGTGGAATTTAAGATGTAGATTTTCAAATTTTGGATGATCTTTTAACATATCATGATGTGATTTTGATAATTCCATGAGATTTGAATTGAATAAGTTGTTTATAAAATGTAATTATTATTCTACATGATATATGCTATGATTATGACATGTTTTATGAAATAAAAAAGTCTATAGTGTTACATATTAGTAATTACTATATTATGATTCTGTGAATTTAAGATGCATGTCATTCATTTAGAAAGCATGATTAATTAATACATGTCATGTTTTATCTCCATGTGATTTGACCTAGAAGCCAGATGGCGTTGATTTGGTATCGGATACCAATCATTCATACTATATAGTATTTCAATGGATTTGATATGTGATAGGTGCATGACATAATATTATTATTGTTTTACATATGGGAATGGATGCCTGATGAATTTTGTTTTCTATAGGCATAGGCCTAAGAATGCTATGCTAGGAGGGATGTAGGGTTGGCCACCCGCCCTTTGACAATATGATGATGATAAACACCCTAACCATAAAAGGATAAATATCATAGAGGGTGGTATCATGGGTACTCCACATTGTGGTTCTGATCCTCACTTATGTGGGATGGACACCAAGTCTCACATTTTGGTGTTGACAAGGAGCAATAACTTATAAGCCGGGAAGTTGGTTATCACTACAGCTTAACAGTCCTTTGTATAGTTTTTACTATGGTGTAGACTGTATGGCTTGATGATATGCATTGAGATGTGACATGATATATCTAGTATGAGTTCATGACCATTATTTATATCCAGTGTTGGCTGGATAGATATGTAGAACTAGTCATGGCTAGGTGTATGTGGACCACTAGTGGTTGGATGATACTATTATTTTACAAGTTTGATCTGATTTAATGCTCATTGTTATTAAGAAGCTTTATTCGATATTCTGATCATGATTTACACATGAAACTATATCATTGGATCTATTTATGATGTTTACACCTATTTAATAAGTTTACTCAAGATTTTGATTGTGATTTGAATATGATATTGTGTTGTTGGATTTATTCCTGATACTTTCATGAAGTGCTTTGAAATTGTGAAAAGAAATGGTTCATTTTGGTTTTCATATGAATCTTATTCCCCTACCAAGCATAGCTTTTTAAGGCATTGTGCTACTTTTGCAATGCCTCAGATATTTGAAACAAATAGGAGTGATGAGACATCTTTGTTTGAGGGTACGTTTTAATTCTACAAGTACTGTATATGTACAACTATAGTATTTGGACTTGATTTGTAATGATGCAAGGACTATGGCTGTCAACTAGATGGTTCCTAAAGAAGTAAACTTGTTTTTAAAAGGTTTACTTGAAAATTAAAAAATGTATTTGACTTTTACAAATTTAAATATCAAACTAAATCATAACTAATTAAATTGTGAGTTGATGGTGGACACTCAGGGTTTTACAATGAATTTCATTGAACATATTTTTGTTGTTTGTTTTATAAATTTTTTTCAAACTTGGGCCCCACATTTAAAAAAAGAATTTAAAAAGTGTTATAAAAACCCAGTTTTTCACAATTTGGTATCAATGCTGGTTCATCCACTCACAGCCAATTGTAAAAGTCCAAGTTGAGACTACAGTCCAAAGTGATAGAAATGGTGTGAGCTAAATCATTTAGTAATTTTTGAAATTTGAATAAATACCACTTAGAGGGGTTGGTAGAGGAGCTAGAATTTACAAAGATAGAATGAAAATTGTATCTAAATTAGATTCATATCATTAATGGAAAATGACTCAGTTGGAAGTCATTAATAGTCAAGGAAAAAGGAAATGAATAAATAAAAGAAAAGTAAATTCTAATGAGAATGGTAAGGTTCTTAAGATAAGAAATTAGAGTATGGTATGTATGAGTTAGTGTTTCTAACAAGAATATTATTGTTGATTAATGAATTATTAATAGAGAGAACTTACCATGAACACAAGTTCTAGTGTAAGAATAATACATGTAATACCTTTGACAGTAGAAGTGGTTTGATAAAAATGAGAAAAGGATCTGGAGTCAGTATTTATTAATGAGTATTTTAAAATTTAGAGGATTGTGAGAACAAGTTTTGTTAAATAGTAGATACTGCTTTTTGAAAATTTTACGACATGATGAAAAATCAATAGAGATATTGAGATAAAGAGGATTTGAATGCTATTATAGCGAAATGATTTATAGAAATGATTTAATCTTGGACCATGAATTCATATATGATTATAAATACGTCATTGGGGTAGAAGATTACAATGTGGAAGTAGTATATGATAAGTAAGAATTTCATATAAGGAAATATGATATGGACATTTTATATATTATGAACAATGATGAGGAATTCCTTAAAAAGTTATTATGAGGATCCTGTAGAAGGGTAGCAAAATCTGATGTTGTTATGGTGAAAGGATCTAGCTTATGGTGTATTTTTCCACTTAGTTGATGGAATTGGGTATGTGCAGCCTTTGTCATAGAGTGATATTGGTTAAATTGAGAAATATTTCAGCAAAGGTCATGGTTCTTATGAATCAAGACTTAACCCATCAATATGAACTAGTGGTTATAATTGTCAACAATACCCTACGAAATGAATGAAAATTTAGGGAAAAACATTTGAAAATGCTTGTTTGTAGGCTTTGGTTAAAGGAAGTCAATATGGTGGAGCATATTATTAATAGTAAAGCTAGTAAAAAGTAGAGATAGTGATAATCTACAAGCTTTAATTGAAAGTCCAAGTATTAACTGGGAAAAGGAAAGTGGTATTACCAAAAAGAAAAGTTATGTGATAGTAATAGATCCCAAATTAAAACAAGAAATTCTTAAATGAACACACGAGTCACATTACATGGATTCATTTAGTACGAATAGAAAGGTTCAAGCACTTTATATGGTTATGATGAAATAGTACAAATGAGGTGAGGAAACCTATGTAGCAATGTTTAACATGTTATCCACTTTGAATTAAGAAGGAACATTGACCAAGAGGATGGGAGAAAATTAACCTTTTGTAATCTCTGTAAATCCTATACATAGTAGTAAATTGACATTTTGAGCATCTAGCATAAGGATCTAATAGTATTATTGATACAATATGTGAGACAATGTGGAACCATTAACAATTTATAAAAGGTATCCAAAAATGTTCTGTTAAATAAGTGAGAATCAGTTGTCTGGATATGAAGTATAAAGGGAATTGATATACGCAATGCTGATGGTCAAGGAAATAGATGATTCCTATAAAGGTTGGCATGTTTTGAGAAATCAAGAGACTTTGATTTTGATTGAGTAAAGAGTATTACCATGAGAGTACTATAACCCATAGATAAAAGAACTATAGTGTAAGATTATACAATGAGTATTCTAATGGAAAATTTAGATAATTAGTTGAAAGTATGGAGTTTAGTTTTACAATGATGTGAGATATATTTGTATATATCTAGTTATGAAATTGGGTGACCCTTGAACTTTCCCTTGAAAGGAACTATTTGAATTTAACTTGAAAATTTTGTTAATAATGAGAAAATTTGGTGGACATAAGATTAGGAAATAGCAAAAAGTTATGAATTAATATGAAGTGTTGAAGATAAGGGGGATCACACTTCATCAAGTATGAGCAGTGAGTGGCCACAATCCTTGATAATTATAGAGGAATTATGATTAAGAGATGGTAGTTGTAGTGTTGGACATGAAAACTTAGAGACATACCTATGTGGTAAGAGATAGCAAGAACAAATGATTTGTTAAATGACTTTTATTGCTTGACAAAGATAGAAAAGCTACATATATAAATGCTATGAGCATTTAGAGGTGCAATTGGGAGTCCTATGACTGTTAAAGAGTTATGAGAACTTTGATCTACAATGAGGTGAGGATGTATTTAGCAATATTAAAAAAAAGTGAGAGGAGTAAGAAATTCCTTGAGATAATTATATAAAGATGTACTAATAAAATTTTGATAACGAAATTGCAATAAGGATAGAAGGATGTAAAATCCCTAATTTCTAATTCATTGTGTGTAAAGGGATTGAACTAAAATGAAGAAATGCAAAATTTAATTTTTGAGATTTTAATTTTTAAAGATAAATAATGAAAGATATGAAATTGATCAAACATCAATATTGGTAATCTACTTGGAGAAATGAATCCAAAGCCACTAAGTATATTGAAATTAAAGTTCGGATAAAATTTGTAATTATTTTAATTAAAGTAATAAATTTAAAATAACTAATGGGCAAAGTGGTAAATTTGATTGCAGGTGGGACCCACATGACATGGCAAGCAATCATGACCAGCCACAAATGTAAAATTGGGTTTACATGAAATAAAATGGAACTATTACCCACATTGATGACAAATGATCACTAAAAAAAATGAGAGAGAGAGAGAGAGAGAGATAGAGAGAGAGAATTTTAAAGTCACCATTTTTTCCCCTTCTCCCCTAGAGTCTCTCTCTCTTACTCTCTCTAGGGCTAATGCCGCACAAACGAAAGGTTGAACACATTGATCGATGTGTTGAGCCCATGCTGCCCAATGGCACTACTAGCATCAACACTTCCTCTCTCTCCCTATAGCCTTCTCCCTCTGGCTCCCCCTTTCCATCTTTCATTTTTTGCAACTATTTACCCCTTCGGCAACCTCCCTTCCGTGCTGGGTTGCTTCACACTGACGTTCATACACATCTCTCTGTTTCTCCTTCTCCCACAACCCTCGTTGTCTATGTCACCAACCATACCTCCCAACCCAAGGTTAACACTCAGGGTTTTAAAATGAATTTCATTGAAAACATTTTTGCTCTTTGTTTTCTAAATGTTTTCAAACTTGAGGCCCCACATTTTGAAAAGAACTTAAAAAGTGTTATGAAAATTCAGGGTCGTCACTTGTTGCTTGCAATAAAATGGTACAATTTTTGCCAAAATCATGACAATCTAAACAACATCTTAATCCTGTCAGCTGTTGTGACAAAACTCACTTTATCCACAGCATGGAAACAGAATGTTAGTGACAAGAAAAGTCATGGGTTACAACAAGAAGATTTAGTATTATTATCGCCTTTGTCATGAGACAAACATTCAAAGTCTCTAAAATGGACAGCAGAAGAACTAGAGGGAGAGGTCATCATTCCTGCCACAAGATGAAGAATGTTGATAGGTTTAGGGAAAAAGCAGACGACTCTGGTATTTTTATTAAGTAAAACTAACCTTCAAAGCTGAACTTTGGAAAATGACTTTAAAAGATACTTTTTAAAGTCTGTTTTTTGAAAACTAACTTTAAAAGTCATTTTATATTGACTTTAAAAACACCTATCAATGTAGATAATACAATTCAATGTTGAAGCATGCATTCTGTACATAATGAACACACAAGAACATGCAAATCAAGTATTTTTTGAAAAACTTCTCATATATTGTTGACATCCCAAGCACCCTTTTCACCAATATTGTATGTAAAAACCCTAAATTTTGTATTATTTTAGTGAATTAGATTGATCATTTTTACAATCATGTTATGGATTTGCACTAAAACCATAACCTAGTGTATTCACAAGGTTAGATTGTCATACAAAGGCAATTATATTTAAAATCATTGGTAAAATAATACTAATTAGGATTTTTCTATGTTTTATGGGTAGTATGTTAAGATCCAAGTGGAAAGATCAAGCCAATCAACATTTTATCTCACTGATCAAGCTCAAATGTAAATAGATGGCTCAAATTGATCTAATTTTGATCAACTAGATCAAATGAAGAAATAGACACCCAAGTCTTTGATGATCATCCCATCTATTTCACCATCAAGCTCATGCAAGCCTATACCACTCACATTATGGTGTGAAAGTGGAAGATCATACATGGGTCCCACTCAATCCTTCATTCTATCACACATCAAGGGAGCACAATGTTGGGAATTTATAAATATAAGAATGTATAATATATGGATAATAAGAGAGTGTATGGGATATCATGTGATGATGAGGGATTTCATTTGATGGTTTCATATAGTGAAGATCTAGAAAAAAAAAAAAAGTAGTTGGAAATGGATGGAGGGATGAAGGGTGGGATTCCATTATTTTCATTGTTTTCTTGGAATAATTTCTTGCAATTTATTCTCTGTAAGAGCTTAAAGTGAGGGAAAGAAGTGTTCATTGCAACTCTCTCTCTCTCTCTCTCTCTCTCTCTCTCTCTCTCTCTCTCTCTCTCTCTCTCTCTCTCTCATTTGCTTTCAAAATTTCATACAAGAATTACTTTCTAGCTTGCTCCCTGGTGTATGTTTTGAATTATTACTCTCAAGCGCACGAATCAAAGTAGCATGATGTGCATAGTGAGGTCAATCCCACTAGGAATTTCCTGGACTTTATATGCAATTGGAATCTTATTTAGATTTAGTATCCTAACCAAAGAAAAATTGTAATTTAATTTATTTTGGGAATTTAAAGGACATGGAATTTGAAACATGCATAAACTATAAACTTAACATAATGGATCTTCTAAAACTAACATGGACTTAAGAAAGGAAATTAATGCATATTAGAGACATGAATCACTTAGAAACCTAAATCTATAATGAACTTTCTAAGGTGGAACTTAGAAACACTTTGTGAATGGAAACTTCCTAAATACTAACCTGCTAATCATACAACTAAAAGAAACTTCCTAATGATGATTACTTTCTAAAGATGAATGATTTCTAATATTAGAAACTTAGAATTTCATAAAAATTAAAACTCTAAAACTAAACTTAGAATTTTTCTAAAATCTTAAAACTAATCTAACATGTAGCTAAACATCTAATTAAGCATGATCAAATTGGCATTCAACTAACATAAGTGTGAATATTGATGAAGCACACATGATAAAGAAACATGGAGAAGAAGAGTGCTTGAAACAAACTTTGTTATTGATATAAATCTTTACAAGGAAGGTGCATATCATTCTAATACATGAAAATAACATAAATTACTTCAAAATTTTAGAAATAACTCCATCTATGTATCATGCATGTGAACCAATAAAAAGAGAGAACCAAGGTAGAAAGGATTGGAAACCATTATAAAGGCTAAAAGAAGAAGATTATGATAATTAAAAAAATGGGTAAAATCTAAGGCTAACAATTAACGTAAGAACACTAACCTTGATTGAATGGTTAAAAAGGATAATCCAAACCCCACTTTCTCTTCACTATCACTACAAGAGAGGGATGGCCTTTGGACGAAGGAGAATTAGAGCATCAATTAAGAGCAAAGTAGCATGGACAATCACCTACAAAGTGCGTTTGGATGAAAGGAACAAAATCTATCGAGGTGTAGAATTCTTCTAATACAAAGGGGTGGTGAAGCTATCCTCAAAGGAGACGTTGAAAGCTTAATGGTTAGTATTGTGATGACCCGGGTTTTTGTAACACATTTTGTAATGTATTTTGAAAGGCAGGTCCCTTAAGAATGTAAAAATTTTTCGCAAAACAAAGCAGCAAAAATTCTTTTCTTTAGAACTTGTTTTGAAAACCCAAGTCACCACTTCATACATAACATAAGTACAATTTGTGTACAAAATAAAATTTCATTGAAGGAATATACTTTTATTAAACTCCAGGATCCATCCAGTGGTTCACAAGATCTGACCAAATCTATTACAGTACTTGTCCAAATTACATAATCCAAAACTCAAGCTCACTATACAATAAAACTTTCAACAAAGAAAAATACATGTCTTCAAGGGTATACCTTGAAGATTATTCTCTTCAAGTCTTCTATCATCTTTAGCTCCTAATGCTCCTTCCTTGTATCTCAGATATTGCAACATTTACATTATCTCAGCAAGCAATGCTTGGTAGGGGATTCAAGAAGCATAATAATTGACAAGGTAATCCAATACTTCATAATCTCATTATCCTTAAACATACTCTTTACTTTGTAAGTTTTGTATATCTATATACATACATACCCTTCATGGGTAAACCAGTTAAATTTGTGAAAATAGTCAAATATCATTCCCAACTAAGCTGATCAATTCCCTTCATTTTGAGAATTTAGTACTTCAACTAATCTTATACTGAGAATTTCCCTTCTTGGGAAATATTGGTAATATACAATTACCTAGCATTTCATTATGCTACAACATAAGGCATTTCACTATGCCTATTCTCATATGCATCATAGTACAAAATAATCAGAAAGGTTGTTATGCCGCAGTCTGATCCGTACTAGCGCGCTCAGATAACTACCCTGTTCACCACTGATACCACGGTGGAAAATATTATGTCACTGCCCATATGGGGGGGCAAGACTTTCACAGTGGTGACCTTCCCATAATTTTCACCACCCGACTTTTAGCCTCTCTTAGGGCAAGGTATCATCACATCATGAAATTTCAAGGAGCGGGTGACCAAACCCTCATAACTCCTCTAGCAATAGCATTCCCCCGGGCTTATGCCTATTAAAACAAACTCACATGCCTCCAAGCTTGTATGTAAAATAGATTTCATATATATCAGACCATATGTCTGTTTACTTTGGGTTGAAATATTTCCTAATTTCCTATTCACTTATAGTTTAGTCCTTAACCATCTTATATGTGTTTGGTTGGATCATAAGGTTTTCAAGAGATTTTATGCTCTTATTATTATTATTCAACCAGTTAAGGTGCTGGTTGAAGGTAACTTATTCAAGCCTAAATCTAGATTACACCTCTTTTTTCCAATTGGTTAAGGCTTACTAGCTGAATGGGTGAATACAAAGTGGTTACTTCAATCCTCATGTAAGGAGGCATTTAGACCTCACATACATCAACGAAAGGTGGGGAAGAGCGAGGCTCTATTAGACAACCCCCTTAACCACTATGTTCAACATTCACTAGAGTGACCTTAGCTCAACCTTTCATAAGGTTCCTATAAGCATGTTGACCCTAAATACTCTTTCTAATTGATTTTAATTAAGTCCATGAACATTTACAATGTCATTCATGGGGTTTATTATTATCCTAGTTTGGGCCAAGGATTTGATAATCCTTATATTGTCCTACTAACTATAGCCTTACTAATTAAGTCCAAAATAATCCACTCTTATTTGTGTCTTGAAACTCTACTTTCTCATTAGATTCCATTTTTGGTGTTTTATGCCCTTTATCTCATAACAAGTAGATCTACTAATGAAATTTAACCATAAGTGAATTATAAATTCAAAGCATAAAACTACATAATTGAACAACTTAATGATAATGAGACAAGGTACTTAAAATTACTCTAACATGATTTCCAATTAATATACCTTAATAACTCAATTTAAACTAATATGGACTTAAGGTATAATCTCCTACTATAGTATAAGCTTATATGAAATTCTAGCATGGTCCTAAGTTAGAATGGCATGAAATCATACTAAAGTGCCCTAAGATAATTAAATCTAGCACCTTATGATAACAACGAAATCACATATCATGGTAAAGTCTAAATGTTATACTAGCATGCTTTATAACATAATTATATTTAAAATGCTATTGTATAAAATGAAACTAATTACATTAACATTTATAGAAAACTTTACTTCTGATCCAACCATTTGATCTTAGATCTTTTTCTTTGATTAAGGGTATTAGTTATATTTAGGGGATTTATTTTATTAAGGTCTAAAGATCATATTGATCCATTTTTATCATAATCCATCCATGATTTCTTGGATTTCATTATATCAACATTCATTGTATCCATCCCAAGGATGTGATCTCATTGATCAAGTGGGTCCCTTTGTATTTTTAGGGTTTTTCTACCATAATGGGTAGATCCCATAATATATCTCATATATGTACAAATAAACCATAGATCTCACTTTATTTCAATAGTATATCATTAGTAAAACATATTTTCAAGATCTAATCATCTCAGATCTTGAAGATCTAGGTAATTGGAAACTTGTTTCTTTAATACAGAAATTTTTACTAAATATTATGTCCATTTTATCATGTCATCAGAAAATAGAGGTTTCAAGCTTTCCGTAGCTTCTTTCCGATCTCAATTTGGAGTTTAGATGACTCTAGAATGTGATTTGGAAGTTCAGAGTCCTTCATAGGGCCTGGATTTGATTTGGGCCCAAGGAACGGACGGCCCAGATTAGTCGGGTGGAACAAGTTGGTTCATCGAGCGTGTTCACTATAATGAAATGTGGAAGCACCCACACGGGGCGTCCATGGACGCGCGCGGGACGTCGTCCGTCCGATTAGGAGATCGGATAGTCTATTTGGACCGTCCTATCAAACCCTTCTCAATTGAGGGACCAAACCTTCTCAAATCATTGTGAAAATTCTACCCTAGGGGTTTTGGACCCTTTTGGATCTATTGGTGTAGTTAGAATTTTTATCTGAGCACTCTATAATCCTGAATTAAGGGTTCTGTTATTACTTTATTTTTACCTTTTTTATCATCAAAATAAATTACAGTAAACTAAAAATTACATAAACCAGTATTAAAAAGCTATATAAAGTATTCCCACCTACCTGATTGGAGAAAAAACCTTGGTTATATGCCCAATTTAAAAAGAATATCTTGTTGATGAAGATATGGCCTAACAACCACCTTTCTTGCAAATTCCCATTGTTTGAACCATTGGATCTTGAAATTGCTTTCGGGGTTTTGTAGAATAGATATGGTGGGAAGTTTTGGATGGTGTAATGGATGAAAGTAGATCTGGAATAGAGTGCCTAATTGATTTTAGGTCTCTTGTTCCAATCTAAAAAGAAAAAATAAATTGAAAAGAGAGATATCTCTTGGAAATTTTGGGTTTTTGGGGAGGGATCTAGGTCTAATTTTTCAGGGAGAGTGAAGAAAATTTTGTGGGGATTTTATGAGCATTTTTGGAGGGTTTTTAGGGTTGTATTTATAGGCATTTTGGTCATTTTTATTATTATTATAATATTTAATTTTTTATTATTAAATGGCATGAAAGTCTCCCATGCTTCATTTTTTCTTCCCCATGCTCTATTTTTCTTCCCCAAGACCAGTTGGTGTTTGTTGACCCATGACTTCACGTGGGTGCTCATAAGATTTGTTTTTGGGTCCCTTGTGGGCCCCATGTGGGTCCCACACGGTGTAAAAAGACTGTTTTGCCATTTATGTATAAAATTTTGGGTTTTATTCCCATGATCTCGGCTTTGAGTGTACTTAGTAGCATTTGATTCGTATTTCTCAATACATTCTAATTTTTTATGTCTCATATTTTGATTTTTAGGAGATTTTGATTTTTGGGTAAAATTACAATTTTACCCTTTTGTCCAAGAAATGGAGAAACTTAAGGATTTTTCATCCAAATTCAAAATTTGTCATGCTTATAGTCATTTTGAAGGGTTTGCTAAGTTTAATCTCAATTTTGCATGTCTCACTATTTGATTATACCTTTATAAAAAGTATAATCCAAATAACCCTAATATTTTAGCCCAAAATATCTGAAACTCAAACTTTATTGATTTTCTCAATCAATTACAAAAATTGGGGTTACTACAGGTATGGAGGCTGGTGTGAAATTCCTTGAATAAAAGAGGGTTGTGAAGCTCCAAGTAAGAAGCAGACAAAAACTTCCTTATATGGTCCCATTTGTGATGACCCGGGTTTTTGTAACATGTTTTGTAATGTATTTTTGAAAGGCAACGCCTTTAATAGTGTAAAAAAATTTCGCAAAACAACGTAGCAAAAATTCTTTTCTATAGAAATTGTTTTGCAAAACCCAAGTCATCACATCATACATAACATAAGTAGAATTTTGTACAAGATAAAATTCCATTGAAGGAATATACTTTCATTAAATTCCAGAATCCATCCTTCACAATACAAACAAATCCATTACAATACTTGTCCAAATTACATAATCCAAACTCAAAGCTCACCATTCAATGAAACTCTCATTACAATACAATACTCTCAAACAAAGAAAAATACATGTCTTCAAGGGGTATACCTTGAAGATTATTCTCTTCAAATCTTCTATCATCTTGAGCTCCTAACTCTCCTTCCCTGTATCTGAGATATTGCAACATTTACAATATCTCAGCAAGCAATGCTTGGTAGGGGATTCAAGAAGCACAATAATTGAGAATATAATTCCAATACTTTATAATCCCATTATCCCTAAACATATTCAAGTCTCTACTCTTTACTTTGTAATTTATGTACATCCATATACATACATACTATACATAGGTAAATCAGTTAAATTTATGAAAGTAGTCAAATATCATTCCCGACTAAGCTGATCAATTCTCTCCATTATGAGAATTTAGTATTTTAGCTAATCCTACACTAGGAATTTCCTTTCTTGGGAAATATTGGTAATATACAATTACCTAGCATTTCATTCTGCTAAAACATAAGGCATTTCATTATGCCTACTCTCATATGCATCATAGTGCAAAATAATCAAAGGGCTACCATGCTACAGTCTGATCCGTACGAACACGCTTAGTTAACTGCCCTGTTCACCACTGATACCATAGTGGAAAATATTATGTCACTGCCCATATGGGGAGACAGGACTTTCACAGTGGTGGCCTTCCCATAATTGGCCCACCCGACTTTTAGCCTCTCATAGGGCAAGTTATCATCAAATCATTAAATTTCAAGAAGCGGGAGGCCAAACCATCATAACTTCTCTAGCATAGCATCTCCCTAGGCTTATGCCTATTAAAACAAAATCACAAGCCTCCAAGCATGCATGTAAAAGAGATTTCATACATATGAGACAATCTGTCTGTTTACTTATGGTTGAAATATCTTCTAGTTCCCTATTCACTTAGAGTCTAGTCCTTAACCATTTTATATGTATTTAGTTAGATCATAAGGATTCCAGGGGATTGAATACAAGTATTAGCATTACTCTTGCCAACATAAGGTTATGGGTTCAATAATGTACATCCCATGTAAATACATTCATCAAATCCTCCTACCTTCAAGTAGTGATCCCTTTTCCCAGATCTTCCATGATCCTGACTGATGTATGTAATCTATACATCCATACATACTGTCAATATATATAAATTATGAACAATCCTATTGATCACTAAATCTGATGTTTAGAATGATCCTTAATTCATTCATATCTAAGTATTTTCTCCTTGATCTTAATATTTCATAGATCCATTGATTGGCAATCTATACTTGTTGATAAAGATTAAGGTCCTAGATATTTTATCATCTGGTTCTTCTTTGATCTAAGTTCAGTTATTGGATTATCCTTAAGGAGGATGATCTTGGTTTTCTTCCTTGAATCATCTTTGATCAAGGGTTTGGATTATCTAATTGTTAAGTGTTCAATTTTAGTCAAAATACCCCTAATTTAGTGTTCAATTAGAGCATCTAACCCATTAATTTCAAGATTTTATATAAAATATTTTATTTTAGCTTTAATTGCCCATCAACCACTGAATTGAAAGATTTAGTGGTCACATGATCATTAAAGCTAATTAGAGGAATAATGAACGGTTTAGATTGTGCTAATTGGGTCCTATGCATTGTAGATTAATCCACTCAGGCATGGATGCTCCAGATCAAATCAAAGATATCAGATGAAGAGGATGAAGTTGCAAGGAAATCAGACGGAATTTGAAGAGTCCTAGTATAGGACAAAGTTGAAGAGTTGTAGAGTTTTAGCAAGTCTAAAATTCTAGTGGACCCCACTCTCTCTTATCTCTCTTTTCCCTCTCTCTTATCTTCTCTTTTCTCTTATCTCTCTCTTCTCTCTCTTTTCTCCTTTCCCTCTTATCCTCCTCTCTCTTTCACATCTCTCTCTCATTCTCCTTTATATTCCCCTTCCCCTCTCTCTTGAGGGACGGTTTTCCCTTGTAGGAGGCTGGGCTGGCCAACTTTCCCCCTCCTCTTCTTCCCTTTTCTTTCCTCCTCTCTCAACTCCCATTCTCTCTCTCGGTTACTCCCCACCTCTGCCTCCAATCAAACCCAATGCCAGGCTGGCCATAGGTGCATGACACACCAAGCTGGCCTGCACATTCTCCTCTCCTGTCCACTCCACATCTCCCTCTTCTCCTTTAGCTTCCCGTTCTATTCTCTCCTATCCTTCTCCCTTCTCTCTCTCTCTCTCTCTCTCTCTCTCTCTCTTGCTCCTCTGCCAGCCGGCTTTCTCCAGCACCGTTCCCATTGTCTACTTCTAACCCTCTCAGTCTTCTCTACCTGATCATCGCATCTGCCTAAACTCCTCTTCAACACATCGGTCATCAAGACCAGAAGCACCCCTCAATGAGCCTTGAGTGGCCCCAGTTGATTGACTTGGGCGTCTGAACCAGACGCTTGAGCCTGTGCCCAGATCGCGACACTCTTCCCTCCATTGATCCAACACTGACTGGCTTTGCACAGTTTCTTCGGCTAGTTTCTCCCCTCCTCTTTGAGTCAGACAGTCCTGGGGAAGAAACCCCACATCGGGTTTTCTCTCGATTCCTTCCTCTCCTCTTCCTTTTCCTTTTCCTCTTCTTCTCCGGCCAGTTTCTCCTCCATCTCCTTCACCAAACGCCCAGGGGGAGAAAACCCAAGTCAGGTTTTCCTCCCCAGCAGTTCTCTCCCGCGTCTCCATCCTTCCTCTTCCCTTCTTCTTCTCCTTCTTCCCTCCTTCATTCTTCCCTTCTTCCCCTTCTCCGATTTTCATTGTTTTCACTTAGTTTTTTGTTAAAAACTAGAAACCTAGGAAAAGTACAATTCTGCCCCTAGCAGATCTCAGGAATTCCCAATGTGTCTCCAGACTAATTCCATCCGTGTCCCCAGACTAATTACATTTGTGTCCCTGTGCTACTCTGGTTTTGTTTTATTCACATTTTGACAATCCAGGGACAGTGCAATCCAGGACAGATGGTTTAGTTATATTTTCTATTTTCTTTGGAATAAATAATTGTGAACATTGGAACCATTGAATAAATCTGGATTTTAGTTTATTTGTATTATATTCTTTGTTTGTATTCTTTTACTTGAATTTTATTTAAAACTCCATCATTTTAAATCAAGTCCTCGTGGGATCAACCCGTACTTGTATAAGCTATACTACAATAGCCCGTGCACCTGCGGTTAAACAATCAATAAGTTTTTGGCACTACTGCCGGGGACTTGCAATGGAGTTTTTATAAAATTTAATTAAAAATCCAAAAAAATTAAAAAAATCAGAAAAATAAAAAAAAATTAGGAATTGCATTTTAAGCATTCTTAAGTGCATCTTTAGGCATTTTTAGTTGCATAACTACTTTATTTCCTGAATTTGGTACTAATCATTATTTTTCTTTTTAAAGAAATTAGAGTAGAGCATTATCACTTAGATAGATTTTTCTTGCTTTCATAGATTAGGAGTTTTTATTTTTGAGTGAATCTTGTAGTGAGGCCCCTTGTAATTTGCATTTTCAATTTCAATTTTAAAGGGTTGTAATAATACAAGGCAAGTGTGGGATAAGGTGGCCCACACTTGATCTTCATCATAAACCTCACTGTAAGTCTTCTCACTCATTTATTTTCGAGATTAGGGTTTACATTTAGAATAATTTGCATTGTTTGGTAGTTAGTTGCATATAGAAAGCATCTGCTATAATTGTTGCATTTTAGGATTTTGCATTAGTTTATTGCTTTCAATTGCATTTTAGGACACGTCTAATGCTTTAAGGTGAATTATATGTTGATCGAATTGCCATGGTATGTGAAAATTAATTAGTAAGGGCACCCTACCCTTACAAGATCAAGGGTGGATTTCATCACCATTCCTTGGCCCACCTAGGATAATCACCTTAAACGCACAACCTCTCATTGACATTAAATTAAAATCAATTAGAAGAGACCTATAGGGTCATCACATGCTCGTAGGACCCTCTTAATAGGACACGAATTACTGTCACTCTGGTTGCTTTTGATCACTGTGGTTATTGGGCGTTGTCTAATAGAGTCTCGCTCTTCCCCCACCTCCTGTCGACGTTTGTTGAGGTCTAAATGCCTCCTTACACAAGGGTTGTATTAACCGCTTTGATTAGAACCTAACTGGTAAGCAGTAGTCAACTCTTAAAGAGAGTAGGAGCATTAGCTCATGCTAATTAAAAGAGTTGTCCCCACAGAAAATCAAGAAAATCAAAATATTTATGCTTGTTAGCCTTAGGGGATTGGACTTAGATGGTTTGGACATGTTCAAAGGAGGCCAACAACGGCACCAGTTAGAAGGAGTGAGGCAATACAAGTTGAAGGTTCTAAAAGGGCAAGGGGAAGGCCCAAAAGAACGTGGATAGAAGTGGTGAGGAAAGATTTAAAAACTTTGGGACTAAATGAAGCCATGGTATTTAATAGAGTGGAATGGAGGAATAAGATTCATGTGGCCGACCCCTAATTGGGATAAGGTCTTGATGATGATGATGATGATGAGCCTTAGGGGATTACTTGATTGTATCTTTGATTGTGCATCATTCTAGGCATTTAGGTTGCATCATTTAGTATATCCTTTCAAAAAAAAAAAGAAAAAAAAGAATGATTACAATGGCTTATCTAGAATGGGATAGATAAATGATGACTCGTACAAGAGATAGGTTATTTTCCTCAAGGCAAGATACTAAGTCATATTCACAACCTCAGTACAACAATTACTATGCTTATCCTGAACCATAATATCCCAATTCTACTTGGCAATATGGCTCTACATATAATGATTATTATCAGGAGCCAATGGATGCACCTCATGCATTCACTGAACCTAGTAATAATTACTATCTTGAGACAAATTACCAAGATTCCAGTGGATGGGCTAGGTATCAGGAACAATCATGGTCTCAGGATTATCAACCATCTTAGGAAGAACCAGCATGGTCGTACCTTAATCAACCCTACCAGGATTATCACGAAAATTAGGGGCAACAATTATGGGTCCAACTTGATCACTCCTTTCCCAGTACTCCAATAACACAACAGTATATGCCTATTGAGTCGATGCCTTCATCACAGGAGGAAGACACATTCGACGAGAGCCTTAGGGTATTAGCATAATCGACTAAAAAACTTCATGAAGTGATGGGTCAATTTATGGAAAGATTTGGAGGATTTGTACCAAATGAGAATATGGATGAACCATCTATTAATGATGATAGGATAGAGAATTCATGTGATCATTTTGAACTACCATCCACAGAAATCTCCAAAACAGATATACTTGAGGCCGATCTGAGTCATTGTTATGATTTTGATGAAGAGACATCCATTGAGGAAGATGATGATTTCATAGAAACCTCTAACATAGAACCACTCAATTCGTGTCCTATCTATTTTTACAAAATTGATGAAGGAACATCCTTTGAAGAGGTAAAAGAATTGTTGGAGATTGTGCCACTAATGAAAACTCCTCAATGGCAAGATAAAGTAGAATCCCTTACAGAGCCTAAAATTCAAATTGAGCCTTATAATGTTGTAGACGTACCTGATTAGGACCTACAGACCTTATTTGAACAACCATTAGATAAGAAATTAGGCCCACCTCAAGTATTACATGTGCCAATTGAACATGAGGAAAAAGAGTCCATTGATACACTGTCCATACCTCAACCAACTTTAAGGTACACACTAGAAGATCATCAGGATGTAAGAAAAACCATGCCCCCTCCTCTATTAATACAAGAACAATCTTATAAGGAAGGGAGCCAGCTTATACCTCAATCTCAAGAAAATGTAAGGGAAAAGGAGGACCATTCACATATATATGGTTCAAAAGAATTTAAATTAACGGTAGTTCACATTGTTATAGAGATTCCACCACCCAAATTTTCAAGGTGGAGGAATTATATTGATTACTGTGAAATTTTGAAGATAGGAAATCATCAGAGTGGTCCCACTCAATTGACATTCATGGTAGTCTACTGTGTTATAATTCTACCATCACCAAAAATTTCAACGTGGATGAAATATATAGACTATCGTGAGATTTTGAAGTGGCATGAGAAATCTTGCCATTTTAATGTTGGAATTGGGAAAACTCAAAGATAAATGAGGATATGTCTAGTTGAAGACGTTAAACTTAGCGCTCATTAGGAGGCAACTCAGAGTTTTTCATTTTTGTTGTTTTCTGCATCACCCATATTCATTTTAGGTCCTACTTTTTAAACATTGAGGACAATGGTTTTGTCAAGTTGGGGCTGTAGAATTCTAGCAAATTCTAGTTTTCTTTTAGTTTTTAAGTGATTTCCTTGGTTTTTAAAAAAAAAAAAGAAAAAAAAGAAAAATTTTAGGTCATTTCCCATACTATAATGGGAATTGGATTTTCTAAAGAAAAATTTGGATAACTTTAGCTTATTAATAGAATTGAATATGATTAATTCATCATTTTACTCATTTTCTAAAGTATTCCATGAAAGCAAAGTCTCAAATCACATCTATACACGCAGTTGCATATAGATAGTCTAAATTGGTAAGTAGCTATAAATTAGAAATTCTGAAGAAATTCAGTGGAGACTTATAACCTAAGTGAGTTTTAGAGCCATTAATTTGTTTTGAGAGGTTATAAATTTTCTTAATTTTGTTCAGTATGCTTAAAGGAAATTGATCCCAAACTCTTAAATTTGGTTAATTACTTGAATAATTAGAATATTATCTTTAAAATTTGGGAAGTTCATTAAATTTGATAGACTATATGAAACCTAGAAAATGATTTAGGCCATCCTTGTTGTTAACCTAGAGACATAAAGCCCACTCAGAAGTATTTTTACCACTAGTTAGCTAAGTTGAGCCTTTTAATATAAGCCTTTCCTTTTGTCACCCAAATTACCCTTTACCCATATTAATCCAATATAAATTATCTAGTACCCAATTTTTGAAAAATAAGGTAGAGATGAATGAAAGAATATCTTTTTGTTGTAATGGAAGTAGAAAAGTGGATATGAAGAAAAGAAATATTCTTCAAAGTGAGTCAAAAGTACTAAAATATAAAAATAAAAGAAAAAGTTGAAAAAAAAAAGTTTGAAGAATACAAAGAAAAATGGAAACAAAAATATTCACTTCAGAAAAAAGCAAAGAAAAAGAAGAATTGTTAACCTTAGTAGAAGACCTCTACTTATTATTTTGAAGAAACTTGGAATACCCTCATACCCTTTCTTTGGTACCCTGTCTTAAGCCTATGTTTCGTCCCAGTTAAAGACCTATTGATTCTAGGAGGAATATAGTCTTCATGAGAAAATGAATGGATAGGATTAAAGGAGTGGTATTTCTAAATATTCAAAGGTAATGAAATCTATTCCAAAGGGATCAAAATCATTAAATTCCTTATTAACTCTCGTTCTTCATGAGTATATGTGAGATATATTTGTTTTTATTGACTATTCTCACATAATTAAAAGAGAGATATGATTTGAACCCTCTATCTGAGAGATTTTATTTCTAAGGGTATGTCTAATAAGGATTGAGGTCAAAGCATATTTCAGATGGAGTTCGATAGTTAGAAGTCTACTTAGAGATAAAGATTATTCTATGTGTAGACTTTATACACACACACACACACACTATGAGATCTGAGCTTAAGTTGAATATTTTTAACATATGGGTAGGGTTTTGAATTCTTCACTCATATTTATTAGTTTGCTAAAGTGGATAGATCTATGGAAGATAATTCTTTGAGAAAAAAAGGGAGATGACCTGAAAAATAAAAATTTATGAGTTGATTTTTTTTGCATCTTTTGCTAGGGACTAGCAAAATGTTGGTTGGGGGGTGTGTTAAGTGTTCAATTTTAGTCAAAATACCCCTAATTTAGTGTTCAAATTAGAGCATCTGGGCCATTAATTTCAAGATTTTACATAAAATATTTCATTTTAGCTTTAATTGCCCATCAACCATTGAATTGAAAGATTTAGTGGTCAGATGATCATTAAAGCTAATCAGAGGAATAATGAATGGTTTAGATTGTGCTAATTGGGTCCTGTGCATTGCAGATTAATCGACTCAGGCATGGACGCTCCAGATTGAATCAAAAATATCAGATGAAGAGGATGAAGTTTCAGGAAATCAAATGGAATTTGATGAGTCCTATTACAGGACAAAGTTGAAGACTTGAAGAGTTTTAGCAAGTCTAGAATTCTAGTGGACCCCACTCTCTCTCTTTTCTCTCTTTCCCTCTTATCCTCTTTTCTCTTTCACGTCTCTCTCTCATTCTTCTTTATATTCCCCTTCCCCTCTCTCTTGAGGGATGGTTTTCCCTTGTGGGAGGCTGGGCTGGCCAACTTTCCCCCTCCTCTTCTTCCCTTTTCTCTCCTGCTCTCTCCACTGCCATTCTCCCTCTCGGTTACTCCCCACCTCGGCCTCCAATCAAACCCAATGCCAGGCCGGCCAAGGTGTGTGGCACACCAAGCTGGCCGACACATTCTCCTCTCCTCTCCTCTCCTCTCCACTCCACATCTCCCTCTTCTCCTTTGGCTTCCCATTCTATTCTCTCTCTCTCTCTCTCTCTCTCTCTCTCTCTCTTGTTCCTCTGCCAGCTAGCTTTCTCCAGCACCATTCCCATTGTCTACTTCTAACCCTCTTAGTCTTCTCTACCTCATCACCACATTTGCCTAAATTCCTCTTCAACGCATTGGTCATCAAGACCAGAAGCACCCCTCGATGAGCCTTGAGCAGCCCCAGTTGATTGACTTGGGCGTTTGAACCAGATGCTTGAGCCTATGCCCAAATCGCAACACTCTTCCCTCCACTGATCCAACACTGACTAGCTCTGCCCAATTTCTCCCCTCTTCTCCGAGTCGAACGGTTCTGGGGAAGAAAACCCACATCGGGTTTTCTCCCGATCCCTTCCTCTTCCAAGTCGGGTTTTCCTCCCCAGCGGTTCTCTCCCGCGTCTCCATCCTTCCTCTTCACTTCTTCTTCTCCTTCCACCTTCCACCTTCCACCTTCCACCTTCCTCCCTCCTTCATTCTTCCCTTCTTCCCCTTCTCCGATTTTCATAGTTTTCACCTAGTTTCTCATTAAAAACTAGAAACCCATGGAAAAGTAGAATTCTGCCCCTGACAGATCTCAGGAATTCCAAACGTGTCTCCAGACTAATTCCATCTGTGTCCCCAAACTAATTACATATGTGTCCCTCTGCTACTCTGGTTTTGTTTTATTCACATTTTGACAATCCAGGGACAGTACAATCCAGGACATATGGTTTAGTTTTATTTTTTGTTTTTTTTGGAATAAATAATTGTGAACATTGGAACCATTGAATAAATCTGGATTTTAATTTATTTGTATTATATTCTTTGTTTTTATTCTTTTAGTTGAATTTTACTTAAAACTCTGTCATTTTAAATCAAGTCCTCATGGGATCGACCCGTACTTGCATAAGCTACAATACAATAGCCCATGCACTTACAGTTAAACAATCAACACTAATATAATGAACTAGATTTGATCTATAACATGCATAAAAATACAATACAATATTCTTATTCTTATTGTTCTTCATCATTCAAGATCCAATGGATCCTATTTGATCATCCTTATCTTAGTTACAGTTTTTATTAAGGTTAGATAATTTACTAACCTTTTATGCTCTTACTGTTATCATTTAACCAGTTAATATTTTACTGGTTGAAGGTAACCTATTTCAGCCTAAGTCTAGACTGCTCCTCTTATTTCCAATTGGCTAAGCCTTACTATTGAATGGGTGAACACAAAGTGGTTACTTCAATCCTCATCTAAGGAGGGGTTTGGACCTCACATACATCAACGAAAGGTGGGGAAGCGTGAGGCTTTATTAGACAACCCCCTTAACCACTATGTTCAACATTCACTAGAGTGACCTTAGCTCAACCTTTCATAAGGTTCCTATAAGCATGTTGACCCTAAATACTCTTTCTAATTGATTTTAATTAAGTCCATGAACATTTACAATGTCATTCATGGGGTTTATTATTCTCCTAGTTTGGGCCAACGATTTGATAATCCTTATATTGTCCTACTAACTATAGCCTTACTAATTAAGTCCAAAATAATCCACTCTTATTTGTGTCTTGAAACTCTACTTTCTCATTAGATTCCATTTTTGGTGTTTTATGCCCTTTATCTCATAACAAGTAGATCTACTAATGAAATTTAACCATAAGTGAATTATAAATTCAAAGCATAAAACTACATAATTGAACAACTTAATGATAATGATACAAGGTACTTAAAATTGCACTAGCATGATTTTCAACTAATATACCTCAATAACTCAATTTAAATTAACATGGTCCTAAGGTAGAATCTCATACTATAGTATAATCTTACATGAAATCCTAGGATGGTCCTAAGTTACAATGGCATGAAATCATACCAACTTGGTCCTAAGTTACACTTGCACAAAATCACACTAACATGCCCCAAAGATAATTAAATCTAGCAACCTATTATAATAATCTAACCACATCTCATGCTAAAGTCTAAAAGTTGCACTAGCATGCTTTATAACATAAATCACAATTAACATGCTATTATCAATTAATAAAAAATTAAACTAATTACATTTATATTTTTAGAAACCTTTACTTATGATACAACCATTTGATCTTAGATCTTTTCCTTTTAATCAAGGGTTTTAATTACATTGAGGGGTTTTTCTTTATTAAGGTCCAAAGATCATATTGCTTTGTTTTTGTCATATTCAAATCCATGATCTCCTTGGATTTCACCATATTAACATTCATTCAATCCATCCAAAGGATCTGATCATACTTGATCTCATTGATCATGTAGGTTCGTTTGTATTTTTAGGGTTTTTCTACCATAACGGGGAGATCCCTTAATATACCTTAGATATGTCCAAATAAACAATAGATATCACTTTATTTTAATAGTGTATCATTATTAAATCAGATTACCAAGATCGGATCACCTCAGGTCTTGAAGATCTTGGTAATTGGAAACTTATTTCCTAAATACAAAAAGTTTCATAAGATATTTTCTTCATTTTATTATTTTATAAGAAACTAAAGGTTGTAAGCTTTCCATAGCTTTTTTTCGGTCTTAATTTGGAGTTCATATGACTCCTGAATTGAGTCTGGAAGTTCACAGTCCATTCCTAAGGCCTAGATCTGATCTGGGCCCATTAGAATGGATGGCCCAGATTGTTCGGGCGGAACGCTCTGGTCATCGCTTGCCCGTCACTGGGACACGAGACAGATGCTTCTGCTTGGGGCTACTGCTTACGAGCAGTTGTCCCACTAGGATGACATCGCTTGCGCAGCGTGAGCACAGAAATTCTTCTACGTGTGGTGTTCCTGTGCGGCATTTCACATGCCGTCTTGGGGACCTCGGTCTGATTGGGAGATTGGACAGTCCATTCTGGACCATCCAATCAATCCCCTCTCAATTAAGGGTCCAAAACTTAATAGAATTTCATGAAACTTTTACCCTAGGGGTTTTGGACCCTTCTGGATCGATTGGAAGGGTCAAATTTTCCATCTGAGTCCTCAATCATCATGATTTGAAGGTTCTGATATTTACTTTATTTTTACAAAATTTTCACCCAAATCAAATTATAATAAAATGAAATTTTCATCAAACAATAATAAATATGTCCAGGAAGTTGTTCCACCTACCTGATTAGAGAAAAACGTTGGTTATATAGTCCAAATTAAGAGAATACCAGTTTTGATGATAAGATAGCCCAAGATCCACTTGACTTATGAATTTTTTTTTGTTTGAATCGTTGGATCTCGAAATTTCTTTGGGTGTTTTGTAGCTAAGGTATGGTAGAAAATTTTAGATGGTGAGATCTGTGATATTTTGTTCTAGAACAGAGTGCCTAATTGAATTTAGGTCTCTTGTTCCAATCTAGAGAGAGGAGAGAGAAAATGAAAGAGAGAGATCTTTTGGGAGTTTTGGAATTTTTAGAATGGATCTATGTCTAATTTTGCAGGGGAAGTCAAGATAATTTTGTGGGAATTTTATGAACATTTTTGGAGGATTTTTGGGGTTGTATTTATAGGCATTTTGGGTCTTTTTTCATGATTATGTGTAATGATTATGGTTTATGTTTTATTATTTAATTAAAATTGGATTCTCCCATCTCCACCTTTTTCTCCAAGACCAACTGGTAGGGGTTTGACCCATGATTTCAGGTGGTCTGGCCATAGGATCCCTTTTAGGTCCCTTGTGGGCCCCACATAGTGTAAAAAGACCATTTTGCCCTTCATGTATAAAAATTAGGGTCTATTCCCATGATCTCAAAATTTAGCATAGTTAGTGGCGTTGGATTCGTATTTCTCAGCACATTCTAAATTTTGATGTCTTAGATCTCGATTTTGGGTAAAATTACTATTATACCCTTTTGTCCATAAAATGAAGAAAATTAAGGATTTTTCATCCAAATTCAGAATTTGTCGTGCTTACAGTCATTCTAAAGGGTTTGCTGAGTTCAATTTCAATTATACATGTCTTATCCCTTGATTATAATTTTATAAGAAGTACATTCTAAATAACCCTAATATTCCAGCTCGAAATTTCTAAAGCTCAAACTTTATTGATTTTCTCAATCAATTACAAAAATTGGGGTTATTACAATCTTCCCCCTTACAATAATTTTGTCCTCGAAATTTGTAATACGGTACTTAATCAAGCAGACTAGGGTTTGTCTTCCTCATTTCTACTTCTACTTCCCATGTGGCTTCCTCAACAAAGTGATGTTGCAACAGGACTTTGGCTAACAGAATGCTTTTGGTCCTTAACTTTTATTCCTTGCGGTCCAAAATTTATATTGCCTTCTCTTCGAAGGTTAGGTCTGGCTTTAGCTCTTCTGGCACCCTTTGAAGTACATGTGTGTCATCTTGGAGGTATTTCCTTAGCATAGACACGTGAAAGACATTATGTATTTCTGAGAGTTGGGGTGGTAAGGCTAATTTGTAGGCCACTGAACCAACTCTTTCTAGGATTTCAAATGGACTGATGAATCTAGGACTAAGTTTTCCTTTGCTTCCAAACCTCATTACTCCTTTGACAGGTGATACTTTTAGAAATACGTGCTCTCCCACATCAAATTCCAGGTTTTTACATCTTTTATCTACGTAACTCTTCTGTCGACTGTGTGCTGTTAACAACCTCTTTTGTATCAATCTGACCTTCTCTATACACTGTTCCACTAGTTTTGACTTTATCAGCTTTCTTTCTCCAACTTCACTCCAATAGGTTGGTGATCGACATGGCTGTCCATACAATGCTTCATATGGTGCCATACCAATACTTGCTTGAAAAATGTTGTTATACACAAATTCTACTAACGGAAGATGTTCATCCCAACTCCCTTTCCAATCTAATGCACATGCTCTCAACATATCTTCTAAGGTTTGAATAGTCCTTTCTAATTGACCATCTATTTGGGGGTGAAATGCTGTACTGACTTTAAGTGAGGTTCCCAAGGCTTGTTGTACACTCTTCCAACATCTTGAAGTAAATCTTCCATCCCTATGAGAGAAAATGGATAGTGGAATCCCATGAAAACTTAGCCAGAATGTTAACTGATTGGTTCTACTTAATTGGAAGGAAATGCGATGACTTTGTTAGCCTATCCACAAGCACCCAAATCATGTCATGGCCTACTCGGGTCCTTGGCAATCCTGCTACAAAATCCATAGTGATATTGTCCCATTTCCATTCTAGAAGTTCCAATGTTTGTAACATTCCAGCTGGTCTTTGATGTTCAGCTTTTACTTGTTGACAATTTAGACATTTAGCCACAAATTCTCCTATTTCCCTTTTCACGCCTTCCCACCAAAAGTTTCTTTTTAAATCCTGATACATCTTTATACCCCCAGGGTGTATAGAAAACTTTGACTGATGGGCTTCTTGTATCAGCTCCTTTCTCAAACATGTATTTAAAGGAACCACCAATCTCTCTTGAAAATGTATACCCCCATCTGTACCCTTAATAAATCCTTTCTTTTTACACAATTCCTGAGTTGTTGTATCTTCTTCTTGGGCTTTAAGGACTCTTTCTACAAAAGATGATTTAATTGTGATGTTTGTGAGTAGAGTTCTTGGCTGTCTACTTAATGCATCAACTACTACATTTGCTTTTCCAAGATGGTATTGGATGGTAAAATTGTAGTCTTTGATATACTCTATCCATGTTCTTTGTCTCATGTTCAAATCAGCCTAAGTGAAGATGTATTTAAAACTTTTATGATTTGTGAATACATTGAATTTTTCTCCATACAAATAATGTCTCCAAATTTTCAATTCAAAAACTACAGCTGCCAATTCTAGGTCATGTACTGGGTAATTTATTTCATGTTTCTTCAATTTTCTAGATGCATAAGCAATGACCTTCCCATTTTGCATCAACACACCCCCTAACCCTAACCCTTTGCCTGAAGCATCACAGTAAATTTCATGTCCTCCACTTCCAGATGGCAAAGTCAACACTGGTGCTGTAGTTAACCTCTTCTTTAGCTCTTGAAAACTATTTTCACATTCTTCTGTCCAAGTGAATTGTACCCCCTTTCTTGTCATGGAAGTCAAAGGAAGAGCTATACGAGAAAATCCTTGAATGAATCTATGGTAGTATCCTGCTAGTGTAAGAAAACTATGTATTTTTGTTACTGTTTTAAGTTTCTCCAAATTCATTACTGCTTCAATCTTGGTGGGGTCCACTTCTACTCCATTCTTGGAAATTACATGACCCAAGAATTGACCTTCTCTAACCAGAATTCACACTTACTAAATTTACCAAATAGTTTATATATTCTGAGGGTATTTAGTACAATTCATAAGTGTTCTTGATGTTCTTTGATACTGGTAGAGTAAATCAGTATATCATTAATAAATACAATAAAAAATTTATCCAAAAATTCCTTGAAGATTCTATTCATCAAATCCATAAACACTGTTGGTGCATTGGTCAGCCCCAAAGACATGACTAGAAACTCGTAATGCCTATATCGAGTTCTGAATGCTAACTTAGGTATGTCTTCATCCTTAATACGTAATTGATGATATCCTGATCTAAGGTCAATTTTGGAAAAGACCTCAGCAGATTAGAGTTGATCAAAGAGATCATCAATGCGAGGTAAGGGATGCCTATTTTTCACTGTGACACTATTCAACATTCTATAATCAATGCATAATCTCATAGACCCATCCTTCTTCTTTACAAATACTACTGGTGCTCCTCATGGTGAACTACTTGGTCTAACAAACCCTTTGTCTAACAAATCTTGCAATTGACATTTCAAGTCTGCTGGGGCATCCTATAAGGTGATTTAGAAATTGGAGTTGTACCAGGAATTACTTCAATGGTAAATTCAATTTCTCTGTGTGGGGGTAATCCTGGTAGTTCTTGAGGAAAAACATCTTGGAATTCCCTGACTACTTCAATTTCTATTATCCTAGGTTGTTCAACATCTAAGGAAATCATTGTTGCTAGAAATGCCTAACACCCCTTGGACATATATTTGACTGCCTTCATAGCTTAGATAATGGATTTCTCTAAGTCATTGTGTTTCCCATATAGTACTAATACTTCCTCACCTAGTATACTAAATGTACTTTTCTTCTTGTGATAGTCCATAACTACCCAGTATTTTGCTAACTAGTCCATACCTAGTATGATGTCAAAATCCACTATGTTCAATAAAATGAGGTCGATGTCTATTCTTTTGTCCAATACTTCTAGAGGTACATTATGTAAGTATTCTTGTAATTTAACTATTTTTCCAACTGGAGTTGTTACATCTAGATCAAATCTCAAGTTTTTCACTGACAGTTGTATACTATATGCAAATTCGTAAGATATAAAGGAATGCATAGATCCAGAATCAAATAGTACTTTGGCATAGTTGTCTGCTACAACTAGTGTACCTTCAATCACCGCATTAGATGGTCTAGCTTGGCCGTCAGTGATGGTGAAGACCCTTCCTTGGTGTTGAGGGGCAATTTCTAGTTTTGCCTCCTTAACTGCCAATGGTTCGGTACAGTAGGTGGCGATATGTCCATACTCCCCACAATTATGGCACTTGATTGGAAACCGTTGTGGTTGTTGTTGTATAGGTCGAGGGTGGATATTGCCTTGGTGGAATTTTCTGCATCTTGGACATGGTTGTCTATTTTTCCTTGGTGCATTGTTCCTCTGATTTCTTTGGGGATTAAAATTGTTCCAAGGCCTTTTATTCTTCTGGGAGGGCTTTGGGTTATTATTTCCTCCTCCACTAAATTTGGTAGTTTGACTCTTTTTGTATTCTTCTTCAAACTTGGAAGCCATTTCCACACATTCTGCCAAGGTAGTGGGTTTAGTACCCAGTACCTTTAGTTCCAGCCATGAGTACAGCCCTTCAATGAATCGATTCATGATGTGTGTTTCAGTGTTACACACATGAGTCGCAAATCTCCTTAGTTGTGTGAACTTGTTATCATACTCCACCACTAACATATTCCCTTGTCTTAGGTCTAAAAACTCTATCAACTTTCTTTCTTGTACATGGGAAGGAAAATATTTGTAGTTAAATGCTTCCTTAAATTCCTCCCATGTAGTATCTTCAGAACTTGAGAAGAAGGTATTGTTAGCTGATCTCTACCAAAATGCAGCTTCTTATTTGAATAAGTTGGTGGCAAATTTCACCTTCAACTCTGGAGGAGTACGTAGTGCACTGAAAGTTCTTTCTACTTCATATATCTATTCCTTACCCTTCTCAGCTTCACCCTTGCCATTATACACTGTAGTCATCTTTTGAAATCTCTCCATCATTTTGTCAGCTTTTTTTGGTGCTAATGGAGATTTTCTAACTTCCTCACTTGGTACAAGGGAAGATTGCCCTTGTACTAGTGTGGGAGTAGCTAGTGTTGGTGTTGGTGTATTATGTCTCACTTTAGGCTGAGCTTGAGCCTGCGTACTTGGTATTTCTACGGGAGGTGATGAACCTTGGGTTTGTAGTAGGTGAGGAAGGAGGCTCCTCAACACCCTTGTCACCATCTCTTCCACATTGCTCATGGTTACTCTCTCCATATTATCTTCTGGAGTATTTTGAGCTGCTTGCCTTATGACTCTCTTTGGTGGCATCTGCTCATAAACCAAAATTTCTATCAATCCTCTATACAACTACTTCTAACTTAATCTAGATTTGGATTATAATCTCTCTTTTGGACATATTTGTACTGTACTATGATTAGATGAAATGCTTTGATACCAACTGTGACGACCCGGGTTTTTGTAAAACGTTTTGTAATGTATTTTTGAAAGGCAGGGCCCTTAATAGTGTAAATTTTTTTCTCAAAACTAAGCAGCAAAAATTCTTTTCATTAGAACTTGTTTTGTAAAACCTAAGTCATCACTTCATACATAACATAAGTAGAATTTTTTACAAGATAAAATTCCATTAAAGGAATGTACTTTCATTAAATTCCAGAATCCATCCACTGGTTCACAGTATAGCCAAATCCATTACAATACTTGTCCAAATTACATAATCCAAACTCAAAGCTCACCATACAATGACACTCTCATTACAATACAATACTCTCAAACAAAACAAAATACATGTCTTCAAGGGGTATACCTTGAAGATTATTCTCTTCAAGTCTTCTATCGTCTTGAGGTCCTAACTCTCCTTCCCTGTATCTGAGATATTGCAACATTTACAATATCTCAGCAACCAATGCTTGGTAGGGGATTCAAGAAGCATAATAATTGACAATATAATTTCAATACTTCATAATCCCATTATCCCTAAACATATTCATGTCTCTACTCTTTACTTTGTAATTTATGTACATCCATATACATACATACTATACACGAGTAAATCAGTTAAATTTATGAAAGTAGTCAAATATCATTCCCAACTAAGCTGATCAATTCTCTCCATTATGAGAATTCAGTATTTTAGCAAATCCTACACTGGGAATTTCCCTTTTTTGGGAAATATTGGTAATATACAATTTGCTAGCATTTTATTTTGCTAAAACATAAGGCATTTCATTATGCCTACTCTCATATGCATCATAGTGCAAAATAATCAAAGAGCTACCATGCTGCAGTCTGATCCATACTAGCGCTCTCGAATAACTGCCCTATGTACCACTGATGCCACAATGAAAAATATTATATCACTACCTATATGGGGAGACAAGACTTTCATAGTGGTGGGCTTCTCATAATTGGCCCACCTGACTTTTAGCCTCTCATAGGGCAAGGTATCATCAAATTTCAAGAAGCGGGTGGCCAAACCATCATAACTTCTCTAGCATAGCATCCCCTTAGGCTTATGCCTATTAAAACAGAATCATAAGCCTCCAAGCTTGCATGTAAACTAGATTTCATACATATCAGACAATCTATCTATCTGCTTAGGGATCAAATATCTTCTAGTTCCTTATTCATTTAGAGTCTAGTCCTTAACCATTTTATATGTGCTTGGTTGGATCATAAGGGTTCTAGGGGATTTAATACAAGTATTAGCATTACTCTTGTCAACATAAGGTCATGGGTTCAATCATGTACATCCCATGTAAATGCATTCATCAAATCCTCCTACCTTCAAGTAGTGATCCCTTTTCCTAGATCTTCCATGATCCTGACTGATGTATGTAATCTGTACATCCATACATGTTGTCAATATATATAAATTATGAACAATCCTATTGATCACTAGATCTGATGTTTAGAATGATCTTTAATTCATTCATATCTAAGTATTTTCTATCTCTAAGTCTTTGTGTGTACTACTCCTTGATCTTGATCTTTCATAGATCCTTTGATTGACAATCTATACTTGTTGATAAAGATCAAGGTCTTAGATCTTTTATCATCTATTTCTTCTTTGATCTCAGTTCAGTTATTGGATCATCCCTAAGGAGGAGGATCTTGGTTTTCTTCCTTGAATCATCTTTGATCAAGGGTTTGGATTATCTAATCTAATGAACTAGATTTGATCTATAATATGCAAACTAAACATAATATAATATTCTTATTCTTATTGTTCTTGATCATTCAAGATCTAATGGATCATGTTTGATCATCCTTATCTTACTTATAGTTTTTATTAGGGATAAATAATTTACTAACCTTTTATGCTCTTACTAATATCATTCGACCAATTACTGTTTTGCTAGTTGAAGGTGATTTATTTCAGTGTAAGTCTAGACTGCTCCTCTTATTTCCAATTGGCTAAGGCTTACTAGCTGAATGGGTGAACACAAAGTGGTTACTTCAATCCTCATGTAAGGAGGCATTTAAACCTCACATACGTTAACAGAAGGTAGGGGAAGAGCGAGGCTCTATTAGACAATCCCCTTAACCACTATATTCAACATTCACTAGAGCGACCTTAGCTCAACCTTTCATAAGGTTCCTATAAGCATGTTGACCCTAAGTACTCTTTCTAATTGATTTTAATTAAGTCCATGAACATTTACAATGTCATTCATGGGGTTTATTATTCTCCTAGTTTGGGCCAAGGATTTGATAATCCTTATATTATCCTACTAAATATAGCCCTTACTAATTAAGTCCAAAATAATCCACTCTTATTTGTGTCATGAAACTCTACTTTCTCATTAGATTCTTTTATCTCATAATAAGTAGATCTACTGATGAAATTTAACTATAAGTGAATTATAAATTGAAAGAATAAAACTACATAATTGAACAACTTAATGATAATGATACAAGGTACTTAAAATTGCACTAGCATGATTTTCAACTAATATGCCTCAATAACTCAATTTAAACTAACATGGTCCTAAGGTACAATCTCATACTATAGTATAATCTTACATGAAATGCTAGCATGGTCCTAAGTTATAATGGCATGAAATCATACCAACTTGGTCCTAAATTACACTTGCATATAATCACATTAACATGCCCCTAAGATAATTAAATCTAGCAACCTATTATAACAATCTAACCACATCTCATGCTAAAGTCTAAAAGTTGCACTAGCATGTTTTATAACATAAATCACATTTAACATGCTATTATCAATTAATAGAATATTAAACTAATTACATTAATATTTTTAGAAACCTTTACTTATGATGCAACCATTTGATCTTAGATCTTTTCCTTTTAATCAAGGGTTTTAATTACATTTAGGGGTTTTTCTCTATTATGGTCCAAAGATCATAGTACTTTGTTTTTGTCATATTCAATCCATGATCTCCCTAGATTTCATCATATTTACATTCATTCAATCCATCCTAAGGATCTGATCATACTTGATCTCATTGATCAAGTGGGTCCCTTTGTATTTTTAGGCTTTTTCTACCATAACGAGTAGGTCCCTTAATATACCTCAGATATGTTCAAATAAATTATCAATATCACTTTATTTTAATAGTGTATCATTATTAAAACAAATTACCAAGATCTGGTTACCTCAAATCTTGAAGATCTTGGCAATTGAAAACTTATTTCCTAAATACTAAAAGCTTCATAAGATATTTTCTCCATTTTATCATTTTCATAAGAAATTAGAGGTTGTAAGCTTTCCACAGCTTCTTTCCGATCTTAATTTGGAGTTCATATGACTCCTGAATTGAGCCTGGATGTTCACAATCCATTCCTAGGGCCTAGATCTGATCAGGGCCCATAGGAATGGATCGCCCAGTTTGTTTGGGCGGAACGCTCTGGTCGTCGCGCACCCATCACCGGGATGCTCGATGGATGCTCCTGCCCTGGACTGTTGCTTATGCTCGTATAGAAATGTTTCCGCATGCGGCGTTTCGCACGCCATCCTGACGACCCCAATCAATCCCCTCTTAATTAAGTGTCCAAAACTTCATAGAATTTTGTGAAACTTTTACCCTAGGGGTTGTGGACCCTTTTGGATTGATTGGAAGGGTCAGATTTTCCATCTAAGCCCTCAATCATCATGATTTGAAGGTTCTAATATTTACTTTATTTTTACAAATTTTTCACCCAAATCAAATTACAATAAAATAAAATTTTCATCAAATAATAATAAATATGTCCAGGAAGTAGTTCCACCTACCTGATTGGAGAAAAACATTGGTTATATAGTCCAACTTAAGAGAATACCAGTTTTGATGATAAGATAGCCCAAAATCCACTTGTCTTATGATTTTTGTTGTTTGAACCGTTGGATCTCAAAATTTCTTCTGGTGTTTTGTAGCTAAGGTATGGTAGAAAATTTTAGACGGTGAGATATTTGATATTTGATATGGAACGAAGTGCCTAATTGAATTTAAGTCTCTTCTTTCAATCTGGAGAGAGGAGAGAGAAAATGAAAGAGAGAGAGAGAGAGAGAGAGAGAGAGAGAGAGAGAGATCTTTTGGGAGTTTTGGGATTTTGGGAATGGATCTATGCCTAGTTGTACAGGAGAAGTCAAGATAATTTTGTGGGAATTTTATGAATATTTTTGGAGGATTTTTGGGGTAGTATTTGTAAGCATTTTAGGTCTTTTTTCATGATTATGTGTAATGATTATGGTTTATTTTTTATTATTTAATTAGCATTGGATTCTCCCATCTCCACCTTTTTCTCCAAGACCAGCTGGTAGGGGTTTGACCCATGATTTCATGTGGGCTGGCCATAGGATCCCTTTTTAGGTCCCTTGTGGGCCCCACATAGTGTAAAAAGATCATTTTGCCCTTTATGTATAAAAATTAGGGTTTATTCCCATGATCTCAGAATTGAGCATACTTAGTGGCTTTGGATTCATATTTCTCAGCACATTCTAAATTTTGTTGTCTCAGATCTTGATTTTGAAAATAATTACTATTTTACCCTTTTGTCCATAAAATGAAGAAAATTAAGGATTTTTCATCCGAATTCAGAATTTGTTGTGCTTACAGTCATTCTAAAGGGTTTGTTGAGTTCAATTTCAATTATACATATCTTATCTAGTTGAAATTTTTGAAACTCAAACTTTATTGATTTTCTCAATCAATTACAAAAATTGGGGCTATTACACCATCTCTAATCACCTTACCTTCTTCCAATTGTCTCTAGAAATCATCTTCTTGCTTTCGAATAATCCTGACCCTTACTTATACTTTGGATTAATGGAAAATGGATCTTGGGCTCTTTGTTCTGATTTGGATCAGAAGTTATCATTTAAGGCAATCTTGACCATAGAATCATCCTTTTAACTCTTATAAAAGATTAGAAACACTAATTAATGCCTGAAAATTTATGATGGATCACATACTTACTTTGGATTAGAGAAATGTATATGTCATGAACTTCGAAAATTTCTTATAATAATGCCCTATAATTTATAACACATGTATTACTAATTGGTACTTTTTAAGCAAAATTGACTACTTATCACTCCACCACTACTACTATCATTCTAACTTTGAAATTCTAAGAATGGAAATAACATAGAGATTAAATTTGGAGAAGGATAAGCTAGAAACTAGTTTGCTAGCCTCCCCTCAAAAGATTCCCATTGGGAGAGGGTAAGAAAGCAAGTAGAGATCCAAGTTTTCC
Source organism: Warburgia ugandensis (assembly GCA_035236585.1). NCBI lineage: Eukaryota > Viridiplantae > Streptophyta > Magnoliopsida > Canellales > Canellaceae > Warburgia > Warburgia ugandensis. The sequence continues at coordinate 46,405,882 of CP141128.1, forward strand.
ACCCATGGGTCATTGATGTTATCATTGCAGAAGTGTAGTAATAAGGTGTCAAATTTCTCCCTTGTGTGCATTTTTTTTGGTTTTTCTCAATGACCTAAACCACTCATAATGCTCTTATCTAATTTAGGATGAAGTGGAGCGAATTTTTCCTGGGGAGAAGTAAAGTAGAGCAAGATATTTTCACCTCTATCTCCTTTCACCAATGTTGTTTGCAGGAGGAGAGCTACTAGTTTCTTAAATCTTTTTATGAATGATTGTTTTTTTATAGGGAGAAGTTCCCATTGGCTTTTAGCAATTTCATTGAGTTTCGAGTGAGATTTCACATAGAAAAGAATAACTAGTATTCTTAGTGGCTGTAATGAATCAATCATACTTCTAATAAAAATTGATTTCAAGGTAGGTCAGAGTATCAGCCAAAGTGTAACCAATCATCACTCACTCACTAGTTTACTCAAACAATAAGAGGGTCTATTATCATACATGATGAATCTGCCATAATTTTTTTTGTCAAATATCTTCAGATCTATAGGTTTTATTCATAAATTAACCTTATCATTGGGTTCTTCGATATTTGATTATGCTAAGTACAAAGCTTAAGAGAAAAATTCGATCTCTATGGAGCTGAAACCGTTAGCCGAAGCACCCATATTCATCATACTCATTGGGTGTATGTAAGAAAATTCTTGCAACTCATGATTTTTAGTGATACCCTCCTTTAATTTATGTAACTTTATATCTCATTCAATTCTCATATCATTTTAATGTGTAATACCATGTTTTGAAGCTAATCAACTAAAGAATAATTTGGCACGTGACACTACAGTTGATAATCACTGACCTTAAAAGTTTGCTTTTTGTTGAAATCTTAGTGACACTCTTTAAAGTTATAGCTGCACACTACAGGTGCAGGTTTCTCTTTGAGTTCTCATTGGATTTGAGTGAATTTAAATATGGAGGTTCTTGGATAAATTTTACATATGATCAAATAAGTAATGTTGTAAAATCTTCTCATAAATTAGAATATTTAATATTATTTTTGCAATAATGATCCTAGCATAACATTAGAGAATGCCATTTATTAATTCCTAAGTATCTTAAATGTTTCAGAAAATTTAATCAAAAATTTATCTTAATTTGGAAAAAAAAATGGAACTACCCTTAGCACAATTCATTATAATTAGTTTTTACATAGAATACGTAGGATTTAGTAATCTATCTAGTTTCTAATGATCATAAAGTTGAATTCTTGAAGTAACCACATTTCGAGAAAATGATTGTAGTTTCAATCTACTTCATGAGTTATAAAGATGAATAACTAGTGATGGACTGTAATACTGGTCTACATGATATCTAATCCTAACTTTCAATCTTAGTTAATTCTCTTGAATCAATGCCATCCATTTGATCAATTTATGACCTCATCTTGTAGTCTTTCTAGTGTAAATCTCTTAGGATTATGATACCAAAATAATTTGGTTCTTTAAATTCACACTAAATCCTCTTCATGGATTTGATAGTTCAACACTATGAGTGACTAACTGTGCACTTGCAGAAAAACTCTAAACACACACTTAAACATAGTCATAGTTTTGCAAGTATAATCCAAGCCCATATCTCTCTTATAACCTTGTAAAAGGTATCATTCATTGTTATTCACCTATTATCCTTTGAACTGGAAGCAAAAGGATACTTCACTTTGAGGAATTCCATTTGCTTAGTACATCTATATACACACAAATATATTAATGGAGAGATCAAAGAAAACATAACCACTAATTAATTTTTACAGCATGCGTGATCAACGTACTCAATGTATGGCTCAACCTCATCAAAATAGTTTTGCAACACATAAAGGTGTGCCTAATCCCATGCTTTGTGGTCAATGTTCGACACTGGACCATTCGTTAGAGGGTCACCAGCCTTAGGATCATGAGATCCAATTGATCATTTCTTTCTAAGGACTCTAATGACATCCACTCTTGATAAGTATTATGTGCAAAACTCTACCACTACCTCTACAATGTAACATTTGGCTATATACCCCTTAGGTTGGTTGTGAATTCACACATACCTTTCAAGATTTTCATGTACCTCTCAAAAGGGTACATCCATTGCTAGTAAACTAGCCATAGACGACCTCATCGATGATGTACACTATTATGTGTATCATGATGTCAAAGAATGATGGTGGGAAGATTGTCTCAAGTTCACATAAAGCTGTCATTAGATTTTCTAGGATTTCTTGTACTTTAAAACATCCACCACCTTCTTGCACAAAGCATTGAAGAAGTGATGGAATTTTATAAGCACGAGTTGTTGCATCAAAGCATGGCAATCGTGTGACTTCATCCCTAACAATTTCAGCTCTTCCATGGAGATAATGTTTCTAAAGTTTGAAGAGTAGTCGTGTGAGACTTTGTGCTCGAACAAGGTTTTACATACTATTCTTCTCTCCTCTCCATCGAGCATATAATTTGCTTTAAGCAAGTATGTTCCTTGACTATGCTTGTCTTGTGGTCACAACCTTCTCTTAAGACCCATCTTCATAAGAACCATTACAACTATAAGTCTATCCTTTGTTTTTCTAGATTTTCAAGCAAGGTATTAGCCATGCTTTAACATACATTTTTCTCAATGTGCATGACATCAAGCACATGTTGCACATGCAAGGATTTTCAATACACAAGCTGAAGGAATATTGACTTCTTCTTTCAACAATTTCTAGAGTTGCTTTTACTTGCACATTTTGTTGTTTTCTTCTTGCCCCACAAGATATTAAGGTTTTCAACCTATTCCAATAGTTGTCATCCTATCAGCATCTTTGGAAGAGTCCTTATCTCTAAACTACCATTAAATTCACCCTACTTAAAATGGTGTGGATAGTCTTTGCGCAACCATCTTCTATGACTAAGAAAATGCCATTTTCCTACCATGTTCTGCTCACTATATATAGGATGAGCATTGTATCCTTTAATAATGCATCAAGACAAATTATTGAATGAAGGGGAGTTGCTTATTATCCACAATAGTATAGCCATTAGAGTGAATAACTCTTTCTTGTATGCATCTTAAGCTTGAACTCCTACATCTCATAATGTCTCAAGATCATTGATTGAGGGAGCTAAGTACTCATCAATGTAGTTCCTTGGCTACATCAAACATGATATCAACATAGTTAATATCAGGAACTTATTCTTCATGCACAGAAATGGTGGGAGGTTGTAACAAACGAATCTAATAGGACCACATCTATATGTACTACTCATAGAACCATGGGGATTAATCTTGTCTACAGACAATGCAAGTTGTAGGTTTCTAGGTTTTTATTAAAAATTAAGAAAAAAGAAGTCTAAAAGCTTCCATGTTGGGCTAGTTGTTGGATGGCATGAAAAGCTATTAGCTACTCTATCCTTGATATGTCATACTAATTTCATTGATGTTTATATAATGCAAAACATTCTTTTGAACATAGAGATAGGGGGAAAATACAATAACACCTTTGCAAGAATGTTTGTTACAATCTTAGTTGAATTGTTCTTTAACTTCTATCTTGACTTTCCACATGTTGGGCATGTAGTTTTATACTTATACTCTTTTCTATACAAGATGCTATCATTAGGACAAGCGTGTATCTGCTCATACATCAACCATAGTGCAGCCAAGATTTTCATTGCCTCTCATGTGGATCTTGCTAGTTTGTTATCCTTCAGTAGCATCTTACACTTCCATAAAACATTGATATGAAAAGCCAAATCTCAATTTCACATTGTAAAGTTCTACCGCTACAAACAACTTGGTATAATCTTTACACCTAAGGTACAATGGCTCAACAACTTCCCTAAATGTAGTGCAAAATAGTTCAGGGTCATCTTGGATGTCAATGACATTAAATCTCATATTGCAAGAAATCCAATAATTTATTGGGGCACTAGAACGAGAAAAAATGGTTGAATAGTCTATAGTTGTATTGTCTACAACACTTCCTATAGTGTCTTTAAATATTTTTGTCCTTGTTGAGGGCTTGTGTGGAAGTTCTTCTCCATGCTAAATCCATGGAGGATAGCTTTCATTGATTCCATTATACAACAAATGTTCTCTCAGCATCCCTACAATTACTTTTCTCAAGTTTTTACATTTTGAATAAGGACAACACATGCGAATTTGATCACCACCTACCCTAAATGTGAACTCTATGAAATCTGTTGTTCCCTCCCCATATTATTTTGATGTTATATCATTGTCATGCAAGCACATTTGGCAATTTTTTTGACAACTTGAAATTAATTTGTTTGTGAAGACTTATTAGACATGCAAAGATTATAGTGAAGTCGGTAGGAAACACTAGGTATACAAGAATTATAAGTCTTTAAGAAAACTAAATTACATATATGCACACATGTGGAAATCTCCAATTAACAAGGAAGAATGATCCAAAATATGAAAGATCCTCTCAAAGGCAAATTTAACTTTAAAAGGGAAGTTTCTAACAATAACAATGCATGTAAAATATATAAAATATGCATATATATGAGACAGACAAGGAGATACTAACCAACACTCAAATCGATATCAAATAAGAATATATATATATATGTGATTCCAATTCACAATTGGGATTTGGTTGAAGATAGCCACAACAAAAATGAACCTATATGAGCTTTAGTTTGTGTATAGGTGAAGATAGTTGAAAACAAAAAATCAAAAGTTCATTATAATGGAGTAGTACTTTTAAAGTCAATCCTTAAATAGACTTTAAAAGAGCTTATTTTTATAGCCATTTTTTGAAAAATGTCCTTAGTTTCAAAAAATTGACTTTAAAAGTCCCCACTTTTAAAGTTGTTTTAGAAAATGACATTAAAAGTTCATTCCTGCAAAAACAGTTATTCTTGCTAGACTAATGAAGTCGAATTTTGACTAAACTACTTTTAATTATGAATTTTAAAGTCATTTTTTAAAAATTGACTTGGAAAATATTTATGAAGAAGGTTGACTAAAGACAAAGTTCTTTATGCTGACTTTAAAAGCCTCATGTGTAGTAATTCTTAGTACATAGCTTGATTACACAATATTCAAGGGAAAAACCCTGATCAGTCTTGTAGCTTCTGAGTCTTCAAGATTTATGTCCTTAGTCTCCTTCCCTGTATCTGAGATATTGTAAATATTTAAATATTTACAATATCTTAACAACTTATGCTTGGTAGGGGATACAAAAATATACTACTTCACTAATATAAGAATACATACCTCAGTCGTCATTCTATCATGTTTATCCACTCTCATCATAGAGTTTATACATCATTTATGTACTATAGGGTAAACCCATTAAAATAGTGAAAATACAAAAAATTTGTTCCTTCCCCTGGCTATACTCCCACTTAGGAGATCAATATTCAGCCAATTCTCATATGGGGATTTTCTCTCCAAGAACTCATGTATTTCATCATACTTGGTATCTCATCATATCATGGCATTTTACTATGCCTATTTTATGTGCATCATGATGCAAAATACTCAAGGACTACTATGCCACAGTCTAAATCTGTACAACGCACTTGGAAAATTGCATAATAATCTACTGAGACCAATTGTGGAAAGAACAAAATCCATGTCCGCATGGGCGAGGACCATGACTGTCATAGTGGTGGCCTTCCCATGATTGCCCCAGCCGACTTTTAGCCTCTCTTTGGGCATGGTATCCATCATATCATACATTTCAGGAAGCTGGTGACCAAACCCTCATAACTTCCCTAGCATAGCTTCCTTAGGCCTATCCCTGTATAAAACAAAATCATAAGCCACCATGCTTGTATGTAAAATACATTGTACATATCAGACGATGTGTTTGTTTAATTAAGGCTGGAATATTTTCTATGCCCTATTCCTAAGGTTTCCTTAGTCCACACATATCACCAATTTCTCATTGTTTGATTGGATCGTTTGGATGAATCATGGGGTTGGGTCACTTGGTTGGATCATTTGATTGGATCATTATTGTTCTAAGGTACTAGGTATACTTATATCATGAAGGTCTATAATTCTAGACAAAAGATCATGTATATATACACATGAATCTATAATACATTCTTGTACATTCACCTACCTCAAAGTGGTATTCACTCCATATTGTCCATCATGGTCTTGATTCATACATTTGTCAAACCATACATATAAAGTTATTCCTTTATACATGTATTCTTATTACATGTATTTGGGTTATCCTATGAGGGATGCCCTATTTTTCCTTGAATCATATATGGTCAAGGTTTCAAACCTTCTAAGTTCACAGTCTACACTATAAGTAAAATCATAGAGCAATACTATAATCTACATTACATTTCTTTTCTTTTTGTTTGTGATACTTCAAGATCTCTCTTGGATCTTGTTTGATCTTCCTCATCTTATTTATAATTTTTATTTGTATTAGGGTTAGATAATTTGCTAACCTTTTATGCTCTTATTATTATTTCTCAACCAATTAATGTTTTACTGGATTGAGGATAATTTATTCATCTCTAAATCTAGATAACTCCTCTTATTTTTAGTTTGCCAAGGTTTACAAAATACATGCCATTCTTGATGTGGTTAATTCAATCCTCATGTAAGGAGGTGTTTAGACCTCACAAACATCAACAGATGGTGGAGGAACATTGAGGCTCATAAGAAACCCCCTTAACCACGATGAATAACATGAAATGGGATAGCCTTAGCTCATCCTTCAAAAAGGTCCTATGATCTCATAACCCTAAGTTTATTTCAACTTGATTTTAATTAATTTCATGAACATTACTATGTCATTTATGGAGGTTTATTATGCTCCTAAGTTGGGCCAAGGAAATGGACAATCCACCCCTTATATTGTCCTACTAACTATTGCCCTTACTATGATTATACTTCATGATGTGTATGTATTTAGTGAAGTCCACCTATATGTCATCAATTACCCTTTTTAAGGTATTTTTCATAATTCTATGAATAAAAGAAATTACACCAATAATTCTAAGGAATTTAAAGACAATCATGCTATAATTGAAAGTATTGACCTGAATTTAAATTTTCTATTTAAAAGAAATTAACTAATATTACAACATCTTATTCTTGGAAATTAAAGATAATTACACTAAAATGGGAAAATAGACATGGATAATAATTAAATCAAATTTATTGTAAAATACAATTAGTTAAACATGTGATCGAGTTGTCCTTATGATGCAACCATCCAATTTGTCAATATTTTAGATCCAAGGTTGATATTCCATTAAGAATGCAACCCTTGATCCTTGATTCTTTTGTTTGATCCAACATCATAATAACATGATCCTAACCTTAGATCATTCAATTTAGAGGTCCAATTGGCATGATCATTCTTGATCCCTCCTACCAAGGAGATCCATTGAGATTATCCATGATTATTTTCTCATTTAAGGGCCTACACCTTGATTTCTTTCATATCAATCCAATCCAACTATCCCCATTCTATTTTATCATCATTAAATCCTTAGTGGATCTATATTTTCAATTCTGCTCACCATAGATCCACTTGATCAAGTGTGTAAGTAAGAGTAATTTTAATTAACAAAATGTTTTGATGCTTAAAATCTTATTTTTATGGGTTTTATATGTTCCCCTCATCAAGATCTATTCATAGCATCTTACAGATTGAAAGTTGGACTTAAATTGAGTGAGTAATTGCATTTTTAAAGTTTCAACCGTTTTCAACGACTGATTTTAGTCTATACTATTTTTTATAAAATAAACCTACATAGAGGATTAGAAATCCTACTATGATCATCAATCATAAGGTTTTTACACCTTCTGGATCCATCCATCCATCAGATTAGATTTTCATTTTATAACGGATTTTAGCAATTATCTCACATGAATACAATTAGAAACAAAAATATCATGATTCCAATAGATTTAAAATAACATAAGGATTGCATCTGTGTTTTCAAATCTAAAATCAAAGCTAAATGAGCTCTTAATTGAAGAAATAAGCTCTTAGTTCATAAATTGGATGGCTCAAATCTAATCTGGGCTTAAAGAGTGCGAGGACGACCAACAGCTTGCGTCTCCATCATAGAGACACAGGCGGAGTTGTTCTTGCGCCACCTGGCAGCTCACACGCATGGGGGTGGGCCCACGGGGAGCATCCCTGCTTGCATTTTTGTGATGACCTGGGTTTTCCCATGAATTTTTAAATGCAATATCTAATTCCTAAGCCGAGATGCATCCCTATTTGAAAATCATTTTATGAAAACAATGCAATGCAACGAAAAATGTTTTGGTTTAAACTCATTTTGAAAACCCCGAGTGGCATTTACTTTCACAACAATCAAAGTAGTTTTTGAAAAATATTGCAATCATAAATGTCTTCCCAGGTCTATCCAGTCACAGCTCACAGCCCAACTGTAAATAAATACAAATACATGTCCAAAGGGTAGAGTGTTTACTTACATGTATAATTGTCTCTTTTTTATTTACTTGCTTGTAGCACTAACATTTCCTAAGGCGTCTTCTACGTGTGAGTAGAACTATCCTAAAAAATGATATGTATTTAGGTGAGTATACACTATACTTAGTACGAGTCTATCACTACTAGTTTTACAATGCATGCTATGTTTAAAATCATATGCTCTTCAAAACATGTGCATGTTTGAACACTCATGTTCATTATCGATATTAAAAACCATTGCCGAATTGGAATACTGACGACTTAAAGAATCGCATAATCGAAGTTGAAAGTATCATGTATATCATAAACATAATGATATGCATAAGATGCTCAATTGAATCCAACTCATGGATGTATGGTATGGTCGACCATCCTCATGTCATGCCATATGCAATGCAAGTAAATCCTCAAAAACATAGGGCCCACTATGCCCACGACCTCCTTGCCGTGTGGTCCCCGGGTACCTGGGGACACTCGGTCATAGCCTCCACGGGGCATATGATATATCGACCCAGTGCCATGACACCAGTGGTAGCCCTCTGTACCACATCCAGTCGACGTAGGGACATGCCTTTTTTGGCATGGTACCCTTTCCACCTAATAGTGGTAGAGGCTGAGAGGCCACCCCAAACCTCTCGGCATAGCGCCCACGAGCTTACTAGCCCAAATCATATACGATCAAACAAGCAAAAACTTCTTTTTCAAAACCTATCCTCTTTGGGTCCCTCACAACTGCCTGGGCCTCACAACTGCTTACCTAGCGTCTTTTGGGCACTCTAGCGTCTTTTGATAACCCTCGAGGACATGCAATTTTTCAAAACTCAATAACCATAAATCATGCAATTTATGCAATCGTAAAACACTTCTATGCATAATGTATTTATCATATGCATGCTGAATTCATTTATAAAATTAAGTCATGCTAAACAAATCATATAACTTATACTTAAAACATGCATTCTCAAAACAATCATGGGCTCTTTTTAAAAGTCTAGTAGCAATAGAGAACCTACCTCAAAGTTTCCTAAAGTCACGTCCTTCATCACTCAACCTGACCCTGGTCTCATTTATAAAATCCTGGATATGAATGGATAACAAGGAATCCTTATCAATTTCGATCTATTTAGAAATTAGATAGCTAGATCTGCCTTTTAGGGTCCATGGGTCCTTGCCTAATTCAGTGTCAGGCTAGATCCTATGATATGGATCTACTATTCAATGGTTAGACTCTGTAAATTGTCCTCTGATCCTAATTTTATAGTCTTATTAGGTCTGCGTGTCCCAGTTCTCAGGACACTCGTGCATCCCGGTCAAACCGTGACCACCTCACGTGCGTGTGCGAACGCCTGAGCTATGCGCTGCGGCGCGCATTCTAGAGAGCATCACATGAGCGCGTCCTCAGCGCTAGGCGCATGCGTCTCAGCTCCCAGGGCACCCCATGCATCCTAATCGAGCCAGGACCCAAGCCCCACGTCATGCGCGGCTAAGGACCGCGCCAAGAACCGTGCTCCGGGCATGCGTCACGCACCACGCCCCTTAGGACGGGTTGCCTTGGATGGGTTCCCACCCGTCTGGTTCCTTCCACAAGGGGCTGGTGTTTTTCGACTAAAAAACAACCAGATCCGGCATGGATCTGGCCTAGGGGAAAGAAAAATGGAGAGAGGGAAAGAGGGGCTTACTTGGGTAGCCGGGGATGCCCGCATTCTAGTGTGTGGCTCCCTCTTTTTCGTCTAAAAGCCCCATGTTGCCAGAACCCACGAAGAAGGGGGAAAACCCCAACTTCCATTGAGGTCAGAGGAAGAAGAAGGGAGGTGAAGAGATGGGAGTGGCCAGCCTGTAGGGATGACTCAGGCCTGGCCGGAATGTGCAGGGAAAACCATTGTGGGGGTTTTTCAATTTTTGCCGGAAACCCAGCCTCAAATAGCTAGAAAAATCCCGATTCGAAGAGGAGGGAATAGGGGCTTTTTATAGCCTTGCTATGGCGGTGCCGCCATTGGTGGTGGTGGAAATCTCTGGAAACTAGGGTTTCTGGAGAAATCTAGAGGAAGAAGAAGATGGGGTGCCGTTATCAAAACTCCCCCTACGTTATCTGTCTTTTTCGTTTTTAATTTAAATTATTGAAATGCAATTAATCTTTAAACGACTGTAACTTCTTCATACGAAGTCCGTTTTTGGCGTTCTTTGAGGTGTTGGATTCCATTTTTCGAGTAGAATCTAATGGTACAAAGTTTTTTTTTTTATAAATTCCTTCGTTTAATATTTTTAATAAAGTAAAACATTTAACATGGTTCATTTCCCATAGAATGTCCAATTCATTTGTGTTAACTGGATGCAAAATAGCGTAAATTGCTTGGGGCATTACATTATTACCCCCTTAAAAGAATTTTGTCCTTGAAATTCCACAAATCCTTGCCTTCAAGTTAGTTGTCTTCTTGGTAAGACATATTCTTTCTGAGGACTCCCTTAAAACTTGAACTAAGAAAATTGCTGTGCTTTATTCCCATACCTCTGTTGTTGACGAATCCTTTATTCCGTTATCCAATACTCTAATTGGGTTAATACTTGGAGTAATGTTGTCCTTAAAATGCTAATCATACTATCTTGTAACCAATCCTAGACACATTCTCAATTTATCCTCATTATAATTCCTTCCACAAGGCCTTACACACACACACACATATATATATATATTGTCAATATATCTTATCTGTTTTCTTTAAGTATATATGGACCGCTTTCGCTGCGTACTCTGATACATAGTCCCATGTGTGCCAGTTTATCATTACTAGTTTCTATTTGTATTTCGTATAGCTACCGATCCTTAGATGCTCATATTCCTCTGATCATGTATAAGATAGTCTCCTTAGATGACCATACTCTCCTACTCATATATAATTTACTACATACTTCTTTGAGATCATATGATCTTATTCCTCCTATTTCATTTTGAATAGCATAGGATAATCCCTTTTTCCTCTTGTCTTCCATCTAGTGATCTCTTCATCATCCACATCTCCTTCTAATGGTTGGTTGTATGTCATTAGTAAGAGTCCAATAAAAAAAGGTTAGATTCTTTCTATTGTGTATAACTTTGCGTCTTATCTTCTTTGCTTTATATTTTTCCTCAAGATACTTCAATAGCTGATATGCTATCATGTGTCCTCCAATTATATTAATGATAAAGCCAAACCCTTGATTAACTTTGAATTTCACCTATCTGTGGCTTTTCTACTATAACTTGGGTGCTCAACCCATATTATATTCAAAATAAAACCATGAAACAATTCAAGTAGCATCCTCCATCAATAATACGATCTCATATTATGATTAGGATATCTGAACTGTACATCAAGTTTCATAGATGTTGAAGCCATCAAATGCTTTTCTCCCTAAAGAATTTATGCAAACTCATGTTAAATGTTTTATGGTTAATTCATCATCATGGTCAAATGTTCTCGTCTAGAGGCCTATCTCACTATGCACATTAATTAAGTCTCTTATTTATAACCGAGTACCCTTACTAGGTCATGATTGAATCCTTCGTCATTATCTTCTTTATCCTTTCTTTGCTTGATGGTTTTCTTCGTAATCTTTTAGACCAAATGTTCTATACTTGATCTAGTAAGGTTAGTTCTTAGGAAATTCCTTCAATTTATTTTTCGTACTTGGCATATGCACATAACAACTAACTTTTTGTTTGACGGCAATGTAACATCAAATCTCACCTTATAATGTGCTGGCCACTTCAACTTTTCTACTTCCATTCCCTATATCAATATGTTGTTCAATCTTTTATTACTGCATTATTGTCAACCATTCAGTCTTAATTGTCAGGGGGTATCATAAGTAGTGGTTTTCTCAATTCCTCAAATTTTATCTTTCAAGTGCCTCCTCATACTTAGCTTATAATAGCAGTTTTCGTTCAATAGCTACTACATCAAGTTATGCTGAAGCTGTTAAATCAACAAGTTTAACAACACCCAGGTAAGCATATTGTCTTAGACATAGAAAGACTTTATTTGCTTTCCTATTGATCTTTTTCCAAATATATCTATGTCATAAGCTCAAGGGTCTCTAAAGTGATCGGTACTCTTTTTTTTTTTTTTTTTCAATCCAAGTCGGCAGCATCTTTCAGACCCATAGTGATTCTATGGTTCATCATGGTATCTATTCAGATTTGAAAAATCTGTCTCATTGGTGGAGATCGGTCCTTATTTTTTTCTTCTATCTTAGTTGTTACTGTATTCATTGTACTCTTACCTCCTCCATGATGTGGCCTAATCAACTGACCTCATACCCTCAAATGACTTAGTCTAACAAGTAACTTTTTTTAGGTAAGACTCATGTCTAAATACTTATAATATCCCTCTGAGTTTATAACTTTGACTACTGTCTAATAGATACTAACATATTTGATTAAATATGGTGGGATACCTTTATTTAGTCAACAGTACTCTAAAGGTAATGACTAAATGATGGTCTTAAGATATTTGCTCTTCCAATCTATGATAGCAAGGCCTCAATTTGATCCTAGATGGTACCCTACTTGCTGAAGAAAGACAAATGGACAAGTCACTGTCCTGGCTTAATTCCTTTTTCAATATACTTTATTTACTCATGTAGTGGCAAGGTAAGATATCACCAAATTTTCCTTTTTATGGACTATATCCATTGGTGTTCCCCATAAGCTAATGGATCTGATAAGAATCTAATTGTAATAATTTATATTAAACCATTTGTAAAATTTAATTTCTAGTTGATCACCATTCCTCTTCGGAAATTTCTTGTCGCATAATCTCCTGAAATTCGATACTCTACTCAAAGTCTTAAACCCCATATGCTTTCTCTCTTTTATACTCTTTTACAATAAGATCACCAACTCATCTAGTATTATTCCTTTGCATTTGTTTGATCTACCTTCCTATAGGATTCAAGATGATAGAATTGTATGTATCTCCATAAAATCTTGATCTTCTTCTTTTGAATATTCAATATTCATCGAATACTTATAGTTACATCTTTATCTCTTTCTCTTTTCTTCAAAATTCTCATTTTTGTCTACCTAGATCAATGCTTTCATTTGAGTGGTTGCATATACTTGATCTACGCGGTAGTCAAGAGAAACTTAATACTTCCAGGAAATGTTGAAGTTTTCTAATATCATCAAAATCCTTAATTGCTTATAGCCTCAATAAAATTCATACAATGTCTTAATAATGGCATTGGCGTTTTGGTCATGCTATACTTCTCTTACAAGTTCATGTTAGGATCAATCTATTATCATCCCTAGTATTATCATTAAAATCTTTTGATAACTCAGTTGAATTCATTTCCCTATCATATTCGTGTTATGTTTCTCTTAATCACATAATATGTCACTTGTATACATCTTCTGATTTGCTCCATAATACTTAGGTAGTTATTAGTCGATAGCACTTCACTCTTCATAAGACTCCAATTAAGGTATCCAAAATTGAGCTAAGTCCTTCAGGATCCATACCTTTGTGACCTAGTATGAGTCACAATTATCTCCTAATATCATCTTGCATTCTCATCCCTCTTAGATTATCATCAAAATATTCTCAAAGTCTGTCTTTTACATCCCCTATCATACTCATATCATATCCTTGTGATAGTGTACTCATATTCTGATATTCTTTATGATGGTAAGATAGCCATCTAGGTTCTTCGATGTTCTTATCTTTGGTGAGATTGATCTATTACAGGTCAGAATTATCTACTAACACGTTCACTAACATCTTCCTTCATTATTCTTATCATAATATGATCCATATATGAGTTTTCATATTTGCACCACTGCACAACAATCCTTATTGATAAGATTTAAGCCATCCAATATCTAAGTATTTGCTAGACCCATCTCCTTTTTCACCTATTTGTTTATGGTGAAATGCCTTGAGCATTAATATGCTAGTCATCTCTACTATGTCTATTTCTACTACTTCTTCTTAATTTTCTCAGTTGTCTACGACCCTTGGATATGCTGGACTGGTTGTGAAAGGATAAAACCTAGGCTCTGATACAAACTGTGACGACCTGGGTTTTCCCATGCATTTTTAAATGCAATATCTAATTCCTAAGGCGGGATGTATCCCTATTTGAAAACCATTTTATGAAAACAATGCAATGCAGCGGAAAATCTTTTGGTTTAAACTCATTTTGAAAACCCCGAATGGCATTTGCTTTCACAACAATCAAAGTAGTTTTTGAAAAATATTGTAATCATAAATGTCTTCCCAGGTCTATCTAGTCACAGCTCAAAACCCAACTGTAAATAAATACAAATATATGTCCAAAGGGTAGAGTGTTTACTTACATGTATAATTGTCTCCTTTTGATTTACTTGCTCGTAGCTCTGACATTTCCTAAGGCGTCTTCTACGCGTGAGTAGAACTGTCCTGAAAAATGATATGTATTTGGGTGAGTATACACCATACTCAGTACGAGTCTATCACTACTAGTTTTACAATGCATGCTATGTTTAAAATCATATGCTCTTTAAAACATGTGCATGTTTGAACACTCATGTTCATTATCGATATTAAAAACCATTGTCGAATTGGAATACTGACGACTTAAAGAATCACATAATCCAAGTCGAAAGTATCATAAATATCATAAACATAATGATATGCATAAAATGCTCAACTGAATCCAACTCATGGATGTATGGTATGGTCGACCATCCTCATGTCATGCCATATGCAATGCAAGTAAATCCTCAAAAGCATAGGGCCCACTATGCCCACAACCTCCTCGTCGTGTGGTCCCTGGGTACCTAGGGACACTCGGTCATAGTCTTCATGGGGCATATGACACATCGACCCAGTGCTATGACACCAGTGGTAGCCCCTTCTACCACATGCAGTCGACATTGGGACATGCCATTTTTGGCATGGTACCCTTTCCACCTAATAGTGGTAGAGGCTGGGAGGCCACCCCAGACCTCTCGGCATAGCGCCCACAAGCTTACTAGCCCAAATCATATACGATCAAATAAGCAAAAACCTCTTTTTCAAAACCTGTCCTCTTTGTGTCCCTCATAACTGCCTGGCCCTCACAACTACCTACCCAGCGTCTTTGGGGCACTCCAGTGTCTTTTGGTAACCCTCAAGGACATGCAAATTTTCAAAACTCAATAACCACAAATCATGCAATTTATGCAATCGTAAAACATTTCTATGCATAATGTATTTATCATATGCATGTTGAATTCATTTATAAAATTAAGTCATGCTAAACAAGTCATATAACTTATACTTAAAACATGCATTCTCAAAACAATCATGGGCTCTTTTTAAAAGTCTGGTAGCGATAGAGCACCTACTTCAAAACATCGTGGGTTCTTTTAAAAGGCTAGTAGCGATAGAGCAGCTACCTTGAAGTTTCCTGGAGTTGCGTCCTCGTCACTCAACCCGACCCTGGTCTCATTTATAAAATCCTGGATAAGATTGGATAACAAGGAGTCCTTATCAATTTTGATGTATTTAGAAATTAGATCACTAGATCTGCCTTTTAGGGTCCATGGGTCCTTGCCTAATTCAATCTCAGGCCAGATCCTATGATATGGATCTACTATTTAATGGTTAGACTCTATAAATTGTCCTCTGATCCTAATTTTATAGTCTTATTAGGTCCACGTGTCCCAGTTCCCAAGACGCTCGTGCATCCCGGTCGAACTGCGACCACCTCATGTGCGTGCGCGCACGCCTGAGCTACACGCTGCGGTGTGCATTCTAGAGAGCCTCGCATGAGCGCGTCCTCAGTGCTAGGTGCGTGCATCTTAGCTCTCAGGGCACCCCGTGCATCCTGGTCAAACCAGGACCCATGCTCCACGTCGCACGCGCCTGAGGAACCATGCTCCGGGCATGTGTAGCGCACCACGCCCCTGGGACGGGTTGCCTTGGACGGGTTCCCACCCATCTAGTTCCTGCCACAGGGGGCTGGCATTTTTTGGATGGAAAAAAGACCAGATTTGAGATGGATCTAGCCTGGGGGAAAGAAAAATGGAGAGAGGGAAAGAGGGGCTTACCTGGGTAGCCGGGGACGCCCTCATTCTGGTGTGCAGCTCCCTCTTTTCCGTTCGAAAGCCCCATGTCACCGGAACCCACAAAGAAGGGGGAAAACCCCAACTTCTGTTGAGGTTAGAGGAAGAAGAGGGGAGGTGAAGAGAGGGAGTGTGTAATGCCCGAGCAATTTACGTTATTTTTAAGAAAAATTGGACATTCTATGGGAAATAAGCTGTGTTAAATGTTTTACTTTATTTCAAATGGTAAATGAAGGAATTTTTAAGACAACTTAGTATCATTAGACTCTACTCAAAAAATGGAATCCAACGCCTCAAAGAACGCCGAAAACAGAGTTCGTATGAAGAAGTTATAGTCATTTAAAGATTAGGGGCATTTCTGTAATTTAAATTAAAAACGAAAAAGACAGATAACGTAGGGGGAGTTTTGATAACGGCACCCCATCTTCTTCTTCCTCTGGATTTCTCCAAAAACCCTAGTTTCCAGAGATTTCCACCACCACCAATGGCGGCACCGCCATTGGCAGCACCGCCATAGCAAAGCTATAAAAAGCCCAATTCCCCTCTCTTCAAAACACGATTTTTTCGGTCATTTGGGGTTGGGGTTTCCAGCAAAAATCAGAAACCCGTCTCTAGTTTCCCTACAATTTTTGGCAACGGCCAGGACCTTCAGGCTGGCCATTCCCCTTCTTTCTCTTCCCCATTTCTTCCCTGGCATCACCCAAAAACTGGGTTTTTCCCTTCGTCGAGTTTTCTGGTGGCCTGGAGTTTCAGAACCAGAACGGGGCTCTACCACCGGCGATAGGCGCTCCCTAGGCTACCCAGGTAAGCCCGTCTTTCCCTCTCTCTCTGGTTCTACCACCTTCCAGGCTAGATCCGTGCTAGATCTAGCATTTCCAACCGGAAAACACACTAGGGCAGATGGTTCTAGCCGGCTCTGTGCAAACAAGGCGTCCCAGGGACACCATGCTTCACGTGTGCCTGGGACGGGTTCTAGGCGTACGACAGTGTGTACATTATCCTTGGTGAAGACTTCGGGTGTGCGCGCGACGTGGGGCATGGGTCTTAGCTTGACCGGGATGCACGGGGTACCCTGCGAGCTGAGATGCGCCATGCTACACCAAAGGTGCGTCCGTGTGATGCCATCCAGGATGCGCGTCACTTGAGCATGCATGTGCGCGTGTAAAATGCGGTCCCTGGCACAGCCTTTGGGCGCGCACGCACGTGAGGCAGTTGTGGTTTAACCAGGATGCACAGGTGTCTTGGGAACTGGGACACGCGGACCTAATGAGACTATAAAGTTAGGATCAAAGGACAATTTACAAAGTTAACCATTGAATAGTAGATCCACATCATAGGATCTAGTCTGACAATGAATTAAGCAAGGACCCATGGACCCTAAAAGGCAAATCTAGCGATCTAATTTCTAAATAGAACGAAATTGATAAGGACTCATTGTATCCATTCATATCCAGGAGTTTATAAATGAGACCTAGGGTCCGGTTGAGTGATAAAGGATGCGACTCTAGGAGACTTCGAGGTAGGTGCTCTATCGCTACTAGACTTTTAAAAAGAGCCATGATTGTTTTGAGAATGCATGTTTTAAGTTTAAGTTATATCACTTCTTTAGCATGACATAATTTTATAAATGAATTCAGCATGCATATGATAAATACATTATGCATAGACATGTTTTGTAAATGATTGTATAAATTGCATGATTTGTGGTTATTGAGTTTTTAAAAATTGCATGTCCTTGAGTGTTACCAAAAGACGCTAGAGTGCCCAAAAGACGCTGGGTAGGTAGTTGTGAGGGCCAGGCAGTTGTGAGGGACCCAAAGAGGACAAGTTTTGAAAAAGAGGTTTTTGCTTTATTGATCGTATATCATTTGGGCTATTAAGCTCGTGGCCGCTACGCTGAGAGGTCTGGGGTGCCCTCCCAACCTCTACCACTATTAGGTGGAAAGGGTACCACGCCAAAAAAAAGGCATGTCCCTATGTCGACTGCGTGTGGTACAGGGGGCTACCACTAGTGTCACGGCACTTGGTCGATGTGTCATATGCCCTGTGGAGGCTATGACCGAGTGTCCCCAGTTACCCAAGGACCACACGGCGGTGAGGTTGTGGGCATAGTGGGCCCTATGGTTTGAGGATTTACTTGCATTGCATATGGCATGACATGAGGTTGGTCGACCATACCATATATCCATGAGTTGGATTCAGTTGAGCATCTTATGCATATCATTATGTTTATGATATATATATGATACTTTCGACTTGGATTATGCGATTCTTTAATTCGTCAGTATTCCAATTCAACAATGGTTTTTAATATCGATATTGAACATGATTGTTCAAACATGCACATGTTTTAAAGAGCATATGATTCTAAATGTAGCATGCATTGTAAAACTAGTAGTGATAGACTCCTACTGAGTATAGTATATACTCACCCAATCCTTAACATTTTTCAGGACAGCTCCATTCACGAGTAGAAGACGCCTCAGGAAATGTTAGTGTTACGAGCAAGTAAACCAAAAGAGACAATTATGAATGTAAGTAAACACTCTACCCATTGGACATGTATTTGTATTTATTTACAGTTGGGCTGTGAGCTATGACTGGATAGACCTGGGAAAAACATTTATGATTTCTGAAGTTTTTCAAAAACTACTTTGATTGTTGTGAAAGAAAATGACACTCGGGGTTTTCAAAATGTGTTTAAAACAAAAGATTTTCCACTGCATTGCATGGTTTTTATAAAATGGTTTTCAAATAGGGATGCATCCCACTATATGAATTAGATATTACATTTAAAAATGCATGGGAAAACCCGGGTTATCACAGAGTGGCCGGCCTGTAGGGACGACTCAGGCCTAGCAGAATGTGCAAGGAAAACTGTTGTGGGGGTTTTCCGATTTTTGCCAAAAAGCCCAGCCTCAAATAGCCAAAAAAATCTCGATTCAAAGAGGAGGGAATAGGGGCTTTTCATAGCCTTGCTATGGCAGTGGTGGAAATCTCTGGAAACTAGGGTTTCTGGAGAAATCTAGAGGAAGAAGAAGACGGGGTGCCATTATCAAAACGGCCCCCTGCGTTACCTGTCTTTTTCATTTTTAATTTAAATTATAGAAATGCCCCTAATCTTTAAACGACCGTAACTTCTTCATACGAACTCTGTTTTTGGCGTTCTTTGAGGCATTGGATTCCATTTTTCGAGTAGAATATAATGGTACCAAGTTTTCTTATAAATTATTTCCTTTAATATTTTTAATGAAGTAAAACATTTAACATGGTTCATTTCCCATAGAATGTCCAATTCATTTGTGTTAACTGGATGCAAAATAGCATAAATTGCTTGGGGCATTACAGTTTTGCTCCAGTGTTCTGGGATCCGATCTATTAAGATCGGTTGAGACAGTTCGATCTAGACTGTCGGATCAACCTTTCTCTAGATCTTCCAATTCTGAAGACATCAAGGGCTGAGATTTCTTACCCTAAAGTTTTTGGGCCCCAGGAAGTCATCCAATAGCTCAGAATTTGTATCTAAGTTGAAAATGAGGAGATCTGAACCCTCCATGCCAGATCCATCATTTTCGATGGATCAACGGCTGGGGAAGATCTCTAGAGGCTGGAAAACATTAGGTAAATGCCAAAATGAAAGGAGAAGAGGAATATGCCACCTACCTAGGCTGGTCTAGTGAAGAAATTTCACTAAAGAAGGGAATAATTTCTTCAAGAAACCCTAGCTTCATCGAAAAATATACAGGAGTTCGATTATTTAGTTTCCATTGTTGCAAATGGAGAAATAACATAGGGCTTCTATAGATACCATCTCTTTGAAGATATCCATTGGGTCAAGATGTGATTTTTCCAACTAGATTTGCTAGAATAACTAAAGAACATGCTGGAGATGGTAACCAGTACCAAAGTTTTTGTTTTGATTTTTATGATGATCCCACCGGTGGATCATCATTAAACCTTAGGGCTTTTGTAGATCAACACTATATGACCTAATCTGACAATGAAGATCTCGAACAGAGGTCTGTAATTCAATGGCTAATAGGGATTAGGGTTTCCCAGGCAGAAACCGCAATTTATCAGGGATGACACATCCCTGGATGCTCCCAATGCAGACACGGGTTCGTCCGCTGGGTGCATCTGGGGACACACCCACAGAGAAAGAGAGAAAGAGGGAGAGATTGGGAGAGATTGAGTGGATGTTTTGAGATGTAATTCTAGACGAGTCTAGGTCACCTCATGGGGAATTTTTAGGAAAATTTTTGGGAAATTTTATGAACTATTTATAGGGATTTTTGAATTTTCCATGATTACATGTCATAATTATGTTTTATTTCTTTTTATTATTAAATTGTGATTGGATTCCCACGACCATCTCCTTCTCCACTAGCAAGTGGTAGTGGTTTGACTCATGATGGTGGTCTCCCAGACATAGTTGTGAAAAGACCATTTTACCCTCTTAATTCCAAAAAATAGAGAAAAACAAAGTTTATTCCTATGAACTTAGAATTGACCATACTTAGTGTCGTTTCAATTAGTTTTTCGAGTACATTCCAAATATTTATGTCTTAGGTCTTGGTTATGAGTAAAATTATCATTTTACCTTTTATTCATAAAATTGGAGAAAATATAAGGATTTTTCATCTCGACTAAGAATTTGATGTACTCACAGTCATTTTAATCAATTTTTTGAGTACATTACAAATATCCAAGTTTTAAGTCTTGATTTTATTTTTATAAAAAATAAATTCTTTTGGAACTCAAAGTTTCAGTTCCACTTTTAAAATTTTAACTTTTCATTTTTTTATAATTTTATTCATAGAAAATGGGGTTATTACAATCTCCCCCCCTTATAATAATTTCATCCTTGAAATTCACATATCAACTCGCTCAGGAGTCTTCATAGCTTTACACATGTGGCCTTGCCACTTAAGGAAATCTCTATTTCCTTTCATTTATTTCTCATACTACCTTCTTCTTAAAGGTATAAATCACATAGTCAGTACACCTATTGACGTATTAAAATGCTCCTCGTGATCAGAGTACATAGCGAAAGATATTGTCCTCTTTGAGCCTGTTGCCTCACAACTGCCTAACCAACGTCTCTGGGGCACTCCAACATCTCTTGGCTCACCTCTCAAGGTTTTGTTCCACTCGAAGAACTTCTCCTCAAGACCGATCGTTTTGTGAACAGAGTGCGCAGCTGAGTCGATATTGTCCTCTTTGGCAATGCCTCAGAACTGCCTAGACCACTCTTTGGGGCACGCCAGCATCTCTTGGCTCACGCCTCACTTACCTTTCTAATGCACTATTCACTTATCTAAATCCTCACTAGACTTTTAAAAGGATTAACAATTCTTAACTGAGTTATCCTTCTATTTTACTTGACTGGTATAATACTTTCACTAATCCTTCAATACTTCATATTGTCTCATCCTCAAGCTATTTATCAAGATTCACATCTTGATTTGATTCAACAATTTCAACTATTGTTCTTTGTACCAATCTTCCAAAATATTAGAAGTAATCATCTCTTTCGTTGTTCTTCCATTATTTGGAAGTGATTACTTCATTTCTGTTATAGATAATCATACTCCTTTACTATTTTTTCTACTAAAAATTTCTTTTCAGATCCTAATATTAACTGATAGTTTCCTTGTAATAACTTCTTCCTCCACTTTCATTACTATTCTTGTACTATGATTTCCTCTTTATTCATAGCACTTGAATTTCTTATTTCTCCTTTTTGAGATTATGTATGGATGGTGTCATAGTAATCTTTATATATACTCCATCCCCTTTTGTTATCTCATATTCATAATACTATTTTTGAAGTCTCAAAATCAGTGCTAATATTTATCTCTTTCACTTATATATATATATATATATCATTGGTTTCAAAATTTCTAGATTATGTATTTCCTCATGCTTCTTTCAAGCATACCTCATAACTTTTCCATATCATATTAACCCTTTATTTGAAGTATTCTTGATAATTCCTTAAAAGAGTCCATACTAACTTTGTAGTCATCCACTCTCAAGCCTTTAGAAACTCCATACTTGACCATATATTCTTCAAGTCTCAATAATCTACCATAAACTCTTTATGGTTTATGTAATTAATGGCAAGATTTTACTAAAAGAATGTCCTTATAGTATGTTATACAATCAATAAGAGATAACTTTCTCTAACTGTCATAGTCATTTTGCATTTCAGTATCATCTTCAAATTTTGCTAGGTCAACTTCAATAACATTATTAGAATTTGTATGACCCTAACTTTGCTTTCTTAAATCAACATGTACACTAACCATATAATTGACAAGTTTTATAAGTGTCTTAACATATTCTCCAAATGGTCATGATTTTCTCATAATAATTCCATATGCCATCACCACTTATCCAGTAACTCTCATTCTCATCAAACTTATAACTCGAAATTAGTTTTGATATCTCACTATAAATTTTCATTTCTAGCTCCCCATTGATGATAATAGGTTGGGAATAACTCATCCATGTGGAGTAAAGGGTACTTAACATCATTTATGTAGAATCTCATTGATCCTTCATTCTTATAATTTCTATTAGAAGAGTTTGTGGCTTAAACTCTCTGTAATTTACCATGTATTCTTCATGGATTATGTATTCAATGGTAAGAGTATACTAAAATGTATCTCTCTATAGTATGCTATGGCATTGGTAAGAGATAAATTTTCTATAACTATCAAAGTCATTTCACAATTCATTTTCATCTCCAATGTTTGTTGGGTCAACTTCCATATCATCCTTAGGATTTATATGACCCTAAACCTTATTTCCTTTAGTCAATACTTACCAGATAGTTGATAAGTTTTGTAAATGTTTAGCCTATACTCTATATTTGCTCATCATTTTCTTATATCAATTCCATATATCATTACCAATTCATCTAATATATTTCATTCTCCTCAAATTCATGAATATCAATTTTCCAACTCATATGACTCAAAATATTGTTTTGATTTCATACTATTGTGTTTCATTTCAAATTCTCAATTGATGATAATAAATTTGGGATTTAATCATCCTTAATTTCCTTAATAATACAATTTATGTTCAATGCATCCTTACATTGACCCTTCCTTTTTCTTTTTCCAAGAAAATTTGTTGCTTTCCTAATGTAAATTTCTTTAGTCACTTCTAATCCTTAAAATTTGCTCTTTCAACTCATTCAAATAATTTGATGTCATTTTCCTCAACTACTATAGATATTTCCTCATTCAATCTCATGTTAGATTGAAAATCTTCAAAATATCTTTAAAATTTCTAACCCAATATTTCTCCCAAAAAATTTGGATTCATACCTCATTCATAAACATCTCATTTGCCCAAAATTTACACCTAAGTTTAGTTGCCTATAATTTCTTTATAGGTCTTCATTTTCCATTCTATCATCAATCCAAATTATAATCCATAATTATTTCCATATTTCAATTCTATCATATAAGTGGAATCAATTTCTCTGTTTATATATAGCTCTTTACTTGCCATGATAAATAAGATGTACTAATCAATAACTATATTTTTCCAAATCATCATGTCAATATTTCTCTTTTATTTTCTATAATCATTTCACCATCCATGCCAAATATACTTCTCTTTACTATAGTCTCACAATTACTTTCAATATCACCTAAGTTATCATATCAATATTCCTCTAATTCTTGATAATCCTTTTGTGCCAATTTCCAGCATTGATTGATCATACCAATATAATTTCTAAATTAGTGATTTCATATTTGTTGTATCACATGTATGGACTATAATTTCTTTCTTAACAATATAATTTAATTATCTTTCTTAATAAGTTTGGGATTATATTTTTCCCATTTCAACATATCTAACTTTCTCTTTTCTTATCATTTTATTTAAAAAAAAAAAAAAAATTCTTCATGCTCTAAAATTTTATCATCTATTTATTAAACCCTTTTCCTTTACTAATTTTGGAAAGAAAATACATACTTATGTCCTTATTCATCTTCATTTAAAAATATTCTCATTTTCAAAATATGAAGTTTCTCACTTGCCTAGCCTAATTCCTTTCAAGTAATATCATCTCTATTTTGATGATTAAATTCATCTGTCGATTGCCATAATACTATATATGTAGCAATTGTAGCTCTAAAATTTTTATTTATTATTTATTATTATTAATTTTGAATTTTGTAATAATTTTAAGGTTTCATCTTTAGTACCTATTGCTTCTTCCAATTATACTTCACCTTTCCTATAAGGGTTGAAGTTTTTTTTCCCCTACACCATTTCCATCATATTTTGCAATTTACCACTTCTTTCTCTTAATCTCATTTATTTCACTTAATAGTGGTTATATTTGTACTAATATTGGTGTATTTTCTTTCTACATATATATGTTTACTTAAGACTTCAGGTTAGACCTGAATATCATACATTACATCTGTCACACCCTGAGTTTTTAAAAAACATTTTCATAAATATTTGTAAAGGTAGGGCCCTGAATTTGAAACTCTTTTAAAAGACAAACAACAAAAACATATTTTCCTTCAAATTGATTTGTCAAAAATCCTAGTGTCACCTCAAATTACTTATCGTACATAGATTTTTGTATAAAATAAAATTTTCGTAGAATAATAATAGAAATACTTTTATTAAAATCAGGATCAATTTAGTGGTTCACATACACAGCCCCGGTAGTCATTACATACCTTGTCCAAAAATTACAATCCAAATTACAAAATAATCAATACAATCTTCCTTAAAGTAAATACCCTAAATAGTAGTTTGGTGATGATTATCCTCAAGTCTTGAGCTTTCAATCTTCCTTAACTATATCTGATATATTATAAACATTCAAACATTTACAATATCTCAACAAGCTATGCTTGGTAGGAGATTTAAGAAATATAATCAATATATCACAAAATCAACAATTCTTTATATCCATGATATAAATCAATTTATACAATTGGATAACCATTTCATCCTTCACTCATCATATAAATTATATGTACATATTACATATAAATAAAACCACTGAAAATCATGAATATAGTCAATATCAACAATAATAACTCATTTCCGAACTAATATTAGCACTAAGTGTTAATATATAATCATATTGTATTGGGCATCATCCTCCAATACAACTTTGATAATAACTTTTACCGAGCATCTCATCATGCCATAACATAAGGCGTCTCATCATGCCATAATATAAGGCATTTCATCATGCCATAATCAATTGTATCATAATGCAAAATAATCAAAAGACTACCATGCTTGCAGTCTCAATCTGGACAACGTGCTTGGATAACTGCTTAATACTCCACTGATACCATGGTGGAAAATATAGATCTATGCTCATATAGGAGGAACTATGGTTGTCATAGTGGTGGCCTTCCCATAATTGCCCCACCCAACATTTTGCCTCTCTTTGGGCACAGTGTAATCATAATAATTAGTTTCGGACAGCGGTTGGCCAAACCCTAATAAGTCTCCTAGCATTGACATCCCCGGGCATAAGCTTGTCTTAAAAAAAACCCACAAGCCTCCATGCTTGTATGAAAAATATATTTCATACTTACAGATTGTGTGTCTGGTTATAATAGGACATGCCTATAACTTATTTCCTTAAGATTTGGGGGTCCAACTTATGTAGTTCAAATCTTCTATACTCATTAAGTAATTTCATAATTACTTAATCAATCCCTTTGTATTCATTTCAACATCATTTTTTGCCTTAAGTAATTTCATAATTACTTAATCAATCACTTTGTATTCACTTCAACATCATTTGTCAATTTAAAAACAATTCTAAGGCAATTATAATCAATCTATAGTTATCAGGATAAGATCATGTGTAAAATACATGTATCTTTTATATTGAATATATTCTTAAGGTCCACCTACCTTTACTTTCAATAATCCATCATCCCATTGATCTTGATCATCATATGGTTCATGTATCTATCAAATCACATGTATAGAGTCATTGCTCAACTCATTTATACCTCCTAATTGTTCTTTTGATCATCCTTACATAGGATGATTTGGATCTTATTCCTTGGATCATATTGATCAAGGATCTAATCTATTGATCTATATTTCAATCTAATATTGATAATACTTTAAAACATACATACAATATTATGATTCTTATTATTCTTGATCATTCAAGATCTTCTTATGGATCTTGTTTGATCTTTGATTATCTTAATTACCATTTTTATTTGGATTAGATAGTTTACTAACCTTTTATGATCTTATTATTATTCAACTAGTTGATGTCTTACTAGTTGAAGATAGTTTATTTCTTTCCTAATACTAGACAGCTCCTCCTTATTTCAGAATTGACTAAGGCTTACTAATTAAAAGTTGTTCACAGAGTGGTTAAGTCAATCCTCTCGTAAGGAGGCATTTAGACCTCACAAACATTGCCAGAAGGTGGGGGAAGGGCGAGGCTCTATTGGAGAACCCCCTTAACCATCATGTCCAGCATTTACTAGGGTGCCTTAGCTCAACCTTCATAAGGTTTCTATGAGCATTTAGTCCTAAGTACTCTTGCTATTTGATTTAAATTAAATCCATGATCATTTAAAATGTCATTCATGAGGTTTATAATTCTCCTAATTTGGGCCAAGGAATTGATATTCCTTATATTGTCCTACTAACTATAGCCCTTACTATCATTAAGTCCATATTCGTATTCATTGTAAATTTTCACCAATATCTATTTTCATTTAATTACAATTTCCATGTAATTTACATAACATGAACATTAAAGCGTAAATAAACAAATTTAACAATTACATCTACTAAGCAAATAAAAGAAAATTTACCACAATAATTCACATGCTCATTTGAATACATCATATTTATTCATTTTGATCCATTGATCATATTTTGATTTATATTCATTTTTCATCCCATTAAGGGTTTAGCTATTGATCTTTCATTTTTATTCAGATTTGTCACATTATCTTAATGTGGTATCATCACTAGATCATTGATGCATCTCATGACATGACCTGATCTTTCTTGATCCAACCGATCTATAAGATCTTAAGTCATTTTATCAAAATTAAGGTCACAAATCTCAATCTATCCCAAAATTAAGCTCATCAATCCATATGATCTTAACTTTAGATCATCATTCAAACTGATTTTAATGGTCTGATCATGTTTGATTACTCAGATCAAATAAATCCATGATCATTTTTAAGATTTCTCTTCCATTAAGGTTAAATTTCTTAATTCATCCTAGATAAGTGACATTTAACTCTTTTTTCCATGTTCCCTCATCACTAGATGATTGATGGATTAGAAATCCAAGTCAGATCATGTCAGATTTGACTGATCTTGGAAATTAGTACCACTTCATAATTTATAAAAATTTAAAATGAATAAAACCTAAATTTTATGTTTCCATTAGATTCTACTCTTCACCAAGAATCTAGAGCTTCTTTCCAATCTTGATTTGGAGTTAAAATAAGCTCTGAATTAGAGTTTTAAGTTTCCAAATCAAAACAAGGGCCCAATTTCAATCTAGGTTACACTGATCGACGATCAATCAGCAGCCCGCCCCTATTATCAGTGATTGCCAATGTACAGGGTGGAGTGACCTGGGATAGCCAAGACGGTCCAATTTGGACCGTTAGAACAGATCTTCCCCAGATCTCCTAGCTCTGAACACATTAAGGTCTCAGATTTCATGCCGTGGGGTTTTGGGACCCTCTGAACCGATCCAACGGTTCAAAATTCCCAAACCTGATTAATTTAATGGTGATTTCCACCGAGGTCACCGGATCTATTCCACTAGTGAACTAGTCACCGGTGGAATAGATTCACCAGTGATTCTTACTTGTTTTAGCCAAAAAACATGGGGGAATGGAAGAAGGACCTACTTAGACCCGATCTGGTGTAGAGAAAAGAGCCAAAAAGCACAATTTCATGCCAAATTTTGAAGCCCTAGTCGGACAGCTAGGGTTTCTGAAATTGTTTTTACCTCTAGGGTTGTGCTTACTAGTGCTGGGGAAAAGAAATGGGAGAGGGGTTTTGAAGAGGGGAGTGAGAGGAACCCAATTTTGGGTTCTGGTCTTATATTTTGGCTGGAGAAGTGGATTTGGGTGAGGACTTTACCGGGCTAGGGAAAGCCCTAGCCGGTAAGGTCGTAACCTCTGTCGGGTGGAATGCAAGTCCCAGGACTTGCCATCCTAGCACATGCTGGTTCCTGTGTCATGCACATGTGGGGACTGTCGCTATGGCTAGAAAGAGAAGAGAGAGAAAAGAAAAGAAAAAGGAAAAAGTGAGAGAAAGAGGAGGAAAGAGAGAGGGAGATGGAGAGAGTCTAAGGATCTGGAATTTCATGTGAATGGTGGGAGGGGTATTTATAGTGTTTTTTTTGAATTATTTTAATTAAAAAATTAATTATATTTATTTTAAATGATTTTTCACTTTTCTTATAAAATTAAAAGCATATTCTTGATCATGTTTATTCTTCACCATTGATATTCCCTGAGCTAGTTGTCTACCAACTCACCTAACTTTTGTGGACCCCACACAAAAGTGAAATGACCATTTTACCCTTATGGGTAAATGTAAATTTACAAAATTAAGAAAAATAAGAATTTTTCGCCTGAGCTTAGATTTTAGC
Organism: Warburgia ugandensis; assembly: GCA_035236585.1. Taxonomy (NCBI): domain Eukaryota; kingdom Viridiplantae; phylum Streptophyta; class Magnoliopsida; order Canellales; family Canellaceae; genus Warburgia; species Warburgia ugandensis. Next base: position 46,435,069 of record CP141128.1, read on the forward strand.
ATGCGTACAATCATTCTGATTGGTTTCCCTTGAATGATTTCAAATATCTATGTTTCAAGACCAGATTCTTTTTCTAAAAAATCATATTATATTGAATATAATATTCTACCTCTATTTTTGTAAAACTTCCAATTAATTCCAAAAAAGGTGGGGTTTTCACAACATCTTTATCTATTGTAATGTTTTCCTTATTGATTTTTATAACTCACCATTCCCTCTATTGGGATTCTTACTTACTTAGTATCTACTTGTACTATATTATTCCTTCATGAGTTAATTACATTAACTCTTTCTATACTCATCTTCAACTAATGAGTTAACTCTTTCTATACTCATCCTTAACTAATGAGTCAACTCTTTCTATCCTCATCCTCAACTAAGACTTTCCTATTTCTCAATTCACTCACTATTTCTCATCTTCAACTTGGATTGTCATAATCATATTGGACATAAGGGGCTGCAAGTGACTGGATGAATGGCTCTAACACCAACTGTGACAACCCAGTTTTTTGTAACATATTTTGTAATACATTTTTCAAAGGCAGGGGGCCCTTAGTGGTAAAAAAAATTTCACAAACAATGCGGTGGAAATTCTTATCTTTTAAATTCGTTTGTAACAAAACCCAAGTCTCACCTCAATGTACATAATACACATAGACATTTTGTATAAAATAAATTTTTATTGAATACTAGGAATCATCCAGTACTTCACTTTTACACATCCACTGTATTACACTTACAATCCATTGTCCAAATACAATCCAAATTACAAAGTACATAGCCTGATTATGCAATCTTCAAGGTAAATACCCTGATTAGTCTTGCAGCTTCTAAGTCTTTAAGCTTTACATCCTTAAGTCTTCTTCCCTGTATCTAAGATATTGTAAACATTCAATCATTTATAATATCTCAGCAAGCTATGCTTGGTAGGGGATACAAAAATCTACTACTTCACTAATATAAGAATACATACCTCAGTCGTCATTCTATCATGTTTATCTACTCATGGATCATCTCATCATAGAGTATATACATCATTTATGTAGTATAGGGTAAACCCATTATAATAGTGAAAATACACTAAATTTGTTCCTTCCCTTGGTTGTACTCCCACTTAGGAGATCAATATTCAGCCAATTCTCATATGGGGATTTTCTCTCCAATAACTCATGTATTTCATTGTACTTGGCATCTCATCATGTCACGGCATCTCACTATGCCTATCATATGTGCATCATAATGCAAAATACTCAAGGACAACTATGCAGCAATCAAAATTGGTATAGCGTACCAAGATAACTGCATAATAATCCATTGATACTAATTGTGGAAATAACAAAATCCATGTCTGCATGGGTGAAGACCATGGCTGTCACAGTGGCGGCCTTCCCATGATTGCCCCACCCAACGTTTAGCCTCTCTTTGGGCATGGTATCCATCATATCATATATTTCAGGAAGCAAGTGGCCAAACCCTCATAACTTTCCTAGCATAGCATCCTAAGGCCTATGCCTATATAAACAAAATCACAAGCCATGTAATACCATAGCAATTTACACTATTTTTAATGAAAATTGAACATTCTATAGGAAATAAACTGAGTTAAATGATTCACTTTATTTAAAATAGTAAACGATAGAATTTGTGAGGGAACTTAGTAGCATTAGATTCTACTCAAAAAATGGAATCCAACGCCTCAAAAATCACCCAAAATAGAGTTCATATGAAGAAGTTACAGCCATTTAAAGATAGGGGTATTTCTGGAAATTAAACAGAAAAAACGAAAAAGGACGAAAAACACAGGGGCCGTTTTGATAATGGCACGTCCTGTCGTCTTCAACCCCTAGACCCCTCCAGAAACCCATTTTTCCAGATTTCTCTAGAATACACCAGGGGAAATGACAGCACCGCCATTGAGGGGCACCGCCTTCTCCCCTCTATAAAAACCCCATCTCCCCCCTCTTCAAAATCGCATTTTTTCCAACCGTTTGAGATTGGGGTTTCTGGCAAAATTGGAAACCTGTCTCAACCCATCTCCCTACATTTTTCGGTAACGGCCAGGCCCTAGTCAGGCCGGCCATTTTGTTCCCGTCTCCCCATTTCCCCTCTCTTCTCTGTTCCGATCTGGGCATTGGGGTTTTTCCCCTTCTTCATGGTTTCCAGGGAGCAGGAGCTTCAAGGTGAAGAATAGGCGCACCCATCAGCGATGGGTACTCTCCCAGACCACCCAGGTAAGCCCCCCACCCCTTTCTATTTGGTTTTGCTTCTTCCCTGCCCAGATCCATGCTAGATCTGGGTGTTTTTCGGTTGGGGAGACGTTGTGGAAACCGGAGAAGACGGGTTTCCTCTGAAACCCGTCCAAAACAAGTTGTCACGGGACACACCCCATGACGCACACGAGTGACGCGTCCCCTGAGGCCCAGCATCGTGTACACGCAAGCGTACGGTAGGCTTTTGACTTGTCCAAGATGCGCGGGGCGTCCTGGGCACCAAGACGCGGCCCACCTGTGTCGAAGACGCATTTGCAGGACATTGACTGGGAAGTGTACTTTAGTGCGCTACTTGGGCATGCATGTGCGCATGCGTACACTATCCCAGGTGCGGCCTTCAGGTCCACGGGGGACATGGGGCAAGGGTCCTAGCTGGACCAGGGTGCACGGGGTGCCCTGGGAGCTGAGACAGCCATGGTACAAGGTGCGTCTGTGCGATGATGCGCGTCACTTGAGCATGCAAAACGCGGTCCTTGGCACGGCCTTTAGGCGTGCACACACGTGAGGCGGTCGTGGTTCAACCAGGATGCACGGGTGTCCTGGGAACTGGGAACACGCGGACCCAATGAGACTTTAAAGTTAGGATTATAATATAATTTACGGAGTTAAACCATGGAAAAATAGATCCATATCATAGGATCTAGCCTGACAAATGAATTAGGAAAGGACCATGGACCCAAAAGACAGATCTAGTGACCTAATATCTAAATGGATTCAAATTAATATGGACTCCTTGTGTCCATTCATACCCAGGTGTTTATAAATGAGCCCAGGGACGAGTTGAAGTGATAAAGGACGCGACTCCAGGAGACTTTGAGGTAGGTGCTCTATCGCTACTAGACTTTTTAAAGGAGCCATGATTGTTTTATGCATGTTTTAAGTATAAGTTATATAACTTGTTTAGCATGACTTAATTCATCATACATATGATAAATGCTTTATGCATTGATATGTTTTGCAAATAAATAATTGCAAATACATTATGCATAGATATGTTTTGCAAGCAAATGCATATATTGCATGATTTTTGAGGATTGAGGTTTTGAAAGATTGCATGTCCTTGAGGGTTACCAAAAGACCCTGGAGTGCCCGAAAGACGCTGGGTAGGCAATTGTGAGGGACCCAAAGAGCACAGGTTTTGAAAAAGAGGTTTTTGCTTATTTGATCTGATATGATTTGGGCTGATAAGCTCGTGGGTACTATGCTGAGAGGTTTGGGTTGACCTCCAGCCTCTACCACTATTAGGTGGATGGGTACCACACTCAAAAAGGACAACGTCCTTACGTCGACTGCATGTGGTACAGGGGGCTACCACTGGTGTCACGGCACTGGGTCGACGTGTCATATGCCCCATTGAGGGTATGACCGAGTGTCCTCAGGTACCCGAGGACCACAAGGTGGCGAGGTCGTGGGCATAGTTGGGCCCTATGATTTTGTGGATTTACTTGCATTGCATATGGCATGACATGAGGTTGGTCGACCATACCATACTAGATATCCATGAGTTGGATTCAGTTGAGCATTTTATGCTTATCATTATGTTTATGATATATGATACTTTTGACTTGGATTACGCTATTTCTTTAAGTCGTCAGTATTCCTATTTGACAGTGGTTTTTAATATCGATATTGAACATGAGTATTCAAACATGCACATGTTTTAAAGAGCATATGATTTTAAATGTAGCATGTATTGTAAAACTAGTAGTGATAGACTCCTACTGAGTATAGTATATACTCACCCTATCCTTAATAATTTTCAGGATAGTTCCACTCACAAATAGAAGACGTCTCAGGAGATATTAGTGCTACGAGCAAGTGAATCAAATAGGAGACAACTATACATGTAAGTAAACTCTCAACCCTTTGGACATGTATTGGTATTTATTTACAGTTGGGCTGTGTGTTGTGACTGGATAGACTTGGGGAAAACATTTATGATTTCTAAAATTTTTCAAAGACTACTTTGGTTGTTGTGAAAGCAAATGACACTCGAGGTTTTCAAATTGAATTTCAAATAAATGATTTTTCCGCTGCATTGCATTGTTTTTCAAATAGGGATCCCGCCTTAGGAATTTAGATTTTTCATTTAAAAATGCACGAGAAAACCCGGGTCATCACAGTTGGTATCATAGCCTAGGTTTTATCCTTTCACAACCAGTCCAGCATGTGCAAGGGTCATAGACAATAGAGAAAATCAAGAAGTAGTATAAATAGGAGTAGTAGAGATGACTACCTCTATTTGAGGATTACAATATTAATGCTCAAGGCAGTTCACCATAAATAAATAGGTGAAACACAGCTTGGTTTAACAAATAATTAAGCAGAGGATAGTGCAACCCTTATCCAAAATCTAATCTAAGACGACTTAAGGATTAAGGATTTGTTGTGCAGTGGTGCAAAGATGAAATCTCATATAAGGATCATATTATGATAAGAATGATGAATGAAGATGTTAATGAACTTGTTAGTAGATAGTTCTAACCTATAGTAGATTAATCTCACTAAAGATGAGAACATCGAGAAACCTAGATGGCTATCTTACCATCATAAAGAATATCAGAATATGAGTACACTATCACAAGGATATGATATGAGTATGATAGGGGATGTAAAAGACAGACTTTGAGAAGAATTTTGATGATAATCTAAGAGGGATGAGAATGCAAGATAATATTAGGAGATGACTGTGACTCGAACTGGGTCACAAAGGTATGGATCTTGAAGGACTTGGTTCAATTTTGGATATCTTAATTGGAGTCTTATGAAGAGTGAAGTGCTATCGACTAATAACTACTTGAGTATTATGGAGCAAATCAAGTGACATATTATGTGATTAAGAGAAACATAACACGAATATGATAGGGAAATGAATTCGACCGAGTTGTCAAAAGATTTTTGATGATAATAATGCGGATGATAGATCTGTGATAATAGATTGATCCTAACATGAACTTGTAAGAAAAGTATAGCATGATCAAAACGTCAATGTCATTATTAAGACATTGTATGAATTTTATTGAGGCTATAGGCAACTGAGGATTTCAATGATCTTAAGGCAGTTTAGAATTTCTGAAAAGCATTCAGTTTAATCATATCTGTTAAGTAAGGAGTAGATGTAGTATCAATTATATGCAACAAAGCACATGAAGACATTGATCTAGGTAGACAAAAGTATGGATTTTGAAGAAAAGAGAGAAAGAGATGGAAATGTAACGATAAGTATTCAATGAAATATTGAATATTCAAAAGAAGAAGATCATGACTTTATAGAGATACATAGAATTCTATCATCTTGAATTCCATAGGAAGGTAGATCAAACAAATGCAAAGGAATAATACTAGATGAGTTGGTGATCTTATTGTAAAAGAGTATGAAAGAGAGAAAGCATATGGGGTTTAAGACTTTGAGTAGAGTATCGAATTTCAGGAGATTATGCGACAAGAAATTTTCGAAGAGGAATGGTGACCAATTAGAAATTAAAATTCTACAAATGGTTTGATATCAATTAGATTCTTATCAGATCCATTTGCTTATGAGGAACACCAATGGATATAGTCCATAAAAAGAAAAACTTGGTGATATCATACCTTGCCACTACATGAGTAAATAAAGAATTAAGCCGGGACAGTAACTTGTCCATTTAGCAATAGGGTACCGTCAAGGATCAAATTGAGGTCTTACTATCATAGATTGGGAGACCAAAAATCTTAAGACCATTATTTAGTCATTACCTTTAGAGTACTGTTGACTAAGTAAAGGTATCCCACCCTAATTAATCAAGTATGTTAGTATTTATGAGTTAGTAGTCGAAGTTATATACTCAGAAGGATATTATAAGTATTTAGACTTGAGTTTTCCTTGAAAGAAGTACCTGTTAAAGTAAGTCATTTGAGGGTATGAGGTCAATTGATGAGGACAATTGCAACTAAGATAGGAGCAAAAATAAGAAGTGAGTTAAACTAATATGAAAGATTTTCCAAACCTTAATGGCTACCATGACAAGGTGAAGAAATTACTACTGACTTAGATTGAAAAGAAAGGTAGATAAGTACTGATCAATTTGGAGACCCTTGAGCTTATGACAAAGAGATATCTGGAAAGAGATCAATAGGTAATCAAATAAAGTCTTTCTATATGTCTACAAAAATGTTCCATGCTTACCTGAGTGTTTTTCAAAATTTGATGATTTAACAGCTTCAGCATAACTTGATATAGTAGTTATGGAACGAGAACTGCTATTATAAGCTAAGTATGAGGAGGCACTTAAAGGATAAAATTTGAGGAATTGAGAAAATCACTACTTATGAGGATACCTCCTAACAATACAGACTGCATGGTTGACGATAAAGCCTCAATAAAAGATTGAACAATATATTGATATAGGGAATGGAAGGAGAAAAGTTGAGGTGGCTAGCACACTATAAGGTGAAGATGTGATGTTACGTGCCTTTAGACAAAAAGTTAGTTGTTATGAGCATATACCAAGTACGAAAAATCAATTGAAGGAATTTCTTAAGGACTAACCCTACTAGATTAAGTATAGAACTTTTGGACTGAAAGGTTACAAAGAAAACCATCAAGAAAAGAAAGGACAAAGAGGATTATGACCAAGGAATTCAACCATGACCTAGTAAGGATAATTGGTTATAAATAAGAGACTTTTTGCTTTACTTAAAGGGGAAAATTATTGAAAATACTAATGACAAATTGATGTGAATAGTGAGATAGGCCTCTGGACGAGAACATTGGACCCATGATGATGAATCGACCATTAACATTTGACATGAGTCTGGATAAAATCTTCACGGAGAAAAGCGTTTAATGAATTCAATAGTTATGAAACTGGATATGGTGTTAGGACATTTTACTTTCAGTATATGATAAGGTCTTCGATGGGAGACGCTACTAATTGGCTTTCATGATTTTATGGAACTTTGGTCGGGGAATAAAGTCACATATGGAAAACGACAGACAGTTGAAATTCAAAGTTAATCAAGGGTTTGACTGAAGAGCACATGATACCATGTCAGTTATTGAAGTATCTTAGGGACAAATATGAAAGATAAGAAGCAAAATTAGACACAATGGAAAGAAGGTAAATTTTTGGACTCTTACTAATGACATATAACCAACCATTAGAAGGAGATATGGATGATGAAGAGATAATTAGATGAAAGATAAAAAGAAAAAGGGATTATCCTATGATATTCAAAATAGGAGAAATAAGATCATATGATCTCAAAGAAGTATGGAGTAATTTATACATGAATATAGAAGCATGATCCTACGAGGAGACTATCCTATACACGATGAGAAAAGTATGGGAATTTAAGGATTTCGAGATAGATGAATTATAGCTAGAAACCGCTATGGTTAAACTAGCACGTATAAGAGTGTGCATCAGAGTACGCAGCGAAAGCAGCCCTTATAGGTAAGGACTTGTAGAAGGAATAATAAAAATGATACATTAAGGTTGAGCCTAGGTTTGATTTCTAAGAGGGAAATGCATTCGCAAGAAGTTATCTAAGAGATAAAATACCTTGAAAATGATAATTTACGGAATTTCGAGGATGAAATTCTTTTAAGGGGGTAATAATGTAATGCCCGAGTAATTTACACTATTTTTAACGAAAATTGAACATTCTATAGGAAATAAATTGAGTTAAATGTTTCACTTTATTTAAAATAGTAAACAAAGGAATTTTTGAGGGAACTTAGTAGCATTATATTCTACTTGAAAAATGGAATCCAACGCCTCAAAAATCACCCAAAACGGAGTTCGTATGAAGAAGCTATAGCCATTTAAAGATAGGGGTATTTCTGAAAATTAAACAGAAAAACGAAAAAATGAAAAAGGACAAAAAATGCAAGGGGCCGTTTTGATAACGGCACCCCTGTCGTCTTCAACCTCTAAACCCCTCCAGAAACCCATTTTTCCTAATTTCTCTAGAATACACCAGGGGAAATGGCGGCACCGCCATTGAGGGGCACTGCCTTCTCCCCTCTATAAAAGCCCCATCTCCCCCCTCTTCAAAATCGCATTTTTTCCAGCTGTTTAAGACTAGGGTTTCCAGCAAAATCGGAAACCCGTCTCAACCCATCTCCCTGCATTTTTTCGGTAACGGCCAGGCCCTAGTCAAGCCGGCCATTCCGTTCCTGTCTCCCCATTTCCCCTCTCTTCTCTGTTCCGAGCAGGAGCGTCAGGGTGAAGAATAGGCGCACCCATTGGCGATGGGTACTCTCTTAGACCACCCAGGTAAGCCCCCCACCCCTTCCTATTTGGTTTTGCTTCTGGGGTGTTTTCCAGCTGGGGAGATGTTGTGGAAACCGGAGAAGACGGGTTTCCTCTGAAACCCGTTCAAAACCAGTTGTCACAGGACACACCCCGTGACGCACACGAGTGACGTGTCCCCTGGGGGCCAGCATCGTGTGCACGCAAACGTGCGGCAGGCTTTTGACTCGTCCAAGATGCATGGGGTGTCCTGGCCACCAAGATGAGGCCCGCCTGCGTCTAAGACGTATTTGCAGGATGTTGATTGGGATGCGTGCTGAAGCGCACTACTTGGGCATGCATGTGCGCGTGCATACACTGTCCCAGGTGCGGCCGTGACATGGGGTAAGGGTCCTGGCATGACCAGGGTGCACGAGGTGCCCTGGGAATTGAGACGTGCCATGCTACAAGGTGCGTCCATGCGATAATGCGCGTGATAGCACGTCACTTGAGCATGCATGTGCACATGCAAAACGCGGTCCCTGGCATGGCCTTTAGGCGTGCACGCACGTGAGGCAGTCGCGGTTCAGCCAGGATGCATGGGTGTCCTGGGAACTGGGAACAGGCGGACCCAATGAGACTTTAAAGTTAGGATTAGAGTACAATTTACGGAGTTAACCATGGAAAAATAGATCCATATCATAGGATCTAGCCTAACAAATGAATTAGGCAAGGACCATGGACCCAAAAGACAGATCTAGTGATCTAATATCTAAATGGATTGAAATTAATAAGGACTCCTTGTGTCCATTCATACCCAAGAGTTTATAAATGAGACCCAAGGACGGGTTGAAGTGATAAAGGACGCGACTCCAGGAGACTTTGAGGTAGGTGCTCTATCGCTACTAGACTTTTTAAAAGAGCCATGATTGTTTTATGCATGTTTGAAGTATAAGTTATATAACTTGTTTAGCATGACTTAATTTAGCATACATATAATAAATGCTTTATGCATAGATATGTTTTGCAAATAAATAATTGCATATACATTATGCATAGATATGTTTTGCAAACAAATGCATATATTGCATGATTTGTGAGCATTGAGTTTTTGAAAGATTGCATGTCCTTGAGGGTTACCAAAAGACGCTGGAGTGCCCAAAAGACTTTGGGTAGGCAGTTGTGAGGACCAGGCAGTTGTGAGGGACCTAAAGAGGATAGGTTTTGAAAAAGAGGTTTTCGCTTGTTTGATCTGATACGATTTGGGCTGATAAGCTCATGGGTGCTATGCCGAGATGTTTGGGTTGGCCTCCAGCCTCTACCACTATTAGGTGGATGGGTACCACACCCAAAAAGGGCAACGTCCCTACGTCGACTGCATGTGGTACAGGGGGCTACCACTGGTGTCACGACACTAGGTAGACGTGTCATATGCCCCGTTGAGGGTATGACCGAGTGTCCTCAGGTACCCGGGGACCACACGACGGTGAGGTCATGGGCATAGTTGGGCCCTATGGTTTGGTGGATTTACTTGCATTACATATGGCATGACATGAGGTTGGTCGACCATACCATACCAGATATCCATGAGTTGGATTCAGTTGAGCATCTTATGCATATCATTATGTTTATGATATATGATACTTTCAACTTGGATTACGCTATTGCTTTAAGTCGTCAGTATTCCGATTTGACAGTGGTTTTTAATATCGATATTGAACATGAGTGTTCAAACATGCACATGTTTTAAAGAGCATATGATTTTAAACATAGCATGCATTGTAAAACTAGTAGTGATAGACTCCTACTGAGTATAGTATATACTCACCCTATCCTTAACATTTTTCAGGATAGTTCCACTCACAAATAGAAGACGTCTTAGGAGATATTAGTGCTATGTGCAAGTGAATCAAATAGGAGACAACTATACATGTAAGTAAACTCTCAACCCTTTGGACATGTATTGGTATTTATTTACAGTTGGGCTGTGTGTTGTGACTGGATAGACCTGGGGAAAACATTTATGTTTTCTGAAGTTTTTCAGAGACTACTTTGGTTGTTGTGAAAGCAAATGACACTTGGGGTTTTCAAATAAATGATTTTTCTGCTGCATTGCATTGTATGTAAAATACATTGTACATATCAGACGATGTGTCTGTTTAACTAAGGTTGGAATATTTTCAATGCCCTATTCTTAGGGTTTCCTTAGTCCACACATCTCACTAATTTCTCATTGTTTGATTGGATTAGTTGGATGGATCATGGGGTTGGATCATTTGATAGGATCATTATTGTTCTATGGTACAGGTATACATGTATCATGAAGGTCTATAATTCTAGACAGAAGATCATGTATATATACACATAAATCTTTAACACATTCTAGTATATCCACCTACCTCAAAGTGGTATTCACTCCATATTGTCCATCATGGTCTTGATTCATACATTTGTCAAACCATACGTATAAATTTATTCCTTTATACATGTATTCTTTCTACATGTATTTGGGTTATCCTATGAGGGATGCCCTAATTTTCCTTGAATCATATGTGATCAAGGTGTCAAACCTTCTATGTTCACAATCTACACTATAAGTAAAATAATAGAACAATACTATAATCTACATTATGTTTCTTTTCTTTTTGTTTATGATCCTTTAAGATCTCTCTTAGATCTTGTTTGATCTTCCTTATCTTATTTACAATTTTTATTGGTATTAGGGTTAGATAATTTGCTAACCTTTTATGCTCTTATTATTATTTCTCAACCAATTACTGTTTTACTGGATTGAGGATAATTTATTCATCTCTAAATCTAGATAGCTCTCCTTTCCAGTTGGCCAAGGTTTATGAAATACGTGCCATTGTTGACGTGGTTAATTCAATCCTCATGTGAGGGGGTGTTTAGACCTCACAAACATCAACAAATGGTGGAGGGACAACGAGGCTCATTAGAAACCCCCTTAACCACAATGAATAACATGAAATGGGATAGCCTTAGCTCATCCTTCAATAAGGTTCTATGAGCCCATAACCCTAAGTTTATTTCTACTTGATTTTAATTAACTCCTTTAACATTACTATGTCATTCATGGAGGTTTATTGTGCTTCTAAGTTAGGCCATGGAAATGGAAAATCCACCCTTTACATTGTCCTACTAACTATAGCCCTTATTATGATTGTACTTCATGATGTTTATTTATTTAGTGAAGTCCATCTATATGTCATCAATTACCTCTTTTAAGGTGTTTTTCATAATTCTATGAATAAAAGAAATTACACCAACAATTCTAAGGAATTTAAAGATAATCATGCTATAATTGAAAGTATTGACCTTAATTTAAATTTGCTATTTAAAAGAAATTAACTAATATTACAACATCTTATTCTTGGAAGTAAAAGATAATTACACTAAAATTGGAAAATAGACATGGATCATAATTAAATCAAATTTACTATAAAAAACAATTTATTAAACATGTGATCGAGTTGTCCTTCTAATCCAGCCATCTGATTTGTCTATCTTTTAGATATAGGGTTGATATTCCATTAAGAATGCAACCCTTGATCATGTATGTTTCTGTTTGATCCAACATCATAATAATATGATCCTAACCTTAGATCATTCAATTTATAGGTCCAATTGGCCTAATCATTCTTGATCCATTCGATCAAGGAGATCTAGTGAGATTTTCCATGATCATTTTCTCATTTTAGGTCCTACACCTTGATTTATTTCATATCAATCCAATCCAACCATCCACATGCTATTTTATCATCATTAGATCCTCAATGGATTTAGATTTTCAATTCTGATCACCCTAGATCTACTTGATCAAGGGTGTAAGTAAGAGTATTTTTAATTAATAGAAATTTTTTATGCTTAAAATCTTTTTTTTATGGGTTCAGTATGTTCCCCTCATCAAGTTCTATTCATAGAATCTTATAGGTTGAAAATCGGACTTAAATTGAGTGAGTAATTTCATTTTTAAAGTTTTAGCCATTTTCAACAGCTAATTTTAGTCTGTACTACTTTTTATCAAATAAACCTATATGGAGGATTAGAAAACCTACTATGATCATTAATTTTTTTTTAGGTTTTGACACCTTCTAGATCCATCCATCAGATTAGATTTTCATTTTCAGTTCATATTAAGCATGATCTAAGATTGTTATAACAAATTTTAGCAATTATCTCACATAAATACAATTAGAAACATAAATCTCATTATTCCAATATATTTTAAATAACATAAGGAATGCATTAGTGTTTTTAGATCTAAAATTAGAGCTAAAATGAGCTCTTAATTGAAGAAATAAGCTCTGAGCTCAAAAATTGGACGACTCAGATCTAATCTGGGCTTAGCAGGTGCGGGGATGACCAGTGGCCCATGTCTCTGTTACAGAGATGTAGGCAGCATTATTCTCACGCCCCTTGGCAGCTCACGCACGAGCGCACATGCAGGGGTGCCCTCACGGGGAGCATCCATGCTTATGTTTCTAGGATTCGATCTGTTGAGATCAGTTGAGACGATCCAATCTAGACTATTGGATCAACCTTTCTTTAGATCTCCCAATTCTAAAGTCATCAAGGACTGAGTTTTCTTACCCTAAATTTTTTGGAACCAAAGAACTCATCCAATGGCTCATAATATGTATCTGAGCCAAAAAATGAGGAGATCTCAACCTCTACATAGGATCCATCATTTACGATGGATCAACGGTCGAGGAAGATCTCTGGAGGCCGAAAACATCAGGTAAATGCCGGAATGAAGAAGAAGAGGAAGATACCACCTACCTGGGCCAGTCCAGTGAAGGAATTTCACCAGAGAAGGGAATAATTTCTTGAAGAAACCCTAGCTTCATTGGAAAATATACAGGTGTTTGATTATTCAGTTTCCATTGCCAGAAATGGAGAAATAACATAGGGCTTCTATAGATACCCTCTCTTTGAAGAGATCCATTAGCTTAAGAGGTGAATTTTCCTACTAGATTTTCCAAAAAAACTAAAGAATATGCCAGTGATGGTAATAAGTACCAGAGTTGACATTCATTTTGATTTTTCTGATGATCCCACCGATGGATCATCATTAAACCTTAGGGCTTTTGTAGATCAACCCTGTACGACCCGATCTAACAGTGAAGATTTGGAACAGAGATCTGTAATTCAAGGGCTATAGGGTTTAGGGTTTCCTAGGTTGAAACCCCGATTCATCAAGGATGATGCGTCCCTGGACGCTCCCAATGCAGACATGGGATTGTCTGCCCGAGTGCATCTAGGGATGCACCCATAGAGAAAGAGAGAAAGAGGGAGAAATTGGGAGAGATTGAGGGGGAGTTTTGAGCTATAATTGTAGGAGATCTAGGGTACCTTGTGGGGGATTTTTAGGATAATTTTTGGGAAATTTTATGGACTATTTATAAGGATGTTTGAATTTTCCATGATTACATGCCTTAATCATGTTTTATTTCTTTTTATTATTAAATTGTCATTGGATTCCCACTACCACCTCCTTCTCCACTAATAGGTGTTAGTGGTTTGACTCATGATGGTGGACTTCTAAACCGTTGGCCCACCTTGTGGGCCCAACATTGTGATGACCCGGGTTTTTGTAACACATTTTGTATTGTATTTTGAAAGGCAGGGCCCTTAATAGTGTAAAAAAATTTTGCAAAGCAAAGCAGCGAAAATTCTTTTCTATTGAACTTGTTTTGTAAAACCCAAGTCATCACTTCATACATAACATAAATAGAATTTTTTGTACAAGATAAAATTCCATTGAAGGAATAGACTTTCATTAAATTCCAGAATCCATCCAGTGGTTCATAGTACAGCCAAATCTATTACAATACTTGTCCAAATTACATAATCCAAAACTCAAGCTCACCATACAATAAAACTCTTAACAAAGCAAAATACATGCCTTCAAGGGTATACTGTGAAGATTATTCTCTTCAAGTCTTCTATCATCTTCAGCTCCTAACTCTCCTTCCCTGGATCTGAGATATTGCAACATTTACAATATCTCAGCAAGCAATGCTTGGTAGGGGATTCAAGAAGCATAATAATTGACAATGTAATTCCGATACTTCATAATCCCATTATCCCTAAACATATTCATGTCTCTACTCTTTACTTTGTAAGTTATGTACATCCATATACGTACATACTATACATGGGTAAATCAATTAAATTTATAAAAGTAGTCAAATATCATTTCCAACTAAGTTGATCAATTCTCTCTATTATGCGAATTTAGTATTTCAGCTAATCTTACACTGGGAATTTCTCTTCTTGGGAAATATTGGTAATATACAATTACCAAGCATTTCATTATGCTAAAACATAAGGCATTTCACTATGCCTATTCTCATATGCATCATAGTGCAAAATAATCAAAAGGGCTACCATGTTGCAGTCTGATCCATACTAGTGCGCTCGGATAACTGCCATGTTCACCACTGATACCACGGTGAAAAATATTATGTCACTGCCCGTATGGGGGGATAGGACTTTCATAGTGGAGGCCTTCCCATAATTGCCCCACCCGACTTTTAGCCACTCATAGGGCAAGGTATCATCAAATCATTAAATTTCAAGGAGCGGGTGGCCAAACCCTTATAACTTTAGCAATAGCATGCCCCTAGGCTTATGCCTATTAAAACAAACTCACAAGCCTCCAAGCTTGTATGTAAAATAGATTTCATATATATATATCAGACCATCTGTCTGTTTACTTAGGGCTGAAATATTTTCTAGTTCCCTATTCACTTATAGTCTAGTCCTTAACAATCTTATATGTGTTTGGTTGGATCATAAGGTTTTCAAGGGATTTAATACAAGTATTAACATTACTCTTGTCAACATAAGGTCATGAGTTAAATCATGTATATCCCATGTAAATGCATTCATCAAATCTTCCTACCTTCAATGTAATGACCCCAATTTTTGAGATATTAAAATCCCATGAAAAGTTCAGTTTTAAAGATAAGGGCATTTGGTCATTTCACTAGTTGCCTCAACTGAACCCAGGAAATTGGTCCTAAAAATGGTTCCATTAGATGTGTCTCGGAAAAAGGAATCCAACGAGACCAAAATCACCCAAAACGGAGTTAAAATGAGCAAGATATGGCCCTTTGAAGTTCAGGGGCAAAATAGTAAATTTTACAAAATGACTTAACCTGAAAAACACAGGTGCCCGTTTTGATACGGGCACCCCGTTGTCTTCAACCTCCTAGAAGTTTCTGGAACGGCGGTGTTTCAAGAAGAAACCACCGCCATTCCAGAGGGTTCCCCACCGCCATTCAAAGGCGGTTAGAAACCCTCCAAAACCCTCTGTAAAAGCTTTATAAATAGAGCTCTTGGGTGCCTCTAATGGCAGCCCAAAAGCCTTGGAGAAAACCAGTCGTGAAGCAATGAGCAAGGGGGGAAAACGTGGAGAGAAAACCACCCACGAAGTAGGTACGCACAAAAAAAACCCCAAACCCATCTCCACTATAGTTCCAGGAACGATTTACCTAGGTTTTTTCATGAAAAACCATGGAGAATAGGCCTCCAGGAGAGCCACAAAGACCCCTGGGATGTCCCTAGGCCACACTGGTTCGACAGGGTCGAACCAGGGTGACCTGAGGATGACCCAGGTCACTAACAGGTGGGACGATCCAATAGGACCGTCCCACGTCGACGCAGGTCGACGTCGTTTGAAGAAAACCAAACGGGCGGACGCGCTCGCTAAAGAGAAGGACGTGCTGAGTTGTATAGCGCGTCTGCAGACGTGCCCGCTGAAGCGCGCGCCGCAGACGCGTAGCGCACTAGCGAGGCGTCATTTTCTTGGTTATTTGAGAATGTTGGGCGCACGTTGCAGGCGCGCAGCGCCCTAGCATTCCTCCCTTTTTTGTCTTTAAGGCTCTATGTATATACAAAGTTAAAATGCTTATAACTTGAGATCTAGAGCTCCGATTGAGGCGCCGCAAAAGGCGTTGTGTCCGTATCGACGACGCGGACACATCCAAATGATAAAATCCATAATCAAGGTCCAATCAAAGTAGGGCATGACCCTTAGAATAGGATGGTGGCGCGTGACCACTAGAACTTTGGAAAACTGAGAATACCAAGGCCAAATTAGGACCTTGGGACACCCATAGGCATAGGGATGGACCCCTAATGCCTAAGTAATGAGACCCAACTGCTCTAAACCCATCAAAGATAGGTTAAACTAACCTTGAGTCCCCAAACCATGCTCAGGAGCGTACGAGGACAAGAGGGTTAACGCGACCTAGTCAGGTAGGTGCTCTATCACTATTAGATTCTTTTAAAAGAACTATTGTTATTTGAGAACATATGTTTTGGATATATGACTTGATTTGCATGTGATTTGTATGAATAAATTCAGCATGAATGTTAAATGCTTTGTAAATAGCCATGTTTTGGAATGACTGCATATATATTATGCACATACATGTGTTGCAAACGAGTGCATGCATTGCATGATTTACGTACTGCAAAGATTGCATGTCCTTGAGGGTTGCCAAAAGACGCTGGAGTGCCGAGGGCCAGGCAGTTGTGAGGGACCCAAAAGAGGACAAGTTTTAATAGGTTTTGACTTATCTTATGTGATTTGGGCAAGTAAGCCCGTGGGTGCTATGCCGAGGGGTCTGGGTTGGCCACCCGGCCTCTACCACTAATAGGTGGATGGGTACCACGCCCAAAAAGAGGCAAGTCCCTACGTCGACTGCATGTGGTACAGGGGGCTATCACTGGTGTCACGGCACTGGGTCGGCGTGTCATAGGCCGTGGAGGCTATGACCAAGTGTCCTCAGGTACCCGGGGACCACACGGCGAGGAGGCCGTGGGCATAGTGGACCCTATGGTTTGATGTGCATTTCATGTAGCATGATATGAGGTTGGTCGACCATACCATACTAGAGGTCCATGAGTTGGACTCCATGAGGCATCTATTGCATATCATGATGTCATATGATACTTTCACTTTTGGAATTATGTGACCTTTTAAGTTATGAGAATTTCAGTTGATTATGGATTCTTATACTGATATTGCACTCGAGTATTCAAACATACGCATATTTTGAAATTGATTATGGATTCTTATACTGATGTTGAACTCGAGTATTCAAACATACGCATATTTTGAATTTCATTTGATTATGGATTCTTATACTGATATTGAACTCGAGTATTCAAACATACGCATGTTTTGAATGAGCATATGATTTTGAAACATCTCATGCATTTATAAAACTAGTAGTGATAGGCCCTACTGAGTATATTATATACTCACCCAATCCTTAACATTTTTCAGACATCAGTAAGCGCTCAAGGACAAGATACGTCCGTATATATCATGGTTCAGGACAGCTCCACTCCCAGAAAGAGGACATCTATGTTAATGCTATGAGCAAGTAAATTCAAAAGGAAACAAATATACATGTAAGTGAACTCTCAACCCTTTGGACATGTGTTTGTACTTAGTTACAGATGGGCTGTGCATTGTGACTGGAAAGACCTGGGGAAAAACATTTATGATTTTTGAAGTTTTTCAAAAACTAACTTAGTTGTTGTGAAAGCAAATGACACTCGGGGTTTTCAAAAATGAGTTTAAAACTAAAGGATTTTCCGTTGCATTGCATGGTTTTTTATAAAATGGTTTTCAAAGAGGGATGCATCCCGCCTTAGGAAATTTGACATTGCATTTAAAAATGCATGAGAAAACCCGGGTCATCACATTCAAGGAGTGATCTCTTTTCCTAAATCTTCCATGATCCTGACTGATATATGTAATTTGTACATCCATACATATTGTCAATATATAAATTTTGAACAATCCTATTGATCACTAGATCTGATGTTTAGAATGATCTTTAGATCATTCATATCTAAGTATTTTTCTATCTTTAAGTCTTTGTGTGTCCATCTCCTTGATCTTGATCTTTCATAGATCCATTGATTGACAATCTACACATGTTGATAAAGATTAAGGTCCTAGATCTTCTATCATCTAGTTCTTCTTTGATCTAAGTTCAGTTATTGGATCATCCCTAAGGAGGATGATCTTGTTTTTCTTCCTTGAATCATCTTTGATCAAGGGTTTGGATTATCTAATCTAATGAACTAGAATAAGCATACTAATAAACATGCATACTAAGTACAATATAATATTCTTATTCTTATTGCTCTTGATCATCCAAGATCTAATGGATCTTGTTTGATCATCCTTATCTTACTTACAGTTTTTATTAGGATTAGGTAATTTACTAACCTTTTATGCTCTTACTATTATTATTCAACCAGTTAATGTTTTGCTAGTTGAAGGTAACTTATTTAAGCCTAAGTCTATACTGCTCCTCTTATTTCCAATTGGCCAAGGCTTACTAGCTGAATGGGTGAACACAAAGTGGTTACTTCAATCCTCATGTAAGGAGGCGTTTAGACCTCACAAATGTCAATAGAAGGTAGGGGAAGAGCGAGGCTCTATTAGATAACACCCTTAACTGCTATGTTCCACATTCACTAGAGTGACCATAGCTCAACCTTTCATAAGGTTCCTATAAGCATGTTGACCCTAAGTACTCTTTGTAATTGATTTTAATTAAGTCCATGAATATTTACAATGTCATTCATGGGGTTTATTATTCTCCTAGTTTGGGCCAAGGATTTGATAATCCTTGTATTGTCCTACTAACTATAGCCCTTACTAATTAAGTCCAAAGTACTCCATTCTTATTTGTGTCATGAAACTCTACTTTCTCATTAGAGTACATTTTGGTGTTTTATGCTCTTTATCTCATAACAAGTAGATCTATTAATAAAATTTGACCACAATGAAATCATAAACTTTAAAGCATGGTTCCAATATAAATTTAACAAACATTTATACTAACATGCTCCTTATGAATGTAACTTAACTTAATGGAATAAAACTATACTTAAACTAGCATGATCTTAAGTTACAATGGCATGAAATCATACTAACTTGGTCCTAAGTTACACTTGCATAAAATAACACTATCATGCCCCTAGGATAATTAAATCTAGCAACCTATGGTAACAGTCTAATCACATGTCATGCTAAAGTCTAAAAGTTACACTATCATGCTTTATAACATAAATCATATTTAAAATTCTATTTACAATTAATAGAAAATGAAACTAATTATATTAACATTTTTAGAAACCTTCACTTATGATCCAACCATTAGATCTTAGATCTTTTCCTTTGATTAAGGGTATTAGTTATATTAAGGGGGTTTTCTTTATTAAGGTCCAAAGATCATATTGAACTATTTTTGTCATAATCCATCCATGATTTCCTTGGATTTCATCATATCAACATCCATTCCATCCATCTCAAGGATCTGATCACACTTGATCTTATTGATCAAGTGGGTCCCTTTGTAATTTTTAGGGTTTTTCTACCATAGTGGGTAAATTCCATAATATCTCTTAGATCTATCCAAATAAACAATTTATATAACTTCATTCCAATATTTTATCATTATTAAAACATATCTCCAAGATCTGATCATTCCATATCGTGAAGATCTTGCCAATTGGAAACTTGTTTCTTTAATACAGAAAGTTTTACTACATAATTTTTGGATTTTATCTTTTCATCAGAAAATAGAGGTTTCAAGCTTTCCATAGCTTCTTTTTTTATCTCAATTTGGAGTTCAGATGGCTCTGAAATTAGATCTGGAAGTTTATAGTCATTCATAGGGCCTACAGTAAAATAAAATTTTCATAAACTAGTAGCAAACATGTCCAAGAAGCATTTCCACCTACCTGATTGGAGAAAAAACATTGGTTATATGTCCAATTTAAAAGAAATACCCTTTTGATGAAGATATGGCCCAAGATCCACCTTTCTTGCGATTATCGTTGTTTGAACCGTTGGATCTTGAAATTTCTTTGGGGGTTTTGTAGCTAAGGTATGGTGGGAAGTTTTGGATGGTGGAATTGCTGATATTAGATCTAGAATAGAGTGCCTAATTGATTTTAGGTCTCTTGTTCCAATCTAAAAAGAAAAAGAAATTGAAAAGAGAGAGATCTCTTAGGATTTTTGGGTTTTTGGGGAGGGATCTAGGTCTAATTTTTCAAGGAGAGTGAAAACAATTTCGTGGAAATTTTAGGAGTATTTTTGGAGGATTTTTGGGGTTGTATTTATAGGAATTTTGGTCTTCTTTCATGATGATATGCATTAATGATGGTTAATTTTTTATTATTAAATAAGCATTGGATTCTCCCATTCTCCACCTACTTCCCCAAGACCAGCTGGTATGGCTTGACCCATGATTTCATGTGGGCTGGCCATAGGATTCGTTTTTGGGTCCCTTGTGGGCCCCACATGGTGTAAAAAGACCATTTTGCCCTTTATATATAAAAAATTAGGATTTATTCCCATGATCTCGAAATTGAGCATACTTAGTGGCATTGGATTCGTATTTCTCAGTACATTCTAAATTTTGATGTCTCAGATTTTGATTTTTGGGACTATTTTATCCTTTTGTCCAAGAAATGAAGAAAATTAAGGATTTTTCATCCGAATTCAAAATTTGTCGTGTTTACAATCATTCTGAAGGGTTTGCTAAGTTTAATTTCAATTGTACATGTCTTATTATTTGATTATAATTTTATAAGAAGTATATTCTAAATAACCCTATTATTTCAGCCCAAAATTTCTGAAACTCAAACTTTATTGATTTTCTCAATCATCATCATCATCAAGCCCTTATCCCAATTAGGGGTCGGCCACATGAATCTTATTCCTCCATTCCACTCTATTAAATACCATGGTTTCATTTAGTCTCAAAGTTTTTAAATCTTTCCTCACCACTTCTATCCACGTTCTTTTGGGCCTTCCCCTTGCCCTTTTAGAACCTTCAACTTGTATTGCCTCACTCCTTCTAACTGGTGCCATTGGTGGCCTCCTTTGAACATGTCCAAACCATCTAAGTCTAATCTCCCTCATCTTGTTACCTATTGGCGCTATCCCTAAATTTCCTCTAATATTTTCATTTCTAATTCTATATTTTCTTGTCTTACCACTCATCCATCTCAACATCCTCATTTCTGCGACACTCAGCCTATGAGTATGATGTTACTTAACTGCCCAACACTCTGATCCATAGAGCATGGCCGGCCTAATAGCCATCCTATAGAATTTTCCCTTTAGTTTGAGTGGCACCTGCCGATCACATAAAACACCCGATGCACATCTCCATTTGTTCCAACCCGCTTGGATTCTCTGGGTAACCTCCCTCTCAATCTCTCCACTCTCATGGATCAATGATCCTAAGTATCGAAAGTGGTCTCTCATGGGGACCTCTTGGTTATCAATCTTGACTGGTGCTCCACTCCTACTCTCCTTACTAAAATTACATTCCATATATTCTGTCTTAGTTCGACTAATTTTAAATCCTTCTGATTCTAATGCTTCTCTCCATAACTCTAGCCTTATGTTTACACCCTCCCTTGTCTCATCAAGTAGGACTATATCGTCTGCAAATAGCATGCACCAGGGAATCTCCTCATGCAGATGTTTTGTTAACTCATCCATAACTAATGTGAAAAGGTATGGACTCAATGCCGATCCTTGGTGCAATCCGACAGTGACAGAAAAATCACAAGTCACGCCACTAGTGGTCTTAACATTTGTTACTGCTCCCTCATACATATCTTTAATTATGTCTATATACCCCTGAGAAACCCCTTTAACACCCAACACCCTCCATATTAACTCTCTAAGGACTCTATCATAAGCTTTCTTTAAGTCAATAAAGACCATGTGTAGGTCTTTTCTCCTCTCCCTATATTTCTCTACTAATTGTCTTAGTAAGAAAATAGCTTCCATGGTAGACCTCCCAGGCATGAAACCAAATTGATTCTTCGATACACTTGTTTCATGTCGTAGCCTCTTCTCAATCACTCTTTCAAAAAGTTTCATGGTGTGGCTCATAAGTTTGATCCCTCGATAATTAGTGCAGCTCTGAATGTCTCCTTTATTCTTATAGATTGGTACAATAGAGCTTTTCCTCCACTCATTAGGCATTTTCTTTGATTTTATAATCTTGTTAAACAACTTGGTCAACCAAACTACCCCACTATCTCCCATATGCTTCCAAACCTCTATTGGTATACCATCAGGCCCCATGGCCTTTCCTGATTTCATCTTTCTCAAGGTCTCTTTTACTTCAAGCATTCTAATCCTACGTTCATATCTATAATATTCAGTGTTATTTAGATTCATAGTATTTTCAATCCCTATATTCTCAGGGCCATTGTCATTTAACAATTTTGAAAGTATATTTCCCACCTTTGTTTGATCTCATCATCTTTGACTAATACCCTTTGATCATCGCTTCTAATACACCTAACATGCTCTAAGTCCTTACCCTTCTATTCTCTTACTTTTACAAGTTTAAACACATCTTTCTCACCTTCTCTTTTTCCTAGTCTATTATAGAGCTCATCATATGCTTTAAGTTTGGCCTCACTTACTATTCTCATAGCAACGTTTTTAGCATTCTTATATTGTTCATAGTTTTCATTATTTCTAATCTTCTGCCATGCTTTAAAATGCATTCGTTTTTCTTTAATAGCTTTTTGCACTGTTTCATTCCACCACCATGTTTCCTTTGTTAATAGCCTTTTACCTTTACATACTCCTAAGACATCTTTTGCCACTTTCTTAATGGACTAAGCCATATTAGTCCACATGGTATTTACTTCTGTTTCATAGTTCCAATTTCCTTCTACCATCAACTTATTTTTGAATGAGGTTATTTTCTCTCCTTTTAAGTTCCACCACTTAGTTTTTGGATGTGTATTAAGTTCAGTTCTTTTACTCCATCTTTTAATATGAATATCCACGACCATTAACCTATGTTGTGAGGTCAAACTCTCACCGGGTATCAGCTTACAATCCTTACATATAGATCGTTCATTATTTCTAAGTAGAAAAAGTCTATTTGGCTTTTATGCATTCCACTTTTAAAGGTTATTAAGTGTTCATCCCTCTTCTTAAAGAGTGTATTTGCAATGGATAGGTTATATGACAAAGCAAAATCGAGGATATTCTCCCCCATCTCATTTCGTTCACCTATACCATACCCTTCTTGTATTATATCATATCCTTCCTTATCTTTTCCTACATGGCCATTTAAGTCTGCTCCTATAAATATCCCCTTAGTGTTAGGAATTTCTTGCATGACTCCCTCCATATCTTCCCAAAACTGTCTCTTAATTATATCTTGTAACCCTACTTGTGGTGCATATACACTTATAATATTTATAATCTACTCTCCTAGAATCATTTTTATTATTATAATTCTATCACTGATTCTTTTAACGTCCACAACTTTATCCTTTAATTCCTTATCCACTATTATTCCTATGCCATTTCTATTATTTTCCTTTCCTACGTACCATAATTTATACCCATCTATTTCTCTAGCTTTAGCCCCTTTCCACTTGGTTTCTTGGATACAAGCGACCTTGACTCTCCTACGTTTCATCGTGTCTACTAACTCCAAACTCTTACCTGTCAGTGTCCCTATATTCCATGTAGCAATGCGAATCTTATGTTTTGGAGATACGCTATTTACTATCGCCTTTCTCGACTTCCATGGTATGAACCCATGTCCAATTTTCACTGTACCTGGGTTCTGATGCAGCGTGTCGCTTTTGAGGGGACGCTCTAGTAGCCCTTGCCCATTTTTCACTACACCCGGGATCCGATGTAGCGCACCGCTTCTGGGAGAACGCCCTAGCAACCCTTGCCTATTTTTCACCGCATCCGAGATCCGATGCAGCGCGTCGCTTATGGGGAACACCCTAGCTTGAGTGAATTTCAGTTTTTGATTCATGTCATGTTGAGGTTGCTGTAGTTTTTAAAAGCTGAAGATGATTTTCATTAAAATCATTAAAATCATCTTCAGCTTCACCCTTGCCGGCTGGCTACCTGACGCAAGGGTGGCCATATTTTAAGAAGCTAAAGATGATTTTCATTTCTTCCTCACAAACTAATATACAAATGCATATTTATTTGTAAGAAAGAAATAATAGAATCATCTTCAACTTCCCCTTGTCGGCTGGCTACCTGACACAAGGGTTGCCATCTTTTAAGAAGCTAGAGATGATTTTCATTTCTTTCTCACAAACTAATATACAAATGCATATTCAATTGTAAGAAAGAAATAATAGAATCATCTTCAACTTCCCCCTTGCTGACTGGCACCTAATGCAAGACCCTCCTCCATTTTTATCCGAGCTTGGGACCGGCATTGGCGGAGTTTGATTCGTGTGACCTTGAGGTCACTGGTTCAAGGCGTGGAAGCAGCTTCCTGCAAAATGCAAGGTAAGGCTGTGTACTTTAGGCCCTTGTGGTCCCCCCCTTCCCCGGACCCCGCATAGCAGGAGCTTCGTGCACCGGGGCTGCCCCTGATTTTCTCAATCAATTACAAAAATTGGGGTTATTACACACATAGTTGTGAAAAGACTGTTTTGCCCTCTTAATTCCAAAAATGGAGAAAATAAGGTTTATTCCATTGAACTTGGAATTGAGCATACTTAGTGTTGTTTAGATTGATTTTTTTAATACATTCCAAATTTTTATGTGTTAGGCCTCGATTATGATTAAAATTATCATTTTACCCTTTTATTCATAAAAATGGAGAAAAATAAGGATTTTTCATCTGGGCTCAGAATTTGACATACTCACAGTCATTCTAACTGATTTTTCATGTACATTACAAATATCTAAGTTTTAAGTCTTGATTTTATTTTTATAAAAAGTGAATTTTCCTGGAACTTAAACTTCTAGTTCCACTTTTAAAATTTCCACTTTTCATTTTCTCTATAATTTTAGTCATAAAAATTGGGGTTATTACATAGGGCCTTGTGATGACCCGGGTTTTCCCATGCATTTTTCAAAAGCAATAATTAATGCCTAAGACAGGATCCCTATTTGAAAAACAATGCAATGCAGCGGAAAAATCTTTTTGTTCTAAACTTATTTTGAAAACCCCAAGTGTCATTTTCTTTCACAACAACCAAAGTAGTTTTTGAAAATTTCTGTACTCATACATGTCTTCCCAGGTCTATCCAGTCACAGCTTACAGCCCAACTATAAATAAATATAGATACATGTCGAAAGGAGTAGAGAGTTTACTTACATTCATACTTGTCTCCTCTTCATTACTTGATTGTAATACTAACAGGTCCTGATGCTTCTTCTACTTGTGAGTAGAGCTATCCTGAAAAATGATAGAGTTGGATGAGTATTTTCCATACTCAGTAGGTGATCTGATACTACTATTTTGAAAATACGGTATGCATCATGCATGGTTCCAAGAGCTTTTCATATAAAATATCAATGATTTCTTTTGCGTAAGCATGCATAGTTATGCATAAAACATGATTTCATGGATACAAATTCAATTATGAAATCTGTATGCAATTCATGTTATAGAAATATGATTAAAAGATAAAGCAATAGATTTATATACGTAGATCTCGGCAAATGCATCAAACCAGCGAGCCAAATATAATAATCATGAAAATCTTAAAGTAGTCATCATTCAAGCATATGCTAGTATCATGCACATAAGTCTCTCAGCGTACATGTCACGCCAACTAGTCACGAGTACTCGTATACGACCATCTCAATGCTATATGCATATCAATCACACTGAAATCATAGGGCCACTATGCTCATGACCAGAACCCCTCTGAATCGTGTGTCTCCGGTATCTAGAGACCAGTCCACCATAGCCTCCACGACGATTATGAATATGTCCCCGAAAGGGTGCCGTGAACACCTCCAGTGGTTGTCCCTGTTTACCACAGCAGTCAGGGAAGGGACAATGCCGTTTTTGGCAGCGATACCATCCACTTTTTTGGTGGTAGAGGCCGGGAGGCCGAACCCGTACCCCTCAACATAGTGCCCACCGTGGACTGCCTCATCCGGCGATCTGCCCACTAAAAACATATATATCCAATCTCAATCATCGAATCATGCAATTTATGCATTTCTTTTCAACCATGCGAGCAATGCATGCAATTCGTTTATGCTAATCTTGCCTTCAAAGCCATGAAATATGAAGACAAGTAAAAACATCACATCTCAAAAAGCATGTTAAATCTGATGATAGAGGCAAGTGCTTTCAAAGATATAAATCATGATGGAAAATCTACATACTCACATAATAGCATATAAAAAGATGCTAATTACGATAATAAAACAAGTCTAAGTTTAAGATGCGTTAAAAACGTGGCAGTATTAGACTATCTATAATTTAAGTATATTTGAAAAACATAGTAGCATCAAACTACCTACCTCGTGCGTTGTTACATAGCTCATGCCTATCCTCACTTCGAGTCCGAGAATATCTTGGTAAGGTCTTGAATGATGTTTAAACATAAGATCTAGGCATTATTAAAGGTCATATGATGTTAGTTTCTTGGGGCTATTCTATGATATTTTTAAGTTGCTCTTTATCTTAGAATGTCCTGCATTTTATTGTATAATTGGGTCCGTGTCAAAATTACGAACGCAACGGTCCTTTTGGCTCATCGATCGGAGTTATATAGGCTTCGAAATTGGATTTTACAAGGTCGCGCCTTAACGGACGACCCAATTGTAGTGCCTAGGGTCCTGCGCCCCATAGTTCTAAATGCACTATGGTTTCTAGGATACGTGTGCGCCCTAGTTGCACTGCAACCAGGCTCATTTGCATTCGCCCAGATAGTGTGCCAAGGTGTGCGTCAAGCCAGGCGCCCTACACTGCGCCGTGCACCCTGGGATGTTCGTGCGGCCCTGGGAGATGCTCTCTCTCTCTCTCTCTCTTGACGGGTTTTCACCCATCTAGTTTTCCTCCCTGAGGACCGGTGATTTCTGGTCAGAAAATTCCCAGATCCGACGAGGATCTGGGCTGGGAAGGAGGGGGAAAAGGACGATCATTTCAGGCAGCCAAAAATGGCGCCCTTGTCAGTGGTTTCGGCTCCTGCCGGAACCATGGTTGGTGGGTTGAGGGTTCTGGAATGAACCCTGCTTACCAAGGCATTCTCCGGCGGGGAGATGCCCAGATCTAGCCCAAAACTTGGGGGAAAAGAGTGAGGGAAGAGAGGAGAATGACATGGGGAAGAGAGACGTACCTGGGGAGCCCTCCACGCGATGCAACGAGACCTTGAACTTGCCTCCAAACCCCTATTGCAAGATCTAGTTTTGGGAGAAATTGGAAAGGAGAAGCACGATTTGGGAAGAAGGGGTGGAGGGTATTTATAGAGGGAAGAAGGCGGTGCCCCTCAATGGCGGTGCCGTCTTTCCAGCAACGCCCTACAGAGGCGGTTTCTGGAATGTTCAAGAATGGCGGTGGTTGAAGGAGGAAGAAGACGAGGGGTGTCGTTATCAAAACGGCCCTACGTTTTTTGTCTTTTTCGTTTTTAACTTAAATTACATAAATGCCCCTAATCTTTAAACGCCCGTAACTTCTTCATACGAACTCCGTTTTCGGCGTTCTTTGAGGCGTTGGATTCCATTTTTTGAGTAGAATCTAATGACACTAATTTTACTTACAAATTCATTTGTTTACTATTTTGAATAAAATCAAACATTTAGGATAGTAATTCCTTCATATAAATTTCTAAATTTAGTAAAAAGGGCATAAAATGTTTGGGTCATTACAGGCCTCAACAAACTAGACACCATAACCCTAATAGCCTATGTCCATGGCTTATAGCCATGCTTAGGCTATCTTAGTTAAGCAATTCCTTACCAATGCAATAGTCCTAAATAATATGCAATAATTAAATAAATGAGTGCAAATAGATGCATTTACACTACCATCCACAATGCAAAATTAAGCACTAAAATACAACCTTTATCTAGAAATTATAAAGAAGGTATGAATAGCTCATAATAGGGTCTTAGAATTAGTCTTCTCATAGATGGGTAGATCCATATACATGCCACCTCCTCTTCCATGTTAGGGTGGCTCACCCTTGACCTTTATTATTACAAAAGCCCTTTTAAATTTAAATGAATCACTATATAAAAAATTACAAGATTGATCTTAATACAATTCACTCAAATAATAAAAAGATATGTGTAACTAAGTCTTCTTTTGAGGCTTTCTCTGAATTCCCACAAAATAAAAATAGAAGCGAGTATCAAAGATCTTTAGGACTAAGGAAAAATGTGGGAACTAATGTAATTATTCTATATGTGGCCCTGAAAACTACAACTAGTGGTAAAGTATTATAGCCTAGATCTAGGTGAACTTTTGTTGCAAGTCTCAAGCAACAGTTCAAAAAACATTGTGAGTATCAATAAGCTGGAAGGGCTTGGGTTCATTTAGTATAGACACAATGAATACAAGTCAATCCCATAGAGGCTGTATAATTAATGGATTCAATTAAAACCTAACATACTAAACTTTACCCTATCCAATGATTAAGGAAAGCAATAAACTCTAAGCATTACAGTAATGCAAATAAGTTAAAGCAAGGCAAGTAAAGTAATTAAGAATTGAAAACTACTTTCATTAATGGAATTGCATTATAGTGAAAATTTAATACATAATGTATAGAGAAAACATGTAAAGAAAATAAAACTTTCTTTGAAGTGTTCACTGTAGAATCACCTTAGTTGTGTCACTCAACTAGGATCTTTACACATTTGCTTCTTTTCTTGTGCTTGAAATTTTCTTTACAACTCTCTTTGTTCTGTCTATTCTGATCTTTTAATTAACTCGCAAGCACATGAATCTATTGTAGTAGATGCACACGAGTAAAGTCAATCTCATAAGGAATCTCATGGAAGTGTATTCAATGAATCCTCATACAAACTATTTAACCTAGCCAAAGAAAGTAGCCTTTAACTAGACTAAGGTCTTAAACTAACATGAAAACTAAACATGCATGGATTAAAAAAACATGGAATGATAAAACATTCTAAAAGTAAACAAGCTAAAACCTAGAAACTACCTAAAAACACACTTTCTAAAAGTAGAACATTCCAAAAATTGCAATTAGAAACTTTCTAAAAGTTTAAATTAGAAACTAACTAAACTAATCCAAAAATAGCAACTAACTAGGAATAACTAATGCAACCTAAAATGATTAACCAAATCAACTAAAACATGCAAAATGAAGATAACATGGTGCACATGTCATAATGGATTATGCACATGAGTTCTAATAAGCCTAATGCATGAAGGAGACTTATAAAATACACATGGTAGCTAAATAAATAATACATGGATCTAAGATGGGTTTTATGCATGAATGAGACAAGAAAGATGGACATGAACTAGAATGCAATGTAAGCTAACATTATATGCATGAAACTAACTTACTAATGCATGAAAACCTAACTAAAACAAACAATTCATCTAAGGGGCCACACTTCAAGAACATGTGGATGACCCTCTGAGTTGTGCACATGGTTCTTCAATGTTGTGTGTGTGTTTCCTAAGTGCAAAACTTACCTAAAAGTTTACATAATTTAAGGATAATGATGCATGGAATTAAGCATGAAGAAGTCAATTAAATATCCATGAAAAATAAGATTTAAATAACATAAAACATTCATTGAAAGTAATCTTCAAACATTAATCAAACTTTAATCTCATTGAATATCAATTAGATACAAGTGTTGTGTGCACCATTCGATGCTTCAATTACAACCACATATAAAGATCATCCATCTTCTTACACTCAATTCCCAAACATGTATGTAATATGCAAGAAATATTTAAAGGAAAAATGGGGGAAAAAATGGGAAAGAAAGTAAGAGATGGACAAAGAGATTTAGGAATTCAAGAGGCAAGGAACTTGATCTGAGAACTACACTCTCTTGGCCATCACTAAAAGTGAGTTGTAGCCTTTAGATTCAAGGATCTAGGAAACTAAACTAAAGGAAAACAAGCAAAGCAATCAAGGCAACAACTAAAGCATGAAATCAAGGAACAAAACAAAGCGACAATGGAAGGCATATAAAAAACTAATTAAGGAAGAAAACCAACCTGAACTTGATGAACTTCAAGGAGACATCAACAGTCAAAGAGAAGAGGCATGGAAGGGCTGGAAGAGAGGGGCTGCCAGCATGGGAAAATCATTGGAGAAAAAAGGAGGGGAAGGAGGGAAGCGTGGAGAAACCTCCTTCATAAGAGGAGGCATTCTCCACTTCCCCAAAAGTATTTTGCATTGAACACCTTTGGGCATATATAATGTGATGGCCCGGGTTTTTGTAACACATTTTGTAATATATTTTTTCAAATGCAGGGCCCTTATTGTTAAAACCTTTTCACAAACAATATAGTAGAAATTTTTTTCTTTAAAATTTGTTTATAACAAAACCCAAGCCTCACCTCAAGGTACATAATACATAGACATTTTGTATAAAATAAATTTTATTGAATATCAAGAATCATCCAGTACTTCACTCTTACACAGCCCTTGTATTATAATTACAAACCATTGTCCAAATTACATGATTCAAATATCAAACCTCACCTTACATTAAAAACTCTCAATAAAATACAATGCTCTCAAATAAAAATTATATGTCTTCAAGGGACATACCCTGATCAATTATTCTCTTCAAGTCTTCTACCATCTTGAGCTCCTAATTCTCCTTCTTTGTTTCTGAGATATTGTAAACATTCAAACATTTATAGTATCTCAGCAAGCTATGCTTGGTAGGGGATACAGAAATATACTACTTCACTAATATAAGAATGCATACCTCAGTCATTTTTCCATCATGGTTATCTACTCATGAGTTATCTCAACATAGAGTATATACGTTATTTATGTAGTATAGGATAAATATATTTAAAAAGTGAAAATTGCTCAAAACTTGTTCCTTCCCCTGGCTATATACTCCACTTAGGAGATCCATATTTAGCTAATTCTCATATGAGGATTTTCTTTCAAGGAGCTCATGTAGTAGAATTTCATTATGACATAGCATTACAATATACCTATCATAAGTGCATCATAATGTAAAATACTTTGGGACTACTATGCCCCAATCCAAATCCGTACAGCACACCTGGATAACTACATGATAATCCACTGATACCAACTATGGAAATAACAAATCCATGTCTGCATGGGGGGGACCATGGCTGTCACAGTGGCGACCTTCACATGATTGCTCCACCCGCCATTAACCTCTCTTTGGGTATGGTATCCATCATATAAATTTCAGGAAGCAGGTGGCCAAACCCTCATAACTTCCCTAGCATAGCATCCATAGTCCTAGTACTGTGTAAAACAAAATCACAAGCCACCATGCTTGTATGTAAAATACATTGTAAATATCAGGCAATGTTTATGTTTAACTAAGGCTGAAATATTTTCTATGCCCTATTCTTATGGTATCCTTAGTCTATTCATCTCATGACTTTCACCTCATTTGATTAGATCATTAGATTGTATCAGTTGAATTAGATCATGGGGTTGGTTCACTTAGTTGGATCATGTGGTTGGATCATTATCGTGCTAAGGCACTAAATATACTTATATCATAAAGGTCTATAATTCTAGACAGAAGATCATGCATGTATACACATGAATCCTTAATACATTCTTGTACATCCACCTACTTGAAAGTAGTATCATGGTCTTGATTCATACATCTCAAGTGGTATTCACTCCATATTGTCCATCGCGATCTTGATTGACACATCTGTCAAACCATACGTATGAAGTTATTCTTCTATACAAGTATTCTTTCTACATGTATTTGAGTTATTCTATGAGGGATGCCCTAACTTTCCTTGAATCATATATTATCAAGGTTTCAAACCTTCTAAGTTCACAATCTACACTATAAGTAAAATCATAGAAAAATACTACAATCTACATTATATTTCTTTTCTTTTTGTTTATGATCTTTCAAGATCTCTCTTAGATCTTGTTTGATCTTCCTTATCTTATTTACAACTTTTATTAGGATTAGATAATTTACTAACCTTTTATGCTCTTATTATTATTACTCAACCAGTTAATGTTTTACTGGTTGAGGATAGCTTATTCCATACTAAGTCTAGATAGCTCCACTTATGTCAAATTGGCTAAGGCTTACTAGCTGAATGGTTGAACACAAAATAGTTACTTCAATCCTCATGTAAGGAGGCATTTAGACCACACAAACGTTAATGGAAGGTAAGGGAAGAGCAAGGCACTATTAGAGAACCCCCTTAACCACCATGTTCATCATTCATTAGTGTGACCTTACCTCAACCTTTCATAAGATTCCTATGAGCATTTCAACCTTAAGTACTCTTTCTAATTGATTTTAATTAAGTCCATGAACATTAAACTGTCATTCATGGAGTTTCATTATTCTCCTAATTTGGGTCAAGGAAATGATATTTCTTATATTATTCTACTAACTATAGCCCTTACTATCATTAAGTCCATGTCATTCATTCCATGTAAATGTCCTTCAATTCTAATTTAATTTAATTATATTTTTAATATAATTTTTATAACATAAGCATTAAAGCATAAATAAATAAATCTACAATTAAATCTACTAAGCAATAAATGAAAATCATAATAACATTCAATAGTTCAAATAAAACCATAACTATTCGTCATGATCCAATGGTCATTATTCATCTTTCATCTCTTTTAGGGTTTAGATCTTGATCTTTTCATTTTCCTTTAGATCTAATACATCTTCTTGATGTGATTTCATTATTAGATCATTGATGCATCTCATTAAATGATCTGATCTTTCTTGATCCAACTGATCAAGAAGATCTTAAGTCATTTTATCCAATTTAATAGCATAGATCTTGATCTATCCCAAATCATCATTATCCAATCCCTAAATTCATATGATATTAACTTCATATCTTCATCAAAACACATCCATACTATCCTATCATCCTTGATCAACTTGATCAAGGAGATTACCATTCATTTTTATGGATCTTACTAAGGCTAGATCTCTTAATTAAACATAGATCAGTTACTCATAACCATTGATTCCATGTTTTAAATCACAATATCATCAATGGATTAGAATTATATAGTTTGATCATTCCAAATTTCACTAATCATAAGAATTAGTAATACTTTTCTTTATTAACAAAATTTTACATGCATTAAAACATAAATTTTCTAAGTTCAGCAGGTTCTACTCATCGAAAGGAATCCAACCCAACTTTTCGATCTCAATTTGGAATTAAATTGAGATTTGAATTGGGATTTTAAGATTTTAGCCCATTTTAAAGGCTGAATTTTGATCGTACTGTTTTTGTTTATTTACTTCATCTAAAAACCCAAAAAATTTATTATGATCATGGTCTTTAAAGTTTTGGGACCTCTTGAACCCATCCACTAGTTCAGATCTCTATTTTGAGATCATCTTAACCATAATCAAACACTGCTGGAATAGATTTTAGTAATTTTTACAAATAATTTCAATTAAAAACATAAATCTTATGAGTTTAGTAACTTATACAAGTGATATGGAATCTATAGAAACTTCCTAATCTAAAATCAGAGCTAAATTGAGCTCTTAATTGACAAAATAAGGTTTCAGTTCAAGATTGGACGGCCAAGATCAAATCTGGGCCTACAGGTACGGGACTACTAGCAACCCATGCCAGTTACCACCTATTCCAGGTAGTCGGGCAGAGGTGAGAGCCTATAAGCGAGACGGTCTAGATTTGGACCGTGAGATCACCCATCGTCGGATCTCCTTGTCCTTTACATCCAACTACCCAGATTTCATCTCTTAGGGTTTTGGGGCCCTAGGAATCCATCCAACACTCAGAATTTCAATATGAGCCATCTTTGATTGTGAATCAAGGCATGATCACTAGAGAAACACTTCCGATGAGCCCAAAACCCAAAATTAAATTAGGGATAATGAAGAGGGGGATGATATCCACCTACCTAGAGTGTTCAGAGTATGAAAACTTGGCCAAAAAATAAGAAAATCCATGCCTGATTATAAGTCATCGGAGCTACTATTTTTTGATGATTTGGCTGATGAATACTCCTGTAATCGTTGTAAAATTATAGGGCTTTTGTGTATTTAGATGTGCTGAACCTTTTTGACAGAGTGGATTAAGGTTTCAACAGTCCTGAGTGGACAACTAATTGAAAAACCATATCAAGGTAAAAACCCTACACATCAAGGACAACGCATCTACAGACGCTCTAGATGGTTTAGGGGGAATATTTCCCCTCGTGCGTTTACGGACGCGCTAACAGAAGAAATAAAAGTGGAGAAAGAAGGAATAAAAGAGAGAGAAGCAAGAGGAGTTTTGAGATGAAATTTTTGGTGAGGCTAAAGATTTTCATGATGAATTTTGGGAATATTTTTGGAAATTTTTCTAAGGTATTTATAAGCATTTTGGGAGTTTTTCATGATTATACGTAATTATCATGTTTCATTTCTTTTTAATATTAAATTGTCATTGGATTCCCAGTACCACCTCCTTCTTCACTAGCAGGTGGCAGTGGTTTGACTCATGATTACATGTTTTCTAGCCATTGGATTCCTTTGTGGGCCCCACCGATGTGAAAAGACCATTTTGCCCTTTTAATTCCAAAAATGGAGAAAAATAGTGTTTATTCCCATGAACTCAAAATTGAGCGTACTTATTAGCATTGGATTTGTATTTTTTAGTACATTCCAAATTTTTATGTCTTAAGTCTAGGTTATGAGTAAAATTACCACTTTACCCTTTTGTTCGTAAAAATGTAGAAAAATAAGGATTTTTCATCCTAATTCAGAATTTGTCATGCTTATAGTCACTCTGAAGAGTTTGTTGAGTATGTTTTCAATTATACATGTCTTACACCTTGAATGTACTTCTATGAGAAGTGCATTTTTAATAACCTTAATATTCCAGCCTGATTTTTCTTGAAATTTTCAATTTCATTATTTATTCAATCTCCTTACAAAAGTTAGGGGTGTTACATATAATTTGTTTGTTAAGATCTTCTAAGGTGACGTAAGGAAAGGTGAGGTGGGGATGAGATTAGAAAAAGAGTGTATGGTTAGGATCAAAAGATGGGATGGCTATCTAGGGTTTCTTAAAGAGGAAACAAAGTTCCATACGAGGTGGAAGGTGCCTACTTTTAAGGTGGGGCATCTCCACCTCTCTCACAAGTGTGGAAAATGATGTTGTAGGTGATATTGAAGAGGAAAAAGGGGGGAAAAGAATGGTGGAAAGTGAGATGGAGAGGGAATTTAGAAGGTAAATATAGGTGGCATGGAGAGATCAGCCAACTAGGACAACTAAGAGGAGGGAGGAGTGGAAGGAAGCTCCAATTTTGTAGAATCTAGGTATAGAGCTCCTTCCTCTGAGGTCTTTCACATGGAAAAGATGTAATGAAGGAGGGTAAGTGATAAAAAGGAAAGATGGAGGGAGTTAAGTTGAACTGGGAATGTGGCATTGTTGATAGGACCAAGGAGATGCCACTTTTTTGGGAAGGAGGCATCTCCCACTTTGGTTTTTACTTCAATGGCTCAAATGGTTGATGGCTTAAATGGATAATTCCTCATCTTGGCTTGTATGCTTGGATTCATGGCTTACTCAGCTTGTCACCTTCTAGCATGGCTAGTACATGGAGGGATGGCTTACATGATTCCCATGCAACAGTGGCGGGAATTGCATGCCTTTTACATAGGCTTATTTTAAGAACCTTCAGCTCTTCCATTTGTATCCTTTGCTTGCCCTAGAGAAGATCTTAATCACACTATTGGATTGCTGAGATTTAGACATTGGCTTGCTTAGGTTCATGTATAGCTTCAATTCCTATCTCGATCAATTTTGGCTGTTGGATTGCCTTCCCATCACCTACAAAAGATAACAAATCCTAAGTAAATCCTAAAAAGATATGATTGTTCACATCCTTACATCAAATTAGGCTCTAAGCCAATAAAATATCAAACTTTGAATTATTAGGTTCGAAATGAATGTGTTACAAAAATTTCTAAAAAACCCTAGAATTAACACTATATTTTGTAACATATGGCTACTAATTGGGTAGTTTTATGCAAAAATTGAACACTTATTAGTGTCATCTATACGTCTTTTCCTTTCAAAGTACAATAAGAACTACCACCAAGCTTTTCTCATCTGCAACCCAACATGCCACTTACCCAAAGAATAATCAACCATACTTTAGGAAGGAGAGAATCCTTGGCTACCATGGAAAGCTACACATGCTTTCTTCCTTCCTTATTGTTCTTAAAACCCAAAGAAAGAAGAATGATGCTTGTGATTATAAGAAGGTGATGGAGCTTTCCTTTAAGCCCATGAAAAGGGAGGCCTAAAAAATAAAGCTAAGGGAAGTGTGGAATGTAAGGATGGAAGGGTGAGACATGGAGTCTAAGGAAGGAAGGTAGAAAGCTATTGCATTCAAGTGCTAGGGGGGTGATTAATGGAAATAAGGGGCATCCAAGATAGATTTGTGGAAGAAAGGTGAGTGGAGACAGGAATAGGGATGTGTGACACAAAGGAAAGCATGGGGGATACATGTTTTGGTGGAGTGAATATAGGATGCATGTAAGGGGTGGGTTTGGAGGTTGATGCTATGTGTGCAATGGAGAAAGAGGTGGATGGGTAAGATAAATTGGAGGGAATGATAAGGGAAATGAGAGGAAATATGGCAGAAGGAGGAATGGAGAAACAATGGTAGGTTGAGACTCTTACCTCTTTTCCTTGTATTGGATGTTGAGATATGAGGAAGAGATGGTGAGAGTGATCTCTCCCCCTCTGTTTGTCCAAGGTTTGGTGTTGAGAGTTTTCTTGCAAGTGCACAGTTAGTCAATTGTAGTGTTGCAAGATTGAATCCAAATGAAGGATATAATGTGAACTTAAAACACCAAATTATTCTCTTATAATGATCCTAAGGGATTTAACCCCATCAAGATTACAAGATGAGGTGATAAATTAATCAAATGGATGAGATTGATTTAAGAGAATTAACGATAATTGAAGATTAGGATTAGAGATCACCTAAATTAGCACTAAGGTCCACTACTAATTATTCCGCTTTATAACTAAGAAGTAGATTGAAACTACGATAATTTTCTTAAGATGTATTTTCTTTGAAAATTTAACTTAAATCATTGATTATTAAAATATAGATAGATTACAAAATCCTAAGTATTCCATGTAAAGCCTAACTATAAAGAAACAAGGAATAATTTCAAGTATTCATTATGACAGGTAATGACATTGAATTAAAGAATTGTACTAAGGGTAATTATGTCTTTTCTAAATTGAGATAAATTTCAAATTAAATTTTGTAAGACATTTAAGAGATTTAGGAATTAATGAATGTTGTTCCTTAATGTTATGCTACAATCACTCTAATCCTAAGGAAAAATAAAGTAGTTTAACTTAATTTTTAATTTAACATAAATTAATCCATATATATAATAAAGTAATAAAATTTTAAATAAATTAAACTAACCTACAACTAAAAAATAGAACTTCCCAAAAAACTATGCTAAGCATTATCTACTTTCCACTATTTCTCTACTTACTCAATTATTACAATGATTGAGAAATAGAAAATGACATAAACAATAATAAAGATAAAAGAAACCAATAACATTAAATATTTCTAGGTTCTGATAATCCTTTTCAACATTTCCTTAGTTGATCATGTTTCAAATGTATCCTAGAATCTCCATCTAAAATTTCATTCAAATGCAAAAAGAAATGAAAGAGAAATATGAGCATGCAATTGGTGCGATTGTAACTTTGGAGATTGTCACTAGCATTTCTTTCAGAAAATAAACCTTAAAAACTAGTGACTGTCGGGATAGAGTCACATGCAAGCTTATTCCTTATTTAAATAGCTTCAAAATAAGATATTATCAACTATAATTTGATTAGAATTGAATAAGATATGAAGGTATAATTATCACACACAAGTGTCGCTAGCAATCAGATGTTCCAAGAAATTTCATGCTTACACTCGATGAAGCAGTGAATACATGATGAACAAGGGTACTTCAACCATTAATTTCACCACCTTAGGCATTGAATTTTTTAATGAAACTTCTTCAATAGCCTAATTGGATGTCAAGGAATCTAATGATGTGGATAGATTATTGTAAAACCAGTAGATATGAAGCTATTCATGCATAAAGATGATAGATTCATCACACACAACAGCAATCCATGTCACTATGTACACTAGTGAGAACGTGATGAAGTTGGACACTTCGGCTGTTAATTTCTCCAACCTCCAGATCAAACTTTTCAGTGAAATTTCTTATCTAACATAATTGGATATAAAGGTTTCCATTGGTAGGTTTAGATTTTGGTGAAAATCAACAGAAGTCGAGATATTATATACAAAATATGGCAGGTTTATCATGGACAGTAATAGTACCTATCATAGTTTTCTTCAAGAAATCTCACCCAAAACTCCATGCAATTGCTAGATAATCATATAAACTTCTTCCTAAGACTTAGTAGACAAATCACAATGGTTTAGATCATTAAAACAAAAACTTGATAGAAAGAGAAAATCCAATGTTCTATTTTGTCCTACTAAAATATTATAAAGAGAAGACAAGGGTGAGGTTTTTCTTGCTCTACATCTTCTTCTACTTAGGAAGACTTAACCCAACTTGTCCTTGAGAGAGATGGGAACATTGTCAACTATTTAGATCAAGGATCAACAGTGAATCAAATTCATAAAGGGACAAATCCAAGCTTGCACACCTATAGGGATAGTAGTAGTGAAACGTGGGTGGAAATCTTGTATTTTACCCTGCTTTCTAGGTCTCATGTATCCTTTAAGGGAATGCTAAAGAACTTGTTTCTAGCTTCTCCTTTGTTAGATTTATGGATTTAACCCCTTACTTACTGAAATTCATAGCATTTAGAGGCAATGATGAGAGTAGTAGCAGGTGATCTCTATGAACAAGTAAGCAACATACAGTATGCTATGAATGAAGCTTCAAGACAAGGTAGCAGAGAGAGAAACTTTCAAATAACAATTACATTTTCTCAAATCCAAGAACTTATGAAGAGACAATCATACAAAACTACAAGAACCCACATCTTGCTCTCGTCTCTTCTTGCTCCTCACTCCTTCCTTGCTTCTCCCTCTTCCTCTTATAAAGTGTGGGGAGTAGCTAATGTTAGCAACTACTCCCTATCTCCTTGTGCTCCCCACTCACCTACCATTGGCTCTCTCTTCCAATCAACCATCCATTGATGAAAGCGGAGTGGTTCCGTGTGCTTTCTCTCAATAGCATTATTAATTCCCCTTTGTTTGCAAGGAGTTAAGCAATTAACTTGCTTATAGTAAGAAAATCTCCATGTGATACATGGCTGTAAGAACTACTGTCTTGAAGATCTCCACCTTTCATCCATCCATTAGATTACTTGTTTTTTTACTTGATCTCCACTCTAGGAACCCTTCATTTGAGATTCCTAATCATTTAATGTTATACTATACACTCCCTTATCATCCTTATGTTATACATTCATTCTTGTAGGCTCTTAATGTATATAAGAATGAAAAAGTGAGTTGGGCCTATGTATGATTTTCCACTTTCACACTATAGGGTGAGTAGTTTTAGGCTAGTACATGGAGTTAACCTCAAGGACTTGGGCTTTTGATTCCTCAATAATCTAGTTCATCAAAATTAGACTGATCTGAGTCATCCATTTACATTTAAGCTTGATCAGTGGGATAAAATGTTGATCTACTTGATCTCTACACTTGGATCTTAACATACAACTGATAAAATGCAAAAATAATTTAATTAGTATTACTTTACAAATGGTTTTAAAGATATTTACCTTTGGATGGTGATCTAACCCTAAAAAATACACTATATTATGATTAGATGAAAATTAATCAGTTTTGTGCAAATCCATCATATGGTTTATAGGTCTCCAATAGTTTTCTTCATGGTTTCAAATTCATAATCACTTTATATTCTAAACTAAGTACATGTGATAGTGTCCATAAGAGTGTTTGATATTCATTGTCATGAAACATTTTAAAAAAATGAGTAAAAGAAAGAATTAATCATATACTATTCTATTAATAAGCTAAAGTAATGAGGAAGCACTTTACTTCCAAAAATTCAATTCTAGGAATTGACCTTGGAAGTTTTTCAAAATAACTATACAAAGACTAGAATTTGTAAGAATTCTACACTCCCAACCTAATTTAAACATTGTCCTCAATGTTTAAAAAGTAGGGTGATGAAACATCACTAAGAAATAAAGAATGGATTATGTAGAAAAAGAAAGTGCTGAAAAACTAGGGTACAAAAACATTATAGATGATGGGATCCACTCAATTCCTGGCATCAAAATGAAACTGTAGTTGTGTTTCACCTAGTTTAGAGTATACAAGTCTAGGTTTTGTCCAAAAATTATAAGATATTATTTTCTAAGCTAATGATTAAAAAATTTGATATTTAACAGGCTCAAAAGCTAATTCAAAACGAGTATGTGAATTATCATAAATTTTTAGGATTTAATTACGATTTTTTACTCTTTTGTAGGAAGTGAGAAGATGATCCAATAGCCTGTATTATGATTTGCAGAGTTTTTTATGGGTTGAGTTATGTAGTTAAGTCACTCAGGGTACAAGGGGTGGAGCCCCCAAAAGGTCCAAAAAAAGTCATATTCTGCTATATTGCAGCAGTCCTAAAAATTATCATCTTAAGGCAAGCAAGAAGTAAATGAGAAGTTTCAAAGCTGACTAAGATATGCCATGCAAAAAGGTATGCAATTTCAAAACTTTTGCATGAGAAGAAGCCATGAATGGTTTCCTAGTCCAACAAGGAAACCCAAGGCACTTCATGCATCAAAGAGGACTATCTTTCCATGTTTTTTTCTTAGAATAAAAGGAGCATCATGCCTTGCTCCTTGGATGATCATCCATGCCTCACGCCATCCAACCTTGGTTACACTTAAGGGACCTTCAACACCTCTCTCTTTCAGCCATCATCTTCCATGCCCAAGCTTGCATTATCCTTGAAGTTTCAAGCCTTCTTTCTTCCTTTAATTCCAAGTTATTTAGGTTTGCTTTAATTCTTTGTTTTAATTCAATCTTGCTTTTCTTAGTTGTTTGCTCTAGATGCATAATTCCAACCATAGTTTCCTTCGAGTTTTGCTCTCTTTTGCCTTAGTTTTCTTTGATTCAAAGATTGCTAGCTCTTACAATTACAACCAAGAGAAAGCAACCATTGAATCCCCTTTGTTTACTTACTTATTTTTGCCTTGAATCTCCTTGTTTTCCTTTCCTTATTTGCTTACTCCTTTCCATCTTCTACCTCCATTCTTCATTTCTTTCTGTTCTCTTCCTTTTACTTTTCTTTGTTGAACACAGGTTCTACTTTGAGTGTGATTGTTAGGCTGATTTGGAGCACATGAAGACAAGTTTTGGATCATCTTTATATTCATGAAAACTGATACTTGAATCTTGCATACTTTGTCTATACGCACTTGAAATGTAACTCTTTCCATTCAATGAAAAGTTCATGGTTTATGCATTCCACCTTAATTGAATTCATTATCTTTAAGTTATCAAACTTTTGATTAGATTACTGTTTGAATTACATGCATGTTTCATACACAACACTCGAGCATCATGCACCATAGCTTAAGCTAAATCTCCACTCCTAAGTCCCCATCTCATGCACCCAACTCACCTTAGACTCATGTGCATGATACTTGAGTAAATGTCCTTGTTTAATTGTTAAAGTTTTAGTTTGAAGCTAGTTTAAGATTTCATTGTCTAGTTATCTTGCATCTTAGATTGATTAGAAAGTTTAAAACTTTTGCTCTTTTTTAGAAGTAGTTATTTTCATCAAGTTTCCTTAGTTGTGTTTTCCAATTCCATGAATATTTACTTTTAGTTGTTAATTACTTTCCTAGTTCAATCAAATACCATCCTCTTTAGTTAGAAATAAAAGGTTTAAACAAGATCAAATCTATTGAATGTCCACAAGATTCATTATGGGATCAACCTCACCCATGTACATATACTATAGTTGATTTATGCACTTGAGAGTAATTCTAAAACATACATCATGCATACTTGAGATTGGACGGTAGAGTTTGAAACTCAAGTTTAACATGTTTGACAATGGAAGTGGACTCCCATAGGGAAAATTCCTCAAAATGAGGTTTCCAACTGGCTTTGTCCATAATGGGCACAGAATCAAGGAGGGCATTAACTTCCTCTCTTAATAATATCTCATTTAATCCATTAAAATAGGCCAAACAAGCCTTAAGTATGTAAAAAAAGGTAGACTAATTAAATTGATCTTGCACGATCAAATTTATCATGTAAACATTGTGTATGTCACCAGGGATATGTATGGTATATTGGATTACTCCAATCAACCTTGTGGATTCGTTGTGCATCCAAATGTGCATACAATGCAACTTTTCTTTTTCTTTTTTTTTAAACTTTTGTATACAATGAATGATTTTTTTCTTTTTCTTTTACCTTACATACAATGATTTTTTTTCATTTTGGGAGACTAAACTAAATGAATCAATTTAAGATGATGCACAAACAAAGTAGACAATTAACATACCCATCATTAATAAGATGAAAGATGTTTTGATTAACATGATTCTCTGTAAGAGGAGTAGCTTTTAGATTAATCTATTCTAGGTAACTGCTCCTCCCTTTCAGCCTTTTCATCCTACTTATCAATTAGATCCTTGCTAAATTAACCACTTCACAATCTCCTCAGTTAGCCATATGTAATTTGAGTCACAGGATTTGTTGGCAGAGCTAGTTATTTAAATACCAACATGGTAAATTAGCTTGGGGCCATTGGGTTGACAATAGTTCACCTCTTTCCAAGAGGTTCTTATGCCGTTGAAAGCCTCTATAAGTCTCTTCAAGTTTCTTTTAAATAAAATTTAAATTCTATGGTACACAAAGGTGGTGATCAAATAAACCCTTTATTTTTTAGTGTATGATGCCCTTGTCAAATTTCATTCATAGCACAAAAAATCACATTAAAGTAGATAAATGTGCCTAAGAATGCAAGGAAACTAATAAACTAATGCAACAACCTATAAAATATGCAACAATTAAAAAATGAATGTTATCTATATGAATTATACTACCGAACAATTTTGCAAAACTACTGTAATAATGGTAAACCTAAATCTATGAAAAATAAAAGAATGAGTAGATCTTAAAATGGGGTCATGGAATTAAGTCTTCTTACACAAGGGTAAACCATTTACAAACTACCTCCAATTCCAAGCAATGATGGCTTTCTTTTGACCTATACTTTTACAACCCTTTGATTGAATTTGTAGTTTAAAGTGAAATATAGGTCACCCTCACTACAATTCCACTCAAAAGAAAAATAACTAATCTAATTATCCTAAACCTGATCTAATGGTAATTTGA
Source organism: Warburgia ugandensis (assembly GCA_035236585.1). Lineage (NCBI taxonomy): Eukaryota > Viridiplantae > Streptophyta > Magnoliopsida > Canellales > Canellaceae > Warburgia > Warburgia ugandensis. Next base: position 46,478,984 of record CP141128.1, read on the forward strand.
CCACAAGATCACCTTCTGACAATGGCACCAAAAATATGTTGAGTGTTTTCTTGCAAGGGCAAAGTTAGTCAATTATAGTGTTGTAGGGGTCAAATCCATGGGGAGGATATAGTGTGAATTTAAAACACAATTATTCTCCTACAATTATCCTAAGGGATTTACACAAGAAACATTAGAAGTTGAGGTGTTAAAGTGATCAAATTTATGAGATTGATTTAAGAGAATTAATTATTATTGAAGATTAAGATTAGATATCACCTAGATCAACATTAAGGTCTGCCACTAGTTACACGTCTTTATGGCTCAAGAATTAGATTGAAACTAAAATTATTTTCTCAGAATTTGGTTTCTTTGAAAATTTTACTTAAGAATCATTGACCATTGGAAACCAGATAGATTACCCAATCCTAAGTATTCTACATAAAACTAAGTATAATGAATTAAGGATTAATTTTAAGTATTAATTATGAAAGATAGCGACAGTGAATCAAAGAATTGTACTAATGGCAATTTTTGACATCTCTAAATTGAGATGAATTTCAAATTCAATTTTCTTAGGCGTTTAAGATATTTAGGAATTAATCGGTGGTGTTGCCTAATGTTATGCTAAAATCACTCATATCCTAAGAAAAAATAAAGTAGCCTAACATAATTTGTAATTTAACATAAATTATTTAAATCCATATTAAATTAATAAAAATTTAAATAAATGAAATCTACAAGTAAAGAAATGAACTACCCTAAAAACTACGCAAAATAGTATCTACTTTTCACTATTGTTCTACTTGATTGTAACAATGATTGAGGAAGAGAAAATTTACATAAAAGAATAATAAAGATACAAGAACCAAATAACATTAAATATTTCTAAGTTTTGAGAAAATTTTTCAACATTTCCTTGATTGATTATGTTTCAAATGTATTTATGAATTTTGATTTCAAATTTCGCTCGAATCCAATAAGAAATCAAAATGAAATGTGCGCTCACAGTTAGTGCAATTGTAACTTTGGAGATTGTCACTAGTATTTTCTACAAAAAATAAACATTAAAAACTAGTGATTATTTTGATCCCATGAGAAGTGATTCCATTGTCAAGAGAATGTTAAGGAATATCACATCCTAATTTTTATATGTTTATATCCTCGTCAAGACCATATATAGCCTAAGATCAATTTGTCTTTAGGTATGATGAAACATAATCTTAGGACAAAGCCATGAAAAGAATAGATAGAGCATTCAAAGTCTCCAAAAATAAGTAGAGGCCTTCTGCTAATGGTTGAAAATTCTTCTTTATTATACTAAAGTGAACATTCTTTTACAATTTTCTAATTTTTTCTTCTTCTTTTTGCATCTATTGAATTTCTTTGGATTCCTTTGAAGAACTTTCTTTTCTTCATATTCACTTCCTTTCTTGAATTACAATTTAGAGATATTTCTTCAACCATCTCTAGCTTATTTTTGAGGAAAATAGGTAATGAATGTTTAATATTGGGTTAATACAAGTGTAGGTAATTGGGTTCACAAGAGAAAAAAGATTATGTAAAAGGCTAATTAGTGGTAAAAATATCATTGGGTAGGCTTTGCTCTAGATTTCAACAAGCATGGCCAAAATCATTTCTTAGGTTTATTATTTTCTATTAGTTGCAACATATTTGTAAAAGATTAAGGGTAATACATAGTAATTACTCTTAGTAATTGACAAAATCAAAAGAATACTAGGATCAACTAGAACTTAAGCACACTAAAGAAAATTTCAGAATTCCATGAAAAGCCACTAGAAAAAATGAGTGGCTCAAATAATCACATATTTTATAGGTCCCTAATAGTTTTCTTCATGGTTTCAAAGTCATAACCACTTAATAGTCTAAACTAAGTACATATGATAGCGTGCATAACAGTGTTTGAGATTTGTCGTCATGAAACACTTTAAAAAATGAGTAAAGGAAGGAAATAATCATCTACTATTCTATTAATAAGCTAAGCAATGAGGAAGCATTGTATTTTAAAAAAATCCAATTCTAGGAATTGATGTTGGGATTTTTTCAAAATAACTGAAAACATTTTCAAAGAAAAATAACTATAAAAAGACTACAATTTGCAAGAATTCTACACCCACAACCTAACGGAAACATTATCCCCAATGTTTGAAAATTAAGATGATGAAACATCACTAAGAAATTAAGAATGGATGATGGAGAAAAAGTAATTGCTGAAAAACTAGGGTAGAGAAAATATTATAGATGGACGGGATCCTCTACATTCTAGGTCCCAAAGTGAAATTGTAGTGGCACTTCACATAGTTTAGCACTGAATTTTCCTCGTCACAATGGTTTAAGACTTTTCTAAAATTTTCAAAGCTTATATTTAAAGAGTCCTAAAGATTAGAAAAGTTATCCACGTAGACATCTTCTGTAATGCCCGAGCAATTTACGCTATTTTTAATAAAAATTAGACATTCTATGCGAAATAAACTATGTTAAATATTTTATTTTATTTAAAATAATAAATGAAGGAATTTGTGAGGAAACTTGGTACCATTAGATTCTACTCGAAAAATGCAATCCAACGCCTCAAAGAACGCCGAAAATGGAGTTCATATGAAGAAGTTACGGCCATTTAAAGATTAGGGGCATTTCTTTAATTTAAACAAAAAACTAAAAAGACAGAAAATACAAGGGGCCATTTTGATAACGGTACCCCATCTTCTTCTTCCTCTAGACTTCTCCAGAAACCCTATTTCCAGAGGTTTCTGCCACTGCCAATGGTGGCACCACCATTGAAAGCCCTATCTCCCCCTTCTTCAAATCATGATTTTTTTGGCTAATTTGGGACTGGGGTTTCCGGAAAAAATCGGAAACCCGTCTCTAGCTTTCCCTACACATTCTTGCTAGGCCCAAATTAGGCTAGCCATTTCCATCTCTCCACCTCCTCTCTTGTTCCTTTGGCCCCATCGGAAGTTGGGGTTTTCCCCCTTCTTCATGGGTTCTGGACAACACGGATTTCCAGCAAGTGTAGAGGGAAACGCACCACTAGAAGAAGGGTGTCCCTAGCTACCCAGGTAAAGCTTCTCTTTCCCTTCTCTCCGTTTTACTTCCCCCAGGCCAGATCCATGCTGGATCTGGTTTTTTCCAGCCAATTTTCCTAGTTGGAAAACATCCCAAGCCGATTCTAGCCGGCTCTGTGTGAACAAGGCGTCCCAAGGACCCCATGCTTCACATGCGCCTGGGATAGGGTCCTTGGGACAGGTTCCAGGCGTACGATAGTGCGTACACTGTCCCTAGTGCAACCTTCAGGTGCGCGCGCGACGTGGGGCACGGGTCCTGGCTCAACCGGGATGCACGGGGTGCCCTGGGAGTTGAGACACGCCATGCTACACCAAAGGTGCATCCGTGCGATGCCATCCAGGACGCGCATCATAGCATGTCACTTGAGCATACATGTACACGTGCAAAACACGGTCCCTGGCATGGCCTTTGGGCGCGCACGCTCGTAAGGCGGTCGCGGTTCAACCAGGATACACGGGTGTCCTGGGAACTGGGACACGTGGACCTAATGAGACTATAAAGTTAGGATCAGAGGACAATTTACAAAGTTAACCATTGAATAGTAGATCCACATCATAGGATCTAGCCTGACAATGAACTAGGCAAGGACCCATGGACCCTAAAAAGGAAGATCTAGCGATCAAATTTCTAAATAGATCGAAAGTGATAAGGACTCCTTGTTATCCATTCATATCCAGGAGTTTATAAATGAGACCCAGGGTCGGGTTGAGTGATGAAGGACGTGACTCCAGGAGACTTTGAGGTAGGTGCTCTATCACTACTAGCCATTTTAAAAGAAACCATGATTGTTTTGAGAATGCATGTTTTAAGTTTAAGTTATATGACTTGTTTAGCATGACTTAATCTTATAAACAAATTCAGCATGACTCAATCTTATAAACAAACTCAGCATGCATATGACAAATACATTATGCATAGACATGTTTTGCAAACAATTGCATATATTGCATTATTTGTGAGCATTGAGTTCTTGAAAAATTACACGTCCTTGAGGGTTACCAAAAGATGCTAGAGTGCCCAAAAGACGTTGGGTAGGCAGTTGTGAGGGACCCAAAGAGGACAGGTTTTGAAAAAGAGGTTTTTGCTTGTTTGATCATATATGATTTGGGCTAGTAAGCTCGTGGACGCTATGCTGAGAGGTCTGGAGTGGCCTCCCAGCCTCTACCACTATTAGGTGGAATGGGTACCACGCCCAAAAAGGGCATGTCCCTACGTCGACTGCATGTGGTACAGGGGGCTACCACTAGTGTCACGGCACTAGGTCGATGTGTCATATGCCCCAGGGAGGCTATGACCGAGTGTCCTCAGGTACCCGTGGACCACATGGCCGCGAGGTCGTGGGCATAGTGGGCCTTATGGTTTGAGGATTTACTTGCATTATGCATATGGCATGACCGGAGGTTGGTCGACCATACCATATATCCATGAGTTGGATTCAGTTGAGCATCTTATGCATATCATTATGTTTATGATATATATATATATATATATGATACTTTCGACTTGGATTATGCGATTCTTTAAGTTGTCAGTATTCCAATTCGACAATGGTTTTTAATATCGATATTGAACATGATTGTTTGAACATGCACATGTTTTAAAGAGCATATGATTTTAAACATAGCATGCATTACAAAACTAGTAGTGATAGACTCCTACTGAGTATAGTATATACTCACCCAATCCTTAACATTTTTCAGGACAGCTCCATTCCCGAGTAGAAGACGCCTCAGGAAATGTTAGTACTACAAGCAAGTAAATCAAAAGAGACAATTATACATGTAAGTAAACACTCTACCCTTTGGACATGTATTTGTACTTAATTACAGTTGGGCTGTGACTAGATAGACCTTAGAAAACATTTATGATTTCTTAAGTTTTTCAAAAACTACTTTGGTTGTTGTGAAAACAAATGACACTCGAGGTTTTCAAAATGAGTTTAAACTAAAGATTTTCCACTGCATTGCATGGTTTTTATAAAATGGTTTTCAAATAGGAATGCATCCCGCCTTAGGAATTAGATCTTGCATTTAAAAATGCATGGGAAAACCCGGGTCGTCACATCTTCTCTATCAAAACATTAGAGATACTAATCATACATCATTGAAAGATAGCAGGAGAGTGATCTCCTATATATGCATACTTTAAATAGGATGGTAGAGTTTGAAACTCAAATTTAATAGGTTTGACTAAGGATGGAATGGAAGTGGACTCCCATGAGGAAAATTCCTCAAAATGAGATTTCTAGTTGGTTGTGTCCATGACAGGCACAAAATCAAGGAGGACATTAACTTCGTCTATTAATGCATCCTCATTAAATCCATTAAAATGGGCCAAATAAGCTTTAAGTGGGTCCACAAAGGTAGACTGATTAAATTGATATTAAAGTTATCATGTTAACATTGTGTAATTCACCAAAGGATTTGTATGGTTTATTGGATTACTTTAATGAAGCTTTTAGTTTTGTTGTATATCCAAAAATGCATACAACACAATTTCTTTTTCTTTTTTTTCTTTTTTTTTTACTTTACATACAATGGGTGATATTTTCTTCTACCTCACATACAATGAAAGGGTTTTCTCTTCTTTCTTTTTTTCTTTTTTTATTGTTTTTCATTTTGGAATACTAAGCTAAATGAAGCAATTTAAGATGACACTACTAAAATTGGGGCTTTATAGGATGGGAAATATCAGATGGTCTTAACACAACTGTCTTATATAAAATTTATATAAGGCAGTTATGGTTACCCATCTTATATACTATAAACATATAAGACAATTTTAACATAACCATCTTATATAATTTTATATAAGACGGTTCTGAAAAATCATCTTATATAATTAGATTAATATAAGACAGTTCTTAAGATTTTTCCTATATTTTTAAAAGAATATAAGATGGTCTTATATTGCTCAAATCATATAAGATGGTTTTCCAGAACTATCTTAGATAAAATTATATAAGATAGTTTTGAAAACCATCCTATATTATTAACAATATAAGAGGGGTCTTAATAACCGTCTTATATTTTTCATATCTTATAAGTTAAAGTTGAATTGACTCTTGGGTTCTTCAACAAAAACTTGAACATTGGGTTGAATTTACATGCAGTTTGTCCTGAACTTCTATTTCCTCAGTTGATATCATTTGGGTAGTATTCATTCTTGTACTTTTTCTCTATTTTTACTTTATTTGATGTTTATGGTTATAAAATTCCTTTTGTTTTTATTCTTGCATATTGTGTGATATATATATATATATGTATGGATCAGTGTGAACATTTATGTGCTTGGATTAGTCATGTTTTTGCTTCATTCTTATGATCTTTTATCCTAGCTAGACTTCAATGTTGACTCCTCTGATATTTTTTTAATATATATATATATACATACACACCAAGTATTTGATTAAATGCCTAACCTATTATTATTATTATAATATTTTCATGCGTAGCAAGTCTTCACACTTTTGGACAAATATGATTGGATGCTTGTAGAAAGATTATCAACGGAATATGAGCAGGAAATAGAAGAGTACATTGCGTTTGCACTTGGGGTAGGTGGGGATTGTAATCAAATTCAATGTCCATTCTTGAGATGTGGAAACCTAAAAAAGGTTACTATTGGTGAATTAAGAGAACATTTGTGCTTCGATGGAGTTGATTAAAGCTACCACCCCTAGATGTGGCATGAAGAGCAAATAGCTCACAGGCCGTCAATAAGGGTTGAATGGGTATATAAAAAAGAAGGCACTATAGGAAGTGGTGGTAAAGATAGTAGGACATCTACCCCTATGTTTCGAGATGTATACAATGACTTCCAAGATGACCTAGTATAATTTCGAACTGCATTGGAGGAAGCCAATGAGTCATTGTACATTGGGTGTACAAATTATACCAAGTTGCTTGGAGCGGTAAAACTTTATAGTGTGAAGTCAAGATTTAATATTTCAGATCATGGTTTTACAAAATTGTTGAAAGTCATTGGTAAAATACTTCCCAAGGAGAACAAATTGGTTAGGTTGACATGGGAGGCAAAGAAAACCTTGGCTGCACTAGGCTTAAAGTATGAAAAGATACATGCCTGTCCTAATGACTACATCTTGTACGAAAAGGAGCACAAATACAAATTTATATGTCCAATTTGTGGACATTCAAGATGGAAGATGAGGAAGAATTCAAATGATTGACAAGTGAAAGATGTCCCTACAAAGGTCCTATGGTAATTTTCCCTAATTCCAAGATTTCAAAGAATGTTTTGTATTAAAGAAACAGCAAAGAAACTAGTATGACATGTTAAGGAGAGTGAGTGATAATTGTTTACACCATCTAGCAGAGAGCCTTGCTTGGAAGCTTGTAGACTTCATGTGGCCCAATTTTGGAGACGAACCCAGGATCCTATGACTACCAATATCTATAGATGAGATTAATGTGATGACCCGAGTTTTCTAAACACTTTTTAAAAACAAAATACATTGACATAACGAGCTCGTTTTCTAATAAAAATCATATAAAAGACTGAACAACAGTAGAAGAATCTTTTCTTTTGAAATTTACTTGAATAACCCCAAGTGTCATTTTTCATTTCTTAAAAACAAGGATTCTAGGTGTAATGAGCACTCATTTCTACTAAAAATTTGGCAGAGTTTCCTTTGTTTTTCGGACATTTGACATTTAACACATGTCATTGCGGAGTACTTGATAAACATTCATCAACATTTTATAACATAAATGGAGACTCTATCTCCTTTTCATACATCTAAAGAAATAAAATAAATTACACCAAATAAAACACACCCAGAACTTTCATAGCACAACCCAGCCACATAAGTCTCCCAAACTCCCTTAATTACATACAATGCAGTCTCTTTCTTATCAAATACTATAACTTCAATTAAAAAACTAATTCCTGCCTGTCCTTTTCCAAAGTTCCTATTGGTGCAATCCATCAGTAAATAGGCCTTATTCCTTCGGAGTCCTATGTTATGAAATAATATCAACATATGAGACCTGCAACTATTCTCTGTATCTAAGGCATTGTAAACCAAAACACTGCCTCAGCAAGCAATCACTTGTGTAGGTGGAATAAGATGCAATTATATATAAATAATTCATAATTTACCATATAGATCAATGGTTCATACTACATCATGCAAAAATTCAGATATCCATAATGCATAATACAAGAAAATCATTAACTAAACAAATCGATATCAGCCTGAGCATTATGGCATATAAGGCATGAAAATGCATGGATATACATCCATCAAAATAACAAAAGTTCTTGTCCACAGGACAACCTAATGCATGTCATGATCTAGGAATGCTGTGCATAATCAAACCCTATGAGTGCCTCGACTACACTCACGGCGATGGTAATGAGTACCCATTCCAACCGTGGGTCCCTCACATCAACCCCCATCAGTCTATTTCTGGACAAAATCCTATCAGCCAAAACTATCGGCTTGCCCTCAAATCGGTACAAGACCCAGCTTACCCTGCTTCACCTAATACAATTTGACCCTGGGTCTCTCACGTGTAGCTCACATCAGTCTATTTTCTGATGGAAGCCTATCATCCAAAACTATTAGCCCACCCTCAAATCGGTACAAGACCCGGCTTACCCCACTTCACCGAATGGTCTCAATCAAGGATAATCATGAATAATCATGAAATAAAATGTCATGATATCAAACATGAAGTACTAAACACATTTCAATAAATCACAATAGTGCATGAAACACATGCCTCAAGAATTTCAAATAACAAGTCATGAATAAACAATGAACTGAAGCATCATAATATAAAATATGTGCTTTTACATGAGCAGTTTAAACATGACTCAATTTTAACATGCACATTCATCTTATTTTTCACATAACTAAAAATACTTGTTTTAGTACTTGAAATTCATATATATATATATATATATAGAAAAAAAATCTTAGCAATCTTAATTCCACCTTCCTCAATGGAGATATTTAGGTTCTCTGAGACAAATAATCTATTTAGTTTGCATACGCACTCCCAATCAGTCACACCTCTGTAACAATACAAACACATATTCAGTTATACAATTCCAGGACTTCTTCTAGCTTCCTAAGCACTAGTTGGCACAAGGAAAAGTGACAGTGCTTATTACTGTACTAAAGGTGTTTCATTAGCTATTGGTTGATAGCTAATTTAATGATAAATACTTATGGGATTTCAAATCCACACCATTAGCCCTGGATTCGCCATCCATTACTCTTCTTAAGTGACTATAAGTCATTTTCACTATTTAGTGGTCTTAACCCTTGATGTCTGTCCACATCCACTCTTGGGTTGGAGCTGGTTGTTATTTTTCATGCTGCGGTTCTCAATACAAATTATAATTGCATTCTTAAGCCAGATTGATATAATCAGCATCATGACCAGTTCATATCACCCAATTTTTTATATATTTTTATCTAAATTCCATAATTTATATCACATCTAAGGTAATTCAGGACTCAGGAATCCATCTGTGCCCTCTGATCATTGATTTGACATCACAAGGTTCCTGTTTGAATAGTGACAGATTGGACAATTTAGATTATCCGATCTGTTTTACTTCAATTTCATGCAATTCTAGTCATCTTATAATTTTTAAGGATAGGGAACTCATTTGTGGTGTCTAATCGTTGATCAGACATTGCAAAATTGCTATGTGAACAGTACCCGATCGGACAGTTGAGATTGTCCGATCAATTTTCAGCCTAGATCTGAAATTTTTGTGTGATCTAAGCTACATCGTGCCCTAAATTACCTATCCCTAAGTTTGGATTAGGAATTGAATGGTTAGATCATCATAAAAATGTAGATCTAGCATGAACAATGCGGATCTAGCCAAAATCTCAAAATCACGAGTTGGGTTTTGTAGATCTTACATCTGGGATGCATCTCATGCTTTCTCCCACCACTGGAATGAGCTGGATCCTCAAAATCACGAGTTGGGTTTTGTAGATCTTACATCTGGGATGCATCTCATGCTTTCTCCCACCACTGGAATGAGCTGGATCACCTCCAATCCATAAGGAAAAAACCTCCAAATTTACTTAGCATATATTTCGTCTCCATTTAACAGTCAAGATCACTTCGAATTCCCCATCCACTTTGGGAGTTTTGATCGTCCCTCTGGGATGAAGAGAATGATTGGCTCAGATCGATGATCTGAGCCAGTGTCCTCTTCGATGATGGTCTAAAAATCTTTTCAAATCCGAAAACCCCCTTTTCCCCTTTCTTTCTTGCTCCCACCAGCGTGCCAGGTTTCTCTCCCCTCTTCTCTCTTTCCCCCTCTTCCTCTTCTCTTCTCTCTTCTCCCTTCTCCCTTTCCTTTTCACTCTCTCCCGCTAGGTTCCTCTCTTGTCGGGTTTTGCAACAGACCATTAGGTCTATTCTCGTTTCACTTAAATGGGGCAAGGTGCCCATATCAAATACGGCCCCCTATTTAAGGTAAATTTAATTATTTTTTTCTAGGTTGTTACAATTAATGCTCATGGTTCTATGAGCAACAAGTATAGTTGTTGAGCTATTGTAATAGTTTGTTACAACTTTTCACTATTGTTGTGCATGAAGAGGAAGTTCATGATATTAACTATGTTAATATCAGGTCCTAAGTAACCTGAGAATGACATTGACATATACCTGTGTCCATTGATCGATGACCTTAGGACATTGTGGGAAGTAGGGGTTGAAGGTTATGATTCATACAAGAACGAGACATTAACCCTTAAAGTTGTACTACTATAGATAATAAGCAACTTTTCTACATACGGTAATTTGGCTAGATACATGGTGAAGGGATACAATGCTTATCCTATTTGTAGTGACCAAACTTGTGCCACACGACTTCAACATTGTGGGAAGATGGCATTCCTAGGCCATAGAAGATGGTTGCATGAAAACCATCCATACCATTTTAAGAGGGGAGAATTTGATGGTAGTGAGGAGACTAGGAGACCTCCAAAGTGGTTGACTAAATGACAAGTATTGGAACAAGTTGAGAACCTTAATGTATCATGGGGGAAGAAGAAGATGACAACTTTGCCTACAAATGAAAGCAACTCTAAAACCTATTGGAAGAAGAAGTCAATAATTTCTGAACTAGAATATTGGAAATCACTACACATGCGGCATGTGCTTAATGTTTTGCACATTGAGAAGAATGTTTGTGAAAGCTTGATTGGTACCTTACTTGACATGCTAGGAAAAACAAAAGATGGACTTTCTTCTTTAATAGATTTCATCACAATGGGTTTGAAGAGATGGTTGCATCCACAGGCTAGGGGCAACCGAGGAACATACTTGCCTAAAGTAAATTATATGCTTAGCAGATAAGAGAGAAGAATAATGTGTAAAGCCCTGTCAAACATCAACATTCAAGATGGGTACTCTTCAAGCTTTAGAAACATTTTCTCCATGGAAGAGCTAAAACTATTGGGGATGAAGTCTCATGATTTTCATGCATTAATGCAACAACTTCTGCCCATAACAATACATTTAGTGTGGCTAGATAAAGTTAGAGGATCTATTACTAAATTCTGCTACATCTTTAATGCATTGTACAAGAAGGTAGTGGATTCTTCTAAATTACAAGAAATCCAGGAGCATTTAGAGACAACCTTATGTGAGCTTGAAACAATCTTTCCACCATCCTTCTTCAATATCATTGTACACTTAACAGTGCACCTTGTTGATGAGGTCAGGTTGTGTGGATCTATTTATTTGCAATGGAGGTACCCATTTAAGATTTACATGAAGGTGTTAAAAGGGTATGTATGAAATCATAATAGGCCAGAGGGGTGTATTGCTGAATTTTACTTTGCAGAAGAAGCAGTCAAGTTTTGCACTGAGTATTTATCACGAGTGGATGCTATTGGAATACTAAGAAAGAAACATTTAGGTGTGTTAATTGATCCAAGAACTGGTGAACCTCTATCCAGTGGTTGTGTGTTGACCATTGATCGTAAGGAATGGCAGCAGACATACCTTTTACGTCTTGTGGAATGTTAATATTGATGAAGTTCAACCATACATTGAGTATGTAATTAACTTTCTCTCTTTGGTGGTTTCTTTGACATTAATTAATTGAATCATTGATGTTGCTGAAGTTTAACATCATGCGTGTTATATAGTTTTCGTCCCTAATCATTTTGTATTATGCACATGGACTTCATAAAAGAGAGGTATCCAAGAGATGCACAGAAAGAGAAGTGGCTGCAAGATGAGCATTGTCATTCCATCACGTGATCTATGAAAATGCATGTATTTGTATCATGTGATCTATAAAAAATTATTTAATTAATCATTTGAAGTTTACACATCATGTGTCATGCCATACATTGCTTAAATGTGAATGAAATAAATCATGGGGTGACCTATGTGCTTCAAAGCTTTTAAGATTTTAAGGGTTCATGTAACTTGTTAAACTATTTTAATTCATATAAGATGGGTATTAATAAACCGCCATTTAGTATTCAAACAAAAAATGAGGCAGGAGAACATTTTGTGCTCAAAGTGACCATTAATATAGGATAGTTCTTTAAATCCTGTCTTATATAGTTATTAAAATATAGGATGATTTTAAAATAACCATCCTATATTCATCAAAATATAGGACAGTTTTATTAAAATCATCCTTTATTAATTTGAATAAAGGACATTTTTAAACAACTATACTACATTCAAGTGAATATAGGATGATTTTTAGAACCATCCTTTATTCACTTGAATATGGGCTAGTTCTGTAAAACCATCCTTTATTCACTTGAATAAATAATGGTTATATAGAATTGTCTTATATTCAGGTGAATATAAGATGGTTGTATAGAATTGTCCTTTATTTTTTTGTCAAAATATAGGATGGTTTTAAAAAATCGTCCTATATTCCCTGCTTATATCACCGCCCCCCCTTCTCCCCCATTCAAAATTTTCAAATCCCCAAAACCCCTTAGGAGAAGAAGAAGAAGAGGAGAGGAGAAAGAAGTAGAGAAAGTGGAAGAAGAGAGGAGGAGGAGGAGGAGAGGAATCACGCGCCCCTCCCCCACCCCATTTCCCACATTCAAATTTTGAAACCTAAACCCCTATGTGGAGAAGAAGAAGAAGAAGAAAAGAGGAGATGAGAGAAATCACATGCACACCCCCTCCCCCCCCCCCCCACCCCCATGTGATTTTTTCAGAACTCCTCCACCCCCACTCTTTCCCCCATTCAAACTTTTCAAACCTGAACCCCTAAAACCCTCAAGGAGAAGAAGAAGAAAGAGGATAAGTTTTCTCTCATTAGGTTAGATCTCTCTCATTTCTTGATTTTGTACTTGAATTCTCCTAAATGCTTAATTATGATCATTCTAAATATGCATTTTTACCATGCATTTTCTATTGTATATAATGCTAATTTTGGGCTTCTGTAATGCTTGTAAATGTTGAATTATGATCATTTTAGATAGCCTCCATTGAGTTTAAAAAGACCAATGTATTAGATTTTGATGTTTTATTCAATAAGGCATGCAAAATGTTGCTTGAATATGCATTTTTACCATGCATTTTCTACTGTATATGATTTTGATTTTGGGTTTCTGTAATGCTTGTAAATGCTGGATTATGATCATTCTAGATAGCCTCCATTGAGTTTAAGAAGACTCATGTCTAAGATTTTGATGTTTCACTCAACAAGGCATACAAAAATGTTGGTTGAATATGCATTTTTAGCTTGCATTTTCTACTATATACAATGCTAATTTTGGGCTTTTGTAATGCTTGTAAATGCTAGATTGTGATCATTCTAAAGAGCCTCCATTGAGTTTAAGAAGATCCATGTCTTAGATTTCATGTTTCATTCAATGAGGCACGCAAAATATTGCTTGAATATGCATTTTTTATTGCATGTGATGCTGATTTTGGGCTTCTATAATGCTTGTAAATGCTATATTATAATCATTCTAAATAGCCTCCATGAGTTTAACAAGACCTATGTATTAGATTTTGATGTTGCATTCAACAAGGCATGGAAAATGTTGCTTGAATATGAGTTTTTAACATGCATTTTCTACTATATACAATGCTGATTTTGGGCTTCTGTATCACTTGTAAATACTTGATTATGATCATTCTAGATAGCCTCCATTGAGTTTAGGAAGTTTCACGTCTTTGATTTTGATGTTTCATTAAATAAGGCATGCAAAATGTTACCTGAATATGAGTTTTTACCAAGCATTTTCTACTATATATGATTCTAATTTTGGGCTTCTATAATGTTTGTAAATGCTGGATTATAATCATTCTAGATAGCCTCCATTGAGTTTAAGAAGTCCCATGTCTTAGATTTTGATGTTTCATTCAACAAGGCATGCAAAATGTTGCTTGAATATGCACTTTTACCATGCATTTTCTATTGTATATGATGCTGATTTTGGGCTTCTTTAATGCTTCTAAATGGTTGATTATGATTTTCTATGTACACCATCTATGCACCAAGATGGTGGTCTTTTGTAAACCAATATATATTGTTGTATTCAAAATGTGTTGTTTTTACTTGTGCAGGCAAATTGGAACACGAAGAGAGTGAGCATCATGAAGAACAATGCAGCACAAGTACGCGACACGAAGAGAAAGGGTAGAGGGCTGAGAAAAATGGAGCATATTATTGAGAGAAAGTCAAAGGTAGGAGAGATGGTATAGTTCAACAATAAATTGCATGCGAGAGTTGGCAATGCACATTCTTACACTAGCTTTGTTTACTGTATTGTCAAAAGCTTGTACCAGTCTCACTTACTAGTTGAAGTCATGTCACCATCAATAAAGGATGCAATATGGGAGATGGTGAAGGTATGTGCCTTATCTTATTTTAGCTCTAATAGACTAATGTTTGTTTTTAGTTTGTAGTCTACTTTCAACATCTCTGATGAGTATAAGAAGAATGCTTTGCTAACAATGGATGAAATGGAAGAGTGATCTAACAAGGAAGTACATACTTCCAAATGCTAATGATCCATCTACACTCTACACAGTCCCTGAGTTGTATTCTTACATCATTGACCAAGATGCGTGGAATGAATTTGAACATATTTGCCTATTTTTAGATTTTGAGGTAATTACAAGGTAGCCAAAAGCTTGATTTGTCTATTTTTCAAGTCCATTATGCTTCATTACATGTTCCTTTGACATGTAGGCAAAGTGTGTCAAAGGACAAATCATGCATGCAGCCAATCATATGCAACACCACCTCTCTAGGATTGGTTATGCATGGTTAGAAGAACAAGAAGTATATGTGACAGTTCAGTACTATGTAACTACACCTAAATTTTTTTTTATTAATTCTAATGTAATATCTCTCCTGACTACAAAAGAAGACTAGGACCATAAATCCCATCGATCGTGCCCTTGTTTGGAAAATGGTGCATTCAAAAGGGCATAACTCCAAGACCTTTACTAATGAAAATGCTGCCTTCATTCCATCAAGAATTATAAGTGATTTTACTTGTCTATTTTTTGCATCTCTAAAATTATATATATATATATGAAAATCATCATGTTTTATTAATTGCATGTGCAGGAAGAGTTGACCGAGGAAAGTGGCACTACAGGGACTCTGAGTAGCACTGCTACAAAGGGAGACATCCTATATATGGCTATGGGCAACAAAGAGGAGCACCCTGACCATGTAAGAGGCCAAGGGTGCTGTGTGGTTCCTTCCAAATTCTTCCAAACTAGAAGAAATCCATCAATAGAGGACATGGAAGCATGGAAGAAAAATATGTTGAATGAGCTATATGCGAAGGTAAGAAACAATTTTTATAAGGACTCTTGGGGGTTCAACATGTTTCCCCTCGACCCCCATCTTACAATAGCTACACTCGTCCATCTAATGAAGAGATGGATGAGCAATAGTTTGAAGGAGATGTCCCAATGAAGGAGGCATTTATTGACATGCTTACCATTTTTATTTTTCATGCCTTAGTAATCTTCATTTATTCTTATGTATAGGTGATGTTTGATTTACAAGTGGGTCAGTGCATGCTACAGCTTCATATAGTTAAGAACTACGTAGATGTGGCTACACTATTATGATGACTCGGGTTTTCCCATGCATTTTTAAATGCAAGATCTAAATTCCTAAGGCGGGATGCATCCCTATTTGAAAATCATTTTATAAAAACCCATGCAATGCAGCGAAAAATCCTTTAGTTTTAAATTCATTTTGAAAACGCCGAGTGTCATTTGCTTTCACAACAACCAAAGTAGTTTTTGAAAAAAACTTCAGAAATCATAAATGTTTTTACCCAGGTCTATCTAGTCACAGCACACAGTCGAACTATAAATAAATACAAATACATGTCCAAAGGGTAGAGAGTTTACTCACATGTATAGTTGTCTCCTTTGTTTATTCACTTGCTCGTAGCACTAACATAGGTGTCCTCTACTCGTGGATGGAACTATCCTGAAAAGTGTTAAGGATAGGGTGAGTATATACTATACTCAGTAGGAGTCTATCACTACTAGTTTTGCAATGCATGCTATATTTAAAATCATATGCTCTTTAAAACATGTGCATGTTCGAACAACCATGTTCAATATCGATATTAAAAACCATTGTCGAATCGGAATACTGATGACTAAAGAATTGCATAATCCAAGTTGAAAGTATTATATATATATATATATCATAAACATGATGATATGCATAATATGCTCAACTAAATCCAACTCATGGATATCTGGTATGGTCGACCAACCTTATGTCACGACATATGCAATGCAAGTAAATCCTCAAACTATAGGGTCCAACTATGCCCACGACCTCACCGCCGTGTGGTCCCCAGGTACTTAGGGACACAGGGTCATATACCTCCACGGGGCAGATGACACTTCGACCCAGTGCCGTCACACCAGTGGTAGCCCCCTGTACCACATGCAGTCAAAGCAGGGACATGCCCTTTTTGGGCATGGTACCCATCCACCTAATAGTGGTAGAGGCTGGGAGGCCACCCCAGACCTCTCGGCATAGCATCCATGAGCGTATTAGCCCAAATCATATATGATCAAATAAGCCAAAAACCTCTTTTTCAAAACCTGTCCTCTTTGAGTCCCCCACAACTGCCTACCCAGTGTCTTTTGGGCACTCCAGCGTCTTTTGTAACCCTCAAGGACATGTAATTTTTCAAGAACTCAATGCTCACAAATCATGCAATATATGCAATTGTTTACAAAACATGTATATGCATAATGTATTTATCATATGCATGCTGAATTCATTTATATGCTAAACAACTCATATATCAAATTAAGTCATGTTAATCAAGTCATATAATTTACACTTAAAACATGCATTCTCAAAATAGTCATGGCTCTTTTTAAAAGTCTAGTAACGGTAGAGCACCTACCTCAAAGTCTCTTGGAGTCGCGTCCTTTATCACTCAACCTATCCTTGGGTCTCATTTATAAACTCCTGGGTATGAATGGATACAAGGAGTCCTTATCAATTTCAGTCTATTTAGATATTAGATCGCAAGATCTGCCTTAAGGGTCCATGGTCCTTGCCTAATTCATTTGTCAGGCTAGATCCTATGGTGTGGATCTACTTTCCCATAGTTAAACTCTGTAATTTATCCTATAATCCTAACTTTAAAGTCTCCTTAGCCCTGCATGCCCTAGTTCCCAGGACACCCGTGTATCCTAGTTGGACCGCGACCGCCTTACGTGCATGCGCCCCCAAGGCCCGTGCCAGGGACCGCATTTCGGACGCGCACATGCATGCTCAAGTGACGCGCTATGATGCGCATCATCACACTGACACACCTTATAGCATGGCGCGTCTCAGCTCCCAGGGCACCCTGGCCGAGCCAGGACCCATTCCCCATGTCGGCGTGCACCTGAAGGCCGCACTTGGGACAGCGTACACACGCGCACATGCATGCCCAAGTAGCACGCTTTAGCACGCGTCCCAGTCAATGTCCTGCAAATGCGTCTTCGATGCAGGCGGGCCGTGTCTTGGTGCTCAGGACGTCCCGCGCATCTTGGATGAATCAAAAGCCTACCCTATGCTTGCGTGCGTGCAATGCTGGTCCCCAGGGGACACATCACTCGTGTGCGTCACGGGGTGCGTCCCATGACAACTGGTTTTGGATGGGTTTCAGAGGAAACCCGTCTTCTCTGGTTTCCACAGCGTCTCCCGAGCCAGAAAACACCCAGATTCAGCGTGGATCTGGGCAGGGAAGAAGCAAAACCAAATAGGAATGGGTGGGGGGCTTACCTGGGTGGTCTGGGAGAGTACCCATCGCCGATGGGTGCACCTATTCTTCACCCTGAAGCTCCTGCTCGCCGGAAACTGTGAAGAAGGGAAAAAACCCCAATGCCCAGATCAAAACAGAGAAGAGAGGGGAAATGGGGAGACGGGAATGGAATGGCTGGCCTGATTAGGGCCTAGCCATTGCCGAAAAAATGCAGGGAGATGGGTTGAGACGAGTTTCCGATTTTTCCAGAAACCCCAGTCTCAAACGGCTGGAAAAAACGCGATTTTGAAGAGGGAGGAGATGGGGTTTTTATTGAGGGGAGAAGGCGGTGCCTCTCAATGGCAGTGCCGCCATTTCCCCTAGTGTATTCTAAAGAAATTGGGAAAAACGGGTTTCTGGAGGGGTCTAGAGGTTGAAGACGACAGGGGGTGCCATTATCAAAACGGCCCCCTGCGTTTTTCGTCCTTTTTCGTTTTTTCGTTTTTCTGTTTAATTTTCAGAAATACCCCTATCTTTAAGTGGCTGTAACTTCTTCATACGAACTCTGTTTTGGGTGATTTTTGAGGCGTTGGATTCCATTTTTTGAGTAGAATCTAATGGTAATAAGTTCCATTTCAAATTCCTTCATTTAATATTTTAAATAAAGTGAAACATTTAACTCAGTTTATTTCCTATAGAATGTTCAATTTTTGTTAAAAATAGTGTAAATTGTTCGGGCATTACAACTGTGCGAGGCATTTTTTGTCATCCTTCATGGCAGGTTGATGCATCCACACACTAAGTTTGTGTGCATTACCGCTGCCCTCCAACCAAATGTCCCCTACCATTTCCTATTGAAACCGATGGTATCCACACTGTTGGGGATGCAATTGGATATCATGTAGCTAGGCCAAAGAAGTATATCAAAACAATGATTTCTAAGGTATGTACATGGTATCACAACATCGTATTCAACAATAACTTTAATGCATGAGCTAAATTTTTAAATACTATTTGCATTGTAATGTTAAGCAAAAGAAGCATAAGGAGTCATTAAGGTTGACCTCCTCCTCGTCAATAAATGCAAGCATACCAATTGCTCCATCCTAGGTATCTATCTATTTTTAGTATAAAATTAGATCTCCTCAACTCTTCATATATGTGTGTGTATTTTATACTAATTTATGGAAAATTACATTTACAGTGCAGGGATTAGGTGCAAGTTCGACCCAACATGCCTGCATTCTTAAGGGGACTATACAGACTCATCAATGAAGATATCAAAATCAGCTCTATAAGGATCGAAGCTAGTGTGCTTGCACACAATACCGTGGAGGTTCCAATCATGAAAAAGGACCTCTTAGCCATATGTAATATGGCTCAGCTGGAATACGCGCACATCATCGCCTACATCGGGTGTGTCTTATAATTACTCTATTAAGAATATCATTGACATTACTTATTAATAGGACAATATAAGTATTTGACATTAAATTTATGTAGGTCTTTGCATAATAAATTGTAAAGATTAGAGGTCAAAGACATTTATAAATTCCTTGACCCTAATGTTGTCTTTGGCCTAAAGGAGCATTTGCCTAAGGAGAAATAAATAGAAGATATCATACGTTGGTTTTTGGGTTGTGACAAGGGGCAGGCCTTACTAATTCCATACAATAATGAGTAAGTTATTACATGTCTTGCTTTTATTCTACATAAAACTTAATATGTATATAAGTTAAGTTTGTCAAGTTTCAATTGATTGATTATGTATATAGGTCCCATTCGATGCTGCTAGCTTTAGATGTGCATGGAGAAATTGCATTGTTTTTTATTTCTTGTGGAGTGTACATTCGAGGCCCACTAATGGAATTGATCATATTTCATTCATTAGTTGGATAATTAATAAATATTTCCTTTATTCATATATAATGCTTTTACTTATATATTTGTAGTTCATGGTATAAATGGGTTGAGATGGAAATTATTAGCCATCCAACAAAACTGACTTAGAAAAGGGTCAAGGTAAGGTTTACTACTTCTTTAGTATAATCCCATAACCTATAGACTTATAATTACGCATGATATTTGAACCTTATGATCTGTTGACTTTATTATGCAGTACCCTAAACAATAATTTGATTGGGAATTTGGATATTACTTTCTCAATTATATGAGAACTCTCGTTCGAGAAGGATTTACCATCTCCCAATTGAGAAAGGTACATATAATTAACTGAACATCATTCTTATAGTTTTCTACATCTCTTAAATGACTCCAGCAATAGTGTTTCACATTGATGTAATATTTGTTATCTTGTAGGTTGATTTGGGGAGCGAGAGTTACTCCCAATTAGACATAGATGACATCAGAATGGAATAGACTGAATATCTTTTAACTTTTAATTTGTAGATATCTAATATTATTGAACATGTATCCATTTTATCATATATATATATATATATAATTTAGATTTCACTAATTGGATGCATATGTTCCATTTCTTTAATTTATGTGTATATCTGTTTTCTTTATTTCACTAAGAAGTATGGAGAAGTTCAATGTGGAATGTTGGAAATGTTGAATGTGCATGAATGTATTTTGTAAAATGATTTGTGGCCTCCACAAATGAAGTGTTAAACTTCAGAAATTGTAAGAACAATGTATAAATAGAAACCAACAAATGAGCACACAATTTGTGAAGAAAGTATAAGCAATATAGGACCATTACTAAAAAACCATCCTATATTTCTTAAAAAAATATAGGATGGTTTTTGAAAAATCATCATATATACTAGTCTATATATAGGATGGTTATTCAAAAACCATTCTATATTTATGTATATAAAATCGTTATTGAAAAACCATCCTATATATAGAACTATATAAGATGGTTATTGAAAAATCATCTTATATATAGTACTACATAGGATGGTTTTTTTTAAAACCGTCTATATACTGATCTATATAGGATGATTTTTAAAAAACCATCCTATATAGACATATATATAGTATGGTTAGTCAAAAACCATCCCATATACTTATCTGTATATAGGATGGTTTTTGACTAACTATCCTATATACTGATCTGTATAAGATGGTTTTTCAATAACCATCCTATATACTGACCTATATAGGCTGGTTTTTCAATAACCATCCTTTATTATACTATTTTATAAGATGGTTATTGGATAACAATCCTTTATTAGAAACATATATAGGACAGTTATTTAGAAACCATCCTATATATTTTTCATATTTATAAGACGGTTATTCAAACTCATTTTATAATATCGTTAATATAAGACGTTTCATAGAACTTATATGTCATTTCATTTTATAAGATGCTTGGTATAAGATTGTTTGGTAACCATCTTTTATAGCCATTTTTAACTATCTTATAAACCCATCATCGTAGTAGTGTGAGGCACATACAAAGGAGATAATTAACAAACCAATTGTTGTTAAGCTGAAAGATATTTTGATTAACTTGATTCTCTATAAGGGCAGTAGCTTTTAAATTAATCTAATGTAAGTAGCTCCTCATCTCTTTCAAACTTGTCATACTACTTGCCAATTAGATCATCACTAAATCAACCACTTCACACCCTCCTTAGTTAGCCATATGTAATTTGAGTCACAGCATGTGTTGGAAAAGCTAGTTGTTTAAATACCAACATAGTGAATTAGCTTGGGGCCACTAGAGTGATAATAGGTCACTCCTTCCAAGAGGTTCTTATGACATCGAAAGCCTCTATAGGTCTCTTCTAATTGGTTTTAAATAAAACATAAATCATAGGGTACACAAAAGGTGATAATGAACCAAGTTGGGCCAAAAGGTGGTGATCAAATAAACCCTTGATCTTATAGGGCATGATGCCCTTATCAATTTTCATTTATCATGGCATAAAAAATCACTTTAAAGAAAAGAAATGTGTCTAAGAATGCGCAAAAATTAATAAACTAATGCAACAACCAAGAAAATATGCAGCAATTAAAGAGTGAATGCTATCTATATGAATTATACTATGAAACAATTATGCCAAATTAATTTAATAATGTTAAACCTAAATCTACGAAAAATAGAAGAATGAGTCGATCTTACAATGGGGTCCTTGAATTAAGTGTTCTTGTACATGGATAAACTATTTACAAACAACCTACACTTCCAAGCAACAATGATTTACCTTTGAATTTGCAATTTAAAGTCAAATATAGGTCAACCTTGCTAGAATTCCACTCAAAAGAAAAATAACTAATCTAATTATCCTAAACCTAATCTAATGGTAATTAGGCCACACGGTCACCTATCTGCCAATGACACCAAAAACATGTTGAGTGTTTTCCTTCAAGAGCACAGTTAGTCAATTATAATGTTGCAAGGTTGAATCCACAGGGAGGATATAGTGTGAATTTAAAACACCAAATTATTCTCCTATCATTATCCTAAGGGATTTACACTTTAAAAAATAAAAGTTGACATGATAAAGTGACCAAATTGATGAGATTGATTGAAGGAATTAACTATTATTGAAGATTAAGATTAAAGATCACCTAGATCAACATTACGGTCAACAACTGGTGTAACACCCCTAACTTTTGTAAGGAAATGAAATTGATAATTTCTAGAAAAATCAGAATGAAATATTAGGGTTACTAAAAAATGCAGTTCTCATAGAAGTAGAATCAAGATATAAGACATGTACAATTGAAAACATACTCGACGAAACCATCAGAATGACTATAAGCACGTCAAATTTTGAGTTCGAATGAAAAATCCTATTTTTCTCCATTTTTAAGAGTAAAAAGGTAAAATGGTAATTTTACTAATAACCGAGACCTAAGACATCAAAATTTGGAATGTACTTAGAAATACAAATCCAACGCCACGTAGTACACTTAATTCCAAGTCCGAGAGAATAAAACAAAATTTTCTCCATAAAAGGGAAAAATGATCTTTTAACACCTCCGTGGGGCCCACAAGGGGATCCAACGGCTAGAAAACAAGTCATCATGAGTCAAGCCACTACTAGCTACTAGTGGAGAAGGGGGTGGTAGTGGGAATCCAAAGACAATTTAATAATCAAAACGAAAACAACTCCGGTACTGGTTACCATCTCTAGCATGTTTTTCAAGTTATTCTAGCCAATATGGGATTAAAGGGTGATCTTGCACCGTTAAATGTATTCAGGGCGTGGTGATCTACCAAAGCCCTATGTTTTCTCTCCTTCTCTAGCAATGGTAATGGCTAATTTTATGACTATATGCATTTTCCGCATCTAGGGTTTCTTATATTTTCTCTGGCTTAAATTCTTGTTCTCTAGTGACCCTCTTCTCACTAGACCGACACAGGTAGGTGCATCTCCCTCCCCACTTTCCATTCATGCATTTAGGTTGGGTTTTCCGGCATCTAGGGCATCTCCTCGCCAATTGATCCGTCAGAGATGATGGATTCTGCAATGGGGTTGAGATCCACCATCTTGGACAGCTCAGATGAAATCTCTGAGCCATTGGATGGATTCCTAGGGCCCAAAAACTCTAAGAGATGAAATCTGGGCCGCTGATAGTCAAGGATGGAGGAGATCCGGCCATGGGTGATCCGACAGTCCATATTTGGACTGTCTCGCCTATAGCCGATCACCTCCATCAACCACCGATAATAGGCAATAACGAGCACAGGCCGTCCAAAGTTTGAACTAGAATCTTATTTTTACAATTAAGAGCTCAATTCAGCTTTGATTTTAGATTTGAAAGTTTCTATAGGTTCCTTGTCTCTTGTAGAAGTTACAGAACTCATTATATCTATGTTTCCAAAGTATTTACATGTGATAGTTAATAAAAATCCATACCATTGGTATTGTATCATGAACCAGATGACTTTAAAATGAAAATCTAAACTGATGTATGGGTTTAGAGGGTCCCAAAACCTTAATGATCATGATCATCATAAAATTTTTGGTTTTCTAGATCAATTAAATAAATAAATAATAGTAAGATCCAATCTCGTCCTTTAAAACAGCCTGAAATCATAGAATTCAAATTCTGATCTCAATTTAACTCCAAATTGAGATGCAAAAGTTGGGTTGGATTCCTCTTGATTAACAGAACCTACTGAATGAAAAAAATTATAAAATAAATTTAAGAAAATTTCTATATTTAAGTAGATAAGAGTACTAACATCCTGGATCTACAAGATCTGGGATGATTAGACCATTCAAACCATTTTGGATGATGATCTAATAATATAATAACTTACATAAATGGGTTAGATGTAATTGAATTGGCAGATCTTAAGAGATCTAGCCTTAAAAGTAATAAAATCCATAAAAATGAATGGAAATCTCCTTGATTAAGTTGATCAAGGATGATTGGATAGTGTGGATGTAGTTGGATGGTGGTATGAAGTTAATATCATATGGATTGATGGACTTGATGATAATGATTTGGGATAGAGTAAGATCTATGCCCTTAAATTGGAAAAAATGACTTAAAAATCTTATTGATCGGTTGGATCAAGAAGGATCAAATCATTTGATGAGATGCATCAAATATCTGATGATGAAATCACATTAATAAAATGTATTAGATCGAAAAGAAAATAAAATATCAAGATCTAAACCCTAAAAGAGATGAAAAATGAATAAGAATCAACTATGACCGTTGAATCATGATGAATAGTTATGGCATGTTATATTTTTATTTATATTATTGAATTTTAGTATAATTGTCTTTTTTATTGCTTAGTAGATTTAAATTGTTAGACTTATTTATTTATTTATGCTTTAATGCTTACGTTATGAAAATTACATTGAAAATGTAATTAAATGAAAATAAAATTGAAGAACAATTACATGAAACAAATGGCATGTACTTAATGATAGTAAGGGCCATAGTTAGTAGGATAATATAAGGAATATAAATTCCTTGCCCCAAAATAGGAGAATATTGAAACTCTATGAATGACCTTTTAAATGTTCATGGATTTAATTAAAATCAATTAGAAAGAGTACTTAGGGTTAAAATGCTCATAGGAACCTTATGGAAGGTTGAGTTAAGGTCACCCTAATGGATGATGAACATGGTGGTTAAGGGGGTTCCTAATAGGGACTCGCTCTTCCCCCACCTTCCGTTGACGGTTGTGAGGTCTAAACGCCTCCTTACATGAAGATTGAAGTAACCACTTTGTGTTCAACCATTCAGCTAGTAAGCCTTAGCCAATTTGACATAAGAGGAGTTGTCTAGACTTAGGATGGAATAAGCTATCCTCAACCAGTAAAATAGTAACTGGTTGAGTATTAATAATAAGAACATAAAAGGTTAGTAAATTATCTACTCTTAATAAAAATTTTGAATAAGATAAGGAAGATCAAACAAGATCCAAGAGAGATCTTGAAGGATCACAAACAAAAAGAAAAGAAATATAATGTAGATTGTATATGAGTTTACTTATAGTGTAGATTTTGAACTTAGAAGGTTTTAAACCTTGATCATATATGATTCAAGGAAAGTTAAGGCATCCCTCACAGGATAACCCAAATACATGTAGAAAGAATGCTTGTATAGATGAATAACCTTATACGTATGGTTTGGTAGATGTATGAATCCAAACCATGATGGACAATATGGAGTGAATACCACTTGAGATGTATGAATGAAGAGCATGATACCACTTTGACGCAGGTAGATGTACAAGAATATATTAAGGATTCGTGTGTATGCATAAATGATCTTCTATCTAGAATTATAGACCTTCATGATATAAGTATACTTGCTACCTTAGCATAATAATGATCCAATCACATGATCCAACTAAGTTACCCAACCCCATGATCTAATTCAACTGATCCAATCTAATAATCTAATCAAATGAGGTGAAAGTAATGAGATGTGTAGACTAAGGAAACCTAAGAATAGGGCATAGAAGATATTCCATCCTTAGTTAAACAGACACATCTTCTGATATGTACAATGTATTTTACATACAAGCATGAGGCCTTGTCATTTGGTTTTACACAGTCCTAGGATTGGAGATACTATGCTAGGGAAGTTGTGAGGGTTTAGCCACCCGCTTCCTAAAACTTATATGAAGAATACCACGCCCAAAGAGAGGCTAGATGTCGAGTGGGGCAATCATGGGAAGGCTGTCATTGTGACAACCAAGGTTCCCCCCATGTGAACCTAGATTTTGTTATTTCCATGGTTGGTATCCATGGATTATTCTGCAGTTATTTGGGTGCACTGTACTAATTGAGACTATGGCATAGTAGTCCTAATGTATTTTGCATTATGATAGGCATAGTGAAATGCCATGGCATGATGAGATGCCACTACATGAGTTCCTGGAATGAAAATCCCCGTATGAAAATTGGCTAAATATTGATCTCCTAAGTGGAAGTATAGCTAGGGGAAGGAATAAGTTTTGAGCAATCGTCACTATTTTAACTAATTTATCTTATACTACATAAATAACGTATATACTCTATGTTGAGATAACTCATGAGTAGATAATCATGATGGAATAATGATTGAGGTATGTATTCTTATATTGGTGACGTAGTATATTTTGTATCCCCTACCAAGTATAGCTTGCTGAGATATTGTAAATATTTCAATGTTTACAATATCTCAGATACAGAGAAGGAGAATTAGGAGCTCAAGACTTAAGAAGATATGGAAGAATAATCAATCAGGATATATCTCTTGAAGACATGTATTTTTATTTTGGGAGCATTGTATTGTATTGAGAGTTTTTAGTATATGGTGAGGTTTGAAATTTGGATTATGAAATTTGAAAAAACATTTACTACTAAGGGCACCTTGCTTTTGAAAAATGTATTACAAAATGTATTACAAAAACCCAGGTTGTCATAACTGGTTATTCCTCTATATAATTCAAGAAGTATATTGAACTAAAATTATTTTCTCGAAATTTGGTTTCTTTGAAATTTTAACTTAAAAATCATTGACCATTAGAAAGTAGATAGATTACCCAACTGTAAGTATTCTTCATAAAACCCAACTATAATGAATTAAATATTAATTCTAAGTATTCATTATGAAAGTAATGATAATGAATCAAAGAATTGTACTAAGGGCAATTTTGACTTTTTCAAATCAAAATAAATTTCAAATTCAATTTTCTAAGACATTGAATATTTAGGAATTAGTAAGTGGTGTTCCCTAATGTTACACTAGGATCACGCTAATCTTAAGCAAACATAATTTGCAATTTAAAATAAATTAATTAAAACTATATTAAAGAAATAAAATTTTTAAATAAATTAAACTAATCTACGTCTATAGAAACAAACCACATGTTAGGATATAAGATACAATGAAATGTCTTATTTAACCTAATTGGATATAAAGGATTCCATTGTTAGGGTTGGATTTTGGTGAAAACCAATACAAATGGAGGTATTCTATATAGAATATGCCAAGTTTATCATGGATAGTAATAGTACCTATTACAGTTTTCTTCTAGAAATCTCACCCAAAACTCCATGCAATTGCTAAGAAGACCATATGAACTTCTTCCTAAGACTTAGGAGAAAACTCACAATCATTTAGATCATTAAAACAAAAACAAAACCATGACTAAAAAAGAAAATTCCAATTTTTACATTTTGTCCTGCAAAAATATTAGAAAGAAAGGGGCGAGGTTGTCTTGCTCTATAGTTTCTTCTACTTGGGAAGACATAACCCAACTTCTTCCTAAGACTTATGGGAGAATTATCAATGATTTAGAACATGGATCAACACTGAATCAATGTCATAAAAAGGGGAAATCCAAGGGTTTGTTACTATACACCTATGGGGGTTGTAGTAATGAAATGGGGGTTAAAAACTTAGATTTTATCCTTCTTCTCCCTCTCCCCCATTCGACATCCTTCAAGGCAATCTTAAAGAACTTGTTTCTAGCTACTCCTTTGTTAAATTTATGGATTTAACCTCTTACTTAGTGTCATTTATAGCATTTAAAGGCTCTGATGACAGTAATAGCAGGTGATCTCTATGAACCAATAAGCAACACACAATATGCTATGAATGAAGCTTTAAAACAAGGTAATAGAGAGAGAAACTTTGGAATAACAATTACATTTGCTTAACTTTAGGCAATTACAAAGAGACAATTATACAAAACTACAAGAATCCACACCTTCGTCTCCTATCTTCTTCTCGCTTCCTGCTCCTCTCTCCTTCCTTGCTCCTCCCTCTTCCTCTTATAAAGAGGGAGACGTAACTAATGTTAGTAGCTACTCCTTCAACCCCCAACTCACCTACCATTGACTCTCTCCTCTAGTCACACCATCCATGGATTAAAGTAGAGTTTTCTGTGTGCTTTCTCTCCATGGCATTATTGGGTCCCTCTTGCTTGTAAGAAGTGAAGCAATTAACTGGATTTTGGCTTACAACTCTCATTGTGACAATGGGCTACAACATGGAGCTACCATCCTTTACATCTCCATCCTTCATCCATTCATTCATCCATCCATCAAATTACTTGGTTTTTACTTGATCTCAACTCTAAGCACTCTTCATTTGAGATCCCAAATCATCTCGTCTTATACCATACACTCTCATGTATGATTTTCCACATTCACAACATTGTGTTAATAGTTTTAAGGTTGCATGAGCTTGGTGGTGAAACACATGGAATGATCCTCAAATACTTAGGCTTTTGCTTCTTCAATTGATCCATTTGTTTAAAGTTAGATTGATTTAAGTCATCCTTCTATATTTAAGCTTGATAAGGAAGGTAAAATGTTGATCTGCTTGATATCTCCACTTGGACCTTGACATACAACCTATGAAACATAGGAAATTTCTTATTAGTATTATTTTACCAATGGTTTTACTTTACCTTTGGATGACAAGCTAACCTTGAAAATACTATAGATTAAGGTTAGATGAAAAGTAATTAGTTTAGTGCAAATCCATCATATGAGTGTAAAAATGATCAATCTAAAGCACCATAATAACACAAAACTTTGAGGTTTTTGGATACAATATTGAGCATTAACATAAACCCAACCAATATTTTGTTAGTCCTAATTAAAGCATGTGAAAACCATTTTATTAAAAATTTATCATTTTTGTAGGTACTCATAGTTGCATTTAGCCTATGTAATACGCCCTTGAACCCCTAGGTTATCCTAGTTGACGAGTTAATCCTCCTTAGTGTTTGCAATGAATTTACCCATAAAATTCAAAATTATGTCAATTCCTAAGTTTATCTTTGAGAATTCTCATCTCTTAAGTTTTAGTAACTATAGCAAGCTAATAAGAATAGATGAAATGCTCACAACCTTAAAGTGTAGTGTGAGTATAGTTAACATATAATTAACACTTAACGTACAAGTATATTGTGACTAATAATTCTATTAGAAATATATTTTGACCTCAAATCCCATAGTTTAAATGTTCACTCATGAATAAAACTCTAAAAAATAGGGTCAAAAGTATATCTTAATTATGCTAACAAAGTTTTTGGAATTCTAATAGCTCACATGGTATCTAAATGAACAAAGGTACTAAAGAATTATTTTGAACACTTTAGAAAGTGAAACCATTACTAAGAGAGAGTTAAGGGAAATCACTTCCCAATTCCTATGTATTTGTGTCCCTGACAAGACGATATATAACCTAAGATCAATAGGTCTTTAGGTAGGATGAAACATAGGCTTAGGACATGGAGATGAAAAGAATGGATAGGGCATTCAAAGTCTCCGAAAACAAGTATACATCTTCTAGTAAAGATTGATGATTCTTCTTAATTGTGTTGAAGTGAACAATCTTTTGCACTATTCTATTTTTTTCTTTTCTTTCTTCTTTCTTTTGCATTTATTGAATTTCTTTAGATCTATTTAAAGAACTTTATTTTCATAACATTCACTTCCATTATTAAATTATAATTTAAAGATATTTCTTCAACCATCACTAACTTATTTTTGAAGAAAATAGGTAATAGATATTTAATATTGGTTACTACAAGTTTAGGTAATTGGGTTCCCAAGAGAAAAAGGCTTATGTATAAGTCTCAAAAAGGCTAAATAGCAATAAAAGCATCATTGGGTAGACTTTTTGCTTTGGGTTCCAATAAGGATGACCTACATCATTTATCAGGTTTAATATTTTCAATTGGTCTCAACAAACTTTTAGAAGATTAAGGGAAATAATCAGTAATTAGTCTTAGTAATTGAAAAAATTAAAGAATAGTAGGATCAAGTACAATTTAAGCATGTTGAAAATTTTTTAGAATTTCATTCACAGCCATGAAAAAAATAAAATTTCTTTAGGGTTTGAAAGTTATAATCTCTTATTAGTGTAAAATAAGTACATGTGACAGTGTGCATAAGAGTGTTCAAGATTTGTTGTCATGAAATACTTTAGAAATTGAGAAAAAGAAGGAACTAATCATGTAATATTCTATTAATAAGCTAAAGTAATAAGGAAGCATTGTACTTTAGAAAATCCAATTCTAGGAATTGACCTTGGGATTTTTTTAAAAATATCTCATATTTTTTTCAAGGAAACATAACTATAAAAATACTGGAATATGTAAGAATTCTATACCCTCCAATCGATGGGAAACATTATCCTAATGTTTGAAAGCTAGGATAATGAAACAACATTGTGAAATAAAGAATGGATGATGTAGAAAAAGCATGTGCTAAAGAAACTAGGGTGCACAAATATTGCAAAGGGATAGGGTCCACACAAATCTTAGGTCCCAAATGAAACTATTGTGGTGCATCACCTAGTTTACCACCCAAAATTTTTCCTCACAATGCTTTAAGACTTTGCTAAAGTTGGCAAATCATATATCAAAAGAATCCTCAAAACCAGAAAAGCTATCCATGTAGACCTTTCAAAGCTTCTCTATGAAAACATTAGAGATACTCAACATAAATCATTGAAAGATAACGAGAGAGTGATCTCCTATATATGCATACTTGAGATTGGATGGAAGAGGTCAAAACTCAAGTTTAAGACGTTTGATAGAGGAAGGAATGGGAGTGGACTCCCTTGGGAGAAATTCCTTAAAATGAGTTTTCAAGTCCTTTGTGTACAAGTTGGGCATACAATCAAGGAGTGTATCAATTTTCTTTATTAGTGTGTGCTCATTAAAACCATTAAAATGGGGCACACAAGCCTCAAGTGGGTCCAAAAATCAAGACTAATTAAATTGATCTTACACCATTAAATTTATCATGTTAACATTGTGCAAGTCACTAAAGGATTTGTATAGTATATTGGATTACTCTATCAAACCTTTTGGTTTCATTGTGTATCCAAATTTACATGCAATGATTTTTATTTTTTTTTTACTTTGTATAAAATGGATGACCTTTTTTTACCTTCTATACGACATAAGGGCTTTCTTTTTCTTTGAAAAAATAAACTAAATGAAGCAATTTAAGATGATTCACAAGCAAAGGACACAAGTAACAAATCCATTGCTAATAAGTTGAAAGATGATTTGATTATCTTGATTTTCCACAATGGGAGTAGATTTTAGATTAATTTAATCTAGATAGCTCCTACTCTCTTTCAGACTTGTCCTACTATTACCAATTAGATCCTTGCTAAAAATCAACTGCTTCATGCTCACCTTAGTTAGCCATATTTAGTTTGAATCACAGGACATATGGGTATAGCTAGTTATTTAAATACCAACACAGGTGAATTAGCCTAGGGCCACTAGAGTGATAGTAGTTTGCCCCCTTCCAAAAGGGTCTTATGGCATTGAAAGCCTCTAGAGGTCTCTTCCAATTGATTTTAATCAAAGCTTAAAGGCCATTGTACACAAAAGGTGATAATTAACCAAGGTGGGCCAAGAGGTGGTGATGAAATCCACTCTTGATCTTGTATGGTATGATGCCCTTACTAATCAATTTCTATTCATCATGGCATAGAAAATCACCTTAAAGATGATAAATGTGTCATAAGAATGCAAGAAAAATAATAAACTAATACAATGACCTAGAAAATATGCAACAATTAAATGATATATGCTATCTTTATGAATTATACTGCCAAACAATTATGCAAAACTACTTTAATAATGCAAATCCTAAATCTAGGAAAATTAAAAGAATGAGTAGATCTTAAAGTGGGGTTCTAGAATTAAGTCTTATCATACAAGGCTGAAATGAAAAGAGCTCTCATCGTATCCTATCTCCCCTAAAATGAGACTGCAGGACACCCTAGTGAGGAGAAAGTATTCCTCTTCTTACAACAATCAACCATTGCCCAATATTTTTGCAACCAATCCAGCTCTAAGATGACATCAAAATCCACCATGTCAATGAGGATAAGGTCAGCATCCATCCTCTCATCCATGATCTTAATAAGTACCTCTTGAAGGAACTGTCTCACTAGAATCAATCCTCCCAATGGAGTCATCATCCAATTCTAAGGCATGCACGAGCATATCCACACATGATGCAAACACACATTAAATAAAGGAATGTGTAGACCCTAGGTCAAATAAGGTCTTTGCATTTATATCCACAACAAGAAATGTACCTTCAACTACTACATCATATGACTATGCTTGCTCTAAAGTAATGGCATATACATGCCCCTGGCTATAAGAAACTACCTCTTTCCTAGTCTTACTATCAGTCTATCTTTGCCTTGGTCTCTTAAGATAGTCTTTAGATATATGCCCAACCTCATCGCATGTGTAGCACCGTAAAGGAGGTCTCTGCTACTAATGTTGGTGCTAGTGCTATTGTGTGCCCTATCTTGGCCTAGGGAAGTTCCTTCTAAATTGGTACCTCCTAACCTCTACAAAATCTCCTGACCAAACCCTACCCTATCTAGTGGGCTACTGTAGTTTGTGGGGCCTCTGAATCTGTGTTGAGGAGAAAGGCTTCTTGCCCTACCAGAGTATCTAGAACTACTACCATTCTGCTCATTCTCCTTCTCTGCCCTACCCCACATAAGATCATGCTCCATGATAGTAGTAATCTCATCTGCCTTAGCCATTGTAGTCAACTAAGTCATTCTCAACAGCCTTTAGCATGGATCACCTAGTAAAGTTAGGGTTTTTTCTATCATCTCCTCATGCTAAATGGAATGATTGCCTCGAATCTCTAATCCGAGCCAAAGTTGTCTTTGATAACCATTGCAACTCTGGCTTGCTGGCATCATATGCTTCTCCAACACAATAGCTTTCTTTCCCATCTCTTCCTCCTTTCCTTTTTCTCTTCCTCTCCTTTTCCTTCCCTTGCTCTTTTCTTCCTCTTGTCTCTCTCTCCAGTTTTCCTTTCCATCTAGTTTGCGTAACATGCTATAATGTCTATTTTGTTTTTCTTTGATTTCCTTTAAGGGGAGGGGATGTTGATATCAAACTAGCTCCCTCCTTAAATAAATAAATTTATTTGTTTATTTGTTTACTTATTTATTTAATTTATTTATATACAAAAATTCCTGCCATTTTAATAAATTCATAACTTCTCCATCCCATCTCTGATTGTCTTGTTCTTTATGCTATTAAATTCATTTCTTCAAGTATAATCAAATTATTTAAGTTTCAAGGATAAACTATGCATCTTTCAAGATGTTTTTTATGTGAACTTAAAATATGAAAATTTTAAATTTCTATTTTATCAAAATTAATTTAGAAATTATTTGAAATGGAATTTAAAAATTGGGATTATTACATTCTTCCCCCATACAATCTTCAAAGAGTTTAGGATGTGTCTATCTCATCTACCCCTCAGTCTCCCATTTGGCGTCTTACACTGAATGATGCGATGAAAGAACCTTGACCAATGGAATGGTCTTATTCCTCAACCCCTACATGTTACGATCTAAAATTTTTATAGCTATCTCCTCAAAGGTTAGGTATGGTCTTAGCTCTATAAGTACTTGCTCAAGCACATGAAATGGATCTGGTATATACTTGTGCAACATTAATACATGAAAAATATCATGAACATCTGTTAGCATCAGTGGTCGGGCTAACTAATAGGCTGTGGGTCCAAACCTTTCAAGTTCTTAAATGGGCCAATGAAACGGGGATTCAAATTTCCCTTAACTCCAAATCTCATCACATCTTTCATCAAAGAAATCTTCAAAAACACATCATTCATAATAACTAACTCCACATCTTTATGTCCCTTATTAGTGTAGTTATTTTGGGGATTGTGTGCACCCAAAGTTGCTTCTAAATTAACCAAACTTTCTCGACACACTGATCAACTAGCTCAGACTTCAGTAGTCATCTCTCGCCCATGTCACTCCAACATAAGGGTGATCAGAATAGTCTCCCATAAAGTGCATCATAAGGAGCCATGTTGATACTTGTGTGAAAGATGTTGTTGACACAAACTCAGCTAGTGGCAAATGCTCATCCCAATGGCACATGGCCTTAACATGACCTCTTTCATTTGGACGGTCCTCTCTAGATGACCATATGTTTGTGTGTGAAAGACAGTGCTAAATCTCAGTGTCCATCTTGAGGCCTACAAAACACCTTGTCAATACTTCAGTGTGAATCTACTATGATTGTAAGATATAATAGTTATAGGGATACTATGC
This sequence comes from Warburgia ugandensis, assembly GCA_035236585.1. Classification (NCBI taxonomy): domain Eukaryota; kingdom Viridiplantae; phylum Streptophyta; class Magnoliopsida; order Canellales; family Canellaceae; genus Warburgia; species Warburgia ugandensis. The sequence continues at coordinate 46,513,827 of CP141128.1, forward strand.
AAGCTCAAGATCTCCTTAACATAAAATCTTGCCAAGCTATTAGTAGATTGAGTCTGTCGGATGGGAAGGAAATGAGCTGAGTCCATCAACCTATCAACAATCATCCAAATCATGTTATGGTAGGTCATTGTCCTAGGCAGACCCACAATGAAATCCATGGTAACATGGTCCACTTCTAATCAGGAAACACTAAAGTCTACAACTTCCTTGCTGGCCTCTGATGGTTGGCCTTGACCTACAGACAAGTGAGACATCATTCTACACACTCACTAATGTCCCTCTTCTTCCCATTCCACCAAAAGTGCCATCTCAACTCTTGGTGCATCTTCATACCTCTAAGATGAATAGTGAATGATGATTGATGTGCCTCATGAAGTAGCTATCATCTCAATTCATCAACTACTAGCACAACCAATCCACCTTAAAAACACACACTTCCATCCTATTCTCTTATGAAACCTACCTTGTCACACAAGGCATGTATCTCTGCATTCACTACTTGTGCCTGAATAACCCTGTCAATAAACATCAAACTAACTAATAGATTAACAACTACTAACCTCGACTTTCTACTTGGGGCATTAGCCCACATTGACTTTCCCTACTTGAGGTACTTCATCCACTGTCGTTGTCTCAAATTCAAGTCGGTCTGGGTGAAGAAGTATTTGTGGCTTATATAATTAGTAAAAGCCTCATATCTCTCCACATAAAGGCACTACTACCAAATCTTCATTGCAAAGACTACTATTGTTAACTCCAAATCATTTGTGCGATAATTCACCTCGTGCCTTTTCAACTATCTAGATGCATAGGCAATTACCTATCGTGCTGCATCAGCACACATCCAACTCCCCTACTAGATGCATTACAATAAACCACAAAACCACCACTACCAGCTGGTAAGGTCAACATTGGGGTAGAGATAAGTCTCCTCTTGAGGTCCTAAATTTTATTTCACATGCATTAACCCACACAAACTTTGTGTCTTTTCTGGTCAATGCAATCACAAGTCATGCAACTCTTGAGAATCCCGTAATAAATCTACAATAGTAGCTAACAAGACCAAGAAAACTACAAATCTTAGTCACTATTTTGAGCTAATCCCAGTGTATCACTGCCTCAATCTTCACCAGGTCAATTGCCACTCCATCCATCAAGATGATCTGGCCAAGGACATTCACCTACTCTAATTAGAACTCACACTAGCTGAACTTCACAAACATGTGTTGAGTTCATAAAGTACTAAGAATAATATGCAAATGCTCCCTGTACTCCTCCCTGCTCATGGAGTCTTCAAGAATTTCATCCATGATAGTAGCCATAAACTTATCCAAGTAAGCTTAGAAGACCTAGTTCATGAGATCTGTGAAAACTGTAGGTATGTTTGTCAAAACAATTTGCAACACCAACAACTCATAATGGCCATAGTGTCTTGAATGTTGTCTTAAAGATGTCTTGCTTCTACAGTCTCGTCTGGTGGTAACTTGACCTCAAATTGATCTTCGAAAAGATCTGTGATGAATGAAGCTAATCAAATAGATTGTCAATCCTAGGTAATGGGTGGTGGTTTTTCACTATCACATTATTCAACGAGTGGTAATCACTATAAAGATGCATCGATCCATCCCTCTTCTTCATGAAGGGGATGATGCAAGCAAAGGCAATACATTAGGTCTAATGAATCCTTTGTCAAGCAACTCCTGAAACTGTGTCTTGAGCTCTCTCAGTTAGACTAGTGCCATCCTATATGGTGCCCTTGAGATAGGGTTTGCGTTAGGCATTAGCTCAATGGTGAAGTCAATCTCTCTTTGAGGTTCTAGCCTAGGAAGCTCTTCAAGAAAGATATCCTGGAACTCTTTGACCACATTTAGCCTGTCAAACTGAGGTCCCTCTACCTCCACTGTCATCACTCTAGCCAAAAATGCCTGACACCCCTTTCAAATATGTCTGACTAACTTCAAGGATGAAATGAAATGTGCTCCCATGGCATGCTATCTCCCTAAAATGAGACTACAAGATGCCCTGACGAGGAGAAAGTGATCGTCTTCTTGTGATAATCCACTGTTACCCAATATTTTTCCAACCAATCCATCCTGAAGATGACATCAAAATACACCACGTCAATGAGGATAAGGTCAGCATTAGTCCTCTCACCCATGACCATAATGGGTACCTTCTCAAAGAACTATCTCGCTAGAATTGACTCTCTCAATGGAGTCATCATGTCCAACCCCATTTCCAAGGCATGCACAAGCAATTCCACGCACGATTGCAAACACACATTAAATAAAATAATGTCTTGAACCTAGGCCAAATAAGGCCTTTGCATGTCTATTAACAATAACAAATGTACCTTCAACTACTGCATTAGATGACTATGCTTGCTTTAATGTAATGGCATATACATGCCCTTTCTTACGAGGAACTACTTCCATCATCGTCTTACTGTTAGTCTATCTATCCTATAGTCTCCTGGGATAGTCTTTGGATGCATGTTGTTGTAGCTTAAAGTTGCTCACAAGTGCATGAATTAACGTAGTATTTTCTTGTAAGCAAGGTCAATCCCACAAGAAATCTCATAGATTTGCAAAAGATTGGATCTTTTTTAAATTATTTAGCTTCAGCCAAAAGGGAAGGGTTTGGATTGAATAAGGTGATTAAAGTGCTCAAATTTGAAACATGCATGGAATTAGAAACCAAAACTAAAAAGGAAACTTGCTAAATTAAAAAGAAATAATGAAATGGAAACTTACCTAACTAAAATGCATTATATAAGGAAACAATAGTTACTTAACATGAATTACAAAAAACAACTAACTTAAGGAAATTTACTAAAAATGAAAACTTTCCTAGTCTAGAATTAAAAGTAAACAAAACTTCCTAAAGCCAAACTAAGCTAATGAAAATGGAAACAATTGATTAAAACTAAGAAAAAAATAAACTATAGAGAATTAGAAAGATTCAAACTAGGAATTAAACTTAAGAAAACTACTTAAAAAGGAGACTTTCTTGATTTGGAACTTTCCTAAACTAAAACTTATAAAAAATAACACTTTCTAAAATTCAAAAAGGAAACTTTCTAAACCTAAAAAATTGTGCAAAAAACTAATTAACAACTTCTAAAAATAGATCAAACAACTAAATAAACCAAAAATCTAAAAAGGAATGGGATTTAGAACCGTGTGCATGGTTTTTGGACTGTGCACATGACTCTAGAGCCATAAAGATGGTGAAATTTAATGTACCTATGATGAGTTACCATTCAAATACAATAAACAACATCAAAATCTAAATGAGTACCTAAGGATTCAGGAAAATAATATGTTTTGATGGCTGGAATTAAAGCACAAACTTAAGGAAAAACCAATTTCCAAATTTCATTACTTAAGGACAATCAATAAATCTTGCAATAGAAAGCTTTTGAAACAATACATTTTTTGCAAGGAAACACCCTAGATCTAAAATAATTTGATAAAATAAATAAATCATAACAAGAATTTGCAAAGAATTTTATTGCATCATATCCAATTTACATAAAAAACTAGATGCATAATACATGTTTTATTGCTAGAAATTGTGTCTAATTCCTTAGCATGAAATCCTATCTAAAAAACACCAAAAATGAAATCTAATTCTCACAAAATAAAGTATGATTACACTCAAAGAAAACCAAAAAAGGAGTTGAAGAGAAAAGAAAGCTAAGTGTGTGAACTAAGGTAAGGAAATCAACCTAAAACAATGGGAAAACAAGGTATAAAGTGTGGAATTCAAGTAGTGAAATCAAGGTTCTAAACTAGCTCTTCTCTTAGCTGCCACTACTGAATATGAGCTAACTTGAATATTAAGGAAATAGTAAATAAAAACTAGTGGAATTGGGGTAAAGAAAGAAGGAGAAGCTAGATGGAAAGGAAGGTGCATAACTAAAAAGCAAATAATGGAAACTAAACCAAAGAAAACTAAACCAAAGCAAGCCAACTACTAAACTAAAATAGAGAGCAAATAACCAAGACAATAATTAGAAATCCAAAGGAAGAAAAGCCTCTAAGTAATCCCCAAGTCCAACAGCAAATGACACCAAAGGAAAGCTTGATTTCAAGATGTCTCACCCACCTCTACTTGGAAAATTCGTGTGGAACATGGGCTATATATAGATGAGTGATTTCCTAATTTAGGAAGGGGTGAGACCATGAGGAAAATGACCCTAGAGTTAGGGTATTAAATGAGGAAGGCTAGGGGAGGAAATTTAGGTAGGAATGATGTCATTAAAAATGACATAAAGGAGAAATAAATATGAGCTGGCTGGTTTCTAAATTAGAAAGGAGAGAAAGCATCCTTTTCCATAGAAGGAAAGTGTCTCTCTACCCTCTTATTTGTATGGGATTTGAATGGTGGGAAGTGTGAGGAAAATAAGAAAGAAAATAAGGAGAAAAATGTAGAAGAAAACCAATGGATTTTACATGTTTACATGGACTTAGATCTAAGGTTTCCTAATTAGGAAACCACTTGATTTTTCCAACTAAGCTAGGGGGCATCCCTCTCTTAGAGGGTTGCTCCTCCTTGACTTAAAAATGTGGAACCCTAGTAAGATGGGTGGATTAGGATTAGGAAAGTGATTTTTTCTCTATTAATGGGTCCCTTAATGCATGATAATCTTACCTTTTACATTAATCTCTCAAAATCCCTTGAAAATCATACTTTAACATAGGAAAGTTTCTTGAATTGATTCTCCAATAGTGTGGCTCCATAGGTTTCATGGCTCATTCCTTGGTGGCTGAAGTGGCTTCAAGAATTGAGTAGCTTGTATGGTTTATTACCCTTTTTATGGCTTTAATGGCTAAGTAGCTTGAATGGCTCCCATGCAAAGGTCATGGAAATGCATGGCTTGGGCTTTGGTCCATCTCTAATCACCTTTTCCTTCTTCAATTGCATTTTTCCTTACCCTAGGATGATCTTGAACTATCATCACATACTTGACTGATGACATTGAGGCTTTGGTTTACATATGGTTATAATTTCCATCTTGATCAATCTCAACCTTTGGATTACCTTCTTAACACCTAGAAAAGAAGAAACACCCTAATTAATTCCCAACAAATTATGATCATTGACATACTTACTTTAGATTAGCCTCTAAACCTACAAAATATCAAACTTTTGAATTATTGGTTAGAAATACATGTGTTACAACTTTTGGCTAAAAACCTTAAATTAACTATACAAGTTATAACACATGGGCTATGAATTGGGCCCTTTTATGCAAAATTGAATACTTATCACACCCCCACCTAGAATTTTGCTAGTCTTGAGCAAAACATGTGAAAAGTCATGAAAATACAATGGTTTTCATTTTTGTAGGTACTCACAATTGCATTTAACATATGTAACAAGCCCAACCCCTAGGTTACCCCTAGTGGATGATTTAAGCCTCATGAGGGATTGCAATGAATACACCCACAAAATTCAATAAGGCTAGTTTCCTTAATTTCCCTTAGAGAAATCTCATCTATTAATACTCTACTAGCTTTAACAACTTAATAAATATGAATGAGAAAGTCCACAAATTACCCACATACCAAAGCCATTTTATTCTAGCTTCATCTTGGAGTGTAGTATGTGTACAACTACATAAGTTAGGACTTTTAATCAAATACGCATATTGCTCCATTCGAAAGATGCCTTGACCTCAAATTCTCACTAGTATACACTCAAAATTAAAGCTCTCAAAGAAAAGGTGTCAAACAAATTTCACTCACTATGTGACTGACTCTAAAGATACTAATGGTTCACATAATCTTTTAAGTACAACTGAGACAAAGGAGTGTAATACTAAACAATGGATGCCATTACCAAGACCATTAGGGATAATTCACCTTAATTCCTTCTTATTTATATCCTCATCAAGGCTATGTTCCACTTAAGATCAATAGGTCTTTAAATAGGATGAAACATAGGCTTGGGTAGGGCTCTAAAAAGAAGGGTATAAGGATTCAAAGTTTCAAATCTGAGTAGAATTCTACAATTGATATAGGACAATTTCATTTTCTACCTTGACATTATAGAGGTGAATATCTCTTTTGTATTGTATTTTCTCAAATTTCTTCATAATTTTTTCTTTTTTTTTCTAATAATACATTTTTTCTTTCTTTTCTTTGTATTTCTAAAAAAGAACACTTTTCTTTGTTCTTCTTTGAAGAAAGGCTTTTTTTCTCTATGTAAACAGTTTGATATTTTTCACTTCTTTGACTTTCATCCTTTTTCTAATTTTTCTAGCATCCCTACTCATTTTTGAAAAGTTTGTAATGGAAACTCTTACTGGGGTTCCTTGGGGTTAAGAGACATTGGGTTTTGAACAAAAAAGGCTTATGAAGAGGATCAGAGGACCTAACTAGTGGTATAATATTTGAGTAGGCTTTCTGTCTCTAGCCTACAACAAAGATAGCCTATATGATTTCCTAGGTTTCTTAAAACTTATCATATTCAATAAATATTTAGGAAAGAAAATTAATACTCCTTTTTTTATTCTTAGCAATTTGACCAAAACAAAGATATTGGGATATTCCAAATTTAATCTATGCTAAAGAAAATAGGGAATTACTTATAACCCTCAGAAAAAATTATAGTCTCTAATACTCACTTGGGAATATAGGTCTCCACTAATATTCCTTAGGGTCTCTTAAGTCATAACCATCTAATAGTTTAGACTTTTTCACTATGCTCAATTGTATTTTGAGATTTGACTCTCATAAAACAATTCAGGACATGAATAAGATGCAAATTAACCATATGCATGTCTATTAGGAAGTTAAAGTAGTGGAAATACTAAAGTTTAGACAATCCAATTCTCGTCACAGTAAAGGAACTTTGACCTTAAATTTTTTTTTAACAAAACTATAATGAAAATTAGACATCTCATGCATGTCTACACCCGCTAAGTTGAACTCAGGATTGTCCCTAATGTTTTGAAAACAAAGGACGCCTATATGATGAATGGCTAATGTAGAATAATGAGAATTTCTATAAAAATTCCCAGGTTGCCTGCCAGTAAGTGCTAAGTTTAACATCTTCAGCTAAACATGGCCTATAATTAATCTAACTTTGTAAACCTAGACTGAGCTAATTCAACCAATTCTCCTAATCCTTACCCTAACAATGAAATGGACAAGATTTCTCATACCACTTCAAAATCTCGTGATAGTCTATATATTGCCTCCACTTGGAGATTTTTGGTGGTGGTAACATTAAGATGCCATAGACCACCACAATTTTGAGTTGTTGGGAATCATATTGATGATCCTCCATCTCCAATATTTCATGACAATCAATATAATTGCTCGACCTCATATTTTAAGGTGGTGGTAATACAATGTCATTTTGATCCACCGTGAATTTCTTGGGATAAATTCAAGATGAATTTTCTCATTCTAGACTAATTTTAGGGAAAATAATAACCATTGTATTCAGTTTGTTTTTTTTCCCTCTATTTCCCTTGCATTGTCTTGAAAGGGGTATAAGTTAACTCTACCCTTCCCAAAAGGATTGTTCTTGTATTATTACAGGCACAAATATGGTTTTTCTTAATCCCTAATTATCTTCTAAGATATACCCCAGAGTAGGTTGACGTAGGTATAGTACATCAATTGACACTTCTTCATCCTTTTTTTTGGGCACGAGTAAGGTTTCAAATGGGCCTATATTAGTATCTAGTGATTGTTCAAAAAAGGTCGGTAGTCCCAATCAGGTATGTCTTCTATATTGCAAGGCTCAATTGGTATTCTAGGCTCTATATGAGATTCTAATCTAGCTTGCCATTGAGAAGTGTTCATTAATGGCTTAGTATCCAACAACTCATTCACCTCTATGAAGGATGTTTCTTCATCAAATTCATAGAAATAAGCAGTGCACGATTCTAGAGTATCTAGGTTAGATGTTTTTATAGCTTTATTTTCATCATTAATGGAATTCTCTTCATCATAAGTGTATCAAAGAGCATGTGATGGCTCAAGTAAATATGAGTTGGAGGTTTCCATGGATGGTTGTAGACCTTATGGCTTAGAAATCAAAATAATATATTTCCATCCTATCATCAACATCAATGGTCAAGGTTGGTGAAAAACTCTTAGATTCAGCAGGAATTGGTGATTCCCACCTTGAAATTCAATCATGTGTTTCTTCACTCTCCTCCCTAATTTATTTCATTTCCCCAGCCCAATTTGTAATTGTAGCAAGATTTTGATCTATTATTTCACTAAATTGTTGCCAATTCTCTTCTAATGATAGTTCTTTATGTTGTACATGAAATGACTCATATGACTGGTATTGTTGTGGCACTAGAGTACTGAAATAGGGTTACGTAGGTTGAATCCACGATGGTTGTCCCTGATATTCTAGATAGTTCTGATAGCGTTGAGCAGGGTCAGACCATGATGGTTCTTCCTAATAATTCTGAGACCATGGTTGGTCATGGTGCTTAGCCCATTCATTATAGTCAATCTCAGGATAATACGAAGGTGTGAGAATGCATTAAGTACATCCACTTGCTCCTAATAATATCCACTATATGTGGAGCTTCATGATGATGAAGTAGTAGGATATTGTGGGTTAGAATAGGTGTAGGAATTGTCATACTGAGGTTGTGGATATGGTGAATATGACTGGGTAACTTACTTTGAAGAAATTAACATATTCATTAGATTTTACACACTATCCAATTGACTATCAATTACATTGGAGAGATCAAGAGTTTACCTTGTCTCTATCTCATACATATCAGGTAATGGCTTAGGACTGAAATAGTATGGAAGTGGTGGCCTTCCTTCCCTAATTAAATGTCGCTCCTAACTCTACATGTTATGCAAGTAAACAATTCCTAATGCTAAGAAGATGTCATGTTGATCTAGGTTAATGTGTGAGGTTGTAGCTTTAAACCTAAAACTAGATAGCTCCATTAACCCAAACTTGACTATTTTTTACTAATTAGGTCTTGCCAAGGTAGTTAATACAATTCTCATGGAAGAAGGCATTTAGATCTCAACATCAGTCAACAAAAGGCATGAGAAAATCACTTGAATTTTTTATACCCACTATAACCACAAAGTTCAAGAGCCACTGGAAAGACAATTGATATCCTCTTTCAAAAAGGGTCATATGAGCTCAAAACCCTAGGACTCTTTGCTACTTGATTTTAAATTAAGATTAAGGGCTGGGATCACTAGCATACAATTAATTGATTTGATTTCCTAAGTAGGCCAAGGATCTGGTGATGAAATCTAGTCTTTATCTTCTAAGGGTTCTTGTGGGGCCCTTACTAATCTTATGTTTTGTCCACACAAAGCAATAAACATACAATGCAATTCAAGAAAGCAAATTAATGCATCTTATAGGCTATCCAACCAAGGGTTAGAAAGGTGCAACTAATGCAACAACCCTAATTAAGATAAACAATTAAGATGAATGCTCCTTAAACTATATGAATTAATCTAACAGCCAATATGCAAATTATACTAAATGCAACTTAACTAGAAAAGTAAATCCAAATAAGGGATATTTACAATGAGGTTTTTGATGAAGATCAAGTGTGGGCTTTCATACCCATCACTTGCCTTGTATTAATACAACCCATTTAAAATTGAAATAAAGAAATTGCAAGGTATAATAGGCCTCACTACAACTTCAGTAGAGAAAAGTAAAAGTCCTATTCTAGGAAAGGAAGGAAATCCTATCTAGTTGATGAAGCTTCTGTTACCAATTTCCCCTTACACCAAAATAATAAAGATATGTCAATTTATGAGGAATTAACAAGGTATGCAAATGAAATGCAAAAATCCCAATCTAATGCAACCTCAGACTATAATTAGAGATAAACAATCCAAATAAATGTTCAACCACAAATCTATTGTGAATCCCTTGCAATGGCAGCAAAAACTTGGTATAGCTTTAAAATTGCTCGTAAGTGCACAAATCAATGTAGTATTTTCACATAAGCAAGGTTGATTCCACAAGGAATCTTAAAGATTTGTAATGGATTAGATCTTATTGAAATTATTTAGCTTCAACCAAAAGAGAAGGGTTTGGATTGAATTAGGAGATTAAAGTGCTTGAATTAGAAACATACATGAAATTAGAAACTAAAACTAAAAAGGAAACTTGCCTAAATTAAAACTAAAGAATGAAAATGGAAACTTACATAACTAACATCCACTTAAATAAGGAAATAATAGTAACTTCACATGAATTACAGTAAACAACTAACTTATGGAAATTTACTAAAAATGGAAACTTTCCTAATCTAGAAATAAAAGTAAAGGAAACTTACTAAAGCTAAACCAATCTAATTGAATTGGAAATTTAAATAATTAACAAGTAAGAAAATAAAGAAACTACAGATTTTTAGAAAGATTCAAACTAGGAAATTAAATTTAAGAAAATTACCTTAAAAGGAAACTTTCCTAATTTGGAACTTTCCTAAACTAAAAGTTATAAAAAATAAAACTTCCTAAAATTCAAAAAGGAAATTTTATAAACCTAAAAAAATTATTCGAACAACTAATTTAAAACTTATAAAATAAGATAAAATTTAAAAAAAATAACCAAGAATCTAAAAGGAATGGGATTAGGAACAATCAGCATGGTTTATCCATTGTGCGCATGATTCTAAAGCCCTAAAGATAGTGAAATTTAATGCACCTACAATGAATTGCTATTCAAACTAACTATGGGATATAACATAAAATATGAAAATCTAAAATAGAACTTAGGACTTAGGAAAATGAGATGTTTTGATAGATAGAATTAAAGCACAAAGTTAAGGAAAAACCAATTTCCAAATTTCAGTACTTAAGAACAGTTAATAAATCTTGCATGAGAAAGATATTGATACAATAATTTTTATGCAAAGAAACAACCATGATCTCAAGTACTTTAATGAAATAAAAAAATCATAACAAGATTTCTTAAAGAACTTTATTGGATCTTCTCTAATTTACAGTAAAAGCTAGATGCATAATACATGTTTTATTGCTAGAAATTGTGTCTAATTTTTTAGCATGAAATCCCATCTAAGCAACACCAAAAATGAAATTTAATTCTCACAAAATAAATTATGATGACATGTAAAGAAACTAAAAAAGGTATTCAAGAAAAAATAAAGACAAGTGGGCAAACTAATGAAAGAAAATTAACCTAAAATTGAGGGAAAAAGGAATAAAATGTGGAATTTGAGCTGGGAAATCAAGGTTCTAAGCTAGCTCTTCTCTTAGTTATTGCTACTATAGATGATTTAACTTGAATCTTAAGGTAATAACAAAGAAAAACAAGTAGACTAGAGATAAAGAAAGAAGGAGAAGCTAAGTGGAAGGAAAGTACAAAACTAGAAAGCAAAATAATGGAAATTAAAGCAAGAAAAACTAAACCAAAGCAAGAAAACTACTAGCCTGAATTGGAGATTAAATAACCAAGAGAATAACTAGAAATACTAAGAAATAAATGCATCTAACAAATCTCAAAGTCTAGTAGCAAATAACTCCAAAGGAAAGCTTGATTTCAAGGTATCTCACCCACCTCTACTTGGAAAATTCGTATGGAACAAGGGGCTTTATATAGATGAGTGGTTTCCTAACTTAAGAAGGGTAGAAACCATGAGGAAAGTAGCCTTAGGGTTAAGGTATTGAATGTGGCAGATTAGGAAGAGGAAATTTAGGTAAGAATGATATTGTTAAAGATTACATAATAGAGAGAAATGAATATGAGCTTGTTGGTTTTTAAGTTAGAAATGGGGGAAGTCATCCTTTTCAAAAGTTTCTATCCACCCTACTAATTGGATGGAATTAGAATGGTGGAAAGAGTGAGGGAAATAAGGAGAAAATTTTGGAAGAAAATCTAAGATTTTTATATGTTTGCATGTACTTAGATCTAGGGCTTCCTAATTAGGAAACCACTTAATTGTACCAACTAAATAGGGTTGGCCTCCTCTTGGAGGGTCGCTCCCTCCTTGACTAAAAAATGTGGAACCCTAGTAAAGTAGGTGGATTGGGGTTAGGAAATGGATTAAAAAACTGTGTTTTTCATTTTTGATGGGTCTCATAATGCATGATCATCTTACCTTTTACATTAATCTTTGAAAATCCCTTAAAATCACACTTTTAACATAGGAAAGTTGATTGAATTAATGCTCCAATAGTGTCGCACCATGTGACATTCCTCCTTGGCTTGATGACTCACTTTGATGGATCATTCCTTGGTGGCTTAAGTGGCTTCAATGGTTGGCTTCAAGGCATGAGTAGCTTGTATGATTTATCACCCTTTTCATGGCTTTAATGACTAAGTAGCTTGAATGGCTCCCATGCAAAGGTGGTGGAAATGCATGGCTTGGGCTTGGTTCCATTTCTAGTCACCTTTTTCTTCTTTAATTGTCTTTATGCTTGCCCTATGATGATCTTGAACATTCATTACACTCTTGATTGATGACATTGAGGCTTTTGGCTTGCATATGGTTTAGATTTCCATCTCGATCAATCTCAACCTCTGGATTACATTCTCAACACCTAGAAAAGAAGAAAATCCCAATTAATTCCTAGAAAATTATGATCATTCACATACTTACTCGAGATTAGCTCTAAACCTGTAAAATATCAAACTTTTGAAATATTATGTTAGAAATGCATGTGTTACAAATTTTGGTTAGAAATCTTAATTAAACACTATAAATTATAACACATGGACTACTAATTGAGTACTTTCTATATAAAATTGCACACTTATCATATTCCCAGCATCATCACAGGTGTAGCATTGTAAAGGTAGTCTCTGCTATGTGATACTAGTGTTGCTACTACCATGTCCCCTGTCCTGGCCTAGTGCAGTTCCTTTTAGAATGGTACCTCCTACACCTCTAACACAATCTCCTAATTAAACCCTTGCTCTGTTTGGTGGGCTGCTACTATGTGATGGACCTCTATGTCTATGTAGAGGAGAATGGCCTCTTTTCCCTACCGAAGTATCTAGAACTACTATCATTCTTCTCCTTCTCCTTCTCTGCCCTTCCCCGCATAAGATCCTGCTCCATAGTAGCAACAATATCAACATCATTGGCCATTGTAGTCAACTATGCCAACAATTCCCAATTCCTCAACATTGAACTCAAGCAATCAATGAATCAAATATGAGAATTTGTCATGCCCATGTTGTGAAAAAATCTCCTCAACTAAGTGAAATGATTCTCTTAGTGCTAAACTATGAGATTTCCCTGCTTTAATCATACATTTCATCTCTTTCACCTTTTGTACATGAAGTGGGACATACTGTTCGTTGAATATTTCACAAAGTTGCCACAAAAACCTAGCTTCTCTTGTTAGAATATAAGTCACTTACTTATTTGTTAGCACCTCCATGCACTTGAAGGCCTTCTCTACTTCAAAAATCCACCTTTCAATCGCTACGAATTCACCCTCACTAGATAATGATGGCACCATTGCTAAAACCTTCCTAGTATCCTATCTATTCTATTAGAACCGTCTTCCTATCTAGTGTCAATAGCGCTCAATACTACTATTTTTGAGCCAATGTTTGCACTAGTGTTGCAGTTGGCCTCCTATCAGTGTTTGGTCTAGTACCTGTGCCACTGTCGATGTCATGATAATAGACCCTGGAATACCTGATCCATGATCTTTACCACCTGGTTATTCTGCCATGAAGACTTAGGAGATGTGGTGGCAGGTACAACGGGAGCAGACCTAGTGCTCCTCCAAGGAGCCATCTGTTCAAAGCTGACCAAAGAGGTGTTAGCTTCCTTTTCTCACTTACCATAAATGACAGTAATTCCAACATTACTATGAATTTTGGACATGTTTCACTAGTAGTGAAAGCATCGACTAGGCTCACTATGGTACCCTGAGTTTTTTATATGACTTTTTCATTAAATCTTTTACAAATGTGGACCCCCATGTTTTTTCGAAGTTAGTTTTGAAAATTAAATAGAAGAAAACAACTTATATAAGTTACTTTTTATAATACCAAGGTTCATTTTTCTTTTCTAATAACAAGGATTTTTAGCAAAATGAGCACTACATTTCTGCTAAAAGTCCAATAGAGTCTCCTCTATATTTTAGACTTAATGCATTTTTTGCATTCTATGAGTTGTCCCTAATAAGTATTGTAAAAAAACAAGGGAGACTCCATCTCCATTTAACCCATACATACACATATTCATATATTTTGAAAATCATTGTTTTATCATAACACAAGAACAATAAAAGAAAATTTAATTAGTGTTCATAAAGATCAATCCAGTCGCAACATACAAAAATTAGCTATAGATTCATGAATAACCCTTGATAAGTGTCTAATTTTGCATAAAAACTACCTAATTAATTACCATGTGTTATAAATTAAAGGGGCAAATTAGGATTTTTAGACCAAAATTTGTACACATGCATTTTTGACATAATGACTTATAAATTTGATATTTTGTATGCCCAAAGGAAAATCCAAGATAATTTTGTAACTAATAATTTTTTTAAGATTTAATTAGAGTCTTTACTTTTGTAGGGAGAAAGGTGATGATCTGACAATTGAGATCGATCAAGATCTAAAATGTCAAGATCATCTTTTTAACCAGCAATGGATACAATTAAAGGAGAATAGGTGACCAAAGGGGTCCCATGAAGTAAGCCTTGCATTTTCATCACCTTTGAATTGAAGCCACTTAAGTCACCTTAACCAAATTCAAGCCATGGACAAGGTGATAAGCTAAGGAACAAAGCCAAAGCCAAGAAAGCTTTCAAGGCCAGCCATGAAGCCTATCCAATGGAGCCTTTAATGTTAACCATCTAAACCATCAAGCTAAGCTAAATGGAAGGCAAGGATTGGAGGAAATTCAAGATGATTATCCATTAGATATTTTGAAGATAATCAAAGGAAATCTTAATAGGATAAAATGGCATGTGGGCCAATAGAATGAGAGACTTCTATTTTTAGTGTTTTTCTCACTTTTCTCTACTTTCTCCTCACTTTCCACATCAACCCTAAGATGCACTACGAATTTCAAATTCTATTCTAGAGTTGCGCCTTTCTAAAAATCTATCATAATGTTAAAACTCCACCCTAACCACCCAACATTCTCCACTTCTTGGGAAACTGCCCGCCCAACCATTCTCCACCTCTTAGGAAACTGCCTAGATAACCATAACTTTCCACCTCATTCCTTCCATCTCTTTCCTATTTAGTTACCCCACCCACCTAACTATTTTGGAGGAGGTTCAATGACTTTTGAAGGGGGAGACACCCCTTCCTAAAAAGGTGGCATCTCCCACCTAAACCACCTCCAAAAGTAGCCACCTCTCACCCCTTGTTTCTTATTTTAAAACCCTAGCCTTCCCCCTAGATTAGCCATCCAAAGTGAGAAGTTTTCATCTCCATCAGACCTTACCATTAGGGCACCCTAGAAAAAATAGGAGAACAAATATAAAATCCCAACACAAAATGACTCTTCTTTGCTTAGGAAAAAGACACCTCCTTCATTAGAAGGAGACATCCTTTCCGTCAGAAATCCCTCCTCACTCTTTTGCTTGGGATTTTAAATCCTTGGGTATGCTGTTCTTTTCCTAAAGTGTAAGGCATCTCTTCAAAGTAGTCCACACCTAGTTTTAAGGTATTTGATCCTCATTCCAACATTTGTTCAACTTACCTTCTCACTTGTTTGATCCTAAACTTTTCATTCTAACTTTTGTCTTGCTTTCCTTTATTCTTTCTTTGCCTTAAAGACTAAGATTCATGGCTGGTTTTCCCTTGAAGTGATAGCCTAGGGAATTCATCTTGAATCTAGATTTTCCCTTTACCTTTCATTATCATATGATTCTCTTTATCTTCCATTAAATTATAACTTTGTTTTCTTTAATTTCCATTGGTTGTTGGCTTATATGCCATAAGAGTTCCCTTGGATTTCAAGCTTACCAAAGAGAATCATTGCTAATCTTTATTTTTGGATTTAAGTTGGAGAAAAGGTGGTGCATTTTCATTGAAAGTGAAATGCACCCTTCATGTATTCACTTGTATGCAACTTATTGATGATTATTGGAATCTTACTTGGTTGATGAATGAGCATGAATATTTCTCACTTGTTACATGTTTAAGAAATCCTGACTTAGGATTATTTTATGTTGAAATCATCAAACAACTCAATTAAAAGTCTTAAGGAACCATGCGTCCAATCCAAAAGTGGAATGCATTGTTTTGAAAGATTTAATGGTTGAAGTTGAATGATGTTGGCAATTTGATCATTCCATTCATAGTTCATTGCTCATTTTATCACACATAGAAAAGAATTCTCCACTCATGTTGAAACCATGCTTGCTGTCCATAAATGGTGTGCATGATTTGAATGATTTGGAGGAATGAAATCCAAGTTACTTGCTTTCTTTCATGTTAGGAAGAGTAATCTAGTTAGTGGTTGTTTATTGATCTTCATGTGGTTTTTTGCATGTTGTTGCTTGATTGTAGCTGTTAAAGTTTCCATTCCATGACTTTTATTGCTTTGTTTAGAATTTGCATGATTAGGAAAGGAGTTCTTTACTATATGTTTCCTTGGGTTAGTTGCTTAATTTCATGCTTCGGAAAGTTAAGTTAGGAAATTTGTTAAAATTGCACTTTAGGAAAGTTCACTTCAGGAGAGTAGCTTATTTGAATTTTTAGAAAGTCCTTAATGTCGAAAAGTCATAAATTTAGAAAGTCCCATTTACAAAATTTTTACTTTTGAAAAGTACATGTTTTACGAAAGTTTTCAATTTTTTCATGCTTCTAATTTATGTATAATTTCCATTTACATTTCCATTCTTAGTTTAAGTTAAAAATCTCTTAAATTTTGGCCAGGTTATATAGATTAAAGTATGGACCACTAGCATCACATTAGTTCAACTCCTCGTGGGATTGAGCTCACTAACATGCTACACTGCATATGATTCATTTGTTTCTAGTTTTATTTAAAACAACAACAAGTTTTTACCATTGTTGCTGGGAGTTGCAATGTTTTGTTTAGTGTTTCATACTTTAGATTATTTTCCTCTAGTCTAGGTTTAGGGTGAATTAGTTTAGGTTTTGCATTATATTTTGACATTTGTTATTATTTTCCTGATATTGACCATATTTCTTTAATTTTTATGCCAGGACAATCGGTAAAGGAGTGGTAGCGATCCTATGGGCCACGATTTCATCATCATAGATTAGGGTTTTTATTGCTTTTCGAGATTAGAATTTGAGCGGAACTTGTAGTGAGGCCCATTGTAATTTGTAGTTTCTATATTATTCAACTTTTAAATGGGTTGTCACAATATTGGGCAACTGTGGAGTATGGTGGCCCACACTTGATGATCATTGAGCCCCTCAATAAGAGCAATCCTCACTCAAATATTAATTTCTAAGATAAATTTTTATTTAGTATAGAATTGCATTTGGACGATAGAATAAATCATATAGATTAGGATCATCCACTTTAATTATTGCATCTTTATTTAAAATTGTTGCATTAGAAAGCACCTATCTAACTTTGGTTAAATAACATATAGGTTGCATTAGTTTTATTTTATTAGGAAAATGGTAGATGCCACAAGTGGAGGGACCCTCATGTTAAAAGATGAGAGAGAGGCCTAAAAGTTCTTTCAAACATTGGCAGATAATTTTTCACAATAGGATTATTCAAATAGGAGAGAGAGAAACAACAAACCTCCAAAGAAAAGGGGCCTATATGAGATAGGAGTACATATAGATATATCCTTTAAACTTGACTTTGTAGTTGAAAAATTAAACAAACTAGAGCCTTTAGTTGGAAAAATGAACAAACTTTAAACTATGTGTGAATCTTTCATGGCTGCCACTTTATTCCATAAACCTCCACAATTGGTATGTGCTACTTCTTTAGTTTAGCCCATCTTACTACAACTTGTCCATCAAATAAAATGTACCTTGAATACCTTTTGGAACAAGCAAATTCTCTTGGTGCATATCGCTATCCTAGCAACAAACCCATATTCTGAGACTTGCAACCCTATATGGACTAGGCATCCAAAATTTTCCTAGTCGAAGAATGACCACTAGGTGGAATCATCTGTGCACCTCCTAGCCAAACTTTCCCTAAAGCTACAGTTCCCCATCAGCCACTTAGTTTCCAACAACCTCAGCAACAAAAGAAACCATCTTTTGAGGAAAATATTTAGAAAATGGCCTTACACTAATTGCAAAATGAAAGTAGACATTCAGCCCATGTCAACTCTCAAGCCATAGCCAGGTTAGATATGTAGATGAGTCAATTGTTAGCTGCACTACATGATAGAGGTAAGGTTTAGTTTCCTAGTCAGTGTATCCCTAACCCTAAGGGCCAATTAAAAATAGGATCTAATTCCCAAAGACTCAATGAGCAAGCCAAGTCTATCACATCCCTTAGGAGTGGGATCAAGTTGATAACAAAGTAGGGCAAACTAAGGAAAGGGAAGAGGAGAATGAAAGGCAAAAAAATAGGAGAAAGAGATTAGACAAAAATCTCCTACTCCATTTGAGCCTATAGTGGAGGTAATTTATATGCCAAAAACCCCATTCCCTCAATTACTTAACAAGGCTAAGAAAGGAACAAATTTCAATGAGATAATGGAAGTGTTTAAACATGTACAAATAAGTATTCCATTACTTAGTGCTATAAAGGATGTTCCTGCTTATGCCAAGTTTCTTAAGGAGCTCTGCGCTACAAAGTGAAAGCTTAATGTGCAAAAGGAGGCCTTCCTCACCAAGCAGGTGAGCTCTTTAATTCAACACAAGACCCCATCAAAATATAGAGATCTAAGATTTCCTACAATTTTTTGCATTATAAGAAATCATGTCATAGATAGGGCACTTCTTAACTTAGGGGTTAGTGTTAATCTTTTGCCATACTCTATCTATGGGCAACTAGGACTTGGTGACTTAAGCCAACCAACACCACATTACAATTAGTAGATTGATCAAATAAGGTTCCATGTGGTATGGTTAAGGATGTATTAATATAGGTGGACCAATTTTATTTTCCTATCAATTTCATTGTCCTAGACACCTACCTTATATTAGAACTTGGTAATCAGATCCCAGTAATTCTCAGATGTACATTCTTGGCAACGTCCAATGCAATCATAAATTGTAGAAATGGTTTGTTACAATTATCCTTTGGTAATATAAAAGTTGAGCTTAATATTTTCATTACCAACCATTAACAATTAGATCTAGATGACTCTTGCAACCTAATTGATGATTTAATTCTAGAAGTTCTACCACCATTGTCTACCTTCTATCTACTAGAAGCCTATCTTACATTGTTTAATTGTAATTTTAAATGTCTAGCTAAAGTTTTTAAACTTGGCTCTTACTGGGAATCAACTCAGGCTTTTAGAGTCTCATTGGTTTGCACCACTCATTTATGATATAAGATCCTATATTTTTCAAACAATAGGGAAACATTTCATTCAGGTTGGGGGGTGTAGATGCATTTAGGGATTTTGAATTTTCATATTCTTTAAAAGAAAAAAAGATTTTGGAAGAGTTCCCTTACTGTGATGAGAATTGAATGTTCAGAATTTAGTAATTCTACCATTTTCATCTCTTAATGGGAGTGTATATGGCTAGTTTTGCATATTATTCGTATCTTAAAGCCTTCTATGAAGGTTAATTCTCAAAAATATTTACAATATTTACACACAGCACATATTTAGAACTAATACAAAGGTATGACTTAGAGACCTAAGGAAAATCAATGGAGACTTATAACCTAATGAGTTTAGAGACTATCTTCTTTCTAGAGAGTTATAAGTAATTTCATAGCTTCTTTAGTGCACATAACTTACTGTGATCCTGTTATCCTTGTTTTGGTTGACTATCAAGAATAAATAGGCATAATAGCTTTCTTTCTAGAAACTTTATTGAATCTGATACGCTTTAGAAAACCTAGGAAATGATATAGGCCATCTTTGTTTAGACCAGAGACATAAAGCCTAGTTGCTATATTCCATAGCACTAGTTAGGCCTTTGAGCCTATTATTAATCCTTCGTTTCTTATCCTCACTTACCTTAACCTAAAATAAACTAGAGAAATAAATAACCGCTACTCATTTTCAAAATGAGAAGAGTTAGTAGATGAGTTCAAAAGAGGACAAAAAGATAAAGAATTGAGAAAAATTAGCAATCTTTCTTTCAAAGAAGCTAAATGAAAAAGAAAAAGTAAAGTGAAAAGAAGTATCAGAAAGGGAAGAAAAAATTGAATACAAAGGAAATTCACTTCAGTATAGTCAATGAGTAATTGTCCAGCAATTAAAAAGAAGACCTCTACTCAATTTTGAACCTTTGAAATCCTTGTACCCTTCTTTTCAGAATCTTACTCAAGCTTACATTTTGTCCTATCTAATGACCTGTGGATCTTAGGTGGAACACAGCTTTAAGAGGATATAAAAAGAAGGAATTAAGGTAAACTACTCTTACTATTCTTGGTGATAACATCCACTCTTAAGGGTCACTTTCCTTTGTCTCATTAGCACTTTAAAAGTTTATGAGAACTATTAGCTTGATGGATTCAGTCACATAATGAGTGAAATATGTTCAACCCCTTGTCTGATAGCTTCATTTTATAGAGTATACCTAAGAGAATTTGAGGTCAAAACATATTTCCAATGGAATTTAAGCATATCTAGTTAGAAGTCAGGACTTATGTGGCTGCACACACACATGTACTCTGAGAAATAATTGGAATAAAATGTCTTGGATATGAGAATCATTTGTAAAATTGTCAATCCTCTCCATTAAGTTGTGAAAAAACTAGAAGATTTCTAATGAATGAGGATTCTTTGAGAAAAAATAGGAGACTCAACCTTTCGAAATTTTGTAGGTATATTCAATGCAAACCATCACAAGGCAAAATGCATCCACTAGGAGTAGCCTAGGAGTTTAAGGGCTTGTTACATGTACTAAATGCAATCGTGAGTACTTATGAAAGTGGCACTTTGCAACAATTTTTAATATATGATTTTTTGCAAGTTTTGCTAGATTAGCAAAATACTGGTTTGGCTGTCATAAGTGTCTAATTTTTCATATAAACAACTAAATTAGTTACAATGTGTTATAACTTATAGGGGTCAATTAGGATTCTTAGACAAAATTCATAACACATGCATTTTTAACCTAATGACTTAAAATTTTGATATTTTGTTGGTGCAGAGACTAATCCAAGGTAAGCTTGTGATTAATCATATTTTTTTAGGATTTAAGTAGAGTTTTTCTTTTTGTGGGAAGAAAGATGATGATTCGATGGCCAAGATCAATAGAGATGAAATTGACAATCAAGATCAAAAGATTGAGTCAAAGCTTAAAATTCATCAATCCAAAGGTCAAGATCATCTTTTGGACCAACAATGGATGCAATTAAAGCAACTATAGCTGGACAAAGTAGGCCCATAAATTAAACCATGCATTTCCATCACCTTTGCACGGAAGGCACTTAAGTCATCTTAGCCAAACTCAAGCCATGGACAAGGTGATAACGAAGGAGGCAAGCCAACTACCAAACCAAGCTAAGAAAGCTTCCAAAGCCAGCCACAAAGCCTAGCCAAGGGAGCCTTTAAAGTTAACCATCTAAGCCATCAAGCTAAGATAAATAGAAGGATAGGATTGGAGGAAATTCAAGAGGACTATCCATTAGATATTTTGAAGTTAATCAAGGAAAGTCTTACTAGGATAAGATGGCATGTGGACCAATAGGATGAGAGCCTTCTATTTTTGGTGTTTTTCTTACTTTTTCCTCACTTTTCTACTCAGCCCTAAGATGCACTACGAATTTCAATTTCTATTCTAGAGTAGCATCTTTTTAAAACTCTAACATAATATTAAAACTCCATCCTAACCACCCAACCATTCTCCACCTATTAGGAAACTACCCACCCAACTATTCTCCACCTCTTAGGAAACTACCCAGCTAGCCATAACTTTCCACTTCAGTCCCTTCATCTCTTTCCTATCTAATTACCCCACCAACCTTCCTATTTTGGAGGAGATTCAATGACTTTTAAAGGGGGAGGTTCCCCTTCCTAAAAAGATGGTGTCTCCCACCTAATCCCACTCCAATGGCAGCCACCTCTCACCCCTTGTTTCCTATTTTAAAACCCTAGCCTTCCCCTATCTTAGCCATTCAAAGTGAGAAGTTTTTATCTCCAGCACACCTTAATATTATGACACTTTAGAAAAGAAAGGAGATCAAATATAAAAACCCAGCAAAAAATTGTAAGAGAGAGACTCTTCTCCACTTATGAAAAAGCTGCCTTCTTCATTTGAAGGAGACGTCCCTCTTTTAGCCATCCCTCTTAATTCTTTTTCTTAGGATTTCAAATCCGTGGGTGTTACTACTCTTTTCCTAAGGTGTAAGGCATCTCTTCAAGATATTTTACACTTGGTTTTAGGGTATTTGATTCTCCTTTAAAGGTTGGCTCAACATACCTTCTCTCTTCTTTGATCTTAAACTTCTCATGCTTGTTTTTTGTCTTGATTTCCTTTATTATTTCTTTTCCTTAAAGACTAAGATTCAAGCCTGGTTTTCCTTTGAAGTGATAGCCTAGGGAAATCATCTTGAATCTAGTTTTTTCCTTGACCTTTTAATTCCCTTTTATCTTCCATTGAATTATAGTTTTGTTTACTTTAGTTTCCTTTGGTTGTTGCCCTAGATTTCATAAGAGTGCTCTTGGATTTCAAGCTTGTCAAAGAGGAATCATTGTTAATATTTATTTTTTCATTTAAGTTGGCAAAAAGGCAGCGTATTTTCATCAAAAGTGGAACACACCATTCATGTATTCACTCATATGCAACTTATTGATGATTACTAGAATCTTACTTCGTTGATGAATGGGCACGATTATTTCTTACTTGTTACATGTTTAAGATAACTTGAATTAGTATTACTTTGGGTTAAAATCATCAAACAACTCAATTAAAGGTCTTAAGGAACCATGCATCCAATCCAAAAGTGGAATGCATGGTTTTGAAGGATTTAAAGGTTGAAGTTGAATGATCTTTGTTGTGTTTTTCGCAAGTACAAGCAATTGTAGTGTAGCATGTGTAAGTACGGGTTGATCCCACAAGGACTTGCTTTAAGAAATTGAAGTTTTAATAAAATTTAATTCTTCAAAAATTAAAATTATATAACAAAAATTAAGAGAAAGTGCAATAAAACTTCAAATGTAGTTAATCAATGAAAATTACATAAATCCAATTGAAAAAGAGAGCAATTTAACTAAAAAGACATGAAAAATCTACATCCCTAGACCGACTATCATCAATTTCTTCAAATCTAGGTTCATAAACTTCAATCAGCCTTCATCAGTCTCCTTCCAGTGCTTTTGATTAATGATCCAATTGATGGAATAGGTAAATTCCAAAACAATCTGAGAGATCTGGGCTAGATAAGAAATTTTAAATTTGGATGATTTAGATCACTTTTTGGAGTTCATATTAAAGATTACAGAAATTAATCAAACCAAGGGATGTCATCAAAATGATGTCCAAAAATTATTTGAAAACCTGATATAAAACAGAGGATAAATTGAGAATTTTTGTTGGTTAAGGCTAAACCACCCGACAATGAAGGATGAAAAAGCTGGTTACAGAGGAGGAGAAGAAGGGGGAGTAGGAGAAGAAGGAGAGAAACGAAAAACTTGGATCGGGTTTCTATCTCTGGGCTATCCATTGCTGTGAGGTGTGTTGTGAACTGGAGAATAAAGGGGCAGAGAGGTAACCAACACCAGTACTAGGTAGAGATGGTTAAGGGGTGAAGCAATGATAAAGAGGTGAAGGGGAGAGTGGATGGCCAGCTAGGCTTGTCTATCTAGAACAAAGAAGATGATGGAAGGTGTGTTCCTGTGCTGGGTAGTGGAGCATGGCAAACAAGGGGGAAACGACGTCTGTTCCTAGTGCAGTGATGGGCAGAGGGCGTCGATTGGTAGAAGAAGATGGTGATGTACGTGGCTGGTTTGTGCTAGTGCTAGTGCTTATTCATTGATGTAGCTCACGCAGATAGGAGGAAGAGGGAGGCTGAGAGTAGACTGACCATGGGAGACAGTGGCAGTGAAGAAGGGAGATCAGACAGAAGAGAGGGAGAACTTAGAAGAGGAAGTCAGCATCGGTTCTATCTGTTGGTGTTGGGCAGATGAAGCTAGTGTAGTGGAAGAGAAGGGGGAAGGTGTGGTGATTGGAAGATAGAGGAGATAAACAAGGAAAGGAAAGCTATAGATGTTGTGCTGTGTGGGATAGAAAAGAGAGGGTGGTGAGTAAAGAGATAGAAAAATAACAGGGGTGAATGGAGGAAGGTTTGTGTGGAAAACCGATAATGAAAACAAATGATGAAAGATGTGACTGAAATACAGAAGAAAAAAAAATGGAAGCAAAGGAAAAAAAATAGTAAATGATGAAGGAAAATGAATGAAAAAAAAACGTGAAGAGAAGGGATAAGAGAGAGAGAGAGAGAGAGAGAGTCATGGGGAGTATAAGAGGAAAGTGGGAAGGAACAAGGAGGAAATAGTTTCCTCTTTTAGCCCTATATGGTTTAGCCAAAGAGGAAGGATTTGAAGATGATGGTTTTCCTTCCCGCGTTATTTCCCTTGTCATAAAATCTACTCCATGACTTCCAATTAAGATCAATTCTCTTTTAGGAAAGTAATCTGTCTTTCTTTGTCAATGATATGGTCCATTGAATGCCTTTTACTATAATCTGCACTGTTGAAATTTGATCTGAGCCATCCATGCCTCTTTTGGTTGATCTGTGAGGTAAAAGAATAGATTAGAGTCATCTAACTATACATTAAGCATTTGCTTGGCTCTGATGATCATCTGACCATTAAATTTGACAAATTACGGTTGGATGGTCAATTTGAGCTAAAATTCACATTTTATAAAAAAAATATCAAATTGATGAGTTAGATGATCTAATAAAATGCTAAATTATGGGGCTTTTGGCTAAAATTAAACATTTAACATATCCCCCAACTAGCATTTTTCTAGTCCTTAGCAAAACATGAGAAAATTCACTTTACAAAAGCTAGTACAAAGTGCCACTTTTGTAAGTACTCACGATTGCATTTAGCTTATGCAACAAGCCCTTGAATCCCTATGTTACCCCTAGTAGATAAGTTAGGCCTCATAAGGGTTAGTAGCGAATATACTCACAAAATTCAATAAGATTGAGTTCCCCCTTTTTATCTCAGAGAATCCTCATTCATTAGTAATCTACTAGTTTTTCACAACTGAATAGAGAAGATTTGACAATTTTACACATCATACACATATTAAAAGCATTTTATTTGAGTTATTTCTTAGAGTGCATGTGTGTGTACATCGACATAAATCTTGACTTCTAACTAGATATGCTTAAATTCCATTAGAAATATGTCTTGACATCAAATCCTCATAGGTATACTCTCAAAAATGAAACTCTTAGATAAGTGTTTAAACATATTTCTCTCATTATGTGACTGAATCCAACAAGCTAGTGGCTCACATAAATATTTTAAATGCACAAAAGACAAAGGAAAGTGATCCCTAAGAGTGGATGCTATCATCAAGAATATTAGGGGTCGTTTACCTTAATTCCTTATTTTTATCTCCCCATTGAGGTTATGTTCCACCTAAGATCAATAGGTCTTTAACTAGGACGAAATGCAGGCTTAGGATAGGTTTAGAAAATAAGTGTAAAAGAATTTCAAAGCTTCAAAATTGAGTAGTGTTCTTTAATGAATATCTGTTAGGACAACTTTTCTTTTTGGTTTGTACTTGAAGTGAATATCTCTTTCATACTTTTGTCTTTCTCTTTCTTTCTTTTTTTGGCTTCTTCGGAAGAAAGATAGCTAATTTCACACACTTTTGAGTTTTTGTCATCTTTTTTTTTTTTTGAACTTTCTCTACTAACTCAACTCAATTTGTCAATGGATAATGTATATTTATTTTATTGGTTTGTCCTAGGTTCAGGTAAATGGGGTTAAGTTAGAGTTCCCCTACTGTGACGAGAGCTGGATGTTTAGAATTTAGTCATTCCACTGTTTTCATCTCTTAATGGGAAGGCATATGATTAGTTTTGCATATTATTCATATGTTGAAGAATTTTATGAAAGTTAATTCTCAGAAACTATTTACAAACAGCACATAGTCAAGACTAATAGGAGGTATGACTTAAAGACCCTGAGGAAAATCAGTGAAGACCTATAGCCCAATGAGATTTTAAGACTATCTTCTTACAGAGAGTTATAAGTAATTCCACAATTTCTTTAGAGTATATAACTTAGTGTGATCTTGTTATCTTTGTTTTGGTTAAATATTAAGAATAAATAGGTGTAATAATTTTATTTCCAGAAAATTTATTGAACCTGATAGGCTTTAGGAAACTTAGGAAATGATATAGGCCATCATTGCTTAGTCTAGAGATATAAAGCCTACCCAGTATAGCATACCACTAGTTATCCCCTTTGAGCCTATTATTAAGTTTTTTCTTTCTTAACCCCATTTACCTTAACCCTAAATAAGCCAGTAAAATAAATATACATTACCCATTGCCAAAATGAGTAGAGTTAGTAGAAATAGATCAAAAGAAAACAAACTCAAGAAAATTCAAAATCGCTATATGCATCTACTCCCCCCAACCTGAATGAAACATTGTCCCCAATGTTTGAAAACATGGGATCCTATATGAAAACTGAGTGATGTAACTCTAAAACCCTAGGTTGCCTCCCAGTATGTGCTAAGTTTAAAGTCTTCAGCCAGATGTTAACAATTGAAGTTAGAATGTTTAAGACAGGCCTCTAGTGGATCAAAGGTAGATAATAGTGGTAGAACTTGTGGAATTAAATCTTCAATCATGTTGCAAGAGTCATCAAGATCTAATTTGTTAATGGTTGGCATTGAAGACATTGAGCTCAACTTTCATATTTCCAAAGGATAATTGCAATACACCATTTCTACAATTTATGATTGCATTGAACATCACTAAGAATGGATGTCCAAGAATCACCGAGATCTGACTATTGAAGTATCCTATAGGCTGGGTATCCAAGACAATGAAATTTAAAACTAGTCCACTTGTATTAATACATTCTCAACCATACCATGAGGAATCTTAATTAATCAATTGACTAATTATAATGTGGTGTTGGTTGGCTCAAGATCACCAAGCCCTAGTTGCTCATAGACAAAATATGGCAACAAATTAACACTAGTCCTAAGTCAAGTAATGCCTTATTTATGACATGATCTCCCATAATGCGAGAAATTGTAGGTCATCCTAGATCTCTAAATTTTGGTAGGGTCTTGTGTTGAATTAAAGAGATCACCTACTCAGTGAGGAAGGCTTTCTTTTGCACATTAAGCTTTTGCTTTGTAGTGTAGAGCTCTTTTAAGAACTTAGCATAGGCAGTATGTCTTTAATTGCATTGTGCAATGGTCTATTGATTTGTACATGTTTAAATACTTCCATTAACTCATGGAAGTTTGTTCCCTTACTACCCTTATTCAGTAATTGAGGAGAAGGGGCTTTAGGCATATAGGGTGCCTCCGGTATAAGTTCTACAATGTTTGTCTATCTCTTCTCTTCCTCCTGTGTTTTGGTTGCTTCTTTCACCTCTGCAATTTCCTTAGCCTTCCCTTCTTTCTTATCAATCTAACGACTACTCCTAAGGGTCATTATAGACTTGGCATGCTCATGAGGGTTAAGGTTTTGAGAACTTGACCCTATCTCAAATTGACCCTTAGGGTTGGGGAAGAGTTTGCTAAGGAACTGACCCTTTCCTCTATTATATAGGTCAGCTAACAATTGGCCTACCTACATCTCTAATTTGGCTATGTCTTGAGAGTTGACATTGGTTGAATTCCTACTCTCATTTTGTAACTGGTGTAAGGCCTTTTTAATGTCATCATTATCTTTTGTAATTTTTACAAGCTTGGTATGGATGTTTTACTCTAAGGATGGTTTCTTTTGTTGCTGAAGTTGTTGAAAGCTAGGTGACTACTAGGCAATTGTAGTTCTAAGAGGAAGGTTTTGGATAGGGGGATTTACAGATCATCTACCTTAATGGTTATTCTTTGACTAAGACAAATTGGGATGACTAGCCTATCTAAGGTTGTAGGTCTTAGAATATGGGTTTTCACTAGGTTGGCGATATGCATTCAATGCATTCACTTGGTCAAGATAATCATTCAGCACTCTATTTGAAGGATAAGATGGGGCGATATGGGTTGGGTTAGAACAAATAGCACAAACCTCTTGTGGTGGTTTTTGGGATAAAGTAGCAAGCACGAAAGTTTCAAATATGGTTTCATGTTTGTCCATTCTTCAACCTAATTTTTTTAACTACAAAGTCAATTTTATGGGATAAATTAGTATGCACTCCTATCTCATAGACATCCCCCTTCTTAGTGGGCTAGTTGGTTCTTTCTCTCCTATTTGAATAATCCCATTGCTGAGAATTATTGGCCAATGTCTGAAAGAACTCCCATGCCTCACTTTCATCCTTTAGCATGAGTGCCCCTCCACTTGCTACATCTATCATTTGTCTATTTTGAGGCATCAATGCCGTATAGAAGTATTAAACCTGCTGCCATTTCTCAAATCCATGATGAGGGCATTTCTATAATAGTTCATTCCACCATTTGCAACATTTGTAATATTTTTCATCTTCCCTTTATTGGAAATTGATAATTTCATGATGAAGGACATTTGTTTTATGAACAGGGAAAAACTTGTTCAAAAACTTCATAGACAATTGGTCCCATGTATGTATGTTACCTACAACGAAGGAATTAAGCCATGACTTGGCTTTGTCCTTAAGTGACAATAGGAATAGCCTAAGCCTAATAGAATCATCCAAAAAAAATTGGAACCTAAATGTGATACAAATACCAAGGAACTGATTGATATATAGGTAGGGGTCTTCTCAGTCTCGACCATAAAAATTAGGGAGCAATTGAATGACTCCCAACTTTAACTTGAAGTGGTTGGCATTTGTGAGAGGTAAAGTTATGTAAGATGGGGTATTTAGTTGTAGAGGTGCATAGAAATCTCTAATTATTTTACGCTCAATCTCTGCTGCGCTTCAACTATGGGGATAGGAATTAGGTTTCTTTCCCCTTGTCATTGGAAGCGTTGAATCTCGAGGTTTAAAGGTACTACCTTTGGGTTCTTAGTTCAATGCGCTTGCATAAACTACCCTAATCTAAAATGTCTTAACCTAAATGCTGACTCTAACTCTATGTGCTGCGTAAACAAAAGATAGGGTCAAATAATCCTTAGGCTAATATGTAATATTTTGACTTTCTTGAATTTATGTGGGTGTAATGCTTTTACGTTTGCCTAATCTAGCTCTCCGCCTCTCCTTTAGATTTGTCTATTTCTTGCCAATTAGGTTCTATGCAAGGTGGTTAATACAATCCTCATGTAAGGCGGTGTTTAGACCTCAACAAACGTCAATAAAAGGCTTAGGAAAATCACTTAAATTTTAAGACACCCACTATAACCATAGTGTTCAAAAGCCACTGGAGTGACAATAGATCATGTCTTAGTAAGAGGGTCTTAAAGCATGTGACAACCCTATAGGTGTCTTCTAATTAATTTTAAATCAATTTGAAAGGTAGGGTTGTATGCTTGTGGTGATTATCTTAGGTGGGCCATTGATCTTGTGGGGTTGGGTACCCTTACTAATTAATTTTCACACTCCATGGAAATTCGATCAACATATAAATTACCTTAAAACATTAAACGTGCCTTAAAAAATGCAATTAAAATAGTAACCTAATGCAAAACCCTAAAAGTCCAACAATTATCAAAAATGCTTTCTATATACAATTACACTACCAAACAATGCAAAATTATTCTAAATGCAAACCCTAATCTAGGAAATAAAAGGAGTGAGAGATACTTACAGAGTGGTTTCAGATGACAATCAAGTGTGGGCAACCTTATCCCACACTTGCCCTATATTATACAACTCTTTTAAAATTGAAATAGAAATTGCAAATTACAAATATTCTTACTACAAGATTTACTCCAAAGAAAAGAAAATTCCTATTCTAAGAAAGTAGGGAAATTTCTATTTTGATGAAGATCCACTTGCCAATTTACTTCACTTTTCCATTTCTTAAAAAAGAAAGATAAAAATAAGTACCAAATTCAGGAAAGAAGGTGATTATGCACTAAGAAAATTGAAAAATATACCTAAAAATGCCTAAAATGCTAAAAGTATGAAATTCCTAAAAAAAAATTATTTTTTTGAATTTTTTAGATTTTTAATTATAATTTATAAAAACTTCACTACAGGTCCCCGCCAATGGCACCAAAAACTTGTTGTGTTTTTCACAAGTGCACAGTCTATTGTAGTGTAGCGTGTGCAAATACGGATCAATCCCACAAGGACTCGCTTTAAAAAATTAGAGTTTTAATAAAATTTAATTCTTCAAATATTAATATTAAATGATAAAAATGAACAAAAAGTCCAATCAGACTTTAGATGTATTTAATTAGTGAAAATTACAAAAATCCAATTAAAAAAGATAGCAATTTAACTAAAGAAACATGAAAAATCTACTTCCCTAGACTGATTATCATCAATTTCTTTAGATTTGGGCTCATAAACTTCAATCAGCCTTCATTAGTCTCTTTCTTGTGCTTCTAATTAATGATCCACCAGATGGATTAGGTAGATTCCAAAAAAATCTGAGAGATATAGGCTAGATAATTAATTTTAAATTTGGATAGTTTAAATCGCTTTTTAGAGTTCATATTAATGATCAAAGACATTAATCAAGCCAAGGGATGTCATCAGAATGATGTCTGAAAATTAATTGAAAATTTTATTTGAAACAGAGGAAAAATTGAGAATTCTTGTTGGTTATAGCTAACCTGTTGATTAGGTTAAGCCTTAATTGAATTAGTTCAAATTATGCAATTCCTAGATAACAAAACAAAGATAAAGTAAAACTGGAATGGGGATAGGTGTGCAAAAGAAATTTAATTAGGGACACAGATGCAATTATAATTAAATGCAATGGCTAAAATTGGAATTTGAAGGAAATTTTTTTAGATTTTAATGTAAACAGAAACCAGATGATGAAGGATGAAGAAGCCAGTGGTAGAGGAGGATGAGAAGGGTACAAAGGAAAAACTTGGATCGGGTTTCCATCTCTGTGCCATCTGGTGCTGTGGGGTGTGCTGTGAACTTGAGAACAAAGGGGTAGAGGAGTAACCGACGTCGGTACTGGGCAAGAATTCCAGTGTGGTGCCTGTTGGGAAAAGATGGTGAAGGAGTGAAGCAACGACAAAGAGGTGAAGGGGAGAGTGGGCTGCCGACTGGGCATGTCTATTTAGAGTGAAGAAGATGATGGTAGGTGTGCACCTGGGCTGGGCACTGGAGCGTGGCAGACAGGGGGAAATGAAGTCTAAGTGTGGTGATGGGTAGAGGGTGTTGATTAGCAGAAGAAGATGGTGATGGGCATGGTTGGTCGGTGCTAGTGCTTATTATTTGATGCAGCTCGAGCAGTTAGGAGGAAGAGGGAGGCTAGGAGTAGACTAACCGTGGGAGACGATGGCAGTTAAGAAGGGAGATGAGACAGAGGAGATGGAGAACTTATAAGAGGATACTGACATCGGGTCTGTCTATAGGTGTTGGGCAAACAAAACTAGTGTAGTGGAAGAGACGGGGGAAGGAGAAGAGAGGTGGGAGGGAAGGTGGGGGTGATTAGAAGACAGAGGAGATAAGAAAGAATGGAAAGCTGGAGATGTTCTGTTGTGCAGGATAGAATAGAGAGGGTGGTGAGCAGAGAGCTAGCAAAGTAGAAAACTAATAGGGGTGAACAGGGGAAGGTTTGTGAGGGAAACAGATAAGGAAAACAAATGATGAAAGACACCACTGGAATACAAAAAGAAAATGATGGAAGCAAAAGAAAAATAACAGTAAACGATGAAGGAAAACGAACAATAATTGACCCATCTATAAAGCATACAAGACCACATCAAGTTCGAATTACTTGCTGATATCAAAACAAGCAGCAATCATTTTGTGTGTATGGGGAGCACGATGTGTAGGTCATGACCCTACCCATGATGTCTCTCCACCTCACTCAGCCTATTATGGCCAGGTATCAAATGTATAAACTTTTGGAGGGAGGACGATCACTCCTCAACTCCTACCCATAACATAGTATAGCTAGGCACCATCATGGCTGCTACTACTCATAAAACAATTGAAATTCTACATTTGTATAAACATGCCATTCAAATCTCATGACATTACATAGTGAGATAAGGACAACCCTCACAAAGGGTCAAGTCCATTTCCATCATTTCAAAAATCATGAATTTCATGTATTTTCAAATAGATATCCTTATAATAAGTCTGAAACCATACAATGATTCCACATGGCATTCCATAACTAACATTTGGCATGAAACATAGGTAAACTCAATTGTATAGTTAGAAATCTCATTTGTAACTACTTTCAATCATGACAGAATAGTTAGCAATAGTTTCAACCTTTTACAAAAAGTGTATTGACGTTAAAACTACCTACCTCTTAGGCAAGATTCTCGGTTCAGTTATGTTCCCTCTTCAACTCAACTTATTGATCAACCTAGTCAACCTGTTGATATTCTAAACTTTCTTGTCAATGTTAAATTGCAAACTAATAACTACAAAAGAGTCTTTTAACCATGATCTGGTAGTTCAGAATATCTGTTAATCATGGAACCATTAGATTTCATACAATGTCACCATTCACTGATTGCAACTACATGACCTCAACTGTGTAGGTAATTAGGGATTGTTGATTAGACATCCATTGGGTCTTAGATCATCTAATTTGTGTCATTGATCATTGATCAATGATTTAGATCGATCTAATTTTGTTTGGAATTACTGATCCACATATACTTAATGACATCAATTCTCAATTTGTACATATAACTACAATCCTCTGATGAATTATCATCTAATCATCATTATAAACTACTTTTCTATCTTATTAAGCACAAATTCGACTTCTGATCTGATCATGGATGATTGAATTTGATGAATCAGAGGTCCTAAACCACTTACCAGATTCTTGAAGCATTAACAGTGGTTCAGATTGATTAACCACTATCCTTAACCACAGATCAATGATTTAATTCTATTTATGAATTTCTAGAATTGTGATTCATGGATTGCCGACCTTAATACATGTGTAAATTTGACCTTTTTGCACTTGGATCAGCTATCAGAACTCACAAATGGCATCTGATCATTGATTTGGCATCATTGACTCCTATTTCAATAGTGTCCCAATCGGGTGGCTAAGATTGTCTGATCGATCTCTAGTCCAATTTTATAATTTTTATCATATTCTATTCAATTCAGCATTAAGGAATTTATCTGGGGCAACAATATCCTATCAGATGGCTAACATTGTCCGTTCAGTTTTTAGCATAGATTGAAAATTTTCTTTTAGATCTAAAGATAGTTCAAGTTCATTTTATACCTATCTAAGTATGGATTATAAATTCAATTGTTGGATCATTAGAAAACCCTAGATCTAGCATTAACAATACAATCTAACAAAAAAATCTAAATCATGAGTTGAGTTTCATGAATCTTACCTTTTATGTATGTTTTCGTGTTTTCTACTTTGTTTGATGAGCTGAATTGATCATTGTTTTTTGATGAAGTCTTTGAGCTCATCACGTGTGTTATCTTCCCCAATCAACAGTTAAGATCTCCTAGTAAAGTTTGCAGTTTTTAATTGTCTCCTTGTGCAAAATGGAATGATTGCCTTGAATCTCCGATCTAAGCTAGTGTTGTCTTCAATGATAAATGCAACTCCTGCAAACCCAAAATCCCTATTTTCCTTCCTCACCAATGTCATATGCTTCTCCAGCACACTAGCTTTCTTCTCCCTTTCTCTTCTCCTTCCCTTTTTCTCTTCCTCTCCTTCTTCTACCCCTTCTTTTTCTTCCTCTTCTCTCTCTCGAGCTCTCCTTTCCATCAAGTTTGGGAAACATACTGTAAGGTTTATATTATTTTTCTTTGATTTCCTTTAAGGGGAAGGGTGCTAGGATCAAACCAGCCCCCTTCCTTAAATAAATTTTTTATATTTATTTATTTACTAAAATACCCTACATATTAATAAATTACTAACTTCTCCATTTGATCGTAGATTTTAGTATTCTTTGTGCCATTAGATTTGGTTTCCTGAGTATAATCTAATTATTTAGCTTTTAGTGGTAAACTAAGCATCATTCAAAATGTTAATTCAATGAACCTAAAATAGGAAATTTCAAATTTTCTTTTTTATTAAAATTCTAAAATCATTTAAAATGGAATTTAATAATCTGGGTTATTTAGTTCGACACACCAGCTTCCCCTCATTGAACTAAAGGAATCACACTAACTTCAATCAAATGAAAAAAGTAGGACATCCATATAAACGAAGTTTGACTTCAATCAATTGAAAAAACAAAGTCTTACATATAAATGAGGTTCTATTTTGTATTTGATTGATGAAACATTTACATGATCTACAAATTAAAAGTCAAAAGATACTCAGTCCACTCTATTCTAATATCATCTAGATCTAATTAGGAGTAACTATTGTTTCCTAAATTGGTATGCAAGACAACATATATATTAAATTAGTTAAGACATTCAATCTAGATCTAATTGAGAGTAACTCTTGTTTCCTAAATTGGTATGCAAGACAACATATATATTAAATTAGTTGAGACATTCAATTGTGGAGTCTTTCAAAAAATGTGAAAAATTGTAAGAATGATGATAAATAAATTAATTGTGTTACAATTCGCAATTGTGAGATCATAAATCCTTCACAAATGAAGATTCCCATGTATCTGAGAACATAATACCCACACTCCCAATCAAATTATTATTTGTGTCACTACATAATAATGAAAATAGAAAAGCTTTAAGTATTATGTCTAATTGCAACTTTATGCTACAAATTTTATTAAAGAACTAGTAAACCTTACCTTAACCTCTTTCCAATTGAGTTTTGCTAGGTGAGTAATATCTTCCATCTCAACCCATTTGTATGATGCATTGCACATATATAAGTGAAAAGTGTTATATATGAGTAATAGAACAACTATCAGCTATGTAGCTATTATAATGAATGAAATAATTAAGGAATTACTTGTTGATTATTTCCATTAGTAGGAATTAAATGTGCATTCCACAAGAATAAAAAAACAATACATACCCACGATGCACATCCAAAGCTAGAAGTATCTAGTGAGACCTATATACACAATCATTCAATTGAAATTTACCAAACTTAACTTATATAAAATGTGAATATGTTTGTTATGTGACATAAGCAAGACATTTTAAAACTTACTAGCTATGATAGGGAATCAGTAAGGCTTACCCCTTCTCATAATTCAAAAATCAAGGTATGATATCTTCTATTTGTGGCAAATGCTCCTTCAATCTAGAGATGACAGTGGGGTCAAAGTTAATTGTATCAAGTGAGACTACACCCAAAATCATTCAGTTGAAATTTACCAAACTTAAATTTTATAAAAAGTGAATATGTTTATTATGTGACATAATTTAATAAGACATTTCAGAACTTACTCGCTATTGTAGCGAATTAGTAGGGCTTACCCCTTTTCATAAGTCAAAAACCAAGGCATGATTTCTTCTATTTGTGGCAAATATTCCTTCAATCTAGAAATGACAATAGGTTCAAGGAATTTTTAAATATGCTTGACCTTTAATCTATACAATTTATCATGGAAAAATCTATAGAAATAAAATTATTATTACTTGACACATCTTATTAGCAAGTAATGTCAATTAGATTCTTAATGTAGCAAATACATGACATACCGGATATAGAAGATAATGTAAACATATTCCAGTTGAGCCATATTGCATATGGCTAAGAGGTCCTTGTTCATGAGTAATACCTCAACTCTGTATAGGGTTGGTTCTTGTATATTCATTGATTAGTCTATAGAGTCCCCTAGAATGGAGGCCTATTAGATGGAACCTCCACCTAATCCTTACTCTATAGATGTAAATTAAGTTCCAAAAAATAATAATGAATAATATTCACTAAAGACATTCAAACTTATCATGAAAGTAGACATAAATACTTGGATTAAGGTAATCCCTGTGGTCGAATGTGCTACTGGAGAGGGGGTCAACCTCGATGGCATCTTTTGCTGGTTCTAATTAACATTTGATGTAGATAACATTAAACAATTTAGTTTAGGCCTTTAAAATGTTGTTGAAAATGATGCTATGACACCATATACATACCTTGTACATGGGTTTGATATGCTTCTCTATGCCTACCATGTGAAATCCAATTGAATCCTTGATAGTGTAAATTTCGACCACTGCTATTAGGAATGGCAAGTAGCAATCGGTTGGAATGCAGCAGAATTACACACATGCTTAGTGTGTGGACGCATCACCATGCTATGCAAGTTTAAAGAGAGAAGCTCATATAATGTAGCAACATTGACATAGTTCTCAACTATGTGTAGCTCAAACATGCATGGACCTAAGGGAGGAAAAATACAACATGACTTGAATTTGACACAAAATTAGCAGGTTAGGGTCAACTCTCGAAAATGACACACCAAAAATCATGTTATGTTCTAGTCAACCAATTTTGACCCTTCATGTTGACCCATTTGGCTCGCGACCTGTTAACTTGTCATGTTCATTTGTCTGACTAGTAACTTCTTAACCCATAGTGTTGAAAACTATTCTATATTACATATAAATATAATATGATTTTTGATAAACCGTCCTATATGACTATAAAAATATAGGATGATTTTTGAAAAATCATCTTATATTATATGTATTATAGGATGTATTTTGAAAAACCATCCTATATTCTTAAAGCAATATCATATGGTTTTTCACAAACTTATAAGAAGATTTTTTAAAAACCTATAAGATGGTTTTTGAAAAACCATCCTATGTTCTTATAGAAATATAGGATGGTTTTTCAAAAAACCATCCTATATTCTCATAGCAAGATAGGAGTATTATTTAAGAATTTTCTTATATTAGTTATAATATAAGACAGTTTTTGAATAACTATCCTACATTTTACATCTTTCTAATCATGTTACATGAGTTGTGTCGTGTCAACTCATTTAATAATCAAATCATGTTCGAGTCATGGGTTCTTGACATGATTATTAATTAGGTCGTGTTCATGTCGACTCATATACTTTAATGGGTCAATCTAGATGTGACACGAACACAATTCATGGACACGATTTTCCACCCATGACCCACTTCAAATTGGAAATATTAGATACATAAGAATGATCAAAGATTATCAACTACTTGTATAGTAAAAAGATAAACATGTCAAGTTATACATACCTCCTTGACCAGCATATCTCCTTTAAAGGGTTCCTCTTCAAGCTCTCTTTAGATGGAGCACTATAGCTCTTGTGTGATGGGGGTCTGAAACTCCAATTCCCTATGTAGCACTTGGCTTACCTATGCGAGCAC
This sequence comes from Warburgia ugandensis, assembly GCA_035236585.1. Classification (NCBI taxonomy): domain Eukaryota; kingdom Viridiplantae; phylum Streptophyta; class Magnoliopsida; order Canellales; family Canellaceae; genus Warburgia; species Warburgia ugandensis. Next base: position 46,551,377 of record CP141128.1, read on the forward strand.
CACATCTTTGGTTTTCTCTTTCCACTCCTCTAAGTCCTCTATTAGAGTCTTCTTAGTTTTAGGGAATAATTTTGAAGGAACAACACTACAGCCTTGGACTCTTATTCAGTTAGGGTGATCATCCTTGTTCCATAGCCCTTTATAGGATGTCCACCTTTCCAGTAGTGCTAATTAGAGTCCCTATAGTTGAGCTTTCTTGGGTCAATTCTTCTTGCACAATATAGCTATTAAAACATGATCAATGTTGTATATATAATATAATTCAAGAGATACAAAGGTAGACATATAGAACTACTTATTATTCTTGAAGCAATTGAGGCAACATTTTTGTCAATGAAGATCTAGCATTACACCCTTGTGAATGCACCACTTATCAGAGAAGGGAACAATTAATGGGCTCTGAGGTCTTAGCCTTCTTTTGCCGTTGAGGGAGACACTAAATCAGAGTTAATGAAATAAAGTATGGTATATTTACACAGATATGAACTGCCACATATACTTACTTCTTAATATTCTAACTAAGCATAACCAATCCTGGAGAGGTGGGGCAACAAATGATTAGTTGCATGCACCATTTGCCCTTTCATACCCTTTGACTACACATCAAAGGAACATAATTAAGCACTATCAACTTTCATAATTTGAGAAGCAAAACTTGGGTTATTTGTTACCTCAAAATTAGAAGATAGGTGGGTTTGTACAAATTGATTCCATGCATTCTGGTCAATGATGCTGAAATAAAACTTAGGGACAGTGTGTAGCCTTCATAGATCAGTGGCATTTAGAAGTGCGTACCTCTTCGTAAGTTCACTTTTCCACTTCATTATTCACTGACCCTTATAAAGAATTCTCCTTACACTCATTGGTAAAGTCAAAGGCATACACATTACTCTATCTAAAAAGAAACAAGATAAGGCACATAGTTTGTTATACATAGGAAGTATTTACATACCTTCACCATCTCACATATTGCATCTTTGACTAATGGTGAGACATGTCTCTAATTAGTAATTGAAACTAGAACCATACTTCTAAGAGTACTAAAGATGAAACTATTATAGGAATGTGAACTACCACCTATCGCTTGCCCTCTATTGTTGAATTTTAGGTAATATTTGACTCGAAAACTATTATTATAAACCAAATATAGAAAATATTCACCTTTCAAAGTTTTATAAAATAATGAGCTATCTTTAGCACAAGGTTAGGATTTTGAACCTTTTTGTTCATCTTTATTAGCAAGTCAAAGTCAATTATTTAATATTCTAAATAGGAGAAAATTTTCTCAGATGAATAAAGGATTTCCATACAAATTTTGAGAATTTTGTGCTTATATTTACTATAAACCCTCACGAGGCCCAACTCCTCCACTAGGGGTAACTTGGGGGTTCTTGGGCTTGTTGCATGTGCTAAATGCAATTATAAGTACCTATGAAACTGGCACTTTGTATCAGCTTTTAAAACATTATTTTTTATATGTTTTGCTTGAGACTAGCAAAATGCTGATTGGGGGGTCTGATAAGTATCTAATTTTGCATAAAAAACACCCAATTAGTTACCCATGTGTTATAACTTATAGGGGTAACACATGCATTTTTTGCCTAATAATCGAAGAGTTTGATATTTTGTAGGCCCAAAGGCTAATTTGAGGTAAGTATGTGATTAAATAGTCTTTTATAATTTAATTAGAGTTTTTACATTTTGTAGGAAACAAGATGGTGATCTGACGACTAAGATCGATCAAGATGAACATTTAAGATTAAGATTAAAAGATAGAGTCAAAACCTAGGAATCATCAATCCAAAATGAGATCAAGGATGAATATCATATTTAGGACCAGCAATGGATGAAATCAAAGGAGCTAAAGGTGGAAAAAATAGGCTCATGAAGCAAGCCATGCATTTCCACCACCTTTGCATCGAAACCATCCAAGCCACCTTAGTCATATAAGCCATGAAAGAAGGTGACAAGCTATAGAATTCAAGCCACATAAGCCAAGGGATTGAGCCATGAAGCCAAGATAAGAGATCCATCTACACCAACCATGAAGCCTAGCTAATGAAGTCCTCAAAGTTAGCCATCAAAGCCATTAAGTTAAGCTAATTGTAAGGCTAGGATTGGATGAAAATCAAGAGGATTACCCATGACATCCTAAGGTGTACTTTGAAGGAAATCAAAGGAAAACTTATTAGGATAAGTTGGCATGCAGACCAATAGGAAGTGACTCATTCAATTTTGATGTTTTTCCCACCTCCTTATCACTTTCAACCACAACACCAAGTAGCATCATGAATTTGACTTTCCATTCAAGAGTCCAACCATTCCAAGACTCCTCCATCTTTCTAACCTCTCATCCCAACAACCCAACCAATCCCCACCTCTTACTAAATCACTTAGGCAGTAAAAATTTTCCATCTTACCTCACTTTCCTAAGTTTTTCCTACCCATCTCTTTCCTCCCACTTTCACCTCACCTTCTTCACTTCTTCCTATCTCATTCCTACCTCAACCAACCACCCAACTTCATAATTTGTAGGGAATTCAATGATTTTTGAAGGAGAAGAAGCCCCTTCCTAACAAGTTGGCATTTCCCACCTACTCCACCTTCAAAGGGCAGCAACCCTCTCACTCAGTTTCCTCTTTTGAACCCCTAGCTTACGTACCATCTTAGCCATCCAAAATTGCATGTGTTCATCCCCAACACCCCTTATAATTAGGGCACCCTATGAAAACCAACACAATCCTAAGTTAGATGGACACCTTTTCACTAAGGAAAAAGATACCTCCTCCATTGGGGAAGGAAATGTCCTCTTCCTGACCTCTCATTTTGTCTCTTTTATTTTAGAATTCAAATCCTTGTGTGGGTGCTACTTTTCTCCTAAGATGTGAGGCACTTCTTAAAGTGTGTCATGCCTAGTACCTATTGATTTATTCTTCAAAGGTTAGTTCATCTTACGCACTTGTTTAATCTTAGTAATTCCATGCTAGTTTGTGCTTTGTCTTCCTTGGTTTTTCTTTGCCTAAAGACTTAGATTCAAGGCTAGTTTTTCCCTTGAAGTTATAGCTAAGGGAAGTCACCTTGAATCTAATATTTCCATTGCCTTTGAGTTCTCTTTAAGTTACTTGAATTTCAGCCTTTTTTCCTTAGTTTCCTTTGAGTTTTGCCTTGTTATTCCATTAGAATTTCTCTTAAATCTCAAGCTTCTTGGATGAGAAATCATTGTTAAACTTTGCTTTTGGGTTTAAACTGGGAAAAAGAGTGGTGCATTCTCATCAAAAGTGGAACACATCTTTCAGGTAACAAATTGTATGAACATTTGTTCATGATTAATGGAATATTTTTTAATTCATAAATGAGCATGATTATTTCTTATTTATTTGTTGCATGTTGAGGATATATTGAGTAAGTTTTGAGTTGAGTTGCAATCTAATAATCAAAAGACCAATGAAACCATGCACCCAATCAAAAGTGGAATGCATGGTTTTGAAGGCCTTAGGAGTTGAAGTTTGAATGGCATTATCAACTTGATTTTCCTTTCATAGTTCATTGATTTCATTGTTCATTCAATCATGCATGGTTCTAAGTGAGTTGTTGATTAATTGAGATCTAAGTTGTTTCACTCATTCACATTAGGAAAAGCAGTTAGTAGTGTTATTCTTGATTAGTTTGTTTGTATGTTATTGTTTAATTTGTTAAAGTTTCCATTCCATGAGTTTAATTGCTTGCTTTAGAAGTAGCATGACTAGGAAGGTAGTTGTTTAATGCATACTTACCTAGATTAGTTACTCAATTTCATGCTTAGGAAAGTTAATTTAGGAAAGTTGTTACAATTGCATTTTAGGAAAGTTCTTACTTTAAGAAAGTCATAAAATTAGAACGTTTTATTTTTAGAAAGTGCATGTTTTAGTAAAGTTTTCATTTTAGCATGTTTCTAATTTTTGTATAATTCTCATTTACATGTGTTGATTTCCATACTTAGATTAGAAGAAAAATCTCTTGAATTTTGGCTAGGTTAGATAGTTTAAAGTAGGGACCAATAGCATCACATCATTCGATTCCTCATGGGATCGACCTCACTAGCATGCTATATTGCAAACTTCATGAACTTGCAAGTTAACTTTAAAATACACAACAAAATTTTCAAGTGGTGATATACTTATAACACAATAGATCACCACAACTTTGAATTGTGAGGAATCATATTGATAGTCCCCCAACTTCAAAATTTCACGGTAATCAATATAATTCCTCCACCTTGTATTTTGAGGTGGTGGCAAACATGATGACTTCATGTACTAACATACATTTTGTTAGACCATATGGAGACAAATGGTCCTCTTCTTAACTAAATTCAAGGATAACATTGACCATTATACTCAATTTAACTTTTTCCTTTGTTTCCCTAACATTGTCCTGAAATAGGGTATAAGCTGACTCTACCTTTCCCTAAAAGGTGGTTCTTGTATTAGCAAAGGAGGGGAGATGGTTTTGCTTATACCTTGAGTATCTCCTAATGTGTAACCTAGAGTAGGTTGATGTAGTGTTATTACATCAACTTACTCTTTTTCTTCCTGTTTAGCTAGCACAAGTAAGGTTTCAATTGGGCCTATATTACTATTTGATGTTTGTTTAAATAAGATTTGTAGGTCCCAGTTAGGTATGTTTTCAATGTTGCAAGGCTCAATTAGTATTTCTAGCTCTATAGGGGTATCTACTATAGTTTTCCATTGAGAAGTATCCATTAAAGGCATAGTATCTAACAACTCATTCACGTCCTCAATGGATGTGTCTTCATCAAATTCATAAAAATAAGTAGGACACAATTCTAGAGGATCTAGGTTGAATGGTTCTAAAGCTTCATTCTCTTCATCAATGGAAGTCTCTTCATCATAATCATAACAAGGATTAGAACATGGCTCGAGTAGAGAGGAGTGGGAGATTTCTATGGATGGTTGTGGATTTTAAGGCTTAGAATGATCATAAGAAATTACCATTCTATTATTTATAATAGATGGCACTTCTTATCCCCAATCAATTCAAATTCCTTAGTCCTTTTTATAAATGCAGCAATGTTTCTTTTAATGTATTCCCATATTGGTTTCATTTTCTCTTCCCATTCCTCCCTCTCACGTTTCATTTCCTCATTCCCCTTTTTAATGGCAGCGAGGGTTTGATCTATTCTCACACAAATTTGCTACATATTATCTTTTAATGGTGGTTCTTCATGCTGTAGATTTGTAGGGTTGCTATTGCTATCGCATTGGGGTACTAAAAAAGGGCTAAGTAGGTTGAACCTATGATGGTTGACCCTGATATTCTTGATAATCATGGTAGTGTTGACCAAGGTATGGCCATTGTGGTTCTTCCTGATATTGGTAATCTTAAGACCATGGTTGTTCATGATGCCTAGTCCATCAATTATAATTTGTCTTAGGATAGTAGTCATTTTTAGGGTGTGTGGATGCAGTAGGTGCATCCACTAGCTCCTGATGGTATTCATTACATTTGGAGCTCAATGGCCATGAAGAAGAGGGATATTTTGGGTTAGAATAGGTACAATCATTATTGTATTAAGGGTGGTGATATGTCTTAATATTATGATTCTCACACTGAGGTTGTTGATATAACTCAATATAGGAATTATCATACTAGGGTTGTTGATATGCCTTAGTATTTTGTTTAAGAAACCTATCCACTTGATTATCCATTTCGTCCATCTTAACTATTATCTTATCCTACTTACCAATTATATTATCTAATTTATTGGACAGATTAGGAGTATATCTTGCTTTGATCTTATTTCTATCCTCATGAGGTAATGGTTGAGGATTATAATAGTAGCATCATGGTTTTTTATCCCCTTCTTGATAGGACATTGTACTCAACTTTATATACAACAAAAATAAGCGTTATATACAATGAATGAGTACTTTTTAAAAAAATAATAATTGAAAAATGTTAACTATATGAAACCTAAATGCTAGTTTTAAGCTTAAAGATGCAAAATCAAATCCTAGTATCCACTAATCAAGTAGTGTCTTGATCATCTTTTCTTACTACATAGGTGGTAGCTTCTTAGACCTAGATCTAGACAGCTCCTTCTTTTATTCAAATGTGACTACTAATTACAAGTTAGGTTCTGCTCGAAAGTGGTTGATATAGTCCTTGTGTCAAGAGGCGTTTAGACCTCAACTGACATTAATGGAAGGCATGGGAAAATCACTTGGATTTTAAGACACCCACTATAACCACAGTGCTCAGAACCCACTAAAGTGAGAAAAGATTGTGTCCTTCTAAAAGGGTCCTATGAGCTTGATACTCTAAATCTTTTTCTACTCGATTTTAAATTAATGTTCAAAGGTTGGGATCACGACATACAAGGTTGTTGATTGATTCCTAAATGGAATTTATCCTAGGAAATTAAAATTTGGGTGAGGAATTGCTTATAGTGAGGAGTCCAATGATGATTAAGTGTGGGCCACCATACCCCAAACTTGCTTTGTATTGTTACAACCCATTTAGAAATTTAATATTAAAGAAATTAAAAATTACAAATGGGCATCACTACAATTTCACTCAAATCCTAATATAGGAAAGCAATGAAAACCCTAATCTATGTTGAAGAAGCCATGGCCCATAGGATTGATGTTGCTCCTTTGCCAATTTCCCTTGCACAAAAATCAAAGAAATTGGTCAATATGAGAAAAATAGCAATTAAATGCAGAAATAATGCAAAACCATAAAATAATGCACCCTAAACCTAGACTAGAGGAAAATAATCTAAAGTATGGTCTCCTACACAAAATGTTGCGACTCCTTTGCAAGATACCAAAAACTTTTTGTGTATTTTAAAGTTAACTCGCAGCTGTAGGAATCATTTACAATATAGCACACTAGTTAGGTCGATTCCATGAGGAATCAAATGAATGTAATGCTAATGGTCTCTACTTTAAACTATCTAACGTAGCCAAAATTCAAGAAATTCTTCTTTTAACCTAAGTATGGAAATCAACATATGGAAATGGGAATTATGCAAAAATAGAAACATGCTAAAATTAAAACTTTCCTAAAACATGCACTTTTTGAAAATAAAACTTTCCTCATTTAAAACTTTCTAATCTTATGACTTACCTAAGCGAAGAACTTTCCTAAAATGCAATTTTATCAACTTTCCTAAGCATGAAATTAAACAACTAACCAAGGGAAACATGGATTAAGAAACTACTTTCCTAATCATGCAACTGCTAAAGCAAGCAATTAAACTCGTGGAATGGAAACTTTAACAACTAACAACTAAAACAATAACATACAAACAAACTAATCAAGAACAATACTACTAACTACTTTTTCCAATGTTACTAAGTGCAACAACTTAGACCTCAATTAATCAACAACTCACTCAAAAGCATGCTTGATTGAATGAATAATGAAATCAATGAATTACGAATGAAAAATCAAGTTGATAATGTCATTCAAACTTCAACCACTAAGGCCTTCAAAACCATGTGTTCCACTTGGATTGGATGCATGGTTTCTCAGCTCTTTTGATTGATGAGATTTCAACTCAATTCAAAACTTACTCAATATATCCTCAACATGAAACAAATCAATTAAAAATAATCATGCTCATTCATCAATTAAAAAGTATTCCTTAATCATCAGCTAGTGTACATACAATTGGTTACATGAAATATGTGTTCCACTTTTGATGAGAATGCACCACTCTTTATCACAACTGAAAACTAAAAACAAAGTTTAAAAATTATTCCTCCTCCAAGAAGCTTGAGATTCAAGGAAAATTCTAATGGAATAATAAGGCAAAACTCAAAGGAAAAAAAGGCTGGAATTCAAGGAACTTAAAAGAGAACTCAAAGGCAATGGAAAGCAAAGGGAAAGATTAGATTCAAGGTGACTTCCCTTGTTTTTCCCTACATGGAAATAACCAGCCTTCAATCTAAGTCTTTTGGCAAAGAGAAACCAATGAAAACAAAATACAAACTAGCATGAAAGTACTAAGATCAAATAAGAGAGTAAGATGAACTAACCATTGAAGAATAAATAGACAGGAACTAGGCATGGAACACTTAAAAAAATGCCTCATACCTTAGGAAAAAAGTTGGAGCCACCCAAGGAGTTGAATTCCAAAGCAAAAGAGGGAGAATCTGGGGTTAGGAAGAGGACAACTCCTTCCCCAATGGAGGAGGCGTCTTTTTCAGGTATCCCCCTAACTTAGGTTTGTGCTGATTTTATAGTTTTTCTCCTATTTTTTCCTTATTTTCCCTAATAATAAGTTGTGGTGGGGATGAAAATATGAAATTTAAGATGGTTAAGATGGTGGGTAAGCTAGGATTTCAAAAGAGGAAAGTGGGTGAGAGGGTGGTAGTCGTTTGGAGGAGGAGTAGGTGGGAGATGCCACCTCTTTAAGAAAGGGCTTCACCCCCTTTAAAAATCATTAAATATGCTACAAATTAGGAAGTTGGAAAGTTGGTTAGGTATGAATGAGATAGGAAGAAGGGAAGAAGGTGAGTGGAAAGTGGGAGGAAAGAGATGGGTCGAAAAAACTCAGGAAAGAGAGGTGAGAGGGAAATTTTTTATTGGCTAAGTGATTTGATAAGAGGTGAGGACTAGTTGGGTTGTTGGGATGAGAGTTTAGGAAGATTGAAGAATCTTTGAATGGTAGGAATCTTGAATGAAATGTCAAATTTGTGGTGCTATTTGGTGATGAGGTGGGAAAAATAAGAAAAACATCAAGATTTAAGGTGTCTCTTCCTATTGGTCCACATGACAACTTATCCTAATGAACTTTCCTTTAATTTCCTTCCAAATATCCCCTAGAATCTCATGGATAATCCTCTTGATTTTCCTTTAATCTTAGCCTTACATTTAGCTTAGCTTAATGGCTTTTGATGGCTAACTTTGAGCGCTTCATTCGCTTGGCTTCATGGCTATTTTAGATGGCTCTCTTAGCATGGATTCATGGTTCAATCCCTTGGTCTGTGTGGCTTAAATGGTTTGGCTTGAATTATTTTGCTTGTCACCTTCTTTCATGGCTTATATGGCTAAGGTGGCTTTAATGGCTTCCAAGCAAAGGTGGTGGAAATGCATGGCTTGCTTCATGGGCCATTCTTTAATTACTTTTAGCACCCTTCATTTCATCATTTGTCAATCCTACAAATGATATTCATCATTGATCTCATGTTGGATTGATGATTCTTAAGTTTTGACTCTATCTTTTGATCTTGATCTTCAATGTTCATCCCGATTGATCTCAACTGTCAGATCACCATCTGATTTCCTACAAAAAGTAAAAACTCTAATTAAATCATAATATGACTATGATTAATCACATACTTACCCAAATTAGCATTTGGAGCTACAAAATATCAAACTTTTAAGTTATTCGGTCAAAATGGATGTGTTATGAATTTTTGTCTAAAAACCCTAATTTACCCCTATAAGTTATAACACATGGATAACTAATTGGGTGCTTTTTATACAAAATTTGACACTTATCACAACCAGAATTTTGCTAGTCTAGAGAAAAACATATAAAAAATTATGTTTTAAAAACTAGTACAAAGTGCCACTTTCATAAGTACTCACGATTGCATTTAGCACGTGTAACGAGCCTTTAAACCGCTAGGTTACCCCTAGTGGGTGAGTTAGGCCTCGTGAGGGTTTGCAATAAATATGTCCACAAAATTCTCAAAAAATTTGTGAAAATCCTTTATTTACCTGAGAAATTTTTTTCTTATTTAACTTATGTTAAGTACTCAACTTTAGCTTGCTAATAAAGATGAGCAAAAAAGTTCAAAATCCTACCCTTTGGGTAAAGATATCTCATTATTTTACCAAACTTTGGAAGGTGATTTTGCTATAGCTGATATATAACAATACTTTTCTTATCAAATTTAACCTAAATTATGATCCTAATGTATGCTTTAACTTCAATTCTCATAGTATATACTTGTCACTCTGAAAGAAGTCACTTAGAAGGGTGTACTCTCTCATTAATATGTGAGTAAAATGTTCATCAAGTGCAAAAGTCTCACATATTTCATAAAAAAGAACAATAACTTAAAAATGATGGTAATGATCTCATGAAAGGATATCAACTATTAAGAATGTCACATTCTACCAAACTCACTATTGATTTATAACCATATTCAAGCCAGATTACTTCTAGGATCTAGTTAGGACTTTTATTAGGATAAAATGTAGCCTTAAGTAAGGGTTATCAAAAGAATGGCTATAACAGTAAACAAAGGTTGTCTGCAAAATATGTAAAGGTCTTCTATCAGTGTATTCACAACTTTTCCATTTATCTTTGTATGAGTAAACATTTTTATTTTTCATTGGCTATTTTTCTTCTTTTCTTTTTCACTTGACTATATATATAGCCTTCTTGAACTTTTTCTTCTTTTTCATCATCTCATTGTTCATCTCTTGAATTTTATTGTTCATACATTTTCTCAAGATATTCTTCAATATTCTCTACATATTTCAAAAACAAATGGGAAATGGATATATATATATATATTAGGGGTTCAAGACAGGTAAAGGTTGTTTGGATAATAAAGAAAATGCTAATATTTAAAAGGCTCAAGGGGCTAACTAGTAAAAAATAATATAGGAAAGGCTAAAGGCTTTGAGTTTTACCAAGGATGGTGTCTATCATTTCCTAGGTTTCGTATCACTTAAGAATGATCCTAAACTTATGTGATATATGGTATAGTTTTTTTTTTTTTTTTTGTTTCTTGATAGTTGACCAAGACAAAGAATAATAAGACCAACTATGAATTAATGTTCATTGATGAAATTTTTTAATTTATATATAACCCTCAAAAAGGAAGAATGGCTCAAAACTTACTTGGGTTATAATTCTCCAAAGATACTCTTCGAGTTCTCTAAGTTATATTTTTCTCTTTGACTTAAACTATATAAAGCTATTTTTTGCAGTTAATATTTCAAATTTAATTTTTCATAAGACACTTAGAAAAAGAATAAAATTTGAACTAATTGTATACAACTCTATTAATAGCTAAACTTCAAAACATAGCTAAATATTCACAAAACCTGAATTGTCATTTGTATAAAGGACTTACATTTTTTTTTTAAATTTTTCAAAAAAAATGCAAGAAAAGCTTAGAGAGCTCAATAGGCAAGGGATGAGAAATCAAATTTTTAACCCCATGGCAGACCCACCAGTTGTTGTTGTGTGCAGGGCCATAAGAGACTTCTATATGCCACTTTAACTAAATACTCCATTAGGAATCACATTGCCACCCACCAACATAGACCACTTTGAGCTTAAACTAGGAGTCATTCAATTACTCCCAAAATTTTATGGTCGAGAGAGAGATGATCAATACCTAGATATTAAGGAATTCCTTGATAATTGTGCTACATTCAAGTTGCAAAATGTTTTGGATGATTCTATTAGACTTAGATTATTTCCCTTCTCATTGAAAGATAAGGCCAAATCATGGATGAATTCTTTAGAGATCGAGTCCATTGTTACATGAGACCAATTGTCAAAAATGTTTCTATGAAAAATATTTCCCCATACATAAGACCAATGCCCTTTCTAGTGAGATTATAAACTTCAGCAAAGAAAAGATGAACATATTATGAATGCTAGGAAAGGGGGAATGAATTGCTACAAAAGTGTCCCCATCATGGTTTTGAAAAATGGCAGCAAGTTTATTATTTTCATGTGCACTTACACCTCAAAATTGACAGATGATAGATGCAGCTAGTGGAGGGACCCTCGTGATTAAAAGAGAGAAGGTCCTTCTGAAATATGCGTAACTACATATATGTCTTATAAGATTGACTCTTTGGATGGACATATGGACAAGGTTGAAATTATGTCCCAAACAATGATTAGAAAACTAGATTCCCTTGTGGATATTAATGCATCCACAAAACCTCCATAAGAGGTTTGTTCCATTTTTCCTAGCCCGGCACACTTAACCTCAACATATTGATCTAATAGAGTGTACACTAAATATCTTTTAGAACAAGTGAATGTAATGAATGCATCTCGCAAACCTAGCAATAATCCATATTCTAATACCTATAATCCAAGATGGGCTAGGCATCCTAACTAGTCACGGCCTAAGAACAATTACCAGGGAAGTCCATATATAAACCCCTACACAAAACTTTCCTATAACTATAGTTCCTTAGCAGCCACCTAGTTTTTAGCTTCCTCAATAACCAAAGTAATAAACATTTGAGAAAACTATGCAATTATTTATGGATAGAACTTCAAAAATCTTCAAAAGAATAGGCCTTATATAGTTCCTAGAATGATAGTAAATAGGCCAACAATGTTAATTCTTAAGCTATTTCCAAATTAGAAATACAAAAGAGCTAGTTGTAAGCAGCTTTGAATGATAGAGGAAAGGGACAATTTCCCAACTAGCCAATTCCAAACCTTAAGGGGCAGTCTGAAATAGGGTCCAGTTCAAATTCATAAAGACCTGATGAGCAAGCAAAGTCAATAACTACCCATAGGAGTGGCAGTTAGGTTGATAATAAAGTAGGGCAGACTGAAGAAAATGTAGAGGAGAATGAACTAGCTAAAATAAAGGAGAAAGATAAAAAAAATAGAAACCTTATACTCTATTTAAGCCTATAATGGAGGCACCTTATGTGATTGAAGTGCCATTCCCTCAACTTTTAAATAAGTCAAATAAAGGAACTATTTTCCATTATATAATGGATGTATTTAAACACGTTCAAATCAATATTCCATTACTTAATGCTCTTAAAAACATTCCTGCTTATGTGACACCCCGAGCTTTCCATGAAATTTTTTTGCATTTATTTCAAAAGAAGGCACGCCTCTAAATTTTAAAATAGGAAAATAGGGGAAGATTTTTCTTTGAAATTCATTCTCCCAAAAACTTGGATGTCACCTTTAAGCTTACACTACACACACACACACACACATATAGTTTTCTAAAAGATAGACGTGCATTTCTTAAAAACAGGACCCATCCAGTGGTTCACTTGTACAGCCCCTATGACATTATATTAAATGCTCAATATCACAATTCAAATGAATAATTATACAGTACAAAAGCTATAATAAAATGTATACCTGAGTGCAAAAGTATGGTTACTGGATACCTCTTCTTGTGTACATCTTCTCCTATCTATCTGTATCTGAGATATTGTAAACATAAAACATTTACAATATCTCAGCAAGCTATGCTTGGTAGGGGAGTTGAAGAAGCATGCTAAATCTTAAGATACATTAATTATTTCATACTAATTAGAGTAGTCATTTTCACAGCGATTTTATTGAATGGGATTTACTATATGTTTCACATTTCAAATCTCCCCGGTCGTTTATCCATAGGGAATGATGGGTCCGGCATGGAGGGTTGGCATCTCCTCATTTTTTGGCTCATGTACAAATTATGAGCCGTTGGATGAGTTTCTAGGGCCCAAAAAATTTAGAGCAAGAAATCTTAGCCCTTGATGTTTTGTGATTTAGGAGATTTTGAGAAAGGTTGATCCCAATGGTCTAAATCAGACCATCTCAACTGATCTCAATAGATTGTGTTCCAGCACGTTGAAGCAGAACTGCAAAGTGGCACTTGAACAAAGCTACCTGCATCTCCATGATGGAGACGCGAGTTGCTAGTCGTCCCCATACCTGGTATGCCCAGATTAAATCTGAGTCATCTAAATTTTAACTGAAATCTTAGATCTTCAATAAAGAGCTCGATATAGCTTTGATTTTAGATCCAAAAGCTTTTTTAGATTCCTTATCACTTGTGTAAGGTACTGAACTGATGAAATGTATGTTTTAAATAGTATTTATTGGTTATAATTACAAAAATTCGTATTAATAGTAGTGGATCATGATCAAGATGATCTCAAAATTAAGATCTGAATTGATGGATGGGTTTGGGAGGTCCCAAAAGCTTAAGGACCATGATCACAATAAAATTTCTAGGTTTCTAGATCAATTAAATAAACAAAAATAGTAAGATCAAAATTCAGCCCTTAAAACAGGCTGAAATCTTAAAATTCCAATTCTGATCTCAATTTAACTCCAAATTGAGATTGAAAAGTTGGGATGGATTCCTTTTGATGAGGAGAACCTATTGACCTTAGAAAATTTGTGTATTGATGCATGTAAAATTTTGTTAATAAAGAAAAAGTATTACTAATTCATATGATTAGTGAAATTTGGAATGATCAAACTATATAATTCTAATCCATTGATGATCTTGTGACTGTGACACATGGAATCAATGGTTATAAGTGATTGATCTATGTTTAATTAAGAGATCTAGCCTTAGAAAGTAGGAAGATCCATAAAAATGAATTGGATAGTATGGATGTATTTTGATGAAGATATGAAGTTAATATCATATGGATTTATGGTCTAGATGATGATGATTTGGTATAAATCAAGATCTATGCCCTTAAATTGGATAAAATAACTTGAGATCTTCTTGATCAGTTGGATCAAGAAAGATTAGATCATTTGATGAGATGCGTCAATGATCTAATAATGAAATCACATCATGATGGTGTACTAGATCTAAAGGAAAATGAAAAGATCATTATATAAACCCTAAAAGAGATGAAAGATGAATAATGACCATTGGATCATGATGAATAGATATGTCATGTTAGATTTTCATTTGAATTATTGAATGTTATTATTGTCATTTATTGCTTAGTAGATTTAATTGTAGATTTATTTATGCTTTAATGCTTATGTTATGAAAACTACATGGAAAATGTAATTAAATAAAATTATAATTGAAGGACATTTACATGCAATGAATGACTTCGACTTAATTATAGTAAGGGCTATAGTTAGTAGGATAATATAAGGAATATCATTTCCTTGGCCCAAATTAGGAGAATATTGAAACCCCATGAATGACATTTTAATGTTCATGGATTAATTAAAATCAATTAGAAAGAGTACTTTGGGTTGAAATGCCCATAGGAACCTTATGAAAGCCTAAGTTAAGGTCACCCTAGTGGATGATGAACATGGTGGTTAACAAGGTTCTCTAATAGAGCCTCGCTCTTCCCCTACCTTCCATTGATGTTTGTGAGGTCTAAACATCTCCTTACATGAAGATAGAAGTAACCACTTTGTGTTTAGCTATTCAACTAGTAAGCCTTAGCCAATTTGACATAAGAGGAGCACTCTAAACTTAGGATGGAATAAGCTATCCTCAACCAGTGAAACATTAACTGGTTGAGTGATAATAATAAGAACATAAAAGGTTAGTAAATTATCTAATCTTAAGAAAAATTGTAAATAAGATAAGGAAGATCAAACATGATCCAAGAGGGATCTTGAAAGATCACAAACAAAAAAGAAAAGAAATATAATGTAGATTATAGTATTTTTCTATGATTTTACATATAGTGTAGATTGTGAACTTAGAAGGTTTGAGACCTTGATCATATATGATTCAAGGAAAGTTAAGGCATCCCTCATAAGATAACCCAAATACATGTAGAAAGAATACTTGTATAGATGAATAACTTTATACGTATGGTTTGATAGATGTATGAATCAAGACCACGATGGACAATATGGAGTGAATACTACTTGAGATGTATGATACCACTTTTAGGTAGGTTGATGTACAAGAATGTATTAAGGATTCATGTATATACATACATGATCTTTTGTTTTAAATTATATACCTTCATGATATAAGTATTCTTGGTACCTTAGCATAATAATGATCTAACTAAGTGATCCAACCTCATGATCCAATTCAAATGATCCAATCTAATAATCTAATCAAATGAGGTGAAAGTAATGAGATGTGTAGACTAAGGAAACCCTAAGAATAAGGCATAGAAAATATTCCAACCTTAGTTAAATAGACACATTGTCTGATATATACAATGTATTTTACATACAAGCATGGTGGCTTGTGATTTTGTTTTACACATTACTAGGACTAGGGATGATATGCTAGGGAAGTTATGAGGGTTTGGCCACTTGCTTTCTGAAACTTATTTGATGGATACCATGCTCAAAGAGAGGCTAAATGTCGGGTGGGGCAATCATGGGAAGGCCACCACTGTGACAACCAGGGTTCCCCCCATGCGAACCTGGATTTTGTTATTTCCACTGTTGGTATCAGTGGATTATGATACAGTTATCCGGGTGCACTGTACGGATTGAGATTGCGGCATAGTAGTCCTAATGTATTTTACATTATGATCACATATGATAGGCATAGTGAAATGCCATGGCCTGATGAGATGCCACTACATGAGTTCCTAGAAAGAAAATCCCCCGCATGAGAATTGGCTGAATATTGATCTCCTAAGTGGAAGTATAGCCAGGGGAAGGAAAAAGTTTTGAGCAATCTTTACTATTTTAACTAATTTATCCTATACTACGTAAATAATGTATATACTCTATGTCGAGAAAACCCATGAATGGATAACCATGATAAAATAATGACTGAGGTATGTATTCTTATATTGGTGAAGTAGTATATTTTTGTATCCCCTACCAAGCATAGCTTGCTAAGATATTGTAAATGTTTCAATTTTTATAATATCTTAGATATATAGAAGGAGAATTAGGAGGTCAAGACTTAAGAAGATTTGGAAGAATAATCAATCAAAGTTTATCCCTTGAAGACATGTATTTTTATTTGAGAGTATTATAATGAAAGTTTTTAATGTATGGTGAGGTTTGAAATTTGGATTATGTAATTTGGACAAATATTGTACTGATACTAGGCTGTACTATGAACCACTAGATGGATTTCAAAATTTAATAAAAATATATTCCTTCAATGGAATTTTATCTTGCACAAAAATTCTACTTATGTTATATATGAAGTGATGACTTGGCTTTTTCAAAACAAGTTTTAAATAAAAGAATTTTTGTTATTTTTTTTTGAAAATTTTTTTTTTACTAAGGGAGCCCTACCTTTGAAAAATGTATTACCAAATGCGTTAAAAAAACCGAGGTCGTCACAGCTTATGCCAAATTTCTCTGTGAGCTCTGCACACAAAAATGTAAGCTTGATGTGTAAAAGGAAGCCTTCCTCACTAAGTAAGTGAGCCCATTGATTCGACACCAGAGCCCTCCTAAGATTAGAGACCTAGGTTTTCCTACCATTTCTTGCATTATTGGAGATCATTTTGTTGATAGGGCACTATTAGATTTATGGACTAGTGCAAATTTGTTTCCATTTTTTGTCTATGAGCAACTTAGCCTTGGTGACATTAAGCCAACCAATACCACTTTGTAGTTAGTAGATAGATCAGTAAAGATTCCATGTTCTATAATTGAAGATGTCTCAATATAGGTGGACCAGTTTTACTTTCCTATAGTTTTCATTGTCCTAGATATCTAACCTGTATCAGACCCTTACAGTCAGATTATGGTAATTCTTGGACATCCATTTTTGGTAACATCCAACGCCATCATCAATTGTAAATATGGTGTGATGAAATTATCCTTTGGTAATATGAAAGTCAAACTCAATGTTTTCAATGCTGATCATCATCATTTAAACCTTAATGAATCTTGTGTAGTCAATTTGGTCAGAGGTCTAATTCAAGATGCTAATACACCATCGTCTCTCTTAAATCCATTTGAGGCATCGTTAGTGTACTTTAATTGTGATTTTGATGTAGACAAGTCCATAGATTAGGTAATAATCTCATAAATGCTGCATCTATAATGGATACATCTAAATTATGATCTCAAGTGGAACCTCTTCCTCCATCTGATTTTGTCCCAATACCTTCAGTAAAGAAACCATCCAGCATGGTCCTTAAGCCATTACCTAAAATTCTAAAATAACCTTACTTAGGACTAGATGAATCCTTGCATATAATCATAGCCTCGATCTAGATTAAGAACAAGAAGGTAAGCTTCTTGATGTTCTCATGAAACATAAGACAACCTTAAGGTGGACCATTGCTGATATTAAAGGGATTAGGCATGCTATGTGCATGCATAGAATTCATCTAAAAGAAAATGCTAAACCATCTAGAGCACAGAGAAAACTAAACCCTAATATGAAAGAGCTACTGAGAGACGAAGTACTAAAACTCTTAGATGTTGGTGTCATCTATCCTATATCTAATAGTACTTGGGTTAGCCTAATTCAAGTTGTCCTTAAGAAGTGGGGAGTCATGGTAATTTGAAATGAGGATAATGAGTTAGTCCCCACTTGCATGACCACTAGGTGGAGAGTTTGTATACATTACCAAAATGAACTCAGTCATGAGGAAAGACCACTTTCCTCTTCGATTTATTGACCAAATGCTAGAAAGGTTAGCCAGTCATAGTTATTATTGCTTTTTTGATGGATACTTTAGCTATAACCAAATCACCAAAGCAGTTGATGACCAAGAGAAGAATACCTTCCCTACCCTTTTAGTATCTTCGCCTACCCTCGTATGCCTTTTGGACTTTGTAGTACTCCTATTTTCTAGAGGTGTATGTTGACCATATTTTCTAATATGGTGGAGATTTTTTAGGCTGTTTATGGATGATTTTTTAGAATATTTAGATCTTCATTTAATGAAGGTCTACACCATTTATGATTAATCCTTGCTAGGTGTCAAGAATAGAATTTGGTGTAAAACTAGGAAAAATATCATTTCATGCTACAAAATGAAATTGTTCTAGGCCACATCATATCAATCAATGGCATAGAAGTAGACCAAGCCAAAGTGGATTTAATTTTGATCTTCCTCCTCCAAGAACAATGAAGGAAAATTCACTCATTTTTAGGCCATTCTGGTTTTTATAGAATATTCATCAAAGATTTTAGTAAAATTTCTAAGCCCCTATGTAATTACTTACGAAGGAGGAAAATTTTGACTTTGATGATAATTATACAAAAGCATTTGAGTGCCTAAAGGCTCAACTCACTTCTAATGCCTATTATTCGACCGATCAATTAGAGTGCACCATTTGAAATAATGTGTGATGCTTTAGACTTGCAATTGGGAATGTGCTTGAGCAGCATATTGAAAAACTTCCCCATATGATATATTATGCTATCAAGACCCTCAATGATGCCCAAAGCAATTATTCTAGTAGAGAACAAGAATTGTAGGCAATTGTATTTTCCTTGGATAAATTTAGATCTTACTTGCTAAGATCTAAGGTCATTGTCTATTCGGACCATGCAGCATTGAAATACCTTCTTTCTAAGAAGGATGCTAAACCTAGGATGATCCGATAGATACTATTGCTATAAGAGTTTGATTTAGAAATTTTTAAGATATGAAAGGTTCCAAAAATGTTGTAACAGATCATTATTCAAGTTAGTTGTGGAGTCTACTCACGAGAATGTGCCTATAACAAAAACTTTTCCAGATGAACAATTATTTTACATTTCCCAGTTGCTTTGATATGTAGATATAGTCAATTATCTTATCACTAGTTAGATGTTAATTAGTGGTCTAAACAAGATAGGAAAAAGATTCATTGTCGAGATCAAACACTTTACCGGGTATGATCCGTGCTTTTTCAAGTATTGTCCTAAGCAGATCATTAGGAGCTACGTACCTGAAAATGAACATCATAAATTATTTTCTTTTGTCATGACCATGCATGCAGGGGCCACTTTAGTTCTAGAAAGACAATTGCAAAGATTTTGTAGTGTGGTTTTTTTTGCCCACAATTTTTAAAAATTCACATACTTACTGCATAGCATGTGCTAGATGTCAATAGTTAGGGAGCATGGGAAAAAGAATAATGATGCCCTTGAACCCCTTTCTTATCATACAGCCTTTAGAATGTTTAAGGCATTGATTTTGTGGGACCTTTTTCCCAACTCCTTTGGTTAATCTATACATCCTTGTGGGAGTGGACTATGTGTCCAAATGGGTAGAACCATACTGTGTAAGCCTAATGGCCATAACATTGTGATCAAGTTTTTAAAAGAGAATATATTTGGATGCTTAGGTACACCCTGGGCTATAATTAGTGATAGGAACAAACACTTTTGTAATAGAGTGTTTGAGAACTTTATGAAAAAATATGGTGTAACTGATGAAATTGTTACCCCATACTATTATTACACTAGTGGATAGGTACAAGTGTCAAATAGGGAGATATAGGAAATTTTAGAAAAATAGTCAATCAGAATAGGAAAGGCTGGTCTTTAACACTTAGTGATGCTTTATGAGTCTACCATACTGCACACAAAACCCCTATAGGCATTTCAACCCACCAACTAGTCTATGGAAAGGCCTGCAACCTCCTAGTAGAACTTGAGTGTAAAGTATATTGAGCCTTTAAAAAGCTAAATTTTGACTTAGTGTTGGGAACCACAGACAGCTCCAACTCAATCACTTGGATAAGCTTAGAAAAAATGCATACAAGTCTGCTAAGATATACAAAGATCGCAGGAAGAGCCGTCATGATAGACACATCCTGCAATGTCCTTTACCCTAGGACAAAAGGTCCTTTTGTATAATTTCATATTGCTTCTATTTCCACGAAAACTTCATTCTCAATGGTCTAGACCCTACATAGTATGTACTATTTACCCTCATGGAGCCATTGAGATAGAAAATCATGGGGAGGTTCCCAAAGTAAATGGCAAAGGTTGAAACCTTATATAGAGTTAGTCAATCTGAAGGTAGAAGAAATCTTTCTAGATGAACCAATTTGCCATGACCCACCTTAGCATGTCCCCTGATACTTGCATGCATCATAAGATCTACATTTATCATAGCATTGTATGTCTAGCTAAAGACATTAAACTTAGAGTTTATTGGGAGGCAACCCATGGCTTTTTAAAGAGTCTCATTGTTCTATATTACCCATTTATCATATAGGGTCCTATGTTTTTAAGCAATAGGACCAATGTTTAGTTTAGGTTTGGGGGTGTAGATATGCATGAGACTTCTAAGTTTTTCCTTGTTTTTCAAGAAATAAAAAATAAAAATTTAAGGTCAAAGTTCCTTTACTATAATGAGAATTGGATTTTTTGAAGCTTAGTATTTCTCCTACTTAAACTTCTTAATATAAATTCATATGATTAATTCTATATTTTATTGATGCCTTGAAGTATTTTATAAAGTTACATCTTGAATCACACTTACACATAGTATATAGTCCAGACTAATTGATTGTTAAGACTTAGAGGCCTAGAGTAAAATCAGTGGAGACCTATACCTAAGAGAGTATATGTAACACCCTTAATTTTTTTAAAGTAAAATAAATAAATAAATTTCAAGAAAATTCAGGCTGGAATATTAGGGTTACTAAAAATTCACTTCTCATAGAAGTGGAATCAAGGTATAAGACATGTATAATTGAAAACATATTCGACGAACTCTTCAAAATGACTATAAGCACGACAATTTCTGAATACTGATGAAAAATCTGTATTTTTCTCTATTGTTATCAATAAAAGGACAAAATGGTAATTTTACAATTAATCAAGACCTAAGATATCAAAACCTATAATGTACTCAGAAATACAAATCCAACACCACTAAGTACGCTCAATTCCATGCCCAGGAGAACAAAATAAATTTTTCCCCATAAAAGGGCAATTTGGTCTTTTTACACCTTCATGGGGCCCACAAGGGACCCACAAAGGAATCCAATGGCCAAAAAATAGGCCATCATTAGTCAAAACACTACCACCTACTAGTGGAGAAGGAGGTGGTAGTGGGAATCCTAAGACAATTATATTCAAAAGAAATCAAAGAGATGATTTCAAGTAATCATGGAAAATTCAAAACAACTCTATAAATAGCTCATAAAAATCCCAAAAATTCTTCTAATGTTCCTCACTAGGTGTCACGACCCGGGTTTTTATATGATGCACTTTTGATAAAAAGGCGAGATCTCTTGTTTTATAAGTATGAGATGCATGAAAATCTTTTACTTTTGGAAAACAATCTTTCATAAAAGACCCGAGTGTCAAAACACATTCTCAATTTATTTAGCCATGGAAAAGTTTAAATCAATATTATTCCTAAGAAAGTGTTAGTCCCAGCCCCAGCTATTAGAGAGCAAATACAATCAAGTAACATTGAAAGATAAGGTAGGGGTTTACTTACTTACACTTTGTCTGGGTGTCTTCCTAGCACGAACGTTCCTTGTCCTTAAGTATTTACTTAGTGTCTGAAAAATGTTGAGGATTGGGTGAGTATATAATATACTCAGTAGGAGCCTATCACTACTAGTTTTATAAATGCATGAGATATTTTAAAATGATATGCTCATTCAAAACATGCTTATGTTTGAATACTCGAGTTCAATATCAGTATAAGAATCCATGATCAAATTGAAATACTCGTGACTTAAAAGATCACATAATCTAAAATTTGAAAGTATCATATATATATATGATAACATCATGATATGCATAAGATGCTTCATGGAGTCCAACTCATGGATCTCTAATATGGTATGGTCGACCAACCTCATATCAGGCCATATGCAATGCACATAAATCCATGAAACCATAGGGTCTCACTATGCCCACGACCTCACCGCCGTGTGGTCCCCGGGCACCTAGGGACACAGGATCATATACCTCCACGGGGCATATGACACTTCGACCCAGTGCCGTGACACCAGTGGTAGCCCCCTGTACCACATGCAGTCGAAGCAGGGACATGCCTTTTTTGGGCGTGGTACCCATCCACCTAATAGTGGTAGAGGCTGGGTGGCCAACCCACACCCCTCGGCATAGCACCCACGAGCTTACAAGCCCAAATCATGTACGATCAAATAAGCCAAAAACCTCTGTTCAAAACCAGTCCTCTTTGGGTCCCTCACAACTGCCTGGCCCTCGGCACTCCAGCTTCTTTTGGAAACCCTCAAGGACATGCAATCTTTGCAAGTACTTAAATCGTGCAATGTATGCACTTGTTTACAAAACATATGTGTGCATAATGTATATGCAATCTTTTACGAAACATTTCTATGCGCAAAACGTTTATAATATGCATGCTGAATCAAGTCATGCTAAACAAGTCATATACTTATAACATATGTTCTCAAAACAATAATAGATCTTTTAAAAGAATCTAATAGTGATAGAGCACCTACTTGGCTAGGTCGCGTTAACCCTTTTGTCCTCGTATGCTCCTGAACATGGTTTGGGGACTCAAGGTTAGTTTAGCCTATCTTTTATGGGTTTAGAGTAGTTGGGTCTTATTACTTAGGCATTAGGGGTCCATCCCCATGCCTATGGGTGTCCTAAGGTCCTAATTGGGCCTTGGTATCCTCAGTTTTCCAAAGTTCTAGTGGCCACACGCCACCATCCTATTCTAAGGGTCATGCCCTCCTTTTATTGGGCCTTGATCAGGGATTTTATAATTTGACCCTGTCCGCGTCGTCGACATGGACACAACGCCTTTTGCGGCGCCTCAATCGGAGCTCTAGATCTCAAGTTATAAGTGTTTTAGTGTTGTATGTACATAGAGTCTTAAAGACAAAAAAAGGACGGAATGCTAGGGCGCTGCGCGTCTACGACGTGCGCCCAGCTTCCTTAAGTAACCAAAAGTCAACGCGTGCTAGCGTGCTGCGCATCTGTGGTGTGTGCCTCAGTGGGCGGGTCTGCAGACGTGCGGTACGCTCCGCCCGTCTGTCTCTTTAGCGGGCGCGTCCCTGGACGCGCTCGTTTGGTTTTTCAAACGAAGACAATGTGGAACATTCCGACTGGAACGTTCCATCGTCTGGGGGACCGGGGTGTCCTCAGGACACCCTGTTTCGACCCCTGTCAAACCAGTACGGCCCAGGGAACATCCCTGGGTCCTTGGTGGCTCTCCTGGGCTCCATTTTGCATCATTTTTCATGCAAAAACTTAGGGGAATTGACCTTGGAACTATGGGGGAGATGGGTTTTGAGCGATCTCGGACATACCTGGTTCGTTGCTGGGTTTTTCTCCTCGTTTTTCCCTCTAGGTCACTGCTTCACGACTGGTTTTCTCCAAGGTTTTGGGCTGCCATTAGAGGCACCCAAGAGCTCTATTTATTGAGCTAAGAGAGGGTTCTGGAGGGGGCTCTCACCGCCTTTGAATGGCAGTGGAGAAACCTCCAGAATGGCAGTGATTTCTCCCCAAATAACTACTGTTCTAGAACCCTCTAAAGGTTGAAGACGACGGGGTGCCCGTATCAAAACGGGCACCTGTGTTTTTCAGGTTAAGTCGTTTTTGTGAAATTTACAATTTTGCCCCTGAACTTCAAAGGGCCATATCTTGCTCATTTTAACTTCGTTTTGGGTGATTTTGGTCTCATTGGATTCCTTTTTCCGAGACGCATCTAATGGTACTACTTTTAGACCAAATTTCTTGGTTCAGTTAAGGTAAATGGTGAAATAACTAAAATGCCCTTTTCTTTAAAAACTGAACTTTTCATTGCTAAACATGGAATTTCAATATTACAAAATTGGAGTGATTACATTCTTACCCCTTAGGAAAATTTCTCCCCTGAAATTCTACTATATACAGTCAAAAGATCTCAAGTTACTTTTCTCACATTTCTGACTCCAGTTCCCAAGTCTCTTTTTCCATGTGCGCATTTCTCCACAAAACTTTGTCTAAGGGTATGTCCTTGTTCCACAGCTTCTTACTCTTACGATTACGGATCTCAACTGGTCACGTCTCTAGCTTGAGATCTTCTGTCAACTCTATGGGTACCTTCAACTGCAGCATTTGAAGCCTGGGCTTGACTGGAAGTGAGGGCAAAAACACGTCCTTGGCTTTTTGGAACTTGATCTCCTTTATGCTCTTCAACTTCCTTTTTAGAACAATCCCTAGCAAAATGTCCTCTTTCTCCACAAAGATAGCAAGTGATGTTGGAAATGGGACATGGTTTGCCTGAATGATACCTGTTACACTTAGGGCATGTCTTCCAGTCTGGTCTTCTTTCTTTATTTTCAAACGACTTCTTGAAAGGTGGCCTGGGTTCGAAGGATTGAAATGGTCTCTTTTCTTTATTTCCTATGGTGTTGATGTTCTTAGTTTCCTTTATTGCTTGGTTCCTTTGATAATCTTTTTCATATAGGGAGGCCATCTCTACGGCTTTGGCTACTGTGGAAGGTTGGAAACCTAGAACTCTGCTCTTGAGTCCTAGGTTGAGTCCATCTACAAATCGTTCTGCCGCATCTTCCTCATCAGCACAAGCACGTGGTGCAAATCTTCGGAGGTTGATGAATCTACTTTCATACTATTGGACAGTCATATTTCCTTGTTCTAAGTTCATAAATTCTTTTTCCTTCTGTTTCCTCACATGTTTAGGATAGTATTTGTCGTTAAAGACCCTTTTTAAATTCTTCCCATCCTATTGTTTCTTGCTGATCAAAATAAGTTCTCTCTGCTATTTCCCATCAAAAGGTAACTTCTCCTCTAAACACAAATGTGGCCATGGGTACTTTTCTTTCTTCAGCTATATTCATGGCCTTAAATATCTTTTCAATATCAATTAACCATTTTTCAGCTGTAGATGCTTCATCTTCCCCTCTGAATGAGGGAGCTAGTTTCTGAAACCTTTCTAACTAAACCTCAGTCCTATCTATTGCTTTATCAGGGAAAGGATCTCGGGGGGTAGGAGTTTGGATTTGACTATTCATGTATTGTCCCATGTTTTGTAAGAATTGTTGGAATAACTCAGCCATCCCGTTGCCGAACCAATGGAGTCCACTGGTGGGGCTTCAGGTCTTGGAGCATTGCTTCCCTTCTTCCTAGGCATCTGTAATCACAAGGCAATTCGCCATATCTCAGTTTTGTGTTATCCTATTACCCCTTACTCTTTCATGGATGAAACTTGATTATAAGTTATTCTCCTCATAACTGGGCTGTGAGTAACATTAAACCGTGCTCTGATACCAACTGTCATGACCCGGGTTTTTATATGATGCACTTTTGATAAAAAGGCGAGATCTCTTGTTTTATAAGTATGAGATGCATGAAAATCTTTTACTTTTGGAAAACAATCTTTCATAAAAACCCCGAGTGTCAAAACACATTCTCAATTTATTTAGCCATGGCAAAGTTTAAATCAATATTATTCCCAAGAAAGTGTTAGTCACAGCCCTAGCTATTAGATAGCAACTACAATCAAGTAACATTGAAAGATAAGGTAGGGGTTTACTTACACTTTGTCTGGGTGTCTTCCTAGCATGAACGTTCCTTGTCCTTAAGTATTTACTTGGTGTCTGAAAAATGTTGAGGATTGGGTGAGTATATAATATACTCAGTAGGAGCCTATCACTACTAGTTTTATAAATGCATGAGATGTTTTAAAATGATATGCTCATTCAAAACATGCGTATGTTTGAATACTCGAGTTCAATATCAGTATAAGAATCCATGATCAAATTGAAATACTCATGACTTAAAAGATCACATAATCTAAAATTTGAAAGTATCATATATATATATGATAACATCATGATATGCATAAGATGCTTCATGGAGTCCAACTCATGGATCTCTAATATGGTATGGTCGACCAACCTCATATCAGGCCATATGCAATGCACATAAATCCATGAAACCATAGGGTCTCACTATGCCCACGACCTCACCGCCGTGTGGTCCCCGGGCACCTAGGGACACAGGATCATATACCTCCACGGGGCATATGACACTTCGACCCAGTGCCGTGACACCAGTGGTAGCCCCCTGTACCACATGCAGTCGAAGCAGGGACATGCCCTTTTTGGGCATGGTACCCATCCACCTAATAGTGGTAGAGGCTGGGTGGCCAACCCATACCCCTTGGCATAGCACCCACGAGCTTACAAGCCCAAATCATGTACTATCAAATAAGCCAAAAACCTCTATTCAAAACTAGTCCTCTTTGGGTCCCTCACAACTGCCTGGCCCTCGGCACTCCAGTGTCTTTTGGTAACCCTCAAGGACATGCAATCTTTGCAAGTACTTAAATCATGCAATGTATGCACTTGTTTACAAAACATATGTGTGCATAATATATATGCAATCTTTTACGAAACATGCCTATGGACAAAACGTTTATCATATGCATGCTGAATCAAGTCATGCTAAACAAGTCATATACTTATAACATATGTTCTCAAAACAATAATAGATCTTTTAAAAGAATCTAATAGTGATAGAGCACCTACCTGGCTAGGTCGCGTTAACCCTTTTGTCCTCGTACACTCCTGAACATGGTTTGGGGACTCAAGGTTAGTTTAGCCTATCTTTTATGGGTTTAGAGTAGTTGGGTCTTATTACTTAGGCATTAGGGGTCCATCCCCATGCCTATGGGTGTCCTAAGGTCCTAATTGGGCCTTGGTATCCTCAGTTTTCCAAAGTTCTAGTGGCCACGCGCCACCATCCTATTCTAAGGGTCATGCCCTCCTTTGATTGGGCCTTGATCAGGGATTTTATGGTTTGAACGTGTCCGCGTCATCGACACGGACACAACGCCTTTTACGGCGCCTCAATTGGAGCTCTAGATCTCAAGTTATAAGCGTTTTAGTATTGTATGTACATAGAGTCTTAAAGACAAAAAAAAGACGGAATGCTAAGGCGCTGCGCGTCTACGACGTGCGCCTAGCTTCCTTAAGTAACCAAAAGTCAAAGCGCGTTAGTGCGCTGTGCATCTGCGGTGTGCGCCTCAGCGGGTGCGTCTGCAGACGCACGGTACGCTCCGCCCATCTGTCTCTTTAGCAGGCGCGTCTGCAAACGCGCGGTACGCTCCACCCGTCTGTCTCTTTAGCGGGCGCGTCCCTAGACGCGCTCGTTTGGTTTTTCAAACGAAGACGACGTGGAACGTTCCGACTGGAACGTTCCGTCGTTTGGGGCACTGGGGCGTCCTTAGGACACCCTGGTTCGAACCCTGTCGAACTAGTGCGGCCCAGGGAACGTCCCTGGGTCCTTGCTGGCTCTCCTGGGCTCCGTTTTGCATGATTTTTCATGCAAAAACTTAGGGGAATTGACCTTGGAACTATGGGGGAGATGGGTTTTGAGCGATCTCGGACATACTTGGTTCGTTACTAGGTTTTCCTCCTCGTTTTCCCCTCTAGGTCACTGCTTCACGACTGGTTTTCTCCAAGGTTTTGGGCTGCCATTAGAGGCACCCAAGAGCTCTATTTATAAAGCTAAGAGAGGGTTCTGGAGGGGGCTCTCACCGCCTTTGAATGGCGGTGGAGAAACCTCCAGAAGGGCGATGATTTCTCCCCAAATCACCGCCGTTCTAGAACCCTCTAGAGGTTGAAGACGACGGGGTGCCCCTATTAAAACAGGCACCTGTGTTTTTTAGGTTAAGTCGTTTTTGTGAAATTTACAATTTTGCCCCTGAACTTCAAAGGGCCATATCTTGCTCATTTTAACTCCGTTTTGGGTGATTTTGGTCTAGTTGGATTCCTTTTTCTGAGATGCATCTAATGGAACTACTTTTAGGACCAAATTTCTGGGTTCAGTCAAGGTGAATGGTGGAATGACTAAAATGCCCTTTTCTTTAAAAACTGAACTTTTCATTGCTAAACTTGGAATTTCAATATTACAAAATTGGAGTCATTACACTAGGTCCCTTAGAATTTTTTAAAATCCCAGAACTAGAAACGTTCCCCATCTTCCCCAATTTCCTTTTATTTCTCTCCTTCTCTCTTAAGCCTTGTGGGCGTGTCCACTGACGCACCCTACTCTCTAGAATTAGTGGAGCCATCGGGCATGTCTCGAGACGAGTCATCCCCGATGGGACTGGGTTTTCTCCTGGAAACCCTATTTGAATTAGCCATCACTTTTGAACCGCTAAAACTTTATCTACACCATTGGATCTAGTCGAACAAGGGTGATATACAAAAGCCCTTTATTTTCATGAAGATTCATATCCTGGATCTCTAGAAAATTCAAGGTATTTCGACCAATCTAGCTAGTAAATATTCATCTTGTACCATTGGGAGTCTTCATAACTGTGGGAGCTTCAAAAGCCCCATGGTTTTCCACTTTCTCCAGCAACAACAACTTCAAATTTCATGGCTGAAGGTATTGCAGGCACCTAGGGTTGTTTCTAGGTTTTCTATCTTCTCTGGCATTTTCCTTCTCCTCCAATGATCTTATCTTCACCAGACCAATCCAGGTAGGTAGACCTTACTCCCTTCTTTCCATTCCAACAAGCCCATGTTGTTTTTCGGCCACCATGACATCTCCCCCAGCCGTCGATCCATCGGAGACGTTGGATCTGGCTTGGGTGATGGAGATCTAATCACTGACTACTTAGATGAATCTTCTGACCCATTGGATGATTTCCTGGAGCCCAAAAACTCCAGGAGATGAAATCTGAGCATTAGATTTCAATGGATGGAGGAGATCCAGCCATGGGTGATCCGACGGTCTAGATCTGGATGTCTTGCCCATAGCTGGTCACCTTCATTCGATAACCTAAAGTAGAGGGTAACAGGCACAGGCCGATGATCGTCCTCATACCCATAACCCAGATCTAATCTAGGCTGTCTAGTTTTGAACTGAAATTTTGTTTTTACAATTTAGAGCACAATATAGCTCTGATTTTCGATCTGAAACTTGCTATGGATTCCATGTATCTTCTAAAATCCACTAAACTTGTTATCTCTAGGTTTTACATTGTATTTACATGCTCTATTTAGTAAAATTAGTGTCATTGATCTTAGATCATGACCCAGATGACCTCAAATTGAAAATCTGAACCAATGGATGTATTCAGAAGGTCGCAAAACCTTAATAAACATTATCATATAGAAATTTAGTGTCTATAGATCAATCAAATAAAGAAAAACAGTAAAAGTGAAATTCAGCCCTTAAAATAGGCTAAAAGCTTTAAACCTCAATTCTGATCTCAATTGAAATCCAAATTGAGATCAGAAAGTTTTGATGGATTCCTTGTGATAATTAGAACGTACTGAACCAATAAAATTGTAATTTTAGTTCATTAAATTTTCTATAATTAAGTAGATAAGTATACTAACATCCTTGATCTACAAGACCTAGGATGATCAGATCAATCAAAACTAGTTGGATGATGATATAATAATTTAATAAGATAAATAAGTATGTTATATGTAATTGAATAAGTATATCTTGATAGATCTACCCTTAAAAGTCATGAAATCTATAAAAATCAAGGGAAATCTCCTCGATCAAGTTGATCAAGGATAATTTTACAGCATGAATGAGTTTTGATGAATATAATAAGTTAATATTATATGGATTTATGGAATGGATGATGAGGATTTGGGTAAGATCAAGATCTATGCCCTTAAATGGGAGAAAGCAACTTAAGATCTCCTTGATCGGGTAGGTCAAGGAAGATCGAATTGATGGATGAGATACATCAATGACCTAAGAATGAAATCATATCAATAAGAGCTGTTAGATTTAAAATAAAATGAAGGATCAAGATTTTAAACCCAAAAAAAGATGAAAAATCAATAAGGATCAATTAAGACCGTTGGATCATGACAGCGTGTTAGATTTCTATTTGAATTATTGAACATTATGATAATTGTCTTTCATTGCTTAGTAGATTTAATTATAGATTTACTTATTTAATTGATTAATTCTGCTTTTTATTTATGCTTTAATGCTTATGTAATGAAAATTTTATTGAAATTGTAATTATATGAAATAACAATTAAAGGACATTTAGTAGAATGTATGACATGGACTTAATGATAGTAAGGACCATAGTTAGTAGGATAATATAAGGAATATAAATTTCTTGGTCCAAATTAGGAGAATAATAAAACTCCATGAATGACATTTTAGTTCATGGATTTAATTAAAATCAATTAAGAAGAGTACTTAGGGTTAAATGCTCATAGGAGCCTTATGAAAGGTTGAGCTAGGGTCACTCTAGTGGATGATGGACAAAATGGTTAACGGGGTTCTCTAATAGAGCCTCGGTCTTCCCCCACCTTCCGTTGACGTTTGTGAGATCTAAACACCTCCTTACATGAGGATTGAAGTAACCATTTTGTGTTCAACCATTCAACTAGTAAGCCTTTGCCAATTTGACATAAGAGGAGCTGTCTAGACTTAGGATGAAATAAGCTACCCTCAACCAATAAAACATTAACTGGTTGAGTAATAATAATAAAAAGCATAAAAGGTTAGTAAATCATCTAACCCTAATAAAAATGGTAATCAAGATAAGGATGATCAAATAAGATCCATAGGATCTTGAATGATCAAAAACAATAAAAATACAAATATAGTATTATATTACGTATGTATATGTAGAAATTATATACGTATATGTAGGAGAACATAGATAGAGAATCCAAACCCTTGATCAAATCTAATTCAAGGAGAATTAAGATCTCCCTCATAGAGATACATACTTGTATAGATGAATAACTTGATATGTATGGTATGACAAATGTATGACTACAGAATAGGATGAGCAATATGGAGGAATATCACTTGGGATATACACAGACTCATGCGTATACATACATGATTTTCTATCTAGAATTATGACCCTCATAATATAATTATGCTTAGTACCTTAGCATAGTCATGATCCAAACAAGTGATCCAAAAACATATGATCCAACTAAGTGCTCCAAAACATGTGATCCAACTAAGTGATCTAAAAAAAACATATGATCCAACAAAGTGATCTAACCAAATGATCAAACTGAGTGATCCAATCTCATAATCTAATCCAGTTGATCTAATCTGATGATCAAGTTTCATGAGGTGAAAGTAATGAGATGTGGAGACTAGGGTATGTAAAATATTCCAACCTTAGTTAAACAGACACATCGTCTGATATGTACAATGTATTTTCCATACAAGTATGGAGGCTTGTGATTTTGTTTTACTCAGAGATAGAGACTGGGGAGCTATGCTAGGGAAGTTATGAGGGTTTGGTCACTTGCTTCCTAAAACTTATATGATGGATACCATACCCAAAGATAGGCTAAATGGTGGGTGGGGCAATAATGGAAAGGCCCCACTGTGACAGCCATGGTCCGCCCCATGAGGGCATGCAGTTGATATTCCACAGTTGGTTTCAGTGGAGGATTGCAGTCACCCGAGCGCGCTGTACGGATTGAGACTAACGTATAGTACTCCTAACGTATTTTGCATTATGGTGCACATATGATAGGCATAATGTAATGCCATGGCATGATGAGATGTCACTACATGAGTTCCTGGAAATCCTGGTATAAAGATTGGCTGGATACTGATTTCCTCAGTGGAAGTATAGTTAGGGGAAGGAATAAGTTTTGAGCAATCTTCACTATATTAACTAATTTGTCACATACTACATAAATAATGTATATACTCTATGTGGAGAATACTCATGAATGGATAACCATGATGAAATAAGGACTGAGATATGTATTCTTATATTGATGAAGTAGTATGTTTTTGTATCCCCTACCAAGCATAGCCTGCTGAGGTATTGTAAATGTTTCTATGTTTACAATACCTCAGCTACAAAGAAGGAGGGTTAGAAGCTCAAGACCAAAGAAGGAGGGTTAGAAGCTCAAGATTGTAGAAGACATAAGAAGATGTGGATGAATAATCAATCAAGATACATCCTCTTGAAGACATGTATTTTATTTGAGGGAATTGTATTGTATTGGGAGTTTTTAATGTATGTTGAGGTTTGCAAATTTTGGATTATGTAATCTGGATAGGTATTGTACTGATACTGTGCTGTACTGTGAACCACTGGATGGATTCTGAAAGTTTAATAAAAATTATATTCCTTCAATGGAATTTTATTTTGTACAAAAATTGTACTTATATTTGTATGAAGTGGTGACTTAGGTTTTCAAAACAAGTTAAAAAAAAAAAAAGAATTTATGCTATTTTGTTTTGTGAAATTTTTTTACTAAGGGGACGCCCTTGTCTTTGAAAAATGTATTACAAAATGTGTTTAAAAAACCTAGGTCGTCATAGTATAAGAGGCTATCATCTTTCTATGGGTTATATATAATTCCATATTTTCCTCAGCATACATAAATTTTGAAAAGATCTCACTGTCCTTTGTTTTGGTCAATTGCCAAGAATTACAATAAGAGTACTAACTTTCTTTCCTGAATATTTATTGAACCTGATAAGTTTTAAGAAATGTAGGAAATGATATAGGCCATCCTTGTTATAGTCCAGACATAAAGCCTACCCAGTATATTATATCCTTTGAGACCCTCAATTAACCTTTTCTTTAAAAAAAAAATATTATCTACTTTAACCCAAAATCCCCAGTTAAAATATACATTAATTATCCTTTAAAATGAGTTAGAAAATGTAGAAAAAGGTCAAAAGTAAAGAAGTGAAAAATATGAAAGTGCCTATAAATAAAAAGCCTTTCTTTAATGAAAAACAATGAAAAAAAAAAAACAGAGAGAGAAATATCCAAAACTGAAATAGAAAATTTTTGAAAGAAGAGAGAAAGAAAAAATAGAAAAGATATTTACTTCAATGTAGTCCAATTATTGAAGACCTCCACTCATATTTGAAATTAAGAACCGTTTTTACCATTTTTTCAGAACCATTCCCAAGCCTGCCTACAGTTTCTATGCAAAGAGCTGATGATCTTAAGGTTGAAGATAGCCTTAATGAGGATATAAATAGGAAGCAATTAAGGTGAACTACCCTCACTTGTCTTGGTAATATCATCCATTCTTAGTGATCACATTTCTTAGTTTCATTAGTCCTTATAAAATTATGTGAACCATCCATCTTGCTGAATTCAATCACATAGTGATTGGATTTTATTTGACGTTTTCTGTGGAGCTTTATTTTTTAGTGTATATTAGAGAGAATTTGAGGTCAAAGTACCATTCCACTATAGTATAAGCTATTTAGAAGCTAGATTATGTAATCTGTACACACACTGCACTCTGAGATATAACTATAGTAAAATGGCTCCAGTGTGTAGGTAACTTTTAAAATTTCTCATTCATATTTATTAAATTGTTAAAGCTAATAGAGTGTTAAGGGATGAAATTTTTTTAAGATAAATAAAGGACT
Organism: Warburgia ugandensis; assembly: GCA_035236585.1. Lineage (NCBI taxonomy): Eukaryota > Viridiplantae > Streptophyta > Magnoliopsida > Canellales > Canellaceae > Warburgia > Warburgia ugandensis. The sequence goes on from CP141128.1 coordinate 46,585,336, forward strand.
TAAGCGTATTGAATTTTTTGGGTATATTCACTACAAACCCTCACGAGGCTTAACTTGTCCACTAGGGATAACCTAAGGATTTAAGGGCTTGTTGCATATACAAAATGTAATCATGAGTACCTACAAAAATAGTAACCTTTTTTTTTTCTCATGAAGCAAATGCTAGTTGGGTGGTGTGCTGAGTATTTATTTTTGTATAAAAAGTACCCTATTAGTAGCCCATGCGTTATAAATTATAGTGTTATTTCTAGGGTTTTTCTAAAAATCCATAGATATGCTTTTTAACTTAATTATCTAAAAGTTTGAGATTTTGCAGGTTTAAGAGCTAAACCAGAGTAAGTATGTAAATAATCATACTTTTTTAGGATTTAATTTGGATTTTAAATCTAATGTAGATATTAAGAAGATGATCCAATGGCCGAGATCAACTATGATGAGAATTGAAGATCAAGATCAAAAGAGAGAGCCAGGACCTATATTTTAATCATTCCAAAGGTCAATCAAGAATCAAGGTCATCATAGGGCAAGCAAGAAATCAATTAGAAGACTCATGAGTGACTAGAAGGGCCCATGCAAAAGCCATGTAATTTCACCACCGTTGCATGATAATTGAAGCCATGCAGATAAGCCACCTTAGGCATGCAAGCCAAATATGCCATGAATCCAAGGGACTAAGCCACTCAAGCCATAATTGCCCCACCCATATGGGGAGACAGGACTTTCACAATGGGGCCTTCCCATAATTGCCCCACCCAACTTTTAGCCTCTCCTTGGGCAAGGTATCATAATATCATCAAATTTCAGGAAGCGGGTGGCCAAACCCTCATAACTTCCCTAGCAAAGCATCCTCAAGATTATGCCTGTTTAAAACAAAACCACAAGCCTCCTTGCTTGTATCTAAAATACTTCTTGTACATCATAGACGATATGTCTATTTACATTATCATTCTCGTATTCAATATCCTTATACTAAGGATATTATTTTATTTCTAGATTTAGGGATCCTCATTTACAATGAATGATACCCATATTCTCATAAGTTTAGGAATTTATCATTTATTGTAAATGATCCCCATTTTGATGATTAAATCCATTTAACTAATTTCCATAACATTATATATGTAGCAATTATAACTCTTACATTTATATTTATTTATATATTTATTATTAATTTCAAAATTTATAATAATTCTAAGGTTTGATCTTTAGCACCTATTTCTCATAAATTTCTATTTCACTTTTCCTATAAATGTTGAAGTTTTTCCTTCTACACTATTTCCATCATATTTTTCCAATTATCATTTCTTTCTCTTAATCTCTATTATTTAACTTAATAATGGTTATATTTGTACTAATATTGGTGTACTTTATTTCTACATATATACATCTTTACCTAAGACCTTAGGTTAGACCTGAGTATCATATATTACATCTTTATCCATTGTAATGTTTTCCTTATTGATTTCTATAACTTATTATTCTCTCTATTGGGATTCTTACTTACGAAGTAGTATTTCTAGTCCTTTCACTAAGTAATATCTACTATACTATTCCTTCCTTACCCTAACCTCAACTAATGAGTTAACTCCTATACTCATCCTTCACTAATGAGTCAATTCTTTTTATACTCATTCTCAACTAATGAGTTGCCTCTTTCTATACTCATTCTCAACTAAGACCCTCCTATTTCTCACCTTCAACTTGGATTGTCATAATCATATTGGACATATGGGGTTGCTGCAAGTGACTGGATGAACTTGCTCTGATACCAACTGTGGCGACCGAGGTTTTTGAAATACATTTTTGTTAATCATTTTCAAATGGTGATTGACCAATTTTGCAAACGTTTTGAAAACTTAAGTAGCAAATTTTTTTTTTTCTTTGAAATTCTTTTTAGAAAACCTGAATGCCACATTTCATTGACATATACATACATAATTTTATGTACAACATATGTTTCCAAAGAAACTCATTTTATTAAAATTTCAGGATCAATCCAGTGGTTCACATACACATCCCCTTTATTACATCTTATGTCCAAAATACACAAATCAAAATACAATCCAATCCTTTGGCAAATATACATAGCCTTGATCAATAGTATGGTCTTTGTCTTCACATGTCGTGTCCCTCCATTCCTTTCTTTTTATATCTGAGTTATTGTAAACATTCAAACATTTACAATATCTGAACAAGCTATGCTTGGTAGGGGATTCAAGAACATATGGAATTGTATAATTCAAATGCACAGTATTCATATTCCATATTAATCACATACTTCAATTTCCATGAACCATACCATATATGATCATTCAATCATAAAATTTATCATGTAACATCCACTATGATAATTCCAAACCACTCACCACTATATCGTATATATATATATATGGTTAAAAACTGTGAAAAATAATCAATATCTCAAACATCAATATCCATACTCAGATATACTAAGTTGATAAATCATCCGAACTTTCGTTGGGAAAATACTCCCTCATTAGGGCACTATTGGCATCTCACCATGCCATGCATCATATGCAAAATACTCAAGGACTAACATGGTGCAGTCTAATCCATACTAGCGCGCTTAGATAACTGCCATGTTCACCTCCAATACCATGGTGGAAAATATTGTGTCAATGCTCGTATGGGAAGACAGGACTTTTATAATGGGGCCTTCCTATAATTGCCCCACCTAACTTCTAACCTCTCCTTGGGCAAGGTATCATAATATCATCAAATTTTGCGAAGTGGGTGGCTAAACCCTCATAACTTCCCTAGCATAGCATCCCTAAGCTTATGTCTATTTAAAACAAAACCACAAACTTCCATGCTTGTATCTAAAATACTTCTTGTACATCTCAAACAATGTGTTTGTTTATATTGTCATTCTTGTATTCAATATCCTCATACTAAGGATATAATTTATTTCTAGATTTAGGGATCCTCATTTACAATGAATGATACCCATATTCTTATAAGTTTAGGAATTTATCACTTATTATAAATGATCCCCATTTCCTTTAATTTCGTATTTGTATACCAAATGTTATTAAGTATAAGGATACTCATTTGATACAAATAATATCCATTATTATTATGTTCTTATCTAAGTTTAGGGGTAATCATAAATGATGCCCAGGTATTTATTATGTATTCCATCTACTTTCAACAATTATTTCTATCTGATATGCATAAATTATGATTCAAATGTAACTAAACATATTATCATCCTTAAGCATTATAATGTCTATGAATAACAACAATTCCACAGACCATAGTTCTTGTATTCTTAAAGTTCCACCTACCTTCATGTCGTGATCCATTCCTTCAAATCCTCCACGATTGACGTATGTAATCTATAAATACATACATACTGTCATTATCTATACAATTCTAGATAATCTCCTATTTATATTCCTTATCTAATCTTGTCCTTTGATATAAAGGATCTAGATCTGTCTTGTGTTCCTATCATCCATATAATCTATCTTCCTCAGATAGTATTTTATCCTACTAATCAATATATCTAACGGTTGGAATGATCTTCTAACCTTTCAGATCTAAGTATTTTCTATATCTAAGTCTTTGTGTAACCCTCTTTGATCTTGATCTTTCATAGATCCTTTGATCAACAATCTATACTTGTCAATAAACATCAAGGGCCTAGAGCTTCTATAATCTAGTTCTTCTTTGATCTAAGTTTAGTTATTTGATCATCCCTAAGGAGGATGATCCTATTTCTCTTCCTTGAATCATATTTGATCAAGGGTTTGATTATCTAATCTAATTATCTAGATTTGATCTACAACGTACATACTAACTATAATACAATGTTATGATTCTTATTGTTTTTTATCATTGAAGATCCTATAGATCTTATTTGATCTTGAGTATCTTACTTACCATTTTTATTAAGATTAGATATTTTACTAACCTTTTATGCTCTTATTATTATTATTCAACCAGTTAATGTTTTACTGGTTGAAGATAGCTTATTTCATCATAAGTCTAGACTGCTCCCCTTATTTTCAATTGACTAAGGCTTACTAGTTGAATGGTTGAACACAAAGTGGTTACTTCAATCCTCATGTAAGGAAGCGTTTAGACCTCACAAACGTCAACGGAAGGTAGGGGAAGAGCGAGGCTCTATTAGAAAACCTAACCCCCTTAACCACCATGTTTAGTATTCACTAGTGTGTCCTTAGCTCAACCTTTCATAAGGTTCCTATGATCATTTTAACCCTAAGTACTCTTTCTAATTGATTTTAATTAAGTCCATGAACATTTAAAATGTCATTCACGGAGTTTCATTATTCTCCTAATTTGGAGCAAAGAAATGATATTCCTTACATTATCCTACTAATTATAGCCCTTACTATCATTAAGTCCATGTCCTTCATTCCATGTAAATGTCCTTCAACTCTATTTTCATTTAATTACATTTTCAATGTAATTTTCATAACATAAGCATTAAAGCATAAATAAATCTAAAATTAAATCTACTAAGCAATAAAAGACAATTATAATAACATTCAATAATTCAAATGAAAATCTAACATGCCATAACTATTCATCATGTTTCAACAATCATAGTTGATTTATATCCCTTTTAGGGTTTAGATCTTCATCTTTTCATTTCCCTTTAGTTCTAATACATCTTATTAATGTGATTTCATCATTACATCATTGATGCATCTCATCAATTGATCTAATCCTTGTTGATCCAACCGATCAAGAAGATCTCATGTCATTTTATCCAATTTAAGGGCGTAGATCTTAATCTATCCCAAATCATCATCATCAAGTCCATCAATCCATGTGGTATTAACTTCATATCTTCATCCAAATACATCTATACTATCCAATCATCCTTGATCAAATTGATCAAGTAGATTACCATTCATTTTTATGGATTTTACCATTTTAAAGGCTAGATCTCTTAAGATCTTCCAATTCAATTACATCCAACCTATTTATTTAAGTTAGCATATCATTATATCATCCAAACTAATTTGAATGGTGTGATCATCCCAAATCTTGTAGGTCAAGCATGTTAGTACACTTATCTACTTAAATTCAGAACATTTAATAATTAAACTTATGATTTTATTGGTTTAGTAGGTTCTCCTCATCAAGGGGAATCCAACCCAACCTTTTAATATCAATTTGGAGTTAATTTGAGATAAAAAAATGTGGATTTTAAGACTTCAACCCGTTTTAAGGGCCGATAGTTGAGCTTACTATTTTTGTTTAATTTCTTGATCTAGAGATATATAAATTTTACTGTGATTGTGATCCTTAAGTTTTTGAGACCTCCTAAACCCATCTATCCATTCAGATTTCCATTTTAAAGTCATCTTGATCATGATCCAATACCATTGGCATGGATTTTACTAATTATCACAAATAAATACTATTAGAAACACAAATCTTATGCATTCAATAACTTCTAAAAGTGACAAGGAATATATAGAAACTTTCAAACCTAAAATCAGAGCTATATTGAGCTCTTAATTGAAGAAATAAGGTTTCAGTATAATTATTGGACGGCTAAGATCATTTCAACAGAAAATGACAAACGGAGGTCGGCCCACTCCTGTTACCTGGCATTACCTGTCACCAGGGATGAGTGACCAGTGATAGGCGAGACGGTCCATATCTGGACTGTCGGATCGCCCATCATCGAATCTCTTCCATCCATTATGATCAAAGCCCCAGATTTCATCTCCTAGGGTTTTTGGGCCCCAAAAAATTCTCCAATGGCTCAAAAGATTCATTTGAGCCATCTGTGATTAGATCTCCACCATCCAAGCCGGATCCATAGTCTCCCACAGATCAACTGCTGGGGGAGACATTTTGGTGGCCTAAAAACACCGAAGAGATGCCAAAATTGAAAAAAGAGGGTGAAGGGGGCCTACCTGTGCCGGTTTGGTGAAGGAATTTCACCGGAGGAGGGATTTACAGATGAAAGAAACCCTAGCTGCTGGATAATGTATTAAGTCCTTGATTTCTCCAGTTCCATTGCCGAAGAAGGTCTGAGACAATGGGGCTTTTGAAGACCACAATGTGCTAAAAATGTTCAACTGTGTAAGATCACCGTTTAATGGCCAGATTTGCAAGAATAGCTTGAAAACTCTGTTGGAGATGGTAACCAGTATCGGAGTTGTTCTTCGCTTGAGATTTTCTGATGATCCAGGTGGTGGATCATCATGAAACCAAAGGGATTTTGTAGATCACCCGTGTTTGACCAGATCCAATGGTGGTGATTTTATTTTAACAGGAAGAAAATGATGGCTAATTGAATTGGGGTTTCCTGGGTAGAAGCCCTAGTTCATTGGGGACGACGCATCCCTGGACGCTCCCAATGCAGACATGGGGTCATCTGCTCGGGTGCATTTGGGGACATGCCCATAGAGAATAAGAGAGAGAGGAATTGGGGGAGATGGGAGAGGATTTTGGAGATGGAATTTTGAAGCATTCCAGAGGACCTTGTGAAAAACATTACGAGAATTTTTGGGAATTTTATGAGCTATTTATAGATATTTTTGGAATTTTCCATGATTACTTGTAATTATCATGTTTGATTTCTTTTTATTATTAAATTGTCTTTGGATTCCCACTGCCACCTCCTTCTCCACTAGGAGCTGGTATTGGTTTGACTCATGATGAATGTGTTTTGGCCGTTGGATCCATTTGTGGTCTCCAAAGAGGTGTGAAAAGACCATTTTGCACTTTTATGGAGAAAAATCCATTTTATTCTCCTGGACTCAGAATTGAGCGGACTTAGTAGCGTTGGATTCGTATTTCTGAGTACATTCCAAATTTTGATGTCTTAGATGTGGGTTATTAGTAAAATTATCATTTCACCCTTTTATTCTTAAAAATGGAGAAAAATAAGGATTTTTCATCTGATCTCAGAATTTGACGTACTTACAATCATTCTGATAGGTTTTATGAGTACATTATAACTATCCAAGTTTTAAGTCTTAATTTTTTTTTTATAAAAATGAATTTTCCTTGAACTCAAAGTTCCAGTTCCACTTTTAATCTTAATAATTCAATTATATTCATAAAAATTGGGGTTGTTACAAAATGGCCAACTGCAACTCTTAACATAGGGTCCCCAAGACTTATAGTACACTAACTCAGTGCACCTGCGAAGCAATCTAGAACTTCAGACTCTCTCAAAGTGCCTACCAAAAACATTGATGAAATCAATATCCACAAGAACTTATAGTTGCTCGTAAAGCGCCTACCTAAGTATTGACAAATCCACATCCATCAAGTCTTACAACCACTCACAGGGTGCCTAACTAAAGCATCAATGAAAACAAAGCCCTGACTTATAAAAATCCATATCTTAAGTCTCACCACCACACTTGTGGTGCTTTCCAAATATCAATTAAAAAAATATCTAAGGGCCCTAGGCTAGATTCGTAAATACATCGGTCCAAATTGCAAATAAAAATCCAAATCAACGATATAATGGTGTTTTATGAATTAGTATCTTGTCCTAATATTGTTAGATGCTTTATCAATCCAATTAATAACTTATAGTATAACTTTAGTTGATGTTTTTGTCTTTTTATAAAGTTTAAGGGCTAGCTGTCCATTTAACATGAATGCATATCTTAATTTTCACCTCTAGTGTCTTGGTACTTAATGTGTTAATGATTTTTCTTTAGCTAGTAGCATAATTACCTCAGTCTAGGTCATGCACTTTATGTATTAATCCTTTTTATTATTTGATTTTTACTTTCTTGAATACGTACCTAAGTAGCTAACTATCTTTAGGTTATGATCCTATGTCCATTTACTTTGCATTCTTACAATCCTATAATAGTACAACCTTTTTTTTATAGTTCCTAGGTCTAAGACATGCTTGTTGCCATGTTATCACTATATCCTAGCTAATACTCCTATAATGTTGGTCATAAGGTTCATAATGTTTAATATTTTCCTTTAACTAGTCACTTATTGGATTGATAAGTATAGTTAGCTCTATTTGATTCTATGTATGAATAAGTTCTCACCTCACCTAGTTTTGTTCTTGGGGATGTAATTCCTAACACTTAAGTAGGAACGAGGCATATATCTCCTTTTGTTAGATTCATAGGATTTGATTAACTAGGGTGTAAGAGACTAAGTCATGTACGACCAAGTAGAAGGGGGGACTAAGGCATAGGAAATTTAGTCATTTAAGACTAAGTCACAAGGGATTTAGGTATAAAGTAGCAAGTATAGAGAACTAAGGCTTAAGTATTGATGTTATAGAGACAAAGGCATAGGAGATTAAGGCATAAGAAACTAAGGCATAGATGACTATGGCATAAAGGATTAAGGCTTAGGTGATTGAGGCATAGGAGATTGAAGTCCTACGAACTATGTCATAGAAGAATTATGTCCTTACGAACTATGGAAAGAGACTGACTAAGCAAAATCTATTTTGAACCGCTGGACTAAGGTTTAGGATCTTACCAACTCCTTGTTATAGTGAATTACTCAATTTGAAAGTCTAAATACATGTATAATTAGTCATCTTTGTTGCTTGGTTATCAGTAACTTTACATTTATTCTCATCTAGGTTCTATTAAGTACCTAAGTACATTCTCTAACATCTGTTTTCTATCTTAAGTCCCTAATCTCTGGATAAGGATTGTTATAGCTAGCATCATCCAAGCTCAAGGCATGGCTAAAAAGAGTGTCTTACACTAGTTAGCTTTCGGGGGATTATGCACTTAAGTCACTAAGGAATTAAAGAATGTTTCCTTCCTTGTTTTCCAATAATTTTCCAAAATACCACTAAAAACTTTCAAATCAGGGATTTTCAAAGTGAAATTTACATAAAAATCCACCTCAAATAGTTTGACTTTCATAATTCCAGCTCAATACAATCTAAGCATTTTAGAATTCTAAGACATGTATTCCTAGGTATTCAAGAATTGTAAAATAATGTTGTCCATGCAATTCTTAGTTCCAACATAAGAGGACTTTTGGAAATTTCTAAATTTCAAGCAACATAGTTGTTGAAACTATGAACATTAGAGTATAATGTACTCATTATCAAGAATTCTTACATTTTCATTTCATTCTTGAAAAAAATTAGAGACTTAAATGAATTTTATCATTTTTCCTTCATAACAAGTGTAGGAAATGGGAGATACTGGTTTCTTTAGCAATGCCATGTTTCCTTGGTTTAGACCTAATAGGAAGAAGACTTCATTTTCCTAGTCATCATGCCTACACATCCCAGCTCAAGGAAAATCCAATATGTAAAAGAAGACATCATGTTTTTAGAAGGTAACATGCAGAAAATTGAAGCTATCTCCACCATACTTTATCCCCCTCAAATCAATAGATAGAGTTTGAAACTTGTGGGGAAATTCAATGTAGATTTAGAGTGAGACATCTTCACTAAATATCCATGTATTAGTTTTCTAATTTATCATATTATTTAGAGGTTTTAGGCTGGTATTTTTGGATGCCATTTCTTGCTTTTGTATGCAGAAACAGGATGTGCCTAGTCCTTATTGCCACTTGCAACAGTAAAACATGGTGATACAGTGTGGAAGGGGCATGCTTTTTGGCATCAATTTAATGTTTAACATCCCCTTAAGAAAATCCAAAAATTCATCCCCCACCAACAATGGATTTATGGTGTTACACAAGTATAAAGTTGTCCCATGTTTTCTTACTGCATGTAGTCCAAAAATAGGGCCTTGAAAACTACTAATTTGTGCATGAAATCTTCAAGTTAATTATGGTTATCTTGTCATGTTTCTGATCTACAGATCATGAATATGCACTATGCAACAAGTTAAATGATTAGATCAACTGTATATACAAACATAGGAAGAAAATCATTAAGATTATACACTTTACTAGTTTTTTATGCAAGAATTTCAAGTTAGCATGAAAACAAAGAATTTGTCAACTAATCTTAGATTTGGCTAAGCTAACATACATTAATAACTTTCCTATGAAGTTCCCCACCTGTTTAGAGTTTGAAATTGCTGGATTTTTCATCTAGTTTCCTGAGAAGCTATCTTCCTCCTCTACGTGAAGAACAACCTAGGTAGAGCTCCAACTTCCAACACACCTAGAACTCCTTCCCAGCTCTTCCTTTAAGTTAGAAACACTCCACTGATCTCTCCTTGCACTTGGGATTGATTTTCCTCCCCTTAGAAATCTCCTCATCCTTCTCCTTCTTTGTCCCCTAGATTGTCTTTTTCCTCAATTTGCAAGGTGCTAGAAATGGTTTCCCAACACCTATGTTTTTAAATAGCTTTTATACTTAGGGGAGAAAATGCATGGAAGGGAAGACATGTGGTTAGGTGGGGAAAAACCAACTGCTGATGGAGTGAAACCTCACATGGAAGCCAAGGATTTGTTCCACTTTTTTATTAGTTTATTTTTAACTATTTCCTTTGAAACCCTCTTATTTTGTCCACTATTTTCAATTATATCCTAGTTAGGGTCAATTTTACAATTGTATCGTAACTAGAAATATATTGAATTCATTATTTCTTAACCAATTCATTGGAATTTCTCTATGTATTTTGGGTTGGGATTTGACTAGGATTTTCACTTATTAGTGACCTATCTAATTCCTCAATCTAACCCCAATTTATATTTTCCTTTTTGCAAGTCACTTAATGTTAACTTAATTTGATTTTTGATTTTCTCTTTTTCCTTGGAAATTTTGTTTCTAAATTTCCAAATTAACTTAATAATCAACACCAAGAGTTTATCTTAATCTATTTTCTCGATGAGCTTATTCAATTCTTCTCCATTACCCTTAAAACATACACTTAATAACATTAAAAAAAAAAAAACTTTTTTATGGATTTACTTATCAAAATTGTGTACTTACAACTAATATATTTAAGGTCCTTACATAAAATTGATGATTCCTGCAAGGATTGGAAGGTATATCTAAACATTTTTCTATGAATTTTTTGGCAAACTTATTATTGTGATTTGGTGATCTGCTCTAACATTCAATCAAGAACGATTTGCATATTTTGTATTCATGAGTTATAATACTGTTATTTCTATAGATATGGAACCAATGACCTATTTTTTCCTTGTGTACTACTTGAAAGTTCCTAAATCCATCCACAAAAAAGAACTAGTTTGCTTGAAATGTGAAATCTCAAAATAGAAGTTCATTCCTAACCTTCTACCTTGATATCCTATAGCAATAAACTTCCAAGTCATTTATAAAAAATTAGGGCTCAGTACTGACTGATTGGAAGAGAGATGGGATACTTGTGAGAGAGGCTTCAGACCTTAATGGAGGTTGCACATACGACTAGTACTTTAGGAATGACAATCCAGTCTCCAATGAAGGCTCCCCAATTGGTAATGCTTTTGAGGAAGTGAACAAATCAAAACAAGTGAGAAGATGAGAGGGAGAGAGAGAGATAGAGCTAGGGCAACTATTCAAAATTTCATTGGGGGTTAATATAGTAAAAGAGAATATAGGGTGGTTTTAAGAAAATTGTCTTATACCATGTTGAAAACTAAGATGGTTTCTCAAAAAGCATCTTACATAATACGTCAATATAGGAAGGTTTATGAATAACCATCTTATATACTTTTCTATATATAGGACCATTAAGTGATAACCATTTTATATGTGCTAAACTAGGAAGAGAGGGAGAGAACAAGGGAACCTATTCGAAATTTCACTAGAAACATATAGGATGATTACCAATTAACCATCTTATATTTAGTACTATATATAGGATAGTTGAGGAAGGGGAGCCTTGGCACGATGGTAAAAGTTGTCGTCATGTGACCTTGAGGTCACGGGTTGAAGCCATGGAAACAGCCTCTTGTAAAAATATAAGGTAAGGCTGCCTACTATAGGCCCTTATGGTTCGCCCCTTCCCTAGACCCCGCATAGGAGGGAGCTTCGTGCATCGAGGCTGCCCCCTTTATAGGATAGCTGAGGGATAATTGTCTTATATAATTACCATATAAGATAGTTTTTCACAAACCGTCCTATATTTTCACAATTAAATTTCAAACACTTTAACTGTATTATCTACATATCTCTCTCTCTCTCTCTCTCCCTCTCTCCCTCCATTATTTATTTGAATAATGTAAGATGGTGTCTAGTTTATAGTCTTTATCAAAACCCATCCTATGTTCTCTATAGTGAAATTTCTAGTAGTTTACCTATGTTTTCTGTATCTTGAAAATCTTAATAACATATGAAAGGTAGAGGGGGACCATTTTCATCCCTTATTTCCTTAGCCATGACATAAAATCTTCGAGGCATGGAGACAAATTAGATAATTGGTACGACACATGTGTCACCTAATTAATTATATAACTCCATCAATTACATGCATTAGATGTTACATTCATTTTAATTTGTCCCATCATATTTGATCTGATCCATCCCTAGTAGCCTCCTCACCAAAATCACACACATAATCATCTCATTTTGCCTGATTAGATCAATTGATGGCATTATCATAGTTATACAAGGGTAATCAATTGTCATGTCACCTAGGTCATCTTCATTGTAAAAGTCCCTCAAGGAGGATGATAAAATAGTTGATCATCTAGTATCATGTCCATCGTGTATATAAAATACCTAATTCAATTGAGATGATAAAATAAAATGATCATTTTCATAGTCAATATCATTTAGGTCAACCAATGTCAAGCTAAAGGCATTGGTTTTGATGCTATCTTTGTAGTTTCTACTCAATCGTACTTAAACACATCTATAGTTCAACAAGTATAATCCAATGCCCAAATCACATGTATAACTCCACAATAAGTATCATTCGCTACAATTGTGTTGTTGTCCTTTGAAGTGAAAAAGAAAGTAGCATTAGCAACTAAGCTAACACTACTATTTTGTTGTGCTCTTGAGTTATCACCATCTTTTGTGTGAAAGTGATAACCATTGATGGCATATCTAGCATATCTTATTACTTTTGGTTGAGATTCTATCACCATCCAACCCAAGGATTTAGAAATACTATGATCTAGAACACCTCATTGAACTAAAACCTATATATAATATTACTTAAGTGAGATGATTAATGTATACATGTATATGCAATTTAATAACAATAAGTGAATGAAGTGTCAATTCATTATAACTAATTACCTTTTGATGAAGCCAAGTAATGAAGGAGTTGTCATGCTCATCTTCCAGCCACTTCTATTTCTTTGCATCTTGTAGATGCCTTTCTTTTAGGAAGTCCATGTACAAGCTACAATGAAGAGATGAAAATTATATTAAACATGCATGCAATACACTACCCTTCAACATATAGAGGACAATGTGAAAGAAACCTCAAATAGAATGTGTTAATTACTCACTCAATATATGGCTGAACTTCATCGATATTAATGTTTTGCAAGACATCAAGGTGTTCTTGGTCCTATTCCCTATGATCAATAGTCGATACACAACCACTAGAGAGAGGTTCACCAACTTTTGTATCATTTAATCCACATAATCTTTTCTTTCTCAAGATTTCAATAGAATCTACTCCTGATAAATGCTTAGTACAAAACTCCACCGCTTCTTCTCCAATGCAACATTCAGTGATACACCCCTTCAGTCGATTGTGATTTTGTACATACCCTTTTAACACCTTCATGTACATCTCAAACATCTATATTTATTGTAAATAAACCACTCACATAACCACATCTCATCAATGAGGTGTACTACTAAGTGTAACATGATATCAAAGAAGGATGGTGACAATATTATCCAAGCTGGCATAAGGTTGTTACTAGATGCTCCTAGATTTCTTGTAATTTTCAATTATCCACTAGATTAATTACACAAAGCATTAAAGAAATAGTAGAATTTAGTAATAGATCCTCTAACTTTATCTATAGCACTAAATGTATTGCTATAGGCAAGAGTCATTGCATCAATGCATGGCAATCATGCAACTTCATCCCTAATAGTTTCAGCTTTTCCATGAAGACAATGTTTCTAAATCTTGAGGAGTACTCGTTTGGGATGTTGATCTCTGACAAGGTTTTACACAATATTCTTCTCTCCTCTCCACCAAGTAAATAATTTTCTTTAGTTAAGTGCATTCGTCTACTACCCCTATCCTAGGATGCAACCTTCTCTTAGATCCCATTGTCATTAGATCCATTTGAGCTACAAGTCCATCCTTTGGTTTTCTCCAACATGTCGAGTAAGGTACTAGTCAAGTTTTGATAAATATTCTTCTCAATGTGCATGACATCAAGTAAATGTCACTCGTATAGGGATTTCCAATATACAAGTTCAAAGAATATTGACTTCTTCTACTAACAACTTGTAGAGTTATTGTCATGTGTCTGCTTAGTTGTGTTCTTCTTATCCCATGAGACATTAAGATTCTTAACTTATTCCTATACTTGCCATCCAATCAACCATTTTGCAAGTGTCCTATTCTCCACACTACCACTAAAATTCTCCCATTTTAAAATGGAATGGTTGGCGTCTATGCAATCATCTTCTTGTTATATTGAAGCCGTATGGCACACATTTGGCCACTATAAATAGGGCAGGCATTATATCCACACTGTGCATCCCACCTAATTATCGTATGTAGGAATGTGGTTTATTGCCCACAATAGTACAACCTTAAGGGTGAATGTCTCTTTCTTGTATGCATCATAAGCTTCAATTCCTACCTCCCACAATGTCCTAAGATCATCAATCTATAGAGTCAAGTACATGTCAATGTCATCCTCAGGTTGCTCAGGATGTGATATTGACATAGTTAACATCATGAACTTCCTCTTCATGCACAAAAGCGGTGGAAAGTTGTAATAAACTATTATAACAAGCTAACAATTATACCTACTTCTTATAAAAGATAAGGATTAACCCTTTTAGAGATATTGCAAGTCATAGGTTTCTAGGTTTTTCTCCAAAATTGGGCAACATGAAGTCTACGAGCTTCCATGCAGGGCTATTTGTTAGATGGCATAAATAGTTATCACTTACTCTCTCCTCAGCATTCCATACTAGTTTCTTTGCTATTTCTATAATGCAAAACATTCTTTTGAACCTTGAAATGAGGGGGAAATATTATAGGACCTTTGTAGGAACATCTTTCAATTACGATCAGTTGAATTCTTCTTCAACTTCCACTTTGAATGTCCACAATTTGGGTATGTAGTTTTCTCTTTCTGCTTCTTCCTATATAAGATGTAGTCATTAGGATGGGCATGTATCTTCTCATACTTCTACCCTAGTGCATTTTACCTATTACATTCAACAATTCTATAAAATCTTGATATGAAAAATTAAATCACAATTTCATATTGTAAAGTTCTACCATTGCAAACAACTTGGTATAATTTGTACACCTAACGTATAATGGCTCATTAGATTGCTCTAATGTAATATGAAATTGTTTAGGATCCTCCTAGAAGTTATCGTATGTAGTATTGAAACATCGGTGTAGCTGCATAATTTGCAATACTTCCGATAGTGACTTCATGATAATGTACACATTCTACCCTTATTGAGGGCCTATGAGGAATTCCTTCTCCATCACACATCTAAGAAAAATAGCTTTTATCAACTCCATTGAAGCACAGATGTTCTCTCAACTGACCTACACTAAATTTTTCCATGTCTCAACATCTTCGGCATGGACATCGCATGTGATTACAATCATCACCTACCTTAAGTGCAAACTCTATGAAATTTTCTATTCATTCCTCATATTCTCTTGATTATCTTTCCATAGTCATGCAAGCATATTTGTCAACTTTTTCAAAAAAAAATGAAGTTCATATGGATGTGAACACATTCTACACATAAAAAGATTAATTTGAATTGGACATTTAACCAAGCACATGTTATGCATATATAATGTGTACACAATTGGAAAAAACATATATATTAGAAACTCAAATTTCCAACTCTAAGAATGTGACAAGAAAGAATGATACAAAAACATGATTGATACATACACATGAATGATCCACACACTGATCCATACACATGAGTGATCCACACACAGTAAGGGATAATTGTAGAAAAGGAATTTTATACCCATAATCAGCCAAATAAATTAAACATATGAAGAAAAAAGAAAGAATATATACCCAAACCAGTATCAACCAAGAAAATATAAGTTTAGGACAAAACAAACATAAATCTAACTTAATCATGGGGTTTTAAGTCAAAGCAAGCTGGATTGAAAAATTATAAGTTGAACTTAACATTTTTTAAGATGAAGATTTAAAGCATGGTTTCTAATAAATCTTCTTCTTTAGTTTAAAAAATATAAGATGGTTTCACATAACCATCCTTTTCATACACAAAAATAAGAGGCTATAAATAACCATCTCAGTTTTTGTGAATAAAACAAGACATTTATAATAAATTGTCTTAGTTTTATTTGAAAAAACTAAGACGTTTATGATATATATATGCACATGCTTGCTACTTGGACTTTGATATATTTAACTTCATTGTGAAAATGATTGAGGGACCCCATTATTTATTTCTTTTAATTCTTGAACGGTTTTGGTCACCCAATTGTTGATAACAAACAAAAATATGTATATATATTTTAGGAGATTTCTAGGTTGAGTGTCGAGCCCTGTGAAGGAGAGATTCTTATTGTCTTTGTCTTTGAAATAAAGAAATCAGAAGTACATCTTTTATTCCTTCATGATACTTAATAATTTTCTTTGATTTGGGAATTTTTTTGGAAGGTTTTTATTTGAAATTTTAAGAACCATTTCTTTCTATGTCTTTGGGTAGCTAGTGGAAGACATTAGTAATGTTCTTCCTCTCAAACTTATAAAACTAATACTCCTAATAGTACATTCAAAGCATGGATTGACTAATAGAGGACCCATCTTGAGGTTTAGTATGTCCAATCATGAAAAACGTTGATCTGAATAGGTTCCATATTTTATTGAGAGTGCATGAATTTTGTTTATGGATTTCAAGTATAGATTTAACTATCTATTTTCCTGTCCTTTGGCATGGCAATTATTTTGAGTGATGCTAGTTTCATTTGATAGAGACAACATGCTCCTATGGTAATACGAGTTTTACTTGTTCTTCGGCTTTTGTTCTAATAGGCTACTTGAAGAAATGATGGAATCCCTTCTACTAGTCTAGCTAAAAGTGCAAAGGGAAGATATAGCTCATTTTCTTAACAACTAATTTTTTGAGTAGGTTTCTGACCTATATAATATTGATAAGTATTCATTTTTATATAAAAGGTTCCTGATTAGTGGTGCAAGTGTTATAAATTAGAGGCATTACTCCAAGATTTTTTTTTAAACTTCAAAACATAAGCTTTTCTGATCTAATAATTCAAAAGTTTAATATTTGGAAAGTTTATATGCTAATACTGAGTAGGCATGTGAATCATTATAATTTTTTAGGATTTAATTAGGGTTCTTAGTCTTTTGTAAGAAGTGAGAAGATGATCCAATCACCTATATTGTGCTTTGTAGATTTTTTCATGGGTCAAACTATATGGTTAGCTAACTAGTTTTGCAGGGGCTGGCATGACTTGCCTAGGGTTTGGGACAAAAAATCATGTTCTGTTGTGTTGTAGCAGTCTTAAAGATTATCCTAGGGCAGGCAAGGAAGCAATCAAAGTTGATTAAAATGGTCCATGCAAAAAGCGATGTTGTTCCATCACTTTGCATGAGAATTGGAACCATGCATGACATTTCCTAGTTTAACAAGGAAATCCAAAGAAGCTAAGCCATTCAATCTTTGAAACCAAGAGAGTTTAGCCACCAAGGAATGAGCATCATGTCACATGGAGTCACACAATTGGAAGATCGACGTGAGCAATTATCCTAGGTTAAAAGCATGATTTTCAAAGGATATTTGAAAGGTTTTGAAAGCTATTTGCAAAAGGTAAGATGATCATGCATAGGTGGACCAATCAAGAGAGAAATCCCACTTTCCACTTTTCATTTTCCATCCTATCCACCCACTTAATCTAGGGCTTCATTATTTTTTATTAAAGAGGGAACCACCATCCTCAGAAGGTGATGCCTCCCCCTTAGTTGTTATATTTGGTGGTTTCCTAATGAGGAAACCCCTATATCTAAGTCTACTTAAGAAACTTCAAAACCCAAACTAATTTCCCATATTTTCTACCATTTTCCTTTCCCTTTTTCTCTCTTATCTAACCACCACTCACCTTCCAATTAGAAATAAAGGAGCTCCATGCCACCTTCCTAAGAAGGTGGGACCTCCCCCACTTTCTAATAACATGGAAGCCACCTTGCACCACCATGATGTCACCTTATTATCTCACTTGTGTACCAAATCTCTCCACCTAACTGTCCTCATTGGAATCCTAGATCTAGATCCATTTTATTCTCTTAGATTAAGCCCTCAACAAAGTGAAAGGAAGCCATCTATAAATTCCTAAGCATTTCACATTTTCTTCCAACTAGAGGTTTTGTGAGAAAAGCTTGAAAGAAGCACTCTAGCTTGGAGATCTTTTGGGATGTTCTTCATTTTGGATTTCTCAAGTCTTTTTCCTTTGTTTTTTCACTTCATTTCTAGGTTAGTACTTTGTTTCATTGCTTTATTTTCTTGCTTTCCTTGTTTTGATTTTTCTTTCACACTAATAATTCCTTCTAGCTTTTCCTTTGTTCTTTGCTTCCAATTTCTTAGTTTTTATTACTATTCATCAAAGATCCAAGTTACTTCTCCTCTGGTAGTAACATCCAAGAGAAGGAAAAGCTTGGATCATTGATTTCCTTTGCTTCAATTCCACATTTTTTGCTTGAATTTAGGCATAGTTTTTTAGGTATCTTTTTCTCCATAGTTAGCCTCATCATTTCAGCCATCTTTCTCTTGATTTCTCTCTTGTATTTTACTTACATTCCATCTTATTTTAGTTTGAGAGAATTTGAATGTGTTGGATGTTTGACTTGAGTCACGTTTTAAGTGAGGGAAGGGTGCATATTTTTCATATCTAATTTATGTGTAATCAACACTATATTTGATGTACTTTGGCATTCAATTAATAAAGTTCTTTGAGGATTATCATTTATGCTTGTTTCTAGTTTTTAAGTAATTTATATCTGGAGTGTTATCATGCATAAAAAGTGCTAGTTAAGTTTCTTTCCATCCTTAATTTGATTTAAAGTTCTTAAGTGCTTCAAATCTAGAATTTTTTCATTCAACATTCATGCTTAATTTCCAGCAGTCAATACATCTTATTTTCTAGATTCCTTAGGAAATCATTTAGATTTTTTAGGTTATTTATTAATTGCTTTAATTATATTGCATGTTAGTTAGATTTTTCCTATTGAAATTTGAGTGATTTTTACCCCATGAACCATGCGCACCATACCATGGATCATGCACATGGTACTAGGGTAAAGTTTCTTTGATTCTTGTTTTGTATATTTGTTTAATCTTAGTTTACTAGTAGTTAATTCATTTTTTTCACCTAAGTTTAGTGTTAGGATGTTTCCTTTTTTAGTTTGAGAAAGTTATATTTTTAGAAAATTTCTAATTCTAGTTCAGGAAAGTTTCCTTTTTAACAAGTTTGCTTCAATACAAGTTTCCTAGTTTCGTTCATTCTAGTTTTTCATTAGTTTCCTTTTATTGTGTACAAGTTAGTTACTAATTCCACTTCATAGCTTTAATTTTAGAAAGTTTGTAGTTTGTAGTTTGTAGTTTTATGCATATTTCCTCTCTTTTGTCATTTACCTTCCTAGTTTGAATTCAAATCCAATTCAATCTCTCTTTTTGGCTGAAGTTAAGCATTTTAATTAAGATCCATTCAACATACAAATTTGTGAGATTCCTCTCAGGATAAATGTCTCTCGTGTGCATTACTACTTTGACTCATGTGCTTATTTTAAACCTACACTAAATATCCATCCTTTTGGTTTGACTATATGTAAGAAAGACCCAAGAGGGGATTGGATGGGATGGGGAGCAAGAGCTCTTGAAACCCTCAAACAGCCACAAGGGAGGATCCGTTGAGTGAACTCCATACCTTAAGGTGCTTCGTGCTTGTTACAATGATGATCACTATTTTCATGTTAGGTGCAAAGGTTATAACCTATGCCTAGAAATTCTTTGTCTGCAAGACTATCATTCTTTTATTTGAGAACATGAGTTATGATTTAAAATCTTTATAGTGCATGTTAACTCTACTCTGATGTATCAACCTACAAGTGGATAGCTACAACTAGAACTAAATGGATAATTTGGCCGTACTTCAAATAATATTTTTGAGTTTAAGCTACATGGGCAAGCCAATTACATACATGTTAGTTGTGCATAGTGCATGAATTTTTATACTTTGAAGGTAAATCTCAATTTTAAAGAAACTTGGTAACTATTTCTAGTGATCTTTACATTGCATCAATTCTTTATCTGAAATCATCAACTTAACAACCGGACAACCTTCTCCCTAGTCTTTTGTAGTTAGGAATTATTCCCTGAAGCAATTGTAACCTTTTGCTAACTTCTCCAAGCATAACTCCTACACGTCTCTTCTAAGAATAAACACTGGGTAGCGATTCTTTACAAGTCCCACGAGGTTATCAAATATGTAATCATGCTATTATGTTGTCCTATACTAACAAAATTTTTGGAGCAATTGTAGGATGACTATCTATTGGCGTCCCTAAATCATGTGGCATGCACTGGTCAATGGCTTGTGTATTGGAAATAGGAGACATGCTACATCAATACAAGTTCTTCTTTGCCCTAATGCTTTTAGGGTTCCTTGTGAGTAAGTAGCTAAAATATTTTTAATGATTAAAGCC
This sequence comes from Warburgia ugandensis, assembly GCA_035236585.1. Taxonomy (NCBI): domain Eukaryota; kingdom Viridiplantae; phylum Streptophyta; class Magnoliopsida; order Canellales; family Canellaceae; genus Warburgia; species Warburgia ugandensis. The sequence goes on from CP141128.1 coordinate 46,606,117, forward strand.
TTTGTCTATTACTACATGTGTGCATGAGCTGTCTTAATAAAAATTGGAGAAGTCAAGCTTTCCTGGACTTCCACTTCCTCATTCTCCAAAATTATGTTCACATGTCATGGTTATGAGAAGAAGGAAAAGATGATTCTTGGCATGTTAACAATGATGTTAGATGAAGGAGAAGATATTTTGAAGATTTAAAAACCACAACTCTTGGTCGAGAAGCTATGTATTAATGGGTTGACATGCAAGGAGTGTTATTCAGAAATTTGTCTTTTGGTGCTCCTACTGCTGTTTGAAAGTAGCATTTGGATGGAAATGTTTACTTTTTTCATTAAATTCAAAGAATTTTAAAGGGCCACAAGAAGGAATTATGTGTGGTAGCTCCTGCAAGTTACCTATGTTATGTTTGGATGGAGTTTATGCTCGACTTCAGCAGGATGAATGATGTCGAGTAGCAACTCCCTAGATTTCTCTTATCGAAGTAGTCACCTTGAACCCTGAGGGAGTGATGACAGAGGCAGGGGCCAAGATCATGGTTGTGTGGGCAGCCTTGGTTATTTCATGAGGCTTGTAGAATCTTCTAAGAAAAGGGTATCTACTGTTGCCAATATGTAGTGTACTAGAGATGCTTTATTGTGAGTTTTATTAGTGTCTGTTGTTAATAAAGCCCATAGCACTATCATGATTGAGTATATTATGTTGCTACATATCTACTAAAAAATGCAATGAGCTTTATTTAAAGGATATTAAGGTCAATTCCCAATTATCAATACAATGAACTTCTTCAAAGGGTGGCTTCGATCGAGTCAAATAATATCATATCATTCAGGTACCACCAATCAACTTCATGTGCATCTTTCTTTTGACCCTTCATTGCCGGATTGTTTATTATGGAGCTTTCTTACCTTATCAAAACTGAATCTATGCTAAGCACCATATAAAGAGAGCTATAGGGATCCATAGTAATCCCTAATCTAAAATAGTTTTTACCTTTTCAACTAGTTGTTTGAAGCTAAGTTTTGGTTATTACAAAAGTAATATATCATACTATTTTAGAAAGGAAAAAAAGAACAAGTACAACTTAAGTTGATTTTGCATGCTGAGGGCCACTCAAGTACATTCATGCATCAAGAAAGCAAAGCATACCTCACACCACCCAAGATAGAGTTGCATAGTGATGTCTCTAAAGTATAGTGTGGGATTGGGTATTTGTTGGCCACCACTGACAATCTTTGGTCCAAGTGCTTGATATAGATTATTAACATTGCGATAACTTAGATTGAGGAACATAGAGATTCTTGCATCCACCATTTTATATATCAATGAAGATTCTCTTGGATCAACATAGTTGGAACACAAAAATGGGATGTAATTTATTTAAGCATTGGATATGAAGCAAGGCATCATTGAGTTGGGGGGGCGCGGGTGAAGTTAGATTTTGTCGTTAATGTGCATCCTTTTTGTATAATTTGTGGACACTATGGTCACAAATAGGTATTAGAAAAGAACTATTAGGCCTTCAGCTCTAGGGAGCCTAAAAGAAATGAGGCTGGTGTTTCTAGATCTAATCTCTCATTATGAAGAAATTAACAAATGGTGTAAGAAGACCTCCTTCAAGAATCTTTTCAATGGGGCAAGTAATAGCACTTGCTTATCAAAAATATAGAGCTACCCCATTGGTTTCTCACAAGTTCTATATTTTCCACTAATAGGGTGCAAAGAACATTTCTCACCATTCTAAAGAAAAATGTAGGTATACCTAGATTGAAAGTACTATAAACTCAAATAATATTGGACATTATAGATATGATCGTAGGATTAGAATACTTGAAGTGAAAGAGGCCTTGAAAAACATGAAATCAAGAAGGACATTGGGGCCCAATGGTATACTAATAGAGGTTTGGAAGCATGTGGGAGATGATGGAGATCGCCTTTGGAGATTTTCGTGATCTACTGGTGCTACTCAAGCTGAAAGGAAAATTTGATAGGATGGGTATAGGGCTGACCATGCTCCATGGATCAAATTGTTGGTCAGTTAAGGAACATCATGGAAATAGGATAAACATAGCCCAAATGAGGATGTTGAGATGGATGAATGGCAGGACAAGAAAAGATAGAATTAAGAATGAAAAAATTAGACAAAACTTAGGAGTAGCATCAATAGAATAAGATGAGGGACATTAGACTTAGATAGTTTGGATATGTTCAATGGAGAACAAAAATGACTTTGGTCAAAAGGAGCATGGCAATGCAATGCAAGTTGAAGGTTCTAAAAGGGCAAGGGGAAGGCACAAAAGAACAAGGATAGAAGTGGTGAGAAAAGATTTAAAATCATTGCGACTAAACGAAGACATGATACCTAACAGAGGAGAATGAAGGAACAAGATTCATGTGGTCAACATGTGACGACCTGGGTTTTCACATGCATTTTTAAATGCAAAACTAATGCCTAAGGTGTGATCCCTATTTGAAAAACAATGCAATGCAGCGGAAAAAAAATCTTTTCATTTTAAACTCATTTTGAAAACCCCGAGTGTCATTTGCTTTCACAACAACCAAAGTAGTTTTTGAAAATTCCTGTACTCATAAATGTCTTCCCAGGTCTATCTAGTCACAGCTCACAACCCAACTGTAAATAAATACAGATACATGTCCAAAGGAGTAGAGAGTTTACTTACATTCATACTTGTCTCTTCTTCATTACTTGATTGTAATACTAACAGGTCCTGATGCTTCTTTTACTCGTGAGTAAAGCTATCCTAAAAATAATAGAGTTGGGTGAGTATTTTTCATACTCAGTAGGTGATTTGATACTACTATTTTGAAAACACGATATGCATCATACATGGTTCCAAGAGCTTTTCATGTAAAACATCAATGATTTCCTTTTGCATAAACATGCATATTAATGCATCAAAGTAAGTTCATACAAATGGAAAACATAAGTTTATTGATGTGAGTTCAACCATGGAAATCCTTTATTGAAATCAAGTGTTCAATGATATGGATTCAACTGCAAATCATAAAGTAGAAATCCATAGATCCAAGTAATAAAATCTCGGCATATGTGGCAAATCCACGAGTCAAATATAATAATCATTATGAAAAATCTTAAAATAGTCATTATGCAAACATATGCTAGTATCATGCACATGAGTCTCTTGGCGTACATGTCACGCCAATTGGTTAGGAGTACTCGTTTACGACCATCTTAATGTTATATGCATATCAATCACACTGAAATCATAGGGCCACTATGCTCCTCCGTAGGCTGCCTCTTTCATCGATCTGCCCACTTGGAACTCGAGGTTTTGTTCCCATCGCATGCTGCCTCTTTTGGCGATCTGCCCACTTGGAACTCAAGGTTTTATTCCTACCGCAGGCTGCCTCCTTCGGCTTTCTACCCACTTGGAACTCAGGGTTTTATTCCCTATGCAGGTTCCCTCATTCGGCTTCTACCCACTATCCCTACGTAGGTTGCCTCATTCGGCGATCTACCTACTTAGCATAGTGCCCATCAGGTTCAATAGCCCAAAAGCATCCATAGATAAAGCCAAAGCTCAATCATCGCAAATCATGCAATTTATGCACTCATTTATCATAAATCATGCAATTTATGCAATCATTTTCAATGTCCTCTTTGGGTACCTCACACTACCTAGCCCTCACAACTGCCTAACCAGCGTCTTTTAGGCACTCTAGTGCCTTTTAGCAACCCTTGAGGATATGCAGTTATCGAAATGATCCAATCTCAATCTTCGTAAATCAGGCAATTTATGCATTTCTTTTCAAGACGTGTGAGCAATGCATAAAAATCACTTTATGCTAGGATCGTGTTTAAAGCCATAAAACATGAAGACACGTTTGCATACTCGTATAAAAACATTAGTTTTCAACATCCTTCTTCATTCAATGCAAGATTTTTCAAATATATATATATATATATATAAGTCATGAAAGCATGTCCCGCATACTTGTATGAGAACAGCATGGTTTAAAACACATGCTCAATATAGTAATAAAAGCATGTAATTATGAACGTTTGGAATGTATTTTGAAAAACATAGTAGCATCAGACAACCTACATCGTGCGTTGTTACTTAGCTCATGCCCGTCTTCACTTCGAGTCCGAGAATATCTTGGTAAGGTCCTGAATGCTGTTTAAACATAAGATCTAAGCGTTATTTTTTAAGCTCACAGGGTAAAGGTCATATGATGTTGGTTTCTAGGGGTTATTCTATGATATCTTTAAGTTGCTCTTTATCTAAGAATGTCTTGCATTTTATTGTATAATTGGGTCCGTGTCAAAATTATGGATGCAACGGTCCTTTTGGCTCGTCAATTGGAGTTATATAGGCTCCGAAATTGGATTTTACAAGGTCGCGCCTTAACGGACGACCCAATTATAGTGCCTAGGGTCCTGCGCGCCACGGTTCTGAATGCACGCTACGGTTTCTAGGATACAGGTGTGCCGTAGTCGTACCACAACCAGGTTGGCTCATGAGCGTACGTCTGAATGGTGTGCCAGGGTGTGCGCTCTGGATAGCATTGCGCGGACGCGTCTTAGGCGCGGCTACAGTGTGCCTCAGCTCCGAGGACGTCCCATGCGTCCTGGTCGAGCTAAGACAACTATCCGCACATGACGCATGCTCGAGGACAGGCCTTAAGGAGCTTGGATGGGTGTGCGTCAAGCTAGGCGCCCCTGGACTGCACCGTGCACCTGGGGACATCCACACCCCTAGGACGCTCGTGCACAAGGACCTTGGACGGGTTTCCACCTGCCTGGTTCGTTTCATTCATGGAGACCGGTGTTTTTCGATCGGAACAATGCCCAGATCCAGCTAGAATCTGGGGAAAAATGGGAAAGGGAAGAGAGGGAAACAGAGGGCCTTACTTGGGTAGTCCGAGTCGTGCCCTTCCTCTGTTGGAGCAGCTCCTTCGACGCTTGCCGGAAAACCCAATGACTGGAAAATCCAGTGAAATCGTAAAGCCCAGGGGAGGAAAAGAGAAAAAAAGATGGCCGGCCCGATGGGAGAGCCTGGGCCATGCCGGATTTTTGTAGGGAATTGGAGGAGGGGTTTTTCCCAGTTTTGCTGGAACCCTACTGCTGGAGTTTTGGATGAAGGCAGCCGGAGAAAAGATAATGGGGGAAGAGGGGGATGTGGGTTTTTATAGCCATACTATGGCGGTGCTGCCAATGGCGGTGCCGCCATTGGCGGTGGTGGAAACGCCTAAAAACTGGGGGTTTCTGGAGAAATCGAGAGGAAGAAGACAGGGGTGCCATTATCAAAAAGGCCCCTGCGTTTTTCATCTTTTTCGTTTTTAGGTGCATTTTACAAAATTGCCCCAAATCTTTAAACGACCGTAACTTCTTCATACGAACTCCATTTTAGGCGTTCTTTGAGGCATTGGATTCTATTTTTCGAGTAAAATCTAATGACATAAATATTTCTCACAAATTCATTTATTTCTTATTTTATATAAATTAAAACATTTAGGATAGTAATTCTCTCATATAAATTTCTGAATTCAGTAAAAAGGGCATAAAATGTTTGGGTCATTACACAACACCTAATTGGGATAAGGCCTTGATGATAATGATGATGATTTACTATATTTAGGAATTAATGAGTGGTGTTGCCTAATATTATGCCATGATCACTCTAATCCTGAGTAAAAATAAAGTAGCCTAATGTAGTTTGTAATTTAACATAAATTAATTGAATCTATATTAAAAGTAAACAAAATTTAAATAAATTAAACTAATCTACAACTAAAGAAATGAATTATCCTAAAAACTATGCAAAATAGTATCTACTTTCTACTATTTTTCTCCTTCATTGTTACAATGATTGAGAAACAGAAAAATTACATAAAAAAGTAATAAAGATAGAATAAAAAACTAACATTAAATATTTTTATGTTCTGAGAACATTTTTCAACATTTTCTTGGTTGGTCATGTTTTTATGTATCCAAAAGTCTTTGTCTCAAATTTACTCAAATCTGACAAGAAATCAAAGAGAAACCTTCACCTACAATTAGTGCTACTATATTTTTGGAGATTGTCATTAGCATTTCTTGTGGAAAACAAACTTTTAAAACTAGTGATAATCGTCACAGATTCATAAGCCAATTTATTCCTTAGTTCATTAGCTTTAAAAAAGGATATTATCCACTAAATGCCTACTAGAATAGAATATGATGCCAAGGCCCAAATATCACACACAAGCATCATAGCAATTGGATGTTGCAGGAAATTTCCTGCATACACAGATGAACTAGTGAATATGTGACAAATAGAAGCACTTCGATCAATTATTTCACCACCTTAGAGATTGAATTTTTTAATGAAACTCCATATCTAGCCTAATTAGATGGCAAAGAATCCAATGATATGCTTAGATCATGGTAAAACCAACACATATGGAGATACTTGATTAGAAAGATGATTGATTTATCAACACATATGGAGATACTTGATTGGAAAGATGATTGATTTATCATGCATAGTAACAGTCCCTATTATTTTGTACATCATTGAGCACATGATGAAGTTGGTAGTTGCAACTGTTAATCCAACTTTTAGATCACATATTTTAAGTCAAATTACTTATCTAATCTAATTGGATATCAAGGAATCCATTGGTATAGTTAGTTTTTGATCAAAACATGCAGAAATGGAGATATATGAAATATAATATGATAGGTTTATCATGGACAGTAACAGTACTTGTTACTATTTTCTTCTAGAATCTCACCCAAAACTCCACAAAATTATTAGGAGACCATATGAACTTTTTCCTAAGACTTAGGAGAAATTTTACAATAGTTTAAATCATTAAAACAAAAGAAAAATGAAAAAAGGGAAATCTAATGTTATTTTTTGTCCAGTAGAAACAGTAGAAAGAGAATATAGGGGTAATTTTTTCTTGCTCTACAGTTTCTTTCTCTTGGAAAGACTTAACTTAGATTCTTCCTAAGAAAGATGGGAGCATTATCAATGGTTTAGATTTAAGATCAAAACCAAATCAAAGTCATAAAAGGGAGAAATCTAAGGCCCTATTACTACACACCTATTGGGGTAGCAGTAGTGAAAGATGGTGAAAAAACATGGATTTCACTCTACTCTCTTGCTCTTCCCCAATGAGCATCCTTCAAGTGAATGCCAGAGAACTTGTTTCTAACTTGTACCTTGTTAGATTCATGGATTTAACCTCTTACTTACTTTCATTCATAGTATTTAAAGGCTATGATGACATTAATAGTAGGTCATATTTATGATTCAGTAAACAACGCACAATACGGTACGATTGAAGCTTCAAAACAAGGTAACAAATAGAGAAACTTTCAAATAAGAATTGCATTTTCATAAGGGGATAATCATAGAAAACTATAAGAATCCACACCATCCTCGTCGATTTTTTTCTCTCTCTTCTTGCTCCTCTCTCCTTTCTTACTCCTCCCTCTTCATGTGATAAAGAGTGAGGAGTAGCTTGTTAGTAGCTATTCCCTATCTCCTTAAGCCCCTCACTCACCTACCATTGACTCTCTCCCCAATCACTCCTTCCACTGATGAAAGTAGAGTGGCTCTAGGTGCTTTGTCTCAATAGCATTAGCAGCACCCACTTGTTTATAAGAAGTCAAGCAATTAGCTTGCTTATAGCTAGCAACTCTCCTCATGATACATGGGAAGCAACATGGAGCTATAATCCTTAAGATCTCCACCCTTCATCCATCCATCCATCAATCAAATTGCTAATTTTTTACTTGATCTCCACTCTAGGAACCCTTGAGATCCCTTATTATCTCATGTTATCACATAGACTCCCTTAGCATCAATATGTTATCCATTGATCCTTGTAGGCCCTTGATGTGATGACCCGGGTTTTTGAAACACATTTTATAATATATTTTTCAAAGGCAAGGGCGTCCCCTCAGTAAAAAAAATTCGCAAAACAAAGCAGCGAAAATTCTTTTATTTTAAAAATTGTTTTGAAAACCCAAGTCACCACTTCATACATAACATAAGTACAATTTGTGTACAAAATAAAATTCCATTGAAGGAATATAATTTTATTAAACTTTCAGGATCCATCCAGTAGTTCATAGTACACAACCCATTGTATCCTTACAATACTTGTCCAAATACACAATTCAAATTACAAAGTTCTAAATACAATATATGCGCTCAAAATAATGTTTCAAGGGATATACCCTTATTACTTATTCTTCAATAGTTCTTCAAGTCTTGAGCTCCTAAGTCTCCTTCTCTGTATCTGAGATATTGTAAACATTCGAACATTTACAATATCTCAGCAAGCTATGCTTGGTAGGGGATAAGAATGTAAGTTATTGACAGTAAAATCTCAATATTCACTTGTCCCATAATTCATTCTATCATAAATACATTCATAGACCACTATTATTGATATGAACATCTCATTTCCTTATCATTTGTGTTCACCTTTATACATACATAGTATATAAGAACAAATCCGTTAAAATTGTAAAAATAATCAATAATCATTTCCATACAAAACTGATCAACTCCTTTCATTATAGGAGATTTGTATCTCAGCCAGTTACTATACTGGGATTTTCCCTTCTTGGGAAAAATATTGGTAATATGCAATTACCGGCATTTCACTATGCCAATTTCATATGCATCATAATGCAAAATAATCAAGGACTGTTATGCTTGCAGTCTGATCCATACAGCGCGCCCGGATAACTGTTCAATAATCCACTTATACCATTCTCAGTGGAAATTATAATATCCATGTCCATATGGGAGGACCATGGCTGTCACAGTGACGGCCTTCCCATAATTGCCCCACCCGACTTTTAGCCTTTCTTAGGCTTGGTATTCAATATCATCAAGTTTCAGAGAGTGGGTGGCCAAACCCTCTTAACTCTCCTAGCATAGCATCCCTAGGCCTATGCCTGTTTAAAACAAAACAACAAGCCTCCAAGCTTACATGTAAAATAATACTTATACATATCAGATTATCTGTCTGTTTATCTAGGGTTGGAATATTTTCTACTTTCCTATTCACTTAGGGTTGCTCTCAATTCTCAACTTAACCATTTAATACTTATTTTCCTCATCATTTGGTTGGATCATATTTCAACTTGAGGTATTTACCTTAATATATTGGTATCATACATGTCAATACTTCAAAACATAAGATCATATATTAGACATGTATCTTCATGTAAAGGCATTCTTAATAATCCACCTACCTCAATGAGGTATTCTTACTCCTTGAAATCTGCCATAGTCTCGATCAACATATATCTGTCAAATCATATGTATAATGTCATTTTTTCTAATCAAGGGTACATACTACATGGTCTTTTGATCATCCTTATGTAGGATGGTCTGAATCTTTTTTCCTTGAATATCATATATCCATGGGTTTAATATCATCTATACAAATACTATCTATATCATACATAACAATCTAATTTACATTGATGTTTCTTTTTCCTTATTGTTTTTTATCATACAAGATCTCATCTTGTTTGATCATCCTTATCTCACTTACTATTTTTACTAGGGTTAGATAATTTGCTATCTTTTTATGTTCTTATTATTATTCAACTAGTTAGTGTCTTACTTGGTTGAAGATAATTTATTTCTTCCTATCACTAGACAACTCCTCCTTTTTTGAGGATGACTAGTACTTACCAGTTAAAGTCTGCTCAAAAAGTGGTTAATACAACCCTCATGTAAGGAGGCGTTTAGACCTCTCTTACATCAACAGGAGGTGAGGGAAAAGCACTTGGCTCTTGTATACCCCATATAACCACAATGTTCAGAGTTCACTGGAGTGGTACTAGCTCAACCTTTGACAAGGTTCCTATGAGCTCTTTACCTTAAATCCCTTCTCTAATTGATTTTAATTAATTTCCATGGATATGCATAATGTCATCCATGGATTTTCATTATTTTCCTACTTTGGGCCAAGGAATTGGTAAACCATTCCTTATATTGTCCTACTAACTATAGCCCTTATTAAGTCAAAATCATTAATTCATCTTAGTTGTCCATGAATCTCTATATTTCATTAGTTTACATTTTTGGTGATTTATGCTCCTTATATCTTAACAACTACTTAACAATTGAATAAAATTTGACAATAAGTAAATCATAAACTTGAAAACATAAATCAAATATAAGTATAACAACTATATACTAACATTCTTCCTATGAATGTAACTTAAGCTAGTGAAATAAAACTAACATGATCCTAAGTTATGAAATACATAAAATTGTACTTCTATCTTAATGGAATCATGTTTAAATCTCTAATTTACACTATCATGATCCTAAGATAATCAAATCTACTAACAAATTACTCATTTAGGGCATATCATACTAAAATTTAAAGATTACACTATCATGCTTTCTAACTTAGAACATAAATCACATTTACACCTTTATATCCAATAAAATACAATTAAAACTTATTATATTAAGATTATTATAAACCTTTAAATATGATCCAACCATTAGATCTTAGGTGTTTTCCTTTAGATTAAGAGTTTTAATTACCTTTAGGGCGTTTAATCCATTAAGATCCAAAAATCATATCCACTTGATTTTGTCATATGTCATCTATGATCTAACTGGATTCTATCATAATATCATCCCTTTAATCCATCCCAAGGATCTGATCATACTTGATCTCATTGATCAAGTGGGTCCCTTTGTATTTTTAGGGTTTTTCTACCATAAAGGGCAGATCCCCTAATTTATCCAAGATCTATCCAAATTAACCATAGATATTACTTTATTACATTATTATATCATCATTAAAATTAATTTCCAAGATCTGATCACCTCAGATCTTGAAGATCTTAGAAATTGGACACTTATTTCCAAAATACAGAAAAATACAGAAATAATTTTTAGAAATATTATGACTTCATTAGAAACTAGACATTACAAGCTTTCCATAGCTTCTTTCTGATCTCAATTTGGAGTTCATATGACTCCACAATCTTAAATTGAAGTTTATAGCCATTCCTAGGGTCCATATTTGATCTGGGCCCAGCAGAATTAATCTCTCTCAATTGAGGGTCCAAACCTTGTTAGATTTTCTTAAAAATTGTACCCTAGGGGTTTTTGACCCTTCTGGATCGATTGGAAAGCTCATAATTTTCATCTAAGCCCTCTATCACCATGAATTGAAGGCTCTGGTTTTTACTTTATTTTTACCATTTTTTATTTAAATTAAATTAAAGAAAAATAAAAATTGCACTAAACCATAATAAATATGTATGGAAAGTAGTTTCACCTACCTGATTGGAGAAAAACATTATAATTGATGCCCAATTTGAGAGAATTACCAGTTGATGATAATATAGCCCGATTGTCCACCTTTTTGTGATTTTCTGTTGTTGGAACCGTTGGATCTTGAAATTGATTTGGGGCTTTTGTATATACTATAGTATAGGAGGTTATGGATGGTGAAATTTATCAAATTCTACCTAGAACAGAGTGCCTAATTGAATTTAGGTCTCTTGTTCCACTTAGAAAGAGGAGAGAGAAATAAGAAAAATAGAGATTGGGGAGGGATGAATGAGAATTTGGAGCTGAAAATCCAGGGAAGATTTGGAAATTTCGTGGTTAAGGTTGTGAAAATTTTTGGGACATATTTATAGCCAAATTTGAATTTTTTATCATTTATTTTAATAAGATATTTTATTACTTTAGAATTTTTTATTACAAGTGCATTCTCCATTCTCCACTACATTCTCCACTACCAGCAATAATGCACTGAGCAATTATTGTTGCTTCTAGAATGTTGGCCCACTTTGTGGGCCCCACTTTTATGTGAAAAGACGTTTTTGCCCTTTGAACTCCAAAATTGGAGAATAGTAGGCAATATTTGTCCGAACTCGGAATCGAGCGTACTTAGTGGCGTTAGAATCGTATTTCTAAGTACTTCATGAATATTGAGGTCTTATTTCCTGGATATGGAATGTGGGTAAAATTACCATTTTACCCCCAAATGGAGAAAATTAAGGAATTTTCATTTTAACTCAAAATTGAACGTACTTAATGTTGTTTCGATCAGTTTTCCAAGCACATCCATAATTTCTATGTTTTAATTCATGATATAATCTCCATAAAAACAGAATTTTCAATAACCTAATATTCCAGCCCAGAATTTCTAAAAATTCAAACTGTATTAATTTGCCTTAATAAGTTACAAAAATTCAGGGTCATTACACTTGATGTGTAAAAGAATGAAAGAGTGTGTAGAGAACATGTATGATTTTCTACTTTGACACCATAGTGTGAGTAGTTTTTGGCTTGCATGAGCTTGGTTGTGAAATACATGGAATTATTCTCAAAGATTTGGGCTTGCTTCCTCGATTGATCTAGTTCATCAAAATTAGATTAATCTAAGTCGTCCATTTACATTTAAGCTTTACCTATGAGATAATATTGATTCGCTTCATCTCTCCACTTGGATCTTAACAAACAACGTAAAAAATTTAGAAAAAAATTCATAGTATTATTTTACTAATGGTTTTAAATATGCTTACCTTTGGATGACAATCTATCCCTGAAAATCCACTAGATTATGGTTAAATAAAAAATTAATTATTTTAGTGAAAATTCATCATGTTAGTGTAAAAATGATCAATCTAATTCACTAACATAATACAACGTTTGGGGTTTCTGAACACAATATTCAGCACTCAACATTTGGCTATATTGTTCTAAAAAAGGTAATAAATCCTTAATTATTTCTTTCTGGCCCCTATTTATAGATTTTCTTGGGAGAAACCCTAAAAGAAAGAAAGAAAGGAAGAGTGGCTTGGATTTAATGAAGAATGGAAGTAAAGAAAGAAGAACTACAAAAGGGAGGCCATGGAACTCTATTTGGGAATATGTTGGACGTGTGATGGAGAGTGAAAGAGGTGGAAATGGGTTAAGTGGGATGAGATAAGGGGGAGTGAGGAAAGAAGATAAGTTGGGAAGGAAAGAGATGGAAGGGAAAGAAAGAAGATAAAGGAAGGGATGTGGGAAGTGGGAAGTGGGAAGTGGAAAATCATAAGGGAGGAGGCATAGAACTCTATGGTAGTATGGAGGAATGTTCAAAAATTCTGGAATGAAAGTGCATCATTGGATGGAAATGGATGGTGAAGATCTTTCCTTAGATTTTTACCTAGAATTTTTATGGAGTGGATGGTGGCTAGGGTTTGTAACTATTCAATACATAATTCTTGTCCATTAGATCATGCTTCACCCTTGCTTGAATGGATGAGATTCTATTGAAGTTTCCTTATCCAAAATGATCCTCTTTTGTAGCTCATTTTCTCTCCACCATTGGAATAGCATGCTTAGATTGGATGGCACATATTCTTTTGAGATTTAATTATCCACTATAAGTTTCTCCTTTATTCTCTTACAACCCAACTTTATTTTCTCTGGCCAATCAGATTTAAGGGAGATAGGACGTCACCACCCATAGAGTGGGACATTTTTCTCCTAAAATTTTAGTGGGCAGTTCACCAATAAATCTCCACCAATGCGATTCAAGTCTGGTCTTCCTTATAATCTTGCTTCTCATTGGTTCGTCCTTACTTAAGTTGGTTCATATTTATCACTTAGGATATCCATAAACAAGGATAGGTCATAGCCTTTAAATGCTTGAAAAGTAAGGATAATTAATTACTTGTAGATTTTCCATAAATTGTTATTATCTCTACCTCCTTTGTTAACTCCACCTTTCTTCCTTATTTTTCTCATGTAAAAATGAAAATTTAAGGGAAATACACATTCTTTCATGGAAAATTTAACTAACCCTTTATAAGATCCCCTCTTTTGGTTGAGTAAGAGAGAAAGTGAGTGGAATGTCTCTTCTTATGGACCCCGATCTTTTGACTTGTTTAGGTTTCAAAAAAGCTCTCATTGTATGTGTATCTAGTATATGTGATTTGATCTTCCCTTAGAAGCTACACAAGGTGGCGGATGATTAGCAAGCATGCATGAAAATTTTTGTCACCTTACTTATGATAAGAACACCCACTTTTGAATGGGAACTATGTGGGGTTTCTGACTACTCTAACTTTCATAACAACACCCACATTTCATTTTGAACTCTTAGACTTCATATTTGGAATGTGGGCCCATGATGTAGCCTAGACTCAAAACTTGATCTTTTAGGGTTACAATTGCAAAATTTGTGCATTTTTTTCATTTTTACCCTAAACCTGTAAAATGTCCAACTAACCCTAATTAGTTCTGTTTATGTTATTTCTAGTACTAAAACCTACTAAATATAGAGGTATTTGTGTAATATTTCTTTACATATCAAATATCGCCAAACTTAGATTTTGTTAATCCTTGAGAAAAGTATAAATTTATTTTAAAAATAAATCTAAAGAAATCATAACAATTTTTGTAAGTGCTATCATCTACATTTAGCATGCAAAAAGCCTTTAAACTCCTAGGTTACCCATAGTGGACGAGTTGTAGTCTAGTAAGGCTTTTCAAAAATGATACCCATAAACATTTCAAAAACTTCTATAAGGCCCTTTGTTTCTCTCAAAGAATTTTCTTCTATTTAGCGTTCATTAAATTCTTAACTTTAGGATGCTAATAAAAATGACCAATAGATCAAAATCCTACCCTTTTACTAAAGATACCCTATGACCAATCAAACCTTAGAATGTGAGTGTGTGAATGTAGCCAATATATACATAATTGTCAATTTTCAAGTAAATTATAACCTAAATTACCATCCAAAAGTATGTTTTGACTTAAAATCTCATAGGATATACTTATCACTCAGAAAGAAATCACTTAGATATGGGTAAATATCTCTTCAATATGTGAGTAGAATAACATTTCTCTTCCACCTTCTCCACCTTGACATATGGGTTACTTCCACCAAAGAATGATGAGCTCGTTCTTTTACTTCATTAAATTAGCAATGAGATCTATTATCATTTCTTGCCTATCCTTGGAAAGTTAGAGTAGGTACAAATTCTCCCAATTTGTAACCCACCATATGATCCATTATGATCTATGGGTTTTTGATGAGTTCCATGAACCCCGGGAAGAAACAAGAATGTATGGAGTAACTAAGGAGGGAACCACTTATGCCAATGCTACTCTTAAGTTTTTAAATAGGTAAGAATGTCGCTTATATTCCAAATTTACTAGATTCATCACCAAGAGGAGAAATGTACCTATTCTAATGATAGCTAATTGGTTAGCCATGAACAAGCATGAGCCCTTCAGAGCAAGATTCATTAGATTGTGCTTCAAGTCAAACATAAAAAATCTAAAGCAAGACAGAGTTACAACTACCTTCTAAGGACGTATTCAAAGAAGAATTGCTCAATCCCCTGATCACTGGAAAATCCAATAATTGATCAAGAGGTAAAAATAGATTATAATGAATGTGATGGGATAATCATTCCTACTCTCATACAATAATGTTCATCAAAGCCCAATTCTCACATATTTCATACAAAGAACAATAACTTACAAATAATCTAATAATAATCTCATGAAAGAATATCAACTAATAAGAATGTTATATTCTACCAAAATCCCTACTCTGCTATAAACATATTCAAGCCATACTACTCTTAGAATTGGGTATAAGGTTAAACAAAAATTGTTTTCAAATATATGTAAAGGTCTTCTACTAGTGTATTTACACAACAAACTAGAGATATTTCTTCAACCATTTCAAAAATTTTCCACAACAAACTAGGTAATGGATATATTGTAGGGATTAATAAGGCACTAGTCAATGGATTCACAAAAAATAAAGGGGTCATTAAAAAGGCTCAAAGTGGCTAACTAGTGGAAAAATAACTCAAGGAAGCCTAAAGGCTCAACATTTACTAACAATGGCCTCTATCATTTCTTAGTTTCTATAGTCTTTTAGATGTTTCCTCAATAGTTGACAAAGGTGATGAAGAATGAGACCTACTAGGAATTTACATTCGCCGAAGAAAACTTGGAATTTTTATATAACTCTCAAAAAGGAAGAATATCTCTAAAGGCATAGGTTAATAGTCCTCACTTATCTTCTTCAAGATCTCTAAGTTATATTTTCTCTTCAACTTAAACCATATATATGTGGCTATTTGTGTAATAAGTATTTCAATTTTAATTTTCCATGAAAAACTTAATTGTATACAAATATATTACTATGATAAATTTCAAAAATATAATGAAAATATTCAAAATCTAAATTCTCATCCTCGTAAATGAACTTTTTGTAAATTTTTCAAATTTTTTTAATATATAAAAATTTTCAAAATAAATTAAAAAGAAAGGACTAAAAAATAATTAAGAAAAACTTTGGATGCATCAAAATTTAAATACCCTAACCCAAGTATTGAATTAAACATTGTCCCAAATGTTTTACAATACAAGTATGAAATAACTAAGTCAAGAGAGAAGGGTTTGAAGGATGGTACTTGCATGCCATATATAGTGCATGGATCTATTGATGTGCATAATATACAATGAATGTAAAAGGAAATTATATCTTGACTAACCTACTCTAACAATGAAGGATGTTCTAGAATAACTCACTCCATTTTAGAATTTCACAGTAATCAATGCACATTCTCCACGCAAAGATGTATGGTGGGGATAATAGAATACCATAGTGGATCACTGATACGTGTTTAATTTTGCATAAAAACCACCCAATTAGTTACCCATGCATTACAACTTATAGGGGTAAATTAGGGTTTTTAGACCAAAATTTATAACACATTCATTTTTTACCTAATGAAGCAAAAGTTTGTTATTTTGTAGGTCCATAGGCTAATCCGATAAATATGTGATTAAGCATATTCTTCTAGGATTTGATTAGAATTTTTTATCTGTTGTAGGAAGAGAGATGATGATCCAATCGTCGAGATCGATAGGGATGAAATTGAAGATTAAGATCAAAAGATCGAGATAAAACATAAAAGTCATCAATCCAAAGGTCATGATTACCTTAGGGCAAGCAATGCATAAAATCAAAGGAGCTAAAGGTGGCCAAAGTGGGCCCATGAAGTGAGCCATGCATTTCCACCAACTTTGCATGGAAGCCACTTAAGCCACCTTAACCATATAAGCCATGAAAGAAGGTGGCAAACTCGGGAATTCAAGACAAACCATTCAAGCCTAAGGATGGAACTAAGAAGCCAAGCTAAGGAAGCATCCAAAGCCAGCTATGAAGCCTAGCCAGTCAAGCCTTCAAAGTTTGCCATCTAAGTCATCAAGCTAAGCTAAATGGAAGGCTAAGATTGGATGAAATTCAAGAGGATTATCTATGAGATTTCCAGGTATATTTTGAAGATAACTTGGGAAAATCTTATTATGATAAGTTGGCATATCGACCAATAGGATGAGAGCCTTCCAATTTTGATGTTTTTCTTACTTTTTCCCACCTTTTTATTATTTTTCACCTTGCCACCAAAGACCATCACGAATTTGACTTTTTGTTCAAGAAGTCCTACCATTCCATAACTCTTCCACCATCTTAAACTCCCATCCTAAGCACCAAACCAATCCCAAGTCCTTAAGAAATCCCATAACCAATCAAATTCCCCCATCTCACATCATTTTCCTAAATTTCCTATTCATCTCTTTTCTCCCATCTTCCCTCTTTCATTGGGAGAGACGTCCCTCCCTAAAAAAAGTGGCATAAAGAAGTCTGCAACCAAGTTATGTTGATTGTCATTGGAGTTCAATAGTAGCAGATATTATCTTATCCAAGCACCATAACAAAAACACTTTGCAGAACTACCATTTCTTTCTAAGAGCAACTAATAACACTCAGAAACTATGAAAATGGATGAAGGGTGTAGAGTAGGATCATCTAATCTATTATTTAAAGGGTAGTATTGTCATAGCATTTGCATCTCCAAATGGTGATCCCAAATTATGCTCTATAATTTTATTACCTATAATACTAAAAGGTCTATGTTTGGGCTCTCCATTAGTAAAAGGGCTAAGAACAACCATATCCTTTGTAGATCCTTGCTTAGATGTTTCCATCTTATCATGGTCATTGGGCATCTAATATTAATGTTCAAAGGGTTCACTTTCCTAAGAGGCACACTCTCGACTTCATCAAAATGTTGTCCATTAAATAGGGTTATATGTCTTGGGAAGGGATGACCAAATTTTCCCCTTCGAGGTTCTAGTCTAGCCACAATAGGATCCTTGAGGCAATTTGGATTCAATGCGAAACTAGATTTGGGCACATTGATATTGAGACTAGCATTATACACACAAGGGTTAGACAAACTGGTGATGGATAGAGCACCTAACACTAGAACACAAATGGAGCTAATTACTCTAGCTAGACTTAAACAATAAATTGATGCCAAACTTCTCGCTAGAGAATTGCTCTATGGAGTTTGGTGTCCCTAAATACTAGAAAAGGTTTGATAGTACGATTGGCATCAAGACATGGATGGCGTCAATGGTATGATTGATATCCTCTAAATTTGTTTTTTCTAAATAACATATTTAAATCAGTTTGAATCCGTCCTTAAGAATTTAGCATGACTTCTAAGAAAGTGATAAATGATTATGTGTGCTTCTCTAACCAACTTCTTGATTTGTACTTGCATGTGATAACACATGTGAAATGTTATCTAAATAATTTATTTAAATGGCAAAGGTGATTCTAGACACTCAACCACAAAGTGGCACTGGACAAATAATTTGGCACAATACACACCAAGATGGCACTTAATGGTTGGCATTGGATACCCCATTTTTAATTCAAAGTGGTGATGACCACTCTCAGAACAATCCAACAATAAAGTTTGGCACCAGTAGAACTTAAACTCATAGTTTGCTTCAAAGCTATGCCTAGCACCAGTAGAATTAAACAATCTCTATCTATCATAAGACAAGAGTCTAGTATCAGTAGCATCGAACATTCTTATTCACTTCAATGAGTGGAGTCTGCCTTCAATGGCAACAAACAACAATTTCATTCAAAATGGCATCAAATAGGTGACGAAAAACAACCTTCTCTTCAAGTATTAGCATCTGATGGATTTCTCTAGAGATGGTTACATAACTACACCTAACAATTTTATTACTTTGTCCCTGTCCGGTACCACCTTGTGTGACAGCTAGAATACCTAACAATTCTACGACTTTGTCCCTATCTCTTACCACCCTGTGTGACTATTAGAACTAAACAGTTACAAGGGGATTCCCATTTGGCTCCATGATTAGGATAGTTACAACCTTGTCCCAGTCACATTGGGTACCCAAAATAGCTACTTGCATACTCAAATCTATAAATAGGGGCTCTCCACTCCACTATAGGAGATTATATTTAGATCAAAATTATATAAAATTCCACTCAATTTTAGATCCAAACCCAAAAATTGTGTTTCAAGAAGTTTAGTTTCCTCTCTCTCTCCTATTCACAAGGTAAAAAACTCTTCAATTGTCTTACTATTTCAAGGTATTTAGGAGATATGAGCCTAAGTTCAGCCCTGTTCTATCTCTTAAGTGTTAGAACTATGATCGATATTTTATCAATGCCCTAGACCTAGCTTGAATCATCTAGGTCCTGGTCCACTTATGGTGATGCTTATGACTAACAATCATAAGACCTAGAGCACCCTAGACTCAATTATGATGTTGTTGTCCAAGGGATTGACCTATTGGATTTAGACCACCCAAGTCTAAGTTGACCATTAGCAAGACACTATGTGATAGTTCATGACACATATTATCCACATAACAAGGTTTAAGAATAAGTCCTTATTCCTTATCAAGTGTAAGCTATGGTCCCCTAAGCTTACTATGGCTAGGATTCTATTAATCTTTAACATATGGACTTATAAGATCTTTAACAAATAAACTTATAACTTGTAACAACCCCAAAATTTTACTATTGCATGATCGAGGTATGAGTTTTCAAGGATAATCACATTTTATGGAATAAAAATCAAGAACTAAAACATACATAATTATATTGTACTCAAAAAATGGAATTCAATGACCCAAAGAATATTGGAAAAGGAGTTCAGATGAAGATGTTATGGGACTTTGAAGTTAGTGCTATTTTGGTAATTAAAAATCTGCATTCTACTCGTCGACACGAATCCAATGACACTAAGATTACTGAAATTGGAGGTTGGACAAATAAATGGTATTTTTCTTAGAAAAGGGTTTTTTAGTAATTTTCCCAAAGGGCCCCACATGCAGAATTCTGAGGTCCAGTAGTAAAGGGGCATTAGAAAACCCATCATGAGTGGAGGTCACACACATGTGACTAAAATGATGATGTGTTGTAAGGGAAAAACATCATGAACATAAACTAAATTAAAAAGAAAAAGAAATAATTTTTAATAACAAAAAGGAGGGTCCATATTTGATATTGGCACCCCCCCCCTTTAAGTGACTTCCCAAAAACAAATCGTATGATCTGTTCTCTAGCAAAAAAAAAAAAAAACCCAACAAGCCAAAATATCTGACGCCGATAGTATCCCCAATTCTGGCATTCCTCGATAACTTTGTTCCCCTCTCCGGCAAGATACCTTTTTTCTAGTCCAACAATGATGCCTAGTTCCTTCCCTATGTCTAGTGAATCCACAAAACCCTAACCCAAAATGATACTGGAAAACCCAGATCCCCATTATATCCGGAGAGCCCAGATCGGGTTGCCTTTACCCATGGCCAGTAAACCCAGATCATTCTGCCATTTTCCCTACTGGCGTCCTCAAGTGAACCCTATTTTTTTATCATCAATGTGCCTAGATCCCTACTGTTTTCCCCTTTGTTTCTCATCACTAAAAAACCACAGATTGTTTCCCCTACTAGCATACACTTCTTCCCCATGGCTAGTGAGCTAGACCCGCAAACCCTGGCAAATCTTCTTCTCTATTCTCTAGTAAACCCTGATCCTAATCACCAGCAAATCAACGTTCCCCAAGCAACCCAATGCCCATTTTCTCGTCGTCTGATCGCCTACTGGTGATCTATTCTCTGGCAAACCTAGTAACCGACAAGCCTGGTATCCTCTTCTCCTTTGGTCCTCTCCATCACATGGCACAGCCAAGTCTGTGAAGGCCGACGTGGTCAGACCTCACCGGAGATCATTGTGCTATTTCTTCTATCTGTCTTCCCCATGTTTTTTGGTAGCTTAGCTGCGAGCAGTGACAAAACCACCACCAACACTCCCATCTTCCCCTTGTGATTCACTTTTCATGCTAGTTAAGGTTGAGTCAACTCACCTAGTCAACTCACCCTGACTCATTTAGGGTAAACAGAGTTGACACGGTGAACCCCATTTTAACCTTGAACTTCAAACCTAGATTCTAATCAATCCAAGAGGAGTTTTTGAAATTTGAGAGTACTCTCGCAATCCTTCTGATGTGAGGAACAAAACTCATCTTCCCAAATTTTGATTCGAGAAGATCTGACCATTGAAATTACAAGACCTTTGATCGATGATTAGATCATCTGATCTATGATGATCTGACTCTGTTTTTCCAATCCACATAGTCTATCATGAAGGAAGTGTAGATCAAGGATTTCATGAGAGATTTAGGATCATAATCTCGATTTGAGAAGATTTCATTGATCTTGATCAATGGTCGAGATCAATCTAGGAACTAAGTACGGAAATTGATCAAGTTCTATGATCGTGATCAATGTAGCATATTTAATTAGATCGTTTAGTTAGAAGTTACTAATTGATTGTTTGATTTGGAGGCTCTAGGTAAAAATGAGAATTTTACCAGCGTGAATGGATGGTGATCAATGCTAGTGGAATTGAAGGATGCGTCACATGAGGTAGGTGGAAATTTAAGACAGCATGTCTAAATAATAAGATGCATGTTCTAAATATGATCTTATTTCTAATTATGGATGTTATAAAACTAAAATGGTATGATTGATATTCGACATGCTTTAAATTGAAATGATGAAAATAATGTTAATTAAAAGAATAACATGTTATAATTGATGCATATGACTTGTATGTCATGCATGTGAATTGTGAAATTTTGTTTATGGTACAGGAGTACCATGTTAGTATTGGTGGTGTATGAGTCTAGGTTTATAAGATATATCCTTGGTGGATTATCACCAAATAAGTGAGGATGTTATTCTTGTTATGAAATATATGAACAGGCAAATTGCCTACTATTATGATTATTTTACATAGAGGCATGGAGGCTTGAGAGTTTTGTATAAGATAGGTGTAGTCCTGGGGATGCTATGCTAGGAGAGTTATGAGGGTTTGGCCACCCTCTCTCTGAAATTTATTATGTTATGGATACAAAGCACTATGTGTTACTACAAGTTGGGTGGGGCAATTATGGGAAGGCTGCCACTATGACAGCCATGGTCCTCTCATATAGACATGGATATTGTGATTTCCACCAAGGATTATAGGTGGATTATTGAGCAGTTATCCGGGAGTGTTGTACGGATTTTGACTGTATGCATAGTAGTCCTTATATTTGATGCACTATAGTGCTTATATGATGGCATTATGAGATGCCTTATATGATGTTGCATGATGATATGCCTTATATTATTTTCCCAGCAATGGCTAGAGGATTGTGGACCCCATATAGTAAGAGATATGAGGATTATATTAATATACCAGCAGAGGCTGGATGATTATGAACCCCACATGATGAGGGGTATGATTCTGAAACCCAGTATAGTCTGAAAATGTTAATTATGATACTTATTGATTATTCATAATTTTGTATATCTTTTAACCATTTCCATATATGTGGATTAATGTTATATTTATATAATTGAGGGCATAGTTTTATATAAGTTTTAATAATGGTATGTGCATGGGTAGAACTATTATGCAAAGTATGGTTCATGGAATTGGATCATCTTAATTAAATGATAAATGATAATTGTAAATATTGATTTACCAATGGATTATTGATATTTATGAAACATGCTAATAATTGATTATTAAATTATAAAACATGCTAATATGTGGTTTAACAATGGATTAATGAATTATGAAATGTATTGTAAATTCAAGTCAATATAAATGTTATGAGAATGAATATTCTGAATAATCCAAATTAATTAATTCATAATTAAATTTAACATGCTTCTTAAACTCCCCTACCAAGTATAGCTTGTTGAGATATTGTAAATGTTTTTATGTTTACAATATCTCAGATACAGATAGACAAAATAAGATGGACACAATAAGAGGAATTCAACAACCATACTTCTACACTTAGGTATACATTTTATTAAAGCTTTTGTATTGTGTAGTTAGTCATTTGAATTGTGATATTGGACATTAATATAATGTTATAAGGGTTGTACAAGTGAACCACTAGATGGGTCCTGTTTTTAAGAAATGCATGTCTATCTTTTAGAAAACTATATATATATATATATATATGTATGTATGTATAGTGTGAGCATAAAGGTGCAATCCGGGTTTTGGAAAAAATGAATTTCAAAGAAAAATCTTCTGCTGTTTTTGTATTTTAAACTTTAGAGGCACGCCATCTTTTGAAATAAAAGCAAAAAAATTTCATGAAAAACCCGAGGTGTCACATAACTTAGCCAACTTAGGAGCTTTCTGACATATTGTCACTTGGACCTTTTATTGCTAGTCATGTCTTGTCCATAGTCTCAAACCAACCTCATGGCTCACATAAGAGCTTCTTCATAGCTCAATCTATCCTTAATCTTATGTCATGTAATCAAAGAATGTGATGGATAATCAATGGTTTTGTCTTTTAGTTATGACATGTAATCAACAACCATAAGGATTGGAGATTTGTTCTTACTTTCAACTCATTAATAAAATCCCACCATGGGGAAAAATTTATACTACTTCTTTTATGCTACTGCTGAATTGCAATTGTATGAAATGAGCATTTTCATTTAGACAAGGAAAAAGAATAAAAGAAAAGACTGCAATGCCTCCATGTAAGCACATACCAACATTGGAAGGAGGTTGCCTTCTACTGATCATCGACAATACAACTCAACAAATGGACCCACTTTATAACAAAAATAATTTGTTATGTTTAGATTTGATCACTCTATAACAAAAACAACTTATTTATATTAGGATTTAATCTCAAGAGAATGATCTATGACCACGTACCTATTGAATAATGAGCTCGAGACTCATAGATAGTGGCTTAGTTAAGGAAACCCACCGGAACCGTAGCGAAAACAAGTCTTCATAAGGCAATTGTCACTACTTATGGACTCCAACCTAAGTGATCTATCCATGACAAGAATGAAGCTTGCATGAAGCTAAGATGTGACATCCATGTTTTTATAATACTTTTTCACAAAACCTTTTTACATTTGTGGGGCCCAAGTTTGGAAAACTATTTAGAAAACAAATAGCGGAAACATTTTTCAAGAGAAAACTTTTGAAAATCCCAGGTGTCATTTTTCCTTTTATAAAAACAAGGATTTTCATAGGAATGAGTACCACATTCCTACCACAAATTTTGCAGAGTCGCCCTTGTATTTTGGAACCCGTGCATTTAACACATGTGATGCGACAACCTGATAAACACAATATACAAGTAAAATAAATAAAGGAAACTCTGTCTCCATCCAAAATACATCCACATACATTTATGTTTACATTTAAATAAGAAAAAACATTTTTGTAGTGCCAAAAGGCTAGGACTAAAATCAACATCCCCATAACCACTCTAGTCATGGACACATCTCCATAACTCCATTTACATACCCACGTGTAAGTAAAGCAAAGTCATATTAAGTCCCCATCACATCAGTTTATCAAATCATAACTATATTGCAAACCTAATTATTATGCATGTCATGTTCTTCTCTTTAGATATCTATCACCATCTTCTAATCCCTTTTCCCTATTATATTTCTTCATACCTAAGACACTGTAAACAATTTACAATGTGTTAAAAAGTTTGCACTTGTGCAAGTAGTTCCATCATCAAAAACATGTGTTTATGTAGTTTTAAATCCAAAAAGGGACATACAATGGCATGCTATGTAGTTTAATAGAATATGATGCATAATAAGTAATATAATGAACTCTGAAATCATAATCATGATTTACAAACCAATGCTATGCCAAACCAATTCAATTATCAGTTTCAATAATAACCTTTGCAAGGTATTTTACAAAATATGAAAGATCACTATGACTCATAGTATGCATGATCTTATAAATATATCCATCCAAATTGAATAGCTAACCATCATAAAATCAAAACATGAAAAGCATTTAAATCATATAATGCTTCAATATAATAGATGTGTCTCAATAAACACGTATATATAATACCATCAGAACCTCCTCGAGCTCTAACAAGTGTAGAAACACCAAAAATTCAGCCTTGGCTATTGGTAATGAGTGCACATTATGGACTTGAAATATCGAGGTGCCATGCACCTACATTATCGTGCTATAAATACACATCTCAAAATAATGGACCATCTAAGCTATGAATAAGAACTAATCTAGTCCGTGGCTATCATGTCGATACCAAGCAAATAAACTCCCAACACCATGTGAGCAATGGGTACATAGCTTTCCCATGATGTCATCCTAACTTGGATTTGGACTTTTTCAGCAAGGTATCTAACACACATAATTTTCGGAGGATGATCAGACAACCTTCCTAGCATAGTATTCTCTAGCCACAATATGGCTAACATAACATAATAATACTAGGCATCATAACATGCTGATATAGTAGATAAAACCATAAAAATCCATGCATTGTTGAAATCATGCAATTTAAATCTCATTATATAATATAACCATGTAAAAGCCACCCTTACAAGGGTTGAGTTTGTGGATTCCGTACTCCTCATCATTTCATAATTCATGAAGTCCATGTAATTTCAAATATATTTTCATGCATAAGTTTTCAATCTGATAGTAAAACAACATAGCATTCCCAACCAATAAGTTACATGATATACAAATATGTTAGCTGCACAAATCAGAAATATCATAGTTCTAAATCTTAAGCAATTGCAAATATGACTGAGTAGTTATCAATAGTTTTCAAGTCTCATAAAAGCATATCGATGTTAAAACTACCTACTCCCTTGGATGTGGTCCTTAGTTTAGTTATATCCATGCAATCAACTCATCGATCAACCTATTTGTTCATTCTTTAAAATAGAGATCCGATGGCTAGAAGTGGTCGGATCTCGATCTTAGCATGTTATTTGACATTTTTAACTAATAGATCAGTGAAATTTAGCTCATCCTATATCAATTTGGAGTTTAGAAATGCAAGGGCAACATCTGATTAAAGATCCAACATTGCTAAGTCCCTATCTCTTCACTATCTGATTGGATGGTTCAGATTATTCACTCAATTTTCATCTATATCTTCCAATTTTTTCCATATGCTAGTTAATTCAATGCTCCAAAAATCATCATTGGTGTTTGATCATCCATAAAACCTCAAGAAGTCATTGTTTAAACAGTGACAGATCGGACCGTTGAGATTGTTCAATTGGTTTTAGCCTAAATTGACAATCTCAGTCAAATCCAACCTATGTCTGATATAGATTGACCTATTGCTAAGCTTAGATTAACAAATGAATGGCTGGATATCAAAACCTCAGATTTGACATGAAATAGTATTGATTTAGCTAAAAATCCAAATCAAGAATAGGGTTGTGTAAATCTTACCTTTAAGGTGCAACTCCGACCTCCAATCATCTATGAGGAAAGTGATTTCCCATTGATTTTCCATCACCATCAAATCACTGGCTGTAATAACCCCAATTTTTGTAAATTGATTGAAAAAAATCAATAAATTTTGAGTTTTAGATATTTCGGGCTGAAATATTAGGGTTATTTAAAATATACTTTTTATAAAAGTATAATCAAATCATAAGACATGTAAAATTGAAATTAAACTTAGCAAACCCTTCAAAATGACTGTAAGCACGACAAATTTCGAATTCGGATGAGAAATCCTTAAGTTTTTCATTTTTTGGACAAAAGGGGTAAAATAGTAATTTTACCCAAAAATCAAAATATTCCAAAAATCAAAATATGAAACATCAAAATTTAGAATGTACTGAGAAATACGAATCCAACGCCACTAAGTACACTCAAATCCGAGATCATGGGAATAAAACCCAAAGTTTTATGCATAAAGGGCAAAACGGACTTTTTACACCATGTGGGGCCCACATGGGGACCACCATGTACCCAACAACTAATTTGATCAGCAGCCCATGTGAAACATGGGTCAACAAAGATCAGCTAGTCATGGGGAAGAAAAGTTAGGCATGGGAGCATTGAAGACTTTCATGTCATTTTATATTAAAAAAATAACATATTATAATCATGGAAAAAGACCCAAAATGCCCATAAATACAACCCCAAAAATCTTCCAAAAATCCTCATAAAATCCCCACGAAATTATCTTCAATCTCCTTGAAAAATTAGATCTAGAATCCCTCTCCAAAACCCCAAAATTTTCAAGACTTAGATATCTTTCCAACTTGTTTTTCTTTTTAGATTAGAACAAGAGACCTAAATTCAATTAGGCACTTTGTTCTAGATCTAATTTGATCAACATCTATTCTACAAAACCCCCAAAGAAATTTCAAGATCCAACGGTTCAAACAACGGTATTTGCAAGAAAGGTGGATTTTAGGCTATATCTTCATCAACAAGGTATTTTTTTAAATTGGGCATATAAATGAGGTTTTCTCTCCAATCAAGTAAGTGGAAATCCTTTTCATATATTTTTAGTATTTTTTTATGTAATTTTTATTTTACTGTAATTAATTTTGGTAATAAAAAGTTAAAAATAAAGTAAACAACAGAACCCTTAATTCATGATGATGGAGTGCTCAGATGAAAAATCTGACTCTACCAATCAATCCAGAATGGTCCAAAACCCCTAGGGTAGACGTTTCAGAAAGATCTGAGCAGTTTTGGACCCTCAATTGAGAGAGATTAATTCTGGTGGGCCTAGATCAAATCTGGACCCTAGGAACGGCTGAAAACTTCAATTTAAGATTGTGGAGTCATATGAACTCCAAATTGAGATCAGAAAGAAGCTATGGAAAGCTTGTAATGTCTAGTTTCTAATGAAGTCATAATATTTCTAAAATTTATTTCTGTATTTTTCTGTATTTTGGAAATAAGTGTCCAATTTCTATGATCTTCAAGATCTGAGATGATCAGATCTTGGAAATTTATTTTAGCGATGATATAATAATGTAATAAAGTAATATCTATGGTTAATTTGGACAGATCTTGGATAAAATAAGGGATCTACCCTTTATGGTAGAAAAACCCAAAAAAAAAAATACAAAGGGACCCACTTGATCAATGAGATCAAGTGTGATCAGATCCTTGGGATGGAAAGAATAAATGTTTATATGATGAAATCCAAGAAAATCATGGATGGATTATGATAAAAATAGATCAATGTGATCTTTTAACCTTAATAGAGAAAATTCTCTAAATATAACTAAAGTCCTTAATCAAAGGAAAAGATCTAAGATCAAATGGTTGGATTATAAGTAAAGGTTTCTAAAAATGTAAATATAATTAGTTTCATTTTATATTGTTATGTTATAAAGCATGCTAGTATAACATTTAGAGTTTAGTATGATATGTGTTCATTCTTATCATAAGGTGCTAGATTTAATTTAAGTACCTTGCCTCATTTTCATTGAATGTTAAATTAGGTAGTTTTATGCTTTAAATTTATAATTCATTTATGGTTGAATGTTAGTAGTAGATTTACTTGTTATGAGATAAAGAGCATAAAACATCAAAAATGTATTCTAATGAGAAAGTAGAGTTTCATGACACAAATAAGAATGAAGTACTTTGGACTTAATTAGTAAGGGCTATAGTTAGTAGGACAATATAAGGATTATCAAATCCTTAGCCCAAATTAGGAAAAGAATAATAAACCCCATGAATGACATTATAAATATTCATGGACTTAATTAAAATCCATTAGAAAGAGTACTTAGAGTAAACATGCTTATAGGAACCTTATGAAAGGTTGAGCTATGGTCATTCTAGTGAATGATGAACATAGTGGTTAAGTGGGTTATCTAATAGAGCCTCGCTCTTCCCCTACCTTCTGTTGACGTTTGTGAGGTCTAAATGCCTCCTTACATGAGGATTGAAGTAATCACTTTGTGTTCACCCATTCAACTAGTAAGCCTTAGCCAATTGGAAATAAGAGGAGCAGTCTAGATTTAGGCTTGAATAAGCTACCTTCAACCATGCACATTAACTGGTTGAATAATAATCATAAGAGCATAAAAGGTTAGTAAATTACCTAACCCTAATAAAAACAGTAAGTAAGATAAGGATGATCAAACAAGATCTATTAAATCTTGGATGATCAAGAACAATAAGAATAAGAACACTATATTGTACTTAGTATGTATGTTTAGTAGTATACTTGTTATAGTTCATTAGATTAGATATTCCAAACCCTTGATCAAAGGTGATTCAAGGAAGAAAATCAAGATCATCCTCCATAGGGATGATCCAAGAACTGAACTTAGATCAAAGAAGAACAAGATGATAGAAGATCTAGGACCTTGATCTTTATCAACATGAGTAGATTTCAATCAAAGGATCTATGAAAGATCAAGATCGAGGAGATGAACATACAAAGACTTAGAGATAGAAAAATACTTAGATATGAATGATCTAAAGATCATTCTAAACATCAGATCTAGTGATCAATAGGATTGTTCATAATTTATATATTGACAATATGTATGGATGTACAGATTACATACATCGGTCAAGATCATGGAAGATTAGGGAAAAGAGATCAATCCTTAAAGGTAGGAGGATTTGATGAATGCATTTACATGAGATATTCATGATTGTACTCATGATCTTATGTTGACAAGAGTAATGATAATACTTGGAGTAAATCTCTTGAAAACCTTATGCTCCAACCAAACACCTATAAGATGGTTAAGGACTAAACTATAAGTGAATAGGGAACTAGAAAATATTTCAGCCCTAAGTAAACAGACGTATGGTCTGATATATATGAAATCTATTTTACATACAAGCTTGGAGGCTTGTGAGTTTGTTTTAATAGGCATGAGCCTAGGGGATGCTATTGCTAGAGGAGTTATGAGGGTTTGGCCACCCGCTCCTTGAAATTTGATGATATGATGATACCTTGCCCAATGAGAGGCTAAAAGTCGGGTGGTGGCAATTATGGGAAGGCCACCACTGTGAAAGTCTTGCCCCCCCATACGGGCAGTGACATAATATTTTCCACCATGGTATCAGTGGTGAACAGGGCAGTTATCCGAGCGCGCTAGTACGGATCAGACTGCAGCATAGCAACCTTTCTGATTATTTTGCACTATGATGCATATGGGAATAGGCATAGTGAAATGCCTTATGTTATAGCATAATGAAATGCTAGGTAATTGTATATTACCAATGTTTCCCAAGAAGGGAAATTCCCAGTGTGAGATTAGCTGTAATACTAAATTCTCAAAATGAAGAGAATTGGTCAGCTTAGTTGGGAGTGATATTTGACTATTTTCACGAATTTAACTGGTTTTCCCATGAAGGGTATGTATGTATATAGTTATACATAACTTACAAAGTAAAGAGTATGTTTAAGGATAATGATATTATGAAGTATTGGAATTACATTCTCAATGTTATGTTTCTTGAATCCCCTACCAAGCATTGCTTGCTGAGATATTGTACTTGTTGCAATATCTCAGATCCAAGAAAGGAGACTTAGGAGCTGAAAACTATAGAAGACTTGAAGAGAATAATCTTCAAGGTATACCCTTGAAGACATGTATTTTTATTTGTTGAGAGTTTTATTGTATGGTGAGCTTGAGTTTTGGATTATGTAATTTGGACAAGTATTGTACTAGATTTGGTCATCTTGTGAACCATTGGATGGATCCTGGAGTTTAATAAAAGTATATTCCTTCAATGGAATTTTATTTTGTACACAAATTGTACTTATGTTATGTATGAAGTGGTGACTTGGGTTTTCAAAACAAGTTCTAAAGAAAAGAATTTCCGCTGCTTTGTTTTGCGAAAAAATTTTACACTCTTAAGGGCCCTGCCTTTCAAAATACTTTACAAATTATTTTTTCAAAAACCCGGGTCGTCACACTGGCTTGCCACAGTTCTAATCCCTTTTGCTCACCGATTCTTATCTGATTAACAAGCAACCATAGGGATTTTACTCTTGGTGGCTAAGAGATGAAAGTGAATTGGTACAAGCAACCTGCGTGTGTTCCCCACGATCAACCTCCATTCCTTGTTGTCGATGAGGCAAATAAAAGGTGGAGGATTGGTCGCATCCTCCTCTTCTATCTCCCTTCTCCTCTCCCCCACTCTCTCTTCTCCTTCTTCCTCTTCTCTCTTCTCCTCCTTCCTTTCACTCTCTCTCTCTCTCTCTCTCTGTCAGGCTTAGAATAGAACAAATGGTCTGTTTGAGTTCTCTTAAGTTGGGAGGGGTCTATGTATCAAATATAGCCCCCTCTAATTGATGAGTTGATTTGAGGGATATAACTAAACCGAGAAGCACATCAAAGGAGGTAGGTAGTTTTAACATCGATATGCTTTTGTTAAACATGAAAACTATTGATAACTACTCGGTCATATTTGAAATTTCTTAAGATTTGGATTTATGATATTTCTGATTTATGCAGTTAACATATTTGTATTTCATGAAACTTAGATTGGAAACTTATGCATGAAAATATATTTGAAATTACATGGACATCATGAATTATGAAATGATAAGGAGACAAAATCCTCAAACTCGGCCATTGTGAGGATGGCTTTTACATGACTATATCATATCATAAGATTTAAATTGCATGATTTCAACAATGTAAGGATTTCTATGGTTTTATCTGCTATATCAGCATGTGATGATGGGTAGTATTAATATGTTATGTTGGACATATTAAGGCTGATGGACGCTATGCTAGAAGGTTGACTGATCATCCTCCTTTAGAAAGTATATGTGTGTTAGATACCTAGCTAAAAAAGGCCGAATCCAGATTAGGTTGACATCATGGGCAAGGTCATGGCCTGAGGCACTATGTACCTCGTATCGTGTTGGGAGTCTATCCACTTAGTATCAGCGTGATAGCCATGGACTAAATTGATTATTGTTTGTAGCACAGAGAGTCCATTATTTTGAGATGCATATTTATAGCATGATAGCGCAAGTGCGTGGCAGCCTGGTATTTCAGGTCCATAATGAGTACTCATGACCAATGGCAGATAGCTGGACTTCGAGTGTTTCTACACTCGTTAGACCTTAAGGAGGTTCTGATAGTATTATACATATGTGTTATTGAGACATGTCTATTATATTGAAGCATTATATGATTTAAATGCTTTTCATTTTTTTATTTTTGACGATGGTTCACTATTCAATTTGGATGAATATATTTATAAGGTGATACATATAATGAGTCATAGTAATCTTTCATATTTTGTAAAATACCTTGCAAAGTTTATTATTGAAATTGATAATTGAAGTGGTTTGGCATGACATTGGTTTTTAAATCATGATAGTGATTTTAGAGTTCATGATATTACTTATTTTGCATCATATTCTATCAAATTGCATAACATGTGATTTTATGTCCCTTTTAAAACTGCATTATTACATGTTTTTTATGATGGAACTACCTACACAAGCATAAGCTTACTAAGACATTGTAAATTGTTTACAATGTCTCAAGTTTGAAGAAATAGAATAGGGAAAAGGGAGCAGAAGATGGTGATAGAGATCTAAAGAGAAGAACATGACATGTATAATAATTAGGTTTGCAATATAGTTATGATTTGATAAACTGATGTGATGTGGACTTAATATGACTTTGCTTTACTTACACGTGGGTATGTAAATGGTGTTATGGAGATGTGGTTGTGACTAGAGTGGTCTTGGGATATTGATTTTAGTCCTAGCCTTTTGGAACTACAAAAATGTTTATTTTTATTTAAATATAAACATACATGTATGTTGATGTATTTTGAAGGGAGACTGAGTCTCCTTTATTTATTTTACTTGTATATTGTGTTTATTAGGCTGTCGCATCACAGGCATTAAATACACGGGTTCCAAAATACTGGGGAGACTTTGGCAGATTTTTGGTAGGAATATGGTACTCATTCTTATGAAAATTCTTATTTTTATAAAAGGAAAAATGACACTCAAGAGTTTTAAAGGTTTTCTCTCAAAAAATGTTTTTGCTGTTTTGTTTTCTAAATAGTTTTCCAAACTTGAGGCCCCACAAATGTAAAATGGTTTTCTGAAAAGTATTATAAAAACTTGGGATGTCACAATTGGTATTAGAGCAAATTCCCTTTGTGATGGTGGGCTAGCCACTCGTCGTCTTTGAGGACACGGATTCCCTTCGTTGATGAATGTAAAAACAAATGCAACCTACAAGGGTTGGCATGTTCTAAGAAGATAATATATTTTTAGTTCTAATATGAGTAAGAGGAGTACTCTTATGAAATTAGTATAGTTCTTAGAGTAAGTAACAATAGTATAAGAGTAGAAAATTAGTATAGCTAAATGAAAACTTTTTCAGAAATAAATATATTCACATGGGAGACCTTCTAAGGATTCAAGTTTTAATTTTGACAATGCGTCTAAACCTTTGAGGATTATGATAACTATTGCACAATAATATTTTGATTATAAAGAAAAGAGGGTGGAAAATAATCACATTGGAAGAGAACTCGAGGAAATTATGAGTGTTACAACATTAGTTTGTACATGTAGTAGATATATTCGATGGATAAAACTTAGGTATTATGAAAGCCGGAGGCAATTTGACCTGCTTATGTAAATCAATTATTCATTAAAAGGGTTAAAATGAGTTATCCCTTATATATATATATATATATATATATATAGAGAGAGAGAGAGAGAGAGAGAGAGAGAGAGAGAGAGAGAGAGAGAGAGAGAGAGAGAGAGAAATACTAACAACTAGTTATCATTGAGAAGTAAATAACTATTTAATGATTCTTGAGAGTTCTAGTTATGATTTGGAGGTGCATAATGCTTAGAGGATATTGTAACTATTTTATAAGGATGATTACTAAATGATAAGAAAGAATAATAGATGAGTGGAGAATTGAAGCATGAATATATAAAACAATGAATAAGTTTGAACTCTAACTTCGATGGTGTGTATAACGTTTTAAAAAGGCCTACCAACTATGGTAGTAAAAATAGTATTAGAATAATGATGAAAGATTAGAAATGATTACAATTAATAAGAACTCAAGAAAGTTTATAGAAATATTATATTAAGCTAAACTTGAAGTGGATTTATTTGATGAAGAAATTGTAGTATAGTGAAAATCATTGAAAATTTGATGAAATAAGATCCTAATGATCTTATGGATGAATATTATGAACTATGAGATGAAAACAAAGGAGTTCTTGTGTGTGTACAAAAATTATTGATGGGCCAACATTAGTAAGAAATGAATTATTATGAGGGTTTTAATTATGATTTGAAGTGCATATTGCCTGGAGGATATGGAAGCTATTTTATAAGAATAATTATTAAGCAATGATGATTATGTAATGAATCAACTAGGGAGAAATACATATGAAGTGAATGAGGTAAGATGAAAATGATTAAAATTGATTTACATTTAATACTGATAGTGATGATATTGTGGTTTCTAATAATGAAGGTTATTATGAAATATCAGTTTCATAGGATGTGTTGATAAATTTGTAATTGATTTTGAATGATATGACCTTCAAAAAAAAAATTGGGATGTTACATAAGAGGTCCAAATTGACAAATGTTGAAGAATTAGCAGATGAGTTGTGGTTAATGCCACTTGAACCTAGAGCTAGCGAGTTCTCCTCAAAATGCTTTAATGGAGTACTTCACTTAATTTCCTTTGTAATCTTAGGCTTTGGTGGTAATTATCATGCACTTCTTGGACTTGAGATTCTTGAGGAATCCTTTCCATTCTTCCGTTATGCCTCTACAATAACAATACACCAACCAAACCAACATATTTAGCCAATGTTTCTATCCAAATAAATTGAAAGTTTTATATATAGCCAAATATTGATATATCATTAAAAATCCCACTCAAGTATTCTAGAGCCATCCACATATTGCTTCAAAATAACTTTGTAAATCACATTTTGGAGTCAACTCAAGTTTTTTAGATTTTAAACCATGATCTAAGCAGTCTTCGCCTAGGAGGTTTCTTAGGTGCATCTAATCCAATAAATGTTGTTAAAGCATCCATTAACTAAGATACCATTCTAGATGAGTCTCACTCTTCTATAGCTGATGACAACTACCCATAGAAGCCTTTTCTATTTCTACTTTGAGTAGAGTAAATAGCTCCAATTTAAGGGAGGATTGATCTACAAAAGAATGAACAAAATAATAGAAGAATGAAAATTCATTTATTCATCAATGGTGAAGCAAAACATGTAATAAAATAGAATCAACTAAACCCTAGACTAAGAACCAAATTCTAGAGATGATATGCCAATGTCTACAGTAAAGGTGTGGATAAAAGAAAAAGACTATTTAATTTTGCACAACAAGAAGTAAGTGTGGCATTAGTCCATAGAGGGTATGGGAATATCATTTTCCTAAGCTTTATGAGCCTAACCAATCGTTAATTTTGTACTACCTCTACTACTTTTCATATGTTATGAGTAGTCATTGAAAAAAGAAATCTAATTCTATAAGAAAACTATTTGCACTTTAGGAAATTCTTAGAGAAAATTTAAATAAGGTCATAAGAATGTATTTCTATTTTAGAACTCAAACTTCATACATATTTTCTTAGTGAGTAGCATGAAATGGTAAACAAGTGGTTAGAAAGTGTTATTTCACAAGGATTACAAGCTCTATTTTGCACTTCAAAGACTGTAATAACCCCAATTTTTATGAATATATTTGAATTATTAAAAATTAAAAATGGAAATTCTAAAAGTGGACCTGGAACTTTGAGTTCCATGAGAATTCATTTTTATAAAAATAAAATCAAGACTTAAAACTTGGATATTTGTAACGTACTCAAAAAATTGATCAGAATGACTATAAGTACGTCAAATTCCAAGTCCAGATGAAAAATCCTTATTTTTCTCCACTTTTATGAATAAAAGGGTAAAATGGTAATTTTACTTATAACCGAGACCTAACACATCAAAATTTAGAATGTAGTTAGAAAATCAATTGAAATGATCTAAGTGTGCTCAATTCCGAGGTCATAGGAATAAACCCTATTTTTTTCTATTTTTGGAATTAAAAGGGCAAAATGGTCTTTTCACAACTATGTGGGGCCCACAAGGTGTGCCAACGGTCTAGAAGACCTCCATCATGAGTCAAACCACTACTAGATGGTAGTGGAGAAGGAGGTGGTAATGGAGAATCCAATGCCAATTTAATAATAAAAAGAATTGAAACATGATAATTACATGTAATCATAAAAAATTCAAGACCACCTATAAATAGCCCATAAAAATTCCCAAAATTTTTCCTAAGATTCTTCATGAGGTCCCCTACAATGGCCTAAAATCCCAGATCAAAACTCCCCTCTATGTCCCCCAATCTCTCACTCTTTCCCTCTTTTATTTATTTTGCCTTAAGCGCTTCCCCTAAAGCACCATACGATCCAAGTCAATCGGAGCCGTCAAGCACTTCCCTAGAAGCGTCGTCCCCATTGGAACCTAGGTTCTACCTAAAAATCACTAATTCAATTAGCCATAAAATTCCAAGTAACAAATGACCATCTTGACCATTGAATTTATTCAAGCTCAAATTATCTACAAAAGCCCAAGGAATCATGATAATTTAACAATTGAATCGTCAGAAAATGCAAAATGAAACTCAGATCCAGTATTGATAACATCTCCTACAAGTTCTTCATGAAATTCTAGCCAATCCTGATTGTATAATTCAATCTCACACTGATGAATCACTCCACAAAGTGGGGATCTATGTTTCCCTTATGGTTTTATTCCTTCTCCAGCAACAAAACTGGAGAAATCAAATCGGATGCAACTAGGGTTTTGAAGTAGAATTCTTATTTTCCAATGTGATTTCTCTCATTTTTGGTGAAATTACTTCACTGGCCCAGACCAGGTAGGTGCACTCTCCTTCCCTTGTTATTTTTTGGCACTCCCTTAAGGTTTTCTAGCCATCCCTGAGCTCCCTCGATCGTTGACCCATTGAGAATGATGGATCCGGCAACAGGGGTTAAGATCTCATCCATGGATAGATCAGATGCAACTTTTGATCTATTGGATGAATTCCTAGGGCCCAAAAATGCTAGGGTAAGAAATCTTGGCCCTTGGATGTTTCAAGTTTGGGAGATTTGGAGAAGGATTGATCCAATGGTCCAGATCGGACTGTATCAACCAATCTCCTAGATCAAGCATTAATCTAAACCTAACCCCGCTCAGATTGTTTAGCCATGTTTTGGGATTGTCTAGTTACGGTCCAAATCATCTTGCCACTTTCCAGATCATCTAAAACACATTCTAATGGCCAAATCAAATCTAGGCCATTGATTTTTTTAACTGAAATCTTGTTTCATTAATTGAGAGCTCATTTTAGCTTCGATTTTAGATTAGAAAGTTTTTATGAATTTTTGATATTGTGTAGAATCTAATGGAGATATTATATTTATGTTTTTCATTGTATTTACTTGTGATAATCACTAAAATCCATTCCAACAATAATGGATCATAATCAAGATGACCTTAAAATGAAATCAAAACTGATGGATGGATTCAAGAGGTCCCAAAACCCTAAGGACCATGATCACAGTAAAAATTCTCGATACCTAGATCAATTAATTGAACAAAAATAGTAAAGATCAATATCAGCCGTTAAAATTGACTGAAATTTTAAAATACAAATTCTAATCTCAATTTAACTCCAAATTGAGATCAGAAAGTTGGGTTAGATTCCTCTTGATGAGTAGAACCTACTGAACTAATAAAATCATAAATTTAATTAATGAAACTTTTTTTTTTAAAGAGATAATGATACTAACATCCTCGATCTACAAGATCTGGAATGATCATACAATTCAAGTAATTTTGGATGATGATCTAATAATGTAATAACTTGAATAAATGATTTGATGTAACTAAATTGGCATATCTTAAGATCTTGACCATTAAAAGTAACAAAATCCTTAAAAATGCATACTAATCTCCTTGATCAGATTGATCAAGGATGATCAGAAACTATGAATAAGTGAGGATGATGATCTAATGATAAGATCATGAGAAATGAATAGCTTGATGTGGATAATTTGGGATAGATTGAGATTTATGCCCTTGAATTGGATGAAAATTGATTAGAAATGAAAGATGATCATTGGAACATGATGACATGTTAAATGTGTTTATTTAAATTATTAATGTTATTGTAAATGTCTTTTATTGATTAGTAAATTTAATTATTAGACTGACTTATTTATTTATGCTTTAATGTTCATATTATGAAAATTACATTGAAAATGTAATTAATGAAATATAGATATTAATGGACATTTACAATAAATAAAGGACATGGACTTAAGCATAGTAAGAGTTATAGTTAGTTGGACAATATAAGGATTATCAAATCTTTAGCCCAAATTAGGACAATAATAAACCTCATGAATTACACTTTAAATGTTCATGAATTTAATTAAAATCAATTAGAAAGAGGTTATAGGGTTTAATACTCATAGGAACCTTATGAAGGTTGAGATAAGGCCACTCTAGTGGACGCTGATCATTGTGGTTAAAGGGATTCTCTAGTAGAGCCTCGCTCTTCCCCCACCTTCTATTTACCTTTTTGAGGTCTAAATGTCTCCTTACATGAGAATTGAATTAACTACTCTTTAAGCAGCCTGTAGTTGGTAAGTCTTCGTCAATTGGAAATAAGAGGAGCTGTCTAGACTTAAGATGAAATAAGCTATCTTCAACCAGTAAAATATTAACTGGTTGAATAATAATAATAAGATCATAAAAGGTTAGTAAAATATCTAATCTTAATAAAAAAAATGGTAAGTAAGATAATCAAGATCAAACAAGATCCATAAGAAGATCTTGTATGATCAAGAACAATAAGAATCATAACATTGTATTGTACTTAGTATGCATGTCTATTAGTATGTATGTTGTAGTTCAAATCTAGATCATTAGATTAGATAATCCAAACCCTTGATCAAATAATTGAACTTAGAACAAAGAAGAACTAGATGATAGAAGATATAGGCCCTTGATCATTATCAACAACTATAAATTGTTGATCAAAGGATCTATGAAAGATCAAGATCAAAGAGATGGACACACAAAGACTTAGAGATAGAAAATACTTAGATCTAAAAGATTAGAAGATCATTCTAACTATCAGATCTATTGATCAATAGGATTAACACTATCTAAGGAAGATAGATTGTATGGATGATAGGAACATAAGATAGATCTAGATCCTTTATATCAAAGGACAAGATTAGATAAGGAATATAAATAGGAGATTATCCAAAATTGTACAAATAATGACAGTATGTATGTATTTATAGATTACATACGTCAATCATAGAGGATCTGAAGCGATGGATCACCACATGAAGGGGTGGAACTTTAAGAATACTAGATCTATGGTCTATGGAATTGTTGCTATACATAGAAATTACAATGCTTAAGAATGATAATATGCTTAGTTGCATTTGAATCATAATTCATGTATATGAGGTAGAAATGATTGGTGAAATTAGATGGAATACATAATAAATACCTAGGTATCATTTATGATTACCCGTAAACTTAGATAAGAACATAATAATAATAATAATAATAATAATAGATATCATTTGTATCAAATTAGTATCCTTACACTTAATAACATTTGGTATATGAATAACAAATTAAAGGAAATGGGGATCATTTATAATAAATGATTAAATCCTAAACTTACATGAACATGGGTATCATTCATTGTAAATGAGGATCCCTAAATATAGAAATGAAATTATATCCTTAGAAAGAGGATATTGAATACAAAGATGATAATATAAACAAACAGATGTACAAGATGTACAAGAAGCATTTTAGATACAAGCATGGAGGCTTATGGTTTTGTTTTAAACAGGGATAAGCCAGGGGTTGCTATGCTAGGGAAGTTATGAGGGGGCCACCCGCTTACCAAAATTTGATAATATTATGATACCTTGCCCAAAGAGATTCTAAAAGTTGGGTAGGGGAATTATGGGAAGGCCCCACAGTGAAAGTCCTGTATCCCCATACGGGCAATGACACAATATTTTCCGCCGTGATATTAGTGGTGAGTAGGGCAGTTATCCGAGTGCACTAGTACAGATCAGACTGCAGCATGGTAGTCCTTAAGTAGTTCGCATTATGAACATGGCATAGTGATATGCTGATACTACCCTAATAAGGGAGTATTTTCCTCGCAAAAGTCTAGATGACTTATCAACTCAATATGTCTGAGTATGATTATTGATGTCTAAGATATTGATTATTTTTCATGGTTTTTTACTGTATATATATGCATAAAATATAGTGGTGAGTGGTTTGGAATTACTATAGTAGATGATACATGATAAATTATATGATAGATCATATATGGTATGGTTCATAAAAATTGAATGATGTTACTCATATCGAATAGGATGAACTTGAATAGTGTACTTTTGAATTATACGATATTGTAAATGTTTTAATGTTTACGATATCTCAGATACTGAAAAGAAGGACTGAAGGGATACGACAAGGGAATACGAAGACCATACTGTTGATCAAGAATATGTACATTTGTGAAAGGATTGTATTGTATTTTGATTTGTGTATTTTGGACATAAGATGTAATAAAGGGGCTACGTATGTGAACGACTGGATTGATCCTGCAATTTTAATCAAATGAGTTTCTTTGGAAAGACATGTTGTATACAAAATTATGTATGTATATGTGAGTGAAATGTGGCATTCGGGTTTTCTGAAAAGAATTTAAAAGAAAAAAATTTCGCTTATTAAGTTTTCAAAATGTTTGCAAAATTGGTCAACCACCCTTTGAAAATAAATAACAAAAATGTATTTCAAAAACCTCGGTCGCCACTAAGACAATCAAATAAGAATCTATTTACTCTTCATAGTTTTAACTATATTTTTATATATTTCACTAGTTTTATTCATTTGAATCCTTGTCCAGTGTTGATTCAAAAATTATAGTCCTATCAGCCAATGCAATGCTTGGAGCAAGGTTAATTTCTTTTCATAAACATGTCTTAATTCTTTAAATCAATATTTTCATGTAGACTGGTAGCACCAAGCAATCGTCAGAGCATTGCACTACTTTGTGACTTGATGATTTTAATAAATCAAAATGACTTCTACTTGTACTTTTTCTTCCTATTCTGCATGTAGTACCAATCAACCAAATGAGTGAAAACTCTAAGATTTCAATACCTTAGAAGGAAAGTACCTCGCAATATTAGAAGAAAAAAAGAACACAGACATAATAATTATGTCAAATGAGCTCCTAAATACTTTGAACTCAACATGTTGGTTAAACTAATTGGAAAAAAGTGGTTAAAGTGTTTTTAGAATTCTAATTGGTTGATTAATATTCAAAGTTTCTAGGATTTTGAATTTTGAAAAATCTTTAAGATTCACAATTGAGGGTAGGGAATAATGGGAATATTTGAGATAATCTCTTTCAATTAATTAGTTTAGTTATTTTAATTTAGTTTAGTTTATTTCATTTTGATCTACTTTAATTTTAATTTTCTTCACTTTTATGCTCTCTATCTGTGTGAATTTTGAATTCTAAACTAGTATCAACACTATGTAATTCTTTAAGAATAAATTAGTGGTGTTTTAATACATAGAAATTCAAAATTGTATCTTCTAGGTTTTCTTAATCTTTCATTTATAGTTTGAAAGCTTGTCAATTGCCTTCATGAAGGACATTACTAATTTCATGTGAGGAGAGTAAGAATCTTGGAAATTTGGTTATACATGTAGCAATTTAGGATGTGGACCTCTCCACAAGTGGTGACTCCAAATAGTTTAATCTACTTTATCAATAGGCAAGGTTTCCACTTCAATAATGCATGTACTATTGAATGGTAGGTCACTAAAATTGTTACTTATCATGATCATATTTTCCTAATTTGCTCATAAGATTCTAGTAAGATTTTTAGGAAGCACCTAAAAATTCTTATGGCAAGGAATATATATGTCTAAAAAGAAAAAGTGGGCCACTCTCTCACCATATAGTGGAAGCAAGTATAGCAAAAGAATGGCAAATAGAATGATGCCAAACACTCTATATTGTCTTATAGTGGAGTTAGACACTCTTAAGAGAGGAAGGTGGTGATGGACACCATTATTTCCTTCAAAGTGGCTTAGTACATGATATATATATATATATATATTGAATATTACACACATACCTCTATATTGAACATGTTTTAACACCAAAAATCACTTAAAGATCACTAATTAAGGATAATTCTACATTTTGCAGGTCAATGATACAGATGAAAAAATGGACATATTTGACAAATTTACCTCTGAAAGAGCCTACATTGCGAACCCACACATGCCAAACATGAAGTTACATAGCTCAAACTAAAAATTGGATGTCAAATACAAAGTTAGAGCAATAAAAAACTCTAGGTGAAACATAAAGACTTATCCATTCAAAATAAGGTGTTCATATCAAAAGTAAGGTGACAAAACTTCCCGTGCATGCATATATGCATCCCACCACCTTGGGAAGCTTCTAAAGAAGCTCAAATCAGATGCAATGAGATTACATACAATGGGAGTTTTTGAAATAAAACAAGTTAGAAGACAAGGGACTACATAAGACTTCTTCCTTGCATTCTCTCTCCTACTCAATGTAGGGATGGGACCACCTAAAGGAGTGCATGAAATTTCCATGCAAATGTAGTAATTCCCACTCAAATTCACGTGGAATACATGAAGAAATAAATATCATTAGTGGATAAAAGCAAGAAGAGAGAGAGCTCATTGGTGGAGATTTTA
Organism: Warburgia ugandensis; assembly: GCA_035236585.1. Lineage (NCBI taxonomy): Eukaryota > Viridiplantae > Streptophyta > Magnoliopsida > Canellales > Canellaceae > Warburgia > Warburgia ugandensis. Next base: position 46,649,186 of record CP141128.1, read on the forward strand.
ACAATGGGTAGCCCACCTATTTTTAAGGAGAAAGATTCCTATGTTGAACCAAAAAGATGTCCAGTCAAGGTGGAATGCTATTGACTAGAGAAATTTAATGTGGGTTGGTAGAAAAATAAAGGAAAACATAGGTTGATAAGGAAATCCCAATAGACACTAGGCCATCCACTATAGGGCATTCTAATCCAACGGTGGAGTGTAAAGAAGCCTGAAAGAAGATCTCTTAAGATAAGAACACTCCAACCAAATTTCAGCCATTCAAGTTAAGATAACGATGATTTGAGGGCTAGAAATGAAGCATTGCAAATTTATAAACCCTAGCCACCTTGTCCTCATTGGAAAGTCAATTCATAGTCCTAAGGTTGGAAAGATCTCCAACACTCATTATCATACAATGGCTTACATCTATCTCATATTTTTGAACTCCACATAACCCTAAAGAGCTTCCACACATCCCACATTATTCCCTTTTCAAATCCTCAAACTTTCCTATATTTTCTCCTATTCTTTCTATCTTCTTTCCCTCTAAGCCAATCCTCTTTCCTATCCTACCAAATCTTGTTTCCTTTCCACCATTATCTCCTTCCTTTCCCATCTTCCTATATCATCTCATACTCAAATTAAATGATATTGACATGTCAAATCTACACCTACACAATGAATTACATGCATTCCCCTTAGCTTCCCTTCTTATCATCTCATCACAACCATCCTTTCTCTCTTAAATACTATCCTTACATTTCCTAGGGCTTCCACTCCTAATAAAATTCTATAAATATGAGGTTGGGATGAAGGAAAACTTATCTTCTAACTTTCCCTAGAGTTCAAAGCTAAACCTAGGAGGACCAAAGAGTGGATGGTCACCCTCACCCAAGTCCCAAAAGCCTCGAAATATCCAATCCTTTGGAGTAAAGGTAGGGTTCTCAATCTTAACCCATCTCCCTTCTTGTTTTCATTCATTCTACTTTTTATCTTTCTCTTTCTCCTTGCAGGGACCATTCTTTTATGGTTTACATGCATCATCCTAGTTGAACACATTTATTTTTTCATTTCTTATGCTTCTTTAGTATTTCACACATCATCTAGGTTAGCATGCATAACACTTCAAGTTGCATGCATTAACCCATGTGTACAACTATCTCCCTTTATTTCTCCCACACCTTCACCCTTTGAGCATCTTACCATTCAATGCAGCCACATTCTTTGCACTCTCATACTCTTACATGCATAGTACTTCTACATCCTAGTATCTAGCTTAGAATAACATGCATTGTTTCTTATTTATACATGTTTAAAATTTTCAACTAACATATCTCAACAGTTACACACATGCTTTTTAATTTTGCAATCATAGTTTTGCATGCATTCTACTCTTGTTTCATAAATCTCATCTATTGCACACATATCCCTCCATATAGTATAGCACGCATTCCTTTTTTTTTCCTTCTCGTCCATCCCCAACATTCCACACATTATCACCTTCATTAATCACTCACACACCCATCTTCTCATTTTTCATTCCATGCACAGACTTCCTCGTTCTCTCCTTCTTTCCCATCTCACATGCACTCCCCTTCATGCTTGCATTTACATGCATGCTCATCCTTAATTCTGCTCTTCTAGTTTTCTTATGGGATTTGTGAAACTAAAGGAAAGGAAAGGAGCCTTATGCCTTCTATGGTAGCAAGGAGTCTTTCCAATCCTAGATTAAAGGTTGAGAGGAACAACCAAATATTTCTATAAAGCCACCTAAATTATTAGCTAAGGGCTTTAGGTTGAAAAGTAGGGCTACGCCCATGACAAAGAACTAACCTTCTTCCTCATCTCCTAAGGCTAGAATAGGTGAGTCCCATTCCAAGATCCATTATCTCCCTCTTACTTTTATTTTCCTTCTAAGTTCATTCTTAAATAAGGAAGCCTCCTCTATGGATGCCCCTACACTAAGATGAGCAAACCTATAATCCTATCTTGCCTGTCTCCTCAAGAAGCTACCTTCTATTATAGAGTATCTAGTAAGAAGATACAAAAAATGGTTTTACACTTCCATTCCATATTCCTCTTTTGCTTCTTTTATAGGTGGTGATCTTTTAAGAAAGGTGTTAGGAATCTTTTCTCTTAGCTGCTGTAGCACTTCATTCATGATGATCTTTGGAAAAGATTTAACTTAATGTGCTGTAGCATGTCAGCTTAAGTAGATGAAAAAACCTTGGTGGTAAGTTAGTGTATGATGGGTTGAAGAGAAGCCTATAAGATCATGTTGAGTGACACAACAAAAAGTCCCTATAGTGGAATTCAAGCCTAGAGTTGAAGATGCTTACTTGCTTTCTTTTCTTGCTCTTTTAATTTACTTATGTAAGAACTCCTTATAATCAAATCAAATAATGAGAAGTTTCTTTTAATTCTTAGTTAGTTTCTTATTTCCTTCATTTATTTGTTTAATCCCTTGCTTTCTCAATTACTTAATTCTTGCTTTAGTTCCTTATTTAATTTCTTTCCTTGATTATGTCTTGGATTCACTACTTTACTGTCAATGGCTTTAGTTAGAATCCTTACTTTCCTTTGATTTAAATTTTATTTAATTTCCTTTGTTTCATTGGGTTAAAGTAACATAGACTAACTTTTAATTAAGAATCCTTAAAAGAGTGCCAGTGGGATCGACCCATACTTACAGTGTCTATGCCATAATAGACTCGTACACTTGCGATTATTTTTAAAGCACATCAAGTTTTTGGCAACATTGCAAGGGACTCGCAATGGTGTTTAATTAAGATCTAAGTTGTAATGCTTTACCACTAGTAATAGATAGGGATTTGATATAGTTACATTTTGCATACTTTGCATATTCCTATGAATTTGATACTTACCTTTTATTTTGTGTAGGAATTTGCACAAGAATAAAAAATCGGGGAAAGATCTTAAGATAATTTTATTTGAGTGGATATAGTGAGATCAAAGTTATATTTTTATGTGATTTATTCATTTCAAATTAAGGGTTGTAATAATATAGGTCAAGGATATGCCATCCTAATCTGAAAGAGGTGGCATGTACATGGATCCACCCTTGTACGAGAAGACTTATTCTAGGACTCCACTGTGAGCTTTTCTAACTTCTTTCCAATTCCTATATTAGGGTTTACATAAGCACTTTAATTATTGCATTGTGATTGTTAGTTTAGTAGCACATGGGCATTCCATTATTACATGTTACATGCTATTTAGGGGTTGTTCACATTAGAAGGAAACTAATTAACAAGGATAGCCTTCACTCAGCTACAACCCAATAACATAGGTTGTCAAGGTTATAGTGCCCCATATGTTGAGGCCTTGAACCATTATTAAGTAGCATATAGGTAGTTGCATTATATTTATAATTTTCCTTTCATAACTAGGATACATTTATGGCTTTAAGGTGCTTTATATTGTGACAATATTGTGTGGAGTTGTCTAAAATGTAGTAAGGGCAATTAAACCTTATAATATTAAGAGTGGATTTCATCACCACACTTTGGCCCACCTAGATTAAATAGGACCTAATGCATCTAACCTTCTGTTTAAGTGAAAATCACATAGACAAGACCTTAGCAGCTATTCTGGCTCATAGGACCCTCATGGAGACAACCTATTGCCACTCTAGTGACCCCTATCTTATTGACTACATTGGTATTTAAATGACTAGCTCTACTAGCACACTCTAGACTGACTATGGAAGGAGTGAAATAGTTGATTAAGATTAGAATCTAACAATTAAGCAGTAGGATAAATCTAAATGAAAAGAGGAGCTACCTAGTTATAAATAATCCAAAATCCTCTCCTATAAAGAAATTCATGAAAAATAAACCTTTCAAATTGTTGCTTAGGATTTGGAATATTTTGTATCCTTGATTGTTTGTTTATTTCAATATTTAGGTTGCATTATCTAGTTTAGTTATCCCTTAGACTAGATATATATATATCTTCTATTTTATACAACAACTAAGTTTTGTTGTATACAAATGTAAAATAAATACGCAATCCATTAGTGTATGCATGGTCATCAATAACTTAATCCTGATCCAGTGCCTTTAAATAAAGGAATCAATTGAACTGTTAGGCAAGGCCAAAGAACTCCATAAGATCAAGAGATCCTTGCTATACAAATGACCAACAAAGTTGTAAAAGTGAATTGTTGAAAAGTTACTCCACTCCCATCCAATTAATTTACCATCTTGTATAGCCTTGCCTGTGACTGGTGTAGAACATTATGAGTTGAAGCTAGGATTTATTCAAGTCCTACCAAATTTCTATGGGTTAGACAAGGAGGACCCATAGCATCATCTCATGGAATTTCTTGACATATGCTCTACCTTTAAATACCACAATTTCTCATATGACTCTATTATGTTGATGTTGTTCCCATTTTCTCTAAAGGATAAAGCTAAGGCATGAATCAATTCTCTAGAAGTAGGGTCTATCACCACATGGATCAACTAGCTAGAAGATTCTTAAATAAGTTTTCCTCAGTCAACAAAACCAACACCTTCAGTCATGAAATTATAAATTTCCAACAAAAGGAGTGGAGAGTATTTCTATTAATGATGGGAATGCTAAAAAGACTTGCTTCTAAAATGTCCCCACCACGGTTTTAGAAAGTGGCAGGAGGGCCAATATTCTATGAAGGTCTAACAACGCACAACTGATTTATGATAGACACCACTAATGGAGAGACTTTCATCATTAAAAGTGATGTGGAAGCATAAAATTTCTCTACAAAACTCGTTAAAAATTTCCAGCAATGGGACTACTCTACCAAAATGGAAAGAAATTTGCAATCACAAAAGAAAGGCGATTTATATGAGATAGAGGTTACTCCAAATTTGTATTGAAAAATAGACATTATGACCCAAAAATTTAAGGAAGATGATGACCTATTCAAACAATTAGATGCCTTCATGATGAATAGATCTCTTATGCACCCTCAATCTAAGGCTTACCCAATCAAATCGAGTACAAATCACTCTGCTCCATCATGTCTATCTAGCTCTAGTTTTCCTAAGTTGCTTTCAGAGCAAGTGAATGTTATGAATTCATATCATCAACCTAGCAACAACAACCCTTATGTTAGGGCCTACAACCCTGGATGTGCTAAGCATCCAAACTTCTCATGGTCTAAGAGTAACCAGGAAGGGGGTCCATCGAGGAATCCCCCTCAAAAACCTTTCCCTAGAAATAACATGCCTCAATAGTGGCAAACTCCTCAATAGTCTCCACCATAACAAAAGAAATAATCACTGGAGGAGATACTGAAATTCTTTATGCAAAGAACTATGCAATTTCAAAATGATTGAAAATAATTTCAAAATAATACTAAACAACCTTACATGCTAACTACCAGTCAATTGCAAATTTGGAGTATCAAATGGGACAACTTTCTACTACTCTCCAAGAAAGGGAAAGAGGAATGTTTCATAGTTAGCTAATGCTAAAGCCCAAGGGTCAGTCTGAGGTTGGTTCATTATTGTCATATCAAACCAAGTCTATCACAACACTTAGGATTGGAAAACATGTAGATAATTAGATTGGTAAGAAGAGGAGTACCCCATTGTAACACCCCTAATTTTTGGTAAGGAAATTAAATAAATATTAAAATTAAGAATTTCAATGAAAATTAGGCTCGAATATTAGGGTTACTAAAAATGCACTTCTCATAGAAGTGGAATCAAGATATAAGATATGCATAATTGAAAAGATATGCGATGAACACTTCAAAATGACTGTAAGCACGACAATTTCTGAATACGGATGAAAAATCTGTATTTTTCTTCATTTTAATGAATAAAAGAACAAAATGGCAATTTCATAAATAACCAAGACTTGAGACATCAAAATCTGGAATGTACTCAGAAATACAAATCCAACGCCACTAAGTACACTCAGTTCCGAGCCCAGGAGAATAAAACGAATTTTTCTCCATAAAAGGGCAATTTGGTCTTTTTATACATGTGGGGCCCACAAGGGACCCACAAAGGGATCCAACGTCTAGAAAATAGCCATCATTAGTCAAACCACTACCACCTACGAGTGGAGATGGAGGTGGTAGTGGGAATCTAATATATATTAAATAATAAAAAGAAAAAAAAAACATAATTATTACATGTCATTATGAAAACCACTCAAAACACCTATAAATAGACCTCAGAAAATTTCTCAAAAATGTTCATAAAATCTATCACAAGGTCCCCTAGCATACTCTAAAATCTCAGCTCCAGAAACCTCCCCAAACTCCCCCAATTTCTCCTTCTTCTTCACTTGTTTTTCTTCCCCTGAGGGTGTGTCCATAGACGCACCAGACTCTCCAAATTGAGTGGAGAAGTCTGGCGCATCTAGGGACGCGTTGTCCTCGATGGGCTGGGTTTTTCACCCGGAAACCCTATTTCAATTAGGCGTCCAACCACAACCATTAAACCTTAATCTTCACCATTCGATATGTTCGGAAAAGGTTTATTTACATAATACCTTTGATTCTATGATGATCCAGGGCCTAAATCTCAGGAAAAATCAAAATGAAGATGAACCCAGTACTGTTTTCCGTCTCCGGCATGTTCTTCAATGTATTCCAGAAAATCTATCTGGTAAATTCTAATCTTGAACAGTTGGGAGTCTTCAACATGGGGTGATCTATTAAAGCCCCATGGTCCCCCACATTCTCCGCAACGGAAACACGGTAATTTCCACCTGTATGTGTTATCCGGCAAAGCTAGGGTTAATTCTGATTTTATACATCTTCTTTGGCGGGTTTTCTCCCTCTCCCTCAGATTGGCACAGGTAGGTGCACTAGCACCCCTCTTTCATTTTCGGTAGATTAATCGGGATTTCTAGCCACCTGGAGAACTCCCCAGCCGCTGATCCGTTGGGAATGACGGATCTGGCAATAAGGGTTGAGATCTCATACTTCTCTGGCTTAGATCCAAGTTCTTTGCCGTTGGATGATTTCCTGGGGTCCCAAAACTCCAGGAGATGAAATCTGAGCCGTTGCATGAGATGGGTGGAGGAGATCCAGCCACAGGTGATCTGACGGTCCAGATCTGGACAGTCTCACTTGTAGCCGATCACCTCTGCCCAACCTCCTAGGATAGGTGGTAAAAGGCGCGGGACGCTGGTCACCCCGTACTTGTAACCCATATATAATCTGGACCGTCCATTCTGTTAACTGAAATCTTAGATCTTCAATTAAGAGCTCGATACAGCTCTGATTTTAGATCTGAAAGCTTCTATGGATTCCTTGTTCCTTGATCTAGGACTTAATGCATATATTCATGTTTTAAATTGTAATTATACATGTTAGTTAGTAAAATTAGTACCCATGATCTTAGATCATGGCCCAGATGACTTTAAAATAAACATGGGAACCGATGGATGTCTTCAGAGATACCCTAAAACCATAAGATCATGTTCACATTTACATTTTTGTTCATATATATGAAGAAATTTATCAAAATAGTAAAGATGAAATTCAGCCCTTAAAACGGGCTGAAATCTTAAAATCTTAATTCTGATTTTAATTGACCTCAAAATTTAGATCAAAAACTTTCCTTGGATTAATATTCATGGTAGTAATCCACTGAATATGTTAGATATTGTTTTTAATTAGTATTTACATGACCTATTTGGTAAAATCCGTGCCATTTATCCTGGATCATGGCCCAGATGACCCCAAACTTAAAATCTGAATCGTTGGATGTGTTCATAAGGTCCCAAAAACTTAATAAACATGTCACAATAGAAACTATGTATCTCTAGATCAGTCAAATTGATCAAACATAGTAAGGGTGAAATTTAGCCCTTAAAACAGGCTAAAATCTTCAAATCTCAATTCCGATCTCAATTGAGATCCAAATTGAAATTTAAAAGTTTTGATGGATTCCTTGTGATAATTTAAATGTACTGAACCAATAAAAAAATTATTTTAATTAATTAAATTTTCTGAAATTAAGTGGATAAGTAACTAACATCCTTGATCTACAAGATCTAGGATGATCAGACCACTAATACCTTGTTGGATGATTATTTTATAATTTATTAAATAAAATTAGTAGATTAAAATGGTATTGATTAGGCAGATCATAAGAGATCTAGCCTTAAGAGTTACTAAAATCCCTAAAAATGAATAGTATCTCCAAGATCCAGATGATCCAGGATTATTGGACTATATGGATGCATTTTTATGATGATATTGAGATAAGATCATATGGATTTAATGGATGGATGATGAGGATTTGGGCTAGATCAAGAGAGATCAAATCAATGGATGAGATAAATCAATGATTTAATAATAAAATTACATCAATATAAAATGTTGGATCTAAAATAAAATGAAGGATCAAGATTTAAATCCTAAAGAAATGAAAAATGACTATGGATCAATTAAGACCCTTAGATCATGATAGCATGTTAGATTTCTATTTGAATTATTGAACATTATGATAATTGTCTTTCATTGATTAGTTGAGTTAATTATAGAATTGTTTATTTAATTGTTTATTTATGCTTTAAATTTATGCTTAAGTAATGGAAATTTCATGGAAATTGAATTAAATGAAATTAGAATGGAAGGATATGGACATGGACATGGATATATGGCATGGACTTAATGTTAGTAAGGACCATTATTAGTAGGATAATATAAGGAATATAAATTCCTTGGTCCAACTTAGGAGAATAATAAATCTCCATGAATGGCATTTTAGTTCATGGATTTAATTAAAACCAATTAGAAAGATTACTTAGGTTTAAATGCTCATAGGAACCTTATGAAAGGTTGAGTTATGGTCAAGCTAGTGAATGATGGACATAGTGGTTAAGGGGGTTACCTAATAGAGCCACGCTCTCCCCCCACCTTTCGTTGACGTTTGTGAGGTTTAAATGCCTCCTTACATGAGGATTGAAGTAGCCACTTTGTGGTCAACCATTTAACTAGTAAGCCTTAGCCAATTTGACATAAGAGGAGCAATCTAGACTTAGAATGAAATAAGCTACCCTCAACCATTAAAACATTAAATGGTTGAGTAATAATAATGAGCGCATAAAATGTAGTAAATCATCTAATCCTAATAAAAATGGTAATCAAGATAAGGATGATCAAACAAGATCCATAGGATCTTGGATAATTAAAACCAAATACTAATGTAGTATTGTAATACATGTGTATATGTATAGTATGTATGCGTATGTAGAAGAATATAGATAGAGAATCCAAACCCTTAATCAAATTTGATTCAAGGAAAATTAGGGTATCATCTATAGGAATACATACTTGAATAGAGAAATAACTGTATACATTTGGTTTGACAGATGGATGAATCCAGACTATGATGGACATTATGGAAGAATACACTTGAGAAGTATGAATCAAGATACTACTTTGAGGTAGGTGGATATACAAAGATATATTAGAGATTCATGTGTATACGTACATGATTATCTGTTTAAAGTTATAGACCTTCATTGTATAAGTATGCTTAGTACCTTAGCATAGTCATGATCCAAACAAGTGGTCCAAAACTTATGATCCAAAACACATGATCCAACTAAGTGATCCAAAACACATGATCCAATTAAGGGATCCAAAACATATGATCCAATTAAGGGATCCAAAACATATGATCCAACTAAGTGATCCAAAACATATGATCCAATTAAGGGATCCAAAACATATGATCCAACTAAGTGATCCAAAACATATGATCCAAATAAGTGATCCAAACACATATGATCAAATTAAGTGATCTAACCAAATGATCAAACAAAGTGATCCAAAACATGGGATCAAACAAAGTGATCCAAAACATGGGATCTAACTAAATGATCAAACAAAGTGATCCAAAACATGGGATATAACCAAATGATCAAACAAAGTGATCCAAAACATGGGATCTAACTAAATGATCAAACAAAGTGATCCAAAACATGGGATATAACCAAATGATCAAATAAAAAGATCTAACCTCATAATCTAATCCACTTGATCTAATCTAATGATCAAGTTTAATGAGGTGAAAGTACTGAGATATGGAGACTAAGGAAACCCTAAGAATAGGGTATGTACAATACTCCATCCTTAGTTAAACAGACAGATCGTCTGATACGTACAATGTATTTTTCATACAAGTATGGAGGGTTGTGGTTTTGTTTTATACAGAGATAGAGACTGGGGACGCTATGCTAGGGAAGTTATGAGGGTTTGGGCACCCGCTTCCTAAAATTTATATGATGGATACCATGCCCAAAGAGAGGCTAAATGTCAGGTGGGGCAATAATGGGAAGGCCCCACTGTGATAGCCATGATCCACCCCATGAGGACATGGATTGATTATTCCACAGTTGGTGTCAGTGGAGGATTATATAGTTATCCGGGCGCGCTGTACGGATTGAGACTATAAGCATAGTAGTCCTAATGTATTTTGCATTATAATGCACATATGATAGGCATAGTATGATGCCATGGCATGATGATATGCTATTACATGAGCTCCTAGAATGAAAACCCCATATGAGGATTGGCTAGGTATTACTCTCCTAAGTGGGAGTATAGCTAGGGGAAGGAACAAGTGTTGAGTAATCTTTGGCTAGGTATTGCTCTACTAAGTGGAAGCATAGCCAAGGGATGGAACAAATTTTGAGCAATCTTCACTATGTTAACTAATTTGTCATATACTACATAAATAATGTATATACTCTATGTGGAGAGTACTCATGAATGGATAACCATGACGAAATAAAGACTGAGGTATGTATTCTGATATTGATAAAGTAGTATGTTTTAGCATTCCCCTACCAAGCATAGCTTGCTAAGGTATTGTACATGTTTCCATGTTTACAATACCTCAGATATAGAGAAGGAGGGTTAGAAGCTCAAGACTGTAGAAGACTTAAGAAGATGTTGATGAATAATCAATCAAGATACATCCTCTTGAAGACATGTATTTTATTTGAGGGAATTGTATTGTATTGAGAGTTTTTAATATATGGTGCGGTTTGCAAATTTTGGATTATGTAATTTGGACAGGTATTGTACTGATACCGTGCTGTACTGTGAACCACTGGATGGATTCTGGAAGTTTAATAAAATTATATTCCTTCAATGGAATTTTATTTTGTACACAAATTGTACTTATGTTATGTATGAAGTGGTGACTTGGGTTTTTAAAACAAGTTTAAAAGAAAAGAATTTCTGCTGTTTTGTTTTGTGAATAAGAGAAGCCTTCCCAACCTTAGAAAGGTTAAAAATAAAAAAATAAAAATAAAAAATAAAAAAAGCTCAACTACCTTCCTCTTTATCAGAACTCCTTCCTGATGCCCCCTATGTTCCAAAGGCTCCCTTCCCTCAAAGACTAAATGTAGCAAAGAAAGAGAACAATTATAATGAGAAAATGGATATATTTAAACAAGTTAATATGAACATTCCATTACTCAGTGCTATAAAATAGTTCACTCCTTATGCTAAATTCTTGATGGACCTATGCACACATAAGCATAAGCTTAATGTGCAAGAAAAGGCCTTCCTCACCAAAGAAGCAAGTTCAATACTACAACACCATACACCTCCCAAGTACAAAGATCTTGGATGCCCTACAATCTCATGTGTTATTTGGTGAACAAAGATTCAATAAGGCACTCCTTGATTTAGGGGCCATTGTTGACCTATTGCCATTTTCAGTCTACAAGCAACTAGGTTTAGGTGAGCTAAAACCTATCATTACCACAATCCAACTAGTAAACAAATCTGCTAAAATTCCTAAAGGAGTATTTGAAGATGTTTTAATATAGGTAGATCAATTTCTTTTTCTAGTGGACTTTCTTGTCCTAAAGATAGAACTTGTAGAGAAAAAAAAAAAGGGCAGCCCTAGTGCACGAAGCTCCCACTTATGTGGGGTCTGGGGAAGGGGCGGACCACAAGGGCCTAAAGTACACAGCCTTACCTTGCATTTTGCAAGAGGCTATTTCCACGCCTTGAACCCATGACCTCAAGGTCATACGACAACAACTTTTACCATTGCGCCAAAGCTCTAAAGATAGAACTTGTATCTAATCCAAATAATGAGATTTCTATCATTTTGGGTTAACTATTTTTGTCCAAATGTACTTCCATAATCAACTATCAAAGTGGTGTTATAAAACTCTCTTTCTATAATATGAGAATAGAGTTCAACATTTTCAATGCAACACAACAAAGTGGTGTCATGAATACTATTGTTTCCTTGATGGATATTCTAGTTGTAACCATATTCCTATAATACTAAAGGATCAAGAGAAGGCTACCTTTACTTGTCCTTTCAGAACCTTCACCTACAAACACATGCCTTTTGGGCTATGCAATTTACAAACAACTTATCAATGGTGTATGATGGGTATATTCTCATATATGGTGGGGAAGTTCATGGTGGTGTTCACAAATGATTTCTTAGTATTTGGTTCTAATTTAGATGAATGTGTAGCCCACCTAGCTCTAGTGTTAGGGAGATTCTAAGAAAATATTTTGGTGCTAAGCTGTGAAAAATACTATTTTATGATGAAAAGTGGCATAGCGCTAGGGAAAATAATTTCACACAATGTCATGGGGGACGACAAGGCCAAAGTGGACCTCATCTCTGATCTTTTCCCTCTTAAGACAGTGAATAAGATCCACCCAATCATACAACCACTAGATTAGAGCATACCATTTGAGTCATGCGTGACTCTTCCAATTATGCAATCAGCACTGTTCTGGGATACTAATTTGCTAAACTTTCCCATATGATTTATTATGTTAGCAAGACTATTAATGACGCTAACTCAATTACTCCTCTACAGAGAAAGAGTTATTGGTGGTAGTTTTCACCTTAGTTAAAATTAGGTCCTAATCTCTTAAGGTGTAAAGTGATCATTTGATTGGATCACTCTACCTTGAAGTACCCTCTTTCCAAGCAGGACACTAAGCCTAGACTAATTTGATGGTATCTATGGCTAAAGGAATTTGATGTTGAAATTTGAAATAAGAAAGGCTCCTAGAATGTTGTAACTAATCACTTGTCTAGGTTGATAGTTGACTCTTGTAGCCCATTAAAGAAACTTTTCTAGATGAGCAACTTTTGCTGGTTTCCTAGTTACCTTAGTATGCAGACATATTCAATCTTATGACCAATAAATTGTTGACACATTGATCAAAACAAGATAAAGGTTAAGAACTTCATATGGGATGGTTCATACTTATTCAACTATTATTCTAATAAAATCATTAGAAGATGTGTTCCTGATAATGAACATAGTATAATCATCTTCTTTTGCTATGACCATGCCTATGGGAGGCATTACAGTGCAAAGAGGACCGTGGTAAAGATTTTTTTGTGTGGATTTGACTGGCCCATGATTTTCAATGATTCTCACATGTACTGCAAAGTATATGATCGCTACCAAAAGTTAGAGAACATTCACTACTACACAAGAAGCTTTAAAAGTCAGTATGAGGAAGTAATTGTAAATATTTTCCAAGTCAATTGGAAAAAACAATTTTAAAAATCAAACTTAAGAAGACCTTTTGTAGAAAAATGACTTCTTTAGTCTAGTGTGAAGCACTTTTTTCTTGGGAAGGGACTTTTAATGTTGTTTTTTAAATGACTTTAAATTTCTATACTTTTGAAGCCATTTAAATAAAAATAACTTCAAAAGTATAAAGCTTTTAAAGTCCTTTACTGAAAATGACTTTAAAAATGTAACTTTTGAAGTCGTGTTTTGTAAATCACTTGAAAAGTGTATACTTTTAAAGTTGTTTTTTGAAACTGACTTTAAAAGTACCACTCTACTATAAGAATTTTTACATCAACTTTCAATTTTCGTTTTTCAATTGCCTTCATTTGTAAATATACTGAAGCTCATATAGGTTGATTTTCATTGTGGCTATCCTCAACCAAATCCTATATGTGAATTGAAATTACATCCATATATTCTAGGTCATTATTGATTTTTGAGTGTTGGTTAGTATCTCCTTGTTTGTCTCAAATATATATGCATGTTTGATATATTATTGCATGCATGGTTATGGTTAGAAACATCCCTTTTTAAGGATGCATTTATATTTGAATGTATCTATCATATTTTTCTTCTTTTTTCATTGTTAATTGGAAATTTCCATATGTGTGCATGCATGTAATTTAGTTTTTTCAAACACTTACATTTCTTTTATACCTAGTTTTTGGTAAAATGCCTAACTAAATTCATTATAATCTTTTCATGTTTAATAAGGCTTCACACACAAATTAGCTTCAATTTGTTGAAAAAATTCAAAAATATTCTTGGATGACTATGACAGGAACATTAAAAGAATATAAGGGAATAGAAAAGTTCATATAGTTTGCACTTAGGGAAAGTGGTGATTGTAGGGATGTTAAGAGAACACTTGTGCTTCGATGGAAATGATGAAAGCTATTATCCATAGGTTTGGCATGGAGAAGAACTTTCACATAAGTCCTCAATAAGGCCGAGAAGATATGAAGACATTGTAGGAAGTACTATAGCCAGTACAGCTACATCTATCTTTCAAGATGCATATGATGACTACCAAGATGACCTTGAACAATAATGTAACAGAATAGTAGGGTTAGGTTAGTTTTCAATGCTACATTATTTTCTACTTCAAAGGATATCATGTCAATAGTGGTAAATGATACTTATTATGGGGTTATAAGAGAGATATGGGCCTTGGATTATACTTGTGGAACTATGGTTGTGTTTAGGTGCAATTGGGTGGAACACAACAAAGAAAGCATCAAAACTGATGCTCTTGGATCAACATTGATTGACCTCAACAAGATTTCTATAAAAATGATCAATTTATTTTGGCATCTTAAGTGAAATAAGTATTTTATGTGCAAGACAAACATGATAAGAGATGGTCACTTGTTATGTCATCATGTCTGAGGGATTTTTATGATGAAGATGAACTAGATGATACTGTAATAGATTACCTTTGTATTAACAAAAAGAATTCCATCAATCAAAGTACTTAGTGAAAATGATGATTATGTGCATGATAATGGTGAGGAGTGTGCTTACATTGAAAACAATATATGAGGGGGCTATATGGATTGTATTAGTGTAACGACCTAGGTCTTTATAAGACATTTTAAATACAAAAGACATTTACTTAGTGAGATCGATCTTTATTGAAAAACATTTTTGTAAATCAAATAATAGCAGAAGAATATTTTCTTTTAAATTCACTTTAGAAACCCTGGTGTCATTTTCTTTTTCAAAACAATGATTCTCAAAGAAATGAGCGATCATTCGTACCGAAAATCCATCAAAGTTTCATCTATTTTTCGGACAATAGACATTTAACGCATGTCATTGTGAAGTACCTGATAAACATTCATTTGGATTTCAAAATATAATTGGAGACTCTGTCTCCTTTTCAAAAACATCTAACATTCAACATTCCCAAGATTTATCGATCACAGCCCAATTACAATGTAAATCACATATGAGGTAGAAACATTACCTACAGTCAATATAACTTAAGTTTTGCACAGAAACTCTAAATTACGTTGCTTTTTATCTTCTTGAAATCTTTAAGTTACTTTTCTTTGATCCTTAATCTCCTTTCTAAATCTTTCTAAGCTGACCTGTGGTAAAAATGGTAGGGTAAGTATACAACATACTCAATAGATAATCCAATACTACAAAACCAAAATCACGGCATACACATACAATGATTTGAAGAGTGATTTTTCTGATAATAAAATAATATGATCATAAGTCATTTCGTGCAATGCATCATAGCACACATATGCATGTATATACACATATGAATGTCACCAACAAAATTTATGTCATACTTGCCAATTGAGTAACATATCATTACTTTAAAATTCAAAGTAAAATTTAGTTAAACTACATGATGACCATTTCAAAACTATATGTAGTATAATTTCAAATAACCAGCTCATCATGTAAAAACATATCATTTATAGTAAAGCAAAATACCACAAAAGGTCTTTTGACAACACATGTCAGGTAGACCAACCATATAGGGCAAATCACTATGTGTCCTTTTGCAACACATGCAGGTGGACTAACCATATGTCCCTTTGCAACACATGCAAGAGGACTAACCACATAGGGCAAATCATCAAATTTCCTTTTGCATCACATGTGGGGGGACTAACCTCTTAGGGTAAATCACCAAATGTCCCTTTGTAACACATGCAGGTGGACTAACCTGGTATCCTTTTGCAACACATCAAGCAGGCTAACCTCATAGAGTAAATCACCAAATGTCACTTTGCAACACATGCAGACATACTAACCTGAGGTCCCTTTGCAACACATGTAGGTGAACTAACCTAAGGTCCCTTACAACACATGCAGGCTGACTAACCTATGGTCCCTTTGTAACACATGCAGCAGACTAACCTGTGGTTCCTTTGCAACACATACAGGCGGACTAACCTTTGGTCCCTTTGCAACACATGTAGGAGGACTAATCTTATAGGGCAATCACTACCAAAAAATGACATCATACATCTCAAATCAAATAAAATAGTATGCATACTTTATGCAAAACTATATATCTCAAATATTCTTTTCAAAGTATAGCTCAATAACCAATATTGGTCATATTCGTATATCTCAATATTGTATCATATGACATGCATATCCTGTACAAAACCATGCATTTTAAAGCTTTCCTTCCCAAAATGTGTAATTCATGCATATACACATCACAATTTTCTCATGTCTCATAAGTAAATTAAGTATTTGAATACTTTGAATTAAATAATTCATGGTTCTTTCCAAATTAGGTTTGCAACATAAATTTAAAACCAGCTATCAATTTACACACTTCAGCTATAAGAATATCATATAAGAAACATAAGATGAAGCAGGAATCTATAAGAAAATCATATACACTCACACAACATATGTATGAATCATATCATTAGTATAATAATTCAAAACATTCTAAACCAGAAATAGTCTCAAATCATTTTCTCATTTTGAAGATCATTTGAAACTTTGCAATATCAGATTACCTACCTCTTATGACAATTTATCCTTTCTCCACAGCTTTTACAATCCTCTCTCCATGGTAAATCAACTTTGAGTCAATCTATGCTATGCATAACGTTGATGTTTGTAACATCAGTTACTATCTTAAAGTCCTAATTTATATTTTTACTCATCTTTTGGTCTAACAGCTTAGATCATCTCAAGGTCATAAAACTATTAGACTTAGGATCTCTCATTGATCCATGATTAATCATTTTAATCAATTTATCATCTATAAGTCATCTTTGCCTATTCCAATGTTTTACTGTTACCGTTCCTAAGTTATACATGGGAGATATGATCATATCTTTATATGATCTGCCATGTAGTATACAGATCAATGATTCAATGGTCCAACCTTCTTAAATTACATAGACTAGAATAATATCCTTTAAATAACAATTCAAATCAAAACTTGATGATGAAGTTTTCCTTACTTTCACATAAACAATACCAAACAATTAATTCTCTGTATGTGATTGCAATTCTAACCATTAACTTCACTTTTGTTGTTCACAACTATTGGGTTAATGTTTTGATCTAAACTTTCCTTTAGTTTTAGACAATTCAAGGTTTAAAGAATGCAATGGCAATGTCTGTTCATTGATCAAACATTGTCTATCTGGATCCCAGTAGTAACTGATCTAACAATCATGATCATTGGATCTATTTATCATTCTAGGTCAAGTTTCTCATTCAATTTAGTTCAATTCAAGTCAAAATAATCAATTAAAACATTGGGTTAAGAATTCCTTGTAATTTACCCATTGCTTAGACTTTCAATTCAAATCAACAAGAGATTTTCAAAGATTCAATGGTTAGACAGTGTGATCTAGGCATAACCATATGCAGATCGATGATCAGAGCTATAATGCAATTGCAGGGGTTCTGATTGATCATCGATCTTAGGTGACAGGGGTGTATAAAGCTAAATAATCCTCTAATCAATAGCCTAGATATAATTTCATAGGCTGAACCGTACAAAACCTTCAATCATAGTATACATTCTTCACAAAAATTGAAATCTAAAATGATTGGTGAAGATCTATACCTCAAAGATGTGTTCTGATCTTTGTCCTTCACTAAATAGGTTAGATTGAGCATCGTTTTCCAGAAATGGTCTCCAATCGTGACTATACGCTCCTGTCTAGGTGGATCATCACCAAAATTCCATTAGATCACAATTTAACCAGAGGGTTTCTACCCTGGATTTCATGATGAACCATATGAATGGCTCGGATCTGTCTGTTATAGGTGATCTAATGGTTATAACCCATTTAGAACGTCAGATCTATCTTTGACAAATAATCCAACAGGTCAAATTTATCTACATGATGTTGGATTTGATTATCAGAACTCAAACGGGGACTCCTAGAGTTCTAATCAATCTACAATAACCCGTGAGACAAAAAAAATTGTTATATGTTTCTCTCAAAACCCTATATTTCCACGAATCCACAATGAATCAAAACAAAAAAAAAGTTGGGTTTGCAGAAAACCTACCTCTGGAACATTCTCAACTCCCCAATCATTGCTAAAGAAGACATAATTTTTTATTTTTCTTGGCAACTTTTCCTATGCGTACTGTTCGTGCTCCAATCTATTACTGTTCCTCCTCCAATCATGGTAGAACCAAAGGACTTTTGATCATCTTTTAGTGAAGAGTATGTTGAACAGTCGGATTGGAGATCAGAGCTACCATTGTCGCCAGCGAGCTCTGTTTCTCCAATGACTGAAAACCCCCAAAACTCTCTTATTTCTCCATTGTGAATGGTACTCTCCGGCGAGTTTTCCTTCTGCTCTCTCTCTCTTCTTCTTTCTTCTTCTTCCCTCTCCACGTCGGGTTTTCTCCTTGTTTTGTAGGGTTCTGATTTCATTTTGCTTAAGGGGGGGTGCCGATATCAAAGATTCCCCCTCTTTTAGTTATTTTAAATTATTTCTTTTAGTTAATTTTGGTTAATTATAATAATGATGTTTTCATTATATTAAACATCATAATTTTAGTCAAGAAGAGTGCTTACCACCAATGATGAAATTTCAATGTCTCTTGATTGTCGAATCGAGTTTTTTGCTAGTGGGACCCACTAGTGAAGTTACTAAATTACCCTTAGTAAGAAAAATAGTGATTTATTCATTTGAACTCCTATTTCAGTCAACTTAGTGTCATTTGAATCATCTTTTTGAGTACAATCTAAACATGGATGTCTCAACATTTGATTTGATGTCTATAAAACTTTCACTTATAAAAACTTCAAATATTAGAGATTTCAATTTTTTTTTTTATCCCAATTTGAGATAATTCAAAATTTTACTTAAATTCATTTTTAAAAATTAGGGATGTTACAATTAGTGAGATGAAAGAATTCTAGATTAACTCTCTTTTATCATGTGATATATGGATTGTAATGGGATGAATAGAATGTGACATTTGATATATATATATATATATATATTTGTAATTGAGGATTTATTTGAAAAATAACTTCTTTTGCATATTCTTGTGTTTGTTACATACAGAATGCATGATTCAACACCGATTTGTATGAAACATTATTTGGTGTTGCTTTCATTACTGAATGTAATGTTGTGAAAAGTGATTCCATTACGTAGGCCAAGGAAGTTGTAGCTTAAAGCTTTAGTATATCTCTCCCTATTAGAGAGTAGTGTGAGTTGAATACTAAGAGGCCAGATCTTGATGAAATAGTTCTATATGAGCACTTTGATCATGATTTTGTATTAATAAGATCTAATAATATGTAACATTTGATATATGTAATAAAAGGATGATAAATGATGAGTTATTCAAAGAAATACTTCTATTTCCTTGTTCTTGTGTTTGTTTATGTGTGTGTGTGTGTGTGTGTGCAGGATGCATGAATCAATACTGAATTTTATAAGAAATTGATGTTATTATAAGTAAGGATTTTAAAGTAAAAAAAGAAAATAGAAATAGAAATAATTTAAAGTAAAAAAAGAACGACTTTAAAAAGGATTTTTAAAATACCATTTTAAAATTAGTTTTTAAACTATTTAGGGTGAGGGTTCACAGTTAGGATTTAAGGTTCAGGGTTAAGGTTTAGTGTTTGGGTTCTGGGTTTAGGGTTTGAGGTTCATGGCTTGGGTTTAGGGTTTAAAGCATCAATTTTGATGCCCTTAGATTGACATTATTGGTTGACCTCAACAAGATCGGTTATAAAAATGATCAATTTATTTTGTTATCTAAAGTAATGTAGTAGGTGAAATAAGGATTATGTTTGAGATAATGGTGAGGAGGGTGCTTGGGTTTGCAAACAATACATGAATTCAGGGTTCAAGGTTAGGTTTCAGGAGCAGGGGTCAGGGTTAAAGGTTAGGGTTAGGGTTTAGGTTCGAGGTTCAGGATTTAGGGTGAGAATAAGGGTTATGTTTGTGATAATGGCAAGGAGTGTGCTTTGGTTGCCAAAAATATATGACATGTCCTATATTTTGATTTATTAATATAAATATAATTCTAGATTAGCTCAATCTCTATTTCTTTGCAAAACAACAACTGCTTCACAATCTAACCCTTAATAATAGAGAGAAAGAGAAAATTAACATTTGGGTTTAAAGATGAGGAGTATATTTTCATCATGTTTGCCGAGGACGTTGAACTTTAAATCTTTAGAGCGAGATTAGTGTAAGCAAAATACCATGGGCCTAGATCTTGACGAAATAGTTCTAGATTAGCTCTTTGATTATGTACCATCTTGTATTAATGAGATGTAATAATATGTAACATTTGATATGTGTAATAAAAGGATGATAAATTTCTTTGGAACATGACAATGAGCATTAAAGAGAGTGAAATGTCCCATTCCACGAGTTGGATGGTCCTCTCCTACTTTTAAGGTGGGAAACCCATTGAAATTATCTCCACCAATGGGGCTTGGTTCTAACTAGTCCTTCCTTATTTGATTAAATTCATATTAGTTGCTCATAATATGTATGAACAAGGATAGATCTTAGTCTTTAAATGCTTGAAAAGTAAGATGAATTTTAATTGTAGATTTCCTGTAAATAGTCTCTCTCTTCACTCCTTTATTTTCTTCATTTATTTTCCATATATTTCTCCTATTATCTCATGGAATTGAGTGTGAGTCACCATTTTACATTGAAGAACTTGTGTGGCTCCTTAGGTAGTTCCAAATTTTGGTTGAGTAGGAGAGAGAGTATAAGGAAAAAATTTCATACGGGCCTAGGTCTTCTAACTATTTTATTTCAAAGATTCATCCACATGTATGTGATTCCAATTTATATAATTTCAGCTTCCCTGAGAAGCTTCCCAAGGTGATGGCTAGTTTGCATGCATACATGGGAAGTTATAACACCTTACTTTTGATAAGTATACCCATTCTTGAATGGGAGTTGTTCATAGAATTTCTGACTAATCTAACTTTGATAATGGCACCCAATATTTAGCCTAAACTTCAATTTTTCTCTTTTAAGGATAAAATTACTAAAATACCCCTTTTTTATTAGCACCCTAGACTTGCAAAATATAGAATTAACCCTGATTAGTGATGTTTAAATTATTTCTTGTAAATATAGAGGTATGTATGTAATATTTCTATATATATCACATCTTAAGCAAAAAAGGTATTTTATGTGCATCATGGACATGATAAGAGATGGTCAAATATTTTATCAACCTCGCTAAGGGACTTTTGCTATAAGGACAACCTACACGATATTTCAATAGATTACCCTTATATTATAAAAATAAGCCCATCAATCGATGTATTCTATGAGAATGAGGACTACATAAAATATAGAATTAACCCTAATTAGTGATGTTTAAGTTATTTTTAAAGCTAAAACCTACTAAATATAGAGGGAATGCATGTAATATTTCTATATATATCATATCTTAAGAAAAATAGGTTTTATATGTGCAACATGGATGTGATCAGAGATGGTCAAATGTTTTATCAACCTCCCTAGAGACTTTTATGATATAGGCAACCTACACGATATTGCAATAAATTACCCTTATATTACCAAAACAATCCCATCAATTAATGTACTTAGTGGGACTATGTTCGTGATAATATTGAGGAGGGGTGAGTGGGTTGAAAAAAACATATATGAGGGGGAAAATTAACATGCAAATATTTGAAATATAATTGAAGAATATCCCAAAATTTTCATGTGCATGTGTTTGTGTTATTTTTATTTATTCTATGTATTCATATGTATATATATAGTTATATAGTTAAATATGATGTAGGTGCTTGTAGAACAGCCCAACCAAAGAAATTATGCATGTTTCATTTCGAAACTTTTTATGATAGTGTTTTTAAAGTAAAATATTTTCTAAAATCAACTTTAAAAACGTGATTTTAAAGTTGATTTTAGGAAATCGACTTTAAAAGTAGGAACCTATCCTTGAAAATAGGTTTTTAAAGTTGCTTTTAGGAACTGACTATGAAAATACATTGCAAAAGTCACTTTAGGAAAAGGAACTTTTAAAATATGAACCAACTTTTAAAATCAAAACTTGGTTATAAAAGCATGACTTTAGATCTCTTTTTTCCTAACTTGCCCATTGTTGGCTATCTTCATCTAGTAGGCAAAAGGACAACATCCACCTCCATTTCTTCTCTCTCTCTCTCTCTCTCTCTCTCTCTCTCTCTCTCTCTCTCTCTCTCTCTCTCTCCTGTCATATGTTGCTATTCTGGTCACCCATTCTTATCATTTGTGGCAAAAAACATGGGAAAAAGAGTAAACCCCTTATTGTCGTCCATTTTTCTTGTTATTAATTCCGTGAGGAATATTGTCAAAGAAGTGGGTTTTGTGATTACAAGTGTTAGATTTAATATCTATGTTAGATTGTCATGATTCCAACAAAAATCATATGTTTTAATGGATAAAATGGGCTTTTCAATCTTGTCCTCTTAAGGGAAAAGACAGTGCTAACAAGGATAGAATTGTCTCATGAATTGACACAATGTAAGGAATAGGAGGCAAGGAAATGTTAGATAAGGAAAAATCTAGATTCAAAGTTAGAGTTTGTGGTTCCCATCCAAAATTAGGATTTGATGACAAGAAATATATTTTGATGCAAGAGCTAATCAATTGAGCATAAAAGTCAATTGAGCATAAAAGGCTATACAAACTCTAGATCATGAGGCACTAACTGTTAATTCCTCTATGTTCATAGGATGATGATATTCAACCTTTACCAACAAAGGACTTGTAGTGTGGTGTGGGTTTAATACTAAGAGGCCAAATTTTAATGAGATGGTTTCAGATTCGCTCTTTGATCATGTAGACAAGTGCTTGACAATAAATCTAGGCTTGTATCAATGAGATGGAATATTATGTAACATTTAATGTATATAATTAACAAAAGGTTTAGTAAGAGTCATCCCAAAGTTAATTGATTTGCTTTTTCTTGTGTCATTTTTCCTTATATAATATGTATATAATATGTGATTTTTGAAGTAGTGAATGAATGATAAAATTAATGAATAAGAAGAGTCATAAATTGTGAATTTGTGCTTGATTTTTAAAGAGGTTCCAAAAAATTGAATTCAAAAAATTGTTTTTAAGGACAATTTGAAAAAATCATCTTTCAAAGGTCGTTTTCATTTTTAATTAGTTCAAAACTTTCCTTCTCTACCAATTTTTTATTTTCCCAAGAATCTCATTATAGATCTCCCTATTAGTGACTTTCTCTTATTTGTTTACATGCTAAAGACCTTTGTCAGGCACCAGGTATGTTCTCTCTCTCTCTCTCTCTCTCTCTCTCTCTCTCTCTCTCTCTCTCTCTCTCTCTCTCTCTCTCTCTCTCTCTCTCGTGGTAGTTTGAAAATCCTAGACTATCAACCACACTCCCCCTCTCTCTGTCTCTCTTGGTCTGGTCAGTGAAAAACCATAGACCGCCAATGACCCCTTCCGGCTTTCCTATCTTCCCTCACTCTTTCTCTCTTGGTCATAGCCAGTCAGAAACCTCCAAACTATTGGTTGCACTTTCTGTCTATTTTGGTCTTGCTGGTCAGAATCCCCAAATCATTGGTACCTCTCTCTCTCTCTCTCTCTCCCTTGGTCCGACCAATCAGAAACCCTAGTAGCATACATGTAGGTGAATAATGTGATTTTGATATCATTACCTTCAATAACATACATAATGGTACTAAATTCGGGTGATTCAACCTAGGGAACAATACTTAGAAAGATTATTCTCTTTTCATGGAATTTGTATATGAAATTCAGCTTGCTATTCTTTCTCATTTCCTAATCATTCTAAAAATTGGAGTTTCTCATTTGCAGATGAGCATATTTTCATACATTTGTTTGATAATGTTTGTTCCATTTTCTTTCATCTATTTCTATGTTAAGCTGTTTTGTCATGTATTATTGAAGACACTAATTTGCCACTAAATATCCTCATAGAATCTCAAGAGATTATATCATGTCCACTAATACATTCTATATACGTAAGCAAAATTTTGCTGACCATTTTTGTCTAAGCCACACTCTAGAGCCAATATTAAAAACTAGTTCCCAACATTATTCATGATAATATGACAAAACTAGTGAATTACATAATTATCATGAGAGTAAGTACTTCGACACTTGATTAAGACTTGTCTCTGTTAACAACAGCTCCCTACACCTCTGTGCATGTAAGGAAAAGTTGAGTGAGGAAGTACATAAGCTAATGAATGGAGAAAAAGAGTAAGAAATTAATAGTTAGAGTGAAAATAAAATGAACATAGTTGTTGAATAAGGTTTCAAATTCTAAGTGCTTCTAAAATGTTTGGGTTCTTTCTTATCTATGTGTACATGTATGCTACATATATGTGTTATTCTTATCAAGTTAATTAGAGAAACTCCTACTATTAATTTTAATAAGAGAAACCTACATTATTCTTATCACCAATGTAGTCACACCTCAAGATGAAAACCATTAGTCAAATGGCACGTATGTTTCAAGCCAAAATTTTTATACATACCTCTACCCTAAGTCTAATTCTATCCAAATGTCATGTCTATTGAAGGATTTTTGCCTATGTTTCATGTGTAATTTAATAAGTTTAAGATTAAGAATGTTAGGGCAAGAATGGTCAAGTTTTTTATGTATTAACATCTTGATGAATGTTAGTATGTTCATCTAAGTGATCATATGCCCATGTCGTAGACCTAGGATGGTTGGTTTTCTTAACATGTCCTAAAGTTATTAGATGCATGACCATTGAACTTAGGGATGGTGAGTTTATATGCCAAGTCTTCCATGATAAACATATATGGTATAGAGCCTAGAGTGACTCATTTTCTACCACTATTGTAAACATTTATGGTGCATACATTAGAAGGCCTCAAAATGATCGAGTTTTTACTTAACATGAAAAAGGATTTGCAAAATATACTATACTTTGTTGTTTCATATTTCTACAATGTTGCTCATTTTCCCAATCAAATGGTGGGGAGACTGAGCCTCCAATTATATTTGGAATTGATATGATGTCTTATTAGGTGAATGGCATCGTATGTGTTAAATGCATCACTCTAAAAAAATGAGGAGCCTTTTAGATTTTTGGTAGAAATAAGGGGTTTATTTTAATGTCATAACCTGTCTTTAAGGTCATGACATGGAATATTACATTTCATTGTGTTGTCATTTGTAGGCAAAATTGAACATGAAGAACATCAACAATAGACTAGCATGAGCAGCCCTCAAAAGAGAAAGGCTACCAGAGGCCGAACAACAATGGAATATGTTATTAAGAGAAAGGCAAAGGGAATAAAAGAAAATGACTAGCACAACTCTTAAAGGATAAGAGACAGGTGATAGTGCATCAACCTATAATTGTTACCTTTGCTCCATGGTAAGCATGTGTCTACGGGAGATGACAAAGGTATGTAAGTCCTATGTATTATACAACATAGTATGTACCTTATCTTTTTATTTTCAAATAGAGTAACTTGCTTATTTCTACTTTGTAGTCTGCTTTACCCTACCTAAGGAGAAGAAGGTGTGTGTCTTGCAAGGAGTTGGTGACTATTGGAGAAAATGGAAGAACTACCTTGTTCGTAGCTACATAGTTCCTAGATGATCCTTCAAGGCTTGCAAAGTGCCTAACATTTA
This sequence comes from Warburgia ugandensis, assembly GCA_035236585.1. Taxonomy (NCBI): domain Eukaryota; kingdom Viridiplantae; phylum Streptophyta; class Magnoliopsida; order Canellales; family Canellaceae; genus Warburgia; species Warburgia ugandensis. Next base: position 46,675,356 of record CP141128.1, read on the forward strand.
TTCCAATGTCATTGACCAAGATGTATAGAATGAATTTGTAAAGTTTAGCACATCTCTTGAATTTGAGGTATGTGTCAAACCAATGCTTTATTAAATCAATTATAACATCTAATTATGTTTAATTACCTATGCATCAAATGTCTAGGCAAAAGGAGCAAAAGGAAGAAAGGTACATGAGACCAATCATATGTAGCATCACCTCTCTAGGTTGGACTAATTAGATTGGAAGAACATGAATTAAGTATATTTGAGAGTTTATTTCTTTTAAAATTATACCATAGTTATACATGTTTAATTTTCTAACTAATGTATATCTCTTAATAGCAAAATAAATCAAGGATTATGGATCCCATTAACTGCGTCGTCCTCTGAAAGATGACATATTCGGTGGACTATAATGCTCAAACCTTCAAAAACAAAGCTGCTAACGAAGTTGCTTCTCAATTTGTAAGTGCTTGCACATGTCTACGACCCTTATATTGAATTTTATACATTAATTAATGAAACTCATAATGTCCTTATAATTAATTTTTGTAGGAAAAACTTATCCAAGAAAGTACATCTACAAGAACTCTAAGCAGCACTATTGCAAAGGAGGACGTGTTGTATAGGCTATGAGTTATAAGGAGGTGCACCCTAGTTGAGTAAGGGGCCAAGGGCATGGTGTTGTTCTGTCCACCTTCTTTCCTTGAAAAGTTCTTACACCTAATGACAAGGAGTTCTAGAAGTTAAAAGCATAGTTGCATGGTGAGATAAAGATGGATATACTTAAGGACTTGCTAACAAGAGGTTTAATACTAGCTCCTCATGTCCCTATATATCACTCACATGCTAGCTACAATTCTAGTAGAGGAGAAGGTCAGAAACAACAACATGTGCCTTTTGAAGTAGAAGTGCTAGCCAGAAAGGTGTATACATAATCATGTTTACTTTCTCATTCTCCAATTAACTATCCTACCTGATCATTTCTTATATATCCAACATTTCTTAATTCTGGAATGTCAATGCCTACTAACCTTGAATGCTTGTGAGAATATCATGGCAATTAGTCCATCATATGAGGATTGGATCTGTGGTTTTGCAAGGAAAGAGTATGGCTCCACAAACTAAGCATGTGTGTATTACCCAGACCTTGAATTCAAATGCCTACCTACATTTCTTTTTATAGAATTTGGTGATGTTTTTATATTTGGGAATGCTATTAGATATTACATTGCTTGGTGGGTGTAATTTGTCCTTTCCATACTATCCAAGGAATCTATCTTGTCATACCACCATATATCATTTTTAACAATACTTTTTAGATACCTTAATTTAATTATTTATTGCATCTAATGTTAATCAAAAGCAACAGCAAGCACCATCTAGTGTGACTTCCTCTTCACCAATGACCTCCCATCATAACAATCAAACCAGTAGTAGTATTATCTTTATTTTGTTATAAAATTGAATATCTTCAATGGGTAATATTGATTCAAAGTTTATTTAACTTTACATCAATAGTCTAAGAATCAGATAGAAGCCCCACCTAACATGCCTCTATCCTAAGGAATCTCTACGATATCATTAACAAAGATAGGGTAATCAACCCTATATATCATGAGGCCTGAGTGGTTGCCAATGACTTAGTTGAAGTACCACTTATGAATGACCTCGTAAGAGTTTGACAATACCCTCACACTGCCTCCTACATGTGGTATATGACAATACCTAGTTCAAGAATAGTACTTCATGTTACGTGTTAATCATTAATGATAAGTAATAATTATTTCCTTCATGTAGCTTTCTGGGTGATACAATTCAACAATTAGACATTGAGGATATACTTTACCAATTCCTTGATCTAATTATCTATGGAGCAATGGCCAATGGGGAGGCGAGCCCTAGGTATTCTACCTAGGTTCTTTGGGTACTTGAAGGGGCATGCCTTAATGAATCCTTACAATAGCAGGTACATTCCAATTTACTAGTTGTCTTGCTAAATTATATATGTTCTACACATAAGGATTGTAAATTTTAATTATAACTCATGTAACTGTCTATATAGGTCTCATTGGATGTTGCTAGTTTTGAATGTGCATGGTGGGCATGCACTTTTTTTTATTCTTATGGATTTCACATTGAAATAATAAATAAGTAAGATTTTCATCTATTTATGTATTATACATATAGTATATTAGCTCATAACTAATGTTTTATTGATTTGTAATGCAATTGAATTATAAATATCAAATGCATGGCTTAGATGGGCTGCACTAATTGATTCTACTCGCCTAGCAAAAGTCACTTGAAAGAAGATCAAGGTAAGGAAAATGGTTAAATACTCTATTTTATATAACTTATAATTACACATGGTATTTTTGATCCTTTGGGCTTCTTTATTGTGAAGTGCCCTAGACAATATTCTAATTAAGAGTGTAGAGACTGTGTTCAGATACATAAGAACAAAGTATGTGATGATGTTAAGGTCTCACAATTTAGAAAGGTAAGACACTCTTACTAGTCATAAGTTTACACTTTTTAACATTTTTTTATGGATTCTAGCTAAAAGAATGTAATTGAATTAAAAACATTTTCTTGTAGGCTGACGTACTACCCCAATGAGAGCCAAGCCGAGTTACTCTAATTTAGATCTCAATGACATAAGATGTGAATAGGCTAAGTATGTATTGCATTTTGTACAATGTAATTTTTCTTATTGATTAATACAAAACTAAACTTCATCATTTATATGCATGTAGCTCACACTTTTCATTATGTTCCTTGAAGTGTAGTTTGTTTATGGGATGAATGAGGGAAAGTTAAAGTTTAGAAGTAAATGGGTGTTATGTGTAGGTACACATGAAGCTTTTCTTTTATATCTTTGAATTTTTTATGTTGGAAGTGAATGTGGATGTTGAATGTAGATATTGAATATGGATGTAGAACATAGATGTTGTAGAGAATAAAGTGAATGAAAGTATTTTAATTTCTCTTTTCAAGAATTTTTAAAGGTGAAGGTTATATATAGTTAGGTTTACATAAATGTGAAGGAAGATATTAGTGGTTCATTGAATGTATGATGGAATAATGTTGTAGAAGCAGGTTAAGATAGAAGTAAAAAAGAAAATTTTTTATAAAGTTTTTAAGTTGGTTTGAAAAAACTAACTTTAAAGTCCCATTTTAAAGTCAATTTTTCGTAATTGACTTTTAAAAGTATTTATCTTTTAAAGTTGATTTTGACAAAACTGACTTTAAAAATCTCTTTAAGGCTTTAACTTTTAAAGTTTGTTTTAGCAAATTGACTTTAAAAGTTTGAACTTTTAAGTCAATTATGAGGAATTGACTTCCTTTTCTATCAACTTTTTAAGTCGGCTAGATAAAAGACAATTTTTTATTTGTCTTCAAAATATGTTTTTAAACTTTAAAATCCTCTTGCCTAGTACTGAATATTTATATATCATGGACGATGACACAAATTGGTTTCTTAAACTCCAATTATAAAGATTGCTTAATTCTGGTTTCTTTCATCTCTAAGGATTTCCATTATTGAGGCAATGGGCCTTACAAATTCAAATTTTAAAGTTCACCTGAATTTAGGCCTATGTGAATATATTTATACTTATCATTTTCAACATATTTCTTTGAATTTTCTTCATGAAGAAGCTCAATCAATTATTTGTCTTGATCTAGACTCACAGATTGTTTCATCCTTTACAACCTTTGTTAAAGTAGAATCACAAGTACCAATTTTATAAATTTGATGGGGCTTAAATATTAGAAGAATCTACATAGATAGGATATTCTACAAAGTTGGTATTTTAAATTTTCTTGTTTTCTCCATTAGATAACATGATGAAGCTGAGAATTAACATCTGCAAACCCTTATCCTAGTCCAAAGAAACTTACATCTTGATTAACAAAAATTTAATTTCTTAAATATCACGTTGTATTACTCTATTGTTAACATGCTATAAGCCTACGTCCATCAAGACTTTATGGATGCAGGTGAAAATATTGATGTAGATCCATAAGCAAAGAGGATGATTAAGAAATTAAATTTCTTTTAACTAGGATTTAATTTCCATAGACTATGCTAAATATTTTAATAAAAATTTGCTTTTGATTATTTTGATGATTTTGACCAGCCTCATTGTGTTTGCATCCTAGGCATTATGAGAAGTGGTCAGTGGGCCCATGTTTTTTATAATCCAAAACACTTATCTAATTTGCCTCACCTCAAATATCTTGATTGTCCAAGATTTTGTCTAAAGGTTGTCTTTATATGCTTCATTTTTTTACTAAGAAATGGATGATGAAACAAAGAAAAGCTCTAAAATACAAAATATCATATATTTTATAGTCTTCAAAGGTAAAAAATTGAAGAACTTAAAGATCTGCATTAAATAAAATCTTTGGTACCGTGAAAATTTTTAGGTAACTTGAATCAAATGAATGATTCGGATCATGAAGAAAACAAGAAGTATGTTCGCCAACCACTTTTCAAGATGCCTACAATGCAATCGCAATGAGTTACATCATATAATTCAAAGAGAGAGAGAGAGAGAGAATTTCTACTATACAACCTTCGTTATTTTTATTTTTTGAATATTAACCACATATTAGACATTAAACTAATAAGAATAGATACTTGGCTAAGAAAGATATGGGTTGTGTTGAAAAAAATGAGTTATGGGTCCCCTTTTATGCCCTTTTAATGAATCCAAAATGTTCATTTGATTAGGCCTCAATCACTCAAAGCATCTTTTTCTCTCTCCCACGGTAAAGAAGATCTTTCTTACACTCACTACGCTCCCAACTGCAACACAGACGTCCTCTAATAGCTCGCCTCACTCTACTTGCTACCTATCCCTTCAATAACAAGCACACAAAGAGGGGTCTCAAGTTTTGATGTCAGAAAAGGATAGTCTTTCTAATCATTAGAATGCTGGACCTCTTGGATTACCATAGCTATCTCTTAAGAAAATGTTTAAAGGAAAAGAAAGAGGAAGACAGCCATAAAGCCATGAAAGTGTTCTAAGCCTACTCATCAAAGGCTTTTGTAAAGGGCATTGCACTTACTTGAATTCACTTTAGAGTGATTGGTTCATTTAACGATGAAAAGAAGAATGGAAGGTCATTAGTCACACTAGAAGGCTGACTACTATATTAATAAGAGGGGGGGGAGGGGATAAGGACGTCACTTATAACATGTGAGCAAATATATCATGTTGATTACTCAACCATACTTTAGCTATCTTACATGGAGCTAAATTAGGTTTTTTTGGTATTCTCTTTGGAACACGTGGTCGTACTATAGCTTTTGGGAACATTGATACAAAGTTTGAGTATGGTCTGTGCACTATTTTTCTTCTCTACCATGACGAACCAATTAATTTAATGTAGGCATCACTCTTTACTTTATCCTTTCCCCCAATTTTTGCCCTATCACTAGTGGTCACTCCCGATGCCTAACTATTATCTAATCTTTAGGCTTATGATAGCATCTGCTTGGGGAAGACCATCAGGAAATAGACAACAAAGCTACATCAATCAAGAATTACTACAACGGCATTAGTTTTATCCTCTACAGCAGGCAGTTGGGCAACAAAAATCGGGTGAACAACGAAAAGCAGTTCCATGGTGAAAGTTGTATCTACTCCAACATAAGACAATGAAGCAATAGGAGTGGGATCATCTACTAACTCGGTGGTAGCAAATCCTTCGATAGTAGAAGATAGCAGGAGATAGTAGAAGATGAAGATTAAACAATAGAAGATGCTGATCGAGAGCCCTATTCATCAATGAGTATTCTTTGTGTAAGGATCTTCCCTGACAAAAGAGGTATTCTCTGTCTTATTTGCAAATGGTTACTACTTGATTCATTGATTACTTCATGTCTTGACTACCCACAGACTAAGTTCTAAGTCAATAAAGAAGGATTAAGTGCCATCTACGTGCGGACTTCCTCTGATAGAGATTGACACCAACTTGTTTTTCACCACGCATACAAGAAGGACTCTCTTTCTATCTAGAGGAGAGATGAAATCTAAATAGAAAATGAATATCATCATCCATTTCTTTTGTTGTCTAGTACTACTAAATCTAATGTTGATTATTTATTGTTCATGTGTGAACTGGAAAAGATGGAATATTTTCAAGCTAGAGCTGGTGGAGACTGAATACCTTTCACACCTAACCCAGGATTTTGCCAACAACCTTTCTTTCAAAATCCACTTGGTGAACCTAGCCAAAGTCCTGGAATAGCTACAAAGGCTTCAAGAGATAGTGGCTCGAAGCATCAAGAGAAAATAGAAAGATTCGTGTATTTTGAGGTCGTCAACCCTATGATCCTTAGATTTGGAAGGAATGAGAGGGCCCACATCAAAAGGTAGTTGAACCTTGCCCATATCTATCAATTCGGGATCAAATTAAGTTTTTAGAGGTCCTTGAGTTTTGGTCGAGCATGAATTCATTCTTCCTGAATAATATCTACTTTAATAGAACTGTGAGGTTTCCCTCTATCTCTATGGTAATGTCTAACCAGTTCATAAAAAAATCTTATATTCTAAGCAAGCCTTTCAACTTCTTGGAGACCTCTAGAATAACTTTTTGGTTGTACAAACCAAAGGGAATGATGACTTTGGTTTGCACCAAGTCGAAAACCAAGTGGATTTCTTTTTTTTCCCATCTCTCTCTCTCCCTCTATATATATATATATATATTCCAATTTAGAAACCGAAGGAAGTTTTTCAAGAATTTTTTTTTGTTTTTACCTATTTACCAAGATAGAATTTGTAACTTGTTATCCTATTGCCTAGTAGGCAAAGATTAACCTTCATGGAAAGACTAATTCATTTAGATCAACATGAGGGTCCAACCACATTGCATTGCTAGAATCCATGTTGTATATTTGAAATAGGTTGACCTCCTTTCTTCTCTCATGCTACAATCCTCTTCCCGCTAAGCCCCCTTTCTCCTCAATCCACAAGGATAAAATGTAGGACTAGTGCCAACATTTCATCATAGAAGAAAGGACTCACCAAGCCGGGATCACTAATTAATACTAAAATAATAGAAAAAATTATCTTTTCTATATACTTTTCTCGGTTCCTTTGCACTTTCTATAAATCAATCTACAAGGTGAAGAGCTTAGCTTATAGCATAGTATGTTCACTAACACATTGGCTAGTGCATTGGTCAGCCCGAGAGGCATGACCCTTCAATTCGATTAAAACACCCCATATCTCATGACACGCAGAGCGCCTTTGAGAAATTCCATATAACTTCTAACCAATAGATTCATTCTTTATGTGCTTTGTACGAAGTTCATTTTTTTGAAACTACTGCCTGCAAGCACTTGTTGCTTTACACACTCAGCCCTTATTTTTTCTAGGGGCATATTATTAAAAGTATTGAGAAACCACTTGCTCTTTGTAGCACTCTCACTCATCAATCGCTTCTGATATTCATTCCATTTTGTTTGCTTTTCCTCGTTACTTGACTGAGCATAGTGGGCTCCATGCCCTGGCTTCTAATGAAACCACCAAAAAGCCAAAATAAGTGATTCATTTTTAGCCCTTATAAACAAAAAACTAATTCATGAAACTCTTTGATGCTCATGTCATGTCGAGGTACTGTAGAAGAAAAAACTACAAAATTTGACCCAATTTATCATAATCAATTAGTTAACATGTTGGTTAACCATATTCTGAAACAAGAAAAACAAAAATCATTGGCTTATCAAATTCTCTATTGAGTTGTGAAAAACGATTCAACAAAAGTCATTTGGCACCTCAATGTTGAATCATCACATCCTGGGCTTGAAGAAGATCCCAAGGGTTTGGTTGTTCGCCTATTCAATTGGTACATGAGTTGGGTTTAGAATGTTACAAGGCAGTTCAATTCCTATCTATCACTAGTGTTAAAGGGAGAATTGTAAGGAGCCAACCCTAGTACTAGAGAACTGGGTTGGGCCCACCTGTGGTGTATCTGTTGTTATGCCAATAACAGCACTGGGCAGTTAAGTTGGTATGGAAGAACTGCTATGCTGCAGGAAATCCTCGATGCATAGTTGTTGGGGTTTCCTTTTTCTCAACCAATTCGTAACTGTCAACCTGACTTGCTTGGTCTAACATTTTATTATGAGTTGGTTAAATGGGTAAGATTTGAGTTCAAGTGGAATAGGACTTTTGATCTACCATGGGGCGTATTCTACCCTTATTGAATTCATTCTATTGAAACATTTAGATTCTTGCTCCTACATTAGGAGTTAGGAGTTAGGAGTACTAGTCCATCCTTGTATTACTCGAAAGGAAGTCTTATTGGACCCCTTTAGGAATTCATTTTTCTTGGTGACTACCCACAGTTGTTTGGCACTAGGGATTATACAAAATGGGTATTTTAGTAGATATGAACTCGGATGGGACAGGGACTTCTATAAAGATCTTTCCACTCATTCATCATACTAGAAGTCGAAGTCACTACTTCTCCTCTCCTTGCTTATAGGCTTCCACAAATGATATAGCTTCTGCCATGGAACTAGTTTATGTTATTGAATCACCCACTCCACTGAACAAGATGTTGTGGTACTTGATGCTGCTTTAGTAGGGGACTAGTTGAGTTCGAGAATCAGCTACTATAGAATCGTCATCTGGCACTGCTTTTTTTTGTTTCAAAGGCTTGGATAGATAGATGGATTGGTTTGAATAGCCTAGTTTCATAGCCCCAAGGGGGGAATCCACTTGCCTCCTTCTCTAAGTGGGGCACAGGAGACAAAATTTATGTTTCGTACAGGCACAGGATACTAAGAAGATGGGGGCTTAAAGAGGGTTCTCAAAAGGGCTTAGTATAGTTGCTTGAGAGAGCAAAGGCCCAGGAAGGGATAAGAGATACACTGGAATGAAGTTCCTAATCAAAGGAGTTGAGAGCCAGGCCAATTCAAGTAAACCACAATATAAAGAGCGTCACTAGAGAAGACCCCTGACATCCAAGCTATATTTTCAATCCACAAGCTCCCAATCCAATAGTGCTACCTTTTTAGAAAATCCAAAAATGAAGTTAGCAAGCAAGCACTTGTGCCATTTTTTATCTAGATCTAAAGTCCTATGGAAGAGAAGGGCTGGTAGGTTTTGACACCCGCTTTTAGCTTAGGTTTCTTAATTAGAAACTTGCCTTTTAGTTAGGACTTCTCCTAATTGGAAAGATTAAGGATCAACTGGTCCAGGAGACACAAGTGGAAGCTGACTGAATAGGTATAGAATTGGGACTTCCTTCTGTAATGTAACTCTCGAGGTGGCACAAAGGCAATGAAGAGCGCGAGCAAGGAGGGATGCAAACAAACCTCATTGAATTAGAGAAGGGAGGGTAGTGGTAGAGCACATAGCCAAAATGACTCCTGGGTAGGGAGTGAGGAGTTCTGTAAACTCATTCCTGCTTTCTTAAAGACAGAAAGAAAGGATAAAGAGGGGAAGTCTTATGGCCCATGTATAAAAGGCATTCTTCAACGCTTAATGTTTAGGGGGATTTTTACTACTTCCACCAGGCCCTTGGCATTTTATAACCTACACCCCTCATTGAGTGAGTTCGGGAGCTACCTTTAATGTAAACCAGACCATAATTTCGAGACGGGATATAACAGGTAAACACATGAAATGGAAAGTGGCCTTTCATTGATTTATCAATGCATTCAAACCCAACCCATGATTTCACCTTCGAATAAATGCCTCAATATAACTCCAAGCACCAAAAACTTGTCTATAGGCCTTCATCACTGGTGGGATAAATTTTGGATACACTTTCACTTGCTATTGCTGCTTGTTGATGGGATAGAGAAAATGTTTATTTCTATGTTGGATGGGAAAGGATACTCCTCTTTCCCTAACTGAGATGGGGGTGGGGTTCATTCCTTGCATGTGCTGAGAAAGAGATTTAACCACATGTCACCCACTAAAAAAAATGGACTAACTCGGATATCATATCGATCAAAAGATGACTAGCAAGGGGAGGGGCCTAGCCCTTACTCAACTATTTGAATGGGTAGTTTCTCAGTTTGGTGTCTGAATTAGGCTAATAATAGCATACCTTGATGGTTCACTAATAGCTCCAACTAATAAGGGGAATAATCAGAGGAGGTAACCCAAGCCTGGCAAGGCTGGGGAAGGACTGCTAAAGCATGTATCAAGAAGAAGGGCCCTTATAGGCTTGTGCCGCGAGTTAATAGGCAACCCTTCGTTCAATTCATGTGCTCCTTGATTGAATTGACATGAGCCTATCACCTACTTCTTATTAGATTGATAATTTCTGGTGCTTGTGAGCCTTATGTTTAGGGGGCTTGCCTTGCCTAGTGCACCCAGCTTTGAGGCACGGGTCAAGAAACTACCCTACCATTTGAAGCGAAGAGGATCTATTCAGGAGGCTGGTTTTCTTCCTTTGACTCTAGGTTAGATAAAGAAAATGCTAACTAAAATAGAGTTGGCTACCTCCCCTCCCTCCCACCACCTGAGAGAAAAGAAGTAGATGCTTAGGCGAACTGCTGAAAAAACATCTAAAGGGCTTTGCTCTAACGAACTGATCTACCTGAACCACCTTCCTAATATACCCTGGCCCTTTCTATATTCATTCCCAGCCCTTCCCTTACTACGCAGGGTGGTAAAGTAACTGAACCATGAAGTATAATATACTAAAGACTTTCATCCTCAAGGTGGGTGTGAAGCATCTATCCTGCCCTACGTAGAAGTGCGTACCTACCTTCTTTCTCTATCTTTCCTTACAATACGTATATCTTTGCCATATGAATTAGTGATTCACTTTCTATGACTGCTAATATTCTTTATGCTTTAAGAAAAATGCATTCAAAATGCCTAGATGTGCTTCATACCTAGGCCTTGATATGCCTACATGAACTAGTTGCGACCCTTCTCCTTCTATAAGAATGGAATGTTTGCGGCCATGTAATGCTCATGTAACGACCTCCTCACTCTCTCTTGCTAGCTTAGCCAGGGAGTAGATAGTAGAAAAGCAAATCACCTTTCATTTCTTTCTCAATTCAACATTGATAAGGTGCTTTCAGTTTTGAAACTCCCTAGGTTCAGTGCTACAATTGAGCTCTTCCTGGTCCTTCTCTTGTCGCTTCTTTTCGAATGAAAGGAGGAAATAATGTTCCCATGTTTCTAATTATTGATTGGTTCTATAGGCCAACTAAATGAAGAAAGGACTGAATAATAACTAGATGAGTGGGTTAGGTCTACCTTCCTAGTGCATACAATAGAGTTATTCAGGACTAAACCAATGGATATGTGAGGGAGGATGATAAACCAATTACTTTAAAGGCTGGCATCCTAGACTAAAATAGAATCAACTAGGAAGAGTGGGGAGAAAAAGATCTTCTTCCTACAGTAGCAACAATCAGGAACACTACTTCTATAAGAAGATTCTCGCCATTTTCCTTACAATAGGGGCATTGACTTCAGTCTCTCGATCTAGACCCACTCAAAAAAGCAAGATTGCTTAAATGGAAAGAACAAAATGGAAAGGACAACCAAATGAAACCGCTAATAGTAGAAGGTAGTATCTATATATAGTAGAGCTCGCTTTACCAAAGGAAATCAGGCCTTTAAGACTGGAGTGGAAGGGAGAGTAGACCTAAGAGCTGCAATATTAATTAGTATTAGAGCACCAGCTCTTATCAGGACAAGAGACCATACATTTAATTATGGCAAGAATATTCATTGGTTTGCAATCTCCCTTCCTCAAAGAAAGGAGAAGAACCTATCGAATAGTGTCTTATAGAAAGAATATAAATAACATCTCCAAACAAAAGTCAATCAACATCTCCAAATTACAGGATGAATTTCTAATCATCAGGTCATTTGTTTAGCCTAATCACCTAAATGAATTATTTGGACCATTTAGATCATTTGATCTGGTTGGGTTATATGTACAAGTACCATACAACTTACTAGTGGGTCCTAGTAACTTAATTTTAGTATTATAGGTATCCATCTCCTAAATGATGCCAACACCTGTAGGTCCAGGGTAAAATCAACTAATGAACTTAATTAGATATTAGTATAAGTAAAATCATGATTTTCCTACCCCCATAGGGAAAGGAAAGGTCCTTCCCTTTTGGGCTGGTTGTGGGCGAGGAGGGATTCAACCCCTGACACCGTGGTTCATAGCCACGTGCTCTAATCCTATGAGCTACAGCCTTCACCCCACCTCCATTGGATTTATTCCTGGGAGTACCCTCAAAAAGGAACCTCAAACCTATTTTGGGTTAAGAAGATGTGAAAGCGTCGTTGTCTCTATAAGAACAGTGCATTCCAAGGTGTGAAGTGGGAGAGAAGGGATTTCATAATTGGGGTTTTGAATAAGACGACCTTTTCATTTTTTATTTTTTATTTTTTAATTAAATAAATAAGTAATAAGAAGAAGAGGTGTTAATATTTTTATCATCCTAGTGTGGAACTATTTTTTCGCAGGACCTCCCCTATAGTATCATCACTGCAGTAGAGTTTAACCACCAAGTTCAAGATGGATTGGTGTGGTTCCTCTATGCCTAGGACATCAGAATATCGAACCATGAACAAACAAAGGCATGAGAGAAAAGCATGTTGGCTAGTGATTGTAAGGCCTCAATTCTTGACTAAAAGGGACACCAAAGGTCTCTGCCCTTCCATCCCTTAGATCAATAGAGAGGGAGGGCAGAGCTTTTGGGTTTTCATGTTGTCAAATGATTGAACAATAAAAATAGATGATGAGTGCCTAATTGAATTGATCGGGTCATGTAGGAATAAGGTTCAAATCTCTCAGTCTGTTAGGATGCCTCAACTGCATACATTACTTCACTTCCACTTGACACCTATCATAATGATAAACAGCTCATTTCATCGTGACCTTATCTTGGATTATCAAGACTTCTGTCACTCCATCCCCACAGGGGTAGAGAACTCCTCGCTATCTCGACTGTGCTACCAGAGGCTTTGGGGAAGTCAGAATAGGAGAGCACTCATATTGGGGTGGGCTTACTACTTAGATGCTTTCAGCAATTATCTGCTCCACACTTAGCTACCCAGCATTTACCTTGGGCAGGATAACTAGTACACCAGAGGTGCATCCTTCTTAGTCCTCTTGTACTAGGGAAAGGTCCTCTCAAAGCTCTAATGCCCACACTGAATATGGACCAAACTATCTCACAACATTCTCAACCCAGCTCATGTACCACTTTGATAGGAAAACAGCCTAACCCTTGGAACATACGATAACCCCAAGTGATGAAGAGCTAACATCGAGGTGCCAAACCTTCCCATTGATGTGAATTCTTGGGGAAGATCAACCTGTTATCCCTAGAGTAACTTTTATTTATTGAGCGATGGCCCTTCCACTCAGCACTGTCGGATCACTAAGGCCGACTTTCGTCCCTGCTCGATGGGTGGGTCTTGCAATCAAGCACCCTTCTGTCTTTGCAGTCAAGGGACAATCTCAATCTATCCCGAGGAAAGCTTTGCACTCCTCCATTACCTTTCGGGAGGCCTACACCAGATAGAAACTGTCTACCTAAGACTGTCCCTTAGCCCGTAGGTCCTGACACAAGGTTAAAATTCTAACTCTTCTAGAGTGGTATCTCACTAATAGCTCGAGCCCCCCACAAGGAGGCCTTCTTTGCCTTCCACCTAAGCTATGTAGGAAAGACCCAAAGCCAATCCTAGGGAATAGTAAAGCTTCATACAGTCTTTCTGTCTAAGGCAGATAGTTCGCATCTTCACAGACATGTCTATTTCACCGAACCTCTCTCTGAGACAGTGCCCAGATCATTACGCCTTCTGACACTAGGTAGGTGTTAGCTCCCATACATGGTTTTTTGACTTTGCGAAGACCTATGTTTTTAGTAAATAGTCGCCCCGACCTGATCACTATGACCCCCTTTGTGAGGAGGCACCCCTTCTCCCGAAGTTACGAGCCTATTTTGTCAAGTTCCTTAGAGAGAGTTGTCCCGTGCCACAAGGTATTCTCTACCTACCCACCTATGTTAGTTTTGAGTACAAGGACCCTTTTGTTGAAGGTTGTTCAAGCTTTTCTTGGGAGTATGGCATGGGTTACTTCAGTGTTGTAGCACCTCATAGTCAGACATTGGCTCGAGGCATTTTCTCTACTCCTTCTTACCTTGCCCTAAAAAAGTAAGGTCTCCTTATGTCCTTGAACTGATAACCATCTTTTGGCTAACCTGGCCTCCTCTGTCCCTCGAGACCAAGAAGGGGTAGTATAGGAATATTCACCTATTGTCCATCAACTACGCCTTTGTGACGACCCAGGTTTTCTCATGCAGCTTTAAATGCAATATCTAATTCCTAAGGCGGGATGCATTCCTATTTGCAAACCATTTTATAAAACCATGTAATGTAGTGAAAAATCTTTTGTTTTAAACTCATTTTGAAAACCCCGAGTGTCATTTGCTTTCACAACAACCAAAGTAGTTTATGAAAAACTTCAAAAATCATAAATGTTCTCAGGAGACAGTTTACTCACATGTATAGTTGTCTCCTTTGTTTATTCACTTGCTCGTACCACTAACATCTCCTGAGACGTCTTCTATTTGTGGGTGGAACTATCCTAAAAAATGTTAAGGATAGGGTGAGTATATACTATACTCAGTAGGAGTCTATCACTACTAGTTTTGCAATGCATGCTATGTTTAAAATCATATGCTCTTAAAACATGTGCATGTTCGAACAATCATGTTCAAGATTGATATTAAAAACCACTGTCAAACCGGAATACTGACGACTTAAAGAATAGCATAATCCAAGTCGAAAGTATTATATATCATAAACATAATGATATGCATAAGATGCTCCACTGAATCCAACTCATGGATATATGGTATGGTCGACCAACCTCATGTCATGCCATATGCAATGCAAATAAATCCTCAAACCATAGGGTCCAACTATGCCCACGACCTTGCCGCCGTGTGGTCCCCGGGTACCTGAGGACACTCGGTCATAGCCTCCACGGGGCATATGACATGTCGACCCAGTGCCGTGACACCAGTGGTAGCCCCCTGTGCCACATGCAGTCGACATAGAGACGTTGCCCTTTTTGGGCATGGTACCCATCCACCTAATAATGGTAGAGGTTGGAGGCCAACCCAAACCTCTCAGCATAGCGCCCACGAGCTTATCAGCCCAAATCATATCAGATCAAACAAGCAAAAATCTCTTTTTCAAAACCTGTCCTCTTTGGGTCCCTCACAACTGCCTACCCAGCGTCTTTTGGGCACTCCAGCATCTTTTGGTAACCCTCAAGGACATGCAATCTTTCAATGCACACAAATCATACAATGTATGCAATTGTTTGCAAAACATATATATGCATAATGTATGCACAATTATTTGCAAAACATATCTATGCATAATGTATGCACAATTATTTGCAAAACATATCTATGCATAAAGCATTTATCATATGTACGCTGAAATAAGTCATGCTAAACATGCATTGTCAAAACAATCATGGCTCTTTTAAAAAGTCTAGTAGCGATAGAGCACCTACCTCAAAGATTCTTGGAGTAGCGTCCTTTATCACTTTAACCTATCCCTGGGTCTCATTTATAAACTCCTAGTTATGAATGGATACAAGGAGTCCTCATTAATTTCACTCTATTTAGACGTTAGATTGCTAGCTCTGCCTATTGGTTCCAAGGTCCTTGCCTAATTCATTCGTTAGGCTAGATCCTATGGTGTGGATCTACTTTCCAATAGTTAGACTCTGTAATTTATCCTCTAATCCTAACTTTAAAGTCTCATTAGGTCCGTGTGCCCCAGTTCCTAGGACACCCGGGTATCCTAGTTGAACTGTGACCGCCTTACGTGCGTGCGCGCCCAAAGGCCGTGCTAGGAACTGCGTTTTGCACATGCACATGCCTGCTCAAGTGACGTGCTTTGACACGTATCATCGCATGGACGCACCTTGCAGCATGGCGCGTCTCAGCTCTCAGGGCACCCTGTGCATCCTAGTTGAGCCAGGACCCATGCCCCATGTCTCGCGCACACCCGAAGGCCGCACCTGGGACAGTGTACGCACTGTCGTACACCTGGAACCCATCCTAGGGACCCAGTCCCAGGTGCACATGCAGCATGGCATCCCTGGGACGCCTGGTTTGTGCAGGTTCGGCCCAAGCCGTCATGGAATGTTTTTCGGCCAGGAAACCCAGCTGGAAAACGGCTAGTTATTTTTCGACTGGGAAGACTGGCTGGAAGGAGACCAGATCTGGCCTGGGGGGAGAAAAACGAAGAGAAATAGGGAAAATTGGCTTACCTGGGTCGCCTGGGGATGCCCTTTTTCCCGGTGGGTGTGCCTGCTCGCCGGAAAACTCGAACAAGGTGGCAACCCTATTGCCTAGATCGGAAAAGAGAAGAGGGGGAAATGGGAACGAGATGGTCGGCCTGACTTGGGCCTGGCCATTGCCAGAAAATGTAGAGAGATGGGTTTCTGATTTTACCAGAAACCCCAGTCTCAAACGGCTAGAAAAATGCCAAAAAACTTGTGTTTTTGGAGAGGGGGAGATGGGGTTTTTATAGCCCTGCTTATGACGGTGCTGCCAATGGTGGTGCCGCCCTTAGCAGTGGCAAATCCCTCTAGAAAAATCAGGATCGAGGGTTTCTGGAGGGGTCTAAAGGTTGAAGACAACAAGGGGTGCCGTTATCAAAACAGCCCCCTTCGTTTTTCGTCCTTTTTCGTTTTTCTGTTTAATTTTCAGAAATACCCCTATCTTTAAATGGTTGTAACTTCTTCATACGAATTCCATTTTGGGTGATTTTTGAGGTGTTGGATTCCATTTTTTGAGTAGAATCTAATGGTACTAAGTTTTCTCACAAATTCCTTCATTTAATATTTTAAATAAAATCAAACATTCAACACAGTTCATTTCTCATAGAATGTCCAATTTTCGTTAAAAATAGTGTAAATTGCTTGGGCATTACATTATTACTCCCTTAAAAGAATTTTGTCCTTGAAATTCCATAAGTTATTATCTTCCAGGTATTTGTCTCCTAGATAACTTCTTGGTGAATGCATTCTCCCTTTAGGAATCTAATTTAGGCTCATCTTCAATTTATCATTTTTATTGTTCCTTTTACAAAGCCTTACCTATAAGGGCCGCTTTCGCTACGTACTCTGATGCACACTCTTATACGTGCTAGTTTAACCATAGCAGTTTCTAACTGTAATTCTTCTATCTTGAAATCCTTATATGCCTATACTTTTTTTTCATTGTGTATAAGATAGTCTCCTTGTAAGATCATGCTTCTTTATTCATGTATAAATTACTCCATACTTCTTTGAGATCATATGATCTTATTTCTCCTATTTCATAGGATAATCTTTTTGCTTCTTGACTTCCATCTAGTGATCTTTTCATTATCCACATCTCCTTCTAATGGTTGGTAAGAATCCAAAAATTTTACCTTTTTTCTATTGTGTCTAACTTTGCTTCTTACCTTTTACCTTTGTCCCCAAGATACGTCAATAACTGACATGGTATCATGTGCTCTACAGCCAAACCCTTGATTAACTTCGAATTTCAACTGGCTGTTGTTTTTCATATGTGACTTTATTCCCCGACCAAAGTTACATAAAATCATGAAAGCCAATTAGTAGCATCTCCCATCGAAGACCTTATCATATACTGAAAGTAAAATGTCCTAACACCATATCCAGTTTCATAACTATTGAATTCATTAAACGCTTTTCTCATGTCAAACGTTAATGGTCAATTCTTCATTATGGGTCAAATGTTCTCATCCAGAGGCCTTATCTTACTATTCACATCAATGGGTTTTCCCATTTATACAAAGCAAAAAGTCTCTTATTCATAACCAAGTACCCTTACTAGGTCATGGTTGAATCCTTTGTCATCATCCTCTTTGTCCTTTCTTTGCTTGATGGTTTTCTTCGTAACCTTTCAGTCCAAAAGTTCTATACTCAATCCAGTAGGGTTAGTCCTTAGGAAATTCCTTCAATTGATTTTTCGTACTTGGTATATGCTCATAACAACTAACTATTTGTCTAAAGGCAACGTAACATTAAATCTTCACCTTATATTGTGCTGGCCACCTCAATTTTTCTCCTTCCATCCCTTATGTCAATATATTGTTTAATCTTTTATCAAGTCTCTATCGTCATGTAATGACTCCAATTTTGTAACATTAAAATCCCAAGTTAGCAATGAAAAGTTCAGTTTTTGAAGATAAGGGTATTTTGGTCATTTCACTATTCACCATGACTGAACCCAGAAATTTGGTCCTTAAAAATGTACCATTAGGTGCATATCAGAAAAAGGAATCCAACAAGACCAAAATCACCCAAAACGAAGTTAAAATGAGCAAGTTATGGCCCTTTGAAGTTCAAGGGCAAAAATATAATTTTTACTAAAAAACGGATTTAGCCTGCAAAACGCAGGGCCCTGTTTTGATACGGGCACCCCTCACCTTCAACCTCCTAGAGGGTTCTAGAACAGCGGTGATTGGAGGAGAAATCACCACCATTTTGGAGGTTTCTCCACCGCCCTTGAATGGCAGTGAGAGCCCCCTCCAAAACCATCTTATAGCTCTATAAATAGAGCTCTTGGGCGCCTCTAATGGCATGTGACGACCCGGGTTTTTATATGATGCAATTTTGATAAAAAGGCGAGATCTCTTGTTTTATAAGTATGAGATGCATGAAAATCTTTTTCTTTTGGAAAACAATCTTTCATAAAAACCCCGAGTGTCAAAACACATTCTCAAATTATTTAGCCATGGCAAAGTTTAAATCAATATTATTCCCAAGAAAGTGTTAGTCACAACCCCAACTATTAGAGAGTAACTATAATCAAGTAACATTGAAAGATAAGGTAGGGGTTATACTTACTTGTACTTAGTCTGGATGGTTCCTAGCACAAGCGTTCCTTGCCCTTAAGTATTTGCTTGGTGTCTAAAAAATGTTGAGGATTTGGGTGAGTATATATTATACTCAGTAAGAGCCTATCACTACTAGTTTTATAATGCATGAGATGTTTTAAAATCATATGTTCTTTCAAAACATGTGCATGTCTAAATACTCAAGCTCAATATCAATATAAGAATCCGTTATCAAACTGAAATACTAATGACTTAAAGGATCACAAAATCCAAAATTGAAAGTATCATATATATATATATATATATGATAACATCATGATATGCAATAGATGCTTCATGGAGTCCAACTCATGGATCTCTAGTATGGTATGGTCGACCAACCTCATATCATGCCATATGCAATGCACATAAATCATCAAACCATAGGGTCCAAACTATGCCCACGACCTCACCGCCGTGTGGTCCCCGGGTACCTAGGGACACAGGATCATATACTTCCGCGGGGCATATGAGACTTCGACCCAGTGCCGTGACACCAGTGGTAGCCCCCTATACCACATGCAATCGAAGCAGGGACATGCTCTTTTTGGGCGTGGTACCCATCCACCTAATAGTGGTAGAGGCTGGGTGGCCAACCTACACCCCACGGAGTAGCACCCACGAGCTTACTAGCCCAAATCATGTACGATCAAATAAGCCAAAAACCTCTTTTCAAAACCTGTCCTCTTTGGGTCCCTCACAACTGCCTGGCCCTCGGCACTCCAGCGTCTTTTGGCAACCCTCAAGGACATGCAATCTTTGCAAGAACTTAATGCTCATAGATCATGCGATGTATGCAATAGTTTGCAAAACATATCTATTCATAATGTATATACAAAACATGTTTATGCATAAAGCATTTGTCACATGCATGCTAAACAAGTCATATACTTAAAACATATGTTCTCAAAACAATAATAGTTCTTTTAAAAGAATCTAGTAGTGATAGAGCACCTACCTGACTAGGTTGCGCTAACCCCTTTATCCTCGGACGCTCCTGAACATGGTTTGGGGACTCAAGGTTAGTTTGGCCTATCTTTTATGGGTTTTAGAGTAATTGTTCCTATTACATAGGCATTAGGGGTCCATCCCTATGCCTATGGGTGTCCTAAGGTCCTAATTGGGCCTTGGTATCCTCAGTTTTCCAAAGGTTTAGTGGCCACGCGCCACCATCCTATTCTAAGGGTCATGTCCACCTTTGATTGGGCATTGATCAAGGATTTTATAGTTTTGATGTGTCTGCATCATCGACACGGACACAACACCTTTTGCAGCGCCTCAATCGGAGCTCTAGATCTCAAGTTATAAGCATTTTAGTGTCGTACGTACATAGGAGTCTTAAAAATAAAAAGACGGAATGCTAGGGCGCTGCGCGTCTGCGACGTGCGCCCCGGCTTCCTTAAGGGACGAAAACCCCACATACCGCTAGCGTGCTATGCGTCTGCGGCATGCACCTCAACGAGCACGTATGTAGATGCACCGGGTTTTCCGCCCGACTTTCTCTTTTGCGGGCGCATCCCTGGACGCGCCCGTTTGGTTTTTCAAACGAAACGATGTGGGACGTTCCGAGTGGAACGTCCTACTCGTTGGGGAACTGGGGCATCCTCAGGACACCCTGGTTCGACCCTGTTGAACCAGTGCGGCCCAGGGAACGTCCCTGGTTCCTTGGTGGCTCTCCCGGACTCCGTTTTGCATGATTTTTCATGCAAAAACCTAGGGAAATTAATCTTGGAACTATGGTGGAGATGGGTTTTTGAGGGATCTTGGGCGTACCTGGCTCGTTGTTGGGTTTTTCTCCTTGTTTTCCCCTCTAGGTCACTACTCCACGAAGGGTTTTCTTCAACAATTTGGGCTGGCTTTAGAGGCGCCCAAGAGCTCTATTTATAGAGCTAAGAGAGGGTTCTGGAGGGGGC
This sequence comes from Warburgia ugandensis, assembly GCA_035236585.1. NCBI lineage: Eukaryota > Viridiplantae > Streptophyta > Magnoliopsida > Canellales > Canellaceae > Warburgia > Warburgia ugandensis. The sequence continues at coordinate 46,696,186 of CP141128.1, forward strand.
TCTCACCGCCTTTGAATGGCAGTGGAGAAACCTCTAGAATGGCAGTGATTTCTCCTCCAATCACCGCCGTTCTAGAACCCTCTTGAGGTTGAAGATGAAGGGGTGCCCGTATCAAAACGGGCCCCTGTGTTTTTGCAGGGTAAATTCGTTTTTTAATAAAATGACATTTTTGCCCCTGAACTTTAAAGGGCCATAACTTGCTCATTTTAACTCCGTTTTGGGTGATTTTGGTCTCGTTGGATTCCTTTTTCTGAGACGCATCTAATAGAACCATTTTTAGGACCAAATTATTAGGTTCAATCAAGGTGAATAGTGAAATGACTAAAATTCCCTTATCTTCAAAAACTGATCTTTTCATTGCTTAACTTGGAATTTCAATATTACAAAATTGGAGTCATTACATGGAAACCCAAAAGCTTGAGAAAAAACCCATTTTAGAGAAGCAACCAAGAGGAGAAACGTGGAGAAAAACCCAGCAACGAGCCAGGTTGCCCAAAATCCCTCAAAACCCGTCTTCACAGTAGTCCTAGGTTAAGTTTCCCTAAGTTTTTGCATGTAAAATCATGCAAAACAGAGCCCTAGAGCATCACAAAGGACCCAGGGACGATCCCTGGGCCACACTAGTTCGACAGGGTCTAACCAGCGTGTCCCAAGGATGCCCCTGTCCCCCAACGAGCGAAACGCTCCCCACCGCACGAAACACGTCGACCGTGTTCGAGAAATCACGCGCCCACAAATGAAAAAGGTGGGGGGGAAATCCAGCGTGTCTGCAAACGTGCCCACTGGGGCACATGCCATTGACGCGCAACGCGCTAGCGTTATGGGATTTCACCTCTTAAAGGCCTATATGTACATGTGATACTAAAAAGCTTATAACTTGAAATCTAGAGCTCCGATTGAGGAGCCGCAAAAGGCATTGTGCCCGTGTTGACGACGCGGATACACCCAAACTATAAAATCCCTAATCAAGGCCCAATATAAGGTAGGCACGACCCTTAGAATAGAATGGTGGCGCGTGGCCACTAGACCTTTAGAAAACTAATGATACCAAGGCCCAATTAGGACCTTAGGACACCCGTAGGCATGGGGATGAACCCTTAATGCCTAAGTAATAAGAACAACCACTTTAAAACCTATAAAAGATAGGCCAAAGTAACCTTGATTCCCCAAACCATGTTCAGGAGCGTACAAGGACAAAGGGGTTAGCGCGACCTAGCCAAGTAGGTGCTCTATCGCTACTAGACTTTTTAAAAGAGCCATGATTGTTTTAAGAATGCATGTTTTAAGTATATGACTTGTTTAGCATGACTTAATTCAACATACATATGAAAAATGCTTTATGCATAAATATGTTTTGAAAATAATTGCATATACATTATGCATAGATATGTTTTGCAAACAATTGCATGCATGGTATGATTTGTGAAGCATTGAGTTTTTGAAAGACTGCATGTCCTTGAGGATTACCAAAAGACGCTGGAGTGCCCAAAAGAAGCTGGGTAGGCAGTTGTGAGGGCCAGGCAGTTGTGAGGGAACCAAAAAGGACAGGTTTTGAAAAAGTGGTTTTCACTTGTTTGATCTGATTATGATTTGGGCTAATAAACTCGTGGGCTCTATGCCAAGAGGTTTGGGTTGGCCTCCAACCTCTACCACTATTAGGTGGATGGGTACCACGCCCAAAAAGGGCAACGTCCCTACGTCGACTGCATGTGGTACAGGGGGCTACCACTGGTGTCACGGCACTGGGTCGACGTGTCATAGACCCGGTTGAGGCTATGACCGAGTGTCCTCAGGTACCCGGGGACCACACAGCGGCGAGGTCGTGGGCATAGTTGGACCCTATGGTTTCGTGGACTTATTTGCATTGCATATGGCATGATATAAGGTTGGTTGACCACCATACTAGATATCCATTTTCAATGAAACATCTTATGAATATCATTATGTTATGATATATATGATACTTTCGACTTGGTTTGTGCGATTCTTTAAGTGGTTAGTATTTCAATTTGACAATGGTTTTTTATATCGAATGGATACAAGGAGTCCTCATTAATTTCACTCTATTTAGACGTTAGATTGCTAGCTCTGCCTATTGGTTCCAAGGTCCTTTCCTAATTCATTCGTCAGGCTAAATCCTATAGTGTGGATCTACTTTCCAATAGTTAGACTCAGTAATTTATCCTCTAATCCTAACTTTAAAGTCTCATTAGGTCTGTGTGCACCAGTTCCTAGGACACCCGTGTATCCTGGTTGAACTGTGACAGCCTTACGTGCGTGCGCGCCCAAAGGCTGTGCCAGGAACCCCGTTTTGCACGCGCACATGCCTACTCAAGTGACATGCTATGACACGTATCATCGCACGGATGCACCTTGTAACATGGCGCGTCTCAGCTCCCAGGGCACCCTATGCATCCTGGTTGAGCCAGGACCCGTGCCCCATGTCGCGCGCACACCCGAAGGCCGCACCTGGGACAGTGTACGCACTGTCCTACACTTGGAACCTGTCCTAGGGACCCAGTCCCAGGTGCACATGCAGCATGGCGTCCCTGGGATGCCTGGTTCGTGCAGGTTAGGCCCAAGCCATCGTGGAATGTTTTCTGGCCAGGAAACCCGGCTGGAAAACGGCTGGTTGTTTTCTGGCTGGGAAGACCGGTTGGAAGGAGACCAGATCTGGCCTGGGGGGAGCAAAACGAAGAGAAATAGGGAAAATTGGCTTACCTGGGTCGCTTGGGGACGCCCTTTTTCCCGGTGGGTGTGCCTGTTCGCCAGAAAACTCGAACAAGGTGGAAATCCTATTGCCTAGATCAGAAAAGAGAAGAGGGGGAAATGGGAACAGGATGGCTAGCTTGACTTGGGCCTGGCCATTGCCGAAAAACGTAGAGAGACGGGTTTCCGATTTTTCCAGAAACCCCAGTCTCAAACGGCTGGAAAAACGCCAGAAAACTTGTGTTTTTGGAGAGGGGGAGATGGGGTTTTTATAGCCCTGCTTATGGCGGTGCTGCAAATGGCGGTGCCGCCCTTGGCGGTGGAAGATCCCTCTAGAAAAATTGGGATCAAGGGTTTCTGGAGGGGTCTAGAGGTTGAAGACGACAGGGGGTGCCGTTATCAAAACGGCCCCCTGCATTTTTCTTCCTTTTTCGTTTTTTTGTTTAATTTTCAGAAATACCCCTATCTTTAAATGGCTGTAACTTCTTCATACGAACTCTGTTTTGGGTGATTTTTGAGGCGTTGGATTTCATTTTTCGAGTAGAATATAATGGTACTAAGTTTCCTCACAAATTCATTCATTTAATATTTTAAATAAAATCAAACATTCAACATAGTTCATTTCTCATAGAATGTCCAATTTCCGTTAAAAATAGTGTCAATTGCTTGGGCATTACACCTTTCAGCAGAATCTTAGGCTCTGTCTCACTCTCTCTGGATGAACCTTGTAGAGGAACCCTTAGGTTTTTGGGGCATTGGATTATCACCAATGTTTGTGTTACTTGAGTCGACATTCTCGTTTCTGCTTCCTCCACATCCACTTGCGTGGGAGCTTCCATTGGAGCAGAATGCTCCCCTACTGATGCATTTTGACATCCCACAGCTTTGAAATATCATTAGCCCCATTCATCTTCGGCACATGAGCACTCGATCAATGAGCTATTATGCACTTTTTCAAGGGTGGTTGCTTCTATGTAAACCTCTTGCTTGTCTCTTCACCCCTACCTCCTTTATCACAAAGTGGTCATTTAGGGACCTTAGATGGTGATCTGGGTTGTTTCCCTCTCAACAATGAACCTTATCCCCCTTCTCTCACTAGCCGACCTTGACCCCTGTTATTTTGGGTCATATCTAGTATTCAAATTTGCCTCGATTTGGTACTATTCTAGCTACCCGCATTGAAACAATGCTTTACCCCTAGGTGTCCAGTCAACTACTGTGCCTCAATGCATTTCAGGGAGAACTAGCTCGCTCTGAGTTCAAGTGGCATTTCACTCCCTAACTACAACTCATCCATTGATTCTTCCACATCAGTCAGTTCAGACCTCCACTTAGTTTCACCAAAGCTTCATCCTGGTCATGGATAGATCACCCAGGTTTGGGTTCATAAGCAGAGACAATTGTCTTATGAAGACTCGCTTTCACTATGGCTCCTATGGGTTCCCTTAACCAAGCTACTGCTTATGAGTCACTAGCTCATTCTTTGACAGGCACGTAGTTAGAGATCAATCTCCTCCCACTACTTGGGAGCTCATGGTTTCATGTTCTATTTCACTCCTGGGGGGGTTCTTTTTAGCTTTCCTTCACTGTATTACTTCACTATCAATCACTCAGGAGTATTTAGCCTTGCAAAGTGGTCCTTATTGATTCACACAAGATTCCACATGCCCCATGCTACTCGGGTTAGAGCATAAGCTAGCGATTCTTTTAACTACTAGACTCTAGCCATCTAGGGTGCTTCACTCCACCACTTTGCCTAGTAGCACGATGCTTGTGTTGCTCTCCCACAACCCCGCTTTCATTGTTTAGGCTACTCCCATAGTTCGCTAGGTTGTCTCTTACCTACCCATGGATTCAGCAGCAGTTCGAAAGGTTGACCTATTCGGGAATCTCTGAATATCTGGTTATTTCACTCCCTAAAGGATTTTGTCACTTACTATACCCTTCCTCATCTCGGGGTGCCTAGGTATTCAATGTAAGCCTTTCCTTGTTTGAACCTCTCCATTAACATTAAGGCTATGTCATCCTAAGGTGTTGCTAAATGGAAGGATCTTATCAATGTCCATGAATGAAAAATCATAGATCGAACTGCAAAATTGAAAAAAATTGGGTGCTATCATATACCTTTGTATCAACTAAGGTCATAAGTTGGAGATAAGTGGACTCGAACCCCTAACATCTGCCACAGGGTAAAACACCGCCTCTCAGGCCTCCCTGAATGATTCTACCATAGAGGCCAATGATAGATAATAGCTCCTCCTCGAACATAGCTTACAAATTTCATTGTACTGTGCTCTCCAAAGAGCAACTCTTCTCAAAATCTCAAAAGGTGCGAAGTTGGAATCCCATTCTAAGGATTCTTACAGTTCCGGAGGATCCAGCTACAGGAGAACCAGGAAGGGAGAGCTCTCTCCCTTTTTTCTCCTGGCTCTTTGGTCTTAATAATGTTGGTTTTAAGAATGAATTATTGTCCTTCTTTGACCCTTACTGCCCAACTGGAGAGTGAACAGCTAATGCGCTCCACTTATTGAATAGGGTCTATGGTCGATCTATGACCCCTAGATGCCAAAGGCGTCCTTGAGGGTGATCTCATAGTTCCTATAAGATTGAGTCCTATGGAGTAAGGGGATTAATATTTATAACCTTTAGGGGACCTTTATCTCATCTGAATTGGCCTAGTTGAGGAACGAGCATAGTAGTTTGACTGCTAAGCTGATCTTTACATCATTCAGGTGAGTGGCTATAAGGATTCCTACCTATTGGCCTGAACAAGTTCTTCTCTCCCTTTACTGCCTCAAAGGCCGGCCTTATAATCTATATCGACCAGTGATTGTTTGGTCCTGAGTGATAGGAGGGAGGGAAACTGAAAACAGATTATCCCCGAAGGGAATCTCGCCTAAAGATCAAGGACAACTAGAACTAAGATCTAATTGATCGGCCTTATCTCCTGGGAGCTTACTATACTATTTAGTAGGGTAGGGATAAGCCATGCTAGCCAACCGTTTTTTTGTTGGCACCTTGGATCACTCATGTGATCTGGGTGGGTGGTTAGTAACCACAGCGACTTGAGTGACTCCATTTGTATGGGGTTGTGATGATCATCTAAAAGCAACCTATCCAATAAGAAATTATATGGATAGGTCTTCTTTGAGTTTCTCTCCTTAGCACTTTTATGAAGCTAAGTCTAAGAAACTATCTAAGCTCACTACTTAGACGCCACCCCCTCTTTCCTCTAATAAAGGGAGAAATAGGGCAAGATGACCGCTATACCAATCATATGAATAATGACTAAATAAAATAGAAAAAGTATGTTTAATAATAATAATTTAAGGTTTCGACCTTTATTTAACATTATCGAGAGAATATGTTTGCGTTCATGGCTGAGGGATTTGGAAAACCCTCAGCGTGTAATTGGACTCTTTTCGAAGGTCCAAATACGCCTCTTTGGTGACTTAGCTCAGGAGAGGTGTATTATGGTATATCTTTTCATAAGATGGTTGATAGATCATCGATAAAAGGTGGGGTGTCTTAACACCAATCTTTACCTTAAGGCCTCATCAGTTTGCCTGATGAGGTATTATGGTAGAGAGATAACTGATGATAAGTCACTTCCTTTCCCCATCTCTCTCACGTGATGCAGTTTACCTAGATGCATATCTCCTTTTTATTGGAAGATGATTAGGGAGAGTATGCTTTTAATGAAGTTGTAAAGTTTTTATGTCTCTCTCTTTTCCATCTCGAAACTTATCCAGATGAAGAAGAAGGATATATATGACTATAAGACTCTCACCACCCCTCTAGCTTCAATACCCGAGGATCTACTAAATGAGCATGATTCTTCTATATTGAAGCTTACTAATAGGTATATCCCGTATGTATTTGGGATCCTGCTTGAGGTTGGACTGAAATGGTGGCCCATATGAACTTCGTCTTCAGTCAAGGATAAAGCCCATAGGGTTGCATGGTAGTTCTCATTGCCTTTGCATAAAATGCCATGGGAGATCTTTGCTTTGGCCCTTTGGGATAAGGCAACTATACTCTCTACTCAATCTTAATCTTATGCGGGGCAACTTAAAGGTCTTGGGATATTTGAGTAAGAGAACGTGCAATGGGCCACTCATTTTATTCAACCATTAATTAGTTTCTTTCTTCTACCTAGGCTCGTGTGGCCATAGAGTGGAGAAGATGACCCTGATGGAGATTCGTTCCCTTAGGGATTTGAATTTCTAGTGGTATCTTTCAACACTGTGTATAATCGGACTATGGCTATTATGACTGGCTTGTTTAAAGATGTACATCAATACTACTAGCCTTTAGCTTGTGAGTTAGGAAAAGATGAATATTAATGTCAGAATATCCCGATCGCCCACCTATGCTTCAAGTTAGAAGGGGCAGGTAAGCAAAGGGTATTTGCTATCCCCAATGAAGCAAAAATTTATCTGTAGCAGTAGACAGGTCCTCGTGGTGTTGTAATGTTGAGGAAGTATTCTCTTTTCTTTGCCTGAGCTATGTCTGGCTTGGGAACTAATGTGTTTAAGGCTCCCGAATCAAATTCAAGAGAACAAAAATTCATTTGCTTCCAAGCCGGGCATTCACTTGGCTACCTTTCATCTTGGCCTCTTTTCACACTCACCCACCGTTTTCTTATGTGGCTATGTGTAGAAAGGGTATACCTAGCTAGAAATTTCAAGGATTATGCTCTGCTCAGTGACGATATTGTCATCGCCGGTGAGAGAGTTGCGAAACAATACGTCAAGGTTATGAGTCAGTTAGGAGTGAAGATTTTAAAAAAGTCTCTCACTTTTAAAACTAGTGCCTATGAATTTGCGAAGAAATTTTGAATTCATGACAAGGATCTTTCACCTATTAGTGTTAAGATGATATGATCCGCTCAGGCCTTGATTTCTTGGATGCCTGTACTAAAATCAATTAACGGATGCAATTCGTTGCAACTGTCCCTACGGTTAAGAGGAGTGAGTATATGCGATATTCGTCTGCCGCTTATCATTTCCATAAGGACTATAATTAACATTGGTTCAAGCATATAATTGCAGCATTCTCCCCATGGGGAATCTGGCCTTTGCCACTGCAAATATGGTTAGGTTTTCCTAATGGGTTGTTAATAACGCGTTTCCATATGGGCATGATTTGGCAAATGGTTTTGGAGTCGACTAAGCCTAATTGGGAGTATATCACACATTTGGTGACAGATCTCGAAGGCAAAGTGTATGATGATATAGCTTTTCTTATCAAGCACATTGAACTCAAATGGGGGGCTCAATTGTTTTGTGTATATGTAAGCTAGTTCTTCCAAGCACAAACCAACTTTTCTATCACATTAGCAGATCTGTTGGACCCATCAGCTATCTATTTTCATCCTGAGGAGAAAGACCAATTCTCAAAGTTTCATAAATATGGTTGTTTGTTTATATGTTACGATCTGGTGAGGACCCAACCCTCTCCTAAACCACTTCGGAGCATTAGGGTCTGCCAATGGTATGATACTATGTATCAACCTCTCTGGCTAGGAGCCTATTCGTGGTTGGATAGGTTAAAAGACTAAAGAGTCACCATGGCTAGCCCCTCAACGTTATCTACCTAGTTAATAAGTTAACAGGCCAGTGTAGTAATAAGACTATAAGTGCACCTGGGCACCTTGTCCCTTCCTAAAATGAAATGAATTGAGAGGTTCGTTTCTAGGCTAGAAGGGTCATGAGGACTTTCTCTCCTGACTAGAGAGGGAGTCTTCAAGCCCAATGCTAGCTAGCCTTTTAGTTGCATCTTCCTTACGCGAGAGGGGCCCTTCTGACGCCCTTATTATCCTTCTTGATTAGTAAGTATCTCTTATTAGCCCTTCTTAGTAAATTGAAGTTCGCTTGCTGCTTGCTGGTCCTTTTCTGCTTTACCGCTAACTCATAAGCAAAGCTGCCTTTTGCAGCCCCTTATGTAGCATGAGGGGATCTTCACTAAAAGCCGGCTCTATTAGTGAATAGATACCACCCTCACTCTGCCATGAGAAAAAAGATAGCCCCACTATCTCCTTGCAGCTTTGCCTGTCGCCCTTTGGTGGTATAGTCGAATGGATAGCAAGGCCACCTTTGGCCCTTCGCTTAGTAAGCCCCTCTTCGAGCCTCTACTAAATTTTGCTCACTTTTACTATTAAGCCCCAGTCCTGTTTTAACGCATTTCCAAAGGCAACCTTTTGATTATGTCATGACTCTAGCTCGGTTTACTTTGTCAACAACAGAAGGAGTTGACAGAGGATAATAGCCTTGTCTGCTCTACTACTTCCTTAGAATTGACAAAGGTGAACAGCCCCCCTTTGATAGAGAGCTTACTACCCCGCCCTTATATACTTATAGTCGTGACTGTTGTCATGGAAAAAGATTTTGTTTGGACCCCCCTTATGCTTGCCAAATGGACTATGTAAAACAAAATGACCCTCTTACTATCCATTGTTCAATCATAAGTGTGCCAAAATTGAAAGACTTAAGATTCTTAATAGCTTTAAGTTTTAGTATTGAAGACATCTTATTAAAGCCAAATTAGATAAACATCTTAGATCCATGAAAAAATAGAAAAATATAGGCCCCACTTCATTTTTCTTCAATATAAACTATGCAAAAGTTTTGTATGGTAGAAATTCTAGAGAGAGAGAGAGAGAGAGAGAGAGAGAGAGAGAGGAGAATTTTATCATGGAAAGCTTTCTATGACTTTCTATCAAAAAAATGCATGTTCCCATGACTTATATTTTTCAATGATCTAAATCATTCATGTAAAATTGAGTATCCTTGTCTATTGAATATCCCTAAGACTATGCCTGTTGGACCTTTGGAAGTTTGGGTGATCTTTGGAGGAGCTAATCAATTCACCTTATTCGGCTTTCCTTACATTACCTACAAACCAAAAGTCACGCCAATTGGATTATCTTAGCCTACAAGTTAAATATCTCAAGCGTTGATTCTTATAACTAAAGGACCACCGTTGATTCTTGTAACTAAAAAATCTAGAGGTTACAATCATCCGATCGCAAGATTTGTTACATATAGCCCACAAAAGGTGGTGCTAGCAAGATGAACGGCTTCGGTCTAGAATTCTTAGGTATGTGCCCGCTCCCATGCGCGTGTGGAACTGTCATTACTCTTTATCCAATTGACTTTAATTTTAGACTATTGGAAATCCATTCTCGTAGGAATGATGAACAGTCCTGATCAACCACAGCTGGAGCGAACTATGTGGAAGAGGAACATAGTGATGTCACTCTTACTTAAGCGCCTCACTGGCATACGTATTCTTTGTTCCTTAATTCATCGAGACAACGGAAATAAGTGCGAGGAAAGTATCGCCTACGTTTGTACGATGGGACCCACCTATGGTTGATGAGACCCGTCGACCTGACTTTGTCAAGATCAGGTGACTAATAGTCGAAAAACTGTGTGCAAGAGTTGAGCCCGAAAGAGATGAACGGTTGAAACATTTTCTACAAATGAATCGTAATTAACTAGAAAGAAGTAAAGTTGTTCTCACCAAGATGTTTAAGAAATCAAGATAACCAAAAAAAGAGAAATTAGATAAACGGATCCGATCAAACAAGGGTGGGATCTGTGCACTGTGCTATCATTCCCCGTAAATTCCGCCAGCGGAATCGAAACGATCAGGTGAGCTGTTCGCCCTTTGTAACGTAGCCCCGAGCAGTGAAACTTCCATGAAAGCAGCCTAATCTGCCAGTCAAAAGGTCAACAACAAGTGGTGGAATATTTCTCTTTCAGATTTGAAAATCGTAAATTCAGTACAAGCCGGCAAACTAACGAACGCGGAAGCAACCTTGCAATGAGTGGTTGGTACAATATTTCTAGGGCAGTGAAACTTGGCATGTTTCCACGGCTGAACATAAAATTATCATTCTACCGGAAAAACATTTAACAGAGAAAATAATGGTATACTTCTTTGCCAAGAAAGAGGAGATTGGAAAGTTCAAGCTCAAACATTTTTTTTCTGTTTTTTTTTTTTTCTTTTAGGGAGGGGAAGCTCAAGCATCTTGCTTGTAATGAATCTCGATTGCTATTGTAACGCCAGCAACGGTTGCGTTTATGGGACTTGTAATTAAAGATATTAAATGGTGTGACGGTGTATCTTGTAGGTTGTAGGTTGCACTCAAGGCTATGAAAATCTTTGGTGCTACATTATTTTGGTATCTTTTTTGGTAATTTTAATAAGAATAGTACACATTCTTACGTGAAAATGATTTGTATAAGAGCACTCACTTGCCCAAAGGAAGAAGTATAAATTCAATCGCTTGCTCAAGGAAGAAGTAATTTTGGGGGACGTGCAATGTAGGCATGATCCAATCTTATAGAAAATCCCGAGCCTAACTCAGAGAAACTAATTTCATCTTGATTGGATATTTAGACTCTTCACCCAAGAAGCCTTCTTTAAGATATTCTTAAGAACATGTAAACCATAGGATTTTGGAGCATTAGAGACTACCAATGAAATAGTCATTTGATATGAGACTCAAGCCATGTGGTTTAGTTGTTGATGGTCTGTGGGTTTATAGGAATGAATCTACTTTTAAATTTTTCATGTGAGCCCAAAGAATGCATTTCTCCCTTAATCGAGAAAGTGCCGTGTTTGGTAGTCAAACTCTTTCTACAACTACTACAAAGTGATTAACACATTTTAAAAGGAAAAAAAGGAGATAATATTACAAGTTAAGACAAATTGGGACGAAGATATAAAAATTATTGGCACATCATGTACTTACGAAAAAAAAAAAAAAAGTGGAATGCCAGTAATGAAACTGATACAAGCTCTAAACACATTATACGTGGTTAACTTTTCAAAATAGTGAACCATCAATGGGCTACTAAGATTTTCTAATGATTTACCGCTGTTGTACATAAAGTGAGATAGATTTTCATAATTAAAACACACTTTATCATTGCATATTGGGGCTGTTGTGTCTAACTCTTAAGAAAGAGATGTGGAGAGTGCCTGAGTTGTACAGAAGCAACATAGTTTTCCTATGGTAGCTCATTACTACATACCGAGTGCTACAAATAACTATTTGGACATAAAATACAGCCTCCTTTTGTCTTTCCCTGTTGTCATTTTTGCCTGTGCATTTGTTGAAGACAATCTTGATAAGCTTACAAAAAGGGTAATCACTAATTGGATTGCATAACATGATCCAGCTACCATGAATTATCCATGAGAATTAGTTTGTTGTATGCCTTGTAATGTGCCATGGCCAAATAAGCAAAGGATCCATAGAAGCTCTTAGCTACGCTTATGAATGATCGGCATTTGCTTTGATGGCAGCGACAAAAGCTTGGATTTGTAGCAAAAATATGTTGGATCACAACTCCAATAGAACCCTAGTGGGAATAACGAAGAGCGAAAGATCAAAATATCCAAAATACACCGCCCACACTTAATGCTTATTAAACAATTTTTGTCCGAAGGAGTTACTTACAGACTAATTTATTGAGTTAAAGGGCAACTTGAAAACGTAATGAAGTTTAGAGCCTACTTAAAAACGAAGATGGGAGTTTACGGGCTATTTGTGAGCCAGATCCTACAGTCATGCCCTACTGGATCGTTTCTCACTTGTGATTGTCCTAGTTGATGGATTAAGTGTTCATTACCTCTACCCATGTTAGTGCAAGAAAAATAGACAAAAATATGCAGATATTCATTTCTCTGTTTAAAATTCCTACACACGGATCAGATAAAATTTGATCTTAGTTAAAAATTGGATTGCTTCAATTCAATCCGTCAAATCCACCTTCCACGTGATATCTATAGGTATCCATTTAAAAGGGTATTTTAGAAAACTAAATTAAGAATTGATATAAACTGCAGATGCTGATTTCTTTTAGAAGATCTAGACTATTAATCTTGTTCGGCATCCCTAAATTAGGTGATTCAAGAAAAATTATTATTCTAACTACTTGTTTTATTTCTATTATAAAAGAAAAGAAACAATAGTCTAATTTTCAATTTTTACAATTTAAGCTACAAAATTAAGAATTAAATTTTTTTAAAATAAGTTAAAATCCACAATTCTACGTGACTTATGTGAGATGAACAGATAGTCCTCAGATCCCTATTGGAATTCAAATTAAATACGAGTTGAGGATTTTTTATCTACGATTGAACTGAATAAAAAATCTCAATCTGTAACCAAACCACGCGGACATGTCCATATGTTGATGGAGGATGTAGGTCCACGGCTCATGTTGATTGAGCAATGCTATCTGTCAATTAATGCCCTCGGACCGAGACATAAATGCAAAAGAAATGAAATATTGCAAGCACAAAAATTCGACTTATCCCATAATTAATTTGTTGTGACGCAACTTTTATGGAGAAGAACTGACACATAAATGCATGGTCAAAACCATCAAACCTTGTAAAGATGGTCCTGGAAGTGACTAAACCAAGAGCCAACCACTCTACGAAGGAATCTCACCTCAAAACCAAATGCCCAGTCACATTTTCTACTTAAATAAAAAACGAAAGACGCACTTCCCATGCTATTCCATCTATTACCCTCTTCTCGACAGTATCAAAGAGTCGTTGAGGGGTAGACTACGTCATTTGAGGTGATCATCAAACCTTGCTGGCAAGTCCCAATCAAACCCCACTAAGGGTTAAAGTTAGCTGAGAATGCCCCCGCTAAGTCAGCTTAATTATTCACACTTGCCATCTCAAGACTTCCACGTTCTAAAAGGGCGTAGGTAAGAAAGACACCCACGAGATCCATGAAGCTTCTCCCTTTCTTTTCTTCCCTTATCCTTCTCCAAGAAAACCCCTCTTGTTTGCCTTTCCTCTCTCCAGCCCTCTCTGCAAATCCATTGCCAAAACGCAAAAAACCTATCCAAATAGAGAGAAAAATGGAACCCAGAACCCAAATCCTAAAGGTACCAAAACCCAGGAGGCAATTCCAAAGAAATCAAACATGGACGAAGACCCAAACGGAGCCCGAAGGAACTACATCCACGCCCCAACAGACTATGCACTCGGCGGGAAAATCATGCTCAGTGCCATTGTAATACTCTTCACAGTAGTTCTCCTCATCCTCTGCCTCCATATATACGCACGTTGTTTCCTCCTCCGTCGCCGGCGGAACCAGCTCCGGAGAAGTCGCCGCCGCGCAGCCCACATCATCTTTGCCGGCGCGCAACACCAAAACCCACTCTCCGTCCCTTCCCAGGGCCTCGATCCATCAATCCTCAGATCCCTCGTTGTATTCAACTTCTCCACAAAAATTCACCAAGACGGGCTTGACTGCGCAGTGTGCCTGTGTGAGTTCGAAGAGAACGAAAAAGGGCGTCGCTTACCAAAATGCAACCACAGTTTTCATATCGACTGCATTGATATGTGGTTTCATTCGCATTCCACTTGTCCTCTCTGTAGGGCCCCCGTGAAATCTGAAATTTTGCCGGAGCCTGTTTTGGAAGGTCCGGTGGAAATTATTGTTACCGGGGAGGGTGGGTCTCGCTCTGAAACGGTACCGGATTCCGAGCTGTGTTCATCATGCCAGCATGATGAAGAAACTGGTTCGTCTTCTTCCGGTTCTAGTTCTGGTTCTTCGAGAAGAAAGACATTAAGATTTATCGAGGTACCGAGGAGGAATGGGAGTTTTAGGGGTTTGGAAGAGGAATTCCGTACCCCGGTGGCGCATTCTCCCGGTGGGTCAACGCTTAAATCTCCGGTAGGTCGGATTTTGTCGTTCAAGAGGATTTTGAGTAGAGATCGGAAGGGTAATCCGGTGTCTCCTTGCCGATCTAGGGTTCAGATTGATCTAGAGTGCGGAGATGAACAACCGGTGGAAGATCAGAGGTGAAGAGAGTGGGCCCGTCTAATCGATAGTAGTGGACCCTGCAGTCGCCGTTCTTAAATAGAAGTTCAGTAAAAAAAAAATGTATGGATTCAACGCATTGATTTTATTTTATTTTTTTATTTTTGTTTTCTTGTTGGAAATAGATATGTAGTAGAAGGCAAATGATCCTCGTGACTGGATAACTTTGTTAGTTTATGATTTGGGAGGGAAGTATATGATCTACTTCTTTACTGGTGCAGGCGGTACACCAGGAAACGGACAAAAATCGGACTGAAAACTTCGACTATAGTTATTTAATTTGACTAGACGGAGGAATAGTTTTCATTTTAAAAAATCGAATGTTATTGGCCCTGCATTAATTTTTTTGTCCTCAGCCAAGATTGGATACGAGAACAAAAGAATATTGATTACATTAGAGAAATACTATATTATAGATACCAAATAGTAGGTATTTGTAACTTTTATGTTATTTCTTAGGTTGTATTCTTATTAGCCTATATAGTAGTTAAACAACAAATATATGAGTACTTACTATATAAATAATTAAATAAGCAAAAACAACGTATAAACTACCTTTAGATATCTTAATTGTTTGTCTTTTACAATTCTTTCTTTTATATATTAGAACCATTTAATTCCCAAGAATTGAATCAAAATATGTGATGGAGGATTCATGATGCTATATTAAATTTTTGTCCTTTACCAAGATTAGATCAAAGAACAGAAGAATATTAATTACTGTAGAGAAATATTTTTATAATATTATTTTAAACTTTACTATATGTAGGTAATAAACTTATTACTAATTACTTATTTTTAGTTTAGCTTAGTATTTAATATAACAATTATTTATGGCAAGCTCATTATAGTTCATCCTTAAAAATAGATTTTTACTTGGGCACACTAGCTATTCCAAAATGAGAAATAAACGTCCAAAACATGTTATTCCCAAAGCAAAAGCAACCAAACACTGTTGTTTGCTATTTTGAATTCATGTCATGGTTATTTTCTATATATTATAGATACCAATATGGTATGTATTTGTAACTTTTATGTCATTTGTTGTATTTTTATTTGCTTGTATAAAGTTAAACAACAAATATAGAAGTATTTACTATATAAATAATTAAATAAGCAAAAACAATGCATAACCTACCTTTAGATATCTTAATTGTGTTGTCTTTTACAATTTTTCTTTTATATATTAGAATTGTTAAATTCCCAAGAATTGAATTGAAATATGTGGTAGGGGAAGCATGGTGCTGCATTAACTTTTTGTCCTTTACCAAGATTGGATCTGAGAATATAAGAATATTAATTACTGTAGAGAAATATTTTTATAATAT
Source organism: Warburgia ugandensis (assembly GCA_035236585.1). NCBI lineage: Eukaryota > Viridiplantae > Streptophyta > Magnoliopsida > Canellales > Canellaceae > Warburgia > Warburgia ugandensis. The sequence goes on from CP141128.1 coordinate 46,712,089, forward strand.
TATTTTAAACTTTACTACAATTTAGATAATAATTTAATAAATTTATTACTAATTACTTATTTTAATTTAACTTAGTATTTAATATAACAATTATTTACGGCTCACCCATTATAGTTCATCCTTAAATATAGATTTTTAATTGGGCATACTAACTATTGCAAAATGAGGGATAAATGTCCAAAACATGCTATTCCCCAAGCAAAAACAAATAAACATGGTTGTTTGCTATTTTGAATTCATGTCATAGTTATTTTCTATATATTATAAATACCAATATGTTACGTATTTACAACTTTTATGTCATTTCGTAGGCTGTATTCTTATTTGCTTATATAGTAGTTAAAGAAGAAATATATGAGTACTTACTATATATAATAATTAAATAAGCAAAAACAGCAAGTAACCTACCTTTATATATCTTAATTGTTTGTCTTTTGCATTTTTTTCTTTTATATATTAGAGCCATTAAATACCCAAGAATTGAATTGAAATGTGTGGTACCAGAAGCATGGTTAGCCTATAACCCACAAGTTACAGGATCAAAACCTGGCTCTGATACCAAATGTGATGATTAGGTTTTTAAATATCTTTTTGTAATAATTTTTTAAATGAGCGGCCCCTATTTGAAAATTTTCTTTTTGAAACAAACAGTGAAAATATATTCATGTGAAAAGATTTTTCTAAAACCTTGAGTGTCATTTTTGTTTACGAAACACAAATTTAATGGTGGTATGAACCTTTCACTTATGCCAAAAATCTAGTAGTCTTCTCTGTTTTTCAGACATTACACATTTAACACAGGAGATATGAATTCCTGGTAAATGCCTATTTCACTATTTAATATACAAATGGAGACAGTGTAATGACCCAAACATTTTATGCCCTTTTTACTAAATTTAGAAATTTATATGAGGGAATTACTATTCTAAATGTTTTAATTTATATAAAATAGGAAATAAATGAATTTGTGAGAAATGTTTACGTCACTAGATTCTACTCGAAAAATGGAATCCAACGCCTCAAAGAACGCTGAAAATGGAGTTCGTACGAAGAAGTTATAGGGGTTTAAAGATTAGGGGTATTTCTGTAATTTATATTAAAAGCAAAAAAAGCAGAAAACACAGGGGCCGTTTTACTAACGGAACCCCCCTAGGTCGTTCCCTATCTCCAGCCACCACCATTCTCAATCTTTCCAAGCACCGCCTCTGCGAGGCGGCAGAAATGGCGGCACTGCCATGGGCAGCACCGCTTTGGAAGGGCTATAAGAAGCCCTCTCCCCTCTCCCACAACCATCTCTCCTCTTCCCCCTCTCCGCCTAGCGAGCTAGGGTTTACAGTAAAACAAAAAAACCCCTTTCCTTGTCCCTTGCGTTTTCCGGCACGGCCAGGTCATCCCTTCGGGCCGGCCATGCTTCCCTCTCTTTTTCTCCCCCCTTCTTCCTCTCATCGCATCGGGACAGTGGGTTTTCTCCCAGCTACGAGGTTTCTGGCGCCCTAGGTTTTCAGACAGGAAAGAGGGAGCCACACCACCGGAATGAGGGCATCTCCGGCTACCCAGGTAAGCCCCCATCTCCCTCTCTGTCTCCCCTTCATCGTTCCGCCAGAATCCGGCCGGATCTGGTGTTTCCCGGCCGGAGAACCAGTAGGGGAAGACGGGTTCCTTCCTGAACCCTCACCCGACCGCCCAGGGGCGTGGTGTGAGATGAGTGCCAGGGGGCACGGTCCTTGGCGTAGCCTTCAGGGCCGCGTGATGTAGGGCATGGGTCCTGGCTCGACCAGGATGCATGAGGTGTCCTGGGAGCTGAGGCGCATCATGCTTGCGCCAAAGACGCGTCTGCGCGATGCCCTCTAGGACGCAGCATAGCGCGTCACTTGGGCTTGCATGTTCGCATGCGAACACGATCCTTGGCATGGCCTTTGGGTGCACACGACGTGCGAGCATGGGTCCTAGTTCGACCAGGGCATGTGCACGTCCTGGGAACAGTGGCGCTCGGGGCAGCATGGACAAAAGCTGGATTGTCCGTGACGTTGTAACATTAAAAATGCAATTACAGGAGTTATAGGACTCTGATTGCCAATCTAAAAGGACTGTTGTGTCCGTAATTTTGACATGGACCCAATTATACAATAAAATGCAAGACATTTTTAGATAAAGAGCAACTTAAAAATATAATAGAATAGCCCCTAGAAACCAACATCATATGACCTTTAATAATGCCTAGATCTTATGTTTAAATATCGTGAAAGCAAATGACACGAGGGTTTTCAAAATGAGTTTAAAATGAAAAGATTTTTCCGCTGCATTGCATTGTTTTTCAAATAGGGATCCCGCCTTAGGAATTAATTATTGCATATGAAAAATGCATGGGAAAACCCGGGTCGTCACAGACAGTCTCCATAACATCACATTCAAATGCATTTTATAAGTTTGAAAATTCAAAGTTTTCTAAGTTAGAAAGGTACAAAACAAGATTTACCATTTCACAAAAATTTATCCAGTGATAATCCAATATGTGCATATCATGTTTATACATGTCCAAGAAGAATGTAAAAGCCCTAATTTAATTTTTTTTATTTTATATTTTTTTTGTTAAATTCTAATTCAAATGCATATAAAATTTGGAGTATACTTTCTAGGTTTTGAGGAATTGAAATTTGAGAAAATAAAAATTGACTACTGAAACATGAATAACTAGAATGTGCTCAAAAAGAGGTTTTCAACTACACCAAGAACACAGATATTGGAGTTTGGACAAGATAATCTAAATATCATGAAAGAGGGGTTCAAAATTGATAAAATCTCTTGCAAAGTTATTTTGGTAATTTTGGCCATCGACCAAATTAGAGTGGCGCCACCTTGGAATTTGAAATTTGGTCAAACTTCATCATGAAGAATTATGATGTTCCTAAAATAGAATGATAATGTTTTAAATAAGGGATCATAATTATGAAAGATACATTATTAAAATAAATACTTTAGTTTTTATAAAAAGGGGGAGAATATAAAAGAAAAGGGGAAATTAGCTATTAAGAGAGGAAGACGAAACAATCAATGCCCCGGAACGTTTTGTCAAAACTGGTATAAAAAAAAGCCATGGAATTTTGTCTAATAGGTGAAAAAAAGAAAACCAAACTCGGATCTACCTCCCATGGCTAAGATCAACACATTCCCATCGCAATTTGAATTGAAAATTACAATGACTATGTAGTTTTCTAGCCCAATGTGATGTTTTCTTGCAACATTTTTCCATTTTCTAACACCAAATAACTATGGGAAACCTCCAACAGCCTACAAGAACAAAGGTAAGGGTTAGATACATTTTTTCCACAAGTTCTTTTATGAGTTTGGGAGCATAAATAGTCACAGGTGATGACATCTCCAGTCATCTTCTTTGGCGATAGATGCACCCCTTAGTCAACTTTCAGGCAAAAATAAATGTAAATTTAGGATACTCTTCACTCGATCTATGCACCAATTGTAACCAAAGTAGGATAAAAGATCATCTTACTGCCTCAAATTTGAAGTAACTTTCATATGTGATTGTTAATCATAGATCCACAGATTTAATCATTGAAAACATGATCAAATCATAGATCAACAAACCCAATAGTCTATATCTCATATTGGCAATGATCTATAGTTAGAATGACAAATTGTAGGATTTTTTGATTGTTCAAAATTAAATTCAATTGTTCAAAGCTAGATCAATGATGATTCATGCTTGTTTAAGTAATAGCAATGAGATTCCTCAATATCATGCGAAGAATAGCTAGGATTTCTAGAAGAAGATGCCATTCCTGTGATGAGAAATTAAAAGGAATATCAAAAATCCGAGTGGCTAAAGCTGAAGCAACTACTTGATGTGTATTTGAAAACTCAATTGGACTATTGATCAATGAAATCTGAACATTTTACCTCACAGATTCACAAGATCTATGGTCAAATTGATAAATCAAAGGTTTCTTGACCCTAATATGTGGAAAATGATAATTCGTAATTCTAAACATATACATTATTAGATCTATAAGATATCTGGACTTTATGACCAATAATGCATCATTCGGTCATTCAATTTAGTATTTATATACATTAACCTATGATCTAGAAACCAATTAGCAAAAATTGTATCTATCTTATTAGACCTATAATTGATACATACTACAAGTTCAGATTAGTGAATCCTTATTGATGATCAACCTTCAAATTAAACATCAACTTATCTTAAAAGATCTAATCATTGATGATGGTACTTGTCTTAATATCTAATCAATTTCTATGAATTTCCTAAGTTCAGTATTATAGATGATTCAAATATTTGAATTTATATGCACTATTTATGTTATGATATGCAACTTGAGTTCTAAAGTGCAATTAGAGTGTGATATGTAAGATGTAATTTGGTTGATAAAAGTTGAAGAAAGATGGGGTTAGATTTCGGAAATCACCACAAGAGGTAGGTAGTTCTATTTATATGGGGAATATGACATGAAGGATTATCAGGTGAATGACATCACAAGTGTTAATGCATAATTTTTGAAAATCAGTGGAGAGTCTATCAAAATTTTTGTGCAAATATGGTATTCATTTCATTACCAACACCAGTTTTACATATACATGCATTATGTGGAAATGATATCTCATTTGGATTTGATGCATAGCCATGATTTGTATTTCAATGCATAATTTGTCTACTTGCATATAATTGAAGTTTGATTCATGATTTATAGTTATGTGTAACTAATAAGGGTGGCTGATGAGGGTTGATATAAGAGGCACCAATAGGCTTCTAGGTGGCAAGCTTCTAAATGGCAGGCTTCTAAGTGGCAAGCTTATAGGTGCTTGCAATATAGTCTTGATTTGGGTTGAGATAATTTGTGAGATGTTTTTACATGTATTATTTGATTTGTGACTTAATCTCTCATGGATTTTCCTATTAGTGAATTGATATCCTCTAAGTTGACTAGGCATGAATCTGCCTACTTTATGAGCTGGTAACAACTGAGAGGATTAGGCATGTATTGCCTATTATTGATATGAGAAATGATTTTAGTGTCTTATCACTTTATCATTGATTTATGCATCTTGATGGCATGAATTTTCCTTTACATGGACATATTATGATTTTTACTTGTACTTGTATTATACATGAATGAGTTTGAAATACTAGATTGGATGCTAATAATGCATTCGTGAAATTTCATTGAAATATATCTATATTATTAATAAGGAAACTTTAGGGGCAATACACAAGGATTTTCATTGGATGCATGTGTATGGGTGCCGTTGATTTTGTTTTTTTAGTCTTATTCTATTTATTGGGTATAGTCTATACTCAATCTAATATATTAAGGTAGATTGATATAAAAAGGGTAAGAAGGTTGAGTAAGGATGCTTAGTGTAGAAAAGAATCACATTAACAATGTAAGTATATGACTTCTATTAGATCTTTTCTAGACAAGTATGTATATACATTTATACAATTGGATTGTGAGATATGACTAGAGAGATCTTGAAAAACATCATGACATGATTTGAACTACTTAAATATAAACTCTTGGCATTTTAAAACTTCTGAAAATGTATTTTATCTGATAGAGATGACACTTGGGAATTTTTTTTAGAAATATTTTCATATAAAATGCTTTCATTGTTTACATTTCACAAATAAAGATAAGTTATTTAAAAACTAGGTCGTCACAATTGGTATCAAAGATAAGATAATCCTCTCACAAGCAATCCTACATGTCAAAAGTTATATGAGGTAAAAGAGTGATTTGCTTGCCTAAATATGAGCTATAGAGATGACTCGTAGAGGCAATATTGGTGAATGTGAAACAAATGCTGCCTAGAAAAGGTTGACTGATAATGAGCTGGATTCATTAAAGGTTTGAACATTAAGAAATTGATTTAGACATGATTGTGAAAAAGTTCTTAAGGTAGAGAACTATAATATAGAAATAATAGATTGTGAATAAGTTTGATTGATTTCTTCAGGTATAATAAGTATTTAGTGGCAATTTAGACATTAGAAAATTCTAATGTTTTTCTTGATGGGGATGTTTATTTGACTTTAATGTCTATTTTATGAAATGACATGATGTGGAAATGAGTAAGTTTAGTTAGAGAATTGGATTAACTTCTAGACTTACTGGTTGTATGAAATTCATTTAAGCATTAGTTGGAGGTACATCTCTTTCCCATGATAAACATGCCAAAATTCTTTTTAGCTCGTCATCTACACATTGCTCTACATCTTATGATCTTACATTGTGTGTAGATAGTTTTGACCAAAATTTAGGTTTTTGTCTAGAAGTAATGACTCTATTAGGTGAGTGTTTATGTGTATAAAAATGCCTTCAGTATATGGAAGTTATCAATGAGAAAAGATAAATGAGTGCCTACTTAATCCTTCTAAACATAACAGACTTCAATGTCATTGGAGGGATGGATTGCTTGGATTTACATTAGATAACTATCGATTATCACAGTTCTCACGTATTACCTCATCTATGACAAAGTTTACAAGGAAAGATGTAAGATTTGTATGGAACAATGCATGCAAAGCAAGCTTGCAAGGACTAAAAAGGAAGCCAACTATTGCACCATCACATAACTTACATTTAGGTAGTGTAACTTTTATGATTTTAGTGATGCATTAGGAAAAGGTTCAAGAAGCATATTAATATAGAACTAAAAGATGATTACCTATGCTTCACAATTATTGAAAAAGTGTGGGGGCCCAGGGTTTTCTAGCACATTTTTACAAGTGTTTTGCAGAGACATGGCCCTTAGTAGTGAAATATTTTGAAAATTAAACAGTGAAAAAATCTTTTTCTTTGAATTTGATTTGTAAAAACCCTAGTGCCACTTCAATTTACTTATCATACATAGATTTTTGTACTAAAATAAAATTTTCATTGAAGAACAATAGAAATACTTTTATTAAATATCAGGATCCATCCAGTGGTTCACATATACAACCCTTGTATTATTACAATACATTGTCCATTGATGCCATGGTGGATAAATTATATCACTGGCCGTATGGGGAGACAGGACTTTCATAGAGGTAGCCTTCCCATAATTGCCCCACCAAACTTTTAGCCTAACTTAGGGCATGGTATCCATCACATCATCACATTTCAAAAAGCGGGTAGCCAAACCTTATAACTTTCCTAGGATAGCATCCCTAGGCTCATTCCTGTTTAAAGAAAAACCATAAGCCTCCATGCTTTATGCAAAATAATGATTTTACTATTAGATGATTTGTCTATTTATCTAAGGCTGGAACAACATCTAATTCCTTATTGATTTAGGGTTTACCTATTTTCAATTAATTCTAAACTTAATAACAATTACACAATTATGCTATCATCATTTGGTAGTATCATAAATATTTCTAAGGCATTTATAAATGTTCTAATTGTATCATGAATTTTTATAATTCTAAAAGTAAGATCATGTGTAAAAACATGTATCTTTTAAATAAATGCATCCTTAAGATCCACCGACCTTTGATGTGGTAATTCCACTCCTTAAGATCTGCCACGATCTTGATGAATGTATGTATCTGTCAAATCATACATATAATATTATCCCTTAAATCCATATGTACTTCCTATATGATCTTTTGATCATCCCTAAGGAAGATGATTTAGATCTCTTGAATCATATTGATCAAGCTTTAGATCATCTGACTTATTGATTTACATTTGATCTAAAATCTATATTCTAAATCAAGAATTCAATCTAGATTTATAATTCTTTGTTTTATTGTTCTTGATCATTCAAGATCATAATTGATCTTGTTTGATCATTATTATCTTACTTAAAGTTTAGTTTGATTTGATAATTTCCTAACCTTTTATGTTGTTATTATTAATGCTCTACTAGTTAGTGTTTTACTGGTTGGAAATGATTTATTTCTTCCTAATTTTAGATTGCTCCTCCTTCTTTTAGATTTGACTGATGCTTACCAGTTAAAGTCTGCTCAAAAAGTGGTTAATACAATCCTCATGTAAGGAGGCATTTTGACCTCAACAAACGTCAATGGAAGGCGAGAGAAGATCACTTGGATCTTTTATGGTCCCTATAATCACAATGTCCACAGTCCATTGGAGTGGCACTAGACCTAAGCTTCTATAAGGTTCTTATGAGCTCTTTTACCCTAAGTCTCTTTTCTACTTGATTTTAACTTAGGTCCATGAACATTAATCATGTCATTCATGGATATTTATTATTCTCCTAAATGGGCTAAAGAGATGGTCATGAATTCCATTCCTTATCTTATACTAATTACTGTAGCCCTTATTATGATTAATTTCATGTCATCCATAAATTATAAGTGTTCATGAAAGTACATCTAGATTTTGATTAATCAAATAATTACATTTTTTTTGGTGATTTTCATGTAGTTTTCTCATATTTACTTAACATGAACATTAAATCATAAAATTATTCTAATAAGTAAATCTACTAATAAATAAAATACTATAAATTGACAATTCAAATAAAATTTATGCATATTACAGATTTCCATCATAATCCAACTATCATATCTAATTTCCATTCTTTAGATCTAGGGTTTTTATCACATTAAGAGTCTAAATCTTAATTTTTCACATTTCTATCACATCTGACCCACAATTTCATATAATCTCATCATTATATCATTGGTATATCCCATCCATAGGGTCTGATCATCCTAGATCTCATTGATTATGGAGATTAGTAATTGATTTTGAAATTGATCGAAACATGTAGTACTCAAATCATCATTTTCATTCTACTCATCAATAGGATTCAATGGTACTTTTCTATCTCAATTTGGAGTTAAATTGAGTTCAAAATCACAATTTTAAGATTTTATTTCAAATTTTCAATGGTCCATATCACTTCTGGACGATGAGGATGCGAAAAAATAGAACGGCCCACATCTCCTTCACTGGGACATAGGCGGCGTCGCTTTTCTCCATGACCATGTCGTACGTGGAGTGCACGTGCAGAGATGCTCCCACAGAGAACATCTCTGCCTTGCATTCCCATTTGCATCTTTGATGCAGGTTGTTGATGAACGGTGAGATGGTTCGATCTAGACCATCAGATCAGTAGTCATTGGATCAATGTCAAACATCAGATGAAATTATATTGTTATAACATATTTGGGGTTTTTGGGCCCTTGTGAATCCATTGGATGACTCAGACATGATGGATTTCTAGACCTAGGTCACCAGTACTGGATCCACCGAAAAAACATGGTCGAAAAATCTAGTCTGGTGATCATCTAGTCTTAAAAACTATTGGAATATATAGAGGGGAAGGAGATCCACCTACTTAGAATGTCCAGAGAGGGGGGAGAGAAAATGGGGAAAATGTGGGAGAAAATGTGGAAAAAAATAGGAAAGGAGAGGGATTTTGGAGCTAGAATCAGAGGGAAAGTTAAAGAATTTGGAGAAGATTTTATGAACATTTAACACAAAATTTTTGAATGATTTATAGGCAAAATTTGGAAAATTTTAATATTTTCTTATTTAATTATAAAATTCCACTACCAATTATTAAATTGGTAGTGGAACTCCCACTACCTCCACTAGTAGCTGAGTGCTAGCTGATACAGCCTTTGCCTAACTTTGTGGGCCCCATAATAAAGTAAAATTACCATTTTGTCCTTTTTAATTACAAAAAATGGAGAAAAATAGAGATTTTTCATTAGGATAAGGAATTTAGCATACTTATAGTCATTTGACTTGATTTTTCAAGTACATTCCAAATATCTATGTTTCAACTCATGATTCTATTTCTATATAAAGTGAATTTTTGATAACCAATATTCCAGCCTGATTTTTCTAAAATTTTCAACTTTTATTAATTGTTCAATTTCAACTACAAAATTGGGGTTATTATAATAAGTTTGAGGTTAATTAACCTATGATTAACTATTGTGGTGTCTACCTTAAAGATTTGGAAGCATTACTTACATTATTTGTAGTATGATGTTGACATAGCAATAGCTTAAAATTGAGTATCATAGCGTGTAGTGGAAGTGGCTCCTTATAGCTCTAAGCAGACAAAAAAAGTATGATAAGTAGTGGGAGGACTTAGAACTTGAAGTTGGGAATCGTATGATTTTCTAAAGATTTCTCCAATTAAGTGATTTATAAGATTGAAAAAAAAATTGAAGAACAAAGAAATTCTTTTGGTTAAAGCCCTCTTGTAAAATTATTTAGTTGAATAAGGGACTTGAGACTATAATCTATGATTAGATGAGAAGGATACATCTATAAATTGTTTGAGGAATGAAGTGGAAAAATTTTTGAGAGCAAAATTTCTCTAAAGGAGGAAGAATGTCATATCCATAAATTTTGAATTTCATTTCATGTAATTCATGTTAGATTTTAATTGAAATGAAATGAGAAATTGGATGATACTTTCTGTATTTCAAGAAAATGAACCTAAAAAAATATAAAATTGACCAACAAAACCTCAACAATTGTAGTATGCTTGGAAATAGCTTTCCAACAACATTAAGAATGCTGAAGTTGAAGTTTAGATAAGAAAATCAGAATATCTTGATAAAAGCACCCCTAGGGTTATTTTGTTAATTTTTTTCCCATCAACCACACTGGAGTGGTCATACTTGAGCATTTGAAATTTGGTCACATATCATAACAAATTATGTTGCTAAATTACATCGCTCTTGAAATGGAATGATAATGTTTTAAATCAAGGAGCACAATCATGGAAGATAGATTATTATACTACCAAATAATGTAAAATCTTAATGGTACGATAATGCTTTTTACATGGAACGAGCCTGGAACAGAACTAATTCTCAAAAAACAAAAGTATGATCTATATTCATTGGGCTATTTGGCATAAGAATAACTATTTGTGGATATTGAGAGAGACTTAATTTTTCTGGGCCCATCTATGGCTGATTAGACCCATTCATTTGAATTTTATAACTGAAAATATCTTGTATACCAAACATCCAGGTGATTTGATAATCTTAAATTCCTAGAAACTCTACCTCTTACTAGTTGAATACAAACTGTTCATGACATAATATATCCAACGGGCCATCTCCTATAACTAAAAGCGCCACATTTCATAGTATAGCCTCTAGGAAGCCTCAATCTTTTTGCAGTAATAGTCGTTCCATGTTGGAAAATAGATCAGCATGCAAAAGTGGGTGACACTTATGTGCCACACTATGCTACCATTCCTCTTTGATCAATATTGATATATATATATATATATATATGTTTTAAGTGGGATAACTTGCAAATAGCTAAACTAGACCTATCTACATTTGAATTAGCGGAATGCTAAATGATCAAGCCCCCTTAGTTAGGTGCCATCTCTGTCCATGTTAGGACTCCCCATAGCAACGAATAGGATAACAAGGAACGAATATGTTTTCCATGATTCATTATCCTTGTGCAAATAATTCTTGGGAGGAGCAAAGATTTTCTAGCTCATTGACACAAAGAGAAATACTAAAATTGGGGCTTTGAAAGTTGGCAAAAAGAAGATGGTTTTTAGTTAACCATCTTCATAAAAATAATACAAGTTAGTTTCAGAAAAACATCTTTAAAAATCATACTTAAGAAGATGGCTCATCATCAACCGTCTTCTATAGTTTGGTGTTTTTTTTTTTCTTGGGAATAACTTTAGAAGTCATTTTGATAAAATCAATTTTAAAAGTTGAATATTATTTTGTAAGAAATACATTTTTCTTTTTTTGTAGGAGTAACTTTAAAAGTTGAACTTTTAAGGTTAGTTTTCTCTAACCACTTTTGAAGTCGATTTTCTATTACTGGCTTTAAACGTTGGACTTATAAAGTCAATTAGAAAAAGTCAACTTTGAAAGTTAGACCTTTAAAGCTATTTAGAGAAAATTGATTTAAGATAGAACTTTTAAAGTTAGTTTTTTCAAACTGACTTTAAGAGTTAGATTTTTTAAAGTCTTTTTTTAATCAACGTTAAAAACTCCCTTACATATATATATATATATGTCTTTTTAAAACCATGTTCGATTTTTTGTTTTCAATTGTCTTCTTCTATACACAAACTCAGGCTCATTTAGGTGTATTTATGCTTTGACTAGCTTCAACTAAATCACCACTATCGAATTGGAATTTTACACACACACACACACACACACACACACACACACACACACACACACACACACACACACACACACACACACACACATTCTCAGCTAATATAGATTTGAGTGTTGATTAGTATCTTTATTGTTTATATCATGCATGTTTAATATACTTTGTATAATTATGGTTGAAAAATTCCTTTTTTAAAGTTAATTTTTCCTATGAATGGATCTTTTATGTTATGCATCGATATTTATTATTAACTAAAACTTTTTCACTTGTGCATGTGTTGATGTTTTCCGCAAGTGCATGAGCTATTGTGGTATAACTAATGCAACTATGGGTTGATCTCACAGGGACGTGCTTTAAGATTTTGGAGTTTTTAATAAAATTTAATTATTTAAAATTAAAATTAATTAACAAAAATAAATCAGACTTCATCTTCAGTTTAACAATGAAATTCCAGAGGTCTAATTCCAAAAAGAACAGAAAAAGAAACAACAAAACCTTAAACTAAAACTAAAACTAGAAAAAATTAAGAAAAATCTAATTCCCTAGCTTAAGTATTATCCAATTTCTTCACTTCTGGTATCACAAACCTTGATCAAACTCCAATATATTCAACATGTCCTAGATTAATGATCTGATGGATGAATTTGTCAGATTCACCGAATTTTTAAAGATCTAATTGAATTAAGGAATTTAAGAATTAACAGCTTAGATATGTTTTCAGAACCCAAATTAAAGATCAGGAACAACAATTAAAAAAGAAACTATCCTAAAAACAAGTTCCAAAAATTAATTAAAATTCTGAATTAAAACAGACAAGAAATTAGAGTTTTTTTGTGGTTAAACCAGAACCCTTAAATTGGTTATAGCTATGGAATAACACAGAACGTGAATAACTAAAACTGGAAGAACATAAAACATAATAATAATAGTAACATGACGGAACATGTAATTTGAATTATTCTTTTAAGGGAAAAATTGGAATTTTTTTTTGAAACTTCCCCAAAACTCCCATAAACAGAGTTTGCCAAAGGAGATCGCTAAAAACAATGGAGGACCCAGAGATTTGATGAAGCCAAGGCCCAGTGCTGTATTAGTAGAGTCGTCGATTGGTGACAATGATGGAAGTAGGCCTGAGTGGAGGCGACGCCTGCTTAGGATGGAGTGTCGTACAACTGCAGATGGGGAATTCAAGCGGAACTGGCTAGTGATTTGTGAACTCTGAGTGTCGTCCACTAGTTTTGATCTGGGTGTAGTCTAGTTTTTGGTTTGGCTATGTTGGACCTGTGGAAGAGGAAGTGCAATGGAAGAGAGTAGTGGTGAATGCCAGAAGCAGAGAATCATTTAATCTGGGCATCCTCTGGGCTTTGGAATCAGCAACTGACTTGGAAGAAAGGTTGCCCGGTGGAATTGGGTAGTGGGTCTAGTGCTAGGTTGGGCAAGGAGAATAATAGGGAGAGAAAGAGAGATGGGGTGTGGTGGTGCAATGGAGGGTGGGGTGACCAGTAGATAGGGAAGATGGGTTCGTGGCTAGTTGGGGCGGTAAAGGTAGAGGAAGCAGAGGCTGACTAGTCTGAGTGGAGGGCAGGCGTCGGTGACTGTTGATAGGGAAGGTGCGATAACAGAGAAGGTGATGGAACAGAATTGAAGAAAAGATAGGTGGAAGGGAGCTGGGAAAACGTAAAGTGGAAGATGGAGAGAAGGGGAACTTTAACGTTCCAGAATTAGTGGTGGATGTTGGGTGGAAAAGAGAAACAAAAAGAGAGAGAAGGGGGGTGGTGCAATGATCTTAGATGAGTGAGTTCTGTGTTCTCATTGTTGGGTCTGGGTAGTGATATGATCTGGGTATTGGGTTGTGGTGATGAAGTGGAGCAAGAGAGATAAGGTAGCTCTTAGCCAGTGTTGATAGGATGGAAAGGAAGGTGAGAAGTAGAGGAGAGGGGTGGATACGATTGAATAGAGATGGGAGGGGAATAGCATGGAGTAGATGGGATTGGAAACAAAGAAAGACTAGGCAATCAAAGAAAACAACGATGAATCAAATGGACTACAAAGAAGATATCTCAAAACTAAAAGACTTCCAAACTCCAAAAAAACTTCAAACTCTCCAAACTTCCTTCCACTCCCTACGGTTCCCCCTCTTTATAAGTGTTTTTTTCCTTCCTAATTTTCCTCCTTTCCTTTAAGATTTAGTTTGCTATTAGGAAACTTCCTCCTCTTCCAAATTAAGACTCCTCTTCCATTAGGAAACTTTCTTCCTTTAGGAACCCTTCATCTCTTGCCTTATTGATCTTCAAACTGATCTACACCATTGAAATTAAATCTGAGCCATCCAACCCTCCGTTAGTTGATCTGCAAAACTAAAGACTAGTTTAGAGTCATTTAAACCATGCATTAAGCACTCACTTAGCTCAATTGATCATCTAACCTTTAATTTTGACAATTTACAGTTGGATGGTTGATTTGAGCTAGTTTTGATATTTTATTCAAAAAATTACCAAATTCATGAGTTAGATGGCCTAATTAATTACTAAACTAAGGGTCTTTTAGCCAAAATTAAACACTTAACACACCCCCAACAAGCATTTTGCTAGTCTCGAGCAAAATATACAGACAGCTATTTTACACAAAACTGGGACAAGGTGACACTTTCGTACGTACTTATGATTGCATTTAGCACATGCAACAAGCCCTTGAGCCCCTATGTTATCCTTAGTGGACGAGTTAGGCCTCATGAGGGTTTGCAGTGAATATACCCACAAAATTTCATAAGGTCGAGTCCCCTATTTTATCTCAGAGAATCCTCAATTAATAGTAATTTTACTAGTTTCTCACAACTTAATGAAGAGAATTTGACAATTTTACATATCATATACATATTAAAGACATCTTATTTGAGCTATTTCTCAGAGTGCATATGTGTGTGTACAGCCACATAAATCTTGACTTCTAACTGGATATGCTTACATTCCATTGGAAATATGCCTTGACCTCAAATCGTCATAATATAAGCTTAGAAATAAAACTCTTAGATAAGGGGTTTAAACATATTTCTTTCATTATGTGACCAGGTTTAAACATATTTCTTTCATTATGTGACCAAATCCAACAAGCTAATGGTTCACATAATTCTTTTAAACGATCATGAGACAAAGGAAAATGATCCCTAAGAGTGGATGTTATCACCAAGAATATTAGGGGTCTTTTACCTCTATTCCTTCCATTTATCTCCTCATTAAGGCTATGTCCACCTAAGATCAATAAGTCTTTAACTAGGACAAAATGTCAGTTTAGGATAGGTTTAGTAAAGAAAGGTATAAAGATTTCAAAGGTTCAAAATTGAGTAGATGTCTTCAATGAATATTTGCTAGGACAACTTTTCTTTTGGGTTTGTACTTGAAGTAAATTCCTCTTTCAATTTTTGGTCTTTCTTTTTCTCTCTGTTTTTTTTTTTTCTTTCACTTTTCTTTTTCTTCTTTGGAAGAAAGATAGCTAATTTTTCTTACTTCTTTGACTTTTTGTCCTATTTTTGAACTTTTTCTACTCTACTCATTTTGAAGATGGGTAGTGCTTATTTATTTTACTAGGTTATTCTGGGTTAAGGTGAATGGGTTAAGAAAGAAAAGGCTTAATAACAGGCTCAAAAGGCTAACTAATGGTATACTATATTGGGTAGGTTTTATGTATCTGGGTTGAGTAAGGATGACCTATATCATTTCCTAGGTTTCCTAAATCCTATCAGATTCAATAAATTTTTGGAATTAAAGCTATTACTCCTATTTATCCTTGATGTATAACCAAAACAACGATAACAGGGTCACACTAATGTATGTACGTTGAAGAATTTACGGAATTACTTATAACTCCCTAAAAGAAGATAGTCTCAAAATCTCATTAGGTTATAGATCTCCACTAATTTTCCTTAGGGTCTCTAAGTCATACCTCTATATTAGTCTTGATTATGTGCTATGTGTAAATGGTTTTTGAGAATTAACTTTCATAAAATGCTTCAACACATGAATAATATGCAAAACTAATCATATGCATTCCCATTAAGAGGTGAAAATAGTATATTTACTAAATTCTGAACATCCAGTTCTCATCACAGTAAGGGAACTCTACTTTAAAAACTTTTAAAAAAACTCAAGAAAATTCAAAATCTCTATGTGCATTTACACCCCCCAACTTGAATGAAACATTATCCTCAATGTTTGAAAATATAGGATTCTATATGGAAGTTGAGTGATGTAGACTCTAAACCCTTGGGTTGCTCCCAATAAGTGTTACGTTTAACACCTTCAACCAGATGTAATGATGAGTGCAATGATGATATGTTGCGAGGCTCCTTGAGTGGTAATCTAAGGTGGATCATGATATTTAGGTGTCTCTAAAAGTGTCTCGTCAATTTCAAGGTCAGGCGTTCTAGGAAAGGTTTTAACCTTTGACCATTGACCTCTTGGATTTCTCCATTCTTTTCAATCTCGATGGCCCCATGAGGATAGATTATGCATACTATATATAGTCAAGTTCATTTATATTTAAGTTTTCCTGGGAATAGTTACAATATAGAATTATACAATAAGACCTTTTGACCTGGTGTGAAGGATTTTCTTAAAATATGTCTATCATGTACAGCCTTCATTCGGTCCTTGGACAATCGTGCAAACTCATATGCATCGTTCCTCAATTCTTCTAGTAGAATCTAAGTCAAAATTTAGCTTTTTGATAGCCTAATATTCCTAGTGCTCTAACTCTATTGTTAAGTGGTAGGCCTTTCCATAGACCAAGTGATAGGGTGACATTCCTATAGGGGTTTTATATGCTGTACGATAAGCCCATAAAGCTTCAATAAGTTTTAGAGACCAGTCTTTTCGATTTGGACTGACTCTCTTTTCTAGAATTTGCTTTGTTTTTCCTATTGGATACCTCTACTTGACCATTGGTCTGAGGGTGGTATGTGGTAGCTATCCTATGGTTGACACCATACTTTTTCATTAAGTTCTCAAACACTTTATTACAAAAGTGTTTTTCCCCATCACTTATTATGGCTCTTGGAGACCAAACCATGAAAAAATATTTTCTTTTAAAAATTTTACCACAACCTTGTGGTCACTAGTTTTGTAGGGTATAGTCTCCACCCACTTGGACATGTAGTCCACTCCCACTAGGATGTATGGATTTTCAAAAGAATTAGAAAAAGGTCCCATAAAATCTATGCCCCAAACATCAAAAGGTTCTATGACAAGGATTGGGTTTAAGGGCATCATATATCTCTTTCCTAAACTTCCTAACCTTTGACACCTTACACATGCTTTTAGTAAGCATATGCATCCTTAAATATGGTAGGCCAATAAAACCCACATTGCAAAATTTTTGCAGCTGCTTTCTAGAGTTGAAATGGCCCCCACCTGCATGATCATGACAAAAGGAAATGATTTGATTAGGTTCACTATATGGTATGCATCTCCTAATTACTTGGTCAGGATAGTACTTGAATAAGTATGGGTCATCCCAAGTAAAATATCTAACCTCAGTTAAAAAATCTCTTTTTATCTTGTTTGGTCCAATGATTATGCATTTGTACTGTAACAAGATAATTAACAATATCTCCATACTAAGGTAATGGGGAAACATGCAATAACTATTCATATGGGAATGACTTAGTTATAGGCCCTTGATCGCTAGTGTGCTCCACCACTAATCTGGATAATTGATCTTCTACTACATTTTCTGAACCTTTCTTATCCCTAATTTCTAAGTCAAACTCTTGTAGCAGTAGTATCCAACGGATCAACCTAAGTTTTGCATCCTTTTTAGAAAAGAGGTAATTTAAGGCCGCATGATCTAAGTATACTATAACTTTAGACCTTAATAGGTAAGATTTAAACTTATTTAAAGAAAACATTATAGCTAACAACTCTTTCTTAGTAGTGGAATAGTTGAGTTGTGCATCATTTAGTTTTTTACTATTGTAATATATCACATGGGGAAGTTTATCGATGTGCTACCCCAAAACAGCTCCAATGGCATAATTCGACGTGTCACACATTATTTCGAATGGTGCGTTCCAATTTGGTGGTTGAATAATAGTTGCAAAAGTCAATTTAGCCTTAAGTCGTTCAAATGCTTTCTTAAGTCTTCATCGAAGTCAAAAGTGGCCTCCTTTGTAAGTAAATTACATAGGGGCTTGGAAATTTTGCTAAAATCTTTGATGAATCGTCTGTAATAGACAGCATGTGCTAAAATGAGTGAATTTCTTTTACTATCCTTGGTGGAGGAAGGTTGGCTATTGAATCCACTTTTGCCTTATCAACTTCTATCCCATTGGGTGATATTATGTGGCCTAATACTATCCCACTACGTACCATAGAATGACACTTTTCCCAATTTAAGACAAGATTCTTCTCTTGACACCTTATCAGGACTAACTTCAAGTGGTGCAAGCACTCATCAAATGATGACCCAAATAGCAAGAAGTCATCCATAAACACCTCAAAGAATCTTTCTACCATGTCTAAGAAAATGCTTAACATACACCTTTGAAATATAGCTGGAGCATTACAAAGCCCAAAAGGCATACGTCTATAGGCGAAGGTTTCAAAAGGGCAGGTGAAGTTGGTCTTCTCTTAATCCTTTGGTGCTATAAGAATTTGGTTGTAACCAGAATATCCATCCAGAAAATTGTAATAGCTATATTTGGCTAAGCTCTTTAGCATTTGGTCAATAAAAGGTAGAGGAAAATGATCTTTCCTCATGACCATGTTCAACTTTCAATAGTCAATATAAACTCTCCACCCAGTGGTCATGCGAGTGGGGACTAGCTCATTATCCTCATTTTTGACTATCGTGACCCCAGATTTCTTAGGTAAAACATGAATGGGTTGACCCAAGTACTATTAGAGATAGGGTATATGATGCCAACATCTAAGAGCTTTAGGACTTCATCTCTAATCATGTCCTTCATGTGGGGGTTCAGTTGCCTTTGAGTTTCCCTAGAAGGTTTGGCATTTTTTTCTAGATGTATCCTATGCATGCATATGGATGGACTTATCACTTTTATGTCTGCTATTGTCCACCCTAGAGCAATTTTATGTTCCTTAAGAACATTTAAAAGGTTACCCTCCTATTCTTTATCTAGGTCTAATGCTATTATTACTTGTAAGGTTTCATCTAGGCCTAGGTATAAATATTTCAAGTTATTAGGCAAGGGTTTTAGGATTAAAGACGGTGGTTGCTCTATTGAGGGTATGGGGATAGATTTAGATGGTGGGAGTGGTTCCACATAAGGACCCCACTTAGAGGTATCCATGATTGGTGCAACATCTAGAAGATTGTTTACCTCTTCAATAGACTTGTATATATCAAAATTTTCATTAAAGTGCATCAGACAAGCCTCTAGTGGGTTTGAGATGGACAATGGTGAATAAATCTCATTAATTAGACTCTTTATCAAGTTGACATCATAGGGATCATCGAGGTCTAAATGTTGTTGATCGGCATAAAAAACATTAAGCTTAACCTTCATGTTGTTGAATGAGAGTTTTATTACTCCATTCCTACAGTTAATAATGGCGTTGGACATTTCCAAGAATGAACGTCTAAGAATGACTGGGATTTAACTACCAGGATCGGATATAGGTTGGGTGTCTAGCACAATGAAATGAACAGGGCAATAAAACTTATCCACCTATATCAAGACATCTTCAACCAAACCACAAGGTATCTTAATAGATCTATTAGCTAATTGTAGCATGGTAGTGGTTGGTTTTAACTCATCGAGTTTTAGTTGCTCATAGACAGAGTATGACAACAAGTTAACACTAGCCCCTAAGTCAAGAAGTGCCCTATCTATGACATGATCTCCAATGAAAGTGATTGTAGGACATCCTGGGTCTCTAAACTTTGGTGGGTCTTGTGTTGAATCAAAGAGCTCACCTGTTTGGTGAGGAAGGCTTTCTTTTGCACATTAAGCTTTTACTTTGTTGTGTAGAGCTCTTTTAAGAATTTGGCATAGGCAGGGATATCTTTAATTGCATTAACCAATGGTATATTGATTTGTACATGTTTAAATACCTCCATTAACTCATTGAAGTTTGATCCCTTCCTAGCTTTATTCAGTAATTGGGGAAAAGGGGGCTTTAGGAACATAAGGTGCCTTTAGAATAGGTTCTACAAGGTTGTTCTATCTTTTCTCTTTTCCCTGTATTTTTGTTACCTCTTTTTCCTCTACAGTTTCCTTAGCCTACCCTTGTTTATTATCGATTTGATGACTGCTCCTAAGGGTGATTATGGATTTGGTATGCTCATGAGGGTTAAGGTTTTGAGAACTTGACCTTACCTCAAATTGACCTTTAGGGTTAGGCATGGGTTAACTAAGAAACTGACCCTTTTCTCTATTATGTAATTTAGTAGACAATTGGCTTACTTGCATCTCTAAGTTGGCTATGGCTTGAGAGTTGACATTGGCTAACTGTCTACTCTCATTTTGTAATTAGTGTAAGGCTTTTTTATTGTAATCATTACCTTTTACAATTTGTTCTAGCATGGTATGGATGTTTTCCTCTGAATATGGTTTCTTTTGTTTAGAGGTTGTTGAAAGACATGTGGCTGATGGAGAACTGTAGTTCTAAGAGGAAAGTTTTGGATAGGAAGATTTACAGATGGCCCCCCTTGGTGGTTATTCTTTGACCAAGACGAATTGGGATTCTTAGCCCATCTAGGGTTTTGTAGGTTTCAGAATATGGGTTTTTCCTTGGTTGGCGATATGCATTCAATGCATTTGCTTGGTCTACAAGATATTTAGGGAATACTTTATTAGATGGATACGCTGAGGTTAAATGGGCTAGACTAGAACAAGTAGCACATACCTCTTGTGGAGGTTTTTGGGATAATGTAGTAGCCATGAAAGATTGAAACATAGTTTTAAGCTTGTCCATTCTTCCACATAATTTTTCAGCGACAGAGTCGAGCTTATAGGATAGATCAGTATGTGCTCCTATCTCATAGATACCTCCTTTCTTAGTGGGCTATTTGGTTCTTTCTCTCCTATTTGAATAATCCCATTGCTGAGAATTATTGGCTATAGTTTGAAAGAATTCCCATGCCTCACTTTCATCTTTTAACATGAGGGTCCCTCCATTCGCTGCATCTCTCATTTGCCTATTTTGAGGCATCAATGCCTCATAGAAGTATTGAAGTTGCTGCCATTTCTCAAATCCATGGTGAGGGCATTTTTGCAGCAATTCATTGCACTATTCCTAACATTCATAATGTTTTTCACAATCCCTTTGTTGGAAATTTATAATTTCACACTGCATGGATGTTGTTAAGTGTTTAATTTTGGATAAAAGGCCCCTATATTAGCATTTAATTAGACAATCTAACTCATTAATTTGGTAATTTGTTGGATAAAATATAAAAATTAGCTCAAATCGACCACCCAACTATAAATTGTCAAAATTAAAGTTTAGACAAACAATTGAGCTAAGTGGATGCTTAATGCATGGTTTAGATGACTCTAATCTAGTCTTTAGTTTTATAGATCAAATACAGGAGGGTTGGATGGCTTAAATTTAATTTCAACGGTGCAGATCAATTAGAAGATCAATAAGGCAAGGGATGAAGGGTTCCTAAAAGAAGAAGTTTTCCTAATGGAAGAGGAGGAAGTTTCCTAATAGGAAACTAAATCTTAAAGGAAAGGAGGAAAATTAGGAAGGTAAAAAAACTTATAAACAGGGGGAACAGTAGGGAGTGGAAGGAAGTTTTGGAGTTTGGAGAGCTTGAAGTTTTTTTGGAGTTTGGAAGTCTTTTAGTTTTGAGTTATCTTGTTTGTAGCCATTTGATTCATCGTTGCTAGTCTTTCTTTGTTTCCAATCTCATTTGCTCCATGCTATTCCCCTCCCATCTCTATTCAATTGTATCCACCCCTCTCCTCTACTTCTCATCTTCCTTTCCATCCTATCAGCACCGGTTAAGAGCTACCTCATCTCTCTTGCTGCACTTCATCACCACAACCCAATACCCAGATCATATCACTACCCAGACCCAACGGTGAGAACATGGAACTCACTCATCCGAGATCACCACCACCCCCCTTCTCTCTCTTTTTTGTTTCTCTTTTCCACCCAACATCTAGCACTAATTCTGGAACATTAAAGTTCCACTTCTCTCCATCTTCCACTTTACGTTTTCCCAGCTCCCTTCCACCTATCTTTCCTTCAATTCCATTCCATTCCATCACCTTCTCTGTTACCGCACCTTCCCTATCAACAATCACCGATGCCTACCCTCTACTAAGACCAGTCAGCCTCTGCTTCCTCTACCTTTATCGCCCTAGCTAACCACAAACCCATCTTCCCTGTCTACTGGTCACCCCACCCTCCATCTCACCACTGCACCCCATCTCTCTTTCTCTCCCTCTTATAATAACCTAAGCCTAATTGAAACATTAAAAAATTTTTAGAACTTAAATGTGGCACAAATATCAAGGAACTCCTTGATATGTAGGTATGGGTCTTCTCGGTCTCGACCATAAAAAGTAGGGAGTAATTGAATTACTCTTGGCTTTAACTCAAAGTGGTTGGCATTAGTGGGAGGTAAAGCTATGCAAGATGGGGTATTAAGTTGGAGTGGTGCATAAAAATCTCTAACCGTCTTGCACTCAATATTTGTTGGTGGTTCAGCCATAGGGATAGGAACTATGTTTCTTTCCCCTTGGTGTTGGATGTGTTGAATCTCTGAGTTTAAAGGTAGTAGTTTAGGGTTCTAAGATCAATGCCCTTGCATGAACTATTCATAATCTAAAATGTCCTACTCTAAACGCTGACTCTAACTCTATGTGATGCAAACAAAAGGCACAGTCAAACACCTTAGGCTAATAAGCAATATATTGATTTTCTTGAATTTGTGTGGGGACAATACTTTTAATTAGCCTAATCTAGTGCTCCTCCTCTACTTTAGATTTGACTATTGCTTACTAATTAGGTTCTGCGTAAGGTGGTTAATACAACCCTCATGTAAGGAGGCATTTAGACTTCACAAACATCAACAAGAGGCAAGGGAAGAGTGAGACTTTATTAGACAACCCCCAATAACCATAGTGCTCAGAAGCCACTGGAGTGACAATAAATCGTATCTTTGTAAGAGGGTCCTACGAGCATGTGATGGCCCTATAAGTCTCTTCTGATTGATTTTAATTTGATTTGAAGGGTAGGGTAGTGCGCTTGAGGTGATTATCCTAGGTGGGCCAAGGTAGGGAATCGTTAATAATTAAATTCCACACTCCATGGTAGTTCAATCAGCATATATATCATCTTAAAGCATTAACCATGTCCTAAGATGTAATTAAAAGCAATAAACTAATGCAAAACACTAAAGATGCAACAATTATAAAGGATGCTTTCTATATCAGTTACACTATCAAACAATGCAAATTTACTCTAAATGAAAGCCCTAATCTAGGAAATAAATGAGTGAAGAAACTTATTGTGGGGTTTCTGATGAAGATCAAGTGTGGGTCACCTTACCCCACACTTGCCTTGTATTATACATCCCTTTAAAATTAAAATGGAAATTACAATTTACAAGGATCCTCACTACACGATTCACTCAAAAGAAAAAAAAAATCCTATTCTACAAAAGTAGGGAAAATTCCATTTTGATGAAGATTTCCTTGCCAATTTCCTCCACTTTCCTGTTTTCCTAAAAAAGAAAATTAGAAATAAGTACCAATTTTAGGAAATTAGGTGGTTGTGCAAATTTTTTTTTTTTTTGAAAAATACACCTAAAATTCTGAACCTCTGCAATTCCTACAATTTTTTATTTTTCTAGATTTTTTGATTTTTTCAAATTTTGGATTTTTAATTAAATTTTATAAAAACTCCATTGCGGGTCACCAGGAACAGTTCCAAAAACTTGTTGATGTTTTTTGCAAGTGCACGGGCTATTGTGGTATAGCTAATGTAAGTACAGGTCAATCCCATGGGGATGCGCTTTAAGATTTTGTAGTTTTTAATCAAATTTAACTATTTAAAATTAAAATTAATTGAGAAAAATTAAGGGAAATAAATCAATCTTCATTTTTAGTTTAATAGTGAAATTCCAGAGGTCTAATTCTAGAAAGAACAGAAAAAGAAACAACAAAACCTTAACTAAAACTAAAACTAGAAAAAATTAAGAAAAATCTAATTCCCAAGCTTAAGTGCTATCCAATTTCTTCACTTTTGGTATCACAAACCTTGATTAGACTCCATCAATATAGTCAACATGTCCTGGATTAAGGAATTTAAGAAATAATGGCTTAGATCTATTTTCAGAACCCAAATTGAAGATCAGGAACAACAATTAAATAAGAAATTATCTTTAAAACAAGTTCTAAAAATTAATTGAAATTCTAAATTAAAATAGACAAGAAATTAGAGTTTTTTCATGGTTAAACTAGAACCCTTGAATTGGTTATAACTATGGAATAACATAGAACATGAATAACTAATATTGGAATAACATAAAACACAAGTAGTAATAGTAACAGGATAGAACATGTAATTTGAATTATTCTTTCAAGGGAAGAAATGGAATTTTTTTTGAAACTTCCCAAAAACTACTGTAAACAGAGTTTGCCGGAGGAGATCATTGAAAATGATGGAGGACTCAGAGATCTAATGAAGCCAAGGCCTAGTGCTGTGTTGGCAGAGATGTCGACTGGCGATGATGATGGAAGTGGGCCTGAGTGGAGACGACACCTACTTAGGATGGGGCGTCGCACGACTAGAGATGGGGAACTCAAGTGGAATAGGCTGGTGATCTATGGACTCTGGGTATTGTCCATTGGTTTTGATCTAGGTGTGGTCTAGTTTCTGGTCTAGCTATGATAGACTGGTGGAAGAGGAAGTGGGATGGAATAGAGTAGCAGTGAAGGTTGGAAGCAGAGGAGCCTTTAATCTCGGGGTCCTTTGGGCTTTGGAATCGGCAACCGACTTGGATGAAAGTTGCTCGGTGGAGTTGGGTAGCAGTTCTGGTGCTAGGTTGGGCAAGGAGTGATAAGAATATCAAAAGAATATGAGGAGGGAACAAAAGAGTTCATAAAGTTCATACATAGGGCAGGGGCGATCGTAATGACACGCATTGTTCATGATTGAATTGTGGAAACTCAAAAAAGGTTATTGTAGGGAAGTTTAGAGAACATTTTTCCTTCAACGGATTTGATAAAAGCTATTTCCCATGGATATGACATGGATAATAACTTCCAAATGGGCCCTCTACAAGGGTAGAAAGATTTGAAGACAATGTAAAAAGTGTAATAAATAGTACAACTACACTGATATTTTGAAATGTATACAGTGCCTTCTAGGATGATCTTGAACTATTCCATATTACATTAGAGGAAGCAAATAAGCCATTGTACCATGGGAGTAAAAGTTATCTATAGTGGTAGAACTTTACAATGTGAAATTAAGATTTGTTTTTACATATTTAGGTTTTACAAAAGTCTTAAAAGTGGTGGGTACAATGCTACCAAAGGAGAACAAACCGACAAGGTCCACATGGGTGGCAAAGAAAACCCTAGCTACACTAAGGTTGAAGTATGAGAAGATAAATGCTTGTCTCAAAGATTATATCTTGTGTAGGAAGGAGCACAAGGATAAAACTACATGCCCAACTTGTTGATAGTTAAGATGAAAGTTGAAGAAGAATTCAACCAAGATGGTGACAGACGTTCTTATAAAGGTCCTATGGTATTTTCTCATATACCAAGCTTAAAAAGAATGTTTCATATTACAGAAACAAGAAAGAAACTAGTATGACATGCTAAGGAGAAAGTAGTTGATAACTATTCATGCCATCCAGCAAATAGCCCACCATGGAAGCTAGTAAACTTGTGTGCCCTAATTTTGGACAAAAACCTAGAAACCTCTTGCATTATCTATAGATGAGATTAATCCTCATGATCTTATGAGTAGAAAGTATAGTTGTTGTCTTGTTATAATGATTTGTTATAACCTCCCATAGTTTCTATGCATGAGGAGGAAGTCCATAATGTTAACTATGTTGATATTGGGTCCCAACCAACTAGGGAATAGTGCTAACATGTACTTGAATCCCTTGATCAATGATCTTAAGATGTTTTGGGACTAAAGTATTGGAGCTTATGATGCATACAAGAAAGAGTTGTTCGCTTTAAAGGCTACACTGTTGTGGATAATAAACCACTTCCCTTCATATGGTAATTTTTCTAGATGTATTGTGAAAGGATATAATACTTGTCTTATTAGTATTGATTAAACATGTGCCATACAAATTAAACATGGTAGGAAAATGGTATTCCTTGTCCAAATATGATGGTCACATAGAAACCATCTGTACCATTTAAGTAGGGAATATTTAATGGTAGTGTGTAGACGTGGACAACTCTAAAGTTGTTGACATGATGATAAATATAGGAATAGGTTAAAAACCTTAATGTCTTGTGGAAGAAGAAGAAAGCAATTAAACATGTAGATGAAAACAACTCTAAAACTTGTTGGAAGAAGAAGTCAATATTCTTTTAACTTGCATACTAAAAATTCGTACACTGCATCATGTGCTTGATGTCAGACACATTAAAAAGAATGCATGCAAAAGCTTGATTGGTACTTAGTTTGACATACTAGGAATAAAAAAAGGATGGACTTACAATTTGAATGGATATTATGAAGATGGATTTGAAGAGAAGGTTGCATCCATAGGATATGGTCAGTTGAGGAACATACTTGACTAAAGCAAATTATACACTCAATAGAGAGGAGAGAAGAATAGTGTATAAAACCCTGTCAGAGCTCAAAGCCCTAGACAACTACTCTTAAAACTTCAAAAATATTGTCTCCATGGAAGAGTTGGAAAGTGTTAGCAATGAAGTTGCATGATTTCCATGGATTGATGCAACAACTCCTGCCTATAGTAATACATTTGGTGTTGTTAGACAAGGTTAGAGGATCTATTACAAAATTTTGCTATCTCTTCAATGCTTTGTGAAAGAAGGTGGTGCATCTTTCAAAATTACAAGAAATCCAAGAACATCTAGTTGAAAACTTTATGTGAGCTTGAGAAAATTCTCCTACCATCCTTCTCTGACATCGTAGTATACTTAGCAATGCACCTCATTGATGAGGTCAGACTATGTGGGCAAATTTACATGTGATGGATGTACTTGTTTGAGAGGTAGATGAAAACTTTTAATGGTTATGTACGAAATCACAATCGTCCAGATTGGTGTATAGCCAAATTCCACATTGCAAAGGAGGCGGTGGAGTTTTGCATAGAGTACTTATTAAGAGTGGATGCTATTGGAATCTCAAGAAAGAAGTGAATGGTTAGATTTTATGATCCCAAAGTCGGAGAACCTCTTTCAAGTGGTCATGTATCGACCATTGATC
Organism: Warburgia ugandensis; assembly: GCA_035236585.1. Taxonomy (NCBI): domain Eukaryota; kingdom Viridiplantae; phylum Streptophyta; class Magnoliopsida; order Canellales; family Canellaceae; genus Warburgia; species Warburgia ugandensis. Next base: position 46,739,624 of record CP141128.1, read on the forward strand.
ATAAAGAATGAGACCAGACACATCTTTATGTCTTATGAAACAACATTGATGAAGTCCAACTTGATAAAGCATGATTGACTCTATCTTGTTGCATTCACTTTTTCCTTTGTTTTATATATGTGTAAAAATTAATTAATGGTTATATTTGCTTTAATCTCCCCATTAATACTTGGCTTTGTTAGAAGGCAATATGAATTAATTCACTCTGGTTATAAGTTGCATACTATATATATCATACTTAGAACAATCATATCCCATTTAATATTTATACACAATTTCAAGATTAGTGAGACATTCCAAGCAATGGTATATCTGAATCCTTGGGCTGGATGGCAATGGGACCATGAGGAGAAGTAATAAAATATCTTGGATATGCCATCAATGGTAATGCTTTTTCATAAAAGATTATGAGAACCCAAGAGTGTAATAGAATAGCAAGGTCAGCATGGTTTCCAGTACTACATTCTTTTCTAGTTTAAAGGATAATAGACCAATAGTGGTGGATGATACTTCTTACGAGGTTTAGAGAGAAATATGGACCTTGGATTATACTTGCAGAACTATGTTTGTATTTAAGTGCGATTAAGTGGATCACAACAAAGACAACATAAAAAAATTGATGCCCTTGGATTGACATTGGTTGACCTCAACAAGAATGGTTATAAAAATAATCAATTTATTTTTGCATCTCAAGCAAAATAGGTACTTCATGTCTAAGATGTTATATCACCCTCCTTGAGGGATTTTTATGATGAAGATGGCCTAGATGATATTGCAAAAGATTATCCCTGTATTACCAAAACAATTCCATCAATCAATGTACTTGGTAAGAAGGAGGATTGTGTACGTGCTAATGATGAGGAGGGTGCTTGGGTTATAAACAATACATGAGGGGGCAAATTAAGATGGAAATATTTGAAATATAAGTGAAGAAGTTATCCCACAATTTGCACTATGCATATATCTATAGTTATATATGATGCAAGTACATAAAAAACAAGCTAGCCTGAGATATGCATTGTTGTATGACTATGCTTTTAAAATTGGTTTTAAGAAAATAGACTTAAAAAGTGTTGTTGCTCTTTATAAACCCCAACATCATCTCATTTTTCCTATCTTCCCCATCAACGCTCTTCATCTAGTAGTTGGAATGATGGCCTCTTACTATGATTCTTCCTTCTCTCTCTATCCTTTCACCCTCTTTCCTTCCATTTTTGATATTTTGAATGTTTGTAGCATGAAAAACATGGTAAGAATAGTAAACCCTCTTGTTTTCATCCATGCATTTTTCTTGTAACTAATTCCACGTCGCATATTATAGATGAAGTGTGTTTTTTCACTACAGATGTTGGGGTTAAGATCTTGGTTAGATTGTAACGATTCTTTTAAAAATTGTATGATTTTAGTGAAAGAATAATAGCTTCTCATTCTAACCCTCATAAGAGAAAGGGAGTGCCTCATGGTTTGCAGTTTCCATCCAAAATTAGGGTTTGATGACAAGAAATATATTTTCTAATAAAAGAGTTGATTAGTTGGCACAAAATGCTATACAAACTCCAAATCACGAGGCAATGGTTCTTAAAACCTCATCTTGGCAAAGGATGTTAGAATTGAAGCTTCACTATCTCCCTCCTTGTTAGTGTATTCTAAGAGGCCAAATCTTGTTTGGATCATTGTGATTTGGACAAATAAATTGTACGATTTTAGTGGAAAACTGTATCTTGATCTAACCCTTATAGGAGAAAGGAAGCGCCTCATGGTTTGCTGCTCCCCTAAAAAATTAGGGTTCCATGACAATACTTAGAGGCTATATCTACATGTAATAGTTCCATATATTAGCTCTTTGATCATGTACTAGCTTGTATTAGTGAGATAGAATACTATGTAATAAATATTATAGGTCATAAAGGGATGATAAATGAGGAGTTATCCAAAAATTACATAGCCCCGTCACTCCCTGTCTATCTCTCTCTCTATCCCTTTTTTCTTATGTATAATCCCTTCTTTGATTGATTTAGGTGATTCAACTAGAATGAAGTATTGTCTTAAGGACTACTGATTTTTCTATTTTAGTGTTTCGTGTTTATTGAATGGTCAATTGACAACTTTTAGTAGTTCTTGAATTTGTTACGTACGTATTTTTGACTATATGTTCATTTTCAGTATGTGGTAGAGAATCTTGATGAATTTGCTTTGTTGAATGGAGTATCTTTTCATTCAGTTACTATTGTAACATAGGGCTCTCCCTCTTTATGCTCATCACCCATTGACAATTCATGCTAGTGGCATTAGCTAGAGGAATGTAGGTCCATGATATCCATGGCATTTAGCCCTGGCCTATTTCTATTAACTTAACTATTGTTGTTTAAAATAAAACTTGCAAGCACATGAATCATTTGCAATATAATACGCTAGTGATGTTGTTCCACAAGGAGTTGAACTAACGTGATGCTAGTGGTCCCTGCTTTAAACTATCTACTCTAGCCAAATTCAAGTCATATTTTTAACTTAAACAAGAATTGGATATTAGCACATGAAATTGGAAACTAAGAAAAAATATGAAACATGCTAAATTGAAACTTTCCTAAAATATGCACTTTCTAGAATTAAAATGTTCCTAAATTAAAAACTTTATATTTTATGACTATCCTAATTAAAAAATTTCCTAAAGTGAAACTTTCCTAAAATGCAATTTAGCAACTTTCCTAAACATGAAATTAACAACTAATCTAAGGAAAACATGTTTTAACAAACTACTTTCCTAATCATGCAAAATGAAGAAACCTAAGCAACCAAATCAACTACTTTAGCAAGTATGACAAAATTAATTACTTTCAAGATGCAAACTAATGGAATCTAACTACCACTAAATAAGAGAAATAAAGGAAAAATTACCACTAACAGACAATCAAAGGAAAAACTACCCAAGCATCATGAATGTAACCATGGAATGGTATGCATTGATTCATTGGATAGAAGAGGATTTAATCAACTACTTTGGAAACCTAAGCATGCAATATATTTCTAACATTAACTAAGCTATCTAAGAATCTAGTTGAGCTCTTGAAAAATCAAATGAAAATGAGTTTTGTGATGCTGGAAATTAACATAAACCATTCATGAAAAGAAATTCCAGCAGCATGGTAATTGAATCATTCCATGAATAGAACATGTAAAACATAGAATTAACCACTTCCAATGCAATAAAATATTCAATAACAAAGATAATTAACTGCTGGATACAAACATGAATTGAAAATTCCAACTATCTTCATTGAATCAATCCAAAATTCATCAACATAATACCCCATAATTGTAATCCAAATCTGAAATTTAAATTTTATTACAATGATGTTCATTTAATATTAATAAATCCTTAATTACAATCCAATTCCTTCTTCAATTATTCCAACAATCACTCATGAAAAAGTATGCTGAAATCAAGGGAAAATCCTATGGAATACTAAGGCAAAAACCAATGGAACTTAAGCAAACAATGTTGGAAATCAAGAGGGCAGAAAAAGAACAAAGATGCAAAGAAAGGTAAAGAGAAAACTAGATTCAAGATGACTTCCCTTGGTTGTCACTCCACAGGAAAACCAGCCTTGAATGTTAGTTTTAAAAGAAAGGAAAGATAAAGGAAAACAAGGCAAACAAACATGAAATGAAGTAAATTCCAGCAAAGAGAACAAGGAAGCTAACAAACCTTCAAAGATGAATAAAAAACCCCAAAAATCCTAGGTTGAAAACTTGAGGAACAAGAATACACCTTGGAAGAAGGTGGCAACACCCAAAGGGTCCACAAAAAAATTAGTAAAAGAGATGAAAGATGGCTATAGGAAGAGGGCATCCTCCTCCCTAATGGAGGAGGCATCTTTTTCCTTAGTGGAAGTCCTCTTGTGCTTGGATTTTGCTGGGCTTTTGTGCTTGTTCTCCTAATTTTTCTAGGTTTCCCTAATGGTAAGTTATGGTGGGGATTAAAATCTATAAATTTAAATGTCTAGGATGGGGGAAAATTTAGGATATCAAAAAGGAAAATGTGTGGAAGGAGGTGGCAAAGGTATGTAAAAATATTATGTATTGTGCAATATGTAGCATACCTTATCTTCTTATTTTCAAATATAGTAATATACTTGTTTGTACTTTGTAGACTGCCTTTGAGGTACCTGAGGAGAAGAAGATGCATGCTTTGTAAGGTACTTATGAGCAATTGATAAAATGGAAGAACTACCTTGCTAGCAATCACATAGTTCCAAATGTCCTTGATCTATTAAGATTGTACACAATGCCTACCACTTATTCTGATGTTATTGACTAGGATGTGTGAAATGATTTTTTAAAGGGCTAGATGTCCATGGATTTGAGGTATAAAATAATATATCATTGACTTAATTACATAAACACCAATTGCGCTTAATTATGTAAATATAAATGTGAAGTTAAAGGGTGTGAGAGGGAGAATGGTGCATGAAACTAATATATAACACCGCCTGTCTAGGTTGGGCTACACCGGCTCGGAAGAACTTAAAGTAAATATATGTGATAGTTTATTCCTTTCAAATAATACTATAGTTATATATGTTTCATTACCTGATTACAGTGTCTTGCTTACCACCAAAAGAAAGCTAGAACTACGAATCCCATTGACTGTGTTGTCTTTTGAAAGTTGGTGCATTTGGGGGGCTGTAATGCCCAAACCTCTATAGATGAAGCTACTACAAAAGTTGTTGCTCACATTCTAAGTGGTTGCGCATGTTTATTCTTAACTACCTTGAATTTTATGCAAATAATTAATTGAATTGACTATGTCCTTCTAATTAAATTTTGCAAGATATACATACTTAAAAAAACACTAGTATAGGAGCTCTAAGCTACACTACTGCTAACGATGACATCTTATATAAGGCTATGGGCAATAATACGGACTACCCTATTTGAGTAAGGGGCTAAGGGTAGGATATTGTTTCTTTCAATTACTTTGGTCAAAAAATACTAATAGTTAATGACAAGGAGGACTATGAAAAGATGTATGAAAAGATAAAAAAGGATGTAATTAGGTAGTTGCAAGAAGGAGGTTTGGAGTTAGTTTCTTGTACCCCCATACTTCAATGAAATGTTAACTATAATTCTCCTACAGAAGAAGATCATGAAGGATAACCTACACCCTTCGAAAGAGAAATTTTGGTCAAGGAGGTATACACATAGTCACCGAAACTTTTTCAATGTCCTTATGTAATTTTGTTATCTCAAATGTATTTCTACTTTGCAGGTGGGTCAATACCTATTGGCCTTGAATAGTTGCCAAAATGTTGTTGTAGTTGGTTAATGCTATGAGCTTGATTCAAACATTTTTCTTGAAAATAGTATGCCTCTGCACACTAAGTGTGTGTCTATTACCATGGGTTTGAGTACGAATGTTTGCCTATCATTTCCTTAGAAATAGAAAATATTTTTAATGTTGGGAAGGCCATTGCAGATCATGTTGCTTGGTTGGAGGAAATTGTCATTCCCATATAATCGATGGCATATATCCTCTCATACCACCATCAACAACATTGTTTAGTTAGGGACCTAAATTTAATTATTTATTAACTATATCTAAGGTTATTCAGATTTAGCAAAAAGTACCATCAAGGTCACCATTGTTGCACCATCAGCTATCATTGTGCCAATGGAATTGGTATTGGCATTTATATTTATATTTATTTTTTTATCATAAAATAGAATGTCTTTAATGATCAATATTGATTAAAATCTTCACAAGTTTTAAAGCAACTGTTTGAGGATCATGTGGAAGACCCACCTCATATGCCTCAATATCTGAGGTTACTCTACTGACTCATCAACGAAGATAGGCAATCAACCTTGTATGGATTAAGGCTGGATTGCTTGCCACTAACATTGTTGAAGTTCCACTTATGGTAAAGGACCTATTAGGAGTTTTCCAATGGGATCAACTTCTACACCCTCATATTGTCTCCTACATGGCGTATATATATATATATATACACACACACACACACACACAAATATCTACTTCTATAATGATACTTAAAATTACATGTTGTTTTTTCTTGATAAGTAATAATTATTTATTTTAAGCAGTTTCCTAAATGGTAGAATGAGACTTATTGAGGTCGAGGATGTACTTTATCTATTCCTTGACAATTGGTGTTGCTTTAAAATTACTTGCAAGCACACAAATCAATGTAGAAATTTGCACACAAGAGAGGTCAATCCCATGAGAAATCTTATGAAAATTTTAATTAATTAGATCTTATTTAAGTTGCTTATCTTAGTCAAAGAAAGATTGTTTTGATTAAATTAGAAATTTAAACAACATAGACTGGAAAACAGGCATAAAATTGAAACGTGAACTAAAGGAATATTTTATAAAATAATTTTTTTCAATGGAATTAGAACCTTCCTAACTAACATGGATTCAATAAAAGAAACTAATACAAAACAAGAATGAATGGATATAGGAAATTTTACTTAAGGAAACTTGTTAAAAATGACACTTTTCTGAACTAATGCTTTCCTAGTCCTAAAACTTTCTAAAAATAAAAATTTCTAAAATTAAATTAAGAAAATTTCTAAAGATAAACTAAGATTTCAAATGATTAATGCTAAACTAATATGAAACAAGGGAGCAATAAATCACTTAAAGGCAAATCATCCAATCACCGTGCACATGACTCGTGGAGTTGTGCACATGGTTCATGAGTGAGAAAATGGATGGAATGCATGAACTAAAAGCTTGCTAACATAGGTTCTAACCAAAGTAGTAATTAAACTATATAAAAATCTAAATGGGTTTCTAAGGAAACAAACAAATAAAGTATATGGGCTGTTGAAAATTATGCAAGAATCCTGAAAGGTAAAATTTCAGAAATATGGTGCTCATGAAACTTATATTAAGCAAGGCATGAACTAACATGGTACATGTTATTCAATGCATGAAACATTATCATAAAACCAAAAATTTAATGAACTTCAAGCATGGAAACAACCAAAAGAAACTTTGCATGAATCATAAACCTTATTGAATGGAATTTGGTACATGAATTATGTGCATGTACATAGATAAATAAACCTAAAATTGCACAAGAAGAACCCAAAAGAGAAATCAAGAGAGTAAGAGCATTAATATGGAAAAGAAGTGACAAGAACTAGTCCTAAATCTAAGTGAGAAATAAGGAAATGTTGAAAGGAAAACAAAGATATTCAAAGCTACTCTCACTTGGCTATCACTACTAGAGAAAATATAACTTTGATCTTGAGGAATTAAGCAAGGGAAGTGGAAGCAAGGAAAGAGGAAACAAAGAGAAACTATGTGTATGGAAGTAAGGCAAAGAGATAAAGAAGGGAAGCAATGAAGTAAATAAAACAAGGCAATAAAGAAAATTACTAACCTGGAATTTAAGTTCAAAACTAAAAGAACAAAGCAATGAGAAGGTGTACAAGGAAATGAAGCAGAGATGTTGAAGTCCAAAGCTCTAAGAGTACCTCCTAGTTGATGTGCTTGATTTCTATGAGTTAGAAGCAACCCTTCTACTTGAATTGGGTGTTTAATTCCATGGGATTATATAGAGTATTTTTGGGATTCTAATCTTGATGAGATGTAATCCAAGGGTGAGGAAAGAAGTTAAGCATTGAAGTTAGGTAGGACTTTAAGAAGGTAAATGGAGGATGGATTAGGAAAGTGAGGTGGAATATGGAAAATTTAAAGACTACAAGAGAGGGGAGGCCTCACTTTTCAAGGAGGTGATGCCCTCCCAAAGTGTTTCACATTGAAAACCCAAATGGAAGTTAAAAGAGCAATGGAAAGAGGGAAAAAGATGGAAAAGAAAGATAAGGAATGTATGTAAGAAGTAGATGAAAGGTGGTTGTTGGAGATATCAGATTAGAAATAAGGTGAGGTGGACTTTATAAATTTAAGAAAAGGAAAGGGGAGGATTGAATTCCAGCCTAGGATGGGGCTTGGAATTCCTTTCATTAAGGTATATCACATAATGGGATCGAAAGAAGGTGGAAAGAGATAGGAAGTTGAGGAAAGGAATGCGAAGGCGGAGTGGATGGATTTAGAAGGGAGAGGGACATTTTCAAGGAAGGTACTGTGGAACTCCTTCCCTTCTAAGTATGTGATATGGTGAGTAAGAAATAGAGATAAAAGAGGGAAGAAAAGATAGGAAAGATAAGGAAATTTGATTTGTTTCTCTCTTCATTGGTCCATCTATGCATGCATATCTTACCATATTGATTATCACCCAAATTCCTTTCTAATTACCCTTTGAAATTTACTACTTAGCATAGGATAATTGCTTCTAAATGTCCATTGGTTGTGTGACTCCATGTGGCATGGCTCTTATGTAGCTTGGTGGCTCACTTTTATGGCTTAATGCTTGATGGCATGAGTGGTTATGTCCTTTGGCTTCAAGGCTTGAATGGCTTGGCTTACTTAGGTTTCGCATGGCTCCAATTCTCATGCAAAAGTGATGGAATTTTATGGTTTTTTGTATGGGCCATTTTAGTCAACTTTTATTCTTTCTATTGCCTCCTTGCGCAACTTAAGATGATCTTGAATCTTGACTAAGCTTTTAAATAGGTCTTTGGCCCTCTTTCGATCTTGGTCTTTAAATATTATCTTACTTGATCTTGGCCATTGGATCATCTTCTCAACACCTACAATAGAGTAAAGACCTTAATTAGATCCTAAAAAATTATGATGATTCATATACTTTCTCTAGATTAGCTTTACAACCTACAAAATATTAAACTATTAAAATATTAGGTCAGAAATGCATGTGTTATGAAATTTCAAAGTGTGAAACTGGCCAACACTTGACATGTATTATTACAACCCATTTTTAAAATAAAAATTATACTTGGCCTCACTGCAAGTCCTCTAAAAAAATAAAAAAAAACCTAATCCAAAAAAAAGAAAACCATAATTGCTTTGATGAATCTTTGGTCCATTGGATCACTATTGCTCCTTTCTTCAAATGTCTCTCACACAAAACAAAGAAGATATGTCAATTTCTAAGGAATATGCAAAATATGATAAAATTGATACAAAAACCCTAAACTAAAGCAACCTAAACTATGACTAGAGACGAATCATTCTAAACTAGAATCCAATTACAAATCCATTGTGATTCCCTAACAACGATGCCAAAAACTCAATGTAGTTCTAAATAATACTCACATGTGCATGAATCAAAGTGGTACAGTTTCACGCAAGTGAGGTTGATCTCACGAGGAATATCATAGATTTGTATGCAATTGGAATGTTAATTTGATTACTTATCCTCACCAAAAGTGATTAGATTTTGATTATTTCTAAAATTATGACAACATAGAAATAGAAATATGCATAAAATTAGAAACAAAAATGAAAAGGGAACTTTCTAAAACAAAAAATAAGATTACAAACTATTAAGCACGGAATTAGAAACTTTCTACAACTAAAATGCATTTAAGGAAAGAAATAAATAAAAAACTAGAAATATGAATTATTTAGGAACCTAAATCTAGAATGAAATTCCTAAGATTAAAAGCTCTAAAACTGAAAGTAGAATCTTCCTAAAAACTAATCTAAATATGCAATCAACATCATCAATGGACCTAAATGAAATGCAAACATCTAACTAACATGCTTAATGAACTAACTCTAGACTAAACATTCAAATAACATGATCAATGAATCAAAGCATGGATGATAAGAAGAGTGCTTATGACACATAAAATTGTTTTATTGAATGTAGGAGCTTTACAAGAATGGGGCAAATGGAATATAAACTTGCTATTGAATGTAAAGAAAAACTTTACATAAAGTATGCGCAACATTCAAGAGAATGGAAATAAAATAACTTGACTTCAATCTTCAATCTCTAATGCAATCCAATGATCAATTTTCAAAATATAGCACAAGTGTGAACCAATGGAGATAAAGAGAATAAAGGCAAGATGGGCATGAATTCTGGAATAAGATGATTCAAATGCTACTTCTCTTGGCTGTCACTACCAGAGATTGATGGCCTTTGATCAAGAAGAACTAGAGCAAAAATTGAAGCAAAACAAGTAGAAGATATCCTAAGAAAAGGAGTGTGTGAAAGAACAAAAGCTTTACAAATAGAGAAGAAATATGCATGGAACTTAGCTTGAAGGTTGCATGACAAATCTAGATGGATGCATAGAGAAGCCTAGATAGAGGCATGGAGAACCTCCTAAGAAAGATGCACACAAAATCCTTAAGATGCATAGAAGAGAACTATGAAACTTGCATAAAGAATTCCTAAGGAAATTACGTAGAATACTAAAGGGGAATTGCATAAAAAACTTCTTCTTATCCTCTACATTTTAAACATATACATAGATGGATCTTTTGCTAATTTCTAGCACAAGGAAGAAGGGAAAGAGGGGTAAGGATTGGGAAAAGGTAGTTGAATAAGACAAGGGAACTTAGGAAGTGGAAACAAATAAGTGGTTCATGATGGAAGGAAAGAGAGGGAGAGAGAAAAGAAAGTGTAAAGAATGTTGCCTCCTCTCTAATTGGTCCACCTAGCATGCAACCTTCCCTTATTGATAGAGTCCACATTTCTTCCTGTTTTTTCTCTTTAGAACTTGGTTTTCCACAGTTAGCAAAATTGTGTTTTACTTCAAAACATGTGGACCCATGTTGGGTAGCTTAGAGAGCTTAAGTGGCTTCTCTTTTATGGCTTTGACTTGTTGACTTCAGTGGCTAGCATCTTAGCTTCATGGCTCACATGGCTTTACTTCTCTTAGTCATTATTTCATGTCTTATGTGGCCTAGGTGGCTTTCATGGCTTAAAATCACATGCAAAAGTGGTGTAATTCTACTACCTTTTTCATGGATTCTGCATGGGTGCACTTTAATCACCTCGAGTTTTGTCAATTGTTACTAGAATCCATTTGCTTACTCTAGAATGATCATGACCCTTACTTGAACTTTAAAACATTAGGACATGTGTCTTGGGCTCTCTAAATTGATTTGGATCATTGGTTACCATCTAAAGTGGTTTGGACTGTTAGATCATTATTTTAACACCTACAAAAGATAAAAAATACTATTTAATATCTAGGAAATTATGATGGATCACATATTTACTATCGATTAGCTTTTGCACCTAAAAATATTAGATTTTTAGATTATAGGTTCAGAAATGCTTGTATCATGAAGTTTAAAAACAAAATCTAGAATAATGCCCTATAGTTTATGACACATGTACTACTAATTGGAAAATTTTTATGGAAAATTGACTGCTTATCACACCCCGAACTAGAATTGTTCTAGTCCTGAGCAAAATATGTAAAATCATGAAAGCACAAATGGTTATCATTTTTGTAGGTACTAATGAGTGCATTTAGCATATGCTATAAGTCCTTATACTCCTAAGTTTCCCTTAGTGGATTAGTTAGGCCTCATGAGGGGTTTCAAAGAATATACCCATAAAATACAATAAGGTTAAGTTCCTTAGTTTCTCTTAGAGAGTTCTCATCTATTAGTACTCTATTGGCTTCAACAACTTAATAAAGATGAATGAGAAATTCTACAAGTTACCCACATGCTAAAGTCATTTTATTACAGTTATATATAGGGGTACAATGTGTGTACTGACTATAGAACTCTAGACTTCTAAATAGATATGCTTATACTCTATTAGAAAAGTGTCATGACCTCAAATTCTCATGGTATACACTCAGAAATGAAGCTCTTAGAAATGGGTAAAACAAAATTCTCTCACCATGTGACCAGCATGCACATAGATTATATAAAGAACTGTGATCCCTAAGAATGGATGTCTTTAATTGGACTAGAAGGAGTAATTCACCTTAATTTCTTAAGATTTATAGCCTCATTAAGACTATCTTCTACCTTAAGATCAACAGGACTTTTGATGGGACGGAACTTAGGTTTAGGACTAGTTCTAAAAGAAAGGGTAAAATGATTCAAAGGTTTCAAATCTAAGCAAAGGTCTTCAATGAATGTTGGACAATTTCTCTTTTGAGTGCATTGAAGTGAATATCTTTTCTATTTTTCCTTTCTCTCTTCATTCACAACTTTTCTTTTCTTTTCTTTCTTTGTATTTTTTTTTAATGAAGGCTTTTTCTATGTAAATACTTTGATGTTTTCACTTCTTAGACCTTTGTCATGTTTGATAATTTCCTACCATCCCTACTCATTTTTGAATGATAGTAGTGAATATTTAAATTGGTTTATGGGTTGAAGTTGATGGATTTTGAAAGAAAAGGCTTATAAGAGGCTCAAAGGTCCTAACTAGTGGTCTAATATAGTGGGTAGGCTTTATGTCATTATGATAAAACAATGATGCATATATCATTTTTGAGGTTTCTTAAAAGCCTATTAGATTTAATAAATGTTTAGGAAAGTTAGTACTTGTGATATTTTTAAGTTAAACTCGCAAGTGCACGAATCGGTTGTAATATAAGCCCACAAGTGAGGTCAATCCCACAAGCAATCTAATGGTCTATGTGATTAGTGGGCCATTCTTTGAACTACTTAACCAAGCCAAAGAGAGTGGGTTTTATCCTAAACTACTTACGCATGAAGAAGTCAATTAAACATCACATAGAACACTCATGGAAAGTAAACTTTAGTCATAAACTAAACATAAATCTCATTACATGGATTTAATGTACAAGAGTGGTGCGCCTCATCCAAGGAATGTGTGCATCATCCAAGGAGTGTGCGCACCATACAATGTTCAAAATACATCCAAAAAAATTGATGCTATCTTCTTCTATGTAATCCAATATTCTAACCTTAAGCAAGCATGCATGCCATCAAAGAGAAATCCAAGGAAAGAGAGAGAGAAATTGGGAACGAAAACAAGAGATGGGAAAAACATTTTAGGAATTCAAGAAGCAAGGAACTTGGTCTAAGAACCACACTTTCTTGGATATCACTACAAGAGAGTTGTAGCTTTTAGATTCAAGGATCTTAGAAACTAATTAAAAGTAAACACTCAAGGGAAGGAAAGGAACAAAAAAAGGATGTAAGGTAAAGACTTTGATCTAATAGTTTACTCTTTTGGTTGTCACTATCAAAGTGTTATAGCTCTTAAATCAATAGATCATGAAATAAAACGCAAGTAGTCAAAGAAGCTAACAACTAAGCATGGAACCAAGGATCAAAACAAAGTAGGAATTCAAAGGAAATTAAACAAGAACTAAGAGACAACCAACCTAAACTTTGATACAGAAATCAAACATGAAAGAAGAGTGGAATGGCTGTCCATGAGAAAACGTTGAAAGTTAGAGAGGAAGAAGAGAAAGAGAGAGGAGGGGTAGAAGGGAAGGATGAAGATGCCCCCCTCCCAAGTTAAAGAATTGGTGGAAACCCTCATGGGTGCTATTTATAGATGTTTTTCACTTCTTAAAAGGTGACCTAAGGGCAAAAGAATGGTGGGATGAGGTAGGAAAAAGAATGGATGGGTAGGATGAGGTATGGTGGCTGTTTAGGGTAATTATAAGGAGGGAACATGGTGGGAAAAGAGGTAGGAAATGCTTCCCCATGCATGGAGAATCCTATGGGAGAAATGATATGGTAGGTAGGATGGGAGAGAAAAGAAGGGAACAAATAATGATGGAAAGAGAGAAAAATAATGGCTTATAAGTCTTCCTCTAATTATGGAACTCCATGAGAAATACTTATTTGACTTTTTCTTTGGATTCTCCTTAAATCATGGCTTTCCATAAAGTTGGCTTAAATGGGTTGATGGCTAGGGTAGGATTTATGGTTCTCTTAGCTTATCACCTTCTTCATGCCTTACATGGCTTGTGTGAATCCCATGCAAAGGTGGTGGACTTTGTATGGCTAAAGCATGGGCCCACTTTAGCCATCTATGACTTCTCCAATACTTGACTTGATGTTATATTGGTCCTTAATCTCTCATTGGGTTGATGACATTTAGGCCATGGCTCGATCTTTTGATCTTGATCTTAATTTTCATCTCGATCGATCTTGACCATCAGATCACCATCTTGACTCTTATATAAGATCAAAAACTCTAATTAAATCCTAAAAAATATGATTATTCACATACTTACCATGGATTATCCTTTGAACCTGTAAATTATCAAATATTTGGTTTATTAGGTCAGAAATGCACGTATTATAATTTTTTGGCCAAAAACCCTAATTTACCATTATAAGTTATAACACATGGACTATTAATTGAGTGTTTTTTTATACAAAATTGGATACTTTCCAATACTCTCATTAGTGATTCTTAGAAATTTACCAAAACACAAATACCAAGATCTTTAAAATTTGGTATTTGTTGAAGAAAATAGGGAAATTATATAAACCGTTAGAAAGTTGATAGCCTCTAATACTCACCGTTATAGGTCTCTACAAATTTTTCTTAGGGTCTCTAAGTCATAACCAACTATCTATCTAAACTATGCAATGCATGTAAGTGTTCCAAGATTTAACTTCATAAATAATTTATACTTGAATAAAATTCAAAACTAACCACATGCATGTCTATTGATAAGTTGAAGTAGAAGAAATACTAAGATTCAAAAACTCTGATTCTCATCACAATAAAGGAACTTGTCTTTAAAAACTCAAATTTTATTCAAAAATAAGAAAATTCATAATTCTTATGATTCTACACCCCCAACCTGAACCAAACATTGTCCCTAATGTTTTGAAACATAGAACTTCTATATGCTAACTAGGTAATGTAGAAAAATGAGACTCTGAGAATATTGAGTTGCTTTCTAGTTTGTGCTAAGTTTAACACCTTCTACCAGACATACAGTGTTAGTACAATGATGAATGCATGCTGAACTCATGATGAATGTAGATGTAATAGATCATGTAGTGTTGGGTCCTGATAAACAAGATCCTCTTGTAAGATCTCCTCCACTTCAGAGTTAGACCAATTATAGAAAGGATTTTGATGTTTCACCATTCTCTTTGAAAATCTCCCATCCTTTTCTATCTTAATTATAGCATGAGGATGAACAGTGTACACAATGTAGGGTCCAATCCATTGAGAATGAATCTTGCTAGGAAAGAGATACAACCTAGAGTTAAGGATCTTTTATCCCAGTGTGAAGGACTTACGTAAGATGTGCTTATCATAATGCGATGTCATTCGATCCTTGTATATCCTAAGAGTCCCATAGGCATCTTTCCTAAGTTCATCCAAAACTTTGAGCCAAAGCTTTCTGCGGGTCTAAGCACTATCTAAATCAAAATTAAGTTCTTTAATGGCCTAATATGCTTTATGCTCGAGTTCAATTGCGAGATGATAGACCTTTCCATAGACCAGACAAGAAGGTGACATGCTTATAGGGGTTTTAAATAAAGTACAATAAGCCCATAAAGCATCACTAAGCCCATAATGTGACTAGGATTAACTGCCTTTTCTAAGATCTACTTAATTTCCCTACTACACATTTCTACTTGTCCCCTAGTTAGAGGATGGTGTGGGGTATCAATTTTATGCTTGACACCATATTTCTTTGTTATATTTTTGAACACTCTATTATAGAAGTGCTTTCTCCATCACTAATAATGGCCCATGGAGTACCAAAATGTGCAAAAATATTTTCCTTGAAAGATTAGACCACCACTTTGTGGTCATTGGTCTTACTTGCTATTGTCTTTGCCCATTTGAACGCATAACCTACTCCTGTAAGGATGTAAGATGACCAAAGAAAGAGGAAAATGGTCCTATTAAGTTACCCCCCCCCCCCCTCTCCCCAAATTGAAATGCTTAAGAATTACAATGGGATTTTAGGGCATCATATCTCTTTTACCAAGACTTCGTACCTGTACTTACTATGTAGTAAGCACGTGAATCCCTTGCATGTGTGGTCATGGAAAAATGAGATGAATTACTGATACTCGCTCTCCATTATATATCTCCTAATTACTTGATCGAGATAGTACTTGAATAAATCGGGATCGTCCCATGAAAAGTGTTTGCTTGGCAAGAAATCTAAGCCTATCTTGTTTGGACCAATGATTTAGGATTTGACGAGTGACAAGATAGTTTATAATATTGGCATACCAAGGTAATTGGGAGATAGTAATAAACTGTTCATCCAAAAATGACTTAATGATGGGGTTGGACTCATAAGCGGATTGAATGATTAGCCTAGACAAATGATCTACTGAGACATTCTTGGAGCTTTCTCATCGAGAATCTCAATGTCGAACTCCTATAGCAGTAAAATCCATCTATTGAGCCTAGTTGTTAGTATCCTTCTTGGAAAGAAGGTAAGTCAGTGCAGCATGGTCATCACAAATGATAACTTTCTACCCTAAGAGGTAGGATCTGAATTTGTCTAAGGAAAATACAATTGCTAGCAACTCTTTCTTTCTATTGAAATAATTGAGTTTAGTATCATTTAATGTTCTATTGACATAGTAGATTACATGGGAAAATTTATCTATATGCTACCCCAAGACAACACTGATTGCATAATTAGAGGCATCACACATAATTTCAAATGGTGCACTCCAATCAGGTTGTCGAATAATATGAGCATAGGTGTAATGACTCCAATTTTGTAACATTGAAATCCTAAGTTAGCAATGAAAAGTTCACTTTTTGGAAATAAGGGTATTTTGGTCATTTCACTATTCACCTTGACTAAACCCAGAAATTTGGTCCTAAAAATGATACCATTAGGTGCGTTTCAGAAAAAGGAATCCAACAAGACCAAAATCACCCAAAACAGAGTTAAAATGAGCAAGTTATGGCCCTTTGAAGTTCAAGGGCAAAAATATAATTTTTACTAAAAAAACGGATTTAGCCTGAGAAACACAGGGGCCCATTTTGATACGGGCACCCCTCTTCTTCAACCTCCTAGAGGGTTCTAGAATGGCAGTGTTTGGAAGAGAAATCACCACTATTCTGGAGGTTTCTCCACCGCCATTCAAGGGTGGTGAGAGCCCCCTCCAGAACCCTCTTATAGCTCTATAAATAGAGCTCTTAGGTGCCTCTAATGGTAGCCCAAAAGCTTGGGAAAAACCCGTTTTGGAGAAGCAACCAAGAGGAGAAGCATGGAGAAAAACCTGGCAACGAACCAAGTATGCCCAAAATCCCTCCAAACCCGTCTTCCCCTTAGTCCTAGGCTAAGTTTCCCTAAGTTTTTGCATGAAAAATCATGCAAAATAGAGCCCTGGAGAGTCACAAAGGATCTAGGGACGATCCCTGGGGCGCACTGGTTTGACAGAGTCCCACTAGAACTTTGCATGAAATACTTTTCTCCACCTCATTTTCCACTACGTTTTTTACCTACCATTATCCAAAAAAATAGGCGTTTGATTCCCCATAGAAACTAAGTGTGTCCTACCATGTGACATATGTGGATCCTCCTCTAATAAATCTTATGTTACTAGTGTATTTATCGTAGCACAATATGCACTAGTGGGTCATGATTTGTACCCAATGACACCCTCATACCCTGGCTAGCTTGGTTGTTCCATCAGGTGTGTAATCATTTCTGTCAATCTCTCACTGTAGTTCATCCATTCTCTCTAGCTGTCATGTTCTTAGGTTAAGTTACCCTATGATAGCCTAAGGTTATCTAACCTCTAATGCTCCAAAATTTCACACAATGATATTTGTGTCATCTTAGTTTTCCTTCTACTTAACTATAAAGAAAAATTTCTATCTTTTTGGCAATCCCTAATACTTATATTAGCTTATGATTACCATATAGTTTCTTATATTCACCTTCTTAACAAGGAAAGTTAATTATACTTTCTAATCAAAATTTTGGAATGTTATAGCCTTTAACTAGACATATCCAAAAAGAGAAGATAAATAGAGAATGTCTATTATTGACAAACTCTAGAGAGAAGAACTAGAAGCTTGAGAGCTCTAGGGAGAGAAGTGAGTCATGGATAGTTTTCAAACAAAGCAAAAAATTACTACCCTTATAATAGTTAAGAACATTTAAGTAATATAACGACTATTGAATTAACTATAGTGACAATAGATTGTGTTATGTAGCCATTAAAAAATTTATTTTATGTAACTGTTAGAAGTAGTTAAATCATAAAGATTAAGTAAAAGAAACTCTATTAATTATTTTAATATAAAGATATTTTAACAATCCCCCACTTGTTTTAAGTTAAAACAAGGAACAATAATAAAGATGAAGACGTGATGTAAAGTATTTGACTTAGGCATCCAATAAGATCAACACATCAAACAAAGTGAATAGTCTTCAATTTCTTTTAGTATGTGCAATTTAAGAAGTACTAAGAAAACTAATGAATGGAGTCTTGAACTATTGCACCAATGTGAGAATTGTAAAACCCAATGCTTTAAAGATTAGCTTAAGTACCATAGGAGGAGGTCAAACCTCTAACCCCTGAATAGGTGAGTCCATAAATAGTGTACTTGTATATACTACAATCTAGAAAAGGCAGTCCATGACACTTGTTTAGACACATGTCATCTTCAACACTACAAGCCTTTTAAAAATGGGAAAATAAAATAAAATAAAATTATAGTGCTCTTAATAAATCAGAGTAACTTGTTTTTTTCTTGGAACTTGGCCAATAGCACATGGTAGGGTTATTGCTATTTGTCAAATGAAGGTCTTTAAACTCATTATCCTTGATGTCCATTTAGGATTTCAAAGTCTCTGGCATT
This sequence comes from Warburgia ugandensis, assembly GCA_035236585.1. Classification (NCBI taxonomy): domain Eukaryota; kingdom Viridiplantae; phylum Streptophyta; class Magnoliopsida; order Canellales; family Canellaceae; genus Warburgia; species Warburgia ugandensis. The sequence continues at coordinate 46,758,298 of CP141128.1, forward strand.
ACATAAATGATACATCTACTAAATGCATTCTAGCTAATTCATGGAGTCTAGCTCCCAAATAAAGCCCTCTTCCAAATCAAGTTCATACAACTACCTTTGGTTAAGGAGGTTACTCCACCAATCCAAAATTAGGTGGTTACAATAATCCAACAAACAAAACTCTACTTATATTAGATTCTCAAATGCATGATCATCTCTAAAAATTACCTCTCACAACTTCACAATTTCCAAGTCACCTATGATTTAGAAGAAAAAAAATGCCATGCAATCATTGACTGAGCCCATCTAAGTCTTAACATATATAGCCCATGATACAGAGTTGTTGAAGAGACTTGGTAATTCTCATGAAATTATCCAATGTTCATTACTTCAATTAATCACTCAACTTTCATTTGCAATTGCATAATCATGTCGTATTTGACTAACATGTACTTAATTCAATGATCTACCAATATGCTTTAAATTATTCCATTTAAAAAATTAGGATGTTCATGACTAATGAAATTGACTATACCCTTCAAGAATATTTACAAAGTTGTTAGACAATGCATGATTTAGCCATTATCTTTTCTAATCACATAATTTCTAGGATTGAATTAATTGTGCCTAGATTCATATATCACATTGTGCAGTATCAAACATACTTTGCAAAACCATCCCATAGAAAAAAACATAACATGCATAGTTCATAGCCATTATTCCTACTTTACACTCAAGTATCTTCGACATTTTTATTTCATTAAATAATGTTACTTCTTAGCTTTTCAACCTACCTCTTGGTTTTCATTTCAACACTTATTCTAACATGACTGGCCTATAAGAAATATCTGTGTCTTGTGACCTTATAACATTGAGGTTGATTATCATAGATGTCTTTATAGACTTTCACTCATATATACCATTTGAATATCCATAAAATTGATTAATAATCAAATTCTATTAGTACCCTTGACCAACAAGTAAATTGGTTAACAACATTGTAGGCTTATTTGATCGAGTAACCACATATTAATTGTATTCATTAGTATTACCATAATTTCACTATAAAAGCAAAACCATCTTCTCATGCTAAGCCAAAATTTAGCACTTAAGATATAAATTCCTTTTCTTTCAAGATTTCAAACATTCTTGATTCAACAAAACCTATTTGTAGATTTCTTCCCTTGTGTACATCTTTTAGCATTTAATGACCTTATTTAGAAGTAGAGTTTCCAAATTTAGAATCTATTGAACTTGCAAAAATTACCAACGAGAGCAAAATCAATTATTCAACATCCCAAATTTTATTTTCTTTACCTACAATGTCATATGTGCTAGGTACCCTCACACCTTTAGAATTAATGGCACAATATTTTGTTGAAGTGTCACTCCTACATAGGGGGCTTTAAAAGTTGGTTGAAATTGATAATAGAAGTCAGTTAGAAACGACTTCTATAGAGCTAACTTCAAAAGTTCATAACTTTTAAAGTTGTTTTGATAAATGATTTTAAAAATCAAGGATCTTTGAAGTTGTTTAAACAAACGACTTTAGAAGTCTCACACTTTTGAAGTCGTTTACTTAAGCAACTTCAAAATTCATAAACTTTTGAAGTCATTTAGCCTTAGACGACTTCAAAAGTCTAACATTTTTTAAGTCATATGGGGTAAACAACTTCAAAAGTTTGTGACATTTGAAGTTGCTTAAGTAAACGACTTCAAAAGTCAATGACTTTTGAAGTCCTTTGGGGCTAAACAACTTCAAAAGTCTTTTTTTTTTTTTTTTAACATTCCAAGCACTACCATGTGTATACGTTGAATATAACATACATCTTACAATCTATATATACATGAAAAATAAACATCCACATCTATCTTGATACAATTGATACTTCTAACAATATTTATACACATGAAAAACAAACATCCACTACAACATGCATATAGATATTTCTTAATACACATGATACTTTTTACAATATAACACCTAATACATTCACTTCCACACTAGGCACAAAACATCCAAATTCATCATTATCCATCCACATCTATCTTGAAAATACTTTACAAAAGAAACTACAACACATGCATTCACTATAACATCCACATTCACTTCATTTGTAAATCTATTTACATTCACATTTACTTTCACACTAGGAATAACCCTCATTTATCATCTCATAAAAGTTATAATTCAATGAATATACTAAAAACCAATCACCATATATTTACTTAATCTACAAGCTCCAAATTCACTTCATCCATACTAATTTATTCCCACACTCCAAGTTTCCACTCATTCATCGCTTAAATTACATATATATATATATATATATATATCAAAGAAAATAATAAAAACTAAAAGAACACAAACACATTGAATGAAAAAATACTTTATTATGTATTTCACATTCATGTAGTTACTCCAAATGATCTAATTGAAACTCATTACATACTTAGCCCAATTAGTTCGTATCTTATTGAAGTTTAATTTGGAGTAACTCTTCTTATTTGCCAACTTGATAGCACAACAACTTGTAATATAACATATTTAATTTAGGTCACATTATTTTAGGTGGAACCATAAAAAACTATAGAAAAATATAAGATTATGAAAAGTAAAAAGTGTCTTACCTTTCTTTATTGGGAGACAGAAATACTATTGAATATGAGGGTCCTCATGTGCCTAACGACATACTACTTGCACTCCTAATTAGATTGTTGTCTAGAGTACTGTGCAATAAGGATAACAAAAAGAATCCATAAATATCATTTATAATATTCTAAGTTTAATTAGTAGTAAAATAGAGTAATTAACTGTTTTCTATACTTCGACATTCCTCCAAGTGAGTTTCAATGGTGGTACAATATTGGTCAGATTAGCCCATTCATGCCATACTTTACAAATTTAAATTTCAAATGCATTATAAATGAATAGCAAATTATTTATCTACTAATAATAGATGAAAAGAACAAAATCTTATTTATTTATAATTTCAATGAGGGCTAGATAGATGTGCACTCTACATGAATAAAAAAAGAAAGCATTCCCACCATGCACATCCAAAATAAGCAGCATCCAATGAGCCCTATGTAGATAGTCATATGAATTATAATTAAAGTTGACAATCCCTAAGTATAGACTAAGTTGGCATGAAAATGAGAAAATTAAAAATTACCTACTATTGCCCTTGGGAGTAGCAAAAGAAGCTTAGTAAAATATCATGAGCATGCCTCTCTATCTATCAGTGCTCCACTACCCCACAAATGATGCTAGGTCAAGGAATTGGTAAAGTGTACCCTCACCCTCAAGAAGGCTATTTGCATCATTCAAGAAGCTACATAAAGGAAATAATTATTACCTACACCATGAAAATATAATATGTAATGTCAAATATTTATAAGAAAGTATGTGCATATACCCCATGTAGGAGACAATGTGAGGGTGCTCAAGTTGATCCCATAACAAAACTTGTAATAGGTCCTCTGCATAAGTGGCACTTCAACAACTTCCTAGGCAATCACTCCCTCCTTAATGAGACTGTAGATTAACCTTAGGGATTGAGGCATGTTAGGTAGGACTTCCACATGATCCTTAGACGGCTGCTATAAAAGATGTGAAATTTTTTAGCTAAATAATATTCATCAACTAATGAAGAGGACCTAATTTGTGATGAAAAAACAAAGATATATACAAGTACCTATTCCATTGGTGCAACAATAGGTGATAGTGCAATGACAGGTGACCTTGATGCTGCATGTTGGTGCTAATTAGTCATATAAAGTTAATAAACAATTAAATTAAGGTCTTCAGCTAAAAAATATTGATGAGGAAAGTAGTATTATAAGATACATACTGTGGACTTTATGGGAATGACTAGGGCGTCTAACCAAGTGATGTGATATTCAATTGCCTGTCCAATGGTTATAATATTTTCCATTTCTAAAGGAAATGGTAGTTAGGAATTAGCATTCAAAGCCATGGTAATGGACACTGCCTTATTATATGGTGGCATACTAATTCCATTCAAAACGATTGATTCGTGCTCATAACATGAACCGACTACCATGATTTTTTATGGGATTCTAGGGCCAATAGGCATTGATCCACCTTCAAATTAGATATACAATAGAGTGGTTAAGATAGAGAATTATTATAGAAGCACAATGAAAACTTTTAGTTTTAGCTATATATATACCTACTCGACTAGAATTTCTTTTTCGAGGAGCATCAGATGTCCTTTATGATCTTATTCTGTTGGAAAATTGCAGCTAGCATTTGATGGAGGTACAAGGGCACTACGAGAATTATGTGCAAGGGATGGAGAAACTATCATCAAACCTCCTTCATGTGACTAAATACATTCATTTTTATTTTCTCAACCAACCAATTGTAGGCCTCATCTTGATCTACAGGGAAATGTCCTTTACCAAAGAATTTAAATGGAACAATACTGCACCCCATGCCTTAACTCAACTAGGGTGGTCCTTCTTATTGCTGACAGCCCTATACAGGATGCCCTCATCAATAGCAATACAGCTTAAAGTTCTTGTAGTTGTGCCTTCTTGGGTACGAATGTCCTATAACATTTAATTAGAAAGACATGATCATGTCATCTAATTAATTGTATATATTTATAGATAGGTGGAACCACTTACAATGCAATAAGTAATTTGTGCAGTACTTTCATCTAACAACTTGTTGCAGTATGGCCCACCAAATGTGCCATCTTCCAAAGAATGGAGCAATCAATGAGTTCTGTAGTCCCAGATTTCTTTTACCACCAAGAAAGTTAGTGTAGTTAGAGAATAAAATGTAAGTAACTATAGTAACATTAATTGTTATAGATGTTTGCTTCACGCTCTTCTAAATTAGCATAGCCCAACTTGGGTAGGTGGTGCTGCATATTAGTTTCAATCACCTTTTTTCCTCTTCCACTTGTTGCCTACACATTTGCACAAATGTAATCAAGTGCAATAATAGGATGTTACATGTAATTAATTAAATGAAACATCATCTTCACACATACTTCAAATTCAACAGACATGCGATTTTGTACAAATGCATTCCACATGTCATAGTCAATGACATTGGAGTAAATAGTAGGCACTGTGTATAGACTTGATGGATCATTGAGATATGGAGCTATGTAATTACAAACAAGGTAGGTCTTCCATTTTCTCTATTGTTCACCAGCTCCTTGCATAGCACACATCTTGTTCTCAGGCATGTTAAAGGCAATCTACAAAGTACACAACAAATTACTATATTTGAAAATAAGGTATGTTATAAAATATATAATACATGTTACTAATGTTTACCTACCTTCACCATTTCCCATATTGAATCTTTTGTTGAGGATGGCATAAGTCTCCAATTCTCAAATGTGATAAGAACCATGTTTCTTACTATATAGCAGAGGAAACTACTATAAGAGGCTGCACTCCCACCTCTCTCTTATTATTGTGTTGGACAATTTCTTTAATTACCTTGGACTTTCTCTTGATAACCTTTTGCATTGTTGTTCACATTCTACCGTTTCTCTTTTGAGTAGTGCTCATGTTGGCCTCTTGTTTGTGCTCTTCATTTTGGCCATATTATTCATTTTCATGTTACTCTTATTCCATCGTTATTAGAAAGAAGAACACAATGGTATTAGAACAATGACACAAAAAAAAGGCCATGTAGCTCATTTAAAGAAAACAAACTGACATGACATATGTGGAAAACAAACCAAAAGCAAAAAAAATAAAACATGCATGAAAATAGAAACTTGCTTAGCATAGATATTTCTAAAATAAAACTTTTTGAAAAGTAAACATATAAACTAATTAAAATAATATTCTGAAGATGCAACATCTTTAAGCAATGGAACCTAAACCTTAAATAGCATGCAATTAAACTTATCAGTGAAGGAAAACCTCTAAATATGGACCAACAATAGAACTACAATGTGCAACTAAAACTTAGGAGGAGTTCAAGTAATTCCGAATTTCAAAGCATAACATAAAAGAGCCATCATTCATGTACCATTCATACAAGTGTGATACACACACCCATTTTTAGCTCTTAAACATGGCTAGGTGAAATGGAGTTATTCAATTGAATTTCTTATACATTTATAAGAAAAATATAGACACATATTCAGTGAAGATAATCGAAGGTGACAACATTACATCATGAAAAGATTATGAATATACTACTTTAATTTTATAAATTTAGTTAACCTGTCTACATTACTCAACTGAGAGAGAACACTACAAGTTTTTATAACATTCTACTTTCTCATGACGTGTTGCAAAATTTCTATGAAAAGGATATTAGGGCTGGTATGTTTATTAAGGCTGATACAAGAAAGGCTTTCGATTGTATTCATAAGGTTGCTCTTTTAAAACTTTTGCAGAAACAAGGTTTTGATGATACTTGGCTTCAATGAATTACTAAATGCATTAACACTCCATCTTTCTCTATTTGGTGACTAGTTCTTCTTAAAGTTACTTTATAAGTATGGAAAGACTTCAACAAGGTGACTTTATATCGCCCTATCTCTTCTATGTTGCCTTTATAATGCACTTCATCACATTGAACATGCACCCATTAACCAAACCAAAACAACTAGTGTCCCATCTTTTCATTCCACATTCAATAAAGTCTCAATTCAAAGATTATGATGGAAGAATACTTATAGTACAGAAAATCATAGTAGTTCACCGTAGAGTTCATGAAGTAGGTCCTCAATGGATATAAATCAACATGTTTCCTGTCTAAACCATGATCATAGGAAACTCACAACAGTTGTTCATATTATTAAGCATATTTTTCATTGATAACATTGAGCATTCTCAAATAGCATAAAAGGGGTTCAAACTACTTCCATTCAATGGCTAAAGGTGTAGTACAATCTAGCCATTTACCTAGGTCTTCCTTATAGTTTGAAGCCTTTATAGTTATGCTACCAACTTTCATATTGTTTCTAATGTAACTAGTGATCTTCTCTGCTATTTGGAACTCTTTAAATATTATAAATGTCAGAAATACAAACTCTTCTTACATCTATAGGTAGTCAAAGAACAAATCATGTTCTAGGTGATTCAACATCAAGTAGGTGTATGTATAAGTTTCAGTTAAAAGGGCAGTCAGCACTGTCTAGTTTAGGTCATACAACTAGTGCAACATTAGCATTTTCAAGCAAACATTTAGTCATTCAAATCTTTTATTTGATCAGTACAAAGTGTCATTATTTAGTAACCATGTTCCACATGCTAATAAGAACTCCAAAGATCACATAAAACTTAGTTAAAGTTGAGTGCCTAGCTTTTTTCCATAAGTTTCTTTGCAATTGAGCCAAATTCTTTTGTCTTTTGGATCTTCTTAGATCAAAGAAAAGACATCAATTTATTATATGGGTTCCATAGATTCTACCTCTATGATGTACCTCCAAATGACTTTCTTCAATAGACAGGTCGGATTGATCTTTGTTTTTCGATGATGATCTCCAAGTCCATCAAGATTCTATCCCTTCCCTGATTGACTAGAAAAAATAGAACAGATTACCTAACAAACTTGAGGCTTTGGTTCGTGCTCATGCATAGAAGATTTTGATTAGCTCAGATCATTGATTTGAGTCATCATCTTCTTCGACGATGGCTTGCAAATTTTGGTAGCTGTAAACCCCCTTTCTCTCATCATTTGATTTCCTCTCCTTCTCCCCCTTCTTCTTCTTCCTCTTTTTCTTCTCCTCTTTCTGCTCCCCCTTCTTCTCCCCTTCTTATCTCACTGTCTTGTTTTCTCTCTTGCGGGTTTGGGTGTCATCAGTGTGGAATGTCGTTGGCAGCTTGGATCCCCTATCTTTCTCCTCTTCTATTCCTCTCCTTCTCCTCCTTCTTATTTGTCTTGTTTTTCTTTTCCTCTTTCTTCTCTCTCTTTTTCTCTCACTGTCGAGTTTTCTCTCCTGTAGGTTTGGGTGTCATCAGTGTGGAACATAGTTGGTGGCTTGGATCCCTACTCTTTTTCCTCCTCCCTTCCTCTCCTCATCCCCATTCTGCTTCCACCTCCTTTCTCTTCCTCTCCCCTCTCTTCTCTCTCCTTTATTCTCTCTAACTGGCTCTACTGTCGAGTTTTTAAGAACAGACATTAGTCTGTTCTCTTCTCATTGACTAACTTGAGTGGAAGGGGAGTGCCATGATCAAAATAGCCCCCTCCATTAATTATTTAATAATTTCATTTTTGGACAATTTTAAACTTGAAAATTATAATATTTTTACTATTTTGTACATTATATATAATTAATTATAGTAAAAAGTAGATGAATGCTACTCAAATATCAAATGTCTATAAGTGGGGCCACTGTATGAAATGATCAAATTATCCTTTCCAAGAAAAATAAAAAATTATTTGTCTAAATTCTAATTTCAACAAACTTAGTGCTGTTGGAATCATATTTGTTACAATCCAAATATTGAGGTTTTAATATTTGATTTGATGTCTATAAAAATTTTACTTTCTAAAACTTCAAAAATTGAGAATTTCAAAATTATCCTCTTTTCACTCTGATTTTACATAATTCAAAATTTTTCTAAGTTACTATTTAAAAATCAAAGATGTTACATAATGATTAGTGTAAATTTGGTTGATCATTCTTGGTGGTCAAATTTGTACTCTTCTTACCCTTTAAGGTCACTATTTTAACTATGATCTGGGGACTGTGAAGATAATCTAATCTGTTTCATTACTAGACTAGAAAATTTTGATCGGGCATATCATCAATTAGGCATCACTAGTACTATTTTCGTAAATTTGACATCATCGTAATCATGCAAAAATTTTCAAACATGCATATATATAATATGTATACATGAGACAAATAAAGAGATACTAATTACCAACACTTAAAAATCGATAGTGACTATGAATATGTGAATGTAGTTCCAATTCACAGTTGGGATTTGGTTGAGGATACCTACAACTAAGAGTACAAATTTTTAAGTCATTTAGTGGAAACAATTTTGAAAGTTTGTTATTTTTAAAGCTGTTTAGTGCAAACAACTTTAAAAGATTATAAGTTTTAAAGTTGTTTAGTTCAAACAACTTTAAAAGGGTATACTTTTAAAGTAGTTTGCACTAATCTTTTAAAGTTGTTTGCACTAAACGACTTTATAAACTATTTTTCAATTCAAATTATATATTTTTTATATTAGTACCTTACAATATCTAACACAAATACACAATGAAACCAATTTTTTAATGATAGTTAACGTTGATTCTTACATTCTTTGTACACACACACACAAATATAAACACATGAACAAGGAAATCAAAATGTTTTTTAGAATAACTCATTTATAATCCTTTTATGATATATGCATGTATGTATATACATAGTAACATATATAGTGTTCATCTCATCTCCATCCATATAGCTCATGACAAAAGAGCTAATTATAAATCTAGAATTATATTGCAACTCAAAAATATAATCCATATACCTCCAACTATATTGTTGTCAAACCCAAGCACCCTCCTTACCATTATCACAGACATAATCCTCATTCTTACCAAGTACCACTTTGGTTGATGGGATTGCTTTGATAATTCAAGAGTAATTTATTTCAGTATTTCCTAAGTCCTCTTCATCATAAAAATCACTCAGACAGGATGATAAAATAGTTGATCATCTCTTATCACATCCGTCTTGCACATAAAATACTTGTTTTTCTTGAGATGTCAAAATAAATTGATCAATTTTATAGTCGATCTTATTGAGGTCAACCAATGTCAATCCAAGGGTATTAGTTTTGATGTTGCCTTTGTAGTGTTCTACCCAATTTCACTTAAACACAACCATAGTTCTAAAAGTACAATCCATGTCCTATATCTCTCATATAACCCATAATAAATATCATTATCATCCACCACTATTGGGTGGTATCCTTTGAAGTGGAAAAGAATGTAGCATTGGCAACTAAGCTAAGCCCATTATTCTATTGCACTCTTAAGTTATCATGATCTTTTGTTTTAAAAATGACAACCATTGACGGCATATCCAGCATGTTTTATTACTTCTGGTTATGGTCCCATCGCCATCTTGTCCAAGGATTTAGATATACCATTGCCTACTACTCGCTACTCTTGAATTTGTGTATACATATATTAAATAGGATATATGATTGTTGCAATTAAGTAAGATTATATACATATACATATACATATACATATACATATATACATAATGTAATTTATTAATTAAGTGTAAATTCCTTCATTTTACCTTGTGATGGATCCAAGTATTGAAAGTGCAACAATGCTCAAATTGTAGCCACTTCTATTTCTTTGTGTAACTTGGATTCTTTCCTTAACGACATCCATGTGCTCACAACACACACACACACACACACACACACACAAATTAATGGAGTGATCAAAGAAAATATAACCATCAATAATTAATTTTTCCTTCAGTGCATGATCAACTTACTTAATGTATGGTTGGAGTTCATCAACATTTTGCAACACATAATGATGTGCCTGGTCACATTGTTTATAGTCAATGGTTGATATGCTACCACCTAATAGAGGTTTGCCAACCTTCAGATCATGAAATGCAATGAAATATGTCTTTCTTGGGATTCCAATCGCATCCACTCCTAATAAGTGCTCTATGAAAAAATCCACTTCTTCCTCTAGAATATAACATTCAGTCATACACCCCTCTAGCCTTTTGTGAGTACATACATTTCCTTTTAAAATTTTCATGTACCTCTCAAATAGTTACATCCATTGTAAGTAAACTAGCCCACAAAGTCTCACCTCATCAATGAGGTGCACTATTAAGTGTGCCAATATATCAGAGAAGGATGGTAGGAAGATTATCTTATGTTCACACAAAGTTGTCACTATATGACCTTGAATCTCTTATAATTTTGAAACATCCACCACCTTCTTACACAAAGTAGTAGAATTTTGTAATAGCTCTACTAACTTTGTCTGGTAACACCGAGTACACTACTAAAGGCAGGAGTTGCTACATCAATGCATGGAAATCATGGGACTTCATCCTCAACAATTCCAGCTCTTTGATATAGATAATGTTTTTAAAGTTTGAAGAGTAGATGTCTTAGACTTTGAGCTCGAATAGGATTTTACATACTATTTTCCTCTACTTTCTATAGAATATATAATTTGCCTTAGGTAGCAAGTATGTTCCTCAATTGTCCCTATCCTGTGGATGCAATCTCCTCTTCAAACCCATCTTCATTAGATCCATTAGAGCTACAAGTCCATCCTTCTCAATGTGCATGACATCAAGCACATGGCATAGGTGCAGTGATTTTTAGTATGCAAGTCAAAAGAATATTGATTTCTTCTTCCAACAACTTCTACAATTACTTTCACCTAACATTTACTTGATTTCTTCTTTTCCCACAAGACTTTAATGTTTTCAAGTTGCTCCAATACTTATCATCCTGTCTACACTACCATTAAATTCTCCATTCTTAAAATAATATGGATGGTCTCTGTACAACCATCTTCTGTGGTCAAGGAATTCCATTTTCCTATAATATATAAGTCATACAACACATGTTTAATCACTATAGATAGGACAAGCATTGTATCCCTTCACAATGCATCCAAACAAACTACCGTATGCAGGAAAGTCACTTATTGTCCACAACAATATACCCTTTAGGGTGAATGACTCTTTCCTAAATGCATCATATGCTTATATGGCTACATCCAATAATGTCTCAAGATCATTGATCATGGGAGACAAGTATGCATCAATGTTATTCCCTGGCTTCTTTGCACCTAATATCAACATAGTTAACATCATGAACTTTCTCTTCATGCATAGAAATGGTGGGAGATTTTAACAAAATAATATAATGGGCCAACAATTATACTTACTACTCATAGAACCATGAGAATTAATCCAACCTGTAGGTATTGTAAGTTGTAGGTTTCTAGGTTCTTCGCTAAAATTAGGCCACATGAAGTCTACGAGCTTCCATGCTAAGCTATCTGCTGGATGGTACGAAAAGGTATCAACTACTCTATCCTTAGCATGCCATACTAATTTCTTTGTTGTTTCTATTATACAAAACATTCCTTTGAACCTTAGGATAGGAGGGAAGTACCATGAAACCTTTGTAAGAACGTCTATAACTATCTTAGTTGAATTCTTCTTTAACTTCCATCTTGACTTTCCACAAGTTGGGCATGTAGGTTTATACTTATGCACCTTCTTATACAAGATGTAATCATTGGGACACACATGTATCCTCTCATACTTGAACCCTAGTGCAGCTAGGGTTTTCTTTGCCTTTCATGTGGATCTTGCTAATTTATTATCATTAGGTAGCATCTTACCCACTACATTCACGACTTTTGTGAAACCTTGATCTAAAAAACTAAATCTTGATTTAACGTTATAAAGTTCTACCATAGTAGATATCTTGTTATAATCTTTACACTCAAGGTATAGGATCATCAGCTTCCTCTAATGTAGTATGAAATTGTTTAGGGTCATCCTAGAAGTCATCATATGCATCTCCAAACATCAGTACAGTTGTACTGTCTCCAACACTTTCTATTGTGTCTTCATATCTTCCTGGCCTTTGTGAGGGCCTATGTAAAAGTTCTTCTCCATGTCAAATCCATGGGTTATAGCTTTCATCAATTCTATTGAAGTATAAGTGTTCTCTCAACACCCCTATAGTTTCCAAGTTTCCACATTTAGAGCATGGACAACGCATGCAATTACGATCAATACCTGCCCTAAGTGCAAAGTCTATGGAATTTTCTATTCCTTCCTCATATTCTTTTGATGTTCTTGTTGAGTGTTCTCAGCATTTTTATCCATTCTCACAAGAAATTGAAGCAAATCTGTATGTGGAGACTTGTTGAAAATATTTTAACAAAACACTTCTTTTAAAGCCTCCCTCTTAGTATATATCTTTAAATGAGTATTATATAACTCTCTTTTTGACTTGGTAAATAGAGCTTATCACACTAGTTCAATGTGTTCTATCTCTTTCCCAGTTTAATAGTCCATCATTAGTTTGAATTGCTTCCTTAGTGTATAAATAAATATTGCATCATATATGGTTTGTGATGTTCATAGGCTACCTTTATGTTTCATACAAGAACTTTGTTCTAACAAATTTCTTTATCTATTGTGAACAAGGATGTGCCTAAATCATGGTTATAAAAGTTATATCCAATAGATGCTAAATTTGTGCTATCAAACTTTGATCTTGTTTAGAAATCATCTTATTAAGCTTTTAAGAGTTTCATGTTAAGTTCAAGAATTCATGGAGAAAGCATATCTTTAAATATTAGAAATCTTACACAAACTATCTTCTATCTAGTCATCTTAGAAAATTAGGTAAAAAATAAGACAGTTACACTAATTGTCTTAAGAATTCTTAAATTTAAGATGGTTGGATGAACTATCTTAAAATGTCTTAATTTTTAAGATGAATTGTAAAACCAACTTAAAAAATTTTAAACATTGAAGATAGTTCTACATAATTGTCTTCAAAAGTTACTCTGGTTAGGAAAATATCTTAAATAATGAGATCTCTTAAGACGGTTACAAGAAAATTGTTTTAAAAATTAATAGCTTTTTAAGATAGTTCTAGGAAACTATCTTAAAAAGTTAATATTGTTTAAGGCAACTGTCTTAAAAAGTTCATAGTTCATAAGATGGTTCTACCAAACTGTCTTTTAAAAGAACAAATCTTTAAATGATTTTTTAGAATCATCTAAGAAATTATTTACATTTTAAGATGGTTTCTCTGAATTGTCTTAAAAGGTATGGTTTCTCAAAACCATCTTTAAAAGGTTCTTGAAATTTTTTTCTTTACCTGTTAGTACTACAATCTTGCTACACATTCAATAGCAGTATACAATCTCCCTCCTATTGTAGTCTTAGTACAATATTCAAAACCTTGCATTAAGAAAATACAATATACGTGCATAGTGATTTTGACATTCAACATCAATATTCGCTTTCATTTAACATAAAAAAAAAAAAATTATAAGTACCTACATTCCACATTATACACATTCACTACAATCTTCAAAGTCATGAACAAAAACTCCATCATCCACATTCCACATTCATTGTAACATTAAAATTCACTTCCAACCTCCACATCAATTCAACATAAAGAAATCAAAGACATGAAAAAAATACTTGGTAAAGTACCTACGCCCCACACTTCTCTATACCCACCCATTTACTTCCACACTCCAACAGTCCCTCATTCTTCACCTAATTTACATAAACAAAGCACATGTACTTCTAGAAAATGAAAAATAGAATACCTACTCATATAAATGAAGAATTTTATTTTTTATTAATCAATAAATTTTTTTACATTGATCCAATTGTTTGAAGTTTTCTAATTGAAATGCATTACGTATTTGGCCCATTCAAATCTTATGTTGTTCATATCTATTTGAGAGTAACCCCTAGTTCCCCAACTATGTAGCACAATTGCCTGTAAGAAAACATATTCTTTTAGTTGGAATCCATATAAAATTGTGAAACAAATGTAAGATGATGACCACTAAAGTGTCTTATCTTTCTCAATTGTGGGACCCTAACACCATCATATACTATGTTTCTTATGTATCTCAAAATGTAATAACTGCACTTCTAATCAGATAATAGTCATGGACAACTACACAACAAAGAAAACAAAAATGATCAATAAATTAATATCATGTACAATTGTAACTTTATTTATATATAGAGTAATTAACTAGTTTTCCTTACCTTAACTATCTTCCATGATAGTTTTGGTGAGTGTACAATCCTAGTTTATTGAGCCCATTTAAACCATGCCCATCAAATTTAAAATTCAAATGCATTAGATATATCAATAAAAGAAAAATTATCAACTATTAAACTATTATAATACATGAAAAGATTGTAAATTTATTTCTGACATTCATCAACAGGGTAGGAAGATAAGCTCCACAATAATAATAAAATAATGCATGTCCACCATATACATTCATAACCAGCTACATCCAATGAGACCTACATACATAATCATGTGAATAACAATTAAAGTTTACAATCCTTAAATTTATTTATGTGTAAAATATAATGTGGCAAGACAATAAGTTGAAACTTACTCACTATTGTAGGAAATCATTATGACATGCCCTTCAATAAGCAGAATAACCCTATCAGAATATCTTGAACTTACTTCTTCATGGGTCATTGCTCCGTCACTACATAAATGACACCAGGGTCAAATAGTTGGTAAACATCCTTGACCTTTAATTGTTGCATTTTATCATGTAAGAATTTATAGAAAAGAAATAATTATTTACTGATTAACACGTAATGTCAAGGTTTGTTATTGAAACAAATATTTACAAACCTAATACATAAGACAAAGTGCAAGTGTTCAAATTGATCACATTGGCAAATTGTTATGAGGTCCTCTAGTATAAGTGGTACTTCAACTTTGTTATTTGTCAGCACTTCAAGCTCTATCTGCACAAGGTTGACTATCTAATCGTCATTAATGATTTTGTTAAGGTTCCTCAAGGATAAAGGCATGTTAGATGGGTCTTCCAGCTAATCCCTAGATAGTTGCTATAAAATTACAAAAAATTATTAATCAATAAGTGTTCACTAACGACATTCTATTTTATTATGAAAATTAAATATAAATACTCTTGAAGTATTTATGGCCAGCCTTGATGGAGCTTGCTGATGTGTCTTAATAATTATGGCAAGTGCACAGTTCTATTGAAGTATAGAAAAGACAAATATGGAGTTAATTAAAATTTAGGTTTTCTTACATTAACATAGGCAAGCATTTAGGATAATGAGTAAAGAAGTAAACATTAAACTAAAACTAACTAAGAAGGAAACAACTAATTAAGAAGGAACCATTAAGCTAAACAACTAAGCAACTAGAATGTGAACCCTCATTAAAAAGGAAAGATATTAAGGAAACTATCTAAATAAAGAAGGAAATAAAAGAAGGAAACTTTCTAAACTAACAACTAATTAAGAATTAAAGTAAGAAAAAAAATTAACTGACAAAAGAACTATTTCATTAATGGAAAATTTTCAAGGATTTGTTACATAAGAAAGCAATAAAAGAAAGCAAGTGAAAGTCCTTCAAATTTGGGCTTCAATTCCATTGTAGAGCCCTCTTGTTGTGTCACACAACATGAGCTTCCTACCTTAAACATGAAATAGAATAAAAAGAAAACAAAGGGGAGATAATGGTCCTTTGATTAGGACTCACCAATTCCAACCTTAGGAGATGAAGCAAGTGATAAATACATGATGTAATCCTATCCTTCAACATGAAGCCCTTAACTAGGAATCTAAGTGGCTTAATGGATGGATTTGGATGTTTCCTCAACCTTACTTAAGAAATTAGTATGTCTCCTTATAATCATAAAAAGATAAAATATTACTTTATTTTTCCTTATTCCAACGCCATAAAAATAAATTAGAAAGAAGAGATAGAAGAATGATGCATGAATTAAGTAACATGGGCTATGCGTGCAAACTAAAAATAGAAAGTGTGTGTGTATATTGGAAATAGAAAGATCACAAGAAGGTGCGTGAGAGTGAAAAATAGAAGTGAATGATACATTGAATATAGCATGGCAAGACACCACACATTTGAATTAGAATGTGGGTGTGCACATGATAGAATTAGAAAGTGACGGGTGCATGTGATTATGTGGACTATGGTGTTATGGAGGGATTTAGAAAGTGACGATGCATGCTATATCTAAGAAACTAGTATGTAATGGGGTTTCTAAAATGATTCTAGAATGTATGAAAAGAAAATTAAGAACTCAACTAAGCTAAGCTTGAGTTTCTACTTAGGAAACTACTAAATCTAATAATCTAACATGCAATTAGTTTCTAAAATGGTCCTAAAGTAATACTAAGATGTATTGAAAGAAAAATGAAAAGTTATCAAAACTAAAAAGAATGAATAAGATGCTAAAACTAGAAACTATGCTACTTCTATATTAGGAAAGTTCTTAAAACATGGAAAGTAAAGATGCTAAATGGAATGCTATGAAAGAACATGATCTAATCAGCATGACATAACTTAAGTAGACAAAACTAACTTAATAAAACTATCACAAATCTAGCCTAAGAATGCCATGTGTCTAAATGTAAAAACACGCATCCATGTACAATTGATGGAATGTATATAATTCCTAAACCCTATATGAATGCAAAATTAGAATGATGGGATAGGAAATATGGAGATGCACATATACTACTCTAAGTTGAAAGAGGTTAAGATATGATACATGAAATACAAAAGCAAGTAAAAGTGAGAAAATTGCATGAAAACTATATAAGAAACTAAAACTATAGAATGTATGCAATGTAATGAAAGATGTGCACTATGCATGAGAGATCTAATCAAACAATATCCTAAGTGAATGCCTGCTATAATATGATGAATGGAATAGATAGAATATGGAAGAAAAATAAAAAGAAAATAAGCAAGAAAGGAATTTGTATAGGTTGAAACCCCACCTTTATCTCCAATGGGTTTGAATATTAATGCTTGAAGGGAGCTTGGGTGAGGGTGATCTTCCTCCCTTTATTTTTCCTAACTTTAACTTTGAACTATAGGGAAAGTCGAAATATCTTAAACTCATTCATAATACGTCTATTTATAAGTCTTTAGAGTGGCATGCATATTTTTCATATATGAAAGTGGGATAGAATATGGGAGGGAAAAAGATGGAAATAGATAGCAAAACAAAGATGAAAACAAAAGGAGGGAAAGGGAATAAGTGGGGAAGGAAAGAGATAGAAAGAAAAAGGGAAAGAAAGGAAGGTAAGTGGAGGGAATTAAGGGGGATTCATAATTACAAAGTATTAGGAGGGGTGGAATCCATGTGGGTGTTTGCATGTTGTATCTAGAAACCCTTAAATGGTATATACCATTGGATGAGGATGGGTAGTTGAGATCTTTCTTTCCTTAGAGTTTTGAATTGACTTTCCAATATGAAAAAGGTAGATATTGTATCTTTCTTTCTTCACTTAATTCCTAGCCCTTAGATAATGTTTAGCTTTACCTAAATGGATAGGATCCATTATGTTATGTAGATCTTCCTTAAGCTTTATTTCCTCTCCACCATTGGATTGGATGGCCTTGGAATGAATGGCTTTGATTCCTTAGAGATATCTTCATGTATTTCATGTGGGAGCAAGTAGACCTCACCACCCTTGCATGGATAAGATGTCTATCCACTGGATGGTCTTCTATTTTAGTTAAGTAGGAGAAAGAAGGTAGGAAAAAAGTCTTCATGCGGGTCCCATTCTTCTTTTATTTTTCTGAAGCTTTCGTTGTATATGAATTAAACTTTTCCCATAAGCTTCCTACAGTGGTGAATTGTATGCATGGGGAATTTTGCCACCTTTTCACCCTCATTTAATTAGGAGTGGTGCATGGGATTTTTGGTTAGTCTAATTATGATAGTGACAACTAATGATCATTCTAAACCTCTAAAGCTTCATTTTTGGCATGTGTGGCCCAACGTGTAGAATGGAAGATGAAATTGCTCTTTTAGGGATAAAATTGGTAATTTTTTTTATTTTTTCATGTGTACCTTGGACCTACAAAATTGTAGAATTAATCCTAACTAATGATAATTGAGTGATTTTTTGGCTAAAATTTGCTAAATATAGATGTATGCATTTAATATATATATCACTTACTGATGCTTTTAACTAACATTATATATAGCTAATAAATAATTATGTTGAGGTCTATAAAAAATATTGCTGAAGATGGTTGTATGATAATATATATACCTTGGATTTGAGGGAAATGACATAGCACTCTGGCCAAGGGACATAGTATCCAATGGCTTGCCCAATAGTAAAAACATCATCATCTTATATTAGAAATGGTAGGTGGACATCCTCTTGATAGGCCACAATAATTTGCACATGCTTAGTGTATAGATGCATCAAAGACTCATGCAAAAGGATAGATCCAATCTCATACCATGAACCAACTGTGACAATGTTTTCATTGTAATTAAGGCCGACAAGCATTGACCCACTTGCATGAAAATTAGAAACACTGTAGGCATAGGAATCAATGATATAGGACAATTAATTAGAAAATGAAAAAGGAAACGTGTCTACATATATTCCTCATTGGCCAAAATTTCACCTTTGGAGGGCATAGGTTGCTCTTATGAATCTTCTTATGTACGAGAATTGCAATTCGCATGTGACTGAGGTGTAAGGGTAGGAGGAGCTAGCTCTGGCCCTCTCATACTTTGTAACTTCCTAATTATATCCAATTGTAACTCGTCGCACAACCCATTTTGGAGTTTTACTTTAAACTACTAATAGGCCTCCCCATTATTAGCTATAGGTACTTTTTAATGAAAGAATCTGAAAGGAATAGTATTGCTCCTTTTGTGACACCTTGGATTTTCCATGAAAATTTTTCGTGTTTAATATACAAAAACAGCAGAAGATTTTTCTTTGAAATTCATTTTCCCAAAAACCCAAATGTCACCTTTAAGCTCACACTATACATACACACACACACACACACACACACACACACACACACACACACACACACACACATATATATAGTTTTCTAAAAGATAGACATGCATTTCTTAAAAACAGGACCCATCAAGTGGTTCACTTGTACAGCCCCTACAACATTATATTAAATGTCCAATATCACAATTCAAATGACTAGTTAGATAATACAAAAGCTTTAATAAAATGTATACCTAAGCGCAGACGTATGGTTGTTGGATTCCTCTTCTTGTGTACATCTTCTCTTGTCTATCTGTATCTGAGATATTGTAAAAATAAAACATTTACAGTATCTCAGCAAGCTATGCTTGGTAGGGGAGTTTAAGAAGCATGCTAAATCTTAAGATATATGAATTATTCCATAGTAATTAGAGTATTCATTTTCATAGCAATTTTATTGAATGAGATTTACTATATGTTTCACAATTCAATAATCCATTTATAAACCAAATATCTACATGTTTCATAATCATTAACAATCCATTGATGAATCAATTATTAACATGTTTCATAATTGTCGATATCTATATGTTTCATAATTATAAGTAATCTATTGATTTATCAAACATCTTTAATTATTATTTGTTATCTAAATAAATTAATCCAATTCCATGACCCAAACTCTGCCTAACAGTTCTACCCATTCATATACTCACATGAAACTTATATGAAACTATGCCCTCAATTATATACATATAGCATACGTACACATATATAGAAATTGTTAAAAGACATACAAAATTATGAATATAATCCGTAAGTCTCCAAATCTATATCCCCAAACTATACTGGGTTTCAGAATCAAGATCCTCATCATGTGGGGTTCATAATCATCTAGCCTTTGCTGGTATAATAGTATAATCCTCATGCCCCTCACTATACTGGGTCCACAATATTCCAACCACCACTGGGAAAGCAATATAAGACATATCATCATGCCATATCATATAAGGCATCTCATAATGGCATCATATACACATGTTCCGTGGGTAGAGTGCACAGTGGATACACTATTGTCCTCTTTGGGTCCCAAACAACTGCCTAACTAGTCCAATGTCTTTTGGCAACCCTCAAGGATATGCATCATAGTGCATCAAATATAAGGACTACTATGCCGAGTCTAAATACATACAGCGCGCCCGGATAACTGCATAATAATCCACTAATACCAACTGTGGAAATAACAAAATCCATGTCCACATGAGAGGACCATGGCTATCACAATGGTGGCCTTCCCATGATTGCCCCACTCAACATGTAACCCTTCATTGGTTATGGTATCCATCATATAATAAATTTCGCAGAGCGGGTAGCCAAACCTTACAACTCTCTTAACATAGCATCCCTAAGCCTATACCTGTCTAAATCAAAACTCTCAAGCCACCACGCTTGGATGTAAAATAATCATAAGAGCAGGCAATTCGCCTGTTCATATATTTCATAACAAGAATAACATCCTCACTTATTTGGTGATAACCCACCAAGGATGTATCCTATAAACCTAGACTCATACATCATGAATATCGACATGGTACCCATGTACTATAAACATAATTTCACAATTCACATACATGATGTGCAATTCATAAGCACCAATTATAACATGTAATTCTTTTAATTAACATTATTTCATCATTTCAATTTAAAGCATGTTGAATATCAATTATACCATTTTAGTTTCATAACATCCATAAGAAAAAATAAGATCATGTTTAGAACATGCCTCTTATTATTTAAACATGTTGTCTTAAATTTCCACCTACCTTGTGTGACGCATTCACCGTATTCCACTAGCTTTAATCGCCCTCTTCTTCACGATCGACCATGCGCTTCAATATTATTCAAGTAATTCAATTGAGTTAGAATGCACACAACTACTATAGCAACAAAAAGACAAAACATGTTTTAGGATAAGCAACTTGCCTTATTCCCTCTATTGCAAGCTTTATGGCCATACCAATGGCTTTTATGCTGATAGTCGTTAGTGAATCCGTTAAAGAAACGATGTCCAAGTAAACTAATATGTGTCTAACCATAACAAGGTTCAAAGTGCAGAACCATTGCCAAGACCATTGATAATGAAGCTACTAATGAAATTCTAGGTAGAGTGGTCAGAGTCCAAATCAATTTCTCCTTCTAATTCTAGATATTATACATACAATTCTAGAGACTAGAACTTCATGGAACTAGAGAATTCCAAAATTTACACCTATAGTTCTGGGGATTGGAATTCTGAGGAACTCACAATTTTCAACTTTTGCACATACAGTTCTGGGGACTGGAATTCCGAGGAACTCGCAAATTCTAACTTTTACACATATAGTTCTAGGGACTGGAATTCCGAGGAACTTGCAAATTCCAACTTTGCACATACAGTTCTGAGGACTGGAATTTTGAAGAACTCACGAATTCTAACTTTACACATATAGTTTTAAGGACTAGAATTCTGAGGAACTCGTGAATTCCAACTTTGCCCATACAGTTCTGAGGACTGGAATTCCAAGGAACTCGCGAAGTCCAGTCATCTTCTCCCTTACCCACTCCGCCAAAACCCTAGACCTAAATGCCTATACACAAATTGAAATCAAATGAAGATGGGTTTCTAGGAATGGTGGAGATCGGAGGAAGGGTTTACCCAGAATAAGGGTTGTTCGCCAGTGGGGGGAGAAATGATCTAGGCATTGGTGATTCCATAGCGACGAAACCCAAGAGGGGTTTTCGGGCCTGCAGGTGGCCAGCAGCCCTAGATCGATTGCCACCTTGGGTTGCCAACAACCAAATCCTAGAGGAGTAGATGAAAATGGGTTCCCACGGGTGGCTGACCAGAGGAGTGAAGGAGAGGTTGTCACCCGTGTTGGGGAAAGGAGTAAGTTGCCAGTGTAAGGCAGCTAAGGCAACCAGAGATGGAGAGGACATTGTGTGGTCAACTAGATCAGGCTGCATCGAAGAGAGAAGAATGAATGGTCAATTTTTCCTGCTAAGTTTGCATGAATCTGGGATCGAATTCTTGCTTCATACAATTGATTTTCTTGATGGAGGAGTTTTCATTCTTTTCTTTTTCTTTTGCCCTTTTTCTTGTGAAGGCGTTTCCATTGCCATTTGTTGAGGCCACCAGGGAAGGTGCGGGGGTCACCGTCCAATGATCGGATGAAGGAGAGGTTGCACAGAGTGTTTGAGACTGATTGAGACCATTGCCAGAGGAGAAATGAAGGCATGGTGGACAAATTTTGTTAGGGTTTTGCAAGGAGTGAAACAATTTTTGCATTCAGTTGAAGTTGCTAGTGCCGGGTTTCACAGTTGGAGGGTTTCTTCTTTTGAGAATAGATCATACAATCTATTTTTGGAAAACCACTAGGGGGTGCCACTATCAAATATGGCCCCTCCTTTTATTATTTTCTTTTCTATTCTTCTTTTCCTTTAATTAATTTATGTTTGTTATTAATCATAATGTTTTTCCTTATCATTCCTCCCAACATGCTTTCAAACATAAGGCATGATTCCTACACATGATGTTTTACTAACATCTAATTATTCATCTTTGATAATTATGATATTTCCTCATGGACGAGCAATCCTGTCTTTAATGCTGATGATCCTCCACCTCTATTTCATGATGATATGCATCAATGGAGGAATCATTCTCAACCACATGGAAATAGGAGAAAAGACCAACATAAAACACATGAGAATAACCAAAATTCTTATGGGAAGACACTAAGAGATTATTTGCAGCCTAATTATACCAGTACACTTTCATGTATATTTTTACCTCCAAATGCTGGTATGATTGACTTAAAGGTGGGAGTAATTCATTTACTTCCCAAATATTATGGGTTGGATAGTGAGAATCCTTACATGCATTTAAAAGAATTTGATGAAGTGTGCATGACTCAACATACACAAAACATCGACTTAAATATGGTAAGACTCAAACTATTTTCTTTTTCTTTAAAGGAAAAGGCCAAGATGTGGTTTCATTCAATGCCACTAGGTTCCATATGAACATGGGAAGATATGACTAGGAAGTTCTTGAATAAGTTCTTTCCTAGACATAAGAAAAATGCTCTCCATCAAAATATAATGAATTTTATCCAGATAAATAATGAAAATTTCTATCAATGCTGGGAAAGATTTAAGGAATTATTGTTAACTTGTCCACATCATGGATACAAACTTTGGCATATAATTAGCTTCTTTTATGAAGGACTTAAATCTGATATGCGTCAGTTTGTTGAAATAATGTGTAATGGTAATTTCTTAAACAAACAACCTGAAGAGGCACAAGAGTATTTGGAATGGTTGGCAAAGAGTGCATAAACTTGGGCTAATTCAGAAAAAGTAGGTTTCTCAAACAAGCCTAAGTCCACCACCACATCCTCTAGGGGAGAAATATATGATACAACTAAAAAACATGATATGAGAATTGTATATTTAGATAGAATAGTTGAGGCCATGGAAATGAAGAAATGTCCCTCTAAGAAAGTCGAACAGGTGTGTGATATTTGTGAAAGTAATACACACCCCACTCAGGAATGTCCTATTGCTCCTGCATTTTAGGATGCTCTTCATGAATCTACACATTCTTATGAGCAGCATTTTTCCCCATATTTAGAGACATATAATTCTAAATGGAGTAATCATTCCACTTTTAGAAATGAATATAAGGCTAATGTCTCACAGAAGTCCCAACATCAACCCTATCACCACAAAGGACCATTTGCTCATGGACCTTACCTTCCTCCACATAAGAGGAAAGTAGAGGACAATTTCCATCAAGTCATGCAATACCAGGAGAAGAAAATTGCTCAAATTAAAGCCCAATTAGAAGAGAACACAAATTCCATGACTGAATTGAAGGACATGATGTCTCAAATACTACATACTATTAATAAAGAGGAATGTTCTATTCCACCAAATGAATATCTTGATGATATGGATGTAGGAGACGAGATTAATTCTTCATTTAGAGACATGGAACAAACAAAGGTAGCTACCATTATTCATAATGGTAACATAATCGAGCAATCTGGACCTAAAAAGGCTGAAATAGTATCTAAACTGGGCAGAAAAAGAGATGACTTTATTGATCAGGAAAATGTCACACCCACTGAGCAATATGACATTCTTGCTCCATTTCCAAAAAGGCTACATCGAACTCCTACAATTGTCTCTAATTATGTGATGCAGCTTGAAGATAAATTTATCTTGCCTTGTGATAAAATGAAATATTTTAAATTGTAAGATAAATTTATTCATCATTCCTTTTCAGAGGCCTGTCCAGCTTATTTCGTATGGGACCGAGGGAAGTTTCGAACTCAATAATGGATTTCCTCCAAAAATTTTCATTTGAAAATAAAGTATGTAGCGTAGTTTTTACTTTCTTATTTTTTTTTCCAGTTTTTTCTATATCTCTCAATTTTTTTTGCATTTCTCAATGCATTATCATCATCATACTTTTTAAACATTGAGGACAATGTTTCTATCAGGTTGGGGGGTGTCGAATTCTTACAAATTCTAGTTTTCTTTTAGTTTTTAGGTGATTTCCTTGGTTTTTTCAAAAAAAAAAAAAATTGAGAAAATGAAAATTTTAGGTCATTTCCTACATTGTGAGGATAATTGGATTTTCTAAAGTATAATCTTGATAAATTTAGCTTATTAATGGAATTGAATGTGATTAATTCATCATTTTACTCATGTTCTAAAGTATTCGATGAAAGCAGTCTTAGATCACATTTGTACACCGCAGTTGCATATAGATAGTCTAAATTGATAAGTGGCTATAACTTAGAAATTCTAAAGAAATTCAGTTAAGACCTATAACCTAAGTGAGTTTTAGAGCCATTCATCCTTTTTGAGAGGTTATAAATGTTCTTAATTTTCTTCAACGTGCTTAAAGAAAATTGATCCCAAACTCTTAAATTTGGCTAATTACCTGAATAATTAGAATATTACCTTTAAAACTCTGGAAGTTCATTGAATTTGAAGGATTATAGGAAACCTAGAAAATGATTTAGGCCATCCTTGTTGTTAACCTAGAGACATAAAGCTTACCTAGAAGTATTTTACCACTAGTTAGCCAACTTGAGCCATCCAATATAAGCCTTTTCTTTTGTCACCCAAATTACCCTTTTACCCATATTAACCCACTATAGATTATCCATTACCCATTTTCTTTGAAAAATAAGTGAGAGATGAATAAAAGAATACCTTTTAGTTGCAATGAAAGTAGAAAAGTGGATATGAAGAAAAGAAATATTCTTCAAAGTGAGTCAAAAGTGTAAAAAGAAAGAAAAGTGTTCGAAGAAAAAGAAAAAGAAAAAGAGAGAGTTTGAAGAATGCAAAGAAAAATAGAAAAAGAAATATTCACTTTAGCAAAGGAAGAAGAATTGTCAACTTTAGTAGAAGACCTCTACTTATGCTTTGAAGAAACTTTGAATACCCTTATACCCTTTCTTTAGTACCCTGTCCTAAGCCTATATTTCGTCCCAGTTAAAGACCTATTGATTCTAGGAGAAATATAGTCTTGATGAGGAAATGAATGGATAAGAGTAAAAGAGTGGTATTTCTAAATATTCAGAGGTAATGACATTTATTCCAAAGGGATCAAAATCATTAAATTCCTTATTAACTCCCGTTCTTCATGAGTATATGTGAGCTAAATTTGTTTTCATTGACTCTTCTCATATATTTAAAAGAGAGATATGACTTGAACCCTCTATCTGAGAGATTTTATTTCTGAGTGTATGTCATTGGTAAGGATTGAGGTCAAAACATATTTCAGATAGAGTTCAAAAGTTAGAAGTCTACTTAGAGATAAAGATTCTTCTATGTGTAGACTGTATATGCACATACTCACTCTGAGATCTGAGTTAGAATAGAATATTTTTAGCATATGGGTAGGGTTTTGAATTCTTCAGTCATCTTTATTAGTATGCTAAAGTTGATGGATTTATTTAAAATAATTCTGTAAAAAAGAAAAAAAATATAGATGACCTGAAAGATAAATTTTTTTAATCTGATTCTTGGCATCTTTTGCTAGAGACTAGCAAAATGCTAGTTGGGGGGTGTGTTGAGTGTTCAATTTTGGTCAAAATACCCCTAATTTAGTGTTCAATTAGAGCATCTAGGCCATTAATTTCAAGATTTTACATAAAATATTTCATTTTAGCTTTAATTGGCCACCAACCATTGAATTGAAAGATTTAGTGGTCAAATGATCATTAAAGCTAATCAGAGGAATACTGAATGGTTCAGATGATTCTAATTGGGTCCTGTGCATTGCAGATTAATCAACTTAGGCGTGGACGCTCCAGATCGAATAAAGGATATCAGATGAGGATGATGAAGTTTCATGGAAAAAGAGGATTTTGAAGAGTCCTAAGACAGAACAAATTTGAAGACTTTCTTTTTTCAGAGTTCTAGCAAGACTAGGAAAGCTAATGGACCCACCTATCTCTATCACTCTATCTCCTCTTCCTTCTCTTTCTCCTCACTTTTCTCTTATCCCTCTCCTCTCTTCTCTCTCTCTCTCTCTCTCTCTCTCTCTCTCTCTCTCTCTCTCTCTATCTCTTTTTCTCCTTCTCTTATCTCCCTCTCTTTCATGTGTCTCTCTCTCTCCCTCTTCTTATATTCCCCTTCTGCACTCCCCGAAGGATGGTTTTTTCCCCTTCTCTTGGGGAGGCTGGGCTAGTTTTTCTCTTTCTCGTTCTCTCATTCTTTCCATCTCCCTCCCTCATGCTCTCCTTTACCTCACCGTTTCTCTCTCTCTCTCTCTCTCTCTCTCTCTCTCTCTCTCTCACTAACACACACTCTCATTCCCTCTCTATCTTTTATTCTTTTCTTTTCTCCATTCTCTCCCATACTCCCACTCTTTCTCAATCTCTCTGCTATCTCTTCTCTTGGCCAGCCATAGGTGGGTGACACACCTAGAAGGCCTGACATCATCTTCTTCTCGTTCTCTCACTCTTAATCTCTCTCAGTTCTCTCTCTGCACCAAACAACACCGCAATGTTCCCTTCTCCTTCTCCTCCAAGCGTCATCTGCCTCTGCCCTATCCATCACTGGTCTAGGCGTCATCTTCACCACCCCTGAACCAAACGACACCTAGAAGGGGCGTCGTTTTTTTTTTCGCTGAGATCCAACACCTCTGCATTCCTCCTTCTCTCCGGCTCCACCTTCTTCTGGCCAGGCACGAGCCTAGATCCGAACGGTCTTGGGGAAGAAAACCCAGATTAGGTTTTGTCCCAATTCCTTTCCTCTCCTTCCTTCTCCCTCCTTTCCCCTCTTCTTCCTCCTTCCCTATCCTCCTCTCTTCTCTGGCTCAGAAAACCCAGATCGTCTGGCTCAACACCAAACGATCCAGTAGTCCTTGGGCACATACCCATTTTGGCCGGCCCAGGGAGGAAAACCCCCTCCTTCTTCTTTCCTCACCTCCTTCCTCTTCCCTTCTTCCCCTTCTCTTCCGGTTTTCTCCCATCGTTTTCCTGGTTTTTCGTTTAAAACTAGAACCCCGAAAAAATTGTGTTTCTGCCCCTGGCTGATCTGAGGAATGCCACCTCTCTCCTTTCTCTAAAATACCATCTATGTCCCCAGATTAATTCCATCTGAGTCCTTATTTTAATACCAACTATGTCCCTGTGCTATTCTGATTTTAACTTATCCACATTCTGATTATCTAGGACTGCTTATTTTGTTGCATTTTCTGTGTTTTATGAATAAATAATTGTATACATTGCAACACTTGAATAAATATGGATTTTATTTCATTGTTAGTTGAATTTTGCTATATTCTTTGTTTTGGTTCTTTTATTAATTGAATTTTATTGAAAACTCCATCATTTTAAATCAAGTCCTCGTGGGATCGACCCGTATTTGCATAAGCTACACTACAATAGCCTGTGCACTTGCAGTTAAACACTCAACAAGTTTTTGGATCTGGGTTTTCTGAGCCAGAGAAGAGAGGATGATAGGGAAGGAGGAAGAAGAGGGGAAAGGAGGGAGAAGGAAGGAGAGGAAAGGAATTGGGAGAAAACCCAATCTGGGTTTTCTTCCCCAAGACTGTTTGGATTTGGGCTCGTGCCTAGCCAGAAGAAGGTGGAGCCGGAGAGAAGGAGGAATGCATGGGTGCTTGATCTCGGTGAAAAAAAATGACGCCCCTTTTGGGCGTCGTCTGGTTTAGGGGCGGTGAAGATGACGCCTGGACTGGTGATGGATAGGGCAGAGGCAGATGACACTTGGAGGAGAAGGAGAAGGGGACGTCGGGTGTTGTTTGGTGCAAAGAGAGAGAGACAACTAAGAGAGATTAAGAGTGAGAGAACGAGAAGAAGATGATGGCAGGCCTTCTAGGTGTGTCACCCACCTATGGCCGGCCAAGAGAAGTGATAGCAGAGAGATTGAGAAAGAGAGGGAGTATGGGAAAGAATGGAGAAAGGGAAATAATAAAAGATAGAGAGGGAATGAGAGTGTGCGTTAGTGAGAGAGAGAGAGAGAGAGAGAGAGAGAGAGAGAGAGAGAGAGAGAGAGAGAGAGAGCGAGACGGTGAGGTAAAGGAGAGCACAAGGGAGGGAGATGGAAAGAATGAGAGAACGAGAAAGAGAAAAACCAGCCCAGCCTCCCCAAGAGAAGGGGAAAAAACCATCCCTTGGGGAGTGGAGAAGGGAAATATAAGAAGAGGGAGAGAGAGAGGCACGTGAAAGAGAGGGAGATAAGAGAAGGAGAAAAAGAGATAGTAGAGAGAGAGAAAAGAAAGGAGAGGGATAAGAGAAAAAGAGATAAAAGAGAGGAGAAAGAGAAGGAAGAGGAGATAGAGTGATAGAGATAGGTGGGACCACTAGCTTTCCTGGTCTTGCTAGAACTCTGAAAGAAGAAAGTCTTCAAATTTGTTCTATCTTAGGACTCTTCAAAATCGTCTTTTTCCATGAAACTTCATCATCCTCATATGATATCCTTGATTCGATCTGGAGCATCCATGCCTAAGTCAATTAATCTGCAATGCACGGGACTTAATTAGAATCATCTGAACCATTCAGTATTCCTCTGATTAGCTTTAACGATCATCTAACCACTAAATCTTTCAATTCAATGGTTGGTGGACAATTAAAGCTAAAATGAAATATTTTATGTAAAATCTTGAAATTGATGGCCTAGATGCTCTAATTGAAGACTAAATTAGGGGTATTTTGATCAAAATTGAATACATAACAATTATCATTTGGTTCACTTACGAAATTATCCTTCATGAGAAAATTCGCGATTATACGTCCGACCTCCATTTTCAGCAATCTTAGTGTTGTTGGATTCGTATCAATGAGTAGAATCCAGATTTAATAATTTCAATTTCATGTTCTTAGGCTTTTTTTTTATCTTTTAATTATCGTATTGCCCCTGACTTCGAAATCCCATAACTTCCTTATTCGAACTCTATTTTCAGCGTTCTTTGGCTTGTTAGATTCCATTTTCTGAGTACTATCTAATGGTGTCAGTTTTAGTTCCAAATTATTATCTTATTAACATATATACTTCTTGAAATCTCATAACCTGATCATAGAATGGTAAAATTTTAGGGTTATAATCTTCCCTCCTTAGAGAAATTTTGTCCTCAAAAGTTTTTGGGTCATTACATTCCTCCCTCCTTAGAGAATTTCGTCTTCGAAATCCTTTTCATGATATCTTTTCAGCAACTCTAATAATATTCTCACCTCATTGTAAATTTAAAGTCATATCATTATTTCAATAGGACATTCAGTCCTCAAAATATATATGATTTCCAACTTAACTAGATATTATGTCACTTAATAGCGCAGCTTTTCTATCTACAATAAGCAATAAGAATCACTTTCACTGCATACTCTGATAACAACCTTTACTTGATAATCCATCAAAATAATAAATTTCTGACTAAGTTTTTCTTTCATTTCAACTTCCAAAATCCTTTGATTGTAATGATTCTTAGAACACATAATCTTTATCTCCAACTCAACCTTTCTATTTTCTTATCCCTATAACTCTTTATACTAACTTTAAATAGTTAATATACACTTCTCACTCAATTATGATCCTTTTTGCATATATTTAACCAATTCTAACCTTATATAAATGCCTATCTTCTAAATTTCAAGCATCATATTTCTGATGAAATTTGAATAGAGTCTCCACTGTTTTTCGGATTTAAGCATTTAACGCATGCGATTGCAATACACCTGATAAACCATTTATCAATACAAAATACATTGTTGAGACTCTGTCTCAGCACATTCCATCATTCACTATACAGAATTAACCATTCATCCCCAAATAATATACATCTCAGAGACTCTGTCTCGTTACATTTTCCACATTACCACAATATAACAAATCCTAATGCTGTGAGAATTACTTACCCATTTCCAGAACTTCATGAATAATATCCAAGTTCTTCAATAGTATTGTACCAACCCATTATAAAATCATAAATTGATAAATGTTTAATCACAATCATCACCATCACAACCATATATAATTGAAGATTTTCACATTTCCACAATCTTCTATCCAAATCTTCCTTAAATTGCATTCATTTATATATATATATATATGAAAATTCACATTCCCAACTACAATAAAAAATCCAATTACTACAATGAATCATACTTTACCTCTATCATCATAACCATTACTCAAATAATTTTTCATCACCTCAGCATATGTTCAACCAGATAAATCTTTCATTTCTCCACACAAGCATTTAACATAGAATATCAATTCATATCATAACATTTCAATCATAATAATGAATAGAATTTTCACAATCATTCAACCATTTCCACATATGAATCCAAACTAAAGAGATAGTCATTTAAATTAAAGAACATCTCTGACGTATTCATATTCCATTTCGCTAAAATCCTACATATGGCCTTACATACAGATAATCATAAACATTCATCTTTAACTTAAATATAGATACAAGCATACAAGTACAATTCCTGGAGATAACACATATAATTCAAAAGGTAATAACTAAACTTACACCCTTTGGTGTATTCAGATTCAAAAATAGAAATAACACATTTAGTGTTTCTCAAATGCATATATGAAACCACTAACATCAAATAAACAACTAAAATCACACTAGCTATGCAATCACAATCAAATACTTAAATAATGCCATTAAGGAAAGCCCCAATACAAGAAGCTCCCGCCTTTGCAGTGTCTAGGGAAAGGCAGACCACAAGGGTCTATAATAGGCAACCTTACCTTGCATTTCGCAAGAGGCTGATTCCACGCCTTAAACCCATGAAAACAACTTTTACCATTTCACAAAGACTCACTATCTCAAATAACACCATTGGTGTTCACTGATATCAATATAGTATCACCTCACTTTACATAATGATATTAAAAGATTGCCATCATTACATACAATACAATTGTTTAGTATGTTCTCCTCTGACATACTATTCAAATGAATTTCCTCACTTCATTTATGAAATAAGGTTTATCTCTCTTAACCTTAGATATATATACAAACACTCTTCATCATAAGAGTCCAAATTCATAAGGTCGATCAATAGCTAGTGGAATAACTGAAAGTCCATCATATCAAATAACTGATGGAATGTCTTAATTTCAGACACAACTCACATATCAGTTCTGATCTTTCAACATATATAGTTCAAGAATCTTCCTCAAAATAAGGTACAAATACAATTCACTTGTTTTCTTAAAGTATACTACTCTTCATAGGTAGTATCCGTTCCTCATAAATCAAGACTGTTATCTTTTATATATATCCCACAGATCATTCTTTCTGTATTGGGATATGCATTTATTACCAAATTCATCACTAATCAACAATCTAGTGATGTCAAATAGAAACATTATTTTCTTATTTAAATGGTGGTTTATTTTAATATAATTTAATCCTTTATCAAGCACGCTTACTTGTGATTAGGTAGTTTTTTTTTTTAATTTGGGCAACACACACATGAGAATGCAAAGTATCATTTTATTCTTTATCACACACACACACTTATGATTAGGTAGTTTTTTACTTTTAGACAGTACACACATGTCAATGAAAAGTATAGGGAAATCTTAAATATTCATTATGCACACGTATAATTGAGTAGTTTCTTACTTTAGGGAACATACATATGAGAATGCAAAGTGTAGGGGATTTTAAATATTCATCATGCACACTTCCTATGATCAAGTGGTTTTTACTTTAAAGAGCACACATATGACCATGCCAAGTGTAGGGGAAAAGTGGATAGGAAATAGGGTAAGGAAAATAAAGATAAGCAAATAGGGAAAAAGATAGAGTATGGTCAAAGAAATATGGCAATGAAATGAGAGAAGGCTACAAGTTTGAGAAAAGAGAGTGTAATGCCATGAGATATATAGAGAAGTGTAAAATGGAGAGAAACAAGAAAGAGCTAGAATTTGAGAATGCATATGATTTCTTACTTATTTTAGTTTATTTTATTCATTAATTATTAACTCCATTTTTCTTCTTAATCATACATCACACATCACACATCATTCATAACAATCATAATTGTCAAAAATACATGTCATCATTCATCATTGATTCACTTTACAACTGATATAATG
Organism: Warburgia ugandensis; assembly: GCA_035236585.1. NCBI lineage: Eukaryota > Viridiplantae > Streptophyta > Magnoliopsida > Canellales > Canellaceae > Warburgia > Warburgia ugandensis. The sequence goes on from CP141128.1 coordinate 46,791,459, forward strand.
TAAGATTTTACCATATCTTGTCTTCTACATATGAAGACTATTTTATCATAACACATCATTTCATCTTTGTGACAATCCACATTGTCTCATAATTTGTAATTCATTTCAATCTTAGTATCATACCCAAGTCTATCATATCACATGAGGATATACTTATCATTCTTTTGATAAGCCTTAATAAACATTTCCTGGAATAAGTCCCTGTGCTAACGACTTATCCATCAACTGGAGTTATGATCTCAACTCCCTTTTTCCAATTTTCACCAATGCATTCATATTTAGCATAATTATACCTCATCATAAGCATCATCAAGATCTTATCCCACTTAGGGGCAGCCATAACACATTTCACATAATTATACATAACAAAAGAATACAAAGTTCCTTATTTCATTGTAGTATTAAGGGGAATCACTTGTTTCTTGAAAAGATCTGAGATTATATATATGTAGTTGATAATGCTTCATGGTTAGCTTTGTCTGAATTTTTTTTCTCAATTTTAGAAGTCATCTCATACACTCCTATTGTAGTAAGTTTCTTTTCAATAACTTAAATTTTCATATTAGGATATAATTCTTTGAAACATCAATCCATTATCTATTTAAATGAAACTGATTCTCATATCCTATCCTAATGACATTTCTTACTGTAAACCAATAATTTCCCTTCTATCTCATTACTTATACATGAGAAAGAAAGTACTCATTATTTCCTTGTATTGTTTCCAAGTAGTATTGTCTCTACAGATACCTTTGCTTTGTTATTTCTAACATACCATTTCTAGTATCAATGTATATGGTAGTTCTAGCTTCCATTTCAATGGAAGTTTGCAATTCTTCTAAGTTTTCTCCTTTTGAACCTATTATTCCTCAATTATTCCTATTTCTCTTTAATTTAATATTCTTTAGTCATCTCTATTTCATACTTTTCTATACAAACCAAGACCACATTCAATACCTTCTACATAAGCTTTTCTAGCCTATCTTTTCCCTCTTTTCAAACTTTCTACTCTTACACTTGGTATATGTGAACAATAAGTATTTACCTATGTTGGGTATTCTATCCTTGAACATTGATACTAGGCATAATTTCTATTTAAACCTAAGTAGGAGCATTTTGCACTACTATAAGTTATGGTATTTGGGTACCTAATAGATATAAAGGTTATTCTATCACACTCACTTAACTATCTCTACTACTTTATTCTCTTGTTCACTATTCTCAATAGTGGAATCACTAATTTCTCAAATCATTATCCTAGTTGTCATACTAAGGAGATCTCTTCATGGTTTGCTATTTCTTTGTAATCTAAGTATACTAACTTACTCTTTCTAATACTCAACTAATTCCATCATAATACTACTTTAACTCATTAGATCCTACCCTATATTTGAATTGTTCTTTTTATTAGACATAAATGGCTGCAAGTGACTAGATGGACCACTCTGATACCAACTGTGACACCATGAATTTTTCATGAAAATTTTCTACATTTATTTCAAAAGGTGGCGTGCCACTAAATTTTAAAATAGAAAAACAACAGAAGATTTTTCTTTGAAATTCATTTTCCCAAAAACCTGAATGTCACCTTTAAGCTCACACTATACATACATATATATATATATATGTATATAGCTTTCTAAAAGATGGACATACATTTCTTAAAAACAGGACCCATCTAGTGGTTCACTTGTACAGCCCCTATAAGATTATATTAAATGTCTAATATCACAATTCAAATGACTAACTACATAATACAAAAGCTTTAATAAAATGTATGCCAGAACGCAAAAGTATGGTTGTTGGATTCCTCATCTTGTGTACATCTTCTCCTGTCTATCTGTATCTAAGATATTGCAAACATAAAACATTTACAATATCTTAGCAAGCTATACTTCGTAGGGGAGTTTAAGAAGCATGCTAAATTTTAAGATACATTAATTATTCTATAGTAATTAGAGTATTCATTTTCATAGCAATTTTATTGAATGGGATTTATAATATGTTTCACATTTCAATAATCCATTTATAAACCAAATATCTACATATTTCATTCATTAACAATACATTGATGAATCAATTATTAACATGTTTTATAATTGTCGATATCTACATGTTTCATAATTATAAGTAATCCATTAATTTATCAAACATCTTCAATTATTATTTGTTATCTAAATAAATTAATCCAATTCCATGAACCATACTCTATGTAATAGTTCTACCCATTCATATACCCATATGAAACTTATATAAAACTACACCCTCAATCATATACATATAGCATACATACACATAAATTCAAGAAATTCAAAATATTGCTTATTAGCCTAAGGATTATTTTATTATGCTCTTTGATTGTGCATCATTTAGCTTAGGACTAGAATTTAAGTTACATCATATAGTTAGGGTTTTTCTTAGAAAAAAAAAATAGTGCTCATTTGTTGTATACAATGTTGAGAACATGGGCCTACTAAGAAGGGGATATGTTTCATAGATACATATATGGGTAGGCTAGATATTATAGAAAGTCAATTGCTTAGGATAATAGCTTCTAGGCAAGCTGAGCCACAACCTCAATACCACAATGACTATACCTCTTTTAAGCATCGTTATTCCACTCCTTCATGGTCCCCATCAAACTCCACATATAATGAATACTATCAGGAGCCAGTGAATGAACCTAATGCATTCACATGCCCTAGTAATTTTTATCCTGAGACAAATTACCAAGACTATAATGGATGGGCTAGGCATCACGAACAATTATGTTCTTAGGATTACCAATATTAGGAAGAACCACAATGGTCCTACCCTAGTCAACACTACTATGATTATTCAGATTATTAGGGTCAACCATCATAGGTTCAACCTCCTCAGCCTTTTTCCAATAAACTTACCTTTGAGGAATTAAATTTTATTAAAACTCCAAATTCTTAAAGTGAGTCTCTGTGGGATCGACTTGTACTTCCACATGCTGCATTACAATAGCCTGTGCACTTGCAAAAAACTTAAGAATTTTTTGCCACCATTGCTAGAGACATGCAATGGAGTTTTCATAAAATATAATTCAAAATTCAAAGAATCCAAAAATATAGTATAATTTAGAAAATTAATTTTTTTTGGGAATTGCATGATTTTAGATTTTTAGGTTCATTTGTCAATTTCAATCTTTCTTTTTCAGGGAAATTGGAAAGTGGAGGAAATTGGCAAGTGGCTCTTCGTCAAATAAAAATTTCTTTGCTTTCTTAGAATAGGAATTTTCTTTTCTTTTGAGTAAATCTTGTGGCGAAGTCCCTTTGTAATTTGTAATTTCCATTTTTATTTTAAAAGGGTTGTATAATATATGACAAGTGTGGGATAAGGCGGCCCACACTTGATCTTCATTAGAAACCCCACAGTAAGTATCCCTCACTCTGTTTATTTCCTAGATTAGGGTTTGCATTTAGAATAGTCTTGCATTGTTTGGTAAAATAATTGCATATAGAAAGAATATTTGATAATTGTTGCATTTTTAGGGTTTTGCATTAGTTTACTATTTTAATTGTATTTTTAGGACATGTTTACTGCTTTTAGGTGATATATATGTTGATCGAACTACCATAGAGAGTGGAAATTAATTAGTAAGGGAACCCAACCCTACAAGATCAAGGGTGGATTTCATCACCAACTTCTTAGCCCACCTAGGATAATCACCTCAAGAGCGCATGTTAATTTAAAATTAGTTAGAAGAAACATAGAGGGCCATCACATAATCAAAGGACCATTTTACTAAGACACGATCTGTTGTCACTTCAGTGGCTTCTAAGCACTGTGGTTATAGTGGGTATCCAAGATCCAAGTGATCTTCTCACACCTTCTATTGACGTTTCTTGAGGTTTAAATGACTCCTTTCATGAGGATTGTATTAACCACCTTAGCACAGAACCTAACTAGTAAACAATAGTCAAATCTGAAGGAGAGGAGGAGCATTAGAAAAGGCTAATTTAAAAGCATTGTCCCCACACAAATTCAAGAAAGTGAAAATATTGCTTATTAGCCTAAAGATTATTTGATTATGCCCTTTGATTGTGCATCATTTAACTTAGGACTGTCATTTAAGTTGCATCATATAGTTAAGGCTTTTGTTAAAATAAAAATAAAAATAGTGCTCATTTGTTGTATACAATGTTGAGAACACGGCCTACTAAGAAGGGGACATATTTCATAGATACATAGATAGATAGGCCAGATAATATGAAAAGTCAATTGCTTAGGATAATAGCTTCCTTCTAGGTAAGCTGAGCCACAACCTCAATACCATAATGATTATACCTATTCTGAGCATCCCTATTCCACTCCTTTATACCCCTCATCAAACTCGACACACAATAAATACTATTAGGAGCCAGTGAATGTACCTAATGCATTCACATACCCTAGCAAATTTTATCCTGAGATAAATTACCAAGACTATAATGGATGGGCTAGGCATCATGAACAACCATGGTCTCATGATTATCAATATTAGGAAGAACCACAATGGTCACACCCTAGTAAACACTACCATGATTATTTAGATTATCAAGGTCAATCAACATGGGTTCAACCTGTTCAGCCTTTTCCCAGTACCCCAATGCCACAATAATACCAGCCTATGAGTCGTTTCCTCCACAGCATGAAGAACCACTATTAAAAGAAAATATGCAGCATATTTGTAAGATAATAGAATAAGGCATGGCTATTAGTCAAAAGGAAATGAGACGAGAGATGGAGAAGTTGGTAAAAGAAATGAAACCAATATGGAAAAATATTAACAAAAACATTGTTGAAATTACAAAAAGGACTTAAGAAATGCAACAAATTGGGGATGATTATTGATGTTTGAGATATTGACTATTTTTCATGAATGTTGACCATATATATATATACGTACAATATAGTGGTGAGTGGTTTGAAATTACCATAGTAGATGATACATGATAAATTATATGATAGATCATATATGGTATGGTTCATGAAAATTGAATGATATTACTCACATGGAATAGGATGAACTTGAATACTATACTTTTGAATTATACAATTCCATAAGTTCTTGAATCCCCTACTAAGCATAGCTTGCTGAGATATTGTAAATGTTTGAATGTTTACAATATCTCAGATATAGAAAAGAAGGATTGAAGGGATACGACAAGAGAATATGAAGACCATTCTATTGATCAAGACTATGTACGTGAAAGGATTGGATTGTATTTTGGACATAAGATGTAATAAAGGGGCTATGTATGTGAACCACTGGATCGATCCTACAATTTTAATAAAATAAGTTTCTTTGGAAACATATGTAGTATACAAAATTATGTATGTATATGTGAGTGAAATGTGGCATTCGGATTTTCTGAAAAGAATTTCAAAGAATTTTTTTTTCATTGCTTAAGTTTTCAAAATGTTTCCAAAATTGCTTGACCACCAATTGAAAATAAATAACAAAAATGTATTTCAAAAACCTGGCTCACCACAAGAATAGTCTTGCATTGTTTGATAAAATAATTACATACAGAAGGCATATTTGATAATTGTTACATTTTTAGGGCTTTACATTAGTTTACTATTTTAATTGCATTATTAGGGCATGTTTATGGCTTTAAGGTGATATATATGTTGATCAAATTGCCATGGAGAGTGGAAATTAATTAGTAAGGGCACCTGACCCCACGAGCTCAAGGGTGGATTTCATCATCAACTTCTTGGCCCACCTAGGATAATCATCTTAAGAGCGCAACCCTACCTTTCAAGTTAATTTAAAATTAAATAGAAGAGAACTATAGGATCATCACATGCTCGTAGGACCCTTTTACTAAGATGTGATCTATTATCACTCTAGTGACTTCTGAGCACTGTGGTTATAGTGGGTATCCATGTTCCAAGTGATCTTCCCATGCCTTCTATTGGCGTTTGTTAAGGTCTAAATGCTTCCTTACATGAGGATTGTATTAGCCACATTAGCACAGAACTTGACTAGTAAGAAATAGTCAAATCTAAAAGAGAGGAGAACTAGAATACACTAATTTAAAAGCATTGTCCCCACACAAGTTCAAGAAGGTCAAAATATATTAGCCGAAGGATTATTTGAGCGTGCCCTTTGATTGTGCATCATTTAAATTAGGACTGGCATTTAGGTTGCAACATATAGTTTGGGTTTTTGTTAAAAAAAAAAAAAAAACCAGTGCTCATTTGTTGTATACAAAGTTGAGAACATGGGCCTACTAAGAAGGGGATATATTTCATAGATACATAGATAGATAAGGTAGATATTATGGAAAGTTAATTGCTTAGGATAATAGCTTTTAGGCAAGCTCAGCCACAACCTCAATACCATAATGACTATACCTATTCTTAGCATGCCTATTCCACTCATTCACGGTCCCCATCAAACTCCACATACAATTAATACTATCAAGAGCTAGTGAATGCACCTAATACATTCACATGCCCTAGCAATTTTTATCCTGAGGTAAATTACCAACACTATAATGGATGGGCTAGGCATCATAAGCAACCATGGTCTCAAGATTACCAATACAAGGAAGAACCACAATGGTCACACCCTAGTCAACATTAACATGATTATTTAGATTATTAGGGTCAACCATCCTGGGTTCAACTTGCTAAGCCTTTTTCCAATACTCTAGTGCTACAGCAATACTAACCCTATGAGTCGTCTCCTCTACAACATGAAGAACCACTATTAGAAGAAAATATGCAACATATTTGTGACATAATAGAACAAGGCATGGCTGTTAATCAAAAGGAAATGAGATGAGAGATGGAGAAATTGGTAAAGCAAATGAAATCAATATGGGAAACTACTAACAAAAACATTGCTGAAATTATAGAAAGGACTCAGGAAATTAAACAAATCCAGGGTGATCAAGATCCATTTATTTCTTATGATCTTCCACAGCCACAAAGTCCACAACCATCCTAGAAACCTCCAACTCATATTTACTCGAGCCTTGTCCTACACCTTGTTATGATTTTGATGAAGACGAATCCATTGAAGAGATGAATGAGTTGTTGGATACTATGCCCTTGATGGATACTTCTTAATGGCAAGCTTAAGTAGAACTCCCTATAGAGCCTGATATTTCCATTGAGCCTTGCAATGTAGAAGATATAGCTAATTGAGATTGACAAGCCTTATTTGAGCAATCATTAGATAGTAATTTAGGTCCATATGAAATTTTGCATGTGCTAGTAGAAAAGGAAGAAGAGTCTATTGATGCACTAGCCCTACATCAACCAACTCTATGGTACACAATAGAAGATAGCCACGGTATAAGCCAAACCTCATCCTCCCCTCTAACAATATAAGAAGAACCTTTTAGGGAAGGGCAAAGTCAGCTTATACCCCTATTTCAGGACAATGTCAGGGAAACGAAGGAAAAAGTTAACTTGAATATCATGGTCATTGTTATCCCCTAATGTGGTCAAGAAAAGAACCATTCATCTCGAATGGTCCAAAAAAATGTACGATAGTACATGAAGTTATTTTGTTACCATCACCTCAATTTTTGAGGTGGAGGAATTATATTAACTACCATGAAATTTTGTAGATGAGGGATCGTCAATATGATTACCCTCAATTAAAAATCGTGGTTATCTTCATTGTCGTAATGTTACCATCATCAAAAAATTTAGGGTGGAGGCAATATATAAATTTTTGCGAGATTCTGAAGTGCCATGAGAAATCTCACATTTTCATCTTAGCATTAGGATTAGGACAAATAAGATGACCTAGTTAGGTAGGCCACGTTTGGCTACATTAAACTTAGTGCTTACTGGGAGGCAACCTAGGGTGTTAGAGTCTACATCACTCAATTTCCATATAGATCCTATGTTTTCCAACATTGGGAACAATGTTTCATTTAGGTTAGGGGGTGTACATGCATATAAGGATTTTAAATTTGCTTGAGCTTTTTCAAACAAATAAAAATTGGAGAAAAAGAAAAACTTTTAGGGTAAAGTTCCCTTACTATGATGAGAACTGGATGTTCAGAATTTAGTAATTCCACTATTTTCACGGGTTGAAGTATTTTATGAAAGTTAAATCTCAGGAACCATTTACACTCAACACATAGTCAAGACTAATAAAGAGGTATGACTTAAAGACCTTGAGTAAAATCAGTGGAGACCTATAACCTAGTGAGTTTATGGACTATCTTATTGCAGAGATTTATAAGTAATTTCACAATTTCTTTAGTGTACCTAAATTAGTGTGATCCTGTTATCCTTGTTTTGGTTAAATATAAAGAATAAATAGGAGTAATAGCCTTGTTTCCAAAATGTTTATTAAATCTAGTAGGCTTTAAAAAACTTAGGAAATGATATAGGCCATCCTTGCTCAACCTAGAGATATAAAGCCTACCCAGTATATCATACAACTAGTTAGCCCCTTTAAGCCTATTATTAAGCCTTTTCTTTCTTAACCTTACTTAACCCATAACAAGCCAATAAAATAAATATCTATTACTCAATGCCAAAGTGAGTAGAGTTAGTAGAAAAAGTTCAAAAATAGGAAAAATAGTCAAGGAAGTGTGGAAATTAGCTGTCTTTCCTCCAAAGAAGCCAAGGAAAAAGAAAAGTGAAAAATAAAAATAAAAAATGAAAGAAAGAAGAAAGACAAAAAAATATGAAAGAGAAATTCACTTCAAGTACAACCCCGAAAGAAAAGAAGTCCTAATAGATATTCATTGAAGATCTCTACTCAATTTTGAACCTTTGAAATCCTTATACCCTTCTTTTCTAAACCTCTCCTAAGCCTATGTTTTGTCCTAGTTAAAGGCCTATGGATCTTAGGTGGAACTTAGCCTTAAAGAGGAGATAAAAACAAGGAATTAAGGTAAACTACTCCTAATATTCTTGGTGATAGCATCCACTCTTAGGGACCACCTTCCTTTGTCTCATGAGCATTCAAAAAAGTTATGTGAACCATTAGCTTATTAGATTCAGTCACATAATGAGAGAAATACATTAAACCCTTATCTAAGAATATGATTTTTAAGAGTATACCTATGAGGATTTGAGATCAAGACATATTTCCAATGGAATTTAAGCGTATCCAATTAGAAGTTAAGATTTATGTGGCTGTACACACACATGCACTCTAAGAAATAACTAAAATAAAATATCTTTAAGTTGTGTAAGATGTGTAAAATTTCCCAATATTCTCCATTAAGTTGTGAAAAACTAGTAGATTGCTAATTAAGGACGATTCTCTCAAATAACATAGGAGACTCAACCATAGTATTGTGGGTATATTCACTGCAAACTCTCACAAGGCCTAACTCGTCCACTAGGGGTAACACAGGGGTTCAAAGGCTTGTTACATGCACTAAATGCAATCTTGAGTGCCTATGAAAGTGGCACTTTGTCCCATTTTTTGAAAAGAATACTTTTGATATGTTTTGCTAGGGACTAGTAAAATGCTAGTTGTGTGTGTGTGTTTAATTTTGTCCAAAAGACCCCTAGTTTAGAATTTAATTGGAACATCTAACTTAAGAATTTGATAAATTTTAGATTAAATATGAATTCTAGCTCAAAGTGACCATCCAATAGTAAATTGTAAAAATTAAAGGTCAGATGATCATCTGAGCTAAGCAGATGCTTAATGTATGGTTAGATGACTCTAATCTAGTCTCATACATATCATGATTTGGAAGGCTAATCAATGGTGCAGATTATCCAAGAGTTCATTAATGAACTAGATCACTCAAAAGGCAAGATTGGACAATTTCTTCAGAGAAAAAGAGTTCTAATAAGGAGAGGAGATCATGGATAAGCTTTGGAATGATGAGGAAGTTTCCTAGTAGGATACTAACTCCTAACGGATGAGGAAAGTGGGGGAAAAGGGAATTATAGGGGGAAAAGCTTTCTAAAAGGTGAACCCGTGGAATCCAAAGAAGAATGAAGGTAGTTAGTTTTAGTTTGTTTCCTCAGCCTTGGTTGTTTTTTTATTCATCATTTCACTTTACCTTCCATTCAATCTCTCTCTCTCTCTCTCTCTCTCTCTCTCTCTCTCTCTCTCTCTCTCTCTCTCTCTCTCTCTCTCTCTCTCTCTCTCTTTCTCATTTTCTATTTTTTCCCACACCTCACTTCTTTGTTGGATTTATCTTTCACTCACACATAGCCATCCTCTGTTTCATGCATTAATCTCTTGATCCCCCTTTCTACAGTTTCCCCTTGTCACACTCACTCTCCCTCTCTCAGTTTCTCTTCTTTTGTCACACATCCTGTTGCACCCAACTATCTCCCTTTCTCCTATTGCTTCCCTGTTGCATCGTTCCCAGCCTCTACATCACTGGTTGCCTCCTCTCTTTTCCTTTATCAATATCCAAGAGGAAACTGAGTTCTAATGTCCTATCTGATCCATCTCCACCAGCCAGCCAACCCAGGCATGCACCTTGCTCACCCGCATGTCCTTTAATCCTATGGGCAACCCAAATCTCCCCTTTGCCTTTCTCCATCACCTTTCTTGTCCAAACCTCCCAGTCCATCATTTCTTCTTTCCCATTCTCTCCAAGCTCCCTCTCTTGGTCTCTCTTCCTCTGTCACCTAGACCGGTGATTTCTGCTTAGTCCACTGACATCACACAGTTTGGACGGTGTCTCTCCCCAACACACTCGACGCCCATGTTCTCCACTCCGACTTTGTGCAACCCATATCATCTTCTTCTCCACTAGCATCGCACCGCCCAAACTCCCTAACATCGTCAACCATGTCTCAACCTCTGCTCATCACCATCGGCTAAAATCCCTCCACCACACTAGCTTCTTCTTCATCACTGGCGGGTCTCTTTTTGAGTTTTCAGTTTACGAGAAATTTAAGGAACTTTCAGGTAAAATTCCATTTTTGCCCTTAGTATAATTTTTTTTATTTATTACATTTTAGACCTATTACTGTTCTTATCTATGTTCTATTTTATTCATGTTCTATTATTTGCATTCTGTATTCTTCTCACTTAATCGAGGAACTGTTTAATCTGAACCTGCCTTATTCAAGTTTAATCAGATCAGTGGTTCTGCTTTAATCACAAGATATCTTCAATTTCTCACCTATTTCACATCCAATTTTAAATCAACTTCTAGATCTAGTTTTTAGGATAATTTATAGCATGTTTATCATTCTTGACCTTCAATCTAAAATAAAAATCAGATCTAAGCCGTTAAAACTCAAATTTCTTATCTAGACTAGATCTTTACAATTATTGAGAATCTGCCTAATCCCTCCAGTGGAACATCAATCAGAAGTACCAAAAAGATACTGACGAAGGTTGATTGAAGTTTATGAGCCCAGGTCTAAAGAAATTGATGATAATCGGTCTAGGAAAGTAGATTTTTTATGTTTCTTTAGTTAAATTGCTGTCTTTTTTAATTGGATTTTTCTAATTTTTATTAATTAAATGCATCTAAAGTTTTATTGTACTTTCTATTAATTTTTCTCATTTAATTTTAATATTTGAAGAATTAAAATTTATTAAAACTTCAAATCCTTAAAGTGAGTCCTTATGGGATTGACCTGTACTTGAACGCACTACACTACAATACCTCGTGCACTTGCAAAAAACTCAACAATTTTTTGGCACCATTGCTGGGGTTCTGCAACAGAGTTTTCATAAAAACTAATTAAAAATCCAAAAAATTTTAAAAATCAGAAAAAACGAGAAAATTTAAATTTTTTTGGAAATGCATAATTTTGGTATTTTAGGCATTTTTAGCTACAATTTTCAATTTTCTTAGTGTATAATCACCTTGTTTCCTAAATTTGGTACTTATTTTAATCTTTCCTTTTTAGGAAAATTGGCAAGTGGATCTTCATCAAAATAGAAATTTCTATGCTTTCCTAGAATAGGAATTTTCTTTTCTTTTGAGTGAATCTTGTATTAAGGCCCTTTGTAATTTTTAATTTCCATTTTAATTTTAAAAGGGTTGTAAAATACAGGGCAAGTATGGGATAAGGTGACCCACACTTGATCTTCATAAAAAATCCCACGGTAAGTGTCCCTCTCTCCTTTTATTTCCTAGATTAGGGTTTGCATTTAGAATAGTCTTGCATTATTTGGTAGAATAATTGCATATAGAAAGCATATTTGATAATTGTTGCATTTTTAGGGTTTTGCAGTAGTTTGTTATTTTAATTGCATTTTTAGGGCACATTTACTGCTTTAAGGTGATATGTATGTTAATCGAACTACCATGGAGAGTGGAAATTAATTAATAAGGGCACCCAACCCCATAAGATCAAGGGTAGATTTTATCACCAACTTCTTGGCCCACCTAGGATAATCACCTCAAGAGCACAACCCTACCTTCCAAGTTAATTTAAAATCAATTAGAAGAGGCCTATAGGGCCATCACATGCTCGTAGGACCCTTTTACTAAGATGTGATCTATTATCACTCTAGTGGCTTTTGAGCACTATGGTTATAGTGGGTATCCAAGATCCAAATGATCTTCCCATGCCTTTTGTTGATATTTATTGAGGACTAAATGCCTCCTTACATGAGGATTGTATTAACCACCTTAGCGCAGAACTTAAATGGTAAGCAATAATCAAATTCAAAAGAGAGGAGGAGCACTAGAATAGGCTATTTAAAAAGCATTGTCCCCACACAAATTTAAGAAAGTCAAAATATTGCTTGTTAGCCTAAGAATTATTTGATTGTGCATCATTTAGCTTAGGACTAACACTTAGGTTGCATCATATAGTTAGGGTTTTTCTTTAAAAAAAAATAATGCTCATTTGTTGTATACAAAGTTGAGAAAATGAGTCTATTAAGAAGGGGAAATATTTCATAGATACATAAAAGGATAGGCTAGATATTATGGAAAACCAATTGCTTAGGATATTCTAGGCATTCTGTGCCACAATGTCAATACCATAATAACTATACCTATTTTGAGCATCGCTATTCCACTCCTTCATGGTCCCCATCAAATTCCACACACAATGAATACTATCAAGAGCCAATGAATGGACTTAATGCATTCACATACCCTTACAATTTTTATCCTGATACATATTACTAAGACTATAATGGATGGGCTAGGCATCATGAACAACCATGGTGTTAAGATTATGAATATTAGGAAGAACCACAATGTTCCCACCCTAGTCAACACTACCATGATTATTCGGATTATCAGGGTCAACCATCAAGGTTCAACTTGCTCAGCCTTTTTTCAGTACCCCAATGCCATAGCAATACCAACCCTATGAGTCGTTTCCTCTACATCATGAAGAACCACTATTAGAAGAAAATATATAGCATATTTGTGACATAATAGAACAAGGCATGGATGCTAGTCAAAAGAAAATGAGACGAGAGATGGAGAAAAATGTAAGGAAATGAAACAAATATGAGAAACTACTGATAGAAACATTGTTGAAATTATAAAAAGGACTTAGGAAATGAAACAAATTGGCGATAATGAAGAGCCATTTATTTCTTATGATCTTTCTTAGCCACAAAGGCCACAACCATCCTTCAAAACCTCCAACTCATATTTACTCTAGGCATGTCCTACTCCTTGTTACGATTTTCATGAAGACGCATCCATTGAAGAGATGAATGAGTTGTTGGATACTATGCCTTTGATGGATACTTCTGAATGGCAAGCCAGAGTAGAACTCCATATAGAGCTTGATATTTCAATTGAGCCTTGCAATGTAGAAGATGTACCTCATCGGGACTGACAGACCACATTTGAGTAACCATTCGATGGTAATTTAGGTCCTTATGAAATCTTGCTTGTGCTAGTAGAATAGGAAGAAGAGTCCATTGATCTACTAGCCCTACATCAACCAACTCTAGGGTGCACATTAGAAGATAACCAAGCCATAAGCCAAATCTCATCTCCACCTCTAACAATACAAGAAGAATCTCTTAGTCAAGGGCAGAGTCATCTTATACCCCTATTTTAGGACAATGTCAAGGAAATGGAGGAAAGACTTAACTTCAATATAATGGTCATTGTTGTCCCTCAATTAGTCAAGAAAAGGACCTTTCATCTCCACATGGTCTAACAAAACACACGATAGTACACAAAGTTATTCTGTTACCATCACCTCAATTTTCGAGGTGGAGGAATTATATTGACTACCATGAAATTTTGAAGATGGGGGATCATCAATATGATTACCCACAATTAAAATTCATGATGGTCTTCGTTGTCTTAATGTTACCACCACCAAAAATTTTAGGGAGGCAATATGTGTGTGTGTGTGTGTGTGTGTGTGTGTTACCACAAAATTCTGAAGTGGTGTGAGAAATCTTGCTATTTCATCTTAGGGTGGGGATTAGGACAAATAAGATGACCTAGTTAGCTCTAGATTTAGAAAGTTGGTCGACCATGTCTGGCTGAAGACGTTAAACTTAGCACTTACTAGGAGGCAACCTAAGTTGTTAGATTCTACATCACTCAATTTCCATATAGATCTTATGTTTTCCAACACTGGGGACAATGTTTTTTTCAAGTTGGGGGGTGTAGATGCATATAAGGATTTTAAATTTTCTTGCTCTTTAGATTTTATTTTTTTTTGAAAAACAAGAAAAACTTTTAAGGTAAAGTTCCCTTACTGTGATGTGAACTAGATGTTCAGAATTTAGTAATTCCACTATTTTCACCTCTTAATGGGAATGCATATGATTAGTCTTGTATATTATTCATGTGTTGAAGCATTTTATGAAAGTTAATTCTCGGGAACCATTTACACACAGCACATAGTCAAGACTAATAAAGAGGTATGATTTAGAGAATCCAAGGAAAATCAGTGGGGACCTATAACCTAGTGAGTTTATGAATTATCTACTTTTAGAGAGTTATAAGTAATTCCACAATTTCTTTAGTGTACATAAATTAGTGTGATCATGTTATCCTTGTTTTAGTTAAACATCAAGAATAAATAGGAGTAATAGTCTTATTTCCAGATACTTTATTAAATCTAATAGGCTTTAGAAAACTTAGGAGATGATATAGTCCATCCTTGCTCAACCTAGAGATATAAAGCCTTTTCTTTCTTAACCCCACTTAACTTAACCTAGAACAAGCTAGTAAAATAAATATCCATTACTCATTGTAAAAATGAGTAGAGTTAGTAGAGAAAGTTCAAAAATAGGAAAAAAAGTCAAGGAAGTTGGGAAATTAGTTGTCTTTCCTCCAAAGAAGCCAAGGAAAGAGAAAAGTGAAAAAGAAAAAAAAAATGAAAGAAGAAGGACAAAAAATTTATGAAAGAGAAATTCACTTTAAGTACAACCCCAAAAGAAAAGTTGTCCTAACAGATATTCATTGAAGACCTCTACTCAATTTTGAACCTTTGAAATCCTTATACCCTTCTTTTCTAAGCCTCTTCTCAGCCTACATTTTGTCCTAGTTAAAGACCTATGGATCTTTGGTGGAATTTAGCTTTTAAGTGGAGATAAAAAGTAGGAATTAAGGTAAACTACCCCTGATATTCTTGGTGATAACATCCACTCTTGGGGATCACTTTCCTTTGTCTCATGAGCATTCAAAAAAATTATGTGAACTATTAGCTTGTTGGATTCGGTCACATAATGAGGGAAATATGTTAAACCCTTACCTAAGAATTTCATTTCTAAGAGTATGCCTATGAGTATTTGAGGTCAAGACATATTTCCAATCGAATTTAAGCATATCCATTTGGAAGTCAAGATTTATGTGGCTGTACACACACATGCACTTTGAGAAATAACTCAAATAAAATGTCTTTAACATGTGTAAGATTTGCAAAATTGCTAAATCTTCTCCATTAAGTCATGAAAAACTAGTAGATTGCTAATGAATGAGGATTCTCTGAGATAAAATAGGTGACTCAACCTTAGTGAGTTTTGTAGATATATTCATTGCATACCCTTATGAGGCCTAACTTGTCCACTAGGGGTAATGTAGGGTTTCAAGGGCTTATTGCATGCTCTAAATGCAATCTTGAGTACCTATGAAAGTGGTACTTTCTACCAACTTTTTTTAAAAAGGATTTTTCGTATGTTTTGCTAGGTATTTAATTAGATCATCTAACTCAACAATTTGATGATTTTTAATTTTTTTAAGTTTTTAATTTTGGCCAAAAGACCCTAGTTTGGTATTTAATTAGATCATCTAATTCAATAATTTGATGATTTTTAGGTAAAATATGAATTCTAGCTTAAAGTGACCATCCCACCGTAAATTGTCAAAATTAACGGTTAGATTATCATCTGAACTAATCAGATGTTTAATGTATGGTTAGATGACTCTAATCTAGTCTTTTATGTTGATGATCAAATAGATTGTGGTTTGTATAGCTAATCAACAATGCAACTTATCCAAGATGGTATTGACGAACCAGATCACTCAAAAGGCAAGATTGGATGATTTCCTAGAAGAAAAAGAGTTCTAATAAGGGGTGGAGATCATGGATAGGCTTTGGATTGAAGAGGAAGTTTCCTAGTAGGAAACTAACACTTAAAAGATAAGGAAAGTGAGGGAGAAGGGAATTAAAGGGGGAAAAGCTTTATAAAAGGGTAACTCATGGGAGCTAAAGAAGAAGGAAGGCAATTAGTTTTAGTTTGTTTCCATAGCCTTGCTTGTTCTTTTTTCATCATTTCACTTTGCCTTCCATTCAATCTCTCTCTCTCTCTCGTTTTCTATTTTCCCCCACACATCACTTCTCTGTCTGATCTATCTTTCATGCACACACAGTCATCCTCTATTTCATGCATCAATCTCCCGAGCACCCTTTCTCCAGTTTCCCCTTGTAACACTCACTCTCCCTCTCTCCATTTCTCTTCCTCTGTCGCATAGACCGGCGATGTCTGCTTAGTCCACTGGCATCGCACAGTCTAGCTTGCCTCTCTCCCCAACACACTCGATGCCCCTATTCTCCACTCTGGCCTTGCAAAACCCAAATCGTCTTCTTCTCCACCAGCATTGCACCGGTCAAACTCCACGACGTTGTCAACCACATCTCAACCTCTGCTCATCGCCACTAGCTAAAATCCCTCCACCACACTGGTTTCTTCTCTATCATTGGCAGGCATCTATTTGAGTTATTCGGTTTATAGGAAATTTAAGGAACTTTCATGAAAAATTCCATTTTTGCCCTTAGTATAAATTTTTTAATTACATTTTAGTCCTGCTATTGTTCTTATCTACGTTCTATTTTATTTCGGTTCTGTTATTTATGTTTTGTGTTGTTCTCACTTAATCCAGGAACTATTTAATCTGAACTTGTCTTATTCAAGTTTAATTCGATCAACCGTTCTACTTTAATCACTTAATATGTTCAATTTCTCATCAGTTTCACATCCAATTTTAAATCAACTTGTGGATCTAGTTTTTAGGACATTTTGTAGTATGTTTATCCTTATTTAGACCAGATCTTTATGATTATTGAGAATCTGCTTAATCCATCTAGTGGATCATTAATCAGAAGTACTAGAAAGATACTGAGGGGCCGATTGAAGTTTATGAGCTCATATATGGAGAAATTGTTGATACTCGGTCTACGGAAGTAGATTTTTCATGTTTCTTTAGTTAAATTGTTGTCTTTTTGAATTGGATTTATGTAATTTTCATTGATTAAAAACGTCTGAGGTCTGATTGCATCTTCTGTTAATTTTTGTAATTTAATTTTATATTTGAAGAATTAAATTATATTAAAACTCCAAATTCTTAAAGCGAGTCCCTATGGGATTGACTCGTACTTGCACGCATTACACTACAATAGCCTGTGCACTTGCTAAAAACTCAAGGCAAACATTAAAGTTAGGCAATCTAACATTTATAAATATAGTATAATAGCGAGAAATAAACTCTCATGGATACTTTTTGATCTTCCAACTAGGCTTGGGCCAACCTAGAGAGGTGGGGTTGCATATGACTATTGGCACGCACCTTTTTGTTTTTCCCACTTTGTACCAACACATTTGATGCAACAAAAGTTACATAATTAAGCAATCAGATGTTATAATTAATTCAATCAAACATTGTTTAGTACATACCTCAAATTTAGGAGATAGGCAATACTTTACAAATTCATTTCATGCTTCCTAGTTGATGATGCTAGAATAAATGTCAAGGACACTATACAACCTTAAGGATCATCTACATTTGGAAATACAAAGTTGCTAGCAAGGTAGCTCATTCATTTTCTCCATTCTTCACCAACTCCTTACAAAGCACACATCTTATTAGCATCAAATACATTGAAGGCAGACTACAAAGTAGAAAAAGTTATGTTAATATATTTGAAAATAACAAGATAAGGTACATATAGTATTCCATAGTACAAAGCATTTACTTACCTTTATTGTCTCTCATATTGAATTTTTGATTAATGGTGACGTATGTCTCCAATTATCAATCATAATAAGCACCATGCTTCTTATCATGCAGCAAAGGTAAATGATATAGGGTGCTATATGGTCACCTATCCCTTAGCACTTACTATTGTATTAAACAAAACCTTTTATTCCCTTTGACTTTCTCTTAATAATATTTTTCAATTTTGTTTGCCCTTTGCCCTTTCTCTAATGAAGGCTACTCAGCTTGGATATTCTTCATGTTCTTTATGTTTTTTTTTTTTGGCATAAGGAAAAACATTTTATTGAAAATAAACACATCAAAAATAACTTTTGCATTCAATATGTTTATTAAATCATTCATTTTCATTATGAAATGGAAGTTTTTTACACAATTCTTTTTAGAATCACAATCCAGTTCAAAAGAGTCATTATACGTATATACGTGTAAACATACATAAATACATTTTAGTGTTTTATCTAACATACTCAAATAATAAACAAGAACACAATCACATTAGAATAATGAAATCAAATCCATGTAATTAATTTTAAAACATAGGTTTTGACACTAAAACAAATCCCTTCTATTGAAAAACAAACAAAGTCTCCTCTGTTTTTCAGAATTGCACATTTAATACATACAATGCGATTTACCTAATAAGCCATCATTTGACATTCTAAGATATAAATGGAGACTAAATCTTCCCACAATTTCCTTAGAAACATGAGTAGCATTTTAGAAATATGAAGCAACAAAGTATATGCCTAGCTAAATGAAAGTTGTAAAAGCATCGTAGTTGGGGAAAAATGACCAAAAGCAAAAGTCAACCCCTAGGTCAATGATAAAAATAAAGCATACAATTGTACTAGCTAATATTTTGTCTTGCTTATGACAATTCATTGCACAATGAACATTCTAGAAGACATGCCATTTAAGTAGGTAGTATGGTAGAACCTATTATGAAGACTTATCTCATTAACTGGATGGTCCTCTCTAATTATCGATCTGTCTATGATGGAACACAATGTTAAACTATGGAGAGGAGCCCAATCCCTCCTGTATACTTTTCCCAAAAATGAGATCTAAACCTACCATCTCTATCCAATACAATTGTAAGTGGCACACCATTCAGACTTACTATCTCCTTAATGTATAATCTAGCTAAACATCAAGTAGTTGCCTCACCGCATAGGTAGGAAATGGGCAAACTTACTCAGTTGATCTATAATAATCCATATCTTGTCATGCTAGCTAGAAGTCATGGGCAAGCTATATACAAAGTCCATTGTCATGTGGTCCCATTTCCATTTTGGAAGCTTTAGAGCATGTAATAAACCTACCAGTCTCTATTGCTCAACTTTCACCTACTAGAAAGTGAGTCGCCAAGCAACACCCTCACCTATGTCTCTCTTCACTCCTTGCCACTAATAGTGTCTCTTTAGGTCTTTGTACATTTGTCTACCACTAAGATGAAAGTTGAGCTAAGAATCTTGTGTTGCCTTTAACAATTTACGTCTCAATGTTGCACTACTCGGCATAATAAATCTCCCTTGGAATCTCATACCTCCATCACATCCCTTGTTGAATCCATCATCCCACACAAAGCCTGAGTCTCGCCACACAACTATTCTACTTGCATGACCTGATCCAAGAAAGTTGAGAATATAGAAATGTTGGTAATTGTACTTATTGACTTCCCATTGAGGGAATCCACAATAACATTAGCCTTGTCTAAGTGGTATTGGATGGTGAAATCAAAATGTTTCCAATGTTCTATCCAGCATCTCTATCTCATGTTGATGTCACTTTGAAAGAAAAGATATGTAAGAATTTTATGATAAGTAAAAATATCACATCTTTAACTGTATAAATAGTGCCCCTATACCTTTAAGGAAAAAACAATAGTGCGAGTTCCAAATTACGTGTTGGGTAATTTAGCTCATGCTTCTTTGGTTGTCTCGAAGCATGAGCAATTACCTCACTTTTGTGCATAAGCACACATCCTATGCCTTACCAAATGCATTGTTATACACAATGAAACCACTACTCCATTTTAGTAAAGATAAAACATGTGCACAAGTGGCCTTTGCCTTCAATTCCTGAAAGATCCTCTCACAATCATTTGTCTCGATGAACTTCTGCTCTTTCCTAGTCAGTGCACTCAACGATTATGCAATATGGGAGAATTCCTCAATAAAATGTCAACAATAACCTACTAGGCTAAGAAAGCTACATATCTCAGTAACTGTCTCAGGTCTCTCCCTATAGGAAACTGCTTCGAACTTCTTAGGATCTATAGCAATACCATCCTTGGATATAATATGGCAAAGGAATTGATCCTCATCCAACCAAAACTACACATAGATAACTTGGCATATAGCTTGTGAGCCTGTAGGGTACTCATTACAGTTCTCAAATGCTCTCTATGTTTCTCCACATTGCTAGAGTAGACAAGTATGTCATCTACAAAAATAATGACAAACTTATCAAGATAAACATTGAATACTTAGTTCATTAGAGCCATAAATACTGTAGGTACATTCGTCAACCCAAATGGCATCACCAGCAATTCATAATGACCATACAAGTCCAAAATGTAACCTTAGGATTATTTGTGTCTTGTATCCTAAGTTGATTGTGGCCAATCCTCATATCAACTTTAAAAAACACCTTGGCTAACTGCAATTGGTTGAAAAGATCATCGACACAAGGTAGTGGATAGTGGTTCTTAATAGTAACTCCTTTCAGCAGCCTATAATCAATACATAATAGCATAAAAGCCACCTTCTTCTTCACAAACAAGACCAAGGCTTGTCAACATGACACATTTGGCAGTATGAACTCTTCATCCAACAACTTCTTTAACTAAGCTTTCAGCTCCTTTCAACTTTATAGGATGCAAGCTATATGGAGCCTTTGAATGAGACCTATTCTAGTCAAGAACTCAATAGTGAATTTCATCCGTCATCTTGGTAATAAACTAAGGAATTTCTTAGGAAAAACATCCTAAAAGTCTTACACCACATCAATATTCTCAATCTGAGGCATTGACTCCTCCTGAGTCCCAACATAAGCCACACAAGCTTGAAATCCACTAGACACTACGCATACTATTTCATTAGCAAAGATAATTACAATGCCAGGGGTGTCCAATTCTCCATGAAATACAAAGGACTCCCTTTCTGGGGTGTAAAGAGTCACATGTTTCTTCTTGCAATCTACTAGTGCTCCATATTGAGCCAACTAGTCCATTCCTAAGATGAGTTGAAATCAGTCATACTCAGGTTGATTAGAATGGTACTAAGTTTCCTATTTGAGATGACTAGAGGTACATCTTGTAAAAACTCTTTTATAATAATCAGTTCAATCACTAGGGTGCTAACCTCAAAACAAAATCCCAATCTACATGCATTATCATCCACACTAACAAAAGCACTAGATATGAATGAATGAGTAGAACAAGTGTCAATTAGAATGCATGTCATATCTATCAATATTAAGAGTGTATCCTCCACAATGACATTAGAGGTATAGGCCAAATCATTAGTCAATGTATAAATGTAATATGCTTTAATAATTACCACAAGTGCATAGTTCTATTAGAGTATAGAATTGGCAAATCTAGGTCAATCCCACAAGGAATCTATGATCAACAAGAGATAATTAAAATTAAGTTGCTTTACTCTAACCTATCCAACAAGTAAACAAAAGAATGAACTCTAAACTCAATAACTAAGCAAATTAAATTCAAGCAAGGAAATAATCTAAGAAAATAATGAAAGTTTTACAAGTATACAAACTAAGAAAAGGAAAACATCTATATTTTTTATGATTGCATACATAAAGAAAGCAAGACAAAGAAAATAAAGAACTGAAACTGTCTTGAAGTGGTTGTATATGAGTCCTTTGTTTGTTTTACTCAACAAGGCTCTTTACACATCCTCTTCTTCCTTTAAGTTTGAATTCAGCTTTTGTAGATTTCTTATTGTGTCACTTAGTAATTGCCTATACACTTCACTTCAACACATGGTACAGTAAAGCTACAACCTTTCTTTTCTCATCTCCTGAACACAACATACCACAAACCTAAAGTAATACTCAACCTATCTTCTAGGATTGGAAAGAGTCCTCGGCTTCCATAGAAGGGACAAGGTTTCTCTTTCTTTTCCTCATAATCCCAGATCCCAAAAGAGAAACAAAAATAGAATATGGAAGGAACATGGCATGGAAGAGGGGATGAAAGAAGGAAGGGGGGAGGATTGCATGTAAATCAAGAGAGAAAGGTGGAAGTGTGGAAGGGTGATGTGTAATCCTAGAGTGGAAGGGAGACATGGAGAAATTAGGGAATGGGATGGAATGCCTAATGCATGTAATGAATGGAGAAGGAAGGCATGCCTCCAAAATGATATACAAGTGAAGGTGGAATCTAATGGAGAAGGAAGCTAGCGCAAGAGTGGAAGATGCTATGCATGGAAGAAAGTAATGCATGCTATGCTAAGATAAGCAAAGAAAGATGGCTAAGGGTTATGCATGCTAGCCTAAGGATTGCAAAATGATGACGTGTACAATCCTAGGGGTTTTATGCATGAAAGAGAACAGAAAATGGAAGAAGAATGGGGATGAGAAAGAAGGGACATGGAGGATGGATGAGCTTCCTTATTTCTTCTCCAATGGATGGGACATGTAGATCTATGGGAACTTTAATAGGTGTAATCTTCCTCACTCTATTTCACTAAGGTTTAGCTTTATGCTGAAGGAAAAAGTGAAAGATCTATTAGCCATCTTCTTTAGATCTATTTATATGTTTTTAGTGTGGTATCCTTAAGGATTGGATGGCTAGGATCTAAGGAAGAGATAAAAGAAGTGTGACGACTTGAGTTTTTGTAACACATTTTGTAATACATTTTTCAAAGGCAGGGCGACCTTAGTAGTAAAAAAAATTTGCGAAACAAAGCAGTGAAAATTCTTTTCTTTAAAACTTGTTTTGAAAAACCCAAGTCATCACTGCATACATAACATATGTGGAATTTTTGTGCAAGATAAAATTCCATTGAAGGAGTATATTTTTATTAAATTTCAGAATCCATCCAATGGTTCACAATATAGCCTAGTATCAATACAATACTTGTCCAAATTACATAATCCTAATTTCAAACCTCACCATACATTAAAAACTCTCAATACAATGCTCTCAAATAAAAATGCATGTCTTCAAGGGATATACCCTGATTAATTATTCTTCCAAATCTTCTTAAGTCTTGAGCTCCTAATTCTCCTTCTCTATATGTGAGATATTATAAACATTGAAACATTTACAATATCTCTGCAAGCTATGCTTGGTAGGGATACAAAAATATACTACTTTACTAATATAAGAATACATACCTCAGTCATCATTCCATCATGGTTACCTTCTCATGAGTTATCTCAGCATAGAGTATATATGTTATTTATGTAGTATAGGATAAATTAGTTAAAATAATGAAGATTGCTCAAAACTTGTTCCTTCCCCTAGCTATACTTCCACTTAAGAGATCAATACTCAGCCAATTCTAATACAAGGATTTTCTTTCCAAGAACTCATGTAGTGACACCTCATCATGCCATGGCATTTCACTATGCCTATCATATGTGCATCATAATGCAAAATACATTAGGATTACTATGCTGCAGTCTCAATCCATACAGCTTGCCTAGATAACTGCATGGTAATCCATTGATACCAACTATGAAAATAACAAATCCATGTCTGCATGGGGGGGGACCATGGCTATCACAGTAGCGGCCTTCCCATGATTGCCCCACCCTACATTTAGCCTCTCTTTGGGCATGGTATCCATCATATAAATTTTAGGAAGCAAGTGGCCAAACCCTCATAACTTCCCTAGCATAGCATCCTCAGTCCTAGTATTGTGTAAAACAAAATCACAAGCCACCATGCTTGTATGTAAAATACATTGTACATATCAAACAATGTGTCTATTTAGCTAAGGCTGGAATATTTTCTATGCCCTATTCTTATGGTTTCCTTAGTCTACACATTTCATTACTTTCACCTCATTTGATTAGATCATTAGATTGGATCAGTTGAATTAGATGATGGGGTTGGTTCACTTAGTTTGATTATGTGATTGGATCATTATCATGCTAAGGTACCAAATATACTTATATCATGAAGGTCTATAATTCTAGACGGAAGATCATGTATGTATACACATGAATCCTTAATACATTCTTGTAGATCCACCCACCTTAAAGTCGTATCATGGTCTTGATTCATACATCTCAAGTGCTATTCACCCCATATTGTCGATCATGATCTAGATTCATACATCTGTCAAACCATACGTATAAAGTTATTCCTCTATATAAGTATTCTTTTTGCATGTATTTGGGTTATCCTATGAGGGATGCCTTAACTTTCCTTGAATCATATATGATCAAGGTTTCAAACCTTCTAAGTTCACAATCTATACTATAAGTAAACTCATACTACAATCAACATTATATTTCTTTTCTTTTTGGTTATGATCCTTCAAGATCTCTCTTCGATCTTATTTGATCTTCCTTATCTTATTTACAATTTTTATTAAGATTAGATAATTTACTAACCTTTATGCTCTTTTTACTCTTACTCAATCAGTTAATGTTTTACTGATTGAGGCTAGTTTATTCCATCCTAAGTCTAGAAAGCTCCTCTTATGTCAAATTGGTTGAGGCTTACTAGCTGAACGATTGAACACAAAGTGGTTACTTCAATCCTCATGTAAGGAGGCATTTAGATCTCATAAACGTCAACAGAAGGTAGGGGAAGAGCGAGGCTCTATTAGGGAACCCCCTTAACCACAATGTTCATCATCCACTAGAGTGACCTTAGCTCAACCTTTCATAAGGTTCCAATACGCATTTCAACCCTAAGTACTCTTTCTAATTGATTTTAATTAAATCCATGAACATTTAAATGCCATTCATGGAGTTTCATTATTCTCCTAATTTGGGCCAAGGAAATGATATTTCTTATATTATCCTACTAACTATAGCCCTTACTATCATTAAGTCCATGTCATTTATTCCATGTAAATGTCCTTCAATTCTAATTTCATTTAATTACATTTTCAATGTAATTTTCATAACATAAGCATAAATAAATACATCTTCAATTAAATCTACTAAGAAATAAATGACAATAACAACATTCAATAATTCAAATGAAAATCTAACATGCCATAACTACTCATCATGATACAATGGTCATTATTCATTTTTAATCTCTTTTAGGGTTTAGATCTTAATCTTTTCACTTTCCTTTAGATCTAATACATCTTCTTGATGTAATTTCATCACTAGATCATTGAAGCCTCTCATCAAATGATCTGATCCTTCTTGATCCAACCGATTAAGAAGATCTCAAGTCATTTTATCCAATTTAAGGGCATGAATCTTAATCTATCCCAAATCATCATCAAATCTATCAATCCATATGATATTAACTTCATATTATCATCCAAATAGATCCATATTGTCCAATCGTCCTTGATCAAGAAGATTACCATTCATTTTTATAGATTTTACTACTTTTAAGGCTAGATATCTTAAGATCTACAAATTCAATTATATATAACCCATTTATTTAAGTTATTAAATTATTAGATCATCATCCAACATGGTTTGAATGGTCTAATCATCCTAGATCTTGTAGATCAAGGATGTTAGCACACTTATCTACTTAGATTCAGAACATTTAATGAATTAAACTCATGATTTTATTGGTTCAATGGGTTCTCCTCCTCAAGAGGAATCCAACCCATCTTTCTTATCTCAATTTGGAGTTAAATTGAGATCAAAATTGGGATTTTAAGATTTCAGCCTATTTTAAGGGCTGAAATTTGATATTACTATTTGTGTTTAATTACTTGATCTAGAGATATAGAAATTTTACTGTGATCATTATCCTTAGGTCTTTGAGACCTCCTAAACCCATCTATCTGTTCGGATTTTCATTTTAAAGTTATCTAGCTCATGATGCACTACCTTTGGTACGGATTTTACTAATTATCAAATAAAATTTAAAACACAGATCTTATGAGTTTAGTAACTTCTACAAGTGACATGGAATCTACGAAAACTTTTTGATCTAAAATCAAACTAAATTGAGCTCTTAATTGAGGAAAATAAGGTTTTAATTCAAAATTGGACGGTCCAGATCAAATTTAGGCTTACATGTGCGAGGATGACCAGCGGCCCACACCCATTACCCCCTATTATAGGTGGTCAGACAGAGGTGACCAGCTATGGCAAGACGGTTTAGATTTGGACCGTCGGATCACCCATCACTGGATCTCCTCCATCCTTGACATCCAAATGCTCAGCTTTCACACTTGGGGTTTTTGGGCCTTCAGAATCCATCCAATGGGTCAGAAGTTGCATCTGAGCTATGGATGGATGAGATCTCAACCCTTCATGCTAGATCTATCATTCCCAATGGATCAACAGTAGGGGAGATCTTTAGGTGGTCAGAAAACCCAAATTAAACATCAAAAATGAAAGAGGACTAAAGGGTGACTTACCTGGTCAGGTCTGGTGAAGAAAGTTTCACTAGAGAGAGAGAGAGAGAGATATTTCACCAGAAAGAAGATAAGAAACCTTAGATGCCAAGAAACACATATACTGGTGAGATTAGCCATTAGCCATTACTGGAGAAGGAGAGAAAACATGGTGCTTTGGTAGATTACTACGCCCTAAATACATTTAATGGTGCAAGATCACTCTTTAACAGCTAGATTGGCTGGAATAACTTGAAAAACATGCTAGAGATGGTAACCAATACTAGAGTTGTTTTCATTTTATTTTTTTCAATGATTCAGGAAGCGGATCATCAAACTTTTTTAGGGCTTTTGAAGATCTCCTCAGTCCGAACAAATACGATGGTGGAGATTGACACTTAACGGCTCAACTGTGATGGCTAATTCAAATAGGGTTCCCTAGAAAAAAACCTTGGCTCATTGGGGACGATGCGTCCCTAGACGCACCCAATGCAGACATGAGGTCATCTGCCCAGGTGCGTCTGGGGACACACCCATAGAGAAAAGGATAGCAAGAGAAAAAGAAAGAGGAATTGGGGGAGATAGGGGAGGATTTTGGAGCATTCTAGGGGACCTCGTGATGAATATTTGGAGAATTTTTGGAAATTTTATGAGCTATTTATAGGGGATTTTGGAATTTTCCATGATTACATGTAATTATCATGTTCAATTCTTTTTATTATTAAATTGTCTTTGGATTCCCACTACCACCTCCTTCTCCACTAGCAACTAGTAGTGGTTTGACTCATGATGACATTTTTTTTTGGCCATTGGATCCCTTTGTGGGCCCCTTGTGGACCCCATGAATGTGTGAAAAGACCATTGTGCCCTTTTATGGAGAAAAATCTGTTTTATTCTCTTGGATTCGGAATTAAGCATACTTAGTGGTGTTGGATTTGTATTTCTGAGTACATTAGAGAAAAATAAGGATTTTTCATCTGAACTCAGAATTTGACATACTTACAGTCATTCTGAAGGGTTTGTCGAGTATGTTTCCAATTATACATGTCTTATATCTTAATTCTACTTCTATAAGAAGTGAATTTTTAGTAACCCTAATATTCTAGCTTGATTTTCCTTGAAAATTTCAATTTCATTATTTATTCAATCTCCTTACAAAGGTTAGGGGTGTTACAAGAAGAAGGGTGAGGATTGAAGGGAGATAAGATGAAGAATGGAAGGATATAAGCAAGGAGGGAAGGATGGGTAGGGAATGCGCCTATAGGGAAGGTATGGGATGTGGAGTGGAAATGGGATAAGAGGACATTTGGTTACGAGGAAGGAGATATGGTGGGGGCAAGGAAAGAGGATAAGGGTGAGTGGAAAAGAGAATAAGTGGGAAGGGAAATAGGATAAGTGGGAAGGAAAACGGTAAAAAGAAAGTGAAGAATATAAAGGAGGTGAAGTGGGAATGGGAATGTAAGGTGGAGGAGGTGTGAAACACTATGTGTGTGTGTGTGTGTGTGTGTGTGTGTGTGTGTGTTCTTTAAACTTTGGAAAGTTGTAAGGAAGGTGGACCATTGGATGAGAATGAGTGGTGGAGATCATTCCTTCCGTGGGGTTTTGATTTACTTTTCAACAAGGGCAAGGAAGCTAGGGTTTGTAAAGTATCTTTACTTCACTCCTGGGCCTTAGATTATCTATACCCTAACTTGAGCGTACGAGATTTGGTTGGAGTGTTCTTATCCAAAAACATCTTCTTTAAGGGCTTATTTGCTCTCCGTTATTAGATCGTGATGCCTTAGAGTGGATGACCTAGATTCCATTATGATTTCCTTATCTACTCTAGGTTTTTCCTTCTTTTCTCTATGCTCACCATAATTTACTCCAACCATTAGGTGTATGGATGTTGGGATGTCTTCTTCCTTGAATGTAGAGATTCTTCTCTTGTTTTTAAGGTTGGTAGCCCAACGAAAATATCTCCACATATGGATCTTGATTTTGGTCTTCATTGGTGTTTATCTTCTCATTGATCCATCCTTTCTTGAGTAAATATTCATTGGTTGCTTATAATATGCTTCTACAATGATAGATCTTGGACATTAAATGCTTGGAAAGTAGGATAAATTTTAATTGTAGATTTCTCATAAATTGTCTCTCTTTTCTCCTACTTACTTTTCTCCACCAATCCTCATTATTGCTTTGTGTATTCCACATGAGATTGAGTGGAAATACCACATTTTCTTAGAAAATTTGTGCTCCCCTTTAGTTGGTATTTTCATTTGGTTAAGTAGGAGAGAGAGTTAAGGAAGAAGTCTCCTACAAGCCCTGGTCTTCTAACTTATTTTCTTTACCAATGTATGTGATTCCAATGTGTATCATTTGAGCTTCTTTATAAGCTTCCCAAGGTGTTGAATAGCTATCATGCATGCATGGGAAGTTCTATCATCCTACTTTTGATACAAACACCCCCTCTCTTGAATGGGAATTTTGCATGGGGGGTTTCTGACTACTCATTGACACCTAATTTTCATTCCAAACTCAATGAATCCATATTCAGCACTCACTAAATTACTAACTTTAACATGGTAAAAAAAATCTCCAATAATGCAAAATCTTGCCCATGTACTAAAGATATCTCATTATTTCATCAAACTCTGAGTGTTATGTGTGAATATATTTAATATACATAATTATTAGTTTTCAAGTAAGATATAACCTAAATTACCATCCAAAAGCATGCTTTGACTTCAAATCTCATAGGATATTCTTGCCACTTAGAAAGAAGTCACTCAAAAAGGGGTGAATCTCTCTTTAGTATGTGAGTAAAATGTTGTTCATTACGGATAAATTCTCAAATATTTCATATCAAAGAATGATAACTTAGAAAAATCTGATATGGTCTCATGGAAGATGTCAACTACCATGAATATTACACTTTACCAAAATCTCTACTCATTTATAACCATATCCAAATCATACTTCTCCTTATATTAAAATAAAACTTCTACTAGGACAAAGCATGGCTTAAGACAGGATTATCAAAGAAATGATATAAGGGTAAACAAAAGTGTTTTGAAATATATGTAAAGGTCATCTACAAAATATTCCCAAATTTCTTTTCTACCCATAAGAATGAATATTTCCTTTTTCATTTTTCTTTAATTTTTGGTATAACATTTCTTTGAATTTTTCAATTTTTAGCCCTTTTTACATTCATTTCTCAAACTGTATTGTTCATAAATTTTCTCAAGATAATATTCAATCATCTCTACATATTTCTAAAACAAACTAGGTAATGGATATATTACAAGGGTTACTAGGGAAAAGGTTGTTTGCTTTACAAAGAAAAGGCTTAATGTAAAGGCTTAAGGGATTAATTAGTGGATAATAACTTGGGGATGATTAAAGGCTCTGGGTTAAGCAAGGATGACCTCTATCATTTCCTTGGTTTCATAAGGCTTTAAAATGTTAATAAGCTTAAGAGATAAATGATATAGTCTTTTAAATGTTTTCTTCATATTTGACCAAGATGAGGAATAATGAGACCAATTAAAAACTTATGTCTACTGAATAAAACTTGGAATTTATATATAACCACAAAAAGTAAGAATGTCTCTAAAAGTCAGATGTGTTAATCATCTCCATTTGTCATCTTCAATATCTCTAAGTTATATTTTCTTTTCAACTTAAACTATATATATATATAGTTATTTGTTCAGTGAATATTCTTATTTTAATTTTCATGGGAAACTTTAGAATAAGGATAAAATAGTGAACTAATTACATACAAATCTATTAATAAGATAAAGTTTAAAATGATACTGAATATTCAAAAAATCCAAATTGTCATCCTAATAAAGGAACTATGCATAAATTTATGAAATCTTTTCAAAGAAATAAAGAATAAGTTGAACATAGAAAAAAAAATGATTTTGGACATGTCAAATCTGAAAGACTCTGCCCCCAAATTTAAATTAAATATTGTCCTCAATATCTGAAACTACATACCATGGACAAATTAAAATAATAAACTTAAGAGGAAGGGGTGAGAAAGATAGTAGCTGCACTCTTGGGATAGTGCACTGATTATATATATATATATATACACACACACACACACACACACATATACATATTTATATAATGAAGATGTAAAATGAAACTTTATGACATGTAAACTAACTAATCTATGAAACCCTAAACCTAATATGAAGGAGTTTTTAGAAAACTCACACTATTTTAGAATTTCATGGTAGTCAATGTACATTCTCTACCAAGAAATGTGTGGTGGTGAGAACAATATAGCATGATAGATCACCATGAATTTAATTTTTTGGGACCATGTCAAGGTGACTTAGCCCTTGAATTATCAAATTGGGTACATGGGATGCCAACATCAAAAGGCCAAAAAGGTTCCTTCTCTCTTACATCATCCTAAAAGTTAGGGATAAGCTCATTCTACATTTTCCCAAAGGATTCTATATTTTCATCTTAACGTAAAGAAGAAGTAGCATCATTTGTAGACCCTAGAGCTTGTAGATGTATGGCCATGACATCAATTTTCTCACCTTCTTATTTTGTATCAGACTCTTGGGTAATATGTAAGGGATTACATGAACTTCAACTGTCACAGTGTGTGTTATTTGGGACAAGTAGTGGGTTCAAATAAGGTTGTCTTGTGTAAGGAAAGGATCAAATGGAAAGTCAAGAAATTTAAGGGGTCCTACTTGGCTTTCCACTTCGAAGTGTTCATTAATGGCATTGTATCAAGTAAATCATTCACTTTATTAGTGGAGCTATTTATGTCAAAATCATCTAAGCCAAAATAAGCTATACAAGCCTTGAGAGGATCCTTGGTGACGGATGATAGAGATGGTAAACTCTGTATCATATTGACTTCAAAAGATCCTTCATAGTATGGTAGTCATACATTAAAGACATTAAGATTAATTTCCATGTTCCCAAAGGACAACTATGTGATACCATTCTTATAATTAATTATTGCATTTGTTGTGGCCAAGACCAGTCATTCAAAAATGACTGGAATTTGACTACTAGGGTTTACTATAGGCTATGTGTCTAAGACTAAAGGGCCTAGTAGAAATAAAAATATATCAACCCAAACCACTATATTTTTTACCACAAAATGACGAACTTTAATTGATCTATTTGCCAATTGTAGTGTGGCGGTAGTAGTTTTTGTCTTGCCTAAATCTAATTCTTTATATGCATAATAAGGTAAAAGGTTAACACTTGACCCCAAGTTAAGTTGTGCCCTATCAATTTTGTGGTCCCAAATCACACATGAGATAATCGGGCATCCTAGATCTCTATAATTCGATGGTGTTTTGTGTTGCAGGATTGAACTTACTTGCTTGGCTGCTTTCTTCTACACCTAATATTTTCTCTTGTGAGTGCAAAGATTTTTCAAAAAAATGGTATAAGAAGATATGTCTTTGATGGATTAAGCAATGGAATAGTTATATTCACTTTTTTAAACACATCCATTAACTTATCAAAATTATTATCCTTCTTAACCATTCTGAGACATTAAGGAAATGGGGCATTCAGAATATAAGGAACCTTTAGACTAGGGTTAGGAGAAGTAAAAGGTTTTGTTTCTTCTCTTTTCTCTTATAATTCTTTTGAGGGCTATCTTTGTCCTCAACTTGCTTATTTTTCTTAGTCAAACCCACCTGCTTATCTATTATTTTTCCACTCCCAAGGGTAGTTATGGATTGTGTTTGTAATTGAAATGTCTTCTTATTAAAAGTGGTGCTAATGTCATACTATTCCTTAGGGTTAGGCACAGGTTGACTAGGGAACTTTCCTTCTTCCCTCTTAGAACGTGTAGTAGTAATTTGACCCAATTGGTACTCTACTGCATAGGAAGTGGGTTCGCATTATTTGTTTAATTCTACTATTGATTCTAAAGAACGCTGCATAAAAAAACTAAGGGTCTCATATTAATATTTTCTCTATTGTGGAGGAAATGATTGTGGTGATGCAGGTTGATATTATGGAATTGGGGCTCTAGGGAAGGGTTGATTAAGGGGGATCCAAGATGGTTCTACCTTATTATTATTCTTAAACTATTAAAAATTGGGATGCTACCCGATCTAGGATTATAAGTCTCAAAATATGGATTATTTTTGCTAGAACTTTTGAATGATGCATTCACTTTCTCCAAAAAAATTTCAAGGAATGTGGAGCTAGAGGGGCATGAAGCAATAGGGTGTGTCATATTAAAACAAATTGAACAAACATGGTATAGCTTTACAATTACTCACAATTGCATGATTCAATGTAGTATTTTCACTCAAGCGAGGTCGATCACACGAGGAATCTCACAAATTTGAAATGGATTAGATTTTATCTAGATTGATTAGCTTCAGCCAAAGAAGGAGAGTTGTGATTAAACTAGGAAATTAAACAACATGAAATGGAAGCATGCATGGAATTAGAAACTAAAACTATAAAGGAAACTTACTAAAAATGTAAAACTACAATGAAATTGGAAACTTACCAAACTAACATGCATGCAAACTTAGAAACTATAGCAAGGAAACAACATGAATTATAGTAAATAACTAGCTTAAGAAAATTACTAAAAATGAAAACTTTCTTAATCTAGAATTAAAAGTTAACTTACTAAAACTTAAGATATGCAATTGGAATTGGAAACTTAACTAATTAAAAATAAACAAACAAAGAAACTGCAAAGAATTAGAAAGATGCAAACTAGGAAATTAGATTCAAGGATACTACCTAAAAAGAAAACTTTCCTATACTAAGACTTACTCAAAATAGAAATTGCTAAAGCTCAAAAACAAAAGTTTCTTAACCTAAAATAGTATAAAAATAACAAGATTAACTACTACAACACAAGATCTAACAACTAAATCAACAAAAGTTCAAAGGAGAATGGGATTTGGAACATGTGCATGGTTTTTTAGACTATGCATATGATTCTAGAGCCCTAAAGATGGTGAAATTTAATCTATCTATAGTAAATTACTATGCAAACTAACATGGGATCTAATTAAAAACATGAAATTCTAAATGGGTAACTAAGGATTCAAGAAAATAAGATGTTTTGAAGGATGGAATTAAATCACAAAGTTAAGGAAAAAACCAATTTTGACATTTTGATACTTAAGAACAGTCAATGAATCTAGCATTAGAAAGTTACTGAAATCACAAATTTCATGCAAGGAAACAAACCAAATCTCAAGTGTTTTGATAAAAGAAACATTTCATAATAGGAAGTCCCAAAAACTTTATTAAATCACCTCCAAATTCCACCAAAAACTAGATGCATAATATATGTTCTATTACTGGAAATTGTGCCTACTTCTTTAGCATAAAATCTTATATAAACAACACCTACAATGTAATATAATGATCACAAACTAAATATGATGACATACAAAGAAAACCTAGAAAGGAATTCAAGAGAAAATAAATCTTAGTGGGTGAAGTAAGGAAAGGAAAGTGGACCTAAAACTAAGGTGAGAATAAGGTGAAAAACTTGAATTTCAAGAGGAAAAAGCATAGTTCTAAGCTAGATCTTCTCTTGGTTTCACTACAAGAGATGAGTTAATTTGAATCTTAAGGGAATAACAAGAAAAAAAAGTGTAACTGGGGTAAAGAAAGGAGGAGATGCTAGAAGGAAAAAAAGGTACAAAACTTGAAAGCAAATCAATAGAAACTAATGTAATGAAAACTAAATGAAAGGAAGCAAACTGCTAACTTGAATTGGAGAGCAAATAAACAAGACAATAACTAGAACTCCAAAGGAAGAAAAGCATTTAAGGAATCCCAAAGTCCAGCAGCAAATAATACCAAAGGAGAGCTTGATTTCAAGGTGTCTCACCCACCTCTCCTTGGAAGATTCGTATGAAACATGGGCTATATATAGATGAGTAGGTTTCTAACTTACAAGGGTGAAATCACATGGAAAGTGGCCCTAAGCTTAGGGAACTGAATGAGGAAGGTTAAGTGGAAGATGAATTAACAAGATGATATCATAAACATGACACAAGAGAGAGATAAGAAGTACGGCTAGCTGGTTTCTAATTTTGGAAAGTGGGTAGGTGTCTTTTTCTTGGAAGAAAAATGGAGCCCTTCTGTTCTACTTTTTTGATGTTTGATCCATGGAAATTAAGGAATAAGGTTTAGGAAAAATGAATAAAGATCTAGGGTTTTGAAGTTTTTTAAATTGAAGTAGATCTAAGGTTTCCTATTAGGAAACCACTTGATCACCAATTACTTAAGGGGGCAAGTCTTTTTCCTAAGGAGGTGCCTCCCGCTTTTAACTTGTAACCTTAGGTCAATTGAATGGAGAAAGAGTGGGAGATGGAGTTAGAAAGTAGGTTTTCTCTCTTGATGGGTCCACCAATACATAGTCATCTTACCTTTTACATAATTCTCTCAAACCTTCTAATTAAACCTTGAAAATCCAAATTTAGAAAGTGGATTAGTGCTTGAATTCTCCTCCATTTGTATTACTCCATGTGGCATTTGGCTTAATTGGATTATGTGGCTCACATTGATGGTTCATTTAGCTTGGCTTCATGCCTCACACATTTGGCTTTAACAGCTTGAATGGCTTGGCTTGAATTCCTTAGCTTATTACCTTCTCTCATGGCTTATATGGCTAAGGTGACTTGAATGGCGTCCATGCAAAGGTGGTGGAAATGCATGACTTGCTTCATGGGCCCATTTTAGTCACCTTTAGCTCTTCAAGTTACTTCTATTGATCCATCATTTTGCTTTGATATAATCATGGAACCTGATCTACTTTGAAATGTTGAAATTTAGGCCTTGACTCGATCTTTTAATCTTGATATTCAGTTCTTATCTCAATCAATGTCGGTTGTCAGATCTTCATTTCAACATCTACGAAAGAAAAAATCTTAATAAAATCCTAAAAAATTATGATAATTCACGTACTTACTCTAGATTAGCTATTAAATTTGTAAAATATCACATTTTTTAATTATTAGGTCCGAAATACATGTGTTATAAAATTCTATCCAAAAACCTTAATTTAACACTATAAGTTATAACACATGGGCAACTAATGGGTACTTTTTATAAAAAATTGACCACTTATCAAAACCTCAAATGGAAGTTTCATATTGGATGCTCTAACCAACACAACTTCCCCTAATTTGTTAAGAAGACTTCCAAACTTGTCCATCCTATCTGTTAATATGTCCATTTTGCTATAGAGGTTAGAAGTAGCCCTTATCTCATATATATACCACTTTTCCTTTCAGGCTGTGAAAATCTTTCTATTCTAATATCCTATTGCTGGGAATTCTTAGACAAATTTTCGAAGAAGTTCCAAACCTCCATGTCACTCTTGGTCATGAGTGCCCCACCACCAGTTGCATCAACTGTACCTCAGTTTAGTGGGGTTAGACCTTTGTATCTAATAAATATTATTACTAATTAGTTATATTTTATACTATTATATTTAATTTATTTTAATTTTTAGTTAACACTTAATATAGAGATTAGTTAGGGATGGCCACTACAAGTCATCTACAAATATGAACTTTAAAATTGTTATAATGGTTACTGTAAAAGGGAGAGGAAAAGTCTAAAACTAATTATTACAACAAAAGAAGATGAAATCAATCTCAAGTTTGAATCCCTTTCTTTATTAGAAAATTATAAATAAAATAGAAAACCCTTTCCTTCTTTCATTTTCTTGTCTTCCCTTCACTATTCCTCCCTAAATCTCTCTTCATGTGCATAGATAGTTCTCCCTTCTGGTGCTTGTCTCTCTTATTCTTCCCCTCCCCTCTTTCTCTCTATCAAACATGTAACTCTAATTCTTTAGTTGTAAAAAATGAAGATGGGATTTTTTAGTAAGAAGGTTGAAATCTTGAATGAACCTTGTCCATTTAAATTTTTTCATATTACCTCTCTTTATGTCATCTCAAGCATAGTTGTTTGCCTATTTTGAATGCATGTCTATAGGAAGTTGAATGATGTGTATTTTTAACTTTTATTTTATTTCTTATATTGAATTCTTACTTGCCTACATAGTGGTTAAACAATAAATATATGATTATTTTTATATAAATAATAAACAAAAAATGATGTTTTACCTAAATTTCTATATCTTAATTGTTTGACTTCTGTATTTTTCTCCTTTTGTGTATTAGAACAATAAATATCCGAGGATCAAACAAGAATTGATAGTATATGAATGATTTTTATATGAGGTACCAAACTCTAGAATAATATAGTCACAAGAAATGTAAAATCTTGATGGTACAATTCTAGTTTTCCATGGAGTCGAACTAGAACTAGGTTGTTTACACCCCTAATGGTGAAGGTGTCTAATGCACTAAAGTTGATCGATGAAATTCTTGTAAGGGGAAAAGTGATTATAACACTCGCTCTTGGTCTCCTAATGGGTGACTGTGGAAGCTTTGCCTGTAGGTTTTTATAGTTAGAAAATTCATGCTTACCAAGATGCCACCTAGGTATGACCACTATTGAATGATTTCATCACATTCATCTAATTCAGCTTACTAGTTATTCTAGTTAAAAAATGTGACGACTCGGGTTTTTCAATGTCATTTTTAGTAAAAGCACAGCGAGATTGATCTTTAGTTTTAAAACAATTTATGCAGAAGAATGCAGGAAAATTTTCTTCTTTTTCAAAAACATTGTATAAAGAGCCCGAGTGTCAAAATGAACTCTCAATGCATAGTGCCATGGCAATTTATAAACCAAATCAAAACAAGTAATTACTCCCAGGATTGTTAGTCACAGCCACAGCTACAACAAATACTTACAATCAAGATTATAGTAGTGACCAAAAGAAATCACTAATTAAATCGTACCTTTGCCTACTTGACTTTGGTTCTAATGCCTCCTGATGTTTCCTCTATTTGTCTTTTTGTTTGCTCTAAAAAATAATGGATTGGGTTGAGTATTTATCATACTCAGTAGGTAACCTGACACTACCCTTTTTGAAAACATAGCAATGCATCATACAGAGTTCAAAGTGGTTGCATTAGTATGCAATACTAACAGTATGTCTGAGTTCAGAAAGTCAAAATCAATAGATTCACTATATCCCGGTTATGAGATCTACACCATATGTCAAAGCCATTCGTAGTGTATAGTGATCAGAAAATACTTAAAGTAGTCTTCATATGAGGTAAATGATAGCATCACGAAGCAACATGCACTAGTCTGAAGTCATCTGGTCATGAGTACTCGTTTATGACCATTTCAATGCTATATGCATATCCATACTACTGAAATCATAGGGTCACCATGCTTACAACCAGAACCACTCTGGATCGCATGTCTCCGGTATCTAAAGACCAGTCCACCATAGCCTCCACGTTGACTATGGACAGGTCCCCGAAAGGGTGCCGTGAACACCTCCAGTGGTTGTCCCTGTTTACCACAGCAGTCAGGGAAGGGACAATGCCGTTTTTGGCAATGATACCATCCACCTTTTTTTGGTGGTAGAGGCCGGAAAGGCCAAACCCGTACCCCTCAGCATAGTGCCCACTAGGCTTAATGGCCCAAAACCATCCATAGTCCAAACCTCAAATCAACATAAAGCATGCAATTTATGGCTTTGTTTTCAAAGTATGCAAGCATTGCGTAAAATGCCATGAATCCATAACGTGTATAAAAACATTATTTCTCAACAGCATTCTTCATTTAATGCAAGATTTTTCAAATACATAAATCATGAAAGCAGGTCCCGCATACTTGTATAAGAACAACATAGTTTAAAACATATGCTCAATACAGTATTAAAAACAAGTAACTTAATGAAAGTTTGGGATGTATTTTGAAAACAGAGTAGGATCAGACTACCTACCTCATGCGTTGTTACGTAGCTCGTGCCTGTCTTCACTTCGAGTCCGAGAATATCTTGGTAAGGTCCTCAGTGATGTTTAAACATAAGATCTAGGCGTTATTCTATGATATTTTATTGTATAGGCTATGAATTTGGATTTTAAAAGGTCGCGCCTTAAAGGACAACCCAAATGTAGTGCCTAGGGTCCTGCGTGCCATGGTTCTAGAATGCACGCTCTACGGTTTCTAGGATACACGTGTGCCATGGTCCCACCGTAATCATGTTGGGTCATGTGCGCACGTCCGAATGGTGTGCTAGGGTGTGCATTCTGGACAGCGTTGGACGGATGTATTTTAGGCGTAGCTATGGCGTGCTTTGGCTCCTAGGACATCCCATAAGTCCTGGTCGAGCCAAGAAAACTATTTGCACACAACGCATGCGCAAGGACAGCCCCCAGGGAGCTTGGCACGGGTGCGCGTCAAGCTGAGCACCCCTGGACCGCGCCATGCACCCTTGGGACGCTTGTGCGCCCCGAGACAGCCGTGTGCCCTTGGGGGCATTCTCTCTTGACGGGTTTTCACCCGTCTGGTTTTCCTCCCCGAGGATCGGTGATTTCTAGTTGAAAAATTCCCAGATCTGACAAGGATCTGGGCTGGGAAGGAGGAGAAAAGGAGGGAATGGTCTGGGCAGCCTGGAACGGCACCCTGGTTGTAGGCCTAGGGTTCTGTAACGAACCCATCTTCCTAATGGGTTCTTCCGCTAGGAGACGCCAGATTTGGCTAGAAAATGAAGGAAAGTGAAGGGGAAATGAGAAGGGAAAAGAGGGGTAGAGAAGCTTACCTGGGACCTTGATATGGAGTGGGTCTTACACCTAGATTGCTTGCTCCAAACCCACCTTGCCGCAGACGGTATTGAATCAGGTTTGAGTTGAAAATGCTATGCTAGAGAAGGGGGAGTGGGGAGAGATTTATAGGAGAGGGAAGGTAGTGCTATCCTATGGCGGTGCCGCCATTTCCTCTGGCAACGCCTTGCAGAGGCGGTGCTGGAATTTTTTTGAAAAAATCGGGAGGGGGGGTTTCTGGAGAAATTGGGAGACAGGTTGGAAAAAGAAGAAGAAAGGGTGTCATTATCAAGATAGGGTGCCGTTATCAAAATGGCCCCTTGCAGTTTTTGGCTTTTTCATTTTTAGGTGCATTTTACCAAAATGCCCTCAATCTTCTAACGCCTATAACTTCATACGAGCTCTGTTTTTGGCGTTCTTTGAGGCGTTGGATTCCATTTTGAGAGTAGAATCTAGTGGCACTGAGTTTCTTCACAAAGTCCCAAGATCCCTATGTGAATTAGGAGCAAACATCCTACCACCTAATAAGACCATTAAACATGTAAGAAACATATATTCATTCCCAAAGTAGACCAAGTTACAATATCGTTGGCAACGAGCCAATATCATGGTTGGTTTTTATTCAAAATGTCTCCAAAATTTGGGTCATTGCATCATTACCCCCTTAAAAGAATTTCGCCCTCAAAATTCTCTAATCCCTTTTAAGAAAATAGTTCGGGGTACTTCTTTCTCATTTTTGATTCCACCTCCCAAGTTTCTTCTTCGATGGTCGTATTTCGCCACAAAACTCTGACTAATGGGATATCCTTATGCCTAGTGTCTTGATCTTTCTGTCCAGAATGTATACTGGTTTTGTTTCCAAGGTTAAATCCAGTTGTAGCTCGGTTGGTACCTGTTCAAGAACATGTTTAGGGTCAGGCATATATTTTCTCAACATGGATATGTGAAACACGTTGTGGACTTTTGATAACCATGGTGGTAGCGCTATCTTATAGGCAGTTTTTTCCTACTTTTTCCAGGATTTTAAATGGTCCAATGAATCGAGGACTAAGTTTCCCCTTTATCCCAAACCTCATGATGCCCTTAGTCAGAGATATCTTCACAAAGACATGATCTCCAACTTCAAATTCCAACTGTTTACGTCGCCTATCTACGTAACTCTTTTGTCAACTGTGAGCTGCAAGAAGCCACTTTCTAATAAGCTTTACCTTGTTTGCGCATTGTTCCACTAACTCTGACTGTATGATTCTATTTTCACCAACTTCATTCCAGCATACAGGTGATCGGCAAGACCTTCCATAGAGCGCTTCGTGAGGCGCCATTCTAATGCTTGAATGGAAGCTGTTATTATATGCAAATTCAAGTAAGGGTAGACTTTCATCCCATCTTTCCTTCCAATCAATTGCACATGCCCTTAACATATCCTCCAGTACCTGAATTGTTCACTCAGATTGGCAATCAGTCTGAGGGTGAAAAGCCGTACTGAAACTTAATGAGGATCCTAAGGACTTTTGTACTGACTTCCATAATTGCGAGGTAAAACGACTGTCTCTGTCGAAAATAATACTGAGTGGTATCCCATGCAAACTAACTATTTCCTTAATATATAATTGAGATAGGCTGTCAGGGGATTGATTTTGTCGTATGGGGAGAAAATGTACTGTCTTGGTTAGTTGATTGACGATCACCCATATCATATCATGTCCCTTAGAGGTCTTAGGTAGCCCTAGGATGAAATCCATAGTAATATGATCCCACTTCGATTCTGGTAGCTCAAGTGGTTGTAGTAATCCTGCTGATCTCTGATGTTCAGCCTTAACTTGTTGACACGTCAAACACCTTGCGACAAATTCTCCTATATCTCTTTTCATACCATTCCACTAGAAATGTCACTTCAAATCTTGATACATCTTTGTTCCACCAAGATGAATAGTGTACTTTGATTGATGTGCTTCCCTCAGGATCTCTTGTCTTATCTCATCATTGGCTGGTACGACTAACCTCTCTTGCAGGCAAACACTCTCATCCACTGCTTTGACAAATCCTGATTTTCCAACTAATGCTTGTGTGTCAGTGTCATCTTTTTGCATCTGTTTAACTTTCTTATTAATAGTGGACTTCATAGTTAGGTGGGCTATAACAGATTTCCCATGACTTATTTCAGGTATGCATCCTATCACCTCTTGCAGTAACTTCCATCTCCTAGAATGTAAACTTGCACATACCCCTTGTGTCTTTCTACTTAAGGCATCTGCTACAACATTTGCTTTCCTTGGATGGTAGTGGATGGTCAAGTCATAATCTTTCAAATACTCCATCCATCTCCGCTGTCTCATGTTTAAGTCTTGTTGTGAAAAGATGTACTTGAGACTTTTGTGATCTGTAAAAACCTCAAACGTTTCCCCATAGAGATAGTGTCTCCAAATTTTTAAGGCAAAGACGATAGCAGCAAGCTCTAGGTCAGGGTAGGATAATTGACCTCATGCTTTTTCAACTGTCTAGAAGCGTAGGCAATTACTTTCCTATTTTGCATAAGTACGCAACCCAAGCCTTGTTGGGAGGTATCACTATAGATCTCAAATCCTCCACTACTAGATGGTAAAGTAAGTACTGGTGCAGTGGTTAGCCGCCTCTTTAGTTGTGAAAACTCTCCTCGCATGCTTGATCTCACTCGAACTTCTTGTCTTTTCTCGTCAATTTAGTCAGGGGCAAGGCAATGCGTGAAAATCCTTCAATGAATCTCCTATAGTATCCTGCAAGGCCTAGAAAACTCTTTCCTTCTGTCAATGTTTTAGGCTTATTCTATTTCTCCACCACCTCAACCTTTTCTAGGTCAACAGCAATGCCATCTTTGGATATAACATGACCCAAAAAATTTACTTTTTCCAGCCAAAAGTCGCACATGCGAAACTTTGCGTATAATTTGTGTGCCTTAAGCGTATCCAGTACTACTCGTAAATGTTCTTTATGGTTTTTAGGGGTTTCTGAGTAGACTAAGATATCATCCACAAATACTATGACAAACTTATCTAGATAGGCTTTGAACACTCGGTTCATAAGATCCAAGAATGCGGCTGGTGCATTTGTCAGTCCAAAAGACATTACTCTAAACTCATAATGTCCGTATCTAGTTTTGAAGGTTGTCTTTGGAACATCTTCTTCCCTGTCTTCACTTCGAGTCCAAGAATATCTTGGTAAGGTCCTCGTGATGTTCAAACATAAGATCTAGGCGTTACTCTATGATATTTTATTGTATAGGCTCTGAATTTGGATTTTAAAAGGTCGTGCCTTAACGGACGACCCGAATGTAGCGCTTAGGATCCTGCGTGCCACGGTTCTAGAATGCAAGCTCTACAATTTCTAGGATATGCGTGCGCCCTGGTCGCACCATAACCAGGTTTGGTCATGTGCGCACGTCCGAATGGTGTGGCAGGGTGTGCATTCTGTACACCATTGCCCGGACGCATCTTAGGCGTAACTAATGCATGCTTTGGCTCCTAGGACATCCCATGAGTCCTGGTCAAGCCAAGAAAATTGTTTCCACGAGACGTGTGCATAAGGACAGCTCCTAGGGAGCTTGGCACGGGTGCGCGTCAAGCCGGGCGCCCTTGGATTGCGCCGTGCACCCTGGGACTCCCGTGCGCCCTTGGGAGCATTCTCTCTTGACGGGTTTTCACCCGCCTAGTTTTCCTCCCCGAGGACTGGTGATTTCTGGTCAAAAAATTCCCAGATCCAATGAGGATCTGGGCTGAGAAGGAGGCGGAAAGGAGGGAACGATCTGGCCAGCCTGGAATGGCACCCTGGTTGTAGGCCTAGGATTCTGTAACGAACCCATCTTCCTAATGGGTTCTTCCGCCGGGAGATGCTAGATTTGGCTGGAAAATGAAGGAAAGTGAAGGGGAAATGAGAAGGGAAAAGAGGGGAAGAGAAGCTTACCTAGGACCTTGAGATGGAGTGGGTCTTACACTTGGATTGCTTGCTCCAAACCCACCTTGCCGCAGACGGTATTGAATCGGGTTTGAGTTGAAAATGCTATGCTAGAGAAGGGGGAGCAGGGAGAGATTTATAGGAGAGGGAAGGGGATGCCATCCTATGGCGGTGCCCCCATTTCCCTTGGCACCGCCTTGTAGAGGCGGTACTAGAATTTTTCTGAAAAAATCGGGAGAGGGGGGGTTTCTGGAGAAATCAGGAGATAGGTTGGAGGAAGAAGAAGACAGGGTGTCATTATTAAGACGGGGGGCCGTTATCAAAATGGCCCTTGCGGTTTTTGGCTTTTTCGTTTTTAGGTGCATTTTACCAAAATGCCCTCAATCTTCTAACTCCTATAACTTCTTCATACTCCGTTTTCGGCGTTCTTTGAGGCATTGGATTCCATTTTGAGAGTAGAATCTAGTGGCATTAAGTTTCTTCACAAAGTCCTAAGATCCCTATGTGAATTAGGAGCAAACATCCGACCACCTAATAAGACCATTAAACATGTAAGAAACATATATTCATTCCCAAAGTAGACCAAGTTACAATATCGTTGGCAACGAGCCAATATCATGGTTGGTTTTTATACAAAATGTTTCCAAAATTTGAGTCATTACAAAAAAATTCAATAGTCATGATTTAAATTAGATGGTGAATTAGATGAATTCACCATCTATTGCACTAAAGTTGATTGATGAAATTCTTGTAAGGGGAAAAGTCGATTATAACTCTCGCACATGTTCTCCTAATGGGTGATTGTGGAAGCTTTACCTGTTGGTTTTTATAGTTAGAAAATTCATGCTTACCAAGATTCCACCTAGGTATGCCCACTATTGAATGATTTCATCACATTCATCTAATTCAGCTTACTAGTTATTCTAGTTAAAAAAATTCAATAGTCATGA
Organism: Warburgia ugandensis; assembly: GCA_035236585.1. Classification (NCBI taxonomy): domain Eukaryota; kingdom Viridiplantae; phylum Streptophyta; class Magnoliopsida; order Canellales; family Canellaceae; genus Warburgia; species Warburgia ugandensis. The sequence continues at coordinate 46,835,894 of CP141128.1, forward strand.
TTTAAATTAGTTTGGAGCATTTTTCCCTTCAAAATATTCACTTGAATGGCACGTAAAAATCATTCCATAGGAAAAATAAATAGCTCCTAGAAGAAGCCCTACATAAACACACTTCAAGGTACAAACGTGACATTCTGAAACATAAGATCCTTAAGTGGAAAAGTTTGAAAACTTCAAGGTACTAGATGAAATTTTTTCTTTAGAAAACAACTATTTAGAGAAGATTTAAAATATTGGTGATATAAATAAGAGGAATGATAAATCCAAGTGCACACTTGAATTTGTCTTAGTTCAAGTGTGCTTTAACTTCCTCTAACTTGCCTATGATTTAAGCCAGACATCATGGTTGGGATGGCTTAGATAGGCTAACTATCAAGTTTCAAGCCATTAGGTACTTCATCCTATGGTTTTTTCATTGTGATTCTTAACTTAATGAAATACATAATAAAGTATGGCAATAAAATTTAACTTAAAGAAACATGGAATGAACTATCCGATGGACATGAAATTTGATACTTAATCTATCTAAGCCATTCCCAACTTGGTGGATGGATTGGATCTGTAGAAGACGAAAGTTGCACTTGAACTAAGAAATCCAAGTGCCACTTGGATTTATCATATACTTTGGTTGAGGAATGATAAGCACAAGGGCACCCTTGTACTCCCGAGAGATGAGAGAAGGCTATTTAGGTCATCAAACAAAATAGGACTTGTCCAGTTGCACATTTTTGCATTAGCTCTTTTTATTTTAGTCAGGTTTTATCTCTTTGACAATATATCTTTCCATTTTAATAGGATTTTGTCTTTTTCCTTTTAATCAAAATATAATATAAAAAATAAGAGGAACCTCTCCATCTCTCAAACTTAGGAGAGAGAAACAACTTATTGTTAGATAAATGGTTTAAAGTAGTCATGTGAGGACTACTACTAGGTATGGCAATGGGGTGGGGCAGGTGAAACCACCCTGGGTAACTAAAATTTACAATCCAATGTAGGGCAAGGCAAATAATGAGAAGCCCATTTAAACCTACTCTGACCCATGAACTATTTTTCCCGGAATGCTGGGAAAACAAACTTTTTTCCCTTTTCTATGAAGATACATATTTTTAAATATTTAAGTCATTCATCTTGTTTGTTTGTTTATTGACTCATGCTCAATGGATGATCCTAGCCCATGTTTCTTTGGTTTGACAATTAGAATAACTAATTCTTAAAGTTGAAAAAGGTTGAGGATGATTTGGTGAAGAGAGATATCTTTTTCCAATTAAATTTGAATGAAAAAGGGTTTTTCATGGTAGAGAGTATAGAGATAAGGTAGAAATATATAGATAGGGATTTTACAACTTTTTTATACCTCTAAATAAAACTTTACATCAATGACCTTAACTGTTACTTGTAAGAAAAATAAAAGTATGGGCATTTTGGGTACCTAATACAACTATGCATCTTGGGTTAGGTCACCATACACTAATAAAATTGGGATTTTATAAAATGACAAAAAAAAGGTGGTTTAAACACAACTGTCTTATTAAAAATAAAAAAAAAAAGATATATTCTAAAAACTACCTTATAAAATATGACATTATAGGATTCTTTTAATAAAATTGTCTTGAAAATTTGTTTATAAGACGATATTTGAAAACCATCTTAAATTCTATGTGACAGTATAAAATGATTTTCAAAAAACTATCTAAAAAAAATTATAAGATGATTTCTCAAAACCATCTTATATTCTATATGACATTATAAGATGCTTTTTAGAAACTGTCTTATATTCTTCATGAGATTATAAGATGATTTTCAAAAATTGTCTTATATTATTCACATAAAATTAAGGTGAAGAGATTGAGAGGGAAAGATTTATGCACAATATAGGATGATTTTCAATGAATCATGCTATATTCAATCACTAAATTCAAACCCCCCCCCACCACCACCAAAGAAGAAGAAAAAGAAGGAGAAGCGGAGAGAGAGAGAGAGAGAGAGAGAGAGAGAGAGAGAGAGAGAGAGAGAGATAACACATGCACCCTACCTCTACTACGCAATGCAAGGAGAGAAGAAGAGGAGAGAGACAAAGACAGAGAATGCATGCACCCCCTACCTTGCTCATTGTTGTTTTTCTCCCTTCATGTAGGCTCTCTCTCTCTCTCTCTTGATTTTCTTATGTGCATGCTTTTGTTTCTCTAGAGCACTTTGTGCATGATTTCTTGCTTTGTTAAACAAAGGAAATCTCTAAAATTTATAGTGCAAGATAGGGGACACTGAGAATAAGAAGACCCATGTAGTAGATTTTCAATTTTCATTCAAATAGGCATCCACCTAATAGCTTAAAGTCTACTACTTATTGTTGTTCGTGTGAACAATAATAGTATTTTGCTTATGTTTAAGAACAATTTGTGCATAATTTTTGTTTATTTAATCAATAGAAATCTCTAAAATTGATCATGCTAGGTAGATGACATTGAGAATAAGAAAACCAAGTTTTATTTTTTTCAATTTTCATTCAAAAAGCATCCAATGTAGAGCCTAAAGTTTTCTACTTGTCATTGTTTGTGTCAACTATAACAGTATTTTGCTTATGATCAAGAGCACTTAGTGCATAATTTTCCACTTCATTAATTAATGAAAATCTATAAAATTGATTGTGCTATTTTTTTTTATTTTCATTTAAAAAGGCATTCAATGTAGAGATTAACGTCTGCTACTTGTTATTTTTCATGTAAAAAATAATAGTATTTTGCTTATGGTCAAGAGCATTTTGTGCGTGATTCTCACTTAATTAATCAATAGAACTCTATAAAATTGATTATGCTAGATAGAGGACATTGAGAATCAAAAGACCCAAGTGTTAAATTTTCAATTTTCATTCAAAAAGGCATCCGACATGGAGCTTAAAGTTTGCTACTTATTGTTGTTTATATGAAAAGTAACAGTATTTTGGTTAAGTTTAAAAGCACTTTGTGCATGGTTTCCCACTTCGTTAATCAATAGAAATTAGTAAAAATTATCTTGCTAGATAGATAACATTGAGAATACAAAGACCTAAGTCTTATATTTTCAATTTTCATTCAGATAGGCATCTAATGTAGAGCCTAAAGTCTTGTGTTTTTGCAGTTTTATAAGATAAATTTTCAAAAACCATCTTACATTTTCTATCTTATAAGACAGTTTCTGATATTAATATAAGACAATTTTAGTAACTATCTTATATTAATAGTATTATAAGATGGTTTCAAAAACCATATGTATTTGTTTTCATTTTATAAGGTGGGTATAAGACGGTTTTTGAACATCTTGTATATACGTTTTTAATTGCCTTAAAAATCATTTGCTATAGTAGTGATATTTTTTCCTTACTATCTTGCACCTAGCTATCCCGATATATAGCTTCATTATCTCTTCTAAATAAACCAAATTAATGAGGCATGTACACTTTATTTTGTTCTTTTATTTTAATTCTCGATTTAACCCAATCTACTTCTCCTTTAATTAATCTTTTAACCAATGTACCCCTCTAATATATAGGTAGATATAGGTAAATATGTGGGTATAGACTCCCTAGTTGATTTTTAGTCAACCCAGAGATTTTCTTTTATGGAAGAAATACTATAAAAGTAAATAAAAATCTAAAAACATCTGCACAATTAAAATGCCTCATTGCTCAAGAAAAATATGGTTGTTCAATGAGGAGTGTTAATTGGACGTGTAGCCTCTCCACCCGCAGTCCTCACTATAGAGACATAGGCAAGTGTACACCTAGAATGTCCCTTGAATTGTATTGTTTGATGACATTAGAGCATGCTAACCATACACTTGCTTACATGTCTGCAATTGAGAGTCATGTGTGTGGAGGTTGCATGTGCAGATATCAATCCTCTTATTCAATATAGATTCATTGGCTAGAAGAGTGACAATTTAGATTCATTGGCTAGAAGTTGACAATGCATGTCCCACTTTTACTTTGAGAAATTCTATAGGAGCCAAGTTTGGGGACCAACGTTGGATCCCCACCTTTGTATGATTTGACTCATTCATCTTGTTCGGCTTCCTTAGATTGGCTACAACTAAACTTCATGACCCTTGAATGATTTTAGCTATTCTTATGAGTTTTCAAAGGTGACTACTAGATTTTTCAATTGAGAAAATTAGTAGCTAGGAGCATTCAACGGGCATGATTTTTTGTAGATAGCCTAAATAAGAGAGGCCAAACAAGATGATTAGGTTAAATCAAGGTGATTGGCTTAGATTATCCAAGGAGGGTGTTGAGCTAAACTGGGTTTTAAAGATAGTATTTCTCTTTTAGTTTTGTGTGCTAATATATTTATGAGAAGATACACACTTGGTCTTAGGTTTTAGTTGTCACTTTCTTTTTTACCAGGATTGAATTTAGGAGTGTGTGAGTGATTTGCTTTGTAACTCTTTAGTACTAAGAAACAATTCATTAGGTACATATATTGATGTGAGGAATGTTCAAACATTGCGACACTAAGGCCAGCCACCGTGTAGCTTCCCATTTTCCTGGAAGATAAATGCCCTTCAATGATTCAAATCACTGGTCTAATTAATTGCTACCTCTTGGGATATGTTGTCAATAAACAATCATGACGATTGGATGACTAAAGCATGAGGAATGTTAAAGGGATGCTCCATTCATTGTACCCCAATCAGCAGGTCCGATGATCAGACTTGTATTGTAGGTATGATTGTCTAGTAGCTTAAGTCTCATTTGAATTGGATGATTCTAGTAAAAAGTTTGGCTTTTCTCACTGCAAATGGACGGTTTCAAACCTTGTATTACAACGGTTTAGTTTAACTCCCAAAAGTTGCAAGTTTTAGGATCCCGGAATTCTCCAATCATCGTGAGCATTTTTTGTATGCAAGATAAAAGGGCCAAATTATATGGAGTTGGGGCCCATAGTGAACAAGTAATGTAAAAGTAGTTTACGCTCCGTGGATTTGTTCCTCTTCTAGTATCTTTAAAAAACTCTGTTTTTGTGGTATATCACTGACGTACAATTTATTCACCAATTCAAGAAAAAAAATGTTATCAAAACGATGCACAATTTTTTGCTATTCTATTTTATCAAGAAAAATGCTAAGAAAAAGTGAACTTGCTTGCTCAAACTAGAAGACTTCCGGAAAAAAAGTTTCATCCTTTAGACTACGTAAAGGAAAAGCTTGTTAAAGTCCACACTCCTTCGAATTTGATCAGTAAATATGGTAAATAAACAAACAATTCTATCTCTCCACCCCCAAAACCCCCCCTCCCCCTCCCCCAACTCCACACACACACATACATACATACACACACACACACACACACACACACACATATATACATAAATATTATGAACACATCAATCCTAACACCTTTTCTAAAGAAATATGAAACAATCCAAAGAGAGATCTTCCGTGGAAACTGAGTCAATAGGGAGATCTTCCATCACCGCATTTTCATCAACTAGCCGCTGAATTTGGCGGACATCCATTTCCCTCTTCTTAAGACAAGAACCATGTCTGCCCATATTGTAAGGACTCATTGGACGGATGTTCTCCTTACTTGAGGGGACCTTATTTACAGCATTGCCTCCAAATCTTCTAGCAGGAGGTCGATTGTTTCTAACTGCACGGCTATCGCCAGTGATTGGCCGAGTAGGAGATTGGTTGTTTGTAAGTCCTCGACAAGCGTCACCATTGAATCTTCTACTAGGAGATGGAGAACCCAAGTTCGGCCTTGAAATAGAAACTGGCGAGTTACTCTCTGGTTCCTTTCGGAAGCTCTTCTGCCGAGCTAAAGTGGGTGAGCTTGAACGAGCCTTCTTCAGCGGTTGACATCTGGGACTTGATTGTTTTGCCAGGGCTTCCAGTACTTTCAATGGTCTCTGATGGGCAACTGAGCTTGGAAACTTGGGAAGCTTTATAGGGCTCATTTTACTTGGATCAGTTTGAATTATGTGCGGATTCTCCTTAATGCATGCCCACAAAAATTCATTTGAAAATGTTCCATCTTTGGAGGTCGAAGAAGTAGAAGAAACAGATGAAGAAGATGATGTTGAGGACGACGACGATGTAAGTGAAGAACTAGTAGTGCTACTAGGCGTACAGCAGGGAGGAGAAAGAGGTCGTTTCTTTGGGATTTCTAGGGAGAGAAGCAAAGATGGACCTTGAGATAGTACAAGCTTATCATATTGGATGGGATCACATACCTTGGATGAAGATCTGGATTTGCTAGTGCAGCAGCCCATGAATGTTCAAACGAAACGGAGGCCAAGTCATAGTTCGGCCAGAGGAGCATGGATGGCTTTTATTCAATTGTTGTATAATTGAAAGTAAAGCGAATGATGACATTTTCCCTTTGGGTGATATATTTGAATTCTAAAGGCGGCTGTGTGAAAGCCGTTGTGCAACGGACATGTAGAAATGAAGATTTTAGGCGGGCGTGACTTACTACTATGGGCCACACGATTTAGGCCCTTGATTGGGTAATGAAAGGAAGGATAGATTTATGGTGTTTTGCTTAAACGGTGCTTTATGTACTGTTTTGATCTTATGGAGACAAGGCCTTAGTTTGGTTCACATACGACCCATCTTAACCATCCTACATGAGACTATGTATTTTGATTTATGCATGGTGAACCAGCCTATGAACGGGCCTTTCCTTAGTGAGTTTACTTGTTCCACGCTAGTAAATATGCTGGTGCAAATGCACGGAGCCAGTATTACGTTTGACTCTTTCGGACCTACGGTGAGCTATTTATAGATAATCACATCGATATTAGAATATGACTATCAACCAAGGCACTATGCTTGCTTGAGTAAGAAGTAAGAATCAGTGAATGCTATGTGGCGCCTTTTTTTAAGGAGCTTATGTTTCCTACAACTAGTTCTCAGAATAATGTTGAAGAAAAACCACAAAGTTTTAAAATAAATTGCACATGGCACTCATGGATGATTACTTCCGGTTCAAGCAAGCAAGTGCAGTTCTCAAAAGTATTTTTTATGTATTTTCTAATGTCATATATCAATAAATTTTAATGACTTATCCAGATAATAATTCTACAATGATGTATTGAATGTGTTGATAATAAAATTATGTACACGCATACACATGCTTTTTTTGGAATGGTGCTGTTATTACATTGAGATAATCAGTACCACTAAGCACAATTACAACGAGCCTTTGAAAGTTAGAGGCATTCGAAATGCATATATTGTAATACATTGAGAGTAACCCCTTCCCGGGCGAGGAAGTCAGCACTAGAGTTGGCCAATCTAGATACGTGTTGGAATTTGATTGAAGCACGCAAAGTGAGTTGCTTAATTTCTTCAACAATAACCTGGAAACATTATGGCACTTAATCTTTGCTGTTCATCCAGGCAATGCCAGTTTTGAAGTCCCCATCAATGGTAATTGATTCGATTTTATTTTGATACGAGCACCATAGATAGGGGTGGCAAATCATGTTTGCGAGTCATGTTCGTGTTGTGTCAAGACTGACCCATTAGAGTATATGGGTCGACACGAACAAGACTCGATTAATAATCGTGTCAAGAACTTGTGACTCGAACATGATCCTATTATTAAATGAGTCAACATGACACGACTCGTGTAACATGATTAAAAGGATGTACCATATAGGACAATTATTCAAAAACCATCTTATATTATGACTAATATAAGATGGTTTTGAAAATTTGTCTTATATTGCTATAAGAATATAGGAAGGTTTTTGAAAAACCATTCTATATTTCTATAAATATATAGGATGATTTTTCAAAAACCGTCACATAGGTTTTTCAAAAACCATATAGGATGGTTTTTCAAAAACTATCCTATATTATATATAATATAAGATGATTTTTCAAAAATTGTCCCATATTATATATAATACGAGACGAATTTTCAAAAACCATCATATATTCTTATAATAATATAGGACGATTATTATGTTTGGATCAACCAATGTTTACCCATTGTATTGACCCATTTGACTCATGACCTATTAACTCATCGTGTTAACCCGTCTAACTTGTGACCTGTTAACCCATCGTGTTGAAAACTATCTTATATTATATCTAAATATAAAAATTGTCCTATATTTTTATAAAAATATAGGACAAATTTTCAAAAGATCAACTTTTCAAAAAATGTAAGACGATTTTTGAAAACCCATCATATATAATATAGGATGGCTTTCAATAGGACAGGTTAACAGGTAGTGAGTCAGATGGGTCAACACAACGGATTAGTAGGTAGCAGTCAAAGGGGTTAACATTGGTTGACTTGAACACGACAAGATTTTTGGCATGTCATTTTGGGGTTGACACCATTACGATAAGACTTGACCTTAACCCTTTAAACCTATGTCGAGTTCAAGTGGTGTTATTGTGTTATGTTGTATTTTGTCACCCCAAGCCATAGAGCAGCTTCACATGAATTCCTGAAGCCGAGGGCCCAACAAAATTAAAGATTACTAACCTACTGTTCTCCTTAAGAAGACCCCCGAAGCCTGCGGACCCAAGATTACTGGTAGGATACCCCATTGAAATAGAATTTGAATTGGTTAATATGTGAAGGTTTCCATCTAGCGTGGACTTTTGTTCCTTGATCAAAATCAATGTAATTTCATTCCATTTCCTTTTGATGTCCTTCTCTGAAAAGCCTTTAAATTTTGGATCGACGGAGGCGCACTTACAATTCAATTCACAACTTGATCTTCAATAATGCTAGTAGGCTTTTGCTGGTGACAAAAGTTCCTTCTCTTCCTCTCAAACTAAATTCCCCAAGTAGTGGCAATGAAAGCGATCTTCTGTAGAATCTTTATTCTTTTAGGGGCACCCTGGATATTTCAGAGGTTAAGAGCTCATTGAATGGTCTAGACATGGCCTCATAAAGTCCTTTTTTGGCCAAAATATCTCCAGAAACTTGGGAGGACTGCTTACCGTGCATCCATTAAGTGATCTGTGTTTTCCTTAACTTGAAGAGAGGGCAACATGCGTTGCTCATCCACCCTCTAGCATGAATTCCATCTTTGGTGAGAGCCTCACTGTGGGCAACAATCCATCCAAATGCCTTAACACGTCATGCGGTGTGCACTATCCAGTTGATATTATAGCTGTAATAACCCCAATTTTTGTAATTGATTGAGAAAATCAATAAAGTTTGAGTTTCAAATATTTCGGGCTGAAATATTAGGGTTATTTAGAATATACTTTTTATAAAAGTATAATCAAATAATAAGGCATGTAAAATTGAAACTAAACTTAGCAAACCCTTCAAAATGACTATAAGCACGACAAATTTTGAATTCGGATGAAAAATCCTTAAGTTTCTTCATTTCTTGGGCAAAAGGGTAAAATAGTAATTTTACCCAAAAATCAAAATATGAGACATCAAAATTTACAATGTACTGAGAAATACGAATCCAACGTCACTAAGTACACTCAAATCTGAGATCATGGGAATAAAATCCAAAATTTTATACATAAATGGCAAAACGGTGTTTTTACACCACATGGGGCCCAGAAGGGACCCAAAAATGAATCTTATGAGCAGCCCATGTGAAGTCATGGGCCAACAAACACCAGCTGGTCTTGGGAAAGAAAAATGGAGCATGGGGAAGATATAATGGAGCATGGGAGACCTTCATGCCATTTAATAATAAAAAATTAAATATTATAATCATGAAAAAAGGACCAAAATGCCTATAAATACAATCCCAAAAACCCTCCAAAAATTCTCATAAAATCCCCACAAAATTTTCTTCACTCTCCCTAAAAAATTAGACCTAGATCCCTCCCCAAAAACCCAAAATTTCCAAGAGATATCTCTCTTTGCAATTTCTTTTTCTTTTTAGATTAGAACAAAAGACCTAAAATCAATTAGGCACTCTACAAAAGCCCCACAGAAATTTCAAGATCCAATGGTTCAAACAACAGGACTTTGCAAGAAAGGTGGATCTTAGGCCATATCTTCATCAAAGGGTATTTCTTTTAAATAAGACACATAAACAATATTTTTTATCCAATCAGGTAGGTGGGAATATTTTATATAGATGTTTACTACTGGTTTATGTAATTTTTAGTTTACTGTAATTTATTTTGGTAATAAAAAGGTAAAAATAAAGTAAACACCAGAACCCTTAATTTAGGATGATAAAGTGCTCAGATCAAAAATCTTACTGCATCAATAGATCCAGAAGGTCCAAACCCCTAGGGTAGAATTTTCACAATGATTTGAGAAGGTTTGGTCCCTCAATTGAGAAGGGATTGATTGGACGGCTCAAATGGACTGTCCGATCTCCCAATCGGACGGACGATGTCCCACGTGCGTCCATGGATGCACCATGCGGGTGCTTCCGCATTTCATCGCAGCAGACGCACCCGACAAATCGAATGCGTTCCGCTCGGCTTGGTTTACCGCCCAAAAAATTTGGGCTATCCGTTCCTTGGGCCCAGATCAAATCTAAGCCCTAGGAAGGACTATGAACTTCCAGATCCAATTCCGGAGCCATCTAAATTCCAAATTGAGATCGGAAAGAAGCTATGGAAAGCTTGAAACCCCTATTTTCTGATGAAATAATAAAATAAACATAATATTCAGTAAAACTTTCTATATTAAAGAAACAAGTTTCTAATTACCTAGATCTTCAAGATTTGAGATGATCAAATCTTGAAAATATGTTTTACTAATGATATACTATTGAAATAAAGTGAGATCTATGGTTTATTTGGACATATATCAGATATATTAAGGGATCTACCCATTATGGTAGAAAAATCCTAAAAATACAAAGGGACCCACTTGATCAATGAGATCAAGTGTGATTAGATCCTTGGGATGGATAAAATGAATGTTGATATATGAAATCCAAGAAATCATGGATGGATTATGACAAAAATGGATCAATATGATCTTTGGACCTTAATCAAGTAAATCCCCTAAATATAACTAATACCCTTAATCAAAGGAAAAGATCTAAGATCAAATGGTTGGATCATAAGTAAAGGTTTTAAAAATGTTAATGTAATTAGTTTCATTTATATAATAGCATTTTAAATATGATTATGTTATAAAGCATGCTAGTATAACATTTAGACTTTAGCATGATATGTGATTTTATTGTTATCATAAGGTGCTAGATTTAATTATCTTATGGGCACTTTAGCATGATTTCATGCCATTCTAACTTAGGACAATGCTAGAATTTCATATAAGTTTATACTATAGTATGAGATTATACCTTAAGTCCATGTTAGCTTAAATTGAGTTATTAAGGTATATTAGTTGGAAATCATGTTAGAGTAATTTTAAGTACATAGTCTCATTATCATTAAATGTTAAATTATGTAGTTTTATGCTTTGAATTTATAATTCATTTATGGTTAAATGTTATTAGTAGATCTACTTGTTATGGGATAAAGAGCATAAAACATCAAAAATGTAATTTAATGAGAAAGTAGAGTTTCATGACACAAATAAGAATGGAGTACTTTGGACTTAATTAGTAAGAGCTATAGTTAGTAGGACAATATAAGGATTATCAAATCCTTGGCCCAAACTAGGAGAAGAATAATAAACCCCATGAATGACATTATAAATATTCATGGACTTAATTAAAATCCATTAGAAAGAGTATTTAGGGTAAACATGCTTATAGGAACCTTATCAAAGATTGAGCGATGGTCATTCTAGTGAATGATGAACATAGTGGTTAAGAGGGTTATCTAATAGAGCCTCTCTCTTCCCCTACCGTCCGTTGATGTTTGTGAGGTCTAAACGCCTCCTTACATGAGGATTGAAGTAACCACTTTGTGTTTAACCATTCAGCTAGTAAGCCTTAGCCAATTGGAAATAAGAGGAGTAGTCTAGATGTAGGCTTGAATAAGTTACCTTCAACCAGCACATTAACTGGTTGAATAATAATAATAAGAGCATAAAAGGTTAGTAAATTACCTAACTCTAATAAAAATAGTAAGTAAGATAAGGATGATCAAACAAGATCCATTAGATCTTGGATGATCAAGAACAATAAAAAATAGAGTATTATATTGTACTTAGTATGCATGTTTATTAGTATGCTTGTTATAGTTCATTAGATTAGATAATCTAAACCCTTGATCAAAGATGATTCAAGGAAGAAAACCAAGATCATCCTCCTTAGGGATGATCCAATAACTGAACTTAGATCAAAGAAGAACTAGATGATAGAAGATCTAGGACCCTGATCTTTATCAACAGGTGTAGATTGTAAATCAATGGATCTATGAAAGATCAAGATCAAGGAGATGTACACACAAAGACTTCGAGATAGAAAAATACTTAAATATGAATGATCTAAAGATCATTCTAAACATCAGACTAGTGATCAATAGGATGGTTCATAATTTATATATTGACAATACATATGGATGTACAGATCATATACATCAGTCAGGATCATGGAAGATTTGGGGAAAAGAGATCACTCCTTAAAGGTAGGAGGATTTGATGAATGCATTTACATGAGATATACATGATTGTACTCATGATCTTATGTTGACAAGAGTAATGTTAATACTTGTATTAAATCTCTTGAAAACCTTATGATCCAACCAGCACATATAAGATGGTTAAGGACTAAACTATAAGTGAATAAGGAACTAGAAAATATTTCAGCCCTAAGTAAACAGACATATGGTCTGATATATATGAAATCTATTTTACATACAAGCTTGGAGGCTTGTGAGTTTGTTTTACTAGGCATAAGCCTAGGAGAATGCTATTGCTAGAGGAGTTATGAGGGTTTTGCCACCCGCTCCTTGAAATTTGATGATATGATGATACCTTGCCCAAGGAGAGGCTAAAAGTCGAGTGGTTACAATTATGTGAAGGCCACCACTGTGAAAGTCTTGCCCCCCTATACGGGTAGTGACATAATATTTTCCATCGTGGTATCAATGGTGAATAGGGCAGTTATCCGAGCGCGCTAGTACGAATCAAACTGCAGCATAACAACCTTTTTGATTATTTTGCACTATGATGCATATGAGAATAGGCATAGTGAAATGCCTTATGTTGTAGCATAATGAAATGCTAGGTAATTGTATATTACCAATATTTCCCAAGAAGGGAGATTCCCAGTATAAGATTAACTGTAATACTAAATTCTCAAATCAAAGAGAATTGATCAGCTTAGTTGGGAATGATATTTGACTACTTTCACAAATTTAACTGGTTTACCCATGAAGGGTATGTATGTATATAGATATACGTAACTTACAAAGTAAAGAGTATGTTTAAGGATAATGACATCATGAAGTATTGGAATTACCTTGTCAATTATTATGTCTCTTCAATCCCCTACCAAGCATTGCTTGCTGAGATATTGTACTTGTTGCAATAGCTCAAATACAGGAAAGGAGAGTTAGGAGCTAAAGACTATAGAAGACTTGAAGAGAATAATCTTCAAGGTATACCCTTGAAGACATGTATTTTTCTTTGTTGAGAGTGTTATTGCATGGAGAGCTTGAGTTTTGGATTATGTAATTTGAACAAGTACTGTAATAGATTTGGCTATACTGTGAACCACTAGATGGATCCTAGAGTTTAATAAAAGTATATTCCTTCAATGGAATTTTATTTTGTACACAAATTGTACTTATGTTATGTATGAAGTGGTGACTTGGGTTTTCAAAACAAGTTCTGAAGAAACGAATTTCCATTGCTTTGTTTTGCGAAAAAATTTTACACTCTTAACGGCCCTGCCTTTCAAAATACTTTACAAATCATGTTACAAAAACCCGGGTCGTCACAATAGCCAACCATAAGGCAAGCAAGATGGACTAAAGAGAGTTGTATGCAAATCTCACTGACAATCCTTGCATGAGTTTCTAATCTAGATAATTTGATCCTCCACTTCAACTTTGATGATTCAACCTTTAAATCAAGCCATAAGACATGAATTTCTCTTCTTCAAATGTAAAGAGTTCTCTTCGTAGGTGACTGTTCTCAGATACCTCTCATTTAACGACTGAGAACATGTGATTATTATCCATCTGCGGAATCTGGTAGCCCAAAAGATGTATGGGAATTTCAGTTTGAGACATTATTCCCTGCACCACAAATTATTAGAAATTTGATTGTATTCCCTTTTCTGAGTGCAAATCTAATCGTGGCCACGAATTGAGGGAGATCGTTCATAATTTTTTCTCTAGACATACGAGCTATTGGTCTAGCCCCATTTCCAGGCGGCCACCGATGTTAATGGTAGCAGGCACCGCAATCAGCCACCGACTTCAACTATGGTAGGCGCCACAGTAGTTGCTGACTTCAATAGTGACGGGCGCCGTCATCGGCCATAGCCCATTGACTTCTGTAAAAATTGTTGAAAATTAGGGCCCAAAAATCCCTATAAATAGGGATATGAGTAAGAGCAAGAAACCATGCAAGGAACAATACCCATTCCCCGTGTCTTCTCTTTGTAAAACCCCTGTAATTTCAGTGTATAGTGAAATCTCTACATATCCCGTGGATGTAGGCTTATTGGCTGAACCACGTAAAATCTGTGTTTTGTGTGCATGATCTTGGGCAGGGATTGAATATCCCCAACAAGTGGTATCAGACCAAGGTTCTGTCGTGAAACAGAGGTAGAAAACTAAGTTTCAGCACCGGAGGTCGAGAGGAAGAAGAAAACTATTCAATGTACAGTTGCTATAGTAATCATCATTGCTGCTATAGTGAAAAAGCGCGTCATCATGCTACTATAATAAAAGCATCATCATTACTATAGGCTACAGTGATCGCTACAGTACTACTACAGTATTGAGTTGTCACAGTACCCAGAGGCGGGTTCCAACAGTTCAAGTTTCAACAGGTACATGGTTACAACAGTACAGAGTTGTAACAGTACGAGTGCAAACAGTAGCTCGTTTGCATAGTAGTTGAGTTGCAACAATACATAGTTGAAACAGTAGTGCGTTGCAATAGTCGAGTGCAACAGTAGCTGAGTTGCAACAGTGTTACGATTGGAGCAAACCTATTTTTGACAGGTTTTCGAGGGGGATAGACCGGTTCTTGGCAAACACAGTGGTGTTCTCAAATTTACAAGATTTTCACCTGAAATTGCTGTAAGTACTCTATCTTTACTTATGGAGGCAAACATGAGCAAAATGATTTGCTTAAATGGTACTAACTATCACAAGTGGAAGGGAAAGATAAAAGATCTTCTTTTTGTGAAGAAATTACATCTACCTGTCTTTGTTACTCAAAAACTAGAGGATAAGTTCGAGGATGAGTGGGCTTTTGAACACGAACAAGTATGTGGTTTTATTCGACAATGGGTAGAAGATAACATTTTGAATCATATTCAAAATGAAACACATGCTAGAACTCTATGGATCAAATTAGAAACCTTGTACGCGTCGAGAACTGGGAATAATAAGTTACTCCTACTTAATCAAGCGACGCACCTGAGATACAGGGAAGGGAGTTCTATTTCTGACCATTTGAATGAGTTGACCGGATGCTTTCAGCAACTATTCAACGTTGGTGTCAGGTTTGATGATGATATCATGGGTTTATGGCTTTTAAATACTTTGCCTGACTCATGGGAAAATTTTCGTGTTTCTCTAGCCAATTCTACTTCAGGTGGTGCTGTGACATGAGAATCTGTGAGAAGCGTAGTTCTAAATGAAGAAATGAGGCGACAAGCTCAAGTTGTCACCACATCACAGTCTGAGATTTTGATCTCAGAAAATTGAGGGAGAAGCAAGATCAAAGGACAGGAGAAGAATAACAGAAGCAGGAGTAAATCTAAGTCCAGATACAAGAATCTAGAATGCAATTATTGCGGCAAGAAGGGTCACATTAAAAGGCAGTGTTACAAGTGAAAAGCTGAGAACAAAACAAAGAATGCCAAGTAGGAGAGAAGAAATGATGAGGGGAATGATCATGTTTTTGCCACTACTCCAGGCCTTGTTGTGGTCTGTGATGAAAATGAAATCAACCTAGCTTCCAATGAGATTGGATGGGTCATTGACAGTGGTGCTTCTTTTCACGTTAACTCAAGGAGGGAGTTTTTCACCTCGTATACTCCTGGTGACTTTAGAGTGTTGAAGATGGGTAACGATGGGTTGTCAAAGGTTGTTGGTATTGGATCCGTCTGCTTGGATACCAACAATGGAACGAGGTTAATTATCAGGGACGTTCGACATGTACCAAATATCCAGTTGAACTTAATATCAGCCGGAAAGCTTGATGATGATGGGTACTGTAGTACCTTTTGCGATGGACAGTGGAAGCTCTCTAAGGGAGCACTTGTGGTTGCTAGAGGGAAGAAATCATCTAGCTTGTATGTGATGCAAGCTTCGATTCCTATTAACTCAGTGAACGCAGTTGATGTGCTGGTTCTTTAGAGTTGTGGTACAGGCGGTTCAGTCACAAAGTTAAGCAAATGTGCTCATTGTCTTGCTGGGAAGCAGCAACAGGTTTCCTTCAAAAGCCATCCTTCATCCAGAAAGCCAGGCATGCTTGAATTGGTACATTCAGATGTATGCGGTCCTATGAAGGTACACACATTTGGTGGTGCATTATATTTTGTCACATTTATTGATGATTATTCCAGAAAACTCTAGGTCTATGTTTTGAAATCTAAAGATTAGGTGCTTGACAAGTTTAAAGAATTTCAACCTTCTATTGAGCAGCAAACAGGGAAGAAGCTGAAATGTATTTACACAGACAATGGTGGCAAGTACTGTGGACCTTTTGATGCTTATTGTAAGAAGCAAGGGATTAGACATCAAAGAACTCCTCCAAAGACTCCTCAGCTAAATGGTTTAGCAAAGAGGATGAATAGGACATTGATGGAGAGGGTCAGATGCTTGCTTTCTGAAGCAAAGCTGCTTAGTTCCTTCTTGGGTGAGGCACTATACACAGCAGCCTATGTTATTAACCTATCTCCAATTGTTGCCTTGAATGCAGATGTTCTTAATAGGCTATGGTATGGAAAAGATGTCTCTTACGATCACTTATGGGTATTTGGGTGCAAGGCATTTGTACATATACCCAAGGATGAGAGGTCCAAGTTAAATGTCAAGACCAAACAATGCATTTTCATTGGCTATGGGCAAGATGAGTTTCTTTACAGGCTATATGATCTTGTTGCAAAGAAGCTGGTTAGAATTCGTGATGTGATCTTTGTGGAAGACCAAACCATTGAACACATTGACAAAGCCGAAGTATCAGAAACTCGGAGTTTTAATACTCCTACTGATTTAGATCTAGTTCATGTTTTACATATGCCAAGTGTAGATGGAACCAAAGACCATGGTGGTGCTCCAATTGATGTTCAAGATAATTAGGCTGAGGGAGAACATGAAGATGCTGAAGACATGGATGTTTCATCAGAAGCTGATGATATTCAGCAGGAGATTCCTACTGAGGAACCAGCAATTTCATTGAGACGGAGTTCGAGAGATCATTAACCCTCCACTCGGTATTCACTAGATGAGTACATGCTCCTCACTGATGGGGGAGAGCCTGAGAGCTACATAGAGGTAGTTGAAAGTGAAGAGAATGCAGAGTGGATTGCAGCTATGAAGGATGAGATGAAATCCTTGCATGACAACCACACTTTTGAGCTGGTACGATTGCCTAAGGGCAGACAAGCTTTGAAGAATCGATGGATTTACAGGGTGAAGTATGAGGGTGACACTTCATGACCACGATACAAAGCTAGACTTGTGGTGAAAGGCTTTGATCAAAGAAAAGGTATTGATCTCTAGGAGATATTTTCTCCTATTGTCAAAATGTCTTCAATCCGAGTTGTATTGGGTTTGGCTGCAAATCTTGATCTGGAGAATGAACAGATGGATGTGAAGATAGCATTCCTCCATGGTGACTTGGAGGAAGAGATATATATGGAGCAGCCAGAAGGTTTTGTTGCTAAAGGCAAAGAGAAGTATGTCTACAAGCTAAAGAAGAGTCTGTATGGCTTAAAACAAGCTCCCAGACAGTGGTACAAGAAGTTTGAGCAGTTCATGATCCAACAGGGTTATAGAAAGACTACTTTAGATCACTGTGTGTTTGTGCAGAGATTCTAAGAAGATGATTTTGTCATCCTGCTACTCTATGCCGACGATATGCTCATTGTTGGAAGCAACTCTTCAAGGATCAGTCAGCTAAAGAAGGAGCTGAACAAAGTCTTTGCTATGAAAGACTTGGGACCTGCAAGACAAATTCTCAGGATTTCTATCATTCGTGATAGGAGGAATAAGCAGTTATGGCTGTCTCAGGAGAAGTACATAGAAAAAGTACTTCAACGATTTCACATGGATAAAGCTAAAGTGATTAGTACACCTTTTGTTACTCACTTTAAGCTTAGTAAGAATCAAGTTCCAACGAGTGATGCTGAGAAGGAATACATGCAAGATGTTCCTTATGCTTCAGTTGTTGGCAGTCTTATGTATGACATGGTATGCACTAGACCAGATATTGCATATGCAGTTGGTACAGTGAGCTGGTTTCTATCAAATCTAGGAAAAGAACATTGGAATGCAGTGAAGTGGATATTGAGATATCTATACGGTACTTCCAAGTTGTGTTTGGGATTTGGCACTG
Source organism: Warburgia ugandensis (assembly GCA_035236585.1). Lineage (NCBI taxonomy): Eukaryota > Viridiplantae > Streptophyta > Magnoliopsida > Canellales > Canellaceae > Warburgia > Warburgia ugandensis. The sequence goes on from CP141128.1 coordinate 46,854,492, forward strand.
GCAAGCCTGTGCTTGAGGGCTACATTGATTCATATATGGCTGGTGATATTGACATGAGGAAGTCTACTTTAGGCTACTTAATTACTTTTGCAGGGGGAGCTGTGTCATGGCAATCAAAGTTACAAAAATGTATTGCCTTGTCTACGACAGAGGCTAAGCTTATTGCTGTGACAAAAGCATGCAAAGTGTTATTATGGATGAGGAAGTTTGTGAATGAACTTGGCTTTATGTAGAAGAGGTATGCATTATTTTGCGACAATCAAAGTGCTATACACCTTAGCAAGAATTCTACCTTTCATGGAAGGTCAAAGCACATTGATATTCGGTATCATTGGATACGTGATATTTTGAACTCGAAGTTGTTAGAGCTTGAGAAGATTCATACTGACGATAATAGTTCAGATATGATGACAAAAGCATTACCTCGGAGCAAGTTCAAGATTTGCAGGGAATTGACTAGAATGGGCTTCTGCTAAAAGTCCATACTTGAAGAAACCTCCTTCAGTTAATGGGCCTGGAGGGGGAGATTTGTTGGTCCAGCCCCATTTTAGGTAGCCACCGATGTCAACGGTAGCAGGTGCCACAGTCAGCCACCGACTTCAACTGTGGCGGGCGCCGCCGTCGGCCACCGCCCATTGACTTCTGTAAAAATTGTTGAAAATTAGGACACAAAAATCCCTATAAATAGGGATACGAGTACGAGCAGGAAACCATGCAAGGAACAATACCCATTCCCTGTGTCTTCTCTCTATAAAACCCTTGTAATTTCAGTGTATAGTGAAAGCTTTGCATCTCCCGTGGACGTAGGCTTATTAGCTGAATCACGTAAAATCTGTGTTTTGTGTGCATGATCTTGGGCAGGGACTGAAAATCCCCAACACGAGCAACATGCAACCTCATGCTTTTTCGTCACCAGATTGAGAGTGATATTTATGTTCGATCACTTTTCTATGTAACCCCTTAGTGGTGGAGGCATAACCCTAAATCCATTTGGTCAGAGCACAAAGTTGAATGTTTACAAATACTTGGTACTAAGAACCCCTGCAAATTTGGGTCTGCAAGTTGATTCCCAAGTGACTACATGCATCTTACATTTCTGGTTGTTCCCTCGCCACATAAATCTCCTTTCAATTTTTTCAATTTGGCTAATGATGTTGCTGGGCACCTGTAGAAAGATAGAAAATAAATGGGCAAGTTAGCGACGCAAGATTTAATTGATGTAATACTACCCTCGAAAGATAGGTATCCTTTCATCCGTCTTTCGAGTTCGGCATTAGACCATTCACTACCGTTACCCGGAGACGACTATCAGAAAAAAGGCATCCACGGTGGAAAATTTTGTTATTCAAAGTCTAGAATCTGTTGCTATGACTTTTAATGACAAATTAGTGAAAAATCCTGTCACTAGTACCGTTGCCATAACTTAGTTATCAACTCTATTTTGGTCACCGTTTCATTTTACCTATCAAAATAAAACATTCTACCATTTTGCCTGTTTCAGTATTTTGTTTTGAAAAACAAGCAAATTGAATGTATATTTCTTTTGTTTTGTTTTTTTATTCTAACTACAACTAGTGATAAACTAGGTAACTTGTAAGGAAAATGATCGTTTATAAGTTACTCGAATCTATTTTAATTTACATTATTCAAAATGACTGAATCTATGTTGCTTTTATTAGGTGAAAGGAGTGGATATATTATTTTCTACAGTACATTAGCATTTACCAACTAAAAGAATTAAACATGATAAATTCCTTTAACTATTAAAATAAAAATCTCATAGCAGCTTATCCAATAAATTAAAATCTCATAAACGGAACGTGACTTATATCAAATAAGAGTGGTGGTAAGAAGCTATTACGGAGAGCAAAGAAAAGGAAAAAGGTGTCTTTATCAAAAATGAAGGATAGCATATAAACATCTATCTTTTAATTCTTTATAGTACTACCATGAAATAGAAAATAGAAGGAAAAAGGGGGTTTTTGGTTCCACAGAGAAGAAAAGCGAAAGGGATTTTGATAACATCATCTAGGAAAGAGCATCTCAAGAGTAAATGTTAGCAAAACTCTTTACAAGGGTTTCTTCCATGATTTTTGTTGTTAAAGAAAAACAGTGGGTGGTTTTGGGAGCCAGGTGCATGGAAAAGGTCTTGAACCAATGGATTTGCAGTGTGAAATTTCAACTAATCAAGACAATATATGGTGTTTTCTCTTCTTTTCTTTTCTTTTTTTGAAATTTTATTAGATTTCAGCCGAAATTGTAGTTCTGGATTGGAATATCCAAAATGGGGCAAAATAAGAAATTCAGAAAAATACAACAAAATATAGACTAAAAATTTTTAGGCTTACATTATATTCTCTTTCTCATCCTAAAACATAAAATTTAGTTCATTTCATCTGAAATAGAACATAAGTGACAACTAAGTACCATAAATATTTTCATTATATTTAATAAAAAAATTTCCCTCAATTGGGGACAAAAATTTGTCATGAAAATTTTATTGGTAGATAATAGAAATCAATCTCCTACTAATAAATTTGAAGACTTTAAAAAAAATAAAATTAGTAATAAAAATTTACACCTAATGAATATTTAGAAAAATATATTTCTCTATTCAAGAATAGCTATGGAAAGCAATTGTAATAAATCCATCACTAATTTGTTATGTAAGAATCTAGTGATGGAATATTCTCATTGCTAATAATCGGTAAGATACAAAATACTTCTATTATTCATGTGTCGCTAATGGTCTGGTAAATGTGAGACACTAGTGACAGAGTAATTACATTATTATTTTTAATTTTTTGTGAAAACATGTTCAATAAAATTGAAATAGTATCAATATCAGATAATTAATAACCATCAACGTTCAACAGCATGATATCAAAGTTAACGTTGAGCATAGAGTAATATCAAATTGAACACAATCCAATACTCTCATGATCAATCATAATAGTCAAATACTACGTCCAAATAACTTGTCCACTATGAAATAAAAGTTCAAGGCCATCATTGTGTGACTGAGGTCGAACCTCACACATCTCCTCACATAATTCTGCTAACATGCCATGAAGTTCCCCTGTAGCTCCTTGTGTAACTCCTGATTCATCATCTAAATTTAGATGTTTGAAGTTGCTCATTCATATCTTTTACTATTAGTTGTTTTGAAGAGTTGCATTACATTGAGATGCAAGAGGTAGAGGTTTCTAATATGATACTTTGATTTTTTGTGCTTCCAAAGTTGTATAATTTTCGATTCAATGGGCCTCTGTAGATGCATTAGAAGTATGCATAGCAGAGCTATCTTTTCCATATTTATTCTTCATTTGCAATTCATATTTTTCTTACAACCATTTGAAAATCATTAGTTACAACACATAACTTATATTTTTGAACTGAGTAAAAAGGTTATAGTTGACTAACAAATGAGTTAATTTATCCCAACTTGCTTTGACTTGACATTAACATAGTTCTAACTTCCTTTTTTTCTTACGATTTTGGTAGAAGACCTTAAGCTGAGTAACCTCTCTACCAAATTGATGAGATTGCAAATGTGGAACATGATTTTCTAGTAAAGTAAATAAATAATCTAACTACTTGTACTATGCATTATCTATGTATATATAATAAAAACAAAGATATGTTATCCTTTATGTATTACTATGCTTAGGCTAATGTAACTACTCGTACTATGCAATATCTATGTATATATAATAAAAACAAAGATAAGTCATCCTTTATTTATTACTATGCTTAGGCTATGATCTATTTCTTGAATAGTAGATGATGCAATTAAATATTATTTTAATACCAAAGTTGTATAATTTATGTCTTTGTAAATTGAAATTTTCAAAAACATTGACCCATTACAATTTTAAGATCATTTAATGCATGAGACAACATACATACACATATAATAGGTTAAAGATGATCATTCAACTCACAAGGAACTGTGCCAAAATTATAAACTTCTATTAATAATATTTCATTTACTTGGTTAATAAAGGAGTTCAAAGTTGATTTAATTTAATACTTTCTTATCACTCTAAATCATATATCAAGAGATCATTCAGACATAATTTGGCTATAATATTCCTAGCACAATAGACACACATAAAATTAATAAAGTTAGACATGTTGAAATAACCATAATAATTTTAGAGATTATAAATTTCAAAGAGAAACTATCATTACAATATAATAAACCAAACACATATTGTTGATGTTATTGTATGGAAACATCTACAATTGATATGAATTGAGGGAAAAAAAATGAAAAGTTTTATGCTATCTTTTGAAGAAGATAATAATTTTGCAGCCTTCTTCATAATTACAAGAGACAGAGAGAGTTGTCAAGTTTTTTAATATTATGAATTAGCTAAAAATAATAATAAGGTGACCTAAAGATATACTAGCCTCTTACTTTTGAGTAATGAAGATAATAGAACCTCAAGAATGTTTAGATAAATCTTGCCCATTTATAACTAGTCAATTTTGTATAAAATGTACCCAATTGGTAGTACATGTATCATAGATCGTAGGACATTAAGGCCAAAACACAGTTTTTATAACTTACAAAAATGGTGTTCTAAAGAGGATAATAGAGAGAGAAAATGGACTCTATCAATAAAGAAGATATGCATGCTAGGAGGACCATTCACTACGAAGATCTCACTCAATTTCAGTCCTTTTCTCTCATTCTCTTCCTCCCTCCATCGTGATAAACTTAGAAGAGGAATCAAGCACAAATTTGGTTTGATCTCCCCCTTTCACTACCCTTTCTAATATCCACTTCCTAGATTCCACTTCCTAATCCCCCTTCCTATCTTTTCTTATTCCTTGCCAATCCTTATCCCCTCTTCCATATCGTCCTTAGGATAGAGATTAACAAGAATTATCTCTTTAGAAGGGTGAAAATCTATAGAAAAAGGAGAGCTTCTCAATGCCATTTTCCATCATTCTTAGTTATCTTAGATTTCCATGCAATTTTTCAAAGCATTCCTTAGGGCATTTCAACCATCCTGCAAGCTAGCCTTTAATGCATATTTCCATCTTGAATCTTCATGCATCCTTGGGTGTATCATGCCATCTTTAAGAAAAGTTCCACCCACCTCTATTCTCTCTTTGCAAAGCTTTTGTTCCTCTATTTCATGCACACATTTTCTTGGGTTATCTTCTACTTGCTTTGCTTCTATTTTGTGCTCTAGTTCTTCTTGATCAAAGGCTATCAATCTCTTATAGTGACCACCAAGAGAGAGTAACCTTTTGAATCATCTTATTCCAGGATTCATGTTCATCTCGTCCTCATTCTCTTTGATTATCACCACTAATTTGCATGCATGCCATTGAAGAGTGATCATTGGGTTGCATTAGTTAGTGAAGTGTAAAGTATGAGAGTTGATTTTCATCATCTTGAATGTTGCACACACTTTTGTAGCATGCTTCTAAGTTTAAGTTCCATAGAATACTGGACACCTTTCTCTTAAGCTTTTACATGTAATAAAAAGTTTATGTTTCATGTGTACTCTCCTTTGATCCATGCGCACTCTACTTATCATGCATGCTTTGATTTATTGCTCATGTTTAGATTAGATTTAGTTCACTAAGCATGTATGTTTGATGTTTAGAATTCGTTGATGTTCATTGATCATGTTTAGTACATGTTTAGATTTTGTTAATATTTGTTGCTTATCCTAGTTGAATTTTTAGATTACATCTTATTTTTTAGGAAGTTTCTAATTTTAGTTTTAGAAGTTTTAATTTTAGAAAGTTAATTATAGATTTAGGTTTCTAAGTTATTTATGTTTCTAGTTTTGCATTAGTTTCCTTGCTTGAATCCATGTTAATTATAAAACTCTTTTGTTCTAGAAATTTTCCTTAATTTAAGTTCTAATTTTAAGCATCTTTCTTATTCCATTTTCTTTTAATTGCTAGAATAAATCAAAATATAATCTTTCTTTCACTAGGATAATTGATCTAAATATATTCCAATTAAATACAAATAGGTGAGATTCCTCATGGGATTGACCTCACTTGGTGAAATCATGCTACTTTAATTCGTGCACTTTTAAGTACTAATTAGAACTACATCAAGTTTTTGGCACAGTTGTGGCAAAATCACAAAGAATTTGTGATTGGATTCTAGTTTAGACTAATTTTATCTCTAATCGTAGTCTAGGTTGCATTAGTTTAGGGTTTTTGCATCAACTTTTGTGTATTTTCCTAATTCCTTAGAAATTGACACATTTTATTTGTTTTATAAGAGGAAAATTTAGTGAAAGCAGAGGTAGTGATCCTGTGGGTCAAAGCTTCATCAGAGTAATTGGGATTTCCATTCTTTTAGTTTTTTTATTTTTGAGAGACTTATTCTAAGGCTGAGTGTAATTTTATTTTAAAAATAGGTTGTAATAATACAAGTCAAGTCAGGGCCACTTCCACTCGAAGATTGGATGGTCTCACACTTGTATGAGCCAACTCACATCGTAAGTAATTGACCCTCCTTTTATTTTTATATTGTAGTTGCATTTAGCATAAATTACATTTCTAGTTGGTAGTGTAATTCATATAGTCTAACTCATGCATATTAAATTGTTGCATAATTTTTAGGACTGCGGCTTTAGAATTGAACCTATTTAACAAGGACTAACCTGAGCTCAGCTTAACCAAGTCATAGGCTATCTGGTTATAGTACCCCATCTATTAAGGTATGGATCCTTTGTTAAATAGCATATAAGTAGGCATTAGTTTTTCTTTCCTTACAATGTACTACCCATTTACTACTTTATGATGGATGATCAAATTGATAGTAAGGGCCCCATAGGAACCCTCATAAGATAAGGGTTGGATTTCATCACTAGATCCTTAGCCCACCTAGATAATCAAATCAAGTAGGAGTAGATTTGCTGTCAATCTAGTAGCTTCTAAGCGTTGTGGTTATAGTAGGTATCCAAAATTCAAGTAATTTTCTACCGCCTTTTGTTGATGTTTGTTGAGGTCTAAACATCTCCTTTTAGGAAAAGTACTAACCACTCTAAGTAGGACCTAATTGGTAAGCAGTAGATGAGCCTGGATTGAAGGAGAAGCTATTTAGATTTAGGTCTAAAAGCGACTCCCTATTGATTAACACAAAATAATAAAATAACTCCCTAATGGACCATTAGGGAGTGATTATGCATCAGTTAGATTTAGTAGTCGCATTTAGTTAGGATAGCATCATAGTGCATGCACAGTAGCTAATCTCATAACACAAAATTAGCCCCACTTGATTTTGATATTGAACGTACCCTCAGCCAAGGGGTAAGAGAACAAATACAGAACATCATGGCAAACTCTATTGTAGTTGAAGCCAAGGCCTTAAAAGACTTTTATGCGTTACTACAACTAAACACTCCCTCATGCATTACATTACCACCATCAGTGTAGACCATTTTGAGCTAAAACCTAGACTCATTCAATTGCTCCCATCTTATTATGGTCTATGGTCTATAGAGAGAGGATCCATAGCTTTACACTAAGAAGTTCCTTGATATATGTGCCACACTTAAGTTTTGAAACTTTTCAAATGATTCCATTAGACCTAGGTTTTTTCATTCTCCCTAAAAGACAAGACCAAATCTTGGCTAAATTCATTAAAGGCCAATTTCATTTCCACATTAGACAAATTATCAAAAACATTTCTGAATAAATTCTTCCTTGTACACAAAAACAAAGCTCTCCATAGGGAATCATAAATTATCAGCAGGAAGAAGATGAACAATATTACAAGTGCTCAAAATAGTTGAATAAATTGCTGCAAAAATGTCCCCAGCATGGATTTGAGAAATGGCAGCAAGTTTAGTACTTTTATGAAGAATTTACACCTCAGAATAGAAAAATGGTAGATGCTACTAGTGGAGTGGCCCTAATGACTAAAAATGAGATAAAGGCCTAAGTACACTTTGAAACCTTAGCTGAAAATTTCTAGCAATGAGATTATACAAGTCGACGAGATTGAAGTTTTTAGCCTCAAAATAAAGGATGCCTCTATGAAATAGGAGTAACCCTAGATGTGTCGCATAAACTAAACTCCTTGGCTCAACGAATGGCTAAGTTTGATACAATGTTCCAGAGAAGAGATGCCTTCATGGCTTGATGTTCATCCATAAAACCTCCACACGAGGCTTGCTCTACTTGTTCTAGCTCAGCACACTCATCATCAGCTTGTCCATCAAATAATGTGTACTTTGAATATCATTTTGAACAAGATAATGCTATGAATGCATATCGCAATTACAGTAATAATCCTTACTCTGAGACCTATAATCTAGGATTGGCTAGGCTTCCTAATTTCTCATGATCAAAGAGCACTCATCAAGGAGGTCCATCTATTAATACCCCTGTAGCCTCCTAGGTTTTAGCAGTTTCCTCAGCAACCAAAGAAACCAACCTTTGAGGAAACCATGTAGTTTCTTATAGAGAAAACTTTTAAACACTAGGATGAGACTATACAAACGATAATCCATCATTAGAATGAGAGTTGACAAAACTTCAATATTAATTCTCAATCTATTGTTAAACTAAAGATGCAAATGAGTCCAATGGTTGTTGCCCTTAATGATATAGATAAGGAACATTCCCCAGTCAGCCAATCCCAAACCATAAGATACAGCTTGAAAAAGGAACCTTCTCAAATTCATAGAGACCATTTGAGCAAGCCAAATCCATAACTACCCTTAAGAGTGGCCGTCAAATAGATAACAATGTAGGGTAGATTGAGAATAAATTAGAGGAGAATGACCAAGCCACAACTAAGGAGACGAAGAAGGGACAAAAATCTCCAACTCCCTCTGAAACCATAGTGGAGGCACCCTATGTGCTTGAGGTTCCATTCCCTCAACTTTTGAAGAAGGCCAAGAGAGGGACTAACTTTCATGAGATGATGGATATATTCAAACATGTCCTATTCCATTACTCAATGCAATCAAGGATATCCGTGCCTATGCCAAGTTCCTCAAAGAACCTTGCACACAAAAGTGTAAGCTAAATGTGCAAAAGAAAGCCTTCCTCAGGGAGCAGGTGAGCTCTTTGCTTCAGCATAATACCCCTTTGAAGTTTAAAGATCTAGGTGGTCCTACTATATCATGTGTTAATGGAAACCACGACAATGACAGGGCACTGTTAGATTTAGGGGCTAGTATAAATTTATTGCCATACTTTATCTATGTGCAACTAGAGCTCGATGAATTAAAGTAAACCAAAATCACTCTTTAGCTTGTAGACAAATCAATTAAAATTCTACATGGTATGGTTGAAGATTTCTTAATATAAGGAGACCAGTTTTATTTTCCTATTGATTTCATTGTTTTGGATACCCAACCTATATCTGACCCTGATAGTCAGATCCCAGTTATTCTTGGACAGCCTTTTTTAGCAACATCCAACGCCATCATCAACTGTCATAACAATGTGATGAAACTTTCCTTCAGCAATATGAAAGTGAAACTTAATGTATTTAATGCCGATTACTAGCATCTAAACCTTGATGACTCCTTCGTAGTCAACATGATTGACGGTTTAATTCCATATGTTTTTCCACCATCTTCTACCTTAAATCCACTTGAGGCCTATCTTGTCCATTTTAATCTTGATTTTGACATAGACAAATCCATTGATGAAGTGAATGCTCTTCTAGATGTTGCACCAGTATACCTCTAAATGGGGACCCTGAACCCTGAACCCTGAACCCTAATTCCATATGTTTTTCCACCATCTTCTACCTTAAATCCACTTGAGGCCTATCTTGTACATTTTAATCTTGATTTTGACATAGACAAATCCATTGATGAAGTGAATGCTCTTCTAGATGTTGCACCAGTATACCTCTAAATGGGGACCCTAAATAAAACCTCTTCCTCCGTCCAAATCCATTCCTCTAACTTCAGTTGACAAACCACCCACTCTGGTTCTAAAATCATTGCCTAAAAACTTGAAATATTCCTATGTAGGACTTATTGACTCCTTGCCTGTTATAATTGCCTCATATCTAAATCAAGAATATGAAGGAAAGCTACTTAATGTTCTACATGAACATAAGATATCCAAAATTCACCACTTTCTTTTTTATATGCTCAAAATCTAGAGGAATGAATCTTCCAACTTGCTTCTTGTTTTTATCAAGCCAATTTTTCCATGATATAACGATAGGAAGAAAAGTGAGGTAAGTGTGGATTTGACTCTTTTCCCTGCAGTGGCGGGGAGCTTTAGGGTGGACTATAATGAACATAAAGGAGTTAGCCTTATTGCTTGTATGCATCAAATTCATCTTGAATAGAATGCTAAATCATCTAGTGAAACATAGAGAAGGCTTAACCACATGAGGACAACAAACTGATCTCCACTAGCATGACCACCAGGTGGAGAGTCTGTATTGATTACCTCAAATTGAACTCAGTCATGAGGAAAGATTCCTTTCCTCTTCATTTCATTGACCAAATGCTGGAAAGGTTAGCTAGCCATAAATATTATTGCTTTCATGATGGTTACTCTAGTTATAACCAAATCCCCATATCACTTAAGGACCAGGAGAAGACTACCTTCACCTACCCTTTTGGACCTTCACTGACCATCGTATGCCCTTTGGATTTTGTAATGCTCTAGTTACTTTCCAAAGGTATATGCTGAGCATTTTTTTTCATATGGTGGAGAAGTGTTCATGGATGATTCTTTAGCATTTGGATCATCTTTTGATGAATGTCTGTACCATCTGAAGTTCTCACTAGGTGTCTAGAGGAAATTTTAGTGCTTAATTGGGAGAATGCCACTTTATGGTGACAAGTGGCATTATTTTAGGCATGTGATCTTAGCTAATGGGATAGAGATCAATAAAGCCAAGGTAGATTTAATTGCTAACCTTCTTCCTCTTAGGACTGTAAAGGAAATACATTTGTTTCTTGGCCCCGTAGGGTTTTACTAGTGCTTCATTAAAGATTTTAACAAAGTTACCATGCCTTTATGCTACTTACTTGCTAAAAAGGCTACATTTGACTTTAATGAAGATTGCTTACAAGCTTTTGAGTGGATCAAAAAAAAATTAACCTTTGCTCCTACTATTTGACCACTTGATTGGAGTGAACCATTTGAGATTAAGTTTGATGTTGCTATCTTGGGGTAGTGTATAAATAAACTTCCCCATGTGATCTACTATGCTAGTAGAAGATTGATTGATGCGCAAATAAATTATTCCACTACAGTGGAAGAGTTGTTAGCAGTTGTATTCACCTTAGACTAATTTAGATCCTACCTCTTAGGGTCTAAAGTTATCACCTATTCTGACCATGCCACACTGAAGTACCTTCTTTCCATGAAGGATGCTAAACTAGGCTCATTAGATGGATTCTATTGCTATAGGAGTTCAACATTAAGATTCATGATAAGAAAGTCTCCAAGAATGTAGTAGCAGATCATTTATCTAGGCTAGTCATTCAAGCACTGAATCCAACCCTATCACTAAGTCATTTTTGGTTGAATAGTTGATGGCTATATCCTAGCTACCTTGGTATGCCTATATTGTAAACTAACTTGTCACTCATCAAATGCCAAATTATTGGTTCAAATAAGATAAGCATAGATTTCTTACCAAGGTCAAACACTTTTCTTGGGACGACTATGGTTATTCTATTGTCTTGATCAAATAATTTACCTTTGCCATGACCATGCATGTGGGGGCCACTTTAGTACAAAGAAGACCGCCTCAAAAATGTTGTACTATAGTTTCTACTGGTCCACCATCTTGAGGGATTTTCATGCTTACTGCATAGCATGTGCTAGATGTCAATTGTTAGGGAGTCTAGGTAAAAGAGATATGATGCTGATGAACCTCATTTTGATTATTGTGCCTTTTATTGTGTGGGAAATCAACTTTATGAGACCTTTTTTCAATTCCTTTAGTCAACTTTACATCCTTGTGGGAGTGGCTATGTGTCCAAATGGGTGGAAGCCATAGCACGTAAGACTAATGACCACAAAGTGGTGGTCTTATTTTTTATAGAAAAATATTTTTACATGCTTTGCTACTCCACATGCCATTATTAATGATTATGGAAAAAACTTCTATAATAGAGTGTTTGAAAATTTAATGAAGAAATGTGGTGTGAACCATAAAACTGCTACCCTATACCATCCTTAGACTAGTGGACAAGTAGAAGTGTCTAATAGGGAAATTAAGCGAATCTTAGAAAAGACAATTAATCCTAGTCAAAAAGATTGGTAACTTAGACTTAGGGATGGATTATGGGCTTACTATACTGCATTCAAAACCCCTACAAGCATGTTAGCCTACTATCTAGTCTATGAAAAGACCTATCATTTCTCAATTGAGCTCAAACATAAAGCATATTGGGCCATTAAAAAGCTCAATTTTGGCTAAGACCCACATTAGATAAACTTAGGAAAGATGCATATGAGACTGCTAGGATATACATGGACCAAATGAAAGCTCATCATGATAAGCATATATTACATAAGTCCTTCACACCAAGACAGAAGGTCCTCTTGTACAACTCTATTGCATCTCTTTCCTGGTAGGTTTCTCTCTCAATGGACTGGACCCTAAATTGTTCACATTATTTATGCTTATAGGCCTGATGAGATCGAAAAGGATGGGGAGATTTTCAAAGTGAATGGTCAAATGTTAAAACCCTTTCTAGGATTGGTCAAACCTAAAGTGGAGAAAGTTCTACTAGAGGATCTTGTTTATCATGACCCACCATTGCATGGTCCAAGATATATGCATTCATCATTGTACTAACATTATATGCCTAGTTGAAGAAATTAAACTTAGCATTCACTGAGAGGCAACCCAACCTTTTAAGAGTCTCATTTTTCTCTGCATTACCCAATCAGCATATAGGAGTCTTATGTTTCAAAACATTGGGGACAATGTTTAGTTAGTTTCGGGGGTGTAGATATGGATGAGAATTCTGAGTTTTCCTTATTTAGAAATTTTTTTTTTTTTGAGTTTTTAAGGTCAAGTTCCTTTACTGTGATGAGAATAAGATTTTCTAAATCTTAGTATTTATCTTGCTTTAACTTCTTAATAGACATTTATATGATTAGTTCTACATTTTATTCATGTTGTAAAGTATTTATGAAGTAAAATCTTAAAACACACTTACACATAGTGCATAACCTAAACAGATAGACAGATATGACTTAGAGACCCTGAGAAAAATCAATGGAGACTAATACCCAATGAATATTAGAGACTATCATCTTTTTTAGAATTATATATAATTTCATATTTTCTTCAGTGAACATCGACTTTGAAAGATCTCAGTATCTTTGTTTTGGTCAATTTCCAAGAATTACCAATGGGAGTACTTTCCTAAACATTTATTGAATTTGATATGCTTTAAGAAACTAGAAAATGATATAGGTCATCCTTGTTTTAGCTAGAGACATAAAGCCTACTTAGTATATTATACTACTAGTTAGACCGTTTGAGCCTCTTGGTAAGCCTTTTATTTTCAAAACTTATTTACCTTAACACAAAAACCTCATTAAACATCCATTACCTATCATTCGAACATGAGTAGAGATAATAGAAAAAGTTCAAAATTGACAAAGGACTAAGAAGTGGAAAACATCAAAGTATTTACATTAAAAAAAAAAAAACCTTCATTCAAAGAAATATAAATAAAAAGCCAAAAAGAATTATCATAAAAGAAAAGAAAGGTTGTGAATGGAGAGAGAAAGGAAAAGTAGAATAGATACTTACTTTAGTGCACTCAAAGAGTTGTCCAACATTCATTGAAGACCTCTACTTAGATTTAAAACCTTTCAATCCTTTCACCCTTTCTTTCAGAACTAATCCCAAACATAAGTTTTGTCCCATCTAAAGTCCTGTTGATCTTAAAGTGGAATATAGTCTTAATGAGGACATTAATTTTAAGGAATCAAGGTGAACTATTCCTTCTGGTCTTGGTAATGGCATGCATTCTTAGGGATCATAGTCCTTTGTATCATCTGTGCGCATAAGTTTATGTGAACCATCAGTGTTGTTGGATCTAGTCACATAGTGAGAGAAATTTGTTTGACCTTTTTTTTTAGAGCTTCATTTTTTAGTGTATACCAGTGAGAATTTGAGGTCGAGACATTTTTTCCAATAGAGTATGGTTAGAAGTCTAGACATATGTATCCTATGCACACATTGCACTCCTAGATATAACTATAATAAAAAGTGCTTTGGCATGTGGTAACTCGTAGATTTTTTTCATTCGTCTTTATTGAGTTGTTAAGGCTAGTAGAGTATTAATGGATGTGAATTCTCTAAGAGAACTAAGGAACTTAGCCTTATTGAATTTTGTAGATATATTCTCTAGAAACCCTCACAAGGCTTGACTCATGCACTATGCGTAACTTAGTGGTTTAAGGGCTTGTTGCATAAGCTAAAAATCATCAGTACCTGCAAAAATGAAATTCATTTGTGTTTTCATTATTTTTTACATATTTTTCTTAGAACTAGCAAAATGCTGGTTAGAGAGTATGATAAGTAGTCAATTTGGTATAAAAAGTACTCAATTAGAGTATGTGTCATAAATCATAGGGTACTATTCTAAGGTTTTTCCAAAGTTCATGGCACATACATTTTTAGACTGATAATCCAAAATTTTGATATTTTGTAGGTGCAGAAGCTAATCCAGAGTAAGTATTTGATCTATCATAATTTTCTAGGTATTAATTAGTGTTTTTAATCTTTGTAGGTGTTAAAAGAATTATTCAATGGTCTAGATCACTTTAGATAGTAATTGATTATCCTGATCAACTTTGAGAGACCAAACCCATTTTCTATCATTTCAAAGTTCAAGGAAGGGTTAGGATTATTCCAAAGCAAGTAGATGGACTCCAGAAACAATTGGTAGAAGTTAGGGTTACTAGAAATGGGCCCATGTAAAATCCATGCAAAGGTAGTAGAATTCCACACTTTGCATGAGGATTCAAGCCATGTAAGCTATGAAACCAAGAACGTAAGCCATGAACCACTAAATTAGAAGCCATATAAGCTATTTCCACTTGGTACACACATTTTAAAGTGAAAACATCATTTTTACAACTTGCAAAAATGGTGTTCTAAAGAGGATAACGGAAAGAAAAACGTTACTCTATCAACAAAGAAGATATGCATGCTTGGTGGACCAATCATTAAGAAGATTTCACTCAATCTCAATCCTTTTCTCTTTCCCTTTTTCTCTCATTCTCTACCTCCCTCCATCTTGATAAACTTAGAAGGGGAATCATGTACAAATTGGTGCAATCTCCCCCTTTTAATCCCCACATCCAAATCCCACTTCTTATCTTATCTTATTCTTTCCAATCCTTATCCCCTCTTCCATATCTTCCTTAGGATAGAGATTAGCAAGAATTATCTCTTTAGAAGGGTGAAAATCTATCCAAAAAGGAGAGCTTCTCAATGACATTTCAATCTAAGGAACTACACACCACCTTCAAGGCTGGTTTCCACACATTCGTACTAAGTTATCTTGGATTTCCATGCAATTTTGCATAGCATTCCTTAAGGATTTTCAATGCATCCTTCAAGCTAGCTTTCAACGCATCTTTCCATCTTGAATCTCCATTCATCCTTGCTGGGGTGTATCTTGCCATCTCCAAGATAAGTTCCACGCACCTCTGGTCTCTCTTTCCAAATTGTCATCTTTATATATCTTCATCACTACCATTAAACTTCACATATCTAATAAACCGTTCTTGATTCTATTTGTAAAATATCATTATTATAGTTCATTCATGAATCAAGATCAATCTCGCTTCATAAAATCCTTGTCTAATTCATTCTAGTCATTATAGATCACTTGTATAATCCACTATTTGTACTAATCACATGCATTGACTTTCAATATATGTCACTCTCATTAATACACCTTCCTTTCTATCATCCTCCTCATTCAATGCAAAGGATGTGATCGATATTATATTATTTCTTATACACTAAGGTCAATTATACTTTATAAACTACACACTCATACAAGCTCTTTTTCAATTATTTACTTTCTAACCTATCTGTTCTCCTAATTAAATTCTTACTTACGTTGCACAATCAAATCATTAGTAATTTAGGTGTGCCTCATATGCTATAATGAAAATGTCTAGGAGGTTTGAGTCCTTTCTCATTACACATGTGCTAAGAGTTTTTTTTGCACTATTTTAGGATTATTTATACATGGTGTAATCAAAACTTGTGATTGATTACTGTAGAACTTGAATCCAAGGAAATTTGACAATTCTATCTTAAATAATAGATGTGCTTCCAGGTGAAAATTTTATGATCTCTTATTATGGTATATACCAAATCACCAATTAATTCTTTCTCATTTCTACTTTATATTAATATATAAAACAGCTCGCACATATCTAATTCCATCAACTAAGTAGAACAATACATCATAGACTAGATCCTTTCACCATAATAGCATTAGATTTTTTTTTTTCTACCTTCCTACAAGATCCTCAGAACACTTTTCTAGGAATTCTTTATCCTTGTTCATAATATATACAACATCCATGTCATATTTCTTTACATGAAATACTTAATTATTATATACTATTTCCACACTACAATTTTCTATTCGAACAACTTATTTATAATCATATCCCAATTCATGGTCCAATCAATCAAATCATTTCTATATATAGCCATTTCCTTCTATAACAACATTTAGATCCTTTTTGTCTCAATATCTCTATTGATTTTTCATCATGCTATAATTTTTTCAATAAGTGGTATTCACTATTTGACAAAATTCATGCACATAATCCTCTAAATTTTAAAATGCTCATTAACTAAGGGCAACTTGCTATCTTATCTCATTAATAATCCTTGTACTCTCTAAGGCTTTACACTTGCTATTGTCATAATAGAATTTGTATTATGGTGCATTGTCTCCATTAATAAATCATCTATCAACAATAATAATCTTATTTAGAAATACTAACTCATGTATGTCATACTCTGATTTCTTACCTTAAGAACCTGACCATCCTCATAAGAATTTACTTTTCTTTTACTTGATCATTTTCCTTTTTCCTTAATTATTCATGACTTCCAACTGAGTCATTTTCCATTAATGATATGAATCTAATTTATATAAAAATTTTCATTGTATCTTTACAAATTCTAGCTCCTCTATCAACTCCTTTAAGTGGTATTTATTCAAATTTCAAAAATTCCTAAATGATTTAATCATTTAGCTCATACCATCTCCAACTCTCACCTTGGACCATCATCCCAACTTGAACTTTTCAGACTAGCTATGAGTGGATGAACCTGCTCTAATGTCAATTGTGATGATTTAATTTTTTTTACCACTTTTTATAAAATCCTTTCCAAAAGTGGGGCCCCAATTTAGAAAAATAGTTTAAAAAACAAAACAATGGAAAATGTTTTCAAGGAATTTCATTCTAAAATCCTGTGTCAACCATCAACTCACTACTATGCTCTATAATCTAGTTTGATATTTGAATTTTGAAAACTCAAATAAAATTTTTATTTTTCAAGTAAACCTTTTAAAAACAGGTTTACTTCTTCAAGACCTATCCAGTTGATAGCCACAGTCCCTACATCATTACAACTCAAGTCCAAAATACCATAGATGGACACTCCAAATAAAATTAAAACATACCCGCAGATGACGATATCTCAATCAGCTACTCGTTTGACTCCTCATCAATCTAATCTATTGCTCAATATCTATGACATTGCAAAAATAGTGCAATGCCTCAGTAGGGGAATAAGATGCTTATGAAAACCAAAATAAAACATTTGCTTTCACAAAGTAATAATCATTTCAATGCACCAAATTTTTTTGCATCAACAATCAATAATCTGCATGATTAAATTTAAGATAATCTAAAACTTTAGAATATTAAATGTCAAAATATTTGATGTAAATATCATAAATAAATTCAACAATGAAATATCATGTTCAAATCATAATCATGAAATATAATGTTCAAATCATTATCAGGATCTCAAGTAAACTTCATGAATAGATGTAAACATCATAAATAAATCTAGCAATGCAAGGTCCTATTTAAATCACAGTCAGAATCACGAATAGAGATATTAAACAGTCAAATGAGTTAAACGATGTTAAACTCATAAAATTAGTGAATATAGTCATTAGTAGTCAGACACCTCACTATATGAGGCCCACAATCATCTAGTCAACTGTGGGTATACAAATGGTCATGAACTCATACCAGGCATATCATCATGCCATATAGTCATGGCACTGTCACTCAGTTGTGCTCGTAGAACTGTGCAAAATATATGAAGGACTACTATGCTATAGTGATAACGAACTCCCAGGTCTATTGACTACTGTTCCTCATCGACATTAGAATGGGAGACTAAGCATCCATCCCACATGGGCGAGGATCAAAACTGTAGCATTGATTACCCATGATACCACACCCTATGGTGTTCACCCTTCTATGGGGCAAGCATATCATCTCACAAATTCAAAGGGCAAGTGGCCAAACCTACATCCCTCTTAGCATAGCATCCCCAAGCACACACCTATATAAATCAAAATGCTCAAGCCTCCATGCATGGATATCATAAAATCATCAAGCTATACGGCTCTCGCATATCAAATCCATGAAAATAATGTATCATATACATAGTTAGTACCCTGTACCAAAATCAAGTCTACCTGGCTGTCAAATCAAACCATGTGAATATGAAACATGCAATGCATTCTTAAATCATGCATTTTAAATAAATAGCATACGTTTCAATCCTTACAACCATAATATAATAAAATTTCATATATAATAATATAGTCTTTTTATTTCATAAATCATACATAAATACTGCATGTATAATAAAGCACAATAATCACATTTTAAAAATAATTCATGGAACTCAAATCTCATACAATCATCAAAATCACATCATAACCATATCAACAGATCATCCAATTTATGAAAATTAGCATCTTAAATTCCACCTACCTTGAATCCAACTCTCCCAATCCTCAAAACACCCAATGATCTTAATATCGTGTTAGTCAGTGTATCTATCAAGTCATACATGTATATGATGTCATTTCCATATCACAATTCCCCATCTATAACTCATTTAGTCTTTGATCATTTTTAAACATGACGACCTTGTCTTTATAGATCTCTAATAATGTGTTTATCAATATCTTTAAATCCTAATCGTTGATTAATGATTAATAGTCCTGATCATCCATCTATTCTCAAATTTTATTGGTCTTAGTTTGACCTATTGTCTATTTCATATTTTAATGTTTTATCTATTGATTCAATGGTCAGATCAAATTTGGATCGGTTAGATCAATAGTTGCTAATCATCTTAACATTCAATTTCCTAAGCTAAGCCAATCTAAATAATCCATCCCCAGGTTAGTTCAACTATCCATTTTGAAGTTATGTCACTTGATCACATGTATTTTCTAGTTTTGTATAGTTCAATTGACTCTCACTAGCTCCTCTTCAAATTTGACAATCACATCTTGCTCTAATCGGTGTAATCTATATTTCATGTCTCATCCTACAAACTAGATTTATAAATTTTTGTTTATTAAGACAATCAACCATTAGATCATTTGATCTAATCATTTGATCTACCATGTTAGATCATTAATTTAGTCATTTTTAAAGGTTAGGATACTTATGATTGGCAAATTTAGGTTGTACAAGGTCTAATCTTACTCAATCCAAAGTTTCTAAGATTGATCCTACTATTGGATCAATCTTAATGCATACCTTGGGTGTCCTAATCATCTATATATGGGTCTAATACATCTTGACCCAACATATCTTTAGTGTTTTATATTATTTAATTGTACATCTAAAGGTAATTTCTTGATTTGCCAGTTAGATCTAATTTTGATAGATCAAATTGATGATTCTATATTTTCTTGTCATAAAATGTTATTATTTTAAATTATTTGAATGATTTGATTATCAATTAGTATCTATATTGTGTTAGATCAACCAATTATTCAAATATTTGCAGTCTAATTGCATTTGATTTGGTATATCTAGGCCATTTGAAGTTAATGGCTAAAAAGTAGTGTCCAAGATTTGTCCAAATCCTAGATTTTATTATTTAATAGGTCCATCTCGTCGAGAGGATTACAGTGGATATTTCTAATCTAAATTTGGACTTATATTGCTTCCAAAATTGAAAATCTAAGTTTGAGGTAGATTTCATTGATTCAAATTGAATTTGCACTAGAATGAGCCATTAAATGACATCACAAGGATGCACTAGCTCTGTGATGCACATTCCAAAACACATGGTGCATCATGGTCCCCAGAACTCACCGAAGTGTGTCTCGGTCCCCAAGACACATCGATGTCCCAATTGGTCTGTGATTGCTCTGCATGTGCTAAGCGCGTGCATTCTCATAGTGCATCTTGGTTACAAACCAAATGGAAATAGTTCTAGAAGTGCGATCTTGACTATCCAATCATTTTCCATCCTAATCTCTGATCTAAATCATTTCATTTTCTTTGTAATAGGGGTTTCCTATTGGGGTGTCTTACTTCCATTTGAGGCTCAGATTTCCCATCCGAGTTGTTTTTGACATGGTTCTAGCCCTCTCAATTTAGATATGTTCATCAATGGATCTTTCCTAAAGAAACTAGTTTGGCAAGGCAAACAAGAGGGGATAAAGAAGACAAAAGAAAAGGGTAAAAGGGGGTTACCAAGCCCAAGGAGAAAAAGGAAGGTGGGTCTAGCATGACTAGCTTACTCGGGTTAGTGGGTTAGGCTATGTTGGTGGGTGGTGTTAGTAGGTGTTTTTGTTGAAAGTCGAGAAGAATATGATAGGGAGAGGAGAGAGAGATCGACTACTAGCTATAATGGCAATGTTGGGCAGAAAGGGGGAAAAGAGGAAGGAGAGATGGGAGGACCGCCGGCAGTTGTAATGACAATGACAAGGATCCTCAGCTGGTGCATGCGGTCCAATGCTTAGTGTAGCCTTAGGTCGAGCACCTTAACTATCCAATGGGCTGTGAGAGAGAGAGAGAGAGAGAGAGAGAGAGAGAGAGAGAGAGAGAGAGAGAGAGAGAGAGAGAGAGAGAGAGAGAGAGAGAGAGAGAGAGAGAGAGAGAGAGAGAGAGAGAGAGAGAGAGAGAGGGAGGAAATCAAGGGGAAGGGGAGAATTAAATGGCACTGAATATTTTATTTACTACTAATAATAATAATATTTTATATGCAATCATTTCCCATTATAAATGCAGGCGGTTAATTCTGTGTAAACTTGTTTTTACATTTATGGCTGCTCATAATTGCATGTCACACTTGGCCCCACCAGTAATTAATTTTATCACTTTAATTATTAATTAATTTAAATTAAATACTCAATTAAAATAATTACAAGATTTTCATTTGGGCTTTGATTTTGACATACTTAGTGTCCTTAGATTCATTTTCTTGAGTAGATTACTGATATTGATGTTTCAATGGTCAATTCCATGTATTTCATTAAATATTCTTAAAATTTTCAGATCTTGAATATTGAATTATGCATTTCTCCTTTTCAATTTATTCCATTTACATAAAGTGAATTAAAAATTTAGGGATGTTTTAATATCATCTAGAATGCTCAGACCCCACCACATATCAAGATATTTAGATGAATTGTTTCCCACAATAAGGCTCTCACTAAAGATAAAATTCATGCCCATAGGTAGACAAATAGCACACATTTCTATTTCTGTGAGTTAGAGGGAAAAAAAGATCCTTTATGGAGACATTGTAAGTATCCCTTTCATTGATATTATTTTTTAAATTTGGCTTAAGAAGAATAGAATGACAGTTTTCCACAAAGAAAAACAAAAAATAACTTTTGTCATCATTTATAGATTCTAGACTTTTAGTGATGGATTTAGCACCCTTTTTCTAGTAGCAATCCTTCATGACAAAACACCATTGTCCTTGTTATTTGGAGAATCACCTGATTAGTCCAATCTAAGAGCATTTGATTGCCAATGTTAAGACTAAATTTGATACAAATCAGTTCCTCGTGTTTTCGTTGGCTATAACATATTTTATAAAGGATTTTGGTGTCCTAAATCTTATTAATAACAATGTGGTTTATTTTAACCATACATTGTTGGATGAATTTGCTCTACCTTTGCCAAATAAGAAGGAATATTTACTCACTTTTGATTCATTTGGGTTTGGAGAGGACCCACTACCTTCTTTCACTAGTGAAATTGAACTACCATTCCTAAGTTTTTTCCCTTTACCAAATTTTCTAGAAACTCCAAATTTAATTCCATCTAACCCCTCTTCCATTTTCCCCAATGAAATCCTTCTTCAACTCAACCATCTCCTAAACCACAAAACATTGTCTCTCTACACTATTTCACCAAAGGGTTTTATAGATTGTTTAATATGTAGATACAAAACCATTTGAAAACATCTTTTGTCCAACTGTCTTAGAAAATCAGTACCTTTTAAAGATGGTTATAGAACTATCTTAAAAGTCCTCAACATTTAAGACAGTTTTAGTAAACCATCTTATAGGTACATATTTTTAAAGGTTTTTATTTAAATTGTCTTTAAAAGTACATAATTTTAAAGAGAAATTATAGAAACCATCTTTAAAAGTATTTAATGTTCAAGATAGTTTACCAAAATAGTCATAAAAGTACATGCTTTTAAAGATGATTTCATCTAATCATCTTTAAAAGATTTGCAAAAAAATTCTTTTTTTTAGGTTCTACAAGGCAATGTTAACCTATGATTACAATAGTCTTCATTCACATTCATTGGCAGTATACAATCTTCTTGTTATTATAGTCTTCACTGGAATCTTCAAATACTTAAAAAAGGAAATTGCAACATCCACATTCACTTCAAACATTAAATTAAACTATATAAATAAACTTCACAAGTACATATGTACATCCACTATTATAATCTTTATGCAATCTTCAAATACTTGAAAAAAGAAAAACCAACATCCACATTTACTTCTAATATCACATTCAATAAAAAATATCTCAACATAAGCAAAAAAAATCACAAGTACCCACATCCATATGGCCATTTACTTCCACAATCCAACATCTACTCATTCATCCCTTCATTCAAATAAACAAACAACATATACTTCAAGAAAAATAAAAAATATAAGACTCATGCATCCACATAAATGATGAAGTTTAGTTTTTTGTTAATCAATATAAAAATATACGATGATCAAATTAGCTCAAGTATTCTTATGGTTGAGTATGTATAGATCAATTATAATTAAAAGACATTACACACTCAGCACAATTGTATCTTATTTTATTCATATCTAATTGGGAGTGGATGCTGCACCACTACCTACAGGTTAACATGAAAGATTCTTTCATCTAGAATCTATAAAAAAAATAATGAAAATTATAAGATGATGACCTATGTATTATCTTACCTTTCTCAATTATGTGATCCTAACACCATCACTTATAAGGGTTCTCATGTATCTCAAAACATAGTAGCCAAACTTCCAAGTAGAGTAATTAGCTAGTTTTCCTTACTCTGACGTTCTTTCAAGTTAATTTTGGTGGGTGCCTAGTCTTAATTATTTGAGCTCATCTCAACCATGCACTTAAATTTATAATTCAAATGCCTTAGATATCAATAAAAGACTAGTTATCAACTACTAAAATATTATAATAACAAAAAAAAACACTTATTTGTTATTTTCATTAGCAAGGCATGAATGCACACTCCCCAAGAATAAGAAAACCACCTCTTGCCCATCATGCACATCCAAAATAAGCAAAATCTAATGTCACCAATATTAGATCAATTACAAAATTAAAGTTTAAAATCCTTCAATTATAAATATATAGACCATAATATGGAAAGACATACGTAAATACTTATCCACTATTGTATGAAGTCATCATGGCCTATCCCTTTGAGCAGTAGAAAAATGATAGTAGAAAATCATCTACTTGCCTTTCTATGAGCCATTACTCTCTTGCTCCACAAATGACACTAGGGTCAAGGAATTTGTAAATGGCCTTGACTTCTAAAGTCTGTAGTTCATCATGGAGGTACCTATAGAAAAGAAATAATTATTAGTTATCATTATTGATTAACTTGTAATGTTAAGAGTTCTTATTGAAGTTGGTATTTGCATACCTAATATAAGGGAGAATGTAAACATGTTTGAGTTCATCTCATTTACAAACCCTTACAATGTCCTCTATAATAAGTTACCACTTGCATCATCAGCAAGTACTCTGAGCTCTGTCTATATAGGATCAATTGACTAAGCCTCATTGATGAGTTCATAAAGGGATCTTGGGCTTAAGGATGTGTCAATTGGAACTTCTAGTTGATACTTAGATGGTGGGTATAAAGTTACAAAAATTATTAATCAATATTAAAATATTCATTGACGACATTCAATTTTATCATGAAAATAAATGTAAATACAATACCAGCTTGATCGTTGGGATAGAGGTGTTGGTATATAGGAGGTTGGCCTAGATGGTGCATACTCTTGGTTTTGATTAACATTAAATGTATAGAGTAAACAATTAAATTGATATCTCTAAAAAAATGTTGCTAAAGATGGTGATATCACAAATATATACCTTGGATTTTAAGGAAGTGACATATCACTTCAGTCAAGATATATGATGTCCAAAGGCCTACCCAACAATAGAAACATAATTGGCTTGTATCAAAAATGGTAGGGAGATATCCTCTTGATAGGTTTTGGTAATACACATTCGCTGAGAGTGTGAGTACATTAATGACTCATGCAAAAGCATAGAGAAAATATGATACCATGTTCCAGCAGTGACGAAATTTTCATTTCCATTCAAGAACAATAAATATTGAGCCATCTTCAAAACAAAAGTACTTAATACATAAGAATAGATGAGGTAGGAAAATTATTAAACAATGCAAAAGTAAACATGTATATATATATATATCATCATCATCATCATCAAGACCTTATCCCAATTAGGGGTTGGCCACATTAATCTTATTCCTCCATTCCACTCTATTAAATACCATGGCTTCATTTAGTCTCAAAGTTTTTAAATCTTTCCTCACCACTTCTATCCACATTCTTTTGGGCCTTTCCCTTGCCCTTTTAGAACCTTCTACTTGTATTGCCTCACTCCTTCTAACCGATGCAGTTTTTGGTCTCCTTTGAACATGTCCAAACCATCTAAGTCTAATCTCCCTCATCTTGTCACCTATTAGTGCTACCCCTAAATTTCCTCTAATATTTTCATTTCTAATTCTATCCTTTCTTGCCTTACCACTCATCCATCTCAACATCCTCATTTCTGTGAAGTTCATCCCATGAGTATGATGTTCCTTAATTGCCCAACACTCTAATCCATAGAGCATGGCCACCTTGATGGCCATCCTATAGACTTTTCCTTTTAGTTTGAGGGGCACCCGCCGGTCACACAAAACTCCAAATGCACATCTCCATTTGTTCCAACCCACTAGGATTCTCTGGGTAACCTACCTCTCAATCTCACCACTCTCATGAATCATTGATCCTAAGTACCGAAAGTGGTCTTTTATGAGGACTTCTTGGTTATCAATCTTGACTGGTATTCCACTCCTACTCTCCTTGCTAAAATTACATTCCATATATTCTATCTTAGTTCGGCTAATTTTAAATCCTTCAAATTCTAATGCTTCTCTCCATAACTCTAGCTTTATGTTTACACCCTCCCTTATCTCATCAAGTAAAACTATATCATCTACAAATAGCATGCACCAGAGAATCTCCTCATGCATATGTTTTGTTAACTCATCCATAACTAATGTGAAAAGGTATGGTCTTAATGCCAATCCTTGGTGCAATCCTACAGTAATAGGAAAATCACAAGTCACATCATTAGTGGTCTTAACATTTATTACCGCTCCCTCATACATATCTTTAATTATGTCTATATACTCCTAAGAAACCCCTTTATCCAACACCCTCCATATTATCTCTCTAAGGACTCTATCATAAGCTTTCTCTAAGTCGATAAAGACCATGTGGAGGTCTTTCCTCCTCTCCCTATATTTCTTTACTAGTTGTCGTAGTAAGAAAATAGCTTCCATGGTAGACCTCCCAGGCATGAAACCAAACTGATTCTCCGATACACTTGTTTCATGTTGTAGCCTCTTCTCAATCACTCTTTTAAAAAGTTTTATAATGTAGCTCATAAGTTTGATCCCTCAATAATTAGTGCAGCTATGTATGTCTCCTTTATTCTTATAAATTGGTACAATGGAGCTTTTCCTCCACTCATCAGGCATTTTCTTTCATTTTATAATCTTGTTAAACAACTTGGTCAACCAAACTACCCAATATCTCTCATATGCTTCCAAACCTCTATTAGTATACTATTGGGCCCCATGGCCTTTCCTGATTTCATCTTTTTCAAGGCCTCTTTTACTTCAAGTACTCTAATCCTACGTTCATATATATATCCAGTGTTATCTAGCTTTATAGTATTTTCAATCCCTATATTCTTAGAGCCATTGTCATTTAACAATTTTGGAAAGTATGTTTCCCACCTTTGTTTGAACTCATCATCTTTAACTAATACCCTTTGACTATCACTTCTAATATACCTAACATGATCTAAGTCCTTACCCTTCTGTTCTCTTACTTTTGCAAGTTTAAACACATCTTTCTTACTTTCTCTTGTTCCTAGTCTATTATAGAGCGCATCATATGCTTTAAGTTTAGCCTCACTTACTATTCTCTTAGCAACCTTTTTAGCATTCGTATATTATTCATAGTTTTCATTATTTCTAGTCTTCTTCCATGCTTTAAAAAGCATCCGTTTTTCTTTAATAAGTTTTTCCATTGTTTCACTCCTCCACCATGTTTCCTTTACTAATTGCCATTTACCTTTAGATACTCCTAAGACCTCTTTTGCCACTTTCTTAATGGACTCAATAATATTAATCCACATGGTATTTACTTCTGTTTCATAATTTCAAATTCCTTCTACCATTAACTTATTTGTGAATGAGGTTATTTTCTCTCCTTTTAAGTTCCACCACTTAAATTTTGGATACCTATTAAGTTCATTTCCTTTCTTCCATCTTTTGATATGGATATTCATAACCATTAACCTATGTTGTGAGGTTAAACTCTCACCGGGTATCACCTTACAATCTTTACATATAGATCGTTCATTATTCCTAAGTAGAAAAAAGTTTATTTGGCTTTTATGAAGTCCACTTTCAAAGGTTATTAAGTGTTCATCCCTCTTCTTAAAGAGTGTATTTGCAATGGTGTGACGACCCGGGTTTTCTCGTGCATTTTTAAATGCAATATCTAATTCCTAAGGCGGGATGCATCCCTATTTGAAAACCATTCTATAAAAAACCATGCAATGCAGCGGAAAATCTTTAGTTTTAAACTCCTTTTGAAAACCCTAAGTGTCATTTGCTTTCACAACAACCAAAGTAGTTTTTGAAAAACTTTAGAAATCATAAGTGTTTTTCCCCAGGTCTATCCAGACACAGCACACAGTCCAACTGTAAATAAATACAAATACATGTCCAAAGGGTAGAGAGTTTACTTACATGTATAATTGTCTCCTATATGATTCACTTGCTAGTAGCACTAATATCTCCTGAGACGTCTTCTATTTGTGAGTGGAACTATCCTGAAAAATGTTAAGGATAGGGTGAGTATATATTATACTCAGTAGGAGTCTATCACTACTAGTTTTGCAATCATGCTATGTTTAAAATCATATGCTCTTTAAAACATGTGCATGTTTGAACAATCATGGTCAATATCGATATTAAAACCACTATCAAATCAGAATACTGACGACTTAAAGAAATAGCATAATCCAAGTCGAAAGTATCATATATCATAAACATAATGATATGCATAAGATGCTCAACTAAATCCAACTCATGGATATCTGGTATGGTATGATCGACCAACCTCATGTCATGCCATATGCAATGCAAGTAAGTCCACGAAACCATAGGGTCCAACTATGCCCACAACCTCACCACCGTGTGGTCCCCAGGTACCTAGGGACACAGGGTCATATACCACCATGGGGCATATGACACTTCGTCCCAGTGCCATGATACCAGTGGTAGCCCCCTGTACCACATGCAGTCGAAGCAGGGACATGCCCTTTTTGGGCATGGTACCCATCCACCTAATAGTGGTAGAGGTTGGGAGGCCACCCCAGACCTCTCGGCATAGCGCCCACAAGCGTATTAGCCCAAATCATATATGATCAAACAAGCCAAAAACCTCTTTTTCAAAACTTGTCCTCTTTGGGTCCCTCACAACTGCCTAGCCCTCACAACTACCTACCCAGTGTCTTTTGGGCACTCCAGCGTCTTTTGGTAACCCTCATGGACATGCAATTTTGCAAGAACTCAATGCTCATAAATCATGCAATATATGCAATTATTTGCATAACATGTCTATGCATCATGTATTTATATATGGATGTTGAATTCATTTATATGCTAAACAAGTCATAAAATAAGTCATGCTAAACAAGTCATATACGTATACTTAAAACATGCAGTCTCAAAACAATCATGGCTCTTTTTAAAAGTCTAGTAGCGATAGAGCACCTACCTCAAAGTCTCCTGGAGTCGCGTCCTTTATCACTTTAACCCGTCCCTGGGTCTCATTTATAAACTCTTGGGTATGAATGGATACAAGGAGTCCTTATTAATTTCATTCTATTTAGACATTAGATCGCTAGATCTACCTATTGGGTCTATGGTCCTTGCCTAATTCATTCGTCAGGCTAGATCCTATGATGTGGATCTACTTTCCAATAGTTAAACTCTGTAATTTATCCTCTAATCCTAACATTAAAGTCTCATTCGGTCCGTGTGCCCTAGTTCCCAGGACACCCGTGTATCCTGATTGAACCGCTACTGCCTTACGTGCGTGCGCGCCCAAAGGCCGTGCCAAGGACCGTGTTTTGCATGCGTACATGCATGCTCAAGCAATGCTCTATGATGCGCATCCTGGATGGCATTGCATGGACGCACCTTTGGTGTAGCATGGCGCGTCTCAGCTCATAGGGTACCTCGTGCATCCTGGTCGAGCCAAGACCTGTGCCCCATGTCTCGTGCTCACCCGAAGGCTGCACCTGGGACAGTGTATGCACTGTCATACACCTGGAACCCGTCCTAGGGACCCAATCCCAGGTGCATGTGCAGCATGGCATCCTTAGGACACCTGGTTCGTACAGGGCCAGGCCAAGCTGGCTTGGAACGTTTTTCGGGCAGGAACCCGGCTAGAAAACAACTGGAAAAGAAGGATGCCTAGTTCCGTCTAGGGCCGGCCAGAACTAGCTTTGTCTTCTTCGGCTGGAAAACTGGCTGGGGAAGGACCAAATCCGGCGTGGATCTGGTCTGGGGAAAGCAAAATGAAGAGGAAAAGGTAAGAACGGCTTACTTGTAGCCTGGAAACGCCGTTTTTCCCCGGTGGGTGTGCTACTCACCGGAAAACTCAAACAAGGGGGGAAACCCTATTGCCAGACCAGAAAGGAGAAAGGGGACATGGAATATGGCAATGGATGGCCTGACTTGGGCCTGGTCATTGCCGTAAAACACAAAGAGACTGGTTTCCATTTTTTGCAAGTAAACCCCAGTCCAAAAGTTGCTAGAATACGTGCTTTTGGAGAGGGGGAGTTGGGGCTTTTATAGAGGGGAGAAGGCGGTGCCACCCTTGCGCCTGAGGTGTTTTGGAGAAATCGGGAAAAACGGGTTTCTAAAGAAGTCTGGAGGTGGAAGACGATAGGGGGTGCCGTTATCAAAACGGCCCCTGTGTTTTTTGTCTTTTTCGTTTTTCTGTTTAAATTCCAGAAATACCCCTATCTTTAAACGGTTGTAACTTCTTCATACGAACTCCGTTTTGGGTGATTTTTGAGGCGTTGGATTCCATTTTTCGAGTAGAATCTAATGGTACCAAGTTTCCTTAAAAACTCCTTCGTTTACTATTTTAAATAAAGAAAAACATTTAACTCAGTTTATTTCCTATAGAATGTTCAATTTTCGTTAAAAATAGTGTAAATTGCTCGAGCATTACATTATTACCCCCTTAAAAGAATTTCGTCCTCGAAATTCCATAAATTATCATCTTTAAGGTATTTGTCTCTTAGATAACTTCTTGGTGAATGCATTCTCCCCTTAGGAATCAAATCTAGGCTCAACCTCAATTTATCATTTCTATTGTTCCTTCTACAAGGACTTACCTATAAGGGCCGCTTTCGCTACGTACTCTGATGCATACTCTCATATGTGCTGGTTTAACAATACCAGTTTCTAGTTGTAACTCATCTTTTTTGAAATCCTTAGATGCCTATACTTTTCTCATCACGTATAGGATAGTCTCCTCGTAGGATCATGCTTCTTTATTCATGTATAAATTACCCCATACTTCTTTCAAGATCATATTATCTTATTTCTCATAGTCCTTTTTGAATATCATAGGATGATCCCTTTTTCTTCTTGTCTTTCATCTAGTGATCTCTTCATCATCCCCATCTCCTTCTAATGGTTGGTTATATGTCATTAGTACGAGTCCAAAAAAGTACCTTCCTTCTATTGTGTCTTAACTTTGCTTCTTTATCTTTTATATTTGTCCCTAAGATACTTCAATAACTGACATGGTGTCATGTGCTCTATAGCCAAACCCTTGATTAACTTCGAATTTCAACTGTCTGTCATTTTCCATATGTGACTTTATTCCTCAACCAAAGTAACATTCAAAATAAAATTATGAAAGCCAATTAGTAGCATCTTCCATCGAGGACCTTATCATATACTGAAAGTAAGATGTCCTAACTCTATATCCAATTTCATAATTATTGAATTCATTAAACGCTTTTCTCATGTCAAATGTTAATGGTTGATTCATCATCATGGGTCAAATGTTCTCGTCCAGAGGCCTATCTCACTATTCACATCACTTTATCATTAGGATTTTCAATAATGTTCCCATTTATGCAGAGCAAAAACTCTCTTATTCATAACCGAGTACCCTTACTAGGTCATGGTTGAATCCTTTGTCATCATCCTCTTTGTCCTTTCTTTGCTTGATGGTTTTCTTCGTAACCTTTCATTCCAAAAGTTCTACACTCAATCCAGTAGGGTTAGTCCTTAGGAAATTCCTTCAATTAATTTTTCGTACTTGGTATATGCACATAACAACTAACTATTTGTCTAAAGGCAATGTAACATTAATTCTACACCTTATAGTGTGCTAGCCATCTCACTTTTTCTCCTTTCATCCCCATGTCAATACGTTGTTCAATCTTTTATTAAGGCTTTATCATCAATCATGCAGTCCGTATCATAAGTAGTGATTTTCTCAATTCCTCAAATTTTATCCTTCTAATGCCTCCTCATACTTAGCTTATAATAGCTGTTCTCAGTCAATAACTACTACATCAAGTTATACTGAAGCTATTAAAAAAATCACTCAGGTAAGCATGGAACATTTTCATAGACATATAGAAAGACTTTATTTGATTACCTATTGATCTCTTTCCAGATGTATCTATGTCATAAGCTCAAGGGTCTCTAAAGCGATCGATACTTATCCAAGTCAGCAGTGTCTTTCAGACCCCCAGTGATTTCTATGGTTTGTCATGGTATCTACTCAGGTTTGGAAAATTTTGTCTCACTGGTGGAGATCGCTCCTTATTTTTGCTCCTATCTCAGTTGTAATTGTCTTCATCAATTGACCTCATACCTTCAAATGACTTAGTTTAATAAGTACTTCTTTCAAGGAAAACTCGAGTCTAAATACTTATAATATTCCTCTGAGTATATAACTTCGACTACTAACTCATAGATACTAACATACTTGATTAGGGTGGAATACCTTTATTTAGTCAACAGTACTCTAAAGGTAATGACTAAATAATGGTCTTAAGATTTTCTGGTCTTCCAATCTATGATAGTAAGATCTCAATTTCATCCTTGATGGTACCCTACTTGCTCAATGGATAAGGCACTGTCCCGACTTAATTCCTTTTTCAATATATTTTATTGGCAAGGTGGGATATCACCAAATTTTCCTTTTTATGGATTATATCCATTGGTGTTCCCCATAAGCTAATGGATCCAATAAGAATCTAATTGTAATAATTGATATCAAACCATTTGTAGAATTTAATTTCTAGTTGGTCACCATTCCTCTTGGAAAATTTTTTGTCGTATAATCTCCTAAAATTCGATACTTTACTCAAAGTCTTAATCCCCATATACTTTCTCTCTTTTATACTCATTTACAATAAGATCACCAACTCATCTGGTATTATTCCTTTGCATTTGTTTGATCTACTTTCTTATGGGATTCAAGATGATGGAATTCTATGTATCTCCATAAAGTCATGATCTTCTTCTTTTGAATATTCAATATTTCATTGAATACTTATAGTTACATCTCTATCTCTATCTCTTTTCTTCAAACTTCTCATTTTTGTCTACCTAGATCAATGTCTTCATGTGCTTTGTTGCATATAATTGATACTACATCTACTCCTTTACTTAACAGATATGATAAACTGAATGCTTCTCAGAAATTCTAAACTGTCTTATGATCATTGAAATCCTCAATTACCTATAGCCTCAATAAAATTCATACAATGTCTTAATAATGGTATTGATGTTTTGATCATGCTATACTTCTCTTACAAGTTCATGTCAGGATCAATCTATTATCATCCTTAGTATTATCATCAAAAATTTTTGATAACTCGGTCGAATTCATTTCCCCATCATATTCGTGTTATGTCTCTCTTAATCACATAATATGTCACTTGTATACATCTTTTTTTTTGCTCCATAATACTCAGGTAGTTATTATTCAATAGCACTTCACTCTTCATAAGACTCTAATTAAGGTATCGAAAATTGAGCTAAGTCCTTCAGGATCCATACCTTTGTGACTTAGTACAAGTCACAGTTATCTCCTAATATCATCTTACATTCTCATCCCTCTTAGATTATCATCAAAATTCTTCTCAAAGTCTGTCTTTTACATCCCCTATCATACTCATATCATATCCTTGTGATAGTGTACTCATATTCTGATATTCTTTATGATGGTAAGATAGCCATCTAGGTTTCTCGATGTTCTCATCTTTAGTGAGATTAATCTATTATAGGTCAGAACTATCTACTAACAAGTTCATTAACATCTTCATTCATCATTCTTATCATAATATAATCCTTATATGAGATTTCATCTTTACACCACTGCACAACAATCATTATTTCCTATGATTTTGATAGGATTCAAGCAATCCAATATCTAAGTATTTGCTAGACCAAGCCCTGTTTCACCTATTTATTTATGGTGAACTGCCATGAGCATTAATATTGCAATCTTCAAATAGAAGTAGTCATCTCTACTACTCCTATTTATACTACTTATTCTTGATTTTCTCTATTGTCCATGACCCTTGGACATCTTTGAATTTGTTGTGAAAGGATAAAACCTGGGCTCTGATACCAATTGTGACGACCCAGGTTTTCTCATGCATTTTTAAATGCAATATCTAATTCCTAAGGCGGGATGCATCCCTATTTGAGAACCATTTTATAAAAAACCATGCAATGCAGCGAAAAATCTTTAGTTTTAAACTCCTTTTGAAAACCCTAAGTGTCATTTGCTTTCACAACAACCAAAGTAGTTTTTGAAAAACTTTAGAAATCATAAGTGTTTTTCCCCAGGTCTATCTAGTCACAACACACAGTCCAACTATAAATAAATACAAATACATGTCCAAAGGGTAGAGAGTTTACTTACATGTATAATTGTCTCCTATATGATTCACTTGCTAGTAGCACTAATATCTCCTGAGACGTCTTCTATTTGTGAGTGGAACTATCCTGAAAAATGTTAAGGATAGGGTGAGTATAAATTATACTCAGTAGGAGTCTATCACTACTAGTTTTGCAATGCATGCTATGTTTAAAATCATATGCTCTTTAAAACATGTGCATGTTTGAACAATCATGGTCAATATCGATATTAAAACCACTGTCAAATCAGAATACTGACGACTTAAAGAAATAGCATAATCCAAGTCGAAAGTATCATATATCATAAACATAATGATATGCATAAGATGCTCAACTAAATCCAACCCATGGATATCTGGTATGGTATGGTTGACCAACCTCATATCATGCCATATGCAATGCAAGTAAGTCTATGAAACCATGGGGTCTAACTATGCCCACAACCTCACCACCGTGTGGTCCCTGGGCACCTAGGGACACAGGGTCATATACCGCCATGGGGCATATGACACTTTGACCCAGTGCCGTGACACTAGTGGTAGCCCCCTGTACCACATGCAGTCGAAGCAGGGACATGCCCTTTTTGGGCGTGGTACCCATCCACCTAATAATGGTAGAGGCTGGGAGGCCACCCCAGACCTCTCGGCATAGCGCCCACGAGCGTATTAGCCCAAATCATATACGATCAAACAAGCCAAAAACCTCTTTTTCAAAACTTATCATCTTTGGGTCCCTCACAACTGCCTACCCAACGTCTTTTGGGCACTCCAACGTCTTTTGGTAACCCTCAAGGACATGCATTTTTGCAAGAACTCAATGCTCACAAATCATGTAATATATGCAATTATTTGCAAAACATGTCTATGCATAATGCATTTATCATATGCATGCTGAATTCATTTATATGCTAAACAAATCATAAAATAAGTCATGCTGAACAAGTCATATACGTATACTTAAAACATGCAGTCTCAAAACAATCATGGCTCTTTTTAAAAGTCTAGTAGCGATAGAGCACCTGCGTCAAAGTCTCTTGGAGTCGCGTCCTTTATCACTTTAACCCGTCCCTAGGTCTCATTTATAAACTCCTAGGTATGAATGGATACAAGGAGTCCTTATTAATTTCATTCTATTTAGACATTAGATCGCTAGATCTGCCTATTGGGTCCATGGTCCTTGCCTAATTCGTTCGTCAGGCTAGATCCTATGGTGTGGATCTACTTTCCAATAGTTAAACTCTATAATTTATCCTCTAATCCTAACTTTAAAGTCTCATTCAGTCCGCGTGCCCCAGTTCCCAGGACACCCGTGTATCTTGGTTGAACCGCGACCGCCTTAGGTGCATGCGCGCACAAAGGCCGTGCTAGGGACCGCGTTTTGCATGCGTACATGCATGCTCAAGCAATCCGCTACGATGCTTATCCTAGATGGCATTGCATGGATGCACCTTTGGCGCATCTCAGACCTGGGACAGCCCAAGCATGGCGTCCCTGGGATGCCTGGTTCGTGTAGGGCCAGCCCAAGCCAGCTTGGAACGTTTTTCGGCCAAGAACTCGGCTAGAAAATGACTGGAAAAGAAGGATGCCTGGTTCCGTTTAAGGCCAGCCAAAATCAGCTTTGTTGTCTCTGGCTGAAAAACTGGCTGGGGAAGGACCAGATCTAGCATGGATCTGGTCTAGGGAAAGCAAAACAAAAAGGAAAAGGTAAGAACGGCTTACCTGTAGCTTGGAAACGCCCTTTTTCCCCAGTGGGTGTGCCTGCTCACCGGAAAGCTCGAACAAGGTGGGAAACCCTATTGCCAGACCGAAAAGGAGAAAGGGGACATGGGAAATGGCAATAGCCAGCCTGACTTGGGCTTGGCCTTTGCCGAAAAACACATAGAGATGGGTTTCCAGTTTTTGCAGAAAACCCCAGTCCAAAAGTTCCCGAAAAATGTGTTTTTGGAGAGGGGGAGTTGGGGCTTTTATAGAGGGGAGAAGGTAGTGCCCCTCAGTGGTGGTGCCACCCTTTCCCCTGGGGTGTTCTGGAGAAATCAAGAAAAACAGGTTTCTGGAGAAGTCTGGAGGTGGAAGACGACAGGGGTTGCCGTCATCAAAACGGCCCTTGCGTTTTTCGTCTTTTTCGTTTTTTCCTTAAAAAATTCTTTATTTACTATTTTAAGTAAAGTGAAACATTTAACTCAGTTTATTTCCTATAGAATGTTCAATTTTCATTAAAAATAGTGTAAATTGCTCGGGCATTACAAATGGATAGGTTATATGACAAAGAAAAATTGAGGATATTCTCCCTCATCTCATTTCGTTCACCTATACCATACCCTCCATGTATTCTATCATATCCTTCCTTATCTTTTCCTACATGGCTATTTAAGTCTGCTCCTATAAATATCCCCTCAGTGTTGGGAATTTCTTGCATGACTCCCTCCATATCTTCCCAAAACTGTCTCTTGATTATATCTTGTAACCTTACTTGTGGTGCGTATGCACTTATAACATTTATAATCTGCTCTCCTAGAACAAGTTTTATTATTATAATTCTATCGCTGATTCTTTTAATGTCCATAACTTTATCCTTTAATTCCTTATCCACTATTCTTCCTATGCCATTTCTGTTATTTTCCTTTCCTAAGTACCATAATTTATACCCATATATTTTTCTAGCTTTAGCCCCTTTTCACTTGGTTTCTTGGATACAGGCGATGTTGACTCTTCTACGTTTCATCGAGTCTACTAACTCCAAACTCTTACCTGTCAATGTCCCTATATTCCATGTGGCGATACAAATCTTATGTTTTGGAGATGTCCTATTTACTATCACCTTTCTCGATCTCCATGGCATGAACCCATGTCTACTTTTCACTGCACCTAGGTTCTAATGCAGCGCGTCGCTTCCGAGGGGACGCTCTAGTAGCCCTTGCCGATTTTTCACTACACTAGGGATCCAATATAGAGCGTTTCTTCTAGGAGAATGCCCTCGCAACCCTTACCTATTTTTCACCACACCTAGGATCTGATCCAGCGCATCGCTTATGGGGAATGCCCTGGCTTGAGGGAAGTTCAGTTTTCGATTCATGTCATTTTAGGGTTGCAATAGTTTTGAAAATCTGAAGATGATTTTCATTTCTTCCTTACAAACTAATATACAAATGCACATTCATTTGCAAGTACAAAAGAAATAACAAAATCATCTTCAGTGTCACCCTTGCTGGCTGGCTACCTGACGCAAGGGTTGCCATATTTTAAGAAGCTAGAGATGATTTTCATTTCTTCCTCACAAACTAATATACAAATGCATATAACAAAATCATCTTCAACTTCTCCCTTGCCGGATGGCACTTGACGCAAGACCTTCCTCCTTTTTCATTCAGGCTTGGGACCAGAATTGGCAGAGTTAAAGTTCATCCAAAAGCTAGAGAAAGGGCTTCAACCTTTGACCTTGTGCTTAACAACCACACGCTCCAACCAACTGAGCTACTCCATTATTTTAGAGTGTGCAAGTTGATCTTCCTCATCTTCTTTTGTAGGAGAATTGTAGCTAGCATCAGAATGGGGAGTTAGCTCTTAACTTCTCATACTACCCCATTATTTTCAGATTTAAATCCTCACACAAATTTTTTGGAGTTGCACTTTTAACTACTTATATGCCTCGTTGTTAGCTTGAGGTGCTTTTTGAATGAAAGAATTTAGAAGGGACAACACTACTCTATTGGCTCATTACTCGGTCAACATGCTCCTTGTTGCCGAAAGCCCTATATAAGATTTCACCCTTTGTAGTAGTGCTACTTGGAGTCCTTGTAGATGATGTTTCTTGAAATTTTTTTTGGCAAAAGTAATATTTATTGAGATGGGTGTTTATTGGTTTCTACATGTGTACTGGCTATTGTAGTATGGCTTGTGCAAGTACAAGTTGATCTCATGGGGACTCGACTTAAAGAAAATAGAGTTTAAATAAAATTTAATTGGTCATAAATTAACAAAAATATAGAAATTAAATAACAATGAACTAAAAATTCAGATTTATTGAATTATTGGAAAGTACAAAAATCTAAACTCAAAAGACAAAAATTTAAACAAAATATGAATTGAAATCAACTTCACTAGCTTGATCATAATAAGATTCTTCAATTTTGGTCACATTCAAGATGATCAACCTTCATCAACCCATCCCTTAGGTCTTTGATTAATTATTCAATGGCTAGATTATACTGGTCTTCCAAAAATCTGATGATCTAGATGTCTATAAAAAATCAAGATTGGATGACTTCGATTATTTTTTAAATTTTAGATGAAAGATTAAAAATGCTGGATTAATTAGAAGTGTACTAAAATGAAGATCAGAGAATTGATTGGAAATCTAAGAAGAAAAAGATCAAAAATTGAATTGGTATTGTTAATTAAAGAAAAATTGTTCGGTTAAGATTTTATCAAACAGAGACTTGTTTGATATTTTTCCATTTCTATTTAAGGACAGAACAAAACTTGGATAACACCAATTAAGAATAAGACAAAATTAGAAACAAGAAAAATTAGGAATAAGATGAAATAGGAGATACAGATGGAATTAAATAAATAAGGCTATGGGTAAAATGGGAAATTTTCTATTACTTCCTTTCTTTTGCCCGTAATCAAGAGGAAGAGGAGGAAGATATAGGTAGAAGAGGAAGATGACATAGGTAGGAAACATGGGGAATTTAGGAGAAACCCAAATTGGATTTACTTAAAATAGTAGAATCTTGTGAATCAGAAGGAATTGAGAAAATTTGTGGTGAAATAAAGTTATAAGAACCACATAGTGAGTAGGGGAAAATACGGGACCAGAGGGAGAAGATGACAGTGATAGGAAAACTAAGGTGAAAAACAACAGTGAGAGTGAGAGAAAAGTTGGGTTTGGTCCTTTCTCCTCCACTGGTTTAGCCTTCTTCAAGTTCTTCTTAGGTGTAGAGTGCTCAAGAGAGAGAGAGAGAGCCTCCCCTGCTGTGGTGAACTGAAGCTCCTATAGTGATGAAGCTCCCCAAAAAAGAGTAGTACCCCCTACACTTCTACGTCTTCGCCCTTTAAAGCTCTCCCTTTCTTCTTTAGTTTCCACTTCTACGGGTTTCCTTCCATTTTGGTCAGGCCTATTAGTTCACTAGCTTTCCTCTTCAATTTCTTTTTTCATTCTTCTAAATTCAGTCTCCCATTCCATGCAAGGGTTTTCTCTTTTGAGCTCTCCTTCTTATTTCATTCCCCTCTAGCATTAGTTGTCTTTCTCCTATTTCCTTTCATTTCCAAAGATTGTTTCTTGTTTTAATTAGGTTCCAATTAGGAAACCATCTTCTTAGTCAACCTTCCCCTTTTGATCCTTGATGATGATCTAGTCCATTGATTCAATATGAGACATCTAATTCTCAATCTGATTGATCTGGAACACATATGACCAAATTAAAATTGTCTGAAACGTGGTTTAATTATCTGATCTGCTCCGATGATCATCAATTCTTTAAATTTTACAAATCAATGGTTAGATGATCAATTGGGGTTGAAATGCACATTTTATCTAAAAACTCAAAATTAATTTACTAGATATTCTAACTAGATGTTAAATTAAGTGTTTTAACTAGCATTTTTCTTGTCTTAAGAAAAATATGAGAAATACCAATTTACTAAGAGTGATACAAATTGCAATTTTTGTGGGTACCCACGATTGCATTTATGCAACAACCCCTTAAACCCCCAAGTTACCTATTGTGGACGAGTTAAGCCTTATGAGGGTTTGCAGTGGATATAATCACAAAACTTGAAAAAATCTTTTTCACGTCATCTCCTACTTTTATCTTAGAGAAATGTCTTCAATGAATCTATCAATTTTAGCATACTAATAAAAATAAATGAAAAATTCAAAGCCCTGCTCATGTGCTAAATATATTCCAATTAAACTAAGATCTTAGAGTCTGAGTGTTTACAATCTACATATACAATCATCTTTATCTCTAAGTAAACTGCATCTTTTGAACTCCATCTAAAATATGTTTTGACCTCAATCCTCACTAATAGACATACACTCAAAAATAAAATTTTAGATAAAGGATTCAAATCATATCTCTCTTTTTAATATGTGAGCAGAGTAAATAAAAACAATTTTATCTCATATAATTCAAAAGGATAAGATGTCATTACCTTTAAATACTTAGACATATTACTCTTTAAATCTTATCCACTCATGTCCTCACCAAGACTATATTCATCCTAGAACCAATAGGTCTTTACCTAGGATGAAACGTAGGCTTAGGACAGGGTACAAAAGAAAGGGGTATAAAGGGTATTCAAAATTCTTCAAAAATAAGTAGAAAGTCTTCTACTAAAGTTAACAATTCTTCTTTATTTTATACCAAAGTGAATATATTTGTTTTTGCATTCTTCAAAATGTTTTAAATGTTGACCATTCACTTTAAAAGTATGGCCAGTCTTAGGACCTTCAATCTTGATAGTCTCATAAGGAAACACTTCTTTGACTATATATATGGGTTGGTCCATCAGGATTTGAGCTTCCTATGGAAAAGGCATGGCTTGGATTTGCACAAAGAAACATTGTGGGATGGAGTAAAGGATTTTCTTGTTATATTTTTGTCATGAAAAACTTTCATTTTTTCCTTATAAATCCTATTGCATTCATAAGCTTCCTACTTGATCTCCTCCAACTAATTAAGCTGGAGTTTTCCATGTGAGCTTGCTTTATCCATGTTGAACTTAAAGGTCTTTATTGCTAGTAGGCTCTATATTCCAATTCTACAAGCAAATGGTAAACCTTACCAACACGATATGGAGACATCCCAATAGGGGTTTGGTACACAATCATGTAAGCTCAGAGTGCATTAGTTAGTCTAAGAGACCAATCCTTACAATTTGGATTAACAATCTTTTGTAAAATTTGGTTCATAGCATAATTAGATACTTCTACTTGCCCACTTTTTTATGGGTAATATGGTGTTGCAAATTTATGACTAATGTTATATTTTTTCATGAGTGCTTTAAAGGCTTTGTTTCAAAAATGTATACCATTATCACTTAAAAGGCTCGAGGGGTCCCAAATCTAGAAAAATTGTTTTCTTTTAAGAATTTATTTTACTATCATTATGCCTGCATGGGTAGCCTCAATCCATTTGGATACATAGTTTACTGCCAATGAGATCTAAATGTAGCCAAAAGAAGATGGGAATGACCCCATGCAATCAATGCCCCATTCATTAGAAACTTCAACAATAAGGACAACATTAAGAGGCATCATATTCCTACTAGTTATTCCTCCTAACTTTTGACATTACTCACATGACTTACAACGCATGTGTATCTTTAAACAATGAAGGCCATTAGAAACCACACTACAAAATCTTTGTACCAGTTTCCTATGAAAAAGAAAATGTCCACCACATGCTTTTGAATGACAAAAGAAGATGACACTTTTTTGTTCTAGGTCTAGTACACATCTCATAGTTATTTGATCTAGGCAATACTTAAATATGTATAAATCATCCTAAAAGTAGTGCTTAACATTGGACAAGAAGTTCTACTTTTATTGTTTGTCCCAATGTTTAGCAACCTTTCCTATGACTAAATAATTTTCAATATCAACAAACCATGGAGGATGGGAAACATGAAAAAGTTGTTCATAAAGGAAATTGTCTTTAATTATCAACTCATCAAAAGGTTCTATTAGGAATAGGCAAGACACATGGTTAGTTACAACATTCTATACTCCTTTTTTGTCTTTTATCTTAATGTCAGACTCTTGAAGTAGAAGTATCCATTTAATTAGTCTAGTCCTAGCATCCTTCTTGGAAATAAGATACTTAAGGGCCAAATGATCAATGAATATGACTATTTTAGATCCAACCAAGTAAGACTTGAATTTACCCAAAGCAAAGACAACTGCTAGGATTTCTTTTTTTGTAGTGGAATAATTCTTTTGCATGCTATTTAGGATCCTACTTACATAGTAGATGACATATGGCTTTGTATCTATTCACTGTCCTAGTACTACTCCAACAGCATAATCACTAGTATCACAGATGATTTCAAAAGGTTGACTCTAATCAGATGGCTAAATGATAGTTGCAGTGGTTAACTTGTCTTTCAACTTTGTAAAAGTTTCTTGACAATCATCAGTCTACTAAAAAGGGGTATCCTCTATAAGAAAGTGACACAATGGTCTAGATATTGTACTAAAATCTTTAATAAACCTCTTATAGAATCCTACATGACCTAGGAATGACCGAATATCCCTAACAGATTTGGGAATGGGTAGATTGATAATTAGATCAACTTTAGCTCTATCTACCTCTATGCCTTTTAAGGATATTATGTGGCCAAGGAAAATTCCCTTAGGAACCATGAAATGGCACTTCTCCCAACTAAGCACTAGGTTCTTCTCTTCACAACAACTTAAAACTTTCTTAGGTTATCAACACATGTGTCAAATGAATCACTGAAAATAGAAAAGTCATCCATCAAAACCTTTAAATTTCTCTTTGCCATATCACTAAAAATGCTCACTATGTGGCATTGAAATGTGGTAGGAGCATTATATAATCAAAATGGCATTCTTTTGTAATCAAAAGTGCCAAAAGGACAAGTGAAGGTGATCTTTTCCTAATTGTCAAGTGTAATTTCTATTTGGTTATACCTTGAGTAACCATCTAGAAAATAATAAAATTGGTGTCCTGCAAATCTTTCTAACATCTGATCAACAAAAGGCAAAGGAAAATGGCCCTTCCTAATAACCACATTCAACTTTCTATAGTCAATGCACATATGTTAATAGGTGGTAACTCTAGTAGGAATTAATTCATTGTTGGAATTAGTGATCATTGTCACTTTAGACTTCTTTGGAACTACTTGAGTTGGACTTGCCTATTTACTATCACTTATGGGATAGATGATTCTCACATTAAGCAACTTGAGGACTTCTTCCTAACTACATCCTTCATATTAGTATTTATCCTTCTCTACAATTAAGGACATGGTTTAGTATCATCCTCTAGGTAGATCTAATGGGAAGATATTAAAGGGATAATACCTTTAATGTCTACTAGGGTCCATCATGTAGCACCTTTATATTCCTTTAAAGGGTCTATTAGTTGTTTCTCCTGAGATGTTTCTAATTGGGAGGCAATTATCATAGGAAAAGTCTCTTTTTCTCCTAAATATGCATACTTTAAATTTTATGGTAGAGTTTTTAATTCAAGTTTAGGAGGTTCAATGAATGATGCAAGGGGGTGGATTTCCTCAATAGAAGTTCCTTGAAACAAGGTCTCTACCTTTCTGTGTCCATGATAGGAATAGAATCAAGGAGGGCATTAACTTCCTTTAATAATGCATCCTCATTAAACTCATCAAAGTGGGCCAAATAGACCTCAAGTGGGTCTAATAAGGAAGAGGTTATGAAAGGATCTTACATTATTATATTTATTATATTTGCACTATGCAAAATAATAAGTACTTTCACTAGGTGGCTTGCAAATGTCAAAGATATTTAGCTAAATGTCATATTACCAAAGGACAGTTTCATGAGACCATTTTTGCAGTTAATTAAGGTACTAGACATAGCCATTCATTCTTCTCATTCACCACTAGTTGTGTAACTAGAACTGGAAAATCTTTAAGAAAGTAAAATTGTTCTACCTAGACAAGCACATATTCTATTATCCCCTTGGTATCTTCATGAACTGTTAGCTAGCTAAAGTGTAATGGAAGTTGGCAAACTGTACACACATAGAGTATAGTAGTAGGTTAACACTAGATCCTAAATCAAGCAAAGCTTGATTAATCTTATAGTTGCCAATATTGCAAGTGAGAGTGGGCCAACCTAGATCCTTGTATGTTGGTTGCGTATGATGTTGAAGAATGAAACTAACTTGCCCTGTCAAAAATAACTTCTTTCATACACTTATTCTTTTTATGGTGCATAGGTCTTTTAAAAATTTTGGATATGAAAAGGGATTTGTTTTATAGCATCTAAGATCAATATATTCATCTTGATTGCTTGAAAAACTCTAAAATCTCATCATTAGAGGTAGACTTTGGAGTTTGATGCAACCTTTAAGGGGATGGAGCATGGATAGGACATGGTTCAATATGTGGAATGATGTCCTTCTCTTTGGAATTTTATTTTTCCTTAATGGTTCTTTTTACCTAATCAATCTTTATGGCTCATCTTTCTCATCTCTTTCACCACTCTTAAGAATGGTGAGAACTTAATCTGTTTCATGGTAGAAATTGATGATGCATTAGATGTACTATTGCTAACCACATGCACACCCTTGAGTTTGCTTATTGTTGAGTTCGGAGCTTTCCTTTTTCTATTTTTTGCATCATTTGGTTCATGATATTTTTCATTTCATTCATAGATTGTGTGGCTTTCTTTAATTGAATTTCTAATTAAGAAGCTCTCCTCTCCTTTTTTTGAATAAGTTGCTGTATATTATCATTTATAGGCCTTTTAGGAGGGGGTAAGTAAGGTCTAGGAGTAGGAGGCCCATGAGTTTGGTTGTATGGGCCTAAAATAAGGTGTCCTTGATTTTGTTAGTGTGGCTGGTAGGGGCTAGATTGTGAGACATTGGCAGTTAATTCATTTCTCCAATTAGAGTTTGG
Source organism: Warburgia ugandensis (assembly GCA_035236585.1). Taxonomy (NCBI): domain Eukaryota; kingdom Viridiplantae; phylum Streptophyta; class Magnoliopsida; order Canellales; family Canellaceae; genus Warburgia; species Warburgia ugandensis. The sequence continues at coordinate 46,898,949 of CP141128.1, forward strand.
ATGGTTTCTTAAGTTAGGATTATATGTCTCTAAATATGGAGAGAAAGGTTTTTTATATGTAATTAGTGCATTAAACTGATCATGAAGTACCTCTTGTAATGCTAGAATAGTGGGACATTCCTAAGTAAGATGTGTGGTACTTTCACATATGCTATACATGCTTGTTTATCCTTTTTAAAGTTATCCTTTCCCATTTCTGTGCCCTCTAATTTTCTAGCTAGGGATACTACTTTGGAATTAAGTTCATCTTTCTCACACATTGTATACCTGTCTCCCATTGCATGGGTAGTGGGCTTGGGCTGATCTAGATATTCTACTCCTTTTGACTTAGCCTAGGTTTGTGCAATTTCAACTAGCCATTCCAAATACTCTTCCACTTCCTCTGGTTGTTTATTCAAAAAATTACCGTTACACACCTTCTGTATGAACTAGTGCATGTGAGAATTAAGTCCCTCATAGAAGAAATTGATAATGCACCATGGTTCATAGTCATGATGGGGGCATGTGAGTAATAGATCCTTGAATCATTCTCAACATTGGTGCAATGACTCTTTGTCCTTCTGAGTAAAGTTCGTTATCTTACGACAAAGTATATTTGTTTTATGTGTAAGGAAAAACTTTTTCAAGAATTCCACAATCATTTCATTCCAAGTCCTTATGGATCCTATTAGTAGTGTATTAAATCACATTTCAACTTTTTCCTTTAAAGAGAAAGGAAATAGCTTAAGCCTTAGTATATCTAGGCCAATATTCTATGTATGCTGGGTACTACATACCTCATTAAACTCTTTACGATGCAAGTAAGGACTTTCACTATCTAACCCATGGAATTTGGGATGTAATTGGATTACTCTTGTTTTTAATTCTAGTGAACCAACATTTTCAGGAAGAATGATCTAAGATGGTATATTGGTGTAGGTTGTAGGTAATCTCTTAAAGTTCTACCATGAAAGTTTTGATAAAAATCATTATCCCCATGTTCATTCTGTTGGTCCCAATCCCTATTGTTATTCATTCTCCAACCTCTGTTTGGTGGATTTTTATTCCTCCTTGGTGGAGGATGATATTCATCATCCACTAGAGGTGGTGACTTAGCCCTAACTCAAGATGAGCTGAGGCCCTCAATTACCTCTAATACTACCATGGGGTGACTTACCCATAGATTGTTAGTCAGTCATTGATGGCAACTGACATGGTTATATGTCATTTTGGTTGTAATTGACTAACCTCTAAATGTTTTCGTGTCTCCAAAAGTACATAAAACAAAAGATTTTTTATTTTTTTTTGTTTTTTTGTGAAAAAAACTAAATTAAAAGATGCAACCTAGTGTCTAGAATGATGCACAAACAAAGGACATAATTAAACAATCCCTAAGGTTAACAAGCTGAAATATTTTGAATTTGTGTAGGGGAGAAGCTTTTAGATTAGCTTAATCTAACACTCCTCTCTTTCAGACTTATTCCAATACTTACCAATTAGATCCTAACCTAACCAACCCCTTCACACCTTCCTCAACTAGCCCTAGGTAGTATGAGTCGTAGAATGTGCTGCTAAGCTAGTCATTTAAGTACCTGTGCAATCAATTAGACAATGGATAGCCTCCTTATAAGAGGGTCTTACAAGCATGTGATAGCCTTTATAGGTCTCTTTTAGTTAATTTTAAATTAATTTGGAAGGTGGGTTACCTGCTTGTGGTGATTATCCTAAGTGGGCTAAGAGGTGGTGATGAAATTCAACCTTGATCTTGTGGGGTTGGGTGCCCTAACTAATTAATTTTCATAGTCCATGGCAGTTTGATCAACACAAAAATCATCTTCAAGCAATAAACATGCCCTAAATTGCAATTAAAAAGCAATAAGCTAATGGACACCTCAAAATACAACAAATATAAAGTATGTTATCTGTATTCAATTATGCTACCAAATAATGCAAAATTATTCTAATTATGCAAACCCTAATCTTGGAATTTTAAGGAGTTGGGACTATTCACTGTGCGGTTGTGGATAAAGTCTTCTCGTATAAGAGTGGGACTATTACATTCCACCTCCACTTCTAGGTTACAATGGTTCACCCTTAACCTATATTATTAAAATCCTTTTTAAATGAATTATACTTAATAAAAATTACAATGCATCCTCACTACAATTCACTCAAAATAAAAATTTGGCTATCCTAACTGAGATCGTCCTTCAATTGCTTCTTCAATTTTCGACAAAATAAAAAATAGTAATAAGTACCAAAATTCAAAAAATATAGTGATTATGTACTAAAAATTTGAAAAATACACTAAAAAATGCCTAGAATGCTAAAACAATGCAATTCCTATAATTTTTAATGTTTAATTTTCTCTAATTTTTATTAAATTGTAGGAAAACTTCATTGTGGGTCCCTAGGACAAGAGTTAAAATCTTATTGATTGTTTTCTATAAGTGCACAGCCAATTGTAGTATGGCTTGTGCAAGTAGGGGTCATTCCCATGGGAACTTGACTTAAAGAAAATTGAGTTCAAATAAAATTTAATTGGTCAAAAAGTAATAAAAATTACAAAAATTAAGTAACAATGACCTAGAAACTTAAATCTATTGAATTAATGAAAAGTACACAATTCCAAATTCAAAGGATAGAAATTTAAACAAACTAGCAATTGAAATCAACTTCCCTAGCTTGATCATAGCAAGATTCTTCAATAAAAGCCACATCCAAGTTAATCAAACTTCATCAATTCATCCCTCAAGTCTCTAATTAATGATTCAATAGCTGGATTATGTAGATCTTCCAAAAATATGATGATCTAGATTGATGTAAAAAATATGATTGGATGACCTAAATTGATTTTCTAAATTTCAGATGAAAGATTAGATTTGCTAGATTAAATAAGAAGTGTACTAAGCCGAAGATCTAAGAATTGATTAGAAATCTAAGATTAGAAGGATAAAAAAATGAATTGGTATTGTTAATTAAATCTAAATAATTGATTTGGTTATGGTTTAATCAAACAGGGACTTGTTCAGTATCTTTCTATTCCTGTTTGTGGATAGAACAAAACTTGGATAACACAAACCAAGAATAAGGATAAGACAAAATAGGAAACAGTACAACATAGGAATAAGATGAAATAGGAGATACGAATGGAACTAAATAAACAAGATTAAGGGTAAAACATTTTATTTTTTTTCTAAAACTTCCTTTCTTTTATCAATAACCGAGAGGAAGAGGAGGATGCAGGCTAAAGAGGAAGATGACATAGGTGGGAAAATTGGGAAATTTAAGAGAAACCCATATTAGGTTTTACACAAAACATTGGAATCTTCTGAAACATAGAGGAGTTTAGGGAAAAGTAAGGACAAATAAAGGAAAAAAACAAATGGTAGGTAGCGGAAAACAAGGAACTAGAGAAAGAAGATTATGGTGAGAAGAAAGCTAAGGTTAAAAATGATGATGAGAGAGAGAGAAAAGTAGGGTTTGGTCCTTTCTCCTCCATTGCTTTAGCCTTCTTCAAGCTTTTCTTATAATGCATAGTGCACAATAGAGAAAGCCTCCCATGCAGTGGTGAAGCTCCTCCTCTCTTCTATAGTTCTACAGTCAAAAGTTTTTCTCTTGCTATGGTGAGGTGAAGCTCCTACAATGATGGCACTCCTTAGAAAAGAACTGTACCCCTATAGTTCTACCTCCTCCCCTTATAAACCTCTCCCTTTCTTCTTCAATTTCCACTTCTTTGGGTCTCCTTCCTTTTGATCAAACCTATTAGTTCATTAGCTTTCCCCTTCATGTTTCCATTTTTTTCTTCTAAATTCTATCTCCGATTCCTTTCATGTGTTTTATTTTCTTGAGCTCCCCTTCTTATTCCATTCCCCTCTAGTAGCAGTTACCTTTCTCCTATTTCCTTTCCTTTTCGAAGATGGTTTCTTATTTAATTAACTTCCCAATTAGGAAACCATCTTCTAGGTCCACCTTGCCTTTTTTATCCTTAATGATAATCTAGCCCATTGATTCAATCTGAGACATCCAATTCTCAATCTGATTGATCTGCAATACCTAATACTAAATTGGAATAATCTAAACCAAGCTTTAATCATCAGTTCTGCTTCGATGATCATCTAGCGATTAAATTTTGCAAATCAATGGTTAGATAATCATTTGTAGCTGAAATACACATTTAATCTAAAAATTCAAAATTGATTGATTAGATGATCTAGTAATATACTAAATTAAGGGTTTTCAATCTAAAATTGAACACTCAACAATGGGTTAAGCATGATCACAGTCATACAAGATTTGATGGCTAGTATGAGTTATCCTAATGATATGAGATCCAATGAGAGAGTGAGGTGAGGTGATGATCATGTGATGAGAAATGAAGGGTCCATGATTTAGTCCATCTAGAATTGTATTATATTAAACTAGGAAATCTAGAGAGAGTGGGACATCTTAGATCTTTAAATGGGTGGATGATATTTTAAATTAAGTGAGTTATGAATGGATGAGATAGAATTGCTTAAGAGCATGTGAGGTTAGTGATAGAATTAGGTGATGGATTTCATTGAGATAGAAGACTAGGATCGAATCAAAGAGGATAAATTTTGAGATTGACAACTATTAAAACATGAAATTGTGGAGCAAATTTGGTTAGATAACCATAAGCTAGAATAGAATGTTACTTTCTTGTCTTATGGGTTCACACAAGATGGCCCATGCCCATGTGTTAAGAGCTCATGAGAGTCCTTAAGGGACTACAACTCTTAGGATGAACTAGTTAAAGTGGGCCAAGATACTTAAATAGGAGACTAAGTTGAGAGACCTAATTAGGGCAGCCAAATGGTCATTATAGGGAAAATAAAATAAAAGGAAAAAGTGTACGAGTCCACTTCAAGTAGGACTCCTTCATAAAAAGGATAATTTAAGTAAAAAGCATGATTATTAGAGAGTGAAATGATGAACCATACGAGGAGATTAAAGGCAATGATCAAAACTTGAGGAAATAATCTAGCTAGACAAGGAACGAGGTTGTGAATGGTGAGAAAATCTTGACCCACTATTGCAAGGTCAATCCCACAGAGAATCGCATGGACTTTTAATGTAATTGTATTTTAATTAAATTATTTATCTCACCCAAAGAGATTGTATTTGATTAAACTAAGAATGTAAATAACATGAAAATGGAAACATGCATGGAATTAGAAACTCCAATTAAGGAAACTTTCTAAAAATAAAAATTAGAAATTATCTAAAACTAATCTAAGATGCTACCCACTGAAGTAATGAATTTTAAACAAGAACTAAACAATGAAACAAGCATGCAATCTAAAGAATAAAAACACTTCATGGCTGACATTGTTTGGCTTCTCCTAGCTTTTCCTTGATGACTCATATGGCTCAAGTGGCTTGCATGGCTTGAATTCTCATGCAAAGATGGTGGAATTGAATGGATTAAGCATGGGTCCAATTAAGTCACCTTTGATTTACCAATTGCTTTCTTAAACTCATCAGCTTGCCTTGGAATGATCTTGATCATTGCTTGAAATTTGAGATTGATGTAAAATGGGTCCTGGTCCTCTAAGTTGATCTACATCCCTGATTCTCATCTAAAATAATCTCGATCATTGGATTATTTTTTCAATACCTACAAAAGAGAAAAAAGCTTAATGAATATGTAGAAATTTATGATAGATTACATATTTACTCTAGATTAGCTTCTAAACCTGCAAAATATCAAACTTTTGAATTATTAGCTAAAAAAGAATAGGTCATGAACTTTCAAAAAAACCTTAGAATAAGTCTTACAATCTATGAAATATGAGATACTAATTGGGTACTTTTTATGCAAAATTGAATACTTATCAATGAGTGCTAAGGTTACACATTAGACCCATAAGATATATTAGAGGAGGACCCATCCGTATAAAGGAGGGAGGCTCCCTATTTTTAGGAGAAGACTTAGGTGCCTATTTCTTGAGAGTTTTGGGGGTTCAAAACATGGTGAAAAAGAGAAGATGTAGAGGGGATTTCATGTGGTGTTCTAGTAGGAATCCTATTAAGAAAAAAAATTCTATCCTGGGTGGGAAACTAATAGGAAGAGATATATAAAAGAGCCATTCTAGAAAGATAGAAAGAAATTAAAAAAAAAAAAAAAAAACATGGAACTGCTTGAGGAGAGAATGATTAGACCTGTAGACTGAAGAAAACATGGATAACTAGAATGAAAGGTAGAAGAGAAAGAAAAAAAATGAGAAAGGAAAGAGGGAAACCAGATAGGGAGTGGAAAAACTCCTAGATCAGGAATTTCTTTGTCTTTTCTTGAACGGTCTTTCAAAAGAAAACTTCCTTGTTTCCATGGAAAACCCACTATATTTTTCTTTCATTTTAATATATGGTATACTAGTTTTTAGTAAGGATATTCTTGTATTCTAATATTTTTTAAATGTATTTCATACTAATGGAATATCTATTTTTGGTAAGAAGAACTCAATGATTTTGTCATGTTTTTATGTCTTGTGTTCTATTGACCACATGACTATACACAACCAAATTCTTGAACATTTTTAGTATGCTAGGTAGATTTGTTTTGGTATTAAAAATGTTCTTTTGTATTCCTAACTTAATGCTTAAATCTTCGTGCTAGTTTTAATTAATAATTTAGATGATAAAAAGGGGAGAAATAAAGATTTAGGTCTTACTAGTGTCAAGGAATTCCAACCTGCTTACTGGCTACAAACCCTGTGGGTAAAGATGATACTGGTTCAGGCATTAAATGGTAGATTTTTTTCACAAAATTTTATGAAACAATATTAGACTTTATAAAATACTTTATTTGAAGTTTTTTGAATTGTTTATTATATTTTACCTAGTAAAGAATCGAAAGAAAAATGGCAAGTTATTGACTATAGTCCTACTAATTGATAGATAACCCTTTGACACATATGTAAAAGGTTTTGGTATAAAAAATTATAATTTTTAAATGAAATTTTGACATTAATTCCTACACCTAATTAGGAACTATCAATTAAAATTTTTTGAAGTTTTTCTTAGAATTTATATAGGAAAAGGGTCAACATATAGGGTAGGTTACTGATTACCTGACATTGTTTCTTACATAGAGTTAACCCAGAAGTTTTATGACCTGGTAAGAAACTAGACCTTAATTAGGTTTAAAACTATATGGATGCAAAGATTATTATTTGATAAGGAATGACATGGTAGAAGCTAATTTCAAAAATAAGATGCCCACATCATCAAACGTACAGTAGAAATTTAGGCTTGCTACTAGATATTGGTTGGAGAGTAGAAACAGTAAGTGTTGAACTAAGGAACTAATAGTTTCTTCTAGTTGATGATAAGTATTCAATTTTGCATAAAAAGTACCCAATTAGTATCTTACATGCCATTTATTTTAAGTCTTATCGTATTTTCAAAAATTCATGACATGTGTATTTCTAAACTAAAAATTCAAAAGTTTGATATTTTGTCAATTTAAAAGCTAATCTAGAGTATGTGAATTATCATAATTTTTTAGGAATTAGTTAAGGGTTTTGATCTTTTGTATGCATTGTGATGATGATCCAATGGGCAAGATCGTGTAAGATGAAAATCAAGGATCAAGATTAGCTGAGTGAGCAAGGATTTAGATTTTCATCATTTAAAGATCACGCAAGGTTCAAGATCATTTTAAGGCAAGTATATGAGTTTTAAGAAAGCAATTGGAAGAATTAAAGGTGACAAGAATGGGCCAAAATCCATGCAATTCCACCATCTTTTCATGATAATTGGAGTCATGCAAACCACCTAAGCCACATGAGCCATGCTGATAAGCCATACAAGCCATGGAGCCAAGGATTTAAGGCACTCAAGACACCAAACAACAAGCCATTAAAGTGAACCATGAAGCCATCTAAGCCAAAGGTACATGATTGGATGAGATTTCAAGTAATTTACCACTTACAAAATCTATGCTTTTCAAGTGGATAATTAGCAAGAAAGTTGGAGTTTAGCAACTAAGAGGATAGTATACACAGGTGGACCAATCAAAAGAGGGAACTCCATCTTGAACTCTCCTTCTTCTCTCTCTCTCTCTCTGTGAAACGCCCGAGTAATTTACGCTATTTTTAACAAAAATCGGACATTCTATAGGAAATGAACTGAGTTAAATGTTTTACTATATTTAAAATATTAAATGAAGGAATTTGTGAGGAAAAATTGGTACCATTAGATTCTACTCGAAAAATGGAATCCAACGCTGTAAAAATCACCCAAAACGGAGTTTGTATGAAGAAGTTACAACCGTTTAAAGATAGGGGTATTTCTGAAATTTAAACAGAAAAACGAAAAAGACAAAAAACGCAGGGGCCGTTTTGATAACGGCACTCCCTGTCGTCTTCAACCTCTAGACCCCTCCAGAAACCAGTTTTTCCTGATTTTTCTAGAATACACCAGGGGAAATGGCGGCACCGCCATTGAGGGGCACCGCCTTTCACTCCTTTATAAAAACCCCATCTCCCCCCTTTTCAAATCGCATTTTTCCAGTCGTTTGAGACTAGGGTTTCTAGAAAAAACTAGAAACCCATCTTTCTGCATTTTCTAGCAATGGCGAGGCCCACGTTAGGCCGACCATTGCCATTTTTCTCCATGCCCTTTCTCCTTTCCGGTCTGGCAATAGGGTTTTCCCCTTTCTTCACGTTTTCTAGCGAGGAGGAGGTTTGGAATGAAACGGGGTTCCACCACTGGCGATGGGCGTCCACAGGCGACCCAAGTAAGCCGATTTTCTCCACTCCCTCTTCGTTTTGCATTCCTCAGGCAAGATCCACACCGGATCTGGTCCTTCCCCAGCCGTTTCCAGCCAGGTTCCTAGCCAGAAAACACTCCAAGCTGACTTGGGCCGGCCATGCACGAACTAGGCATCGCAAGGATGCCAAGCACCACGTGCACCTGGGACGGGTTCCAGGTGTAGGATAGTGCGTACACTGTCCCAGCTGCGGCCTTCAGGTGCACGTGCGACATGGGGCACGGGTCTTGGCTCGACCAGGGTGCATGGGGTGCCCTGGGAGATGACATGCACCATGCTACAAGGTACATCCGTGCAATGATGCGCGTCATGACGCGTCACTTCAGCATGCATGTGCGCGTGCAAAACGCGGTCCCTGGCATGGCCTTTCGGCGTGCACGCATGTGAGGCTGTCGCGGTCCAACCAGGATGCACGAGTGTCGTGGGAACTGGGACACGCAGACCCAATGAGACTTTAAAAATTAGGATTAAAGGATAAATTACAGAGTTTAACTATTGAAAAGCAGATCCATATCATGGGATCTAGCCTGGCAATAAATTAGGCAAGGACCATTGACCCTAAACAGCAGATTTAGTGGTCTAATGTCTAAATAGATTAAAATTAATAAGGACTCCGTGTATCCATTCATACCCAGGAGTTTATAAATGAGACCCAGGGACGGGTTGAGTGCTAAAGGATGCGACTTCAGGAGACTTTAAGGTAGGTGCTCTATCGCTACTAGACTTTTTAAAAGAGCCATGATTGTTTTATGCATGTTTTAAGTATAAGTTATACAACTTGTTTAGCATGACTTAATTCAGCATACATATGATAAATGCTTTATGCATAGATATGTTTTGGCATAGATATGTTTTGCAAATAATTGCATATACATTACGCATAGATATGTTTTGCAAACAAATGCATATATTGCATGATTTGTGAGCATTGAGTTTTTGAAAGATTGCATGTCCTTGAGGGTTACCAAAAGACGCTGGAGTGCCCAAAAGACGTTGGGTAGGCAGTTGTGAGGGCCAGGCAGTTGTGAGGGACCCAAAGAGGACAGGTTTTGAAAAAGGGGTTTTCGCTTGTTTGATCAGATATGATTTGGGCTGATAAGCTCGTGGGCGCCATGCTGAGAGGTTTGGGTTGGCCTCCAGCCTCTACCACTATTAGGTGGATGGGTACCACACCCAAAAAGGTCATGTCCCTACGTCGACCGCATGTGGTATAGGGGGCTACCACTGGTGTCACGGCACTGGGTCGATGTGTCATATGCCCCGTGGAGGCTATGACGCTGTGTCCTCAAGTACCCGAGGACCACACGGCGGTGAGGTCGTGGGCATAGTTGGACCCTATGGTTTGAGGATTTATTTTCATTGCATATGGCATGACATGAGGTTGGTCGACCATACCAGATATCCATGAGTTGGATTCAGTTGAGCATCTTATGCATATCACTATGTTTATGATATATGATACTGTCAACTTGGATTATGCTATTTCTTTAAGTCGTCAGTATTCCGATTTGACAGTGGTTTTTAATATCGATATTGAACATGATTGTTCGAACATGCACATGTTTTTAATGAGCATATGATTTTAAACATAGCATGCATTGCAAGACTAGTAGTGATAGACTCCTACTGAGTATAGTATATGAGAAAACCCAGGTCGTCACACACACACTCTCTCTCTCTCTCTCTCCAATGTTCTTAGAAAGAATCACACATGTTTCATGCATGATTTTCCCTTCCAAGAACTCCATGTCTCCAACTTTTCCTTCTAACTACCTCCCAAATTTCCTTTCTAATTCCACTTTCTAAGTTCCTGAACCTCACCCAACTACCTTACTTCCTACCTTTATGCCACCTTCACTTCACCCTTAGGACTCTTTTAGAAAGTGTAAATACTATAAAACCATCTAGGAAGGCATTCCACGCATAATGCATAACCTAGGATGGAGAAGTCTCCTTCCTAAAAAAGTGGCACCTCCCACCTTTGGTTGCTCTTAGGGTTTCAAGCATTCTTCCTTTGCAGCTACCAAAATCTTCCATGCCTCCATCTTTGGGTTAGTATCTTCCATTTGACCTTCAGCACTCATCTTTTCCTTTTAAGTTCCAAGCAAATTCCAGGTTGGTTTCCTTGCTTGTTTTCCTTTGTGTGTTGCTTAGCTTGCTTCCTTGTTGTGTGCATCTATTTCTAAGCTTGTTTTCCTTTGAGTTTTGAATCTATTTTACTTTATTTGTCTCTTATCCAATACCACTTATGTTGTAGTAACAGCCAAGAGATAGTGGCCTTGAATCATCTTTGTTTCCTTTCATTGCTTATCTTGTTCTAGCTTTGTTTTGAATCATCTTTGCTCTATTTTTGAGTTCATTCCATCTCTCTTTTACACTCGCTTTTGGGTTCACATGCATGCTATTAGGTTGATATTGGATTTTTTGAAAATTGAAGATTAATCTCTTATTTTGTACTTTGGATGGTACACAACCTTTTGTCCAAGTTTCAATTCGAATCTCTAACGCATATGGAGCAACAAAGTTGTAATCTTTTCAATGCAATGAATTATGTTTCTCTTAGTACCATGCAAATCTTTCTCACTTGATTCTAGCATTTAACTTCCCTTAAATCTTGCTTTTCATGTTTATAATTCCATGCATAATAGTATTGAATGTGTATTTGAGTTAATCTTACCTTTCATCTCTTCAAAATTCCATGTGCACCATGCATACTTTCTAGTATATGTTTCATGCACACCCATATAAACTTCATGCTCATCATGTTTGTTCCAAATTCTTTAGATTTGATAGAGTAGTTTTAATTAGTTTCCAAGTTTAGTATTAGAAATTTTTATTTTTAGAAAGTTTCTATTTTAGAAATTTTTATTTTTAAAAAGTTTCTAAGTTTAAGTTTCTTAGATTAAGGCACTCTAGTTTTGCATTAGTTTTCTTCATTGCATAAATGTTAGTTTGGAAAGTTTCTAATCCCATTTAATATTTTTATTTTTAGAAAGTTTCCTTAGTTCATGTTTCTAATTTTGTGCATGTTTTTATTTCCAGGTACTTTAAATTCCTAAAGTAGTTCAAAATACAATCTTTCTATGGCTAGATAAGTAATTTAAACAAGATCGAATTGCTTTAAAATCCATGAGATTCTCACGAGATCAACCTCATTGGCATAGAAATATGATATTCATTTGTGTGCTTGCTAGTAATTTAAGATGTACACCACTTCACAAACCTTATTGATGGATTAAATAACCATCTAACTTATTTAATTTGTAATATAATGGGATAGAAGAGACTAAACAAGTAACTGACCCAAATGGGATATCACACATATTGTATTGTATGTAAGTCAACTTGGACATATATGAGTTATATGAATCATATAGGTTACAAAAGTGGGCAGGAACTTAAGATGAAGTTGGACTAGATAAAGCACACATTCTTGTGATGTTTTAATTAACTCATAAGCACATGGATTGGTTAGAGTAAATTCCGGGATGGAGGGTGATCCTACAAAGAATCAAATGGTGTGTGTGTTAAGTGGTTCTTTACTTAAACAACTTAGTGTAGCCATAGAAAGTAATTTTAACCTAAACTAATGATAGAAACTAAAAATGCCTGGAATTATAAACTTTCTAAATTTAAGACCTTCTAAAAATAAAACTTTCCTAAATTAAAACTTCCTACAAACATGGAATATGCAAAGTAAGCAACAAAATCTAGCACTCACTATGCACAAAATCATCAAGAATAGTGTGCATGGTTCATGATGTGTGAAGTATGTAACATGCAGCATTGGATGAATAAGAAATGATTCTAATGAAATTCTAACCATCTAAGCATGCAATGGATGCAAGAAATATGCTTAAACATTCACAAATCTAAAGATATGGATATTAGAACCATGTGCATTACTCTAGAGTATTGAAATGGAACCAATGTGATTCCTAAAAAATATAACTATAAACTAAGATGCAATATCAATAAGAATACAAAAGTAAAGTGCTGTCTAACTAAGAAGGAATGCGTGAAATCAATAATAACATGGAACGATCATCAAAACCATGTGTGTGATACCTAGAGTGGTGTGCATGATTTTGATGTGTTAAAACTAATGCTATACAAAATTTTAGAACAAGTATGTATCAAATCATGGGATTAACCAGTGATGTAAACAATTATAAATATCAATTTTTATGAGAAAAGAACAAAAAAGAATTAATCTAGATTTCCATTGAGTGCAATAACATTACAATTGTGGTGCACACCATCCAAGGGATGTGTGCACCATCCTTGACCCAATTAAACCCTTCAATACAATTCAATCATTCTTTCATTTGGCTAAAGAAGCATGCGCTTGAGCCCTTGAGGAAGGAGTATTGAATAATCACCAAAAGAAACCATGGAATGGAAGCACAATCAAGAGAACTAATTGCAAGGAAAAGCAAGTAAAAGAAGTGTATAATCAATGGATTCATGGTGGCTTTTCATTGGTGTCACTTCAAGGGAAAACAACCTTGGATCTTTGGATCAATCAAACAAGAAAATCTAGAAAAATAGATGGCACTTCAAGGAATCCTAAGCATGAGACTTAAGCACAAATGAATTCAAGACAATTAAAAATAAAGATCAAAAGAGGAAAGAACTAACCTTTGATGGAGAACTAAAGGATAAGGCTTAGAGCTATGCATGGAAGACTTGGAATGAAGCAATGCAAGGAAGAAATTGTAGAAAGCTAGAGGAGATAAAGGTAAGATGGGAGAAAGATGGGGGATTCCAACAGGAAGGAGGGGTGGAAGCACCTCCCTTAAAGGAAGGTGCGATCTCGCCCTCCCCAAGATGTTTTTCATGTCAAAAACCCCATGTTCTTTCATATGTTTTAGGAAATTCCTAATCTTGATGATAAATGATCCTAAGGTGGAGAAGATATGGAGACAAAAGGTAAGGATGGGATTATATCTAGGGCAACCAAATAGAAACATGAAGACTACTTAAAGGAGCGAGGTGCCTACATTTTAGGGTGGGGCATCTCCTCCTTGTAAAAATCATGGAAGAGTTTGTTGAATTGGAAAGAGAAATGGTTGGAGAGGATTAGATAGAGAGAGAAAGAGATAAGGATACATGGAAGCCCTTGGATGAAGAGTGGATGGTGAGGATGATGAGTGAAAAAGAAAGAGATAATAAAGAAAGTTTGAGATGGGAAGAGATGATTGGTTGATCTAGGCCCACCCTTTAAGAAAATAAAATTCATGGTTGCCTTATTTGGTGAGGTGGAAAGTGAGGGAAAAGTGGAAAATAAGATGAAAAGAGTGAAAATTAAGGTGGCCACTTCTCACAATCCTCTTAAAAACCCCATGCATATTTTCTTTATATTCTCCTCCAATCATAGCCCTCCATGTAGTTTAGCTTGAATGGCTTACTTTGAGAGTTCATTTTTCTTGCTTCATGATAGGCTATAGGGGCTCTTTTGGCTTGGCTTGATGGCCCAATGCCTTGGCTTTGATGGCTGGCCAAGCTCCTTAGCCTGTCGCCTTCTTCATGGCTTGTATATTGCTAAGTAGCTTGAGTGAATCCCATGCAAAGTTGGTAGACTTTGCATAGCTTGTGCATGGGCCCACTTTAGTCACCTTTGACTTCTCCACTTCTATCCTTTGCATGCCTTAAGGCAATCTTGATCCTTGATCTCACTTTAGATTGATGATATTTAGGCCTTGACTCGATCTTTTGATCTTGATCTTAAATTTTCATCTCAATCAAACTCGATCGTTAGATCATCATTTCAACTCCTACAAAACATGAAAACTCCAATTAAATTCTAGAAAAATATGATCATTTACATACTTACTTTAAACAAGTCTATAAACCTACAAATTATCAAATATTTGATTTATTAAGTTAGAAATGCATGTGTTATAATTTTTGGCTGAAAACCTTAATTTAACAAAATAAGTTATAACACATGGGCTACTAATTGGGTCCTTTTTATACAATTTTGGACACTTATCACACTTTAGTAAGCCTTTGAAAGTTCATAATACTTTCATAATTAATTTTGGTTATATTAAGGAGCTAAGTAAGCACTTTGATCATTAAGTTAGATTCAAACTTCTAGCTGTTGATCACTATGTCATATAATAAGATTATGAGTAGCTATTTGAGTTGGTGAATGTAGAGATATGAACTCTCATGACATTGTGCTTTATGTGCATGGATACCATATATGATATGTCTATGACATGATATGATTTCTAGAATATGATATGCTTAAGTTATGAGAACATGTGTGTGTTACATTCATGTGATGATAATTTGATATGAAGAACTTATTTGGATGAGATATATGATATGGCCTAAGGTATTGGGGTATTTTAGTGGCTAAAGTTAGTCATGTGAGGGCTGTTATGAGCTGTGGCCTATACTAGAAGGGTTCAAAGTAGCCCCTAACCTCCAAATAGGATACCTACCAAGATATATTGCTTTTTCAAGGAAGTATGTATCATGGGCAGACTTTTTTTTATTTGATCTGATTCCCATGAGAGCATTGTAGTCCATTGGTATCCATAGACGAGTGTAGATGGATGATGTTTTCCACTACATGTATAGTGACCACTTCTGAGATTGGGACATGTTATGCATGTTGGTCATCCTCGAGAGTTCAAACCATTGCCTATGAGGCTTGTGGCAAGATAGTGCTACTAAGATCTATGTTTTTACATTTATCTGTATGTATGAGATTATTGGATATTTCCATTCACTTATGAGACATTATATGTGATTAATGAACCATATGATTGGATTATAGGAGCCACAAAGGAATAGAGGCATTTAAGAAACATATGGTTCACTGACTCTAATATTATTTGATTAGTAGAACATAGATTTTTGAACACTTATTTAAGCTTATTGTTGATAGGCACGTAATAATATTGATTATTAAGTATAAAACTTTTATCAAATTATTGCTTGATTTATAGTTGTGATAGTGGATCCTGAATGTGCTCTTATTATATAATTTATTTTGAATATATGAGAAGTTTTCTATAAGGGATGCCTAAATTTTGAACAAGTGGTTTTGGAAAATAAATATATGATGCTTCACTACTAAAATTTAGGTTTTATAAGATGGAAAAAAACAAGATGGTTTAAAGACAATCATCTTATTAAAAATAAAATAAAAAAACACTATTTCTCAAAACTGACTTATAAATTGTGACAATAGAAGACGGTTCTTAGAAAAAGTCTTATAATTTCATGATCTATAAGATGGTTTTGAAGAACTATCCTTTAAATATTCTTTTTAACATAACATCAAGTTAAACTTGTAATTTTTTTATTAGTCGACTACTTCGATGAAAAAATCAAAGATTGAGTTGGACTTACATATGCTTTGTCCCAAACTTATATTTTCTTGATTGATATTGGTTTGGGTATGTATTCATTCTTTTTTGTATCATATGTTAAATTTATTTGATGTTTATAGTATAAAATTCCTTTCCTAAAACTCTTCCTTCTTATGTGTGGATCATTCATGTGTATGAATTAGTATGTGGATTATTCATGTGTATGGATCATTCATGTTTTTGCATCATTCTTTCTTGTCCCAATCCTAGAGTTGAAAATTTGAGTCCTCTAATATATGTGTTCTTGCTAACTATGGGTACATTTTTTGTGTACAACAAGTAGTTGGTTGAATGCCTAACCCAATGTTAGTAATCTTCTCATTTCTAGAAAGTCTTCGCACGCATTGAAACATCAACTTTTGGATAAAATGGACAAATATGCTTGGATGACTATGGAAAGATGATCAAGAGAATACAAGGAGGGAATAGAAAAGTTCATAGTTTGTAATTAGGGGTGGTGGTGATTGTAATCAGATGTGATGTCCATGCCCGACATGAAGAAACCTAAAAAAGGTTACTGCAATGAGTTAAGAGAACATTTGTGCTTCAATGGAGTTAATGAAAGTTATTGCCCCTAGATGTGGCATGGAGAGGGAATTCCTCATAGGCCATCGGTAAAGGTTAAATGTGTACAAGATCATAAAGCCACTATAGGAAGTGTTACAGATAGTAGTACACCTACACTGTTGTTTTGAGATGCCTACAATGACTTCTAAGATGACAATGAACAATTCCAGACCACATTGGAGGAAGTCGATTTGCCATTTTACATTGGGTGTATAGATTATACCAAGATCTATGCATTGGTCGAACTTTATAGTATAAAATCAAGATTTGTTTTTTCTTAGATTTAGGT
Source organism: Warburgia ugandensis (assembly GCA_035236585.1). NCBI lineage: Eukaryota > Viridiplantae > Streptophyta > Magnoliopsida > Canellales > Canellaceae > Warburgia > Warburgia ugandensis. The sequence goes on from CP141128.1 coordinate 46,915,972, forward strand.
TTACAAAATTGTTGAAAGTTATCGATAAAATACTACCAGAGGAGAACAAATTGGCTATGTCAACATGGGAGGCAAAGAAAACCTTAGGTGCACTAGGGTTAAAGTATGAAAAGATACGTGCTTGTTGCAATGACTACATCTGATACAAAAAGGGGCATAAAGACAAAACTACATGCCCAACTTATGGACATTCAAGATGGAAGCTGAAGAAGATTCAAGTGATTGGTAAGTGAAAGATGTCCCTAAAAAGGTCCTATGGTATTGTCCCCTATTCTAAGGTTCTAAAGAATGTTTCATAATAAAGAAATAGAAAAGAAACTAGTATGACATGTTGAGAAGAGAGTAGGTGATAATTATTTTCCCCATCCAATAGATAACCTAGTGTGGAAGCTTGTAGACCTCGTGTGGCCCAATTTTGAAGAATAACCCAAAAATCTATGACTTAAAATATTTGTAGATGACTAATCCTCATGGTTCTATGAGCAGTAGGTATAGTTGTTGGCTTGTTATACAACCTTTCACCATTATTTTGCATGAAGAAATTTTTTATGATGTTAACTATGTTAATATCAAGCCCAACCAACCTGGGAATGACATTGACATGTAATTAGCTCTATTGATCAATGATCTTAGGACATTGTGGGAAGTAAGTGTTGAAGCTTATGATGCATATAAGAAAAGGACAAATACCCTTAAGGATGTACTACTATGGACAACAAGCGACTTTCTTGTATACAATAATTGTGAGATGCACGTGAAGGGATACAATGCCTATCCTATTTGTAGTGATCGAACATGTGTCATATGGCTTCAACATGGTAGGAAGATGGCAGTCCTAGGCCACAGAAGACATTTTCATAGAAACTATCCATACCAATTTAAAAAAGAGATAATTTAACAATAGTTTGGAGATTAGGACACCTCCAAAGAGGTTGAATGGATGACAAGAATTAAAATAGGTTGAAAACCTTAATGTGTTGTGGGGGAAGAAGAAGAAGAAGGTAACTTCACGTTCACATGAAAGCAACTCTAAACGTTGCCACAAGAAGAAGTCAATATTCTTTGACTTTGTATTCTAAAAATCCTTACACAGGTAGCATTGTCCTTGGTGTCATGCACATTGAGAAGAATGTATATGAAAGCGTGGCTGGTACCATGCTTAACATGCACGGAAAAACAAGGGATGGACTTGTAGCTCCAGTGGATCTCATGACAATGGTTTTGAAGAGAAGGTTGAATCCACAAGACATAGACAGTTGAGGAACATACTTACCTAAAGCAAATCATATACTTGGTAAAGAGAAGAGAAGAGAAGAATAGTGTGTAAAACCCTGTTAGAGATCAAAGTCACCAATGGGTACTCTTAAAGCTTTAGAAACATTATCTCCATGGAAGAGTTGAAACTATTAGGGATGAAGTTTCATGATTGCCATGCATTGATTCAACAACTCTTACCAATATCAATATGTTCAGTGCTAATAGATAAAGTTAGAGGATCTATTAGTAAATTACACTACTTCTATAATGCTCTGTGCAAGAAGGTGGTGGATACATCAATATTATAAGAAATCCAAGAGCATCTAGTGACAACCTTATACAAGCTTCAGATAATCTTCCATCCATCCTTCTTCAATATCATGGTACACTTAATAGTATGCCTCATTAATGAGGTTAGGCTATATGGATTTTCTTATTTATGACGAATGCACATATTTGAATGGCATGTACGAAATCACAATTGGCAGAAGGGGTGTATTGTTGAATGTTACATTGCAAAAGAAGTGGTGGAGTTTTGCATCAAGATTTATCAGGAGTGGATGCTAATGGAATCCTGAGAAAGAAATACTCAAGTGGGTTAAATGATCCAAAATTTGGTGAACTTCTCTCCAGTAGTTGTGTCAGTAATACTCAAAAGGCTTTTAAAGTTCATATTAAGAAGTCAATTTTTAAACTACTGACTTTGTAAATATTGTCCAAGTTTGTTGGAAAGAAACAACTTTAAAAATCATACTTATGAAGTCATTTTGTATAAAAGTAAGTTCCTTAGTCTAGGGTTTTTTGGGAAAGGACTTTTAAAGTCATTTTTCTAAAAATGACTTTAAAAGATAGGCATGACTTTAATAGTCTACACTTTTGAAGTCGTTTAGTAAAAAAAAATTATAAATGTATAAACTTCTAAAGTTGTTTTCAAAAAACAACTTCAAAAGTATAAGGTTTTTAAAGTTGTTTACTGGAAAAAAACTTTAAAAGTTACACTTTTAAAGCCATTTTTTTTTATAAATAACTTTAAAAGTGTATGCTTTTAAAGTCATTTTTCAAAACCGACTTTAAAAGTACCACTCTATTATAAGAGTTTTCACATTGCCTTTTTGTTTCCATTTTTTTACTTCCTAACTGTGAATTGGATTTACATTAATATATTCTAAGTTGATATCAATTTTTGAGGATTGATTAGTATCTCCTTGTTCATCTCATATATATATATAGACACACACACACATAAGAATGTTTAATATATTTTTGCATCTATGGTTATTTTTAGAAACTTCTCTTTTTAAAGTTAAATTTCTTTGTTAATGTATCTGTCATGTTTTTCTTCTTTCTTCTTTAATAATTGGGAATTTCCACATATAATTCTTGTATAACTAGCATTTGGTAAAATGCCTAACCGAGATCACTATAATCTTTTCATGTATAACAATTCCTTACACACATATTAGCTTTAATTTGTTAAAAAAATGGACAAATTTGCTTGGATGAATGCAGCAAGAATATCAAAAGAATATGAGGAGTGAAAAGAAAAGTTCATAGAATTTGCACTTAGGACAGGTGGTGATTGTAATTTCATGCACTGTCTAAGCTCAAAATGTGGAAACTTGAAAAAAGTAACTATAGGGATGTAAAGAGAACACTTGTGCTTCAATGGAATCAATGAACACTATCACCCATGGATTTGGCATGGAGAAGAACTTTCGCATAGCTCTCAACAAGACCAAGAAGATATGAAGACACTTTAGGAAGTGTTGTAGATAGTACAATTACACTGATGTTTCAAGATTCATATGATGACTTCTAGGATGACCCTAAACAATTTCACGCTACTTTAAAGGAAACCAATGAGCCATTGTACCTTGAGTGTAAAGATCATACCATGTTGTCTGCAGTGGTAGAACTCTACAGTGTGAAATCCAGGTTTGGATTTTTAGATCAAGGTTTTATGGAAGTCTTGAAAGTAGTGGGTAAGATGATACTGAAGGATAATAAATTAGCAAGGTCGACATGAGAGGCAAAGAAAACCTAAATGCACTATGGTTGAAGTATGAGAAGATACATGCATGTCCCAATGATTGCATTTTGTATAGGAAGGAGCACAAGGATAAATCTACATGCCCAACTTGTAGACAATTAAGAGGGAAATCAAAGACAAATCCAACTGAGGCAGTAATAGGTGTTCCTGTAAAGGTCCTATGGTATTTTTCCCCTATTCCATGGTTCAAAAGAATGTTCCATAATATGAAAATAGTAAAAAATTAGTTTGACAAGCCAAGCATAGAGTAATTGATAACTTTTCACACCATTTAATGATGTGCGCATGGAAGTTCTTAGACTTCATGTGGCCTAATTTTGGTAAAGAATATAGAAATCTACGACTTGCATTATCTACGATGGGATAAATCCTCATGGTTCTATGAGCAGCAGTTATAGTTGTTGGCCCATATTGGTTTGTTACAACCTCACACCATTTTTATGTATGAAGAGGAAGTTCATGATGTTACCTATGTTAATATCAGGTTTGAAGTAGCCAGGGAATAACATTGACATGCATTTGACTCCCTTGATGGATGATCTTGAGACATTAAGGGATGTAGGTGTCGAAGTTTACAATGCCTACAGGAAAGAGTCATTCACCCTAAAGGTTATACTATTGTGGATAATAAGTAACTTCGCTACATATATTTATTTGTCTAGATGCACCATGAAGGATACAATGTTTGTCTTATATGTAGTGACCAAACAAGTGTTGTATGACTTAAACATGATAGGAAAATGGCATTCCTTGGCCACGAAAGATGGTAGCACAGAGACCATCCATATCATGTTAAGAAGGAAGAATTTAATGGTAGTGTAGAGACAGGGACACCTCTAAAGATGTTAACATGATGACAAGTATTGGAACAGGTTGAAATCCTTAATGTCTTATGGGGAAAGAAGAAATCAAGTAAACATGAAAGTGAAAGCAACTTTAGAATTTGTTGGAAGAAGAAATCAATATTCTTTCATCTTGCATGCTAAAAATCATTTTATCTAAGTTATGTGCTTGATTTCATGCACACTAAGAAGAATGTGCTTGATTGATAGCTTGATTGACATCCCAAGGAAAACAAAGGATGGATTTGTTGCTTAAATCAATATTATAAAGATGGTTTTGAAGAGAAAGTTGCATCCATAATATAGGGGAATTGGAGGAACATACCTGTGCAAAGAAAATTATGCACTTGATAGAGAGGAGAGGAGAGTAGTGTGTAAAACCTTGTCTAAGTTCAAAGTCCCATGTGGCTACTCTTCAAACTTTGAAAACATTATCTCCATGGAAGAGCTGAAAGTGTTGGTATGAAGTCCTACAATTTCCATTAATTGATGCAACAACTCCTGCTTGTAGCAATACATTCAGTGTTGCCAGACAAAGTTAGAGGATTTATTACAAAATTTTGCTACTTCTTCAATAACATCTAGTGATAACCTTATGTGTGCTTAAGACATTCTTCTCACCATCCTTCTTTTATATTATGGTACACTTAACAGTTACCTCATTGATGAGGTCAAACTCTACGAGTCAGTTTACATGCAATGGATGTACTTGTTTGAGAGGTACATGAAAATTTTGAAAGGGTATATATGAAATCACAACCGACTAAAAAGGTGTATGGCCAAGTGTTATATTGTAGAGGAAGTAGTGTAGTTTTGCACAGAGTACTTATCAAGAGTGGATGCAATTGGAATCCTAAGAAAGAAACAATCAGTTGCCTTTCATGATCCCAAGGTTAGTGAACCTCTATCGACTAGTCGTGTATTGACTATTGACTATAAAGAACAAAACCAAGTGCACCTTTATGTGTTGTGAAATATTGATGAACACTAGCCAAACATTCTTAGATGGAGGTACAGTAGAAGTTTCTTCTCACATTGAAGATAGGGTAATCAACCTCATACAAATCAAGAAGGAGTGCTTGCCGATGATGTTGTTGAAGTGTCACTTATGGTAGAGGACCTATTATGAGTTTGCCTATGGGACCAAGTCGAGCACTCTCACATTGTCTCCTACATGGGATATATGAGATGCTTATAAAATACTTGACATTACATGTTATATTTCATGGTAGGTAATAATTATTTCTTTTATGCAGCTTCCTAAATGATGCAATGAGCCTTTTTGAGGTTGAGGGAATACTTTACCAATTCCTCAACCCCAACATCATTTGTGGAGCAGCAGAACAATGGCTGATGGAGAGGCGTGTTGATGATATTTTACCAAGCTTTTTCTAGTGCTTAATAGGAAGGACCTAATGATTCCCTACAATAGTGGGTAAGTTTTAATTTTCTTGTTTTTTCCCAACTTATTCTATACTTAGGGATTATCAACTTCAATTACATTTTATATGGCTGTGTATATAGGACTCATTATACTCGTTTTGGATGTACATGGTGGGCACACTTTCTTTTTCTATTCTTGTGAATCACATGTCTATTCTGGCCTTGTAGAAATTATAACTAAGTAAGCTTTTATTCTTTTCATGTATTATGTGTAGATGACTAATTTCTTATCCATATATAATGCATTTGAAATTTATATTTGTAGAGCATGGTTAACATGGGGTAATGTGATTGAGACTGTGCAACCACCGAAACTCACTTGAAAGACTATCAAGTATAAAAAATAGTTAACTACTATATTTTATAACTAATTAAACCTACAATATTAAAAATGATATTTATTGATCCTTTCTGTTTCCCATGTTGCACAATGCCTTAAACAATAGTCTAATTGAAAATTTGGGTAGTATGTGTTAAGATACACGAGGACCCTAATATTCGATGGTGTTGGTGTCTCCCAATTAAGAAAGGTAAGATACTTGTTACCTTTCATAATCTTATATTTTTTCACAATTTTTTATGGATCTAGCTAAAAGAATGTAAACTGAATTAAATATGTTGTATTGTAGACTATCATGCTTTCTGAGTGGGCAAACAAGAAGAATTCTTCCAAAGCAAATCTAAATGAAATACTAATTGAATGGGTTAAGTATGTAATGAGCTTCAATTATAACAATTAGGGTTACTACATAAATGTAAATTATGTAGTAATGTATTTTTTTCATTGATAGGCATGTGTTCTTTTAGATTTCATTATTTTTATTGAAATATATATATATATATTATGGGATGAATGAGTGGAATCTTGGAGTGTGGAAGTAAATGAGTAAGTATGAATGAAGTGAATATGGAGCTTGTAAGTGAAGTGAATATGGAGGTTAGTTTTCATTATTTTCATTGAAGTATATAAATTTTATGGGATGACAAATGAGGGGAACTTAGAGTGTGAAAGTAAATGGGTATGTCTATGGACTTACAAATGAAGTGAATATGGATATTGCAGTGAATGTGTTGTGGTTTCTTTTACCAAGTCTTTCCATGATAAATGTGGATGCATGATGAATTTGGATGTTTTATACCCTATGTAGAAGTGAATGTATGTTCATTTTTTATGTGTATAAAGATTGTAAGAAAATTGTAGCAAGTGGTACATTGAATGCAAAAATATAGGTAATGATAGGAATGTAAAAAAGAGAAAACAAAGAGGAAACTTTTAAAGTCATTTATTAAATGACTTTAAAAGTCTTGAGGAATTGACTTTGAAAGTAACTTTTAGAGTTGTTTCCTAAAAACAACTTCGAAAGTATTTTGGGATATGACTTCAAAAGTTATCACTTTTAAAGTCATTTAGGAAAAGAATTCAAAAGTGATGACTTTTAAAGTTATTTGCTAAATGACTTTTAAAATGATGGTTTTTGAAGTCATTTCCTAAACGAATTTAAAAGCTAGGTTTTTAAAGTTGGTTTTTTTTTTTTTTTTTACCAAATTTCCAAGTCAGCATGATAAAAGTCATTTTTCTCGCTAACTTATTCTAGTGTTTTTAACTGACATTAAAAGTCTCCTGTGTAGTAGTGTATATTGACCATTGATTATAAGAAATGGGATTAGGCACACCTTTATGTCTTGAAGTTTAGCCATACATTGAGTAAATAACTAATGCTTTCTCTTTGGTTTCTTTCACATTTTCCTATATATATATATATATATGTTGAAGGGTAACATATTAATGCAAGCATGTTATATATAATTTTCATCTCTTCAATTTAGCAAGCACATGGACTTCTTAAAAGAGGGGTATCCAAGAGATACAAAGAAACAGAAGTGGTTTCAAGATGAGCATTGTCGTTCCTTCACAACTTGGCTTCTTCTAGAGGAATTTAATTACAATAAAATAATGCTTCATTCACTTAATTAATTTTTAATACCATATGCACATATACACTAATCATATCAATTAAGTAATATTATACACGGGTTTTAGATCAGCGAGATGTTCTAGGTCATAGTATTTCTGAATCCTTTGCCTAGATGGTGATGGAACCTCGACCAGAAGTAATAACATATGTTGGATATGCCATCAAAGGTTATCACTTTCACACAAAAGACCATGATAAGTCAAGAGCACAACGAGGTAGCAATGTTTAGTTTATTTGTTAAAGCTACTTTCTTTTCTAGTTCAAAGGACAACAACTCAATTATAGCTAACGATACTTATTACATTGTTATATGTGAGATATGAGCACTAGACTATACTTGTAGAATTGTGTGTGTTAAGAGCAATTGGGTGGAATGCAACAAAGACAACATTAATTGACGTTGGTTGACCTCAATAAGATAGGCTATCAAATGACTAGTTTAGTTTGGCATCTCAAGCGAAACAAGTATTTTATGCATAAGATGGACATGATATGATATGATGTCGTCAACTCTTTTATCAGCCTCCCCAGGACTTTATGATGAATATGACCAAAGGGACATGCAATTGATTACCTTTTAATCACTATAATAATGTCATCAATTGATCTAATCAGGGAGAATGAGATGGATTATGTGTGTGATGCTAGTGAGGGGACAAATAAAAATGTTTTTAACATTGGATGTATGAATTGAATTAATATATTTACACACCATGTGCAATTCCAATCATAGGTTACATGTCAAGGAAATAAGGGATGGGGGTTGTAACACCCCTAACTTTTGTAAGGAGATTAAATAAATAATGAAATTGAAAATTTCAAGGAAAACTAGGCTGGAATATTAGGGTTATTAAAAATACACTTCTTATAGAAGTTAAATCAAGATATAAGACATGTATAATTGAAAACATACTCAACAAACCCTTTAAAATGACTATAAGCACGACAAATTATGAATTCAGATGAGAAAACCTTATTTTTCTCCAATTTTAAGAATAAAAGGGTAAAATGATAATTTTACAAATAACCAAGAGCTAAGACATCAAAATTTGGAATGTACTCAAAAATACAAATCCAACAGCACTAAGTACGCTCAATTTTGAAGCCGAGAGAATAAAATGAAATTTTCTCTATAAAAGGGTAAAATGGTCTTTTCACACCTCCGTGGGGCCCACAAGGGGCCCACAAAGGGATCCAATGGCTAGAAAACAAGTCATCATGAGTCAAACCACTACCAACTACTAGTGGAGAAGGAGGTGGTAGTGAAAATCCAAAGACAATTTAATAATCAAAAGAAATCAAACATGATAATTACAAGTAATCATGGAAAATTCCAAAACCCACTATAAATAGCTCATAAAATTCCCAAAAATTCTGCTAGTGTTCTTCACGATGTCCCCTAGAATGTCTCAAAATTCCTAGCTCCAAAATCCTCCCCGATCTCCCCCAATTCCTCTTTCTTCCTCCCCTTCTCTCTTATTTTCTGTGGGTGTGTACCCAGATGCACCTGAGCAAACGATCCCATGTCTGCATCAGGTGCATCCAAAGGCATGTAATCCCCGATAAACTAGGGTTTCCACCTGGAAACCCTAATTGAATTAGCCATCACATTCCAACTGTTGAAACTAGATCTTCACTGTCAGATGTGTTCAGTCTAAGGAGATCTACAAAAGCCCTTTGGTTCCATAATGATCCACCTCATGGATCACAGGAAAATCCCAAACGAAGAACAAGCACCGGTGAATCACCATCTCCAGCACTTTCTCCATCTAATTCTGGCCAATTTGGCCATTAAACGGTGATCTTGCACCATTAAATTTCTTCTTTTCGTGGTGATCTACCAAAGCCCTATAGTCCCCCACCTTCTCCGGCAATGGCAATGAAGAATTCCATGACCGTATGTGTTTGCCGGTGTATAGGGTTTTATATCTTCTCCGGCGGGATTTCTCTTCTTTCAGTGACCATCTCTTCACCGAACCGGCATAGGTAGGTGGATCCTCCACTCCTCTTTCAATTTCGGCATCTCTTAGGCATTTTTCAACCACCTGGAGATCTCCCAGGCGTTTGATCTGTTGGGAACGACGGGTTCAGCATGGAGGGTTGAGATCTCCTCATTTTCTGGCTCATATACAAATTCTGAGCTGTTGGATGAGTTTCTAGGGCGCAAAAACTCTAGTGTTAGAAATCTTAGCCCTTGATGTTTTGTAATTTATGAGATCTGGAGAAAGGTTGACCCGACGGTCCATATCAAAACCGCCTCAACCGATCCCAAGAGATTGGGTTCCAACACGCTGGAGCAGAATGCAAGCAGGGATGCTCCCCGTGGGCGCACCCCCTAGTGTGGCTCATGTGCGAGCTGCTAGGTGGCTTGTGAACAATGTCGTCTACATCTCCGTGACCAAGATACGGGCTACTAGTCGTCCCTGCACCTAGTACGCCCAGATTAAATCTAAGCCATTTAAATTTTAACTCATATCTTAGATCTTCAATTAAGAGCTCGATATAGCTCTAATTTTAGATCCAAAAGCTTCTATAGATTCCTTATCACTTGTGTAAGGTACTGAACTCATGAAATGTATATTTTAAATTGTATTTATTGATTATAATTTCAAAAATCTATAGTAATAGTAGTGGATCGTGATCAAGATGATCTCAAAATTGAGATATGAATTGATGGATGGGTTCAAAAGGTCCCAAAACCTTAAGGACCATGATCACAGTAAAAATTTTGGGTTTCTAGATCAATTAAATAAACAAAAACAGTAAGGGGGTTTATTTAATGGCACATGTATGGAAAATCTAAGATATCACAACATATCTCAAATGTGCACCTTATTTAGCCGCAATATCTTTAGCATATATGAGATATCAGGTTTATTTAACTGCATTATCTTTGGCACATTTGAGATATCAAGTTTATTTAACAGCGATATCTTCGGCATATCTAAGATATCAGGTTTATTTAATCGCGATATCTTAGATATCGGGTGTATTTAACTTTTGTTATGTTGATATGTTTAGTGTTATTTCAAATATGCCAAATGTAGATTCAAGTGTAAAGTTTGCTCCTCATTTAGAGAGAGAAAAAATTGTATTTTTTAGAGAGAGAGAGAGAGAGAGAGGGAAAAGGGCATTTTTGAGGGTTCCTATGTTTTTTCCCCTATCGATCTTTTCCAAAATTAGGCAAGCAGAGGGGAGAAAAACTTCTCCAGCAGCTACTACTACTATCTCGACAAGCAGGGTGGAAAACCCGCTCACCAACACCGGCTGTACTCCTGATAAGTAAGGGGGGAAAAAACTTGCCAGCACCAGATCTATAGGCTTTTGTAGTCACAGTCTCCAGAAAATCAATCTTGGAGCAAGTACTCCACGAGATCTATGGTTTTTTATGGTTTTCTTTTGTCATTCCTGCAACCCTAAACATGCTTCCATCGAAAGCATGCAGATCAAACCACAACCCCAGCTTTGTTGCTTGCACGATCTTTGAAGAAAAGTCTACTTTGAGGGCCCTTAACAACGGTCGCAATCATCTTCTCCTTGCAGGTTTGCATAAAGGTATATTTCTTCTTCTAAGTTCTTTCTTTATTTTGACTTCATTGATTCATTTGACATGATTCCAACTGGGTCTATTTGTTTTTTGCTTCAAGCTATGTAAAAGGTACGGTTTCATGCTTCTTTACTTTTTCTTTTTCCTTCTTTCAATTAATTTCTCACAAAAAATGAAATGTGCTTCTAGGTTAAGGATTGATTGATATATGTAGTACATTTTTTATGCTTATAATGTTTCCTCCTCATTCTATCTCGAAGTAAGAGTTTTCTTTTTTGCTTCTCTGGAAAAAGGGGTGGTTTTGATGATTTTCATTTCCATTTTGTTGAATTATTTTGTGCACATAAGGTTGGTTGCTATTTCTTCAGTTTCTAATAAAAGAATAGGGATAGTGGAAACTGTTGAAGGGTGGCAGATTTGTTATGATTTCTGTGAAGTTAAGGATAAGGGTTTAGGGTTCATATAGATTTCAAATGGGCCACTTGTATTGGATTATAAGAAAGGTCCTGTCTCAATGGGTTGTTTCAATTGTAAAGCTGGTTTCTCTGATGGTTTTCAAGTGACTTGCCCTTTTCACTTCTTTCTTTCTTGTGAGAGTGCTAAAAGGTGAGATCTTTATTCATGTTGTTGGTTGAGAAGCAAAGTTATTACTGCATTGACTTCAAATTGATGCCTATTTGTCTAAAAGTTGTATTCGTTCTTTACCAAAAGAGGGGAATTTTTTGAAGGAATTCCACATATTTTGCAGTATTAATGCATGTTCTTGATTCAGGGACTTCTAGAATACTCACTTTGGTGAGCTTCTTCCATTTATTTTATCGAGTATAGAAGTATTTGTTCTTCTTATTCCTATCAAAGTCTGGTATTTGTGCGTTTATAATGTCTATTATGTTTTGTCTTTACCAGGAAAATAAGAGACAGAGAGAGACAAAATCTAGGTTTTGTCTGTACCCACTGCCCATTATTTAAATTGTTGGTGACAAATGAGTTTATAAACTTTTGATTCAGGTGTTTCGGGTTTGTTTTGTGTTGAGGAGATATGACCCATGTACAGATTGTATATTGGTTCACTCAACCAAAATATATGGAGTAATAGGCTAGGAAAATTCCTACATCTCCCTTTTTCATATCTATCGTCAAAGCTTATCATGGAAAGAAATCATATGCCTTGCCTATTTATTTGGAAATTTCTCCTATGATATGATTTGATATTTCTAATTGCTTTGCTCTTAAAATGTGGAAAGATGTCATTTGCACAATTTTGTGTTTCTCTATCCTGCAAGATAGATCTAAATGTAAAAGCTAAACCAAGTCTCCTCCTCAACTTGTTTTGTGATTTATCACTTGGAATTTAGTTCAAGTAGCTTGGAGTGAGGACTTGAAAGAGGATGCTATAACATGTTCTAATCTTCTGGGGATATGTTTCGCTCCATAATGTCCTTTGAAGCATCCATATAATCTCCAACAGTTCTGTTGGGGCCAAATAACGTCCCATTACATTCTTAGCTACTAATTTCAATCTACCTCCCAATTGGCCGGTCCAGGAATATGGGAAGAGAAACACAAAACAGCTGCACCCATCATTAATCTTAATACTAGCCACTCTCCTCAGCTTGTCTTCTGTGATGCTAACTCAGTCATATCTATAGACTCTGCACTGCATAATTGTACAAAATGATGTAATATATGGATGCCTCCATGAGATAAGAGCTCAGTAAGAGATGCTTGGTAAGAGCAAGCCCTTTTACAGTGTATGTTTACATCTTGTTAATGGTTACCTCCTACAGACTTCTTCCCCATAGCCTAGTAAATTAAAAGATTTGGACATAGAATTGTGAATTACGTTCACTGCATAACATTCTCGGGGAGATGCTAAGTAACTAAGTGCTTTTTATATGGTGTATGTTGATGCACATTTTTTCATAACCAAATTTATTTACATGGTGTAATGAGCCCAATTTTTGTAATATTAAAATCCCATGAAAAGTTCAGTTTTAAAAGATAAGGGCACTTTGGTCATTTCACTAGTTGCCTTGACTAAACCCAGGAATTTGGTCATAAAAGTGCTTCCATTAGATGCGTCTCAGAAAAATGAATCCAACGAGACCAAAATCACCCAAAACGGAGTTAAAATGAGCAAGATATGGCCCTTTGAAGGTCAGGGGCAAAACTGTAAATTTCACAAAAACGACTTAACCTGAAAAACACAAGTGCCCGTTTTGATACGGGCACCCCGTCGTCTTCAACCTCCTAAAGGCTTCTGGAATGGCGTTGTTTCAAGGAGAAACCACTGCCATTCTGGAGGTTTCTCCACCACCATTCAAAGGCGGTTAGAACCCCTCCAGAACCCTCTTTAAAAGCCCTATAAATAGAGCTCTTGGGTGCCTCTAATGGCAGCCCAAAACCTTGGAGAAAACCCATCGCGGAGCAGTGACCAAGAGGGGAAAACGAGGAGAGAAAACCAGCCACGAAGCAGGTATGCTCAAAAACTCCCCAAACCCATCTCACCCATAGTCCTAGGCTCAATTCCCCTAAGTTTTTGCATGAAAAACCATGCAAAACGGAGCCTGGGAGAGCCACCAAGGACCCTGGGACGTCCCCAGGGCCACACTGGTTTGATAGGGTCGAACTAGGGTGACCTGAGGATGACCCAGGTCACTAACGGGCGGGACGATCCAATAAGAACGTCCCACGTCGACCTGCGTCGATGTCTGTTTGAAAAACCAAACGGGCGCGTCCAGGGACGCGCCCGCTAAAGGGACAGACGGGCGGAGGTATCTCGCGCATCTACAGACGTGCCCGCTGAGGCTCGCCCTGCAGACACGCAGAGCGCTAGCGCACGGCGAATTTTTGTTACTTAAGGAAGCAGGGCGCATGACGCTGACGCGCAGCGCCCTAGCATTCCGACTTTTTGTCTTTAAAGACTCTATGTACATACAATACCAAAACGCTTATAACTTGAGATCTAGAGCTCTGATTGAGGCGCCGCAAAAGGCATTGTGTCCATATCGACGACGCGGACACATCCAAATCATAAAATCCATGATCAAGGTCCAATTAAAGTAGGGCATGACCCTTAGAATAGGATGGTGGCGCGTGGCCACTAGAACATTAGAAAACTGAGGATACCAAGGCCCAATTAGGACCTTAGGACACCCATAGGCATAGGAATGGACCCCTAATGCCTGATTAATAAGACCCAACTACTCTAAACCCATAAAAGATAGGCTAAACTAACCTTGAGTCCCCAAACCATGTTCAGGAGCATACGAGGACAAGAGGGTTAACGCGACCTAGTCAGGTAGGTGCTCTATCACTATTAGATTCTTTTAAAAGATCTATTATTGTTTTGTGAACATATGTTATAAGTATATGACTTGTTTAGCATGACTTGATTTAGCATGCATATGATAAACGTTTTGTACATAGACATGTTTCGTAAAAGATTGCATATACATTATGCACACATATGTTTTATAAACAAGTGCATACATTGCATGATTTAAGTACTTGCAAAGATTGCATGTTCTTGAGGGTTGCCAAAAGACACTGGAGTGCCGAGGGCTAAGCAGTTGTGAGGGACCCAAAGAGGACTGGTTTTGAACAGAGGTTTTTGGCTTATTTGATCGAACATGATTTGGGCTTGTAAGCTCGTGGGTGCTATGCCGAGGGGTGTGGGTTGGCCACCCAGCCTCTACCACTATTACGTGGATGGGTACCACGCCCAAAAAGGGCATGTCCTTGCTTCGACTGCATGTGGTAAAGGGGGCTACCATTGGTGTCACGGCACTGGGTCGAAGTGTCATATGCCCCGTGGAGGTATATGATCCTGTGTCCCTAGGTACCCAGGGACCACACGGCGGTGAGGTCGTGGGCATAGTGGGACCCTATGGTTTCGTGGATTTATGTGCATTGCATATGGCATGGTATAAGGTTGGTCGACCATACCATGATAGATATCCATGAGTTGGATTCAGTTGAGCATCTGATGCATATTTTTACGATTATGATATATGATTACTTTCGACTTGGATTATGATATTTCTTTAAGTCATTAGTATTTCGGTTTAACAGTGGCTTTTAATATCGATATTGAACATGATTATTCGGACAACATGCACATGTTTTTAATGAGCACATGATTTTAAAGATCGCATGCATTATAAAACTAGTAGTGATAGACTCCTACTGAGTATAGTATATACTCACCCTATCCTTAACATTTTTCAGGGTGATTCCATCCATGAGTAGAGGACATCTATGTTAGTGCTACGAGCAAGCGAATCAAAAAGGAAACAATTATACATGTAAGTAAATTCTCAACCCTTTGGACATGTATTTGTATTTAATTACGGTTGGGCTGTCTGCTGTGACTAGATAGACCTGGGGAAAAACGTTTATGATTTCTAAAGCTTTTCAAAAACTACCTTGGATATTGTGAAAGCAAATGACACTCGGGGTTTTCAAAATGAATTCCAAATAAAAGATTTTTCCGCTGCATTGCATTGTTTTTCAAATAGGGATCTCGCCTTAGGAATTTAGATTTTTCATTTAAAAATGCATGGGAAAACCCGGGTCGTCACACATGGGCAGCAATTATTTCTTGTAGTAAGTGAATATGGCAGAGAATGAGAAAGATTCTTCCTCTGCAAGCATAACAGAAAACCCAGTCCAGTTTCAAAATCCTTTGAATACCACAATCAAACAAGAAAACAAAAGAGGTGTTTTTTCCATTTTTGAAGATTTTTCCATTTTTGGCTGACATTTGATTGAGATATTCTAATCAACTTCATAGATGTTTGAGTTAGTTGAATGTGCCATTTCTGGAGCTGATATGATCTAGTTCAATGTCCTTAAGGACTTCTAGTCTTCAGGTGTTTCTCCTGTAGTCACTTTGACATTCTATTCAAGGACATCTTCAATTATTTATTACTTTGTTGTTTTTGTGCCTTCTGCATTTTATGGTTTGAAGTTATCCTCATATTTGTGTTCCAAACAAATGAAACCCCCGGTTGAAAATGTGATGTCTCCAAAATTGTGTTTTTAAGTCAGAAAATTAGTATTAAGCCATCAAAATCATAAGAACTATAGAAAATCTGTATTCCTTTACTATTTGTTATGTTGCTTCTAGAGAGCCTTTAACACGTTGGTAGGCATCTACTTATTGTAGTCAACAATTTTGCAGTTCACACGGTTCCTAGCTACCCACTTTATCCAATTTTGGCTACACTCAATAATGCCTGCTTTCGTCAAGTATAGAAATGTGTCTTCTAAACTGACCAACTATACAAAATTATTAGAAGTACAATTGTCACAAGCTATTTTTCTTTCATATATTATTTTGATGCATCCTCCTATTGTTATGATCTATTGGAGACATTTTCTAGATGCCACACAAAGGAAAAGAGAGAGTCCCTGTGACACCTAGTCCTGGTCATGCGGAAGATGTAAACAGTGTGTCTGAAGACCTAGTCGATGGAGACAAGGGACCATACAATAGATGGACTAAGGAACAAGAGAGAGTCCCTGTGACACCTAGCGAGTAATCATCTTCATCAGGAAAGACAAAAGGAAGCCAAAAGAGTGTCCATCATAGATTTGTGTCTTGAGAGGTTCTTTCACTCCAATGTGGTATGAAGTTATGGGAACTCCTTAACCCTTTGCAATTTGATGATCAAGATTAGTCCAGAATGTGATCTACTGCATGCCATCTAAGGTTGTAGTTTCTTGGATGTTCATGAATGGCATTGGTAGGGTTTGTAATGGTTTGGTGTAGAGGTTGCATTTCAGCATGTCAGATGTTTAACAACTCATGCCATTCACAGTTCAGTAGTGTAAGGAACCTTTTTCATGATAGTCGGGTTTTCTAATCAATTCCATATCAATGCTTCACAAAATCATTACTATTTGTACTAACACGGCTAAGCTGTAGACCATGTTGCTCTTTGGGCCATTTCTATAAGAATTTCAGCAGTAATGTGTCATCCTTATTACCACTCCATTGAAGTTTTATGTAATTGAACTAAAATGTTATGCCATATAGATATAGTGTTGGAAAGGCTAATGCCATTTGAGCTATTTTGCTTCTTTTCTTTTTTCTTTTTATAAACATGTCGACTTAGAAGAGAACCCTTTCTATGCATATTTTTGTAGTGTCATGGGAGCTTTGTGCACTAGGCTACCCCTTTTATCTCTTAATTGATATTTCTATTGGATTTTCCACCATCATGAGGTTCTTTAATTTTCTCCGGAAGTGGCCATTTTTGTGACGACCTGGGTTTTCCCATGCACTTTTAAATGCAATACCTAATTCCTAAGGCGGGATGCATCCCTATTTGAAAACCATTTTATAAAAACCATGCAATGCAGCAGAAAATCTTTAGTTTTAAACTCATTTTGAAAACCCCGAGTGTTATTTGCTTTCACAACAATCAAAGTAGTTTTTGAAAAACTTTAGAAGTCATAAATATTTTTCCCCAGGTCTATCCAGTCACAGCACATAGCCCAACTGTAATTAAATACAAATATATGTCCAAAGCGTAGAGAGTTTACTCACATGTATAGTTGTCTCCTTTGTTTATTCACTTGGTCGTAGCACTAATATCTCCTGAGACGTCTTCTATTTGTGAATGGAACTATCCTGAAAAATGTCAAGGATAGGGTGAGTATATACTATACTCAGTAGGGGTTTATCACTACTAGTTTTGCAATGCATGCTATGTTTAAAATCATATGCTCTTAAAAACATGTGCCTGTTTGAATAACCACGTTCAATATTGATATTAAAAACCACTGTCGAATTGAAATACTGATGACTTAAAGAATAGCATAGTCCAAGTCGAAAGTATCATATATCATAAGCATAATGATATGCATAATATGCTCAACTGAATCTAACTCATGGATATCTGGTATGGTTGACCAACCTCATGTCATGCTATATGCAATGCAAATAAATCCTCAAACCATAGGGTCCAACTATGCCCAAGACCTCGCCGTCGTGTGGTCCCCGGGTACCTAAGGACACAGGGTCATATGCCTCCACGAGACATATGACACTTCGACCCAGTGCCATGAGACCAGTGGTAGCCCCCTGTACCACATGCAGTCAAAGCAGGGACGTTGCCCTTTTTGGGCATGGTACCCATCCACCTAATAGTGGTAGAGATTGGAGGCCAACCCAAACCTCTCGGCATAGCGCCCATGAGCTTATCAGCCCAAATCATATCAGATCAAACAAGAGAAAACCTCTTTTTCAAAACCTGTCCTCTTTGGGTCCCTCACAACTACCTGGCCCTCACAACTACCTACCCAATGTCTTTTGGGCACTCCAGTGTCTTTTGGTAACCCTCAAGGACATGCAATCTTTCAAAAACTCAATGCTCACAAATCATGCAATATATGCATTTGTGTGCAAAACATATCTATGCATAATGTATATGCAATTATTTGCAAAACATATTTACGCATAATGTATATGCAATTATTTGCAAAACATATATATGCATAAAGCATTTATCATATGTACGATGAATTAAGTCATGCTAAACAAGTCATATACTTATACTTAAAACATGCATTCTCAAAACAATCATGGCTCTTTTTAAAAAGTCTAGTAGCGATAGAGCACCTACCTCAAAGTCTCTTGGAGTTGCGTCCTTTAGCACTCAACCCATCCTTGGGCCTCATTTATAAACTCCTGGGTATAAATGGATACAAGGAGTCCTTATTAATTTCAATCTATTTAGACATGAGACTGCTAGATCTGCCATTTAGGGTCGATGGTCCTTGCTTAATTCATTCGTCAGGCTAGATCCTATGGTGTGGATCTACTTTCCAATTGTTAGACTCTGTAATTTATCCTCTTTAAAGTCTCATTAGGTCTACGTGCCCCAGTTCCCAGGACACCTGTGTATCCTGGTTGAATCGCGACGGCCATTACGTGCGCGCGGCCAAAGGCTGTGCCAGGGACCGCAATTTGCATGCGCACATGCATGCTCAAGCGATGCTCTATGACACGCATCCTGGATGGCATTGCATGGACGCACCTTTGGTGTAGCATGGCACGTCTCAGCTCCCAGGGCACCTCGTGCATCTTGGTCGAGCCAAGACCTATGCCCCATGTCACGCGCGCACCCGAAGGCCGCACTTGTGACAGTGTACGCTTTGTCGTATGCTCAGAACCCACCCTAGGGATCCAGTCCCAGGCGCAGGTGGAGCATGGCGTCCTTGGGATGCTTGGTTTGTGCAAGGTCAGCCCAAGATGGCTTGAAGCGTTTTCCGGCCAAGAACCTGGCTGGAAAACGACTGGAGAGAAGGACGCCTGGTTTCGGGCCGACTAGAACCGACTTGGTTTTTTTTTGGCTGGAAAGAGACCAGATCCAGCATGGATCTGGCCTGGGGAAAGCAAAATGAAGAGAAAGTAGGAGGAACATCTTACCTGGGCAGCCTAGGGACGCCCTCTTTCCCGATGGTGTGCCTGCTCGCTGGAAAGCTTGAAGAAGGGGGAAAACCCCACTTCCGATGATGCCAGAGGAACAAAAGGGGAGGTGGGGAGATGGGTAAAGGGATGGCCGGCCAGACTTGGGCCTGGCCATTGCTGGAAAATGCAGAGGATGGGTTTGAGACAGGTTTCTGATTTTTCCAGAAATCCTAGTCTCAAAACAACCAAAAAATCACGTTTTTTTGAGAGGGGGAGATGGGGCTTTTTATAGCCCTGCTATGACGGTGATGCCAATGGCGGTGTCGCCATTGGCAATGGCAGAAAACTCTAGAAACGGGGTTTCTAGAGGGGTCTAGAGGTGGAAGATGACAGGGGGTGCCGTTATCAAAATGGCCCCCTGCGTTTTTCATCTTTTTCGTTTTTTCTGTTTAAATTCCAGATCTGCGCCTGATCTTTAAACGGCCTTAACTTCCTTCATACGAACTTCGTTTTAGGTGATTTTTGAGGCGTTGGATTCCATTTTTCGAGTAGAATCTAATGGTACCAAGTTTCCTTACAAATTATTTCATTTACTATTTTAAATAAAGTGAAACATTTAACACAATCCATTTCTTATATAATGTCCAATTTTTTGTTAAAATAGAGTAAATTGCTCCGGCATTACAATTTTACAACCTTTTTCTTTTCTGAATGCTGTTCACATACACCCATGAGCACCTTCAACCCCTGACCTTGATGATGTTATGATGTGAAATCTGACCTGTGTTCATACCATAATCAATTTTGTAAGTTCAACAACTTTCTCATGATTATTCTTAGATGGTTGCACTTATTTTATGATCTTTTATTTTTGTGAAACAGTTCATAGAAATTCTTGGTGAACATCCGAGGCTGCTTCTATCAAAACTGAGTGTGGCACACTAGGGAAAGAACTTATATATGTAGTCACCCCCTGTACTAGAAGAAATGACTCGATCAAATCTACAACAACCTCTCTTCAACCTCATGGGTAAAGTCACAAAAGACGTCATCCATGTGAATGTTATGACTATTGTGAATGGCAAGAAAACATCCTGCCTGAGGAAATTGCAGGTTGTGTTCAAGGGAATCATTGATGGAGTTACTAATATGGACACGGCTGTGGAGGCATAACTATTCTAGTTTGCTCCCTTCACATAAGATTATCTCCTAAATTTGGGAGGACTAAAAGAGGCACTGTGCAGTCATTTTAGACATTTCAATATTATTGGCATTTTAGCTTTGTTAATATGTTATTTTGTAATTTCTCCAACTACTGATCACCATTGTACTTTTTTTAGGAGCTTCATAAATGTAATTTTAGGGGGGTATATGATTAAGGGGAGCTACTAAGGGAATGTATGGGATGTTTAGATACAAGTTTAGTGAAGTTGTTGTCCAATTTGAAACATTGATTGTGGAACATTCCTCATATTCTTGGCTTCCCAATTGTATTCCCATTTTTTTTCTTCCCAATCATATTGTAATTGAGAAGCGCATTTACAAATATCCAAAACAGAAATAAGTGCACCCATGCATGCATTTTGTGTAACCGATGAAAAGATACCACAGGTAGGAGTCTATTTTCTATTCAATTATTATCAATTGTGCAACATGGGAAGGATGAATTCGCTTTGAAGTTACATGTGGAGCTGCCTGTTGGTGATCCATCCTCTTTATTAGCTGACCCCAAAAAATATATATATATATTATGCAACTTAATAGAAATCAAGTATTTGGATGATCCTAACCATTGTTTTGAGTCAATTAGAAAATCAATAAAAATGACTACTTGTGATTTTTTACCCAAAGAAACATAGACTAAAAGCATCCACAACATAACATCACCATCTACTGCCAAGACTCTTGATCTAATTCAGCCACGAAAATAAAATGAAAAAGAGACAACCAACAAACATTCTTCTTCCTTTCTTAGATAAAGTGGTTCAGTTCAAGAGCAGTAAAAAAGAAAGAGAAAAAAGGTGTTATACAATCCCTACATAGCAAAATTAAAATGAAACTCAATCAGTAAAAGGCTATTGCTCACATGTGGCATGTCCATATGCAAAAGGATCAACTGCAGTGTATTCCTTAGTCCTTCATATTTCTCATATAACTGATTCTATTATTAAAAATTAGGCATTTTTATCAGCAACTATGTAAAATAGGACCAGTACCAAACTATTCTTCATCAATGAGACATCATGCTAAAATCACAAATGATGCATTGATTAATCACCAACATAGATCAACTTTTTACTCGTCTTTCTTTCTAGCAGTAAAAAAATCATACAAAGTAAATCATAATGCGCAATGGCACATGAATCAAAAGCACATCTTACAGCTGCTCGCCATACATTTGTGGCCTTCAAAGATCCAAAACAAATAATGGGGCTAGTATTCAGTGATACAAGCCCTAGACTTTGGGAATATCATGGCATAGATGAATGGCCCAGATTATTGATGAATATCAAGGTGTTAGTTGATAGTATGGAATATACCTGAAATACAGTTTATTTAACTATGATATCTCAAAGGCATATGTTTCTCATATCTAAGGCATATCTCTGATATCATAAAAAATATCACCAGAGATATCACAGAACAAATATCACATATCTTAGATATCATACAAGATATCACAGAACATATGACACATATCTTAGATATCACACAAGATATCATGAGAGATATCCCAAGAGATGTGCCAACAAAATGCCAAGCATGTGCCATTAAATAAAGCCCCCTAAGATAAAAATTCAGCCCTTAAAATAGGCTAAAATCTTAAAATTCCAATTATAATCTCAATTTAACTCCAAATTGAGATTGAAAAGTTGGAATGGATTCCTATTGATGATTAGAACCTACTAAACTTAGAAAATTTATGTTTTGATGCATGTAAAATTTTGTTAATAAAGAAAAGTATTACTAATTCTTATGATTAGTGAAATTTGGAATGATCAAACTATATAATTCTAATCCATTGATGATCTTGTGACTGTGAGACATGGAATCAATGGGTATAAGTGACTGATCTATGTTTAATTAAGAGATGATTTGGGATAGATCAAGATCTATGCCCTTAAATTGGATAAAATAACTTGAAATCTTCTTAATCGGTTGGGTCAAGAAAGATCAGATCATTTGATGAGATGGATCAATGATCTAATAATAAAATCACATCAAGATGTATTAGATCTAAAGGAAAATGAAAAGATCATTATGTAAACCCTAAAAGAGATGAATGATGAATAATGACCATTGGATCATGATGAATAATTATGTCATGTTAGATTTTCATTTGAATTATTGAATGTTATTATTGTCATTTATTGCTTAGTAGATTTATTTATGCTTTAATGCTTATGTTATGAAAACTACATGGAAAATGTAATTAAATGAAATTAGAATTGAAGGACATTTACATGGAATGAATGACATGGACTTAATTATAGTAAGGGCTATAGTTAGTGGGATAATATAAGGAATATCATTTCCTTGGCCCAAATTAGGAGAATAAGGAAAACTCCATGAATGACATTTTAATGTTCATGAATTAATTAAAATCAATTAGAAAGAGTACTTAGGGTTGAAATGCTCATAGGAACCTTACCAAAGGTTGAGATAAGGTCACCCTAGTGGATGATGAACATGGTGGTTAAGGGAGTTCTCTAATAGAACCTCGCTCTTCCCCCACCTTCCATTGACATTTGTAAGGTCTAAATGCCTCCTTACATGAGGATTGAAGTAACCAATTTGTGTTCAACCATTCAACTAGTAAGCCTTAGCAAATTTGATATAAGAGGAGCTGTCTAGACTTAGGATGGAATAAGCTATCCTCAACCAGTAAAATATTAACTAGTTGAGTAATAATAATAAGAACATAAAAGGTTAATAAATTATCTAATCTTAATAAAAATTGTAAATAAGATAAGGAAGATCAAACAAGATCTAAGAGAGATCTTGAAAGATCACAAACAAAAATGAAAAGAAATATAATGTATATTATAGTAATTTTCTATGATTTTGCTTATAGCGTAGATTGTGAACTTAAAAGGTTTGAAACCTTGATCATACATGATTCAAGGAAAGTTAGGGCATCCCTCATAGGATAATCCAAATACATGTAGAAAGAATACTTGTATAGAGGAATAACTTTATACGTGTGGTTTGACAAATGTATGAATCAAGACCATGATGTACAAGAATGTATTAAGGATTCATGTGTATACATACATGATCTTTTGTCTGGAATTATAGACCTTCATGATATAAGTGTACTTGGTACCTTAGCATAATAATGATCTAATCACATGATCCAACTAAGTGATCCAACCCCGTGATCTAATCTAATAATCTAATCAAATGAGGTGAAAGTAATGGGATGTGTAGACTAAGGAAACCCTAAGAATAGGGCATATAAAATATTCTAGCCTTAGTTAAATAGACACATCGTCTGATATGTACAATGTATTTTACATACAAGCATGGTGGCTTGTGATTTGTTTTACACAGTACTAGGACTGGGGATGTTATGCTAGGGAAGTTACAAAGGGTTGACCACCTGCTTCCTGAAACTTATATGATGGATACCATGCCCAAAGAGGGGCTAAATGTCGGGTGGGGCAATCATGGGAAGGCCACCACTGTGACAGCTCGGGTTCCCCCCATGTGAACCTAGATTTTGTTATTTCCACAGTTGGTATCAGTGGATTATTATCAAGTTATCTGAGCATACTATACGAATTGAGACTGCAGCATAGTCATCCTAATGTATTTTGCATTATGATGCACATATGATATGCATAGTGAAATGCCATGGCATGATGAGATGCCACTACATGAGTTCCTAGAAAGAAAATCCTAGTATGAGAATTGGCTGAATATTGATCTTCTAAGTGGAAGTATAGCTAGGGGAAGGAACAAGTTTTGAGCAATCTTCACTATTTTAAATAATTTATCCTATACTACATAAATAATGTATATACTCTATGTTGAGATAACCCATGAATAGATAACCATGATGAAATAATGATTGAGGTATGTATTCTTATATTGGTGACGTAGTATATTTTTGTATCCCCTACCAAGCCTAGCTTGCTAAGATATTGTGTGACACCCAAGTTTTTCATGAAAAATTTTTGTGGTTATTTCAAAAGATGGCGCGCCTCTAAATTTTAAAATACAAAAATAGCAGAAGGTTTTTCTTTGATGTATAAAGCATAAGCATAATAGCAGACAATTCGCTTGTTCATATATTTCATAACAAGAATAACATCCTCACTTATTTGGTGATAACCCGCCAAGGATGTATCCTATAACCTAGACTCATACATCATCAATATTGACATGGTACCCATGTACCATAAACATAATTTCACAATTCACATACATGATGTATAAGGCATAAGCATCAATTATAACATGCAATTCTTTTAATTAACATTATTTTATTATTTCAATTTAAAGCATATTGAATATCAATCATATAATCAGAAATAAGATCATGTCAGAACATGCCTCTTATTATTTAGACATGCTATCTTAAATTTTCACCTACCTCGTGTGACGCATTCACCGGATTCCACTAGCTTTAATCGAACTCTTCTTCACGATCGACCCCATGTGCTTCAACTCATTGTATGCCTTCCCAACAAGCATTGATGTGAGGAACTCATTTAGGTAAGATGAAAGCCTAGCAACACTAAGATGTGACCTACTAGATATCATTCAAAGTTTTTCACCCATAAAAGCAATGAAAATAGACATGCACGAATGACCAAGGCTGAAATAAGTGAAAGAATAAGATTGATCATCCACACCTGAGTTGCCATTTCAGCTAACTGGAGGCTATTTGGCATAATACTATTCAAAAGAGCATAAAGAGTATCCGCAATGTCAAAAGCCTCCGCGGTGATTCTATGCGCATGTATCCAGCCAAAACCCCTCCACTCCCTTCAAAGAAGCCTAACTCTCTCTACAACACCCTTCCTAATGCAGCCACCCTCCACAATGCTCCAGTGCATCACTATCTACCTCATGTGATCCGTTGCATTAACATCTCCCCCAAGCTTGATTGACTAAGATTGATTCCTACCCGTTTCTCTCACCAAAGAGACAAAACCCATCTTTAGGAAATCCGTACCCAGCTAATTTAGAAATTGTATTGTGCCAAGAAACACATCCCAAACAGACATTCTATAACATATCTAATTCAAACTCATGAGAAGCAGAGGCAAACGGGTTTCCACGGCTAACTAACCAAAGGAGGGAAGGAGATATGGTGACGGGAAAAGATAAGCTGCCGGTGAAAGGCAGCCTAGGCGATCGAAGATGGATAAGACATCCACGAGGTCGACTGGATTAGGCTGCATTAGAGAGAGAAGAACAAAGAAAGAGGGAAATGGAGGAGTAGGGAGAGGATTTACCCAGCAAAAGAGGGGATGGAAGGGTAATACGATCGGAGGGGGCCTTTTGCATCCCATTTGGGGTTGCCGAGGTAGGGTTTTCAAGGCTGGAAGAACAGATCATGGGATCTATTCTTTCTTTTGGAAAGTCTCATGAAAAAGGGGGTGCAAGGTAGCTCCCCAGTGGGAGATCAGAGCAAGGGGAAGCTCGCCATGCTAATGGAAGATTCGAGCAGGGCAAAAGCCCTAAGTTTTGCCATGGAGAGAGAGAGAAGACCCGACATTTCGTCGGGTTTGCAACCTGAGGGGGGTGCCAATATCAATTTGGTCCCCTCCCGTTAAGTTGTGTGCTTTATTTTATTTTATTTTATTTTTATATACCATATTGCCCTTGACTTCAAAGGCCCATAACTTTTTCATACGGGCCCTGTTTTCAGCCTTCTTTGGCTTGTTGGATTCCATTTTTTGAGCACTATCTAATGGTTTCATTAGTTCCAAATAATACTTCTATAAAAGGATATACCTTTTGAAAATTCATAACCTGATCATGGAATAGTGAAATTTTGGGGTTGTTACAATCTTCCCTCCTTAGAGAAATTTCGTCCTCGAAATTTTTACAATCATTACCTTCTTCCCTCCTTAAAGAATTCCATCTTATAAATTCTCTTCATTATATATTTCCAAAAACTCTAATAATATTATCATCTCATTGTAAATTTAAATTCATATGATTATGATAATAAAATGTCAATCCACAAAATATGAATGATTTTCAACTTAAACTAGATATTCTGTCACTTAATAGAGCAGCTTTTCTATCTATAATAAGCAATAGAATCACTTTCGCTGCGTACTCTGATAACAGCCTTTACTTGATAATCCATCCAAACAATAATTTTTTGACGAAACTTTTCTGTCATTTTAACTTCCAAATTCCTTTCATTATAATGATTCTTAGAACACAAAATTTTTATCTCGAACTTAACTTGTCTATTTCCTTATCCATATAAATCTTTACACTAACTTCAAACATTGAATATATAATTATCACTTAAAGATAACCCCTTTTTGTATATGCTTAACCAATTCTAACCTTATGAAACTACCTATCTTCAAAATTCCAAGTATCATATTTTTGATAAAATTTCGGCAGAGTCTCCTCTATTTTTTGGACTTACGCATTTAACGCATGCGATTGCAATACACTTGATAAACAATTTAATCACAATAATACATCTATGAGACTTTGTCTCACCCATTCCATCATTCACAAAAGTAAAACTAACATTCATCCACAATTAATAATCTCAGAGACTCTGTCTCCTTACATTCTCCACATTACTATAATAGAACAAATCCTAGTGCTGTGAGAATTACTTACCCATTTCCACAACTTCATGAATAATATCCAAGTTCTTCAATAGTATTGTACCAATCCATTATAAAATCATCAATTGATAAATATTTAATCACAATCATCATCATCATCATCATCATCAACCATATATAATTGAAGATTTTCATATCATCCACAACCTTCTATCAAAATCCATCATAAATTTGCATTGATTTAGAAATATGAAAATTTACAATCCCAACTATAAGTCAAAAATCTAATCACTAGAATGAACCTTAATTTAATTCTATCATCATAGTCTTTGCCCACATAATTTTCGATGATCTCAATATATATTCCAACAATTGACTCTTTCATAAACAATCATGTAATATAGAATATCAATTCATATCATAACATTTCAATCATAATAATGAATAGAATTTTCACAATCATTCATCCATTTCCACATATCAATCCAAACTATAGAGATAGTCATTTAAATTAAGAATATAACTGACGTATTCATATTCCATTTTTACTAGAATCCTATATACAGCCTTACATTTAGATAATCATAAACATTCATCTTTAGCTTAAATATAGAAAAAAACATACAAGTAACCATACAAGAGGCAACACATATGATTCAAATTATAATAACTAAACTTACACCTTTTGCTATATTCATATTCAAAAATAGAAATAACACTTTTAGTGTTTCTCAAATGCATATATTAAACCACTAACATCTAATGAACAACTGAAATCGTACTACTGTGCAATTACAATCAAATACTTAAATAATGCTAATATAGTATCATTTCACTTTACATAATGATACTAAAAGATTTCCATCATTGTATGCAATACAATTGTTTAGTATTTTCTCCTCTGACATACTAATGAAATGAATTTCCTCACTTCATTTATCAAATAAGGTTTATCTCTCTTAACCTCAGATATATAAACACGCTTCATCATCAGAGTCCAAATTCATAGGGTCGATCAATAGTTAGTGGAATAACTAAAAGTCCATCATATCAAATACTGATGGAATGTCTTAATTGCAGACACAACTCACATATCAGTTCTAGTCTTTCAACAACATATATAGTTTGAGAATCTTTCTCGAAATAAAGTACAAATACAATTCACTTGTTTTCTTAAAGTATACTACCCATCATAGGTAGTATCTATTTCTCATAAATCAAGACTGTTTTCTTTTATATATCCCACAGATCATTTTTTTTTGGTATTGGGATATGCATTTATTACTAAAGTCATCACTAGTCAACAATCTAATGATGTCAATTAGAAACATTAATTTCTTATTTAAATGGTGGTTTATTGTAATATAATTTAAGCCTTTATCAAGCACGCTTGTGATTAGGTAGGTTTGTACATTCAGGCAACACACACATGAGAATGCAAAGTATAATTTGATTCTTTATCACACACACTTGTGACTAGGTAGTTTTTACTTATGGGCAATACATACATGACAATGCAAAGAATCAGGGAAACTAAAGTGAAAAGAGGGAAAGTAAAATCAGTAGTTTCTTATAAGAGAAAAAAAAAAAAAAATCAGCATGCACACTTCCTGTGATCAAGTAGTTTTTACTTTAAAGAGCACACATGTGATAATGCCAAGTTTAGGGGAAAGTGAGGAGGAAATAAAACTAGGCAAATACAATTAAGGAAATAGGGAAAGAGGTAAGGTATGGTCAAAGAGATATGGAGATTGAACGAGAGAAAAAGGCCACATGTCTGAGAAAAGTGAGGGTAATGGAGTGAGAATTAGAAGAGAAGTGTACAATGAAGAGAAACAAGAAAGAGCTAGAATTTGAGAATGCATATGATTTCTTGCTGATTTTAGTTTATTTTATTCCTTAACCATTAACTCCATCTTTATTTTTTTTATTTTCTCAATCTTACATTACACATCATTCATAACAATCATAATTACATGTCATCATTCCTCACTCATTCACTTTACAACTGATATAATGTAAGATTTTATCATATCTTGTCTTCTACATATGAAGACTATTTTATCGTAACACATCATTTCATCTTTATGACAATTAGCATTGTCTCATAATTTGCAATTCATTTCAATCTTGGTATCATACCCAAGTCTATTGTTTCACATGAGGATATACTTATCATTCTTTTGATAAGCCTTAATAAACATTTCCTAGAATAGGTCCTTGTGCTAGCGACTTATCCATCAACTGGAGTTATCATCTCAACTCTCTTTTTCAACTTTTCACCAATGCATTCATATTTAACATAATTCTTTCTCATCATAAGCATCATCAAGGCCTTATCCTACTTAGAGGTCGGCCATAACATATTTCTCATAATTATACATAACAAAAGAATACACAATTCCTTATTTCATTGTAGTATTAATGTGAATCACTTGTTTCTTGAAAAGATTTGAGATAATACATATATATTTTATAAGCTTCACAATTAGCTTTGTCTTAAAAGAAATTTCTCAAATTTAAAGGTTATTTCATACTCTACTATTGCAACATGTTTATTGTATTCTTTTCAAGCACTATTGTCTCAACAGATACATTTGCTTCGTTATTTCTAACATACCATTTTTAGTTTCAAAGTATATGGTAGTTCTAGCTTCCATTTCAATGGAAGTCTACAATTCTTCTAAGTTTTCTCCTCTTGAACCAATCATTCCTCAATTGTTCATATGTCTCCTCTTTAATTTACTTTTCTTTTGTCATCTCTATTTTAGACTTTTCTATACAAACCAAAACCACATTTAATACATGCTATATAAGCTTTTCCAGTCGATCATTTGCCTCTTTTCAAACTTCCTAGTCTTACACTTGGTATACGTGAACAATGCACACCTATGTTGGGTATTCTGTCCTCAAACATTGATACTAGGCATAACTTCTATTTAATCTGAGTTTGTGCATTTTGCACTACTATAAGTTATGGTATTTGGGTACCTTATAGATAAAAAGGAAATTCTATCACACTCACTTAATTATTTCTACTACTCGGTTCCCCTGTTCACTATTCTCAATTGTGGAATCACTAATTACTCAAATCATCTCCCTAGTTGTTATACTAAGAACATCTCCTCATGGTTTACTATTCCATTGTACTGTAATTATACTAACTCATTCTTTCTAATACTTAACTAATTCCCACATAATACAACATCAACTCACTAGATCCTAACATATATTTGAATTGTAATCTTTTTATTGGACATAAAGAGCTGCAAGTGACTAGATGAACTGCTCTAATACCAACTGTGACACCCCGAGTTTTTCATGAAACAGGACCCATCCAGTGGTTCACTTGTATAACCCCTATAACATTATATTAAATGTCCAATATCACAATTCAAATGACTAACTACACAATACAAAAACTTTAAATAAAATTTACAACTGTGCGCAGAAGTATGGTTGTTGGATTCCTTTTATTGTGTACATCTTCTCCTATCTTTCTGTATCTGAGATATTGTAAACATAAAACATTTACAATATCTCAGCAAGCTATGCTTGGTAGGGGAGTTTAAGAAGCACGCTAAATCTTAAGATACATTAATTATTCAATAGTAATTAGAATATTCATTTCCATAGCAATTTGGTTAAATTGAATTTACAATATGTTTCATATCAAAATAACCCATTTGTAAGCCAAATATCTACATGTTTTCATAATTATTAATAATTCCATTGATAAATCAGATATCTTTACCTATTATTTATCATCAAATAAATACTTCAATTCCATGAACCATACTCTGCATACAATTATACCCATTCACTAACCCATATGAAAACATATATGAAACTATTCCCTCAATCATATTAATATAACAATAATACACATATATGAAAATTGTTAAAGGACATACAAAATTATGAATATAATCAACGTCACCTAATTTGCATTCCCAAACTATACTGGGTTTCAGAATCATATCCCTCATCATGTGGGGTTCACAATTATCCAGCCTCTACTGGTATGTCAACATAATCCTCATGCCCCTCACTATACGAGGTCTATAATCTTCCAACCATTGCTAGGAAAACAATAGAAGGCATATCATCATGCCATATCTTATAAGGTATCTCATAATGCCATCATATACACATGTCCCGTGGGCAGAATGCATAATGTATACAATATTGTCCTCTTTGGGTCCCTCACAATTGCTTATCTAGCGTTTTTTGGGCACTCCAGTGCCTTTTGGCAACCCTTAAGGATATGCACCATAGTGCATCAAATATAAGGACTACTATGCATGCAGTTAGAATTCGTACAACGCACCCAAATAACTTCTCAATAATCCACCTACACCATCCTTGGTGGAAATCACAATATTCATGTCCGCATGGGGAGGACCATGGCTGTCACAGTGGCGGCCTTCCCATGATGGCCCCACCCAACTTTTTGCAACACATAGTGCGTGGTATCCATAACATAATAAATTTTGGAGAGTGGGTGGCCAAACCCTCATAACTCTCCTAACATAGCATCCCCAAGCTTACGCCTGTCTAAAACAAAACTCTCAGGCCTCCATGCCCAGATGTAAAATAATCATAGTAGCAGACAATTCGCCTGTTCATATATTTCATAACAAGAATAACATCCTCACTTATTTGGTGATAACCCGCTAAGGATGTATCCTATAACCTAGACTCACACATCATCAATACTGACATGGTACCCATGTACCATAAACATAATTTCACAATTCACATACATGATGTATAAGGCATAAGCATCAATTATAACATGCAATTCTTTTAATTAACATTATTTCATTATTTCAATTTAAAGCATATTGAATATCAATCATATAATCAGAAATAAGATCATGTCAGAACATGCATCTTGTTATTTAGACATGCTATCTTAAATTTTCACCTACCTCGTGTGACGCATTCACTGAATTCCACTAGCTTTAATCAGACACTTCTTCACAATTGACCCCATCCGCTTCAACTCATTGTATGCCTTCCCAACAAGCATTGATGTGAGGACCTCATGTAGGTAAGATGAAAGCCCAGCAACAATAAGATGTGACCTACTAGATATCATTCAAAGTTTTTCACCCATATAAGCAATGACAACAGACATGCACAAAATGACCAAGGCTGAAATAAGGTGAAAGAATAGGATTGATCATCCACACCTAAGTTGCCATTTTAGCTAACTAGAGGATATTTGGCATAATACTATTCAAAAGAGCATAAAGAGTATCCGCAATGTCAAAAGCCTCCACAGTGATTCTATGCGCATGTCTCCAGCCAAAACCCCTCCACTCCCTTCAATGAAGCCTAACTCTCTCTGCAACACCCTTCCAAATGCATCCACCCTGCACGATGCTCTCGTGCATCACCGTCTACCCTGTGTGATCCATCGCATGCACATCTCCCCCAAGCTTGATTGACTAGGATTGATTCCTGCTCGTTTCTCTCACCAAAGAGACAAAACCCATCTTTAGGAAATCTATACCCAGCTAATTTAGAAATTGTATTGTGCCAAGAAACACGTCCCAAACAGATATTCTATAACGTATCTTATTCAAACTCATGAGAAGTAGAGGCAAACGGATTTCCACGGCTGGCTGACCAAAGGAGGGATGGAGATATGGTGCTCGCGTTGGGGAAAAGATAAGCTGCCGGTGAAAGGCAGCCCAGGCAATCGAAGATGGATAAGACATCCACGAGGTCAGCTGGATTAGGCTGCATTGGAGAGAGAAGAACGAAGAAAGAGGGAAATGGAGGAGCAGGGAGAGGATTTACCTGGTAAGAGAGGGGATAATCAGAGATGGAAGGGTAATCCGATCGGAGGGGTTTTTTTGCATCCCATTTGGGGTTGCCGAGGTAGGGTTTTCAAGGCTGGAAGAATAGATCTTGGGATATGTTCTTTCTTTTGGAAAGTCTCATGAAAAAGTGGGTGCAAGGAAGCTCGCCAGTGGGAGATCAGAGTAAGGGGAAGCCCGCCATGCTGATGGAAGATTCGAGCAAGGCAAAAGCCCTAGGTTTTGCATTGGAGAGAGAGAGAGAGAGAGAGAGAGAGAAGACCCAACATTTCGTCAGGTTTGCAACGTGAGGGGGGTGCCAATATCAATTTGGCTCCCTCCCGTTAAGTTGTGCACTTTATTTTATTTTTATTTTTATTTACTATATTGCCCTTGACTTCAAAGGCACATAACTTCTTCATACGAACTCTGTTTTCAGCGTTCTTTGGCTAGTTGGATTCTGTTTTCTAAGCACTATCTAATGGTTTTATTAGTTCCAAATTATAGTTCTATAAAAGGATATTCCTCTTGAAAATTCATAACCTGATCATGGAATAGTGAAATTTTGGGGTTGTTCCATATTGTAAATGTTTCAATGTTTACAATATCTCAGATACAAAGAAGGAGAATTAGTAGCTCAAGACTTAAGAAGATTTGGAAGAATAATCAATCAGAGTATATCCCTTGAAGACATGTATTTTTATTTGAGAGCATTGTATTGAGAGTTTTTAATGTATGGAGATGTTTGAAATTTGGATTATGTAATTTGGACAAATATTGTATTGATACCGGGCTGTACTGTGAACCAATGGATGGATTCTAGAATTTAATAAAAATATATTCCTTCAATGAAATTTTATCTTGTACAAAAATTCCACTTATGTTATCTATGAAGTGATGTCTTGAGTTTTTCAAAACAAGTTTTAAAGAAAAGAATTTCTATTGTTTTGTTTTGTGATTTTTCTTTTACTAAGGGCACCCTACCTTTGAAAAATGTATTACAAAATGCGTTACAAAAACCTGGGTCATCACTCCCCTCTGCCCTTCACAGGTTACTGAGATTTTCAAGGTCTAGTTAATGGGGGGAAAATGTTATTATAGAGAACACAATACGGGTTGTCATATATTTTAATACAAACTATCTTATATACAATAATATATAAGACAATTTAATAGAAACTGTCTTATGTTACTTAAATAAAATTATGGTCAGAGATTGGCAAGAAAGATTTATGGGTAATATAAGATGGTACCGTATATTCTAATAAATATAGGATGGTGACTATAAGACAATTGTTCAAAACTGTCTTATATTAATATAATATAGGATGGTTATTAAAAGCTGCCTTATAACTCTCCTCACTATAATATAAGATGGTTTTTAGAAAATCGTCCTATATTTATAGATGACACACACTATAGCATAAGATAATTTTGACAAAACTGTCCTCTATTTACAAATGACACACACTATAATATAAGATAGTTTTTACAAAATGTTACTATATTTATAATAATATAATATAGTTTTCTCAGAACTATCTTAGAACTCCGCTTTAGAAAACAACACTATAATATAAGATGATTTTTAGAAATTGTCCTGTATTTATAAGTGGCGCACACTTCAACTAGCCCCACACTCCTTCCTCACCCCCGCCCCCAACACAAAGAAAAAAAGAAAATACCCTCCCTCACTCAAATCAAAACCAAAGAGAAGGGAAAGAAGAAGAAAAGGAGGAAGAAGAAGGAGAGGGAGAGAGAGAGGAGGACATGCACGCCCCACTTGTGCTATCTAATCCAAGAGAGAGAGAAGAAGAAGAAGAAGAACATGAGCACCCCACCTTTGCTATCTGACAAAAGAAGAGAGAGAGAGAGAGAGAGAGAGAGAGAGAGAGAGAGAGAGAGAGAGAGAGAGAGAGAGAGAGATGGAGAAAAAGAAGGAGAAGGAGAGGAGAGACAAAGAGAAAGCACGTGCATCCCCACCTTGCTCGTCACTGTTTTTCTCCCTTTAGGTAGGCTCTCTCTCTCTCTCTCTCTCTCTCTCTCTCTCTCTTGATTTTCTTATCTACATGCTTTTATTTTTTAAGATCTACTACTTGCCATTGTTTACATGAATAGTAATAGTATTTTGCTTATGTTCTAGAGAATTTTTTGCATGATTTCCCATGTCGTTAATCATTGAAAATCTATAAAATTGATCATTCTAGATAGGGAACATTGGGAATAAGAAGGCCCAATTATTAGATTTTCAATTTTCATTCAAAAAGGCATCCAACTACTAGTTCAAAGTCTATTAATTGTAGTTGTTGGCATGAACAATAATAGTATTTTGCTTACATTGTAAAGAACTTTATGCATGATTTCTTGCATCATTGATCAATGAAAATCAGTAATATTGATCATGCTCGGTAGGGGACATTGGAAATAAGAAGACCTAAGTCTTAGATTTTCAATTTTCATTCAAAAATGTATCCAACTACTAGCTTAAAGTCTGGTACTCATTCTTATTGGGCATGAACAGTAATAATATTTTGCTTATGTTGTAGAAAACTTTGGGAATGATCTCCTACATTGTTAAGCAATAGAAATCTATAAAACTCACTTTCGTCAATGTTGTGTGGAGAAAGATGAGACAAGATAGGGGACATTGGGAGTAAGAAGACCCTAGTCTTAAATGTTTCAATTTTCATTCAAAAAGGGATCCAATTAATTTTTGGAACATTATGACCACATTATAGGAATCAGGTGGAGGTTCCAACTGACAAGCCTCTTTTCATAAGGGGATTGTACAGACTAATAAATGAAGATAAGGAAATCAAGCCCATAAGAATCGAGGATGGTGTGCTTAGTGACAGCATAATTGAGGTTCCACTCGTGAAAGGGAACCTCTTAGCCATATTTAATATGGATCAACTGGAATGCATGCACATCGTAATTTATATTAGGTATGCATGTAACTACTCTTTTAAGAATCAAATTGACATCACTTATTAATAGAACATGATAAGTATTTGAAATTAAGTTTCTACATGTCTTTGCATGATAAATTGCAAAGATTAGAGGTCAAGGACATTTGCAGATTCCTGACCTGCTATCATCTTGGCATATTTGCTTATGGACAAACAAATAGGAGATATTAGACTTTGGTTCTTATATTGTGAGAAGGGGCAGGTCCTACAGATTCCCTATAATAGTGAGTAAGTTATCACTTATCTTATTAATTATGTCATTTAATAAACATGACTATCTATGTAAGTTAAGTTTTGTAAATTTCATTTGAATGATTGTGTATATAGGTCTCATTGGATGTTGTGAGCTTTGCATGTATTTTTTTATTCTTGTGAAGCTCACATTCAAGACCCACTGATGGAAATGATTCATTTGATTCATTATAGTAGTTAGATAGATGATAACTATTATGTTTATCTAATGCTTTTTACTTATATATGTGTAGTGCACGAAATAAATGAGTTGAGTTGGAAGACATAAACTTCCCCACAAAACTCACTTAGAAAAGGGTCAAGGCAAGGTTTACTAATTCTTTAGTATAATTTTAACCTAAAATTACAATTAGACATGAAATTTAAAACTTTTCTGTTGTCTTTGTTGTGTAATGCCCTAAACAACAATCCGATTGGGCATGTGGGTATTATGTTCTAAGATATATGAGAACCCTCATTCGTGAAGGACTTAATATCTCATAGTTTAGAAAGGTAAGATAATTTACTGATCATCATTCTTATAGTGTCTATCATTTTTTGAATGACTCCAAGATATGTCTCAACTAATTTAATACATGTTATATTGGGAAGCAAGAGTTACTCCCATTTAGATCTACATAACATAAGAATGGAATGGACAAAATACCTTTTAACTTTTAATTTGTGGATCACTGATGTTATTGAATATGAATGTTTTTATCAACAAAATACAAAATAGAACTTCATTTATATGGATGCCTTCCTTTTTCTTTTTATTGAAGTATGTAGGTACATTCTTTATTTCAATGAGATGTGTATGGAGAAGTTCAATGTTGAATGTTTGAAGTGAATGTGTGTTGTAAAATGATCGTAGCCTAAAGAAATGAAGTAAATGTGTTCGTTTTGTCTGGAGATATGTCAAATATATTTTAACTACAGGAAGAATGTACAAACAAAAACCAATAAAAATACAAAAATTGTGCAAGTAGTTTTACATACTATATATGACGGTTTTCCAAAAACATCTTATATTACATGAGTAACATAAGACAATTTTCCAAAACCATCCTATATTAGATGCATAATATAGGACATTTTTCAAAAAATGTCCTATATTATATGAGTAACATAGGACAATTTTCCATGAACCATCTTACATTTGTTATTACTTTATAAGATAGCCACGTATAAGATTATTTTTTTATCTACTTAAACACCACTCACTATAGTAGTGCTTTCATCTTTTTAAAAAGAAATTTCCAAGGGTACCCCTAATGTTTTCAAAAGATATTTATGGATAACTATTTTTAGAAATCCTAGGCTGTCACACCAACCTAGAGAAGTGGTGCTACATATGATTGATTGCACATGTTTTTCCCCTGAGCACTCCTTGCCTACACATTTGATAGAATAAAATGCACATAATTAATCCAATAAATTGTTATAAATTAATTCACTCAAATATTTGTTTTGCGCATACCTCAAATTCAATAGACAAGCTCTACTTTACAAATTCATTTCAAGTGTCCTGGTCAATTATGTGGAATAAAAGTTAGGAACTCTATACAGCCTCACCAAAACTCAATATTTGAAAATGTGTAGTTGTGGGCAAGGTACATGTTTCATTTTTTCCATTGCGTCACTAGCTCCTTGCAAAGCATGTATCTTCTTATCATTAAGTATGCTAAAGTCAAACTACAAAGTAGAAACAACAACGTTTCCCTACCTGGAAATAATAAGATAAGGTACATACTATATTATATAGAGCATTTACATACCTTCATCATCTCCTATATTGAATCTTTGATTGCTGGTGACAACTATCACCAATCATCAATCATAATAGGTATCATACTTCTTACCATCATACTATGGCAAGTGGTTTATAAGATGGTTAAAAATGGCTATAGAAGACAATTAAAAAACCATCTAATAAAATGAAAACAAATATAAGACTGTTCTTAAATAATCTTATATTAAAAGTCAAACAAGACGATTTGCAAAAACCATCTTATAAAGTTTAATTTATATAAGATGGTTCTTAAAAAGCCAACTTATAAATATGTGAAATATAAGATAGTTTTTGAAAAACCACCTTATAAATATGAGTAATATAGGATGGTGTTTTAAAAACCATCTTATAAAGCATTACAGGTTTTGTAACATAGGATGGTTTTTAAAAAACCATCTTATAAATATGTGTAATATAGGATGATTTTTGAAAAACAATCTTGTTCTTTTTACAATTTTATATGATGGTTTTTCAGAAGCCATCCTATATTGCATATACTTCCTATACAATTTGCGTATTCCTTTGTTGGTTTCTGCTTACACATTGTTCCTGTAGTTAGTTCAAAATGCATTCAATACTTTATTTCTAAAGTCTACAATCATTCTATAAAATACATTCCTACACATTCATCACTTCCAACATTCCGAATCGAACTTCTCCACGCACACTTGTCAATGAAATAAAGAAAGCACACACAGACTTTAATAAAAAAAGGAACACATCCATATAAATAAAGTTCTATTTTGTATTCCAGTGAAAAAAATATTTTATGTTAGAAAACATCAATGATCTACAAATTAAAAGTCAAAACATATTCAATCTATTCCATTCTAATGTCATCTAGATTTAATTGGGAGTAACTCTTGCTGCCCAAATCAGCCTGCAAGACAACAAATATTAAATCAATTGAAACATTATTGGAATCATTTAAGAGATGTAGGAAATTGTATGAATGATGATCAGTCAATTAATTGAACCTTTCTCAATTGGGAGATTGTAAATCCTTTGCAAATGAAGGTTCTCATATATCTAAGAATGTAATACCCACACTCTTAATTAGATTGTATTCTAGGGCACTACACAATAAAGTCAATAGAAAAGGTTCAAATATCATGTGTAATTATAAGTTTAGGTTATAAGATTATAATAAAGAACTAGTAAACCTTACCTTGACCTTGTTCCAAGTTAGTTTTGTTGAATGGTTAATATTTTCCATCTCAACCCATTTATATCATGCACTGCACATATGTAAGTAAAACACATTAGATATGAATAAAGAGGATAGTTATTAGTTATTGAATAAAATAAAAGGCATACTTACTTATTCATGATTTCCATCAGTGGACCTCGAATGTGTGCTCCACAAGAATAAAAATTATGTCATGCCCACTGTGCACATCCAAAGCTAGCAGCATCAAATGGACCTATATATATAATCAATCAATTAAAATTTGAAAAACTTAACTTATATGCATATTGATGTTTATGAAATGACATAATTTAGCATGAAATGTAATAACTTACCCACTATTGTAGAAAATCAACAAGGGCTACCCCATATCACAACACAAGAACTCGGGTATGATATCTTCTGTTTGTTTCTCCTTGGACAAATGCTCTAGTTCAAAGAGACAACAAGTTCAAGGAATTTGTAAACATCCTTTACCTATAATCTTTGCAATTTATCATGCAATGACCTACAAAAACTTAATGTCAAATACATATAATGTCCTATTAACAAGTAATGTCAAACTGATTCTTAATAGAGCAATTACAAGACAGACCCAATATAAATGATGATGTGTGTGTATTCTAGCTGAGCCATATTATATATGGCTAAGAGGTCCTCTTTCATGATTAGAACCTCAACTACATTGTGGGCAAGCACACCAGCCTTTATCCTTACATGGTTGATTTCCTTATCTTCATTTATTAGTCTGTACAATCCTCTCAAGAATGAAGATGTCTTAGGTGGAACCTGCTCCTAATCCCTACACTATGGATGTAATTTTTTGAATTTAGTAATGAATATATATATATATATATAAGAAGAGTCAAAGAGATTCAATTTTATCATAAAAATAGACATAAATACAGCCGATGGAGCAATTGGTATGCCAAAATCTGTTGTCAGGGAGGGGGTTACCCTCAATGGTGCCTTATGCTTCTTCTAGTTAAAAATTAGATGCAAATAGAATTTAAAATTTTAGCACAAGCCTTAAAGTTGTTGTTGAATATGATGCTATGCTACCATGAACATACTTAGATCTCATTTCTTTGATATACTTCTTTGGTCAAGTTACATAATATCTAATCACATTCCCAACAGTATGAATATCATCATCTTGTATAGGAAATGGTAGGAGGGCACTTGGTTGGAGGGTAGTAGTAATACACACATGGTTAGTGTGTGGATGCATCAACCTACTGTGCAACATGACAAAAAAAACCTCATACAAGAAAGCCACAGCAATGTAGTACTTAGCTATATATAGCTACAACATGCATTGATCCACCTACAAATTCGAAATGACCTATACATAAGAATGAATGAAGATTACAAAGACATGAAACATTGAAAAGGTAAATATGTCAATACATACCTCCTTGATTGGGACATGTCCTTCAAAGAGATGCTCCTCCATCTCTTCTTCAAATGGGGGACTCCAGCTATTGTGAGAGGGGGGTTGAGGGGTAGCATCTTGACTTGGACCTTTGAAACTCCAAAGGTCCTTATAGAAATCATTATTTACCTTTGCATATAACTCATTCAGCATATTCTCCTTCCATTCTTGCATGTCTTCTACTACACAGCCTTGGGCCCTTACTCGTCCAGGGTGCTAGTCCTTGTTGCCCATAGCCCTATATAGGAAGTCCCCCTTTGTAGCAGTGCTACTCATAGTCCCTATAATGGTGCTTTCTTGGGTCAACTCTTCCTCTAAATGTAATTATTAAATCGCAATCCTTTCCATATATATTATGTAATAACCCCAATTTTTGTAATTGATTGAGAAAATCAATAAAGTTTGAGTTTAAAATATTTCGGGCTGAAATATTAGAGTTATTTAGAATATACTTTTTATAAAAGTATAATCAAATCATAAGACATGTAAAATTAAAATTAAACTTAGCAAACCCTTCAAAATGACTGTAAGCATGACAAGTTCTGAATTCGGATGAGAAATCCTTAAGTTTCTTCATTTCTTGGACAAAAGGGGTAAAATAGTAATTTTACCCAAAAATAAAATATGAGACATCAAAATTTAGAATGTACTAAGAAATACGAATCCAACGCCACTAAGTACACTCAAATCCGAGATCATGGGAATAAAACCCAAAATTTTATGCATAAATGGCAAAACGGTCTTTTTACACCATGTGGGGCCCACAAGGGACCCAAAAACCAATCTTATCAGCAGCCCACGTGAATTCATGGGTCAACAAACCTCATCTGCTCTTGGGTAAGAAAAATGGGGCATGGGAAAGAAAAAATGGAGCATGGGAGACTTTCATGCCATTTAATAATAAAAAATAAAATATTATAATCATGAAAAAAGACCCAAAATGCCTATAAATACAACCCCAAAAATCTTCTAAAAATGCTCATAAAATCCCCATGAAATTTTCTTCACTCTCCCTGAAAAAATAGACCTAGATCCCTCCCCAAAAACCCAAAATTTCCAAGACATATCTCTCTTTTCAATTTGTTTTTCTTTTTAGATTGGAACAAGAGACCTAAAATCAATTAGGCACTCTGTTCCCGATCTAATTTAATCAATTATACCATCCAAAACTTCTCAACATATCTATTCTACAAAACCCCCAAAGCAATTTCAAGATCCAACGGTTCAAACAACGGAAATTTGCAAGAAAGGTGTATCTTAGGCCATATCTTCATCAACAAGGTATTCTTCTTAAATTGGGCACATAACTGAGGTTTTTTCTCCAATCAGGTAGGTGAAAATACTTTCTCTAGATGTTTAATACTATTTAATGTAATTTTTAGTTTACTGTAATTTATTTTGGTAATAAAAAGTTAAAAATAAAGTAAACACCAGAACCCTTAATTATGGATGATAGAGTGCTCAGATGAAAATTCTGACTGAACCAATCAATCCAGAAGGGTCGAAAACCCTAGGGTAGAATTTTTACAATGATCAGAAATGTTTTGGGCTGTCCAATCTCCGGATCTAACGGTGCCCAAGACGTACACGTGAGGCACTGTCAGAAACGGTGCATGTACTGCGTGTGGGACATCGTCCCAAGTGATACGACGGCGTGTCCGTCAAACCCATGAGCGGACGAGCCAGATGGGAGTCCCCTTTATGGGCACGCGGACGACAAGCGTTCTGCTTGTCCCATCCACGTCTGTGGATGCCCCGCAAGGGCACTTCCTCCATTCATCCCAGCGGACGCGCCCGACGAACCGAACATGTCCGTCTGACTTGGTTTTCCGCCCGAAAGATCTGGGCAGTCTGTTCCTTGGGCCCAGATCAAATCCAGGCCCTAGGAAGGACTATGAACTTCCATATCCAATTCCATAGTCATCTGAACTCCAAATTGAGATCAGAAAGAAGCTATGGAAAGCTTGAAACCTCTATTTTCTGATGAAATGATAAAATGGACATACTATTAAGTAAAAACTTTCTGTATTAAAGAAACAAGTTTCCAATTACCTAGATCTTCAAGATTTGAGATGATCAGATCATGAACATATGTTTTAATAATGATATACTATTGAAATAAAGTGAGATCTATGGTTTAATTGGAT
Organism: Warburgia ugandensis; assembly: GCA_035236585.1. Classification (NCBI taxonomy): domain Eukaryota; kingdom Viridiplantae; phylum Streptophyta; class Magnoliopsida; order Canellales; family Canellaceae; genus Warburgia; species Warburgia ugandensis. The sequence goes on from CP141128.1 coordinate 46,958,857, forward strand.
ATATATGAGATATATTAAGGGATCTACCCATTATAGTAGAAAAACCCTAAAAATACAAAGGGACCCACTTGATCAATGAGATCAAGTGTGATCAGATCCTTGGGATGGATAGAATGAATGTTGATATGATGAAATCCAAGGAAATCATGGATGGATTATGACAAAAATAGATCAATATGATCTTTTGACCTTAATAAAGAAAATTCCCTAAATATAACTAAAATCCTTAATCAAAGGAAAAGATCTAAGATCAAATGGTTGGATCATAAGTAAAGATTTCTAAAAATGTTAATATAATTAGTTTTATTTTATATAATAGCATTTTAAATATGATTATGTTATAAAGCATGCTAATATAACATTTAGGCTTTAGCATGATATGTGATTTCATTGTTATCATAAGGTGCTAGAGTTAATTATTTTAAGTACCTTGCCTCATTATCATTAAATGTTAAATTATGTAGTTTTATGCTTTGAATTTATAATTCATTTATGGTTAAATGTTATTAGTATGAGATAAAGAGCATAAAACATCAAAAATGTAACCTAATGAGAAAGTAGAGTTTCATGACACAAATAAGAATGGAGTACTTTAGACTTAATTAGTAAGGGCTATAGTTAGTAGGACAATGTAAGGATTATCAAATCCTTGGCCCAAATTAGGAAAAGAATAATAAACCCTGTGAATGACATTATAAATATTCATGGACTTAATTAAAATCCATTAGAAAGAGTACTTAGGGTAAACATGCTTATATGAACCTTATGAAAGGTTGAGCTATGGTCATTCTAGTGAATGATGAACATAGTGGTTAAGGAGGTTATCTAATAGAGCCTCGCTCTTCCCCTACCTTCCGTTGACATTTGTGAGGTCTAAACGCCTCCTTACATGAGGATTGAAGTAACCACTTTGTGTTCACCCATTCAGCTAGTAAGCCTTAGCCAATTGAAAATAAGAAGACCAATCTAGATTTAGGCTTGAATAAGTTACCTTCAACCAGCACATTAAGTGGTTGAATAATAATAATAATAATAATAATAATAATAATAATAATAAGAGCATAAAAGGTTAGTAAATTACCTAACCCTAATAAAAATAGTAAGTAAGATAAGGATGATCAAACAAGGTCCATTAGATCTTGGATGATCATGAACAATAAGAATAAGAATACTATATTGTACTTAGTATGCATGTTTATTAGTATACTTGTTATAGTTCATTAGATTAGATAATCCAAACCCTTGATCAAAGATGATTCAAGGAAGAAAACCAAGATCATCCTCCATAGGGATGATCCAATAACTGAACTTAGATCAAAGAAGAACTAGATGATAGAAGATCTAGGACCTTGATCTTTATCAACATGTGTAGATTGTTAATCAATGGATCTATGAAAGATCAAGATCAAGGAGATGGACATACAAAGACCTAGAGATAGAAAAATACTTAGATATGAATGATCTAAAGATCATTCTAAACATCAGATCTAGTGATCAATAGGATTGTTCATAATATATATATTGACAATATGTATGGATGTACAGATTACATACATCAGTTAGGATCATAGAAGATTGGGGAAAAGAGATCAATCCTTAAAGGTAGGAGGATTTGATGAATGCATTTACATGAGATATACATGATTGTACTCATGATCTTATGTTGACAAGAGTAATGATAATACTTATATTAAATCTCTTGAAAACCTTATGATCTAACCAAACACATATAAGATGGTTAAGGACTAAACTATAAGTGAATAGGAAACTAAGAAATATTTCAGCCCTAAGTAAACAGACATATAGTCTGATATATATGAAATCTATTTTACATACAAGCTTGGAGGCTTGTGAATTTATTTTAATAGGCATAAGCCTAGGGGAATGCTATTGCTAGAGGAGTTATGAGGGTTTGGCCACCCGCTCCTTGAAATTTGATGTTATGATGATACCTTACCTAAAGAAAGGCTAAAAGACTGGTGGTGGCAATTATGGGAAGGCCACCACTGTGAAAGTCTTGCCCCCCCATACGGGCAGTAACATAATATTTTCCACCGTGGTATCAGTGGTGAACAGGGCAGTTATTCGAGCACGCTAGTATGGATCAGACTACAGCATAGCAACCTTTCTGATTATTTTGCACTATGATGCATATGAGAATAGGCATAGTGAAATGCCTTATGTTGTAGCATAATGAAATGCTAGGTAATTGTATATTACCAATATTTCCCAGAAAGGAAAATTGCTAGTATAATATTAGCTGTAATACTAAATTCTCAAAACGAAGAGAATTGATCAACTTAGTTGGGAATAATATTTGACTACTTTCACAAATTTAACTAGTTTACCCATGAAGGGTATGTATGTATATAGATATACATAAGGAGTATGTTTATGGATAATGAGATTATGAAGTATTGGAATTACCTTGTCAGTTATTATGTTTCTTGAATCCCCTACCAAGCATTGCTTGCTGAGATATTGTACTTGTTGCAATGTCTCAAATACAGGGAAGGAGAGTTAGGAGCTGAAGATGATAGAAGACTTGAAAAGAATAATCTTCAAGGTATACCCTTGAAGACATGTATTTTTCTTTGTTGAGAGTTTTATTGTATGGTGAGCTTAAGTTTTGGATTATGTAATTTGGACAAGTATTGTACTAGATTTGGCTGTACTGTGAACCACTTGATGGATCCTGGAGTTTAATAAAAGTATATTCATTCAATGGAATTTTATTTTGTACACAAATTGTACTTATGTTATGTATGAAGTGGTGACTTGGGTTTTCAAAACAAGTTCTAAAGAAAAGGATTTCCGCTGCTTTGTTTTGCGAAAAAAAATTACACTCTTAAGGGCCCTGCCTTTCAAAATACTTTACAAATCATGTTTCAAAAACCCGGGTCGTCACATATTATGATTCAAGAGATACAACGATGGACACATAAAACCACTTACAATTCCTATAGCAAACAAGGTAGCATTTTCATTAGTAAAGGTCTAGGAGTTAAGCCCTTGTGAATGCTCCATTTTCTAGGGAAGGGGGCAATCGATAGACTTTATGGTCCCAGCCTTCTTTTCCTATCAAGAGAGACATTAATTTAGAGTTAATGAAATAAAAGTTAGGTATATTTAGATAGAAATGAACTGTCACATATACTTACTTCTTGTTCTTCTAACCGTGCATAACCAATCCTGGAGAGGCAATGTTGCATATGATTAGTAGCACCGACCATCTGTCCTTTTATACTCTTTGCCTACGCATCAAAGGAACATGAAATTAAGGACAATCAACTTTTATAATCAAAGGAATCAAGCTTTGGTCTAGTTTTTAATTACCTCAAAATTAGAAGATAGGTGGGTCTGTACAAATTGATTCCATGCATCCTAGTCAATGATGCTAGAATACAACTCAGGGATAGTGCGAAGTTTAGATGGATCATGAGCATTTGGAAATATGTACTTTCTTCTAAGCTCACTCTTCCATTTCCTCCATTATTCACCAGCCCCATGTAGAGTATTCTTCTTATACTCATCTGAGATGTCAAACACAAACTACAAAGTAAAAATAAAATTTAATCTATCTTAAATAAAACAAGAAAAGGGACATAGTGTAGTATGTCGCAAGCATTTACAAACCTTCACCATCTCTCATATTGTATCTTTGATTGATGGTAACACATGTCACCAATCAGTAATTGAGACTAGGACCATGCTTTTAATAAAAACTAGTGTAAGAATGTGCACTACCACCTATTGCCTCCCCTTTAATGTTAAACTATACTGTATCTTTTATTTCCTTCAACTTTCTATTAATTATATGCTCCATTTTAGTTGGCCCTCTGCCCTTTCTCTTAATAGGTTTACCTATGCTGGATTGTTCTTCATGATGCACACTTTCTTCTATTCCATATTTCCTACATAAGTGAAAACAATACATTTAGAAAACAACAGCATATAAATAGGTTTAGAAAAAACCACCAAGTGCATAGCTGGTGTACATAAATAAGAAAAATATTAAAATAATTAAGTCTATGAAAGTAAAACTAGAATAAGATATTAACTCTTGATTAACAATGCCAAAGAAGGTCCTAATTAAGACTAATCTTGATTTTGGATCTTGATACATGCTCTAATTAAGACTACTCTTCAGTTTGTCATGCATTCAAAAGAACCCCAATTGTCGTCATACATAATAAAATTCAATAGTCTCCCATATTTTTTGAACTTACACATTTAATGCATGTGATGCAATTCACTTGATAAACTATTTATTTAAGTAATATAATATATTCAAAGACTCCATCTATGATGACCCGAGCTTTTATAACACTTTTTAAATACAAAAGACATTTACATTGTGAGATCTATCTCTAATAAAAATCATTTTTATAGACCAAACAACATCGAAAGAATCTTTTTCTTTTAAATTTATTTTTAAAAAACCCCAAGTTTCATTTTCTTTTCTCAAAATAAGGATTCTAGGTAAAATGAGCGCTCATTTATACCAAAAATCTGGTAGAGTCTTCTTTACTTTTTGGACATATGATATTTAATTCATGTCATTGCGAAGTACCTAATAAACATAATTGAAGACTCTGTCCCATTTTCATACATCTTAACATAATAAAAACAATATACTCAAACAAAATAGACACCCAAAACTTCTACATCACAACCTGGTCACATAAGTTGTTAGAGCTCCTATAATTACAAACAATGCAATCTCTTTCTCATTTTAGATACAATAACTTCAAACACAAACCAATTCTTACCTTTCTTTGTCAAAAGCTTCCGTAGGCACACTCCTATTAGTAAACGGCTCCTAGTGCTCAAGAATCCTCTTATCTAAGACATTATAAACAAGTACAATATCTCAGCAAGCTTTTGCTTGTGTAGGTGGAATAAGATGCAATTATACACAACAAAATCATAATTTTACCATATAGATCAATTGTTCATGCTACATCATGCAAAAATATAATCATTTACAATGCAGTCTGAAATATGATAAGTATTTACCACAGTAATGAATTCATAGTACATTCCATAAAACATAATCCAATTGATATATAGTTTTAGTATACTACTAATAAGAAGAAATCTCAATGCATCCATACTAGAATAACTTTTCCTTAAATCACAACGTATGCAAATACATGCCATTTGTTAAGTGTTCAATTTTGGTCAAAATACCCCTAGTTTAGTGTTCAATTAGAGCATCTAGGCCATTAATTTCAAGATCTTACACAAAATATTCTGTTTTAGCTTTAATTGGCCATCCAACCGTTAAATTGCAAAATTAATGGTCAGATAATCATCAAAGCTAATTAGATGAATAATGACAGTTCAGATGATTCTAATTGGGTCCTGTGCATTGCAGATTAATCGACTCAGGCGTGGATGCTCCAAATCGAATCAAGGATATCAGATGAGGATGATGAAGTGTAATGCCCGAGCAATTTACGCTATTTAACAAAAATGAATTGGACATTCCATAAGAAATGAACTGTGTTAAATGTTTTAGTTTCTTTAAAATAGTAAATGAAAGAATTTGGAAGAAAATTAGTACCATTAGATTCTACTCAAAAAATGAAATCCAACGCCTCAAAGAACACTGAAAACGGAGTTCATATGAAGAAGTTATGGCCGTTTAAAGATTAGGGGCATTTCTGTAATTTAAATTAAAAACGAAAAAGACAGAAAACGTAGGGGCCGTTTTGATAACAACACCCCATCTTCTTCTTTTTCTAGATTTCTCTAGAAACCCTGTTTTTGGAGGTTTCTACCACCGCGCAGCACCGCCATAGTAAGGCTATAAAAAGTCCTTTTCCCTCCTCCTCAACCATCCCTTTATCCTCCACTTCTCCGACGGTTCAAGGGAGGATTCCAGCAACTAGGGTTTCAGCGTGAAGAAATCCCACCTCTGGCAATGGCCATCACTCTAGACCTGCCCAAGTAAGCCCCTCATAACTCCCCTCTATTTTCCCTTCTTCCCTATCCAGATCCACGCTGGATCTAGGAATTTTTCGACTGGGAAGCACGAAGTAAACCCAGACTCGATGGGTCTGCTGACCCATTGAGCCAGACCTCGCCCAGGTTCCCCCTCCTCTTCCCTTCCACTTCCCCAGGCCGCATCCGGCGTTTTCTAGCTGGAAATCGCAGGACTCAGGACCGAACCAACAAAGGAGACGATCCTGGGCGTGGTGCGTGATGCACACCCGACTGAGCCCCATGGACGGACCCCAGGCATGCGACTGTGCACGGGGGCGCACGACTGTGTATGGGCGTGTCCTCGGTGCATCCCAGGCGCAGTCCTGGTTCGACCGAGATGCATGGGCAGCCCGGGAGCCAAGGCACATTTTGCCTAAGCCAAAGGCGCGTTTGCGCGATGCCATCCGGGACGCGCGTCATAACGCGTCGCTTGGGCATGAATGTGTGCGTGCAAACGCGATCCCTAGCATGGCCTTTGGGCGTGCACAATGTGCAGGCATGGGTCCTGGTTCGACCAGGGCTCGCACACGTCTTGGAAACCATGATGCACGGACCTAATAAAACTATAAAATTAGGATCATAGGACCATTTATAGAGTCTAACCATTGAAAAGTAGATCCATATCATAGGATCTAGCCTGACAATGAATTAGGCAAGGACCCATGGACCCTAAAAGGCAGATCTAGCAATCAAATTTCTAAATAGATCAAAATTGATAAGGACTCCTTGTTATCTATTCATATCCAGGAGTTTATAAATGAGACCTAGGGTCAGGTTGAGTGATGAAGGACGCGACTCCAAGAGACTTTGAGGTAGGTGCTCTATTGCTACTAGACTTTTAAAAAAGCCATGATTGTTTTGAGAATGCATGTTTTAAGTATAAGTATATTACTTATTTAGCATGACTTAATTTTATAAATAAATTCAGCATGCATATGACAAATACATTATGCATAGACATGTTTTGCAAATGATTGCATAAATTGCGTGATTTGTGAGTATTGAGTTTTGAAAAATTGCATGGCCTTGAGGGTTACCAAAGGACGCTGGAGTGCCCAAAATACACTGGGTAGGCAATTGTGAGGGCCAGGCAGTTGTGAGGGACCCAAAGAGGACAGGTTTTGAAAAAGAGGTTTTTGCTTGATTGATCATATATGATTTGGGCTAGTAAGCTCGTGGGTGTTATGCCAAGAGGTTTGAGGTGGCCTCCCAGCCTCTACCACTATTAGGTGGAAAGGGTACCACACTAAAAAGGCATGTCCCTGCTTCGACTGCATGTGGTTCAGGGGGCTACCACTGGTGTCACGGCATTGGGTCGCAGTGTCATATGCCCCGTGGAGGCTATGACCCTGTCTCCCTAGGTACCCGAGGACCACACGGTGGTGAGGTCGTGGGCATAGTGGGCCCTATGTTTTGAGGATTTACTTGCATTGCATATGGCATGACATGAGGTTGGTCGACCATACCATATATCCATGAGTTGGATTCAGTTGACCATCTTATGCATATCATTATGTTTATGATATATATGATACTTTCGACTTGGATTATGAGATTCTTTAAGTCGTTAGTATTCCAATTCGGCAATGGTTTTTAATATCGATATTGAACATGAGTGTTCAAACATGCACATGTTTTAAAGAGCATATGATTTTAAACATAGCATGCATTATAAAACTAGTAATGATAGACTCCTACTGAGCATAGTGTATACTCACTCAATCCTTAACATTTTTCAGGACAGCTCCATTCATAAGAAGAAGACGCCTCAGGAAATGTTAGTGCTATGAGCAAGAAAAATCAAAAGGAGACAATTATACATGTAAGTAAACACTCTACCCTTTGGACATGTATTTGTATTTAACACAGTTGGGCTGTGAGCTATGACTGGATAGACCTGGGAAAACATTTATAATTTCTGAAGTTTTTCAAAAACTACTTTGGTTGTTGTGAAAGCAAATGACACTCGGGGTTTTCAAAATGAGTTTAAAACAAAATATTTTCTACTGCATTGCATTGTTTTAATAAAATGGTTTTCAAAAAGGAATGCATCCCGCCTTAGGAATTAGATCTTGCATTTAAAAATGCATGGGAAAACCCAGGTCGTCACATGAAGTTTCAAGGAAATCAGATGGAATTTGAAGAGTCCTAGGACAGGAGAAAGTTGAAGACTTGCAAAGTTCTAGCAAGTCTAGACTTCTAATGGATCCCATTCTCCCTCTTATCTCTCTTTTCCCTCTTTCTTATCTCTCTTCTCTTATCCCTTTCCTCTCTTTACTCTTTCTCTTCTATCTCTTTTTCTCCCTCTCTTATCTCCCTCTCTTTCACGTTTCTCTTTCACGTTTCTCTCTCCCTCTTCTTATACTCCCCTTCTCCACTCCCCAAGGACGTTTTTCCCCTCCTCTAGGGAGGCTAGGCTGGTTCTCCACTCATCCTTCCCCCTCCTTCCTCTTTCTTCTTCTCCACTTCTCTTTTTCTTTTCTTCTCTCACCCTTCATCCTGTCCGTTCCCTATCACCCTTACCTCTCCTCTTCTCATCCTTCTCTCTTCAACTCTTCTCTTGGTCGGCCATAGGTGCGTGACACACCTAGAAGGCCTGCCTGGCATCATCTTCCCTCTCTCTCTATCGTTTCTCGTCTCCTCTCACTCCCAATCTCACTCTCTCTCTCTCTCTCTCTCTCTCTCTCTCTCTCTCTCTCTCTCTCTCTCTCTCTCTCTCTTGCATTTTCTGCTCTTCCCCGTTTTCCAGCATACCCCTCTTCTCTCCCAACTCTTTCTCTTTCCTCTGCCTCTGCTCTTCCACTTCACCGCACCAAGCTAAAACGGCCCAGGGAGAGAAAACCCAAATCGGATTTTCTCCCCATTCTTCTTCTCCTTGTCCTTGTCCTTCTTATCCCATCTTCTACTTTTCTTCTCTTCTCTATCCTCTGGTTCCCTCTTCTCTTGGATCCGGCATCTTTGCGTCACTGGACGTCCTAGGGAGGAAACCCAGATCGGGTTTCCTCCTGCTTCCCCATTCTTCTCTCCTCTCTTCTCTTTTCCCTCCTTCTTCTTCCCTCTTCTCCTTCTTCTTTCTTCCCTCCTTCTCCGGTTTCCTCCTCAAACGAGTTTTCCTGGTTTTCGATTAAAACCAGGAATCTGAGCAAATTCCACATCTGCCCCTGGCAGATCTCAGGAATTACCAACATGTCCCCAGTTTAATTCCTCTTCTATCCCAGAGGAAATTCCATCTGTGTCCCCAGAAGAATTCCATCCATGTCCTCGATTTAATGCCAAATGTGTTCTCACTTTAATTACATCTATGTCCCGATTTTGTTTTATTCACATTTTGACTATTCAGGGATAGTGCAATCCAAGGACAACCTTATCCAGGACGCCTTTTAGTTTTATTTTCTGTTGTCTTTTGAATAAATAATTGTGCAAACTGAAGAAATTGAATAAATTTGGATTTTAGTTTATTCTTAGTTTATTTTTAGTATAGTCTTTGTTTTTATTCTTTTATTAATTGAATTTTATTGAAAACTCCATCATTTTAAATCAAGTCCTTGTGGGATCGACCCGTACTTGCATAAGCTACACTACAATAGCCCATGCACTTGCGGTTAAACAATCAACACCATTATTGTCTGTTTTCCAAGAGATGGGCTACCCACAATCGACCTCCTCAGAATGCGTCATCCCATAAACACAGAGAAGATGGGCTAGCCACATTCACTCTGTCTACAGTCATAATATTTTCCTCTTTCCGTGAGATGGGCTAACCACAGTCACCGGTCAATGATTTGTTTCATATGGAGGGAGATGGCTACCCACAATCAACCCCCTCAGAATGTGTCATTCCATAAATACAGAGGAGATGGGCTACCCACAGTAACTCTATCTAAAGTCATGATATTTTCCTCTTTCCAAGAGATAGGCTACCCATAACTGCCAGTCAAGGATTTATTTCATACGGAGGGAGATGGACTACCCACAATCAACCTCCTCAGAATGTGCCATTCCATAAACACAGAGGAGATGGGCTATCCACAATCACTCTATCTACAGTTACGATATTTTCCTCTTTCCAGGAGATGGGCTACCCACAGTCATTGGTCAAGGATTTGTTTCATACAGAGGGAGATGGGCTACCCATAATTGACCTACTCAGATCGTGTGCTTCCATGATCAAAGTACACAGTAGACACATTATTGTCCTCTTTAACAAAGATGGGCTGCCCACAGTCATGCCTCAAGGATCTGTTCTAGAAAGGAGATGGGCAACCCAAAATCACTGATCTAGGACATGTCGTGTCATGAATAGACAAATGGACTGAAACATCGCAATTATAACATGTGTTTATACATAAGTAGTTTAATTTACATTCAAATACAACATGCATATTTACCTCATTCATCACATAATCTAAATAAACTCATTTTAGAAATCAAGATTCATATATATATATATATATATATATATTAAAAATCACAGCAAATCTTAATTCCACCTACCTCAAATGGAGATCTTCTAGTTCATTGACGCTAAATCTTTATTCAGTTTGCATACTGTAAAAACACAAACACACATTCAGATATACAATTCTAGGACTTCTCTTAGATTTTCCAATATGGAAGCTTCCTCTAAGATAGTCCTTAGCACTAGTCATCACAAGGTGAGCAGATAGTGCTTATTACTGCACTAAGGGCATTTTATTAACTATTAGTTGATTACTAACTATATGATCAATGGTTACTGGATTTCTAATACCATTGGTCCTAGATTGGCTATCCACCACTCTTCTTAAGTGATTGTAAGTTATTTTCGTCATTCATTGGCCTTAAACTCTTGATCCCTAACCAGATCAAAATCTTAGTTCGAAGTTGGAGATTATTTCCATAGTACAGTCCTCAACACATTTTATAGTTATATTCTTACATCTAATTGGTATTACAAACATCATGAGTATTTCATGTCACCCATTCTTTTTGAGTTTTCTATAAATTGAAAGGATGGAAAATATATTGGTAGCATCTAATCATCGATCAAACATTTAACTGTACTGTTTGCACAGTAACTTATTGGAGGGTTGTGATTGTTCGATCAGATTAAGGCATCATCATCCATTTCAGTCACATTACAACATATCTGGTGAAGTTTACCTATTTCTATCCATTGATTTAGAAACCAATGGTTGGATGATCCTAAATATCTAAATTTTGCACTGAATAACACTGATCTAGTAGCAAAACCTAAATCATGAAATGGGTCTAACGAATTTTACATCCTACGTGAGTCATAGTGTTTTCCTCCTTTGGAATGAGCTAGATCAACTTTGATCCATTGTGAAACCCTCCAAACCTAGGCATGCGACAATCTTCCTTTCAATCCAGCATTCAACAGAGCACGGATCATTCCAAAACCTTGGGGTTTGGTTCATCTCAATGTGAGGAGTGGAATGATCGACTCAGATCATCGATCCAAATCGTTGTCTTCTCTGACAACTTATGTGAATCTGGCAAACCAGAGAAACTCCAAAATCTTCATCGCCATCACACGCATCTCCTCTAGCTATCCGCATTTTCCAATGTGAGGGTTGTCCTCTTCTTATCCCTTGTCCTCTTCTTCCCTTTCTTCTCCTTTCCCTTGTCAAGTTTTTCCTCTCTTTTTTTTTTTCTAAACTAACAGCTTCAGAAAGAAACAAACCTGACGTCTGTATCGGGTTCCCTTAAGTTGGGAGGGGGGTGCTCATATCAAATATGGCCCCCTCTATTTGGGGCATTTCGTTTGTTTTTTCTAATCTTATTTTTACAAAAATGCCCCTCATATTCAAATATTCATATCTCCTTCCGAACTCCGATTTCTGTAAACTTGGTGTCATTAGAATCGTCTTTTTGAGTACAATCCAATTATGGAGGTCTCAATACTTAATTAGATATTTATTAAGTCTTTTACTTATAAAACTCCAAAATATGAAATTTAATATGTTCTTTTCATCCCAATTTTATATTTTTTCAAAAATTCACTCAAATTGGTATTTAAAATTTTTGGGATGTTACACTCTCGCATCACACCCTCATAATTTATCACAATAGAAACAAATTAAAAACTGATATAAAACTATTCCTAACATAAATTATAACATGGTCAATGCTTTGGATCAATAAAAAATATAATAGATTAAAGAAAAATTCAACCGTGGGACGTAAACAAAATACTATTAATGTTCACATTAGAACAACAACAAGTAGCATACTTTAAGCTAGAAGTTGGATGCCCTTTTGAATGAAAATTTAAAATTTAAGAGTTAGGTCTTCTTTTTCTCAATATTCTCTGTCTAGCATGATCAATTTGAAAGATTTTCATTGATTAACAAAGTAGAAAATCATGCACAAAGTTATCTTGAATGTAAGCAAAATATTGTTATTGTTCATGCGGACAATGACAAATAGCATACTTCATGCTAGTAGTTGGATGCCTTTTTGAATGAAAATTGAAAATCTAAGACTTGGGTCTTCATATTCTCAATGTTCTCTATCTAGCATGATTAATTTGAAAGATTTTCATTGATTAACAAAGTAGAAAATCATGCACAAAGTTATCTTGAATGTAAGCAAAATATTGTTATTGTTCATGCGGACAATGACAAATAGCATACTTCATGCTAGTAGTTGGATGCCTTTTTGAATGAAAATTGAAAATCTAAGACTTGGGTCTTCATATTCTCAATGTTCTCTATCTAGCATGATCAATTTGAAATATTTTCATTAATTAACAAAGCAAAAAAATCACACATGAAGTTATCTAGAAGGTAAGCAATATACTATTTATGTTCACGCGAACAATGACAAGTAACATACTTTAAGATAGTAGTTGGATGTCTTTTTGAATGAAAATTGAATTCTACGATATGGGTCTTCTTATTCTTAATCTCCTCTATCTAGAATGATCAATTTGAAAGATTTCTATTGATTAATGAAGAAGAAAATCAAGCACATTGTTATATAGAAGATAAACAATATACTGTCACTATTCACACGAAGAATTACAAGTAGCATACTTCAAGCTAGTAGTTAGATGTATTTTTGAACATAAATTAAAAATCTAACACTTTGGACTTCTTATTCTCAATTTCCTCTATCTAGAATGATCAATTTGAAAGATTTCCATTGATTAACAAAGTAGAAAATCACGCTTAAAGTTATTTAGAAGATAAGCAATATACTATTACTATTCACATAGACAATTACATGTAGCATACTTCAAGCTAGTAGTTGGATGTCTTTTTGGATGAAAATTAAAAATCTAAGACTTGGGTTTTTTTATTCTTAATGTTCTCTATCTAGCATGATCAATTTGAAAGATTTTCAATGATTAACAAAGAAGAAAATCATGCACAAAGTTATTTAGAAGGTAAGCAATATACTGTTAGTATTCACTCAAACAATTACGAGTAACAGATCTTGAAAACTAGAAGTGTGAACATAAGAAAGAGAGAGCCAACCTAAAGGGAGAAAATGATGACAAGTAAGGTGAGGCTGGGCATGCATTCTCTTTCTCTCCCTTCTCCTTCTTCTTCTTTCCTCTCTCTTTTCATTCAGAAGCAAGATAGGGTGCACGTTATCTCTCTCCCTCCCCTCTTCTTCTTCTTCTCCTTCTCCTTCTCAAAGGGTTTTGATCTCAATGAGGGAGAGGATTTCTTGAAATTTTCATGGGGGGGGGGGGGGTGGAGGTGGGGATTATATAATGTAATGAATATATGATGGTTTTAAAACCATCCTTTATTCATTTGAATAATAAGACAGTTTTTAAAAAAATCATCCTTTATTCTTTGAATATAAGACAATTTTTTGAAAACCATCCTATATTCATTAAAATATAAGACAATTTTGAAAAAACCATCCTATATTTTAAAATATAAGATTGTTTGTTAAAACTGTCCTATATTCATATAATATAAGACAATTTTTAAAAGATTGTCCTACATTATTAAAATATAAGATGGCTTTCAAAAATCTTTGTTTTATTTTATGGTAAATATAGGACAATTTTTCCAAAATCATCTTATATTATATGGTTGTCTTTCCTGTCAATCCCTCTACCTTAATTTTATTTGAAAAATATAAGATGGTTTATGAATAATGTCTTACATGTATTAAAATAGTTTCCCATGTTCTTTGAATCTTAAAAATCTTATTAACCTGTGAAGTGCAGAGGTTGCCCCATACCTTATTTCCTTTATGTGTAACTAGTGTTTGGCATAACACATGATGTGTAACTTAATTGATTAATTCATTTTTCATCCATCAAATGTTATAAACACTTTAATTTGTCCCCTCATATGCAATCTGATCTAACCCAAGCACCCTCCTTATCAATATCATGCACAAAATCCATCTCATTCTCCCCAATTAGATCAATTGATGGAATTGTTGTCATGATCGAAGGGTAATCAGTTGCTGTGTCACCTAGGTCATCTTCATCATAGAAGTCTCTTGGGGAAGCTAATAAAACAATTGGCCATCTCATATCATGTCCATCTTGTACATAAAATACATGTTTCACTTGACATGCCAAAATAAACTGGTCATTTTAATAGTTGATTTTATTGAGGTCAAGCAATGTTAAACCAAGAGCATTGGTTTTGATGTGATCTTTGTTGTGCTCTACCCAATCACACTTAAACACAACCACTTTTCTACAAGTACATAAAGCAACTATATCTCAGGTATAACCCCATAATAAGTATTGTTAGCTACAATTGGTTTGTTGTCCTTTGAACTAGAAAAGAAAGAAACTTTAGCAACTAAGCTAGCAATGCTACTTTATTGTGCTCTTAACTTATCATGGTCTTTTGTGTGAAAGCAATAACCATTGATGGCATGTCCAACATACTTTATTATTTCTAGTTGGGGTCCCATTGCCATTCAATCCAAGCATTCAGAGCTACTATGGCTTGGAACATCTGATGATCTAAAACCTTTGTATAATATTACCTATTTGAGATTATTAATGTAGATGTGCATATGCTATTACAAATCAATTAATTGAATGAAGCATTATTTCATTGTAATTAAATACCTTCTAATGAATCCAAGTAGTGAATGAACGACAATATTCATCTTGTAGCCATTTCTCTCTCTTTGCATCTCTTGGATACCTCTCTTTTAGGAAGTCCATGTGCTTACTATACAATGAAGAGATGAAAATTATATATAACATGCATGGTTAATAATACATTACATACCCTTCAACATATATATGGCTAAACTTCTTCAACATTAATGTTCAAATGTGAAAGAAACCAATGAGAGAACTTTAGTTACTTACTCGATATATGACTGAACTTCATCAACATTAATGTTTCACAAGACATAAGGGTGTGCCTGGTCCCATTCCTTACAATCAATGCAATACACGACCACTAGAGAGAGGTTCACCAACTCTTGGATCAATTAATCTACCTGAATGTTTCTTTCTCGGGATTCTAATAGCACCCACTCTTGACAAATACTTAGTGCAAAACTCCAGCACTTCTTTTGTAATGCAACATTTGGCCATACACCCCTCTAGTTGGCTGGGACTTCATACATACCTTTTTAACACCTTTATGTACCTTTCAAATGGGTACATTATCACAAATAAAATAGGTCCACATAGCCTAACCTCATCAATGAGGTGCACTGTTAAGTGTACCATGATATTGAAGAAGAATAGTGGAAAGATTGCTTTAAGCTTGCATAAGGTTATCACTAAATGCTCCTGGATTTCTTATAATTTCACTACCTTATTGCACAAAGCATTAAAGTAGTAGAATTTAGTAATAGAGCTTCTAACTTTATTTGGCAGCACTAAACATATTGCAATGCATAGGAGTTGTTACATCAATGCATGGCAATTATGAGATTTTATGCCTAATAGGTTTGGCTCTTCCATGGAGACAATGTTTCTAAAGCTTGAAGAGTACCCATCTGGGACTTTGAGTATAGATGTGAAATCATCTAAGAGTATAATTTGCTTTAGGAAAGTATGTTCCTCTGTTGCTCCTATCCTGTCGATGCAACTTTCTCTTCAAACCCATTGTCATGAGATCCATTCAAGCTGCAAATCCATCCTTTGTTTTTCCTAGCATGTTGAGTAAGGTACTGGTCAAGCTTTCACGGACATTCTTCTAAATGTGCATGACATCAAGCACATGTTCCCTGTGTAGGAACTTCCAGTAGACAAGTTCAAAGAATATTGACTTCTTCTTTCAACAGCTTTTAAAGTTGCTTTCATATGTAAGGGAAATTGTCTTTTTATTCTGCCCCATGATATATTAATGTTCTTAACTTGTTCCAATACTTACTGTCTAGTCAACCTCTTTGGAGGTGTCCTAGTCTCCACATTACCATTAAATTCTCCCTTTTTAAAACAATGTGGATGGTTTCTATGCAGCCATCTTATGTGAGCTAAGAATGCCATCCTCCTTCCATATTGAAGTCATGTCGCACATGTTTGGTCACATCAAATAGGACAAGCATTGTATCCCTTCACTATGTATCCCGCCAAATTACTATATACAGGAAAGTTGCTTATTGTCCATAGTAGTACAACTTTAAGGGTGAATTTCTCTTTCTTGTATGCAACATAAGCTTCAACCCTGCTTCCCACAATGTCTTAAGATCATTGGTCAATGGAGCCAAGTACACGTCAATGTCATTCTTAGGTTGCTTGGGACATAATATTAACATTGTTAACATCATGAACTTCCTCTTCATGCACAATAATAGTGGAAGGTTGTAACAAACTATTATAACAAGCCAACAACTATACCTACTGATCATAGACCTATGAGGATTAATCCCTTCTACAAATATTGGAAGTCGTAGGCTTCTGGGTTCTTCTCACAAATTGGGCCACATGAAGTCTACAAGCTTCCACACTAGGCTACCTACTAAATGGCATAAATAGTTATCACCTACATTCTCCTTGGCATGCCATGCTAGTTTCTTTAATGTTTCTTTAATACAAAACATTCTTTAGAATCTTGAAATAGAGGAGAAATACTATATGACCTTTGCAAGGACATCTTTCACTTGTCAATTACTTCAATTCTTCTTCATCTTCCATCTTGAATGTACCCAAGTTGGAAATATAATTTTGTCTTTGTTCTCCTTTCTATGTAAGATGCAATCATTAGGACAGGCATGCATCTTTTTATACATCAACCCTAGTGCAACCAAGGTTTTCTTTGCCTCCCATATTGACTTAGCCAATTTGTTCTTCCTTGGGTAGCATTTTACCAATGACTTTTAACAATTCTGTAAAACCTTGATCTACCAAATCTTAATTTCATATTATAAAGTTCTACCATTGCAGCCAACTTGGTATAATTCGTACAACCAATGTTCAATGGCTTATCGACTTCCTACAATGTAGTACATCCAATGTACATTGGTGCAGCTGTACTACTATCTACAATACTTCCTACAATGGCTTCTTTTCCATATACACATTCAGCCCTGACTGATAGCCTACGAGGTATTCCCTCTCCATGTCACATCTAGGGGCAATAGCTTTCATTAATTCCATTGAAGGAAAAATGTTCTCTCAACTCACCAATAATAACCTTTTTTAGGTTTCCAATTTGCAAGCATGGATATCGCATTCAATTACAATCACCACCTGCCCTAAGTGCAAACTTTATAAACTTTTCTATTCCCTCCTTTATTCCCTTGATGATCTTTCTGCACTCATCTAAGCATATTTGTCCATTTTGTCCAAAATTTGATGTTGAAATGAGTGCGAAGACTTTATAGACATGAAAAGATTAATAACAATATATGGTTGAGCATTTAACCAAATACTTGATTTGCACAAAAAATTTACACATATATGTATATGTAGTAAAAACATATATTAGAGGACTCAACTTTTCAACCCTAGGATTAGGACAAGTAAGAATGATTCAAAAACATGCTTGATCCATACACATAAATGATCCACAAACTAATCCATACACATGAATGGTCACACATATGTAAAAAGAAAAAGATTAAGAAAAGGAATTGTATACCCATAAACATCAAATAAATTAAACATATGACAAAAACATGAATGAATACCATCCAAACCAATTTCAAAAAAGAAAATAAAAGTTCAAGACAAAGTGTATGAAATCCAACTTATTGTTCGAGTTTTTTGTCGAAGCAACAGAGAATAAAAGATTAAAGGTTGAACTTCATGCTATATTAAAATGAAGATTTAAAGGGTGGTTCTTAAAAACCATCGTACAAAACATGACATTATAAGACGATTTTCAAAAATCATCTTATATTGTCATACACAATATTAGACAGTTGTTGAAAACAGTCTTATAAAACAGTTTATAAGACATTCTTTTGAAAGCTGTCTTATATTTTTAAGACTATTTTATAAGATAGTTTTTAAAAATCGTCTTATATTTTCAACAAAATATAAGATGGTTTTTAGGAATCGTCTTATAAACTGTTTTTATAAGACAGTTTTTAAGAATCATCTTATATTGTGATGACAATACAAACTATTTTTCAAAACCATTTTATAAATTGATTTTATAAGATAGTTTTGATAAAATCATCTTATAATACTATAATATATAAGATGGTTTTGAGAAACTGTCTTATAAATTTTTTTATAAGATGGTTGTATTTAAATTGTCTTGTTTTTACCGTCTTATAAGATCCAAATTTTAATAGTTCATGTAGGAAAGGTAAATGATATAAATGATGCATTGTTACCTATCTCTTTCCCTCGACTATTTTACTTTACATCATCTTTTATTCCCTTTTACTTTTTGTTAGTAATTCTTTCCATTTTTATTCACCCTTTGCTCTTTCTCTTATGAGGGCTACTCAAGTTGGACTGTTCTTGATGTTTCATTTTTCCTACACAAGACAAAATATTTCATTTATAGTAAACACATCATAAATCACTTTTTTATTTGATATGTTGAATAATTCATTCATTATCATTCTAAAATGGAAATTATTTAGTAATAGGAAGAATTTCCACATTATCCACTTCATCATTTTCTAGGTTACCAGCGAGTAGGATCTCATATGGCCCAAATAATTTATAACACCAATATCAAATTGTGCAATCACAGAGATTTAACCATGTGAAACAGAAAATGGTAGCTGAAGACGAAGCAATAGTTCAAAAACAAAATCTAAGACAATGACAAAAGTCAAATAAGCATCTACAGTAAACTTCCATGTTGGAGAATCAGTTACTATTAGATACTGACAACCATTAGGCCAAAAGCTAACAATGAAACTATTGCATCATACCCACCAAATGTTTCATCCCAACAAAGAGAAGCAAGACATAAAGAGTAAATCTAAATTTTCAGATGATAAAAAAAACTAGCCTAGTTTTCTAATGATCCCATCCAAAACTATGCAAATAATATTCCATAAGTGTAGATAGTCAATGGATGGTAGATTAACTATGTTAACAAAATGAAGATGTTTCAAACTTTTTAAATAATGCATCAGTTCATTCTAGAAATAAAGCACATATTTGTTATAAAGCTTAGCTAGATTAATGTTGTGCACAAGGAAGCAAAGACTTTGACCTAATAGAAGAGTAGCAAAGAAAAAACAATATGTTCACTAAACTATAGTACTTATTATATGTGCAACTCCTAAGATAAATCTAGAACTTATGCTGTTCCACATGTCCAATGAATTGAAAATGAGTAATATATGTATTTGGAGATGGCTAACAAAAAGTTGCACCTCCTATTTTGTAAACTAAGCATGCTTTAGGATGTCTTATATGGTCAGGTGAGAATATATAGGTGAGAGACATCTACGTAGAGTGGAGAAGACTTGACAAAAAATTCTCAAAAATATGAACAAAATAAGCATTATGGAGGTTGGTTAGAGTTTCCCATGGAGGATTACCTTAGGTTCATAACAATGTTTCTCCACTCCCATAACACACTCCACTCCACTCCCACAAACATAGCCATCCCTACTATTTAGCATTGTAACCATTAGACCAAAAAACCTAAATATAAAACTATTGAATCATACCTACCAAATATTTCATCTTAATATAAAAAGTAAAAAACACTAGCCAAACCAACTAATAGAAACTAGAAATAGAATTTCAAGCCAACTTCTCCAATTACCAACAAAAGTAGTCACAAGCCTAGATTTCTTATTATTTCACCAAGATTCTATAACTATGATCTATAGATATGAATACTGAGGCACGGACTCGACAGTGGTATGAGTATCCGACAAAGCAATCCCTTAAAATCCATATACATGGCCACTCATCTAGGATAAATTAGGCCCCTTAACCATCTATTTAAGATATATAATGCATTGTATCACCATGGAATCTCAACTACTCTCCTTCAATAGAGTGCAGTCAACATAATGTGCAACAAGAAGTGTTAATATACAAATTTGATCGTAATTTTCTCCTTTCAGTTCTTTTAACTATGTTTATTGTCCATATGCTAAGCTTGTCAATGTTTTATCCTATTGTTCTTTCATTTGTTTCTTACTAGCAAAGTGTAAGTAGCTTATCCAATGAACATCTCCAATTCTTTTCAAGATTATAAGTTTACACCATTTTCTTCTTTCAGGATCCCATTTATTAGAGGAAATAAAATTTAGCTTACACACGCAAAGAGAGAGAGAGAGAGAGAGAGAGAGAGAGAGTGTGTGTGTGTGTGTGTGTGTGTGTGTGTGTGTGTGTGTGTGTGAGGAAACTTATAGTTGCTTATGAGGGTTGGGTTTTTTCAACCCCATGCAACCTAGAGAGAGAGAGAGAGAGAGAGAGAGAGAGAGAGAGGAAACCTACCTAGTTGCTGGCAAAGGTCATCAATTATTTTTTGAGTGCACACAAACTATAGAAAGAATCAAGAGGGAGCCACAAGAGAGAGAGAGAGATAGAGAGACTACTAGGGTACTGGGGATTGATTGAAAATAGAAGGGGAGGGACAAGAAGGGGAATAGGCTAGTTTAAAACCAAAAAATTTTAAGGTTAATGCATACGATACTCTTTATTTTCAAGACAAAACCCTAAACCATCTTTAGAAACATCACTTTTAAATGATAAAAGCTTAGATTATCTTAAAAATTGTTGTTTTTAAAGATAGATCCTAAACTGTTTTTAGAAACATCACTTTATAATCAATAGCTCAAATCTTTCTTTAGATCAAATGAGAAC
Organism: Warburgia ugandensis; assembly: GCA_035236585.1. Classification (NCBI taxonomy): domain Eukaryota; kingdom Viridiplantae; phylum Streptophyta; class Magnoliopsida; order Canellales; family Canellaceae; genus Warburgia; species Warburgia ugandensis. Next base: position 46,980,041 of record CP141128.1, read on the forward strand.
CAATATGAACAGTAGATATGTTCTTCTGTCATCAATTATTAAACATAATCATGTGATTTTGACCATTTAAATTTTTTTTATCTAATTTTCCAACATGGATAGAATATTGGACAATTCACCAATTGCTAAGGAACTTAGATCTACACCATTGATTGTGATCAATGGTTCAGATCAATGCACATAGATCTGTATCACTAATTTGGGCTATGATAGATTTTTTATTCCTTGGATCAGTAACTTTAGTCATTGATCAAAGACCCAATCCATGTTTTGGATGGTTAGATCTATGGGATACATGTAGTTGATAGTAGTAGGTGGTCGAATTCACTTCTTTTTTTTTCCCATCTAACAGTCAAAATCCAATCTAATATGGAAAAATAGCAACTCAGAGGTGGGAATAGGTAGGTTTAATACAAAAAAATTTCAAGGCTCGTCATTTTTGAGATAGAACCCTAAACCATCTTTATAGATATTGCTTTTTAATCAATGATTCAAATATTTCTTAGAACAAATGAAAAGCTATATTAGTCATACATCTGTTTTATTATCACTGATCATTAACATAGTGAATAACTCTCTATGTTAGTCTTGGAACATAGAGTAGATATCTTGCATTAGAGAGTTATTTTCAGTAAAATGTTCCAAGAATGTTCTTACATAGTGAATTCCTTCTAAGCAATTGCACATACACATAAATAAAAATAACATAAGAACACATGCAAAGAAATGGGTTAACTCCTAATTAATCACCTTTTAATTACATACTTCGAATATTACATTTTAATTTGGCCTTCACATAAATTATTTTCAACCCAAGCACCTTCTTCACCAGTACTATCACACTCATAATCCATTTCATTCTCACCAATTACATTGATTGATGGCATTGTTTTAGTAATACAAACCAAGGAATACTATCAAGCATTTGTCTACAATATCAAAGAGCAAATCTAAAACCATTTCATGAAAATCTAGCCTCTTAGTATTCAGCTCATACCGTAGTCTTATAGGCCCTTTAATGGTAAAGCTTCAATATCAAATAGATCTTGTTAAAATAAGAACTGTAAGCCAAGACCAAACAATGTGGTTCCTCTAGCCCACTAAACTAACATTACAAGTCTAAACATTCTTTCTTAACCTTTTTCTTAATTTAGTTCTCTAAGAAATGTAGTTACGCTCATAAGCAAATTGACTATCTTTATCGATCTCTTTGTCGTTGGAACTTCTAGGTTCATATGAGTTGATAAAAGTAGGCTCATTAGAAGTTTCATTGGATGATATTTATCATCACCAACCCTAATTTTGATGAAAACCACAAACCCTAACTTTAAGTTTGGTTTTCCCCCCTTCTTTGAGTACTTCTCTCATATGATTCCGTAAACTTTATAGATTCGACAAAGAAGGAACATTGTACAAATTCATTCAATCCATCTTGGTTATTAATCATTTTCACTTTTACTAACTTCTGCCCTTTATCTTATAAGGGCTACTCAAGTTGAATTGTTCTTAATGTTCTAAATTTTCTTCATTTTCCATCTTTCCTTTGTAGGAAAAAGATTTCAATCGGTAGCAAATTAAGTAGCTAAACATCTGATTTCTTGATCTTTTAAACAGTGACAAAATCATAGCAAATCAAACAACTAATGTGGGGCTAAAATAGTAGGGAAAGACGGTCCCAGTGACACCATGGAAGAAGAAGATGGCCATCCCAGTAGTAACACCAAATTTTGTCCATGAATGAGTTCTGTTGACCACCAAACAAGATGCAAGAAAGAAAACAAAAGACCCCCAAAATGAAAAAAGGTTTTCTAAATAAAAAAGCCCTCTTTTTTCCACTAAAAATTGAATGATTTTTATTGGAATCATGACAATCTAATCTAATTCTTAATCCCAACATTTCCAATCACCAAATGCACTTTCAAGCACAATAATCCACATAAAATTAACAAGAAAAATGGGGTAGAAAAGGTGGTTTACTATTCTTACCATGTTTTTCTAGCCTTTCTAGCCACAAAGGTCAAAATTTGGTAACCAGATGGTTGTGTGTGTGTGTGTGTGTGTGTGTGTGAGAGAGAGAGAGAGAGAGAGAGAGAGAGAGAGAGAGAGAGAGAGAGAGAGAGAGAGAGAGAGAGAGAGAGAGAGAGAGAGAGATTGAGTGATCCTTTTGTCAATTCACTAGATCAAGATAGTCTATAGGGAAGATATGAAAAGGAAGAGTGGTAACATCATGTTCTATAAGCAAGTTTAGGTTTTTAAAGTCAGTTTTATAAAAATATTTTTAGAACCATGTTTTTGAAAATAGTTTTCAAAAATCGTCATCTTTATTATGTTTTTTTAAGATGGTTTTCATGAACCATCTTCTTAATCCTTCCCACAAAATTTTTTTCACACCCGCCAATGACTCTTTAAGATGGTTTTCTCTAACCATCTTCTTAAATTTATTTTCTAAGATTGTTTTGTTGTAATTGTATTCTCTCTTTTTTATTTTTTTTCCAAGACAGTCTGGTAAAAACCATCTTGTATTTGCTGTCTTCCAAAGTACTAGATTTAGTATTGTTAACCAATCTACCCCTACCTCATCATATATGGCTCATCTATTCTATTTCTAATCTCACTCCACCTAAAATACCTTCTAGTAAACAAGTAGCTCAAATTCCAAGGGGACTTACTACTCAAAACAATCAGCTTAAGCAACATCATATGGTGATACGATAGCATGATTGCATTGGCTAGGAAGCCTAAAGCATTTTTTCCTCCCACTTCTCATTATCTGTTGACAATATGCCATAGCTTTCTCACAACTATTGAAAATGAATGTAGTTCTTATCGTAAGGTATGCAGCCCAAATTTGTCGCATAAATAAACAAATGAGGACTAAACTTGTTTTGGTTCATTTTACTTGTTTAATGGTGTTTTAAATCCCTTACCTAATGATGAACAAAGCTTTGGATAGTATCAGCTAATGAAAAGACTTGAAAAAAGTTAAACACTTCATGGTAACCCTTCCAACACTTTAATTACTCAATTTATATTCTTGTCTCCTCTTCCTAGCACTGTATAACATTTCACTCATATGTTAGCACTGTGCAATATTTCATTTTGATGACATCAACAAAACCTTTTTTGACAATTGCATCTTTTCCAACTTGGAGAATTTAGCCCCACATCTATAACATTTCACTCATATGTTAGCACTGTGCAATATTTCATTTTGATGACATCAACAAAACCTTTTTTGACAATTGCATCTTTTCCAACTTGGAGAATTTAGCCCCACATCTACTTGATAAGTCAAAACTTCAAAATTTTAGTAAAACGAAAGTACATAATAACACCAAGTACACAACAATGAGCTCACTTGAGAGCAAGTAAATATGAGAGCCTTATGAACTCAAATATTAGTTGAACCACTTTGTGGAAAGTGGTAAACTTTTACTTAAGAGTTCTAATTGCCTGATAAGTATTTCAAAGCTTCTTAAGATTCTTCTTAGTTTTAGGGAAAGGCTTGAAGTTTCAGGGTAGAGATTCATTGGCAATCCCTAGGATAAGCATCTTTACTTTACTGTGTTTTATTTTAAGTTTAGTTTAGTTTATAAGCTTAGTTTATTTTTTATAGTTTAAGTTGCTTCAGTTTAGCTTAACATATTTGCATGGCATTTCTCTTATGTCTTCTATATGTATGTGTTTTAAATTCTAGGCTAACATCAGTGGTGCACAATTCTCTTTATAAAGAATTAGTGCTATGCTAATGTATCTGGATTTTCAAAATTAATTTATTTTAGAATTCCCCAAAGCTTTATCTTACATTTTCAATGCTCATTATGTGCCTTTTGTGATAGACTTAATTGATCAAGTGCAAAAAGAATTAGAACCTAGAAAACTAGTTAATTACATTTGACAAACTAGGTCCTGTGGCCTATTTTGGCATAAGTGGCAACTCAATAATGATCTACGTTACAATAGCTAAGGTTTCTCATTGCAAATAAGCTATGCCTAGACTATTGAATAGATGATCACTGGTATGTTCCTAGATAATAACTTCCTTTCTAAGTGATTGTATGTATATGATCCCTTGTACAATCTCTATGAAGAACATAATCCTAGTTACATATTGCCCTGGATGGAAAAAATTCAAGTCCTTGCCAAGAATTGCACATGATCCTTGTCCCTCATTCTTCGTCTATGAGTATGGTCGGTTTGTGTTGTATTTTTAAAAGAAAAAATCTTGCCTAACAAATCAGTGTATCGATTCAAGGCCGGTTAGTAGCAATGGGACTCAATCAACTTATGGGTATTGATTTTGATGATAAATTCAGTCTGATTGTGCATGCCCAGACAATACGTGCAGTCTTATCTAATCTTAATTACAGTAGTTGGAAAATCCATTAGCTTGATGTTAAAAATGTCATACTCGGTCTTGCAGGCCTAGTATCACAAATTTAAGGAGTTCCTTTTTCAAATAGGATTTTCTATATCACTTTGGTTTTGAAGGAAAATGATGCTATTATCATTCTTCATTTGGACATGGACGACATTGTCCTAACAGGCAAATCTCCTCCTCGTATACAGTCTCTTATATCTTTTCTTGATGGAGAGTTTGATATGAAACATCTGGTCCATTACATTACTTCCTTGGGGTGGAAGCGTATCTTACATCTTCAGTACTTATGTTTTTTACCAACATTAATATACAATGGAGATGTTACAAAATGCCTCAATGCATGAGAGTAAACCAATTGCGACACCATTGGCAGATGGTCAAAAGCTAACATCGACAGGGATTCTCCTACAAAATCCTTCTGACTATCAAAGTACAGTGGGCAGCCACCAACATCTTACATTCATAAAGCTAGATCTTGCATTCAGTGTCAATACAGTTTGCCAACACATGCATTCTCCAACTCTTAAGCATCTTAATACAGTAAAAGGAATTATGTGATATGTAAAAGGAACTGCAAGATTTGGATTGTAAATCGATCTCCAATCAAAGCACCATGTCGCTAACTGCATTTTTTTATTCTGATTTGGGCAGGATGCCCTTATACTCGCTAGTCTGTCACTGGCTATGTTACTTTTTTGGGTAACACCTGTCTCCTGGTGGGCGAAGAAACAGAAAACTGTATCCCGATCAAGTCTAGAGGAGGAATTCCATGCTCTTGCACATACTGTTGCAGAACTGACAAGCTGTACTCTTAACATCTTATTGAAAGCTCCAACAGTTATCTATTGTGATTAGTAGAGTGCTATACATATGACAGCGAATCTGGGATTTCATGCACAATCAAAGCAAGTGGAGTTTGACCACCATTTTACCTGAGAAAAGGTAGCAAGTAGGCTCTTGTTCGTGAAATGCCCTCTTCACTTCAGATGGCTGATATGGTCACCCACTAGTCTGCCAAGTGGAAACTTCTCCCTCTCGGGTCGAAGCTGCATGTCATTCAAGGGGTGCCCCATAGCTTATAGGGTAAGATAATTCAAAGATAGAGCCAAGGGATAATAATATCAATCACAATCATGGATCCCTGAAATAAGTTGACGTGCCCTATTCTCCAAGTAGCTGGATTCTATTTGATCTTAACCAGTCATCTTGATCCAAAAGTTCATGTACTACCCTTGTGTAATAAAGTAGATGATTCTATTTGATCCACAACTCTTAAATTTTGAATTTGTTAAATACAGCTACAAATATACTTCATTCACGATGAGATACAAATTGAGAATATCTCATCTCATACAGGCAAATTTCTAATAATTTTTTACACCCTAAATTTATGTCATCACCACGGATTGGGGCCTTTTCAAGTTTAGGGTCTTATAAGTTTTTCCCTTTTTTTTCTTAGTTCCCAATTGAAATGTTTCAGCATGGGAATTAGGGAATTGTTTGAGAATTCGGAAAACAATTGGGAAGAGTTTTGGAAGGAATTAGAGAAGGCAAAAGACTATGATGTTAAATTTTTTCCAATTTGAATTTGTTATGAGATGTACAAATAATGCACGGGAACCTGCCAAAATATTGACGTATTTCGCATTCAATTTGTTAACTATGCACTTTTAAAAATGGGAAAACTTGACTTATGGAGTTTACCATAGAAAGAAAAGAAAAACCGATGAAAGACGTTGTTAACTTTAAACATTGGATTAATAAGTTGAATCCATTTCTAATTTGGAGAACTTTGTAAATTAGTTCTATAAAGATTTGGTCCTACAAGGACTGTTTGGTAGATAGACGAGGCAAAAGTACATTGCGGTTTTGTGGTTTAGGAGGGCCCCATTTAGAAGCCTATTAAATAATTTTCCTAACTAGATGCATTCTTCATCATCTTCTGTCAAGGGCTAAATCATCCAACATGCTAGAAACATGTTCTATGAGCTAGTGATTGGCAGAGACTGAAAGCACATATGGGGTGCAGATGATTAATGGTCCAAACCATTCATCTTCCAGACCATATCTTAGATACAAAGTCATACTACTTTTCGCATTGTCAATATGAGGATTGATTAACAAGCACAACATAGAGCAAGCTACGCATCCATTATACTGACCAGAAAAATTAAAAGACACGGCATTTTAGATGCTAGATCATCTAACCATTGTGATTTTTCTGCTACAAGATACAATCAAATCAACGGATGGGATCAACAAAAGGTGCGCCCGTCATTTGATGGTAGGGAGCCAGATGGCATGCTTAACTCAGTCTTAGTCCCAGTTGCATGAAACAAAATCATATCATATGTTATAACTAGTTCATTGCAAACACAGCACAAAAGAAAATTCTCTATCTTTCCCCTCTCCCTCCAAAATCAGAACCTACTCTTTCGCGCCAAAAGGAAATTCGATTACTGCATTGCCATTTATTGCGTGTATTTCTACTTTATTGATGAAATAAATGAAAAGAAAAGAAGAGCTTTTCTTCCCAAAATCTGACTATCAGTGGTCAAGGAGGAAAAAGAAGAAGTCGTAATCATCACTGCTCCTCATCTTTCCAAAGTTAAGCACCCTAATGATGATCCCCATCTCTCCCACGTATCAAAACTCAAAATTGTGCATTACCCAGAAACCCACTTCCATGTTTCTGTCTCTCGTTTGCTGCACTTTGTTTCTCTTGTTTTCTTTTTTGTAGGAAATCAAGAAAGAGAAGAACAGGTTTCAGAACTTAACATTGGATCCAATTTCTTCAGAGAGTTTTAAATTCATCGTCCTGGACTTCGTTTGGGCCTCATCTAAGTTGTTCCTTGTATAGATACATTTTTACTCGATATGGTTAACTTAATTATGAGAATTTATTGTTGTTTTTGTTTTTCCATTTCTTTTGTTGTGTTTAGATGTTGTTTCTGGGGACATAACTGCTGGTCCAGTTTGAAGTTTCGCCCAATGGTTTGAATCAGTGCGTAAACGAGCTGGGAAATATCATTCTTCCAGCTTTTCGAATTGACCGAGGAGATTGGAAAGTATGCCATTAGGGTCGTTGTCCTTCAACCAGTGAAGGTATGTGGTGGAATTGATTTTTGCTTTTGTCTGTTTGGATCAATGAAAAATTTCATCGTGTTTTGCACTGTATGGCTTTTTGCATTGTAAGGTTTGAAAGGTTGCAGATGAATTACTTCACTGTTGCATTTTGCATTTCAGCTTTAGTTGTGAGAGGACAAATTTGAGCACTTGATCTTGAGTTCAAATGTCACATGTTATAGGTCTGATGAAAAATATTAGATGAATAAGATTAATGATAAATTAGGAAGAAAGTATGATTTAAGGCATATTGCCCGAAGTTAGGCAAAAGCGATCATTCACATTGTTCTCTCCCCAACATTTCGATGTGCTGTCTTGGCTGGCAGATTTGTTGGGTTAAACTTCACTGTAACCTATCTAAGCATCCAATTGGCCTTGTACTTAAGGTTTCAATAGAAGATGACTGCAATGCAATTTATTCCGTGATTCTCAGATTGCAAGAACAGTTGGGTGAATATCTCCTTTCATGATTCTCAGAAAAACTTTAAATCTGCAGCCTTTGTGCTTCTTAACAATGTGCAAATGTAGAATATTTATGATTTGAATGTTAAACTACATATTCTGTCGTCAGTGGAAGAAGCAAGGAGGAAGAAACCTTAAAGCTTGTCTTCTTCTTTAAACAGTAGGCTTGGAGCACACTCATATTAGCTAACCATAGAACTCCCATTGCCCATCCAACTTCATATCTTCTAGCACAATGACATTTGTCTTTTGAGATTTCTTTTCTCATCAGTATGTCTTCTCCATATCCTTAGCGCTTAGCCTAGTTCATTGATGAGATGCACCCTGCCTAGTTATAATTTCTTTTTACTTTTCAACATGTAGTTAGTTCTTGTAATGATGTAGACTTCCTTGACAGGGAGATAATGTGGATGATTTTTTACGTGATGTAATCTTTGCATCTTTAGTAGCTGCTTGCTTCTGGTTCTATATGTTACTATTTCAAAAAAAGAAAAGAAAAAAGAGAGAAATGTAGATTGACCACGAATAGGAAAGATATGCTGTCTGTATCTATTAACTCTTCTTGGATGTAGGTGGATTTCTTCCGCAGTTCTGCCTAACTACTTGTCCCAGTAGAAGATGTTGATTGAACACAAACTACTTCTTAAGACTTATATTGGTAGGTTTGTGACAACTTATGTAGAAACTTCAGTGCAAGTCAAGCACATTTTACCCATTTTGAGGTTGATATTACCTGCACAATAATATGGCACTTCTCCATGCATCAATCTCCTCTTAGTTTGGGTGTCAATTTCGAGTAATGGTGAACTATACATTATCAATCAATAAGCAAATAAATCTTGGCAACTTGTGCTGGTAACAACGATATCTAGATTGCTAACTACTGCCCCTGTTGTTACAGGTGAATGTCCTAGAAACATGTAAGAATTTATATAGATGTCCCAAAGGAATGAAGTGTGCTCTACTTTATCAACTAAGCAACCAACACTAAAATCATACTCTTATTTGTTGAATGGAACTGTCTAAAGATTTCATAGAGATGTCACTCTATACCATTGGAATGGGTAAATGCTCAATTAACTTGTAGATGCTATATGTTTTGACTTGTCCTGTATAGTATTCAACTTTGTTCTTCATAATATCTCACTTCATTTATCTTTGACTAAACACTCAGAGAGTCCTCTAGTATGTGTCCAGGTAATGCATATGATGGGCTTCAGGTGTGTCTCGTGAATGGGGGTACCTTAGTGTATTTAGAATCATCTCCTCTTGGCCCTTATATAGCTTTACTTCTCAACATCTACATCATATTTATGACAGTGATCACACAGCCATTGCTTGGCCCTATAACAATGTTGCTTACTATTTTGGTAGTAAATGATTGACTTTTCTAGAGACATTCTAACTTGATATACTGCACTTAATAAGGTTCATTCAAGAGATAAATTTTGGCTCAAATTCCATGATTTTTAGATGCAAATAAGAAAGTCTTTGGGATGGTTTACTGCTAGATTATCTTTGCAAACACTCCAATTAAAAGATTAAGGTACCTGATGCTTATGAAGCACCTAGAACAGCCAAAAAACTCCATGGCATGATGTATATTCAACAAGGAACAACATAGATAAGGCTAATTGACATTATTACATAGCTAGTTCATTGGTTAAACATGAAACTGTTGGTCTGTCTACTGGAAAGTGACAGCAGACAGCCTGATAGAACTTTGGTGAATCCAGTGGATTCCTACCACCTGATGTATCTGATGGATAATTGTACACATAGTAATTAAACAAAGCAAATAGTGACAAATAGTTAGCTAATTCACTCAGAGACAGTAAACACTTAGCACAGATAATGAACGCATTAGCAATTATTATTTTAAGTGGACTGCCAATATCTAAACTTCAATGGTTGTGGTATGGTCAGAGGCTCTACCAGCAAATCCTTGGACCAATCAACTTATTAGGTAAGCTTTTAATCATTAGAACATATAAGGTCAACAACTTAATAAGTGATATACACCTCAGACACCAAAACAGTTCATATTTAGTTGTACAAATGTACATGCTACAAGAAAGATGTCTATAGATTCCATAGTCATTCAAGTCTACTAAACCATTTAAATATATCAAAGATTAACTTATTTCAATGTTCGAAGACACTCAAATGTCACCATCTAACATCCTTGTACGACCTTTTAGAAAACCAATTGAAAATCCTACTATGTCACATAGTTTGGCGATACATGAGTTCATTATCTACTACTACAAATTTATTGCCAAGAACATGATTTGTGAATGTGAAAGTCATGGGCTTCTATGATTTCAGAGAAACGTAATTATGTGCTTGCGTATGATTCATCATTGGATGATATTCATGGAATTGAGTATTCATGTGGCTTTGTTTTGCCTTATGCTAAAGCATTGAGATTATATGCGTATGGATTGACCTAATAAGGTTGCTTGTATTTGGACCCTATATCGGCGAGAACTCGGATAATACATGAGTGTGCTATGATATGCTATGACTAGAGTTAGTTGTCCTGAGGGTTATAAGACCCTATGGCATTACACTGGGAGGATTCAGATTGGCCCCTGATGTCTTGAGGGTTATAAGACCCTATGGCATTATGCTGGGAGGATTTAGATTCACCCCTGACCTCCGAATATGATATGTCCCAAGAGTATGATATTTGAGTTGTGGGACTATGTATTTTGGGAAGACTACTTCCATCTTAATCTGATGGCCCATGAAAACTGGTGGTTAGACCATACAGTATATGTGGCCGAGTGTAGATATAAGGCAACTTCCTCTACATTCATACTTGACCATCCTATGAGTTAAACATGATATACATGTAGGTCGTCCTTGAGAGTTCAAACCATTGCTTATAAAGCCTATGGCAAGACACTACTACTCAGATCTGTAATCTATTAGTTATTATATATGTGCGAGCATCCTTAGAATTGTAGCTTTCATTTGAGTTATTAATTCTTATGGATTTGATATTAAATACTTATCATAATAGTATCTTTGATTACCTAGCTATGTGATATGATTATTTCATACATATCTCTAGATGTTTATAGTGCATTCCTTATTTTATAATCTTCATTGAGTCATTATATTATGGATTTTGATATTGTTGGTTGATTTGAAGAAAATGACTTTATTCTACATAAAACCCTGATTTTCACAGTTTTCAAATCTAATTTAGGGATTTTCCATTGAGTGGTCATACTTACCTCCAAAACATTTCAGGTGAGAGTTCCAAGGATTAGATTTAGCTTATGTCAGCAAAGGAGTCAAGTAGCAAGAGAAGATCAAGGTACAAGTAGTTGCTTTAGTTAATTAGCTTTAGTTAGGCTACTTTACTTTATATTAAGGACATCTGTTGACATAAATGTAATATGGAATTTAATTCTATTTCATGTCTGGTTCATGGATTGGTTTAGTTGTTTGGGGTGTGACCAATTAAGTCCTGTTGTGTATTCTTTTAAATCTCTGATTACTTTACTTGTATACGTCTAAAGTTTTTGAAAAGATACCCAGGGAAGAAGAAGTGGTTTATAAATCTATTATATAGTAGCTAGGAACTCCTGACATTTTCTAAAGGGATTTATGAAAAACTCTTTCTCTAAACTCGGGTCATCACACAAAATGTAGTTTAGATTCAAACCAAAAACACATTTCTCTTTAGTGTTCAATTTGAGTGTTCGCTCAAACCAAGAATGGAACCCTAGGAAAAGAAAATGAGCACTCCTAAAAGAAAGAGACCCAAAATTTCAATTCATCAATGATGGAGAAAAATGTCCTCTTACATGGGTAACTATAAACTCCATAAACTCCTCATTTTCTGAAGTAATTTACTTGTAAAACAAGTAAAGGACTCCCTCCTTATCTATTTTGATCTTGCTTGGACTTTCTAAGCTTCATAACTATCAATGTAAAGACATAAGTTCTTCTACACTTTAGAAACTCAAAAAGTAATCAGATTTGGGGATGAAGCAGCATAGAGGAAACATCCCTTACTAAACATCCTCTGGGACTTCTCCTTACTATATCCAAATTAAAATAGAAATGATGTCTACTAGAAAGATTTGAGTGTACTCTTTCTTCTGTCGTGAACTTTAAAAGGCTTCTGATTTTCTCTCTAATTTAGTTAGAAACTTCTCTAACAGTTCTTCTATGGCTATTGATGCTTTCGGCATCAAGGCCCCTTCCAGAAAAGAGCTCAACTGCAAGTTCTTGATATGAAGTTCTTTAACATTGAAAGATATCACTAATATTAAGACATGGAGGTAAGTTGATGTGATAGGCGTTGTCATTGATTTTAGCCAAAATCTGACACAAACAATCTTTTTATCTTTAGCTTATGGCATTGTCCACTCGGATAATTTTTCGTTGGATAGGCACACCCAGACTTCATCTCATGGTTCAAAACCTTCATGGCAGTGATGTTGTTTTGCTTGGACATTTTACTTAACATAACTAAATTCAATGCTTAAGCATGATTATCATGAATTTCTTTGAACTATGATGTCAAATCAGCTACTCTTTTATTTCCATGAGTTGCATTTCATAGGGTACAAGATCCAAAGGTCCCTATGGATTGTGACCAAAAACAATATGTAACGAAGAAAATCCTTTACCTCTATTGAATGAGTAGTGAAATTTAAGTTGTATCTTTGGTGGTAGAGATCCTAATTTCCCTATGTATGAACTTATGCCATTAAAATATTTCGAAGAGATCAATTAATCACTTCTGACTATCTATCTATTTCCGGATGAGCAGCTGCCCTAATTCTCAATTAAGACCCTATCCCCTTCCAGACAGATGTACTTAAGAACTTTGTGTCCCTATCAGAGAGAATAGTTTTAGGCAAACTATGGAACTTGATGTTATCCTTAAAGAATAAGTTATCTATCTTGTTGGCATTATAAGTATTCTTGCAAGAGTTGAAATGTGATGTATTTGAGATCCAGTCCACCACATCGCAGAGTACTTATTGTTCCTATGATTATTAAAGGCAATCCAAGGATGAATCAAGCAAAATATCTATTCTAAGAAATGGAGTTGGCACTAGTGTATATAGTGACTTTAAAATGGGACATGGAGCAAAGGTTATATACCATTTGATATGAATGGATCCAAATTTTAGGAACTGGTTTGTTATAACCTTATTGGATATAATTTGGACATGAGTAGAAGATTTAGGAACCATGAAAATTGTAGAAATTCATCAAGCTTTCATATTCTTTTTTAGGCTAATTTTGGTTGAATATTTTCTAACAAAGAAAGACCCTTCTTTTTTGTTCTTAAATAAAAGTACACTTTAGTCCCTAGAACTTTTCACTTATGATACTTTAGTCCTTAAAGTTCTAGATAAATAATTTAGTCCCTATAACTATTGGTTTTGGTTGCATTTTAGTCTCTTTATTAATTTTTCATTACTAGAACTAATGGTTGGGCCCCACATACAATAGTTTATTCTTTTCTCATGAAAGAGAAAAGTACACTTTAGTCATTGAAACTACTCACTTATGACACTTTAATCCTTAAAAGTTGAAAAATAAATAAAAATAAAAAAGAGTTTAGTTCCAGGCTAAACTATTGCTTATGGGGCCTAGCCATTACTTTTGCTGACAAAAAGTTAATTGAAGGACTAAAGTGCAAAACAAAACCAATACTTTGAGAGACTAAATTGTTTCTATAGAACTTTAAGGACTCAAGTATCATAAGCGAGTAGTTCCAGGGACTAAAGTGTACCTTTTTCTTGTTTTTATTGAATGTTGAACACACATGCCCATGCACCTTGTTAACCTATGACCTACTAAGTACTGTAGGAGAAGACCTTCTTGTGTCAATATGCTAAAGTCACTTGCCTCTTCTACCTTTAACATGTGTCTTTATTCATTTTTCATTTCTTGTGCAAAACTCGCAAGATATTAATGATCTCTTAACATACTAAGTATATGTTGAACACTCTCTCTCTCTCTCTCTCTCTCTCTCTCTATATATATATATATATATATACATACATACATACATATATATGTATCCAATTGTATCAAGCCAAAACAAAGAGCCAATGATGACTCTATAGATAGAATTCCAGATATATGCAAGAAATAGAGGAAAAAGAAAGAAAAAGAACTTGGACTCCATCAATGAGATGGGTACAAGCTATGTGTAATGGAAAAGTAATTCTGAAAGATGAGATAACAATAGGGAATCTTCCTCCCGTAGGCCATTCCTGCCTACTCCCTCAATCCAGCCTTCTTCCTCTTCCCTCTTTTGTCCTCCTCCTCCCTCCCTTATTCTTCCCCCTCTAACTGAACTCCTTCCACACTACTCTTCCTAAATGAATTAGCTCTCGCTTAACTGAATTGCCCAGGCTTAACCGAATTGATTGGAGCTCATTACCTGGATTTCTGGGGACCACCTCTTCTAGAATACATCAACTTAAAATGTCCCTGTGTACCCTTCTGCCCATTACCATCTTTATCAATACCCTCCCCTAAAATAGTCACCTTGTCCCCAAGGAGAAAGTCGAGGAATTGGGACTAAATAGTGACCATAAGCTCCCAAGTGCTATCATGGTCTGAGAGGCCTTGCCATTGTACCAATACTTTGAACTGACCATTAGGCATAGTTCTGGCATCTTTAATGGCTTAAGGGTATACTTGCATTTCCAGATCTTTAGAAAGAGACGTGGGCAAAGGTTGAGGGCTGAGGGTTGGAGAAGTAGCAGGCTTTAATTGGGAGACATGAAAAACTAGGTGGATTTTGGCGGTGGGAGGGAGCTCAAGGTGGTATGCCACTTCACCAATTTGCCAGATCACTTTGTAAGGACCATAGTACCTTGGAGAGAGCTTCTCGTTGATGCGGGTGGCAGTGATTTGAGTTTGTATGGATGAATCTTTAAATAGACAAAATCACTGGTGAAAAGGAGAAGTCTCACCTTCGGGAATTAGATTGGGTCTTCAAGTGCACTTGAGCTCTATCCAAGTGATATTTCAGTTTCAGCTAATACTACGTCGCGGTGAAGGAGTTGATTATTCACTTCCTCTACAAATGAGTTGTCTCTCAAAAACTTGAGTAAAATGGGCAGATCTCTTCTATACAATGCCCTAAAAGGGGTCATCACGATAGTGCTATGGAAGGTGGTGTTGTACCAATATTCTGCAGGTTGGCCCAGTCTTGGATTTACCTCATATAAAGTAACGAAGATATGTTTCCAGGTAGTGGTTAACGACTTCTATCTGCCCATTCATTTAAGGGTGATAAGTAGAGTCATTTTCAAGGTGGTGCTAGCAATCTTGAACAACTCCTAGAAATGGCTAATGAAAATGCCATCACAATCGGTAATGATGGAGCAAGGATAATTATGTAGCCTAACCACTTCTTTGGTAAACAGAAGCGCAATGTCTTTGGTTGTATATGAGTGGCTGAGGGAAATGAAGTGGGCATATTTGGTGAGGCAATCCACTACCACCATAATCATATCATACCCCCAAGCCTTGAGCAGTCCACCTATAAAATCCATCGTGATATCGTCCCATGAAGATAAAGGAATAGGAAGAGGTTGACGCAACCCAGCAAGCTTAGTGGAGGCATACTTATTCTGTTGACATGTGTCGCATGCTGCTATGAACTTTTGGACATCTCCTCTTATACCATCCCAATGCAAGACCTGTGAGATGCGCTTGTAAGTGTGGAAAAAACTTGAGTGTCCACCATTTGTGGTAGAGTGGAATTCCTATAGTAGCAGAGGAATGCGTGGGGATAGTTTGGGTGGTACCAGTCTACCATGAAAATAGAGTTTCCCCTGCCTTAAGGTGTACCCTGGATGGCTATGTGCATTGCTTATGAGTTGTTGAGTGATGGCTCTAAGCTTGGGGTCTGTCTAAATTTCGTCAGAAATCTAATCCACGCCTTCACATCTTGCAACGGTGACAACTAAGAGGTTGAGGGTGTGGTAGGATCCATTGGGGCTACGCTGAATGGCAAAGGAAGAGGTGCTATGTAAAGCAGCTGGCTCAAGGCAATCCAGCATATAGAATTCCTAGCTTCTAGACAGGGCATCTACTAGCTGGTTGTTTGAACCTGGCTTGTATTGAATTTCAAAATCGAAGCCCACTAATTTGATCAACCACTTCTGCTGTTCACTATTCAAGACACATTGATCCATGAGAAATTGAAGGCTCTCCTAGTCTGTCCGTATAATGAAGTGCCGACCCATCAAATAGTGTTGCCATTTTTGGATGGATAGTACAATGGCCATGAGCTCTCTTCATACATTGACTTAGATTGCACCCAAGCAGATAGAGCTTGGCTAAAAAAAGCGATGGGTCTGCCCTCTTGCATTAGTACTGCCCCTATCCCCTTTCCTGAAGTGTCAGTCTCCAAAATGAATTGTTTAGTGAAGTCAAGAGGAGCCAATACAGGGATTGTTGTCATGGCCTTCATGAGTCCTAAAGGTGATCTTGCATACATCCTACTCCTTGATTCGTATTTGGTGGTAGTCAGATTGGAGATCCAACTTTAAAAAGATTGCAACCCCTCCCAATTCATCAAGCAACTCATCAATGGTTGGAATGGCAAACTTATCAGGGATCATGATCTTGTTTAGAGCCATGTAGTCAATGCAAAATTGCCAATTCCCGTCCTTCTTCTTGACTAACAACACCGGGCTGGAGAAGAGGCTAGTGCTGGGCAAATGATTTTGACGATCAATGGCTCCCTGATGATCTGTTCTATCTCATTCTTTTGGTAGTGTGGGTAGTAGTAGGGCCTGATGTTGAGAGGCTTGGCCCCTTCCCTTAGACGGATGGCATGGTCTTGCACTCTGTTGGCTAGTAATTGTAGGGGTTGGTCGAAGAGGTGAGGGGATTTTGCTAAGACAGGTTCAACCTATAATGGAACACTGTGAACAATGGCAGTGGCGAAGGTTAGGAACCCCTGATACTCAATCAAGAACCCTTCATTGGTATCGATTTTGAGTTTGAAGGACTTGAGAGTTGATGATTGGGTCAGAGCAAGGCCTCCCTACAAAGTAATCTGCTTGCCTTGTAAGGAGAATGACATGGTGAGGATTTTGTAATTGGCTGAAACCTCTCCTAGGGTTCGTAAACAAGCCATGCCGAGGACCATATCAACTCCATGTAACTTGAAGAGGTGGAAATCTGTTGAATCTCGACGATGGGTAGCGTGAGAGTGATGTTCTGGAAAATCTCAGCTCCTTTCGTGTAGAGCCCATCTCTGACCTGGACTCCAAATGGTCGAGTGTCTGTGGCTAGTAATCGTAGGTCTTCCGCCAAGTTCCTAGAGATAAAGTTGTGTGAAGCTCCGCTATCGATCAGAATCACCACAGATGTTTGCCTTAGGTTGCCATTCAACTTCATGACCCTGCCTTGTGTAATTCCCATGATGGCATGCAAGGATAACTCCATGGAGGAGTTTCCTCCTCCGGTTGCTCCTATTCTACTACTGTTAGTGGTTCCTCAGGGGTAGCTTCGTTGTCCATGTTGGCCAAGAGGAGAACCTTTAGCTGCTGGCTCTTGCAGCAATGGCCAGGGTAAAGCACTTATAACATCGTAGCAAAGCCCTAGTGCTCACTTCTATTGGAACTTACAATTGGTGAGGCACCAAAAGAATCCCTACGTCCATTGCTAGCGTCACTAACTTTGGATTCCCAGTCTCCCCTTGCCACCGTTATCTCCTTTGCATCAGGCGCCCGAGTTAGGGTTTGGGAAAAATTACAGTTCTATTCCAAGAACCTTGTTCATGGACTCAGGCCCCTCAAGTGGAAGGTAGTGGGTCCTGGAAGCCTAGGCCCACTCCTAGACTTATTTCCTTGGGCCTTCACTCGATCCAAAGCTGTGTTATTTTCCTTGATTTTTTGGGCTAGATCCATGAGCCCATATAGTATCTCAAGCCGAAACATCCTAACTCCCACCTTTATCTCCTCCTTAAGCTCATTTACAAAGGCCCCCTTGAGGAGCTTGTTGGACAAATCCACCAAAGGGTCCGACAGGAGCTTAAAACTATGGTGATAGTTGGCGATGGAGCTGTCTTGCCAAAGAGCAACAAGAGCTTCATAATCGTCGTCTGACTGCATTGGACAAAAACACCAGAGAAGGGCTGCTTGGAATGTCATCCACGACTGGAAAGGTCATTGGACTAGTCCACCAGAGGGCTCGACAGGAGCTCAAAACTACAGGGATAGTTGGCGATGGAGTTGTGTTGTTGGAGAGTAAGAAGAGCCGTTGTTTGACTGCATCGAACAGAAATGCCGGAGAAGGCTTGCTCGGAATGTCAACCACAATTGCAAAGGTGTCTAGGATTTTACCCATAAAAACCAGTGTAGGCCATCACCTTATAGGTAGACCCTGCAACCTTGTCGCTGTCGGTGGCCTAGTTGACCTGGAAATACGTCTCCGCCAGGCAAAGACACCCGTATGGATCCAAGCCTGCAAAGATAAGGAGATCGAGTTTCCAGTGATGAAATTCGGTTGCTGGGAACTCTTGTGTTCTTGGTGGGCGAGGATCTCCCCCATTGGAGTTTTCTCCCACTTTGTGTGACACCCTAGGTTTTTCATGAAAATTTTTGCGGTTATTTCAAAAGATGGCGCGCCTTTAAAATTTTGAAATACAAAAACTACAGAAGATTTTTCTTTGAAATTCATCTTTCCAAAAACCCGGAAGTTACCTTCATGCTCACACTATACATATATATATATATATATAGTTTTCTAGAAGATAGAAATTTATTTCTGAAAACAAGACCCATACAGTGGTTCACTTGTATAGCCCTTATAACATTATATTAAATGTGCAATATCACAATTCAAATGACTAACTACACAATACAAAAGCTTTAATTAAAATGTATACCTGTGCGCAGAAGTATGGTTACTGGATTCCTTTTGTTGTGTACATCTTCTCCTGTCTTTCTGTATTTGAGATATTGTAAACATAAAACATTTACAATATCTCAGCAAGCTATGCTTAGTAGGGGAGTTTAAGAAGCATTCTAAATCTTAAGATACATTAATTATTCAATAGTCATTAGAATATTCATTTCCATAGCAATTAGGTTGAATAGAATTTACAATATGTTTCATATCTCAATCTTCCCTCCTTAGAGAAATTTCGTCCTCGAAATTCTTTTCAATCATTACCTTCTTCCCTTCTTAGAGAATTTCATCTTAGAAATTCTCTTCATGATATCTTTCCAACAACTCTAATAATATTCTCATCTCATTGTAAATTTAAAGTCATATAATTACTTTAATAAAAAGACAATCCTCAAAATATGAATGATTTTGAACTTAATTAGATATTCTGTCACTTAATAGAGCAGCTTTTCTGTCTACAATAAGCAATAGAATCACTTTCGTTGCGTACTCTGATAACAACCTTTCCTTGATAATCCATCAAAATAATAATTTTCTGACTAAACTTTTCTTTCATTTCAACCTCTAAATTCCCTTCATTATAATGATTCCTAGAACACAAATTTTTTATCTCCAACTCAACCTGTTTATTTCCTTATCCATATAAATCTTTACACTAACTTCAAACATTGAATATATAATTCTCACTTAAAGATAATCCCTTTTTGCATATGCTTAACCAATTCTAACCTTATGAAACTACCTATCTTCAAAATTCCAAGTATCATATTTCTGACAAAATTTCGGCAAAGTCTCCTTTGTTTTTCAGACTTACGCATTTAACGCATGCGATTGCAATACACCTGGTAAACAATTTAATCACAATAATACATCTATGAGACTCTATCTCACCCATTCCATCATTCACAAAAGTAAAATTAATCATTCATCCACAATTAATAGTCTCAGAGACTCTGTCTCCTTACATTCTCCACATTACTATAATAGAACAAATCCTAATGCTATGAGAATTACTTACCCATTTCCACAACTTCATGAATAATATACAAGTTCTTCAATAGTATTGTACCAATCCCTTATAAAATCATCAATTAATAAATATTTAATCACAATTATCATCATCATCATCATCAACCATATATAATTGAAGATTTTCATATTATCCACAATCTCCTATCAAAATCCATCATAAATTTGCATTGATTTAGAAATATGAAAATTTACAATCCTAACTGCAACTCAAAAATCTAATCACTACATTGAATCTTAGTTTAATTCTATCATCATAGCCTTTGCCCACATAATTTTCCATCATCTCAATATATATTCCAACAATTGACTCTTTCATAAACAATCACATAATATAGAATATCAATTCATATCATAACATTTCAATCATAATAATGAATAGAATTTTCACAATCATTCATTCATTTCCACATATCAATCCAAACTATAGAGATAGTCATTTAAATCAAGAACATAACTGACGCATTCATATTCCATTGTTGCCAAAATCTATATATAGCCTTACATTCAAATAATCATAAGCATCCATCTTTAGCTTAAATATAGATACAAACATACAAGTAACCATACTAGAGACAACACATATGATTCAAATTATAATAACTAAACTTACGCCCTTTGGTATATTCATATTCAAAAATAGAAATAACACTTTCAATGTTTCTCAAATGCATATATGAAACAACTAACATCTAATGAACAACTGAAATAGCACTATTGTGCAATTACAATCAAATACTTAAATTTTTCGCGATTATTTCAAAAGATGGCGCTCCTCTAAATTTTTGAAATACAAAAACAGCAGAGATTTTTCTTTGAAATTCATCTTTCCAAAAACCCAAAAGTCACCTTCATGCTCACACTATACATATATATATATATATAGTTTTCTAGAAGATAGAAATTTATTCCTGAAAACAAGACCCATCCAGTGGTTCACTTGTATAGCCCCTATAACATTATATTAAATGTCCAATGTCACAATTCAAATGACTAACTGCACAATGCAAAATCTTTAATTTAAATGTATACCTGTGCGCAGAAGTATGGTTGCTAGATTCCTCTTGTTGTGTACATCTTCTCCTGTCTTTCTGTATCTAAGATATTGTTAACATAAAACATTTACAATATCTCAGCAAGCTATGCTTTGTAGGGGAGTTTAAGAAGCATACTAAATCTTAAGATACATTAATTATTCAATAGTCATTAGAATATTCGTTTCCATAGCAATTAGGTTAAATAGAATTTACAATATGTTTCATATCTCAATAACCCATTTGTAAGCCAAATATGTACATGTTTTCATCATTATTAATAATTCCATTGATAAATCAAATATCTTTACTTATTATTTATCATCAAATAATTACTTCAATTCCACCATACTCTGCATACAATTCTACCCATTCACTAACCCATGTGAAAACATATATGAAACTACTCCCTCAATCATATTAATATAACAATAATACACATATGAAAATTGTGAAAGGACATACAAAATTATGAATATAATCAATGTCACCTAATTTGCATTTCCAAACTATACTGGGTTTCAAAATCATACCCCTCATCATGTGAGGTTCATAATTATCCAGCCTTTACTGGTATATCAACATAATCCTCATGCCCCTCACCATACAGAGTCCACAATGCTCCACCATTGCTGGAAAAACGATGTAAGGAACATCATCATGCCTTATCATATAAAGCATCTCATAATGTCATCATATATGCATGTCTTGTTGCCAGAATGTATGACGGATACAATATTATCCTCTTTGGGTCCCTCACAATTGCCTGGCCCTCACAACTACCTAACTAGCATCTTTTGGGCACTCCAGCGTCTTTTGGCAACCCTCAAGGATATCCACCATAGTGCATCAAATATAAGGACTACTATGCATGTAGTCAGAATCTGTACAGCGCGCACAAATAACTGCTCAATAATCCACCTATACCATCCTCAGTGGAAATCACAATATCCATGTCCACATGGGGAGGACCATGGTTGTCACAGTGGCGGCCTTCCCATGATTTCCCCACCCGACTTTTTGCAACACATAGTGCATGGTATCCATAACATAATAAATTTTGGAGAGCGGGTGGCCAAACCCTCATAACTCTCTAAGCATAGCATCCCCAGGCCTACGCCTGTCTAAAACAAAACTCTCAGGCTTCCAGGCCCAGATGTAAAATAATCATAATAGCAGGCAATTCGCCTGTTCATATATTTCATAACAAGAATAACATCCTCACTTATTTGGTGATAACCCACGAAGGATGTATCCTATAACCTAGACTCATACATCATCAATACTGACATGGTACTCATGTACCATAAACATAATTTCACAATTCACATACATGATGTGCAAAGCATAAGCATCAATTATAACATGCAATTCTTTTAATTAACATTATTTCAATTTAAAGCATATCAAATATCAATCATATAGTCAGAAATAAGATCATGTTAGAACATGCGTCTTATAATTTAGACATGCTGTCTTAAATTTCCACCTACTTCATATGACGTGTTTATTAGATTCCACTAGCTTTAATTGCACTCTTCTTCACGATCGACCCCGTACGCTTCAACTCATTGTATGCCTTCCTAATAAGTATTGATGTGAGGAGCTAATTTAGGTAAGCTGAAAGCCTAGCAACACTAAGATGTGACCTACTAGATATCAATCAAAGTTTTTCACCCAGATGCACAATGACAATAGACATGCACGAAATGACCAAGGTTGAAATAAGTAAAAGAATAGGACTGATCATCCACACCTGAGTTGTAATTTCAGCTAACTGGAGGGTATTTGGCATAATACTATTCAAAAGAGCCCACAGAGTATCATTGATGTTAGAAGCCTCCATAGTAATTCTATGCGCAATGTCTCTAGCCAAAATCCCTCCACTCCCTTCAAAGAAGCCTAACTCTCTCTGCAACACCCTTCCAAATGCATCCACCCTGATCTTGTACTCCTAGTTTAGGGCCACCTCCCAAAGAAAGGCTTGCTGCTAGTAGTTTGATGCTGCTCGAACCAAAACCAAAACCCCAAGCACAAAACCTTCCTCAATCAACTAATTTTCGTCCATCACGGACAAAACGACGAAGAATTTTTTGACCTTGGGAACACTTTTCAAGAGATAGTAAACAAAATGATGTTGCAATTCCAGCCTTTGAGAATAGGCTCCCATTCTGATGAAAGGTAGGGTTTTATCGGATCCAGAGAAGGAAATAAGAAGGAAAACGCATTGAATCAAGGTTTCTAATTGTGAAGGAGAGAACTAGAAGCAGTAGAAAGGGATTTGCCATAGTTGAAGCATTTGAAGGAGGTTTTCAAAAATTCTCTACAACAGAGACGAGAATGTTTGTGCTTGCTTGGGTGCGTCGAAGAAGAAGACAGACCAGTGAGAAAAGCGTTTCTAGGCATCATATGGATGATGTTTGCCAGTGCGGCTGGACTGCATCTTCAAGTAGGCTATAGAGCCATGGTACGTTACATTGCTCGAGAAGGTGGCTGACCAAACTAAAAGGGAAACACATAGCCAAAGAGGAAAGAGGGAAAGGAGCTTCATGTGACGACCCGGGTTTTTGAAACACATTTTATAATATAATTTTCAAAGGCAAGGGCGTCCCCTTAGTAAAAAAATTTTGCAAAACAAAGCAGAGGAAATTCTTTTCTTTTTAAACTTGTTTTGAAAACCCAAGTCACCACTTCATATATAACATCAGTACAATTTGTGTATAAAATAAAATTCCATTGAAGGAATATGATTTTATTAAACTTCCAAGATCCATCCAGTGGTTCACAGTACAACACAGTATTAGTACAAATACATGTCCAAATTACATAATCCAAAATTTACAAACCTCATAAACGTCAACGAAAGGTGGGGGGAGAGCGTGGCTCTATTAGATAACCCCCTTAACCACTATGTCCATCATTCACTAGCTTGACCCTAACTCAACCTTTCATAAGGTTCCTATGAGCATTTAATCCTAAGTATTCTTTCTAATTGTTTTTAATTAAATCCATGAATTAAAATGTCATTCATGGAGATTTATTATTTTCCTAAGTTGGACCAAGGAATTTATATTCCTTATATTATCCTACTAACTATGGTCCTTACTATCAGTAAGTACATGTCATACATTCCATGTGAATGCCCCTTCCTTCTAATTTCATTTAATTTTCATTTCAATGAAATTACAATTACTTAAGCATTGAAGCATAAGTTTAAAGCATAAATAACAAGTAACTAAACACTTAAATAAACAATTAAATAACCAATTAAATAAATAATTCAACTAAGAAATGAAAGACAATTATCATAATGTTCAATAATTGAAATAGAAATCCAACATGTTATCATGATCCAAGGGTCTTAATTGATCCATAGTCATCCTTCATCTTTTTAAGGTTTAGATCTTGATCCTTCATTTTATTTTAGATCCAACATATTATATTGATGTAATTTAATTATTAAATCATGGATTTATCTCATCCGTTGATTTGATCTTCCTTGATCTACCCGATCAAGGAGATCCTAGGTTACTTTGTACCATTTAAGGGCATAGATCTTGATCTAGCCCAAATCCACATCATCCCCTCATTAAATCCCTATGATCTTATTTCAAGATCATCATCAAAATACATCCATGCTGTCCAATCATTCTGGATCATCTTGATCTAGGAGATACTATTCAATTTTAAGGGTTTTAGTAACCCTTAAGGCTAGATCTCTTAAGATCTGCCTAATGATACAATTTAATCCACTATATTATTTAATATGTTATAAAATAATCATCCAATAAGGTATTTGTGGTCTGATCATCCTAGATCTTGTAGATAAAGGATGTTAGTTACTTATCCACTTAATTACAGAAATTTTAATTAATTAAAATTAAAATTTTATAATTTCAGTCCATTTGTATTATCACAAGGAATCCATCCCAACTTTCCGATCTCAATTTGGATCTCAATTGAGATTAGAATTGAAAATTTAAGATTTTAGCCCTTTTTAAGGGCTGAATTTTACCTTACTATTTTTTATCATTTTGATTGATCTAGAGATACATAATTTATACTTTAAACATGGTTCCTAGTATTTTGGAACCTTCTGAACACATCAAACGGTTCAGATGTCAAATTGTGGATCATCTTGGCCATGATCCAAGATCAATGGCTCAGATTTTATCAAAAAGATCATGTAAATACTACTTAAAAACACGATCTAATAATTTTAGTGAATTACTAACATCAACATGATTCCAAATAAAGTTTCTTATCTAAAATCAGAGTTCAATTAAAGTCATAATTAATATTTCAATATTTTAGTCCATTTTAAGGGCTGAATTTCATCTTTTTTGTTTTTGATCAATTCATTCATATCTATGAATATAAATCTGACTTTGAACTTGATCCTAAGGTATTAGAGTGTCTCTGAAGACATCCATCGGTTCAGATTTGTCTTTTAGAGTCATCCGATCCATGATCTATGATCTATGATCATGGATATTGATTTTCACAAATAACATACATAATCACAACTTGAAACATGGATATAATATATTCAATATCTATATCAAGTGATAAGGAATCTATAGAAACTTTCTAACCTAAAATCAGAGCTCTATAGGGATCTGAATTGAAGAAATAAAATTTTTAGTTAATTGAATGGACAGCCCAGATCATACCTGGGTTTCGGGTATTGGACAATAGCGTCTCATGCCTGTTACCACCTATCCCAGGTAGCTAGGCAGAGGTGACCTGTACAGGCAAGATGGTCCGATCTGGACCATCAGATCGCCTATGGCTCGATCTCCTCCATCTAGTAACATCTGATGCCTAGATTTCATGTCCTGGGATTTTTGGGCCCCAGGAATCCATCCAATAGCTCAGAAGTTACATCTGAGCTATGGATGGATGGGATCTCAACCATCCAAACCGGATCCATCGTCTCCGACGGATCAACGGCAGGGAGATCCCATGTTTGCCGGAAAACCCAAAATACCTACAGGAAATGAAAGAGGGGAGTGACAGTGGCCTACCTGACCCGGTCTGGGGAGGAGGAGTTCACCAGAGAAGGAGAAAATCAGCCAGAGAATCATAGATAAAACCCTAGCCGCCGAAAACATATACAGAGTTGATTCTTCGTCTCTGTTGCCGGAAAATGTGTAGAACCATGGGGTTTTTGAAGATCCCACAGTCTTAAAGATTTTTAACGGTGAAAGATCACCAATAACCAGTCAGATTGGTCAGAATATCATGAAGAACGTGCCGGATATGGTAACCCTTACTGGGTCAAATTTCGTTTTCATTTTTCCGGCGATCCAAGAGGTAGATCATCCTCAAATCAAGGGGATTTTGTAAATATACCTTTTCCAAACATATCCAATGGTGAAGATTTTGTTTCAACGGAAAAAAAAGGGATGGCTAATTGAAAAAGGTTTTCCAGGCGGAAACCTAGTTCCATCAGGGACAACGCGTCCCTGGACTCACCTGACGTCTCCACTGAGTCTGGAGAGATGGGTGCGTTTATGGACGCTCCCTGAGTGAAAAGAACAAGAGAAGAGAGAGGAAGAAAGTTGGGGGAGTTTGGGGAGGTTTCTGGATCTAAAATTTTGCAGCATACTAGGGGACCTCGTGAATGATTTTATGAAGATATTTGAGAATTTTTCTGAGGTCTATTTATAGGTGTTTTGAGTGGTTTTCATAATAACATGCAATAATTATGTGTTCTCCTTTTTATTATTTAATGTATATTAGATTCCCACTACCACCTCCTGCTCCACTAGCAGGTGGTAGTGGTTTGACTAATGATTGCATGTGTTTCAAGACATTGGATCCCTTTGTGGGTCCCTTGTGGGCCCCATGTGGGCCCTACATGAGTGTAAAAAGACCAAATTGCCCTTTTATGGAGAAAAATCCATTTTATTCTCCCGAGCTCGGAATTGAGCGTACTTAGTGGCATTGGATTCGTATTTCCAAGTACATTCTAGATTTGGATGTCTCAGGTCTTGGTTATTTGTGAAATTACCATTTTGCCCTTTCATTCATTAAAATGTAGAAAAATAGAGATTTTTCATCTGTATTCAGAAATTGTCGTGCTTATAGTCATTTTGAAGCATTCGTCGCATATGTTTTCAATTATACATCTCACATACCTTGATTCCACTTCTATGAGAAGTGCATATTTTATGACCCTAATATTCCAGTTTGATTTTCATTGAAATTCTAAATTTTAATATTTATTTAATTTCATTATAAAAAATTAGGGGTGTTACAGTTCAACAACGTGATGAACCAAGCAGTGGGGGTTTTCTAGGTTATCGGAGAGGAGGGTTCTCATGTGCATGAAGGGGGTTTTCCAAGTAGGAGAGGAACGAGGTCTCACGGGCAAGGAGATCTGATCAGTTGCAGGTGAGAAGAGGGAAAAGGGTACAATGCTAGTGCCAGTGGGGAATCAAATGAAGAAGATGCAAGGGTTTTGGCTACGATTCCAGTCATCGGTGGAAACCGAATAAGACAAGGTAGAGAGAGGAGCTCGCCTGTGGAAGATCCGAGCAAGGGGAAGGTAGCCATGCTGATGGAAGATTCGAGTAGGGCAAAAGCGAGAGAGAGAGAGAGAGAGAGAGAGAGAGAGAGAGAGAGAGAGAGAGAGAGAGAGAGAGAGAGAGAGAGAGAGAGAGAGAGAGAGAGAGAGAGAGACCCGACATTCCGTCAGGTGTGCAACGTGAGGGGGGGGGTGCCAATATCAATTTGGCCCCCTCCCGTTAAGTTGTGTGCTTTGTTTTTTGTTTTTTTTTTCTTTCTTTTAATTACCATATTGCCCTTTACGTCAAAGGCCCATAACTTCCTCATATGAGCTCTGTTTTCAGTATTCTTTGGCTTGTTGGATTCCGTTTTCTAAACACTATCTAATGGTTTTATTAGTTCCAAATTATACTTCTATATAAGGATATAAAATTTTGGGGTTGTTACACTTTGGTTGCTCTGTTTTTGCCTCTTCCCCCTTCCCAGCATGGTGGGGTACCCACCATATCATCTCGTTGGCACATCCAGTTCCAGATTTCAAGTAAATACTCCCCCATGGCTGTAATGTTGTCTTGCATCTGGCCAAGATCTTCCTTGAGGTTGCCAAACTCCACATGTATGCCCTCCATCTCCTTCTCCATGCTTTCAGTTCATTCCATTAGGGTCTAACCATGCCCCAAGTTCGCCGACTCTGATACCAATTGATGAATCTACAGATAGAATTCCAAAATATGTAGGAAATAGAGGAAGAAGAAAGAAAGAACTTGGATTTTGTCAATGAGATGGGTACAAGCTGCATGTAATGGAAAAGTAATTCTGAAAGAAAATATAACAATAGGGAATCTCCCTCCCATAGGCCATTCCTGCCTCCTTGCACAATCTAGGCCTTCTTCCTCCCCCCTCTTCTATCCTCCTACTCCCTTCCTTATTCTTCCCCCTATAACCGAATTCCTTCCGCACTCCTCTTCCTAAATGAATTAGCTCCTGCTTAACTGAATTGCCTAGGCTTAACCGAATTGGTTGGAGCTGACTACCTGGATTTCTAGGGACCACCTCTCCTAGAATACATCAGCCCAAAACGTCCCTGTGTCCCCTTCTGCCCATTACCATCTTTATCAGCCAACATATTTGGTTTCTTCAGAATAAAATTTCTCTCCTTCTCTCCTATCTATTTGCTATATATTCTACTATCATGTATCTACTTGCTTGTTCTATTAGCATTACACCCACACACAAACCTACTAGCTACCAAATGACCAAAACTTGTTGCCTTGCATGACAGCTTACTCATTGACTTAGTACCTTGTAAATTTCATGTGATCCTACAAGTAACTATAAAAAGTGATTTCCATTCTCTTTTTTCAAAGTGTTGAAAATTGTTCCTCTTAAATCTTTTGATAATTTGAAATAATCTCAACTATAACTAGGTTTCCTCTCATTAGTTTAGATGGACATCTGTGTCGTTTGTTCTCATAAGGTACCTTACTACAGTGTAGAAGAAATTGCCAGTTAAAGTACATGCACTACCTTCTAAATAAGCTCCAAAAATAAGTTTATGGAAAAGGCTTGGTAATGCTGCATGTTTGACATTGAATAAAATTTCATGGGTATACTTTCTTCTCCGCATCACATTGAACACAATAGTAGCATAGAATAATGTGAGGACGAAATGATTAGAGCCCTTGAGGTATGTGAAATTATGCCTTTCTATCATCTTGAGATTCATGAATACAGGACAAATACAAGTCACATAAAACCTTTTTAAGCATAGTTTTGGAACAAACATATCCATACTGATGGTTGGTTGCTATTGCACAACCAAACCAATTCTGTTAATCCCAAGAACCCTGTAGATGACAAAATCAAATAAATGTCATTACTGGCAAAGACAACTTGCTGCTAGGTTCAGTTGACCAACTTGGTTGGTTAAGTAACAAAGAAATAGCAGATGGTGGCATTAACATATTCCAAGAGATCATGCAAAACAATAAAGTCAAAGATTTACATGATATTTATTAGGGAATTCCATACTTCTAGTTATCATTTTTACATCTCATGCATGAAAAAACTTCTTCTAAACAAAACTCATACTCTCATAAGAACATAAAGATAAATGAAATCAATGAAGATATTTAGCTGAATTTCCTGAATTCAATGAGAAACTTCAAGCATTTGTCTTGTACACACTTCCTGGTATTGTATATTGCACTATGACTTTTGCTATCTTTGCATGCATACATGCTGACATCACTTTGTGTGCACCAAAGATAGTCTCCATGGATGTTAGGAAAATATTTCCATTTGAGAGAGAGGCCCAAAGGATCCATATGTGATCATTGGAGAATACTAAACAAGTGAGCTTCTTGAAAAGTTGGCTCTAAAAAGAGCTAGAAGTTACTCATGGGATTTTTTTTATTTTTTATTTTTTTATTTATTTTTCTAGCTTTCTACATAGGAACTAATTAAGGGAATCTTTAATATTTTTGTTACAAGATCTACTACATTTATGACTGAATGGGTTGCAGAGGAGAATATGCAATATATATGTTGTCTCTTTTAAACATATATGCTCCATATAGAATGGAGAGAGTTATTGTTAGGATTGGTCTCCATGGTACTTTCCATAGGATGGGGAGAGTGTTAAGATGATCTCCATGGTACTTTCCACAGGATGGAGAGAGTGATTGTTAAGATTGATCTCCATGGTACTTTCCATGTAGCGTCTGACATTATCTGCATAGGCTGATTCTCACCATAATACTAACTTCAAGAGAAATAGTATTTAGTCTTTCTTCATAGATAATTTCATGAAATGCTTATTATTAACAAACAACAATATCTAAAAATTCAAAAAATTGATGAATGTGAACCAAATAATAGAGAGAAATTAGAAAACTTTAGAAAATTATCTTTCATTTGGGAAAAGAACTTAAAATCTTTTTCAACACATTTAACAAGCCCCTTATCTAGGATAAACCATACAGGTCTATCCCCCTATAAAGAATTCTGATCTAGAATGTTCCAAGACAAATAAAGAAGAAGAAAAGAACAAGTAGAGCGAGAGGAAAAGGAGAAAGATGTGTGCTTGTTGTATAACTTCTCCATTCTTATTTTTACTTACAAAATGCCTAAAAGCAAAAGTGCCCTTAAGTGAGAAGAGTACATAAGCAGTATAAGTTAGGACACATAGGTAAATGTAAAGGAGACACAAAATATCTAAATATATAGACACTACCCTAAAGTTGCGGCATAAATATCACCCATGCCCTGTCCATCAATGACAAACTGTCTATCCACTTTTACATTCTTGGTTCTCTAATAAAATATTGGATAACTAGCAAATTCGATGGCTGCATGATATTTCATATCATGTTTTTTTTGGAACATAACTTCGAACCATAAATTTCTGTATCAGATTTGAGCCATAAAAGTTCACATGTAGTGTGTCACATAGCTTGGTTCTGCCTTGCTATTAGAACGAGCCAGCACATTCTGTTTCTTTCTACTCCAAGTAATAATCTGTAGTTCACCACCTAGATGACCACTTGAGATAGTCTAAACCCATTCTTTTGTCATGTAACCTCAATATGAAGAATGGATCGCAGTTGACCAAGATCCTTGGGTTTAAAATGTTGCATGAGGTACTTTTTTGTTCCCCAATACTTATGGAGTCTTTGCCAGATATGATGACATCTATATAAGCAATCAACTTTGTAATTTCATTGTCTCTTCCATGCAAACAGTGAATGATCTTCATGGTAACAATGAATTTTTCAAACTAAGCTCCATGAGACTATGCCATATCATGGCTGCCTTTTTTTCTGACATAGGCTACATAAGTCATCATCATCATCAAGACCTTATACCTATTAGGGGTTGGTCACTTGAATCTTGTTCCTCTATTCCCCTCTCTTGAGTGTCATGGCTTTATTTAGTACTAAAGTTTTTAAATATTTTCTCACCACTTCTATCCATGTTCTTTTGGGCCTTCCTCTTGCCCTTTGTTACCTTTGACTTGAATCACCTCACTCCTAACCGGTGCCTTTTTTTGTCTCCATTGGACATGTCCATACCATCTAGGTTATAGAAAGTTTTAAAATCTTTTCTCACCAATTCGTTAGTGTTGATATTAATCTGTCAAAACCTTTTTATTAAGCCAGTGACTTTTATGCAGGAGGGAAGTGGAAACAAATTTTCATTTAAGAAAAGTTTTAATAGAAGATAACAATCGAAGTTTTGGGAATATCTCAGTTTGTTTATCAAGACACGCCAAAATCTTGTGTATAAAAGCCCTTCAATTTTCTTATTTTGAAATCCTGTGTACAAAGAAATGCTACCATAGGGTGCGACCACATAAGGTAAGTTGTCCTGTGGTGCTCCACTTCGAGATAATGAGCCCACCTCTGGTTGATCCAACCCATTCATCTATTTTTATTTTTATTTTCTGATTTTAGATATCTTGTAGGCCAAAAATCATGGCCATGGGACAATCCTTTCACCTTAAAAGTTGTATTTTCATTCGTCGAATGTCGACCCCTTTTCAAAAAATTTCTTTATATGGTCCTAAAACTCTAACATAGCTTATTGTTTCTATACGGACCTCTATTACATATATCTATATGCCGAAGCTTATCAAGACGAACCTACCATTGTATTGAATTCTCTTTCCTCAGAAGCCTACTTGTAGTTCAGTTCAACAGGGCAACAATGGCAAAGTGGTTTTCTCTTTGCGTCAGTTCGCGCTCTCCCATTCCTTGAATCATCAGCGTATGTGAACCAAGTGGGGACTGGTTTGATTTACAAAACGTGCAACCAAACTATTTACTATTATCTCTGTGTCTCTTCTCTTCAATCTGATAAACAGAGCTCAACCACAGATCTTATCCTCTTCGCATGGGTCTTCATCAAGCTAGCAACATCCAGCGCTACGGACACTTACTCATACATGTCTAAGTTGGTTAACCAAACCACCGATGAAGGGCTGAAGCTGTCTTTCTACGTCTGTTTTGAGGTGTATGACATTGGCATCAATGTTCTCAAATAGGCTCTTTTAATCGTGGAATCCAAGTCATATATGGAGGTAATGAGCTCGTTGGGCACCGCTAAAGATCAAGGTGGAAAATGCGAGGATGGGTTCAGAAGACCGCCTGTTCGTAAATCGCTATTAACGCATCGGAATTTAGTTTTTGAACATCTTTGTAGCATTGGTTCAGCGATTGTGAATCTCCCCCACAAATGATTGTACTTGCTGTTTTGCTAATTCCATTAAATAATTTCTTTCCTCTGAGCATCTGATCACCGCCATGTTCGCTAAAGGAGGAATTTTCTGTCTTGCTGATCAGAATAAATCATTTTTATTTGCATAATATGTAAAATTATACAAAGCTAACCAGGTTTTTTTGTGTGATAAAAGCATATTATCTTTACCGATTTTTACATTTTAGCAAAGTGCTGCTCTGACTTGCGCTAGTAATTTTTTACCATGATCATACTTCCTGCTGTAGACTTGGATGACTAGTAACGGGCAATCATGGACTAAGTTATCCGTGGATAGTGATTTCTCCTCCTCTACTTGTATCCTTAAAAAGGATGAATAAAGTTGAACAAACAGTACAGTCCAATGTTTTGGGGCTGTTGTATTTATATTAGAATAGTCCTATCTGTGTTAATTTAGTGCTGCCAATAGCAATGAATAAAATAGCTGTCCTAATCCTAAGTTGCAGCTCTTACCAGCAATTGATATCCCGTTGTTGATTATTTTTCGCAAATGCACAGGCTATCATAGTACAGCTTATGCAAGTACGGGTAGACTTCACGGGAACTCAACTTAAAGAAATTGAATAAAATTTAATTTGCCACAAATTAACAAAAATTAAATAAAAATTGACTAAAAACTCAGATCTATTGAATTAATAAAAATTACATAATTTCAAGTTTAAAAGACAGAAATTTAAACAAAATATCAAGTGAAATCACTCTCCTAACATGATCATAATAAAATTCTTCAATTCTGGCCATATCCAAGTTGATCAACCTTTATCAATCCATCCCTCATGTCTCTAATTAAAGATTCAACGGTTGGATTATATAGATCTTTCGAAAATCTGATGATCTGAACTAAGGAAAGAATTTGAGATTTGGATGGCTTAAATTAAAATTTTGGATTGTAGGAGGAAGATTGGTTCTACTAGATTAGCTAAAATTTGTGTTTAGATGAAAATTTGAGAATTGTTTGAAAATCAGAAGAGAAAAAGATCAAAATTTGAATTGGTACCATTAGTTAAATCTAAACTATTGATTTGATTAGGCTTTAATCAAATAGGAATTGGATTAAGTAATATTTGAATTAACTGTGAACAGAATAAATCTTAGATAACACAAAACCGGAATAAAAATAAGAATAAAAAAGGCAAAATAGGGATATGGTTGGAATTAAATATGTAAGTCTAAAGGCAAAATTGGAATTTGCTTAATGCTTCCTTTCTTTTATTGTAATTGAGAGGAAGAAGAGGATATAAGGAGTTGTTTCAAATAACTCTCTGTTTTTGTTGAAACACTGAAACAAAGAGGAAAAGGAAAATTTTGGGAGAAACTCTAGTTGGGTTTTACTTGAAACAAGGGTGGATTGTAATGGGAAGAGAGATCAAGGGAAAATAACCTCCAAACAAGGCAGAAAACTAGTGAGAAAAATAGGGGAAAATGAAGAATAATAATGATTCACTGGTGAAAGAGACGGCGACAGGGAACAACTGGGAATGAAGAAACAAGGAAGATGGCAATGAACTGAAGGAGAAACAATGACTGGGAGAGATCAAGGGAAAATAATAGTGAAATAAGGGAGAAAATTGGTGAGCAAAATAGGGGAAAACGAAGAAGAACAATAATTGACTAGTGAAAGAGACGATGATAGGGAACAACAAGGAATGAAGAAACAAGGGAGATGGCAATGAATCAAAGAAGAAACAATGACTGGGTGGGATTGACGGTGGTAATCGAAGGAGAAAATAGAAAGGGGAATGGTGATTGATAGTAGGAAAGGAATATGGCAATGAAAAGAGAGTGAGAAAGAGAACAGGAGAGCCTGGGGATGAGGAATGATTCTATCATCCTCTTCTTTCTTTGGTATTGCTGTTTACAATGCCTTCAATCCCTACAGTGCTATGGTTTGAGTGCAGGAGAGAGCTAATGTGACGACCTGGGTTTTGCCATGCATTTTTAAATGCAATATCTAATTGGAAAAATAGCGTAAAATGCACGGGGCATTACAGCTAGTCTCCCCCAACAATGGTAAAAGAAAAAAACAGTCTTCTCTCTTCCTTTTGGTTTAGGTTCTCCTTTTCAACTTTTATAAGCTCCTCTTCCGCGTTTTTCTTATTCAGTTCTAGATCTTCAGCTTCCATAAAAATTTCTTCAGTGGTGCCGCGTCTTCTGTTTGTATGCAGCCCACCTTCTTAGAAAATAAAATCCAATCCTTCACACTTTCCTCACGCTCAAGATTTGTAGGATTCCCTTGTGCATGTCCATCTTGTAAAGTGGGGCCCATATATCTTTTTGATGATTTGATCCCAATTAACCTAATCTTTATCATTCAAATCCATTCTAATTGATCCACAGAACAAAAAATACAATTACATTCATCTTAACCTTGATTTATTCATCTAATCAACTCTAATGATCATCCAGCTGTTAAATTTTACAAGTCAATGCTTTGATGATTAATTAGAGCTAAAATTCTTATTTAATCTAAAATTTTAAAATTAAATGATGTAATTAGATGTTAAATTAAGCTAAAATTGAACACTCAATACACCCCCCAACCAGCATTTTGCTTGTCCTAGGGCAAAACATGTGACAAACATTTTATTGAGAGGGATGCAAATTATCGTTTTTGTAGGTATTTGCAATTGCAGTTAGGATATGCAATAAGACCTTAATTCCCTAGGTTACCCTTAGTTGATGAGTTAAGTCTTGTGAGTCTTTGTAGTGAATTTACCCACAAAATTCAAGAAGGTAGTTCCTCAATTTATCTCTGAGAATTTTCTTCATTTTATACTCAAATTACTACTTTAGCATGTTAATAAAATTGAATAAGATAATCAAAACCTACTCAGATGCTAAATATATTTCATTTAGGCTCGGATCTCAAGGTGTACTATTGTTATTTTAATTAAAACTTGCAAGCACACAAATCATTTGCAATATAACATGCTAGTGAGGTCAATCCCATGAGGAGTTGAACTAATATGATGCTAGTGGTCCTTGCTTTAAACTATCTCACCTAACCAAAATTCAAAAGCTTTCTAAAAATGCATATAAGCAACTTTCCTAAAGTGAGCTTTTTTAAAATGCAATTTAAACAACTTTCTTAACTTAAACTTTCCTAAGCGTGAAATTAACAACTAGCCAAAGGAAACATGCTTTAAAAAACTAATTTACTAACCATTTAATCTTCTAAATAAAGCACTTAAACTTATGGACAAGGAAACTTTAATAACCACACTATAAGCCAACAGGCAAACAAACTAATTAAGATCAACACTACTAAACTACTTTCCTATCATGAATGAAAGCAACAACTTCAATCTTGATTAATCAACAACTTTGCAAATCCTAAAGCATGCAATCTTACTTTAACATTAACTAACCAATCTAAAGAACTAATTGGGTGCTTGAAAATTCAAGTAAACATAAAGTGCATAGTATTGGAAATTAAACAAAACCAACCATGAAAAGAAATTCCAGCAGCATAGTAGTTGAATCATTCATTCAATAGAAAGTGTAAAACATGGAACTAATCAACTCTAATGTAAGCAAACATTCAAGGATGTAAACTATTAACTGCTGGACATACCTGAATTGAAAACTCCAATAAATTTTATTGAATTACATCAAAATCCATTAACATAAAGCTCCCGGAGATGGAATCCAAATCTGAAATTAAAATCCTATTAGAATGGAGCCTCTTAATCTTAACCCAACACAACTACAAGCTAATTGTTTCTCAATTGTTTCAACTATCAATCGTGAATAAGCGTGCTTGAAATTCAAGAAAAATTCTAATGGAATAACAAGGTAAAACTCAAGGGAAACTAAGAGAACAAGGTTGGAATTTAATGAAACTAAAAAGAGAACTCAAGGTAATGAAAGGCAACGGGAAAAACTATATTCAAGATGACTTCCCTTGGTTATCACTTCAAGGGAAAACTAGCCTTGAATCTTAGTTTCTAAGGCAAAGAACAACAAAAGAAAGAAAAGAAAAATAAAGTAGTATGAAAGGATTAAGGAACTAATGTAAACAAGTGAAGAAGTGAGATAACCAATCTTGAAAAGCATAAAAACCAGATGTGGAACACTTGAAGAGATGCTTCACACCTTAGGAAAGGAATAAGAGCTAAAGAAATCTAAGAAAAACCAAGCAAGAGGGTGAGAAGGGTGAGAATGGTGAGCTAAGGAGAGGATGTCTCCTTCCACTATGGTGGCAGCGTCTTTTTCCTTATAGTATATGTTCCCTTTTGATTGAGTTTTTGTGGAGCCTTATAGTTTTTCCCCCTATATTTTCTATGGTGCCCTAATACTAAAGTGTGGTGGAGATGAAAAGTTCTCAATTTGGATGGCTAGGACAGTGGAATGGTTAGGGCTTTCAAATAGGAAAGTGGGTGGGATGGTAGCTGCCATAAGGAGGTGGAGTAGGTGGGAGGCACCACCTTTTTAGGAAGGGCATCTTCCCCTTCAAAAATTGTTGGAAGACCCTACAAAATAGGAAAGTGGGTAAGGCAATGAGATAGGAAAGAGATGAAGAGGGTGATGGTTTGTTGGTTAGTTTCCTAAGAGGTGAAGAGTGGTTGGGAGGTTAGAATGAAGTCTTCACCAAGTGTTAGAGTTTTAGAAAGATGCAACTCTAGAATAGAATTTGAAATTCGTAGTGCATCTTAGGGCTGAGTTGGAAAGTAAGGAAAAAGTGGAGAAAAATGAGAAAAACACCAAAAATAGAAAGCTCTCATCCTATTGGTCCACATGCCATCTTATCTTAATAAGATTTCTCTTGATTATTTTCAAAATATCCCTTAAATCTTATGGATCCAATTCTAGCCTTTAATTTAGCTTAGCTTGATGGCTTAAATGGCTAACATTAAAGGCTTCATTAGCTTGACTTCATCGCTTCATCCCTTGG
This sequence comes from Warburgia ugandensis, assembly GCA_035236585.1. Classification (NCBI taxonomy): domain Eukaryota; kingdom Viridiplantae; phylum Streptophyta; class Magnoliopsida; order Canellales; family Canellaceae; genus Warburgia; species Warburgia ugandensis. The sequence continues at coordinate 47,017,680 of CP141128.1, forward strand.
CTCGAGTGACTTGAATGGTTTGGCTTGGATTCCTTAGCTTGTCACCTTTTCCCATGGCTTTTATGGCTAAGGAAACTTACATGCAACCCATGCAAAAGGTGGTAAAAGTGCAAGGCTTACTTCATGGGCCCACTTTGGCCACCTTTATCTCCTTTTAATCGCATTCATTGCTAGTCCAAAAAAATGATCTTGACCTTTGAATCCCTATCAGATTGATGATTCTTAGGCTTTGACTCAATCTTTTGATCTTGATGATCTTCAATGTTCATCTCAATCAATCTCAGCAATCGGATCATCTTTTCAAAACATTTACTTTCTTCAAATTTCTTTCGCCTCTCGACAAGGCGTGCTGCCCCTTATACCCTCGGTGAGCTAACCCCATGGCTCTACTTCTGAAAAACCCTACGAAGTGCAATATAAGTTGCTGGGCATTCATTCCACTTCCTACAAAAGAGTGAAATAACTAATTAAATCTTAAAAGAATATAATTAATCACATGCTTACCTTGGATTAGCTTCTGAACCTACAAAATATCAAACTTTTACTTCTTTGTGTCAAAAAATGCATGTGTTATAAATTTTGGTCTAAAAATCCTAATTTACCCCTATAAGTTGTAACACAGAGATAACTAATTTGGTGTTTTTTATACAAAATTAAACACTTATCATGTACTATGTGTATGTACAATCTATATATACAATAGTCCTTATCTTTAAGTAAATGTAATCTTTGAACTCCAGCTAAAATACGTTTCAACCTCAATTATCACTAATGACATATGCTTAAAAATAAAGACTCCTAGAAAAAGGGTTAACATCATATCTCTCTTTGAAATATTTAAGTAGAGTAAATAAAAGCAAATTTATCTCACATATACTCATGAAGAACAGGAGTTACTAAGTAATTTAATTTTGATCCCTTTTTGAAAGGATAAAATGTCATTACCTTTAAACATTTAGACATGTTACTCTTTAAATCCTATCCATTCATATTCTCATCAAGACTATATTAATCCTAAAATCAATAGGTCTTCAACTAGGGCCAAATGTAGGCTTGGGATAGGGTTATGAAAAGAAAGGGTATTAAAAAATCTTCAAAAATGAGTAGAAGTCTTCTACTAAAGTTGACCATTTTTCTTTGGTTTGTACCAAAATGAATATTCTTTCATTTTTTTGCATTCTTAATTTCACTTTCTTTTTAAAAAAATTTTCTTCCATTTCAACTCTTTTCAATTTATTTGAAGAATATTTATTATCTTGATATTCACCTTTCTACTTTTATTACAACTAAAAGGTATTTCTTCATTCATATCTAACTTATCTTTTGAAGAAAATAGGTAATGGATACTATATATTGGGTTAATATGAATAAGGGTTAATTTGGGTACTAAAAAGAAAAAGCTTTAATGAAATCACTGAATCGGCTAACTAGTGGTAAGAAATACTTTTGGGTAGACTTTTATGTCTCTAGGTTAACAACAAGGATAGCCTAAATTATTTTTTAGGTTACATGTAACCTATCAGATTCAATGAGCTTGTAGAATTTTAAAGACAATACTCTAATCATTCAGGTAATTAGCCAAATTTAAGAGTTGATAGGATCAAATTTTAGTTTAAATATGCTGAAGAAAATTTTGAAATATTTAAATCCTCCCAAGAATGAATGTCTCTAAAATCCACATTGGTTATAAGTCTCTACTAAATTTCTTCAAACCTCTAAAGTCATAACCACTTATTAATTTAGACTACATACATGCAATTATGTATACAGATGTGATCTGATATTTAGGTTTCATGCAATACTTTAGAAAATAAGTAAATAATGAATTAATCATATGCAATTCCATTAATAAACTAAAGATAGAAAGAAAAGTTAGACTTTAGAAATCCAATTCTCATCATTGTATAAGAACTAACCTAAAAACTCAAAAATATTTTCAAAATAGTTCAAAATAGTTAATTTACATTAATTTTTTTGTCTTTTTAATTAAAGAAAAATAATTATAAAAATAACAAAATTCACTAGAATTCTACACCCCTAACAAAAGTGAAACATTGTCCTTAATGTTTAAAATGTAGGATAATGATAATGCAATAAGAAATAAAGAAATTGGAGACAGAGAAAAGGAGATTTCTGAAAAATAATGGTACAAAATTATTATAAATGGAAAATTTTTAGAGGGAAAAAAACTATTATAGATTTTGAAACATTCGTGTATCCCATATGAAATGAATCAGATAGGCAACTTAAAAGGAAGGGTGAGTACATTTATCTCAAAATTTTGCATTTGTCAATTGAACATAGCAAGGTATAAAAAATATCTCTAAGCTACTTGTCATAATTAAAGACAATCTTGGGAGCTTGATGTAGCCTTTGTGGAAATGGAGCAAGGAAGTTATATGGCTTAGTGGGTGGATGTTTTCCTTATTAACAAATTTCTCAATTATTTTACTACTATGAAGAATGGTAATTGCCTTTATTTGTTTTATGTTTGCAATTGAAGAATTAATCTCACCTACCATATGCACATGATTAAGATGTACATTTGATGGGGTAGGAAAATGCCCTTTTACAAGGGTCTGCAGCATTTGAGACATTATGTCCTTCAATTCAATCATGGACTATGTATTCTTTTTTAATCGAGCTTTTAATTGAGTTATCCACTTTCTTCTTAGGTAGGTGTATATAGGGTCCAGGAGTAAGTGGTCCTTGTGGTGATTGGTAAGGGTCATATTGGGGCTTATGCGCTCATAAGAATGGGCCTGTTCATGAAGTGCATCCTTGAATATAGGAATGGTGGGACATTCTAGAGTGGGGTGTGTACTACTTTCACAAATATTATACACCTGTTCGACTTTCTTGGAGGAAACCTTTTCCATTTCCATGGCTTCAACTTTTCTATCTAGGGATGTAATTTGTCATTCATACTATCTTTTTCAAACATAGCATATAAGCTTCCCCTAATAGAAGTGGTGGAGGCTTTGGGCTTATCTGAGTGTTGTCTGAATCAGCCCATGCTTGTGCACCTTTAGCCAGTCATTCCAAATACTCATTTGCCTCTTGAGGTTGTTTATTAAGAAAGTTACTATTGCACAACATTTCAACAAACTAACGCATATAAAAGAAGCTAATAATCTTTCCCAGCATTGATAGAAACTTTCTTTATCCTTCTGGGTAAAATTCATTACATTTTGGGAAAGAGTATTTGTCTTATTGGAAAAAAAAATTTAAGAACTTCCTAGTCATTTCTTGCCATGTTCATATAGAACTTAATAGTAGTGAATGAAACCATACCTTAGCTTTTTTCTTTAAAGAAAAATGCAATAGTTTGAGTTTTACCATGCCTAATTTGAAACTTTGTATACGTTGGGTCATGCACAGTTCATCGAATTCCTTTAAATGTAGGAAAAGACTCTCACTACCTAACCCATTAAATTTAGGAAGTAATTGAATTACTACTATCTTTATAGTAATCATACCAGCATTTGAGGTAAAATTATGCATGAAGGTGTGCTAGTATAATTAGGCTATAAATAGTCTCTTAATGTTCTTTCATGAGCATACAAATTATCCTTATGTGCTTATTTTGATCCTATTCCTTATAATTTTGTCTCCTATTTTCAGGTGGTGGAGAATGATTCCTCCACGAATGATGTTATCATTAAATAGAGGTGGAGGATCATCAACATCAAAGAGAGGATTATTCTTCCATGAGGAAACATCATCGTTATCCATTACAAGAGGTGGTTCATCATCATTAAAGCGGAGATTATTCCTCCATGGGAAAATATCATCTTTGTTAATGCTAGGTTGTGGATTACCCCTTTGATTACTGCTTAGATTATTAAGTGAATGAAATTGACCATTATTTATTTTTTGTTTGCTTTTTTTTTTATTAAATGGGAAAAACTACCCTACATGATGTAACATAAATGCTATTGATGAACAATGATAAAGAACAAAATTTAAACAACTCTAAGGTTAGCAAGCAGACAACTTGATTTTCTAGATTTTATGTGGGGGAGAAGCTTTTAGATTAGCCTAATCTAATGCTCCTCATCTCTTTCAAACTTGCCCCAATACTTACTAGTTAGATCTTAACCTAACCAACTACTTCACACCCTTCTCAACTAGTTATGGGTAGTATAATAGAATGTGTTGAAAGAGCTAGTCATTTAAATACCAATGCAGTTACTTAAACAAGGACCACTGGAGTTGCATTTGGCCAGCTTCTTCCAAGAGGGGCCTACGAGCATGTGATGGCCTCTATAGGTCTTTCTAATTGATTTTAAATTCATTTAGACTATTAGATTACGCACTTGTGGAGATTATCCCAGGTGGGCTAAGAGATGGTAATGAAATCCAACCTTGATCTTGTGTGGTTGGGTGCCCTTACTAATTAATTTTCACTCTCTATGGAGGTTCAATCAACATATAAATCATTTTTAACGGATAAACATGCCCTAAAATAAAATTAAAAATAATAAACTAATTCAAACCCTAAAATGCAAGTATGCTATCTATATGTAATTATACTACTAAACAATGCAAAATTAGTTTAAACATGCAAACCTAATCTTGGAATTATAAAAAGCTAGGAGTACTCACAATGGGGTCCTAAATAAGATCTTCTCGTACAAGGGTGGGACCATTTACATTCCACCTCCACTTCTAGGTTATGATGGTCCAACCTTGACCTATATTATTACAATCCTTTTAAATAAATTGTAATTAAAAATTACAATGCACCCTCATTTCAATTCACTCAAAATAAAAAATTTGACTATCCTAATTTAGGTCCTTGAATTCCTCTTTTTCATTTCTTGCAGAGTCAAAAAATAGGAATAAGTACTAAATTTCAGGAAATAAAGTGATTATGCACTAAGAAAATTTGAAAAATGCACCTAAAATTCCTAGAATTCTAAATGGATACAATTCCTAATTTTTTGAATTTTTTAATCAAGTTCCCGACAATGACGCTAAAAACTTGTTGATTATTTTTTGCAAGTGCATAGGTTATTGTAGTATAGTTTATGTAAGTATGGGTTGATCCCAAGGGGACTTGACTTAAAGAATTTAAAGTTTAAATAAAATTTAATTTGCCACAAATTAATAAAAATTATAGAAATTGAAAAAAAAATGAATTAGAAAATCATATCTATTGAATTAATGAAAATTACACAATTCTAATTCCAAAAGACAAAAAAATAAAATAAAATATGAAATAAAATCTAGTTTCCTAGCTTGGTCATCCAAAAATCTTGTTAATTAATTTTTGCAAGTAGACAGGCTATTGTAGTACAGCTTATGCAAGTATGGGTCAATCCCACAAGGGCTAGACTTAAAGAAATTAGATTTTAAATAAAATTTAATTTGCTAAAATTATAAAAAATTAAAGAAAAATAGATTAAAAAATCATATCTATTGAATTAATGAAAATGACACAATTCCAAGTTTCAAAGACAAAAAATTAAACAAAAAATTAAGTAAAATCCACTTCCCCACCTTGGTCATCACAAATTCTTTAATTCTAGCCACATCCAAGTTGATCAACCTTCATCAATCCATCCCTTAGGTCTTTCATTAAAGATTCAATAGTTGGATTATGCAGATCTTCCAAAAATCTAATGATTTGAATTAAGGAATGAATTTGAGATTTGGATGGCATAGATTGAATATTTGGATTGTAGAGGAAAGATCAAATTTGTTAGATTAACTAGAAATTGTGTTTAAATGACGAATTGAGAATTGATTGAAAATCAAAAGAGAAAAAGATCAAAAACTGCACTGATATTGTTAATTAAAGCTAAGCCATCAAATCAATTAAGCTTTAATCAAACAAGGATTGGATTAAGTAATTTCTAAAGTAATTGCAAATAGAATAAAGCTTGGATAACACAAAACTCAATAAGAATAAGATAAAATAGGAATAAAACATAATAGGGAAAACATGAAATAGGGATATGGTTGGAATTAAATACATAAGTCTAAGGGAAAAATCAGAATTTGCCTTGAAACTTCCTTTCTTTTACTATAACCAAGAGGAAGAAGAGGATACCAGGAGTTGTTTTAGGTCCCTATTTTGTTTGAAATAATGAAACAAAGGGGAAAGGGGAAGTTCAAGGAGAAATTCAAGTTGGGTTTTACCTGAAACAAGGGTGGATTGTATTGGGAAGAGAAATCAAGGGAAAATAATAGTGAAATCAGGAGAAAAGTGGTGAGTAAAACTGGGAAAAAAGAAGAATAGTGATTGACTAGTGAAAGAGACTATGACAGGGAACAACTAGGAACAAGGAATCAAGGGAGATGGCAGTGAACCGAAGGAGAAACAATGATTGGGAGAGATTGACAGTAATGATCGAAGGAGAAAATAGGAATGGGAATGGGAATGGTGATTGACAATAGGGAAGGAAGATGACAATGAAAAGAGAGTGAGAAAGAGAACAGGAGAAGCTAAGGATGAGGGATTATTTGGTCTCCCTCTTCTTCCTTCGGTGATACTATTTACAATGCCTGCCTTCAATCCCCTGTAGTGCTACGATTTGAGTTCTTGAGAGAGAGAGAGAGAGAGAGAGAGAGAGAGAGAGAGAGAGAGAGAGAGAGAGAGAGAGAGAGAGAGAGAGAGAGAGAGAGAGAGCTAGTCTTCCTAGCTGTGGTAAAAAAAAAAAAAAAGTGTGGTCCCTCTTCCTCTTGCTTAAGACTCTCCTTCTCTACTTTTATAAGCTCCTCTTCAAAGTTTTCTTATATGGCATGATCTTCAGCTTCCACCAAAATTTCTTCTTCGGTGCCACATCTTTTGTTTGTAGGCAATCCACTTTTTTTAAAAATAAAATCCAATCCTTCACACTTTCTTCATGCTCAAGATCTGCAAGATTCCCTTGTGTATATCCATCTTGTAAAGTGGGCCCATGTATCCTTTTAATGATTGGATCCCAATTAACCCTATATGCATCATTCAAATTCATTCTAAGTGATCTACAAAACAAAAAATCCAATTAGATTGATCTTAACCTTGATTTAATCATCTGATTAGCTCTAATGATCATCTAACCATTACATTTTACAAATCAATGGCTGGATGATTAATTAGAGTTAAAATGCTTATTTAATCTAAGAATTCAAAATTAAATGATCTAATTAGATGATAAATTAAGCTAAAATTGAACACTCAATACCTGTAAGAAAAGGCTATACTGGAAGTACCTCAATGAAGTTAAAAGGATTAGGGAAGACAAAAAGAATACTTCCTTTTTATGGGTAAGTGGGGTGTTACTAGCTTACGCCCAAACCATGCTTTATTGATAGATAAAAGAAGTTAACAATGCTACATATGTTTATCAAAAAAGACTTAGTCACATGCAAAGACAAGTAGAAACCTCCCTTAGACCAAGCTACAGGTCTGTGTTATCAGCTTGCGCCCAAACCATGCTTTATTGATAGATAGAAGAAGTTAACGATGCTACATATGTTTATCAAAAAAGAGATAGTCACATGCAAAGACAAGTAGAAACCTCCCTTAGACCAAGCTGCAGGCCTTTCTATTCTCCACACAAAAGTTCTAGTTTGAAAGCAAACAAATAGAAATTTGGATGCTATGCAATCAATGCATCTAAAGATTTGTCGTTTCAGCTTTGGATTCATATTAGGAGGCAACTAGTATTGGCTTGCATAGGACAATTATCTAAAAACAATTTTGAGGATGACAGAGTCAATATAATTCTGAAGACTGCAGTTGTCAAGAACTTTAATTTCAATTCTGCTAGTTGTACTTAGGAGATCGGAGCCATGCAGTAGACTGTTGTTACAATAATATAACTAATGAGATCATTTGGTGCTGCTTCCAAACCTTGCCATCATACTTAATTCTCATGGAATTTCAGCTCTTGGAATGTTCACCACTTTGTTTGTAACTAAATGGAAACTAGGAATTTTAGTTCCCCAACTAAAGGAAAACTGTGCAGTGGAAGGATTTGGACCTTTTCATAATAATCAAAATAAGAAACAAAGGAAAGATGAGAAATAGAAAGCATAAAGAAAAAGGAGAGGGAGACAGAAGGATCAATGCCTATGGTTTCACTCTCATTAAATTCATTTATAATGGTTCTTAGCTGTCTTAAGTGGCATCCATAGAGATGGAAAAGCTATCTTAAAAAATAATTAAAAGAAGCTAAAAAGGTAAAAGGAGAGCAACAAGAGAAACTTTGACATGCAAAAGGTGTTTTCATACCTTGAGATACTTGGCAATCATCCATTACGTCATTCAAATCTTTCTTATACTTGAGTTTTGACTCATAATCATCTTTTGACCATCAAGGTACTGTAGAGACCACATTGAAAACCATACATAAGTAAAACACCTTTAGGATCAGTAAGTCTCCCATATACTTCTTCAGGTAAGGACCACTGCAGCTCCTTGTCCCCAAATAATTAAAAAAACTAGGGAAGTTGAATGGCTTGTGGGAGCTGTTTTTGGTGGATAAGCAAGTAAAATCAAAATCAACAATAGTAGGACTTGTCAACTAGACACATTCACACCCCAGGATCACGATGCAGTTCTAAAACTACATAGCTTTCAGCACAGGCTACTAGTTGTTGTTACCATGAACTGTCCAGGCAAACATTTAACTCCAACTACTTTTGCACTATTCACTAGCCCTTGTTAATATTATATGCTTTTCAGCTGGATAAAGTTAGAAGAAAATATATAACACCAGCTCCAAGGAAGATCATTTCAAATAGCTCAGGAGGGGTTGTGTAACTCTAGTAAGCTTAGCCCACTTCCCCTACCCTATGCTATATGCCATCCTTCTCAATCCCTTGTTAAGCATTTAATTTTGGCTAAAAGACCCCTAATTTAGCATTTAATTAGACCATCTAACTCATTACTTTGGTAAATTTTGGACAAAATATAAAATTTAGCTCCAATTGACCATCCAACTGTAAATTGTGAAAATTAACGGTCAGATGATCAATTGAGCTAAGTGGATGCTTAATGTACTATTTAGATGACTCTAATCTAGACTTTGGCCTTGTAGATAAAGTAAAGAAGGGTTGGATGGTGTAGATTTAATTTTAACGGTGCAGATCAATTTAAAGATGAATAAGACAAGGGATGAAGGGTTCCTAAAAGAAGAAGGTTTCTTAATAGAAGAGGAGTCCCAATTTGGAAGAAGAGGAAGTTTCCTAAGAGGAAACTAACTCTTAAAGGAAAGAGGTGGAGGAGAATTAGGAAGTGGGAAAATTTATAAAGAGGGAACTGTGGGGGGAGTTAGAGAAGTTTTTGGAAATTCAGAGTTTTGGGAGTTTTGGTTTGTCTTTCTTTAGTGTCCTTACCATTCCTTTCTTTGCTTGTACTATATTCTCCTTCACTTTCTCCTCTCTTTTCATGTTCATAGCCACGATCTCCCTCTAGTTTATGTTCTTTGTTTACTGCTTCACAACGAATTACCATATCTTCTTCATCAATTGCACAAGTCTAGAATCCTTACATGCTCCAGTCAATCCCTCTTAAACTTCTCCTAGATTTCTCTCTCCCGCATAGCACCTTCCCTTCCTACTCTCTTCGTACTCTCATTTCTATTTGTTTTTCTTTCCCTTTACCACACCAGATCCATTGCCCATCTCCACCAATCGGCCATTTCACCACTCCATCTCCCTATCATCTTTTCCCCCCTCACTCGTATTTATCTTTCACTAATTTTCCTCCTATGTCAATCCATTCCACCCAGCATCATTCTCCCAATTTCCCTCGTCCAAACCCGACACTGCACTACCTCTGGCCATCACCTTCTCTACTTCTCTTCATCTCCAATCGCATAGCCCAGGCTTCTCTGCGTCTAATCCTTACAGTACCACACCAATTTCTTCATCATTGCCCTTCTTCACTCTAACCTAAGACAACCCAGACCCAACAACTGGTCTCCCTATCTTTCACCATTTCTCCCTCTATTTGCCTAGTCATCTGCACTGGCCACTCCATTGCCCCAATTGGGATCATGCTGTTTCACTGCTCCACCGGCCAAGAGCTCCCTCATCACTATCCACACCAAAAGCATCGCCGGCCACACCTCTTCACTAATGACGTCTACCCAGATCGTCCAGCTCTACTCCTCCACCACTGCACGTCTGTAAAAGTTTACCTAGATCAGAACAAGACGATGCTCAGCCAAGACTACACTACCAGGCATTAGTCCACCACCCAGGCATATGCACATCTCCATTGTTTTTTGGGATCTTCTTCGACAAAGTCTTCTCCGGGAGTTTTAAGGAAGTTTCAAGAAAAATTTCATTTTTGCCCTCAATAGATTATTTCAAATTACATGTTCTATCATGTTACTGTTACTATTTGTGTTTTATGTTATTTTTGTTTTGGTTATTTGCATTCTGTGTTATTCCATAGTTAATCCAGAAACTATCTTATCTATTCCTATTTAACCAAATCAAGGGTTCTGGTTTAACCATGAGAAAACTCTTATTTCTTGTTTGTTTTAATTTAGAATTTTAGTTAATTTTTAGAACTTGTTTTTAGGATAGTATCTAGGACATGTTGAATATATTGATGGAGTCTAATCAAAGTTTGGGATACCATAATTGAATAATTAAATAGTACTTGAGCTAGGGAAGTAGATTTTTCTTAATTTTTCTAGTTTAAGTTTTAGTTAAGGTTTTGTTGTTTCTTTTTTTGTTGTTTCTGGAATTACAACTCTAGAATTTCACTGTTAAATTCAAGATGAAGTCTGATTTTTTTTGTTAATTTTTGTAAATTAATTTTAATTTTAAATAATTAAATTTTATTAAAACTCCAAATTCTTAAAGCGCGTCCCTGTGGGATTGACCCATACTTGCATTAGCTATACCACAATAGCCCATGCACTTGTGAAAAATATCAACAAGTTTTTGGCATCATTCTCGGGGACTTGCAATGGAGTTTTTATAAAATATAATTTAAAATCCAAAAAATTAAAAAATAGGAAAAAATCCAAAAAATAAAAAATTGTAGGAATTGTAGAGTTTCGGCATTTAGGAAATTTAAGGTGCATTTTTTAATTTTTTTTAGAGCATAACCACCTATCTTCCTGAAATTGGTACTTATTTCTAATTTTTTGTTTTAAGGAAATAAGAAATTGGCAAGGAAATCTTCATCAAAATGGAAATTTCCATGCTATCCTAGAATAAGAATTTTTGTTTTTTTTGAGTGAATCTTGTAGTGAGGATCCTTGTAAATTGCAATTTCCATTTTAATTTAAAAAGGTTGTATAGTACAGGGCAAGTGTGGAGTAAGGTGGCCCATACTTGATCTTCATCTATAACCCCACTGTAAGTTTCCTCACTCATTTATTTCCTAGAATAGGGTTTGCATTTAGAGTAGTGTAACTAATATAGAAAGCATCTTTTATAATTATTGCATTTTTAGGGTTTTGCATTAGTTTACTATTTTAATTGCATTCTTAAGACATGGTTAATGCTTTAAGGTGATATATATGCTGATGGAACTACCATGGAGTGTGGAATTTAATTAGTAAGGGCACCCTATCCCCATAAGATCAAGGGTAGATTTCATCACCACTCCTTGGCCCACCTCGGATAATCGCCTTAAGTGCACTACCCTACCCTTGAAATCAAATTAAAATCAATCAGAAGAGACTTATAGGGCGATCACATGCTCGTAGGACCCTCTTACTCAGATGCAATTTATTGTCACTCTAGTGGCTTTTGAGCACTATGGTTATTGGGGGTTGTTTAATAGAGCCTCGCTCTTCCCTCGCCTCCTATTGACATTGGTGAGGTCTAAATGCCACCTTACATGAGGGTTGTATTAACCACCTTGCACAAAACCTAACTGATAAGTAATAGTCAAATTTAAAGGAGAAGAGGAGCACTAGATTAGGCTAATTAAAAGCATTGTCCCCACACAAATTCAAGAAAATCAATATATTGCTTATTAGCCTAAGGTGTTTGACTGTGCCTTTTGCTTGCATCACATAGAGTTAGAGTTAGCATTTAGAGTAGGACATTTTAGATTAGGAATAGTTCATGCAAGGGCGTCGATCTCAGAACCCAGAGCTACTACCTTTAAACCAGAGATTCAACACATCCAACACCAAAGGGAAAGAAACATAGTTTCTATCCTTATGGCTGAACCACTAGTAGAGATTGAGCACAAGACAATTAGAGATTTTTATGCACCACTCCAACTCAATGCCCCATCTTGCATAGCTTTACCTCCCACCAATGCCGATCACTTCAAGTTAAAGCAGGGAGTAATTCAATTACTCCATACTATTTACTGTCGAGACCGAGAAGACTCATACCTACATATCAAGGAGTTCCTTGATATTTGTACCACATTTAGGTTCCAAAATTTTTTGGATGATTCGATTAAGCTTAGGTTATTCCCGTTCTCACTTAAGGACAAAGCCAAGTCATGGCTTAATTCCTTGGAGGTAGGTTCCATACATACATGGGATCAATTGTCTAAGAAGTTTCTGAACAAGTTCTTCCTTGTTCACAAAACAAATGCGCTGCGGTGTGAAATTATGAATTTTCAACAAAGGGATGAGGAGAAATATTACAAATATTGGAATGGTGGAATGAATTGCTACAAAAATGCCCTCATCATGGATTTGAGAAATGGCAACAAGTTCAATATTTCTATGAGGCATTGACGCCTCAAAATAGACAAATGATAGATGTAGCAAGTGGAGGAACGCTCATGTTAAAAGATGAAAGTGAAGCATGGGAATTCTTTCAAATTGTAGTTAATAAGTTTCAGCAATGAGATTATTCAAATAGGAGAGAAAGAACTAACTAGCCCACTAAGAAAGGAGGTATATGTGAGATATGAGTGCATACTAATCTATCCTATAAGCTTGACTCTATCACTAAAAAATTAGGTGGCAGAATGGACAAACTTGAAACTATGCTTCAATCTTTCATGGTTGTTACCTTATCCCAAAAACCTCCATAAGAGGTATGCGCTACTTGTTCTAGTCCAGCCCATTTTACCTCTACTTGTCCATCTAATAAAGTACTCTCTGAATATCTTGTAGACTAAGCGAATACATTGAATGCATATCGCCAACCTAGCAACAACCCATATTCTAAGACCTACAACCCTGGATGGGCTAGGCATCCCAATTTGTCTTGGTCAAAGAATAACCACCAAGGGGGGCCATTTGTAAATCGCCCTATCCAAAACTTTTTCTCTTAGAACTATAGTTCCCCATTAGCCACTTGGCTTTCAACAACCTCTACAACAAAAGAAACCATATTCAGAGGAAAACATCCATACCATGTTGGAATAAATTGTAAAAGGTAATGATTACACTAAAAAGGCCTTACACCAATTGCAAAATGAGAGTGGCCAGCCAGCCAATGTCAACTCTCAAGCCATAGCCAAGTTAGAGATGCAATTAAGCCAATTATTTGCTAAATTACATAATAGAGGAAAGGGTCAGTTTCCTAGTCAACCCATCCCTAACCCTAAGGGTCAATTTGAAATAGGGTTAAGTTCTCAAAACCTTAACCCTCATGAGAATGCCAAGTCCATAACCACTCTTAGGAGCAGTCATCAAATCGATAACAAAGAACGGCAGGCTAAGGAAACTGTAGAGGAAAAAGAGGCAACAAAAATACAAGAAAAAGAGAAAAGATAGAACAACCTTGTAGAACCTATAGTGGAGGCACCCTATGTGCCTAAAGCCCCTTTTCCCCAATTATTGAATAAAGCTATGAAGGGATCAAAATTCAATGAGTTAAAAGAGGTATTTAAACATGTACACATCAATATACCATTGCTCAATGCAATTAAAGACATCCCTACCTATGCCAAATTCTTAAAAGAGCTTTGCAAAACAAAGCGATAGCTTAATGTGCAAAAGAAAGCCTTCCTCACTGAACAACTGAGCTCTTTGATTTAACACAAGACCCCACCAAAGTTTAAAGACCCAAGATGTCCTACAATCACTTGTGTCATTGGAGATCATGTCATAGATAGGACACTTCTTGACTTAGGGGTTAGTATTAACTTATTGCCATACTTTGTTTATGAGCAATTGAAATTCGGTGAGTTAAAACCAACCATTACCACACTATAATTAGTTGATAAATTTGTTAAGATACCTCGTGGTTTAGTTGAAGATGTCTTGATATAGGTGGATAAGTTTTATTACCCTATTGATTTCATTGTGCTAGACACCCAACCTGTATCTAATCTTGGTAGTCGAATCCCAGTCATCCGTGGACGTCCATTCTTGGCAACGTCCAATGCTATTATTAACTGTAAGAATGGTGTAATGAAACTCTCATTCGGCAACATGAAGGTTAAGCTTAATGTTTTTAATGCCGATCAACAACATTTAGACCTCGATGATCCCTATGATGTCAACTTGATAAAGAGTCTAATTAATGAGATTCATTCACCATTGTCCATCTTAGACCCACTAGAGGCTTGTGTGATGCACTTTAATGGATAATTTGATATAAACAAGTCTATTGAGGAGGTAAACAATCTTTTAGATGTTGCACCAATCATGGATACCTTTAAGTGGGGTCTTTATATGGAACCACTCCCATTGTCTAAATCTGTCCCCATACCCTCAATAGAGCAACCACCATCTTTAGACCTAAAACCCTTGCCTGATAACTTAAAAATATTCATACCTAGGCCCAGATGAAACCTTACATGTAATAATAGCATCAAACTTAGATAAAGAACAGGAGGGTAAGCTTTTAGATGTTCTTAAGGAACATAAAACTATTCTAGGGTGGACAATAGCAGACATAAAAGGGATAAGTCCGGCTGTATGCATGCATATAATACATTTAGAAGAAAATGCAAAACTTTCTAGGGAAACTCAAAGGCGACTAAACCCCCACATGAAGGACGTGGTTGGAGATGAAGTCCTAAGGCTCTTAGATGTTGCTGTCATATAGCCTATCTCTAATAGTACTTGGGTCAGACCCATTCAGGTTGTACTCAAGAAATCTAGGGTTATGGTAGTAAAAAATGAGGATAACGAGCTAGTCCCCACCCACATGACCACTTGGTGGAGTGCTTGTATTGACTATTGAAAGTTGAATGAGGTCACAAGGAAAGATCATTTTTCTCTACCTTTCATTGACCAAATGCTAGAGAGGTTAGTCGGACATAGCTAATACTATTTTTTGGATGGATATTCCAGTTACAACCAAATTCCTATAACACCAAAGGAATAGGAGAAGACCACCTTCACCTACAGAAGTATGCCTTTTGAGCTTTGTAACGCTCCAAATACATTTCAAAGGTGCATGTTGAGCATTTTCTTAGACAAGGTAGAAAGATTCCTTGAGGTGTTTATGAATGACTTCTCAGTATTTGGGTCATCATTTGATGAGTGCCTACACCACTTCAAGTTAGTCCTTGCAAGGTGTCAGGAGAAGAATCTTGTCTTAAATTGGGAAAAGTGCCATTTTATTAGACTTCATAATATCACCCAATGAGATAGAAATCAATACGGTAAAAGTAGATTTAATAGCCAACCTTCCTCCACTAATGACAATAAAAGAAATTTGCTCCTTTTTATGACATGCTGGCTTTTACAAACGATTCATCAAAGATTTTAGCAAAATTGCCAAGGCCCTATGTAATTTACTTACAAAGGAGGCCACTTTTGACTTTGATGAAGACTATAAGAAAGCATTTAAGTGACTTAAGGATCAATTGACTTATGCACCTATTATTCAACCACCAGATTGGAACGCAGCATTCAAAATAATGTGTGACGCGTCGGATTATGCCATTGGAGCTATTTTGGGGTAGCACATTGATAAACTTCCTCATGTGGTATATTATGCTAGTAAAACACTAAATGATGCACAACTCAACTATTCCACTACTGAGAAAGAGTTGTTAGTTGTAGTATTTAATTTGGATAAGTTTAGATCGTACCTGTTAGGGTTTAAAGTTATAGTATACTCGGATCATGCGGCCTTAAAGTACCTCCTTTCTAAAAAGGATGCAAAACTTAGGTTGATCCATTAGATACTACTGCTACAAGAATTTGACTTAGAAATTAGGGACAAGAGAGGTTTATAAAATGTAGTCATAGATCACTTATATAGATTAGTGGTGGAACACACTGGCAATCAAGGGTCTATAACTGAGTCATTCACAGATGAACAGTTATTGCATGTTTCCCAGTTACCTTGGTATGGAAATATTGTTAATTATCTTGTTACAGGACAAATGCGTAATCATTGGACCAAACAAGATAAGAAGAGATTTTTAACTGAGGTTAGATATTTTACTTAGGATGACCAACACTTATTCAAGTACTGTCCTGACCAAGTACTATCCTGACCATGTGGGGGTCATTTCAGCTCTAGAAAGATAGCTGCAAAAATTTTGCAGTGTGGATTTTATAGTCCTACCATATTTAAGGATGCACATGCTTATTACAAAGCATGTGTAAGGTGTCAAAGGTTAGAAAGTTAAGGAAGGAGACATATGATGCCCTTAAACCCAATCCTTGTCATAGAACCTTTTGATGTTTGGGGCATATATTTTATGGGACCTTTTCCTAATTCTTTTGAAAATCTGTACATCCTAGTGGGAGTGGACTATGTGTCCAAGTGGGTGGAGGCTATCCCCTACAAAACTAATGACCACAAGGTTGTGGTAAAATTTTTAAAAGAAAATATTTTTACCTATTTGGTACTCCAAAAGCCATAATAAGTGATGGTGGAAAACACTTTTGTAATAAGGTTTACGAGAATTTAATGAAAAAGTGTGGTGTCAACCATAGGATAGCTACCCCATACCACCCTCTGATTAGTGGTCAAGTAGAGGTATCCAATAGGAAAATAAAACGGATTCTAGAAAAGACAATCAATCCAAATAGGAAAGACTGGTCTCTGAGACTTATTTACACTTTATGGGCTTATCGTATATCATATAAAACACCTATAAGAATGTTACCCTATGGCTTGCTCTATGAAAAGGCCTGCAACTTACCAGTAGAGTTAGAGCACAAGGCATATTGGGCAATCAAAAATGCTAAATTTTGACATAGATTTTGCTGGAACCCACAGAAAACTCCAACTCAATGAGTTGGAAGAATTGAGGAAAGATGCATAGGAGTTTGCTCAATTGTACAAAGACCGAATGACAGCTATACATGATAGACATATTGTAAGAAAATCCTTCACACCAGGTCAAAAGGTCTTACTATATAATTCTAGATTGCATCTATTTCTAGAAAAACTTAGATCTAGATGGACTAGACCTTATATGGTATGCACAATCCATCCTCATGGGGCCATCGAGATTGAAAAGGATGGAGAAATCTAAAAGGTCAATGGTCAAAGGTTAAAACCTTTCTTAGAACTGCCTAACCTTGAAATTGATGAGACACTTTTAGAGACACCTGAGTATCATGATCCACCTTAGATTACCACTCCAGGAGCCTTGTAGCATATCATCATTGTACTCATCATTATGTCTGGCTAAAGACGTTAAACTTAGAGCTTATTGGGAAGCAACCCAAGGGTTTAGAGTTTACATCACTCAACTTCCATATAGAATCCTATGTTTCCAAACATTGGGGATAATGTTTCATTCAGGTTAGGGGGTGTAGATGCACATAGAGATTTTGAATTTTACTGAGTTTTCTTAAGAAAAAATGAAAAAAAAAGGTTTTAAGGTAGAGTTCCCTTATTGTGATGAGAACTGAATGTTTAGAATTTAGTAAATATACTATTGTCACATCTTAATGGGAATGCATATGATTAGTTTTTCATATCATTCATATGTTGAAGCATTTTATGAAAGTTAATTCTCAGAAACCATTTACACATAGCACATAATCAAGACTAATATAGAGGTATGACTTAGAGACCCTAAGGAATATCAGTGGAGACCTATAACCTAGTGAGAGTTTGAGACTATCTTCTTTTATAAAGTTATAAGTAATTCCATAAATTCTTTGGTGTACATACATTAGTGTGATCCTGTTATCATTGTTTTGGTTAAACATCAAGAATAAATAGGAGTAATAGCTTTAATTTCAAAAAATTTATTGAATCTGCTAGGCTTTAGGAAACCTAGGAAATTATATAGGCCATCCTTGCTCAGCCCAGAGACATAAAGCCTACCCAGTATAGTATATCACTACTTAAACCTTTTGAGCCTATTATTAAGCCTTTTCTTTCTTAACCTCATTCACCTTAACTCAGAATAACCTAGTAAAATAATTAACCACTACCCATCTTCAAAATGAGTAGAGTAGAAAAAGTTCAAAAATAGGACAAAAAGTCAAAGAAGTGAGAAAAATTAGCTGTCATTCTTCCAAAGAAGAAAATAAATAAATAAAAATGAAAAAGAAAGACCAAAATTTGAAAGAGAAATTCACTTCAAGTACAACCCCACCCCCACCCCCCCGGCCCCCCCCCAAAAAAAGGTTGTCCTAGTAGATATTCATTGAAGACATCTACTCAATTTTGAACCTTTGAAATGTTTATACCTTTCTTTTCTAAACCTGTCCTAAGACTACATTTTGTCCTAGTTAAAGACTTATTGATCTTAGGTGAACATAGCCTTAAAGAGGAGATAAAAAGAAAGAATTAAGGTAAAAGACCCCTAATATTCTTGGTGATAACATCCACTCTTAGGAATCACATTCCTTTGTCACATGAACGTTTAAAAGAATTTTGTGAACCATTAACTTGTTGGATTTGATCACATAATGAGAGAAATATGTTTAAACCCCTTATTTGATAGTTTTATTTCTTAGCATATACCTGTGAGGATTTGAGGTTAAGGCATATTTCTAATGGAATGTAAGCATATCTAGTTAGAATTCAAGATTTTAATGGCTGTACACACACATATGCACTCTAAGAAATAGCTTAAATAAAATGTTTTTAATATGTGTATGATATGTAAAATTAGTAAAATTGCTAATGAATGAGGATTCTTTGAGATAAAATAGGGGACTCAACCTTGTTGAATTTTGTGGGTATATTCACTACAACCCCTCACGAAGCCTAACTATCCACTAAGGGTAACCTAGGGGTTCAAGGGCCTGTTGCATGTGCTAAGTGCAATCATGAGTACCTAAGAAAGTAGCACCTTGTACCAATTTTGTGTAAAATAGTTTTCTACATGTTTTGCTTGGGACTAGCAAAATGCTAGTTGGGGAGTGTGTTAAGTGTTTAATTTTGGCTAAAAGACCCCCAGTTTAGCATTTAATTAGACCATCCAACTCATTAATTTGGTAAATTTTGGATAAAATATAAAATTTAGCTCAAATTGACCATCCAACCATAAATTATGAAAATTAATAGTCAAATGATCAATTGATCTAAGTGGATGCTTAATGTATGGTTTAGATGACTGTAATCTAGTCTTTGGCCCTGCATATCAAGTAAAGGAGGGTTGGATGGCATAGATTTAATTCCAACGGCGCAAATCAATTTAAAGATCAATAAGACAAGGGATGAAGGGGTCCTAAAAGAAGAAGGTTTCTTAATAGCAGAGGAGTCCTAATTTGGAAGAAGAGGAAGTTTCTTAAGAGGAAACTAACTCTTAAAGGAAAAAGGTGGAGGAGAATTAGGAAATGGCAAAATTTATAAAGAGGGAACCGTGGGGGGAGTTAGAGAAGTTTTTGGAAATTCAGAGTTTTGGGAGTTTTGGTTTGTCTTTCTTTAGTGTCCTTGCGATTCCTTTCTTTGCTTTTACGGTATTCTCCTTCACTTTCTCCTCTCTTTTTTCACATTCACATTCACAGCCACAATCTCCCTCTAGTTTTTGTTCTTTATGTACAGCTTCATAACCAATTACCATCTCTTCTTTGTCAACTGCACAAGTCCAAAATCCTTACATGCTCCAGTCAACTCGTCTTAAACTTCTCCCAGATTTCTCTCTCTCATAGCATCTTCCCTTCCTACTCTCTTCGCAGTCTTGTTTCTATTTGTTTTACTTTCCCTTTACTGCACTAGACCCATTCCCCATCTCCACCAGTTGGCCATTTCACCACTCCATCTCCCTACCATCTCTTCCCCCCACTCGTATTTATCTCTCATTGATTTCCCTCCTCTATCAATCCATTCCACCCAACATCATTCTACCCAATTACACTTGTCCAAACCCGACACCACACTGCCTCTGGCGATCACCTTCTCTACTTCTCTTCATCTCCAATTGCACAGCCCAGGCTTCTCTGTGTCTAATCCTTACCGCACCACACCAATTTCTTCATCATCACCCTTCTTCACTCCAACCTAAGACAACCTAGGCACAGCAACCGATCTCCCTATCTTTCACAGTTTCTCCCTTTGTTCTCCAAGCCATCCACAGTGGCTACGCCACTACCCCGATTGGGATCACCTTATTTCACTACTCCATCGAGCAAGAGCTCCCTCATCACCATCCACAACAAACAGATCATTGGCCACACTAGACGGCATCTCTGGCTATGACACCCCAGGTTTTCTAAATCTTTTTTCTAATACATATAATAATAGAAATAATTTGTTTTATAAAATAGGAGGGACCCCTAAAAATAGAACTCAAAATGTATAAATTTTATGTAGCGTCAAGTAGAAATACCTAAAAAAAGAACCCTGAGGGTCATCCACATCCCAAAAAGAGCGATGATGAACAAAATCAGATTCAGATACTCTGAGCATGCTCAAATTTAAAACCACGATAAATTACACAAGCTATAAAAAAGATAATGATGATACAAGTCCAAAAGCCTAGGTTCCATCCCTAATCACCACATCATCCACGTGTATGTATATGCACACTATACAATGGTATGGGTCCAATCTATCCAAATATACAAACATCCAAGTAGAGTCCCAAAAGTCTAATACAAGTCTAAGAGATGTACACTAATCTGTCTTTGAATATAAAAAGTAGGTGGTCCTCAAGTCCTCACCCAAATCATTGCTACTCCACCCGCTTTCCTTTCAAGTTACCATGCTCCAAATCTGAGGCATTGCAAAACAAAGCAATGCCTCAGCAAACTATGCTTGTGTAGGTGATCACATTGAATTAAAACTTAATAAAATCACGTGGTGTGAAGTATCAATATCGTGGTGAATTTCATAAAATTAATATGTATAAGGCATGTTAATAATCGGATGCCCATAATGAAATAACATATGAAAATCATAAATATGCAAGAATAGATAGCAAGTCAAATCATGATAACATGCAAGGCACGATCAACGTATGGATGTGCATCCATCAAAACAATACAAGTCAATGATCATAGAATAATATGCATGCAAGTCATGATAAATATGACACTACACCAAAAACAAACCCCAAGAGTGTCTCATGACGCTCAATCACCAGTGATGAGTACTCATACCAACCCTGAGTCCCTCCCATGCAGCCTGCATCATCTCCCAGAGTCACTCACGGCCTAGGCCCAGCTTGCCTTGATTCACCCCACATATAAATCCACATGAGCATACAAAATAACATTATGGGCTACTATGCTGTAGTGGCAACCCCACCGGGATCTGAACCACTACTACTCCTCGTCAACTCCTAAATGGGAGACTTTCTCCATCCCCATGAGGGCGAACAAACCTGTAGGGTGGACTACCCATGATACCACCACCTACGTACCTGGCCCCGTACCACTCAAGGGCAATGTCTAATCATCATCATCACAAGGCCAGAGGGAGCAGGTGGCCAACCCTACAACTCTCCTAGCATAGTACCCACTAGGTGGAAGCACCATCATAAATCAACAACAAGTCATAAATCATGGGAAAACTTTATAAAATAACCTCAATAAGTACGATCAAAGCTCATGATAAATACAGTTCATCACATGTAAAACATGGTTATTCGTAAAAATGGAATGTCATGCTACCAACAAGAAGTAGGAGCATATCTATATGAACATGATAAGACACAAAAACACATGGCCCAAGAACTTCAAAGAACAGGTCATGGTTACTGAAATCACGGAGAAATTTTGAATGAAATCACGTACATCAATAAATACGGCACTCCAATTAAGCGCATTGGCAATGTCACGTCATGCATTCTGACATACTTGTCACATCATAAGTCATCTATCACTTGGAGTTCTCACATCTAAAAGTAAACAAATCTAAGTGATAACTTCATTGATCTGGCCATTAATCCCAATTCAATGGTTTAAATCATTTGATTAACCCCTATTAGGTCAATCCTGTACTAGATGTAGGTTTCTCTAACTCTAGACAATTATTTGTGGTCTTTGATCATCAATCTAGGTCATGATCCACTTAATTTATGCTCCTTAATCAATGAAGGGTCAGTCCCTCACATCTCGTGAAATTTGGAGATGACCTGACTGTAGGATCACTCCATAACATTCATAATTGACATATGATCATCAATTCCAATTATTCTTATCATGATCCCTCTAATTTTATTGTTTATTTAGTAATTTAAACATATCTCTATAATTATACCTTGATCTAACAGTCAAATCGCTCTCTAATCAACCAACCCAAAGACACCTAATTAGATCAATGGTCAAGATCACTTTTTTTAACAATCATGTGAAATCTACCTTGCTAATGCCCTAGATCATCTTATACTTGATGCATATAGTCAAGGTCTAAGGCTTGATCATCCATTGATCAGACTGATCTAGGTTATCTAATGGTATTTAGTGGTTTAACCATTTAAAAGGTATTCAAATCTAGATTTTTTAAGTCAAATTTAGGTCTATGCCATCGAGACGATCGTAACGCCTCTTTCAGATTGTGATTTGGGCCTCTGTAGCTCCAAAAATCACATTTTTTGTGAATGAAAGGCTAAAAAAAAAATCCTAAAAATAATAAAGAAATAAATTTTAATCGCGCCACATGTGACGCTCGAATGGGTGCTGCGCCCGTGTTGTCCACGTGTGTTGCCCACGTGTGCACTGCGTGCGTGTCTCCACTGTGTCCCACGAGTAGCTGCCCACGTTGCAGTTGCCGGCGACAACAACCGGACTAGTCCGCCATCGTCAAAGATGACGGCTGGACTCCGGTCACTGCCGGCAACCCCTAGGTGCCCAAATCCTAATATTTTTGCACCATTTTGCCCAGTATTTCATTTACATTTCATTTTTAAGCTTCCTATCAAGGGGTTTTTATCATTTTCTCATGTTTTTACACAATTTTTACCACATTTCTAAAATCTCCCTATTACTATTTTTTGAGTTTTTTGGCATCCCTAGCCTTCCTATCACCTTGAAAATTCATAGGTTTGCTCTTTGTGTCATCATGTATAAGATGAACGGTTCAGATCATGCATCTGATACTGTTTCATTGGTTTATTTTTAAAATAATAATAATAATGCGTATTACTTCACCAGAAGCATTAAAAGCATTCAAAATCTAAGGAAAAAGAGGGGGAACAAGAGTGGAGGATGGCCTACCTTAGTCTAGCTGGCCAATCCCAATCATTCTTCGTCACAAGTTCGCATGTGAGAGGAAAGAAAGACAATGGCGTCTTCGCTGTTAACCGTCTTTACCGGTGGTCTGTCGGCAGTGATGCGAGAATTGAAGGAGGGGGTTGCGGGAAATGAGACAGGGGTGGTGCATTTAAGGCCCCTGCTTTGACACATTTAATGCATGTCCTATCATAGGTTTTAAGGCCAATATTCTGCCCCTTGCATTAATTTTGCTTTAAAATATAAAAATTAAAATAATTAGCCATTTTTACTTTGATCTTTGATTTTAGCGTTTTTAGTGGCATTGGATTCCATTTTTCTAGCACATCTCAAATATTGAGGTTTTAACTTGAGAATCTATCTCCAAAATTTTCAAATTCTTAATTTTCTATAATTTCACAAAATTAAATATTCTAGAATTTAAAAATAGTGAATATTACATCCTACCCACCTTATAGAAAATTTCGTCCTCAAAATTTAAAATATACGTACCTCAAGAGAAGAGCTCTGGATGGGTACTTCTCATCTCATCCTCCAATTCTCAAGTAGCCTCCTACGTCGAATGATGTTGCGAAAGGACCTTGACCAGAGAAATGGTCTTAGTCCTCAATGCTTGGATCTTACTATTTGAGATCTGTATAGGGCGCTCATCGAATGTCAAGTCAGGCCGTCCCTCCCATGGGATCTGCTCTAGTACATGGGATGGATCTAACACATGCTTCCTTAGCATGGAAATGTGAAAAACATCATGCACTCCAACCAGCTACGGGGGTAAGGCTAACTGATATGCAACTGGTTCAACTCTGCCCAGGATCTAAAAAGGATTAATATATCTAGGATTGAGTTTTCCCCTAACACCAAATCTCATCATGCTCGTCATAGGGGAAACTCTAAAAAATACATGCTCTCCAACCTCGACCTCCAAGTCCTTTCGTCTCCTATCAGCATATCTCTTCTGGCGACTATGAGTTGCAAGTAATTGTCTCCAAATGAGTCAAACTTTCTTTGCACACTGCTCAATCAACTTTGATCTCACGACCTGTCTCTCTCCCATGTCACTCTAGCACAAAGGAGACAAGTAGGGCCTGCCATAAAGTGCCTCATAAGGCGCCATGTCGATACTCCCATGGTAACTGTTATTATATGCAAACTCTATAAGTGGCAAATGCTCAGCCCAGCTACCTCTCCAATCCATAATGTAGGCCCTCAAGATGTCCTCCACTATCTGGATGGTCCTCTCAATCTGGCCATTTGTCTGGGGGTGGAACATCGTGCTGAATCTCAACCTCGACCCTAGAGCCTCCTATACACTCTACCAGTACTTCAAGGTGAACTGTGTGTCTCGATCTGAGATAATCGTCAATGGCACCCCATGAAGGCTCACAATCTCCCTAACATATAGCTTCACCAAGCTGTCTAAGGTCTGAGTCTGTCTAATGGGAGAAAATGGGCAAACTTTGTCAATCTATGGACTATGACCCATATCACGTCATGCCCACTAGTAGTCCTCGACAAGCCCACTATAAAATCCATAGTGAGGTAGTCCCACTTCCACTCTGGAAGGTCTAATGTCTTCAATAACCTAGCTCGTCACTAATGCTTTGCCTTGACCTGCTGACAAGTCAAACATTGTGCTACGCACTCACCAATATCCCTCTTCATCCCATTTCGCCAAAAGTGTCATTTGAGGTCTTGGTAAATCTTCATACCTCTGGGATGAATAGAATATAGGGACCGGTGAACCTCTTGGAGCAAGTTGTGTCTCAATTGATCATCTGCAGGCACCACCAATCTATCCCTACACCTAACACCCCCATCTGTGCCCAAAGGATCCTGTCAAGGAACCTATATTGAGTCGAGAGGTTAGCAATCATTACCCTCAACTTTCTGCTCAAGGCATCATGTACAACGTTGGCCTTCCCTGGGTGGTACTGTATGGTAAAGTCAAAGTCCTTGAGGTACTCCATCCATCTCCGCTACCTCATGTTTAGATCGCTTTATGTGAAGAAATACTTGAGGCTCTTGTGGTCTCTGTATACCTCAAATTTCTAGCCATATAAATAATGTCTCTAGTACTTCAACATGAACACCATTGCTGCCAACTCTAAATCATGGGTCAGGTAGTTCACCTCATACATCTTTAACTGCCTTGACGCATAGGCAATAGCCCTCTCATGCTACATCAACACTGCTCCTAAACCTCTGCCTGATGCATCGCAAAACACCATGTAGCCAACCAAACCTAAAGGTAGGGCCAATACTAGCATGGTAGTCAACCTCCTCTTGAGCTCCTGAAAGCTCTCATCACAAGCATTAGGCAAAAAGAACCTAGTGTCCTTCCTAGTCAAGGTCGTCATGGACAAGGTGATCCTCGAGAACCCCTCAATGAATCGTTGGGAGTAACCAGTCAAACCGAGAAAACTACAAATCTCTATCACTGTCATAGGCCTCTCCTAATGTAAAACTGCCTCACCTTGGCCTGGTCCATAGCCACACCATCCTTGGACACCATGTGCCCCAAAAACTGCACCTGTTCCTCAAGTCCATGAACACTATTAGTGCATTTGTTAATCCAAAGGGCATCACCAAAAACTCATAATGGTCATACCGACTCCTAAACGCAGTCTTAGGGATATCCTCCTCCATAATCCTCAACTAGTAGTAGCCTAATCTCGAGTCAATCTTAGAGAATACCTGTACCGACTACAACTGGTCAAACAAGTCGTTAATAAGAGGTAATGGGTACCAGTTCTTCATAGTAACACTGTTCAGTAACCACTAGTCTATGCACAACCTTAAAGACCCATCCTTCTTCTTAACGAAGAGGACTAGTTCTCCCCAAGGAGATCCACTCGACCCCTTATCCAGAAGCTCCTAGAACTGGACCTAGAGCTCTCTCAACTCTACAGGGGCCATCCTATAGGGCACCTTAGATATAGGCACTATACCCGGCACTAAGTCTATGGTAAAATCAATCTACCTGCATAGGGGTAGTCCTGTGAGCTCGTCTAAAAGTACATTAGTGAAATCTCACACCACATCTATCTCCTCAATCCATGGCTGCTCACTGTCAATCGTCATGATGCAAACAAAAAACACTTGACAACCTTGAGCATAACATCGAGCTGCTCTCATGACTGAGATAATAGAAGGGCTACAAATACTCCTCCTACCCTGGACTACGACTACTGGTCGATTTGGTACACTACATATAATCTGCTTCTTATGGGAGTCTATGGTAACCCAAAACATCACTAACCAGTTCATCACCAAAATAACATCAAAATCCACCACATCCAAGAGAATGTGGTCAACATCCATCTTAACCACTGATATCTCTACTGGTACCCTCTAGAGATACTTTGTAGCCTCCACTGTCTCTCTTGTTGGTATTAATACATCTAACCCAAATGCTAACCCATATGTGCACAAGTCGAGGCATGATGCAAATGTATGTGAAATAAACGAATGTGTAGACCCCGAGTCAAAAAGAACTCTAGCATGTCTATTAGCTACCAAGAAAGTACCTTCCACCACCTGGTTTGAGGCCTGTGCCTACCCCAAGGTAATGGTGAAGATGTGTCCCTAACTACACAGTGCTGCCTCTATAGTGGCATTTGTCCTCACTGGCCTATCTCTCTGACCTCTCGGGCAGTCTCTCATTGCATACCCTATCTCACCATAGTTGTAACATCTGAATCACTGTCTTAGCTAGGAAGGCTGCTGTAGCTATTGGTGGATCTACTGTGGGCCCTATCCTGGGCATGCTCGCCCCATGTGTCGGCCCTTACAATGAGGGCACACTCTCCTGCCCTAATCTCTCCTCTGTTTAGGAGGGTACTACTAGTCTGGGCTCCCTTTAGGCTGTGTGGACGCGAAGAGCCTCTTGTCCTTAAAGGGATGACTCATCTCTCCTTTACTCTGTATCAGGTCTCTCTAGAGCACAGAAGCTATGTCTGCAGCCTACCTCACTATGGTTGAGTGTGCAATAATGCCTTGTGCCTCAACTGTGGCACCAGCCCGTCAACAAATCTATCTATCACCTCTTGATCTGAGGGAAAAGGGATAGACGCGAATCTCCGTAGTCTAGTGGATCTGTTCAGATACTGCTGAACCATCATACTTCCCTATGCTAACATGGTGAACTCCCTCTTCATAGCATGGAGGGCATGAGGAGGGAAGTACTGTTCGTTGAAGATCCTCCAGAAGTCCTCCCATGATAGTGGTGCTGCAGATGGGGAGCACTTATGCTACTGAGTCTTCCACCAAAACCCATCCTCTCCAGTCAATAAGTAGGTCACTAATCTTACTTGGTCCTCCGGTAAGACCCTCATCCCCTCAAAGGCCTTCTCGACCTCAAATAACCATCTCTCCGCCACTGCTGTATCTCCTTCCCCACGGAAGGAAGGTACCATTCTTTGAAACCTCTCAAGCTGCTTTGCCAATGGATCGTGCACGCTCGAGGATCCTCCCTCTATAACTCCTATCATAGGAGCTGTCAATACCTGGTGGGATGACTGTACTGATGTGTCCCCCTGGTCTACTGTAGTTATCGCCGGGTGTGCAGAGTGAATAGCCTGCACTGCTGCCTGAGCCTACTGTGTAATCTATTGTGTGAAATGTAGCATAAGATCCTAAACTACTCAAGCCACTATATCCGCCTCTTGATCCCCTTGCCTTGGTGTCATGGCAGGGGTAGCAATTGGTAGAGCAGGGGTGAACCTTGTCTTTTGTCGAGGAGCCATCTATCAATGTTTCAATATCACATCGTGTAAGTAATCCTCCTATCTCTATCTTAATCAAGAACTCATTTGCTATAACTCAAATTGGACCCTTAAAGTGGTGATGATGGAATGAACCTAGGCTCTAATACTAACTGTGGCACCCTAGGTTTTCTAAATCTTTTTTCTAATACATATAATAAAAAGAATAATTTTTTTTATAAAATAGGAGGGATCCCTGAAAATAAAAATCAAAATGTATAAATTTTACGCAACATCAAGGAGAAATACCCAAAAAGAAAACCTCAAGGGTCATCCACATCCCAAAAAGAGCAACAATGAACAAAATCAGATTCAGATACTTTGAGCATGCTCAAATTTAAAACCACGATAAATTACAAAAGCTGGCAAAAGATAATGATGATACACGTGCAAAAGCCCAGGTTCCATCCATGATCACCACATCATCCGCGTGTAAATTTATGCACACTATACAATAGTATGGGTCCAATCTATCCAAATATACAAACATCCACGTAGAGTCTCAAAAGTCTAATACAAGTCTAACAGACAGACACTAATCTATTTCTTAATACAAAAAGTAGATGGTCGTCAAGTCCTCACCCAAATCAATGCTACTCCACCTGCTTTTCTTTCAGGCTATCACACTCCAAATTTGAAGCATTGCAAAACAAAGTAATGACTCTGCAAGCTATGCTTATGTAGGTGATCACATTCAATTAAAACTTAATAAAATCACGTGGTGGGAAGTATCAGTATCATGGTGAATTTCATAAAATAAACATGTCTAAGGCAAGTCAATAATCAGACGCCCATAATGAAATAACATATGAAAATCATAAATCTGCACGAATAGATAACAGGTCAAATCATGATAACATGCAAGGCATGATCAATGTATGGATGTGTGTTCATCAAAACAATACAAGTCAATGATAACAGAATAATATGCATGCAAGTCATGATAAATAGGACACTACACCAAAAACAAACCCCAAGAGTGTCCCACGATGCTCAATCACCGGCGATGAGTACTCATACAACCCTGGGTCCCTCTCTTACAGCCCGCATCAGCCCCTGGAGTCACTCACGGCCTAGGCCCGACTTGCTGCAGTTCACCCCACCAATAAATCTGCATGAGCATACAGAATAATAGTATGGGCTACTATGCTGCAATGGCAACCCCACCAAGATCTGAACTAGTGTTGCTCCCCATTGACACCTAAATGGGAGACTTTCTCCATCCTCATGGGGAGGAATGGACTTGTAGGGGGGACTACCGATGATACCACCACCTACATACCTAACCCTATACCACTCAATGATAGCATATAATCATCATCATCACAAGGTCGCAGGGTGGGTGGCCAACCCTACAACCCTCCTAGCATAGTACCCACCTGGTGGAAGCACCTGTCATAAATCAACAACAAGTCATAAATCATGGGAAAACTTTATAAAATAACCTCAATAACTATCATCAAAGCCCATAATAAATACAGTCCATCACATGTAAAACATGGTTATTTGCAAAAATGAAATGTCATGCTATCAACAAGAAGTAGGAACATATCTATGTGAACATGATAAGACACAAAAATACATGCCACTTGAACTTCAAAGAATAGTTCATGGTTACTGAAATCAAGGAGAAATTTCAAATGAAATCACCTACCTCAATAAATGCGGTACTCCAATCAGGCACGTGGGAAATGTCATGTCATGTGCTCTGACTTACCTATCACATCATAAGTCATTTATCACTTGGCATTCTCACATCTAAAAGTAAACAAATCCAAGTGATAACTTCATTGATTTGGCCATTAATCCCACATCAACGGCCTAGATCGTTTGATTAACCCCCTATTGGGTCAATCCTGTACTAGATGTAGGCTTTTCTAAACTCTATACAATTATTTGTGGTCTTTGATCATCAATCTAGATCATGATCCACTTAATTTATGCTCCTTAATGAATGAAGGGTCAGTCCCTAATATCTCATGAAATTGGGAGATGACCTGATCGCTGGATCACTCCATAACATTCATAATTGACATATGATCATCAATTCTAACTATTCTTATCATGATCGCTCTAATTTCATTGTTTATTTAGTAATTTAAACATGTCTCTATAATTATACCTCAATTTGACGGTCAGATCGCTCTTTGATCAGCCAACCCAAGACACTTGTAGATCAATGGTCAAGATCACTTTTCTTAACAATCATGTGAAATCTACCTTGCTAATCCCCTAGATCATCTTATACTTGATGCATATAGTCAAGGTCTAAGGCCTGATCATCCATTGATTGGCTGATCTAGGTTATCTAATGGTAGTTAGTAGTTTAACCATTTAAAAGGTGTTTAAATCTAGATTTTTAAGTCAAATTTAGGTTTGGATTGTTGAGATGATTGCAATGCCTCTTTCAGATTGTGATTTGGACCTCTGTAGCTCCAAAAATCACATTTTTTGTGAATGAATGGCTAAAAAAAAAATCCAAAAATAATAAAGAAATAGATTTTAATCATGCCACACATGATGCTCGCACACATGCCACCTAGCGTGCATCTCCACTGCATCCCACGAGCAGCCTCCTATGTTATTGTTGTTGGGGACGCTGACTGGACTAGTCCGCCATCGCCGGAGACTATGGCTGAACTCCAGTCGCCGCCGGTGACCCTCAAGTGCCCAAATCTTATGATTATTGCACTGTTTTACTTAGTTTTTCATGTACATTTCATTTTTAAGCTTCCCATCAAGGGATTTTATCATTTTCTCATGTTTTTACATGATTTTTACCACGTTTCTAAAAAATCTCCCTATTACTGTTTTCTGAGTTTTCGACATCCCTAATCGTCTAATCACCATGAAAGTGTCATCATGTATAAGATGAACGGTTCAGATCATGTATCTGATACCGTTTCATCAGTTTATATTGGAAAAAATGTAATGCGTATCACTTCACTAGAAAGCAACAATCAATGTCGTTTTTCTGTGTTAAAAGCATTCAAAACTGACGAAAAAAGAGGGGAAATGAGGGTGGAGGATGGCCTACCTTAGTCAAGCCAGCCAATCCTAGTCGTTCTCTATCATAGGTTTGCATGCGGGAGGAAAGAAAGACAATGACGTCTTCGTTGTGGATCGTCTTCGCTGGTGGTCTGTCGCCGGTGAAGTGAGAATCGAAGGAGGGTTTATGGGAAACGAGACGGGTGAGGCGAATTTAAGGCCCCCCTTTAACACTTTTTTTTTTTTTTTAAATATGATTTTTAAATTTACATTTATGGTGATATGATTACCATAATTTATTATTGGTAATCATCACCTTACCCATTTAATGCCCATCCTGTCATAAGTTTTAGGGCCAATTTTCTGGGGCCCACTTGTGAAAAGACTATTCTGCCTCTTACATTAATTTTGCTTAAAAATACAGCTCCGATCTCTAATTTTAGCATTTTTAGTGGCGTTGGATTTCATTTTTTGAGCACATCTCAAATATTGATGTTTTTACTCGAGATTCTATCTCCAAATTTCTCAAATTCTTAATTTTTCATAATTTTACAAAATTAAATATTCTAAAATTTAAAAATACCGAATATTACACTAGCCGCACCTCTTCACTGGAGACGTCTACCTAGATTGTCCGGCTCTGCTCCTCCACCACTGCACGACGGTAAAAGTTTGCCCAGATCAAAGCAAGATGATGCCCAGCCAAGATTGCATCACCAGGCATCAGTCCATTGCCCAGGTATTTGCACATCTCCATCATTTTCAGGGATCTTCTATGGCAAAGTGTTGTCCAGGAGTTTTAACGGAGTTTTGAGAAAAATTTCATTTTTGCCCTCAATAGAATATTTCAAATTACATGTTCTATCCTGTTACTGTTACTATTCATATTTTATGTTATTTTTATTATGGTTATTCACATTCTGTGTAATTCCATAGTTAATCCAAGAACTATCTTATCTGTTCTTGTTTAACAAAATCAAGGGTTCTAGTTTAACCACGAGAAAACTCTTATTTCTTGTCTGTTTTAATTTAGAATTTTAATTAATTTTTAGAACAGGATTTTAGGATAGTTTCCTACTTAAATGTTATTCTTGATCTTCAATTTGGGATCTAAAAATAGATCTAAGCCATTAATTCTTAAATTCCTTAAGTAGATTAGATCTCTGAAAATTTGAAGAATTTGACAAATCCATCTATCAGATCATTAATCCAGGACATGTTGAATATATTGATGGAGTCTGATCAAAGTTTGGGATAGCAGAATTGAATGATTGGACAGTACTTGAGGTAGGGAAATAGATTTTTCTTAATTTTTCTATTTTAAGTTTTAGTTATGGTTTTGTTGTTTGTTTTTCTATTCTTTTTGGAATTAGACCTCTGGAATTTCACTATTAAACTGAAGATTCTGAAGATGAAGTCTTTTTTTTTTTTTTGTTAATTTTTGTCCATTAATTTTAATTTTAAATAAATAAATTTTATTATATACTCCAAATTCATAAAGCGCATCCTTATGGGATCGACCTGTACTTGCACTTGTGAAAAACATCAACATCCCTCATCTAATTCTATTTGACAAATAAGCTGCTCATTCTTATTTCTTAGTAGTCTTATTCATCACCTTCATTTCAGTAATCATTATCAGAAATAAGGTAATGCAGTAGGAATGAACTTTCTCTACCCCAACAACCATTAATGCCCACCTCAGGGTCTCTTATCAATGGGGGACATGCACATATTTATCAACTTGAACATCTATAAATGCTGCCACTAAACATTGAATCTTCTAATCTACGTAGCTTTTGTAATAGACACCTCTATCTAATTGTTTGCATGCCCGCTATGACTCTTGTAAATACAGAAGCTAATAAAAGAGTTGTAAGTGCCACATAAGGATAGTTACAACTTTCAGATAATTTGTCATCATATCTTCATATATAAGCAATCATTCAGTTGCAAAGTTATTAGCAGAATTCCTTCGACAATATTCAAACTATAACAACATAGAGATGATTCTAAAAAGGTAAAGGAGAGCGTAAACATGCCAGAACATGTCATAGGCCCCATGGCATCTATACACCTAGAAAATGTAATTATGCTACCAAAGTCTTGCTCATAACCATTGACAACAATCCTAAAGTTATAAAATTATGTGGTGGTACGAACTTTAATGAATCTTGAAATCATTTACAGAGATGCTTTTTGCGTGTTAGTGAAGATAGGTAATTTTAAAGTTCTAAAATGGTGGATTAGCTTGGATTTTGTGGAATTTGGGAAGATTTGTTGGTAATTAGTTGAATTTGATAGAATTTGCTAAGATTGCTTGAATTTGGTTAGGTTTATTTGGAATTAGTAGGATTTAGTGGGAATTGGAGTGATTTAATAGGATTTGGCTAGTAAATGGGTAAACATGTCTTAGAATGATTGAGTTTACTGGAATTTGTCTAGAAATAGGAAATTGGATGAGATGTGAATATGGATGAGCATCGTGAGCTAGTGATTAAAAAGGACTAAGAAGGAATAATTTAAATTAGGAATAATTAGTTGTAGTTAGGCTATAGTTGCAAGAAATTCAAGGGTTCTTGATTGGGTTTAGGATTTCTATTATCATGTAGGTCCCACTTAAAGTTTACGTAAAGGTAGGTTCCCAAGGAGAAATCACATGACCATTTGGGATTAAATGGATGTAAGGCTATGTTATCCTAGTATATACAAAGGAGGCTTCCCAAGCATGCATTTGAGGGTCTCCTACTGCTATTAGTGTAAGGAAGGCTTTCTAGCTAGGTTAGAGGGTCCTTAGGAAAGGAGAGAGCTTGACCCTTTTCGTTCCCCTTTCCTATGGAGAATGCTGAATTATTCTTATGAAATTAGATAATAGGAATTTACTCGAAAGCATGAAATTTAAATTAGAGAGTAATAATCTAAATTTAAAAGTAGGAAATCTTTCTACGATCTTATTCTATATGCAAAGGCTACTTTAAAATAGAAAATTAGATAAGAGAAATGGAAAGGGATTTTACTTGACTAGGTAGAGGAAATAATAAGAAATTAGAAAGTCATACAATACTTTCAAGAAAGCCAAATAATCCTGGAGAATGCTCAAAATGACTCCACAAAGAATAGAAAGCTTTTGTTGAAATCTCTCAGGTATTACTCAAATAAAATATTGCTCTTTCATTCTCTAAACCTTTTTTAGAGAAATTTTCATAAACTAAGCATCTTATAATGAAGAATGCTTCCTTTGCTCTTGGATGACACTCATTTATATAGCATTCCAAGGGATATCTCAAGCCAATTAGATTGCAATATCTATTTTTTTCACAACTACCTAGGTCATATGGTCACATGACTTATGATCAATGCGGTCACATGGCTATATCATCATTTGGATGATTCCATCATCTTCTAAAAAGTAGCATGTTTATAAGGATTTTTAGTTGTTTGTGGTGTATATTTTAGTATTACTCACAATCACACAAATCAATGTAGTAATTGTACGCAGTGAGCTCAACCCATGAGGAATCTCACAATTTTGTATATTGGTTGAATCTTGCTTAAACCACTTATCCTAACTAAAGAGATATTGAATTTGATCTAAACTAGGAATGTACATAACATGGAAATTGAGACATGCATGGAATTAGAAACTACAATTAAGGACACCTCCCAAAAATAAAACTTTCTAAAAACAAAACTTGGGCACTAACTAAAACTAATGTTACATGCATCCGACTTAAGTAACAATGGACTAAAGTATCAATCAAAGATGCAAAAATAATCCCAAAAGTGTGATCATGAGCATATGGAAGGTGCACATAAAACATGATAACTTATTGAATTGAAATTCATACGAGAATTGTGTGCTTATTACATAAACATAGAGAGAAAAGTGCACCCCCTTCAAAGAAATAAAATTATCCCAAATTCCAAGCCAACATTTAATATTCAATAAGTAGCATGCATGTGGATTCAAGAGAGATCCAAAGAAAAAGAGGGTTAAAAGATGGGAAAGAATGCAATAGATGAGCAAGGAAAGATTAGGAAACAGAGGGCTTTAGGAAACTAAGAGCTTGATCCAAAGGTTACTATCTCTTTGCTTTCATTACAAGAGATTAGTGGCCCTTGGATAGAAGGATCTTAAGGACAAAATTAAAAGCAAACAATAAGGGAAATTAAGTAAGAAAAGAGAGAGAGAGAGAGAGAGAGAGAGAGAGAGAGAGAGAGAGAGAGAGAGTAGGGAACAAAAAAGCAAAGCTAATCAACAAGAGATGAAAAAAAGCATAAAAATCAACCTAATTTTAGAATACCTATACATATGGAGAAGGCTTGAAAGAACTTTAATGGAGGCATGGAAGGTTGGATATGTGCATGAAAAAACAGCTTCCAAGGAGAGAGGTGTGATTCTCCTTATGGAGGAGATGTGGATTCCTAAATGCTTTTATAGGTAAGTTCTCCTTCTAAAAGGATAAGATTTGATTAAGATAAGAAGGGAAAGAAAAAGAATTTGAACTCAGACTCTAGGATAGGAAGGTGATAGGATTAGAAGTTGAGTGGGAAAGGAGATTAGAAGGTGGGATGAGGTGAAACATGGATAAGGAAGGAGGCATGTTGGGAGGCACCACTTTTTGTGAAAGGAGGTGTCCCCACCTATGTTCCCTGCATGGTGTACCCTATAGAGAGATATGGAAAGAGATGGAGAGATAAAAAGAAAGTTAATGGCTCTTCTCCTATTAGTCCACCTTATCATGTTATCTTACTTGTTTGATTTCATCCAAGTATCTTCTAATTATCCTGTTGAAATTCCACAATTATAACATAGGATCATTGCTTGAAATTTTCCTCCTATAGTGTAACTCCATGTGGAATGGCTAATATGGCTTGATGGCTTGAGTGGCCAAGTCCTTTAGCTTTAAGGCTTGAATGGCTTTGCTTCTTTAGCTTTCCTTGATAGCTAAGGAACTTGTATGTATGGCTCCAATTGTCATGCAAAGGTAGTGGAATTGCATGATCTTTTGCATGGCCCTATTTTAGTCACCTTTGAGTCTTCCTATTGCTTTCTTGCTTGCCTTAAGATGATCTTAAACCTTAATTAAGCTTTTAAAATTAAGTATTTGCCCTCTTTTGACTTGATCTTCAAATCTTATCTTACTTGATCTCAGCTATTGGATCATCATCTCAACACCTACAAAAGATTAAAAACTCTAATTAAATCTTAATAAATTATGATTAATCACATGCTTACTCTAGAATAGCTCTTGACCCTACAAAATATCAACATTTGAATTATTAGGTAAAAAATGCTTGTGTTATAAATTTTCCAAAAAATCCCTAGAAATAAGACTATATTTTATAACACATGTGCTACTATTTGGGTTGAATACTTATCAATGTGGCTGTATGCTTGCTTCTAAAGTCATGTGACTATGCATGGACTATTTAGAGGGGACACCTATCCGGATGATGAGGTCCAAAAAGAGGGTCATGCAATTGCATGAACTTATGTCATGTGACCACTTGACTTTATTGTCTTTGTTTTTAATATTGTAAAGCCTTTTGATTGAATTTCCTTTAGTATTCTAAATAAATGAGATGTTTAGGAGCAAATACAGATAATCATTGAGGTACTTTACTATGACTTGTGATGATTAAGGCTAGGTCAAAATCTAAATATACATACCAGGGTAGGATAAAAGCATTAAGGTTAGGGAAAGGGTAGGCTAAAATTTGCTCGACTGGGCCCATTGTCATCCCTAGAGTCGACCATTTGCAATCTAGAACATATTTTGAGTTTCAGAAGAGAGGAGAGTTGACCCTAGCTTACTGAGTATCAACCCTATGTCTTGCTTTGTGCACTAATGAGTCAAGATGTGTAAGTAAATGCAACATTAATAGACAAAGATAAGCATAATAAAAAAGAAAATGTGTTATTGGAAACAGTTTTATAGTCAAACAAAAAAATAGTGTCTCCACTTTCCAAGTTCAATGTTGTAACTCCTTTTACCTATTCTTTGCTGTTATTCTCTTTCACATTCTACTTTCCTAAAATTGTCTACACTGTTTCTAAAATTTCACTTCAAGAAGCATATTTCTTTTGATCTCTTGCTTTAAGAAAGTAAAGAAAATCTTTGAAGCAACTTGTTTTCAAGTTTTATCTAAGCTGATATCTAATATATCTAAGTCATAATTTTATTTTTAAGCTTGTCATTATCTTTTGGTCATTGTAATATTTTCTTACTTTATGAAATTTTATTTCCTTTGAATTCCAAAATTCTTTATTTATTTGTACTTCCATAACAATTAGATTGTACATGTTTCTAGTTTGTGATTTTTCCATTTTCTTTTATATTTTATGTTTCATTATATCAAGTTATTAAAGCTTGGGAGAAAATCCAAATGAAATATAACATTTAGTAGATATCATCATGGAAATTTTATTTTTGAAATTTAAGATACTAAATAAAACTTTGCTTTCAAAGAAAATTCAACCAAAAAAGCAACTTGAAAAGTTAAATTACTTTCCATATAGCATTTAAATATAAAATGAGATTTTCACAATGGAAGATATTTAAGTATAAACAATAGAAAGAAGGTAGCAACGTTGGAGAAAAAATAAGATGACAATTTAAGGACCATTGGTTCACTTATCCACCAATAAAATAGAATATCATAAAATAGCTAAACAAAGTTGTTGGAGATTGATTAGGGGAAGAGAGAGAGAGAGAGAGAGAGAGAGAGAGAGAGAGAGAGAGAGAGAGAGAGAGAGAGAGAGTAAAATAGCTCAGCTTTTTGGCAGAAAATTATAAGAGAATTTACTATGAGGTATACAAATGTGAGAGACCACTCTTCCAACCAATAATCTAATTAATTTAAGAATTAAAAAACCTCTATGTAGCACAAGGAAAAATTGAATTAAGGTTTTAATTCGAGAGAATTTTGCTTTAATATACTTACAAGAAAATTAAATATTGGTAAACTGAAATGAGTTTCTCAATGGGATTGGAAGTGTAGGACTAGTATAAATTTGGGAATAGATGCATGGGTTTGCTATCAATACGACTAAAATTTACTAATGAAAAGAGATATTTAGCTATTATGAATGAGAAAATAGTGTGCTGACGAGTCCATTGAGCTACCCCATTTCTTCTATTTATGCTTTATGCTTCGATGTAATTAATCCTTCTGCCTCTTCCTTTTTACGGATCTTGCCACCCATTTCATTAATCTAAAAACCCTTTTCAGCCCATTTCTAAAATACCCTCCCACTTAATTCTTAAAAGATTCTTTTGTATGTTTCCAAAATACACTACTACGCTTGTTATGGACTTCAAACAGATCTCCTCATTATGTTTGGTAAGAAGTTTGATGTAGCATTTTTCCTTATTAGAGAGAATTCCAAGTATATTTACGAATTAGGATACGTTACCAAAATATTATTGGTTTACCAAAGATTCTATTCGAAAGGTATTGGATGAAACGATTGAAATCCACCGCAGATGTGACCTATTAATTATATGCATGACGTGCAGTTTATTTTATTATTAGAATGACACCCATGTAAAATAGTAGTACAGCTATGCAAATCTAAATGGAATGAAGCAAAGAATCTCGTATAAATGGCAAATAAATCTCACCTTAGTTGGTCGTTTCATGTTTCGAGCTTCTCCATATAATCTATCCCTTTCTCTCTTTCCCTCTCTATCTCGAAATGGATTCTTGTAATTTCGTATTGCTTCTTTTCATACATCTGCTCTTCAATCCTTTAACTGCCGTCCCCGTCCCTCCACTTGTAGACGAGGTGTGTCAGCTCAAACATGGATATGATTTTTGCGTCCAGGCTCTGAATTCAGATTTTCGTGCTCCCACAGCAGATATCTTAGGCCTTGCTACCATCTCTCTTGATCTAGTGATTCGTAATGCTTCTGATACTTACGAATATATCTCTGACTTGATCAAGGATAAGACTGAGGCTGTTATGAACCACAGGCTTAGATCTTGTCTTGATATTTATGATCAGTCACTTCAAGAAAGTGGAGTAGCTCTTGATGCTCTAAATGCAAAAGCCTATTTCAAAGTGAACAATTTGGCATCGGCCATCACAACAAAAGCCTATGTCTGTGAAGGATCATTCAAGGAGGATCCGGTCCGTCAATCGCCATTGACATCCCAAAACAATAATCTGGCACAGCTCAGTGCTATTGCTGCAGTTATTCCTCTTCTCCTTACTTGATTGCCTAAGCTATCTGTAGTCTTCTTCTCGGTTATGTTCTAGTCATGTGTGAAGCTTGATATAATAACGCATAAGGATGTCATAGATATCTTGATTATCTATATTATTTAGTCTTCGAACAATTTTGATTTTTCATTCCCATATAACATGGTTGTAAGTTCGATTAATTTGGATTTTCCATGTTATATAAAATGAAATTAGCATCTCTAACCCTCTTTGTTGATATTGTTTAAATGAGTGAACACAAAAGATATATGTGGATAGCTACTGATTCAATAAGTAGAGTTGTACTAATCCCATGACAATGATCTGCTACTCCCCACAATTTAGTACCATGGTCCTGCTACTAGGGGCCAATATGATAAATTAATCTACATCTATGTATCTATAATATCTATATATTAAGAGGAAAAATGCGTGCTCTTTCATTGTATGATTTTCATTATAATTATAAGTATGCTACGGCTATTAATTTGAAGCATGGAGAAGTTCAAAAGCTTCAAAAGGAATATTTTACCCTTATATCCAACTCATATTTTAGAAAATATTGAAAGATAATGCTTGCTCTTTCTTTATCTACTTTTCATTAAAATTACAAGCATGCCACCGCTATTGAGATGAAGCATAGAAAAGTCCAAAAACTATAAAATTACTATTTTACTTTTGTATCCACTCTTATTTTAGAAAATGAGAAATAACCCCCTTCAACAAGTATTTTTATAGCTTTCCCTGAGGTATGTCATATATGTCCTTTATTTTTCTTTTACTTTAACCCACTAATGATGTGAAATCAAGTGGGCTAAATGTTTGGAAAAAACACAATTTTGTATTTAATACCTCATGATTTGAAAGCCGCACCCTCTCTCTATCAAGATTATAATGGGACTACATGGTAAGGATGCTTAAAATTGAATATGGCTCACTTTTAGAGAGATATGAACTATTTATAATGATGGGCATCAGTTAGATGACTAAATCTCATTCATTTAGGATAATTGCATATGTGGCTTTTAGATGAAGTGTATTAAAGTCATGAGTCATCTAAGTGATGCCTAATATTGTGAATGGCTTAGATCTGTCCATAAATGGGCTCATCTTCAATTTTAGAATTTCATATCATTTAGTCCTCTCTATTAATCTCTCCATGAAAAATACTTAGTTTTGATCATACTTGTATCATGTGAATTAGAAACTAGAATTAATATAAAGGAAAATACCTTCCTTAGCTTAAGAAAACTTCTATTATCATGAATCCAACTAGCTTGTTTTGTATGACATGTTAGAACCTTCTAAAGTGGTATCTTCTCCACGAATTTCTAATTAAGAAACACTTTCCTAATTTGACATAAACACTCCCAAAACTCAAACGGAATTTTCCTTTATTGGATAGTTGATGTGGCATCTGGCATATCCTCCCACTAACATACATATATGGTCCACATTAGAAGATTAAATTACAAATATATCTTTATATAGAATTACCATTTCACCCCTATGAGAAATTATCATTCTAACCTCCCACTTATCTATATCCATTTGTGACATCAACATGGTTGTGTGGATGCACTTACCACTAGGCATGTTATATTTATACAATTAGCACAATGGGCCACATTTAAATGAAATTTAAATATCTTTCAAAACTCGTTTTAACAATATCTTATATTAAATATATATATATATATACATTTAAAAGTAATTTCATAAATATTTTATCAAAGAACCAAGGCCTTGGGTTTTTCCAAGTTCATTCATAAGGTGGCCCTCAACGAAATATCTTACACTATATAAGAGTGTGGATCCCACCGTGGACATCTATATCCTTCATGAGTTTATAAATATCTCAACATGCTTAGAATCAATACTAATCATATCTAACTATGTAATACATCAAAGACAAATATTGTATTTCACGAGGAATATAGATTCATCAAGTCTAAGGGTAATAATAGTTAGTATCTAGCAATTATTACTAAATGGCAAGGTTTTTAAGAAAATTGTAAACATATTTAAGACAATTTCAAAACTTTCTTCCATCCAGCCATCATAGAAAAGAGGTTGAAAAATAATATGGTATTCAAAACCATCTTAAAGAAATTTTTAAGATGAATTAGGAAACCATCTTTAAAAACCTTTTAAGTTAGTTTCGAAAACCATCTTTAAAAACCTTTAAAGACGGTTTTGAAAACTCTCTTAAAACATTTTCAACATGGTTTCAAAAACCATCTTAAAACATTTTTTAAAATGGTTTTCAAAATCAATATTTTTAAGACAATTTCAAAAATCATCTTTAAAAGAAATTTTTTAAGATGGTTTTTGAATGCTTCCTAAAAAAATTCTTTTAAAGATGGTTTTAAATAATCATCTTTAACAAGTATGTATTCTTAAAAGATATATGTAAGAACTTATGTACTGATAGTCTACAGCAATCTTCCTTCTCTTACAATATCCATCCATACTATCAACATCCACATTTAATATAAAAAATCATTGATATAGAAGAGAAAAATATCACCAGTTCTAACTAAGAAGTATTATCCATTCAACACATGTAACCTTCTCCATACACATTCATTTACTTTCACACTCCAACATCCATACATCCTTATAGAGTAAATACCTGCATCCACACTAAGTTTCTTCTTTCCAAATTTCAATGTCATCTCAACATCCCCTCACTCACATAAATAAACCACATGCATACTTCAAATAAACAGACCAGATAATCCTTATTCATTCACACTTTCAATATCCTCATTCAATATAAAAAATTCAAAGACATAAAAAAATAAAAAATAAAAATATGGGAGGCACTAACTAAAAAGTATTATCTATTCCACACATATACCATATGCACACATTTACTTTCACACACCAACATTCCCATATTCTTATAAAGTAAATACCTACATCCACATCAAGTTTCTTCCTTCCAAATTTCAGCATCATCTCATTCACATATAGAAACCACATAATCCTTAATCATTCACTCTTCCAATATCCACATTCAATATAAAAAATTCAAAGACAAAAAAAAATTCACAAGCATTTATGAGACTCACTATTTACTTCAATACTCCAACATCCCCATAATCTTATAAAATAAAGGCCTACATCCACACTCCAAAATTCTCTCATTCATCCCCTTGTTGAAATAAACAAACTACATATATACTTCAAGAAAATGAAAAATACAACACATCTCCACATTCACTATTTAAATAAATAATTTATGTATTAATCATTATGAAAATTTTCATTGAAGTACACAATGTTAGTGGGTGGAAGTACAAATCAGGCATAGTTGAATTTCAATGCAAAATCAACCAATTCACATCATATTTCTTCGAGATCTAGCTGGAAATAACCCTTTCTTCAACGATCGAGTAGCACCACTACTTACATGACAACATACTTAATTTAGTTTACTACTTATAAATCCATTATATACTTAATTTTATTTCATGTAGCCAACTAAAAAGATTGTGAAAAATTGTAAAGTGATGCTCAATAAAGTGTCTCACCTTTCTCAATTGTTGGAGCTTAACACCATTGTGTATCAGGATTCTCATGTATCTTAGAACAATGTATCCACACTCCTACTTCAACTGTTGTCTAGGGCATTGTAGAATAAAGAAAATAGAAAGTATGGATTAATATCATGTCTAGTTACAACTTCAATTTATATATAGAGTAATTAACTAATTTCGCTTACCTTAATCTTCTTTCAAATGAGTTTGGGTGGGTTCATAGTCTTAGTTAGTTCAGCCCATTTATTTCATACACTTCAAAATTATAATTAAAATTCATTAATTATAAATAAAAATTAGTTATCGGTTATTAACTATTATAATGTTATAAAAAGATTAAAAACCTATATTTATTATTTTCTTGTATATAGGGCATGAATGTGCACTTGACCTAAATAAAAAATAATGAATGCCCACAATGCACATCAAGAACCAACAATAGCCAATGAGTCCTATGTGCACAATTATATAAATTATAATTAAAGTTTACAATCCTTAAAATTATATATGTGTATGTATACGTAATTTGAAAGAACAACTAGTTAAAACTTACACATTATTTTAGAGAATTATTAAGGCCTTCTCCTTTAAGTAGTGGAAGAACATTGGTAGAATTTGATCAAATCCCCTTTCCATGGCCCATTGCTCCCTTGGTCAACAGATGATAGCAAGGCCAAGGAATTGGAAACATCCTTCGCCATCTATCTTTACATTATATCATATAGCAATCTATGAAAAAGAAATAATTAGTACTTGTCATTACTAATTAACAAGTGATATCAAGGGTTCTTATTGAAACAAATATTTGCATACTCAATACAAGAGATGTGCATATGTTCAAGTTCATCCCATTTGCAAACTTTTATGAGGTCCTCTCTCATGAATGGTATTTGAACCCTTCATCGCTAAGCAGTCTAGGTTCTATC
This sequence comes from Warburgia ugandensis, assembly GCA_035236585.1. Taxonomy (NCBI): domain Eukaryota; kingdom Viridiplantae; phylum Streptophyta; class Magnoliopsida; order Canellales; family Canellaceae; genus Warburgia; species Warburgia ugandensis. The sequence goes on from CP141128.1 coordinate 47,061,543, forward strand.
CATCCAAGGTGATTACCTTAACTTTATTAATAAGCTTGTAGAGAGTCATCACAATAATAGACATGTCGGATAGAATTCCAACTAATGCCTAGACTAATGCTATAAAATTGCAAAAATTATTAATCAATATAAAAATATTTATTAAAAGCATTCAATTTTGTTATAAAAATAAAGATAAATACTAGTACCAAAATGATTGCTAGGACGGTGGGTACTGATGTGCATTAGATATAGATAATAAATAATTAAAAAATGTTATTGAATATTATAGTATGATAACATATATCTTGAATTTTAGGGGAATGACATCTCATTCTAGACAAGCAACATGATATCTAGTGGCCTACCAATGTTATAAATATCATTGGCTTCTATAACAAATGGTAGATGGGCATCCTTTTGATAGGCTACAAGAATACACCCATGCACATGCTTAATGTGTGATTGCATAAAAAATCTGTGCAAATTGGGATACTCAATCTAATACCATTTACCAACAATGATGATGTTTTCAAAGTCATTCAAGGCCAACTTGTATTCACCCATCTGCAAATAAGAAATAATGAATACATAGGAATAGATGAGGTAGGACAATTAATTGGACAATGAAAGGTAAACATGTGTTTATACATACCTTCTTGGCCGAATTTTCCTATTCAAAGCGCACAGGTAGCTCTTCTAATATTCTTGAGTAGGAGAATTATAGCTAGCATGTGATTTGGGTTTATGGTGGTAGGAGTTGGCTCTTAACTATAATCTTTCATAGTATGAAACTTTCCTATTAAATCCTTATTTAACTTTTGTACATCTCCTTTTCAAGATTCTTGTAACTTAACACTTTTATCTTTTTGTACATCACCTTCTTGTCAAATTTAGGTCTATATTAATTCTTTTGACCAAAGTATATGGAAGGAGTAACACCGTGCCCTCAGCCCCTTAGTTGGCAAAGGTGGTCCTTCTTGTTGCCCAAAACCCTATACATGGTATTATCCTTTGCAGTAGTGCTGCTTAGAGTCCTTGTAAAAGTGGATTCTTGGGTCAACTCTTCCTGCACAATTTACAAAAACATGACCAACTTTATAAATTATTCTATAAATACACTAAAAATATGACAAGAGAAGATTGAACCACTTACTATTCGAAAAGCAATTTGTATAGCAACTTTGTTAATGTAAGTTTAAGAGTTTGTGCTTCTCTATACTTGTAATTTTCCATAGGATGATGCAGCTAATGGGAATCGAAGTCTTAGTTTTCTTTTGCTATCAAGAAAGACACTAAATTAGGCAATAAAATATGATTAAGGTATTTATAATTAGAAAGAAATGAACTCTCACAAATACTTACTTCTTTTTCTTTCAACCTATAGAGGGGGTGATGCCAGTGATTGATGCTACATACCTTTCCCTATTGAACATTGTTTCCTATGCATTTAATGTAATGAAAGGTAATTAAGCACAATCAAATGTTATAATTAATTTTATCAAACCCATGTTTGGCACATACCTCAAATTCAGAAGACAAGAAACAATGTACAAATTCATTCCATATATCCTAGTCAATTATGTTGGAATATATGTTAGGGACTCTATACAACCTATATGGATCATCAACAAATGGATATATATATATATATATAGTTACTAGCAAGGTAGCTCTTCTATTTTATCTAGCTCTCACTAGCTCCTTGCAAAGCAAGCTTCTTCTTGTCATTAGATATCTCAAAGGCAGACTACAAAGTAGAAAAAACACATACTCTATTTGAAAATAATAAGATGAGGTATGCACTGTAATTTCCTACAATCATGTATATAAAGCATTTTGTATACCTTCACAATATCCCATATTAAATCTTCAATTTATAGCAACACATCTCCAATCATCAATATTAATAGGCATGGTGCTTCTTACCATGCAATAAATGAAACTTATATAGTTGGCTACAAGGTCACCTATCTCTTACCCTTTAGTTGTATACTTGACAATATCTTTTATTCCCTTTGACTTTCTCTTAGTAATATTTTCTATTATTGCTTGGCCTCTACCCGTTCTCTTATAAGAGCTACTCGGCTTGGGCTAGTTTTCATGTTCTTGAAGTTCTATTCTTTATTCACAAAGTAAAAAACTTTATTTAAAATAACACATTAGAAATCACTTTTATATTCAATCTGTTCAATAATTTCCTTGCAATAAATAATACTATTATAAGTTTCATTTATTAGACAATAGCTCAACAACATCACTTAAGCTAGCATTTGCTTGTCACTAGTGCTTCAATTAATAGATACTATAATTATAAAATTCAAGTAGTGAAATTGCAAAGACCTAGATGTTACCTTTGTATAAACCATAATTCTTGAAACATCAATCTAACACAATACAAGAATATAACCATTGAGTCAATTACAAAATCCATTAATTGGATTTCTAGGACTTAAGATAAAGACAAAAGAAATAATAGCAATACAATGCAATTGAGTGTAAACACTCTTAAGTACTAAAATTTTACCTATAGCAATTCTATCCAAAAGACTAGATTTAAGATTATGTTTCTCCTAGAGTCTCTAACAAATAAAATCCATGGTTAGGATGCATAAATAATAATAGTATATGATGATTTATTTTAAGAGATGTGATCAATAGTACCCGATCCAAATAATAAGAAAATCAAGAAACAAGTGCATTCCATAAAAAGCCACAAAGATGTATATGAGAAATGCTAAATAGAACCCCTTTTTGGAAACAACAACACTAGCCAAAGAACCTTCTCCAAAGACAACCCAACACCACACAATTAGAGAGACAGAGAGAGAGATATGTCGCACTTGTGTGAAATTTCACTGGATAGGAGATTGTTGTCCTCTACAGTCCACAAGAGGGTGCAAGTCAATCACTGGCAAAAATTTCTAAAATAGGGTCCAAACTTGCATTTCCAACAAGTAAAATCAATGAATTCAAACACACTCATTTATGATTGGACTATGAATGATAAACTTTGAGAATGAATACTTTAATAAAATTAAATGGTGTTGCATGACTTATATGTGAGTCATATTTGTAAAGGATAGTGCTTGGGTAGTTTTTAAAATGATTTTATGAAATTTTTTATTATTCACAAATGATTTTGCAAAAGCATTTTAAAAAATAAGGGATCCCAACTTTAAGAATAGATTTAAAATATAAAATTGTATTGAAAAACCTGAGGCATTAGACTCACTCATAGATATTAGATATATCCTCATTTTGCTACATAAGAACTATCACTCAAGATGAGAAAGCATGGACACTCATAGATTTTTTCCTCCAATAGTAAATAATCAGAGAAACCTCTAACGAAAATCACTTCCCATGCCATTTCTAAAATGTTTTATACCACAAAACCAACAAGAAAGGAAGGATAGATAAGAGGGTTGAGGGTTCTTATTAATAGATCTGTTCTTGTGTTGTTGATCAGTAAACACAAAGAGGTAGAGAAAATTGTGACTTCAGATCTATTCTTTGGCCATGAGTTGACGACAAACAATAAGAGAAGTTTTGAAAATCTCATATCTATCCTTTCAATGATAGATCAAGGTGTTGAACTAAGTAAGCTAGTAAAAAAATCCCAAATTTGTCTTTCACTTTGGTCATTGGAGAAAATGGGGGCTTTGGAGAGCAAGAAGATCTTGAGAGAGTAAATCATGGAGAGAGAGGGTGGATGATGGAATGGAAGCAGAGAGTGGGGGATTGATCGGTTGGTTTTATATATATGACCTACGATGTTTTTTAAGATAATTTTTTATGAAATTGTCTTATCTTTTCCTATGTTCCTAAGATGGTTTTTTGAAAGACTATCTTACATTTTCCTTTTTTCCCTTTTTTAAAATAGTTTTTTCTAGCTTAATAATCACCTTAGTTTTTGCTTAATTTTTTTAAGATGTTTTCTTTTTTTCCAACCATCATAAATTTCTTTTAATATGGAGGTTTTAAGAAGATTTTTCAATAACCATCATTTTAAGTTTTTTTTAAAAAATACAAAATTTTTAACTCCCTCCAATGACCTCGAGTTGGACTGTTCTTGATATATATCTACATCATAACTATAGATATATGAAAATATATAGTAAATTTCTTGATATTAAATAATCATGCATACATAAATAAAAATAGCATAAGAATAAGTATTCAAATAACTCTTAATTATCCCTCTTCTATTTACATATATATAATATTACAATTTAATTTTCCCTATCAACATGAATTGTTTTTAAACCAAGCACCCTCACCAATATCACGTACATAATCTATATCATTCTCACCAATTACATAAAATTGATGACATTGCTTTAATAATACAATGGTAATCTACTATGACATCACCTAGGTCATCTTCATCTTAAAAGTCCCTTAAGGAGGCTGATAAAATAGTTGACCATCTCATATCATGTCATTCTTGTATATAAAATACTTGTTTCGCTTGAGATGCCAAAATAAATTTATAGTTTTTATAAACGATCTTATTTAAGTTAATTAATGTCAGTCTAAGGGCATCAGTTTTTATCATATCCTTGTTATGTTCCACCTAATCACCCTTATACTCATGTAGTTTTATAGGTATAATTTAACACCCATATCTCTTGTACAATCCTGTAATAAGTATCATTCACAATAATTGGATTGGTGTCCTTTAAACTAAAGTAGAAAGTAGCATTGACAACTAAGCTAACCTGGCTATTCTATTTGCTCTTGAGCCACTGCGCTCCATTTTGTAAAAATGATAATCATTGATGGTATATCTATCATACTTTATTTGTTTTAATCAAGGTCTCATTTTCATCTAACCCAAAGAGTAAGATGTACAATGACCTAGATCATCTCGATAATCTTGAACATGTCTACATTAAGCAGCATGATTGTTATAGTCAAGTAAATTAGTATACTCATGCATATATAACAAGTGAGTGAAGTGTTAATTCATTTTAATTTTTGATATAGACAAGTAGTGAAGGTGCGATAGTGCTCATGTTGCCGCCACTTCTTTTCTTCTTTTTTTGCATCTCTTAAATACCTCATGAGAGAGAGAGAGAGAGAGAGAGAGAGAGAGAGAGAGAGAGAGAGAGAGAGAGAGAGAGAGAGAGAGAGAGAGAGAGAGAGAGAGAGAGAGAGAGAGAGAGAGAGAGAGAGAGAGAGAGAGAGAGAGAGCGAGAGAGAGTCAACTTACTCAATGTATGATTAAATTTCATCAATATTGTTTTGTAAGATATAAGGGTGAGCCTAGTCTCACTCTTTATGTTCAACAATCAACACACGACTGCTCAGAGAGGTTCACCAACTTTTAGATCAAATCTACTTAATCTTTTCTTTCTTAATAGGATTGTAATCACATCCACTTATGATAAATACTCCATGCAAAACTTCAGTGCTTCTTTTGCAATGTAACATTTAGTGATACACCCCTCTAGCCGATTGTGACTTCATACACACCATATTAATACTTGCATGTACCTCTAAAATGGGTATATCCATTACAAATACTGGCCCATGGAGTCTGATCTTGTCAATGAAGTGCATTGTGAAGTGTACCATGATATATAAGAAGAATGGTAAGAAGATTATCTCTAACTTACATATGGTTGTCACTTGATGGTCATGTATTTCTTATAATTTTGAAATATCCACTACCTTCTTGGACAAAGCATTGAAGTAGTAGCATTGTAATGGATCCTGTAACTTTATCTGCCAGCACTAAATGTATTGTTATAGGCAAGAGTTGTTGCATTAGGGTATGATAATGTGCGACTTCATCCCTAACATTTTTAGCTCTTCCCTAGAGATAATGTTTCTAAAGTTTGAAGAGTAGCTATCTGAAACTTTGAGCTTTGACAAGGTTTTACACACTATTCTTCTCTCCTCCACACAGAGCATATAATTTATTATAGGCGTGTATATTCCTCGGTTGCCCCTATCTTGTGGATGCAACCTTCTCTTAAAACTCATATTCATAAGATCTATCCGACCTACACGGACATCCTTTATTTTTTCTCAGAATTTCAAGCAAGGTACTAGTCAAGCTCTCCAAGACATTTTTCTAAATGTGCATGACATCAAGCACATGCCTCACATGTAGGGATTTCCAGCACTCAAGTTCAAATAATATTGACTTCTTCTAACAACTTGTAGAGTGGCTTCCACTTGTACATTTAATTACTTTATTCTTCCATAATGAGAATTAAGGTTTTCAACCTTTTTCGATACTTTTCATTCAGTCAACAACTTTGGAGATGTCCTTGTCTCAACACTACCATTAAATTATACCTTTTTAAAATGATATGTACTGTTTTCATGCAACCATCTTCTGTGGCCTAAGAATGTCATCTTCTTGCCATGTTTAAGTTATATAACACATATTTGGTCACTACAAATAGGACAGACATTGTAACCCTTAAAGGTGCATCCTACTAAATTACCATATGCAAGGAAGTTATTTATTCTCCATAATAGTATAGGCTATAGGATGAATGACTCTTACTTACATGCATCGTAAACTTCAACCCTACATCTCATAATGTCTGAAAATTATTGATCAACAGAGCAAAGCATACGTTAATGTCATTCCCTAGTTGCTTGGGACCCAATATCTACATACTTAATATCATAAGCTTCCTCTTCATGTATATATAGCAATTGTAAGAGATTGCATCAAATTATTACAATGGTTAACAACTATAAGAACCATGAGGATTAATCTCATTTGCACATATAGCAAGTTATAGATTTCATGGTTCTTTTCCAAAATACGCTAGAAGAAGTCCATAAACTTCCATGCTGCGTTATCAGCTAGATGGCATAAATAGCTATCAACTACTCTCTCCTTGGCATGCCATACTAGTTTCTTTGTATTTTTGTAATATGAAACATTCTTTTGACCCTAAGAGTAGGAGGGAGATACTATAGGACCTTTACGGGTGCATCTTTCACTAGCTCAGTTGAATTATTCTTCAACTTATATCTTGACTATCCAAATTTAAGGATGTAGTTTTATCCTTGCACCCCTTCCTATACAAGATACAATCATTGGGACAAGCATGGTTTCATGGTTTTCTTTCCTCACACGTGGACCTTGCTAATTTGTCTCCTTCAAAAGCATTTTAACCACTACTTCTAAGACTTCTGTAAAACCTTGATCTGAAAATGAAATCTCAATTTACGCTATATAGTTCTATCTTTTGTTAGCTATTTGATCAGGATACTATTACCTAAGTCCCTAAACTTAGAATGGATGGCAAAGTGGAGCTATAACAACTTAGTATAATCTATACACCCAAGCTATAATGGGTGACTGGCTTGCTCCAATGTAGTTTAGAATTATTCAGGGCCATCTTGAAATTCATTGTATGCAACTTAAAACATTGATGTAGTTGTACTATCTACAACACTTCCTACAGTGTCTTCATATTCACATCTATCCACCATTTTTGAGGGCCCCTAAGGTAGTTCTTCTTCATGCTAGATCTAGGGATGATAACTTTGATCAACTCTATTGAAGCACAAATGTTCTCTTAACATGCCTGCAGTTACTTATCTCATGTTTTTACATCTCAAGCATGGACAACACATGTTTTTACAATCATCCCTTCCCTAAGTGAAAACTTTATGAAATTTTTTCATTCCATCCTCATATTCTCATGATGATCTTGCTGTAGTTATCTAAGTATATTTGTCCAGTTTGACAGCAAAAAATAGAAGCTTAATGACTTTTAGACATAAAAAGAATGAACTCTTGGTTAAGCATTTTAGCAAATATTAAGTGTATGAAGAACGTTGGAGAAAATCTATCATGCATCGAGATTTTATACCAATAATCATACAAATAAAGCATGAGACAAGGAAGAAAGATTTATGCAAAATATGGTGATCCAATTATAGTGAATTCCATGAGGAATAACTTGCCAAGTTGAGTGATGATTCTTAGTTCCTTAAAATTACCAAGAGTATCTTTGAGGAACTAAAGATCATATGAAATCAAGATAGTAAGGAAAATGTGTCACACTGGGGTTTTTTAAGATAGTTTCTTGCTAATCATCTTCTCAATCATTCTTTTTTTAGATGTTTTTCTTGACCATCTTCATATTAAGTTTTAAGACAGTTTGTCATAACTATCTTCTTAATTAGAGTTTTTAAGATGATTTTTTCCAATTGACTTCTTAATCAAATTTCTTTAATGTGGTTTTTTTTATATATTTTATATGTTCTTAATTAAGTTTTTAAAGATAGTTTGTCTTAACTATCTCCTTAATCATGTTTTTTAATACATTTTTTCTTAACTATCTTCTTAATTGGGTTTTTTAAGATGATTTTTTAACCATCTTTCTAATCATATTTATTATGATGGTTCTTTTGATAGTTTCTTTTGACCATCTTCTTAAGTTCTTCCCTATGCAACTCTTGCTATAGTGTTTCATGGATTACATTGTATTTCCTCCTCATGTGTTTTAACTTTTTAAGTAATTGTGGTTCCTTACTTGTAGTCACATAATAATATTATGGGATCATTTGTAGTATCCAATATGCCAAGTTCCTATAAGCACTTTTTGATCCAAACTTCTTTCTCACCACTTCATTAGTCATTCTATATTTTGCTTCAATAATCAAATGGCCATTTGTCTTACTTATTGCTTCTCTAACTTATTGCTTGTTCACCATTGCAAACACATACCTAGAAATAGATCAACTTCTGATTGAAAATCTAAATATGTATATCTTTTGGCAATTATATCATCAATACCATAAACTAAATAGTAATGCTTAGTTCTCTTAAGGTACTTGAAGCTATGCTTAATAGCAGTCCAGTGTTTGGGTCCTAGATTATATTAAAATCTACTAACCAGTCCTATTATATGACATATGTTTAGCCTTATACATGACATATCATATATGAGATTTTCTACTGCTAAATAGATGGAATTGCCTTCATCTTTTCTATCTTATGTAAAGTTGTAGATAGATTAATTTCATGTCTAAAAGGAACCATTGCTTTCTTGGAATCTTGCAAGTTGTGCAAAGCAAGAATCTTATTCAAATGTCATATATGATAATCCAACCTTTTTAAAGTTCATCCAATCTTTAAACACATCAAGACCTAGAATATCAGGTGCTTCTTCTAAGTCTTTCACATAGAATTGACTTGCTATTCATGCCTTTATACTAGATTGTATTCCTATATCATTCTTAGTGGGTAGAATGTCATCTTCAAACAATATTAAGAATGTCACTCCACTCCCACTACACTTCTTGTAAACACATGCTTTTTATAAATTCTTTAAGATGCAAAACTCTATGACCACCTAATCAAATATCTTATTTCAACTACGTGATGCATGTTTCAATCTATAAATTGATCTACATAATTTTCATAAATTATTTGAAAATTATACTGAAACATACCTTTGAGGATGTTCCATATAGATTTCTTGCTCAAAATGTCTATTTAACAAGGCCATTTTCACATTCATTTGCCAATTTCATAACCAAAGTGTGCCGCTAGTAGTTTTCTAATAGACTTCAAGATATCTACTGGTAAAAAAGTTTTCTCACAATTAGTTTCTTTCTTCTAATTTTTGCCTTTTGACACCAATCTTGCTTTATGGGTCTCTAGCCTTCCCAGTTAGTCTCTCTTTCTGTTGAAGATCTATTTATAACCAATGAATATGACTCCTAGTAAAGGATCTTCTAAAATCCACAGCTTATAGACTTCCAATGAGTATATTTCAAAATCTATGGCAAAGGCCCACTTCATTGTGTCGATAGCCAACATCGCTTCTCCATTTAAGTATGGTGTAACAAATGAAGACCATTGGTTCACATTGCCATGTCCTTTAAAAAAAATTCTAAACTCATCCAACATGTATTATCTTCCTCTATTCAAGCAAAGAACTTTGATTTTCCTTTTGGTTTGATTTTCCACTTCACTTTTAAAATCTTTAAACCTTTCATAAATTTCTAACTTGTTCTTCATTAAATAGACATATCCATATCTAGAAAAGTCATTTGTAAAGGTAATGAAGTAGAGAAATCCTTCTCATACTAAATGACTCATTAGCCCACATACATCTCTATGTAACAATTCTAACAAATTTGTAATTCTTGTGATTTACCTTTAAAAGGCAACTTGGTTATTTTATCTCATATATAAGACTCACAAGTTATTAAAGGTTCCACTCTAAGTAAACTCAAAGGCCCATTCTTACTAACCTTGTAATTCTCTCTAAGTTTACATGACAAAATCTTAAATACCATAAATATGTTGGAGATGCAATTATTCTAGCTCTTTCAAACAAAGAAATATTAGTGGGCTATTTTGCATTATGAATATTATGATTTAAAGAATTAAGAATGTAGAGTCCATTCTCATATGTACCCGTAGTAAATAGTTTACCACAATAATTAATAACTACCTTATCATTACACTTTAAACAATATCCAGCATCATAAAGTTTAGACACAAAAATTAACTTTCTCCACTTCTTAGGAACATATAAGAAATCCTTTAATTTCAAAATCCTCTTATCAGTCAAATGCAAATTATAGGTCCCTACATTTATAACCATTGTTTTCAAGTTTATTTCCATCTACAACTTGATTTCTCCATCATTCAGTATTGTTATTTTCTAAAATCCATGCAACATATTACACATGTGAGAGGTTGCACTAGAATTGATGCACTATGAGTATTTGTGACATACCTTTAGAAGGTTTGTCCTTCTTAAGGAATCCTTAGTAGGACTTGCACCTGCACTTCCAATGTCTAGCCTTGCAGCAATGAAAACACTTTCCATCCTTATTCCCTATCTTGACGTTCGAGTGGTTGATTTTGCTTCTCTTTTAATAACTTTCCTTATCGGACTGTCCTGTCTTTATTTTTCCTTTTCCCTTCATCTTAAAGTTTGAAGCCACATTTACTTCAATGACTTTAGACTTGCCTTTGTTCTTATAAATGAGTCCCTCAGCTTGGTAAATTATATTCACTAGTTTCAATAGAGTATATTCAATATTATTCATTTGGCAATTCATAATAAACTTGAAAAAAGAACCTATCAACTTAAATGATCACATTGATTTCTTCTCCATGTTAAAGTAACTCATGAATATGTCTTGTGAGCTTCACAACACGTTCAAGAACTAGAGTTCTTTCCATCATATATGTAGAAGGAAAATTCTTCACTGCAATCAATTGTACCAACTAATGATTCTCACCAAACATCTTTGAGAAACTAATCTTTATGTCCCTATCATTCTTCATTAGATTATGTTATTTCTAGAGATTATTAGAATGATGTATCTAGATAGATTATTGTCTTCATACCACTTAGTCAAATTAGTTATTGCTTCCTCTCCAGCATTATCACTAGGATACTAAGGTGCATAATCATTGGCCTTAGTCACATGATTTACTTTATTTGCTATCAACACAAATTTCAAAATTTTGAGCCAATCTTCATAGTTTAGTCTAATGAGTTTATTCTCTTCAAGAATCTTATTTAGAAAACTAAAGTTGTTTCTTTTCATCCACAAAAAAGGTCATCCCATGCACGAAGCTCCTATATATGCAGGGTCTAGGGAAGGAGTGGATCACAAACCAAGCAATATATATATATATATATATATATGGTTAAAACACATGAATGCTAATCATACATTTTCAACTACATCAAGATTTTTCAATGTAATTGTAAAATTTATGAAATCATCACTTCAAAGGATAAAATGAATGTAAAAATCTTATTTTTATTGTCATTGCTTTCTGTTGTGGCAGGTGACCAATCACATCAATAGCTTTTGCTTTGGCATGCAACACTTATGCTTGAAATAAGGTGGATCTTCTATCCATCATCACTATGAGATTTGATTTATTTGCATCTAACATGTCAACTATAGCTCATACATAATAACCACTACTTCAACTTTGACATGTGGTCGTGTTCTATATATTGAACCATAATCACATTTGGTTAAGTTTGACCAACTATTAATTCAAAAACCTATCAAATAATGTGATTAAAGCATCTCATGTTGGCACCCCATTCCAACATTATTACCAAATTTTTTTTTAAAGGTTATAAGATATGAAATTTCTTTCTCAATCTTATTCTCACTTAACATTTAATATTCTCAAAGAGGTTTATCCATCAATATAAAAAATAATTGTTCCTATATATTCATCCAATGATTAAACCATTCATAACACATAAAATTAATGGATGATGATTATGGACCATTAAGATTTATGGATGATGATCATGGACCATTAAGAATTATATGAAATCTTTATATGACTCACTCATCAAAACTCTAAGATAATCATGAAATTGTTGATCAAGCATTGAAGACCATCTTTGACTCTTACTATTGCAGTGATTTTTCACTTGCCATCACTTATTTAGTGAATCTCTATCTTCTCTTAATATTCTAAACTATCTAGACTATCTCTTTATATTCTATAAGAAAAGCAAGATTATATCCTTTTGGGTAAATTTTTTTTGAGAAACTGGTTGTCATAAGCAATCACTCAAGTGGAATATATAAACATAAATCATATTCATCACACATACACATAGATATTGGGTTCCATAATCATCTATTTGACGTGCATTCATTAAAATAATTATATCTAATTTTGAATCAGATTAAGATGATTCAAAAACTCATGCATATATAAAATTATTGACTATATAATATTGTAATTCAATGAATTGAAGTACTTTATTAGACCCTGTAAAGTACAACAAATAGTGTCATAACATTCTCATACAATTATGTTCAACTTTGAATTTCAATGTCCATAGCATGAATTCACTATGCTAAAGTTATTGGAATCAATTGATATGTTCCTAACATATACAAGTTGAATATATCCTAGGCTTATCTACACAATGCCCTATTTAGATATGCCATTTTAGTCTCATGCATGTATTCTTTAAATTGAAATAAACAAGTAACATTAACAACTTCACCAATAAAGTAACTAAATATTTCAACACATGATAATTCTAAATTACTAATCTATAATGAATTATATCATGATATCAAGTATTGATCATAATCGTGGTTTCCATATAAAGTTCTAGCACATACACATGAATCCCATTCATTGTATGTGACACCACGAGTTTTGTACAACATATAAATATCAATTTTTAAAAAGTCGAGATCCATGATTAAAATTTTTAAATTTTAATGGTTAAATGATCTTCTCTTTTCTACCAAAAATAGACAATCTCCTCTATATTTCAGACTAGTGCATTTAATGCATGCGATGTGACAAACACCTAATAAACACAATAAACATAAGTACACAATCTGGGAGACTTAGTCTTCATATCCATCCATATCATACACAATTTTTTTATAAAATCATATACCTCAAAGGTAGAGTAAAGTCAAAAGGAAATAACGACATTACCTAGGGTCTGTCCATAGACGACCATCCCATCCAACCAGTTGATTTTCATGCATCCATGTCACAAATGTGTAAACCATACACATATACGGCCCATAATAATATTCAAAGGTAGGGTTTTAACAAACCACATACATCATTGAAATCTCCTCTATGCACTGCTAAATGCTTCGCTTGCTTCATTTGCATGCCATATCTGCTGTTTCTCTCTATATCTGATGCATTGCTGATAATAATAATAATAGTAATTTAAAAATGCTTAACACAATATGAAATGGTCATGTATCAAATCTCAGGGCATATGATAAATATCTTCCTCATAAAAATAGTTCTAGTATGATATCAAATATAAAAATAAATAATGATGAAATATAGCATAATTAGCATAAAAAACCAACTAAATTTGTCTCAATAGCCAATGCATCAAAGCTCATAATAATACTAAAAACAAAGCAATGCATCCAAGACACCTACGTGTTTCCAAAACATGCTGAGTAAACAAAGCCAATTAGGCTCATCAAAATGCCAAAATCAAACTGATGTAGTTACGCTAAGACCACGTTAATACAGAGCATCAAAAGCTCAAAGAATATATTAATAAATGTGCATGCCATCAACAAGGTCACCCTCACAAATAGGTCCTTAGAGTGTTAAAAATCACATCATGCAATGCCTCAAATGCTCGAGAAATATGTCAAATAATATGCACATCATTCACAAGGAGCACCCTCACACACTGGTCCCGCAAGTGTCTCATACACTCGAATCTCTGGTCATGAATACTCATACCACTCTCGCACACATTGTCAAACCTAAGATTTATAGGAAATATTTATCTTGGTAAAATTAATCATCAAGAAATGCATAAACCGCTATACTGTAGTGGCAACCAACTCTTGGGTCTACCAACTGCCACTCCTCGTCGACACCAGAATGTGAGACTAAGTGTCCATCATGCATAAGGGACTGATCGGATGGGTAGGGTGGACTACCCATGATACCACTCCCTATGCATTTGCCCTTCTATGGGGCAGGTGTCTAATCACCTCGCAAAGTCAGAGGGCTAGTGACCAACCCTACATCCCTTCCAATATAGCATCCACTGGGCAGAAACACCTATCATAAACTTGTTAAAAATGAAAATCACAAATCTCATGGTTGATGAAATGAATATACAATCCTCTGGTGAAATAATGAAAACCAGGAGCACTTGTGGCTCCCCATCCCTAGGCACTATCCCTCATCTTGGGGTTAGCCTCTCAAGGACTAGCCACCAAGCATCCTCCACCAAGTCTATGGTAAAACAAGTGATAAAACAAGTTGTCCACACTCCTCAATATGCAATAGTAAATCAAATAACCATTCAATGACTTTACAGTCATGAAGTTGTATCAAAATCATGTATTTTCACTATCGCATATAAAATATGACTCATCATAGTCAAATCATGCATCCACGGAACAATAATAATCAATGAAGTCATGTACATGCGCATCAGTCATAAATAAAACAAGTATTTCAATAAGAACCATAGTATAATAATATATGCATGACATTCATTTATAAATATTGAGATGATGCCATGAAAATCTAAAATTTCAAAATAGAAGCATGCCTGTTATTTATTATCATCAGCTACCTCAGATGAAGAACCACTCATCTATACCTCTTAAATCATAATCGAACTCCAATCTAGCTTAGTCTGCCACAATCCACTACTTGAATACACATCACTTCTAGGTCTAACTTAGAATCCAAGTTATCTAAGTTGGATTCTTAGCTATAAAGAAAGCATTATATTTTTATATCTTATTATACTATGTTTCAATTTGATCCAATGGTTCACTGCCATGGGATCTCAAGTTGGGGCCCACTCTAGTAGGCTGATAATCAAAATCACACTGAATCAAACCCACCAATAACTATCCAATTCATTTCTTAATAATATCATAACATATTCCTAAGTGATCATACTCATACCATGTCAATTTCAGTTAATTTCTCATTCAACCAACTAATCGGGCACATTTACATGTAAATCATACATGACTTTAGCTAATTACTACCAAATCAAGGAAATTAAGTGGTTAGAATGACAATCCTACCTTGCATAGGTCAATCTAAAGGATAGTTGGCTGTTTGTGTTGCCAGATTGTCAATTGATCATCTCAAAGGTACCTGATCTGCACCATAGTAGTTTGGCTATGATCATTCACCCAATCATCCAAGATTAAAGAATAAATTAGTAAATCTAATAAAACAATCTCATTAAATCATTTGAATGTTATGGATCATCAAAATTGATCCAATTTCATACCTGAATCGATAATTAATTTCGGTCATTGATCAAGATCAGCTAGATCGCCTCAAAATGATCTAGCTTAAAGGTATCTAATATGGATGAGGCACAATGGACTATTCAGATCATAAAATAAGGTTAGATCATCACATATTAGACGGTCTGAGTCCAATTGAAGGTCTAATCATGATCAATGGTCAAATATTCTTTGATCAATGAATGGGGAAGATGGGTATCATTCCTTATATTGCAAGGTCTCTATGGTTGTCTCAGACATGTGAAATCCTTCTTGGATTGGACAAAAGGAGTAAAAGCTTAAGGGATAGTTGGGTCCACTGTGTCAACTTAGCTCCCCAAAATGAGTTAGGAGTGAGTTGACTCGATGAGTCAACCTACCCTAACTCACCAGAGGAAAGGGAAATAGGGGGTGAGGAGATGGTGGCCGGTGGTGGCTGTTGGTTTGGTCACCACCTGAACCTATCCAAGAAGAGAAAATGAAGAGAGAAAGGGTCCAGATGTGCTAGCTGGCTGGGTCGTTGAGGTTGTACCGGAGGAAGACAAGTATGGGGGAGAATATGTTGTGCAGTTGGCTTGCTCAAGTGGGTCAAGCTTGTCAGAGAAGGTAGAAAGGTAGGAGAGGGTGGTCAGCAGTTGTTGCTACTTAGTCGTCATTTGTAACCCACCTAGAAGAGGAGAGAATGATGAAGTGTGCACACAGTGCATCATTGGAGGAGGAGGCACAAGGGTTAGGGAGGCATTCCTCCATGGTCAACCTATGTGCACCAGCTTGTCGGGCAAACTGTGTTGGAGAAAAACCCGATAGGTGAATAGGATAAGGGAGAAAAGGGAAAGAAGGTTTCGACATGGTGTGGTCATGTCAGCATCTGAGAAGAAGAACAATTGCTAAAGACAGGGTTTCTGGTCCGTCCGGTTGTGGGGGTTTGAACGAAGGGAGCTAATTGCTGGGGTTTTCCACGTTCCGACAGTCCCCCTTCATTTTATCCCATTCTTGGCCACTAGAGCCCATCACAAGGGTGTAGGCCTGTGCATTGTAGATGACAGTTTGCTATGTTTGTAATCCACAAAACGACAAATATGAGGGATGCTGTTATCAATTTTTGCTCCAGCCCCTCACCCCCAAATTAGTAAAATTTTTAGGGTTTTAAGTCCCAATCACCATTTTGTACAAAATTAGCAATGTTAAAATCCTATCAACGGGTACATTCCATTTTTTATAGTCTCAAGTGCAAATTTGGAGTTTTCAAAAGGTTCACTTCGGTAAAATTTGATTTTTCATAGAATTCATTTCATGATTTCCATTCTAATTAAAATATAATACAATACCCAAAAAAAGACTCAAAATTGAGCATCATTACATTCTTCCCTCCTTATAGGAATTTCGTCCTTAAAATTATTTTCATGTTATCTTTAGATGATTCTAAAAGAATCCCCACCTCAACACACCCTTAAGTAAATCTATGCTAAATCCATACTAGAGCACATCAACTCACCAACAAGCAATATATGCTAATCAAAACTAGAGCATATCAACTAATCAATGGGCAATCTATGCCAATCAAAATCAGAGCATATCAGTTCACCAACGGGCAATCTATGCCAATCAAAACAAGAGCATATCAGTTCACCAATAGGCAATCTTAGCCAATCAAAATCAATCCAAAGTATTATCATACTATGAGCACCTATAAGCTAGCCTCCTAAAAGCCTGCAAGTGCTTCTCGCACCCACCCTCATTGGCCACCTGCTTAGGCCGACTTCATTGGCTACTCACAAATATGTGTTGTAAATCAAATTTTGATTACATATAAGAAAATAATTTCATACAAAACACACATCACTATCATACCTCTCATCTAGTGAGAAATCAAGCTCATATATGTATTATAGAAACAACATGTATACCACAACTATCCTAGAGAACTTAATAATCCCAATGATAATAGTTCACGAGACTAAGGAAATTATGAACATCATTGACCAATTTGGGCCAATCCCAGCCCATTATAGTCTCAATAAACTACGTCTTTGTTAATCGAGATATCATGGTCAAGGAAATTTGCCTGATCTGACCATAACCCACATTAATAGATATTCATAAACAAGTGATGAGTCTATAAGATACTGAAAAGAATGCACTTGGATTCCTTGTGCTCCTCTCTATTTGTGGAGTATATGAGAATATCATCCAGTAGCATAATCCTAACTCATCCAATTAACATTTGAAAACGTAGTTCATCATATCCATAAATATTGTCAGTTCATTGATCTCATCAATTAGTATCACCCAAAACTCGTAGTAATCATAACGGGTTATAAAAATCATCTTAAAGACATCTTCCTCCCACATCCTCAGTTGATAATAAGCAAACCTTAGATCAATCTTGTAAAACACTTGCACTATTCAAAGCTGATCAAATAGATCATTAATACACAATAAGGGATATCGGATCTTCATCGTGGTGCTATCTAACTAGATATAATCTATACATAACAGTAAAGATCCATCCTTCTTCCTCATGAAGAGGGCTTGTGCACTCTAGGAATACCTACTAGGTCTGAATAAAACCATATCAAGTAATTCCTGTACCTGAAGCTCCTCTAGCTCAGCTGGGGCCATCCTGTATGGCACTCTGGGAATGGGCATTGTACCAAGTATGAAGTATATAGTGAAATCAATCTCCTATCGTAGTAATCATAGAAGCACCTTAGGAAAGATTGCGAAGTCTCGCACATCATCTATGTTCTCAATCTGTGGTCGCTCTGTTCTCCATTGTCACACTAACAAGGAGGACTCACCATCCTTCAGAAAATACCACATTGCCTTCAAGGCAAAGATAACAAAAACCTTAGTGAAGCCCCTTCCTACATATGCACAAGGTCATTTGGATTCCAAGTAACCTTCTTCTTATCATAATCAATTATCATCTTGTAAGTAGCCAGTTAATCCATCCTTAAGATGATGTCATAATCACCCATATCAAGTAGGATGACATCAGCGTCCATCTCCTCGCTCACTATCTAGATAAGTACCTCCTGAAGGTACTCACAAGCCCCAAATAACTCTCCCACTAGTATCATAACATCCAATTGAAAGGATAACACATATACATGCATATCCAATCAGGATGCCAAACACATAAGATGAATGAATGATTGGACCATGGATCAAAGAGGATCCTAACATGTTCGAGTCTCTGTGGTCAACCCTAATCCTGAGAGAATCTCACTTTATATTGCTCATTGCCCATAAGGAAAAAATACTAATCATCATAAGCCTTCCTAAAGGCCTTGCTAATAAAGTCTCAGTATTTCCTCTCAATTGACCAACACCAGAATCCTTATGATTACATTTTCAATGTCATCATCTCCACCATTTAATTTCCTTTAATTAATGAATTATTTCAAGGTCATATAAATAAAAATCGTTTACAACTCTATCAATCTCACATCCAATGAAATTGATCTTTCATAATAAACCTCCTTAGTCATTGGAAACCACATTATCATCACTATTTAATAATTATTCTTATAAAATAGTTATCATATCGTCCAGGCATTATGAACCTTCAAATCATAACTAGAACTCCTAGAATAATTCATAAGCACTCACTTCTCATGGATGATTGGCTATCAGTATTTAAAATCTTGTTTCATTAAATTTTCAATGATTTTCATCATATGACAAATTTATTCATCAAATAAATCCATTACAAGTTTTAATTAATATTATACTTCTCTAAAGTTCCTCGAGTTCTCTTTAATTGTGACCATTTCTAATCTTTCTTCATTATTATCATCCTATTATAGTGTAATAATTGTTATGCTTTTTCAAAGGTTTATACACACGATACAAGCTAGAACTTGAACTCTCAAAAGCAATTCAAGGGAATATATCTTCTATCATATAATAAGGTTCTTACTAGAGATACCATTTATACTCTTTATTCTGATCATTTACTCTACAAATCAATACTTTCCATGAAAGTGCACTTCCTTATACTCATACAAGGATTTAAAGTTACATTTTCTCTATGAATATTCTGCCAACCATCACAGTGGCAACTATTTCATAATCATCTACATTCCCATATGAGTTATCTCTATAACTCATATTTATGTAATTATCTCACTCAATGGACTGTATGTGACTTTTGGACTTATTGGAGTGGCTGTGATGGAGTAGACTGGGCTCTAATACCAAACTATGACACCTTGGGTTTTACACAACATATAAATACCAATTTTGAAAAAGTCAAGATCCCTAATCAAAATTTTCAAATTTAAAAACTGATAAAAACAAAAACCTTGTTTTAAAACCCCAAGAGTCATACGACCCACAAACCATAGATTTAAAGATGAAATGATCTTCTCATTTCTACCAAAAATTAGATAGTCACCTTTGTATTTTGGACCAATGCATTTAATGCATGCGATGAACAAACACCTAATAAATACAATAAATATAAATAAACAATCAGGGAGACTCAATCTCCATATTATCATACAAAATTTTTTGATAGAATCATATACCTCAAAAGTAGAGTAAAATCAAAAGAAAATGGTGATGTTACCCTGGGGTCTGTCAATACACGGTCATCCCATCCAACTAGATGATATCAATGCATCCATGTCACAAATGTGTAAACTAGACACATACATAATCCATAATAATTTCGAAGGTAGGGGTTTAACAAACCACAAACATCATTGAAATCTCTTCTGTGCACCGCTAAATGCCACCAATGCCCACACCTGCTCTGTCTGCATGCCATACCTACTATTGCTCTCTGTATTTGAAGCATTGAAAAACATTGCAATGCCTTAGCAAGCTATGCTTATGTAGGTGATGATAATAATAATAGTAATTTATTAATATTTAACACAATATGAAATGGTCATGTATCAAACCTCAGGGCATTTGATAAATATCTTCCTCATGAAAATAGTTCTAACATGATAACAAATATAAAAATAAATAGTGATGAAAAACCAACTAAATTGGTGGCAATAGCCAATGCATCAAAGCTCATAATAATTCTAAAAATAAGGTAATGCATCTAAGGTACCTGTATTTTTGAAATATGCTAAGTAAACACTGCCTCTTATGCTTATCAAAATGCCAATATCAAATCGATGTAACTCACACCAACCTCATGATTGAAAATATGCCAAATCAACTGAGCTTCTAAGGCTCATAATTACACCAAAATCACATCAATATAGAGCGTCAAAAGCTCAAAGAATATATCAATAAATGTGCAAGTCATCAACAAGGGAACCTTTATAGATGGGTCCTAAGAGTGTCAAAAATCACATTTGTGCAATGCGTTAAATGAATGAGAAATATCTGAAATAATATGCACATCACCCATTATAAATCTACAAAACATGGAAATCACAAATCTCATAATTGATAAAATGAATATACAAACCTTCGGTGAAATAATGAAAACCAGGAGCACTTATGGCCCTTCATCCCCAGGCATTGCCCTTCATCCTAGGTTTAGCCGCTCAAGGACCAGAAGCCAAGTCTCCTCCATCAAGTCCACAGTAAAACAAGTGTAAAACAGGGTGTCCACATGCCTCAACATGCGCATCAGTCACAACTAAGATAGGTATTTTTGTAAGAACCACATCATAATAATATATGCATTGTATCCAATCATAAATATTGAGCTGATGCAATGAAAATATAAATTTTCAAAATAGAAGCATGCCCATTATTTATTGTCATCAACTACCTTAGATAAAGAACCACCCATCTGTAACTCTTAAATCACAATTGGACTCTAATCTAGCACATTCCACCTCAATCACACTACTTGGATACACATCACATCCAAGTCTAACTTAGAATCAAAGTTATCTAAGTTCGATTCTTAAATATAAAGTAAACATTATATTTCCATATCTTAATATATTGTGTTTCAATACAATCCAATGGTTCACTACCATGTGATCTCAAGTTGGGGCCCGCTCTAACAGCCTGATAATCCAAACTACCCTTAATCAGGCCCACTAATAACTATCTAATTCATTTCTTAATAATATCATAACATATTTCTAAGTGATCATACTCATACCACATCAATTTCAGTTAATTTCTCATTCCACCAACTAATTAGGTATGCTTACATGTAAATAACACATGGACTTTAGCTAATTATTTCCAAAATGAGGAAATTAAGTGGTTAAGATAATAATCCTACCTCGCACAGGTCAATCTAAAGGATATTCAGCTCTATGTGTTGCAGGATCATTAATTGATTGTCTCGATGGTACCTCGATCTGCACTATCCATAGTAATTTGGCCACCATCGTTCACCTAATCATCCTAGATAGAAGAATAATTTAGTAAGTCTAATCAAACAATTTTAATGAATCATTTGAATGGTATGGATAGTCAAAATTGATCTAATTTTATACCTGAATTGGAAATTGATCTCAGCCATTGATCAAGATTGGCTAGATCACCTCAAAATGTTCTAGATAAAAGGTATCTAATATGGGTCTTGATCTAAGTTCCATGAGGATCACAATGGACTATTTAGATTGTAAAGTAAGGTTGGATCATCACAGATCTGACAATTTGACATCCAATCAAAGGTTTCATCACAATTAATGGTTAGATGTTCTCCAATCAATGAACAGGAAGATGGGCATCATTCCTCATGTTGCAAGGGTTGTGATGTTTTTCTTAGATCTACAAAATCCTTCCTAGATTGAGCAAAAAAAAAAAGGAGTCAAAGCTTAAGGGGTAGTGGGGCCCACTATGTCAACTTAGCAACCAAAACGAGTTGGGAGCGAGTTGACTTGGTGAGTCAGGTTGTCCTAACTCACCAAAGGAAAAGGAAATAGGGCAGTGAGGAGATGGTGGCTGATGGTGGCTGTCGATTCAGTCATAGCCTGAACCTAACTAGGAAGAGAAAATGAAGAGGAAAAGGGACAAGGGTCTAGATGTGCTAGTAGGCTAAGTAGTTTAGGCTATCTCAAAGGAAGACAAGTGGTTAGGGGGAGGGGAGAGAGAGAGAGTAGGAGGTGCATTTGGCTTGCTAAAGTGTGTCAGGCTTGCCAGAGAAGGGAGAAAGGTATGAGAGGGTGGGTGGCAATGGCCGCTACTTGGTTGGAGTCTATAACCCACCTGACACACAACATTGGAGAATGGTAAATTGCGCACATAGTGCATCATTGGAGGAGGAGGAGGAGGAATAGGGGGAGGGAGGCATTCCCTCATGACCAACCTATGTGCACCGGCATGTTAGGTCGACTATGCTAATGGAGAACTCGACAGGTGAAGAGGAGAAGGGAGAAAAGGGAAAGGGGTTTTTGTGTAGTGTGATCACGTCAATGACTAGGAAGAAGAGCAGTTGCTAGAGAGAGGGTTTCTGGTCTGTTTGGCTATGGGGGTCTGGATGAAGGGAGCAGATTGCTGGGGTTTTCCACTTTCCAGCTATTCCCCTTCATTTTGTCCTATTCTCATTGGTTGCGGCCCATTGTAGGGGGGCTGAGCTGACACATGGTAGTCGATAGTCCGTGTGGGGCCTGCTTCTCCCCTAGTAAGAGGGATGCGGTAATCAATTTTGGCCCCCTCCCAAATTAGTAAATTTTTTAGGGTTTTTATTCCCAATCTTAGTGTCATTAGAATCTTATTGATGCTTACATTCCTTTTTTTATAGTCTCAAGTTCAAATTTGCAATTATCAAAAGGATCACTTGCACAAAATTTGATTTCTCATAGACTCTTGATTTCCATTCCAATTAAAATATAAGATAATACCTAAAAAATGACTCAAAGTTGAGAGTTGTTACATTGTATGTACCTAAGAATTTAACAAAACCATAAAAATTTAGTGATCTAAGTAACTTAAATTTACTTCACCACTAGGACATGGATATATCGAAAATCATAATAAAACTATAATCGCAAAGTTTCATGGAAAAATTGTATGTCTAGTGATGTGTTCCAATTATTACCACAAGTTCACTGATCTAATGTGTTCCAATTATAACCACAAGTTCACCGATCTATCTAAGTATAGAATCGTGAAAGTATAAGTTGATCCCATGATGATTTAAATTTGAAATTTTGGGAATTTTGATTAAAATCTAATCAAGTTACCTTATCCTAGCTAATGAATTAAGAAACAAATAAGCAATTAAACTTAGCTACTAAAGAGTTATAAAACTGAACAATTAACTAAAGGCTAGGGTTTAGGATCCACCATATTCAAATTAAACATATCATTTTCAAGTAACTTAGGTTTTTTTATTAAAAAGACCTAAAGTCTATGTTTTCTCAATTTTAGGATTTTGCTTAATTTAGTCTATTATTCCTAGTACAACTTGTCTTCTTAGGGCACAAATTCTCTAAACAATTAATTAACTTGTCATATTTAGTTTCTAAACTATGAGATATGCATGATATAGCTTGTAAAGGAATATTAAATATAAAAGTCAATTTGGTACTTCCTAAATTGATAATTAAACACACTTTCATCTAAGATACCCTAAGTGAACATACTTAAATCTAATATGGCTTCATCCTAACCCTAGAATGAAAATTTAGCCTAGAATTTTAAACATTATTCTAAACTTATTATTATGACTGAGACAAGTATTACATTACTTTAAAATTGATCTTAACTTTATTAAGG
Organism: Warburgia ugandensis; assembly: GCA_035236585.1. Lineage (NCBI taxonomy): Eukaryota > Viridiplantae > Streptophyta > Magnoliopsida > Canellales > Canellaceae > Warburgia > Warburgia ugandensis. Next base: position 47,085,948 of record CP141128.1, read on the forward strand.
CTAAAGAAAAGAAAAGTAAAAGTAAACAAATTACAAACTAAAGAATGAAAGAAAAGTTTATTTCACTATGAATGGAAATGTTTACATGAACAAAAAATAAAAGCAAAGCATAGAAATTCCTATGAAATGAAATAGATTTCACCACTTTTCTTACCATGTCAATCAACATGACCACTTTAGAAACTCTTCCAACATGCATTACCTCCTTGCATTCATCCAGCACAGAGTGACTTAGCTTTTGTTGTGTCACTCAACTAGGATATAGATCATTGCTTTACTAGCTAGTTTTCCTTATCTCTCTCTTTTCTCTCTCCCCCTTATCCACTCTTTCTCCTTCATCTTTCATTCCAATTCAAAATTGTTGAAGAATTTTCATGGGTAAGGAGTCTTGGATGTGTGGATTCCATAGGAGTGATTGGGTGGTTGAGGAAAATTTGTTCCCTCTTTAGGTGGTCCACCATCTTGAAGTGATGAGAGAGAAAATGTGAGTGGAATATGCTCCTACAGGCATCAAACATTAAATGCTTTATATGCTTAGTATTTCTAACATGTGTAACATTCAATCTTCACTTATAAACTCTCCAAAGGTGAGGAAATGTTTGCATTTATTTATGAGAAGTTTACCACTTATCTTTTGATAATGGCACTCTTTAGTACGAAGAAGGTTTGATCTCTGCTTTTGGGTTTTTGACTATTCTAGAGTTGATAACAACACTCATTTCACATTTTAAAATTCTAGAGTTCATCTTTTATTGTATGTGACCCATGATAATATTCAGTTTCTAAATTTTCTCTTTTAAGGGTAAAATTACCAAAATACCCTTTTCTCCTTTGTACCCTGGACTTGTAAAATAAATCCTAATTAGTGATATTTAATTTTAATTAAGGGTTAAAAATAATAAATATAGGGATATTATATATAATAATTTTATATAATATCAAATTTCCTCATACTTACATTTTGCTAGTCCTTGAGCAAAACTACAAAAATACAAAAAAATCTAAAAATTCTTACTACTATCAGAGGTGCTATCATCTACATTTAGCATATGCAAAAAAATTTAAACCTATAGGTTACCTCTTGTGGACATGTCATAGTCTTGTAAGGGTTTCTGGAAATGACACTCGTAAACCAAAAACCATATATGAAAGTTCCTTTTATTTATCCAAGAGAATTTTTTCCTTTTTAGCATTTATTGAATTCCTAACTTTAGTATGTTAATAAAAATGAACAATAGTTAAAAATCATACGCATATGCTAAAAATATCACATCACTTCATTAGACATTCAAATGTGAGTGTGAGAATATAGCCAATATATACATAATTATTAGTCTCCAAATATAGTATAACCTAAATTAGTATCCAGAAGTATACTTTGACTTCAAATCTTATAGGATATACTTACCACTCAAAAGGAAGTCTCTCAGAGATGGCTAATTCTCTCACTAATATATGAGTAGAATAATATTTATCAAGGACAAATTCTCACATATGTTATAGAAAAGAATGATAACTTAGAAAAATGATAAGCAAAGATTATTTTAATAAATATGTAAAGGTCTTCTATAGTTGTATTCACAATCTTCTTTTCTAATTAACAGTGAACATTTCTTTTTATTGGATATCTTTTTCTTTTCTTGACTTTTTTACTTTGAATATAGCCTTTCTTTTGACTTTTTCCTTGAAGCCTTTTTTGATGTTCATCTCTTGAATTGTATTTCTCATACTTTTTCTCAACATATTCTTCAACTGTCTCCACATATTTTCAAAACAAATTGGGCAATGGATATATTTTAGGGCTAAATAAGGGCAATCCTTGTTTGGTTCACAAAGAAAACACTTAACACAAGAGGCTTAAGGAGCTAACAAGCAAAAATTAACTGAAGGTAGGTTAGGCTCTAGGTTAGTCAAAGATGGCCTCTATCATTTTCTAGGCTTCATATGACTCAAATATATTCATAAACTCAAGATATATATGGTATAGTTTCTAATATGATCCCTTAATAGTTGACCAAGACAAGAATAATGAGACCAACTAGGAATGAATTTCCATTGAAGAAAAAATTAGATATTATGTATAACTCATAAAAGGAAAGAATGACACTAATCTCACATGGGTTATAAGTCTCTATTAAACTTCTTCAGGATCTCTAAGTTATACTTACTCCTCAACTAAAACTATGTATATGTGGATTTTGTGTAATAATTATTTTGAATTTAATTTTCATAAAAAACTTTAAAAAAGTGTAAAATAATGAACTAATTATATGCAAATATATGAATAAGTTTAAGTCCAAAGGATAACACCAAATTTTTGAAAATTTTGAATTCTCATACTTGTAAAGGCACTTCTTATAAATTTTTCCAAAAAAAAATTATTTTTCAATTTTTCCTTAATATTTACTAAAATGATTCAAAAAGGTAATTGAACACAATAAAGTTTGAAATACCTTAGACTTAAATTAAACATTTTCTTCAATGTTTAAAACTAAATGCTATGGGCAAATAAAATGACAAACCTAAGAGGAAAGGGTAAAAAGAAATGCACTTGCACTCCTAGGATAGTGCTTTGAGCTATTGATGTGGTCTATTGAATACAACATTGATATACATGAATGTTGATACAAATGCAAAACTAATATGACCCTAAAACTAAACTAACTAACTAATCTACTCTACCCTAATTATAAACCAAACTAGCTAATCTAATATATCATAATCCTAAATCTAGCAGTTAAATGGAGACATTTTTTACTCCATTTAAGAATTTCACAGTAGTCAATATACATTTTCCACCCGAGATGGATGCTGTTGATAAGAACATCATAAAAAGTTTCATGGGACCAAATTAGGATGAATGGTCACCATTCTTAGCAAACTGAGGAAAGATAAGGCCCATTTTAAAAAGTATATAATATTCCTCCTCCTCCCTTACATTTTCCTTAGTTGGGGGTTAAGCTGACTCTGTATTTTCCTAAAAGGTTGTTCTTGTTCTTTTGGAGGTTGAAAACCAGTGCGGTTTAACCCCTCAGTATCTTTTAATGTGCACCCTTAAGTTGATTAATGTTGAGCCAAAACATCAATTGATTCTTCTTCATGTTCTATACTCACAAGCAAGGTTTTAAATGAACTTACATTGATATCTTGTAGGTCAAGTACATCTTCTACACTACATGGCTCTAATTTAATCTCTAAAAATACAAGGGGTCCTACTCAAGCATTCCATTGGGAAGTGCTCATTAATGGTGCAAAATCTAATATATCATTCACTTGTGAAGTGTCTATTTTGAAATCAGAAAAATGAGCAAGAAATGCCTTAAGTGATTTGTGTTGAAGGATTGCAGGGATAGTTGGAAAGTTTATATCAAAGGAGGATCATCCAATGACATTACCATCCTAGTATCAATACTGATGGGCTTCTTAGTATCCTAACATTTTCATCCTATGCCCCACCTAGGTGCCAAGAACTTGATGTGTTTTTAAAATGACAGCAAGTACACGGGTTCACTATAGAATAGACGTAACAAGTAATGGTCAATCCACAGAGAATCTATTAATAAATGGATTTTAATTAAACTCTATTATAATTACTTTAACCTAGTCAAATAATTTATTTACTAAATTCATTCCCTTAAATGGCTAAAGTAACAAAGCACATAAAATCACAAGAAAGTAAATCTAAGACTAGGGTTTAAAATTAAACAATCTTAGAAGTAAGCTATCTTGATGTTTACATACACAAGTTAGTGGAATTTCAATAATTCTAAAGATATGAAAAATAGGTCTTTTAAGTCTCTCTTTCAATATTTTCTTAATATTCATTTTCTATCCTAGTAATACACTTATTCAAAGTATAGCATGTCTTCTTAGGGCATATGCTATTAAAGATTCTCATATATTTGTCTCTTTTTACCAATGCTAATATCCCTCTTCATGAACAATCACCATGCATGTAAATATAGAGTCCTAAAAATATAATACTAATGTTTAGGAAATTTTTAACATAGAATCATTAATCGTAAAATACTTATTGTAACATATTTTTATTATATTCAAGAGGTGAACTAATTTCATAAACAAGCAACATAATACTAATTCTAATAATTAACAAAGCATAAAGGAACTTAAGCACAAAACTAAACATACACATAAATTAAAGGAAAATACACTTTATTTCACTAAAATGAAATATTATATAAGATTAAAAAAAAAAAATACAGCAACTAAAACAAAGTTTGTGAGTTAGAACAAGATCACCCAAGTACTTCTCTGTGTCACTTCAAGGAATTCATTGGCAAACTTAACTAGCCAACACATTACCACCATTGGTTCCTAATTTAAACAACATCTCACCATTATTGTGTCACTCACTAACACCATAGAATGTCTCCCAACAACCAAAACTCAAAGGAGAATGTTTTTACACTAAAAAATCCCAAACAATAAGCATGTAAATCCAAGGAATTACACTTGTAAAGTGAGAGAGAAAAGGGCTAAGAAAAACTCATGTTTTTTATCTGATCTTGATGAGATAATTATATGAGATGATAGGGGATAGGATGATGATGTCAGGGCACAAAAATCAGATTGAGATGAGAAGTGAAATAATTTATAAAAGATTAAATAAGATAGAGATAGAAAATAGGCATGTAAAAGATGGTGCACTTGAGCATAAAATCAGAAGATGGGAAGAAATAGATGGAGATGGAATTTTTGGATGAAATTTTGTGCAGTAATAAGGTATGGTATGAGCCATGAATTTAAAGGTGATATGAGGTGTAGAAAAATTTATAAAAGTAAAATAGTAGAAAGGAGTAAAACTAGGTGTCAAAGTGAGAATAAGGAATAAGGGATGGATAGGAGTTAGGGGATGAATTTTGTGACAAAATATTATGTCAATACAAGGTATATTAGCAGGGGGAAATTAGGTATAGGTTTTTTTAGAAAAATTTAAAATAAAAAGGATGGAAGACCGGTGTATAATGGAAGAATGAATGAAAGGAAACTCACCATTTCTCAATGGATTACATGCACTAAACCTTAGGTATCCTTTCTCCTCCTCTTCTCCAAACCTCAAATATCCTCCCCTAGTATTGTTTTCATGTTTTTTCACTCAAGGGATTTTGGAAACTTTTTGATGGTTTGGATGCCCCCATTCCTAGTTTATAATTCATGTGGGAGCTTAAGGGAGGTGAAATTTCCTTAAGGAAACTCCCTACTATCTCCTTCTTCTCTTTCTTTCTTATCCTATCTCCTTATCTCCCTTTTCTTCTTATCCTCACCTCATAAAACATGTTGGTTTGTAGATGCACAATGGGTGTTTAATGTGATCTTCCATGGTTGTTGGATGGTTGGTTGAGGAAGCCTCTTTCCTCCCTTCCTTCTCTATAGGATTAAGTATGGATGACTGGGATCTCCTTAAGGTTTTCCTATAAAAAAAAACCTCTTGTCCTCCCTAATTCTCTCCCATCATATCATTTTTCCTTCAACCAATGGCATTCAATAAGAAGAAGCAACCTTCTATCTGACCCCTATCTCTTAAACACCTAGCTTCAAAAGTCTTCAATTACCATAAGACTAAAGGGTGGAGTTGCTTAGGCCACGGTGGTTACTAACCACCCACCCAGATCACATGAGTGATCTAGTAAGGGTGTTGAGCATGTACCTCCTTAGGTTGGCAATATTGTGATCTACGATTACCATGTTTCCAATTTCTTTTCATGTTGTATTTTCTCTTCCTGACCCAGACCATCTTTGCTAAAAAAATGGTGGCCAGCCTGTCGAAAATAATATCCACTAATGGGCTCTTAGTCTGGTCTTCATTGTAGTGTAGTTTCTCATTGGTCCATCTTTGTTTAAAATGAGTTCCCATTGGATTCTTAGGATATCCATAAACAATGATAGATCTTGGCCTTTAAGTCCTTGAAAAGCAAGATGAATTTTAGCCATAGATTTTCATAAATTGTCTCCCTCTTCACTCTTTTATTTTCTCCACTTGCATTCCTTATTTTTCTCATGTAAAAACATGGGATTGAGTGTGACTCATCACCCTATATGGCATAACTTTTGTGGCTACTTAGATGGTTCCCAATTGTGGTTGAGTACGAAAGAGAGTGTAAGGAAAAAGTCTTCATGCGAGCCTCGATCTTTTGACTTATTTCATTTTAGAGAAGCTCTCATTGTATGTAACTCTAATGTATGTGATTTGAGCTTCCCTTAGAAGATTCCCAAGGTGGTGGATATCTTGCATGCATGCATGGAAAATTCTGTCACCCTACTTTTGATAAAAATACCCTTTCTTGAATGCGAATTGTGTATGGGGGTTTCTGACTGCTCTAACTTTAATAATGACACCTATTTTTTAGCCTTAACTTTTAGACTTTATATTTGGCATGTGTGGGTCCATAATATAGCTTAGAAAATAGTTCTTCTCCTTGAAGGATAAAATTACCAAAATACCCTTTCTCTCGTTTGTATTCCAAACTTGCAAAATGTGAAATTAGCCCTATTTAGTAATATTTAAGTTATTTCTTGTCATAAAACTTACTAAATATAGGGTATTACATACAATATTTCTATCTACATCAAATATCTCCAAACTTAGATTTTTCCAGTCCTTGAGCAAAACTAAAAATAGAAAAATGATAAATATAAAAGAAATCTTAACCACTATCACCAGTGTTGTCTTTTGCATTTATCGTATACAAAAAGCCTTTAAGCCCCTCAGTTACCCTTAGTGGATGAGTTGTAGTCTCGTAAGGGTTTCTAGAATTGATACCCACAAACATTTTCAAAAGCCTTATGAAAGTCCTTCATGTATCTAAGAAGGATCATCCATTGTCACTTCTATCCTAGTATCACTAGTGATGGGCTTCTTATTATCCTCAATTTGTTCAATTTTCTTGGAAATTTCTATAAATTCAATAGTTATTTAATCCCTTTCCATCTGCAAAATAGATTGTTGAGTCACTTCTACATATAACTTAAGGGTATCTTCTAATGATTATTCCCTCTGTTGTGGAGGAAATAGCTAGTAGGGTTCATAACATTGTGGTATTGGGGTACTTTGAAAGGGTTGAACAAGGTGGAACTATGATTCTCAGCCTCCCTACTATTCCTTACACCAAATTTGTCCTATATGCCTAAGCCATCTAGGATAGTTGGTCTTATCGTAGGAATAATTGCTAAGGATTTGTGAATCCAAAGGGTGTGTTCATTTTCTCTGATTAATATGTAGTATATGTGGATCTTGATGGCCATGAAGTAGTTTGTTGGATGACTTGCTAGCATGCCTAAAAGCATTTAACCTATTCAATTCACCATTCATCCTATTGGTCAATCTATCTAAGGCATTGAATAGATTGAGAGTATCCCCTGCCTCTATCTCATACATATTTTCATAACATAAGGTCAAGGGAGTGAAATAGTATGACAATGTCTCTCTATCACATGCTTCATGGACCATTTCTTCAGTTGGGTTAATATAAGTGACTTGATTGCATTAACCCTCTCCTTGCAGTCCGTTTGATCTTAAGAGTGTGATAGTGTGAGAACAAAGAGAGAGTGCTTTTTCTTTTAACTAAAGTAAACTAACGAAACCTAAGCTAAATGATGCAACTTATATGCAAATGATGTGTAATCAAAGGACACGCAATAGTTCTAACCCTAAAGCAAACAAGTTGGAAGTATTTATCTTTATTCTCTTTGGGGTAGATTTTAGATTATTACTAACCTAATTAGCTCCACCTCTCTTTTAAACTTATTTTACTACTTACTAGTTAGATCCTTGCTTAATCAACCACTTGACACCCTCCTTAGATAGCCTTAAGTAATCTGAATCATTAAATGTGTTGCCAAAGATAGTCGTTTAAGTATTAACTTAATTTATTGCCCAGGATAGCTAGAGTGGCCATAACTCGCCTTCTTCCACGAGGGCCATATGAGCTTGAAAGCCACTATCAATTCTAATTATTTTTAATTAAGAAATAAATAAGCAATTAAACTTAACTACTAAAGAGATATAAAGTTAACTAATTGACTAAAGTCTAGGGTTTAGAATTCACCATATTCAATTTAAACATATCACATTCATGTAACTTAGGATTTACCCTATTTTAGTTTATTATTTCTAGTATGACTTGTCATCTTAGGGCACAAATTATCTAAAATTCTCTAAACCAATTAATTAACCTATCATATTTAGTTTCTAAACTAAAGAATATACATGATATAACCTAGGAAAAGAATACTAAATATATAAGTCAATATGCTATTTTCTAAATTGATAATTAAGCACACTTTTGTGTAAGATACTGTATATTATTAAACCTACTATGGCTCCATCCATACCCTAAAATGAAAATTTAGCAAGCATATTAAAAATTATTCTAAAATTATTATTATAACTAAGACAACTATTAAGTTACTTTCCAATTAATCTTAACTTTATTAATGCTAAAGGAAAGAAAACTAAAAGTAAAGTAGCAACTTACTAACTAAAGAATGAAATCACACTTTATCTCACTTTGAATGAAAAAGTTTACATGAATCAAACATAAAAGCAAAGCACAGAAATTCCTATAGAGTAGAAGAGATTTCACCATTTTTCTTATTGTGTCACTCAACAAGACTGCTTTAGAAACTCTTCCAACCCATGCTACCACCTTATGTTCCTCCACCACACAATGACTTAGCTTTTATTGTATCATTCAACCAAGCTATAGATCATTACCTTACTGGCCATTTTTCCTTAAGGAGAAAGAGTGAACCAACCATGGAGGGAGATGAAGATGGAAAATGGTTTTAATGAAATTTTAAGGAGAAAAGGAGATAGAAGTGGGATGTTATGCTTTATGAGAAAGGGAAGAAGAAGGTATGAGGGGGGCTGTTGAAAATGGGGGTGTAAGGGATGAGGCGTGGTGTTGATTGAAAGAGGATAGACGATGGAATGAAGGGTTCAAAGAGAAAAAACTTTGAATGTATGAAGGGAGAAGATGAAAGAAAGAGAGGGATTGGTTGGATGCTGCATTTTCTCCTTGAAGATTCCTAGAAGTATAGCCAAAGCAATTTGGAAACCTTCTCCATCGTATGAAAAACACATCCTTTTTATGTGTATAAGTTAAGGAAGCTTCCTTCCTCATCATCTCTCTTCTTCTCTCTCCTCCTTATCTGCTCTTTCTCTTTCCTCTTTCATTTAAATTCAAAAGTATTGAATACTTTACATGGATAAAGAGTCTTACACATGTGGATCTCATGGGAGTGATTGGGTAGTTGAGAAAAATTTGTGTACCCCCTATAGGTGGTCCTCTCTTGAAGTGGTGAGAGAGAAAATGTGAGTGGAGTATGCTACTGCAGGCCTTAGACTTTAAGTGCTTCACATGATTGGTATTTCTAACATGTATGAGCTTCAATCTTTACTTATAAACTCTCCAAAGGTGATAATACACACACACACACACACACACACACACACATATATATATGATAAGTATGCCACCTTATGTTTTGATAATGATACTCTCTATAGCACGTATAAGGTTTGGTCTGCTCTTTAGTGTTTCTGACCTTTCTGAAGTTGATAAGAAACTCATTTAACATTCTAAACTACCAAACTTTATCATTTACGGTATGTGAGCCCAAGATAATTCTAGATTTTAAATTTTCTCCTTTAAGGTAAAATTACTAAAATATATGCTTTCCTTATTTGTACCCTTGACCTGCAAATTGTAAAATAAATCCTAATTAGTGATATTTAAGTTAAATTAAAATTTAAAACTACTAAATATAAGATATTCTATATAATATTTCTATATATATATCATCATGCACTTAAAGAAACAAAACCCACTTTTCTACTCTTAGAAACTAGAGTTTAAGTTTTCTCTCAAAATTGAAAGCACTAAAACTTTTTAGGACATCTTAAAACATGCCCAAAAACATTAAGTCATAAAATAAAATTTTAATTTTCTCGTAGAAAAATCAAAATTCAATTTTGTCCAAATCAATAATTTTTAATATTTTTCTTTTGATAAATAAGAAAAAACTATCAAATGATACCAAAACTTAATCAGGATTGTACATTTAGATTTTTTAAAAATGTTATGTCACATACTAGAATATTCAAAATTATATTCCAGAAATGAAAATAGACTCTGTTGGTAGAGCTATATATATATATATATATATATTAATAAACCCTATCAAAAAACTCAAAATTGAGTGAGAGAAGAAATTTTGGAAATGTTATGAAATGTTCTATAATTATCTAATTTTAAGATTAAAATTAAAGGGTAAGAAGATTGTTGTATAAAATAAGTCACATGTCATAGTCCTCATATTAACTACATAACTTCTTTGAAATTTTGATCTAATTAATTCTATAAAAAAAACACACGGAACAAGTTGGGCTCTAACATAACTAGTGGATTACTTTAAAAAATCAAGAACTTTCCTTGATTTGAATCATGAATTGAAAAACTTGATTTTTTTATCATATTTGTATCATGTGAACTAGAATCAATATAAAGGAACATGCCATGCATGGTTCGAAAATAAGACCCTTGTATTTATTCCACCACTAGCTAAGATCAACAACTTACTTGATCTTCATATTCTCTTGGAGGTGGCTCTAAATCCTAACTCTTATATCTAAAAGAAATGAAGAGAGAAACTAGAAAGTTGAAAGTTTAGCAAGCAATCTAAAGGCGAACATTTTTCGTCTCTCTCTCTCTCTCTCTCTCTCTCTCTCTCTCTCTCTCTCTCTCTCTCTCTCTCTCTCTCTCTCTCTCTCTCTCTCTCTCTATTATATCACTTATATCAAGAAACTTCCTCACCAAGAAAAATCTAGCTTAAGACCATTTTTACTTATGACTCCAAGTAGCTTGTTTGGTGTGACCCCCTAGAAACATTCTAAAGATGTACCTTTTGCAAGCTTTCTAATTAGGAAACACTCCCAAAACTCATAGGGGTATTTTTTTCTCCATTGGATTAGATGATATGGAAATTAGGATATCCACCAACTAATAAAAACATATGGCCTATACTAGAAGATTCAATTACAAAGGAATGAAGCCTCCTACTTATATATATATATATATATATATATTCATTTGTGACATTAACATGGATGTGTGCACCCACTTACCCTATGCATGTCACTTTTGTACAATTAACATAATAAGCCCCATCTCAATGAACTTTAAACCTCATTTAGACCTTCTTTTGACAATATTTTATATTAAATATATGCATACATACATATATAATTAATTTGATAAATATTTTATCAAAGATCACAAATTCTATCAAAGTGTCTCTAATTCAAAAGATCAATGATGGATCAAATGAGACAAGATGGATCAAATATTGAATGTCCTAATCTTCATAATCTAAACATCTTAAAACCATATATTTTTGGACACCTTAGATTCCCAAAGAATGAACATTTTGGACCAAAAAGAATGGACATCTTGGACCAACAAGGATGGGTGTTTTGGATACTAATGGACATCTTGGGTTCTCTAGATAGATGTCTTGAATCACAACTCTTGGACTTAGCTAATTAGTCAAAGGGAGATCCCATGGTCCACTCAATACTTTCCCATTTCCTCATATTCAAAAAGTCCTCATGAAGCCTTCCTTGGTCAATATTTGTTGACTAGTCAAGATTCAAAATTATACAAGATTAAGGAAACTTCTTGTGTGGGAAGTTAGGAAATTGAAGAAAGTGGTTCCATGTAAAATATATGTATGAAAATTGCTTGAATGGGTTTATGAACTACCCAAACCATAGAAAGTACAATTTGGGAAATACTTTAGGAAAACATTATTGACAAAGTTCCTAAGATTTAGAACCTAATATTTAGTTTAGGAAAATATTAATTTTTGAAAGTTACTTTTTACATTGCTTATATGGGAGAGTTGTTCCCTTCTATTTATACCCCTTGTAGCATGAATCAAAGCGTAGAGAACCAGATTATTTTTTTTCATTGATGAAGTGTGAGTAAATCTCAACTTTCTTTTGTCTTCTATATCTTTTGGAGAGATCCTAGAATGGTGTGGCACCTAGTTATGTATTTTTAAGTGGTCATTCTCATATATCTTTAAAGTAGAGAGCTAGATCTATCCATTAGTTATCTATCTCTGTGGTGGTGATTCTTTTGTATCCATAAACTAGTGAGCTATTTTTATAGTTTAGCCATGTATCCCCGCCGTGGTAGTTCTCCTATATGCATAGTGGTGAGTTACTTTAATCTATCCTATTTCATTTTTTCATATCCAACTATTTGGTTTCAACTTCATTCGTAAGGTTACCCACAATGAATATTGTATCATATATAAGAGTGTGGGTTTCATGTTGGATATCCTATATCCTTCATAAGTTTATAAAAGTCCCAATGTACGTAGAATGTAATGAATCAAATTTTCATAATAAAATTACATGAAATTATTGAGGGCAATATGTTCATTTGATTTATTATTATTTTTAGACAAATAAATTATATGACAAAATTTTAGACAAAAATGTGTTATGTATTTAGTTAGTTATTTGGGTTAGTTTAATTAGTTAGTAGCTATTATTTAGTTAACTAGTAAAATTAGATTAGTTGATTAATTGTTTAGTTAAGTGAAAAGTTAATTATACATTAGATCTGACATAATGAAATAAACACCATTAAGTTTACTAGTTAATTAACACTTAGAAGTCTTAAACTGGGTGTTGATTAAGTGAAATTGATTAGATTTAAAAATATTATAAATTAATATGAAAATAATTTTTTCAATTGAATTTCAATTTAAACTTAGAAATGAATTCAGATATGGAATTAACATTCAAATCAAGATTTGATAATAAGTGCAATTTCACAAGTATTAATCATGGAAATTAAAACTAAATCAACAAGATGTAACCATCCAAAATAGAATTAATCTCCATATGAAAATGTTGGAACTTAAATTCATATCTAAAACATAATTTGAAGTAAATACAAGAGAATTGTATCATTAGATCTTACCCAATGCTCTAGGACAATCAAAATTGATGGGATATAATCTAGAACATTAGATCTATAATGTTAAATTGAAGAAAATGAAAATATCTAGAACCGGTTATGTTGAGTCCCTAATTCTACATAAAAAACACCCAATTAGTTATCCATGCGTCACAATTTATAGGGGTAAATTAGGATTTTCAACAAAAATCGATAACGCATGCATTTTTTACCTAATGACTAAACCCTTTGATATATTGTAGGTCTTGAGGATAATCCAAGTATGTGATTAATTCCTTTTTTTAAGATTTAATTAGATTTTTTTATTTTTTGTAGGAAATGATGTGGTGATCCGATGGTCAAGATCGATTGGGATGAAAATGGAAGATCAAAATCAAAAGATTGAGCCAAAGTTGAGAAGTCATCAACCCAATATGAGATGAAGGTTAAGATCATCTTTAGGACAAGCAATGGATACAATTAGATGAGCCAAAGGTGGCCAAAGTAGGCCCATGCATAAGCCACGCAAAGTCCACTACCTTTACATAGGTTGCACTTAAGCCATTTAGCTATATTCATGCCATGGATAAGAGGACAAGATAAGGAGCCAAGCCAACCGCTAAATCCAAGGATAGGAGCCATCAAGCTCATCCAAGAGAACCATCTAAATTAGCCATGAAGCCAAGCCAATGGAGCCCTCAAAGTTAGCCATCAAAGCTGCATGAGCAAAGCTCAATGGAAGGCCATGATTGGTGGAAAATTGAAGAATTATCTTTGGAATTTATGGGGATATTTTGGAGATAATTAAGATAAAATTCATTAGGATAAGATGGCATGTAGACCAATAGGATGAGACCTTTCTATTTTTCATGTTTTTTCATTATTTTCGCACATTTTTCTCACTTTCCACCTCACCACCAAATATCAGCATTAATTTCACTTTCCATTCATGTGTCCTACCATTCTAAGAGTCCTCCACCTTCCTAAACTCCTATCCCAACCAACCAACCAATCCCAACTTCCTATGAAATCACTTAGCCAATCAATCTTTTCCACCATACCTTACTTTTCTATCCTTTTCCACATCTCTTTCCTCCAACTTTCTTCTCTCTTTCATACCTCATCTCATCCACCTACTTACCATAATTGAAGTTAGACAATGAATTTTTAAGGCAGGAGATGTCTCCTCCTAACAAAATGGCATCTCCCCACCTACATGCAACCAAAGGTAGCCACTTATTTTATATTGTTTCCTCTTTAAAAACCTAGCTTACCCACCACATCCCAGCCCTCCAAATTACTTGTTTTTCATTTCCACCACACTTTATCTTATATTACCATAGAAAATATAGGTGAAAAAGGATAAAATACCCAAAAAAATCAAAGTTTGGAACTTTTCTCATTAAGAGGGTAAAGATGCCTCCACTTGGAGGAGGGCATCCTATTCCTTCTCCCTTTCTTCTACCTTTTTACCTTGAACTTTCTTCTTCTTTTGGGTGACTTCTATTCTTCCAAAGTGTATTGCATATTCCCCAAGTGTTCCATGCCTTGGTATTGTCCTTTAAATCTCATGTCAAAGGTTAGTTGTTTCCCTTAGTTCAATTCCATTGTTCTTCTTTGCTTGTTTACTTAAGATCTAAGGTTGGTTTTTTCCTTGAAGTGATAGCCAAGGAAAGCAACCTTGAATCTATTCTTTTGTCCTTACTCTTCATTGGCCATTTAGATCTTCTTTATTTTCATTGCTTATTCATCTTAAATTTAGTTTCATAATCCTTTGATTTAAGAGTTATAACTCTTTGGTAGTGACAACCAAAAGAGTATAGATACTAGATAAAAGTCTTTTTCCTTGACCTCTTGTCGATCATTATTTCTTGATTGTTGTTTTGTCTGTTTATTTTCCTTGTTTACCTTGTTGAAGTGCATATAGTTGAAGCCTTAGATCCTTGAGTTTAAAGGCCACTAATCTCTTGTAGTGACAGCCAAGAGATAGGGACCTTTAGATCCTGTTATTCACTACTTGAAATCCTTAAGATCCTTGCCTCCTTTGCTCTTATTCTCATAGTCTTCATATCTTTTTCTTACTCTCTTTTAGATTTGCATGCTTTCTAGCTTAGATTGGGATACATTGAGAAAGTGTGAAGAAGTTAGTTGATCAATTATTTATTTTTGAATGGTGCACACACCCCTTGGTGGGTGCACACCTCACTTGTAAATTTGTTATTCAATCAATTACATCTTTGTTTCAATGTTAATGGTGCAAAGTTCATGAATATACTACTTACTTTAGATTTCATATTTCATGACTGTTTAAAGTAGTTCTTCATGTTCAAGTCCATGCATCATTCATCTTTTAGTTTTGAGGTGTGACCCCTTTAGATAGTTGCTTGTTTTAGTTCAAGTTTCTTGATGTAGTTAAAGTAGTTTCATACATGTCATAATAGTTTAGTTCGTCCCTTAGTTTATAAACCTTTTCCATGCTTCATACATGTAATTTTTTCATAGTTATTTTCATGCATAACTCTCATATTTCCATACATATCATGTTTTTCTTATTTGTTTGGTTCATATTTATCCTTCATGATTTAGGATTAGTTGCATACTAAGATACTTTCCATTATGTCAAACTTTAGTTTTAGGTAGTTCTTCATTTAGAAAATTTTTAAGTTTAGCATGTTTACTTTTAGTATAATTTCATCTTTAATATCTTACACTTGTTTTTAGTTTTTCATTATTAGTTTAAGTTAAAAGATCTCCTTAATTTTTTGCTAGGTTAGATTGTTTAAAGTAAGGACCACTAGTATCACAACTATTCGATTCCTCATGGGATCAATCTCCTTGAGTGAGAATATGACAATTGATTTGTACACTTGCAAGTTTAAATTTAAAAACACAATAAATTTTTGGCATCATTGCCAAGGAGTCACAACATTTTGTGTAAGTGGACCATACCTTAGATTATTTTTCTCTATTCTAGGTTTTGGGGTGCATTAGTTTAGGGTTTTGCATTATTTCTATATTTATTTGTTATTTTCCTCATATTGACCAATTTCTTTGATTTTTGTGTGATGGAAATAGGAAAGGGAGGAGTGGCAATCCAGTGGGCCACGACTTCATCAACATAGCTTAGGTTTTTATTTCTTTCCTAGATTAGGATTTGAGTGAAATTGTAGTGAGGCCCATTGTAATTGTAACTTCAATTCTATTCAATTTTTAAATGGATTGTAATAATACAAGGCACGTGTGGGGTATGGTTGACCACATTTGATCATTCTCGGACCTCTCGCTATGAGCAATCCTCACCCAAATTTTAATTCTTAGGATAAAGTGCATTTAGTGTAATTTTTCATATGTGATGGTAGTATAATTCATATAGATCAAGGTAATGCATTTATTACTATTTCATAATACTTAACAAAGGTTAGCTTGAACTCGGCTACAACCAAAGCATAAGTTGCATGGTTATAGTGTCTCGTTTGTTAAGGTGCTTGACCTTTGTTAAGTAGCATATAGGTAGGCATTAGTTTGCTTTTGTTTCACATTTCATATTTATAGCTTTATGATAGAATGGAATTAATGCTAGTAAGGTCCCCAAGGAACCCTATAAGATAAGGACTAGATTTCATCACCAACTCCTTGGCCCACCTAGGAATTAATCAACATCCTTGTCTGTTGTGATCCCTATCCTTGAACTTTAATTTAAAATCTAATAGGAAGAGAATTAAGGTATCAAGATCAGAGGACCCTTTTAAAAGGATATGATCTATTTTCATTCTAGTGGCTTCTGAGCATTGTGTTATAGAAGGTATCTTAAAATCCAAGTAATTTTCTCACGTCTTCCATTGACATTAGTTGAGGTCAAAATTCCTCTTGACACAAGTATTGTACTAACCACTTTTGAGTAGAACCCAATGGTAAGCAATAGTCTAATCTAGATAAAAAGAGGAGCGGTCTAGATCTAGGTCTAAGAAGCTACTACCTATGCACTAAGAAATGATAATCAAGATACTACTCAATTAGTGGATACTAGGATTTGATTTTGCCTCATTTAGCTGAGGACAAAACAATTAGGTTGCATCATATAGTTAGTGTTTTCCATAAAAAAATAAAATCATTTGTTGTATATAACAACTTTTTTTGTTGTATACAAAGTTAAGAACAAAGGCATATTAAGAAGGGGATGGATTTCATAGATTAGATACATTGATGGATAGGCTAGATATTGTGGAAAGTCAATTGCTTAGGATATTAGCTTCTAGGTAAGCTATGCCACAACCTCAGTACTATAGTGACTATACCTATTATGAGAATGCTATCCTACTCCTTCATGGCCATCAAGCTCCACATATAATGGTTATTATTAGGATCCAATGGATGCACAAAATGCATTCACATACCCTATCAATCACTACTATCCTGAGACAAATTATAATGGATGGGCTAAGCGTTATAAACAACTGTGGTCTTAGGATTGCCAATATCAAGAAGAACCATAATGGTCTCACCTAGTCAATACACCATGATTATTAAGAATATAAGGGTCAATTATCACGCATTCAACTTGCTTAGCCCTTTTTCAAAACCCAAATGCCATAGCAATACCAACCATGTAAATTGTTTCCTTTACATCATGAAGAACCACCATTAGAAGAGAATATGTAGCATATTTGTGAGATAATAGAACAAAGTATGGTAGCCTTTGATAAGGTGAATGAGGAAATGATATAAGAGATGAAGGAATGGGAAGAAGAAATGAAACCATTACGGGAAAATAATGACAAAAACATTGCTGAATTTACAAAAAGGACTGAGAAAATGAAACAAATTAGGGATAATGAAAATCCATTCATTAATGATAATAGGATGGAAATCTCTTATGATCATTCTAAGCCACAAAGTCCACAGTCATTCATAGATGCCTCGAACTCAGATCTACTCAAGCCATGTCCTGCCCCTTGTTATGATTATGATGGAGAAACTTCCAATGATGAAAAGAATGAAGCTATAGAAACATCTAACCCAGATCCTCTAACATCGTGTCCTACTTATTTCTATGACTTTGATGAGGACGTGTCCATTGAGGAGGTAAATGAGTTGTTGCATAATTTACCTTTGATGGACACTTCTCAATGGCAAGTTAAAGTAGATCCCCCTATAAAACCTGAAATTCAAACTGACCATTGCAATGTAGAAGACGTACCTAATTGGGACCTACTAGTGTTATTTGAACAAACATCATATATTAATATAGACCCATTTTGAAACCTTACATGTGCCAGCTAAACTAGCAAAAAAAGAGTTAGCTAATGTACTAACCCTACATCAACCTACTCTAGGGTACACATTAGAAGATAATTAGGGTTTAAGTCAAACTATGTCCCTTGCTTTAGTAATACAAGAACTATCTTTTAGGATGCACAGAATCAGCTTATACCTGAATTTCAGGACAATGTAAGGGAAATGGAAGGAAAAAGATAAATTGAATATAATGGTCAATGTTATCCCTCAATTTGATCAAGAAGAGGATCATTTGCCTCTATATGGTCTACCAAAATGCACGATAGTACACGAAGTCATCATGTTACAACCACCTCAAAATACAAGGAGCAGGAATTATATTGACAACCATGAAATTTTGAAGATGGGGGATCATCAATGTCATCCCACTAAGTTTAAAGTCGTGGTGGTCTACAATGTCTTATTGTTACCTCCACCAAAAATTTAAAGGTGAAGGAAATATATAGACTATTGTGAGGTTCTGAAGTGGGTGAGAAATCTTGCTAGTTCATTATTAAGGTTATGATTAGAAAATTTTAGTTGAACTAGCTGGGTCTAGGTTTATATGGTTAGGTTAGTTATAGGCCATGCTTAGCTAAAGACATTAAACTGAGCGCTCCCTGAGAGGCAACCCAGGAATCTTGTTTAGAAAGTCTCATTATTTTGCATTATCCTTTCATCATTTAGGTGTCCTATATTTCGAAACATTGAGGACAATGTTCAGCTCAGGTTGGGGGCTGTAGAAATGAAATTTCTATATTTTTTGGCATTTTTTTAAATTTTTAAAAAATTGATAAGTCCTTTATTAAGATGAGAATTTAATTTTTCTACATATTCAGCTATCTTATGAACTTTAACTTATTAGCAGAGTTGTATACAATTAGTTCACTATTTTATTCTATTTCTAAAAGTGTTTCATGAAAAATTAAATGTAGAATATTAACTGAACAAAATAGGTATACATAGTTTAAGTTAAAGGGAAAAATACAACTTAGAGGTGATAAAGAAGATCTATAAAGAGTTATAACTCAAGTGAATTCTGAGCCATTCTTTCTTTTCTAAGGGTTATACACAAATTCAAAATTTTCTTCAGCAAACATTAATTCTTAGTTGATCTTATTATTTTTCATCTTGGTCAACTATTAAGAAATAAAAAAAATACTATACCATATATCTCATAAGTTTATGATCATTCTTAAGTCATATAAAACCTATTAAATGATAGAGTTCATCCTTATTAAAGCCAGTGCCTTTAGCCTTCCCTATATTATTTTCCTCTAGTTAGCCCATTGAGCCTTTAAAATATAAGTTGTTTCTTTGTTAGCCAAACTTTACCTATATTGAACCCCTATAATATATCCATTACCATTTGTTTTGAAAATATGTAGAGAATACTAAAGAATATTTTGAAAAAAGTATGAACAATACAATTCAAGAGATGAACATTAAAAAGGTGAATACAGTGATAGAAGACCTTTACATACTTTCATGACAACCTTTGTTTACCTTTATATCCATTCTTTCCATAACACTTACCTAAGACTATGTTTTGTCCTAATAAAAGTCTTAACTTGATCTCAGGAGAAGTATGCCTGGGATATGGTTATAAATGCATAGGGAGTTTGGTATAGTGTAACATTCTTAGTAGTTGATATCCTTTCATGAGACCATTATCATTCTTTCTAAGTTATCGTTCTTTTGTATAGAATATGTGAGATTTTGGATTTGATGAACAATATTCTACTTCCATATTAATGAGAGATTTACACATTTTGGAGTGACAAGTATATCTTGAGAGAATTGAAGTCAAAGCATACGTTTGAAGAGTAATTTAGGATATATCACCCATACCACACCCACCTTCCAAAGTGTAATGAAATAATGGGATATCTTTAGCTTAAGGATAGTATTTTGAATTATTTTTGTTCATCCTTATTAGCAAGCTAAAATTAGGAATTAATATAAGCTAGATGAGAGAAAATTTTCTCAGATGAATAAAGGACTATCATAAAATTTTTGAGAATCTTGTAAGTATATTTACTGCAAACACTCATGAGGCCTAACTCGTCCACAAGGGGTAACCTAGGGGTTTAAGAGCTTGTTACATGCACTACATGCAATCATGAGTACCTACGAAAGTGACACTTTGTATCTTATTTTGTAAAAAAAGTTTTCATACGTTCTGCTCAAGACTAGCAAAATGCTGGTTGGGGGGGCTGATGAGTGTTTAATTCTATATAAAAAAAAAAAAAAACCAACTAGTTACCCTTGTGTTACAACTTATAGGGGTAAATTAGGGTTTTTGACCAAAATTGGTAACACATGCATTTTTTACCTAATGGCTCAAAAATTTGCTATTTTGTAGGTCCATAGCTAATTCGGGGTAAGTATACAATTAATCATATTTTTTTAGAATTTAATTAGAGTTTTCCACTTTTTATAGGAAACGAGATGGTGATCCGATGACCAAGATCAATTGGGATGAAAATGGAAGATTAAGATTAAAAGATCAAGTCAAAGCCTAAAAGTCATCAATCCAACATGAGATCAAAGTCAAGGTCATCTTTATAACAAGAAATCAATGCAATTAGAGGAGCCAAAGGTGGCCAAAGTGGGTCTATGCATAAGCCATACAAAGTCCACCACCTTTGCATGGGTTGTACTTAAACCACTTAACTATATTCAAGTCATGAAGAAGAGGACAAGCTAAGGAGCCAAGCCAACCATTAAAGCCAAGGATAGGAGCCACCAAGCTAAGCTAAGAGAACCACCTAAGCGAGGCATGAAGTTGAGCCAATGGAGCCCTCAAAGTTAGCCATTAAAGACACATAAGCTAAGCTAAATGGAAAGCCATGATTTATGGAGGTGACCACATTTAATATCAAATAAAGAATAAGTAGTGTGATGTATAAAGATCAGGGTTTATGATAAAGCTCATGGATGTGAAACATTCATATAAGAAGCTGAATCATCAAATATCAATAATGAAAAGATGCATGAATAATAAGAAGTCGGAATTAAATACAATATTCGACAAAGATATAGTTTCACACATAAAATGTAGAAGTATCATAAACCAAACTTATGAAACTACTAGAGCCAAATATAGTCAAGTCCATCATATCAATGAGTAAATGCCCGTCATAAATCATAGGGCACGCAACTATTCATGTCCCTCAGATAACCGACCATGAGTATCATACCATTTACCCCACTCTTGTTCCTTTTGGGGTTGCTTGGCACAATCAAGCCTCAAGACGCATCGTCGCACCATGGGTAAATGAAGATGTAACCATCTGAGCATACCTATAATTACATGTGCACACAGAATAAGTTCATGGATTGTTATGCTGCAATGGCAACCACTCCGAGGTATAAACCACTGCCACTCGCCGTCAGCACCGAAATGATAGACTAATGTTTGCCATGCATGGGGACCAATCAGACATGCGTGGGTGGCCTACCCATGATTACCACAAATCACATGCAGCTGCTCAATATTAAGGCTGTGTTTATAATCTATAAACTCAGAGGGTGACTGGCCAACCCCATAACCCTCCTAGCACAGCATCCACCAAGTAGAAACACCCATCATAAATCAACAAAAACACAAAACCAAATATCATAAATCCATGCATAATCATTCTCAATAAAATCAAGTTGATAAGGTATTTTAATGTATCGATAATCATGCATTGGAAATTCATGTATAACATCATTAAATAATTCAATTAATGAATCATATAATGTATCAATAATAGTGCATGAATCATGTAAAATGAGAAGATAGTATAAGCATCAGCAACACATGCTGAATGATAATTTCGAGGAAGTCATGGGGTTGGTTTACAGATCCATGCTTCAAACTATCAATGTGAATAAAGTCGCCTAGTAAATAAGTATGATTTATAAAATTACAAAAATACTAAATGTAGTCATCTACCTCAGATGAAGAACTATTCGTCTGCACCTCTCAAATCAGTCAGACTCCACACTAAATCAATCCTCTCTAGTCCCACCACATGGATACACATCACATCTAGGTCACACTTAGAATCCAATATGTCTAAGTTGGATTCTTAATTGTAAAACAATTATATCTCAATATATCTCATTTCAATACAATCCAATTGGTCCCAACCATGGGATCTCAAGGTAGGGCCCACCCTATTTGGCTCACAATTCAAATCATACTGAATCGAGCTGACAAATAACCATTTGATTCCCCTTCTTAATTATGTAATTACATATTTTCAAGCTATCGTGATTAAATCATATCAGTCTCATGTAATTTATTATTTAATTAACCAATCAAGCACTGCTACATGTTATTCATGTATAATCTAATTACTGCTAAAATAACTAAATCAAATTATTAGGATGATAATCTTACCTTGTACAAGTCAATCTAAAGACATCCGGTTGCTTGCTTGACCGGATCTTAAACTGATCGCCTCAAATGTGCCTGATCTCATATATCTGTGCTAATCTAGTCATAATTCTCCACCTGATCACCCTATATCAATTAACAAATTAGTAATTCTAACTAAATAATTAGATTAAATAATCTGAACACTATGGAGTATAGAATTGGATTCAATTTCATACTTGAATCCTCAATTGATCTCAGCCATTGATCAAGGTTAAATCATCTCAAAAAGTCTTTGAATCCAAGATATTTCATATGGATCTTGATCTACATGTCATGAGGATCACAATGGACTATCTAGATTGTAAAATAAGGTTAGAGTATGATAGACCAGATGATTTGACGTCCAATCAAAGGGTCGATTAAGATCAATAGTTGGATCTTTCCTAATTAATAAATGGAAAGATGAGTATTGTTCCTTGTGATATAAGGATCGAGAGGTTATTTCGGATCTCTGAGATCCTTTATGTATTGGTTGGAACAGTAGATCAAAGTTCAAGGGTTTAATAGAGTTTATTGAGTCAACTAAGCTCTCCCAAAATGAGTTGAGAGTGAGTTAACTCGACTCAACTAGCCAAAATAGGAAATATGGGAGAAGAGGAACTAGTGGCCAACAGTGGCTATGAGGATGTCACTGCCTAAGCCTGACCACAAAAGGAGAGGCAGGAAACTGCGTCCTAGCTCACCGGCCCACCCATGGCCTGGCTAAGCCAATGACAAAAAAGACAGGAAAAATGGGTGGCAACCTATGCAGCCGGCTTATATGGGCAGCATATCAAGCTGACTGTGCTACAGGGAAACCCGATCTAGGGCGAAAGGAGAGGGAAGGGGTGAAACATGGGCACCAAAGAAGAGGAACTCGAGGGTTTCCTTGCATCGCCAGCGTACAACAGGATTCCTGTGTTGGGAGATTAAGCGACAAGGAGGATTTCCCACTGTACGTTGCTAAAAAAAGGGGGAAAAGTCAGGGTGGTTGAATATCTTTGCCCATCATCAGTAGGGGAGATTGGAAGGAGGGCTATGTGCCGGTCACCTGCTCATCGCTCAGGGAAGGGGCTTTGCACGTTAGTGACGAAACGGGGTTTGCATGCCAATCTGAGAAAAGGAATAAGGGAGGGGGAATTCTGGCCACATCATCAGAGAAAACCAGAAAAATGGGGGGAGTAGGTTTTTAAGTCACTGGTGCAGTGTCAGGAAAATCTAATTAGAATGGGCTGTGTGCCAAAGCTGAGATGATCTAGGATTTCTATGCTTTTCCCAAGGGGAAAAGATCAGATGGAGAGGGAGAACATCATAAGTCGCTAGGTTTTTCTCTTCCCTGCATTCCCTCCTCATCTAGTTACATTTTCATACTCTACATCCCACAAACAAACAACAGGAGGTGCCGTTATCAATTTTTGCCCCCTTTAATTTAGTAAAACTTTTGAGTTTTTCTACCCCGACCTCCGTTTCGTACAAAATTAGTATTGCTAGAATCATATCGATGCGTACATTCCAAATTTGATAGTTTCAAGTCCAAATTTTGAGTTTTAAGGGGGTCATTTTCATGAAACTCAATTTCCATGGAATTAAATTCCTAATTTATTTCTATTAAAACATAATATAATACACACAAAAAATGACCCAAAATTTAGGGTCACAACATTCTTCCCTCTTTATAGGAATTTTGTCTCCAAATTTCTTTTCATGGTATCCTTTAAACAATTTTAGAAACATTCCATCTCACAAGATCTACTGATCGTACCAATAATTCCAGAGTCAACATCAATATACAATTCCACGCCATATCATCCCCTCAAATACTAACTCTCTTTCTCTCTCTCTCTCTCTCACACACACAGAGATATATATATATATATATATATAAACCTATAATGTCAAGCCATCTCAACGCAATCAATTTGTAATATAATTAGAATGCGTCATAACCATATATAATGCGTTTAACATAACCTGAACTCTCATCTAGGAATTAGTTGTCTATGTATAACTTATTACAAAGTAAAATCACCATATTAACAAAAACTGGAGCATCTAAGCTCTCAGCAAAAATTGGCAAAATTGCCAATCTTATACCAGATCACATTATGCCACCAATAGGCAATGTATAACAATCAAAACTATAACATATTAGCTCATGAATAGGCAACATATGCCAATCAAAACTAGAGTATATATGCTCATCAACACCTAATTTCCGCTAAACAAATCAAGTCCATAGCACAATCATATTGTGAGCACTTAGAAGCCTACCAGTTAATCTCGCACTCGCCCTCATCGGCTGCTCACAAGTATAAGTCATAAATTAAATGCTGATTACACATAAGAAAATAATCTCGTACAAAACACACATCTCTGTCATACCTCTCATCTGGTGAGAAATCAAGTTTATATATATGCAATATAAAAACAACTTCCATATCATTGTTATCATGGAGAACTCAATAACTCAGTAATAGAAGTTCACCATACTAGGAAAAGTAAGAACTTCAGTCACCAATTTGGGCTAATCTCAACCCATCATAATCTCAATAAACTACCTCTTTATCAATAGAGGTATCACAATCAAGGAAATTCACCTTCTTCGACCACAATTCATACTCACATATATTCACAGTAAGAGATGAGTCATTCAGATACTCAGAATAATACACAAAGATTTCTTATGCTCCACCATGTCCTGGAGTGTATAAGAAGATCATTCACTACATAATCATGACTCATCTAAGTAACATTTGAAAATTCAATCCATTGTATATAAAAATACTGTCAGTCTATTGGTTTCATTAATTAGTACCACCCAGAACTCGTAATATTCATAACAAGTTCTAAAAATCATCTTAAATATGCCTTTCTCCACAATCCTCAACCAGTGATAATCAGACCCCAAATCAATCTCTACAAGTACCATGCACTATCCAAAGTTGATCAAGTGGATCATCAATACACGATAGAGAATATTAGTCTTGCGCCATTATGCTATCTAATAAGCAATAATATGTGCATCACAATCAAGATCCATCTCTCTTTCTCGTGAAGAGGACTAATGCATTCTATGAAGGCCCACTAGGTTTGTTAAATCCCATATCAAGTAACTCCTATAGCTAGAACTCTCTAGCTCAACTAGGTTTATCCTATATGGCATCTTAGAAAATGCCATTGTCTTATGCTAAATTAATATAAAAATCAATCTCCCACAGTGAAAAAAATTCCTGGAACCTCCTTAGGCAAGATTGTGAATTCTTGCACCCCATCTGTGTGCTCAATCTATGGTCACTCTTTGTCATCCCCTGCCACACTAATAAGGACTCGACACCTCAAGGAAGCACCGCACTGCCTTCATAGCAAAAATAACACAAACCTCAGCGATGCCCCTTCTTACACAAGTGAGGTCAATAGCTATCCGGTACACTAGAAGTAACCTTCTTCTTACAGCAATCAATTGTCCCCCAAAACATAGAATCCATCCTAAGGATGATATCATAATCAATCATATCGAGTAGGATGAGATCAATATCCATCCTCTCACTCATTATCTCCACTTACACCCACTAGAGGTACTTATAAGCTTTAACAACTCTCTTCATTAGCAATATAACATCCAACCCAAACGGTCATATATATATATATATATATATATACAAGCATATTCATCAAAGTGCCAATATATAAAATATAAGAATAACTAGATTCTAGATTAATGAGGACCCTAGCATGTCTATCAGCAATCAAGAGAGTCATTCCACAACCTAGTTTGAGGCATGTGCTTGCCTCCAAGAAATGGCAGAAACTCATCACTGCTAATGTGGGGCCATCTCTATCTTATCTCTAATATCAGTATGTTTGGCTTATTGTCCTCTACGATAGTCTCAATTGAAATTCCATGACTCTCCACAGTCAAAACATTAAAAGAATTGCCACTGTAATGGCGACTACCGATGTTATTACCGCTATTGTAGTGGTCTACCAACTTTAGGACATAATTGTCTAAGCGCCTGTCCTTGCACCTAATGCACCTCTTGTCTGCATCCCAATATTGCTCATTCAGATATCATTGGCTTAGTGGCCTCTGTAACTGTATTAATGAAAAGGTTCTCTTGCCCTTACTAGTTGACCCGGACTACCCATGTCCGAGTCTTTGTGGTCAGGCCTACTCCTAAGAGAATCCCTCTTTACATAGAGGCTATGTTTGCAACCTTGCTACTAATGTAGAACATGCCACAATCACCTAATTTCTCAATACAGGTGTCAACATATCACAATCTATCTACGGTCTCCTTGTTCGTGGTGAAGGAGTTAGCGGCAATTCTCCTCAACTATGTAAACTAGTTCAATACCGTTGAATTGTCCAATTTCTCTGTTCTAAAGTAGCGAACTCTCTGTGTAACACCAGATGCTCATGAGGAAAAGATACCAATCATTACAAGCCTTTCTAAGAGTCATTAAGATAAAAGTCTCAGGAATGGAGGAACACTTCCTCTCAAACGACCAACACTAGAATCCTCATAATTATATTTTCTGTGCCTTCATCACCACCATTCCATTACCTTCAACTAATGAATTATTTCATGGTCATATCAATCAAAATCATTTACAACTCTATCAATTTCACACCCAATGAAATAAATCTTTCATAATACTTCCTTAGTCATCAGAAATTATCTCTATCAGTGTTGGATGTAAATCAATTATAATCAATTTCATCTTACCTCATTCACTTCATCTATCTTTCTTCCTAATTGATTCATTATGAAATCATCACTATTTAATAATTATTCTTATAAACTAATTGCCATGTCCTCCATGCAATATGTACTTCCAATCATAATTAAAACTCCTAGAATAATTTATAGGCATTCACTCCTCACTGATGTTCGGCATCAATATTTTTGTATGTGCAAGAACTCATTAATTTTGATCTCACCTTATTCTCACAACAATATCTTTTCTCCATATCTACGTCAATCAGTATCTCTCTCTACTTGATTCGCATATGATAGATGTTTTTTTATTTAAAATCAAATAAACAATCTTATCAAATACTCATTTATAGTATGATATCCAAATTAACCTTTCTATTATCCCTTCTACTAACTAAGATATTGTTTGATACCATTCCTTACTGACCATCTGATTTACATCATTATTACTAACTATTATTGTAAAATAGTTGTTATATTCTCCAAGTGCTATGCATCTCCCAATCACAAATAGAATTCTAAAAAGAATTAATAAGAACTCACTTCTCATTGATGACTATCTATCAATATTTTTGTTTATACAAAAACTCATTAGTTTTCATCTCATAATCAAATATTTCACCCACAGAACATTTAAGATCTTGTTCTATAAAACTTCCTATTGCTTTCTCCATACTATAATTTTGTTCGTCAATTCATTCGACCACAATTTGACTAACACTATAATTCTTTGAATTTCCTCGAGTTCTCTTTTATTGTTATCATTCCTAATCTTTTTTCAATATTATCTCACCATTGTTGTATAATAGTTGTTACGTCATTTCACATGTCTATACATACTCTCCAAATTAAAACTTAAACTAACATAGAGTAGTCCATGTGAATAGATCTTCTCTCATATAATAAAGATCTCATTAGGAATTACCAATTTATACTTTCCATTTTAATTATATACTATAAGAATCATACACTTTCCTTGAAAGCACATTTCCTCTCTTCTCTCATATAATAAAGTTCTCATTAGAAATTACCAATTTATACTCTCCATTTAAATTATTTACCATAAGAATCATACACTTTCCCTGAAAGCACATTTTCATTGTACTCATATAAGGATTAAAGTCTCATCTTTTCTAAAGAAACCCTTCCAACATTCATGGCAGCATTTATTTTACAATCATCAACATTTCCCATGTGAGTTATCTTTGTAACTCATATTCATGTAATTATCTCACTCAATGGACTATATGTGACTTTTGGATTTGTTAGAATGGCTTTGATGGTGTAGAATGGGCTCTAATACCAAACTGTGACACCCTGGGTTTTACACAACAATATAATACCAACTTTAAAAATATCAAGATACCTGTTTTAAAACTTTGATTTTAAAATTGATTAAAAACAAACACTTGAATAAAAAGTATTCATTTCAAAATCTTGGGATTCATACAACTGCAAAATCATGAATTTAATAGTGAAATGATATTCCCATTTCTACCAAAAATCCGACAGAGTCTCCTCTATATTTTGGACCATCGCTATAACCCATGCGATACAATCATACCTGATAAAATACAATAAATATAAACACACCACATAGGTGACTCAGTGTCCATACACATCCATGTGGATCAATTACAAATCTCAATAAAACCATAACCTCAATAGTAGAGAAAAAATAAAAAAGAATAACAAAATTTTCTAGGGTTTATCCATGCACAATCATCACATCCAACATGGATATATCTATACATTCAAGTCACAATGTAACCATACACACATATAGGCCATATATAATAACCTGGGTAAGGCTCTGAACAAACCTTATCCATTTCTAAACTTTTTCCTATACATTGCTGAAGGCCACCAATGTCTTCGCCTGCTCTATCATCTTGTTATATTTGCTGCATCTCTTTATATCTGAGGCATTGCAAAAACACCACAATGCCTTACCAAGCTATGCTTGTGTAGGTGACCACATTTAATATCAAATAAAGAATAGGCAGTGTGATAAATAAAGATCAGGGTTTATGATGAAGCTCATGAACGTGAAACATTCATATAAAAGGCTGAATCATCAGATAACAAGAATGAAATGATGCATGAATAATAAGAAGTCCAAATCAAATACAATAACTAACATGGATATAATTTCACGCATAAAATATAGAAGTATCATAAACCAAATATCATGGCATGCATAACATGAATAATGTGTGTGTATGAAACTGGTAGATCCAAATACAATCAAGTTCATCATATCAAAGCATAAATGCGTGTCACGAATAATAGGGCATGCAACTAACTGCATCCCTCGCATAACCGGCCATGAGTACTCATACCTTTTCCTCCATGCTTATTCCTTTCGAGGCTGCCTGCATCATAATCACCCCTCAAGACGTGTTGTCACACCATGGGTAAATCAGGACATAACCATTCAGGAATACTTGTAACTATATGTGCACACAGAATAAGTTCATGGTTGGCTATGCTGCAGTGGCAACCACTCTAGGGTATAAACCACTGCCACTCACCATTGACACCAAAATGGGAGACTAGTGTCTGCCATGCATGGGGGTCAGTTGAACGTGTGTGGGTGACCTACCCATGATTACCACAAACCACACACAGTTGCCCAATATTAGGGCAATGTCTATAATTTATAAACTCAGAGGGTAGGTGGCCAGCCCTATGACCCTTCTAGCATAGCATCCACTAAGCAAAAACACCTATCATAAATAAGCAAAAACGTGAAACCAAGTATCATAAATCCATGCATAATCTTTCTCCATATAATCAAGTCAATAAGGTTTTTTAATGTATCTATAATCATGCATTGGAAATCCATGTATAACATCATCAAATAATCCAATTGATGAAGCATATAATGTATAAAGAACAGTGCATGAATCATGTAAAATGAGAAGATAGTATAAGCATCAGCAACACATGTTGAATGATAATCTCAGGGAAGTTATGAGGTTGGTATACATATCCACTCATCAAACTATTTATGTGAATAAAGCCATCTAGTAAATAATCATGATTTATAAAATCACAGAAATACTAAATGCAGTTACCTACCTCTGACGAAGAACTATTTATCTGTACCTCTCAAGTCAGTCTGACTCCACAATTAATTAGTCCTGTCCAGTCCCACCACTTGGATTCACATCACATCTAGGTCACACTTAGAATCCAATTTGTCTAAGTTGGATTCTTAATTGTAAAACAATTATATCTCAATATATCGCGTTTCAATACAATTCAAAGAATCACAGCCATGGGATCTCAAGGTAGGGCCCACCCTATTTGGCTAATAATTCAAATCACACTAAATCAGGCCCAATAATGACCATCTAGTTCCTCTTCTTAATTATGTCATTACATATTTTCGAGCTATCATGCTCAGTTCATATCAATCTTAGGTAATTTATTATTTAATTAACCAATTAGGCACTATTACATGCTATTCATGTATAATCTTACCTCATTGCCACCAAAACAACTAAATCAAATGATTAGGATGGTAATCTTACCCTGTACAAGTCAATTTAAAGAACATCTAGTTGCCTACTTGGCTAAATCTTCCATTGATTGCCTCAAATGTGCCTAATCTCAAATATCTATGCCAATCTAGTCACAATTCTCCACCTGATCACCCCAGATCAATTAATAAATTAGTAATTGTAACCAAATAATCTAATTAAATAATCTCAATAATATGGATCATGGAATTGGATCCAATTTCATACCTGAATCCTCAGTTGATCTTAGCCATTGATCAAGGTTAAATCATCTAAAAAATGCTTTGAATATAAGATATCTCATATGGATCTTAATCTACATATTGTGAGGATCACAATGACTATCTAGATCATAAAATAAGGTCAAATCATGACAGATTAGATGATCTAAGGTCTAATTGAAGGTTTGATCAAGATCAATGGTAGAATATTCCCTGATTAAGGAATGGGAAGACGAGTATTGTTCCTTGCATTACAAGGATCATGAGGATTATTTTGGATCTTCAAGATCCTTCCTAGATTGGTCGAAACAGAGGATCAAAGTTCAAGGGTTTAATAGAGTTTATTGAGTCAACTCAAATGTCCCAAAATGAGTCAAAAGCAAGTCAACTTGACTTAACTCGGCAGAACTAGAAAGATGGGAGAGGAGGAACTAGTGGCCAGCAGTGGCTATGAGGATGTCACCACCTGACCCCAATCATAGAAGGAGAGGCAGGGAACTTGGTCCTAGCTCACTGGCCCACCCATGGCTTGGCTGAGCCAATGACGAAAAAGACAGGGGAGAAATGGGTGAGAGCCCATGCAGCCACCCTGTGTGCACTAGCATGTTAGGCTAAATGTGCTGTAGGGAAACCTGATCAAGGGGGGGGTGGGGGGAAGTAGAGGGAAGGGGTGAAGCAACAGTGTTAAAGAAGAGAACTTCAGGGTTTCCGCATGTCGCTGATGAATAATAGGATTCCTGCGTGGGGAGATCAAGCGACGGGGAGGATTTCCTAGTGTGCATAGCTGGAAAGAGGGGGAAATCTGAGGTGGGGAAATGGGGCAAGGGGTAATCTATGTGTCATAGCTAGGGTGGTCAGATATCTCTGCCCATTGTCAGCAGGGGAGATTGGAAGGAGGGCTATGCACCGGTCACCTACTCATCGCCCGAGGAAGGGGCTTCGTGCATTGGTGGTGAAAGGGGGTTTGTGTGCCGATTTGAGAAGAGGAACAAGGGAGGGGGCATTCTTGCCACATTGCCAGAGAAAACCCAAAAAGAGGGGGAAGAAGGTTTTTAGGTCACCAGTGCAGTGCCAGGAAAATTTGATTGGAACAGGCTAGGTGCCGAAGCCAAAACAATCTAGGATCTCCACGCATTGCCAAAGGTGAAAAGATTGGATGGAAGGGGAGAACGGTGGGAGTCACTAAGGTTTTCTCTTCCTTACATTCACCCCTCGTCTAATCTTGTTTTCATACTCTACATCCCACAAAAAAACAACAAGGGGGTGTCGCTATTAATTTTGGACCCCTTTAGTTTAGTAAAACTTTTGAGATTTTCTACCTTGACCTTTGTTTCCCAAAAAATTAGTGTTTTTGGAATCATATTGACTTGTATATTCCAAATTTGATAGTTCCAAGTCTAAATTTTAAGTTTTCAAGGAGGTCACTTTCATGAAACTCAATTTTCACAAAATTAAATTCTTAATTTTATTTTCATTAAAACATAATAAAATACACAAAAAATGACCCAAAATTGAGGATCATTACAAGTGAGGTCTAAATACTTCCTGACATGAGGATTATATTAATCACTTTTAAGCATAGCCTAACTGGTAAGCAGTAGTCAAATCTAGACAAAAGAAGGAGATGTCTAGATTTAGGTCTAAGAGGCTACCACCTATATATTAAGTAAAGATAATCAAAACATTGCTCCTAACATGAGGATTGTATTAATCACTTTTGAGTAGAGCTTAATTGGTAAGCAGTAGTCAAATCTAGACAAAAGAAGGAGATGTCTAGATTTAGATCTAAGAGGCTACCACCTATATATTAAGTAAAGATAATTAAAACATCGCTCCTAACATGAGGATTGTATTAATCACTTTTGAGTAGAGCCTAATTAGTATGCAATAGTCAAATCTAGACAAAAGAAGATGTCTAGATTTAGGTCTAAGAGGCTACAACCTATATATTAAGCAAAGATAATCAAAACACTACTTGATTAGTGCTTACTAGGATTTGATTGTGCAATATGTAGAGTTAGAGTTAGCATTAAGATTAGGGCAGTTAGTGTAGGATAGTTTATGCAAGGGTGTGAATCTCAGAACCTAGAGCTAACACCTTTCAACCTAGAGATTCAATGTAACCTAAGACAAGGGAAAAAGAAATCAAATTCCTATCCCCATGGCGACCTACCAGCAAAAGTTGAGCCAAGGCCATTATAGATTTCTATGCACCATTACAACTCAACACCCCATCCTGCATAGCTTTACCTCCTACAAACGTAGACCACTTTGAGTTAAAGCTGGGAGTCATACAATTGCTGACCACTTTTTTATGGTTTAGACCGATATGGAGCCTACCTACATATGAAGGAGTTCCTTGATATTTGTGCCACATTCAGGTTCCATAATTTTTCAAATGATTCTATTAGGCTTAGCCTATTCCTGTTCTCTCTTAAGGACAAAGCCAAGTCATGGCTGAATTCCTTGGAGGTAGGTTCCATCAATACATAGGAGCAATTGTCTAGAATGTTTTTGAACAAGTTCTTCCCTATTCACAAAACAAATGCCCTATGTCGTGAAATTATTAATTTCCATCAAAGGGAAGATGAATAATACTATGAATGTTGGGAATGGTGGAATAAGTAGCTACAAAAATGCCCACATCATGGATTTGAAAAATGGCAGCAAGGTTAATACTTTTATGAGGCATTGACTCCTCAAAATAGACAAATGGTAGACATGGTGAGTGGAGGGACCCTTATGCTAAAGGATGAGAGTGAGTCCTATGAGTTCTTTCAAACTCTAGCAAATAATCCCAGCAAGGGGATTATTCAAATAGAAGAGAGAGAAACAACCAGCCCACCAAGAGAGGGGGTCTCTATGAGATAAGAGTGCATACTAATCTATCCCATAAACTCTACCTATGCTTTGGTTATAACCGAGCTCAGGTTAACCTTTGCTAAATAGGTGCACAACTAAAGCAACAACCTAAGTAAAGATGCAACAATTATCAATGAATGGTCATAATTTATATGAATTATACTAACATCCAAATACAAATTATCCTCAAAAATTAAAATTTGAGTGAGAGACACTCACAACTAGGGGTCTAATGATGATTAAGTGTGGACCACCATATCCCAATCTTGCCTTGTATTATTACAACCCATTTAAAATTCAATAATAAAGAAATTAAAATTACAAATGAGCCTCACTACAATTTCACTCAAATTTAGGAAAGCAATAAAAACCCTAATCTAAGATGATGAAGTTGTGCCCACAAGATAGATGTTGCTCCTTTGCCAATTCACTCGAACAAAAATCAAAGAAATATGTTAATAAGAGGAAAATAGAAAGAAATGAAAAAAGTGTGTAAAATTATGCAAAAACCCTAATTTAATGCACCCTAAACCTAGACTAGAGGAAAATAACCTAAAGTATGGAACACTACACAAATTGTTGCAACTCCCTGGCAATGGTGTCAAAAACTTGTTGTTATTTTAATTAAAATTAGCAAGAGCACGAATCATTTGTAATATAGTACGCTAGTGAGGTCGATCCCACGAGGAGTTGAACTAATGTGATGTTAACTTTCCCTACTTTAAACTATCTAACCTAGCCAAAATTCAAGAGATATTTGACCTAAACTAGAATGGAAATTAACACATGAAATTAGAAATTAAGCAAAAACAAGAAACATGCTAAATTGAAAATTTTCCTAAAACATGCACTTTCTAAAATTAAAATTTTTCTAAATTAAAAACTTCTAATTTTATGACTTTCCTAGCGAAAAAACTTTCCTAAAGTGAAACTTTCCTAAAATGAAATTTATCAACTTTCCTAAACATGAAATTAACAACTAATTTGTTTTAACAAACTACTTTCCTAATCATGCAAAACTAAGAAAATTAAGCAACCAAATCAACTACTTTAACATGTACGAAAAAAATTAATTACTTTTTTACTAACTAAAATGCAAACTAATGGAATTTAACTACAAATAAACAAGATAAATAAATGAAAATAATCACTAACAACAATGAAAGGGAAACTACCCAAATAACATTCATGTAGCCATGGAATGATATGCATTATTCCTTGTATAGGAGTGGATTTAATCAACAACTTTGGAAACCTAAGTGTGCAATCTATTTCTATCATTAACTAAGCTATCTAACAATCTAGTTGGGTTCCTGAAAAATCAAGTGAACATGATTGTATGGTGCTGGAAATTAACATACACCATTCATGAAAAGAAATTCCAGCAGTATGGAAATTGAATGATTCAATGAATAGAACGTGTACAAAGTGAAATTAATCACTTCTAATGCAATCAAATATTCAATAACAAAGATAATTGACTGCTGGGCACAAAAATGAATTGAAAATTCCAACTAACTTCATTGAATCAAATCAAAAGTTCATCAACATAATACTCCACGCATGTAATCCAAATCTGAAATTTAAATGCTATTACAATGATGTTCACTTAATCATAATCACTCCTTAATTACAATCCAATTTGTTCTTCAATTGTTCCAAAATTCACTCATGAACTAACATGCTTTAAATCAAGGGAAATTCCTATGGAAAACTAAGGCAACAACTAATGGAACTTAGGCAACCAAAGCTAGAAAATCAAGAGGGTTGAAAGAGAACAAAGATACAATGAAAGGTAAAGAGAAAAATAAGATTCAAGATGAATTCCCTTGTTTGTCATTCTAAGGGAAAACCAACCTTGAATCTTAGTTTAAAATCAAGGAAAGATAAAGGAAAACAAGGCAAACTAGCATGAAAAGAAGTAAATTCCAGTAAAGTGAACAAAGAAGCTAACCAACATTCAAATATGAATAAAAAACCCTTAAAATCATAAGTTGAACACTTGAGAAGAAGTATACACCATGGAAAGAAGTGGCACACCCAAAGAGTCCACAAAAGAATAAGCAAAAGAGATGAAAGTGGGCTATAGGAAGTGGGAGTCACCTTCCAAAGGAGGCGACATCTTTTTCCCTTAAGTGAAAAGTCCCCCTTTGCTTGGATGTTGCTAGGTTTTTATGTTTATTCTCCTAATTTTTCTAGGTTTCCCTAATGCTAAGGTATGGTGGGAATTAAAGTGTGTAAAATTGAATGGCTAGGATGGGGGAAAGGGTAATATATCAAATAGGAAACTATGTAGAAGGAGGTGGCTACCATAAGGAGGGAGTAGGTGGGAGATGACACCATTTTAGGAAGGGGCGTCTCCCCCCTTCCAAAGCCATTGAAACCTTTAGGAAATAGGAAAGTGGGTGGGGATTGGTTGGGAAAGTTTCCCAAGAGATGGAATGAGATAGAGTTTTGAAAATTCGCAGTGCATCTTAAGGGTAAGGTGGAAATTAAGGAAAAAGTGGGAAAAAGTGAGAAAAACACTAAAAATGGAAGGCTCTTTTTCCATTGGTGCGCATGCCATCCTATTCTAATAGATTTTTCTTAATTATCTTCAAAATATTTCATGGATAACTCTCTTGAATCTCCTCCAATCCTAGCCTTCCATTTATCTTAGCTTGTTAGCATACATGGGTAACTTTGAAGGGTCCATTGAATAAGCTTCATGGCTAGCTTAGGAAGATTTCTTGGCTTGACTTCTTAGCTTCAACTCTAACTTGAGTGGCTTGTATGGTTTGGCTTGAACTCCTTAGCTTGCCACCTTCTTTCATGGCTTATATGGCTAAGGTGGCTTAAGTGGCTTCCATGCAAAGGTGGTGGGAATGCATGGCTTAATTCATAGGCCCACTTTGGCCATCTTTAGCTACTTTAATCACATTCATTACTGTTCCACAAGATGATATTAGCCTTTGGTTTATGTTGAAGTGATTATTTTGAGGCTTTGACTCAATCTTTGAATCTTGATATTCAATTTCATCCTGATCAATCTCAGAAGATGGATCATTAGCTACTTCCTACAAAAAGTGAAAAACCCTAATTAAATCTTAGAAAAACATGATTAATCACATACTTACTTGAGATTAGCTTCTACACCTACAAAATATCAAACTTTTAGGTTATTGGGCCAAAAATACGTGTTACGAATTTTGATCTAAAAACCTAATTTACTCCTATAAGTTGTAACACAAGGATAACTAATTAGGTGGTTTTTATGCAAAATGAAATACTTATCATTCCCCCGAACTAGCATTTTGCTAGTCTGGACCAAAATAACTGAAAATTTATTTTACAAAATCAAATACAAGGTGTCACTTTCATAGGTACTCATAATTGCATTTAGTACATGCAACAAGCCCTTAAACCCCTAGGTTACCCCTACTAGTTTTTCACAACTTAATAGAGAAGATTGACAATTTTAAAAATTGTACACATACTAAATACATTTTATTCCAGTTATTTCTTGGAGTGCATGGGTGTGTGCAGCCATTTAAGTCATGCCTTCTAATTAGATATGCTTAAATACCATTAGAAATATGTCTTGACCTCAAATCCTTTCAGGTATAGTCTTAAACATGAAGTTCTCATATAAGGGTTTAAATATATTTCTCTCATTATGTGACTAGATTCAACAAAGCTAATGGTTCACATAAATTTTGAAGTGCTAAAGAGATAAAGGAAAGTGATCCTTAAGAGTGTATGTTATTACCAAGTATAGTAAGGTATTTTACCTTAAATCTTTCTTTTTATTTCCTCTTTAAGGTTATGTTCCACCTAAGATCCACAGGTGTTTAACTAGAATGAAACATAGGCTTAGGTGGGGTTCTGAAAAGAAGGGTATAAGGATTTCAAAGGTTCAAAATGGAGTAGAGGTCTTCAATGAACATCTGTTAGGGCACTTTTTGGTTTTCTTGAAGTGAATTTCCTCCATATTCTTATCTTTGACATTTTCTCTTCTTTTTTGATACTTTTCTTTTCACTTTTTCTTTTTCTTTTGGTTTCTTTGGTCGAAAGGCTACTAATTTTCTCACTTCTTTGACTTTTTGTCCTCTTTTGAAAATGGGTAACAGTTATTTATTTTACTAGATTTTCTAGGTTAAAGGGATTGGGGTTAAGAGAAAAAAGCTTAATAATAGGCTCAAAGGCCTAGCTAATGGTCTAGAATATACTAGGTAGGCTTTATGTCTCTAAGTTGAACAAGGATGGCTTATATCATTTTTCAGGTTTCCTAAAGCCTATTAAATTCAATAAATTTTCTAGAAGTAAAGCTATTACTCTTATTTATACTTGATAGTTAACCAAAACAACAATAACAGGATCACACTAACTTATGTACACTGAAGAAACTATGGAATTACTTATAACTCTCTAAAAAAAGGTAGTCTCTAAACTCACTGGGTTATAGGTCTCCACTGATTTTCCTCAGGGTCTGTAAGTCATACCTCTTTATTAGTCTTGACTATGTGTTGTGTATAAATGGTTTCTGAGAATGAACTTTTATAAAATGCTTCAATGCATAACTAATATGTAAAACTAATCATATGCACTCACATTAAGAGGTGAAAACATTATAATTACTAAATTATGAACATCCAATTCTCATCACAATAAGGGAACTCTTCCAAATTTTATTTTTTTTAAAAGCTTAAGAAAATTCAAAGTCCCTATGCATCTTCCTTACTCTTCATTTCCATTTAGATCTCCTTTAGTTTCATTGCTTATTAGCCTTGAGTTTAGTCTCATAATCCTTTGATTTAAGAGTTATAACTCTTTGGTAGTGACAACCAAAAGAGTATATCTACTAGATCAAAGTATTTTTCCTTGAACTCTTATTGATCCTTATTTCTTGATTCTTGTTTTGTTTGTTTATGTTCCTTGTTTACCTTATTGAAGTGCCCTTAGTTGAAGCCTTAGATCCTTAAGTTTAAAGGCCACTAATCTCTTGTAGTGACAACCGAGAGATAGGGACCTTTAGATCAAGTTACTCACTCCTTTAAGTCCTTAAGATCCTTGCCTTACCATTGCTCTTATTCTCATATTCTCCATATATGTTTCTTGCTCTCTTTTGGATTCACATGCTTTCTAGCCTAGATAGAGATGCATTGATCAATAGTGAAGAAGTTAGTTGATTGATTATCGATTTTTGTATGGTGCGTCCCACCACTTGGAGGGTGCACACCTCCCTTATAAATTTGTTATTTAATCAACTACATCTTTGTATCAATGTTAATGGTGCAAAGTTAATGAATATACTACTTTCTTTAGATTTTATGTTTCATGGCAGTTTAAATTAGTTCTTCATGTTCAAGTCCATGCATCATTCATCTCTTAGTTTTGAGGTGTGGTCCCTTTAGATAATTGCTTGGTTTAGTTAGAGTTTCTTGCTCTAGTTAAAGTAGTTTCATACATTTCATAATATTTTATTTCATCCCTTAGTTCATAAACCCTTTCCATCCTTCATACACGCACTTTTTCCGTAGTTATTTTCATGCATGACTCTCATATTTCCATACATATCATTTTTTGATTATTTGCTTAGTTAATGTTAGTCTTTCTTGCTTTAGGATTAGTTACATACTAAAATAGTTTCCATTATGTCAAATTTATATTTGAAATAGTTCTAAATTAGAAAATTTTCATTTATGTAAGTTTTTAAGTTTATCATGTTTACTTTTAGTATAATTCCATCTTTCGTATCTTGCACTTGTTTTTAGTTTTTCATCATTAGTTTAGGTTAAAAGATCTTCTTAATTCTAGATAGGTTAGATAGTTTAAAGTTGAGACCACTAGTATCACAATCCTTCAATTCCTCTTGGGATCAAACTCCTCTCATGAGACTGCTACAACAAATTCGTGCACTTGCAAGTTTAACTTTAAAAACACAACAAGTTATAAGAGGAGACATCCATTTTAGACATCTTACTATAACCCACATACATAAGAATCCCATTTGAAGCTTTGATCATAGAAATCAACCCAAAATCCTAGCAAATTGCAATTGTTAGATCTAAGAAGTGTTTAGTGTGCAATGAAGATCCAACCATTAGATTGTTATTAAAGCTTGGGAATAATGTGACAAGTAAGTATGCTATGATTTCATGTGATTATAAATCATGAGTTTATCTAGATCTAACCTATAGTAATACATTTAAGAAATGTCATTTAATAATTAAGATTGCTTAGATCAAGCTATTTGAGGCAGGATAAAAAAGATCCAAAACCACACAATTGAAAAAGAAAAAAAACTCATAAAATGAACTTTGAAATATGAGCAAGATTGGAATCAAACCATTAGATGTACACAATTATAATTATGCAATCTGGAATGCATGATAGTGATTGAATTACATAATTGCACATGCTCTAATCTCTCATTTAAATGTGCACGATTTTGATATTAATTGTGCACACTATCTTGATCAAACAATTAGCTTCACATGATCTTGATTGTACACTTATAAGTGATGATCTTAATCATTCCTGTATAAGAACCTGAACTAAATTGTATATGCATATGCATACAATCTTGATCTTACTAATTAAAAATGCAAAACTTAGTTAAGTCCATAGGATTTAATAATTATAAGAAATAATTAAGATAAGATCAACTCGTATGATCAATCTAACATTAAAGATCTGATCTATGTAAGATACTTACAATCATAAGTTAATTATTAGATAAAATGTGAATCTACATAGTAAATCATGTACAGATTTGTAGACTAAATAATAAAACGAGTAAGAAGTCTAATCTAAGTAAAGAGATTTTTTTATTAAATTGTTCTAAAAGAGAGATCACAAAATTGAAAATATATGTTATCTAATTGATCAATCCATAAGTATGGTTAAGATTGAAAGTGAAGTTACAATTGAAATTCAAAATAATGATTCAAACAGATTTATAAACTATATATTTTAGTACATTTTGAATATTTGTAATATCATATTAAGGTTATTAAAGGGTTTTCAATTATAAAAATTAATAAAAATTTAATATCTTTATAAATTTATATTTTTACAAATTTGATCAAAGAATTTTTAGACAAGATTTCCAAATTAATGGTTTTGATCAATAATATGATAAATGTTTTGATCAAAAATATTTATAAAAATGTGATTTTAAAATTGGAAAAATTATGAAGTTTTCAAAAAGATTATTTTATTATGTTGTCTCAATACTAAAAATTAGAAGTGTGGAAATAAGCATTTATTACTATCTATTACTTCGAAGCAAAGTTTGAAAGGTATTGGATTTCAAAATTTGAATTTATTTATGGCAATTTGGATAGGAAAAAAGTCCTTTGTATATTTGTTCCCACCTTTTGGACCTAATAAGATGTTATTAGGGGTTTATTTGGCTCCATTCGAGATGTTGGTCGAGACTTATTTTGTTTGGACTATGTTTGATCAATGGTGGTCATAGCTGACAACACATCCTAGGTGTACTTCAATGAATACTATTGTTGAAACGTACTTCAATGAGGTTATTAGGATGAGCCTCTAATCAACATTTAGTATTTGGACTTTCTGACAAGATTTCAAGGAATATTTGTTGTCCTCCATAGTAGGTACTCTAAACATCATTTGATCAGTGAGATAGTGAAATTATCTAGACCGTATATTAGCTAATGGGGTCTAATTTATAACTGTAAGTGCACAGATCTATTAAAGTATAGAATGGCACAAATATGGATCGATGCCACATGTGGCAACCCAAGATTTTAGAGAATAATTTTTTTAATATAATTTAAAAATGAAAATCTCCTGCAGGATTTTTTTTAAAACATTTGAATATATAATATGTACTTATTTTCACAATTCCACCTTTCGACCCAACATCACATTAAAAGCTTCACATATACTAGTTGGATAAAAACATATCATTGTAGGATTACCTAATCATAGCCCAAACAATAAGAAGTTTAAATTTGAGTAATAATTTAGACAAAAATATATCAATTTGCTTATCTTATTACATTCATATTCAAATGTGCATAATTCAAAAATTAAAGTAATAATGAGTTCAACTAACTACCCTTATTCATA
Organism: Warburgia ugandensis; assembly: GCA_035236585.1. Lineage (NCBI taxonomy): Eukaryota > Viridiplantae > Streptophyta > Magnoliopsida > Canellales > Canellaceae > Warburgia > Warburgia ugandensis. Next base: position 47,128,038 of record CP141128.1, read on the forward strand.
CTTTTCTTCCTCTACCTCTCCTTATTTCAATTTCTTCTAGCTGACCACCTAGTCCTCTCGCACTTTACCTGAAATGTTTTGTAGAGGTGAATATAACAGCCCAATAGGAATATGCCTAAACCAACCATTTGAAAACCATGACATATAGATTGGCATAAATTAAATAATTTAAACCATTAAATGTTTGATCATAAGTATGATATAAACATTATAAAACATTTATGCTTTTACAAAAACCTAGTGTTTCAGAAATATTTAACATATCCTTTAAATCTGGCATATACAAGCACGTTAGGATTTCTGTCAAAGAATGGCATATTAGAATATGTCGTATCACTAAGTGGTAACATCCTACCATAAGCTCCTTTTGGATAATGGTCAATATCCTCAAGGATGACAACATGTCAGTCCATGTCCAATAACTATGCAATATACTATGCACATAGAGGAACCACATCCAACTATGTTCGACCATGGATATCACATGGCTATACTAGTCCTCATGGGGGTACTGGATCACAAGAGAGCAGTCTCCCCATGACACAATCAAAAGCACCAGGCAGATACTGATGAAGGTTGATCAAATTTTATGAGACCAGATTTGAAGAAATTAATGATAATCAATCTGGGGAAGTGATTTTTTCTTGTTTTAATGGTTAAATTTGTCTTTTTTGGATTGGATTTATGTAATTTTCAATGATTAAATACATCTAAAGTTTGATTGAACTTTTTATTAATTTTTATCTTTTAATTTTAATTTTTGAATAATTAAATTTTATTAAAAACCAAATTCTTAATGCGAGTCCCTATGGAACCGGCCCATACTTGAGCATGCTTTACTACAATAGCTCGTGCACTTGTGAAAACACAACACTCCTGATATTCATCTCTACTACTGGAGTATACTAGGATTTCATTGACAAATACAATGAGAAACTCGTCAAGATATTTTTGAAACACTCAATTCATCAAATCCATAAAAGCTATGAGGTTGTAAGTCCAAAAGGCATAACTAGAAATTCATAGTGGCCAAACTTAGTTCTAAATGTTGTCTTCAAGATATCCTCATCCCTTATCCTCAGCTAATGGTTACTAGATCTTAGTTCTATCTCTGAGAACACTTTGGCATATTGTAACTAGTCAAATAGGTCACTAATACATGGTAATGGGTATTTGTTCTTAAATGTGACTCCATTCAACAACTAATAATCTATGCACAGTTCATAGATTTATCCTTCCTTTGACAAATAACACAGGGGCTCCCTACAGTGAGATACTAAGTTGAATAAATCCTTGATCCATCAAATCCTATAACTACACCTTTAACTCTTTTAGTTTAGCTGATTCCTTGTGGTAAGGTGCCTTGTAGATTGGAGATGTTCCTAGTAGTAGTTCAATAGTGAACTCCAACTCTCTTTTTGATGGTAACCCTGGAAATTCCGCTGGAAAGATATCTCAAAATTCTTGTACTACTTCCATCCCTTGAATATCCAGTCTTAACTCCTCTTGAATCACTACATTGGCTAAATAAGATGGGCATCCTCCAATTATGAGTCATGATGCCTGCACTACTGATATAATGGTCCTTCCTGAGATATCTAGCCTTCCCTAAAAGGTAGTGATTTCTCCTCTAGGGTGACTAAGTGTGACTCTTTTCTTCTTATAGTCAACCATTGCCTCATGGTCTACTAGCCAATCCATGCCTAGGATGACATCGAAATATGATGTGTTTAGTAGTATTAAGTCTGCATTAAGTTCTTGTTCTGATATACTTATTGTTACCTCTTGTAAGAATTCATGTACTAGAATTGGCTCTCCAATTGGTGTGCTGACTTCTAAACAAATTCTCAATTTGTGTTTTGTACATTCCATGCATAATGCGAAATCATATGATATAAATGCGTGTGGAACTAGGATCAATTAACACACGAGCAAATCTGTCAAAAGTTTGGAGTAACTTCAACTATGGTATTTGAAGCACATGCCTACTCTATGGTTAATGCAAACACTCTTCCCTAGTTCCTCTAACTCTATCCCTTGTTTAGCTGTTCATCCCTTCTTTTCTTTAGACAATCTCTCAGAAAGTGACCCTTATCATTGTAGATGAGGCATCATCTCTCGAACATAACATGGCTTGTTGGGGTAGGACCTATGGCATGTTGGGCATATGGCATCTTCCTTCTCTCTTCTCCTAAAATTCCCTAGTGATAGCTTATGTGGTCTTGCAAACTTTGTTAGTGTAGTGTATCTCATCCCCATCCAGCCTATCTTCTGCCTTCCAAACCTCTCACTGTCTCTACTAGAAGCTTTGTACTCCCATTCTACAATGGCTGCCAACTCCACATCCTTAGACAACAAGGAAGGCTGAGCTTTCAATATCTTGATCTTGATGTGAAAATTTAATCCTCTAACAAATTTCTGTGTAACTTGTAATTCTATGGGACACACTTCTGGAGAAAAATGCCTCAACTAAATGAATCTGGTTTCATATTGTTCCACTATCATGGAACTTGCACCAACCCTAGGAATTCCTACTCCTTTTGTTCCTTAACATGGGTTGGGAAGTATTTGTCAATGAAGACCGTTTTGAAGTCTTCCCACTCAACCATTTCCATATTATTAAAATAGGTTCTCTTGGCTGTGGGCCACCACTGTAGGGCCTCTCCAACTAGCAGGAAGGTAGCTACTGCCACTTGCCTATCCTTTGGCGTGTTCATAGCTTTAAATATCTTCTCTTCCTCATAAAGCCAAGTCATGGCTGCTTATAGTCCATCTTCTCCTGAAAACTTTGGAGCTATCTTTTTTATTCGCTCTAGCAACGTGTCATCTCTTGGCCCCAATTCATCATCTCCAACTATTGCCTTGTACTCTCATCTTTGCCCAGAGTCTATAACCTATTTCATCTGGTGTAAGAGAAGTTTTATCACATCCTCAGCAATGTCATTATTAACCACATTATTTTCTTGTGCTCTAGAGGATGAAGTCTTGACCAAGTTAGTAGCTCTATGTCTTTTAAGTGCTATCTGACTGTCAATAATCAAACTCATAGTAAGTCCCTACTTCTACTTAGCTGATGTAACAATAATATATTATTATTATTATTAAATTATAGTTTCCTTGTTGTTTGGCTATGAGTAGAGTGAACCGTGCTCTGATACCAAGTGCGACGACCTAAGTTTTTAGTAAAGAATTTTTGAAATACAATTTGAAAGTGAAAATCTCTTGCATGATTTTTTTTTGAAACATTTGAAAGATTTAATATATACTTATTTTCTCAATTCCACCCTTCAACCTAGCATCACATTTTAAACCTTCACAAATAATAGTGGAATAAAAACATATCACTATAGGATTCCTTGGCCACTACCCAAACAATAAGAAATTTAAATTCGGGTAATAATTTAGATGAAGAATATTAGCTTCTATCTTATTACATTCATATTCAAATGTTCATAGTTCAAAATTTAAAATAATAACAAGTTCAACTAACTATTCTTATTCATACTTTTCTTCCTCTACCTTTCCTTATTCAATTTATTTTAATCAACCACCTAGTCCTCTCATGCTTCACCTGAAATGTTTTGCAGGGGTGAATACAACGACGCAATAGGAAAATGCCTAAACTAGCTATTTGAAAACCACAACATACAGATTGACATAAATTAAGTAATGCAAACCATTAAATGTTTGATCATAAGTATGATTTGAACATTATAAAGCATTTATGCTTTTACAAAAATCCAATGTTTCCAAAAACATTTAATATATCCTTTAAATCTCACATATACAAGCTCGTTAGGACTTCCGTAAAAGAATGGATAATTGCAATTTGTCATATCACTCAGTGGTAGCATCCTACCACAAACCCATCTTAGCAATGGTCAATATCCTTGAGGATGACAACATGTCAGTCCATGCCCAATAACTATACAATATACTATGCATGTAGAGGATCCACATCCAACTACCTTCAGCTGTGGATACCACATGGGCTACACTAGTCCTCATGGGGTCACTGGATAACAAGTGAACAATCTCCCCATGACACGATACTCTCTACAAGAGGCCTCTTAGGGCAGGCATCTTATTTCAGAAGCCAATGGCCAACTGGTCTTCCTAGCATAGAAACCAACGGATTTTACCCCTATCAATACTCGGCTCCTACATTTTGACTCTTCCAAGTCCATATATCAGCTGTGATCAATATTTATTGCCATTTATTTAAAACCATTCGTTAGTTAAATCTTTCTTTAATCATTTTGTATAAACTATCATAATATCAAAACATGAATTGATATATGCTCAAAGTAATTAGCAATGACACCATAACATATATGGCCACCCATCCATGACGAAGATCTAGAAATCCCAAGTAACACGTTCTTTTCATCAATGGCTATAGTTCATCCATTCTATGAAAAACATAAGCATCTAATATAAATAAAATCCATATTTCCAAAGTAGACCAAAATCAATGAGAATATATGATAGATAGATGGATGATCAAGGTGGAAATCAATTGAAAAATCAATTGGTGATAGGCGCTATAAAATACAACCAACCATTATTAGGATTAGGTGATGACTATAGATAAAATCAATAGTTAAAGATCATTTGAAGTAAGGTTCAATGCATGCACTATAATTCATTGGAGATCAATGGTCAAGATTGATTAAAACTTATATTAGATATATGTGCTAGATCATTCAAAGTTGTGCTAGATCTAGGCCCAACATTGGAGTGAAAATCAACAACTTAAAATGATTAGATCTATGCTAGATACAATGCAATACTTGTATGTAAAATTTATCATTCAAAATAGTCCAAACTTAGACTAAGATATGCACAACAAATATTTGGAAGTCAACCATTACATTTGAGCAAAACTAAGTTGGGAATGGGTGCAATGTATATTTGAAGATAGAGAGATGTTAATGTGCATGATTTAAAATTGCATGATCAGCATGCAACTTCTTAATAAGGTAAGCATATCACTTCTCAAAACCTAGTTATATATGCATGCTCCTATGTGAGGAATCTTGGCACATCGTCTTAAGGTGCGAGAATTTGTGTATGCATGAAATTATTTTTCGCAGGAGAAGTGCAACTAAAATCTTTACATGAGAATGTGCATGCATTTATTCATGATAGCAATATATATCTAATACATATATCTATTTACGTATATAATAGTGTTGGCATGAACATGATGTTAAGCCTCAAAATTGACTCTTACTGATGCCATGCAATTTGAGGATGATATGGTGGGTTGTAGGCAACAAGACAGCAAGCTTGAGATCTAACGGATGATGTGCATGGTACAATAATTGGTGCACGTTGCCCGTGCACTAGTATTAAGCACTCCCAAGCTAAGCATTACACAAAACACCCATGCACTAGGTGTTAAATCATGTCACCTAAGTGCTGGTGACATGCATGGGCCCAAGCCATATTTCACACAAGTGTACAAATAAAATCATGCACAAGATAAAAAGAAAGCTAGATACAAGTTAATTCTTTTATATCATACAAGTACCTAATATGCTTTCCATGCAATTACCTCTTGCAATGATTGCCTCGTGATTCCCATGCAATTACCTCATGCAATGAGTGCCTTATGATTCCCATGCGACTACCCCAAGCAATTAGTGCCTTCTGTGCCTATTATTTTGCATGCTACCCATGCAAGGTGTCATCAATAAGCACTCTTGAAATGAATGTATCTTGCATCCACCATGTGCATATAACTAATGAATAAGAATTAGATCCCCAAATGAAATCATGTTTTGAACACGCATATCAACGATGTAACTAAACTCCCGAGCACTTTGATTTAATCATGGACTCCCACCAATCTATCCTGCATATATAGCATACAACAATAGAATAAAAGAACAAAAAGTAAACTGAAACAAAATTAATTAATACCTTGTGCATGCATTCTCAAAGTAGAACGTTAAATCTGAATGACAAAGTGCCAAGACATGTGCATAATAGGAAATGAGTCATGAACAAGAAAAGATTTGTAACAACTCTCTTCTAAGATCTTGTATACGTGCAACAATTAAGGCATTATAAGCCCAAATTAAAACATCAAAAGTTTACGTAGTCAGCCTATAGTGCAATGCCAAAAGTTGTTCTTAAACATGGTTGAGATATCCTTAATATTATGAACATATTGGTATAACATAGACTAATAGTTCTTCATGGATTTAGGATCAAGATATCCAATAGAACATGTGAACTTACTTGTGAGCAAAATCGTTCATTTAATAAAGAAGAAAACATGTACTAAGGCATAGTAGTAATTTTTATGTTTGGAAACCAACTAGTTTAGGAAAATTCCCATGCCCGTTCTACCTCATTAACATTCTTTACTCCCAACCTCTCGAAAGAATGACCATGGAGTTGCTCTCTCTCTCTCTCTCTCTCTCTCTCTCTCTCTCTCTCTCTCTCTCTCTCTCTCTATCTTTGTGTTTCACATATTCTCTTCTGCCCCACCTTACCAATTTTATTTGAACCCCTCTTTACTATTTTGTTTTCCATCCTATCTCTAGATATGCTTCTCCTTCCTATCCTAGCCTATTCCATCTCAAATTCTTATCTTATCCACTCTTTATTGCTTATCTTTGGACATCCCCTACCTTTAGGTTAGAAATTTTCTCCAAAAAGGTTATCTTATGGCTAATTTAGAGACTTGAACTCTAGTTATAAAGCTTTCATGCTCACCCTGTAACCAATGGATCCAATTAGCCTTTTTTTGTTGTAAATCCTGTGCAAAATAAATATTTATATTATAAAAAACTCAAGTTGTTACACCAAGAGGACTCAAATTTAGAAATTTAAGAATTTTAATTAAAATATAATAAGATTACCTTAACTTAGCCAATGAATTAAGAAATAAAAATATTTAAACTTAAAGATATAAAGTTAACTAATTAACTAAAGTATAGGGTTTATAATTCACCATATTCAATTTAAACATATAACATTCAAGAAACTTAGTTTTTTCTATTAGAAATACCTAAAGCCAATATTTTCTTAATTTTAGGATTTTACTTATTTTAGTTTATTATTTCTAGTGCAGCTTGCCATGTTAGGGCGCAAATTATCTAAAATTCTCTAAACTAATTAATTGTCCAATCTTATTCGGTTTCTAACTATAGGACATACATGATGTAACTTATGAAAAGAATAATAAATATATAAGTCAAATTTTTATTTTCTAAATTGATAATTAAGCTTACTTTTATGTGAGACACCCTAAGTGAATATATTTAAGCCTAATATGGCTTCATCCTAACCTTAAAATGAAATTTTAGCTTAGCACATTAAACATTATTCTAAAATTATTATTATGACTATGACAACTATCAAGTTACTTTAAAATTAATCTTAACTTTATAGAGGCTAAAGGAAAAACAAACTAAAAGTAAAGCAAAGTAAACAACTCACTAACTAAAGAAGAAAAGCACCCTTTATTTCACCATGAATGGATAAGTTCACATGAATAAAACATTAAAAAAAAGAAAAAAAAAAAAAAAAAAAAAGAGTAGGAATTCCTATGGAATGGGATAGATTTCATTACTTTTCTTGCTGTGTCGCTCAACAAGACTACTTTAGAAACCCTTCTAACTGACATTACCACCTTTCTTTCCTCCACCACACAATGACTTAGCTTTTTTCTTGTCACTCAATGAAGCTATATATCATTACCTTACTAACCACTTTTCCCTATGGAGAGGCATTCTACCAACCATTGAGGGAGATGAAGATGAAGGGATTGGTTGAATGCTACCTTTTTCCCTTGAAGATTCCTTGAAGTATAGCCAAAGCAATTTGGAAACATCGTCCACCATATGAAAAGAACTTGTCTTTTTTTATGTGTGTAAATAGAAGTTGAGAGGAAGTAGAAAATTCCGTAAGGAAACTATCTCTTTTCATCCTTATCCTATCTTATTTTCCTCTCTCTCTCTCTCTCTCTCTCTCTCTCTCTCTATATATATATATATATATATATATATATATACACACTCAAAATACATAGGATTTTTGGATGCATTAGGGGACTTCTAAGTTAAGGAAGCTTCCTTCCTCCTCATGTCTCTTCTTCTTTCTCTTCCTTATCCACTCTTTCTCTTTCCTCTTTCATTCAAATTGAAAATTGTTGAAGACACTGCATGGATAAGGCATCTTGGACTTTGGAGCTCATGGGAGTGATTGGGTGGTTCTTTAGCTTGTCCCCTTTTTAAGTGATCAGAGAGAAAATGTGAGTGGAATATACTCCTTCAGGCCCCAAACTTTAAGTGCTTCACATGCTTTGAATTTCTAACATGTGCCTCTCCAAAGATAATAAAATGTACACATTTATCTATTGAAAGTTTGACACCTACTCTTTTGATAATGACACTCTCTTTAGTATGGATAAGATTTTATCTCCACTTTACGATTTTTTACTATTCTTAAGTTGATAACAATGCTCATTTGACATTATAAACTTCTAAACATCATCTTTTGTGGTATATAGGCTAATAATAATGTTCGTTTTCTAAAGTTTCTCTTTTAATGGTAAAATTACCAAAGTACCCTTTTCTCACTTGTACTTTGGACTTGTAAAATTGTAAATAAACATTAATTAGTGATATTTAAGTTAAATCAAACAATGAAACTACTAGATATATGGATATTCTATGTAATATTTCTGTATATATCATTAGCCCGTATCACTTAAGTTGATCATGTTTGATGAATGAACCAATGTTTATGGATTTGAATGATATAGAATATTTGATTCTGTTTTGATTATGAAATTGGATTTGAATTGTGATTAATATTTGAATTTGATATGGATAATATGTGTTTTATATGAAAATGACCCATTTTATTTATACAAAAATGTCAAATATATTGTATCATGTGTTAGATGGAAATTGGTAAACTATTCATGTTTAGAAAATAAAACAAACAGGTATATGTAGTGTGATGACCCGATTTTTCATATGCATTTTTAAATGCAAAGCAAATTCCTAATGCGGGATTGATCCCCATTTGAAAATAATTTTATTAAAAATAATGTAGTGTAGCAGAAGAATCTTTTTGTATTATATTCATTTAGAAAGCCTCGAGTGTCATTTACTTTCAGGGAAACAAAATAACTAGGGTTTTCTTTATAAAACTAAACAAAAATATATGAATTCTAGATCTATCCAATCACAGCTCACAGTCCAACTATAATAATCACATATGCATGTCCAAAAAGGAATAAGTCATATACTTACATTGGTTACAGTCTGTTACGCTATTGTCTTCATTTCAAATTTGCACCCACCTCAATTTGCTCTACCTCATGTCAAATTCTTTGAAGACCTGAGATATTGTAAATTTACAATATCTCAGCAAGTTTGTGCACGTATAGGTAATTTCACATCTATTATACCAATTTTTGAATTCCAATTCTAACAATATTTCAAATCATCTTTCATACAGTTCTAAAGAATATAATGATTAGATTAGAGATAGGAAACATAATTGAAATTGCATGCAAATCTTAATTTACAATTTTGTGCTAAAACATTTTAGATGATATCAATATAAAATAAGCACAACTTTAAATGTACATTTTTCAAATGATTGGATCTACATTGTAATCTCACAAAATCACATGAATGCATAACTTGTAAATTATGTGAAAGATCCATCATCTAACTTGATAAATCAAATGGAATAAGATCTTCAAAATATTAAAGTAGTAATCGGTCAAACTGTGAACATTAGCAATCCCAAATGACAACATCATCATCACGTACACATATGCAACCTGGTGAAGCCATCGGCCAATTGGTCATGAGTACTCATCTAAAGACCATCATCATGCCCATCTATGTGGGATCACAAAATACAAATCTCATGGAACACTATGCTCCAACTAGCTAACTGAATCATGTGTCTCTGATATCTAGAGACCAGCCACCACTGCCTCCATGGCCATTGTGGATGTGTCTCGAAAAGGGTGTCATGAACACCTCTAGTGATCATTGGCCTATCATAGTAGTTGAGAAAAATAGGTGCCTCTTTGGGCATAAATACCTACCACCTTTGATGGCTAGAGGCCAAAAGGCCAAACCCATACAACCTTTTAGCATAGTGCCCACCTTTGTGCTTAGAGGCCAGGAGGCCAAACCCGTACAGCCTTTTAGCATAGTGCCCACCTTTGTGGTTAGAGGCCGGGAGGCCAAACCCATAAAACCACACATTTCCTTTACTCCTTTCAAAGCATGGGATTGATGCAATTTCAAGTATAATCACTTCTTTTAAAAACATACAACTGCGTGTAATAGAATGAGCAACATCGCTTTCATTTCCCATATAAAAGTATGCATCGTGGTTGGGAAGGTACATATATATAAATCACATGTCTCATTTGTAAATATTGCATTCTTTTAAAGTTAAAATAATGCAACATGACAAAATATAACTTTTATGATAGTCAAGTAGTCTCAAATCAAAAGCATGATAATCAAATGATTTGATTATTTAAAATCTACACATCTTAGTAAAGCTAAAGATATTCTCAAAATCCCAATGGCAAATAGATGTCAAAACTATCTACCTCGAACAACGTTATCCCAATCCTCGGAATGTTCAATAAGCTTAGTTCGCACTAGTCGGCATCTCTGTCAACACATGTACATTACAATATCATTTATCTTACTTTTGATTTCTTAATTTTTATTTATTTAGTCTTTGATCGACATTAACGTGGTGATCATACCTTTACCACTTTCTGATTATACGTATTCCTCTTTATTTTTGTTGTAATGTCAAATCTTGACCGTTGATTAAGGATCAATGGTTTAGATCATCTAATTGTCCCCCATTCCTTTTAATCTCTGACTTATAGATAGTTTATTTTATATCTCAATTATTTATTTATTTATTTATTTGAAGATTAGGTTGACTTCTGATTGGTCAGATCTATAGTTCCAAGTCACCCTAGCTTCAAATCTTTGAATCTAAGGTCATCAAAACAATCTAACCTGTAGATTAATTAAATACTAACATAAATAGTTCAATTGTTCTTATTATGGTTTAATGCATTCTAGTGTTATTTATTTTTCTAAATTTTCTATAATAAGACTCAGTAGCGGTCTTACCTCTAATCGCTTAAACCCATGAAGGATGTTGTGTCTGATACGACCCGATTGGGTTTGATTGCCTTTGATAAAAAATTCAAGAATGAATGATTCATATCAAGTGCTAGATCTATGGTCAAATCTAAATAGAAGCTCAAATCAGTGTTAGGTAGTTGATCACGAGTTAGATCATCTTAAAAGGATAGAGTAGTTATAGATCTAGCATCTAGGGGCCAATTAATAGTTGGATCATGATGAAAAGGTTATATCAGTTGTAAATCTGAGTTTTTGTGATTGATTAATGGATGGGTCATGAGGGAGTTCATTGATTTGATCATAAATCGGGTATTAGATGAGAGATCATGGTCTAGATGATGACAGGTGGTTAGATCTAATCTAATTGATCACTTCTTGGGGTTTGATCATCTTGGTCTTATAGATCTATGAAATTTGTATAGATCCTAATTTTTTTTTTTACAAAGGTCTGTTTCATCTAGAAAAATCCAACAGACCTTTCTGATCATAAATTAGACTTGTATAGCCTTTCAATTAAAGATTTTGTGTTTCACATCTTTTTAAATGATCCATATTTTAATTCTAGATCAAAACGCATCAAGACGGGGTTACCAGGATCCACCAGAATGGGATGCACATTTCGGAATGCATCGATAAGTCCTGGTCTTTGGGATGCACAGTTAATGCATTATGGTCCCTAGAATGCATCTGCATTCTGGTTGATCTGTGATAGCACCTGCATGCGTGTGCATGCACAGGGATGTGCCGAGCACGTGCATCTTAGTCGTGCGTCAGCGAGGTGTGTCCTAGTCGCTTGATCAGGTCAACCTAGATGAGACAGTTCAAACTGGACTGTCTAGTCATTCTGGTCACCAATCAACGTTCAGGATTATTCTAAAATTCACTATTTTTGAGTTTTCTAGGTTTTTGGGGTCCCACGAGATCATCAGATGGCTCAAATCTGCCATTTAAGTTATCCTTGAGTGGGTACAAACTTAGATCCACTAGATCTATTTTCACTAGTGATTTGTTGGCGGGAAAAATGTTGAAAAAAGGAGAGAGAGAGAGAGAGAGAGAGAGAGAGAGAGAGGGGGGGGAAGGGCTTTACCTGAACAACTAGAGGAGATGGGTTGGGGTTTTTTCAGTGGGTACAAATGCATTTGTGCCTACTACCTTAGAATGCCGGAAATGATGAAATGAGGGAGTTAGCAGGAGAGAGAACAATGGGAAAAGGGAGAGGGAAAAGAGATGGAGTTTGGGGGAGGAAAGGGGGTCACGATGCGATATGGAAAGGGAGTTTTTATCGACGGTAATCCGCCTTTCTTGGGCAGCGCAATCACCAACCTATTTCTCCAACGAAGGAGTAGAAGACGAGGAGGGGAGTGCTATTATCAAAACAGCCCCCGCATTTTGAATCCTTTCTATTTAAAAAATCAGTTAAATGGACAAGTTAAAAATTACCAAAATGCCCCTCAACTTTAAATGCTCATAAATTTTTCATTCAAACTTCATTTTGTGCGTTCTTGGTGTTGTTGGATTCTATTTTCCAAATACAATCCAATTATTAAGGCTTAAACACTCTATTTATCTTTTATAAAAATCTCATTTATTAGAATTTCAAGAATAAGATTATATTTTATTCTTTCTTTGCAATAAAATTTACATAAAACAAGATTTTAAAATTTAGGGTTATTACATGTAGTATGCTTACTAAATGAGAGTTTGTTGAGATACATTTAATATCCCATATTAGAAAGATTCTAAAGGGAGTAATGGGAAAAGAGGAAAAGAGGAAAAGAGACAAAAAAGAAGAGTTTTATAGTGTTCCTCATTGTACTTGATGGTATAAGAATGTAATTTAAGAAAAATAATTAATGTACTATTTTAATTTTAGATTTTATGGAATTTTGTTGAACCTTTATTTGCTATGGTAATGACATTTAATATTTATGTCTTACAAGATATGTAAATTATATCTCATTTGATGTGCCAAAAATCCATCACATCTCTAACACTGTAATAAATGCTTTCACAATTTGGGGGTGTAACATAGATCAACCTTGATTTGAACCCGTTGTATAATACACAAAAGATAAATATTGTATCTCATAAAAAATATAGATCCCTCAAGTCTAAGGGTAATAATGATTACATATATCTAACAATATTAAGTATTCTAGACAATTGAGGTCATATCCTATATGTAAAACACTTTCACACACTCTGTTTATGTTTAAGGGCTCTCCTTAGATGATTTGAGAATTGAACATCTCCATCTTATGGAAATATTCCTTTTGGCAAGTATTTCAAAATTAGGTTTCCCAAGTATTTTAGGTTTACATACAATTGGAATTATATTTCTCATTCTTATAGTTCTTAACCATCCTTTTATGAAATTTCTACTATATTGCCTAAGCTTCCTGTGATCATCTCATGATTTTCAAATATTTATGGTTAGATTTGTATTTATTCAAATCATTTCATGACAAATATCATATAGTTAGCTTTGTAGGGAATACATTCCTAATACTAACATGGTCCCATGAGTTGACACCATCAAAGAATTCCTCCCCCCTTTTCTATATATCTCTTTGGAAATTCATCCAACAAAGTGGAGACATAAAAGCACATATAGACCTCATCTTTGAATTCTCTGATCCCGTGCACAGTAGCTTAATTGTTTTTCATGTCTCTCTTTTGTCCAATGTGCTTATGATTCGTGTGTTTTGGGGAGTTCATTAACCTTTTCTTATGCTCCTAGCCCACTCCGTTTAACCCTGCCCAACATTTTGATTTTGACTTAAGGGGGAGAAGTATAAGAGAAAAGAAAAGACTAAATGATCTTTCCATTGCTTCAATTGCATTGTCTTAGTCTTTCTTTTCAAGGTTTTATCACCATCAAAAGGGAGAGATTTCTAATCCAATTCTTTTTGTTTTGATAATAATAAAATCTTTTGTTGTGATCTAAGATGTTTTCTTGATGTGCATATATTTAAGGGATCACAATAAGCCATTTCTTGAGAAATCTAAAGTGTTCCTAAGCATTTAAGAGAATTCAAGTCTTTTTTCTTTTTTTTTTTGAAGAACCAATATAGTCAAAGACCCACATGTTATCCATTAAAGAATTCATGTTCTTATGTGGCTACATGTCTAATTCAAAAAAATTTCATGTTTTTACAAAAGAAAAAATATAATTGCTTGAAAATCCTTGGTACAAGAAGAAGGTTAATCCATATCATTTTGACTTGGTTGTGCTCCGTCTCTTTTTTTTTAACAATATTAAATCAGGGTCAAGAAATTCAATGCCTCTATTCCTAAAGAACATGGAGTGAGGCCTTCATTTCGTATTATTACGCATGTGAAAATAATGGAAAAATTGGATTCAATTGTCAACCACTATTGAAAATAGGATGGACTACAAATTTGAGCCATAGCTCATGGTTTCATAAAATCTATATGATTTTTTTTCAATCTAAATCGGGTAGTTTTACAAGAAGAAGATTTTGTTCAGCATGGTCTCTTTAATAAGAATATAAGAAGAATATTTGAAAGAGTGGATTGTCTAATCAAAGCCATAAGAATGTAACCACTCAAAAACACAAGCCCTCAAGCATAAAACCAAAAGAGAAACTGACCTATCAACCTCTTGAACTAGTACTAGTAAAGCCCTTCCATTTTGAGAGGGTTATCACCACTACGTCATGACATTAAGATGAATAGGGCTAACAATAACAACAATTTCCATGTATTCAAGAAGATCTGAGTTATCACTATGAAGATTTCAAGAGTTTAAAGATGTTTCATATAAATCTTTGAAAATTTTCAAGTATTCAATACATAGAGCTATGAAAGACCTTTTCAATACAAGATCACTCAAATCCAATATGTTTCACCTAGATATAGCCATTTCAAGGTTGAAAGTCAAATTGGACTACATAAAGGTATTGAAGTTTATTTTAGTCAACTATTGTAGAGGGTTAGTCAATTTCCTATAGAACCAAAGTCCTTGTAATATCAAGAACATGAAAAATATAGAATAAGGATAGAAGGTTGTGGCCAATTTTACAACTACATGTTCTATCCTCTGCAAACCAAATCAGCTAGAGGTGTCCCTTTTGGAATAGTCCAAGCTACATTTGTATGGCCTCATAAAGTAGGCATGTGATTTCATAACCAAGAAGTCTTGGACACCCACTCCCTTGTAGAAGATGATGGAAGCATCTAGATGATTACATGTTCAAGTGGACATATGACCCTAATCCATTGCATGACCCATGATAGTGAATATATATATATATATATATATATATTGTATTCTAATTAGATGGAGGTATGCCTTAGAATGTTATGAAAAAAGGGTCTCATGAAGTCATGCTCCTAATAAGGTTTCTTCGCTCTTGAAAATCACTTAAGAAGTTTTAATGGACCAAGAAGGCTGAGAAAACTCTGCTAGAGAGTAAAAGAGTGATACTTTATCACATTACCTTATGGGAGTTCTAATTCCAAACTTTTGAGGAGTATTCTTTAGGAGCATACTATGGGTTTCTCTATAATAGTTTTCTTGTCTTCTAATTCTCTTATTTCTACCTAGTCAGATGAAATTCTTTCCTTTTTAATTTCCTACTTTCTTGCATTTAGAATAGTTTTTGTATACAATAGTATTTTAACAATTTCATCCTACTTTCTAGAGTAAATTTCCTACTATGTAGAATACTTTCTTTGTTGTAGAGTAGGATATTCCTCTAGACTTGAGGGGAAGGAGAGGAGTCAAGCTCCCTCCTTTACTTGGTTAGGGGCTCTCCTTATTTCTATAATAGGAAATGCCCCTCTAATATAAAGCATGAGAAGACTATTTCATTTTGGAGATTAATTTCTATCACATTAGTCATAGCCCATCCAAGATGGTTTCTCTAATCTCATTGTAGGAGGAAACTCTTATAGGGCAATATAACTTATGCCTTTTTCTTCAATTCTTGATTTATCATATTTTAGGAATTAAAAGATGTCTCACATTCACATTAGGATAGGAAGTAGGAAGAAGTTACGTAACTACCTCTTCTTACAAACCAAGATAGACTAACCAATCTATCTAATAGAGACTAAGTGAGATTGGTGCCTAACCCCTTTCAACCTGATAACAATGCAACAAATTGATTCTCTTTGAATATCAAGTCTTAGAGCCTTGTTTTCTCTAAGTGGTTACTCTAAGCTTATCGACAAAAGTGAATCAAATTGATTCATCCTAAACCCCCATAACAAGAATGCATGGCTAATTAGAAGTGGCCCTTAGTATTGAGAACTAATAGGTTTTAGGCTCCCATTTTGGTGTAAAAATCTCATAACAATTAGTGGAAACTCAAGGCTGGGATAAGCTTGAGAGATTCAAGTAGGGAATATCCATGAGGAAGAGGAATTAGGTGCCTTTTTTGGGCTCTTCAAAAACCATAAATCCTTGTATCTTATGTTTGATTTTCATCTTTAATCAGTCTAGATGAACCTCTCTATAAATCCTTATGTCTTAAATTTGATTTGCATCTTTAATTATTTGGATTGTGCTAAAGGTGTTTTTCCCACTCACTTAGTTGTCTTTCATTGCATCTAATTTGCATCTTCAAAATGTTTCATAAACTGCATGTGAGACACTTTTTTAAAAGAACCTTACTTAATCTTTTCAAAAGTTTAGAGAGCATCTTCTAGGTGTTTGAAACATTACTTATGAGAACTTTTGACATTAAACACCCTTCATTCTCTTAATCATCTTCATTTTGGGTATTTTCACCAAAAGATTGTATTTTATTGAAAAGAGGCTAGATTCACCCTCCTTGGGACTGAAGGGCCCTCTTTTGTTTTCGGGATTTGTAGCTAGTGATGTGTCTTAATAATTACCACAAGTACATGGCTCTATTGGAGTATAAAATTGATAAATACTAGTTGATACCATGATGACTCTTTGATAAATGGAGTTAATTAGAATTTAGGTTACCTTACTTTAACCTAGCCAAACATTCAAGAGAAGGAAAGATTTAAACTAAAACTGATGACAAAGAAAATAAGGAGGAATTAAAGACCTAAAGCAAGTAAATAAAGAAAAGAAGTAAAGAACTAACTATGAAGGAAACAACTAAGCAACTAGAAAGTAACCTGTAATTAAGAAAGAAAACAATTAAGAAAACTAGAAAACTATCTACATAAAGAAGCAAGGAAATAAACAAGGAAACCTTATAAAACTACAACTAACTAGGAATTAATGTAAGGAAACAAAGTAACTAAGAAAAGGAAAGAACTATTTCATTAATGAAAAAATTATAAGGATTTGTTATAGAAGCAATCAAAAGAAGGTAAATAGAAGTCCTTCAAATTCTGGCTTGAATTATGTTATAGGGCCCTCATATTGCATCACTCAATAAGAGCTTTTACACTTCTCTTCAACCAAAAATACACTAAAGTTACCACCAAGCTTTTCTCATCTTTACCCAACATGCCACAACTAAAACAAATCCCATCCAATGATCTTTAGGAATGAAGCATTAGGACAGCTAAGAAAAGATGACACTGACACCTTTCCTAAATAATCACCACCCTAGGAAAGAAAGAAGATGAGGGAAATGGAAGTATAAAATGTTATGGCATTTTTCTTAAGCTATAAACTCTAAGAAGAGGGTAACTTCAAGGAATTAGAAAGAGAGGAGATAACAGGTCATTCATCTTTAAGCTAGGGTGAACCATAGAAGAGGTTTCTACCTTAAACATGAAAAGGAATAAAAGGAAAACAAAAGGGGATGCAATGTCCCTTGGATTGGGACTCACCAATTCCATTCTTAGGAGATGAAGCAGGAGACATGCACATGTAGCAATCCTACCCTTGAACATCAAGCCCTTAGCTAGGAATCTAGGTGGTTTTATGGATGGATTTGGATGTTTCCTTAACCTAACTGTAGGAATTAGAAAGCTTCCTTAATTCCATAGAATGATGGAAGAATGATGCATGTATGAACTAAGCATGAATAATGCATGCAAAATTAAAAAGTGTCTGAATGTTCTGAAAATGGAAAAGTAAAGGGATTAGAGATGGAGAGATGGTAAGATGGTGTGTGAAAGTGAAGGAAGTGAGAATGAGATATGGGAGTGGAGGATGCATGCAATCTAGTATGGAAACATACCACGCATGTGATAATGGAAAGTGTGTGGATATGTAATGTATATGAGAAAAAAAAAAATGTGCATGATTGTAAACTAAGCTGTTATGTGTGTAAACTAAATGACTATCATGGAGAACCTAAGAAATTATCATTTATGGATCTCCTAATATGATCCTAAATTGTATGCAAACAAAATAGAAAGTCTAACTAAAGCTAAACATGAGTTTCTAAAAAATGAGAGTACTGCATTTCTAAATTAGGAAAGTGTAAATATAAGAATCTAACATGCAATTAGTTTTTAAAATGGTTCTAAAGTGATCCTAAACTAATCTTAAAATGTAAAGCAGTAGCCCCATTGGGTTCTACAGTATGCAGCCTTACCTTGCATTTTGTGTGACGACCCGGGTTTTCCCATGCATTTTTAAATGCAATATCTAATTCCTAAGGCGGGATGCATCCCTATTTGAAAACCATTTTTATAAAAATAATGCAATGCAGTGGAAAATCTTTTTGTTTAAACTCATTTTGAAAACCCCGAGTGTCATTTACTTTCACAACAACCAAAGTAGTTTTTGAAAAATATTATAATCATAAATATCTTCCCAGGTCTATCCAGTCACAGCTCACAACCCAACTGTAAATAGATACAAATACATGTCCAAAGGGTAGAGAGTTTACCTACATGTATAATTGTCTCTTTTTGATTTACTTGCTCGTAGCACTAACATTTCCTCAGGCGTCTTCTACTCGTGAATGGAGCTGTCCTAAAAAATGATATATATTTGGGTGAGTATACACTATACTCAGTAGGAGTCTATCACTACTAGTTTTACAATGCATGCTATGTTTTAAAACACATGTTCTTTAAACAATGTGCATGTTTGGACACTCATGTTCAATATCAATATTAAAAGCCGTTGTCAAATAGAATACTGACGACTTAAATAATCGCATAATCCACATCGAAGGTAACATAGATATCATAAACATATATGATATGCATAAGATGCTCAGCTGAATCCAACTCAAGGATATATGGTATGGTCGACCATCCTCATGTCATGCCATATGCAATGCAAGTAAATCCTCAAAAACATAGGGCCCACTATGCCCATAACCTCATCGCCATGTGGTCCCTGAGTACTTGGGGACACTCGTTCATAGCCTCCACGGGGCATATGACACTTCGACCCAGTGCCATGACACCAATGGTAGCTCCTTATACCACATGCAGTCGAAGTAGGGACATGCCTTTTTGGCATGGTACCCTTTCCACCTAATAGTGGTAGAGGCTGGGAGGCCACCCCAGACCTCTCGGCATAGTGCCCATGAGCTTACTAGCCCAAATCATACACGATCAAATAAGCAAAAACCTCTTTTTCAAAACCTATCCTCTTTGGGTCCCTCACAACTGCCTAGCCCTCACAACTGCCTACCCAGCGTCTTTTGGGCACTCCAACGTCTTTTAGTAACCCTCAAGGATATGCAATTTTTAAAGACTCAATAATCACAAATCATGCAATATATGCAATCATTTGTAAAACATATCTATGCATAATGTATTTGTCATATGCATGCTGAATTCATTTATAAAATTAAGTCATGCTAAACAAGTCATATAACTTATACTTAAAACATGCATTGTCAAAATAATCATGGGCTCTTTTTAAAAGTCTAGTAGCGATAGAGCACCTACCTCGAAGTTTCCTAGAGTCGCGTCCTTCATTACTCAACCCGACCCTGGTCTCATTTATAAAATCCTAGATATGAATGGATAACAAGGAGTCCTTATCAATTTCGATCTATTTAGAAATTAGATCACTAGATCTGCCTTTTAGGGTCCATGGGTCCTTGCCTAATTTAGTGTCAGGCTAGATCCTATGAATGGATCTTCTATTCAATGGTTAGACTCTATAAATTGTCCTATGATCCTAATTTTATAGTCTTATTAGGTCCGCGCATCATGGTTTCCAAGACGTGTGCACGCCCTGGTCGAACCAGGACCCATGCCTGCACGTTGTGCGTGCTCAAAGGCCATGCCAGGGACCGTGTTCGCACGCACACATGCATGCCCAAGTGACATGCTATGACGTGTCTTGGATGGCATCGCGCGAATGCATCTTTGGCGTAGCATGGCGCATCTCAGCTCCCAGGGCACCCCGTGCACCAAGGATCGTGTACACACTGTTGTACGCCTGGAACCCATCCCAAGGACCCTGTCCTAGGCACGCATGAAGCATGGCATCCCTGGGACGCCTCGTTCACATAGAGTCAGATGGAACCAAGCTTTCCCCGGCGTGTTTTTTGGCCGGGAAACGCCAGATTTGGCACGGAGCTAGCCTAGAAGAAGGAAAAACAGAGAGAGAGGGGGAGAAAACCTACCTGGGCAGCCCCAACATGGTGCCCTCTTCCGGTGGTGGGTCTCCCTCTATGCCTGCCGAAAGCCACGAAGAAGGGGGAAAACCCAATCTTTCCGATGAAGTCAGAGGAGGAATGGGGAAACAGGTAAAAGGAATGGTAGGCCTGAATGACCTGACTATTGCCGTCCTTTACATGGAAGACCGATGGAGGGTTTTCCGATGTTTTCTGGAACCCTAGCTTGGCTGGAGATTTGAACCCAGAAATACCTAGAGGAGAAGGGGAGCTTGGGGGGTATTTATAGGAGAGGGAAGACGGTGGTGGAAACCGAGGGTTTCTAGAGAAATCGAGAGGAGGAAGAAGATGGGGTGCCATTATCAAAACTGCCCCCTGCATTTCTTGTCTTTTTTGTTTTTAATTTAAATTATAGAAATGCCCCTAATCTTTAAATGGCCGTAACTTCTTCATACGAACTCCGTTTTCGGCGTTCTTTGAGGCGTTGGATTCCATTTTTCGAGTAGAATCTAATGGTACCAAGTTTTCTTACAAATTCCTTCATTATTATTTTAAATAAGGTAAAACATTTAACACGGTTCATTTCCTACAGAATGTCTAATTCATTTTTGTTAAATAGCGTAAATTGATCGGGGCATTACATTTTGGCAAGAGGATGTTTCCACACCTTGAATCCATGACCTCAAGGTCACACAACGACAACTTTACCATTGCACCAAGTAATCCTAAGATGTATGGATAGAAAAATGGAAAGTTACCAAAGCTAGAAAGAAAGGATCAAAGATCTAAACATGTAAACATGTAAATCTAAAATTAGAAACTACCCTACTTTTAAATTATGAAAGTGCTTAAAACATGGAAATTAGAGATGATAAATGGAATGTTATGCTAAAAACATTATCTACTATGCAAAGGAAGACTAAAGTAAACTAAACTACTTTACCAAACTACCATGGAAGCAACATAGTAATGCTGCAAAGGTCTCATGCATGTGAAATTAAAAAGTCTCATCCATGCAAAATTAATGGATTGCATTTAATTCCTATGGCCTAGATGCATGCAAATCTAGAATGATGGTTAGTGAAACATAGAGATGCACATATGATACTTTAAGATGAAAGTTGCTAAGATTCAATGCATGAACTACAAATCAAAGAAAAATGGGAAATTACATGAAAATATAACAGAGGATGCTTTTTAAGTGCATCTCCATGTTTGCTATGTAATCAAACGGAGGATGCTTGCTATGCATGAGAGATCTAATCAAATAAAACTTTCTTTGTTAAGTGCATGTGAGGTAGAATATGATGGTAGGAATAGAAAGAAAAAGAAAATAAGCAAGAAAGAAATTTGAGTAGGTTGAGAACCTACCTTTATCTCCAAAGGATTTGAACATTGATGCTTGAAGGGAGCTTTGGTGAGGGTGATCTTCCTCCCTCTACTTCTCCTAGCTTTGGCTTTGAACTCTAAGGAAAGTTAAAAGATCATATACTCATTCATAACACCCCTATTTATAAGTTTCTACAATGGAAGTCTTGGGGCTTGAATGGTTGAGATTAAGCCACTTTAATTAGCTAGATGGGGAAGGTGTGATTTTCATACATGGAAATGGGATGGAAGATAGAAGGGAATATGATGGACGTAGAAAGAGAAAGAAAGAGGAAAGGCTAAGGGAGGAAAGGGACTAAGTAGGAAAGGAAAGAGATAGAAAGGAAAGGGGAAAGAAAGGAAAGTAGGTGGGGAATCATGGGTGGTTTCAAAATTAGAAAGTCCTAAGGGGGGTGGCGCGAGATACATATGGGTATGTATGTGTTGTTTTTTAGAAACCCTTGAGATGCATGGGCCACTAAATTAAGATAGGTAATTGAGATCTTCCTTTCCTTAGGGTTTTGGGTTGACTTTTCAATATGAAAAATATGGCAGGATTTCTTTCTTTTCTTTACTTCATTCCTATCCCTTAGATCATGCTTACCGTTACTTGAATGAATGGGATTCATTATGACATGTAGATCTTCCTTAAGATTTATTTTCTCTCCACCGTTGGATTAGATTGCCCTATAATGAATGGTCTTCATTCCTTAGAGGTTTTCTCATGTATTTCACATGGGACTAAGTTGACCTTAACACCCTTTCATGGATAAGATGTCCAATCATTAGGTGGTCTTCTTCTTGTGGTTGAGTAGGAGAAAGAAAGTAAGCAAAAGGTCTTCATGCGAGTCTCGTTCCTCTTTTATTTCTAAGAACCTTTCATTGTATATGATCCCATTATATGTGAATTGAACTTCTCTCAGAAGCTTCCCAAAATGATGAAATGCATGCATGCATTCATGGGAAGTTTGCCACCATTTCACCCTCATTTGAGTAGGAATTATGCATGAGGTGTCTAATTGCTTTAAAGTTAATAATGACACAAAATGATAATTCTGAACCTCCACTATTTCACTTAAGGCATGTGACACCCATGATGTTGCTTAGAAGGTAAAATTGCTCTTTCAAGATAAATTTGATAAGTTTGTGCATCTTTCTTTTGTACCTTGGACCTACTAAATTGTAGAATCAACCGTACTTAGTGATTAAGTGATTTCTAGGACTAAAACCTACTAAATATAGTAGTATATATGTAATACATACATATATATATATATTAAATAGCTTCTTTTATATCGTTCTTTTTTAATTCTTTTGAAGTTACACACATTTTGTGGTTCACCTAAAACAGAAAATAAAAATTAAGGCATGAAGGTTAATTTAGTATGCTACTCGTCCATGGGCCTAATGAGCTAGATCATTAGACAAGTAGGCCCCAATTACTCTAACCATATAATCAAAGTAAGTATCACTATGCTATTGGAAAATATTATTAACAAACTAGATTCTTTGAACCTTGCTTAGAGGTGCACTAGAAATGCTACTTCTAGATGATCGTTGATGTCGCCCAACTGTGCAAGGGATCTTAGCAATTGTATCTATGATTCAACCAAGAAAAAATCAATCTTTAACTAAACTAATTGGCATGGTCAAAAATTAGTTTGTACTTTTGTCTATAAAATGAATGATTTCAAAAGTCTATTAAATCATGTTCTTAAATCCACATGAAATTTCAGAGAGAGAAGCACAATCCAAACTTGAATCACCTTAAAGAAAAGTATTAAGAATCCAAAGTTTCAATAAATAAAAAAAATGAATACCAAGATAAAATAAACTCGCATGATTAGAAGATCTTCAAAAGGTCAAAAACTTAAGAAATCAATGTGCTAGAAAATTGGTATACGCAAGTCTCATCTTTCTAAGACAACTTACGGAACCAAAGAACTAGTCAAGTGGAAAAACTCTTTAAGAGAGAATGTCAAGATGGATGGAATCTAAGAGAACATAAAATTAGAAGAAAGACAACCAATACTATTCTTTTTCAAACTTGAAGTGTATAGAAATGAGCTTTCACACGACTATGTATAAGAGTTAAGGAGAACAACTTCATAGAGCTAAAAAATGATACATATGTAATGGTTAAAAATACTAAATAAATTTAAATTTTATTTATTACAATGAAACACTAAACCACATTAACTAAATTAAAGACATTATATGTTGCATAATAAAATAGAGTAAATTTACATTCACTCTCACATTTATGTTATCCATAAAGACAAACTAAAGGTAAAATATCAAATATACCCTTTAACAACTTCAATGGAAGGTTAATCTTTGGTCACTTGCTTAGAAATATTACAACTAATTCCCATGTATTAAATAGCAATGTTAGCTTACCTTGATATAAGATTAATGTTTTGTTCACTTGTTCCACCGTTCCAAGTTGTTAATTACTCAATACTATTCTGGTAAGCATCGAGATTGTGGCTACCCAACAAAGAACTAATGGAAATAAACTAATATTGCTACCCCTATAAGAATAAGAAGAAACCAGTTAATGTCACTCTATAGTGGACATACTAGTTGGATAGGCCAATTTGAATTTTAATATGCATTGCTAGTAGCTACAAAGTTTACATTTTTTTCCCTATTTTAACCCTAAAAATATGTTCAAAGTATTGAAATTTAGGTATTTTATGTAAAATTACCTTTCCAATGTTTAGGAGCATTTATTTGAGCAAAGTAGGTTGGGTTTCAAAAGATTTTAGTGAGAAATATTGTAAATTTCCACGTAGGAAGAAGAGAAATTTACATTGAATCTAAATGCTTTTATTTTCACCATGTTTTGAAGATTGGCAAAGATTTAGAAACAAAAATGCCCTTGTGATCTTGTATTAGGTCATAGGTGCTAGGTTTCTCTTGGGTTTATCAGTAACATAACAAAGCCTTCTAGTACAGTGGCATGTGGAGTCTCTCACCTAGGTCACTAGAGTTTGAGGCAGTGCATAGATGTATGTAACATTAAAAAAACAAAAATGATTTTGTGGGTGAAGATTCATTAAAGTTTGGTAGTTTTTGCAAGAAAAATTATTGTGGACCCTAGCTCTATGCAAAGACATTTTCAATAGTTTAAAATTCTAATATTTTATAAAGATAGAAGCTTTTTGTATTATACACCAAAAATTCATCCTATTAACATTAGTTTCCCAAATTTTGATAAAATCTTCCTATCCTTTTATATTTTTTATGGTTTATGTTTCTATCTTTCTTTTCTTCTAATTTTTGTGAAATTTCTATGGTTTTTTAGGATTTTGGTGAGATACATCTATTTTTCAATTTCTTTGGATCATGGGTTTGCATTATTTTGTTTTTTCCCATTTTTGTCTTAGTTTTCTAAGTTTGAGGATTATTTTTCTATTTTTATTTTATTCTCAAATTATCTTGAGATCAACTATAATAAGTTCATATCCACATTATGTTCTAGTTCATCTTATGATTGATACCATTACCATACAATATTGACAACTTGACCACCAATGCCATACATGGTTCTCTTAATTGGCACTATTTATATACTATATTGTAGCTAAGACAAGTGATAATATGATATATTTCATTTTCATTTTTCTTTATTCTTTTTTATTGAATTACAAATTCATTAAGACAAAGGCAACTTATATTCACTACTAAAAATTTTGTTTTCTAATATGGAAAAAATAAGATTCTTTTTACAAAACCTACATCTTATTTAAAAATCTAAGACAGGTACAAAAAATCATTCTTAACCATATTTAATGAGATGGTTTTCAAAAACTATCTTAAAAAGTCATTAGAGGGAGTTTAAAAACTAAAGATTTTCACCAAAATAATTTAAGATGACAATTAGAGAAAATCATCTTAAAAAATCCAATCTAAGAAGTTAATTATCAAAAACTATCTTAAAAAATCCTTCTTAAGATGAGAAATAGGGAAAAGCATCTTAAAAAACTTAATTAAGAAGATGGTTGAGAAAAAATCTTCAAGAAAAACTTATTACAAAGATAGTTAGGAAAACCATCACAAAATTTCAAGATTAAAAAGATGGTTAGAAAAGATCATCTTCAAAAATACTAATTAAGAAGACAGTTAAAAAAAGTTATCTTAAAAAAATAGTTTAAGAGGGTGGTTAAAAAGACCATTTAAAAAACATACTAAAGAAGATAGTTTAGGAATACTATCTAAAAAGACTTACTTAAGAAGACGATTTTGCAAAACCATTTCAAAAAACCTAAAGTTATATGAAAAGTTCATATGCCTTATATTTTTTGTCTCCCATTCTTTTGTCTTCATCTTATTACATTTAACTACACATCTTGAAGCTCAACTATCTACATTTTGGCTCTAGCTAGATTCAACTAAAAGCCAGCAATAGGATTGGCCTTTGATCATACATTTTTCCTTTGAATGTGTACTATCTTAGTTAATTAGAGTGGGTAAGTCTTTCTTCCTTGTCTTAATGATTAGAAGATTCCTTTCCTAAAGTTTTCCTTGCCTTGTATTGATCTGTCATGTCTATTTGCATCGATGTTTTTGTCCCAACCTAGAGTTAGAAATTTCCATTCACGATAAGTTTTTTCCAACATTTTCTTTGCAAATCCAATGTTCTTTAAAATGCCTAGTCAATAGTTCATGCTTTTTGAAAGATGTCATTAAGCCTCTATATTTTGCTTCAAAATTGGACAAATATGCTTGGATGATAGAAGCAAGATCATCAAAAGAATATCAAAAGGGAAGGAAGAAATTTATAGAGTTTCCATTGAGGGAAGGGGGTGCATATTGTAATTGTATGAGTTTTTAATGTTTAAGATATGGAAACATGAGAAAGGTAACTATAGGTGAGTTGAGAGAACATTTGTTCTTCAACAAATTCGATGAAAGTTATCACCCCTAAATCTCACATGGAGAAGAACTACCTCAGGAGCCCTCGACAAGGGAAAAAAGATGCGAATATGAAGAGACTGGAGCAAGTGTCACAAATAGTACAGCTGCACTAATGTTTTGAAATGCATATGATGACTTCAAAGATGACCAAGAATAATTCCAAGCTAGATTGGAGGAAATCGATGACCTGTTATACCTTGGTTGTATATATATTATACTAAGTTGTTTGTAGTAGTAGAACTATGCAATGTCAATTTCAGATTAAGATTTTATAGAAGTCTTAAAAGTGAGGGATAAAATATTACCGAAGGAGAACAAACTAGAAAGGTCCACATGAGTTGCAAAGAAAACTATGGATGCACTAGGGATGAAGTAAGAGAAGATAACTATTTGCCCCAATGACTACATCTTGTACATGAAAGAGCACAAGGATAACACTATATGCCCAACTTGGGGATAGTTAAGATGGAAGTTGAAGAAGATTTCAACTAAGCAAGTGAAAGACATGCTTGTGAAGGTCTTGTGTCATTTTCCCCTATTTCAAGGTTCAAAAGAATGCTTCATATTATGGAATCGGTGAAGTAACTAATATAGCATGTTGAGGAGAGGGTAACTGATAGCAATTTATGTCATCCAATAGATGGCTTAGCGTGGAAGCTCATAGACTCCTCGTGGCCCAATTTTGGAAAAGAACTAAGAAACCTAAGACTTGTAATATCTACATATGTGATTTATCCTCATGGTTCTATGAGCAGCAAGTACAGTTGTTGGACCATTATAATGGTTTGTTAAACCTCTCACCATTGCTATGCATGAAAAAGAAGCTCGTGATATTAACTATGTTGATATCGGTTCCCAAGTGGCCAATGAACGATATTGATATATACATGGCTTTATTGATCAATGATCTTAAGACATTCTGGGATGTAGGGCTTGAAGCTTGCAATGCATAAAAGGAAGAGTTGTTCACCCCAAAGGATATACTATTGTGGATAATTAACAACTTTTCTGCATATGGTTATTTGGCACGATGCACCGTGAAGGCATTTGTAGCAACCAAGCATGTGTGATACAACTTAAATATGGTAAGAAGATAGCATTCCTAAGCAACAGAAGATTGTTTTAAAGAAATCATTGATACCATTTTAAAAAGGTAGAACTTAATAGTAGTGAAAGACAATGACATCTCCAAAGATGTTGAATGGATAACAAGTATTGAAAGAGGTTGAAAACCTTACTTTCTCATAGGAGGAGAAGAAAGCAACTAAACATACATGTTGCAGCAATTCTACAAGTTGTTAGAAGAAGAAGTCAATATTCTTCAAACTTGAGTACTTGAAATCCTTATATGTGTGGTAGTACTTGATGCATGCAATGTCTATGAGAGTTTGACATACCTCAAAAAATAAAAGATGGACCTATAGCTCAAATAGATCTTATAAAGATGAATTTTAAGAGAAGGTTATATCTACAGGATAAGAGCAGCTGAGGAACATACTTTCCTAAAGCAAGTTACATACTTGATAGGTAGGAGAGAAGAATAGTGTATAAAAGCCTGTTAGAGCTTAAAGTCTTAGAGGACTACTATTCAAACTTTTGAAACATTGTCTCCATGGAATAATTGAAACTATCAGAGATGAAGTCGCATGATTGCATACCTTGATGCAATAACTCTTGTTGTAGCAATATGTTAGATCCTATTGGATCAAATTAGAGGATTAGTTACAAATTCCTACTACTTCTTCAATACTTCGTGCAAGAAGGTGGTGGATGTTTCAAAATTACAAGAAATACAAGACCATTTAATGACAACTGATATATACACATTATTACATATATATATATATATATCTTCATATTTAGAATGTTTTGTAGGTCCAGGGTACAAATGTAAAAACACATAAAATTGCTAACTTTACCCCAAAATGAGTAATTTTACATTTCAAGTTACATGACAAGTCACACATGCCATAAATGAAGTCTTAAATTTTCAAAAACATCATTGGATGTCCTTATTGAAGTCAGAATGACTAAAATCCCTATGTACAACTCCATCTCAAATGAGAGTGAAATGGTGACAATTTTCGAATTCAATCACAAGTGCATACATGTCACCACCGTTGGAAGCTTATGGAAGAAGCTCAATTCATATACATCAGAATCATATACAATGAAAACTTCTTAGAAGAATAAGACCATATGAAGACTTTTCACTTATTTTCACTCAACCAAAAGGATGAAGAATCAACCAATAAGAAGATGTCCTATGCAAATATGATATTGAAGCACAATTGGGTCCACATGGAATATATGAAGATCTACAGGAATCAAGGCCACTCATCCTAGGGCAATCCAATCCTATGGTGGAGAAGAGATGAAGTTTAAAAAAGGTTTACATTCCATAAATGGATCCCATTCATTCAAGTAAAGGTAGGTATGGTCTAAGGGCTAAGAATAAAGTATCGACAAGGTTAAAACCCTAGCCATCATTCCTATGTTGAAAACTCAAATGAAAACCCTAAGAAAAGGAAGATCTAAACCCTTCATTTTCATCCAACCTTCATAGCATCCTAAGATTTCTAAATCACTCTCACACACACATCCTTGCGCACTCCATGTCCCACCCACCTTAGGACTTTCTAAAGATGCAAAACCCTAAAAAATTTCTCCAATTTTCCATTTCTTTTATTTTTTCCTAACAATTTATTTTTCCACTTATTCCTTATCTTTTCATCCTTTTTCCCTTACTTTTCCTTTTTACTTTCTCCCTTTTTTTTCACCCCACTTTCCTACAATGAAAATCATGCTCCCCCCCCAACAAATAACCACTTTCCTATTTTGATTCCTCTATTTTCCTTCACTCTTAAGTTATCTTCTTGATTCTCCTTCTAATTCTTTCTTTTCCTTCACCCCCAAGTATTTCCCTTAATTATTTATCTTTCCTCTTTCACTTTATTCCTTTCCATTCTCATCTCCCATGCTCCAATTTGAATTCCATGCCCCCCATCTAGCCCTTGCCTTAATTCTAATTACAATGGCTTGATCTCCACCCTTAACCCTTATGCTAGAAATTATAAATAAAGGGGTTATGAATAAGGTTTTCATCTTTCAACTCTCGGTTGAGTGCATAGCCAAATTAAAGGAGAAGAAAATGGAGGAAGATCACCCTCACTCAAGCTCCCTTCAAGTTTCCATGATCAAATTCCTTGGAGATAAATGTAAGGTCTCAGCCTAATCCAACTTCTTTTCTTATTTGTTTTCTATTTTCTTCCTCTACCATCTTCTATCTTTTCCATTCCCCTTCTTCAAGCATGTATTCATGTAGATCTAACTTATTTAGATTGTTAACATACTTGCATGCATCTTTCATGTAACTTAGAATTGCAACATGCTTCCTTTTTGTAGTTATCCCTTAGCTTTTTTATGTTAGTTGCTTACTTTTCCTTGCTTATAGTTTATGTTTAGCATAATAAATCCATTTATCATATAGTAATATAGATTTGTATCCTTCAATTCCATTAAGCTTTGCATATAGGTGTAGGAGTTTTAATGCATTCCACCAAGTTTGATGGATGCATCTTTTTCTAATTCTTATGCATAATATATTTTGCATCATAATTTAGTTGCATTCATGGTAGATTTGCATGTTAGTTTTGTTTCTTAGGTTAGGTTTTACTTTGCAGATCTAGTTTGTGGTATAACTTTCCATTTAGCTTGCTTAATTTCCATATTTTTAAGAACTTTCTCATTTTAGAAGTAGGTAGTTTCCTCTTTTAGATTCCATGTGTAGATATTAGATTTCTTACATTTTAGTTTTAGAAACTATCCAATTTCATTGTAATTCATCTTACAAATATTTTAAGATTAGTTTAGATCCATTTTAAAAAGTATTTTCATAGTAGATACTTAGATCCATCACCTTCCTACCTTAGAAGTAGAACTTTCCTAATTTTGAAACCCATATTTGACCATGTTTGACTTTCTATTTCACCTTGCTTACTTTCTAGGCTTAGTTTAGAAACTTCATGCATATTAAATTCTTAGATTTAGAAAGCATTCTTACATTATAATTCCATGCATAATATCATAATATCATGCATTTTGTGTAAGCATCTTTTCACTTTCCTAAATTAGAAACACACACACACACACACTTTCTTGATTCCATGCATGTAACTTTCCATGCTAGATTTGCATTCATCATCCATTCCCATCTCTTAATCTTTCATTATTACACTTTCTTTCACTCACACACATTCTTTCCATGTTTCTTTATCTTTCCACTTTCTAATTTTATTCACACACCCACTTTGTAATTTTAGATTCATATATATTTTAGGTTAAGTAGTTCATGCATCATTTTACTTTTCTTTTTCTAATTTCTTTTTATAGAGTTGGATTAAGAAAAAGGAAAGGACTTACATAAATAAGGAAACTTTCTAATTTCTTAATTAAGGTTGAGGAAAACAAGTAAATCTATCCATAAGCCACCTAGGTTCCTAACTAAAAGCTTCATGTTGGAGGGTAGGGATATACTATGTACCTATTTCTCACTTCATCTCCTAAGGTTAGGAATGGGTGAGTCCTAAAACAAGGGCCATTGTCTCCAATTTGTTTTCCTTTATTCTATCTTATGTTTAAGGTAGGAAGTCTCCTCTATGTTTCAACTTCCTTAAAGATGAATGACTTCTAATCCCCTCTTCATCTAAACTCTCTAAAGTTGCCCTCGTTCTTTTAAAATTTTACAGCTTAGGGAAAATGCAGTAACCTTTTATATTTTCTTTTCTACCATACTTCTTTCTTTCTTGGGTGGTGATTGTTTAGGAAAAAAGGTATTAGGACAGCTCTTTTCTTGGTTGCACTAATGCTTCATTCCTAAGGATCATTGCATGGGATTTGATAGTTTGTGGCATGTTGGGATACAAAGGATGAAAAGCTTGGTAGTAATTTAGTGTATTTTGGGTTCAAGAGAAGTGTATAAGCTTCTATTGAGTGACATAGCATGTGGACTCTACAATGGAATTCAAGCGCAAATTTGAAAGACTTTTACTTGCTTTATTTACATGCTTTCTTTCCCTTACTTATGTAACAAATTCTTATAATTTTTTCATTTTATTATTAATGAAACAGCACTCTTTTCCCCTTTTCTTAAATAAATTGTTCTTTACTTTCCTTTTCTAATTAGTGTAATTTTAGAAAGTTACTCTAATGTATAGTTAGTTGTAATTTTAGAGAGTTTCCTTAGTTGTAATTTAGCAAGATTCTTAGATAGTTTCCTAATTTCCTCATTTTCTAATTTAGAGTTTGCTTTCTAGTTGCTTAGTTAACTTACTTGTTTCCTTTTTGGTTAGTTGTTTCCTTCTCAGATATTTACTTTATTTAGTTATTTAGTTCAGCAATTACTTCTTAAATTAGTTGTTTTTTTTTAGTTAGTCACTTGTTTCTTGCTTTCATTTATTTGCTTTATGTATTTACTTTCCTTGTCTTTACTGTTAAATATAAATGTCCTTAACTTGAATGATTGGCTAGATTAAAGTAAGACGACCTAAATTTTAATTAACCTTGTTTATCAAAGATTCTTCATGGGATCAACCCAAATTTTTCTGATTCTATACTTTAATAGTGTTGCAATTATGGTATTATTTAAGACACATTAACAACCTTCTGCAAGCTTGAGAAAATCTTCCTACAATCCTTCTTTAATATCATGGTACACTTAACAATGCACCTCATTATCTAGGTTAGACTTTGTGGGCTGGTCCATTTGCAATAGATGTACCCATTTGACAGCCACATGAAAGTGTTAAAAGGGTATGTACGAAATCATAATCAGTGAAAGGAGTGTATCACTGAATGTTATGTCTCAAAGAAGCAGTGGAGTTTTGCACATAGTATTTATTAAGTGTGGATGCAATTAGAATCCTAAAAAAGAAATAATGAAGTGATTTGATCCAAAAGTTGGTGAACCTCTCTTGAGTGGTCGTATATTAATCATCGAACATAAAGAATAGGACTAGGCACATCTTTTTCTCTCACAAAACAATATTGATGAAGGTCAACCACACATAGAGTAAGTTGACTCCTCTCTCTCTCTCTCTCTCTCTCTCTCTCTCTCTCTCTCTCTCTCTCTCTCTCTCTCTCTCTCTCTCTCTCTCTCTCTCTCTCATGTTGCTTTTATTTCCTCTATTATATGTGTAAATTAAGAATCATAGCGTGCTTTACATCTCTTCATTGTAAAGTGAGGTACCCAAGAGATGCAAAGAAATTGAAGTGGCTACAATATAAGCACTATCATACCTTCACTACTTGGCTTCATCCAAGAGCAAAATGAATTAACACTTCATTTACTTATTATTAATTGCTTAAGTATAAGAATTTATTATTAGATTACAATAATCATTTCACTTAATATATAAAGGTTTAAGATTGGTGAGATGTTCCAGGTAATAGTATATCTGAATCCTTGGGTTGAATAACTATGGGATTTCAATTAGAAGTAATAAAATCTACTCGATATGTCATCAATGATTATCATTTTTACACAAAAGACTACCATAACTCAAGAGCACCATAAAATAGCTTGTAGGATTAGTTACCTATGCTACTTTCTTTTCCAATTCAAAGGACAACAATCCAATTATCACAAATGATACTTATTATGGGGTTATATGAGAGATATGGGCGTTGGATTATACTTGTGGAACTGTGGTTATGTTTAAGTGTAATTGTGTAGAACACAACAAAGATGGCATAAAAATGATGCCATTGGATTGACATTGGTTGACCTTAATAAGATTGATTATAAAAATGGTCAGTTTATTTTGGCATCTCAAGCAAAACACTTAATTTATGTACAAGACAAACATGATGGGAGATAGCAATTGTTTTATTAGTCTCCCCAAAGAACTATTATGATGAAGACAACCTATATGATAATGCAATAGAATACCTTTGTATTTTTTTTAAATGTCATCAATTGATGTAATCGATGAGAATGAGATGGATTATGTACACAATATTGGTGACAAGAGTGCTTGGGTTGAAAGCAATTTATATGATGTGGGAAATTAAAATGTAACATTTGATGTATGTAAATAAATATGCTTAATTAGAAGTTTATATAAAAAGTTTTCTTATCTTATTTATTTAATTAAGAGTTACCCCTTTTGATTGCATTTATAATGTTGGTACATTATGAACAACCCAACCCAAGAGGGAGTACATTATTTTGAAATTTTTTTTGAAGAAATTAATAAGACAGTTATAAAAAATAAAATAAAATAAAATAAACATCTTTAAAAATGAGAAAACAAAGATGGTTTTAGAAACTATCTTAAAGAATGTGGTTTTATGAGATGAATTTCAAAATTGGTTTTTAAAAAATATGTTCTAAAACTGTTTTTAAAATCGTCTTAGAAAACATTATAAAAACTTAATTTCCATCACCAATTCCTCCCCCTCATATCGATCACCTGCCCAAATCCTAGCATCTCTCTCTCCCTCTCTCTTCCTCTCTCTTCTCTCTCCCTCTTTTGGTCTTCCACCATCTATTCCTTAGGTGAAATAAGGATCAAAACCCTCTTCAGCTCATGGGTATTTCATAGAAAGCCTATAGAAAAAATTGTGCAACAGTGTTTATAACTAATCAAGATTAGAAATCTCCTTCGACCCATATGCTATGGGAGTGACATGTGGTCAAGAAAATGTAAGAGAGGCAGGCTTCCTTCCTATTTCTCTTCATTCTCTCAGTTAGCTTCAAATTCATAAGGAATTGCTAGATCTAGGCTTTTTCAACACCTATCTTTAGTTTACTTTTTGTTCTGTAGTAAGAAAAGCTAGATTTGGATTCTGATCACCATGATTCCAAAATCAGAGGTTGGTGTTCTTTTTTCCCTTACTTTTCTATTTCTTTTCCCTATTATATTTTATTTCTTTTTCCCCTATTATTGATTAAAAAGTGGTTATGTGTTTCTATTCTTGTTGAGAGTGTTGTTTGGTTGAATTTTTCTTTTTGTATGTGTTTCTATTTATCATGTCGTTGAATGAAACCCAATCTCATATACTATTAGAATACATATGTTATTACATGGTTGTATAGGCTTGTAGATGAATGCACCTTTTGTTTCTATTTTGTTGTAGTATGGAACCCAATCATTGAGATTTTTGGAATGCATCTAGTATCAAATGGTTATATATGCTGATGAATGCTTCTACTACTTACGTTTCTATTCAATTGTAGCATGAAACTCGATCTTAGAGATTCTTGGAATGAATCAGTTTAAATAGATGGTTGTAAGGGCTTATAGATGAAGATATTTTGTACATGGGATTCTATTATTGTGGCGACCCGGGTTTTAGAATGCAATTTTATAAAAACACAACAAGATCGATCTCTATTTTTAAAATACTTTGTGCAAAAGAATGCAGGGAAAAGGTTGTTCTTTATACAAAATGTCTCCAAAAATTTGGGCCATTACAACTATGTTATACAAGGTTATAGATAAATGTATCTGTTAGATGGTTGTATGGGCTTACTATTAAGCTTCCAATGGATTATAACTGTTCTAACAGTTATAATCCAATGGTTAGATCCAACACTTATACTAGTAGATTATACTATCCCACATGTTATACTCCAACAGTTGAATGTGCCATTTATACTTCAATGTTCTTGTACTAACTGTCCTATCAGTCCAGCTCTAACTATTCTTGTATAAGCTTATTACATCTTCCACTAGTTTTTCTATCGGTCTAACACATATAATGTATAAAAATGATGAATCATTTCATAAGGATCAATTTGTGGGTTTCTTAACCAATGGGGAGTGAGTAAATCATCATCATCATCACCAAGACCTTATCCCAATTAGGGCTCGGCCACATGAATCTTATTCCTCCATTCTACTCTATTAAATACCATGCCTTCATTTAGTCCCAAAGTTTTTAAATCTTTCCTCACCACTTCTATCCACATTCTTTTGGGCCTTCCCCTTGCCTTTTAGAACCTTCTACTTGTATTGCCTCACTCCTTCTAACTGGTGCCATGGTTGGTCTCCTTTGAACATGTCCAAACCACCTAAGTCTAATCTCCCTCATCTTGTTACTTATTGGTGCTACCCCTAAATTTCCCCTAATATTGTCATTTCTAATTCTATCCTTTCTTATCTTACTACTCATCCATCTCAACATCCTCATTTCTACAACACTCATCCTATGAGTATGATGTTCCTTAACTACCCAACACTCTGATCCAGAGCATGACCAGCCTCATAGCCATCCTATAGAATTTTCCCTTTAGTTTGAGTGGCACCCGCCGATCACATAAAGCACCCGATGCACATCTCCATTTGTTCCAACCTGCTTAGATTCTCTGGGTAACCTCCCTCTCAATCTCTCCACTCTCATGGATCAATGATCCTAAGTAATGAAAGTGGTCTTTCACGAGGACCTCTTGGTTATCAATCTTGATTGGTGTTCCACTCCTATTCTCCTTACTAAAATTACATTCCATATATTCCGTCTTGGTTCAGCTAATTTTAAATCCTTCAAATTCTAATGCTTCTCTCCATAACTCTATCTTTATGTTTACAACCTCCCTTGTCTCATCAAGTAGGACTATATCGTCTGCAAATAGCATACACCAGGGAATCTCCTCATGCAGATGTTTTATTAACTCATGCATAACTAATGTGAAAAGGTATGGACTCAATGCCAATCCTTGATGCAATCTGACAGTGACAAGAAAATCACCAGTCACGCCACTAGTGGTCTTAACATTTGTTACTGCTCCCTCCTACATATTTTTAATTATGTCTATATACCCCTGAGAAACCCCTTTACCACCCAACACCCTCCATATTAACTCTCTAGGGACTCTATCATAAGCTTTCTCTAAGTCGATAAAGACCATGTGGAGGTCTTTTCTCCTCTCCCTATATTTCTCTACTAATTATCTTAGTAAGAAAATAGCTTCCATGGTAGACCTCCCAGGCATGAAACCAAATTGATTCTCCGATACACTTGTTTCATGTCATAGCCTCTTCTCAATCACTCTTTCAAAAAGTTTCATGGTGTGGCTCATAAGTTTGATCCCTCGATAATTAGTGTAGCTTTGAATGTCTCCTTTATTCTTATAGATTGGTATAATAGATCTTTTCCTCCACTCATCAGGCATTTTCTTTGATTTTATAATCTTATTAAACAACTTGATCAACCACACTACCCCAATATCTCCCATATGCTTCCAAACCTCTATTGGTATACCATCAGGCCCCATGGCCTTTCCTAATTTCATCTTTCTCAAGACCTCTTTTACTTCAGGTATTTTAATCCCACGTTCATATCTATAATATCCAATGTTATTTAGATTTATAGTATTTTCAATCCCTATATTCTCAGGGCCATTATCATTTAACAATTTTTGAAAGTATATTTCCCACCTTTGTTTGATCTCATCATCTTTGACTAATACCCTTTGATCATCGCTTCTAATGCACCTAACATGCTCTAAGTCCTTACCCTTCTGTTCTCTTACTTTTGCAAGCTTAAACACATCTTTCTCACCTTCTCTTATTCCTAGTCTCTTACAGAGCTCATCATATGCTTTAAGTTTAGCCTCACTTACTATTCTCTTAGCAACATTTTTAGCATTCTTATATTGTTCATAGTTTTCATTATTTCTAATCTTCTGTCATGCTTTAAAACGCACTCGTTTTTCTTTAATAGGTTTTTGCACTGTTTCATTCCACCACCATGTTTCCTTTGTTAATAGCCTTTTACCTTTAGATACTCTTAAGACATCTTTTGCCACTTTCTTAATGGACTTAGCCATATTAGTCCACATGGTATTTACTTCTGTTTCATAGTTCCAATTTCCTTCTACCATCAACTTATTTTTGAATGAGGTTATTTTCTCTCCTTTTAAGTTCCACCACTTAGTTTTTGGATGTGTATTAAGTTCAGTTCTTTTACTCCATCTTTTGATATGAATATCCATAATCATTAACCTATGTTGTGAGGTTAAACTCTGACCGGGTATCACACAATCCTTACATATAGATCGTTCATTATTCCTAAGTAGAAAAAAGTCTATTTGGCTTTTATGAAGTCCACTTTTAAAGGTTATTAAGTGTTCATCCCTCTTCTTAAAGAGTGTATTTGCAATGGATAGGTTATATGACAAAGCAAAATCAAGGATATTCTCCCCCATCTCATTTTGTTCACCTATACCATACCCTCTGTATATTCTATCATATCTTTCCTTATCTTTTCCTACATGGACATTTAAGTCTGCTCCTATAAATATCTCCTCAGTGGTGGGAATTTCTTACATGACTCCCTCCATATCTTCCCAAAACTGTCTCTTAATTATATCTTGTAACCCTACTTGTGGCGCATATGCACTTATAATATTTATAATCTGCTCTCCTAGAATAATTTTTATTATTATAATTCTATCACTGATTCTTTTAACATCCACAACTTTATCCTTTAATTCCTTAACCACTATTATTCCTTTGCCATTTCTGTTATTTTCCTTTCCTACGTACCATAATTTATACCCATCTATTTCTTTAGCTTTAGCCCCTTTCCACTTGGTTTCTTGGATACAAGCAATGTTGACTCTCCTATGTTTCATCGTGTCTACTAACTCCAAACTCTTACTGGTCAATGTCCTTGTATTCCATGTAGCGATGCAAATCTTATGTTCTAGAGATACCCTATTTAGTATCACCTTTCTCGACCTCCATGGTATGAACCCATGTCCACTTTTCACTACACCTTGGTTCTGATGCAGCGCGTCACTTCCGAGGGGATGCTCTAGCAGCCCTTGCCCATTTTTCACTATACCCGGGATCCAATGTAGCACGTCGCTTTTGGAAGAATGCTCTAACAACCCTTGCCTATTTTCACAGCACCCAGGATCCGATGTAGCACGTCGCTTATGGGGAACACCCTAGCTTGAGCGAATGTCAGTTTTTAATTCATGTCATGTTGGGGTTGCCATAGTTTTAAAAAGTTGAAGATGATTTTCATTAAAATCATCTTCAGATTCACCCTTGCTGGCTGGCTACCTGACGCAAGGGTGGCCATATTTTAAGAAGCTAGAGATGATTTTCATTTCTTCCTCACAAACTAATATACAAATGCATATTCATTTGTAAGAAAGAAATAATAGAATCATCTTCAACTTCTCCCTTGCCGACTGGCTACCTGATGCAAGGGTGGCCATATTTTAAGAAGTTGTAGATGATTTTCATTTCTTCCTCACAAAATAATATACAAATGCATATTCATTTGTAAGAAAGAAATAATAGAATCATCTTCAACTTCCCCCTTGTCGGCTAGCACCTAACGCAAGACCCTCCTTTTTTATCCGAGCTTGGGACCAGTATTGGCGGAGTTCAATGGGGAGTGAGTAAATAATATGCCAAAAAGGGGTAACCAAAAGACTATAGAAGTTTTTAAAGTTATAGCTAATAAGAAGTTATTAACATAATTACTGCCTATTTTTTATAATCACACATGTTTCTAATCTCAAATCTTTCTTAACTTGACTTATCTCAAGAGTGTTACACAAGAAGTGAAAGCAATGTTTTTCTTAGTGGTTTGACGAGAACATGTGGATTGCCACATTGAAAGTTGAAGCTAGTTTTTAAGTGCTTCAACTAATGAAGATGACCTATGCAATATTTCAGTTGATAATGTTTACGTCTATATATAATGACTCTTTTCAACTAGATAGTTATTCTAAAAAGAATTGTTGTTTCATGACCTATTACTCAAGAATTTCTAGTTCAAAATGAAAATGAATGAATTATTGAATAGATTGAATGCAGAAGGGATTCCTAGTGTGTTTGTTTTAAAAGAAATGTTTTGCTTTGTGTAGAAAAAATGGAACATGAAGGAAAAGACATGAAGAATAGTCCAATCTGAGTAGCCTCATAAGAGAAAGGGCAAAGGGTAAACAATAAAGAAAAAGATTACTAAGAGAAAGTCAAAGGTAATAAAAGATGCTTTCAAGTACAATAGCAAGGGGTAAGAGATAGGTGATCATGCAGTCCCTTATATCAGTTATCTTTGCTACATAGTAAGAAACATGGTACCTATTACATGTGATGATTTGATACATGCCTCCCTAACAATCAAAGCTTCAATATGGGAGATGGTTAAGGTATGTAAATGCTCTATATAATATAGTATGTACCTTATCTTGTTATTCTTAAATAAAGTAACATGTTGTACTTGGTAGTTTGCCTTTGACATATCTAATGACAAGAAGAAGTGTGCTTTGCACAGAGCTAGTGAACAGTGGAGAAAATAGAAGAGCTACCTTGTTAGGAACTACATATATCTATTTATAGATAATCCATTGAGGTTGTACATAGTACCTGACCTATATTCCAGCATTATTTATTAGGATTCATGAAATGAATTTGTATAGTGATGCTTGTCTTTCAAATTTGAGATATGTACTACACCAAGGTTTGATTGAATTAATTATAAGCTATGATTCTGCTTAATTACTTTTCATTGCATCAAATGTAGGCAAAAAGTGCTTGAGTGTGATCAATCATATGCAACACCACCTCTCTCCATCAAGATATACTAGGTTGAAAGAACAAGAAATAAGTGTTTTTGAGAGTTTATTTCTTTCTAATTATACCTTACTTATATTTGATTACCTAACTTTAGTATCTCTCTTGACAACAAAAGAAAGATGGGACTACGAATCCTATTAACCGCATCATCCTTTGAAAAATGGTGCATTTGGAGGGTTGTAACACTCAAACATACAAAAATGAATTTACTACAGAAGCTTCTTTTTGAATAGTAAGTGGTTGCATGTGTCTGGCCTTATTATAATTTTAGAATATATATACTTATATATTAATTAACAGAGACCATGTTCTTATAAATTGTGTAGGAAGTACTAACCTAAGAAAATACATATATAGGAACTCTAAGCAGCATTACTACAAAGGATGACATCCTATATAAGGCTTTGGGAACAAGAAGGAACACCCTAGCCAAATAAGGGGCCAAGTGTATTGCATTATTCCTTCCAAATACTTTGGTTGATAGCTTGAAGTTGGCGACAAGGAAATGTACGTGCAAATAAGAGTGCAACTTCGAAAGGAAATGTAGGAGCAATTAAAGCTAGATTTAATGGAAGAGTGCTAGAATATCAGAGGTTAAGAACCAATTCCTGCTACCCTAAACCCGACTCACATGCTAACTACAATTCTCCTACTCAAGAAGATCAAGAAGACTACATATGCTCTCTGAATAGGAAAATCTGGTCAAGGAGGTATATAAGAATGCAAGTTTACTTTTTTGCTATCTAGTTAATTGTCCTACATCATCCATTATGTATCCATTATTTTTTATTTGCATATGTGTTAATGCATATTGGCCTTGAATGACATTGACAATATCATCACTGTTGGTACATGGTATCAAATTCAGACTTCCTTTTTAAATGGATGATTGATGCAACCATACATTAAGCGTGTATGCATTATTGTAGCCTATCAAGAGGATAGTCGCTTACT
Source organism: Warburgia ugandensis (assembly GCA_035236585.1). Lineage (NCBI taxonomy): Eukaryota > Viridiplantae > Streptophyta > Magnoliopsida > Canellales > Canellaceae > Warburgia > Warburgia ugandensis. Next base: position 47,169,543 of record CP141128.1, read on the forward strand.
CTTTCTGATAGAAGCTAACGACATTTATACCATTGGGTGGGGCATTGGATATCATCTTGCTTTCCCAAAATGATATGTCATTCCCTTAAAATCCAAGGTATATATATTACCATACCACCATTTTCAACAATATTTTTTAGAGACCTCAATTTAATTGTTTATTATCTATATGTAATGTTAATAAGAAATAGTATCATTTGCAATAAAAGCCGACATCCTCCTCGCTAGCATCAAACTTCTTAGTGATCAAAGTAGTACTAGTATCTATGCTTATTTTCATGATAAAATTGAATGTCTTCAATAAAAAAAAATTAAATTGATTAATAATTTTTGCTACTTTACAACAACAATCTAGGAATTAGCAAGTTCCACCTGACATGCCTCTAAGCTTGAGAAGCCTTTACAAGTTCAATAATGAAGATAAGGTAATCAACCATGTATACATAAAGCCTAGAGTGCTTAGCAATGACGTAGTTGAATTACCAATCATGAAGAGGACCTCCTAAAGCTTTGTATGTAACACCCCTAACTTTTTGTAATAAAATTCAATAAATAGTGAAATTGAGGATTTTAAGAAAAAATCAGGCTGGAATATTAGGCTTAACAAAAATGTACTTCTTATAGAAGTACAAGTGAAGCATAAGACATGCATAATCGAGAACATGTCCCACGAACACTTCAGAATGACTGTAAGCACGATACATTTTGAATTCAGATGAAAAATCCTTATTTTTCTCCATTTTTATGAACAAAAGGGTAAAATGATAATTTTACCCATAGCCAACACCTAAGACATAAAAATTCAGAATGTACTTGGAAATACGAGTCCAACGCCACTAAGTACGCCCAATTCTGAGTTCGTGGGAGTAAACCCTAATTTTTATACATAAAGGGCAAAATGGTATTTTTACACATGTGAGGCCCACAAGGGACCCACAAAGGAATCCAATGACTAGAACACATGTAATCATGAGTCAAACCATTACCACTAGCAAGTGGAGAAGGAGGTGCTAGTGGGAATCCAATGAAGATTAAATAATAAAAAGAAATAAACATAATTAATACATGTCATCATGAAAAACACTTAAAACATCTATAAATACCCCTCAGAAAAATTTCCAAAAATATTCATAAAATTTCTCATGAAATTCCCCAAACTATACCAAGATTTTAACTCAAAAATCCTCCTCTTTCCCCCTCTTTTCTCCTCTCCCTCTTCACAATTTTTTTTCATCTATTAGAGCATCCACAAACGCACCTGGGGGAATATTCCTCTTCTGGTTATTGGGCGTGTCGGTAGACGCACCATCCCCGACGAGTAGGATTTTCATCCTGCTATGGTTTTTGAATTAGAAGTCATATTCTGGTCGTTAAAAATAAATCTTGGCCATTGGATCTCTAAGGAATACTAAGATCTACAAAAGACCTTATATTTATGAAGATCCGTTGAGGTTTCACCTGAAATTTTGTCGAAAAACTGTAAGGCTCTAGCAACCCTACTCAGGCTAGGATTTTCTTGATTTCGGCCAAGTTTCTAGACTCAGAACAATCCAAGTAGGTGCACCTCCCTCTTCTATGTTGATTCCAGTAGTGTACTAAAGTTTTCCAACCTCAAGAAGATCTCCCCGGCCGTTGATCTGTCGAAGAGGATGGATCCGGCTACAGGGTGAGAATCCGCCATCTTAGATGGCTCAAATGAGATTTCTGAGCCATTGGATGGATTCCTGAGGCCCAAAAACCCCAAGGGATGAAATCTAACACTTTGATTCTAACGGACGGAGGAGATCTAGCCATGGGCGATCCGACAGTTCATATTTGGATGTCTCACCCATAGTCGGTCACCTCCACCCGACTACCTACTATGGACGGTAATGGGCACGGGCCACTAGACGTCCCACACTCCTAAACCCAAATTTGATCTGGGCTGTTTAGTTTTGAGCTGAAGACATAAATCTTGAATTCAGAATTTGATATAGCTCTGATTTTAGATCTGAATTTTTTTTATAGATTCCTTATCACTTGATCTAGGTACTGAACTTATGAAATTCATGTTTTAATATGTATTAATGTGTTATAATTATTAAAATCCATAGGGGTACCCTTAGATCATGATCAAGATGGTCCCAAAATGAGCATCTGAACCGATGGACGTGTTTAGAGGGTCCCAAAACCCTTAAGATCATATTCACAATAAGATTTATATGTCTATAAATCAAGTAATTAAGTCAAAAATAGTAAGATTAGAATTCAACCCTTAAAATAGGCTGAAAACATCAAAACCCAATTTTGATCTCAATTTAACTCCAAATTGAGATCAAAAAGTTTTGTCGGATTCATATTGATGAGGAAAATCTACTGAACCAATAAAATCACATTTTTATTTCATTAAAATTTCTAAGATTAAGAAGATAATTGTACTGATGTCCTTGTTCTACAAGATCTAGGATGATCAAACAAATCAAATATTATTAGATGATGATATATTAATGTAATAACTTAAATCAATAAGTCATATGAAATTTTATAGGCAGATCTTAAGAGATCTAGCGTAAAAAGTAATAAAAACCATAAAAAAGGGATGGAAATCTCCTTGATCAAGTTGATCAAGGTTGATTGGACTATATGGGTATGTGTTGATGATAATTTTGAGTTAATATTTTATGGAATTATGGAATGGATGACAGTGATTTGGGCTAGATCAAGATCTATGCCCTTAAATGGGATAAAGTAACTTAAGCTCTCCTTGATTGGATAGATCAAGGAAGATCAAATCAATGGATGAGGTACATCAATGATTTGACAATGAAATTAAATCAATAAGAAATGTCGGATCTAAAACAAAATGAAGGATTAAGATCTAAACCCTAAAAAGAGGAAAAATGAATAAGGATCAATTGAGACCGTTGGATCATGATAGGTGTTTATATCTTGTTAGATTTGTATTGAATTATTAAACATTTTGGTAATTGTCTTTCATTGCTTAGTAGAGTTAATTATAGAGTTATTTATTTAATTGTTTATTTATGCCTTATTGCTTCTGTAACGAAAAATTCATTGGAAATTGTAATTAAATGAAATTAGAATGGAAAGACATTTACCTGGAATATATGACATAGACTTAATGTTAGTAAGGACCATAGTTAGTAGGATAATATAAGGAATGAATATTCCTTGGTCCAAATTAGGAGAATAATAAAACTCCATGAATGACATTTTAGTTCATGATTTAATTAAAATCAATTAAAAAGAGTACTTAGGGTTAAATGCTCATAGGAACCTTATGAAATGTTGAGTTAGGGTCAAGCTAGTGAATGATGAACATAGTGGTTAAGGGGTATATCTAATAGAGCCTCGCTCTCCCCCACCTTTCGTTGACGTTTGTGAGGTCTAAACGCCTCCTTACATGAGGATTGAAGTAACCACTTTGTGTTCAACCATTCAACTAGTAAGCCTTAGCTAATTTGACATAAGAGTAGCTATCTAGGCTTAGGATGAAATAAGCCACCCTCAACCAGTAAAATATTAACTGGTTGAGAAATAATAATAAAAGCATAAAAGGTTAGTAAATCATCTAACCATAATAAAAATAATAATTAAGATAAGGATGATCAAACAAGATCCATATGATCTTGAATGACAAAAAACAATAAGAATACTAATGTAGGATTATATTACGTATGTATATGTAGAAATTATGTATGTGTATGTAGGAGAACATAGATAGAGAATCCAAACCCTTGATAAAATATGATTCAAGGAGAATTCGGACATCCCTTATAGGGGTACATACTTGTATAGAAGAATAACTTGATACGTATGATTGATAGAATTATGAATCAAGATCAAGATGGACAATATGGAATGAATACCACTTGAATCAAGGCCATGATATCACTTTGAGGAAGGTGGATATACAAATATGTATTAGAGACTCATGTGTATACATACATGATATTCTGTCTAGAATTATAGACCTTCATGATATAATTATGCTTAGTACCTTAGCATAGTCATGATCCAAAACACATGATCCAACTAAGTGATCCAATTAAGTGATCTAACCAAATGATCAAACTAAGTGATCCAACCTCATAATCTAATCCAATTGATCTAATCTAATGATCAAGGTGAAAGTAATGAGATATGGAAACTAAGGATACCCTAAGAATAGGGTATGTAAAATATTTTAGCCTTAGTTAAATAGACACATCGTTTGATATGTACAATGTATTTTTCATACAAGTATGAAGGCTTGTGATTTTGTTTTACACACAGATAGAGACTGGGGATGCTATGCTATGGAAGTTATGAGGGTTTGGCCACCCTCTTCCTGAAACTTATATGATGGATACCATGCCCAAAGAGAGGCTAAATGTCGAGTGGGGCAATAATGGGAAGGCCCCACTATGACAACCATGGTCCACCCCATGAAGACATGGAGTTGATATTCTACAGTTGGTATCAGTAGAGGATTGCAGTCATCTGGGCATGCTGTACAAATTGAGACTAACGCATAATAGTCCTAATGTATTTTCCATTATGATGCAAATATGATAGGCATAATGTAATGCCATGGCATAATGAGATGCCACTACATGAGTTCGTGGAAATCCCAGTATAAAGATAGGCTAAATGCTAATTTTCCAAGTGGAAGTATAACCAAGGGAAGGAATAAGTTTTGAGCAATCTTCACTATATTAACTACTTTGATCTATACTACATAAATATAATCTATGTATGAGTATGAGATAACTCATGAATGGATAACCATGAAGGAATAATGACTAAGGTAGGTATTCTTATATTGATGAAGTAGTATATTTTTGTATCCCCTACCAAGCATAGCTTGCTAAGGTATTGTAAATGTTTCCATATTTACAATACCTCATATACAAGGAAGGAGGGTTAGAAGCTCAAAAACATAAAAGACTTAAGGAAGTAAAGCTTGAAGACTTGAAGAAAATAAGCAATTAGGGTGTGCCCTTGAAGATATGTAATTTTCTTTATTTGAGAGAGTTTTGTATTGATCGTTTTTAATGTAAGGTGAGGTTTGAAATTTGGATTATGTAATTTTGACAATGGTTTGTAATTATAATATAGGGGCTATGTAAGAGTGAACTACTAGATGATTCTTGGTATTCAATGAAATGTTATTTTATACAAAATGGCTATGTGTATTATGTATCTTCAAGTGAGACTTGGATTTTGTTACAAATGAATTTAAATGAAAAGATTTTTTGCTGTATTGTTTGCGAAATTTTTTTGCCATTTAAGGGCCCTTCCTTTGAAAAATATATTACAAAATGTGTTTCAAAAACCTGGGTCTTCATAGTTGGTATCAGAGCGATTCATCCAGTCACTCATAGCCCCAATATGTCCAAAGTAAGAATCCAAATTAGGATATATTAGAAATAGGTTAAGTAGAATACTTATATAGAAATTTGGGTTTTGAACAGATGCCACCTGAAAGAGGAGCAAGGCGGATGGCTCAAAGGGAATCTGAGAATGTCATGGAAGGATCGTCTAGAAATAATCTGGAGGAAGTAATGACTGGAATATTAAGGAATATTCTTCCCCAGCTTATACAAGCCCAGGCTACTCCAGGGGAAGCACCAAGTATCTAGGCCCAAGCTCAACCTAAGGTGGGACCCAGTGCTCCTGTTCCTAGACAGGAAACTCCCACTCTGGTACCAGATCATTCTTCACCTATACCTAGTGGAGTGATAGAAACTTCCCAACTGACACCAGAAAAGATAACCAAAATGGGGGAAAGGTTTCAAAAAATGGTTGTCATTTATAATGGCAAAGGTGATGCTGACAAGGCGGAAGAATGGATTTATGAAGTGGAGAAGACCTTCAATGTGTTGAGAACTCTAGAAATTTTAAAGGTCAAGTTGGCCACCTATATACTGAAACAAGAAGCAACTTTCTAGTGAAGGTCAGCACAAAGAAATTTCTTCACCAATTCTGAAGAAATTCCACGGGGAAGATTTAAAGAATTTTTTAATGAAAAATATTTCCCAATACATGTGCAAGCTCTGAAGGAGAAGTTCTGAGATTTACAACAAGGAAGCCTTTCCGTGGTTGATTATGAAAATAAGTTTATTCAGTTAAAGCGATTTGTGAATCATATATGTGACATTGAAAGGCACACTATGGATCGTTTTATGGAAGGGTTACACCCAGGATTAAGGATGAAGGTACTAGGGACCAAACCTACAAATATGGCTGAGTGCATTGAGATGGCTTCTAAGTTTGAAGAAGATTTTAAAAGAAACCAGTTCACTAAGCTTGGAGGAGGGAGCAACTATCCTCAAAAATCTTTTAAGAAAGGCAAGAGACCGCCAAATAGCTTCAGGCCTTCTGGCTATCCAGGGAACCAAGCTAAATGAAAACCATGCCCCACTTGCAAAACATATCATGCAAGCAATGCATGCCCCCGCTCAACGCCACAACTACCATGACCTCCTATCAAATGTTTTAAATGCGGTGAGTTAGGGCATTTTGCAAATAACTGCAACAAACCCTCGGCAGTTAAGGGTGCAAAGCTTGAAAAATGTACCACGTCATCAAGGCAGGGTGTTCGCCATTACCGATGGAGATGATAGAACATCTAAAGCTGTTATTGAAGGTACATTGCTAGTATCTCAACACCATGCCAAAGTACTATTTGATTTTGGATCTACTCATTCTTTCATATCTTGTATATTTGCATCTAGTATACAATTGATAGTGCAGAAATCGGGGTTCTATTTAGATGTGACGACAGTAATGGGAAAAACAGTTAGTTTATAGGAATATCTTCAAGACATACCTATTGAAGTACAGGGGAAGATAATGGATATAGACCTCATTTTATTAAAAATGGTAGATTTTGACATTATTCTTGGTATGGATTGGCTAGCAAAATATGGGGTAATTATGGACTGCTATAAAAAGATACTCACTTTTAACACACCAGGAGAAGTAATGATAGTATTGCATGGAAAACCAAATGGCTCAAACAAATCTATCATATCAGCTATGAAGGCTGCTAAATACATGTCCAAGGGATGCCATGTGGTTTTAGCAACTGTAGTTGCTTTGAATGTTGAATAGCCTAAGATAGAAGAAATTGACATAATCAGGGAATTTTAAGATGTGTTTCCTGAAGAACTCTCAGGTTTACCACCTCATAAGGAAATTGAGTTTACCATTAATGTGATTCCTGGTACAACTCCAATTTCTAAAGCACCCTATAGGATGACCCAGCTGAGTCAAGAGAATTGAAGAATCAACTACAGGAATTGTTGGACAAAGGGTTTATCACACCAAGTAGTTCACCCTGGGGAGCACCGGTGATATTTGTGAAAAAGAAAGATGGGTCTATGAGGTTGTGTATTGATTATCGTATGCTGAACAATGTGACAGTCAAAAATAGATACCCCCTGCCATGGATTGATGATCTCTCTGATCAACTCCAATCTGCTAAGGTCTTCTCCAAAATTGACCTTAGATCAGGATATCATCAATTGCGTATCAAAAGTGAAGATATACCGAAGACAACATTCAAAACTCGGTATGGACATTGTGAATTTTTGGTGATGGCTTTTGGATTAACCAATGCTCCTGATGTATTTATGGACTTGATGAATAGGATTTTCTTGTAATCATATTTATTGACAATATACTCATTTATTCCACTAGTATACAGGAGCATCAGGAACATTTATGGATTGTATTAAACACACTTAGAAAACACAAACTATTTGGAAAATTTACTAAGTGTGAATTTTGGTTGGAGAAAGTCAACTTTCTTGGGCATGTAACTTCCTAGAATGGAGTAGAGGTAGACCCCACAAAGCTGGAAGCAGTAATGAATTGGGAACAGCCAAAGACAGTAACTGAAACACGGAGCTTTCTAGGGTTAGCTAGATATTATCATAGATTTATCCAAGGATTTTCCCTTTTAGCTCTTCCTTTGACTTCTTTGACTAGAAAAGGAGTACAGTTTACATGGACTGATGAATGTGAAAGGAGTTTTCAAGAGTTAAAGAAGAGATTAACTGCAGCACCAGTGTTGTCTTTGCCATCAAGGAGTGGAAGCTATGAAGTATACTGTGATTCTTCAGAAAAGGGGTTAGGAAGTGTACTAATGCAAAATGGGAAGGTCATTGCTTATGCTTCACAACAACTAAAGAACCATGAAATGAACTACCCATACACGACCTAGAATTGGTGGCAATGGTGTTTGCCTTAAAAATTTGGCAACATTACTTGTATGGGGAGAAATTCAACGTATTCACTAATCACAAGAGCCTCAAGTATATTTTTACCTAGGCTAATCTGGAAAAGGCTAATGTGGTGGCTGATGCACTAAGCAGACACACAAAGGCAGTGTTGGCTAAGGTCACCATTAAGTCAGCTTTTGTTGAACAAATCTTAAAGGCTCAAGAGGGAGATGTAGCAATTCAAGCAATGTGTGAAAATGCAAGGGTTAGTAGAGACTTAGATGGGAGTATTCGATTCCAAGGAAGACTTGTGGTTCCCTCAAGTTTAAGAAAAGCACTACTACAAGAGGCCCATCAATCAAAACTTTCTATACACCCTGGAGGAACAAAAGTGTACCAAGATTTAAAAAGAAACTTTTGGTAGGAAGGTATGAAAAGAGATATTGGAGAATGTGTGGGTAAGTTCTTAACTTGCCAGCAAGTGAAGGCTGAACATCAAAAGCTAGCTAGATTACTACAAACCCTAGAATTGCCAAAATGGAAATGGGAACTTATCACCATGGACTTTGTCGTAGGGTTGCCAAGGACTCGGGTAGGTCATGATATGATTTGGGTAATAGTTGACAGGCTAACCAATTCGGCATATTTCATTCCAATCAAACAAAATCAATCTGTCGACAGTCTAGCCCAGTTATATGTAAAAGAAATAGTCAACCTTCATGGGGTCCACTGTCAATCATCTAGGACCGAGATGGAAGGTTCATGTCAAGAAGTTGGAAGAACGTGCAATAGGCATTGGGGACATCACTAAAGTTTAGTACAGCCTTTCATCCCCAAACTAATGGTCAGTAAGAAAGGATCATTCAAACCTTAGAAGACATGCTAAGGGCCTGCGCACTAGACTGGAGAGGAAGTTTGGATGAGCATCTTCCACTAATAGAATTCACAAATAATAACAGCTTCCATGCAAGTATCGGTATGGCACCTTATGAGGCCTTGTATGGACGGCCGTGTCAATCACCAACTTGTTGGGATGACGTGGGAGAATGGAAGTTGATAAAATCAGAATTAGTGGAACAATGTACAGACAAGGTGAGAATAATAAAGAGAAGATTGTTAGCCACTCATAGTCGTCAGAAAAGCTACGCAGATATAAGACACCGAACCTTGGAATTTGAAGCAGGTGACCATGTGTTTCTGAAGGTTTCACCAGTTAAGGGGGTGAGGAGGTTCGAAAGTAAAGGAAAACTCAGTCCAAGATATGTTGGTCCTTTTGAAATTCTGGAAAGGGTTGGTTTGGTGGCTTACAAGTTAGCCCTACCATCCCAACTCTCAGAAGTGCACAACGTATTACACGTATCAATATTATGGAAATACATTCCAGATGAGACTCATGTGCTTTAAAGTATACCGGAAGCATTGAATACAGATTTAACCTTTAAAGAAAGGGCAATCTGAATCTTGGACAGGAAAGAGCAACAATTAAGGACCAAAGCTATTCCCTTACTCAAGGTATTATGGCAATATCATACGATCGAGGAGGCTACAAATGAAGAAGTTGTATCCTAGTTTGTTTGAGTAGTAGTAGATTTGAAATTTCGAGGACCAAATTTTTGTAAAGGGGGTAGATTATAACACCCCTAACTTTTTGTAATAAAATTCAATAAATAGTGAAATTGAGGATTTCAAGAAAAAATCAGGCTGGAATATTAGGCTTAGCAAAAATTTACTTCTTATAGAGGTATAAGTGAAGCATAAGACATGGATAAGGAGAACATGTCCCACGAATCCTTCAGAATGACTGTAAGCACGATACATTCTGAATTCGAATGAAAAATCCTTATTTTTCTCCATTTTTATGAACAAAAGGGTAAAATGGTAAATTTACCCATATCCAACACCTAAGAAATAAAAATTTAGAATGTACTAAAAAATACAAGTCCAACGCCACTAAATACGCCCAATTCCGAGTTCGTCAATTTTTATACATAAAGGGCAAAATGGTCTTTTTATACATGTGGGGCCCACAAGGGACCCACAAAGGAATCCAATAACCAGATCAGATGTAATCATGAATCAAACCACTACCACTAACAAGTGAGGAAGGGGTGGTAGTGGGAATCCAATGAAGATTAAATAATAAAAAGAAATAAACATAATTAATACATGTCATCATGAAAAACACTCAAAACATCTATAAATACCCCTCAGAAAAATTTTCAAAAATATTCATAAAATTTCTCATGAAATTCTCCAGACTATACCAAAATTTCAGCTAAAAAATCCTCCTCTTTCTCCCTCTTTTCTCCTCTCCCTCTTCACAATTTTTTTTCATCTCTTAGAGCGTCCACAGACGCACCCGGGGGAATATTCCTCTTGGGGTTATTGGGCGCATCTATAGACGCGTCATCCACTACTAGTAGGGTTTTCACCCTTTACGATTTTTGAATTAGAAGTCATATTATGGCCTTTAAAAATAAATCTTGGCCATTGGATCTCTAAGGAATATTGAGATCTACAAAAGACCTTATATTTATGAAGATCCGTTGAGGTTTCACCTGAAATTTCGTCAAAAAACTGTCAAGCTCGGGCAACCCTACTCAGGCATGGATTTTCTTGATTCCGGCCAAGTTTCTAAACTCGAAACAATCCAAGTAGGTGCACCTTACTCTTCTATGTTGATTCCAGTAATGTACTGAAGTTTTTTGACCTCAAGGAGATCTCCCCGGCCGTTGATCTGTTGGAGACGATGGATCCAGCTACAGGATGAGAATCCATCATCTTGGATGGCTTAGATGAGATTTCTGAGCCATTGGATGGATTCCTAGAGCCCAAAAACCCCAGGGGATGAAATTTGACACTTTGATTCTAACGAACAGAGGAGATCTAGCCAAGGGTCATCCAACGGTCTAGACCTGGATGTCTCACCCATAGCCGGTCACCTCCACCTGACAACTTTCTATGGACGGTAATGGGCTCTAGCCACTAGACGTCCCACACCCGTAAACCCAGATTTGATTGGGGCCATCCAGTTTTGAATTGAAGACTTAAATCTTGAATTCAAAACTTGATATAGCTCTGATTTTAGATCTGAAATTTTTTGTAGATTTCTTATCACTTGATCTAGGTACTGAACTTATGAAATTGATGTTTTAATCTGTATTAATGTGTTATAATTATTAAAATCTGTAGGGGTACCCTTGGATCATGATCAAGATGGTCCCAAAACGAGCATCTGAACCGATGGACGTGTTTAGAGGGTCCCAAAACCCTTAAGATCATCTTCACAGTAAGATTTATATGTCTATAAATCAAGTAATTAAGTCAAAAATAGTAAGATTGGAATTCAGCACTTAAAACGGGCTGAAAACTTAAAAACTCAATTCTGATGTCAATTTAACTCCAAATTGAGATCAGAAAGTTTTGTTAGATTCATATTGATGAGGAAAATCTACTGAACCAATAAAATCACATTTTTATTTCATTAAAATTTCTGCGATTAAGAAGATAATTGTACTAATGTCCTTGATCTACAAGATCTAGGATGATCAAACCAATCAAACCTCATTGGATGATGATATATTAATGTAATAACTTAAATCAGTAAATTATATAGAATTTTATAGGTAGATCTTAAGAGATCTAGCCTAAAAAGTAATAAAAACCATAAAAAGGGATCGAAATCACCTTGATCAAGTTGGTCAAGGATGATTGAACTATATGGGTATGTGTTGATGATAATATTGGGTTAATATTTTGTGGAATTATGGAATGGATGACAGTGATTTGGGCTAGATGAAGATCTATGCCTTAAATGGGATAAAGTAACTTAAGCTCTCCTTGATCAAATAGATCAAGGAAGATCAAATCAATGGATGAGATACATCAATGATTTGAAAATGAAATTACATCAATAAGAAATTTCGGATCTCAAAGAAAATGAAGGATTAAGATCTAAACCCCAAAAAGAGGAAAAATGAATAAGGATTAATGAAACCATTGGATCATGATAGGTGTTTATATCTTGTTATATTTGCATTAAATTATTAAACATTTTGGTAATTGTCTTTCATTGCTTAGTAGAGTTAATTATAGAATTATTTATTTAATTGTTTATTTATGCTTTATTGCTTATGTAATGGAAAATTCATTGAAAATTGTAATTAAATGAAATTAGAATGGAAAGACATTTACCGGGAATATATAACATGGACTTAATGTTAATAAGGACCATAATTAGTAGGATAATATAAGGAATGAATATTCCTTGGTCCAAATTAGGAGAATAATAAAACTCCATGAATGACATTTTAGTTCATGATTTAATTAAAATCAATTAGAAAGAGTACTTAGGGTTAAATGCTAATAGGAATCTTATGAAAGGTTGAGTTAGGGTCAAGCTAGTGAATGATGGACATAGTGGTTAAAGGGGTTATCTAATAGAGCTTCGCTCTCCCCACCTTCTGTTGACATTTGTGAGGTCTAAACACCTCCTTACATGAGGATTAAAGTAACCACTTTGCATTCAACCATTCAACTAGTAAGCCTTAGCCAATTTGACATAAGAGGAGCTGTCTAGACTTAGGATGAAATAAGCCACCCCAACCAGTAAAATATTAACTGATTGAAAAATAATAATAAGAACATAAAAGGTTAGTAAATCAATTAACCCTAATAAAAATAATAATTAAGATAAGGATGATCAAACAAGATCCATAGGATCTTGAATGACTAAAAACAATAAGAATACTAATGTAGGATTATATTACGTATGTATATGTAGAAATTATGTATGTGTATGTAGGAGAACATAGATAGAGAATCCAAACCCTTGATCAAATCTGATTCAAGGAGAATTAGGACATCCCTTATAGGGGTACATTCTTGTATAGAAGAATAACTTGATACGTATGATTGATAGAATTATGAATCAAGATCAAGATGGACAATATGGGATGAATACCACTTGAATCAAGGCCATGATATCACTTTGAGGTAGGTGAATATACAAAGATGTATTAGAGACTCATATGTATACATACATGATTTTTCATATAGAATTATAGACCTTCATGATATAATTATGCTTAGTACCTTAGCATAGTTATGATCCAAAACACATGATCCAAAAACATATGATCCAACTAAGTGATCCAATTAAGTGATCTAACCAAATGATCAAACTCAGTGATCCAACCTCATAATCTGATCCAATTGATCTAATATGATGATCAAGTGTAATGAGGTGAAAGTAATGAGATATGGAAACTAAGGAAACCTTAAGAATAGGGTATGTAAAATATTCCAGCCTTAGTTAAACAGATACATCGTCTGCTATGTACAGTGTATTTTTCATACAAGTATGGAGGCTTCTGATTTTGTTTTACACAGAGATAGAGACTGGGGATGCTATGTTAGGGAAGTTATGAGGGTTTGGCCACCCGCTTCCTGAAACTTATATGATAGATACCATGCCCAAAGAGAGGCTAAATGTCAGGTGGGGCAATAATGGGAAGGCCCCATTGTGACAGCCATGGTCCACCCCATGAAGACATGGAGTTGATATTCTATAGCTGGTATTAGTGGAGGATTGTAGTCATCCAGGCATGCTATACGGATTAAGACTGACGCATAGTAGTCTTAATGTATTTTGCATTATGATGCACATATGACAGGCATAATGTAATGCCATGGCATAATGAGATGCCATTACATGAGTTCCTGGAAATTCCGGTATAAAGATTGGGTAAATACTGATTTCCCATGTGGAAGTATAGCCAAGGAAGGAACAAGTTTTGAGCAATCTTCACTATATTAACTACTTTGATCTATACTACATAGATATAATCTATGTATGAGTATGAGATAACTCGTGAATGGATAACCATGAAGGAATAATGACTAAGGTATGTATTCTTATATTGATGAAGTAGTATATTTTTGTATCCCCTACCAAGCATAGCTTGCTGAGGTATTGTAAATGTTTCTATATTTACAATACCTAAAATACAGGGAAGAAGGGTTAGAAGCTCAAGATTATAAAAGACTTAAGGAAGTAAAGCTTGAAGACTTGAAGAAAATAAGCAATTAGGGTATGCCCTTGAAGATATGTAATTTTCTTTATTTGAGAGAGTTTTGTATTGAATGTTTTTAATGTAAGGTGAGGTTTGAAATTTAGATTATTTAATTTGGAAAATGGTTTGTAATTATAATACAGGGGCTGTGTAAGAGTGAACTACTGGATGATTCCTGGTATTCAATGAAATGTTATTTTATGCAAAATGGCTATGTGTATTATGTATCTTCAAGTGAGACTTGGGTTTTGTTACAAATGAATTTAAATGAAAAGAATTTATGCTATATTGTTTACAAATTTTTTTTACCATTTAAGGGCCCTTCCTTTGAAAAATATATTACAAAATGTGTTTCAAAAACCTAGGTCTTCACATTGTAAATGGGATGAACTGGAATACATGCACATTATCTCTTATATCTGGTATGCATTATATGCTTCAATAAGAACCCTTGACATTCCATGTTAATCAGTAATGATGAGTAATAATTATTTCCTTTTTGCAAGTAACTATACAATAAGATGCATAGATTAGAGGTCAAGGACATTTATAAATTTCTTGAGTTTGCCAACATTTGTGGAGTGAGGGAGCATTGTCCCATGGAGAGGCGAGTCAATGAATTTCTACCATGGTTCTTTCGCTGCTAGAAGGGGTAGAGCTTAGTAATTTCCTATAATTGTACATACGTTTTGACTAACTGTCCTTCCAAATTATGTTCAACACACACACACAACACACACACACATAATTTTAAGGATTGTAAACTTTAATTGCAATTCATATGATTGTGCATGCTTGTCTCATTGGATGCTACTACTTCTTGATGTGCCTGGAAGGCATGCATTACGTTTTAATTTTTATGGAGTGCACATTCATGAGTTTAAATCTTTTTATGTATTAAAATAATTTAATAACTGATAACTAATCTTTTCTTTATATCTAACATGTTTGAATTATAATTTTGAAGTGCATGTTTAAGATGTGCTAAACTAAAAGAGCTATGAACTCACCACAATTCACTTGGAAGAATATCAAAGTAAGAAAAACTAGTTATTTACTCTATATATAAACTGAAGTTACAATTAGATATGATATTTATTGATACTTTTTATTTTTATTTTTTGTTGTGTAGTGTCATAGATAACAATCGAATTAAGCGTGTGGATACTTTGTTCTAAGATGCACGAGAACTCTAATACGTGATGATATTAAACTATAAAAATTTAGGAGGGTAAAACACTTTACTGATCATCATCTTATATTTTTATTCAATCTTTGGGGTTGGCTAACTATCTAAAATAACATTTAAGTATATAGTGGATTTATAAGTAGTAAACTAAACTAAATATGTTGTCTTATAGGAAGTATTACCGCTTGAATGGGGAAGGATTACTCCCAAGTATATCTTGACAAAGTTAGATATAACTAGGCCGAGTATGTAATGAAATTTAACTATGACTTATTTGTACTTCCCCCCATTAACACCATGCGCACTTCAATGTATATTTTTATATTGATTTATATAAGACTTCTTCATTTAAATGGTGAATGTGGATGTTTCATGCATTTTTCATTTGCTTGAAGTATATGTGGTTTTGTTTATTTGAATGAGGGGAAGATGAAGGAATGTTGGAGTATTGATGATCTTTACTTTGAATGTAAAGATGTTAGAGTGTGGAAGTAAGTGGGTGTGTATGGAGAAGTGTAGATGTAGGTCTTTATTAGTGAAGGGTTCTTTTTTTTTTTCATTCCTTTGAATTTTCTATATTCAATGTGGATGTTGGAAGTGTGGAAGATTGTAATAGGTGGAAGATATGGATGTTGAATTTTTATATTAAATGTGAAGGTGTGGATGAATAATGTAGTACCAAGAATGTAGTTGTATACAAACTTATTAAAGATAGTTAAAAAAAATTGTCTATAAAAGAACTTTTTTATCATAGTTCCCAAAACCATCTTAAAAAATTTTGAAGATGGTTTTTGAAAACTATTTTACAGAGTAGAAAAATCTTTTAGAGACAACTTCCAAAATCATCTTATTTTTAAAACTCTTTTCTAAGACAGTTTGATATAGACATTTTTAAAATCGTCTTAGATATATGTTTCTAATTGTCTTAAAAACCTCTAGTCTAGTAGTGATTAGACAACAAACTAATTAGCAAAAACAATGAACCATTACCTATTCGCAGATTGATTAAAATAAATGCAACATATATTATAGAGAAGCCATAAACAACTAAGCTAACTAACAATGACAAAGAAAACCAACCATCACCTATTTAGCTTGTTGAATGTGCACACACATGAGCAACTCGAAGCTGTGGCATACCATAGAAGAGACCCTTCTTGTACCACCATGCTATAAGGTTTTTGCTCACCTATAATTTTGTAAGGCATCAAGTAGAAGTACATCATACAAAAACACATAGGTCTACCATGCTAAGGCAAACAAATCTTAGAAGTAGCTACCTGCATTAGCTTCCCTAAAAGCATGTTTGAAAAATGCAAACTGAAAGGAGTCATAAAGCCTGCATCACTTCCTTTCAACAAGTCTTATCTTCCACAATTAGCTAATTCTTCTCTTTTTTCAATCTTATGCTCAGTTGCTTGGATATTTTACAACTACATCTATCTTATATTACAACATTACCTGAGTTTAATATAGGGTTAATCTTTTATTCACTTACTTCACTATACTAAGTTGTTAATATCATTTTGATATTATTTAGTTTGACTATTAAACAAAAAATTGGTACAAAAAATCTAATCTTACTATCTTTAAAAGAACCATAATAAAAAGATCAATATGACTTTGTACTTAACATACTAGTGAGGCCAATTTTTCAATTTTGACATATACAGCTGGTAATGTCAAAGTTTACATTTTTTTTTTTTTTTTTGTATTTTTACTACAAATATGCTAAAAGGGTTGAAACCGAGGGCTTTTATGTAAAATTAACTTTCCAATAATTATGATGATTTATTTGAGCAAAAAGACTTTGGGTTTTTGAAGTTTTTTTTTTTTTGGAGAAATATTGTAAACCTAAAGTGCACAAAAAGATGATTTTACATTGAATCTGGACTCTTATTTTTACCAAGTTTTGAAAATTGGCAAATATTTAGAAATAAAAATGGTTCCATGCTTCTATTGTAGGGCACATGTTCTAAACTGATCTTAGGTGTATTGTTAATGCACCATAATCTTTCAATATAGTGGCACAAGGAGTCTCTCACCTGGATGACAAAGTTTCGAGGCTGTGCATGGGTGTATTTGTTTATTTAACTTTAGGAGAAAAAAGATCTATGTGTAAAAGTAGAAGTTTAAGAGTTTTTTATAGAAAAATCACCTATATCTACACAAAAAAGATGATTCCCAACAGTTTACAATTTCTATTTTAGAAAAGATAGAAGGTTGTTACATTCTACATAGAAAACTAATCACATTAGCATCAATTTCTTAGATTTTGAGGAATGTTTCTTTAAATTATTTATTTTTAGGTTTTGGCTGCTACCTTTTTTGTCCTTATGATTTTTGTGATTTTTTCGTTGATTTTTTAAAGGATTAAATCAGATACACCTATATTCCAGTTTTTATAATCTTGGGTCCACATTTTATTTTCTAACTTTTGTCCTATTTTTCTATTTTAGGATTCTTTATCTATTTTTTATTATATTATATTTTTTTATAATCTGTAAGGACGATTTTTCTTCAAAGTTTCTAAACCATCTGTTTTCTACGTACAAATTCTTTTGCGTTGAAATCATCCAATCCAACATACTATTCTGTCTAATAGACGTCTAAAGGCGGAGCAATCAAACGAGCAAGTTGGTTCAGAATTCATGAATCTTACACGGAGCGTCCGTTTAGCATATTTCTTCTTAGAAATAGTTAGGTTCATGAAATAGGATCATCTAAGATAGGTCATGAAAATAAGGACGGTTGGGATCATCAAACTGCTGGGACCCATATACAAGTCGACCTTTCGGAAGACACCAATAAGTAAGCTGGAGCTTAATAATACCTTCACTTGTCTCTATTTGCGTCGGGAGCCAGCAAACCCTAAATCTAGGATCCGGGATATAAAAGCCTCTTTCTTTCATTCTCCAGTTCTCGCAGTGAGGGGAGGGCTGAGAGAGAGAGGGGAGGGGAGAGATGGTGTCGCTGAAGCTGCAGAAGCGGTTATCAGCCAGCGTGCTCAAGTGCGGGAAGGGAAAAGTCTGGCTTGACCCCAATGAAGTCAATGAGATCTCCATGGCCAACTCCAGTACTTTCTTCTTCTTTCTCCTTTACCATTTCCACTGAAACCTATTGTCTGCATCATTTCAAGATTTTATTTATCTTTTTTCGCCTCCGAATCATGTACTTTGTAGGAGAACTTAGCTGTTTTATTTGCACAAGGATCTGATCGTTTCCATAATACAAATTGGTTCTTCAATGTGCTTCTTTCCTTGCCTTCTTTCTATTTACCTCTTCGGACAGAAAACTGATGGAAATGGAAATCGGTTCTACCTTTCTACTCTTTGGATTGACGTGGGAATCCAGTTTCAGCTGGAAATCTGGTTCCAGCCGGAAATCAAATCCTCAATTTTGAGCAAATCCATTTTCTCTTTTAAACATGCCATCTCATTTTCCTGAAAGTTAAGCCATTAAGCAAGCGTTAGAAACGCAAATGGCTTTTCCGAGATTGCATTTTCAGAGGAAAAGCGCCTTCCCGATAGCCCAACGGCCCTTGGGTGTTCCTCTCTTTTTGGACTGAATATATATATATATATATATATATATATATATATATATAATGGTTTTTGGTTATTCTGATTGGGAGGTTTCTACATTTATAGAGTAGTATCAGGTCATGTTGTCAATGGCAGCGTAGATTAAGCAGAGATTAGTAAAGTCATTTTCTCCATCTTATTTAATAATGTGTGCAATAGAAGTGCTTAGGCATCCGTTAACTAAGTTGTATACTTTTAGTGTTCAAGCAGGTTTGATCTGGGTTTAAACTCTTTTCGTTGTACTAATTAGATTCTTATCGGGAGCAAGTAGTCTTGTCGGTGCAAACATTACACATAATAAATGCTACTTATGATTAACCCAAGTGCACCAAAATTGCCATTTGGACTATTAAATGCACCATAAGAAGTGATCAAGTTTCTTGCTTATAGCTTACAAATCCTGAAGCTTATGTAAAGCTCTAGATCTACTGGCAATTGCCTGCATAAACAGAAAACCTGATCTCGTGGAACAAGATTGCAAACATAAGTCTGGGTATCAGATTCTGTTGCTTGTTCTCCTCATTCACCTTTGCCTCCATGTAGGGGAGCCTTTGATCGCATGTGTATGTTTTGTGCGTGAGCTGATTTGGCTCCTACCTTTTTTTTATTTTGAGCCCTATGACAACTTAGATGCAGATTGTCTCATTTAATTTATGAGGACGTCACTTAGTCTACTGCAGATTGGAAGATTCTGATCTTGATCCAGGCATATAGCTCATGAGATATTAGTTGCTGGTAGGTTTATCAGTTTGTGCGTTGAAGAAGTGGGTTGAGTTTGGTAGAGCTCATTGTCATTTTGACCAATAATGCTAGTACCCATTAGAGATGCTTTTTAGGTCAAAGGTGGGAGAAAGCCTGAGCAAAGAAATTCTAAAGCATGTATGCCCTTTAGAAATGTGAAAAATGAAGAAATTAATTGTTGTAGGACAACATGAATGATTCTAATATATATGCAAAGATTATATTAGAATTAACTTAAATAAGAAAACATAAATTAAACTACGACGAGCACTTTAACATGCAGAAAATCAGTCTTAATCAGCATAAATAACCTACAATGAGTTACAGAATCTGCAGATTGCTACCGATTAAGGAAAAATTGAAGTTTTAATCAGGATTGTTCCTTTAATTGACGAGCAGTCCTGATTAAGCTTCGGATCTAGGGTTCAAGAATTTAATGCAAGATAAGAATTTTGGATTATTACTGAAGCAAATAACATAACAACACGCAGGTCAGAAGTCATCCGTTAGAGGACAAGGTAGAAAAATACTGACTTACAAAACAGGATGAAACAATAATAATTCGGCCTTGTACTGAACATGGCTTCACACCCATGAGAAGGAAGCTAGAACGGGGAATCCACCGCGTCTAACAAAATTTTCATTCATTATTCATCAGAAACTGTTTACACAAAAGAAAAAAAGATTTTAAGTAGGGGACATCTAACCCTAATATAGGAAAAAGACAAATCTACCCCCACTTAAGTCATAGCACACTATGAAACCCAATACCCTTAGTGATAAATATTTAAAGTAAACTAAACTACAACATAACATAAAAAAACTTGGGATGATAGTCCCCATCAATAATACTTCATTCATAATAGTGCGGAACTTCTAATCCTAGCCCATCAAGTTATTGTCATTGTAGAGAATTTGTACAGGCTTGAGGTACTCAGTACATGTTTTGCTTCCTTTCTGCTTGTCTATGACTCCCTGAGTCTTGTATCACTCGATAGTTGAATTTGTGTTGCAAACTTATACTTATTACCATCGCATCTTGTTTGTGACATGAATTTTAGTGTTTATTTATGATGAGTACAGGGCAGAACATAAGGAAGTTGGTGAAGGATGGCTTCATCATCAGGAAACCAATGAAGATCCACTCTCGTTCTCGGGCACGCAGGGCTGCAGAGGCAAAGAGGAAGGGTCGTCATTCTGGATATGGTATATTGCTAAATGATTTAGTTCAGGTCAAATATCAAGTTCGATATCTGATTGATTCTTAAATTATTCAGGTAAGCGCAAGGGTACCAGAGACGCAAGGTTGCCCACTAAGGTCCTCTGGATGAGGAGAATGCGAGTTCTGCGCCGTTTGCTGAGGAAGTACAGGGAATCAAAGAAGATTGACAAGCACATGTATCATGACATGTACATGAAAGTCAAGGGTAATGTCTTTAAGAATAAGAGGGTGCTTATGGAGAGCATTCACAAGTTGAAGGCTGAGAAAGCAAGAGAGAAGACTTTATCTGACCAGTTTGAAGCAAAGAGAGCTAAGAGCAAAGCAAGCAGAGAAAGGAAGATTGCCAGAAGAGAGGAACGCTTGGCCCAGGTAGATAAGCATATCATATATGTCCATTTCAAAGTAGAGCTTAGCCACCCCACCCTCCTATTTTGACCTGCTACTTTATCATATTGGTCAAAATGGAACATTGAATCAAGCAGAGAAAATAATGTAGGATAGCATCTCAGCGTAACCTATTAGAGGGCTTTAAGTTCTGTTGTAATACTTGATTACGACCAACTTCAACCTAGTGTGGTGATAATCTATACAGGTGTTGGATGCAAGTAACTTTTGTTTGCTAACTGCTATGGCATCCTGAATCTGGAAGATTGACCCCCCAAACTTAGCCCTATAGTTTACAAAGATGAAAGTCATTCTCATTTAAGGAAAAATGTGATAATTGAACATTTCCGTCATGCATCTGATTTGTAAATGTTTCCCTTTAATACTACAGGGACCAAGGGAGAGAGCACCAGCAGCAGCTGCGCCTCAACCGGTAGAGTAAGGATCCTTTCCATTTTATTGTTTCCTCTGTTGAAGCAGGCAGCATGTGGACTAAGCTTTGTGGTTTTCACTTGCAGCGGAACTAAAAAGGCCAAGAAATGAGTTAGATGTTGGAAGCGTGAATCTATTTCTGCTGATGAGACGTTCCTTTTCACCACAAACTTAGTTTTTGGTTGTCCTTACTCGGTATAGAATTTGCAGATCATTGATCCTGTTTTGTCCTTCCTTTTAAGATATGAGAAATGTTTCAGCTAAGCAGTCATGTGTCGCTTATTCAATTTCTTGGTCTTTTGGCCTAGTTCCTGGCTTTTATGTATGATCAGGAAACTTCTGGTTACAACTGTTTTTTGGGGTCCAATTTTGTTTATTAAAACTGGTTTTGCTAATGACTACTGATGAGAACTTGAGATTTCCTTGAGCAAACGTACTGTTGTTTTAGTCGGCGTCTGTCTGGTGATGATTGATCAGGTTTGCCTTTTGTAAAAAGTTACTCTGTTCTTTGGTCCTCTCACTGGCTGGTGCGCACCCGGTCCCATAGGGACTGCATTTTGGCTCTATTTAGTTGTGAATTACTCGTATTTGCCGTCACTGATATGATTTATTGTACCAGATCTTATGGTCTATGATCAATTAATCAAGTCCCTTGATTATTTGTAATTTTACTACCACGAAATCGAAAGAGATCTCCAACCTCTTAATTTTGTGGAAAATGGCTTTGAGAAGTGCACTTGCTTGAGCAACAGGTACAAATCTATGATTTCACGTGGCACCTTGGGGACCGTTAGAATTTTTTTGTGGCAAAGATTTACAAGAACACTAAGTTCCGATAAGCCATGCAGCACTCATAGATCTGTACCTCTTGAGCAAGCAAGCTGGTTCCATGTCTCTCTCTCTCTCTCTCTCTCTCTCTCTCTCTCTCTCTCTCTCTCTCTCTCTCTCTCTCTCTCTCTTGTGGAAAATGGCTTTGAGAAGTGCACTTGCTTGAGCAACAGGTACAAATCTGTGATTTCACGTGGCACTTTGGGGACCGTTAGAATTTTTTTGTGACAAAGATTTACAAGAACACTAAGTTCCGATAAGCCATGTAGCACTCATAGATCTGTACCTATTGAGCAAGCAAGCTGGTTCCATGCTTGGTTATTCTTTCCATTCATAACATAGAGAACTACTTAGGGATACGTTTGATGGTTGAAGAGCCGATCTACGACTTTGGATAGCAATATTTTTCCGTAAAGATGCTTGGCAGAACGAATTTAGGGTATAACTTTTAAGGGGTAGGGGTATGCATGTAGTTGGATCTTACAAAATACTACTGAAATTACCGAGCTGCTTTTGAAATCGGCGCTACGTGTGGATCCTTACTGCTAATTTGATGCGTGCGAGTAGACGTTACGAATATTGCGAGGACATTGATAATGCATGCAAACATGCTTGTAGAGTTTTCAACATGAGGTTGTTATGAGTGGCCCACTGGTTGCCGATGTAGGTCTGTCACTTGCAGCCTGTGGTCGCGTAGATGCCCTGAATTAGTACTTTATTTTATGAGTGGCTTACTGAATTATGAGGCAAGGCGAAGAGATCGAAACAAAGAATGATACGTTTCGTCTTCTTCTTAAAGCTAGGAAAGTGAGTTATGTTACTAACTTTTCATTGATTTTTGCATTAAATCCAAAATTTCTTATCCCAAGTCTGAAAACCAAACATTACATCGCTAGCTAGACCGTCCAAGTACTCGTCAAAATTCCCTTCGAAATTCATTCTACGAAGGTTGCTTTGGAAGTCAACTTAGAGTTGGAAACTGAAACCCAGACGAATTAGTTCTTCCTAACGTTTGAAAAAGTTGATGCCTTTTTTGTCATGCATGGTGAAATGTTTTTAGAAGTTTTCAGTTGTTCACTGTGTTAGGTGTCTTAAAAATAGATAATCCGTGAGAAACTAACACATCCATATGATCTTAAGCACTTATTTTAGGTCTAACCAATTAATAAAAGGATGCTAATAGGAACATCTATTTGAAATGGGCCGAACACCCGCATGTAGCTCATTCCCCTTCATTTTTATATTCGGTATACACTTAAGAAAGAAAAGAAGTGCTCTTTTTAAACTAACTAAATACGATTGAATAGTAGTAAAAAAGAGTGAAGTTAAATGTTATTTGGACACAGACTCTTTCACCTAAACTAATTCTCCCCAGTTTTCATTCATTGCAATAAAAAGGCAGCAAAGTAAGAAAGAAGAAGACCATTTGATGCTGAAGAGAGATTAGGAGGAAATTGGTCGATAAAAACAAAGGAAAAAAGGAAAAAAGAGAGAAACGTTGAATAAGAAGAAGAAGAAAGACACATATACTAGATTGAGTAAGAAATAGGTCTCTCTTCTTCTTCTTCTTCTTCTTCTTCTTCTTCTTCTTCTTCTTCTTTGTTTAATGGTGTTCAAAATTTCAGATACCTGATTTTTTCCATGGATGGTGACTAAGCTTGAAAGATCCAAGCCATTCATCGTGTTTGGAATGCCCTAGATAAGTTAGATACCAAATTTCAAGACTATTTGATGCTTATAGCCTATTTCGTTTGAGATGAAAATCAAAACCAATGATTTTTTTAAACTTTTAGTAAAGATTCAAAAAAAATAGTTAGGATCATCCCAATGCATCAAATTTTCATGTGTCACACCTACTTTGGGTACGACAAACAAGAGGAACGGCTTAGATATTTCAAAATAAATCATTGTACATGGAAAAATCAGGTGTTGACTTCTTTGAAGGCTGTTGAGTGCCAACTCTTACCAAGACTCTTTGATTTTATAGAAAAAGCATCGGTTACAAATATCCATTAACTTTATTCTATTCACAAGCCCTGATATTACTTTTTATTTTGTTTCAAAAAGACACATGGTCATTCATGTTTTAAGTGCTTATTGAATGAGGAGAAACAAAAGAGGAATAGGTTGTATGTGGGTGTTCTACCCATTTTAAATGGGTGTTCCTATCAACACCCTTCATAAATTTGGGTGGTTTTAATTTATGACTCAACGAAGGCTCCTAATATGATTGTCTCCTATTCTCTCCTTGGCTGCCCCATATCATATGTTTTGTGAAAATATGTAGAGAGAGTTACAGGATGCATTGAATAGTCTATAAAAACTCAAAAAGGAAAATCTATAATAGCATTTTTCATAAATAAAGCATCTTAGTTGACTGTTTTATATTTTTAGTTTTTGCACTAACACATCGTGAAAAAGGGTTTTCAGGAAAACTTATAGGATAAAAGATTTTTCAAAGATGAGAAGAGACCAAATCCATGGTAACTTCTTCTCTTTTGTCTATAAGGGCCAAAACCACTTACCATTAGAGAAGATCATCCCTGATATTGGAGTTGATTTTGGTTGAGGGTTTCTCTATTCCTTTTCCTATTTTTTCTTTTGAAATTCCTAATTTTGGGATGCTTCTTCCTTTCTGTGAAATTATCTAATGTTTGTATCTTTGTTTGATCCCTTTGGATTGGAATTAGTTGTTTGATTCCTTGGAATTGGAATAGGGAGAAATCAAATGAATGTTCATGGAGAAATCCAATAAGAGGTCCTAAGCTTAAAATTATTAAAAAATAATTTGGTTTTTGGTGTTTCCTAGAGTTGATTGTTTGTGGAGTTCAAAGGATTTTTTTCTTCTTGATAATTTTCTACTTCACTCAAAAATAAAAATATTGTAAAATATAGCTCAATCTAATTGAAGAATTGGTAGGACTATTTGGAATACTAGCTACATTGCATTCTCTAAATCACGTGTAGATAATGACATATGGGGATAGCCAAGGAGAGGGTGGGGGTGACTACATCAAGATCTCTCAAAGAAGCATAGGTTGAAAGAAAGAAATGAGCATGAAATTTCATACATCTACGCTACTATACTAAGCCAATACCTTCTCATCAAAAGCTGTTTAGTGCAGTTGGTTACAAACATGGTGCCTCTCCTTGTTACTCTTACTTGGAGGTTCGAGTTGACGCTTTTCCTTTGTTGTAAAAATTACAAGTAGATTTAGGAATTAGGATATGCTTCTAAGTAGTTTGCTTCCTAGTTCTTTGCTATAACAAAAGAAAAAAAGAAGAAGAAGTAAATACCTTCTAGTACTAGTGTAATGACTCCAATTTTGTAATATTAAAATCCCAAGTTAGCAATGAAAAGTTCAGTCTTTGAAGATAAAAGCATTTTAGTCATTTTACTATTCACCATGACTGAACCAAGAAATTTGACCCTGAAAATGGTACCATTAGGTGCGTCTCGGAAAAAGGAATCCAACAAGACCAAAATAACTTAAAACGGAGTTAAAATGAGCAAGTTATGGCCCTTTGAAGTTCAGGGGCAAAAATGTAATTTTTACAAAAAAAGGATTTAGCCTGCAAAACACAGGGGCCTGTTTTGATACGGGCACCCTTCATCTTCAACCTCCTAGAGGGTTCTAGAACGGCGGTGATTGGAGGAGAAATCACTGCCATTCTGGAGGTTTCTCCACCACCATTCAAGGGTAGTGAGAGCCCCCTCCAGAACCCTCTTATAGCTCTATAAATAGAGCTCTTGGGCACCTCTAATGGCAGCCCAAAAGCTTGAAGAAAACCTGTTTTGGAGAAGCAACTTAGAGGGGAAACGAGGAGAAAAACCCAGCAACAAGCAAGGTATGCCCAAGATCCCTCAAAACCCGTCTTCACAGTAGTCCTAAGATCAGTTTCCCTAAGTTTTTGCATGAAAAATCATGCAAAATAGAGCCCTGGAGAGTCACCAAGGACCCAGGGACGTTCCCTGGGCCACACTGGTTCCCCCAAAAGACCAGAATGTCCCACCGGGACGAGACACGTCGACTGCGTCTGAGAGAACCAAACGGGCGCGTCCAGGGACGCGCTTGCAAAAGGGAAAAACGGGCGAAAAACCCGGCTGCCTGCAGACGCGCCCGCTGAGGTGCATGCCGAAGATGGGCAATGTGCTAGCGAACCAGGATTTTTTCGCTCCTTAAGAAAAGGCGGGTGCATGCCACTGACACGCAGCACGCTAGCATTCCGCCTTTTCACTCTTAAGGCCCTTATATACGTGTGACACTAAAACGCTTGTAGCTTGAGATCTAGAGCTCCGATTGAGGCGCCTCATAAGGCATTGTGTCCATGTCGACGATGCGAACACACCCAAACTATAAAATCCTTGATCAAGGCTCAATAAAAGGTGGGCATGAAGCTTAGAATAGGATGGTGGGGCATGGTCGCTAGACCTTTGGAAAACTGAGGATACCAAGGCCCAATTAGGACCTTAGGACACCCATAGGCATAGGGATGGACCCCTAATGCCTAAGTAATAAGACCAACCACTCTAAAACCCATAAAAGATAGGCCAAACTAACCTTGATTACCCAAATCATTTTCAGGAGCGTACGAGGACAAAGGGGTTAGTGCGACCTAGCCAGGTAGGTGCTCTATCGCTACTATATTCTTTTAAAAGAACTATTATTGTTTTGAGAATACATGTTTTAAGTATATGACTTGTTTAACATGACTTAATTTAGTATGCATGTGATAAATCTTTTATGCATAGACATGTTTTGTAAATAATTGCATATACATTATGCATAGATATGCTTTGCAAACTATTGCATACATCACATGATTTGTGAGCATTAAGTTCTTGCAAAAATTGCATGTCCTTGAGGGTTACCAAAAGATGCTGGAGTGCCGAGGGCTAGGCAGTTGTGAGGGACCCGAAGAGGATAGGTTTTGGAAAAAGAGAGGTTTTCGCTTGTTTGATCTAATTATGATTTGGGCTGATAAGCTCGTGGGCGCTATGTCGAGAGGTTGGGGTGGCCTCCCAGCCTCTACCACTACTAGGTGGATTGGGTACCACGCCCAAAAGGGGCATGTCCCTACGTTGACTGCATGTGGTACAGGGGGCTACCACTGGTGTCACGGCACTGGGTCGATGTGTCATATGCCCCGTGGAGGCTATGATGCTGTGTCCCTAGGTACCCGGGGACCACACGGCGGTGAGGTCGTGGGCATAGTTGGACCCTATGGTTTTGTGGACTTATTTGCATTGCATATGACATGATATGAGGTTGGTCGACCATACCATACTAAATATCCATGAGTTGGATTCAATGAAGCATCTTATGCATATCATAATGTTATGATATATATGTATATGATACTTTTGATTTTGGATTATGTGATCCTTTAAGTCGTTAGTATTTCAGTTTGACAATGGATTTTAATATCGATATTGAACTTGAGTATTCAGACATGCACATGTTTTGAAAGAGCATATGATTTTAAAACATCTCATGCATTATAAAACTAGTAGTGATAGGCTCCTACTGAGTATAGTATATACTCACCCAATCCTCAACATTTTTCAGACACAAAGTAAATATTTGAGGGCAAGCAACGCTTGTGCTAGGAGACACCCAGACTTAGTGCAAGTAAGTAAACCCCTACGTTATCTTTCAATGTTACTTGATTGTAGTTACTCTCTAATAGCTGAGGCTGTGACTAACACTTTCTTGGGAATAATGTTGTTTTAAAACTTTGCCATGGCTAGACAATTTGAGAATGTGTTTTGACACTCGGGGTTTTTATGAAAGATTGTTTTCAAAACAAAAATATTTTCATGCATTTCATACTTATAAAACAAGAGATCTTGCCTTTTCATAAAAATTGCATCATATAAAAACCCGGGTCGTCACAGTTGGTATCAGAGCATGATTTAGCGTTACTCACAGCCCAGTTATGAGGAGAATAACTTATAATCAAGTTTCATCCATGAAAGAGTAAGGGGTAATAGGATAACACAAACTGAGATTTGGTGAATTGCCTTGTGATTACAGATGCCTAGGAAGAAAGGCAGCAATGCTCCAAGACCTGAAGCCCCACCAGTGGACTCCACTGGGTTGGGTAACGGGATGGCTGAGTTATTCCAACAATTCCTACAAAATATGGGACAATACATGAATAGTCAAAGCTAAACCCCCACCACACGAGATCCTTCCCCTGATAAAGCAATAGATAGGATTGAGGTTCAGTTAGAAAGGTTTCAGAAACTAGCTCCCTCATTCACAGGAGAAGATGAAGCATCTTCAGTTGAAAAATGGTTAATTGATATTGAAAAGATATTTAAAGCCATGAACATAGCTGAAGAAAGAAAAGTACCCATGGCCACATTTGTGTTTAGAGGAGAAGCTACCTTTTGGTGGGAAACAGCAGAAAGAACTTATTTTGATCAACGAGAAACAATAGGATGGGAAGAATTTAAAAAGGTCTTTAATGACAAATATTATCCTAAACACATAAGAAAACAGAAGGAAAAGGAATTTATGGACTTAGAACAAGGAAATATGATTGTCCAACAGTATGAAAGTAGATTCATTAGCCTCTGAAGATTTGCACCACGAGCTTGTGCTGATGAGGAAGATGTGGCAGAAAGATTTGTAGATGGACTCAACCCAGGACTCAGGAATAGAGTTCTAGGTTTCCAACCTTCCACCGTAGCCAAGGCAGTAGAGATGGCCTCCCTATACGAAAAAGATTACCAAAGGAATTAGGCAATGAAGGAAACTAAGAACATCAACACCATGAGAAATAAAGAAAAGAGACCATTTCAATCATCTGGACCCAGGCCACCTTTCAAGAAGCCGTTTGAAAACAAAGGAAGAAGACTAGACTGGAAAACATGCCCTAAGTGTAACAGGAGTCATTTAGGCAAAACATGTCCCATTTTCAACATCACTTGCTATCTTTGTGGAGAACTAGGACATTTTGCTAGGGATTGTTCTAAAAAGAATGTTGAAGAGCGTAAAGGAAATCAAGTTCCAAAAAGCCAAGGATGTGTCTTTGCCCTCACTTCTAGTCAAGCTCAAGCTTCAAATGCAGTAGTTGAAGGTATTCTTTCTATGTATGATACACCTGCTAAAGTTCTATTTGATACAGGCTCCACTCATTCTTTCATATCCCAGGAATTTGCATCATCCTTGGACATTATACCACAAGACCTAGACTTCACTCTAGAAGTCATGACTCCTGTAGGCCAGGCACTCCCCACCTATTCTTATCTCCAGGAAGTCCCCATTTTGATCAAGGACCATTTGCTACATACCAATCTTATCCACTTAGATATGAATGACTTCGACATCATCCTAGGTATGGACTGGCTAGCCTTTCATCAAGCCTTTGTCGATTGCCGCCAGAAACGTGTTACTTTTACCCTACCTAATGGAGACACTTTCACCCTCCAAGGAAGAAAGGATTATTCTGGAGCGTGTGTTATTTCTGCCATGAAAGCAGTTAAGCACATTGCTCAAGGATGCCCCTTCTTCCTAGCCAAGATTAAATTTGTCGAGAGTCCCCAACCAAAGCTAGAGGATGTCGAGGTAGTCCGAGAATTTCTTGACGTATTCCCTGAGGACTTACGAGGTCTACCTCCACTAAGAGAAATTAAGTTTATCATTGACCTTATACTTGGTACTTCCCCCATTTCCAAAGATCCTTACCAAATTGCTCCTGCAAAACTAAAAGAACTAAAGACCCAGTTATAGGAACTACTTGACAAAGGGTTCATACGACCTAGCGTATCTCTGTGGGGAGCTATAGTCCTTTTTGTTAAGAAAAAGGATGGCTCCATGAGATTGTGAGTAGACTATCAGATGCTAAATAGGGTCACCATTAAGAATAAGTAACCCCTTCCCCAAATTGATGATCTTTTCGATCAACTTCAGTCAGCCAGAGTCTTCTCTAAGATTGATCTACGATCCGGGTACCATCAACATCGAGTTAGAGAAGAAGATATCCCCAAGACAGCCTTCAGGACTCGATACGGTCATTATCAATTCAGAGTGATGTCCTTTGGGTTAACTAATGCTCCAGCCGCGTTTATGGACCTCATGAATAGGGTGTTCAAGGAGTACTTAGATAAATTCATCATAGTGTTTGTGGATGATATCTTAATATATTCTGAAACTCCTGAAGACCATAAGGAACATCTAAGGATAACATTAAGCACCCTACGAGCACACAAGTTATATGCATAATTCAGTAAGTGTGAGTTTTGGCTGGAAAAGGTTAATTTCTTAGGACACATTATTTCTCAAGATGGCATAGCAGTTGACCCCACTAAGGTTGAATCAGTACAGAACTGGGAAAGACCTAAGACAATCACAGAAATAAGAAGCTTCTTAGGACTTGCCAAATATTACAGGAGATTCATCGAAGGCTTTTCACAAATTGCTTTACCTCTAACTAAGCTGACCAAGAAAGACACAAGATTTGAATAGGACTGATAAATGTGAGGAAAGCTTCCAGGAACTAAAAAGAAGGTTAACTACAGCACCTGTCCTTACTTTACCTTCAGGGAGTGGCGGATTTGAGATATACAGCGATGCCTCGCAACAAGGACTAGGTTGTGTACTTATGCAACATGGGAAGGTGATTGCTTATGCTTCTCGACAACTCAAGAAGCATGAAGTCAATTGCCCGACCCATGACTTGGAATTAGCGGCCATAGTCTTTGCCTTGTGAATTTGGAGACATTATTTATATGGGGAAAAGTTTGAAGTTTTTACAGATCACAAGAGTCTTAAATATATCTTTTCCCAACAAGACTTAAACATGCGACAAAGAAGATGGATGGAATACTTAAAAGACTATGACTTCTCCATTCATTATCACCCTGGAAAAGCTAATGTGGTAGCTGATGCATTAAGTAGAAAAACCCAAGGGATATGTGCAAGTTTATTAACTAAGAGATGGAAGCTATTACAAGAAGTAATCACATGGAAACCAGACATAAGTAAGCACAAGATCATTATGGCAGGTCTAACAATAAAGTTGGCTGTTAATGAAAAGGTTAAGCAAGAACAAAAAGGAGATCCGGATATACAAGCTTTCATAGGAAAACCAGGTTTACAAAGAGGGAAGATGGTAGCGTTTACATGCAAGGAAGATTAGTGGTACCGACTAATGAAGAGTTAAGACAAGAAATCTTAAAAGAGGCTCATCGGTCTAAGTATACTATACACCCAGGAGGAACTAAGATGTATCAAGACTTAAAGAAACAATATTGGTGGGATGGTATGAAAAGAGACATAGGGGAATTTGTGGCAAAGTGTCTAACATGTCAACAAGTAAAGGCTGGACATCAAAGACCTGCGGGATTGTTACAACCCCTTGAGTTACCCGAATGGAAATGGGACCATATTACAATGGACTTCATCGTAGGGCTACCCAGGACCTCTAAGGGTCATGACATGATCTGGGTAATTGTTGATAGATTAACTAAGACTGCCCATTTCCTTCCTATACGTCATACCCAATCCACTGACAGCCTATCTCAGCTATACATCAAAGAGATAGTGAGTTTACATGGTATACCCCTTACTATCACTTCAGATAGGGATAGCCGCTTCACTTTGCAACTCTGGAAGTTTGTCCAAAAATCCTTAGGATCTTCCTTGAACTATAGCACAGCCTTCCATCCACAGACCGATGGATAGTCAGAGCGCACAATCCAGATAGTTGAAGATATGTTGCAAACTTGTGCCCTCAATTGGAAGCAGAGCTGGGATGAAAACCTACTATTAGTCGAGTTTGCGTACAACAATAGCTTTCAGTCAAGCATTGGCATGGCTCCATACGAGGTGCTCTATGGGAGACCCTGTCGATCACCCACCAGTTGGAGTGAAGTTGGAGAGTCCAGGGTGCTCCAGTCCGAGCTGGTAGAGCAATGCGCCGAGAAGGTCAAACTCATAAGAAGACGCCTCCTCACAACTCAAAGCCGCCAAAAGAGCTATGTTGATCCAAAGAGGAGACCATTGGAATTCGACATAGGAGAGCACGTTTTCCTGAAGATATCTCCCACTAAAGGAGTTATGCGGTTTGGTATCAAAGGCAAGCTTAGTCCACATTACATAGGACCTTTCGACATCCTGGAGAAAGTGGGAAAAGTGGCCTACAGGATCGCACTACCCCCTTAGCTATCTGAAGTTCATAACGTATTCCATGTATCTATGCTAAGGAGGTACGTGCCTGACCCCGCTCATGTCATCAACCAGGTACCCATAGAGTTGATGGAGGATCTCAAGCCAGATACGAGACTAGTTGAGATCCGGGATCGTAAGAGTAAGAAGCTGCGGAACAAGGACATACCCTTAGTCAAAGTTTTGTGGAGAAATGTGCACATGGAAGAAGAGACTTGGGAATCGGAGTCAGAAATGCGAGAAAAGTGCCCAGAGATCTTTTGACTGTATATATAGTAGAATTTTTGGGGCGAAATTCCTCTAAGGGGGTAAGAATGTAATGACTCCAATTTTGTAATATTAAAATCCCAAGTTAGCAATGAAAAGTTCAGTTTTTGAAGATAAGGGCATTTTAGTCATTTCACTATTTACCTTAACTGAACCCAGAAAGTTGTCCCTAAAAATGGTACCATTAGGTGCATCTTGGAAAAAGGAATCCAACAAGACAAAAATCACCTAAAACGGAGTTAAAATGAGCAAGTTATGGCCCTTTGAATTCAGGGGCAAAAATGTAATTTTTACAAAAAACGGATTTAGCCTGCAAAATACAGGGGCCCGTTTTGATACGGGCACCCTTCATCTTCAACCTCCTAGAGGGTTCTAGAACGGTGGTGATTGGAGGAGAAATCACCGCCATTCTGGAGGTTTCTCCACCGCCATTCAAGGGCGGTGAGAGCCCCCTCAAGAACCCTCTTATAGCTCTTTCAATAGAGCTCTTGGGCATCTCTAATGGCAGCCCAAAAGCTTGAAGAAAACCCATTTTGGAGAAGCAACCCAGAGGGGAAACGAGGAGAAAAACCCAACAACGAGCCAGGTATGCCCAAAATCCCTCAAAACCCGTCTTCACAGTAGTCCTAAGATCAGTTTCCCTAAGTTTTTGCATGAAAAATCATGCAAAATAGAGCCCTGGAGAGTCACCAAGGACCCAGGGACGTTCCCTGGGCCGCACTGGTTTGACAAGGTCAAACCAGGGTCTCCTGAGGATGCTTCGGTCCCCCAAACGACTAGAATGTTCCGCCGGGACGAGACACGTAGACTGCGTTTGAGAGAACCAAACGGGTGCGTCCAGGGACAAGCCCGCAAAAGGGAAAAATGCGAGGATAACCCAGCGCGTCTACAGATGCGCCCGCTGAGGCGCATACCATAGACGGGCAGTGCACTAGTGAACTGGGATTTTTTCGCTCCTTAAGAAAAGGCGGGCGCCTGCCACTGACATGTAGCACGCTAGCATTTTGCCTTTTCACTCTTAAGGCCCTTATGTACGTGTGACACTAAAACATTTATAACTTGAGATCTAGAGCTCCGATTGAGGCGTCGCAAAAGGCATTGTGTCCATGTCGACGATGCGAACACACCCAAACTATAAAATCCTTGATCAAGGCTCAATAAAAGGTGGGCATGAAGTTTAGAATAGGATGGTGGGGCGTGGTCGCTAGACCTTTGGAAAACTGAGGATACCAAGGCCCAATTAGGACCTTAGGACACCCATAGGCATAGGGATGGACCCCTAATGCCTAAGTAATAAGACCAACCACTCTAAAACCCATAAAAGATAGGCCAAACTAACCTTGATTACCCAAATCATTTTCAGGAGCGTACGAGGACAAAGGGGTTAGTGCGACCTAGCCAGGTAGGTGCTCTATCGCTACTAGATTCTTTTAAAAGAACTATTATTGTTTTGAGAATACATGTTTTAAGTATATGACTTGTTTAACATGACTTAATTCAGTATGCATGTGATAAATCTTTTATGCATAGACATGTTTTGTAAATAATTGCATATACATTATGCATAGATATGCTTTGCAAAATATTGCATACATCACATGATTTGTGAGCATTAAGTTCTTGCAAAAATTGCATGTCCTTGAGGGTTACCAAAAGACTTTGGAGTGCCAAGGGCCAGGCAGTTGTGAGGGACCCGAAGAGGATAGGTTTTGGAAAAAGAGAGGTTTTCGCTTGTTTGATCTAATTATGATTTGGGCTGATAAGCTCGTGGGCGCTATGCCGAGAGGTTGGGGTGGCCTCCTAGCCTCTACCACTACTAGGTGGATTGGGTACCACGCCCAAAAGGGGCATGTCCCTACGTCAACTGCATGTGGTACAGGGGGCTACCACTGGCGTCACAGCACTGGGTCGATGTGTCATATGCCCCGTGGAGGCTATGTGCTGTGTCCCTAGGTACCCGGGGACCACACGGCGGTGAGGTCGTGGGCATAGTTGGACCCTATGGTTTTGTGGACTTATTTGCATTGCATATGACATGATATGAGGTTGGTCGACCATACCATACCAAATATCCATGAGTTGGATTTAATGAAGCATCTTATGCATATCATAATGTTATGATATATATGTATATGATACTTTCGATTTTGGATTATGTGATCCTTTAAGTCGTTAGTATTTCAGTTTGACAATGGATTTTAATATCGATATTGAACTTGAGTATTCAGACATGCACATGTTTTGAAAGAGCATATGATTTTAAAACATCTCATGCATTATAAAACTAGTAGTGATAGGCTCCTACTGAGTATAGTATATACTCACCCAATCCTCAACATTTTTTAGACACAAAGTAAATACTTAAGGGCAAGGAACGCTTGTGCTAGAAGACACCCAGACTTAGTGCAAGTAAGTAAACCCCTACGTTATCTTTCAATGTTACTTGATTGTAGTTACTCTCTAATGGCTGAGGTTGTGACTAACACTTTCTTGGGAATAATGTTGATTTAAAACTTTGCCATGTATAGAGAATTTGAGAATGTGTTTTGACACTCGGGGTTTTTATGAAAGATTGTTTTCAAAACAAAAATATTTTCATGCATTTCATACTTATAAAACAAGAGATCTTGCCTTTTCATAAAAATTGCATCATATAAAAACCTGGGTCGTCACAACTAGAGAAGTACATTGACTCTATTTAGATGGGGAATGTAAGATTTGCATCATGTTTTAGAAGTAAATTTATATAGAAAGTGCAACATCCTCCTAAGTTTTTATTTCCTATTAATTATTTAAGAAAAAGAAATAAAGAGAAATCATAAACTACCCATCTCTTTCCTATCAGTGTTCTTATTCTCTTCTAACAATTTCCAAGAGACAATAAAGAGACTATGGTAAACCTACTATTTCCTTTTTTCTTTTATTTTCCATTTAATGGTGTTAAATTTTGTTATTATCTATTGCTTATTTAATAGATCTTTATATCTCAATATCTAGTAGGAAGATTTTATTATAATTTTACTCAGGAGTGGAATGTCACATGGACAATAATTTGAATATATCTACCTTGAAAGAGATAGGATATTGAAGTTACATTCCTTTATTCCCTTTGTGTATAGCACCATTTAGAAAAAAATAAAATTAGTGTTGGGTATCATAATAGGGGCTCCATGAGATTTCTCATGTTTCCTTTATGGCTTCCATTTAAGAAGAAAATTAAATTTCTTATCTTCAATTTATAATATGTATACAAAAGAATATCCTCTATTTCCTAATTTGCAAAGGCACAAATTTAGAAAGAAAAATTTAACTAATTGTAATTGAAGGTCATTATGAAAGAAATTACATATCATTCTTTTATGTGTCAGGGCATTTAATTACTTCACGTGACTTTTCCAAGTTAGATAATGGTTATTAGAAAAGAAGGGCCAAAGAATGTAACACTTGTTAGACCTATTTTTTTTATATTAATTTAATTGAAAAAATAAAAAATTTACTAGAAAACCACATCCTAAAACTAAATATTTTGTTTTGAAAAGTATGCTTGATCCCAACCAAATTTTTATAGAAATTTTCCAACCCATTATAATTCATATTCATATAGAAATTTAGGAAAAATTAGTCCCAAGGTACTTACATTTGTCATGTTTTCTAAGCTTTAATAATGTACTACACGGTAACAAAAAATAACTTGGAAAGTTGTCCTTATAACTCATGATCCTGAAGTTTTTTACATAAGATCTTTTCTAGGTATGTTCATCACTCATAAGAGCACATTCATAAAAATTCTGAGTGAAAAAATCCATGTCAATCACACCCAAATTACAAAAAACTACAAGGAATAAAAACTATATATAGGATCCCCAGTCTTACCCCAGGAAACCCTTCAAACTCAATCCATTTCACCTAGAAAATAACTAGTTTTCTATAATTTTTTTTTTATATCATTATATCAAACAATTCAAATCATGAAAAAATGTTCTATGAAAAATGATCTCAGTTAGTCATGCAAATCCATCCATACTTTTCAAATTCACCCTTTAAACATATGATCATGACACGAAACCTATATGATAATCAACAAATATGCTTTAATTCATTATATAAAAACCACGATGATCACACAATAGAATCAAATAATTTTTTTTTATGGAAAACACTAATTTCATATGCACATAAACCTATTTTTAAAGATATCATGAAATCTCAATCAAAATAATGCAAATGTCATGTTTTGTTTTCCAAAACTCATCCTTGACTTTTAAAAGCCCATTTTAGAGAATTTTCAAATTTCCCCTACCTAAAAATAACCAACTCCTAGGTCTTCTACAATCTTCTTTTTCATGCTTGAGTCGTACCTGAGTAGACTTCCTTAAACCTTCAGTGTTTCTCTCTAGTCCTCAACTAATCTCTTCTCTTCTCCTCCCTATGTTTTCCATGATTTTTCTCTCCTACTCAATTGAATTACTAGCCAAGGAAGAACAACTCTTAGGCTAGGAATCCAATCCTTTTAATAAACCTAGGAGGTCAAATGTGTGAGGATGCTTAATGTCCAAGTTATAATCCACTTTGTTCCTTTGACTAGGTCTCTATTTCCCTTCTTCTAACTAATATTATCTAAGCTAATTTCCTCCTTTAATATGTTAGATGGTACATTTTATTGATGTTTTTATTTAACTCATTAGCTCCTAATTTCATCATGGAATGATGTCTTGTGTCAACAACTCCAAAATGTATTGTTCCATCTTCTAACTTTGCCACTATTGGCTAGTTTATACTTATATGTCTTATCTAGGTTCCCACATGAATTCCATGCTAAAGATTCCTCTTAAAATTGCTTATTTTTATTTCCTTAAGTCAACTACTTGTCTAGTTGTGTCATCTAGCAGATGATTCACCTACTCATTTAATTTTCCTAATTCAATTATCACCCATCCTATATATAAGACATAGTCTCCACTTTCCCAAGTTCCCTAAGAAAATCTTAGTCATTCATTCACTCTTAATCTAAGTTAAGAAAATCACATATTTCTTTACAGATCTCACTATTTATCTTAAAGATTCATCTATGGTAAGATTTGGATGTTTTCGTAAAGTACATCTTAGCCATTTACTCTCTTTAATATAACATCTCACATTAATACAAGATCATTATTTAAACAACTTAAATTCTAATAAAACATTTACAACTATTAAATTTATGAAATTAAAAATTCAAGATATTACACTATCCACCTTATAAAAATTTTGTCCTCGAAATTTCATTACAATTTAGTAAATAACTCTGGATACTTTCACCTCATGTTCACTTCTACTTCCCAGGTAGCTTCCTATGGTGAATGATGTCACTACAAAATCTTGACCAATAGAATGATCTTATTTCTTAGTATCTTCTCCTTTCTATCCAGGACCTTCACTACTTTCTCCTCAAATGTCAAATTA
Source organism: Warburgia ugandensis (assembly GCA_035236585.1). Classification (NCBI taxonomy): domain Eukaryota; kingdom Viridiplantae; phylum Streptophyta; class Magnoliopsida; order Canellales; family Canellaceae; genus Warburgia; species Warburgia ugandensis. The sequence continues at coordinate 47,208,094 of CP141128.1, forward strand.
GGCTGTATATTATGACCTCGATTAAGACATGCGTGGGGTCAGAGATCTACTTTCATAACATAAATATATGGAATACATTATGTACCAATGATAGATGTTGAGGTGAGGCCAAACGATATGCTACTCGACCAATCCTCTCAAGGATCTCAAATGATCTTACCTATCTCATGCTCAACTTCCCTTTCACACTAAATCTCATGACTCCCTTCATTGGTGAGACTTGTAAAAATATATGATGTCCAACTTCAAACTCCAAATCCCTTCATTGTACATCCACATAACTATTCTTCTGGTTATACATTGCAAGGGGTCCCTTTTGGATCACCGTTGCTTTCTCAGTACATTAATCTATCAACTCAGACTTAATCAAACATCTTTCCCCAACATGTAGGTGTTCGGCATGATCAGCTATAAATTTCTTAATAAGATGCCATGATAATATAAGAATGATAACTATTATTGTAAGAAAATTCAATCAAAGGAAAATGTTCATCCTAGATAACTTTCCATTCCACTACAAAAGCTTGTAACATATCATCAAGTGTTTGGATAGTCATCTTTGATTATCTGTATGTCTATGGGTGATATACTGTACTGAACCTCAGAGAGGTATCCCATCATGTACACCACGCCAAAAGTGAGAGATAAATATTTTATCTTTATCAGATCTAATGCTTTGAGCTACCCCAAGCAAAGTCACTATCTCCCTAATGTATAACTAGGCTAAACTCTTCAAAGGTTGCTTGTGTCTAATAGGGAGAATGTGCAAACACTTCGTCAACCTATCCACAATTACCCATATCATATCATGCCCATCAGAAGTCCGGGGCTCCTTGTTGTTGTTTTAAATAAAACTCGCAAGCGCACAAATTATTTACATTATAATATGCTAGTGAGGCCGATTCCATGAAGAGTTGAACTAATGTGATGCTAGTGGTCCCTACTTTAAACTCTCTAACCTAGCCAAAATTCAAGAGATATTTTTAACTTAAACTAGAATTGAAAATTAACACATGAAATTAGAAACTAAACGAAAACAAGAAACATGCTGAATTGAAAACTTTACTAAAACATGCACTTTCTAAATTTAAAACTTTTAATTTTATGAATTTCCTAACTAAAAACTTTCCTAAAGTGAAACTTTCCTAAAATGCAATTTAACAGCTTTCCTAAACATGAAATTAACAACTAATCTAAGGAAAACATGCTTTGACAAATTACTTTCCTAATCATGCAAAACTAAGAAAATTAATCAACCAAATCAACTATTTTAGCGATTGTGACAAAATTAATTATTTTCCAAACTAATTAAGATGCAAACTAATGGAATCTAACAACAAATAAATATTAGAAATAAAGGAAAAATTACCACTAACAAAGAATGAAAGGGAAACTACCCAAGCATCATGCATGTAACCATATAATGGTATACATGATTCATTAGATAGCAGTGGATTTAATCAACTACTTTGGAAACCTATACATACAATCTTATTCTAACATTAACTAAGCTATCTAACAATCTAGTTGGACTCTTGAAAAATCAAGTGAACATGAGTTGTATGGTGCTGGAAATTAACATAAACCATTCATAAAAATAAAAAAAATTCCAGTAGCATGGTAATTGAATCATCCAATGAATAGAACATGTAAAGCAGGGAATTAATCACTTCTAATGCAATAAAACATTCAATAAGAAAGATAATTAACTATTGGATAGAAACATGAATTGAAAATTCCAACTGACTTCATTGAATCAAATAAAAAATTGATCAACATAATAACCCATACATGTAATCCAAATCTGAATTTTAAATTCTATTACAATGATGTTCACTTAATCTAAATCAATCCTTAATTACAAACCAATTCCATATTCAATTGTTCCAACAATCACTCATGAACAATCATGCTTGAAATCAAGGGAAAATCCTATGGAATAATAAGGCAACAACCAATGGAAACTCAAGCAAACAAAGCTGACAATCAAGAGAGCTAAAAGAGAACAAAGATACAATGAAAGGTAAAGGGAGAAACTAGATTCAAGATGACTTCCCTTGGCTATCACTTCAAGGAAAAACCAGCCTTGAATCTTACTTTTAAAAGCAAGGAAAGATAAAGAAAAACAAGGAAAACTAGCATGAAAAGAAGTAAATTCTAGCAAAGAGAACAAAGAAGCTAAGCAACCTTCAAAGATGAATAAAAAACCCCAAAAAGCCTTGGTTGAACACTTTAGGAAGAAGCACACACCTTGGAAGGGAGTGGCATACTCCAAGGACTCAACAAAACAAAAGCAAAATAGTTGAAAGATGGGTTGTAGGAAGAGGGTGTCTCCTTCCAAGGGAGGAGATGTCTTTTTCTTAAGTAAAAACTTGTCCTAAGTTTCGATTTTTGGTGGGTTTTAATGCTTGTTCTCCTATTTTTTCTAGGTTGTCGTAAGTGTGGTGGGGATTAAAGTGTGTCAATTTGAATTGATAAGATTGGGGAAAAGCTAAGATGTTCAAAAGAGGAAATGGGTGGAAGGTGGCTGTTTTAAGGAAGGGGAGTAGGTGGTAAACTCCTGTAACACCCGAGCAATTTACGCCATTTTTAACAAAAATTGGACATTTTATGGGAAATAAACTGTGTTAAATGTTTTACTATATTTAAAATATTAAATGAAGGAATTTGTGAGTAAATTTGGCACCATTAGATTCTACTCAAAAAATGAAATCCAACACCTCAAAAATCACCCAAAACAGAGTTCGTATGAAGAAGTTACAGTTGTTTAAAGATCATGGGTAGTTCTGGAATTTAAACAGAAAAATGAAAAAGGACGAAAAACGCAGGGGGCCATTTTGATAACGGCATCCCCTGTCGTCTTCCACCTCCAGACTTCTCCAAAAACCCGTTTTTCCCGATTTCTCTAGAACACCCTAGGGGAAAGGGCAGCACCGCCATTGAGGGGCACCGCCTTCTCCCCTCTATAAAAGCCCCATCTCCCCCCCCCCGCCTCAAGAAAACACGATTTTCAGTGTTTTTGGACTGGGGTTTCTGGCAAAAACCAAAAACCTATCTCTCTACAAATTTCGGCAATGGCCAGGCCCTAGTCGGGCTGGCCATTCTCCCATTCCCTTTCTCCTTTCCGGTCTAGCAATGGGGTTTCCCCCCTTTTTTGAGTTTTCCAACGAGTAAGCACACCCACCGGGGAAAAAGGGCGTTCCCAAGCTACAGGTAAGCCATTCTTACCTTTTTCTCTTCGTTTTGCTTTCCCCAGACCAGATCCACGCCGGATCTGGTCCTTCCCCAACCGGTTTTTCCAGCCGGAGAAGACAAAGACGGTTCTGGTCGGCCCTAAACGAAACCAGGTGTCCTTTTCCAGTCGTTTTCCAGTAGGGTTCCTGGCCAAAAAACGTTCCAAGTCTGTTTGGGTCGGCCCTGCATGAACCAGGCATCCTAGGGACGCCATGCTGCACGTGCACCTGGGACTGGGTCCCTGGGACGGGTTCCAGGTGTACGACAGTGCGTACACTGTCCCAGGTGCAGCCTCCAGGTGCTGCGCGACATGGGGCACGGGTCCTGGCTCGACCATGGTGCACAGGGTGCCCTAGGAGTTGAGATGCGCCATGCTACAAGGTGCGTCCGTGCGATGATGCCCGTCATAGCACGTCACTTGAGCGTGCATGTGCGCATGCAAAACGCGGTCCCTGGCACGGCCTTTGGGCGTGCACGCACGTAAGGCGGTCGCGGTTCAAGTAGGATACATGGGTGTCCTGGGAACTGGGGCACGCGGACCTAATGAGACTTTAAAGTTAGGATTAGAGGATAAATTATAGAGTTTAACTATTGGAAAGTAGATCCACACCATAGGATCTAGCCTGACGAATAAATTAGGCAAGGACCATGGACCCTAAAGGCAGATCTAGCGATCTAATGTCTAAATAGATTGAAATTAATAAGGACTCCTTGTATCCATTCATATCTAGGAGTTTATAAATGAGACCCAGGGACGGGTTGAGTGGTAAAGGACGCGACTCCAGGAGACTTTGAGGTAGGTGCTCTATCGCTACTAGACTTTTCAAAAAGAGCCCATGATTGTTTTGAATGCATGTTTTAAGTGTAAGTTATATAACTTGTTTAGCATGACTTAATTAAGCATACATATGATAAATGCTTTATGCAGAGATATGTTTTGCAAATAATTGCATATACATTATGCATAGACATGTTTTGCAAACAATTGCATATATTGCATGATTTGTGAGCATTGATTTCTTGAAAAATTGCATGTCCTTTAGGGTTACCAAAAGATGTTGGAGTGCCCAAAAGACACTAGGTAGGCAGTTGTGAGGGCCAGGCAGTTGTGAGGGACCCAAAGAGGACAGGTTTTGAAATCTGTCTTCGCTTATTTGATCTTATATGATTTGGGCTAATAAGCTCATGGGCGTTATGCAGAGAGGTCTGGGTTGGCCTCCAGCCTCTACCACTACTAGGTGGAATGGGTACCACGCCCAAAAAGGGCAACGTCCCTACGTTGACTACATGTGGTACAGGGGGCTACCATTGGTGTCACGACACTGGGTCGACGTGTCATATGCCCCGTTGAGGCTATGACCGAGTGTCCTCAGGTACCCGAGGACCACACGACGGCGAGGTCGTGGGTATAGTTTGGGCCTTATGGTTTCGTGGACTTACTTGCATTGCATATGGCATGACATGAGGTTGGTCGACCATACCATACCAGATATCCATGAGTTAGATTCAGTTGAGCATCTTATACATATCATTATGTTTATGATATATGATACTTTCGACTTGGAGTATGCTATTTCTTTAAGTCGTCAGTATTCCGATTTGATAGTGATTTTTAATATCGATATTGAACATGATTGATTGAACGTGCACATGTTTTAAAGAGCATTTGATTTTAAACATAGCATGCATTGTAAAACTAGTAGTGATAGACTCCTACTGAGTATAGTATATACTCACCCTATCCTTAACATTTTTTAGGATAGTTCCACTCACAAATGGAAGACGCCTCAGGAGATATTAAGTGCTATGAGCAAGTGAATTAAAAAGGAGACAATTATACACGTAAGTAAACTCTCAACCCTTTGGACATGTATTTATTTACAGTTGGGCTGTGTGTTGTGACTAGATAGACCTAGGGAAAAACATTTATGATTTTTGAAGTTTTTCAAAAACTACTTTGAGTATTGTGAAAGTAAATGACACTCGGGGTTTTCAAAATGAGTTTAAAACAAAAAGATTTTCTGCTGCATTGCATGGTTTTTATAAAATGTTTTTTTTCAAATCGGGATCCCAACTTAGGAATTTAGATTTTTCATTTAAAAATGCAAGAGAAAACCCGGGTCGTCACAACTCCACCTGTTTAGGAAGGGGCATCTCCCCCTTTTCAAAGTCGTTGAGCCTCCTTTGTTTTAAGAAAGATGGTGAGAAAGAAATGGAGGGTGGTAAGTGGAGAATTTTGGTTGATTGGAAAGTTTCCTAAGAGGTGGACTGTGATAGAGTTTTGGAAAGATACAACTCTGTAATGGAATTTTGTAGTGCATCTTGAGAGTGAAGTGTAAATTGATGAAAAAGTAGAGAAAAGTGAGAAAAACACTAAAAATGGAATGCTATTATCCCATTGGTCCATATGCCATATTATTATAATAGATTTCCCCTAATTATCTTGAAAATATCTGATGGATAATCTTCTTGAATCTCCTCCAATCCTAGCATTCCATTTAGCTTAACTTGATGGCTTAGATGGCTAACTTTGAAGGCTCCATTCGCTAGGCTTCATGCCTGGCTTTGGAAGCTATTCTTAGTTTCATCCATTGGTTTGAGTGGCTTGTATAGTTTGGCTTGAATTCCTTAGCTTGCTACCTTCTCTTATGGCTTATATGGCTAAGGTGGCTTACATGCAACCCATGCAAAGGTGGTGAGAATGCATGACTCACTTCAAGGGCCCACTTTGGCCATCGTTAGCTTCTCTAATCCATCCATTGTTGGTCCACAAGATGATCTTGACTTTGGTTTCATGTTGGATTAATGATTCTTAGGTTTTGAATTGATCTTTTGACCTTGATCTTCAATTTCATCCCCATCAATCTCGATTGTTGGATCATCATCTTACTTCTTTCAAAAGGTTAAAAACCCTAATTAAATCTTAGAAAAATATGATTAATCACTTACCTTAGATTGGCTTTTGAACCTACAAAATAACAACTTTTGCTTCATTAGGTCAAAAATACGTGTTAAAATTTTAATATAAAAACCCTAAATTTACCCTTATAAGTTGTAACAAATGGGTAACTAATTGGGTGGTTTTTTTTATGAAAAATTACCCTTATCACAACCCCCAACTAGCATTTTTCTAGTTTCGAGCAAAACATGCAAGAAATCATTTTACAAAAATAGATACAACGTAACACTTTCGTAGGTACTCACAATTGCATTTAGCACATGCAACAAGCTCTTAAACCCCTACGTTATCCCTAGTGGAGGAGTTATGCCTAGTGAGGGTTTGTAGTTAATATACTCACAGCTTAATGGAGAGGATTGACAATTTTACAAATCATACACATACTAAAGACATTTCATTCTAGTTATTTCTCGAAATGCATGTGTGTGTGTAGTCATATATATGCTTAAATTCCATTGGAAATATGTATTAACCTCAAATCCTCACCGGTACTCTTAGAAATGAAGCTCTCATATGAGGGTTTAGACCTCTGTATCAGTCTTGACTATGTGTTATGTGTAAATGGTTTTCAAGAATTTACTTTCATAAAATGCTTCAACACATGAATAAAGTGCAAACTAGTCATATACACTCCATTAAGAGGTGAAAATAGTAGAATTAATAAATTCTGAGTATCCAATTCTCATCACAGTAGGGAACTCTTACAAAAACATTTTTTTTTTTGTTGTGAAAAGCTCAAGAAAATTCAAAATCCCTATGTGCATCTACACCCGCAACCTAAATGAAACATTGTCCCCAATGTTTGAAAACATAGGATCTTATATAGAAAGATATAGAAGATAGACATTTTAAAAACATCTGGGTTGCCTCCCAGGTAGCAATAAGTTTTACGTCTTCAGCCAAACATAATGATGAGTGCAATGATGGTGCTTTGCAAGGGTTCTTAGAGTGGTAATCTAAGGTGGGTCATGATAATGAGGTGCGTCTAAGAGTATCTCATTAATCTCAGGATTAATCATCTTTAAGAAAGGTTTTAACCTCTGACCATTGACCTTTTAGATTTCTCCATCCTTGTCAATCTTGATGGCCCCATGAGGATATACTATGCATACTATATAAGGTCTGGTCCATCTAGATTTGAGTTTTCCTAGGAAGAGATGTAATCTAGAGTTATACAATAAGACCTTTTGTCCAAATGTGAAGGAATTCCTTAAGATTTGGCAATCATGTGTAACCTTCATATGATCTTTGTGTAATGCTGAGTCATATGCATCTTTCCTCAATTGTTCCAACTCATTGAGTTGGAGTTTTTGGTGGGTCCCAATAGAATCTAAGTCAAAATTGAGCTTTTTGATAGCCCAATATGCTTTGTGCTCTAACTCTACTAGTAAGAGGCATGCCTTACCATAGACCAAGTGGTAGGGTGACATTCCTATATTGGTTTTATATGCTATATGATAAGACTACAAAACATCATCAAATCTCATAAACCAGGCTTTCCTACTTGGATTGACTATCTTCTCTAGAATCTACTTGATCTCCCTATTGAATATCTTTACTTAGCCACTAATTTGAGGGTAGTATGGGGTAGCTATCTTATAGTTGACACCATACTTTTTCATTTAATTCTCAAACACTTAATTACAAAAGTGTCTTCCCCCATCACTTACGATGGCTCTTGGAGTAGCAAACCTTACAAAGATATTTTCTTTTAAGAATTTTACTACAACTTTGTGATCATTGGTTTTATAGGGTATATCCTCCGCCCACTTGGACACGTAGTCCACTCCTACTGGGTTGTAAAGATTCCTAAAGAATTAGGAAAGGATCCCATAAAATCTATTTCCCAAACATCAAATGGCTCTATAATAAGGATTGGGTTTAAGGGCATCATTTGTCTCCTTCCTAGATTGCCTAATCTTTAACACCTCACACATGCTATGTAGTAAGCATGTGTATCCTTAAATATGGTAGGCCAATAAAAACCACACTGCAAAATTTTTGTAGTTGTCTTTTTTGAGCTAAAATGGCCTCCACATGCATGATCATGACAAAAGGAAATGATCATATTATGCTCACTATTGGGTACACATCTCCTAATCACTTAATTGATACAATACTTAAATAAGTATGGGTCTTCCCAAGTAAAATATCTAACCTCAGTTAAAAAACTCTTTTAATCTTATTTGGTCCAATGATTAGGCATTTGTCTTGTAACAAATAATTAATAATTTCACCGTAACAAGGCAACTGGGAATAACTATTCAACTAGAAAGGATTCTCATGTGATTGCTTGTATGCTTCACCACTAGTCTAGATAAGTGGTTTGCTACAACATATTCGGAACCTTCCCTGTCCTGAATTTCTAGGTCAAACTCTCATAGTAGTAGTATCCAACAGATCAACCTAGGTTTAGCATCCTTTTTAGACTTGCAAGATACAAGTACACTATAATATTAGATCCTAATAAGTAAGGTCTAAACTTATTGAAAGCACACACTATAGCAAACAACTCTTTCTCTGTGCTCAACTAATTCAATTGCTTGTTATTTAGTGTTTTATTAATGTAATATATCACATGGGGAAGTTTATATATGTGCTGCCCAAAATAGTTCCAATGGCATAATCCGATGGATCACACATTATCTCAAATGGTGCATTCCAATATGATGGTTGGATAATGGGTGCATAAGTCAACTCGGCTTTGAATAGCTCAAATGCTTTCTTATAGTCCTCATCAAAGTAAAAAATAGCCTCCTTTGTAAGTAATTTACAGAGGGGCTTGGCAATTTTGCTAAAATCCTTGATGAAGCATTTGTAAAAGCCAGGATTTCCTATAAAGGAGCAAACGTCTTTCATTGTACTTGTTGGAGGAAGGTTGGCTATTCAATCCACTTTTGCCTTATCAACTTCTATACCAATGGGTGATATTATATGGCCTAAAACTATCGCATTTTGTACCATAAAAATGGCACTTTTTTGAGTTTAACATAAGATTTTTCTCCCGACACTTTACTAGAGCTACCTTTAAGTGGTGCAGGCACTCATCAAATGATGGCTCAAATATAGAGAAGTCATCCATAAATACCTCCAGAAACCTTTCTACCATATCAGAGAAAATGCTCAACATACACCTTTGAAATGTAGTTGGAGCATTACAAAGCCCAAAAGGCATATGTCGATAAGCAAAGTTTTCAAAAGGGCAGGTGAAGGTGGTCTTCTCCTAATCCTTTGGTGCTATAAGAATCTAGTTGTAACTGGAATATCCATATACAAAATAGTAATAATTATGTCCGGCCAACCTCTCTAGCATTTGGTCAATGAAGGGTAGAGGAAAGTGATCTTTCCTCATGACTGCATTCAACTTTCAATAATCAATGCAACTCTCTACCCCGTGATCATGCTGGTGGGTACTAACTCATTCTCCTCATTTATGACTACTGTGACCCCAAAATTCTTGGGTACAACCTGAACAAGACTGACCCAAGTATTGTTAGAGATAGGATATATAACACCAACATTTAGAAGCTTTAGAGATTCATCTTTAACTACGTCCTTCATGTGGGGATTAAGTCATCTTTGAGTTCCCTAGAAGGTTTTGTATTTTCTTCTAGGTATATCCTATGCATGTAGATGGCTGGACTAATCCCTTTTATGTCTACTATCGCCCAGCCTAGAGTAGTTTTATGTTCCTTAAGGACATCTAAAATCTTACCCTCTTATTCATTATCTAGATATGATGCTATTAGTTAGGTTTCATCTAGACCTAGGTATGAATATTTTAAGTTGTTAGGCAAGGGTTTTAGGTCCAAATATGGTGGTTTATCTATTGAGGGTATGGGGATAGATTTAGAAGGTGGGAGTGTTTCCACGTAAGGACCCCACTTGGAGGTATACATGATTGGAGCAACCTCTAAAAGGTATCCTAAATAGACTTGTCCAAATAAAATTCTCCATTAAAGTGCATGAGTCAAGGCTCTAGTCGGTTAGAGATGGACAATAATGGATGAATGTCGTTAATTAGACTCTCGATCAAATTGACATCGTAAGAATCATCAACATCTAAATGTTGTTGATCAGCGTTAAAGACATTTAGCTTAACTTTCATGTTGCCAAATGACAATTTCATTACACCATTCCTACAATTAATAATGGCCTTGGATGTCATCAAGAATGGACGTCCAAGGATGATCGAAATCTGACTGCCAGGATCAGATATAGGTTTAGTGTTTAGTATAATGAAATCAACTAGGTAATAAAATTGGTGCACCTATATCAATACATCTTCAACCAAACCACAGGGTATCCTGACAGATCTATTCGCTAATTGTAGTGTGGTAGTGGTTGGTTTTAACTCACAAAGTCTTAGTTTCTCATAGACAGAGTATGGAAACAAGTTAGCACTCGCCCCTAGGTCAAGTAATGCCCTACCTATGACATGATCTCCAATAATGTAAGAAAATGGTAGGACACCTTGGGTCTTTAAACATCAATGAATTCTTATGATGAATCGAAGAGCTTACCTGCTTAGTGAGGAAAGCTGTACATTTAACTTTATTTTTGTTGTGCAGAGGTCTTTTAAGAACTTGGCATAGGCGAGACTATCTTTAATTGCATTGAGCAATGGAATATTGATTTGGATATATTTAAATAAATTCATTGTCTCATTGAAGTTTGTTCCCTTTCTAGCCTTGTTTAGTGTTTAGTGTTTAATTTTGGCTAAAAGACCCCTAGTCTAGCATTTAATTAGACCATCTAATTGAATTTTTGGATAAAATAAAAAAATTAGCTCAAATTGGCCATCCAACCGTAAATTGTCAAAATTAAAGGTCAGATGATCAATTGAGCTAAGTGGATGCTTAATGTATGGTTTAGATGACTCTAATCTAGTCTTTGGTCTTGTAGATAAACTAAAAGAGGTTTGGATGGCTCAGATTTAATTTCAACGGAGCAGATCAGTTTGCAGATAAATAAGGCAAGGGATGACAGGTTCCTAAAAGAAGAAGGTTTCTTAATAGAAGAGGAGTCCTAAATTGGAAGAAGAGGAAGTTTTCTAATAGGAAACTAACTCTTAAAGGAAAGAGATGGAGGAAAATTAGGAAGGGAAAAATTTATAAAGAGGGGGAACCGTAGGGAGTGGAGGAGTTTTGGGAAGTTTAGAGTTTTGGAGTTTGGGTTGCCTTTTTGCTTTCTTATTCTTTTACTGTCTCATCTCTTGCTTTCTGGTTTCCTTTTACACGCACATATACTTTCCTCACGTCCCTCTCTTGCTTTTCATCACCACCTTCCTCTCTCTCTTCAGTCTCCCATGTTCCTTGTTTGGTTTGCACCCTACCAACTTTCCAAGTTCTAGTTCCATTCATCGCATCAGCCTTATCTCTCATGTTCCTCTCTATTTTCTCTCCCTCGTCATCATTTACCATCTTTTCCCACACCACTTTCCTTTCCCAGTTCTTCACAGCTACCTTCTCTGCCAGCTGCACCTTTCCCTTGTATCCCTGTTGTTGTTACCGCACCCCTCTCCTTTATCATTTTCTTCCCAACGCATCAGCCTAGCCGTCACCGCACTCCACCGTTTTTTGTCTCCAGGCCCTTTCATTCTAGGACCATGCGACACCTCATCTCTCCAGTTATCGTGCGACACTCCTCATAAAACCCTCCTGTGGATTCTTCCCCATCTTCGAGTAGTTTAGAGTAGGAAACCCTTTCCTCTGTTTTCCCCCCAATTTCCCCTTCTTCTCTTTCCTTCCCTTCTCTTTCTCTGCTCCACCGATCGTCTCCACTGGCTAGACCCAAATAGCCTCCTCTGCTCCATATGACCTAAACGACACCCCAGGTCTCTCTCATCATTGACGATGCCACAACACCAGGGCCGACTATTTGATCAGTAACCTAGCAACCCTTGGCTTTTGTTTTGGCACTCTACCCGACATGATCGTCTTCACCGCCCAAACGCATCTGCTCCATCGACTGAACCAGAGTTGTGCGACGCTTTGCTATGTGTTCTTTCTTTTACTGCCCAAGCAACACTACTGCTCCAGATCATCTCCACTCAGCCTAGGCATTTGCACATCTCCATCGTTTCCAGGGATCTTCTCCGGCAAAGTCTTCTCCGGGAGTTTTAAGGAAGTTTTGGGGAAAATTCTAGTTTTGTCCTTATTAGAATATTTCAAATTACATGTTCTGTCCTGTTACTATTACTATTCACATTTTATATTATTTTTGTTTTAGTTATTCGCATTCTGTGTTATTCTATAGTTAATCCAAGAACTATCTTATCTGTTCTTGTTTAACCAAATCAAGGGTTCTGGTTTAACCATGGAAAAACTCTTATTTCTTGTCTGTTTTAATTCAGAATTTTAATTAAATTTTATAACATGTTTTAAGGATAGTTTCTAGTTTAATTGTTGCTCCTGATCTTCAATTTAGGTTCTGAAAATAGATAAAAGCCATTCATTCTTAAATTCCTTAATTAGATTAGATCTCTAAAAATTTGAAGAATTTGACAAATTCATCCTTCAAATCATTAATCCAAGACATCTTGAATATATGGATGGAGCCTGATCACAGTCTAGGATACCAGAATTGAATAATTGGACAGTACTTGACCTAAGTAAGTAGATTTTTCTTAATTTTTTCTAGTTTAAGTTTTAGTGAATGTTTTGTTGTTTCTTTTTATGTTCTTTCTGGAATTAGACCTTTGGAATTTTACTGTTAAATTGAAGATGGAGTCTGATTAGTTTTTGTTAATTTTGGTCAATTAATTTGAATATTAAATAATTAAATTTTATTAAAAACTCCAAATTCTTAAAGTGCATCCCTATGGGATCAACCCATACTTGCATTAGCTATACCACAATAACCCATGCACTTACAAAAAACATCAACAAGTTTTTGGCACTGTTGGTGGAGACCCACAACAGAGTTTTTATAAAATTTAATTAAAAATCCAAAAATTTCAAAAAATAAAAAATTGTAGGAATTGTAGAGTTTCAACATTTTAAGCAATTTTAGGTGCATTTGTCAAATTTTTTTTAGTGCATAACCACCTAATTTCCTGAAATTGGTACTTATTCCTAATTTTCTCTTTTAGGGAAACAGGAAAGTGGAGGAAATTGGCAAGGAAATCTTTATTAAAATGAAAATTTCCCTACTTTCCTAGAATAGGACCTCTTTTTCTTTTGAGTGAATCTTGTAGTGAGGATCGTTGTAAATTGCAATTTTCATTTTAATTTTAAAGGGTTGTATAATACAAGGCAAGTGTGGGGTAAAGTGGCCCACATTTGATCTTCATCAGAAACCCCACTGTAAGTTTTCTCACTCATTTAATTCATAGATTAGGGTTTGCATTTGGAGTAAATTTGCATTGCTTGGTAATGTAACTCATATAGAAAGCATCTTTTATAATTGTTGCATTTTTAGGGTTTTGCATTAGTTTACCATTTTAATTGCATTCTTAGGACACGATTAATGCTTTAAGGTGATATATATATATGCTGATCCAACTGCCATGGAGTGTGGAATTTAATTAGTAAGGGCACTCTACTCCCATAAGATCAAGGGTGGATTTCATCACCACTCCTTGACCCACCTAAGATAATCACCTCAAGCGCGCTACCCTATCCTTCAAATTAAATTAAAATCAATCAGAAGTGACCTATAGGGCCATCACATGCTCGTAGGACCCCCTTACTTAGACATGATTTATTATCACTTAGTGCCTTTTGAGCATTGTGGTTATTGGGGGTTGTCTAATAAAGCATTGCTCTTCCCTCGCCTCCTGTTAACGTTTGTGAGGTCTAAATACCTCCTTACATGAGAGTTGTATTTAACCACCTTGCACAGAACCTAATTGGTAAGCAATAGTCAAATCTAAAGGAGAGGAGGAGTGCTAGATTAGGCTAATTAAAAGCTTTGTCCCCACACAAATTCAAGAAAATCAATATATTGCTTATTAGCCTAAGGTGTTTAACTATGCCTTTTGCTTGCATCACATAGAGTTAAAGTTAGCATTTAGAGTAGGACATTTTAGAATAGGAATAGTTCATGCAAAGCTGTCGATCTCAAAACCCAGAGCTACCACCTTTAAACCCATAGATTCAATGCATCCAACACCAAGGGGAAAGAAACATAGTTCCTATCCCTGTGGCTAAACCACCAGTAGAGATTGAGCACAAGACAATTAGAGATTTTTATGCATCGCTCCAACTTAATACCCCATCCTGCATAGCTTTAACTCCCACTAATTTCAACCACTTCAAGTTAAAGCTGGGAGTAATACAATTACTCCCTACTTTTTATGGTCGAGACCGAGAAGACCCATACCTACATATCAAGGAGTTCCTTAATATTTGTGCCACATTTAGGTTCCAAAAAATTTTGAATGATTCAATTAGGCTTAGATTATTCCCGTTCTCACTTAAGGACAAAGCCAAGTCATGACTTAATTCCTTGGAGGTAGGTTCCATACATACATGGGACCAATTGTCTAAGAAGTTTCTGAACAAGTTCTTCCCTGTTCACAAAACAATTGACCTGTGGCATGAAATTATAAATTTCCAACAAAGGGATGATGAGCAATATTATGAATGTTGGGAATGGTGGAATGAATTGGTGCAAAAATGCCCTCATCATGGATTTGAGAAATGGTAGCAAGTTCAATGCTTCTATGAGGCATTGATGCCTTAAAATAGACAAATGATAGATGTAGTGAGTGGAGGAACCCTCATGGTAAAAGATGAAAGTGAAGCATGGGAATTCTTTCAAACTATGGCCTATAATTCTTAGCAATGGGATTATTCAAATAGCAGAGAAAGAACTAACCAGCCCACTAAGAAAGGAGGTATCTATGAGATAGGAGTGGAAATTGGTCTATCCTATAAGCTTGACTCTGTTGTTGAAAAATTAGGTGGAAGAATGGACAAGCTTGAAACTATGTTTCAATCTTTCATGGCTGCTACCTTATCCCAAAAACCTCCACAAGAGGTCTGCACTAGTTGTTCTAGTTCAGCTCATTTAACCTTAGGTTTTCCATCTAATAAGGTATTCCTTGAATATCTTGTAGACTAAGCGAATTCATTGAATGCATATCGCCAACTTAGCGATAACCCATAATTTGAGACCTACAACCCTAGATGGGCTAGGCATCCCAATTTGTCTTGGTCAAAGAATAACCACCAAGGGGGCCATCTGTAAATCCCCTATCTAGAACTTTCCTCTTAGAACTACAGTTCCCCATCAGCCACCTAGCTTTCAACAACCTCAACAATAAAAGAAACCGTATTCAAAGGAAAACATTCATACCATGTTAGAACAAATTGTAAAAGGTAATGATTACACTCAAAAGGTCTTACACTAGTTGCAAAATGAGAGTAGACAGTCAGCCAATGTCAACTCTCAAGCCATAGCCAAGTTAGAGATGTAGGTAAGCCAATTGTCAGCTGAACTACATAATAGAGGAAAGGGTCAATTTCCTAGTCAACCCATCCCTAACCCTAAGGGTTAATTGGATATAGGGTCAAGTTCTCAAAACCTTAACCCTCATGAGCATGCCAAGTCTATAACCACCCTTAGGAGCGGCCATCAGATCAATAACAAAGAGGGGCAGGCTAAGGAAACTATAGAGGAAAAAGAGGTAACAAAAATACAGGAAAAAGAGAAAAGACAGAACAACCTTGTAGAACCTATAGTGGACGCACTCTATGTGCCTAAAGCCCCCTTTCCCCAATTACTGAATAAAGCTAGGAAGGGATCAAACTTCAATGAGTTAGTGAAGGTATTTAAACATGTACAAATCAATATATCATTGCTCAATGCAATTAAAGACATCCCTACCTATGCCAAATTCTTAAAAGAGCTCTGCACAACAAAGTAGCTTAATGTGCAAAAGAAAGCCTTCCTCACCGAATAGGTGAGCTCTTTGATTCAACACAAGACCCCACCAAATTTTAGAGGCCTAGGATGTCCTACAATCACTTGCATCATTGGAGATCATGTCATAGATAGGGCACTCCTTGACTTAAGGGCTAGTGTTAACTTGTTGCCATATTCTGTCTATGAGCAACTAAAACTAGGTGAGTTAAAACCAACCACTACCACACTGCAATTAGTTGATAGATCTATTAAGATACCTCATGGTTTGGTTGAAGATGTCTTGATACAGGTGGATAAGTTTTATTACCCTGTTGATTTCATTATGCTAGACACCCAACCTATATCCGATCCTGGTAGTCAAATCCCAATCATCCTTGGACGTCCATTCTTGGCAATGTCCAATGCCATTATTAACTATAGGAATGGTGTAATGAAACTCTCATTCGACAACATGAAGATTAAGCTTAATGTTTTAATGCTAATCAACAACATTTAGACCTCGATGATCCCTGTGATGTTAACTTGATAAAGAGTCTAGTTAATGAGATTCATTCACCATTGTCCATCTCGAACCCACTAGAGGCTTGTTTGATTCATTTTAATGGAGAATTTGATATAGACAAGTCTATTGAGGAGGTAAATAAACTTTTAGATGTTGCACCAATCATGGATACCTCTAAGTGGGGTCCTTATGTGAAACCACTCCCACTGTCTAAATTTGTCCCCATACCCTCAATAGAGCAACCACCATCTTTAGATCTAAAACCCTTGCTTGATAACTTAAAATATTCACACCTAAGCCCAGATGAAACCTTACCTGTAATAATAGCATCAGACTTAGATAAAGAACAGGAGGGTAGGCTTTTAGATGTTCTTAAGGAACATAAAACTGCTCTAAGGGGGACAATAGTGGACATAAAAGGGATAAGTTCAGCTGTATGCACGCATAGGATACATCTAGAAGAAAATGCAAAACCTTCTAGGGAAACTCAAAGGTGACTGAACCCCCACATGAAGGAGTGGTTAGAGATGAAGTCCTAAAGCTCTTAGATGTTGGCGTCATATACCCTATTTCTGATAGTTCTTGGGTCAGCCCCATTTAGGTTGTACCTAAGAAATCTGGGGTCACGGTAGTATAAAATGAGGATAACGAGCTAGTCCCCACCCGCATGACCACTGGGTGGAGAGTTTGTATTGACTATTAAAAGTTGAACGTGGTCACAAGGAAAGATCATTTTTTTCTACCTTTCATTGACCAAATGCTAGAGAGGTTAGCCGGACATAGCTATTACTATTTTTTGGATGGATATTTCAGTTACAACCAAATTTATATAGTACTAGAGGATCAGGAGAAGACCACCTTCACTTGCCCTTTTGGAACCTTTGCCTACAAACGAATGCCTTTTGGGCTTTATAACGGTCCAGCTACATTTCAAAGGTGTATGTTGAGCATTTTCTCAGACATGGTCAAAGATTCCTTGAGGTGTTTATGGATAACTTCTCAGTGTTTGGGTCATCATTTGATGAGTGCTTGCACCACTTGAAGTTAGTCCTTGCAAGGTGTCAGGAGAAGAATCTTATCTTAAATTAGGAAAAGTTCCATTTTATGGTATGGAGTGGGATAGTATTAAGCCACATAATATCACCCAATGGGATAGAAATTGATGATGCAAAAGTGGATTTAATAGCCAACCTTTCTCCACCAAGGATGATAAAAGAAATTTGCTCCTTTTTAGGACATGCTGACTTTTACAAACGATTCATCAAAGATTTTAGCAAAATTGCCAAGCCCCTATGTAATCTACTTACAAAGGAGTCCACTTTTGACTTTGATGAAGACTGTTAGAAAGCATTTAAGCAACTTAAGGCTGAATTGACTTCTTCACCTATTATTCGACCACCAAATTGGAACACACCATTCGAAATAATGTGTGATGAGTCGAATTATACCATTGGAGTTGTTTTAGGGCAGCACATTGATAAACTTCCTCATGTGATATATTACGCTAGTAAAACACTAAATGATGCCCAACTCAACTACTCCACTATTGAGAAAGAGTTGTTAGTTGTAGTGTTTGCTTTGGATAAGTTTAGATTTTACCTGCTAGGGTCTAAAGTTATAGTATACTTGGATCACCTGGCCTTAAAGTACCTCCTTTCTAAAAAGGATGCAAAACCTAGGTTGATCCATTGGATACTACTGCTATAAGAGTTTGACTTAGAAATTAGGGACAAGAAAAGTTCAAAAAATGTAGTAGCAAATCACTTATCCAGATTAATGGTGGAGCACACTAGCGATCAAGGACCTATAGCTGAGTCATTCCCAGATGAATAGTTATTGCATGTTACCCAATTACCTTGGTATGGAGATATTGTTAATTATCGTATTACAGGACAAATGCCTAATCATTGGACCAAACAAGATAAAAAGAGATTTTTAACTGAGGTTAGATATTTTACTTGGGATGACCCATACTTATTCAAGTATTGTCCTGACCAAGTATTTAGGAGATGCATACCAGATAGTGAACATAATCAAATCATCTCCTTTTGTCATGGTCATGCATGTGGGGGCCATTTCAGCTCTAGAAAGACAGTTACAAAAATTTTGCAGTGTGGATTTTATTGGCCTACCATGTTTAAGGATGCACATACTTACTGCAAAGCATGTGTAAAATGTCAAAGGTTAGGAAGTTTAGGAAGGAAACATATGATACCCTTAAACCCAATCCTTGTCATAGAACCTTTTGATGTTTGAGGCATAGATTTTATGGGACCTTTTCCTAATTCTTTTGGAAATCTATACATCCTAGTGGGAGTAGACTACATGTCCAAGTGGGTGGAGGCTATACCCTGCAAAACCAATGACGACAAGGTTATGGTAGAGTTTTTAAAAGAAAATATTTTTTCACAGTTTGGTACTCTAAGAGCCATAATAAGTGATGGGGGAAAACACTTGTAATAAGGTGTTTCAGAATTTAATGAAAAGTATGGTGTCAACCATAGGATAGCTACCCCATACCACCTTTAGACTAGTGGTCAAGTAGAGGTATCCAATAAGAAAATAAAGCAGATTCTAGAAAAGACAGTCAATCCAAATAGGAAAGACTGGTCTTTGAGACTTATTGACGCTTTATGGGCTTATTGTACAGCATATAAAACACCTATAGGAATGTCACCCTACTACTTGGTCTATGGAAAGGCCTTCCACTTACCAGTGGAGTTTTTTATGGGTTTCAGCATATCATCATTGCACTCATCATTATGTCTGGCTAAAGGCATTAAACTTAGCGCTTATTGGGAGGCAAACCAAGGGTTTGGAGTCTACATCACTTAACTTCCATATAGAATCCTATGTTTTCAAACATTGGGGACAATGCTTCATTCAGGTTGGGGGGTGTAGATGTACATAGAGATTTTGAATTTTCTTGCCTTTAAAAAAAATTTGAATTTTTTTTTAAAAAAAAAGAAAAAGAAAAAAAGATTTTAAAGTAGAGTTCCCTTGCTCTGATGAGAACTAAATGTTCAGAATTTAGTAAATATACTATTTTCACCTCTTAATGGGAATGCATATGATTAGTTTTGCATATCATTCATGTGTTGAAGCATTTTTATGAAAGTTAATTCTCAGAAACCATTTACACACAGCACATAATCAAGACTAATATAGAGGTATGACTTAGAAATCCTGAGAAAAATCAGTGGAGACCTATAACCTAGCGAGAGTTTGAGACTATCTTCTTTTAGTGAGTTATAAGTAATTCCATAAATTCTTCAGTGTACATACATTAGTGTGATCCTGTTATCATTGTTTTGGTTAAACATCAAGAATAAATAGGAGTAATAGCTTTAATTCTAGAAATTTATTGAATCTGATAGGCTTTAGGAAACCTAGGAAATGATATAGGTCATCCTTGCTCAGCCTAGAGACACAAAGCCTACCCAATATAGTATACCACTAGCTAGCCTTTTGAACCTGTTATTAAGCTTTTTTTTTTCTTAACCCCAGTCACCTTAACCCAGAATAACCCAATAAAATAAATAATCACTACCCATCTTCAAAATGAGTAGAGTAGAAAAAAAATTAAAAAAATAGGATAAAAAGTCAAAGAAGTGAGAAAAAATTAGCTATATTTCTTCCAAAGAAGAAAGAGCGAAGTAAAAAAAAAAAAAATAAAGAAAAGAAAGAAGACCAAAATCTGAAAGAGAAATTCACTTCAAGTACAAACCCAAAACAAAAGTTGTCCTAGCAAATATTCATTGAAGACATCTACTCAATTTTAAGCCTTTGAAATATTTATACCTTTCTTTTTTAAACCTGTCCTAAGCCTACATTTCGTCCTAGTTAAAGACCTATTGATCTTAGGTGGACATAGCCTTAAAGAGGAGATAAAAAGAAAGAATTAAGGTAAAAGACCCCTAATATTCTTGGTGATAACATCCACTCTTAGGGATCACTTTCCTTTGTCTCATGAGTATTTAAAAGAATTATGTGAACCATTAGGTTGTTGGATTCAGTCACATAATGAGAGAAATATGTTTAAACCCCTCATCTAAGAGTTTTATTTTTGAGCATATACCTATGAGGATTTGAGATCAAGGCATATTTCCAATGGAATGTAAGCATATCTAGTTAGAAGTCAAGATTTATGTGGCTATACACACACATATGCACTCCGAGAAATAGCTCAAATAAAATGTCTTTAATATGTGTATGATATGTAAAATTGTCAAATCCTCTTCATTAAGTTGTGAGAAACTAGCAAAATTGCTAATGAATGAGGATTCTCCAAGATAAAATAGGGGACTCGACCTTATTGAATTTTGTGGATATATTCATTGCAAACCCTCACGAGGCCTAACTCGTCCACTAGGGGTAACCTAGGGGTTCAAGGGCTTGTTATATGTGCTAAAATGCAATCGTGAGTACCTAACGAAAGTGACACATTGTACTAGTTTTTGTAAAATAGTTTTTTGCATGTTTTGCTTGGGACTAGCAAAATGCTGGTTAGGGGGGGTGTGTTAAGTGTTTAATTTTGGCTAGAAGACCAATAGTTTAGCATTTAATTAGACCATCTAATTCATTATTTTGGTAATTTTTGGATAAAATATAAAAAATAGATCAAATTGACCATCCAACCATAAGTTGTCAAATTAACGGTCAGATAATCAATTGAGCTAAGTGAATGCTTAATGTATGGTTTAGATGACTCTAATCTAGTCTTTGGTCTTGCACATCAACTACAGGAGGGTTGGATAGCTCAGATTTAATTCAGATCAGTTTGAAGATCAATAAGGCGAGGGATGAAGGGTTCCTAAAAGAAGAAAGTTTCTTAATTGAAGAGGAGTCCTAAATCGGAAGAAGAGGAAGTTTCCTAATAGGAAACTAACTCTTAAAGGAAAGAGGTGGAGGAAAATTAGGAAGGGAAAAATTTATAAAGAGGGGGAACTGTAGGGAGTGGAGGAGTTTTGGGAAGTTTAGAGTTTTGGAGTTTGGGCTGTCCTTTTGCTTTTTTATTCTTTTACTATTTCATCTCTTGCTTTCTGGTTTCCTTTTACATGCACATATACTTTCCTCACGTCCCTCTCTTACTTTTCATCACCACATTTCTCTTCACATCCCAGCCTTCCTCTCTCCCTTCTATCTCCCATGTTCCCTGTTTGGTTTGCACTGTACCAACTTTCCAAGTTCTAGTTCCATTCATCGCATAAGCCTTATCTCTTGAGTTCCTCTCTATTTTCTCTCCCACGTCATCGTTTACCATCTTTTACCGCACAACTTTCCTTTCTAGGTTCTTCACAGCTACCTTCTCTATCGACCACACCTTTCCCTTGTATCCCTATTGTTATTACCACACCCCTCTCCTTTATTGTTTTCTTCCCAATGCACCAGCCTAGCCACCACTGCACTCCACCATTTTTGTCTCCAGGTGTAATGACTCCAATTTTGTAATATTGAAATTCCAAGTTAAGCAATGAAAAGATCAGTTTTTGAAGATAAGGGCATTTTAGTCATTTCACTATTCACCTTGACTGAACCCATAAATTTGGTCCTGAACATGCACCATTAGGTGCGTCTCGGAAAAAGGAATCCAACGAGACCAAAATCACCCAAAACGGAGTTAAAATGAGCAAGTTATG
This sequence comes from Warburgia ugandensis, assembly GCA_035236585.1. Lineage (NCBI taxonomy): Eukaryota > Viridiplantae > Streptophyta > Magnoliopsida > Canellales > Canellaceae > Warburgia > Warburgia ugandensis. The sequence continues at coordinate 47,230,301 of CP141128.1, forward strand.
GCCCTTTGAAGTTTAGGGGCAAAAATGTAATTTTTACAAAAAATGGATTTAGCCTGCAAAACACAGGGGCCCGTTTTGATACGGTCACCTTTCATCTTCAACCTCCTAGAGGGTTCTAGAATGGTGGTGATTGGAGGAGAAATCACCGCCATTCTAGAGGTTTCTCCACCGCCATTCAAAGGTGGTGAGAGCCCCCTCCAGAACCCTCTCATAGCTCTATAAATAGAGCTCTTGGGTGCCTCTAATGACAACCCAAAAGGTTGAAGAAAACCTGTTGTGGAGGAGTGACCTAGAGGGGAAACAAGGAGAAAAACCCAGCAACGAGCCAGGTATGCCCAAGATCCCTCAAAACCCATCTTCACAGTAGTTCTAGGGTCAATTTCCCTGGGTTTTTGCATGAAAAACCATGCAAAATGGAGCCCTGGAGAGCCACCAAGGATCCAGGGATGTCCCCTGGGCCACACTGGTTCGACAGGGTCAAACCAGGGTGTCCTAAGGATGCCCCGGTCCCCTAGACGAATGGAACGTTCCAGTCGGAACGTAACATGTCGATCCCGTTTGAAAAACCAAACGGGCGCGTCCGAGGACGTGCCTGCAAAAGAGAAGGACGGGCGGGAAAACTCGGCGCGTCTGCAGACGCGCCTGCTGAGACGCACGCCGTAGACACACAGCAAGCTAGCGATCTGAGAATTTTTTTGTCTTAAGGAAGCTGGGGCGCATGCCAATGACGCGCAACGCCCTAGCATTCCGCCTTTTCACCCTTAAGGAACATCTAAGGATAACATTAAGCACCCTACGAGCACACAAATTATATGCAAAATTCAGTAAGTGTGACTTTTGGCTGGAAAAGGTTACTATCTTAGGAGACATTATTTCTCAAGATGGCATAGCAGTTGACCCCACTAAGGTTGAATCAGTACAGAATTGGGAAAGACCTAACACAGTCACAGAAATAAGAAGCTTCTTAGGACTTCCCAGATATTACAGGAGATTCATCAAGGGTTTTTCACAAATTGCTTTACCTCTAACTAAGCTGACCAAGAAAGACACAAGATTTGAATGGACTGATAAATGTGAGGAAAACTTCCAGGAACTAAAAAGAAGGTTAACTACAGCACCTGTCCTTACCTTACCTTCAGGAAGTGGCGGATTTGAGATATACAGTGATGCCTCGCAACAGGGACTAGGCTGCATACTTATGCAACATGGGAAGGTGATTGCTTATGCTTCTCGGCAACTCAAGAAGCATGAAGTCAATTACCCGACCCATGACTTGGAATTAGCGGCCATAGTCTTTGCCTTGCGAATATGAAGACATTATTTATATGGGGAAAAGTTTGAAGTGTTTACAGATCATAAGAGTCTTAAATATATCTTTACCCAACAAGACTTAAACATGCGACAAGAAGATGGATGGAATACTTAAAAGATTATGACTTCTCCATTCATTATTACCCTGGAAAAGCTAATGTGGTAGCTGATGCATTAAGCAAAAAAACCCAAGGGATGTGTGTAAGTTTATTAACTAAGAGATGGAAGCTATTACAAGAAGTAATCACATGGAAACGAGACATAATTAAGCACAAGATCATCATAGCAGGTCTAACAATAAAGTCGGATGTTAATGAAAAGGTTAAATAAGAATAGAAAGGAGATCTGGATATACAAGCTTTCATAGGAAAACCAGGGTTTACAAAAAGAGAAGATGGTAGCGTTTACATGCAAGGAAGATTAGTGGTACCGGCTAATGAAGAGTTAAGACGAGAAATCTTAAAAGAGGCTCATCAGTCTAAGTATACTATACACCCAGGAGGGACTAAGATGTATCAAGACTTAAAGAAACAATATTGGTGGGATGGTATGAAAAGAGACATAGGGGAATTTGTGGCAAAGTGTTTAACATGCCAACAAGTAAAGGCTGAACATCAAAGACCTTTGGGATTGTTACAACCCCCTGAGTTACCCGAATGGAAATGGGACCATATTACAATGGACTTTATCGTAGGGCTACCCAAGACCTCTAAGGGTCATGACATGATCTAGGTAATTGTTGATAGATTAACTAAGACAGCCCATTTCCTTCCTATACGTCATACCCAATCCACTGACAGCCTATCTCAGCAATACATCAAAGAGATAGTAAGTCTACATGGTATACCCCTTAGTATCACTCCAGATAGGGATAGCCGCTTCACTTCGCAACTCTGGAAGTCTGTCCAAAAATCCTTAGGATCTTCCTTGAACTATAACACAGCCTTCCAACCACAGACCGATGGACAGTCAGAGTGCATAATCCGAATAGTCGAAGATATGTTGCGAACTTGTGCCCTTGATTGGAAGCAGAGCTAGGATGAAAACCTACCACTAGTCGAGTTTGTGTACAACAATAGCTTTCAGTCGAGCATTGGCATGGCTCCATACGAGGCGCTCTATGGGAGACCCTGTCGATTACCCACCAGTTGGAGTGAAGTTGGAGAGTCCAGGGTGCTCCAGTCCGAGCTGGTAGAGCAATGTGCCTAGAAGGTCAAACTCATAAGAAGACGCCTCCTCATAGCTCAAAGCCGCCAAAAGAGCTATGCTGATCAAAGGAGAAGACCATTGGAATTCAACATAGGAGAGCACGTTTTCCTGATATATCCCCCACTAAAGGAGTTATGAGGTTCAGTAACAAAGGCAAGCTTAGTCCACGTTACATAGGACCTTTTGAAATCCTAGAGAAAGTGGGAAAAGTGGCCTACAGGATCGCACTACCCCCTCAGCTATCTGAAGTGCATAACGTATTCCATGTATCTATGCTAAGGAGGTACGTGCCTGACCCCGCTCATGTCATCAACCAGGTACCCATAGAGTTGACAGAGGATCTCAAGCTAGAGACAAGACCAGTTGAGATCTGGGATCATAAGAGTAAGAAGCTGCGGAACAAGGACATACCCTTAGTCAAAGTTTTGTGGAGAAATGCGCACATGGAAGAAGAGACTTGGGAATCGGAGTCAGAAATGCGAGAAAAGTACCCCGAGATCCTTTGACTGTATATATAGTAGAATTTTGGGGGCAAAATTCCCCTAAGGGGGTAAGAATGTAATGACTCCAATTTTGTAATATTGAAATTCCAGGTTAAGTGATGAAAAGATCAGTTTTTGAATATAAGGGCATTTTATCATTTCACTATTCAACTTGACTGAACCCAGAAAATTGGTCCTGAAAATGGTACCATTAGGTGCGTCTTAGAAAAAGGAATCCAACGAGACCAAAATCACCCAAAACGGAGTTAAAATGAGCAAGTTATGGCCCATTGAAATTTAGGGACAAAAATGTAATTTTTACAAAAAATGGATTTAGCCTGCATAGCACAGGGGCCCGTTTTGATACGGGCACCCTTAATCTTCAACCTCCTAGAGGGTTCTAGAACGGCGGTGATTGGAGGAGAAATCGCCGCCATTCTGGAGGTTTCTCCACCGCCATTCAAAGGCGGTGAGAGCCCCCTCCAGAACCCTCTCATAGCTCTATAAATAGAGCTCTTAGGTGCCTCTAATGGCAACCCAAAAGGTTGAAGAAAACCCATTGTGGAGGAGTGACCTAGAGGAGAAACAAGGAGAAAAACCCAGCAACGAGCCAGGTATGCCTAAGATCCCTCAAAACCCATCTTCACAGTAGTTCTAGGGTCAATTTCCCTGGGTTTTTGCATGAAAAACCATGCAAAATGGAGCCCTGGAGAGCCACCAAGGACCCAGGAACGTCCCCTGGGCCACATTGGTTCGACAGGGGCGAACCAGGGTGTCCTGATGATGCCCCGGTCCCCCAGACGTATGGAACGTTCCAGTCGGAACGCAACACATCGATCTCGTTTGAAAAACCAAACGGGCGCGTCCGGGGACGTGCTCGCAAAAGAGAAGGACGGGCAGGAAAACCCGGCACATCTGCAGACGCGTCCGCTGAGGCGTACGCGACAGACATACATCCCGCTAGCGATCTAAGAATTTTTCCGTCTTAAGGAAGCTGGGGCGCATGCCACTGACGCGCAGCGCCCTAGCATTCCGCCTTTTCACCCTTAAGACCCTTATGTACGTGTGACACTAAAACGCTTATAACTTGAGATCTAGAGCTCCGATTGAGGTGCCGCAAAAGGCGTTGTGTCTGTGTCGACGACACGGACACACCCAAACTATAAAATCCCTGATCAAGGTCTAATCAAAGGTGAGAATGACCTTAGAATAGGATGGTGGCGTGTGGCCACTAGACCTTTGGAAAACTGAGGATACCAAGGCCCAATTAGGACCTTAGGACACCCATAGGCATAGGGATGGACCCGTAATGCCTAAGTAATAAGACCAACCACTCTAAAACCCATAAAAGATAGGCCAAACTAATATTGATTCCCCAAACCATGTTCAGGTGTGTACGAGGACAAAGGAGTTAGTACGACCTAGCCAGGTAGGTGCTCTATCGCTACTAGATTCATTAAAAGAACTATGATTGTTTTGAAAATACATGATTTAAGTATATGACTTGTTTAGCATGACTTAACTCAGCATGCATGTGATAAATGCTTTATGCATAGACATGTTTTGTAAATGATTGCATATACATTATGCATAGATATGTTTTGCAAACAATTGCAATACATTGTATGATTTTAAGTTCTTGCAAAAAATTGCATGTCCTTGAGGGTTACCAAAAGATGTTGGAATGTCGAGGGCTAGGCAGTTGTGAGGGACCCAAAGAGGACAGATTTTGAAAAAGAGGTTTTTCGCTTGTTTGATCTTATGTCATTTGGGCTAGTAAGCTCGTGTGTGCTATGCCTAGGGGTCTGGGTTGGCCACCTAGGCTCTACCACTACTAGGTGGAATGGGTACCACGCCCAAAAAGGGCATGTCCCTACGTCGACTGCATGTGGTACAAGGGGCTACCACTAGTGTCACGGCACTGGGTCGATGTGTCATATGCCCCGTGGAGGCTATGATGCTGTGTCCTCATGTACCTGGGGACCACACGGCGGCGAGGTCGTGGGCATAGTTTGGACCCTATGGTTTGATGATTTATGTGCATTGCATCTGGCATGATATGAGGTTGGTCGACCATACCATACTAGATATCCATGAGTTGGATTCCATGAAGCATCTGATGCATATCATAATGTTATGATATATATGTATATGATACTTTCAATTTTGGATTATGTGATCCTTTAAGTCGTTTGTATTTCAGTTTAATAATGGATTTTGATATCGATATGAACTTGAGTATTCAGACATGCACATGTTTTGAAAGAGCATATGATTTTAAAACATCTCATGCATTATAAAACTAGTAGTGATAGGCTCCTACTGAGTATAGTATATACTCACTCAATCCTCAACATTTTTCAGACACAAAGTAAATACTTAAGGGCAAGGAACGCTCGTGCTAGGAGACACCCAGACTAAGTGCAAGTAAGTAAACCCCCACCTTATCTTTCAATGCTACTTGATTGTAGTTACTCTCTAATAGCTGGGGCTGTGACTAATACTTTCTTGGGAATAATGTTGATTTAAAACTTTGCCATGGCTAGATAATTTGAGAATGTATTTTGACAGTCGAGGTTTTTATGAAAGATTGTTTTCCAAAACAAAAAGATTGTCATGCATTTCATACTTATGAAACAAGAGATCTCACCTTTTTATAAAAATTGCATCATATAAAAACCCAGGTCATCACACTAGGCCCTTTCATTCTAGGACCGTGCGACACCCCATCTCTCCAGCTATCGTGCAATGCTCCTCATAGCAACCCTCCTCCGAATTCTTCCCCATCTTTGAGCAGCTTAGAGGAGGAAACCCTTTCCTTTATTTTTCCCTCAATTTCCCCTTCTTCTATTTCCTTCTCTTCTCTTCCCTTCTCCTCTGCTCCATGCTATCGTCTCCACTGGCCAGACCTAAATAGCCTCCTCTACTCCATACGAACCAGACAATGCCCCAGGTCTCTATCATCATTGACGACACCACAGCACTAGGGCTGGCCATTTGATTAGCAGCCCAGTAACCTTTGGCATCTGTTTTAGCACTCTACTTGATGCGATCATCTTCACAGCCCAGACACATCTACTCCACTGACTAATCCACCGACTGAACTAGAGCCGTGCGATGCTCCGTTCTGTGTTCATTTTTTTACTACCTAGGTGACACTACTATTCTAGATCATCTCCACTCAGCCTAGGCATCTGCACATCTCCATTGTTTTCAGGGATCTTTTCTGGCAAAGTCTTCTCCAAGAGTTTTAAGGACGTTTTGGGAAAAATCCCAGTTTTGCCCTCACTAGAATATTTCAAATTACATGTTCTATCCTGTTACTGTTACTATTCTTGTTTTATGTTATTTTTGTTTTCGTTATTCGTGTTCTTTGATATTCCATAGTTAATCCAAGAACTATCTTATCTATTCATGTTTAACCAAATCAAGGGTTCTGGTTTAACCACGGGAAAACACTTATTTATTGTCTGTTTTAATTCAGAATTTCAAAAAAATTTATAACATATTTTTAGGACAGTTTCTAGTTTAATTCATGTTCCTAACCTTCAATTTGGGTTCTAAAAACATATCTAAGCCATTAATTCTTAAATTCCTTAATTAGATTAGATCTCTAAAAATTTGAAGAATTTGACAAATTCATCCATCAGATCATTAATCCAGAACATGTTGAATATATTGATGGAGTTTGATCAAAGTTTAGGATACCAAAATTGAATAATTGGATGGTACTTGAGCTAAGGAAGTAGATTTTTCTTAATTTTTTCTAGTTTAAGTTTTAGTTAAGATTTTGTTGTTTCTTTTTCTATTCTTTCTGGAATTAGACCTCTGAAATTTCACTGTTAAACTAAAGATGAAGTCCAATTAGTTTTTATTAATTTTGGTCAATTAATTAAAATTTTAAATAATTAAAATTTATTAAAAACTCCAAATTCTTAAAGCGCGTCCCTATGGAATCGACTCATACTTGCATTAGCCATAACACAATAGCCCGTGCACTTGCAGAAAAAGTCCACATTTAGTAGCTAAGGAAAAGGCATTTTAGGCATATAGGGTGCCTTCACTATAGGTTCTACAGGGTTTTCCTATCTTTTCTCTTTCTCTTGTGTTTTGATTACCTCTTTCTCCTTTCTAGTTTCCTTAGCCCGCCCTACTTTGTCATTGATTTGAGGACCGCTCCTAAGGATGGTTATAGACTTGTCATACTCATGAGGGTTAAGATTTTGAGAACTTGACCCTATCTCATATTGGCACTTCAGGTTAGGAATGGGTTGAGTAGTATACTGACCCTTTTCTCTATTATATAGTTCAGCTGGCAATTGTCTTACCTACATATCTAGCTTGGCTATAGCTTGGGAGTTGACATGGGCTAAATGTCTACTATCATTTTGCAATTGGTGTAAGGCCTTTTTAGTGACATCATTATCTTTTACAATTTTTTCAAGAATAGTCTAAATGTTTTTCTCAAATGATGGTTTCTTTTGTTGCTGAGGTTGTTGGAAGCCATGTGGCTATTGGGGAATTGTAGCTTTATGAGGAAAGTCTTGGGTAGGGGGTTCACAAATTGTCCCCCTTGGTAGTTATTCTTTGTTTAAGAAAAGTTAGGATGCCTAGCCCATCCAGGGTTGTAGGTCTGAGAATATGAGTTGTTACTAGGGTGGCTATATGTATTTAATGCATTTGCTCGGTCAACAAGATAATTGTTCAATACTCTATTTGATGGACAAGACATTGTAATGTGGGGTGGGGTAGAACATATAGCAAAAACCTCTTGTGGAGGTTTAAGAGATGCGGCAGCCATAAAGGATTGAAACATAGTTTCAAGCTTGTCTGCCCTATCATCGTATTTGTTCATTCTTTCTAGTACAAAATCGAGTTTATGGGATAGATCAGTATACACTCCTATCTCATAGAGACCCCCTCTCTTAGTGGGCTAGTTATTTCTCTCTTCTAGTTGGATAATCCCATTGCTGGGAATTATCTGCTAGAGTCTGAAAGAACTCCCAAGCCTCACACACATCCTTTAGCATGAGGGCCCCTCCACTTGCTACATCTACCATTTGTCTATTTTGAGGCATCAATGCCTCATAGAAGTATTGAACTTTCTGCCATTTTTTGAATCCATGATTTGGGCATTTTTGCAGTAGTTCATTTCATAGTTCCCAACATTCATAGTATTGTTCATCATTCCTTTGTTGGAAATTAATAATTTCATAATGAAGGGCATTTGTTTTGTGAACAGGAAAGGATTTGTTTAAAAACTTCCTAGACAATTGGTCTTATGTATTAATAGAACCTACCTCCAAGGAAGTAAGCCACGACTTAACTTTGTCCTTGAGAGAGAATAGGAATAGCTTAAGCCTAATAGAATCGTCCAAAAAATTTTGAAACCTAAATGTGGCCAAATATCAAGGAACTCCTTAATACGTAGGTAGGGGTCTTCTTGATCTCGACCATAAAAACTGGGGAGCAATTATATGACTTCTAGCTTTAACTCAAAATGGTCTGCATTTGTAGGAGATAAAGCTATGAAGGATGGGGTGTTAAGTTGTAAGGGCGCAATGAAATCTCTCATGGCCTTTCGCTTGACTTCTGTTGTGGTTTAGCCATAGGGATAGGAACTTGGTTTCTTTTTCCTTGTCTTAGGTTGCGTTGAATCTTAAGGTCGAAAGGTGTTAACTATAGGTTTTGAGAACGAAGCCCTTACTTAAACTATCCTACACTAAATGTTCTAATCTAAATGCTGACTAACTCTACGTGATGCACAATCAAATCTTAGTATCCACTAATCAAGTAGTGTTTTAATTGTCTTTGCTTAGTGCATAGGTGATAACTTAATAGACCTAAATCTACATAGCTCCTCCTTTTGTCTAGGGTTTACTGCATACTAGTTAGGTTCTTCTCGAAAGTGATTAATATAATCCTCATGTTAGGAGGTGTTTAGACCTTAGCTAACATTAATGGAAGGCGTAGGAGAATCACTTGGATTTTAAGATGCCCACTATAACCATAGTGCTCAAAAGCCACTGGAGTGATAGTAAGTCACATCATTTTAAAAAGGTCCTATGAGCTCGATACCCTAAATCTCTTTCTACTTAATTTTAAATTTCAATTCAATGGTTGGGATCGTGGCATGTAAGGATATTGATTGATTTCTAGGTAGGCTGTTGATATTTAACCACAAGTTCATGGGCTATTGTAGTATAGCTAATGCAAGTATGGGTCGATCCCATGGGGACTTGACTTAAAAGAGGAGTTTAAATAAAATTTAACTATTTAAAAAAATAAAAATAAGGAACATAACAGAAATAAACTAACAATAAAATAAAAATCCAGATTTATGTCACTGATGCAATTTACAAAAATTGCAATTCCATAAAACAAAAAATGAAACTAAATAATCAGTCTTAAATAGCTCTGTCCTTGGATAAGTAGAACATGGATAAGGAAAAACTGGATTAGAATAAGGACACAAATGTAATTACAATCCTAGACATAGAAGGAATTTTGTTTATTTTCCTGAGGGTGAAACTGGAAATTTTTGGAATTCTAATTTTAAACGAAAATCAGAAGAGGAAGAGGATGATGAAGCAAGGGGGGAAGAGAGGAGATGGAGGGAAGAAGAGGAGAAATAGAGGAAATAGAAAACCCGTTTTGGGTTATCTTCCACAAAGGGAAAGCTGGTGATGCAAAGGCTATGTTGGGTAGTGATAGATGGAGGCAGAGATGAAGGCCGGTACTTGGGTTCTCTACGAGTTCTAGTGTTGTGCTACAATTGAACGATGACCAGGGGAGAAGAGATGCTGGCTGAGGAGAAGGCAGTGCGCAATGGTGCAGGGAAGGGGTAGACCCTCATGCTGAAGCAGAGGAGGAGCAAAGTGGGACTGTAGTGATGGGAAGAGAGTAAGAGAAAGAGAGAAAAGGTGTGGGTCTGGTCGATGTATGAAGCAGAGAGGGAAAATAGAGAACTTGGAACAAGGCCGGTGACGACGGTGGGTTGAACAGAGAAAACTGAAAGAGATAGAGAGATTGAGGAGAGGGGTAATCGAAAGAGGAATTCGGAGAAGAGGTCTAGTTTAAGGGTGATGGACGAGGGAAATGAGTGGAATAACTAGGTTGTGAGAACAAAAAAATGAAAGAGAGAGAGAGAGAGAGAGAGAGAGAGAGAGAGAGAGAGAGAGAGAGAGAGAGAGAGAGAGAGAGAGAGAGAGAGAGAGAGAGAGAGAGAGAGAGAGAGAGAGAGAGAGAGAGAGATGGAAGTGAGAAAAGGAGTGTGGGGGAGTAGAAGTCGAGAGAAAAAAAGAGGGGGAGAGAGAAGAGGAGAATTAGATCATGGGAAAGGCAAGGAGGAATGTAGCCGGTGACTGGTATCAGTGCTGACTAACTGATGGAAGAAAGCAGAGACAAGGGCTGTGAAGGTAGTGGAGAATGAGAATGAGAAAAATGGGTTGCTACTGTGGTCATGCCGGTGCGTGACTTCCGGTGTACAGTTTCTATAGTGGAGAGAAGAAGGCAGGATGCTAGAGAGAAAGATAGAATCAAAGACGAGGAAAAGAGGATGTGAAAGAGGGGAAGTAGGCAGGGGTGCTACTGGTGTCTGGTTCAGTTGTGGCTAGGGAAAGATGGAGTGGTGCAAGTGCGTAATAGAGGAAGGCGGGAACTAGGGTAGCACAGAGAAGAAGACAGAAGGAAAGAGGGCATGATGGAAGGAGAAGAGCGAAGAATTGAAGAGGGATACGAGGGAGAGAAAGGGAAGGAGCAAGAGAGAGTCAGCTGGCCTAGTAGAAGAGAGAGACGTGAGAGATAGATAGAGAGGGAATTATAGAGATAGAGGAGAGGTAGCTTCAGCAGAGAGGGTAAAGAGAGACGTGAAAGGTGAGAGGTGGATAAGTGAGAGAGATGAAGGGGGAGTGGGGCCCACCAGCAACCTACTTTGCCAAAACTCCTCCATTCTTCAAATTCCTTTTGTCCTAATCCATCTAGGTTTCCTAAGAGTCTTCAAAGTCTTCTTTTTCTGAGAAACTTCTTTATCTTGATCTAATCCCTTTGATTTGATTTGGATCATCTAAGATCAAATTGATTGATTTGCAATGCACATGACCCAATTAGAATTATCTAAACTATTCATTACTCTTCTAATTAGCTCTGATGATCATCTGACCTTAAATTTTGCAATTCAATAGTTGGATGGCCAATTAGAGCTAAAATGAAATATTTTATGTAAATTCTTGAAATTGATGACCTAGATGCTCTAATTGAATACTAAATTAGAGATATTTTGACCAAAATTGAACACTTAACATAGGCCAAGGAGCTCGTAATGAAATCCAGTTCTTATCTTATGGGGGTTCTTGTGGGCCCTTACTAACATTAATTCCAATCCACCATAAAGTTATAAATATGCAATGCAATACAAAAGCAAACTAATGGCTGCTTATATGCTACTTAACAAAGGGTCAAGCACATTAACAGATGAGACATTATAACCACGTAGCCTATGCTTTGGTTGTAGTTGAGCTCAGACTAACCTTTGTTAAACAGGAGTACAACTAATACAACAATCCTAAGTAAAGATACAATAAGTATCAATGAATGGTCCTAATCTAAATGAATTATACCAACATCGAAATGCAAATTATACTAAATACAAATGATCCTAAGAATTAAAATTTGACGGAGAGATGCTCACAGTGAGGGGTTTGATGATGATCAAGTGTCGGCCACCATATCCCACACTTGCCCTTTATTATTACAACCCATTTAAAATTAAATAATAAATAAATTACAAATTACAATGGGTCTCGCTACAAGTTTCACTCAAATCCTAATCTAGGAAGGCTATAAAACCTAATCTAAGATGATGAAGCTATGGCCCATAGGATTGCCGCAGCTCCTTTGCCAATTTCCCCTGCACAAAAATTAAAAAAATATGGTCAATATGAGAAAAATAGCAATAAATTTTCAAAAAAGTATGCCAAATCATGAAAAAACCCTAATCTAATGCTCCATAAACCTACACTAGAGGAAAATAACCTAAAGCATGGAACACTACACAAATTGTTACAGCTCCCCGTAAAGGCACCAAAAACTTATTGTTTTAAATAAAACTCATAAGTAAATGAATCATTTGCAATATAGTCCACTAGTGAGGTCAATCCCATGAGGAGTTGAACAAATGTGGTGCTAGTGGTCCCTACTTTAAACTATCTAACTTAGTCAAAATTCAAGAGATACTTTTAACTTAAACTAGAATTGGAAATTAACACTTGAAATTAGAAACTAAGCAAAAACAAGAAACATGCTAAATTGAAAACTTTACTAAAACATGCACTTTCTAAAATTAAAACTTTTCCAAATTAAATACTTCTAATTTTTTTACTTTCCTAAAGTAAAATTTCCTAAAATGCAATTTAGCAACTTTCCTAAACTAACTTTCCCGAACATGAAATTAACAACTAATCTACGAAAAATAGGCTTTAATAAATTACTTTCCTAATCATACAAAACTAAGAAAACTAAGTGTAATGACTCCAATTTTGTAACATTAAAATCCCAAGTTAGCAATGAAAAGTTCACTTTTTGGAGATAAGGGTATTTTGGTCATTTCACTATTCACCCTGACTGAACCCAGAAATTTGGTCCTGAAAATGGTACCATTAGGTGCGTCTCAGAAAAAGGAATCCAACAAGACCAAAATCACCCAAAACGGAGTTAAAATGAGCAAGTTATGGCCCTTTGAAGTTCAGGGCAAAAATGTAATTTTCATTAAAAAACGGATTTAGCCTGAGAAACATAGGGGCCCATTTTGATACGGGCACCCCTCTTCTTCAACCTCCTAGAGGGTTCTAGAACGGTGGTGTTTGGAGGAGAAATCACCGCCATTCTGGAGGTTTCTCCACCGCCATTCAAGGGCGGTGAGAGCCCCCTCCAGAACCCTCTTATAGCTCTATAAATACAGCTCTTGGGCGCCTCTAATGGCAGCCCAAAAGCTTGGGAAAAACCAGTTTTGGAGAAGCAACCAAGAGGAGAAACGCGGGGAAAAACCTGGCAACGAACCAGGTATGCCCAAAATCCCTCAAAACTCGTCTTCCCCTTAGTGATAGGCTAAGTTTTCCTAAGTTTTTGCATGAAAAATCATGCAAAACAGAGCCCTGGAGAGTCACCAAGGACCCAAGGACGATCCCTGGGGCGCACTGGTTCGACAAGGTCGAGCCAGGGCGTCCCGAGGACACCTCGGTCCCCCACTAAATGAAACGTGTTCTATGCGTTAAGAGAACCAGACGGGCGCGTCCGTGGACTCGCCCGCAAATGAGATAGTCGGGCAGAAGCCAGGGTGCGTCTACAGACGCGCCCGCTGAGGCGCCTGCCGTTGACGTGGGATGCGTTAGCGTCCCAGGCTTCCACCTCGTTTCGTTTGACCCTTTTATGTACACTCAGTACTAAAAAGTCTATAACTTGAGATCTAGGGCTCCGATTGAGGCACCGTGAAAGGCATTGTGTCCGTGTCGACGACGCGGACACACCCAAACTATAAAATACCTGATCAAGGCCCAATATAAAGTGGGCACGACCCTTAGACTATGATAGTGGCGTTGGGCCACTAAATCTTTGAAAACTTGATGATACGAAGGCCCAATTAGGACCTTAGGACACCCATAGGCATGGGGGTGAACCCTTAATTCCTAAGTAGTAAGACCAACCACTCTAAAAAATATAAAAGATAGGCCAAACTAACCTTGATTGCCCAAACCATGTTCAGGAGCATACGAGGACAAGGGGATTAGCGCGACCTAGCCAGGTAGGTGCTCTATCGCTACTAGACTTTTAAAAAGAGTCATGATTGTTTTGAATGCATGTTTTAAGTATAAGTTATATGATTTGTTTAGTATAACTTAATCTTATAAATGAATTCATCATACATATGACAAATACATTATGCATAGACATGTTTTGCAAACAATTGCATATATTGCATGATTTGTGAGCATTGAGTTCTTGAAAAATTGCATGTCCTTGAGGGTTACCAAAAGACGCTGGAGTGCCCAAAAGACGCTGGGTAGGCAGTTGTGAGGGACCCAAAGAGGATAGGTTTTGAAAAAGAGGTTTTCGCTTGTTTGGTCTTATATGATTTGGGCTAATAAGCTCATGGGAGCTATGTCGAGAGGTCTGGGTTGGCCTCCAGCCTCTACCAATGCTAGGTGGAATGGGTACCACTCCCAAAAAGGGCAACGTCCCTACGTCGACTGCATGTGGTACAGGGGGCTACCACTGGTGTCACGACACTGGGTCGATGTGTCATATGCCCCGTTGAGGCTATGACCGAGTGTCCTCAGGTACCCGGGGACCACACGGCAGCGAGGTCATGGGCATAGTTTGGGCCCTATGGTTTCGTGGATTTACTTGCATTGCATATGGCATGACATGAGGTTGGTCGACCATACCATACCATACCATATATCCATGAGATGGATTCAGTTGAGGATCTTATGCATATCATTATGTTATAATATATATGATACTTTCGATTTGGATTATGTGATCCTTTAAATCGTTAGTATTCTAATTTGATAATGGTTTTTAATCCCAATATTGAACATGAGTGTTCAAACATGCACATGTTTTGAAAGACCATATGATTTTAAACATAGCATGCATTGTAAAACTAGTAGTGATGCACTCCTACTGAATATAGTATATACTCACCCAATCCTCAACATTTTTTAGACACAAAGCAAACACTTAAGGACAAGATACACCTATGACAGAAGACACCTAGACTAAGTGCAAGTAAGTAAACCCCTACCTTATCTTTCAATGTTACTTGATTGTAGTTACTCTCTATAGCTGAGGCTGTGACTAACACTTTCTTGGAAATAATGTTGATTTAAAACTATGCCATGGCTAGATAATTTGAAAATGTGTTTTGACACTGGGGGTTTTTATGAAAGATTGTTTTCCAAAACGAAAAAGATTTTCATGTATTTCATATTTATAAAACAAGAGATCTCGCCTTTTTATCAATTGCATCATATAAAAAACCCGGGTCGTCACACTAAGCAACGAAATAAACTACTTTAACAAGTGTAAGAATGAAAGGAAAACTACCCAAGCATTGTGCATGTAACCATAGAATGATATGCATGATTCATTGGATAGGAGTAGATTTAATCAACTACTTTGGAAACCTAAGCATGCAATGTTATTCTAATATTAGCTAAGCTATCTAACAATCTAGTTGGGCTCTTAAAAAATCATGTGAACATGAGTTGTATGGTGTAGGAAATTAACATAAACCATTCATAAAAAAAATGCCAGCAACATGGTAATCGAATCATTCAATGAATAGAACATGTAAAATATGGAATTCATCACTTCTAATGCAATGAAACATTCAATAGCAAAGATAATTAACTAGTGGATAGAAACATGAATTGAAAATTCCAACTAACTTCATTGAATTTAATAAAAAAATCATCAACATAATAACCCACACATGTAATCCAAATCTGAATTTTAAATGCCATTACAATAATGTTCACTTAATCTTAATCAATACCTAATTACAAGCCAATTCCTTCTTCAATTGTTCCAACAATCACTCATGAACAAGCATACTTGGAATCAAGGCAAAATCCTATGGAATAATAAGGCAACAACCAATGGAAACTCAAGTAAACAAAGCTGGAAATCAAAATGGTTGAAAGAGAACAAAGATGCAATGAAAGTTAGAGGGAAAAACTAGATTCAAGATGACTTCCCTTGGCTATCACTTCAAGGGAAAACCATCCTTGAATCTTAGTTTTAAAAGCAAGGAAAGATAACAAGGAAGCCAACCAACCTTCAAATATGAATCAAACACCCCAAAAAGCCTTGGTTGAACACTTGAAGAAGCACACACCTTGGAAGGGAGTGGCAGCACCCAAGAAGTCCACAAAACAAAATCAAAAGAGATGAAAGATGGGTTGTAGGAATAGGATGTCTCCTTCCAAGGGAGGAGACATCTTTTCCTTAAGTAAAAAGTGCTCTTAAGTTTGGATTTTTAGTGGATTTTAATGCTTGTTCTCCTAGTTTTCTAAGATGCCCTAATGCTAAGGTGTGGTAGGGATTAAAGTGTGTCAATTTGAATGGCAAAGATAGGGGAAAGGCTAAGATTTTCAAAAGAGGAAGTGGGTGGAAGGTGGGTGTCTTAAGGAAGGGGAGTAGCTGAGAGACGCCACCTTTTTAAGAAGGGGCATCTTCCCCCTTCCAAAGTCATTGAGCCTCCTTTGTTTTAGGAAAGTTGGTGGGAAATAGATGGAGGGTGTTAGGTGGAGAATTTTGATTGGTTGGGAAGTTTCCTAAGAGGTGGAATGTGATAGAGTTTTGAAAAAATGCAACTCTACAATGGGAATTCGAGTGCATCTTAAAAGTGAGGTGGAAATTGATGAAAAGGTGGAGAAAAGTGAGAAAACACTAAAAATGGAATGCTATTATCCCATTGGTCCACATGCCATCTTATTCTAATAGATTTTTCTTAATTATCTTCAAAATATCTCATGGATAATCTTTTTGAATCTCCTCCAATCCTAGCCTTCCATTTTGCTTAGCTTGATGGCTTAGATGGTTAGTTAAATATTTAGCCTTATATTCTCCTCTATCCCTTTCCATGCCTTGCCACCAATAGTTTCTTTTTTAAATCCTAATACATCTTAGTGCCTCCAGAGTGTATGCCATACATCAATACATGTGCTTCCTACAACAACTCTTTTCCCAATTTTGCTATTGTAGGTACTACTAATCTGCCTTAAGAACATACACCTCCATTAGCTCTAATGGTGAATCCCTCCTTTCATATCATAGCTTGAATCTCTACAAACTCCTTTTGTGCCTACAGAACCTTTTCAATAAAGACTGATCTTACAGACACATTGGTAATCCCTCCTTTCCCTTTTCTAATAAGTGCATCTGCTATAGGAATTGCCTTTCCTAGATCATACTAGATGCTGAAATCATAATCTTTCAAATATTCCATCCAGCACCACCACCTCATATTCATGTCACTCTGCAAAGACATATATTTGAGACTTTTGTGATCTATAAACACTTCAAACTTCTCACCAAAAAAATAGTGTCTTCAAATCTTTAAGGCAAAAGCTATAGCAGCTAACTCCAAATCATGAGTAAGATAGTTCGCCTCATGAGAATTTAATTGCCTAGTAGCATAAGCAATTACCTTCTCATGCAACATCAAAACACATCCAAGACCCTTACCTAATGCATCACTATATATCACAAAACCTCCACTTCTTATTGGCAAGGTCAGTATAAGTACTGAAATAAGTCTTCTTTAAATCTTGAAAACTCTTCTCACATTCTTCCATTCACACAAACTTCTTATACTTTCTAATCAGTTGTGTCATAAGTTGAGCAATCATAGAAAACCTCTCAATAAATCTTCTCTAATTTCTAGTCATGCCAAGGAAACTTCTAATCTCTGTCACCTTCTTGGATCTTCCCAATTAGTGATGACTTTCACCTTCTTAGGATCAAATGTTATACCATCCCAAGAGATAACATGCATGAGAAACTGCACATGCACATGCACATGCTCGAGCTAGAACTCACACTTACTAAATTTGGCATATCATTGGCGAGTCTAAAGTGTCATATGCTCTTCCATACTCTTATAGTAGGTCAACATTATCGTTAATAAACACAATAAAAAATTTGTCAATCAAAATACTCTATTCATTAAGTCCCTAAAAGCTATAGGAGTGTTTGTTAACTCAAATGACATAACATAGAACTCATAATGTCCATAGTGTATGTGAAAAACTATCTTAAGTGTAACCTCATCACAAATCCTCAACTGATGGTATCCAGACCCTAGATCAAATCTTAGATAAAACTTTTGCAGATTGTAACTGATCAAACATGTAATCAATATGAGGCAAAGGGTACTTATTCTTGATAGTGAGCCCATTAAAAAATTGGTTATAAATGCAAAGCCTCATAGATCCATCCTTCTTTTTAACAAATAGCATTACAGCTCCCCAAGGTGCGACACTAAATCAAATGAATCCATGATCCTGTGATCCTTGTAATTGCTCCTTCAACTCTGCTAGAGTCATATAATAAGGTGCTTTGGAGATGGGAGTTGTTCATGTTATCAGCTCTTTGATGAAATCCATTTCACGCTTAGGTGGCAACTCAAGTAGTTCTTCTAGAAATATTGCTTGAAACTCTTGAACTACCTTCATGTCTTCTAGTTTGGGTTCCTTCTCCTCCTCAACAACCACACTTGCTAAAAACATCTAATATCCATTAGAAATGAAACAAGCAGCTCTCATAGCTGATATAATAGTCATGCATATGGTGTCTAATTTTCATTGGAAGATATAAGGCGTGTCATCTAAATCATAAAACATGACTCTCTTTTTCCAACAATCCACAACTACACCATACTGTTATTACTAATCCATTCCTAAAATCACATGAAAATCTATCATACTTAAAAGGATTAAGTTTGCACTATGTTCTCTTTTTGCTGTGATGATTGGTATATCCTGAATAAATTCTTATGTCATGATAGTATCTCCTACTGGTGTTTTGATTTCCAAACAAAATCCCAACTTTTTTATAGTACATTCCATATATGATGGAAAATGATAGGGTATAAAGGAATGAGTGGAACCAGGGTCTAATGGTAATCTTACATATCTACCAAGCATTAAAAGAGTGCCTTCCATAATTGCATTTGAGGTGTGAGTGTGCTTAGAACTTAGACAAAAACCCATCCCTAACTCTTAGAAACAACTTTTGGACATGGCTGATAGTCCTTCTTCAACTTAGGACATTTGCTAATAAAATACCATTTCTCGCCACACTTAAAGCAATGTTGCTACTACTAAAAATAAACTCTACTAGGATGATTACCATTACAATTCTAACAATGAGGGCGCTCAGTGTCCATACTTCTGAAACCTTTAGATGTAAACTTAGATGGTCTAACAAATTTAGCAAGTGCTGAACCTTCTAGATGGGCCTTGCCTTATTATTCTACCCAAGCTCCATGCTGTCTTCCTTATGTGAGAATCTACTTCTTCAACTCAAATTTTGACCACGTACAAACTTTTGATCTATACACAAGTCAATGAGTTACACTTAAGGAGCAAATCTCCTTAGCTTCATAAACTTCGTCTCATACTTCTCTAAAATCATATTTCCTGGAACTAGATTTAGACACTCAAATCTCCTTAACCTCAATAATATGTGGAGGAAAATACTTCTCTTCAAACACCACTTTGAAATCCTCCCACAGGATTTCCTCTACATTAACAAAGTAAGTGTAATCTACGTTAGGTCGCCAATGCAATGTTTCTCCTATCAATAAAAGGTCGTCTTAGCTAGTTGCCTCTCTTCTAGCACCTTCATAGCTTTGAATATAATCTCTATCTCATACAACCAAGTCTTTGCTATGTTAACCCTCATCTCTAGCAAATTTAGGGGCTATCCTTTTAAATTGCTCCAATAAGGTATCATTCTTAGAACCTACATCTTTTGCCCTAGTATCTTCTAACAACTTCCTTCCTTTTATAGGAGTATGTAGCTGTTGCTTCACCCTTTGCAGAACAAGCTCAACAATATCATTCTATGCCTTAGGGTTTAGTTGCGCCTCTGCAATTAAAGGTTCCACAAGGCTAGATGCTGCAATAGTAATCTTCAGGGTCGGGTGTTATAGATGCAGGTGTCACAGGGGCATGAGCTTCTATAGATATCTGATTAGTTACTCTATTTCTCCTTGGTTCCATCTAAAATAACAAAGTAATCTATCAATTTTGTATTTTTAGATAGTCTAGTGAACCTAGGTCAAGTTATTCTAATATTTTTGACTTTTATGAATCATTAGCTATGCAGTAGTGAACAGTCTAAACACTTATTTTTGGTACCAACTAAGATGACCTAGGTTTTTAAAAATAGTTTTATTAAATGCATTTGGAAAAATCTTGGGAATTTTTTTTTAAAAGTCTTTAGAAAACATACTATGTAGTAGCTTTTAAAACCACTTCTTCAAATCTCAAAGTAGGAAGCAAACCTTTGCATATATTCAAATGAAATAATCCATGATATGATCACAAACATAGGACCCACGAGTCACTTCCCAAAAAACCATAAAATCCATAAATTAAAGATGAGATAAATCCCAAGTCGTTACTACATGTCTAGCCAACAATTCTTTAAAATAAAGCAATATAAAATTCTAATTTAGTCCCTCTCTCGTATTTCTTATACTTTTGCTCTTATTGTTATTCTAGCCCTTCTTCTACCACAAGCTGTACTGCTCAAATGTACTACCTGAAAAATATTTTGGATGAGTATAACTGCTCAATTTGGAATCATCTAAACCTGTTTTGAAAACTATTAGCAATTAGATTTTAATCTTTTTAAAACTAATGCATATAACACTTTCAATATTATAACATTCACAACAATGTTCATAGCAGTCTATCTCATAACATTAGCATATATCATAATATCCAATTCACACATCAGATGGCAACAACCTGCCCAAAGCACTGTAAAGGCAGGTGCTCCAACCCTCGAGAATGACCAACATGTACACTCAGATGTCCAACAAACACAAATAGGTAACTATGCATATAGACGAAGTCTCCTCCCAATTACACTCACATGTCCAACAAACAGAAATAGGTAACTATGTATATAGATGAAGTCTCCTCCCAATTACATTGTTATGAACATTGACAACAATGTTCATAGCAATCTATCTCATAACATTAGCATATATTGTAATATCCAATTTGCACATTAGATGGCAACAACCTGCCCAAAACACTGTAAAGGCAAGTGGTCCAACCGTTGAGAATGACCAACATGTACACTCACATGTCCAACAAACACAAATAGGTAATTATGCATATAGACGAAGTCTCCTCCCAATTACACTTGACCTCAGATACACATGGTCCATCATCGACTCTCATGGGGCTGCCGGATCATATGCAAGGAGTAGTTTTCCCATGACACAAAGTTCTAATCTAGACCATGGTCACACATAGCACTACAAAGTCCAACTCTCTTACAACTAACTATACCCGTATTTGCTCCCAAACACTCACTTATAGAGTCACTGCCCTCATGAACTATTAAGAGGAAATTGGAGCACACCATACTCATGAACTAGCATGAGGAAAATGAATCTCTCAAGTGTACAAGAACTATTAAAGCATCATGATATATATCACATCAACCCTGGAATATTTCAAAACCAGAGATTCCAAGTAAATATATATCATAGATAATGATCTCTTACAAAACTTTCCATACCCATAACTCTTTAAGTCCTTCAACTCCCAACTATTCATGAATTCAAATTTAGTATTCAAACTATAATATTTAGGGCTTTCAACTGGTCCATATTACCATTTTCTAGATTTAATCCATTGACCAATTCAATTCAATGGATATCTATGTTACTTCACAATTTCCAAGGTATAAACATAAAAAACTGACAGTTTTAAGCCTCAGTTGAAACTAGAATTTTCTAAATATCCTTTCCAATAAATCTATTCTAAGTTTAATTTAATTGAGAAACTTTATACAGGGTCCCTAGTCATACTTGAGAAAACCATTCAAAGCTCGATCAATTTTACCAAGAAAATAAGTAGCATTCTCTATTGTTTTTACATCATGATATCAAGCATTCAAATCATGAAAAAATGGTATAAATATCTAAGAAAAATGATCTCATTTTGTTAGATAAATCCATTCATAATAGTAACATGTCAAAATAGGTCTAGTATTGCACACACTGAAATCAATATAGGTTTTCACCCTTTAAACATATAATCATGGCATGAAACCTATATTATTATCAACCCATGTTTTGTTTCCCAAAACTCATGCTTGATTTTTAAAATAATAATTTAGAGAATTTTTGAATTTCTCCTTCATAAAAATCACCAACTCCTATATCTTCTATGGTCTTCTTTTCTACACTTGAGTTACTCCCACGTAAACTAATTTTAACATTCAACGTGTCTCACCAGTCCTCAACTAACCTCTTCTCTTCTTCTCCCTTCATTTTTCATGATTTTTCTCTCCTTTTCAATTGGATTACCAACCAAGGAAGAACAACTCCTAGGTTGGGCACTCAATTCTTTTTATAAACCTAGGAGTTCTAATTTGTGAGGATACTTAATGTCCAAGTTATAATCCAGTTTCCTACTTTGATTAGGTCTCTAATTTCTTCCTTCTAACTAATATTATCTAAGCTAATTTTCTCTTATAGTATGGTAGATGTTCTCACATTCTCCTAATATCATTATGGAATGACATCTTGGGTCAACAACTCCAAAACATCACTATTCCTCTTCTACCTAAGTCACTATTGGCTGGTTTATACTTGTATGTTTTATCTAGGTTGCCACATGAATTCTAAGCTAAAGATTCCCATAAAATTGCTTATTTTATTTCCTTAAGCCAACTGCTTATCTAGTTAGTTGTCTCCTCAAGCAGCTGATTCACTTACTTATTTACTTTTCTTAACTCCATTATCACCCATCCTATAGTTGCCCATCCTACACATAATACATAATCTCCCCTTTCTCAAGTTTCTTAAGAAAATCTTAGCCATTCATTCACTATTAATCTAATTTTAAAAAATCATGTATTTATCTATAGATCCCAGCCATCTCAAAGATTCATCTATTGTGACATTTGGATGTTTTCGTGAAGTACATCTTAGCCATTTATTCTCCTTAATATAACATTTTATATTCACACAACATCATTAGTTAAACAACTTAATTTCTAATAATAACGTTTCATTATTTAAACAACTTAATTCCTAATAATAACATTTGCCACTAATAAATTTATGAAATTAAAAATTCAAGGTATTACGGAGAGAATGAGAAGCTTCTTGAGTTGGGACTTTGCATGTGATGCCCCAAGTTGTTGAAATAGTTTTAAATGCAAACCTTTTTAAAAAAGTATGAGTACCCTTTAAAAAAAAAAATTCTAAACATTTTTTAAAGTTAACAAGTATAACATTCATTAGTTAAAATTTCTAAACATTTTTTAAATTAATAAGTATAACATTCATTAGTTTCTAAAACCACTTCTTCAAGAGTGGGCGTTCCTAATAGAAAACTCATATAATCAAAATAAACATTACCATATGAGCACATAAAGGATCCATTGAACATAGCTGTAGTAAACTAATATATCCACAAAATGCCACACATATAATTATCCAAACATTATTACATGTCCATCAACAATAAATGTTAAAATATAATATCAAATGGCTAAGTTCAACTAGACTAAGGAAACTTATCTCTTATTTATACATTTTCTCTTGAATCACTCTTTTGCAACCCTCTTCCTCTCCAAGCCATCTATAGCTTTGTGAACCTTGCCTAAAATATTGTAGGGGTAAGTACGACCACTTAATAAAAAATTCGTAAACTACATTTGAAAATCATGGCAATTCACATGACAATGTGATATCAAATGTAATAAATTGAGGAAGTATCAGATGTCCAATCTACAATAGACAATAACTCGAATGAAGTCCACAAATATGAAGATACTCACTCTTGCATACATACTATTAACAGATCATAGATCTAGCTGGTAGCATCCCACCATAAGCCTCATAGGCCAAGGTCTGAACCCTCAAGGATGAACGATATGTATATCATATCTAACTAATAGGATAGTGAACTATGCACATAGAGGAAACATCACTAAACTACACTTGGCCATAGACATTGTATTGCCTACACCAACTCTTATGGGGTTGCCGGATTAAGATGGAAGTGGTCTTCCCATGATACGCAATCCCACAACACAAGGCTATATTGTAGGTAGGTATCCTATTTGGAGGTCAAGGGCCAATATGAACCCTCCTAGCATAGTGTCATAGGTTATTATAACCCTATATATATATATATATATATAATCTCAATGCTCTAGAATAAGGCACAACAAAGCCACAAGAATACACAATCACATGAATGTCATCCAATGATGAATCATAAGCACATAATCACATCCTCTGAAGTCATAAAAGCTTATGACTTTCACATTCACGAATCATTTTCCTGTTACTAACTTTGCATTAGTGAATAATCAAGTCATGTATAACCAAACTGTGACATAGTAGGATTTTAAATTAGTTTTTCATACAGTCATTCAAAGATGTTAGATGATGGGATTTCACTGCGTTTATGGAATCTATAGACATCTTTCCAATATCGTTTACATGTTCACTACTCCTAGATATGGACTCATTTAATGTCTGATGTGTATATCATTTGTTAAGATATTTTTATGACATGATTTCATGATTAAAAGCTATCCCAATGAGTCAATTAGTCCAAGGATTAACTAGTAGAACCTCTATCCACTTAGTCATTAAAGTTTCTCATATTAACAATTCATGTAGAATGCAAATTGCAAAAATGTTCACTAAGTATGCTATGTGTTCACCTTCTCTGAGTAAATTGAATATTTATTTAATATTGTTTACCTTGTTAAATCACTAAGTGATTGAGTCTTCTAAGTGTACGAACAACTATCAGATGCTTCAGATGATCCGAATCCATTAGATTCCCCAAATCTCAGTCGGGATGTCTACTATCACCTTCCTCTAGACAATCTAATTGTTTCCTATTCTAATAATGATCTAGATGACACATGGAGTATATTAGACTTTTCTAATTTGTTCCTTATTGAATATACTTCATATAAATGGAGTTTTTCGTCATGCTAAGTACTTAAAATTCATTTGGTACCTCAAAATTTATTGTTGGACTGACTGTAGAATTCTGCCTTAGATAGTCCAGTAGTAACCTCCAAAATACATCATTATTCCTAGCCAAATACCATGAGATTTGTGCCATATTTTTTCCCTTGATTGACCCTTATTAAGTTTAGAATATTGTGATAAAATTTCTTGTCAGTCATTTACTACCATAACAGTAAGCAACTTTGTTAAAATGTAGGCAACTTATCTTCAAGAACAACTAGAAACGATTAAAATTTAGAAACCACAATCATGGAATTCAAGCATGATTCCAATCATGTTTTTGAGCAAATCATTCATGCTAAGATTAAGCATCAAATTTAGAACAAGTGCATATAATCTTCACTACTAATATGATTGATAATAGTAGTTAACAATCAGGGATTCAATGCCTACTTCTAGCATAAAACTGTAACCAATAGGTGCAAAAATCATGGATCAATTCTTACATATGCCATAACTTAATACTATGCAAGTTTCACCATCTTAAAACATGAAAACACTATGGTTATCGCATGAAATTATCTTTAAAAAAAAGACTTTGAAAAACATGAAGTAAACATAGTGTGAACTAGCATGGAAGATCTATGCATTTTCGCTATGTGTTCTAGCATGATCTTCATGTAATAAATTTTGAAAATTTTAGAAAATCCTACTCTAAGAATGTTCCACATGCCTACCTATGATTTCTCCTTCTCTAGTTCCTCTTCTCTTCCTCTCCTCTCCTTCTCCTCTCTCTCTCCTTGGTTGCAATGTTTTTCTCATTCTTTCTTCTCCTCCTTAGTTCCATGTTTTCTCTCTCATTTCTCCTCTATTTTCCATGGTTTTCTAACTTCTATTTTGAGGTGAGATTCCCCCTATTATATTGTCATTTCACTCCCTAAACTTTTGGGGTCTAATTGCTACTCAAACTCTCTAGATTCCCATGTTTTTCCTTCTATGTTTTTAGGCTCTCATCTTAGCACTCTATCTCCCTACTTCCAATCTCATGCTACACTACCTTCTTAATACCTTTAGCACATGTGTTTCATAGCCTATCCCATCTAAAATTCCTTCACCCACTCTTCCATAATTCCACATTTTTCCACTCTCCAAAAGTCTTAAAAATGACACCTTTTATTTTCCTAAAAATTAGGAACCTCTTTTGTGGCAGCATCCTACTCCTCATGAAGCTCCCCTCTTATCTTGGTGTGTAGAACATGTTTTCCTAGCTAATCATGCATCCTCCTACCTTGGCTGCAAGGTGGTCCATTGTGATGCAATTCTAGCCCTGTATCTCTCATGTGATTCATCTTCTTTTCCTATCACTAGTTTCACTTGCTCGTAAGGAAACTCTAACCCATCCATCCATATCCTAAAGTATAACACTCTCCTAATCAAACAATTCTCCACAATTGTGATCATGTTTGGCCCATCAATCTAAGCATCCATTTTTATTTAAGTTCCCCCCCCCCCCCCCCCAAAAAAAAAAATGTTAAAAAACAACTATGTGGTGTGTTGAACTATAAACCGAAGTCTTTCATACACATAGCATTAACACTTAAGCAAGTTCATTTTCATTAATATAACTAAAGAAACTAATGTATCTATTGAAGTAAAATTCATGGCATTACACTACAAAGGTTAAGACTCTCCTAAGGCTTAGGAAGAGTCCTATCTATTCAAAAAATTGGGCACCCTTTCCTAGTGGGGCATCCCTAAGTTTCAGGAAAAGAAAGATAAAGGTTTGGACTCTTTGAAAATTGGTTGGACTATGGGAAACTCTTTAACTAGTGGGGTCCATGCTCCTAGTCCATTTTCTTCTTCAAAGAATACTAATGTCTACGGAAATTGGGTGGCTTTTTAGTTGGGCACCCCAAAGTTTCAAGAAAATCAAGAAGAAGATGGGACACCTAGAGGGTTAGGACTCTTAGAGAGTTAGGCCTCTAGGTGGCTGAGTCATTTTTTTTTCTTTTCCTAAAAGAATTTAAGTTAAAGCTAAATTGAGATCTCCTTTTCTTATGTGAATTTCTAAGTTTTAAGAAGATAGAAAGAAAGCTAAGAAGGTAGGACTCTTAAGTGAACCCATGAATATGACATTTTTTTATCCTCTATGAAACTAGAGTCCTAAATTTGGAAAAGAGACAATAGAGTGCCCCTTTTTGTGTGGGAAACCCAAGAGTTTAAGAAAAAGGGAAAAGAGTTTGCAAAAGTGGACCCAAACAATAAAAGTGGATCCCATTCCTCTTTTCTCTCTCTTTGCCTTTTCTAAATTTGGATGGGAGTTGGGGATTGGATTGGGCACCCAATTAAGGGTTTCTCATTACCTAAATGCACCATGTGCATGTGCAGCCATTTTCTAGCTTGAGTATCTTTTCCATGGGTTAGAGATGACTTAAATAGGAAAATATTAAAGGAGTTCTTCTTCCTAATAAGTCATTTTTACTAGAAATCTAAGGGGGTTTATTTAACCGCACATCTTGTGTGTTTCTATTGGCATATCTTATGTGATGTCTCCTGTGATATTTGAGATATGTGTCATATATTCTATGATATTTTCTGTGATATCTAGGATACGTTAGATATGGTTTTGTGATATCTGAAATATGTTCAAGAGATATTTTATTAATATTTTCTAATAAAAACAATGCATCAACCAATCAGAATGCAATGACCTTCAAAGTATGGGTAAATTAGAACCATTGATGTGGATCGAAAATCATCAGATTCTCATCAATCTCAAATCGACAGCCAGCACAAGATGTAAATCTGCATTGACCATTCATATGTTTTAGGTGGGGCTTAAGCAACTACTACTAGTTGAGGTTAAAGAGAAGAAGATGGGTTCTGAAGTTGATAGAAATTTGAGATGGGTGGTGATGAAAAAGAAGGGAGTTCTGCGGTTGCAGGAGTGGAGAGGGTGGACATGGGTATTGAGAGCAGTGTAATTTATTGACTAATGCTTTTAGGATTAATGTAGGGCCCATGATTTGGTGATCAAAGCTGTTGAATCTACTAGGTCCTGTCTTGTCTAACCCAGGATCCAAAATTGGACATGCTAAGATTGTATGATGTTGTTTGCAAGCTTTTTGATCTATACATTAACATCAGTGAATAATAATAACTAAGGTTATCTAATGAAGAAGATTTTCACCATCACCTATCTAAGGTGGGACCAACGAATGAATGGTTTGATCACCCAATAGTTGAATCCCAATATCTATTTGGAATCCTTGGATGCAGAATCATTGAAAAGGCTCCATAATATGAGATACCCAGATGGTTATGATGCCATCAGCTCATCTTTGGGTCTGCATTCTAAATAATCGATAACTCCAAAAATCTTCTCTATTGGTCCATCTTGACCATTCGTCTACTGAACCTTAACTACCATCACTTTGAAATCTTGTGAACCATCTATTCTTTCACCCAATAATTATGATTAGGATCAACCAGTGATAAGATTTTAGTGCATGATCTTTCTATGATATGGCCCACACATCAAAATCTAGCCCTTATGATACCTTGAAACATGAGAAGTGCATGATCTTTCATGGAAGAGCAAACTTTTAGATGAACTAATCCATTCATTTGATTGTTCCAATTTTGATTATCCTAGAAAGAAAATATCACAATGATTGGTTTATCCTAGCATCTAAGAACCTTGTTTTGGGACTTGAATTTATATGTTCTAATAACAATCATTTCGTAATCAAATCCATAAGGAGATGCTAGAATTATCCAATCTACACTCTTTTTTAAGCTACTATTCATCGAAATCCAAAAAAATTAGATGAACGAGTGGGATCATCCAAAGGTGTGTACATTCATGCAAAATGTCAGACACTAGCATGATCAATAGAAATTTACATATGTGCAAGATAATGCACTCCAGTTGCAAATAAGATTTCTTACATATTTAACTATTGTATTCTCTCTCGATTGTAGTGAGGTTCTTTAAGGTAAAGTCACCCATTTCTTCTCTCTCTAAAAAAACATGTTTTAAAGTTGATTCTTCTCTTTTTAGAAACAACCAGATTTTACACTATAAAAGGGGTTGGCATATCTCTGATAACACCAAATATATCAACTATCATAATGTTAAATAAACCTGATATCATACATATGCCCAAGATATCACAATTAAATAACCCTGATATCTCACGTATGCCCAAGATATTGTAGTTAAACAAACTTGATATCTCATATATACCAAGATATTGTTGTTAAATAAGCTGCACATTTGAGATATGCCATCATATGTCAGAAATGCTTAAGAAACGTAATTAAGTAAACCCTCCTTAGAAAGAACCTTAGATTACCAATAGGATAGTTTCCTATTTGGAAGTTTTTTATCTTTTAATTTTAGCTTGTCTACTGTATGAGCAAAAATTCTCATTTTATACATTTTTAATAAGTATAAAGAAAAATTGTACAAATTTTTCTTTCAAGTAAGGTCTTTTTATTAATCAAGCAAAAATAAGTATATCATCCAACCCTTGGGTTGTTAATTGCATTTCAATCATAAAAGAGAGAGAGAGAGAGAGAGAGAGAGAGAAAAAAAAAAAAAAACTTTAACTATCCATCACGTTCTAGATTAGGAGTCCAAGGCCAAGGGCTAGTTTTATAGGTGTTGTGAAGTGATAAAGGATAATTAAAGGTAAGATATAACAAGCCATAGTGAGGTCCAAATGAAACAATATCACATGGTTCCCAAGAATGGGAAGGCCACAAGCTTGGATGATGTGGATCAATGTGCTCAAGTTGCATGAAATAAGGGCCATGCCTTATTTTTTCTAACACAGTATGTCTAATAAGGTATAAAGGCAGTCCTAAGGTAGATTATGTGGATAATATGTTAGTGTGAACTATGACCTAGTGTTTAGCCAATGACCAGCTTAGACTTTAGTGGTCCAAACTTGACTAGTTAGTCTCACAAGTAACGACATCATGGGGTTGAGACTAGGGTAACCCGGGGCACATGATGGCCAGCCTTATGGATCACCATAAGGACAATTCATCTTAGATTATGGCCCCTTGATGCATGGTCTTAATCTTCTAATCAGCTAAGGCCATTATATACCATTATTTATCGACCTTCTCAGGTATTCACTTTGCACATCATAGTTATAAGGTTGCTTTAGAGTCCATGGAAATGATTTTTGGAGAATAGGCTATCTTATGTGGAGCCAAGAAGATGATTGGTGGGAGTTATGATTGCCACCATGCGTGGGCCCCACTTGTGCTAAAACTGAATTAGCAAAACAGAAATGATATTGGGACTAAGGTCAAGGACCAACCCCAGAAGTTGGCCTAGCTAAGCCCCACACTTGGATGATTTGACCCAACCATCTTTTTCACTCACTCCTAGTTAGGCTATCTACAAAAATCATGCCAATTGGATGCTTCTAATTATTAGTTTTTCTAGCTAAAAAATAGCATGAAGTTTGTTATCTAGTTAGTGTATGAAATCAGCATTGCTAGAATCAAAGCAACATGAAATTTAAAACTCAAAATAGCATAGCTATAATCACCCAACAGTCATGAAGTTTGTCTCAAGCCAATCTAAGGTAGGCAAAACAAAATGGATCATCGAAAAGGTGGAACTTAGTTAGCTCAGGTTCTAGAGTAAGTCTCAAGACTTGGTCCAAATAGCAGTTCTCATAAGCAAAATCACACTTCAAAAGTGCTCTTCACTTCCTTGAAGAGAAAGTCCCTATTCTCCCACTAACTCTTTTAAAACGTAACAAGTTTCCAATTCATTCCATAACAACTAAAAACAAGATTTTCCTTTTTCAACTTACCATATGTATCCAATAAGTGGATGATACTAGGGTGTTTTGTGAAGCTTCTACCTCAAGTTCACAATTTACAAGATGTCATTCTTGTCGTATGGGAAAACGTCAGCACACAAGATAAATTGGCATAATTCCTCTATCTCAGTTATTAACGTATCTATTGAATATGTGCAAAAAATTGCCAATATGTGAGGGTACCAAGATGATTGTCTTTTCTTCTTCTTACTTGGCTGCCTCTCTATGTCTTAGAAAGCCTTTATGGGATCTTATAGTGGAGAGGACGCAGAGGAAGTTAGCAAGGTGGAAGTAAAATATAGAGAATGCAGGGAAGTTAGGGTAGGGTAGGATTGGCAACACTTATTATACCCACTTATTATAATGTATACCCGTGTGTGGTGAGTCTTGTTTCATTGAAAACAGGTCATTGGATAATAACTTAGCATACCCGATATTGGGCAATAACAAAGTGGAAAGAGGACGCTTACCCGCTTTTAGTCTCCCATCTTTACTCCAAACATGCTGAATCAACAGTAAGAAAAGCTAATGCATTCCTGTTTTCATCTTTTACCTTCATTTTAAGCATTTGCGTGCCCTGTATAGTGTCACATGAAAACAACTTTCAGAAGTGATGCACCCTAAATGGGGAAAATTAACACATTCACACAAATAACTACAGAATCTATGCAGGCAAAGGATCTCAGGATTGCAATAATTTTTAATGAAGCTGTACAAATGAAAACTTTGCAACATCTGGTTATTCCACACCCAGAAGTGTTTCCTCACATGGGAATTTGAACCTAGGAGAAGATTTAGTTACCGGTGGAGTTAGTCCTCGTAAACTTTGGCGTGAGAAGCATAAAATTGCTAATTGAAACTGGACAGGATGTCTCTGTGCAAAGATCATGGATGGCAGAGTGGATTTGTACCCACCATATTGAAACATCAATCTCCACTTTCCTCCAGAGAGTGCTCAGACATCTTAAGAAACTTCAATTTAGCCAACAGTTACAAAAAAGTCCTGGTAAGGGGGTTCACCAAATTCGTAATTCCATTTGATCTCATAACTAATCTTCCATATATAGCTGCACGCAGCGGCACTATATACAACTTGTAGTAGCTTTACGATAGCCCAAATTTGTGAATCAAGATTATGGCACATGATCTTATTTACATGCTTGTGAAGGCATTATAATCCAAAGCATAAGCATGGAATTTATTGGCTGGAAACTCTATGCAATTCAAACAGCCAAAACAAACAAATTTAATACAACAGAAAATCAGGACGGCTGCAAAAAGGATATTGTAGGCCAGCGTTCTTATTCAATGATTATATGAACTGTTCGCTTGTCAGAAGAATGTGGATACATTGTTTGAAACCAATTCTTGCATATGCTCCAACAAAATACACTGACTGAAACAAATAACTAAAAAGGTAATACAACATTAATCAGTATACATGAATCATATAGCAACACACAGTTACATGTTCCTTGTATGTTTTAAAACTTACTACAAAGATGAAGAGGACGAGATATGCAAATGCTGGATATCAATTTATAACCTTACTTGTATACAATTAATTCCTTCTATCCTTATACTTAAATCAATTTGTTACCGAGAGGAGAAATATCAGTCCTTCATTAACTTGCAGACTTGATTGCATAATGCAAGTCATGAGTCCGTGTTTAGTAATGCTACATAAAGGTTTGCAAATGACACAGGTAAAAGTTTATTTGAGGTTGTATCCTGTTTCAATAATGCAGATCTATTTATACTGCTACAATGCAAATTGTAGCATTCAATTCAAGAGGATGAGGTGTGGGTTCAGTACCTTAAGGCAAGCAGTTGCTATTTGATTGAAACTAAATTTTCTTCGAGTTTGGCTTTGAGATTTTTTTTATTTTAACGTGTGAGGTCAGGTTTATCCTTGGTTGTCTAATCTATTACTTATATCCTGTCTCATTGATTGAATTAGTTGCAACAAATGAATTTGGTTGTTTATTAGTTGAATGAGTAGGTCCAAAAGATTTTGCTAAAAGGACAGGCCCCGGTGCATAAAGCTCCTGCATATGTGAGATTCGGGGAAGGGGCAGACCACAAGGATCTATAGTATGCAGCCTTGTCTTGTACTTTTGCATGTCTTGAACCTGTGACCTCAAGGTCACACGACAACAACTTTACAATTGTGCCAAGGCTCTCCTTCCTAAATTGTAGGGCTGATGCATGACTAAAATCCTTCTCTTTCTCTTATTCTCTTGCTAAAATTGTTCTCAATCTTTGAAGGACTACAATATATGTAATCCAAATCTCCTCCCTACAATCTATATAGCCTAAAATCTCTCTCTCTCTCTCTCTCTCTCTCTCTCTCTCTCTCTCTCTCTCTCTCTCTCTCTCTCTCTCTCAATGGTTAGATGCTGCTACTTCTTGCATATCATCTCTATAAAAAACTTGGACTCATTTTTATTTTTTGATGTTAAATTATTAATTTCATTAGAAAATAATTTTTAAGTTTGTCATGTTTTTTCTCACATTTATTGTGTCTTTTATTGAACTGTGTTAAACTTCCAAATTCATTTGTTTTGTTTTCCCTGGCATAGCCTGGGCTATAAAGAGAGAGAGAACAGGCTGTTAGATAAGTAGATATCATAAACATCCTTTACCAAACAGCATTGTTGTTCTTAGAAACAGGTATGAGATAATAGCTTATCAGCTTATCACATAACAGTTTATGGAAACAACTATTGCCAAGTCACTACTTCAATGGAGTGGAAGAAAAGAAAATTTTTCTTTCTACCACAGATCACATAGCCTTAGGTAAAGCCTCGACTGGCCAGCTTACCCATATGGTCCTCACGATTTCTTCAAGTGTCGAGCAGGCAACCTGTACATGAGCTAGAGTCTTCTAGGAAAGCTGCTTTCTGAACATATCATCTATCAACGACACGTTGCTGTAGAGAGAGCCGCACCATTGAATGATTAGAGCCCTTTTATCTGATTTCTCCGGCTGTAGATATCTGGGAATCCGGAAAGCTTTCCAATTAAATATTTCCAGCATCTGAAAAATGGTACATTTTAATGTAAGAGAAGGACGGTCATAAATCTTGTGAATAATGAAAGACAAACGACCGAAAGTGGAGTTTTTTGGATGCCAAAATCATCTATTTGGCGAGATTTGTTATTTTTATGAGATATTTAACGCCGAAGCAATTAGATGAACGGTTCAGATCATCCAAAGTGACTATTCGTTTAAAATTGAAGCCCGGGGTAACGTTCGGATCATATAATTCCTCAAAATCAAAGGCGTATAATATGGACAGAGGCGTCAGTTTTGAGTTCCTCAAAATCAAAGGTGTATAATATGGATGGAGGCCTAAGTTTGACCCACGCGCACATGCTTAACCTGAGTGGGCATTTCACTACCCACATGCTCGACTCGTCCATAGGTTCATAGGTTGACTTATGTGTGTTAAGTTGACTTGATCAATACCTCTAAAACAACATTACAGCATCTTAACCAGCTAAGTAGACTAGGTTTGCCTTATGCATATGAAGTAAAAAATTTATATACAACTCAACTCACTTCACTTTCGAGTTGAGTTTTCTAGTTTTAAATTATAAGAATTATTGACTTGGCCTAAAGATTTTATTGTATGCATCGAGTATAATTTTAAAACTTGGTAAATAGAGAAAAATTAGCTAGTACATTGAGATACTCTCACAACCAATCCAAAAGATTTTTTATACTAGTGGATGAGTATATTTTTCTTGTAGAAATTAATAGTCGCCATGGCTATAAGTGGGCTTAGCACCGTCTAGAGATTAGAACTATTTATCATGTAATCAATGTTATGCACACCCATCCCATACTATAAAGAGTTTGGATATTTTTATAAATCAAGACCTATGTCAAAGACCTATAAGTGGGCTTAGCACCGACTAAAGATCCTACGTCAAAGATCTTTAGATCATTGGACCCCACTAATAAGTCTGGCAAGCTATTCTCTTAGAAAAATACATGCATGATTAAGTGGACCTCTCTTTTTTATTAGAATGCATTAATGAGACCATCTAGTACCTTATACAGTGGTGTTTATATTCAACAAGTAACTTAGATGCTAATATTCTTAAAATTTCATGAGTAGCTCACATTGAGACTTAAACTTATATCTCCATTAACTCGAACTGACTCATAGGTGACTCAAAATACTCAAAGTGAGAGTTTTCAATAATATTTTGTTAAGTGCTAGTAGTTACAGATGCTCTTAAGTATCACAAGGAGTAGACACCACCTTCCTCAAGAATGGCAATCATGTTTTACAAATCTAAGCCATTCATCCTGTTTAGAATGGCTTAGACATATTATAATTTAATTTCATGACAATTGAATGCTTTAAGATCTGTTTCTTTAGGTCAGAAATCAAGACCATTTCTATGCAATTTTTTAGAGACCCAAAACAAGTGGCTATGATTGTCCACCTGCTTGAGGAATTCTCATTAAAGAGTGGGCCACTTATGGATTCATGTATTTATCTTAGGGAGTATCTTGTTGGACTTAACAATAGGGTCAAATGATCTAACGATCTTTGACGCTAGATAGCTATATGCATATAGATTTGTGGCCAAATCTAGACCATTTATAGCACTAGAGGGCTTTAGTAGCACTTGATAAATAGTTCTTATCTCTGGATGATGTCGAGCCTACTCATAGCCATGCCCAGTCTTATTTTTTAAAATAAAAATTTGCTTGTCCATTATAAAAAAAAACTGTTTGCTAAGTGTGAAGAATGAGAGTTGCCTTTTATATGTGGAGAATGTCAAGGTGGTTTGTCAAATCTTTTAGATTGGTCATGCAAGTATCTAGGTGTACTTTCCGATCATCCTCAGCTACAAAGGTTTTTATTGTGAGAGTGGAGCCTAATTAGGTTGATCCTGTTGTGCTTGTGTCGAATTATATTGCGCTATGAATTGGTGGGGGTGCATGGGTGGGCATGTCCATGCTGAGGTCTCAGGTGTAATGGCCTTAGTTTGAGAAAAAATGGTAAGCATTTTTCTATTTTATAATATGGGGGTGGGGCAATTGTATCTTTTGTTAGCGCGTGTGCACAGGTGTGTGTGTGTGTGTGTGTGTGTGTGTGTGTGTGTGTTCGCACAATCCTCGGGCTCTATATGGTGGAGAAATCTTACATATCTTGTGGCAGTTATTTTCTCTTGTGGAGATAGTGAAACTGGTGTGACCCCGGAGATGCACCTCAATTTAGAGGGAACCACATAAATTTGTGTTTTTTTCACTTTTTATATTTTTATAACAATTTTAAACTTCTATGCTAAGCATATAATAATACCTTTGGTATCAATTAATAACTATTATAGTTTAAAAACTAGAAAACTTAGACTTGACTCAAAACTGCAGCGAGTTGAATTATATAAAAAAAATTTCGCTCCACGTATACAAGTTAAACCTAATATAGTTACTTAGCAAAATTTCATGCTGTTTCGATGGTCCTTGGTTCAAATATTTTTATACACAATATTTTTATATCATGCGAGTTCACTCAAGATACACAGAGTTAAAGTTGTGGATCTGTGGTGCGGGTCCACCTGCCCACAACTTAAAAGTATAGGCTGGGCACAAGTAATTCGTACACAGTGAAATGCTTACCCAAATCCGAGTTAAGCAAGTGCCGTTAGTGGTTCAAACCTAAAACCTTTAGTAAATGGGTTGTCTGTAAACATTTTATGACCGTGAGTAAAACGGATATTGCAACTAGCACCTGTGATGATCCGGCCATTGACACCTAAAAATTTGTACGGGCTCCAATATTGCTGGATATCTCCTCCATTGGTTGCGAATGGCCTAAACGATAGACGGTTCAGATAGTTGAGGCGAGCAAGCCGACTCGTGCTTTTTCCTGGATACTAATTTCGAATAGAAAATGCGCGCACCAATGCCGATTGGGAGCTCCCTCCGGACCCCACGGGGCCAAGGGCCGGAACCCGTTTGCAATCAGCGGAACCGGGTACACCTCCAGCCAGATAGACAATAAAATCCCCACCTTACAGAGGTCATCTGTTTGTGTCTCTTTCTGAAGCTTCAAAGCAGGCAACACCGTAACTCCAAAGTCTAAGCCTTGTGACTCCAAGAAGGGGAAAACCAATTTCGTCCCCATTTCTTTACGTCAATTAGAAAACCACAACAAATATTAACATCCCAATTCAGTTGTCTTAAGAACCAATTCGATTCATTCCATAACTGAAAACAGGATTTCTTCGACTCTCATGGCTTCGGCTTTGCGCCTACCTGCATTATCCCCCATTCGTCGCTCTTTATCTGTTACCACTTGTGCAGTTCCAATTGGACCCAAAACCAGCAACAAACACTTGTTTTCTGGTATTACTACATTGAAACTGCAAAGGCAGCCTTCTCTAGCAGCAATTTCACGAAGATTATTCCTGTCATCAGTTTCGGGCATTTGGGATGCATTAACAGGCGGTAACTCTGCCCGTGAAGCTGTAATTGCCATTAGACTTGGAATGCAGCTCTTCATGCGAGGTGATGTTGAGGGGTCTCTTAAGCAGTTTGATAAGGCTATTGAATTGGATCCTCGTCAAAAGGCATGTGGGTCTCTATCATTTTATTGCAATTTGAAGCTTCTTTTCATAAACTGTTTGATGTTTTTAACAGTTCTAGTTGTGCAATGACTATAATCAGATCTTTGGCAAAGGGGGTTGTCATTGTATTATCTGAATAGGTAAATAGTTACTGATACTGATTTAGTAATGGTGGATGCATTTCCATGATTACAAAATTTATAGAATAAAGGGCCCTTGGCTGTTATATGTAGGTTTGAAGAAGGGGCGGAGCAGTTTCGGATAGATGTTGCCCCAAATCCAAACGATACGGAGGAGGCCATATGGTGCTTTCTCTGTGAAGCTCAATCGTATGGAGTGGATGAAGCAAGGAAGCGGTTCCTAGAGGCAAGTCATAGCTTGTATTTCATTTTATTTTGCAAATATTATCGAATATAGTTTATAGTTGTGGTGTGCGGATGCGCCATTTGCTTTTATCATATACGTTGCGGTGACTTCGTAACTTCCTCGGACAAGTATAGCTTTCTTGGCTTTGTACTTTGCAAATTCCTAATATAACATTCTTACAAATTTTGAGTCTCTTGTATCGTATGAATCTCGATCCTGTACTGAGTTTACAGATAACCACCATCAGTCCTCTTGCGAAGTCCAAGAGTTCTATTTATTATTTGATAGTTTTGGGTGGTAACCTTGATAAGGTCAGGTTTTGGTAGGATGTATAGGTTGATAAAGTCCCCTTGTGTTATGAGTTGCTAGGCTTCTATAGAATAGTTTGCGAGGAAGGCTGTTATGTCATGGACTGTTTTGTGAGAATTGAGTATGCTGCTTTTAAATGGAACTTCTGTCACAGTCCTACTGAAAAAGGAGTCTCAGTCCTTGAGTATTCTTCTTACTTCTTCTATCTGAAGATTGTTTCATATCTCCTCATACTAAAGGACAGGGATAAATGACTTGTTCTCAGTTTATGACTTTTTTCCTTGCTAATTGTGAATAGCACCTTAACTATTGGGTGAATGCGCAGAATCTCTTTATTCCCTCTCTAGCTAAAGTTTGCCACCAAGACTCCAAAACCTTCAACTTCTTATAAAGAAAGAATTGCTGTCTCCTAAAGTGGTGTGATGTGCAAGGATGATGAGGAATCTTGCAATCAGCCCTTCACTCACTGTAGGGAGGCTAGAAGATTTAGGCTTGTGTTTTAATTCTTTAACATCTTTTGGGTGTTCTCACTGTCCTTCTAAGCAATGGATGTGTCGGTACCTTAGCAGAAAAGTGAGCCTTTTGGCCCATAATTCCTTTTGCCTCGAATTGGGTCTGGTGGAATGAGAGGTGCATCATTCTTTTTGAAAGTAAAGAATAACTGATGAAGAAACTTCTCATGAGATTCAAAGGCTTCTTTATGTGATAGCATCTGTTAGAAACATTTCAATTCATATTCAGCTCAAGCATTTAGCAAGCTGGGTAATTTTGTAAAGATAGAAGTTAAATTTAAAATTGTCTACCGCAAATAATTGTGAATCTGAGCATCATAAAGTACTTCGTGACTTCCTGTATGGGAGAACCAGAGAAGATCTTTCATCATTCTCACACTCTGACCATTAACAATTTGAAAATTCTTCCACCAAACTAGTTTGTTTAGATAGAAATGACAAAAAATTATATGGAAATAAGTTTTCAAATGAAAGGGCAGCCCAGTGCACGAAGCTCCCACATTGACGAATCCTGGAAAGGGGCGGACTAGAAAGGGTCTATAGTATGTAGCCTTACCTTGCATTTTACAAGAGGCTGTTTCCATGCCTCGAACCCATGACCTCTAGGTCATACGACGACAACTCTACTGTTGCGCCAAGGCTCCCCTTCAAATGTTATGGGTAACACTTCTAGAAGTATTAAAGATTCTTTTCATGGGAAGGGATAAGATTCTTTTCATGTATAGAAGACAAAGTTTTTGTACCAGGACGTTCTTTCCTATTCGTATATGAATTATTTGCAGGTTGGTCGAGATCCAAGGCCTGTCATGCGTGAAGCCTATAATATGTTTAAAGATGGTGGGGACATAGAAAAGGTGGGGATAAATGCAATGTTTGCTCATATTTCTCTATTATGCTTAACATATTTATAAATTGTCAGATGTTTTTGCACATTCTCATTTCATTTTCATTTTGAAGCACAAATATATGTGTGTGCTTGCTTCTTCTTCTTCTTCTTCTCTCTCTCTCTCTCTCTCTCTCTCTCTCTCTCTCTCTCTCTCTCTCTCTCTCTCTCCTGTGTGTATACCTGCTTACTAATGTCAATATTGCTCTCTATTTTGTTTTGAGCATGCCTATAGTGATGTCATCATGTACAATATCTCTTGACATTGTAAGAATATGGTCAAAGGATTTGTTTGCATCCTTTTGCTTTCTTCTCAATTTTATCTTGTAAGGAACACTTTTGTTGTAGGCTAAAGAAGCTCCTATCATTGTGTGTAAATCTGGAAAATGATGACATTTATCATAAAACATTTTCTAGTCAAAAATATTTTATCCGAAACTATTTTGCATGCCTATAAAAGATTATGAAATTATATCCATGAATCATAAGCTTGC
This sequence comes from Warburgia ugandensis, assembly GCA_035236585.1. NCBI lineage: Eukaryota > Viridiplantae > Streptophyta > Magnoliopsida > Canellales > Canellaceae > Warburgia > Warburgia ugandensis. The sequence goes on from CP141128.1 coordinate 47,270,067, forward strand.
ATGTGGATAACTGTTTGAATTTCCTAGTCAAAATTCTTTGGACCACCCCAAATATATTCGTATACCTTTGAAAGATTATGATGCTTGTGTTGAAATGCCATATCTTTCTTTCTTCATGGTACTGATGTATCTGACATTAGGAGGATCAATATCAAGATTCTAGACAGCCCTTCTTCATCTTCTTTTCTCTATGGCTGCATGATCCCCAACCAAGGGTTCAATTTAGAACTCAACTAGACTCTCATAATACTAGTGATTCTATGCTTTCTTTTCCCACTTTTCTTGTTTGCTTGTTCCTAGTTCCTGACAACTAGGGTCTTCTTTATCTTTAGTTTTATTATCATGTGGGCAGTTAGAAATTTCTTGACATGGCTTTCTTAATTTGTGATCATATTCAAATGATATGAATAAAGGTTGCCTTATTTAAGTTCTCTCAGATGGTTTTGAGTTGATGCCTTATTGTAACAAGTCTTAGGGTTTGTTAGAATCTGTTTTGCAACTAGTAAGTCTAAGGAGTTATCCAAGCCTGATAGTCTGTAATAGCAACCTCATTTGGAATTTGCCATTGGAACTTCATATTAGAATGAAAATTTGGTCTTCAAGTTTATAATTTTCTGGGTCTCAAAGGTTGATATTGTTGGACAATTCCATTTCCATATTTTGCAAAAGAAAATTGTTATACTGTTGAGTAGGGTAATGTGCAAGTCATTGTTGTTTTTTCTACATGAGTTAAATTCTCTTCACTTTGAAGGAAGTTGACCAGTATGCTTATGTGGTTTCAAATACTGCTGTAAGGATTTCATTCAATAATCTAGTTGATGGCCTCTTTCTTGCTGGCTGAATTAATGTTTCTTAAATTCATAGAGACTGCCTAGTTTAAATGCAGCACTGCCAATTGTTAAATATTGAGGATAACTTATAGAACATGTACACAATTTCATGTGAATTATGACATCTATGATCCTGTGTCATCAAAGTTGCATTTGTTATTCTGGGATTCATCTGAGTAGAATCTATTGATTTTCTACAGCTAGTTTCGACATTTCAGCATGGTCAAGATGGTGAATATTTCTATGCTTCTTTATATGCTGGGCTTTATCATGAATCTCAGGTTGGCTATTAGCCTTTGCTATTTCCTTGTTCTATCTTATCAAGTGTCCTAGGTGGGTTGTTGCCCTAGTTTTTGTATTATGATTTTTTACCAATATCTACTTGTACAATTCAATACCATGTTGTACAAATGGCTCAAGTTTTTATTTTTTCCTTCTTTTATTTGATTTCATGGACTACTTACTGAAAGGTGAAATTGTCATCAGTGCTTACTTCGCTACTACTTGTAGGAATCCCTAATATCAACTCTGCAATTATAAGAATTCATAGAACAATTAGGTTTGCAATCTGATTTGGTATCAGTTTTGAAGAGGTCCAAATCCTTTGTTTCTTTTTCCAATTTTAGTTTGATTCCATCCGAACCTTGGAACTTGAGCCCTATAGATAGATCCAAACATATCTAGGCTAGTTTTCTCTCCATGAGTTACAAGTCTATTTTATCAATCATGTCATACATTTAATGTTTTTGTCTTTGCTGTTTTCACTTAGACTTGTTTAATGGGTCTACTGGATTATCTTGTAATCTAAAGTGTATGATGGTTGTGCAAATGATATAATTTTAGTCTTTGTTTTCTTCTCTAATTATGGTTTACATAATATGTTGGTTGTGTCTCTTTCAAATCATCTCAGTATTTGCATTTGCTGCAATGAATCTAATGAAATGACTCCAAATCTCTGAATTTTCTTTTTTGCATAACTTCTCTCTGTCTTAAGTAATAAAGATAATTTTAGGATGGATCAAGGAGATCTACAAATAATCAAAGGATTCCAATAAGGTGCTTTGTCCGTTTTGAAGTTTGTTTCCTTGTAGGTTCTCTGGAACGGGGATGGTGCTCTACCAAACATGTGTGTGGGTGAAAATGACAATTTGACATACAGAGATCATCTAGTTGCTGTTGGAAGTTTTATAAACAGTTGATTAGTCCATAAATTTGGTGTTATGAATTGAAAATCAGAGACCCGGATTTTATCTAAAAGGAGAGTAAGCTACCTTATTCTCCTCAGAAGTGAGATGAACTTAAAGAGCCATTAACTTCACTGTATTAGCTGTGGTATATGAACTCTTCCTTCCTTTTTTTCTCTTCAGTAGTACTCACATCCAATTAAAATCACATTTTCAGCTTATTGATTTCCTCTTGCTAAATTTTATGTAAGGTTATGTGATTATTGTCTTTGATTGATGGAATGTTTAGTACCAGTGAAAGAGAGCATGTTGTTCTAGACTCTTCCTCGTTCTAGAAAGATCAATCTTCACATAGTTGCTTGTGATTGTTGCCTCATGTCAATTGCAAGTTTAACAAATTTATTTTCATTTGTTTTTTTTTTGTAGAACAATGGGGATTCAGCAAAGTTTCATATGCTTACTGCATGTCAGTCTCCATATGGACTAAGGTTAGTAAATATGATTCTGGCCCCTACTTATCTAATGAAAGAAGAAGAGGTCTGCTAGTAAATTATGTTCTTTTCAGTATCTAGTGGCAAAGGTCAATGAATTTTCACAACCTTGTAAATTGATTATGTAGTACCATTTATTCTGTTAGCATTCTTTCTTGCAGGTCAGATGATTATATGGTTTCTCTTGCGAAGGTTCATTGTCTTTGTCGAAATTGGAACACCTACTAACCAATCACCAGTGTGAATGAGCTTAAATATTGTTCAATGGTCACACTAAAGAAAGACATAAGATCTGTAATCCGATTGTTCATTAGTGCAAGGTAAGCACCTTCATCACTTTACCAGTCAGAATTATTAGTGTATGATATTGTTCCATTTTAATGTGTAATCATTATCTTGCAAAGGTTCATTGTCTTTGTCGAAATTGGATCACCTACTGCCCAAATGCCAGTATGAATGAGCTTAAATATTGTTCAATGGTCACACTATAGAATGACATAAGATCTGTAATCTGGCTGTCCATTAGTGCAAAGTAAGCACCTCCATCAACTTACCAGTCAGGTTTGTTATATGACATTTTAATGTTAATCATTTTTTATCTCAGGCAAAGGATATCAGTGATTCTAAAGATCTATTCTTTTGTACATTTTCCATTGTATTCCTTTTAATACAGTTGGGTTTCTACTTTCTGTTGGTGATTATAAAGTGAACTTTTAAAGGAATGGAATGTTTGGAAGTGAGTTTGAATTAACTATGAAATGATTAAAAATCCAGATAAAAAGTAATATCATGACTTATCTTGATACTACATCATTTTCATCAAAGCCTTATCATAATTATGGGTTGGCTACATAAATCTTCTTTCTCCTTTCTACTCTATCAGGGATCATTGCCTCATTTAGACCAAAAGTTTTTAGATCTTTTCTCACGACTTCTATCCACCTCCTTTTGGGTCTTCCCCTTGGCCTTTTAGAGCATTCAACTTGTATCAACTGACTCCTTCTAATCGGTGCCATTTTTGGTTTCCATTGGACATCTCCAAACCATTTAAGTCTACTCTTCCTCATCTTGTTACTTACTGGTACTACTCCTAAGTTTCTTATAAATATTTTCATTTCGAATTTTATCCTTTATTGTCTTGCCACTTATCCATCTCAACATCCTTATTTTAGCTACACTCATCCTATGCATATGTTGTTCCTTAACTACTCAACACTCTGATCCATAGAGCATAGCTGGCTTATAGCCCTCCTATAGAATTTTTTGTTTAGTTTAAGAGGTACTTGCCAATCATACAAAACTCTAGAGACACGTCTTCATTTGTTCCAACCCACTTGAATTCTTTAGGTAACATCCCTCTCAATCACTCTACTCTCATGAATTATTGATTACAAGTATTAGAAGTGGTCTTTTTGGGGACCTTCTTAGTCATTAATTGTTACTAGTGCTTTACTCCTACTCTTCTCCTTATTAAAATTGCATTCCATATACTTTGTCTTAGTTCAGCTAATTTCAAATCTTTTAGATGATATAGCATCTCTTCACAACTCTAGCTTAGTTTTTACACCCTCCCTTCTCTTAACAATCAAAACTATGTCATATGCAAATCAAATGCGCCATGGAATGTCTTCATGTAGATTTTAGTTAACTCATTCATAGCAAACGTGAAAAGGTACAGGCTCAATGATGATCCTTGGTGCAATCCTATAGAGATAGGAAAATCATTGGTCTCTTCGATAGTAGTCCTAACATTTGTTATCGCTCCCTCTTACATATCTTTAATTATGTCTATATACCTTGGTAAAACCCCCTTTCTTACCCAACACCCACCAATTAGCTCTCTAGGGACCCTATCATAAGCTTTTTCTAAGTCAATAAGGACCATGTAAAGGTCCTTCCTTCTGTCTCTATACTTCTCTATTAATTGTCTAAGTAGAAAAATAGCTTCCATGGTAGACCTCCAAAGGTATGAAACCAAGCTAGTTTTGATACAATAGTCTCATGTCGTAGCCTCTTATCAATCACCTTTTCCCAATGTTTCATGATGTGGCACATAAGCTTGATCCCATGTTATTAGTGCAACTTTGTATGTCTTTCTTATTATTATAAATTGTTACAATATGTTTTGCCTCCATTCATTTTGTAGTTTCTTAGATTCTATTAGCATGTTAAACAACTTTGTTAGCCAAACTACTTCAATATCTCCCATATACTTCTAAACATCTGTTTGTATACCATCATGTCCTAGGGCCTTTCTTGATTTCATCTTTTTCAATACCTTTTTCACTTCAAGTATTCTAATCCTACAGTTGCATCTATATAGTCCAATGTTATTTGGCTTTACGATTCCTTCAATCTCTATATTCTCACTACATTATCATTTAGCAATTGTTGCACCTTTGATTGATCATGTCATCCTTAATAGTACCATTTGGTCATCACTTTTAATTCATTTAACTTGGTCTAAGTCATTACTCTCCCGTTCTCTTATTTTTGCAAGTATGAACACATCTTTCTCACATTCTCTTGACCCTAATGTATTATAAAAATCATCATAGGCCTTGAGTTTAGCTTCACTCACTACTATCTTAGCAACCTTTTTAGCATTCATATATTACTCAAAATTTTCATTATTTCTAGTCCTCTATCATATTTTAAAACATACTTGTTTTTCTTTAATAATTTTTTGCACTTTTTCACTCCACCACCAAGTTTTCTTTATATATTGTCTTTTACCTTTAGATAGTCTCAAAACAACTTTTGCAACTTTCTTAATGGACTTGGCCATACCCGTCCATATAATGTTTACTTCTATTTTATTGTTCCACTTTCCTTCTGCCATTAACTTATTTGTAAATGATGTTATTTTTCCCCTTTTAAGTTCTACCGCTTGGTTTTTGAACACCTATAAAGACAATTTTCTTTCTTCCACCTTTTAATGTAAATATCCATAATCATTAACCTATGTTGTGTGTCTAGATACTCACTAGGTATCACCTTACAAGCCTTATACATGATCTTTCAGTATCCATAAGTAGAAAAAAGTGTATTTGGCTTTTATATGATCCACTTTTAAAAGTTAGTAAGTGTTCATCCCTCTTCTTAAAGAATGTATTTGCTAGAGTTAGGTCACTTGTCAATGCAAAATAGAGAATAGCTTTTTCCATCTCATTTCTTTCTCCAATACCATACCCTATATGTATCCTATCATATTTTCATTTATTTTTCTACATGACCATTTAAGTTTGCTCCTATAAATATCCCTTTGTGTTGGGAATTTATTGCATTACTCCCTCTATGTCTTCCTAGAGCAATATCTTGATTCTATCTTCTAACATCACCTTTTGGGCATATACTATTTTAATCTTCTATTGTAGTACAAGTTATACAAGTAGAATTCTATCACTAGTTCTTCTAACTTCTACAACTTTATTCTTTAATTCCTTATCCATCACCATTTCTATGTCATTTTTATTATTGTCCTTTCCTACGTATCATAGCTTAATACCTATATTTTGTGTGTGTGTGTAGTTTTAGCACCTTTCTACTTGGTTTCTTGACAGTATGTTGACTCATTTACATTCATTGTATCTACTAACTCTATACTCTTACTTATCAATATGCTTATATTTCATGTGGTGATATGAATCTTATTTTTTTGAGCTAGTCTCTTTACTCGTGCTCATCTAGACTTTCTACTACATTCGGGATCCAATGTAGTGTGTCGCTTACAGGGAAATGCCATAGCAGCCCTTGCCTATTTTTTCATTGTATCCAGGATCCGATGCTATGTGTCACTTACGGGGGAATGCCCTAGTAGCTCTTGTCCATTTGCCACTGCATTCAAGCTCCGTTGCAATGCATTGCTTATTGTGAACGTCCCAACTTGAGGAAATGCTTTAGTCTTTAGACTTATATGTTAAGGATTTGCCTAAAGATTTTATAGCGGCTAACAACCTAACGGAAACCTCCTTTATCCGAGCTTAGGATTGGCTATGAAATCTTAGAACTATACAGATAGAGTTCTCTACTAAACACACACAAAAATAAAAAGTAAAGTTTAGAGAAAATATAGGAAAAATTAATAATAGATGATTATAACATAGTGATAATTAGAATTAGAAAAAAATAAAAAAAAAAATTACTAGAGATTTTATAGGATTGCTAGAGGAGGTATTTAATTAAATTTAGAAGCAGAAGGAATTCAAATATAAATGCAATGTGGCTGAAAAAAAGAGGACGGATAAAACAAATCTTTAAGAATCCATTCACCCAACTAATAATGAAATAAGATGAGAATAAAGTAAATCAAAATTTTAAAAATGCTTACATGGTAGAAGGAAATAGGGTTCGAGTGCTAAAAAAGAAATGTCATTTGCTTAATGTATGGAGAAAATTGCTCATTTAGGCATTTTACGTTGTTTGTTGTCCATCCAAGTTATTGCAACCAGTCAATTCCCCCAAGGGCCTCTCGTCATCTTTTTGTTATGACATCGCAAATACCCTGACAACTTTCTCTGTTTTTGCTGGCTACTTTTTATTGGAGCATTCATAATGTATTCGTAGAAACCTTTATAAACAAATACGTATAATTCATATAACCATTTACAACAGCTAAGAGCTGTCTTACAGCCCAATGAATTTGTCAGTGAGGTTGGGGAGAATTGGCATTGAATATCAAGGGGGCCACAATGGCCTAAAATAGGTAGTCTTATTTTGCATTTTTCCAAGAGACTGATTTCAAACCTTGGTCATATGATGACAACTTTTACCGTTGCCCCAAGGCTCCCCTTCAATTGGCATTGAATATCAGTGAAGCTAAAACTAAGTTTGGAGTGCAATGAAGTTTTAGCTATAGCTATACCGTAGTACATAGAGCTTAAACAAAGCCCAAACTCCGAGAAGAAACTGACCTCCATAATGACGTCCACATATGATGTTTGATTTGTTATCCACACATGATGTTTGATTTGTTATAACTGCAAGCTAGGAAACAATATTAAGAAGAACATCTTAGAGGGCGTTATTCTGTTAGATTTCAACATCTGTCGTGTTGTTCTATAGGAAAATTCTTCACACGCAAGTCTTTTTTACGACGCAACTAGCTAGGGATAACATGGATGATCCCTTTCCCTATAGTGATCTAAAAGATAGATGGTTTGGATGATTGGAAAAGTTAGCCGTGCTTCTATTTCAACTGCTTACCTTTTCCAATTAAAATATGCGAAGGACAAGAGTCAATATTGACATCCCTTCTGCACATAGCTTCTCTTTTCTCTCCCAAGCCTAGGGCTAGTTTCCAATCCAATGTTCTAACCTCTTTCGAACTTGCCGACAACAGTACTGTTCCAAAGCTGCCTAATAATTGTCCTCTTCTGGACCTGACTGACAATTTTTACTAACCTAAGAGGTAGAGTGCGTAAAATGACTATTTTACGAGCGAATATGTGCATTCATTTTACAAAGGTACGTAGGAATAATCTATGAGTTCTCCTACAATAAGAGTAGTCAGCATGTTTGAAAAAAGCTAACTAGGGCACGTTGAGGGAATTAATAGGTTGCAAGAACCTAGATAAGCAACAAACATGGGGAGATGTCTAAATGAGAATTTGCCCTATATAGTAGATATATTTTAAGGTGAAAACTTGCAGCGAAAACAATTACAATCTAGGAATAACTTTCACCGGGGTTGTTATTTCCATGCAAAACAGGACCACATCCTTTTTCGGTGTATGTCATAGCATATATATGGTTTGGATTATTAGAAAGAGGCCATACCCACTTGTAGGGAGAATCCCAAACCAAGTTAAGAGGATTTTGACTCTCTCCTTCCCCTCTCCTCTAAAGGAAGTTTCTACTCTATTCAACTGAAAAATTATACTAGATAGTAAGAAATTTATTCTAGAAATCAATAGAGAATTAGGTTCCAATTGTATATGCTAAGCCACTCTAAAACAAGAAAGGGATAAATAAATAAATAAAAATAGAAAAAAGGAGAAATTTTACCTCACTTTGCAAAGACATACGAAGATCAGAATACCTAAAACCCAATGTAAAAAACTCCAACTGCCAGAGATACTTTAGAGAGGATTTTTCTTTAGAAAGCTTGAATTAAAACTACACTTGCATAGAAGGTGTCTGTAATATCCGCTATTTTTAAAATTTTAAATATTTAATTTTGGAAAATTATGAAAAATTGGAAAAAAATTAAGGAATTGAGAAATTAGGAAATTTGGAGATAAAATCTTGAGTTGAAACCCCAATAATTATAATGTACTCTAGAAATGGAATTCAATGCCACTAAGAATGCTAAAATTGGAGATCGGATGAAAATTTGCTAATTATTTCAATTTAGATATTTAATAAATTAATTAAGAACAGTAAAATGGAGATTTCACAAGAGGGGCCCACAAACCAAGCACTGAAACCCACTATTTGATGGGCATTGATGAGGGTATGGTGGTGATTACTAGCATTAATTGCTGGTAATTATGAGTTTTTCCCCCATTTATTACCTCTCTCGTTTTTCTCTCTGCATTTATCTCACTTCGTTACTCGTGCTGCTGGCAACTACACCGGAGACAGGGCCCTGATGTCGGCTAGTGTGACACAGCAACCGAACATGTTTCCCCACCTCCAACAATGGCAAGATTTTCATTTTCCACGGGACAACTATCAGAGGTAGGCCCCCACTCCTCTTCCCTTCCATTTTCGGCTATTCCCCCTTTTATTTGTGAATTTTTGGCGCCGAAAAATGGTGTGGAGTGCCGTTTTCTGGTGACTATGAGTAGGTTACTGTTTTTTATGAAGATAGTTGATGAAACGATATTAGGTGGATAATCTGAACCGTTCATCTTGTGCATGATGATACAAAGAATAAACCCATAAATTTTCATGGTGATAGGTCGGCTAGGGATACCGAAAAACTCATAAAACAATAATAGGGAGATTTCTATAAACGTGGTAAAAATCATGTAAAATAATGAGAAAATTGCAAATCTGTTGATAGGAAGCTTAAAAATGAAATGTACATGAAAAACTAGACAAAACAATGTAAAAATCGCAAAAAATGGGCATCTGGAGGTTATCAATGGCGACTGGAGTTTGGCCATCATTTCGGACGATGGCGAATAGACACAACCCTGGGATGCACCGTGCATAACACACACTCAGAATGCTTGCATGCGGGCGAGGCGCACATCGTCTTCGAATGTGGTGGATGTGTGCGTGTCTTGGGCACCGTGGCTCACGCAGGACGAGCACCGTATGTGCGTCATGTACACACACCTTTTGGTGACATTGCCCTATTTATATTTATATATAATTGAAATTTGGATGAAATTGGGCCATCCATTTACTAAAAATGTGATTTGTGGAGTTATAGAGGCTCAAATTATGATCTGAAAGGTCCATTGTGATCATTTCAACAATGCAGACCTAGATTTAAGATGAAAACCTAAATTTGAACATCTTTTAAATAGTTAAATAACTAAACACAATTAGAAGACTTAGATTAGGCCAATCAATGGATGATCAGGCCTTAGAACTTGAGTAAATACACCAAATATGAGATGATCTAGAGGATTAGCAAAGTAGATTGCATGTGATTGCCAAGAAAAGTGGTCTTGACCACTAATCTGATCATGTGCCTTGGGGTTGGCTAATCAGAGAGTGATTTGATCGCTAGATCGAGGTATAATTATAGAGACATGTTTAAATTATTAAATAAACACTGAAATTAGAGGAATCATGATAAGAATAGTTAGAATTGATGATTAGATGTCAATTATGAATGTTATGGAGCGATCCAACAAACGGATCGTCTCCAAATTTCACGAGATGTTAGGGATTGACCCTTCATTGATTAATGAGCATAAATTAAGTGGATCATGACCTAGATTGATGATCAAAGACCACAAATAATTGTCTAGAGGTTAGAAAAACCTACATCTAGTATAGGATTGACCCAATAGAGGGTTAATCAAAAGATCTTGCCATTGATCTAGGATTAACAGCTAGATCAATGAAGTTATCACTTGGATTTGTTTACTTTTAGATGTGAGAACGCTAAGTGATAGATGACTTATGATGTGACAGGTACATTAGAGAGCACGACATGACATTGTCCACGCACCTAATTAGAGTATCACATTTATCAAGGTAGGTGATTTCATTCAAAATTTCTCCATGATTTCAGTGATCATGACTCGTTCTGTAAAGTTCTTGCTGCATATGTTTTTGTGCCTTATCATGTTTATATAAATATTTCCTACTTCTTGTTAGTAGCATGACATTCGATTTTGTGAATGACCATGTTTTACATGTGATGGACTGTATTTATCATAGACTTTGATCGTACTTATTGAGGTTAGTTTATAGAGCTTTTCATGGTTTATGACATGTTGTTGATTTATGACGGGTGCTTCTACTTGGTGGGTACTATGCTAGGAGAGTTATAGGGTTGGCCACCCGCCCTCTGACTTTGTGATGATGATGATTAGATACTGCCCTTGAGTGGTACAGGGCTAGGTACGTAGATGGTGGTATCATGCGTAGGCCCCCCTACGGGTCCATTCCTCCCCATGTGGACAGAGAAAGTTTTCTATTTAGGTGTCGATGGGGAGCAATAGTGGTTTAGATCCTATTGTGGTTACTATTGTAGCATAGTAGCTCATACTATTATTCTATATGCTCATGTAGATTTATATGTGGAGTGAATTGGGGTAAACTAGGCCTAGGCCATGAGTGACTCCGGGGGCTAATGCAGGTTGCACAAGAGGAATCCAAGGTTGGTATGAGTACTCATCACTGGTGATTGAGGGTTGTGGGACACTCTTGGGATTTGTTTTTGGTACGGTGTCCTAATTATCATAACTTGCATTCATATATTTCCGTGCACGTGGACTCGTATTGTTTTGATGGACGCATATCCATGTTTTGATCATGCTTTGTATGTCATGATGATTTGACTTGATAGTTATTTGTGCAGACTTATGATTTTCATATGTTATTTCCTTATGGGTGCCCGATTATTTGACGTGTCATATATATAAATATATATGTTTATTCTATGAGACTTACCATGATATTGATAATTCGCACCACGAGATTATATCAAGCTTTAATTGAATTTAAATCACCTACACAAGCATAGCTTGCTGAGGCATTGCTTTGTTGTGCAATGCCTCAGATTTGGGGTGCAATAATCAGAAGGGGAAGTGGGTGGAGTAGCATTGATTTGGGGGAGGACCCGAGGACCATCTACCTTTTTGTATTCAGAGACAGATTAGTGTATGTCTCTTAGACTTGTATTAGACTTTTTGGGACTGTACTTAAATGTTTATATATTTGGATAAATTGTACCCATACCATTGTATAATGTGCATATACCTATACATGTGGATGATGTAGTGATTATGGATGGAATCTGGGGCTTTTGGACTTGTATTATTATTGGCTTCTCACTGCTTATGTTGATTTCTCATGGTTTTGAATTGAGCGTGCTCAAAGTATTTGTATTTGATTTTGTTCATTGTTTCAGTTTTTGTGATGTGATTGACCCTTGGGATTTTCTTTTGGATAATTGTTTTTAATGTTGTGTGAAATTTATAAATCTCAAGTTTTCATTTTTAGGGAGACCGTCTATTTTATAAAACATATTATTATTATTATTATTTACGACCTTGGAAAAAAGGTTTAGAAACCCGAGGTGTCATACTGTCTCACTTTTTCACCCTCTAATAGAGTTTCCTCGGCCTTCTAGGGCTATGAAAACCTAGAGAGAGATTTTTAAGGTGAAGCAACCTTTTCCTAAGTATAAGCCTTAGCACAAGCATAGATTTTCTTATGAACATTGCTTCTTCTATTTTCTCTTGGATGACACCCCTTTATATAAGCTTCCAAGAGATACCTCCAGCCAATTAGACAATAATATCTTTTCTTTTCTTCTTCGTCTTTTTTTTTTTTTTTGCTAGCTTTCTAGGTCATATGGTCATGTGAAGTTTGGTCACATCATATAACTTTGGATAGGCTGTTGACTCAAGTTATGCGGTCACATGAACGTGTCATTATTATGATGCTTCCATCTTCTTGAAGGAAGCACATATAGAAGGCTCCTAGGTTGTGTGATTGCATGTCTACTTTTGAGATCATGGAACTACAACATGGGCTATTTCAAAAGGGATTTGGGTCATGCAGTTACATGTCTTTTTTTATCTTTGCTTAATATTTTCATGCTCTTAATATTGCAAGGCCTTTTGGCTAAACTTCCTTTCGAATCATAGATAAATAAGATGTTTAGAAATAAATGCAGATCATCATTGGAGACTTGGTTTTGGCTTCTAATGATCAAAGTGGAGTCAAAATCTAGTGTTTACAATATCTTAAGGCAAAGTTAGACATGTTCTCAACTTCTATTATACAATTTATTTATATCCAATTAGGATTTTCTAGATACCACAGACATATATTACAACACATCACAATTAATGAGATTCTTTAGGACCATAGCTGTATCTATGTATTTTATTGGTGGAGTAGAAACACTAACACAAAAAATTACCTACGAGCAAGTCTAGACACCTTAGTGCCTATCCTATCAAGTTATGTTAATTCCTTATAAAACTCTAGTGATTTTTCCACCCATATGCTATCATCTTTAAGCTCGATGGTTTGCGAAAGCATCCGCCAGTTGATTTCCTTGTCTATACATGTGGGTCAATCTTAGGTTCCTCCATTGCTTCATCAAATTCCTCATCCCCTCCCTCATCATCTAATTCTTAGACACTAGTGACTTCTCTAGTAAACTCGCTGTGGTCTCCATTTCTAAGTCTCCTTGTACCACAAGGTTAGCACTCATTAGTTTCTTTGCAAATTCGAGACCTTTGATGAGGCACGCCCATTTAGCTACATTATTTGAATTGTAAAAAATAGACACAATAGCCAGTAAAGAATCTGTCCTCATGGTCTCTAATTACTCCTCCAGCACTTGCTTTCACCTAGGTCCCCCTTTGCATGCACCCCCATAAAAGTTTAGTTTAAATGATCCATTCTCCAAAGAGATCGGTTGCACCTGAACAATAGATATTATTATTTGAGTAACATTCATCTGATTCCAATTTCCATTAAGGTTTTATCTATTTTTTAAAATTTGGGGTTTGGCTAAATGGAATTAGACGTGTCAAAGACATTTTGCAATGAAATTATTTCGGATAAAGTAGATACTTTGTCTCCTTCGGTTATGGACCAACTCATTTCTTTCTTTCCATAAAGTCCGGGCAAGTGTACAAAAGGCATTTAATGTCACATCTCCCCCTCCTCCCTTCCTTGAGCATGTTTGACCCAGTGATTGAATGCAGCCTGAGATGAATTATAGATAAGGAGTTCAATATTGAGCTCTTTGCAAAGTTTCACCCACTAGCCACAAACAAATGAGCAAGAAAAAATAGCATGAGAAAGACTCTCGAATTGTGAAGCACATATTAATTATCAAAAAGAAACTAAAAATGTTGGAATATGGTCATGTAACAATAACAAGACAAAATTTCTTGCCTTTGGTTGGCATTTAACCTAACCCATTAATAGGTATAGAAATATCATATAGATATCTCTATATTTGGTGTGTTTTAGTCCCAGAAATTACTTAGTTATCACTAATTAGGATTAATTATACTTTTTTGCAAGTCTAGGGCACATATAAAAAATGCATAAAGTTTCCAATTTTATCCTAAAAAGAGTACTTTCACATTCCAACTTACATGATGGGTCACACATGCCATAAATGAAATCCTGGAGGTTCAAAATTATCAATGAGTGTTACTGTTAAGTCGAATGGCCAAAAACCCAATGCACAACTCCAACTCAAATGAAGGGGATGGTAGCAATTTTTAAATTCATGCACTTATGCACATGTGTTGCTATCCTTGAAAGCTTATGAAAGAAACTCCATTCATATCCATTGGAATCATATACAATGAGAGCTTTTTAAAAGAAAAAGAAGAATGGGACCAAATGAGGAGTTTTACTTATTTTCTCTCTCTTACTAAACCAAAGATTGGAAGCCTTATCTATACAAGATATTAAGTACAATTAGTCTACATGAGCATATGAAGAATCAAGGCCATTTATCCTAAGGAAATCTAATCAAATGGTAGAAAGAAAATAAAGTTTTAAGGAAGATCTAAATGGAATCCCATCCGTCCAATCAAGGATAAGTATAAGTTAAGGGCTAGGAATGAATTCAAGGAAAGATAAAAAACCTAGCCACCTTTACTATGTTGAAAAGTCAATTCAAAATCCTATCACTCAAATATCCACTAATCTTGATATAAAATTAATCTCATCATAGGATATCTAAAAACACATACACAAATTGAGAATCATGCCCCCTTTTAGGATACTTTGTAATTTTGGAAACCCTTAGATTTTCTCCACCTACTTTCTATATTTTTTCTTTTCCACTTTGTTCCTTACTTTTTCACCAAGTTATTTTTCGTTAATTTAACTTGATACTTTACAAATTCAATCCCACTTTGCCCCATTGAAAAAGATGCTCCCCACCTACCCACCTTCTAATTTTGACCAAAAGTCAAACCACCATTTGTATTCTTCTCTCTTCCTTCTCTATTAAGTAATTTCTTTCCTAATCACTCAAATATTCTTTCTTAACCACCTTACCACTTGTGACGACCTAGGTTTTTAAATAACTTTTTAACAATTCTTTTTGAAAGGTGAGGCTTCTAATTGAAAATTCATTTTAGAAACAAACAAAGGAAACATTTTTGGATGAAAAGATTTTTATAGAAACCTATAGTGTCATTACTACTTTAGAAACAATGATCTGACAGTAAAATGATCATTCAGTTTTACTAAAAAAGTGGCAAAATTTCCTCTTTCTTTTGGATGACACATTTTTCGCATGTGATGCGGTATCCCTAATAGACATTAAATCATACAAATAAACAATAAGGGTGACTGTCTCCATTCAATCCTATTCAAATGTGTCATAAGTTTGAAAAAGAAAACTTTTTTATTTAAAACCCTTAAGGAGATGTTTTGAAAACAAGTTTTATCATAGCCAGAATCTAACCAATCACTGCCATCATTTTATACATTTCTCATGCATAACCACATGTCCACAAAATATAAGTCATGATTTAATGGTCTAGTACATCGATTCTGTAAGGAACAATCATATATTCTTATACGTACTTTGACATCACTACTGCAGCTCTCTTTTGCAACTCTTTGTTCTATCTTTCACTTTTTCTTCTGTTCTATTTTATCAAACCTGAGATATTGTAAACAAATATAATATCTCAGTAAGCTTGTGCTTGTGTAGGTAGAAATAATACATAAATAATAAAACACAATTTATGATTTACAAAAATCAATGTTTTTAACAATACTTCATATCTAATCAAAAAATATATATATATATCAAATATAATGCTCATGTCAATTCTATAAATTTACAAGACATGCATTTAATGTCAAAACTGTTCAATCATTAATTCTAACACTTGGCAAGGACCAAACTCAATCTCATTGGATCATAATACAAATATGAAATATAGTTTTGAGAAATCACAAATACAGGTCCAAAACATACATATCTTCAAGGTCTTCATTACTCACAAATCAATCTCAAATATCATAAGCTTACGAACACATTCGTATAGTAATGTCTAATTACAACTGGATTTTAATATATAAAATGAAGGTATGAAACCTTAATCCATTAATGTGAATATATTTCATTCAAATCACAAAACCACAACTATATCAAATTCTCAACTCTACGAGAAAACTCAAAACATACGAAAATATGCATAAAACCTCATACTGTCATCCAAACATTCCTATCAAATCTTGGTAACAAACACCTAACACAAATATTCAAAAACTCCATCGAGGAATCATATAAAACAAATAACTAAAATACATCAAAATCCTGAGCACCCAAAAGCATGCTAGTGCCACACTACACCTGCACTCATCAACTACTTTCACTAGTAAAACAGCGGGGGTCTTATAACTCACTCCAAGCTAGGCCAACCTTGACAAGTCCCTTAATTTTAACCTTATTAGTGAATCATAGTCTTTAGAAGGGCCAAACCAACTCTCACAAATCGCTTGATTTTAACTGTATCAAAAAAATGTACAAACAGTCCACGTCCAACTCTTACAAGTCCCCTAATTTTAATTTTCTTAATATAATACAGACTATACACAGGCCAGACCAACTTACAGAAGTCGTCTGATTTTAACTGTATTTGTGATTACCTAGATCATAATTTTTAGATGGGCAAGAGCAACTCATATGAGTCACCTAATTTTAACCATATCAATATAATACAAACTATACATGGGCTAGACCAACTCCTACAAATTGTTTGATTTTAACCTTATCAATAGAACAAAACATATAAAAGGGCTAGGACCAACTCTCACAAGTTGCATGATTTTAATCGTATCTATGAATCACAGTATGTGAATGGACCAGACCAACTCTCAAGAGTCATCTAATTTTAACTGTATGTGTAATCACATAGAACACAATCTTTCATAATAAAATCTCATTGCAAAATACTCAAAACAAATCATCAAACTTTATTATATTTTCTGAAATAAATTTGCAAAAAACACATATACAATTATAGGTAATCATATATCCAAGTAGTGCCCAACAATCTTGCAGACTTTCCTTCCAAGATAAATAGTAAACATGTATCTTTGCATGATTACTTAAATTTTCATTAAAAAGACAATCTACGTGTTTTAATTCATTCATCACATATTCTAATGAAACTCACTACAAAATTGAAATGCAAATATACTAAAAAATATAGCAATCTTAATTCCACCTACCTCGCGTGACATTATTTGTTCCACTAGCTTTAAAACCATCAAATCAACTTACTGATCAATGGTTAAGATTGATTGCTAAAGCTTTTATCCCCACTTACTCACGAATCTGCAAAGCACCTGCACATTCCTATTAAAATTCTTCATCGTTTACAATCTAGGTCTTTGGGGATAATCCCCGGTCAAGATCGACCATAGATCAATTTTCCATCCCTATTTAACATAGATCAATGCCATCATGACCATTCAATCTATTGATTGGTCTTTCCCACCGTGGATCATTGATCAAATCTCCAATGGTTGCTGAGAACATTGATCTGAACCATCGATTGTCAATCCACAGTCTGAATACCTCTTTTACATTTGAAATTTCTGATCTATAAGCTTACAAATTACTCTTTCGAGGTTTGGTAACCTTAACCTCTTGATCCACCACCAAATCTAATCTTGGATGGTTGGATCTAGGGTTCTTGTGTTTTCTATAGTCATACATGTTTACAATTTCTGGTTTCTAGGCAATCCAACTGTTGGATTAAATTTTATAGCATGATAATGGTGATTATTAAACTCAGTGTATTTGTATCTAATAGAAATCCAAGAGTTCATAGCCATCGAGATAGTTAAATGGTAAATTAACCATTAAATCTAAGGTTACATGTCTAAATTGGTTGATCAGACAATCTAAAGCACTATATTTAACCTACAAGATATTAGTTATGTCCAATTATCCATATATTTATAAAAATTATGGGGTATAAAGTGTGTGTTATGCTAAAATTGAAATTTGCAATAAATTAGAGAAGAACGATACCACTCTTCCCTGAAATAGCATTAATCCTCATCCAACTGATCATTATGAATTGTCTAATCATCGCTGGATCATCATAGATAAGAGTGATTCTGGCCACATGTCATTGTCGTACCCAGATTTTCATCAGATCAACCCTATTGTTGATTTTCTTGAGGCCTGCGGTTGGTTACAGTTACTAGGTTACTGTCGCCGGTGACGGAAAGGGAAGATGACACTAGTGGTAGAGGAGGGGAAAGAAAATATCCATATTCTCACCATTATAATGCTAAAAATGACTGACCTATGAACGTCATTGATTGTTTTTGTTACTGTCTTTTTTTCGTTATTTTTTACTAAAAACAGTACAAGTATATATATATATATATATATTAGTTTTTGTAGCAAATGTGTAAATGTCATCATAGGAATGCTAAAAAATACTTATCAATAGAATCTTTTGATGTTTGTTCTTCCTGTTTTTATGATGTTTCTTCTCCTAATTTTTTCACTAAAAAAATGGTTAAAACAGTAATTTTTTTGGTTATTAATTTTTTTTTGTAACAAATGTGTAAATGGGACCATTATAATGCTTAAAACAACTAACCCATAACTTTGTTTTCATATTTTGCATCTTTGTTTTCATTTTTCTTAAGTTTTGCTTCCATAACCTTCTTACTTTTGTACTATTATTTATTTTATTTTTTTGCTCTATTTGTTTGCAGGGACCCTCTTCTGATTGTTTGATTTATCCATTCCACTATAATAGGTTCCTATATTCCCATTGATACTACAATATATCATGATCAAGGGGCTCTACTAATACTTCTTCTAGATTAATGGATCCAGGGTGGGAATATGAAGAGGCACAGATCCAAATGACAAAAATTTGGTATGGTGCAAGCTTTGTGGAAATAGATATAATAGTAGAATATTTAGATTAAAACAACATTTGATGGGTACGCATAGGAATGCCAAAAAATGCTCTCTAGTCACTTCTGAGATATCTAAGAAAATTTTAGATTATATGAATGAAATAAAGAAAAAGAAAGAGACTGCAGAGAGAATAATAAAGGAGATGGAACAACCAAAAAATTTGTTTGGCTTCCATGATGATGATGATGATAAGGCCAAGGTGTAGGAGATTAACAATACCAGGGCTGCTGGTATTTCCAGTAGGGCAAGAGGCATAAGATACCTGTATAAAAAACAAAAGGGCCTATTAATTATCTCTTTGCTTCTAACCCTAAGGTCCAGGGTAAGGGGAAGGCACCCATGCAGCAGACAATAATGAATAGAGCATATAAGGAGTTAGGACAAGAGCATGCCATTCCATCACCTCTTAGTTCTATGAACAGAGCATTGTGTAACATGGTCTAGGTATATATGTTAATTTTTTAATAATAAATAATTTATACTTATTTTAGCCTTTTACCTAATCTTACATTGTATAATCTTATGTGACTAAGTTTCAAGGCACCCTCATATCATGAGTTGAGGGTGAGTCTTCTTTAGAAGCAAGTAGAGAAGACAAAAGAATACATAGATCAGTGTAGAGATGATTGGATTAGGTATGTGTTTAGTTCCCTTTTTGCATCCTTGCATCCTTGTATTATTGTATATTCCTTTTGAGTCTCAAGGTGACACTGACACTAACAACAAGAGTGCTACATGGCATTATGATTTTATAAGTATGGGTGCTCCATTATGTTAGATTGGTGGACTAATGGCAAGGGTTGTACCCTTGTCAACTTTTTGGTGAACTGTCTCATTTTTTGAAATCTATTGATGTGTCAACACAAGTCTTCAAGAGTGTAAACTTAATAATTGACATGTTAGAGAAGGTGATTGATGAAGTTGGAGAGAACAATGTAGTTTAGGTAATTGTTTCATTTTATATCTATAAGGTCTTAAGTATTTTAAATTGTTTATAATCATATAATGCAAGTTCACCCTATATGATTTTACCTTTTTTTCAAGTTTAGGTCATAACTGGCAATGCGTCCAATTACGTGGTTGCAGGAAGGGAGTTGATGATGAGGAGACCACACCTATATTGGATCCCTTGTGTGGCTCACTACATAGATATGATGTTAGAGGATATAGGCAAATTTCTAATTGTAAAGGAAACTATAGTAGAAGCTAGGGTGATGACAGTTTTTATATATAGCCACACACATGTCCTCCATCTTATGAGAAGATTTACAAAGGAAAAAGAATTGGTCAGACTTGTAGTGATGCATTTCGCCACCAACTTCTTGAGCTTAGAAAGCATTTACAACTTAAAGACAAAGTTGAGGGCAATGTTCCACTGTTCGGAGTGGATGAATAGTAAATGGCGAAAGGCTTGAAGGTAAAAGAGTTGAAAGAATTGTATCATGTATCAACTTCTAGAACCATGTCCTCTTTTGTTTGAAGATCATGGCTCCACTTGTGGAGGCTTTAAAAGTGGTGGATAGTGAGGAGAAGTAGATGATGGAATACATTTTTAAGGCTATAGCCATGGCCAAAGAAAAGATTCAAGCTAATTTAGCAGGGGATGAGCGTCAGGCCACTCATATTTGGGGGATCATAAATGATAGATGGATTTTTCAGCTTTACCAGCCTTTGCATGCAGCTGGATATTACCTTAACCCATCCTTTTACTATGACCATGACATTGAAATTGAGAGTAATAGTGATATCAAGAATGGTCTAACGTGTGCCATTAGTAGGCTATATGATGGAGAGGAGGCTAATATGGTGGTAGATGAGATATCCATTTACAAACATGCTAGAAGCTTGTTTGGCATGACCTGACAATATGCAAGAGAAAAACCTTAGCCCCTTGTAGATGTTTTATGTTTTATGTTTTAAGTTTTATTTTATAATATTTTAATTTTGTTTATTTTTCTAACTTTAATTTTTTTCAACTTTTATAGGTGAGTGATGGATTAACTTTGGGGCTAAAGCTCCACATATTCAAACATTCACCATTAATGTCCTCTCCTCGATATGTAGTGCATCTCCTTGCGAGCATAACTAGAGTGTCTTTGAGAGCCTAAGCTACTTAGATATTAAGATTTAGTACTTATTAGTTATTTATTATGCATTCATTACATTCTAAATTTATAAGTACTTTTTCTTTTCAAATCCACACTAAGAAGAGGAATAGGTTGCATGCTAAGACATTGAACGATTTAGTATATGTTTAATATAATCAGCTTCTTCATTGTCCACATGAGGATCGTTTGAAAATGAAAACGTATACCAATCCTATTCTGTTATGAGAAGTCCATGAAAGTGATGAGTGGATTGTTGAAGAAGATGCTGGAGATGATTTGGTGCATTTAGATGATGACCTCACTTGGTTAGTTGTTGAGCTCACTGAACATGATGCTCCATCTGCTAGGTAGTACCAGAGGCCAGGAATGGGTAGAGTGGGAGCCGCATTTCTCAATCTCAAGCTAATCAAGAACTAGATGAGGATGTTAGAGAAGAGCAGGAGTAGGATGATGAGGAGACTGAGGAGGAGGATGTCTACATCTCTCACGGAGATGATTCTAATGACGATCTTGATCTTCCTAATGAGGAATAAGTATAGGAAGATGACTCTTAAGTCTCAGTAGTTAACTCTAACATTTGCTTTACTTTATTTATGTAACTATTGTTTAATTGTTTATTGTTCCTAGATTTACATTTATAGGAAGATAGTGGTGATAATGATGACAAGGCCACAAGGAATTGAGGGCGTAGCACTATCAAGAAGATCACTATCATTATATTTGTATGTTTCTAGACTTATTTATGTCTAATTGTTTGGTTTAACTTTAGGTTGCTGTTGTTGACACTTGACACGTTTATTTATTACTTAAGAATTTCACTTCACTAGTTGACAAGTATTTATTCATATCTTTATATTTTATATTTTTATTGAATTTTATTGTAATTTTTTAGATCTTTTTTGAATTTATTTTCTTTTTAAAAATTTTAAATTACTTAATTTTGCACCTTGATTCATAGTAGCGCGATTAGGCCTGCCTAGTCCCTCTAGGAGCAAGTCTCACCCCTTGTGCCTAGGTGCACCTTGTGCCTTTGATTTCTAAAATAGAACTTCTTACTTACCTTCCTTTCATAAAATCACATTTAATCTCCTCTATTCGTTCTTCCTTTCATCTTTAGATCTTAACCATTTATCTATAGAGCTTCCTTTCTTCAAACCTTATAAATGAGAGGTGAAAAAAAAAAACTTTTATCTTGTACCTTTTCCTTGTACATGAAAGTTAAATCTAGGTGAAATAGCAAGAGAGAGATCAACTTTGCCAAATCTCCTCTAAGATCAAAGACAAAAAAAGGTAAAGAAGCTCCTCCATCCCCACTTTCCTCCTTTCTTTCTCTACTTTCTTTCTTTCTTTCCCACATCTTCTTGTTCTTCCATTCTTTTCTATTTCATTGCATAACACCCTCTTCCCCCAAACCTCTTTCACATGCATTATACACTATTCCACTTCCACGCCTAAATCTTTCAACTCTTCTTCACTTTCACATTAATTCCCTATCTTTCTAGCATTCCACATTCTGTCTTCCATCTTTTTTCTTTCTTTGGGATTTTGGAATAAAGGAAAAGAAAGACAGCTTCTAATGTTAGTCAAGGACTCTTGTAATCTTAAGCATGGTTGATGATTTCATTGATTTGTGGCATGTTAAATTAAGGAGATGAGAAAATCTTGGTGGTAGATTAGTTTACTTTGGGTTGAATGTAAGTGTATATGTATTTGTTAAGTGACACAACAAGAGGACCATAAAGTAGAGTTCAAGCTTAAAAAAGAAGAAGAGGGCATGTAAAGAGCCTTCTTTAGCAACACAATGAAAGGAAGGTTTCTTTATTTGCTTTATTTTCCTTTTCCTTCTTTATTGTAATATTTGTAATTCTATTTATATTAGTGAAAAATTTATTTTTCCTTTCATAGTTTGTTTACTTTCTTTTCTTGCCTTATATTTTATTTAGTTTCCTTTACTTTATTTCCTTATCTTGAATTAGTTGCTTAGATTAGTTGTTTAGTTCAAAGTTATCTATTTTTGTTCTTGTTAGCTAGGTTAAAGCAAGCAACTTAAGTTTCAATCAACACTTGTTTATCAAAGAGTCCTCATGGAATGGACCCATATTTGCTAATTCTATACTTTGATAGAATCGCTCACTTGCAGTAATTATTAAGACACATCATCCATCATTCTCTATTGGTTCTCAATATTCAATTGATCAACATTATTTAACAAATTATAAGTTGATCTTAAGAGTGAACTGGTTAATTTCTAACATTCCAAAATAGTTTATCATCATTACTGACACATAGAAGACGTTCAAATGATGGTTCTAACAATATCCATGTCCTACCTATTGATAATCGATTGTCTTTTTCATTAGTTTGTAACTAATCAATTAAATTAGTAACCTCATCCATTTAGTTTACTTGACTTTAAGATAAGGTAGGAAACTCATGATAAAAGAATTTTGGTCCATTTCAATTGTCAAACCCAAGGCTAAGGCTGTAAGGCGGAGCGAATCCGGAAAGATTGCCTCAGTTCGGATTGTTCTTTGCAACTCGGGAACATGAAGTTGGAATCGCTAGTAATCGCGGATCAACATGTCGCGGTGAATATGTACTCGGGCCCTGTACACACCGCCCTTCACACCCTGGGAATTGGTTTCTCCTGAAGCATCGGACCAATGATCACCCATGACTTTCAATGCCCACTTCCCACATGACTCCTTTCTCAATGATTTTTCTTGATTTTAGAATTTATTTCCACATGAAGGATCAAAAGATTTAGGGTGAGCATTCATAAGATTATCTTTCTTAAGATACTTAGATTTCATGAAAGTAGTCTAGATAGAGTTAGGAACTGTAAGAACACTGTTTGTTTTCTTTTTCTTTCTAAATGATGAAAGGATCGCATAATTGATCAAAATGTTATCTTTGATGACTCTCCTCGGGATGGAAGCATTCTAGACAGGGTCAATCAAGTCTATAACCATAGGTCTCAATTAGTTGACAAGAACTTTGCTCAGGATTTTGTAAGTGACATTGAATAGTCTAATTGGCCTAAACTTACCTTTGGTCTAGGTTAGGGATCTTATGGATGAGGGAAATGAAAGTTTTCTTCATCTCACTTAGGATATGCCCACTTTCCATAGCTCTTGCAATGATTGTGGTTAGTTCATTGCCCAAAAAATTTCAATTTCTTTGATAAAATATTACATTATACTCATTAGGCTTTGGGGATTTCCCTAGGGTCCATTACATAAAGAGTACCTTTCACTTCTGTAACACCCTTAATTTTTGTAAGGAGATTGAATAAATAATGACATTGAAAATTTCAAGGAAAATTAGGCTCAAATATTAGTGTTACCAAAAATGCACTTCTCATAGAAGATGAATCAAAATATAAGACCTGTATAATTGAAAACATATTCTATGAACCCTTCAGAATGACTGTAAGCACAACAAATTTTGAGTTCGGATGTAAAATCCTTATTTTTCTCTATTTTTAAGAATAAAAGGGTAAAATGGTACTTTTACAAATAAACGAGACCTAAGATATTAAAATTTAGAATGTACTTAGAAATATGAATCCAACGCCACTAAAGTACGCTCAATTCCAAGGCCAGGAGAATAAAATGGATTTTTCTCCATAAAAGGGCAAAATGGTCTTTTCACACATCCGTGGGGACCACAAAGGGATCCAATGACCAGAAAATAGGTCATCATGAGTCAAAGCACTACCACTTGTTAGTGGAGAAAGAGGTGGTAGTGGGAATCCGAAGGCAATTTAATAATCAAAAGAAATCAAACATGATAATTACAAGTAATCATGAAAAATTCCAAAGACCCTTATAAATTGCTCATAAAATTTTGAAAAATTCTCCTAATATTCTTCATGAGGAACCCTAGAATGCTTCAAAATTCCAACTCCAGAATCCTCCCCAATATCCCCTAATTTTCTTTTCTTTTTCTCCTTCTCTCTTATTCTCTGTGCGCGTGTCCATAGACGCACCTGGGCAGATGACCCCATGTCTGCATCGGGCACATCTAGGGATGCTTCGTCCCCTATGAACTAGGGTTTCTGCCTGGGAAACCCTAATTGAATTAGTGATCAAATTATACTTATCAGAACCCAATCTCCATCGGTGGATTTGTTCAGAATAAAGGGATCTACAAAACCCTAAGATTTCATGATGATCCAATGTTGAATCTAAGGAAAAATCAAAACAAAACTCAAGAAAGATACTCATTCCATCTCCGGCAAGTTCTATGCCCTTTTTTGGCCAATCTAGCCGGTAAACAGTGATCTTGCACCATCGGATGTCTTCCGCACAGGGTGTTCTTCAAAAGTCCTATAGTCCTCCACCTTCCCTAGCAACGACAACGGATAATTTCACGGCTGTATGTGTTGTTGGCATCTAGGGTTTATTTCCAGATTTCTTCTTCTTCTTAGGCTTGATTTCTTCTCCTTCGGTGACCTTCTCCTCACCAGACCGGCACAGGTTGGTGCAACTCACTCTCCTCTTTCATTTTTGACAATTTGTTGTTGTTTTCTGGCCACTTGGAGATCTCCCCAGCCGTTGATCCATTGGGAATGATGGATCCAGTATGAAGGGTTCAGATCTCATCCATCCATAGCTTAGATGGAACTTCTGAGCCATTGGATGGATTGGTCGGGCCCAAAAACCCCATGAGATGAAATTTGGGCCCTTGATCTTGTAAGATGAGGGAGATCAGGTGATGAGCAATCCAATGGTCCATATCTGCCCGTCTCACCTATCACTGGTCACCCGTCCTTGGTGACAGGTAATCTCAGGTACCAGGAGTGGGTTGACCTTTATTTGGCTTTTTCTGTGGAGTTGATCTCAGTCGTCCAATTTTGAACTAGGATTTTGTTTAGCTCGATATAGTTCTAATTTTAGATCTGAAACTTTCTATAGATTCCTTGTATCTTGTATAATTTACTGAACTCATGAAATGTATATTTTAATTTGTATTAATTTTTTATAATTACAAAGATCTGTAGTAATACCCTTGGATAATGATCAAGATGATCCCAAAATAGAAATCTAAACTAATTGATGGGTTCAAAGGGTCCCAAAACCTTAAGGATCATGATCATAGTAGAATTTTGGGGTTTCTAGATCACGTAAATATTCAAAAATAGTAAAATCAAATTTCAGCCCTTAAAACAGGATGAAATCTTAAAATCCCAAATTGAGATAAAAAAGTTGGGTTGGATTCCTATTGATGAGTAAAACCTACTGAACTTATAAAATTTATATTTTGATGCATATAAAATTCTGTTAATAAGGAAAAGTATTACTAATTCTTATGATTAGAGAAATTTGGAATGCTCAAACTATATAATTATGATCCATTGATGATCTTGTGACTATGAGACATGAAATCAATGGTTATAAGTGACTGATCTATGATTAATTAAGAGATCTAGCCTTAAAAGTAGTGAAAACCATAAAAAGAATGAAAATCTCCCTGATCAAGTTGATCAAGGATGATTGGACAGTATTGATATGTTTGGATGAAGATATGAAGTTAATATTATATGGATTTATGGAACGGATGATGATAATTTTGGATAGATTAAGATCTATGCCCTCAAATTAGATAAAAGGACTTAAGATCTTCTTGATCAATTGGATAAAAAAGGATCAGATCACTTGATGAGATGCATCAATGATCTAATAATGAAATCACATTAAGAAGATATATAAGATAAAAAGAAAAATGAAAAGATCAAGATCTAAACCCTAAAAGAGATGAAAGATGAATAATGACCATTGGATCATGATGAATAGTTATGGCATGTTAGATTTTCATTTGAATTATAGAATGTTATTAATGTCATTTATTGCTTAGTAGATTTAATTTTACATTTATTTATTTATGCTTTAATGCTTATATTATGAAAACTACATTGAAAATGTAATTAGAATTGAAGGACATATGCATGAAATAAATGAGATGGACTTAATAATAGTAAGGGCTATAGTTAGTTGGATAGTATAAGGAACATCATTTCCTTGGTCAAAATTAGGAGAATAATGAAACTTCATGAATGATATTTTAATGTTCATAGATTTAATTAAAATTAATTATAAAGAGTACTTACGGTAAAAATGCTCATAGGAACCTTATGAAAGGTTGAGTTAAGGTCACCCTAGTGAATGATGAACATGGTGGTTAAGGGGGTTATCTAATAGAGCCTCGCTCTTCCCCCACCTTCTGTTGACGTTTCTGAGGTCTAAACACCTCCTTACATGAGGATTGAAGTGACGACTTTGTGTTCAACCATTCAGCTAGTAAGCGTTAGCCAATTTGACATAGGAGGAGCTGTTTAGACTTAAGATGAAAGAAGCTATCCTCAACCAATAAAACATTAACTGGTTGAGTAATAATAACAAGAGCATAAAAGGTTAGTAAATCTTCTAATCCTAATAAAAATTGGAAGTAAGATAATGATGATCAAACAAGATCCAAAGGATCTTGTATGATAAAAAATAATAAGAATACTAATGCTGTATTGTATTATGTATATGTAGAAATTATGTATATATATGTAGAAAAATTTAGATAAAGAACCCAAACCCTTGATCAAACATGATTCAAGGAAACTTAGGTCATCCCTTATAGGAATACATGTAGAAAGAATACTTGTATAGAGGAATAACTTTATACGTATGGTTTGACAGATGTTTGAATCAAAAACATGATGGATGATATGAATCAAGACCATGATATCACTTTGAGGTAGGTGGATGTACAAGAATATATTAAGGATTCATGTGTATACATACATGATCTTCTGTGTGTAATTATAGACCTTCATGATATAAGTATGCTTAGTACCTTAGCATAATCATGATTCAATCACATGATCCAACTAAATAAACCAACCCTATGATCCAATTCAACTATCTAATGGCCTAATTAAATGAGGTGAAAGTAATGAGATGTGTAGATTAAGGAAACCTTAAGAATAGGGCATAGAAAATATTCCAGCCTTAGTTAAACAGACACATCATCTGATATGTACAATGTATTTTATATACAAGCATGGTGGCGTGTAATTTTGTTTTACACAGTGCTAAGACTAGGGATGCTATGCTAGGGAAGTTATGAGGGTTGGGTCACTTGCTTCCTGAACTTATATGATGGATAACATGCCCAAAAAGAGGCTAAATGTCGGGTGGGGCAATCATTGGAAGGCTACCACTGTGACAGCCAGGGTTCCCCCCATGCGAACCTGGATTTGTTATTTCCATAGTTGGTATCAGTGGATTATATGTACTTATGCAGGCACATTGTACAGATTGAGACTGCGGCCTAGAAGTCCTAATGTATTTTGCATTATGATGCACATATGATAGGCATAGTGTAATGCCATGGTGTGATGAAATTCCAGTACACAAGTTCTTGAAAAGAAAATCTCCGTATGAGAATTGGCTGAATATTAATCTCCTATGTAGAAGTATAGCCAGGGGAAGAAACAAGTTTTGAGCAATCTTCACTCTTTTAACTAATTTATCCTATACTACATAAATAACATATATATTTTATGTTGAGATAACTCGTGAGTGGGTAATCATGATGGAATAATGACTGAGGTATGTATTCTTATATTAGTGAAGTAGAATATTTTTGTATCCCCTACTAAGCATTGCTTAGCTTGCTAAGATATTATAAATGTTTCAATGTTTACAATATCTCAGATATAGAGGAGGGTTAGGAGCTCAAGGTTGTAGAAGACTTAGAAAATTTGGAAGAATAATCAATCAGAGTATATTCTTTTAAGACATGTATTTTTATTTGAAAGCATTATTTTGTATTGAGAGTTTTTAATGTATGGTGAGATTTGAAATTTGGATTATGTAATTTGGACAAGTATTGTATTGATATCGGGTTGTATTGTGAACCATTGGATGGATTTTAGAATTTAATAAAAATATGTTCCTTCAATGGAATTTTATCTTTTACAAAAATTATGCTTATGTTATGTATGAAGTGATGACTTAGGTTTTTCAAAATAAGTTTTAAAGAAAATAATTTTTGCTATTTTGTTTTGCGAATTTTTTTTACTAAGGGCGCCCTGCCTTTGAAAAATGTATTACAAAATGTGTTACAAAAATTAGGGTAGTTACAGCTGGTATCAGAGCCATTCATCCAATCATAGTACAATACCCTTATGTCCATTATGAAGATGACAATCCAAGTAGAGGATGAAAATAGTGAGTGAATAAAAAATTAGTTATTATTTGATGAGAATGAGTTATGTGATCAATTCATTAGTTAAGGTTGAGTATAGAAAGAGTTAAACTCATTAGTTAAGAATGAGTATAGAAAGAGTTGACTTTTTAGTGAAGGATGAGTATAGAAAGAGTTAAACTCATTAATTGAGGATGAGTAGAGAAAGAGTTAGTGCAATGAAGGAATAGTATAGGACAAGTAGATATTACTTAGGGAAAGGACTAGATATACTCCTTAGTAAGTAAGAATCCCAATAGAGGGACTAGTAAGATATAGAAATCAATAAGGGAAACATTACAATAGATAAAGATGTAAGTCAGGTCTAACCTAAAGTCCTAAGTAAACATACATGTGTAGAAATAAAGTACACCAATACTAGTACGTATATGACTATTATTAAGTGAAAGAATGGAGATTAAGAGAAAGAAGTGATAAATTGGAAAAATATGATGGAAATAGTGTAGAAGGAAAAACTTCAACCTTTATAGGAAAAGTGAAATGGAAATTTATGAGAAATAGGTGCTAAAGATGAAACCTTAGAATTATTATAAAATTAGAAATGAATAATAATTATGTAAAGAAATATAAATGTAAAGGTTATAATTTCTACATATATAGTATTATGGCAATTAGTTTAATGGAATTAATCATCAAAATAGAGATGATATTACTTGAAAGGAATTTGAGGAGATAAGTGAGAAATTTCAAAATGTGTAAATGAGAATAGTTTTAAATAAAGATGAATAAGGAGATAAGTAAGTATTTTCTCCCCAAAATTAGTAAAGGCAAGAAGAAAATGAAAAGAGAGAAGAGAGTTAGATATGTTGAAAGGCAAAAGTATAATCCCAAGCTTATCAAGAAAAATAATTATACCATGAGAATATATGGTTAATAAAGAAATTATAGCTGTATATATGGCACAACAAATATGAAATCACCAAGTTAGAAATTATATTGGTATAATAAATCAATTGTGGAAATTAGCACAAAAGGATTATCAAGGAGTAGAGGGATATTGATATGATAACTTTTGTAATAATTTTGGGACTATAGTAAATAGAAGTACAGTTGGTATGAATGGTGAAATGATCATGGAAAATAAAAGAGAAATATTAATATGATGAATTGAGAAAATATAGTTATTGATTATGATAAAGCGGAGTACATCTTATTGATCATGGCAAATGAAGAGTTATACATGAATAGAGATATTAATTCCACTTATATGATAGAGTTGGTGATATTGAAATATTTAAGAAATATTGTAAGGAGAGATATATTTTGGAGGAATGGTGAAATAAAACATGAGAAATGAAGACCTATAAACAAATATTGGTAAATTTAAGTTTAAAGATAATTATGATTGAGGTATGAATCCAAATTTTTGGAGAAATAAGTGGTTAGAAATTTTAAGATATTTTGAAGAATTTCAATCTTACATGAGATTGAATGAGGAAATATCTATAATAGTTGAGGAAAAGAACATCAAATTATTTGAATGAGTTGAAAGAACAAATTTAAGGATCAGGAGTGATTATAAAAATTACATTATGAAAATAACAAGTTTCTGAGGGAAAAGAAAAAGGAAGAAATAATGTGAGAATGCATTGAACATAAATAATGTTATTGAAGAAATTAAGTACCCTTTTACTCTATAAGGATGAGCATTTTCCAATTTATTATCATCAATTGGGAATTGGAAATGAAACATCATAGTATGAAATGAAAACAAATTTTAAGTTATATGAGTTGGATAAAGGATATTCATGAATTTGAGGAGAATGAAATGTATTAGATGAAGTGGTGATGATATATGGAAATGGATTTAAGGAAATTAAGAGCATTTATGGAATATATGTTAGACACTTAAAAAACTTGTCAATTATCTGGTAAGTGTTCATGTTGATTGAAGAAAGCAAAGTTTAGGGTCATATAAATTTTAAGGATGATATGGAATGTGACCCAATAAGGGTGAAATATGATACTAAAATATGAAATGAAAATGACAATTAGAGAAATTTATCTCTTATCGATTGTATGTCATAAGGACATTCTTTTAGTGCAATCTTTCTATTGATTACATAAACCCTAAAAGAGTTTTTGGTAGATTGTTGAGAATCGAAGAATATATGATAAATTATGGAGTTTTAAAGGCTTGAGAAGGGATGACTACAAAGTCAATATGGACTGTTTTGATTAGAATTATTGAGAATACTACAAATAAAGGGTTAGTCTGATATGAAAAAGGTTATGAGGTATGCTTGAAAGAAGCATGAGGAAATGCATAATCTAGAAATTTTGAAGCCTATGATATATATATATATATATATATATGAAAGGGAAAGAGATAAATATTATCATATATTGTAAAAATGTTTAGAATATTGTTCTAAATATGAGAAAGAGATAACAAGAGAGGATAAGGAATATATACAAAGATTTAAATGACACTATCTTGGAAGGAAAAATGTAGAAAGTCAAGTATTATGAATAAAATGCCACACAAAGGGTGTTACAAAAACAATGGATGGGATGAGAATGAGGAAAGAATTAGTACAAGGAAACTATTATTCAATGGCAAAACTTGAAAAGAAATTGGCAATAGAAAGAAATAGTAAAGAAGTATGAATTGTAGAGTAGAAATGAAGAAATCACTTCCAAATAATGGAAGAACAAGGAAAGAAATAATTAGTTCCAAATATTGGAAGATTGTTACAAAGAACAATAGTTGAAGTTATAGAATCCAATCAATATGTCATTTTGATAGATAGTCTAGGGACTATACATATTAGGAAAGCTATGTTAAAACTATAAATGTTGAAAGAGAATGAGGAGCAATAGAAGTTAGAATGGAAAAATATGAAGTATGGAAAGATTGGCAAAAATGAGGAGTAGAAATTTAGTATACCAATCAAGTGAAATAGAAGGCTTTGAAACAAAAAGATAACTCAGTTAAGAGTTATTAATCCTTTTGGAAAGTCTAGCAAGAATCAGCTAAGTGAATAGTGCATAAGCAAGGTTAGTCATGTGTGAGTATTTTAATATGAACCAACCATGTGATTTATACCTTTGAGGAGAAGGTAGTATGAGAAATGAATGAAAGTAAATAGGACTTCCTTAAGTGGTAAGGCCAAATGAGTAAAGCAATGAAAGGGTTGTGAAAACTCATAAGTTAGTTGATATGCAAATTTCGAGGACGAAATTTTTGTAAGGGGGGTAGATTGTAACACCCCTAACTTTTGTAAGGAGATTGAATAAATAATGATAATGAAAATTTCAAGGAAAACCAGTTGAAATATTAGGGTTACTAAAAATACACTTCTCATAGAAGATGAATCAAGATATAAGACATGTATAATTGAAAATATATTTGATGAACCCTTCAAAATGACTGTAAGCACCACGAATTCTGAGTTCGGATGAAAAATCCTTAATTTTCTCCATTTTCAAGAATAAAAGGGTAAAATGGTAATTTTACAAATAGACAAGACCTAAGACATAACAAATTGGAATGTGCTTAGAAATACAAATCCAACGCCGCTAAGTACGCTTAATTTCAAGCCCGAGAGAATAAAATAGATTTTTCTCCATAAAAGGGCAAAATGGTCTTTTCAAGCATCCATGGGGCCCAGAAAGGGATCCAACGGTTAGAAAACAGGTCATCATGAGTCAAAGCACTACCACCTAATAGTGGAGAAGGAGGTGGTAGTGGGAATCCTAAGACAATTTAATAATCAAAAGAAATCAAACATGATAATTACAAGTAATCATGGAAAATTCCGAAAACCCTTATAAATAGCTCATAAAATTCTGAAAAATTCTCCTAATGTTCTTCACGAGGACCTCTAGAATGCTTCAAAATCCCAGCTCCAGCATCCTCCCCAATCTCCCCCACAGATGCACCCAGGCAGATGACCCCATGTTTGCATCAGGCGCGTCCAGGGATGCGTCATCCCTGATGAACCAGGGTTTCAGCCTGGGAAACCCTAATTCAATTAGCCATCAAATTATACTTGTTAGAATCCAATCTCCACCAGTGGATCTGTTCGGAATAAGGGGATCTAAAAAAACCCTATTATTTCATGACGATCCAAGGGTTGGATCTAAGGCAAAATCAAAATGAAACTCAAGCAAGATACTCATTCCATCTTCGACAAGTTCTATGCCTTTTTCTGGCCAATCTGGCTAGTAAATGATGATCTTGCATCGTTGGATGTCTTCTGCATGGGGTGTTCTTCAAAAACCCTATAGTCCTCCACCTTCTCCGGCAACGACAACGAATAATTTCACGGCCATATGTGCTGTTGGCGTCTAGGGTTTATTTTCAGACTTCTTCATCTTCTCCAGCTTGATTTCTTCTCCTTCGGGGACCTTCTCCTCACCAGATTGGCACCAGTAGGTGCACCTCACTCTCCTTTTTCATTTTCGGCAGTCTGTTGTTGTTTTCCAACCACTTGGAGATCTCCCCAGCTATTGATCCGTCGGGAACGACGGATCAGGCATGAAGGGTCAAAATCTCATCCATCCACAGCTTAGATGCAACTTCTGAGCCATTGGATGGATTCCTGGGGCCTAAAAACCCCAAGAGATGAAATATAGGCCCTTGATCTTATAAGATGAGGGAGATTAGGTGATGAGGGATCTGACGGTCTAGATCTAGACCATCTTGCCTATCATCGGTCACCCATTGTAATGACCCCAATTTTTGTAATATTAAAAACCCATAAAAAGTTCAGTTTTAAAGATAAGGGCATTTTGGTCATTTCACTAGTCACCTTGACTAAACCCAGGAATTTGGTACTAAAAGTAGTGCCATTAGATGCGTCTCGGAAAAAGGAATCCAACGAGACCAAAATCACCCAAAACGGAGTTAAAATGAACAAGATATGGCCCTTTGAAGTTCAGGGGCAAAACTGTAAATTTTAAAAAAACGATTTAACCTGAAAAACACAGGTGCCCGTTTTGATACGGGCACCCCGTCATCTTCAACCTCCTAGAGGTTTCTGGAACGGCAGTGTTTCAAGAAGAAACCACCGCCATTCCAGAGGGTTCCCCACCGCTATTCAAAGGCGGTTAGAAACCCTCCAGAACCCTCTTTTAAAGCCCTATAAATAGAGCTCTTGGGTGCCTCTAATGGCAGCCAAAAACATGAGAGAAAACCCGTTGAGGAGCAGCGACCTAGAGGAGAAAACGTGGAGAGAAAACCCACCACAAAGCAGGTACGCACAAAAAATCCCCAAACCCATCTCACCCACAGTCCTAGGCTCGGTTTCCCTAGGTTTTTGCATGAAAAACCATGGAGAATAGGCCTCTAGGGAGCCACCAAGGACCCTGGGACATCCCCAGGGCCGCACTGGTTCCTCAGGGACGAACCAGGGCATCCCAAGGACGCCCCGGTCCCCCAATGACGGAGACGGCCCGCTCCAGACGAGACGCGTCGAACGCATTTGAGAAGAAAACCAACGGGCGCGTCTGTCGACGCGTCCGCTAAAGAGGAAGATGGGCGGAGATTAGAGCGCGTCTGCAGACGCGCCCGTTGAGGAGCGCGCCGCAGACGCGCAGCGCGCTAGCACACGTTGAAATTTGGTTGCTTAAGGAAGCAGGGCCCATGACGCTGACGCGCAGCGCCCTAGCATTCCTCCCTTTTTGTCTTTAAGACTATATGTACATACAATGTTAAAATGCTTATAACTTGAGATCTAGAGCTCCGATTGAGGCGCCGCGAAAGGCGTTGCGTCCGTATTGACGATGCAGACAC
This sequence comes from Warburgia ugandensis, assembly GCA_035236585.1. Lineage (NCBI taxonomy): Eukaryota > Viridiplantae > Streptophyta > Magnoliopsida > Canellales > Canellaceae > Warburgia > Warburgia ugandensis. Next base: position 47,305,273 of record CP141128.1, read on the forward strand.
ATCCAAATGATAAAATCCCTAATCAAGGCCCAATCAAGGTAGGGCATGACCCTTAGAATAGGGTGGTGGCACATGACCACTAGGACTTTGGAAAACTGAGAATACCAAGGCCTAATTAGGACCTTAGGACACCCATAGGCATAGGGATGGACCCCTAATGCCTAATTAATAAGACCCAACTGCTCTAAACCCATCAAAGATAGGTTAAACTAACCTTGAGTCCCCAAACCATGTTCAGGAGCGTTCGAGGACAAGAAGGTTAACGCGACCTAGTCAGGTAGGTGCTCTATCACTATTAGATTCTTTTAAAAGATCTATTATTGTTTTGAGAACATATGTTATAAGTATATGACTTGTTTTAGCATGACTTGATTCAGTATGCATATGATAAACATTTTGAACATAGACATGTTTCATAAATGAATTGCATACACATTGTGCACATATATGTTTTGTAAACAAGTGCATACATTGCATGATTTAAGTGCTTGCAAAGATTGCATGTCCTTGAGGGTTGCCAAAAGACGCTGGAGTGCCGAGGGCCAGGCAGTTGTGAGGGACCCAAAGAGGACTGGTTTTGAAAAGAGGTTTTTGCTTGTCTGCATGATAAGTGTAGCCTTAGCCGATGAGGACGGGCTGATGAGGGCGGGTCGATGAGGGCGGGTCGATGAGGGCGGGCCGTTGAGAGCTGACAGGCTTCTAGGCTGGCAGGCTTCTAGGTTGGCAGGCTTCTAGGCTGTCAGGATTCTAGGCAAGGTTATGACTTTGAATGCGAGACTAGCATGCATGTTTTGCAACCGATTTCATAAATTGCATGATTCACGACGAATAAGTGTCATAGGCCCCGTGGAGGCTATGACCAAGTGTCCTCAGGTACCCGGGGACCACACGGTGAGGAGGCCGTGGGCATAGTGGACCCTATGGTTTGATGTGCATTTCATGTAGTATGATATGAGGTTGGTCGACCATACCATACTAGAGATCCATGAGTTGGACTCCATGAGGCATCTATTGCATATCATGATGTCATCATATATATGATACTTTCACTTTTGGATTATGTGATCTTTTAAGTTATAAGAATTTCAGTTGATTATGGATTCTTATACTGATGTTGAACTCGAGTATTCAAACATACGCATATTTTGAATTTCAGTTGATTATGGATTCTTATACTGATATTGAACTCGAGTATTCAAAAATACACATGTAAGTAAGCTCTCAACCCTCTGGACATGTGTTTGTACTTAGTTACAGTTGGGCTGTGCATTGTGACTGGATAGACCTGGGGAAAAAGCATTTGTGATTTCTAAAGTTGTTCAAAAACTACCTTAGTTGTTGTGAAAACAAATGACACTCGGGGTTTTCCAAATAAAAGATTTTTCCGCTGCATTGCACTATTTTTTTCAAATCGGGATCCCACCTTAGGAATTTAGATTTTTCATCTAAAAATGCATGAGAAAACCCGGGTCGTCACACCCATCACTGGTGACAGGTAATCCCAGGTAACAGGCGTGGGTTGACCTTTGTTTGTCTTTTTCTGTGGAGTTGATCTCAATTGTCCAGTTTTGAACTAGGATTTTGTTTAGCTCGATATAGCTCTGATTTTAGATCTGAAACTTTCTGTAGATTCCTTGTATCTTGTATAATTTACTAAACTCATGAAATGTATGTTTTAATTTGTAATAATTACAAAGATCCATAGTAATACCCTTGGATCATGATCAAGATGATCCCAAAATAGAAATTTGAATCGGTCGATGGGTTTAGAGGGTCCCAAAAACTTAAGGATCATGATCACAGTTGAATTTTGGGGTTTCTAGGTCAAGTAAATAAACCAAAAATAGTAAGATCAAATTTTACCCCTTAAAACAGGCTGAAATCTGAAAATCCCAATGCTGATCTCAATTGAACTCCAAATTGAGATCGAAAAGTTGGGTTGGATTTATATTGATGAGTAGAACCTACTGAACTTATAAAATTTATATTTTGATGCATATAAAATTCTATTAATAAGGAAAAGTATTACTAATTCTTATGATAAGTGAAATTTGGAATGATCAAACTATATGATTTTGATCCATTGATGATCTTGTGACTGTGAGACATGGAATTAAAGGTTATAAGTGACTGATCTATGATTAATTAAGAGATCTAGCCTTAAAAGTAGTGAAAACCATAAAAAGAATGAAAATCTCCCTGATCAAGTTGATCAAGGATGATTGGACAGTATTGATATGTTTGGATGAAGATATGAAGTTAATATTATATGGATTTATGGACCGGATGATGATAATTTGGGATAGATTAAGATCTATGCCCTCAAATTAGATAAAAGGACTTAAGATCTTCTTGATCAGTTGGATAAAAAAGGATCAGATCACTTGATGAGATGCATCAATGATCTAATAATGAAATCACATTAAGAAGATATATAAGATAAAAAGAAAATTGAAAAGATCAAGATCTAAACCCTAAAAGAGATGAAAGATGAATAATGGCCATTGGATCATGATGAATAGTTATGGCATGTTAGATTTTCATTTGAATTATAGAATGTTATTAATGTCAGTTATTGCTTAGTAGATTTAATTGTACATTTAGTTATTTATGCTTTGATGCTTATGTTGTGAAAACTACATTGAAAATGTAATTAAATGAAATTACAATTAAAGGATATGTACATGAAATAAATAACATGGACTTAATAATAGTAAGGCCAGAGTTAGTGGGATAATATAAAGAATATCATTTCCTTGGTCCAAATTAGAAGAATAATGAAACTTCATGAATGACATTTACATGTTCATAGATTTAATTAAAATCAATTAGAAAGAGTACTTAAGATTAAAATGCTCATAGGATCCTTATGAAAGGTTGAGTTAAGGTCACCCTAGTGGATGATGAACGTGGTGGTTAAGGGGGTTATCTAATAGGGCCTCGCTCTTCCCCCACCTTTCATTGACGTTTGTGAGGTCTAAACACCTCCTTACATGAGGATTGAAGTGACAACTTTGTGTTCAACCATTCAGCTAGTAAGCCTTAGCCAATTTTACAGAGGAGGAGCTATCTAGAATTAGGATGAAAGAAGCTATCCTCAACCAGTAAAACATTAACTGGTTGAGTAATAATAATAAGAACATAAAAGGTTAGTAAATCATCTAATCTTAATAAAAATTATAAGTAAGATAAGGATGGTCAAACAAGATCCAGAGGATCTTGTATGATAAAAAACAATAAGAATACTAATGTTGTATTGTATTATGTATAGGTAGAAATTATGTATGTATATGTAGAAAAATTTAGATAAAGAACCCAAACCCTTGATGAAACATGATTCAAAGAAACTTAGGGCATCCCTTATAGGAATACATGTAGAAAGAATACTTGTATAGGGGAATAACTTTATACATATGGTTTGACAGATGTATGAATCAAGAACATGATGGACAATATGGAATGAATACCACTTGAGATGAATGAATCAAGACCATGATATCACTTTGATGTAGGTGGATGTATAAGAATATATTAGGGATTCATGTGTATACATACATGATCTTCTGTTTGTAATTATATGATATAAGTATGCTTAGTACTTAGCATAGTCATGATCCAATCACATGATCCAACTAAGTAAACCAACCCTATGATCCAATTCAACTATCTAATGACCTAATTAAAAGAGGTGAAAGTAATGAGATGTGTAGACTAAGGAAACCCTAAGAATAGGACATAGAAAATATTCTAGCTGTAGTTAAACAGACACATTGTCTGATATGTAGAATGTATTTTACATACAAGCATGGTGGCTTGTGATTTTGTTTTACACAGTGCTAGGATTAGGGATGTTATGCTAGGGAAGTTATGAGGGTTGGCCACCCACTTCCTAAAGCTTATATGATGGATACCATGACCAAAGAGAGGCTAAATGTTGGGTGGGACACTCATGGGAGGCTGCCACTGTGATAGTCAGGGTTCCCCCCAGGCGAACATGGATTTGTTATTTCCACAGTTGGTATTGGTGGATTATTATGCAGTTATACAGGTACACTGTATGGATTGAGACTATGACATAGTACTCATAATGTATTTTGCATTATGATGCACATATGATAGGCATAGTGTAATGCCATGGTGTGATGAAATGCCACTATACGAGTTCCCAGAAAGAAAATCCCCGTATGAGAATTGGCTGAATATTAATCTCGTAAGTGGAAGTATAGCCAGGGGAAGGAACAAGTTTTGGGCAATCTTCACTATTTTAACTAATTTATCCTATACTACACATATATACTTTATGTTGAGATAACTCGTGAGTGGGTAACCATGATGGAATAATGACTGAGGTATGTATTCTTATATTAGTGAAGAAGTATATTTTTGTATCTCCTACCAAGCATAGCTTGTTGAGATATTATAAATGTTTCAATGTTTACAATATCTCAGATATAGAGAAAGAGGGTTAGGAACTCAAGGTTGTAGAAGACTTAAGAAGATTTGGAAGAATAATCAATCAGAGTATATTCTTTTACGACATGTATTTTTATTTGAGGGCATTATATTGTATTGAGAGTTTTTAATGTATGGTGAGGTTTGAAATCTGGATTATGTAATTTGGACAAGTATTGTACTGATACTGGGTTGTACTGTGAACCACTAGATGGATTCTGGAATTTAATAAAAATATATTCCTTCAATGGAATTTTATCTTGTACAAAAATTCTACTTATGTTATGTATGAAGTGATGACTTGGGTTTTTCAAAACAAGTTTTAAAGAAAAGAATTTTTACTCTTTTGTTTTGCAATTTTTTTTTTACTAAGGGCCTTGCCTTTGAAAAATGTATTACAAAATGTGTTACAAAAACTCAGGTCATTACAACTTCATCTTTGCTGATTGGCACATTTGATTCCTAGATTTTCCTCTTAATCAACTTAGTTTTAATATTTTTTGAAAGCCCAAATCTATTGGTCTGTATTTGATACTTTGGAAGACCCATTGACCAACATAATGCATAGTGTAATATTTACCCAAGATCAGAAGTGACTAATACTTAAAGTTGCTATTAGCTTTGTTTTTTTAAGTTAAAGGGACTATTAGTCACATATTGCCTTTTCTATAAGATAATATAGAGTGGTATCTCTATATAAGGGATAGCAATAATTAATCTCACATTAGTTATGATAGAGTGATTAGAGGAGAGGGTCCCCTATTTAAAGGGGTGATCCTTAGGCCATCCTATGCTTTGATTCATTCACTCTTCTCCCTCTTTCTAGTTTTAAGAGTTTCTCTAGAGGGATCTCTTATCATGTCAGCTTTTAAGACCTCTTAATATTGTCTTGATTGTTTGATTAAGATCTCTATTCTTCTTTACTTTCAAGAACTTTGAATATTGCCTTAATTGTTTGACTAAGATATCTTTTCTTGTCAACTTTCAAGAACTCTAAATATTATCTTAATTCTTTCATTGAGATCTATTTTATTGCTAGCTTTCAAGGCCTATAGATATTGTCTTGATTTTTTAACCAAGATCTCTTTTCTTACTGGCTTTCAAGACCTCTAAGCATTTTCTTGATTATTTGTTTTACATCTATTTTCTTGTCATCTTTGAATATATCTATTCTTGACTTTCTAACCAGATATGCTTTAATAGATTTATTCAATCTGGTAGTTTATATAAATAATTTTATGGCATTCATTTGGAGACTAAAGTACAAATCAATTTTGACCGTGCAAACTAATTGATGTATAGATTGAGTTTGGTTTGTTTGAATCCTAGAAATAGAGTTGTCACATCTTTTGCACTTATTAGGAGGCTTCAACTATCTTTAAGAAGAGCATTTTGATGTGTGCCTCTAATATAAGGTTCATTAGATTTATTTTGTACAAGCTGTCTTTATTTGCAACAATTTGAAGATAAAGTTTCTCCACAGATTTTTTGCACTTAGCAACTGATAGAAACACAGACCTTTAAAAACATGATGGCCCAAGCTTAGCATCCATTGAAATGATCTTCTACTATCATGATTTGATTCTATGGGAGAAAGTTTCTAATTAAGTAACATAAATGTGATATGTGATACCAAAACAATTGAAATCTCATATTTCTCTTGATTTTGCTATATGTGTGAAAGAATATTGAAATTGGATGGATAAGCTATACTATTACAAGCTATATATACAAAGAGGAAAATTTCTATACAAAAAAGAAAGCTCCAATCTTGTGAAAAGCTTCAAAAGCAAGTTTCTTATTAAAATCTTCGAAGAAGAAATTTTTTTGTGAATAACTAGATGACAATTTTTTGAAATTTTACATGAAGACTAGAATTAATAAAATTTGTACAAAAACAATGTCTCTTTGGGGCTGAAGATCAAACATTCAGATCGAGAAAGTTGATGGGACACAGAAAAACCAATGCTAAACTCTGATAAAAGGACTTGGACTCAATATAAGAAAATTTATGCGATCTTTTGAAAAAAAGAAAATGAAATAAGATGAGAATTATGAATGGTTCCAAGATTACTTCTTCCATGCAAATAGAAGTTTTTGTCTTTCAAAAGATTGTTACTATTTGAAATCTATTTTCAAGAATAAGCGCTACTTTGAGTAAAGATAGAAGATTTGATTGAACTATTTGATTGAAGAGAACAAAGATTTACTAGATACTGAAAATTTACTACTTGACTTGTGAATACATCTTCTAATAAAGGGGATTTAGAGCATGAATTTTCCATTCGTACTTGTTTATGATAATAATATTACCATAAAAAAAGTGTATAGTGAGAGTTATAATGGAAATCTCACTCATTACATTTGAAACAAGATAATGTGTGACACTCTACTAAACTTGGTGTCATAACAAGCAAGGACCATTCAAGGTGTACAAAATAGTGAGGGTTATAATAATGAAAGTTGTTATTTAAAATTCAGAAGAAACTAGATTACAACTATAATGGTCGAACAACCAATGCTTAGTTCTTAAAAAGGCAAGGAATATTTTATTTTATGAGGTTCAAATGTAGAAACTGTGACACAACTGCTTAGTTAGACTACAGATGCAAGACTGGCTACTCTCATTGTGAAAGATCAATTAGCAGAAGGTGAAAAGATAGTTGACTATGAGAAGACCTACTTCTGTACTTGAATAGTAACAAGATCATGTCATTTTTACTAGTCTACATATACTTTAATATGATATTTTAAAAAATAGGTTGCATTGTTATTGGTTACTACCTAACTAGCATAGCCTTTAGATGTTCAAATTTGAAATTTTTTGAAAACTATTAATGTCAATTATGTCAAGAGTTCATTTCCTTATAAAACTAATCAAAATGGAGTAGAAGAAATTCCTTCATATAGTATACAAATTCCTCTTTAAAATTTGGTCAAAATGAAGAGAAATTATCTCATTGAGTAAAAGATGAATTCTTTATGGACTATTGTTACTATTCTATAATTAAAGAAGATCACACCATACTCACATATGCAATGAACTAATAGATGATGAAATATGTGGCAAAAATTGATAGCTTTGTTCAAATTTACGTTTAAGTACCTATTGAGATACATACAAAGAGAATCATATGCCAGATATGTGAGACCACAACATTTGATTTGGAAATTCTCTTCTTTTCATTAAATCTTTTGAGCAGAAAGCCACACCAACTAGATATATTAAACTCTATGAGTTCGATTTTGGTGTTATTCATATAAAGACAGGTACACAGAATCATTAGAGAATGTTATGAATTGTATTCAACATCAAATTACAATTGAATAATATCATGAGTCCATTTATCATATTAGTTGTACTTTGGTTAAATGAGTTCAACGATGTCACTACAAACTTAGTTTCCATAGGTACAGATCTAACAAGAATGTATGTAAATGAAATATGGATTATTTTCAAACTCTTGAGCTTGATCACAACATTGAAGATTTGATAAAAAACTGATTGGCATATTGATGTTTCACATATAAATAATCAAGACATTGAAGTTTGATTAAAGAGACACTTGAAATACTTTAAAAGAGTATTGTACTATTAATTCTGAAAGTGTAGGGTACTTTTCCTATATAATGATGCAAGTAAGGAAATCAAAATAGTCATTGGCTATGATTAGAGGTCCCATAGATTCTAAATTTAGAAACTTTGTGTCCAAATAAGGCTGAAGAAATACTAAAAGATTGTACACATAAAGAAATCTCCAATCATTAGATATCAATAATAGAATATTTATTAGCTATTTAGCCACTATAATGAATGAAATAATAAAGACTTACTTGTTGATGATTTAAATTAGCAGGCCGCAAATGTGAGCTCCACAAGAATAAAAAAACAATGCATATCCAAAGCAAGCAGCATCCAATGAGACCTATATACATAATCATTCAAATAAAATATACAAAACTTAACTTATATAGATATTCATGTTTATTAAATAACATAATTTAGTAAGAAATATGATAACTTACCCACTATTATAGGGAATTAGTAAGGATTGTGCCTTCTTACAATGCAAAAACCTAGGTATGGTATCTTCTATTTGTTTGTCCATAAGAAAATGCTCCTTTGGTGTAGAGGCAACAGCAGGGTCAAGAAATTTGTAAAAATCTTTGATCTCTAATCTTTGCAATTTATCATGCAAAGACCTGAAGAAACTTAACGTCAAATACTTATTATGTTCTATTAACAAATAGTGTCAATATGATTTTTAATAGAGCAGTTACATGGCATACCCAATATAAATGATGATGTGTGTGTATTCCAGTTGAGCCATATTACATATGGTTAAGAGGTCTTCTTTCATGATTGGAAACTCAACTATGGCATTGACAAGCGCACCACCCTTTATCCTTACAGGGTTGATTTCCTTACCTTCTTTGATTAGTCTGTACAATCCCCTCAGGAATGGAAGCATGTTAGGTGGAGCCTCCACCTAGTCCTTACACTGATGCTTCTAGTTAATATTAGATGAAGATAATATTAAAAAACTTAGCTAAGGCCTTAAAATTATTGTTAAAAATGATGTTATGACACCAAGATACATGATATCCAAGCCAAGGCAAAGCTACATGATATCCAATTGCATCCCCAATAGTGTGAATATCATTTTCTTTTATTGGAAATGGTAGGGAGCATCTGGTTGGAGGGCAGTAGTAATGCACACACTTATTGTGTAGATGCATCAACCTACTATACAACATAATAGAAAGAACCTTATACAGTGTAGCCACAGATGCACATGTAATTATCAAAACACGATCAATTCAATTTATATAATATAATTCAAGAGATACAAAGGTAGACACATAAAATCACTTATAATTCATGAAGCAACTAAGACAACATTTTTGTCAGTGAAGGTCTAGGAGTTATGCCCCCCTCAATGCACCATTTTTCAAAGAGGGGCATAGTCAATGGGGTCTATTGTCCTAACCTTCTTTTGCAGTCAAGAGAGATATTAAATAAAAGTGAATGAAATAAAATCCAGCCATATTAATATAGAAATGAAGTGTCACATATGCTTGTTGTTCTTCTAACTATGCGTAACAACCCTAGAAAGGTGGTGCTACATATGATTAGTTGCACACACCATTTGTCCTTCTTACACCTTGCTTACACATCAAAGGAACACATAATTAAGCACCATCAACTTTTATAATTAGAGGAATCAAACTTTGGATAGTTGTAATTACCTCAAAATCATAACACAAATTAATTCCATGCATCCTAGTCAATGATTCTAGAATACAACTTAGGGACAATGTGGAGCCTCGATCAATCATGTGCATTGGAAGTATGTGCTTTCTTGCAAGCTCATTCTTCCATTTCCTCCACTGTTGACTAGCCCCTTGTAGAGCATTCTTCTTACACTCATCAATGATGTCAAAGGCATACTTCAATGTAAAACAATCACATTAATCTATATGAAATGAAACAAGAAAAGGCATATAGTATGTTATATGTAGCAAGCATTTACATACCTTCACTATCTCCCATATTGCATCTTTGATTGATGGTGACACATGTCTCCCATTAGTCATTAAGACTGGCACCATGATTCTAATAGGTGACGTAGATGAAATTGGTACAAGAATGTGCACTACCACCTATCGCTTGCTCTTTATTGTGAAACTCTACCATCTCTTTGATATGCCCTATTTTTGTTGACCCTCTACTCTTTCTCTTAATAGGTGTACCTATACTGGATTGTTCTTCATGATATTCATCTTCTTCGTGTTCCATGTTTACTATGCAAGTAAAAATGATACATTTAGAAAACAACCAAAGTTCATTTTAGAAGATTTTCAGAACAAAGAGTATAGGTAAATAGATAAAATTCACATGTCAAGCTTCTTCAATGAAATTCGACAATTTAAACTTTGATTTCTCACTAAAAATTGATATAAAACTCTTCCTAACACAATTTAGAATGTAATCAATGCTTTGAATCAATAAAAATAATAAATTAAAGAAAAATTTAAGTTTAAAACATAAGAAAAAATATATTTACTGTTCATGTGAACAATGGCATGTAGCAAATTTTAAACTCTTCATTGGATGTCTTTTTGAATGAAAATTGAAAATATAAGACTTGGGTCTTCTTATTCTCAATGTCTTCTATTTAGCATGATCAATTTAAAAAAATTTCATTGATTAACAAAGTAGGAAATCATGCACAAAGTGCTCTTGAACATAAGCAAAATATAGTTATTGTTCATGTGAACAATGACAAGTAACATAATTTAAGCTCTTCATTGGATGTAATTTTGAATGAAATTAAAAATCTAACACTTAGGTCTTCTTATTATCAATGTTTTCTATCTAGCATGATCAAGTTTAGAGGATTTTATTCATTAATGAAGGGAGAAATCAAGCATAAAGTGCTCTTGAAAAATAGAAGCATGCACATAAGAAAATCAAGATATAGAGAGGCTACTTAAAAGGGGGAAAATGGTGGGGGTGTGCATGCTCTCTCTCTCTCTCTCTCTCTCTCTCTCTCTCTCTCTCTCTCTCTCTCTCTCTCTCTCTCTCTCTCTCTCTCTCTCTCTGTCTCTCTCTCTCTCTCCTCCTCCTCCTCCTCCTCCTCCTCCTCCTTCTTATTCTTCTTCTCTCCTCTCTCTCTCCTTGCATTGGGTGGCAGAGGGTTTTGGATGGTGAATCGCAAGGTGGTACATAATCATGTTCTCTTTCTCTCTTTGTCTTTCCTCTTCTCCTTCTTCTTCCTCTTCTTCTTCTTGTCCTTCTTCTGCTCCTCTTGGATTTTGATCTGGGTAAGAGGGAGGGTTTTGATTTTTTTCTGGGCCACCGGTTAGAAGGAGTGAGGCAATGCAAGTAGAAGGTTTTAAAAGAGCAAGGGGAAGGCCCAAAAGAATATGGATAGAAGTGGTGAGGAAAGATTTAAAAACTTTGGGACTAGATGAAGCCATGGTACTTAATAGAGAGGAATGGAGGAATAAGATTCATGGGGCTAACCCTTGATTAGGATAAGGTCTTGATGATGATGATGATGATGATGATGATGATGATGATGATGATGATGATGATGATGATGATGACAACTTACAATACAGGTCAAGGTTCATAGAATTGTCCTATATTTCTCATAATATAAGTTGGCTCTCCAAGAACCGTCCTATATTTTTTATGATATTTATTCGCAGGATCTTGAACAATATAATAAACAATATAGGACGGTTCATGAAAAACCATCCTATATTTCCTGTAATCTTTATTATATATAGGAAGATTTTAAAAAACCATCCTATATTCATCTTCCAATATAGGACGGTTATTCAACAACTATCGTATATTCTCCCTAAATATCTCTCTCTCCCTCTCAGCCACCCTAATTTTATTTGAATAACATAAGATTGTTTTTATAAAACTATCTTATATATTTTTTTGTATATAGGATAGTTTCTGAAGAACTGTCTTATATGTATTAAAATATAGGATGGTTTATCAGAACCCATCATCCATTCTTTATAATAACAATTTTTCCTTGTTACTTGGATCTTGAAAATCTCAATAACTTATGAAGGGCAGAGGAGGCCCCAATCCTTTATTTCCCTGAAGTATAACTAGTGATTAGCATTACACATAATGTATAACTTGATTAATTATGTAACTCCTTCAATTACATACATTGGATGTTACAGACATTTTAATTTGACCCCTCATATATAAACCTATCCCATAGAAGCATCCTCCTTACTACCATCACGGACATAATCCATCTCATTCTCCCTGATTAGATCAATTGATGGCATTGTTGTAGTGAAGCAAAGGTAATTAATTGTCATGTCACTTAGGTCATCTTCATCACAGTAGTCCCTTGAGGAAGTTGATAAAAAAGTTGATTATCTTGTATCATGTCCATCTTGTACATAAAATATATGTTTTGCTTGAGATGTTAAAATAAACTAATCATTTTGATAGCCAATTCTATTGAGGTCAACCAATGTCAATCCAAGGGCATTGGTTTTGATGGTATCTTTGTTGTGTTTCATCCAATCAAACTTAAATACAACCACAGATCTACAAGTATAATCCAACACCCAAATCTCATATATAATCCCATAATAAGTATTGTTAGCTACAATTTGTTTGTTGTCCTTTGAAACTAAAAAGAAAGTAGCTTTGGTAGCTAAGCTAATAGTACTATCTTGTTGTGCTCTTGAGTTATCACGATCTTGTGTGAAAGAAATAACTATTGATGGAATATCTAGCATACTTTATTACTTGGTAGAGGTCCCATTGTCATTTAACCCAAGGATTTACAAATACTATGACCTGGAACATTGTACTGATCTAAAACATATGTATAATATTACTTAAGTTATTAATATATACATGCATATGTTGTTACCAATCAGTTAAGTGAGTGAAGAGTTCATTCATTATAATTAAATACCTTCTAACGAACCTAAGTAGTGAAGGAACTACAATGCAAATCTTGGAGTCCCTTACCTCTCTCTTAAGAAGTCCATGTGCTCACTACAATGAAGAGATGAAAATTATATATAACATACATGCAATACATCACCATTCACATATATAAGAAAATATGAAAGAAACCTCAGAGAGAGCATTAATTACTTAATATATGGCTGAACTTCATGGACATTAATGTTTTGTAACACATAAAGGTGTGCATGGTCCCTTTCCCTATGATCAATAGTCGATAGACAACCATTATAGAGAAGTTCACCAATGCTTAGATCATTTAATCCACCTGATCATTTCTTTTTTAGGATTCCAATAGCATCCACTCTTGATAACTACTTAATGAAAAACTCCACCACTTTTTTTGCAATTTAACATTTGGCGATACACCCCTATAGCCAATGGTGATTTCATATGTACTCTTTTAATACCTTCATGTACCTCTCAAATAGGTACATCCATCACAAATAAACTAGTCCACGTAGCCCAACCTCATCACCTAGGTGTACTGTTAAGTATACCATGATATCAAAGAATGATAGTGGGAAGATTGTCTCAAGCTCACATAAGGTTGTCATTAGATGCTGTTGTATTTCTTGTAATTTTGAAGTACTTACCAACTTCTTCCACAAAGCATTATAAAAATATTATAATTTAGTAATAGATCCTCTAACTTTATTTGATTGCACATAATGTATTTCTACAGGTAGAAGTTGTTGCATCAATCCTTGACAATCATGCAACTTCATCCCTAAGAGTTTTAGCTCTTCCATGGAGACAATGTTTTTAAAGCTTGAAGCGTACCTATCTGAGACATTGATATATGATAAGGTTTTGCACACTACTCTTCTCTATCAAGCATATAATTTGCTTTAGCCAAGTATGTTCCTCAGCTTCCCCTATCTTGTGGATGCAACCTTCTCTTCAAACCTACTGTCATAAGATACATTTAAGTTATGAGTCCATCCTTTGTTTTTCCTATCATGTCAAGTAAGGTGCCAATCAAGCTTTCACAGACATTATTCTCAATGTGCATGACATCAAGTACATGTCATATGTGCAGAGATTTCTAGTACACAAGTTTAAAGAATATTCACTTCTTCTTCAACAACTTCTAAAGTTGCTGTCATATGTATGATTAGTTGCCTTCTTCTTCCCCTGTAATGACTCCAATTTTGTAACACTGAAATCCCAAGTTAGCAATGAAAAGTTCACTTTTTGGAAATAAGGGTATTTTGGTCATTTCACTATTTACCTTGACTGAACCCAGAAATTTGGTCCTGAAAATGGTATCATTATGTGCATCTCGGAAAAAAGAATCCAACAAGACCAAAATCACCCAAAATGGAGTTAAAATGAGCAAGTTATGGTCCTTTGAAGTTCAGGGGCAAAAATGTAATTTTCATTAAAAAATAGATTTAGCCTGAAAAACACAGGGACCCGTTTTGATACGGGCACCCCTATTCTTCAACCTCCTAGAGGGTTCTAGAACGGCAGTGTTTGGAGGAGAAATCACCACCATTCTGGAGGTTTCTCCACTGCCATTCAAGGGCGGTGAGAGCCCCCTCCAGAACCCTCTTATAGCTCTATAAATAGAGCTCTTGGGCGCCTCTAATGGCAGCCCAAAAAGCCTGGGAAAAACTCATTTTGGAGAAGCAACCAAGAGGAGAAACGTGGAGAAAAACCCAGCAACGAGCCAGGCATGCCCAAAATCCCTCCAAACTCGTCTTCCCATTAGTCCTAGGCTAAGTTTCCCTAAGTTTTGCATGAAAAATCATGCAAAATAGAGCCCTAGAGAGTCACAAAGGACCCAAGGACAATCCCTGGGCCGCACTGGTTCGACAGGGTCTTCGAATGAACGAAACGCATTCTATGCGTTGAGAGAACCAGACAGGCACGTCCATGGACGCGCCCGCAAATGAGGAAGTCGGGCGGAAGCCAGGGTGCGTCTGCAAAAGCGCTCGCTGAGGCGCCTGTCGCTGACGCGGGACACGTAAGTGTCCTAGGCTTCCACCTCATTTCATTTGGCCTCTTTATGTGCACGTGATACTAAAAAGCTTATAACATGAGATCTAGAGCTCTGATTGAGGAGCCGCGAAAGGCGTTGTGTCCGTGTTGACGACACGGACACACTCGAACTATAAAATACTTGATCAAGGCCCAATATAAGGTAGGCACGACCCTTAGACTATGATAGTGGTGCGGGGCCACTAAATCCTTGAAAACTTGATGATACAAAGGCCTAATTAGGACCTTAGGACACCCATAGGCATGAGGATGAACCCTTAATGCCTAAGTAGTAAGGCCAACCACTCTAAGACCTATAAAAGATAGGCCAAACTAACCTTGATTCCCCAAACCATGTTCAGGAGCATACGAGAACAAGGGGATTAGCGCGACCTAGCCAAGTAGGTGCTCTATTTCTACTAGACTTTTAAAAAGAGCCATGATTGTTTGAGACTGCATGTTTAAGTATACGTATATGACTTGTTTAGCATATAAATGAATTCAGCATGCATATGATAAATACATTATGCATAGACATATTTTGCAAATAATTGCATATATTGCATGATTTGTGAGCATTGAGTTCTTGCAAAATTGCATGTCCTTGAGGGTTACTGAAAGATGTTGGAGTGCCCAAAAGACGCTGGGTAGGCAATTGTGAGGGACCCAAAGAGGACAAGTGTTGAAAAAGAGATGTTTTTGCTTGTTTGATCGTATATGATTTGGGCTAGTAAGCTCATGGGCGCTATGTCGAGAGGTTGGGGTGGCCTCCCAGCCTTTACCACTACTAGGTGGATTGGGTACCACGCCCAAAAAGAGCATGTCCCTACGTCGACTGCATGTGGTACAGGGGGCTACCACTGGTGTCACGACACTGGGTCGATGTGTCATATGCCCCGTGGAGGCTATGACGCTGTGTCCCTAGATACCCGGAGACCACACGGCGGCGAGGTCGTGGGCATAGTTGGGCTCTATGGTTTCGTGGACTTACTTGCATTGCATATGGCATGATATGAGGTTGGTCGACCATACCATACTAGATATCCATGAGTTGGATTCAATGAAGCATCTTATGCATATCATTATGTTATGATATATATGATACTTTCGACTTGGTTTGTGCGATTCTTTAAGTCGTTAGTATTTCAACTTGACAATGGTTTTTGATATCGATATTGAGCATGAGTGTTCAAATATGCACATGTCTTGAAAGAGCATATGATTTTAAATATAGCATGCATTGTAAAACTAGTAGTGATGGACTCCTACTGAGTATAGTATATACTTACCCAATCCTCAACATTTTTCAGACAGAAAGTAAACACTTAAGAGTAAGGAACGCTTGTGATAGAAGACACCCAAACTAAGTACAAGTAAGTAAACCCCTACCTTATCTTTCAATGTTACTTGATTGTAGTTACTCTCTATAGCTGAGGCTGTGACTAACATTTTATTGGGAATAATGTTGATTTAAAACTTTGCCATGGCTAGATAATTGGAAAATGTGTTTTGACACTTGGGGTTTTATACAAAAGATTGTTTTTCAAAACAAAAAGATTTTCATACATTTTATATTTATAAAACAAGAGATCTCGCCTTTTTATCAAATTTGCATCATATAAAACCCGGGTCGTCACATCCCCATAAGTCCTTAAGGTTGTCAACCTGTTCCAATATTTATCATCCAGTTAACCTCTTTGGAGGTGTCCTAGTCTCCACACTACTGTTAAATTTTCCTTCTTGAAATTGTACATGTGGTTTGTATATAACCATTTTCATGGCCTAGGAATGTCATCTTCCTGCCATGTTGAAGCCCTATGACATGCGTTTGGTCACTACAAATAGGATATTTATTGTATCCCTTCACTATCTATCTCACCAAAGTATCATATGTAGGAAAGTCATTTATTGTGTACAGTAGTATAGCCTTGAGGGTGAATGTCTCTTTCTTATGTGTATCATAAGCTTCAACCTCTACTTCCCACAATATCCTAAGATCATTGATCAATAGAGCTAAATACACGTAAATGTCGTTCCTAGGTTGCTAACATAGTTAACATTATGAAATTCCTCTTCATGCACAACAATGTCATAAGGTGTTTAACAAACTATTGTAATAGGCCAACAACTATTCTTGCTACTCATAAAACCACGAGGATTAATCTCATATGCAGATATTGTAAGATGTAGGTGTCTAGTTTCTTCTCTAAAATTGGGCTACATGAAGTCTAGAAGCTTCCACACAGAGCTATTTGTTGGATGGGGTAAATACTTATCACTTACTCTCACCTTGGCATGCTGTACTACTTGCTTTGATGTTTCTTTAATGCAAAATGTTCTTTGAAACCCTAGAATAGGAGGAAAAAACCATAACATCTTTCACTTGCAAATTAATTAAATTCTTCTTCAACTTCCATCATGAATGTCCACAAGTAGGGCATGTACCTTTGTCTTTAATGCTCCTCCATATAAGATGCAGTCATTGGAATATACATGTATCTTTTAATATATTAGAGGACTCAAATTTTCAACTTTAGAATAAGGATGAGAAAGATTGATGCATAAATATGATTGATCCATACACATGCATGACCCACATATTGATCCATACACATAAACAATCCATATACAAGAAGAAAAAACTTTAGGAAAGGAATTTTATACCCATAAACATCAAATAAATTAAACATATGACAAAAAATAAGAAGAAAGAATACATACCCAAACTAATATCAATGGAAAAAATACAAGCTTGGGACAAAACATATGTAAATTCAACTTAGTCTTAGAGTTTTTTGTCAAAGCAGCCAAGAGTAAAAAATTATAAGTTGAACTTCACGTTGTTTTAAAAAAGAACATTTAAAGGATGATTTTTGAAAACCATCTCATAAAATTTTACATTATAAGATGGTTTCTGAAAGTCATCTTCTAAAATCTAACTTTATGGGACGAGTTTTGAAAACTATCATATAAAATCTGACTTTATAAGACGGTTTACAAAAACAATCTAATATAAGTTTTTTATAAGATGATTTTTAAAAAACCATTTTATAATATCAAGTTTTATAAGATAGTTTTCAAAAATCATCTTTTATTATTTTTAATAAGACGATTGTGTTTGAACTGTCTTTTTTTACCATCTTATAAAACCCCACTTTTAGTAGTGATAAAATACCACATATCATTGTCTTAAAAAATAAGCCAAAGTCATTCTAGTTAAATTATCTGTAAAGAGAATGAAATACCTATTTCCAAAATAAGGTGTCCTTATAGGTCCACACACATCTGTATGAACTAACTCTAGCACATTTTTGGCTTACCAAATATAACAACTTGCATTTTTATAATATAAATATTTCTTTTACAAAGAATTACCAACAAAACCTAGCTAGCTCAACTAGTCATGGAGCAAGTGTTAATGACTTAAGTATAGAGTTCAAACGACCAAAACCACATACTCACTTAATTTTTTGGAGAAATCTAGATTCCAAAATAGGGAATAATAAAAAAATAAAGGAAATTAAGTGGATTGTGGGAAATTAGGAAAGTCCACCTAGGATTGTGATCTAGAGTGTAACTAATGGAAAGGCTAGAATCATGTGGATCTAAGGAAAGAATAAGATGAAGATATATGAAGCATAAGATATGAAAGAAATTAAGGTACATAATATGGTTAGAATAATATTAAGATCAAAATGGTGAAATATTGGAAAGAAAAACAGGAAAAAGAACTGAGATAAAACATACTAGGAAAAGGAGACTAGCTTAAATAGACAAATAGCCAAGACATCACATATAGAGTGCAAGACATCCTCGCTAGGAAAATAAACAAGAAAATAGAGAGAGAGAGAGAGAGAGAGAGAGAGAGAGAGAGAGAGAGAGAGAGAGAGAGAGAGAGAGAGAGAGAGAGAGAGAGAGAGAGAGAGAGGAGACTGCATTTGGAGATGGAGCATTCTTCCAAGATTTTACATTTTGAAATAAGAAGATTGTAGAAGAACAGATTCATCTACGAGGTAGGGATGTAGGAAGTTATCTAAAGTGGTTGATTTTTAAATGATAATTTATCACTACACACTTGATCCCATGTTTTCCTTCTGAATGATTGAACTTGTTGATATAGGTGCATGACATGTGAATAACATGTGGTTGATTGAGATTTTCATACGGTTTGATTAGAACATTTAACCAATGATATTTGTGCATTTTATGTTCTGAGTTTCATTTTTTTGAAAATATAAGCATGTGATTTTTGTTTTATTTGGAACTAAGCATGTGTGAGCTAGGGTTTCAATATGGACCTATACCTGATTCTTGAATGAGTTGATCTTTTTCTTTTTCTTTTTTTTATTCTTACTTTTAGATAGTAAATCTAGTGTTGAGTTATTAGGCATACACAGTGGTCTTTGGAATAAGCGCAACCCATGATGGACTTAAAAATCAAATACATTCATCTTTGATTTCTTCATGAAACATTGATGGGTGATATGGTTTTTAAGTCTCATGCATGGGCATGACTTGGTTTCAATGACTATGTCATATCAACATGTTGTATCTTGCATCTCGTCCATCATATCTCTAATTTATTTTTCATTGCTTGAACTCATTTGATTTATAAGTGCAACCTTAGATACATCTGAAAAAATAATAAATGACTCCAACTACTATGAGCTAAGTTTGTGAATGCTTGAAATGGGACACAATTTGATTTGAGTATTAATAGTCTTTGGAATCATGGGCTTGCATGTAAAAATCCACACAATGTTGTGCATCAGTCTTGAACCATGGATCATGCATAATTGCACATATAAATCTTGCAAACCTAATCAAGTCTTGTTGCTATTTAGATAATTGGTTGTTGCATGTAAGTTAATTGATATTTGATTGTGCACCCCAAGCCATGTAAGACTCCTTGAATTTGGGTGGCACACTTAGCTTTGTTACACGAAGAGCATGTTAACGTGTCAGGAATGACACTTTTTCCTAAAGATCTTGCTTGAGCAACATGAAATATAATGTACATTTGGTTGATTCGCAAAGCACCTATTGATGAGATATATTGTATGGGAATCATCTTAGGTACATGCATGATATAATATAGTTACTTAGCTATTGTTTAGTATTCATGTCATGCTTGAATTTTAATTTGTACATATGCATGAAACTTAACTTGGGTCATATGAATCCCATTTAGAATGTGGATGTGCTTGTATGAGTCTCACCTTGCTAACTTGCGTGGAAACTTAACATTATAGATGAGGTGGCTAACACCTAGCACCTAATGTGGCACCTAAACAATCAACTCTCACACATTGCACATGATAGCTAGTGTTCGGATTGTGTGCTTAGCAAATGGCAAATGGGCAATAAGCATGGCACTTAGCTCTTGGGCATTGTCCTTGGAAACCAACCCATGAATGGTCACACTCAGTACTTGGATGATGAGTTTATTGCTTAGCATCACGTACAATAGTTCTGCACACTGGATTTTAGTGGGTTTAGATTATGTGATTTTAGAAGTGTGATCCATCAATAATTGATTCATGTAAGTACTATTTACAACTTAGATAATTTACCAATTGATGAACTTAGTATTTGAAACAAAGCAATTGTTTTCTTCCTAATACCTAGTGTGATATAGTATATGATTTTGCATATATTAAGCCATGAATATACACATACATATGTTAAGTCTAGAATAAGCTAGTCGATGATTTATGCATATTGAAAAATGGCTTGCAAATGGAAAAGTTAAGAATACTTTCATATGGTATATTAAGAAATGTGAAATGATTTATTAAATAAAAATTAGGCAACTCTAGAGAAAATATGTATGTATTATATATTTCAAATGCTCAAAAAAATTCTTGCAGGATAGTTTTCTTCCCAAATTTTATTTCAAAAATTTCTTTTTCGAAAACTCGGGTCGTCACACTTGGTATTAGAGCATGGATCACTCTTCTCGCAGCCAAACAATAAGGAAACTATAAAATAATAAATAATGATATAAAATAGTAAGTAATATTACAACTAGCTAAGTAGAAGTAGTTACTAGGTGTTTGGTTATTGACATTCATATGGCACCTAAAAGACATAGAGCTGCTAACTTGGTGAGACATTATCCTATGGAGCACAAGACAACAACATGGTTCATAGTTACACTTCCAAGGATGTGATAGAACTTCTCTTACAAAGGATGAAACAAAGGTTATAGACTCTAAGGCACAAAAGAGAGTCAATAGTAGCAACTAGAGATGATGAATTGAGGCCAAGATGTGACACATTGCTAAAGTGTTTCAAAAAGATAGCCCCAATATTTTCAAGAAAAGATGGGCCAAAAGCAACCTAGACTTGGCTCTACAAAGTGGAGATGATTTTTAAGGCTATGAATATGCTAGAGGATAGGAAAGTTCTAGTAGCTACGTTCGTGCTGGCTGGAGAGGCCTTACATTAGTGGCCACAGCTGAAAGAACCTACTTTAATAATATGGAAGTGGTTGAGTTGGAAGACTTCAAAACAATCTTCATTGAGAAATACTTTCCACCCCAAGTTAAGGAGCATAAGGAGCATGAGTTCCTAGAATTGGTGCAAAGTTCCATGAGTATAGAACAATATGAGGCAAAGTTTGTTAAATTGAGGTGGTTTGCTCTAGAAGTGTGTCTTAGAGAACTATGGATTGCCCAGAAATTTGTTAGAAGATTAAATTTTCGTATAAAAGTAAGATAATAACTGCTCAACCTCCTCTATATTGAAGGTTGTGGAATTGGCAGCTGTCCCCAAATGAGAGTACAAAGCATCAAACAAAGATTGTGTGAAGACCAGTGGGTAGAAGCTAGTTAGGAAGAGGGAGGAGGACAATATGTAACGCCCAACTTACTGCAAGTTCCACCTAGGAAAGCCTTGTTATGTTCGAGAGTGATGATGCTTCAATTGCAGCGAGAAGGCCACTTCTTAAGTGACTACTCGAAGAAAGGAAAAGATGAACAACCACAACAAGGACAGATACAAAGGAGCAAGGGAAGAGTTTTTGGGCTGACCACAAAATAGACACGTACTTCAAATGCCATGGTGGAAGGTAGTCTAAAATTTTTTGATAGACTTGCTTGTATATTACTTGATCATGGTTACATACACACTGGGTGTCTATTTAGAGCCTAGGATCTTGATAGGAGAACCATTAATAACACACAAATTTTTGCAAGATGTGCCTATTCATGTCTTAGATCAAGGGCTTAGTGCTGACCTAACCCTCTTAAGCACAATGGACTTTGACATCATCTTATTGGCTAACAAATCATAGAGAGTTGTTCACATAGCTACCTAAAAATTTCAAGGACAAAATTTTTATAAGGAGGATAGAATTAAAAAAGCTTTTCATTTTATTATATAAATATTTATTTACAAAGAATTAACAACAAACCTAGCTAGCATGGAGCGAGTTTTAATGACTTAAGTCTAGAGTTCAAAGCACCAAAATGACATGCTAACTTAATTTTTTGGAGAAAATCTTTATCCCCAAAGAAGGGAATAAGAAGAAAATAAAAGATATACTATGGATTATGGGAAATTAGAAAAGTCAACCTAGGATTGTAAGCAAGAGTGTAACGAATGGAAAAGCTAGAATCACATGGATCTATGGAAAGAATAAGATGAAGATCTATGGAGCATGCGGTGGGAAAGAAATTAAGGTACATAGAATGATTAGAAAAATATTATGATCTAAGTGGTCAAATATTGGAAAGAAAAGTAGGAAAAAGATCTGAGATAAAACATACTAGGAAAGAGGACACATGCATATTAATGAAAATGCCACCTCCACATTCACTTCATTTACAAGTCCATACACCCATCCCCATTTGCTTCCACACTCCAAGTTCTCCCCATTCATCCCATAAAATATGTATACATCAATGAAAATTAGAAGAACACATGCACTTCGATGAAAAGAATATTATATTATGGTTAAGGTAATGTACAATCATGTAGTTAGTTCAATTGTTCTAATTGAAACTCATTACATGCTCAGTTCATTCATATTTTGTTAAGCTTTGCTTTGGATTAACTGTTCATGTTTGCCCAGTCAGAAAGCTCAACAAACTACAACACAATGTGTTTAATTTAGTTGGAACATCTTTTGAGTTGGAATCCATCAAAATTTGTGAAAAAATATAAGATTATGACCAGTAAAAAGTGTCTTACCATTCTTAATTGGGAGATACCAACATCATCGAGTACTAAGGTCCTCATGTATCTTACCATATAGTACCCACACTCCCTATCAAACTGCTATTTAGAGCACTATGAAATAAGGAAAACAAAAGTATTAATAAATATCATCTATTATATTGTAAGTTTAATTAGTTGTAAAATAGAGTAATATTTTTTAATACCTTGACATTCTTCCAAGTTGTTTCAGTGGTTGCACAATTTCGATCACATTAGCCCATGTTATCCATGCTCTATAAATTTACATTTCAAATGCATTAAATAGGGATAAAAAAAGTACTTACCTATACATAATACATGAAAAGATTAAAAGATTACTTATATATGATTTCTATGAGGGGGGATCAAAAGGCAATTCACATGAATTAAAATAGAAAGCATGCCTATTGTGTACATCCAAAATAGGCAGCATCTAACAAGCCATATATACACAAACATATGAATTGAAATTAAAGTTTACAATCCTGAGTGTAGAATATGTTGGCAAAATAAAAAATAAAAAAATTTAAAACCAACCCACTAATGTAGGGAATCATTAAGTGTTACCTCTTAGATCATCGAAAGAACCCCTAATCACATATTATCAATATGCTTCTCTATCAGCCATTGCTCTACCGCTTCACAAATGATGTTGGGGTCAAGGAATTGGTGAAGAACATCCTTGACCTCAAAAAGGATCATTGTATCCTTCAAGAAGTTGCATAATAGAAATAATTATTACCTACCTTGAAAAATAACATGTAATATCAAGTATTTTGTAAACAAATATTTGCAGCTACCATGTAAGAGACAATGTGAGGCTGATGAGTTGATCCCATTGGCAAACTCATAATAGGTCCTCTACCATAAGTGGCACTTCAACAACAACATCAATAAGCACTCCTTCTTTAATTCGTATGGGGTTGATTGCCCTATCTTCGTTCATGAGTTCATATAGTAATCTTAGGGATCAAGGCATGTTAGGCGAACTTCTATGCGATGCTTAGATGGCTACTGTAAAGGTTAAAGAGTTTTTTAGTCAACTAATATTGATGAATGAATACATTCAATTTTAGAATGAAAAATAAACATAGATACTATTACATGTTCCATTGGTATGACAATAGCTAATGGTATAATGGTGTACAACCTTGATGGCACATTCTACTACTAATTAACCTTATGTAAAGTTAATAAACAATTAAATTAAGGTCTTTGGCTAAAAATTGTTCTTGAGGAAGGTAGTATGAAAAGATATATGTCATAGACTTTGTGAGAATGACAAATTCCTTTTGCCAAGATATGTAATATGCAACTGCTAATATTTTCCATTTCTAAAGAAGTAGTAGGCTGTAATTCATATTCAAAGCCATGGTAATGGACACGTGCTAAGTATGTGGAGGTACACCAACTCTATGCAAAATGGTTGATTCATGCTCATAGCATGAATGTGATGATATTTTGACTAGTATGTAAAGCTAATAGGCATTGACCCACCTGCAAATCAAGGATACATCATACATTAGAAAGGTTGAGATAGGAGAATTACTGGACAATAAAAAAGTTCCAATGTTAATGTATATACCTCATTGGAGGGAATTTCTCTTTCAAAGGGCATAGGTTGTCCTTGTGTTCTTTTAAATAAAACTTGCATGAGCATGAATCATTTGTAATATAGCATGCTAGTGAGGTCAATCCCATGAGGAGTTGAACTAATGTGATGCTGGTGGTCCCTACTTTAAACTATCTAACCTAGCAAAATTCATGTGATTTTTTACCTAATCTAAGAATGGAAATTAAATTATGAACTCGGAAACTAAACAAGAACAAGAAATGGAAGCTAAGCAAAAATAAGAAACATGCTAAATGCAAAAATTTCCTAAAACATGCAGTTTCTAAAATTAAAACTTCCCTAAATTGAAAACATCTAATTTTATGACTTTCCTAAAATGCAATTTATCAACTTTCCTAAGCTAACATTCCTAAACATGAAATTAACAACTAATTTTAATAAGTATGGAAAATTTAATTACTTTCCAACTAACTAAGATGCAAAATAATGAAATCTAACTACAATCAAACCACAAAAATAAATGAAAGCAATTACTGACAACAATGAAAGGAAAACTACCCAACTAACATACATGTACCCATGGAGTGGTACGCATGATTCATTGGATAAGAGTGGATTTAATCAACTAATTTGGAAACCTAAGCATGCAATACATTTCTAGTAGTAACTAAGTTATCTAACAATCTAATTAGCTCTTGAAAAGTAAAGTGAACATGATTGTACAGTGCTAGAAATTAACATACACCATTCATGTAAAAGAAATTCCAATAGTATGGTAGTTGAAACACTCAATGAATAGAACATGTAAAACATGAAATTAATCACTTCTAATGCATTCAAACATTCAAGAAAAAAGTTAATTGACTACTAGGCACATACTTGCATTGAAATTTCCAACTAACTTCATTGAATCACATCCAACAAGTCATCAACATAACACCCATACATGTAGTCCAAATCTGAAACTTAAATGCTATTACAATGATGATCACTTAATCTCAATCAATCCTTAATTACAAGCCAAATTTTGCTTCAATTGTTCCAACATTCACTTATGAAAAAATATGCTTGAAATCAAAGGAAAATCCTATGGAAAACTAAGGCAACAATCCAATGGAACTTAAGCAAGCAAAGCAAGCAAATCAAGAGGACTAAAAGAGAATAAAGGTGCAATGAAAGATAAAGAAAAAAACTAGATTCAAGATGACTTCCCTCGGTAATCACTCCAATAAGGAACCAGCCTTGAATCTTAGTTTAAAAGCAAGGAAAGCTAAAGAAAAAACAAGGTAAACTAGCATGAAAAGAAGTAAATTTTGATAAAGGCTAACCAACCTTCAAAGGTGAATCAAAACTCTAAAAATCATAGGTTGAACACTTGAGGAAGAAGCATAAACCTGGGAAGTTAGTAGAAACACCCAAAGACTTCAAAAAACAACAAGCAAAAGGGGAAAAGATGGCTTGAGGGAAGAGGGTGTCTCCTTCCTATGGTGGAGATGTCTTTTCCTATGTTGAAAAAAGTGTGTTTTGCTTGCATTTTGGGCTAGTTTTATAAGACTTAACCCAATACTAAGGTGTGGTCGGGACTAAAGAGTATCAAGTTGAATGTCTATGATGGGGGAAAATGGTAGACATCACATAGGAAGGTGGGAAAGTAGGTTGACTGCCTTAAGGAGGGGGGTAGGTGGGATACGCCACCTTTTTAGGAAGGGGCATCTCCCCCCTTCCAAAACCATTGAAAACTCAATATTTTGGGAAAGTGAGTAGGGATTGGTTAGAAAAGTGGTGGAGAGTGCTTGTGACAACCTGGGTTTTCTCATGCATTTTTAAATGCAATGTCTAATTCCTAAGGCGGGATGCATCCCTATTTGAAAACCATTTTATAAAAACCATGCAATGTAGTAGAAAATCTTTAGTTTTAAACTCATTTTGAAAACCCCTAGTGTCATCTGCTTTCACAACAACCAAAGTAGTTTTGAAAAACTTCAGAAATCATAAATGTTTTCCCAGGTCTATCCAGTCACAACTCACAGCCCAACTATAATTAAATGCAAATACATGTCCAAAGGGTAGAGTGTTTACTTACATGTATAATTGTCTCCTTTTGATTTTTCTTGCTCGTAGCACTAACATAGGTGTCCTTTACTTGTGAATGGAACTATCCTTAAAAATGTTAAGGATAGGGTGAGTATATACTATACTCAGTAGGAGTCTATCACTACTAGTTTTACAATGCATCCCATTTATGCAAAGCAAAAAGTCTCTTATTCATAACCGAGTACCATTACTGAGTCATGGTTGAATCCTTTGTCATATCCTCTTTATCCTTTCTTTGCTTGATGGTTTTCTTTGTAACCTTTCAGTCCAAAAGTTCTATACTCAATCCGGTAGGGTTAGTCCTTAGGAAATTCCTTCAATTGATCTTTTGTACTTGGTATATGCTCATAACAACTAACTATTTGTCTAAAGGCAACGTAACATTAAATCTTCACCTTATAGTGTGCTAGCCATCTCACCCTTTCTCCTTCCATCCCCTATGTCAATATATTGTTTAATCTTTTATCAAGGCTTTATCGTCAACCATGCAGTCTGTATTGTCAGGAAGTATAAGTAGTGATTTTCTCAATTCCTCAAATTTTATCCTTCAAGTGCCTCCTCATAATTAGCTTATAACCATAGTTATCATTCAATAGCGATTATATCAACTTGTACTGAAGTTGTTAACCCAACAAGTTTAACAACACTCAGGTAAGCATGGAACATTTTCGTAGACATATAGAAAGACTTTATTTGATTACTTATTGATCTCTTTCCAGATATATCTTTGTCATAAGCTTAAGGGTCTCTAAAGTGATCGCTATTTACCTTCCTTTCTTTTCAATCCAAGTCAACAGCATCCTTTAGACCCATGGTGATTTCTATGGTTTGTCATGGTATCTATTCAGGTTTGGAAAAATCTGTCTCACTAGTGGAGATCGCTCCTTATGTTTTCTCTTATCTCAGTTGCTACTGTCCTCATCGTACTCGTAGCTCCTTCATGATGTGGCCCAATCAACTCCATAATGTGGCCTAATCAACTGACCTCATAACCTCAAATGACTTAGTCTAACAAGTAACTTCTTTTAGGTAAAACTCATGTCCAAAGACTTATAACATCCCACTGAGTATATAACTTCGACTACTAACTAACATACTTGATTAATTATGGTGGGATACCCTTATTTTAGTCAACAGTACTCTAAAGGTAATGACTAAATAATGGTTTTAAGATATTTGCTCTTCCAATCTATGATAGTAAGACCTCAATTTGATCCTTGATGGTACACTTCTTGCTAAATGGACAAGTCATTGTCCCGGCTTAATTCCTTTTTCAATATATTTTATTGGCAAGGTGGGATATTACCAAATTTTCGTTTTTATGGATTATATCCATTGGTGTTCCCCATAAGCTAATGGATATGATAAGAATCTAATTGATATCAAACCATTCGTAGAATTTAATTTCTAGTTGGTCACCATTCCTCTTCAAAAAATTTTTGTGCAGCATAATGTCCTTTCATTCAATGCTCTACTCAAAGTCTTAAACCCCATATGCTTTCTCTCTTTTATACTCTTTTACAATAAGATCACCAACTCATCTATCATCATACCTTCGAAGTTGATTGGTTTATCTTCCCAAATGATTCAAGATGAAAAGATTTCTATGGATCCATTCTTTCCTCAATAAAGTCATGACCTTTTTCTTTTGAATATTCAATATTCATTGAATACTGGTAGTTACATCTCTATCTCTTTCTTTCTTTTCTTCAAAATCCTCATTTTTGTCTACCTAGATCAATGTCTTCATGTGCTTTGTTGCATATAATCGATACTACATCTACTCCTTTTCTTAACAGATATGATAAACTGAATGCTTCTAAGAAATTTTAAACTGTCTTAAGATCATAGAAATCCTCAATTGCCTATAGCCTCAATAAAATTCATACAATGTATTAATAATGGCATTGACTTTTTGATCATGCTATACTTTTCTTACAAGTTCATGTTAGGATCAATCTATTATCATCCTTAGTATTATCCTCAAAATCTTTTGATAACTCGATCGAATTAATTTCCCTATCATATTCGTGTTGTGTTTCTCTTAATCACATAATATGTCACTTGTATACATCTTCTGATTTGCTCCAAAATACTCAGGTAGTTATTATTCGATAGCACTTTACTCTTCATAAGACTCCAATTAAGGTATCCAAAATTGACCTAAGTCCTTTAGGATCCATACCTTTGTGATCTAGTACAAGTCACAGTTATTTCCTAATATCATCTTGCATTCTCATCCCTCTTAGATTATCATCAAAATCTTCTCAAAGTTTGTCTTTTACATCCCCTATCATACTTATATCATATCCTTGTGATAGTGTACTCATATTCTAATATTCTTTATGATGGTAAGATAGCCACCTAGGTTCTTCAATTTTCTCACCTTTGATGAGATTACTTTATTGCAGGTTAGCACTATCTACTAACAAGTCCACTAACATCATCATTTATCATTCTTATCATAATCTAATTTGTATGTATGAGTTTCCCTGTTTGTACCACTACACAACAATCCTTATTGAAAAGATTTAAGCCATCCAATATCTAAGTATTTGGTAGACCCATCTCCTTTTCCACCTATTGGTTTATGGTGAAATGCCTTGAGCATTAATATTGTAATCTTCAAATAGAAGTAGTCATCTCTACTACTATTTATACTACTTCTTCTTGATTTTCTCTATTGTCTATGACCCTTGGACATCTTTGAATTTGTTGTGAAAGGATAAAACCTGGGCTATTATACCAACTGTGATGACCTGGGTTTTCTCATGCATTTTTAAATGTAATGTCTAATTCCTAAGGTGGGATGCATCCCTATTTGAAAACCATTTTATAAAACCATGCAATGCAGTGGAAAATCTTTAGTTTTAAACTCATTTTGAAAACCCCGAGTGTCATCTGCTTTCACAACAACCAAAGTAGTTTTTGAAAAACTTCAGAAATCATAAATGTTTTCCCAGATCTATCCAGTCACAGCTCACAGCCCAACTATAAT
The DNA here is from genome assembly GCA_035236585.1 of Warburgia ugandensis. Classification (NCBI taxonomy): domain Eukaryota; kingdom Viridiplantae; phylum Streptophyta; class Magnoliopsida; order Canellales; family Canellaceae; genus Warburgia; species Warburgia ugandensis. The sequence continues at coordinate 47,335,102 of CP141128.1, forward strand.
TAAATGCAAATACATGTTCAAAGGGTAGAGTGTTTACTTACATGTATAATTGTCTCCTTTTGATTTTTCTTACTCGTAGCACTAACATAGGTGTCCTTTAGTCATGAATGGAACTATCCTGAAAAATGTTAAGGATAGGGTGAGTATATATTATACTCAGTAGGAGTCTATCACTACTAGTTTTACAATGCATGCTATGTTTAAAATCATATGCTCTTTCAAAACATGTGCATGTTTGAACACTCATGCTCAATATCGAGATTAAAAACCATTGTCGAATTGGAATACTAATGACTTAAAGAAATCACATAATCCAAGTCAAAAGTATCATATATATCATAAACATAATGATTTGCATAAGATGCTCCACTAAATCCAACTCATGGATATATGGTATAGTCGACCAACCTCATGTCATGCCATATGCAATGCAAGTAAATCCTCAAACCACAGGGCCCAACTATGCCCACAACCTCGCTACCGTGTGGTCCCCAGGTACGTAGGGACACAGCATTATAGCCTCCACGGGGCATATGACACATCGACCCAATGCCGTGACACCAGTGGTAGCCCCCTGTATCACATGCAGTCGACATAGGGACATGCCCTTTTTGGGCGTGGTACCCATTCCACCTAATAGTGGTCGAGGCTGGGAGGCCACCCCAGACCTCTCGGCATAGCGCCCACGAGCTTACTAGCCCAAATCATATACAATCAAACAAGCAAAAACCTCTTTTTCAAAACCTGTCCTCTTTGGGTCCCTCACAACTGCCTAGCCAGCGTCTTTTGAGCACTCCAGTGTCTTTTGGTAACCCTCAAGGACATGCAATTTTTCAAGAACTCAATGCTCACAAATCATGCAATATATGCAATTATTTACAAAACATGTCTATGCATAATGTATTTGTCATATGCATGTTGAATTCGTTTATAAGATTAAGTCATGCTAAACAAGTCATATAACTTAAACTTAAAACATGCATTCTCAAAACAATCATGGGTTCTTTTAAAAAGTCTAGTAGCAATAGAGCACCTACCTCAAAGTCTCCTGGAGTAGTGTCCTTTATCATTCAGCCCGTCCATGGATCTCATTTATAAACTCCTGGGTATGAATGGATACAAGGAGGCCTTATCAATTTCATTCTATTTAGACATTAGATCGCTAGATCTGCCTTTTCGGGTCCATGGTCCTTCCCTAATTCATTGTTAGGCTAGATCCTATGATATGGATCTACTATTTAATAGTTAAACTTTGTAAATTGTCCTCTGATCCTAACTTTAAAGTCTCATTAGGTCCACGTGTCCCAGTTCCCCGGACACCCGTGTATCCTGGTTGAACCACGACCACCTCACGTGTGTGCGTGCCCCAAGGCCATGCCAGGGACCACATTTTGCACATGCACATGCATGCTCAAGTGATGCGCTATGACGTGCATCCTGGATTGCATCGCACAGACGCACCTTTGGTGTAGTATGGCACGTCTCATCTCCCAGGGCACCCCGTGCATCCTGGTTGAGCTACGACCCGTGCCCCATGTCGCGCGCACACCCAAAGGCCGCACCAGGGAAGTGTACGCACTATCGTACGCCTGGAACCTGTCCCAGGGACCCAGTCCCAGGCGCACGTGGAGTATGGCATCCCTGGGATGCCTGGTTCGTTCAAGGCCAGCTGGAACCGGTCTTCATCTTCTTCGGTTGGAAAAATCGGCTGGGGAAAAGACCAGATCCATCTTGGATCTGGCCTAGGGGAAGCAAAACGGAAAGGAAGCGAAAAAAAAAATGGCTTACCTGGGTAGCCTAGGGACCAACGGTGCGTTTCCCTCCACGCCTGCCTGAACCCTTGGTCGCTGGAAATCGGGAAGAGGAAAAACCCCAATGCCAAGACCAAAAATGAGAAAAGGGGAATGGGGAGACGGGTAAAGGAATGGTCGGCCTGACTTGGGCCTGGCTGTTGCCGAAATTGCAGAGAACTGGGTTGAGACGGGTTTCTGATTTTTGCCGAAAACCCCAGTCCCAAAATGGCCAGAAAACTCGTGATTTGGAGAGGGGGAGATAGGGCTTTTTATAGCCTTGCTATGGCAGTGCTGCCAATGGCGGTGCCGCCATTGGCGGTGGCAGATTTCTCTAGAAACTAGGGTTTTTAGAGAAATTTAGAGGAAAAAGATGATGGGGTGCCGTTATCAAAACGCCCCCTGCGTTTTCTGTCTTTTTCGTTTTTCTGTTTAAATTACAGAAATGTCCCTAATCTTTAAACATCCATAACTTCTTCATACGAACTCCGTTTTTAGCATTCTTTGAGGCGTTGGATTCCATTCTTCGAGTAGAATCTAATGGTACCATGTTTCCTCACAAATTCTTTCGTTTACTATTTTAAATAAAGTAAAACATTCAACACATTTCTTTTCCCATAGAATGTCCAATTTTTGTTAAAAGTAGTGTAAATTGGTCGGGCGTTATAGTGCTAGGTGGAGAAATTTGGTTGGTTGGGAAGTTTCATAAGAAGTGGAATGAGATAGAGTTTTGGAAATTGGTAGTGCATCTTAAGGGTGAGTGGAAATTAAGAAAAATGTTGGGAAAAATGAGAAAAACACTAAAAATTAGTTGCTCTTATCCTAGTGGTCCACATGACCACTTATTTTAATAGATTTCCCCTTAAATATCTACAAAATATTTCATGGATAACTCTCTTGAATCTCCTCCAATCCTGGCCTTCCATTTAGCTTGGCTTGATGTCTTAGATGGCTAACTTTGAAGGCTCCATTGACTAAGCTTCATGGCTAGCTTAGGAAGCTTCCTTGTCTTGTTTTCTTGTCTTGAAACCTTGGCTTGAATGGCTTCTATGATTTGTCTCAAATTTCTTAGGTTGCTACCTTTTTTCATGGCTCATATGACTAAGGTTGCTTAAGTGACTTCAATGAAAGGTGGTGAGAATGCATTGCTTACCTCATGGGCCCAATTTGGCCATCTTTAGTGTGACGACCCAGGTTTTTGTAACACATTTTGTAATACATTTTTCAAAAGCAGGGGCCCTTAGTAGTAAAAAAATTTCACAAATAATGTAGCAGAAATTCTTTTCTTTTAAATCAATTTGTAACACAACCCAAGTCTCACCTCAACATACATAATAAACATAAAGATTTTTGCATCAAAATAAAATTTTATTGAATACTAGGAATCATCCAGTAGTTCACTTTACACAACCCCGTATTACAATTACAATCCATTGTCCAAATACAAAGTACATAGTCTGGTTTCACAATCTTCAAAGAAGATACCCTGATCAGTTTGGGATCTTCAAGCTATACATCCTCAAGTGTCCTTCCATGTATCTGACATATTGCAAACATTCAAACATTTACAATATCTCATCAAGCTATGCTTGATAAGGGATACAATAATATAATACTTCATTAATACAAGAATACGATATCTCATTCACTCTATCATGTTTACCCATTCATGGACCATCTCATCATAGAATACATACATCATTTATATAGTATAGGGTAAACTCATTAAAATAGTAAAAATACTCAAAATTTGTACCTTCCCCTGGCTATACCCCCAACTAGGAGTTCAATATTCAACCGAATCTCATATGGGTATTTTCTCTCTAAGAACTCATGTATTTCATCATACTTGGCATCTCATCATGCCATGGCATTTTAGTATGCCTAGCATATGTACATCATAATGCAAAATCATCAAGAACTACTATGTCATAGTCTAAATCAGTACAACGCCCCCAGATAACTTCATAATAATATGCTAATATTAACTATGAAAATAATAAAATCTATGTCCGCATGGGCGAGGATCATGGCTGTCATAGTGGTGGCCTTCCCATCATTGGCCCACCCAACTTTTAGCCTCTCTTTGGGCATGGTATCCATCATATCATGCATTTTAGGAAGCGGGTGGGCAAACCCTCATAACTTCCCTAGTATAACATCCCCAGGCCTAGGCCTATGTAAAATAAAATCACAAGCCACCATGCTTGTCTGTAAAATACATTGTGCATATCAGATGATATGTCTGTTTAACTAAGGCTGAAATATTTTCCATGCCCTATTCTTAGGGTTTCCTTACTCCACACACCTCACCAATTTCTCATTGTTTGATTGCATCATTAGATTGGATCAGTTGGAGGGATCATGGGGTTGGATCACTTGGTTGGATTATTTGCTTTGATCATTATTGTTCTAAGATACCACAGGTGTACTTATATCATGAAGATCTATAATTCTAGACAGAAGATCATGTATATATATACACATCAATCTTTAATACATTCTTGTACATCCACCTACCTCAAAATGGTATTCACTCCATATTGTCTATCATGGTCTTGATTCATACATCTACTAAACCATATGTATAAAGTTATTCTTTTATACAAGTATTCTTTCTACATGTATTTGGGTTATCCTATGAAGGATACCCTAATTTTCCTTGAATAATATATGATCAAGGTTTCAAACCTTCTAAGCTAACAAATATATATTATAAGTTAAATCACACAACAATAATATACTCTAGATTGTATTTCTTTTCTTTTGTTATTTTTGATCATTCAAGATCTCTCTTGGATCTTGCCAGATCATCCTTATCTTACTTACAATTTTAATTAGGATTAGATAATTTGCTAACCTTTTATGCTCTTCTTATTATTTCTCAACCAGTAAGTGTTTTACTGGATTGAGGGTAATTATTCATTCTTAATTCTAGACAGCTCTTGTTATTTCCAATTGACCAAGGTTTACTAGTTATATGACATTCCCAACGTGATTAATTCAATCCTCATGCAAGGAGGCATTTAGACCTCAACAAACGTCAACAGAAGGTGGAGGGACAGCGAGGGTCATTAGAAACCCCCTTAACCACAATGAATAACATGCAAGGGTATAGCCTTAGCTCAACCTTTAATAAGGTCCTATGAGCTCATAATCCTAAGTTTTATTTCTACTTGATTTTAATTAATTCCATGAACATATACCATGTCATTCATGGATGTTTATTATGCTCCTATTTTAGGCCAAGCAAATGGAAAATCCACCCCTTATAGTTGTCCTACTAACCATAGCCCTTACTATGATCATTTCTCATATACATGTGTATTTTGTGAAGTCCAACTATATTTCACTAATTACCCCTTTTAAGGTATTTTTCATAACTTTACTAATGTAAAGTAAATTAAAAGAGATGAAACTAATAAATCTAAATTGAAGGAATTTAAAGACAATCATGCTGGAATTGAAAATTTGACATGAATTAAATTTGCTAATAAAACAATTAACTAGAATATTAACAACATTTTAATCTAAGAAATTAAAGAAAATTATACTAAAATTGAAAACTTGACATGGATCATAATTAAATCAAATCTACTATTAAAGACCATTAACTAAGCACATGATCAATTTATCCTTAAGATCCAACCATTTGATTTGTCCATCTTTTAGATCTAGGGTTAATATTCCATTAAGAGTACAACCCTTGATCTTTCATGATTTTTATTTTTCCAACATCTATAATAACATGATATTAGCCTTAGATCTTCAGTTTTATAGGTCCATCTGATCTAATCATTCCTAATCTACTAGATCAAGAGGATCCATTGGGATTTTCCATGATCATTTTTACTTTCAATGGTCTAAGCTTTAATTCAGTTCATGTTAGTCCAATCCAACCATCCCCATGATAATTTATCATCATTATATCCTTAATGGAACCAAACTCTCACTTCTGATCACCCTGGATCTACTTGATCAATGGTGTTAATAGGTGTATTTTTAATTAACAGAAGGTTTTAATGATTAAAATATTGTTTTTATGGGTTTAGTAGCTTCCCCTCATCAAGATCCATTCATAGAATCTTCCTAATAAAAAATTGGACTTAAAATGAGTGAGGAATTTCATTTTGAAGTTTTCAACCATTTTCAATGGCTAATCTTAATCTATAATGCTTTGATCAATTTATCTAATCTAGAGGCTTGGATATTCTACTATGATCATTGATCTTAAGGTTTTGACATGTCTTGGATCCATCCATCTGATCAGATTTCTATTTTAACATCAATTTGATCGTGATCCACTACTGTTAGACCTAACATTAAAATTTATTTCATATAAATCAAATTAAAAACCTCAATATCATTATTTCATTATATTCTACACAATACAAGGAATCTATTGCTTCTTTTCAATTTAAATTTGGATTTAAATTGAGTTTAGAATTGAATTGTCAAGTTTCCATCAATTTCAGTGGTCTAGATTGATTTTGGAATGTCATATATTATTCCTTAAAATTAAGGGTCAAGATGAAAAGTAAAACTTACCATGATCATGGTTCTGAAGGTTTTTGAGCCTTCTAAATCCATTGGATGGCTCAGATTTTCCATCTGAGGTGTCCTTGATGGTGTTATAGGCCTGCATAACCGGTATTAGTTTTTCTAGAATTTTGGTTGGAAAACCAGTATGGTGACCCAATTTTAGAGAAAATATATTGAAAAATAAAAATAAAGAGATAGGAAACCTACCTGGAAGTGTCAAGAAGAGAAGATCTTGCCAAAATTAAGAAAATCCTCACCGAAAAGTGAACTATGTTGGAGACAACATAATTTGTGATCTTCCAATGAAATTGCTTGTGGATCAAGCAATTAGCATAAGGATTTTGTAGATAAGCTTATTACAAATTGATCTGATAGTTTGTCTTATTGGTATGAGGGTTAGATCACTGGATTTTTATAGGTTGTCCACTTAGGGGTAAAACTGAAAATAAGAAAAGAAAGAGAAAGTAGAGAAGGCAAGGGAATTTTCAGTTGGAATCAGAGGAGGAGTTGTGAATTTTGTGTTGTGAACATTTTTGAGAATTTTTCTGAGGTATTTATAGGCATTTTCTAAAAAATTTAATCTTTTTCCCCTAATAATTATGTTTTTCTCTTTTTGAATTTTATATTAAAAAGAATTCCCCCACTTCCACCTTTGTCTCCACTACCAACTGGTAGTGTTTTGACCAATTATTGATGTTTCTAGACCGTTGCCCCACATCTGTGGGCCTCACATTAATATGAAATGATCGTTTTGCCCTTTTTGTTGAAAAATATAGAAAAATACAAAATTTTCATACAAACTCGGATTTCAAGGTACTTAGTATTATTTTAATTGCTTCACCAACTATGGTTTCAATTATACATGTCTTATACCTTGATTGTGAGGTGAAATTACATTTTTGCCCTTTTTAGGTTAAAAATTGAGAAAAATATAGATTTTTCTCCCGAACTCGTAATTGGACAAACTTATAGTCTATCCAAGACGATTTTCCACGTACATATTAAATATCTAGGTTTCCAACCTTGATTCCACTTCTATGAGAAGTGCATTTTTAATCATCCTAATATTCCAGCTTGATTTTCCTTGGAATTTGCAATTTCATTATTTATTCAATCTCCTTATAAAAATTATGCGTGTTACAATCTACCCCCCTTACAAAAAATTTCTTCCTCAAAATTTCTAATTTACAATCACTCAAATAGACTAGGATACAACTTTTTCATTTCCTTTTCCAATTTTTCTATAGCTTCCTCGACCGTATGATGTTGCCATGATACCTTAACTAAAGGAATAGATTTGGACCTCAATTGTTGCTGTTTCCTGTCCAAGATCCGGACTACCCTTTCTTTAAAGGTTAAATCTAGATTTAACACCTTCAGTATCCTTTGAAGCACATGTGTCTCATCTGGAATGTATTTTCATAATATGGATACGTGAAATATGTTGTGTACCTCTGAGAGTTGGGGTTGTGGGGCTAATTTGTAAGCCATTAGACCAACCCTTTCCTTGAAATTTCTAATTTACAATCACTCAAATAGACTAGGATACAACTTTTTCATTTCCTCTTCTAATTTCCATGCAGCTTCCTCGACCATATGATGTTGCCACAATACCTTAACTAAAGGCATAGATTTGGTCCTCAATTGTTGCTCTTCCTGTCCAAGATCCGGATGCCCTTTGTTTAAAGCTTAAATATGGATTTAACACCTCTGGTACCCTTTGAAGCACATGTGTCTCATCTAGAATGTATTTTAGTAACATGGATACATGAAATACGTTGTGTACCTCTGAGAGTTAGGGTGGTGGAGCTAATTTGTAAGCCACCAGACCAACCCTTTCTAGAATTTCAAAAGGACCAATATACTTTAGACTAAGTTTTCCCTTACTTCTGAACCTCATCACTCCCTTTAAAAACACATGGTCACCTACTTTGAATTCCAGGGTTTGGTGTCTTTTATCTGCATAATTTTTCTAATGAATATGCGCAACCAACAGTCTTTTCTTTATTATTTTAACCTTATCCATACACTGTTCCACGAGTTATGATTTTATCAATTTCCTCTCTCCCACTTCATCCCAACAAGATGACGATCAATATGGTCATCCATACAATGCCTTGTATGGCACCATACCGATACTTGCATGGAAACTATTATTATATGCAAACTCAATCAGTGGAAGATGTTCATCCCAACTTCCTCTCTAGTTTAGTGCACAAGCCCTCAACATATCTTCTAAGGTTTGAATGGTCCTTTCTAACTGACCATCCGTTTGAGGATGAAAAGCTACGCTAAAATTTAGTGATGTCCCCAATGCATGTTGCATTGTCTTCCAGCTTCTAGAGGTAAACCTTCCATCTCGATCAGAGATGATGGAGAGTGGGACCCCATGAAGACCGACTATCTCTCTTACATATAACTAGGCTAAAATGTTGATAGATTGGTTTTGTTTGATCGGAAGGAAGTGTGTCGACTTGGTTAGCTTGTCAACTATTACCCAAATCATATCATGACCTGCCCGAGTCCTTGGTAACCCTATGAAAAAGTCCTTGGTGATATGTTCCCATTTCCATTCTAGCAATTCCAGGGTTTGTAGTAATCCAGCTAGTCTTTGATGTTCAGCCTTCACTTGCTGGCAAGTTAAGCACTTAGCCACGCATTCCCTAATATCTCTCTTCATACCTTCCCACTAGAAGTTCCTTTTTAAATCTTGGTACATTTTTGTTCCTCCAAGGTGTATAGAAAATTTGGATTGATGGACTTCTTGTAGTAGTGCTTTTCTCAAACTCGAGGGAACTACAAGTCTTCCTTGAAACTGAATACCCCCATTTGAAGCTTTACTAACCGCTGTCTTTTCACACATTTTCTAGGTTGCTATATCCCTTTCTTGGGCCTTTAAGATTTGTTCAACAAAAGCTAACTTAATGGTGACATTAGCCAATACTGCTTTTGTTTGTCTACTGAGTGCATCAACCACGACATTAACCCTTTCAAGATGGTATTGAATTACAAAATCATAATCCTTAAAATATTCCATCCACCTTCTTTGTCTCATATTGCAATGCCCGAGCAATTTACGCTATTTTTAACAAAAATTGGACATTTTATGAGAAATAAACTATGTTAAATGTTTTACTTTATTTAAAATAGTAAATGAAGGAATTTGTAAGGAAACTTGTTATCATTACATTCTACTCGAATAATGGAATCCAACGCCTCAAAGAATGCCAAAAACGGAGTTCGTATGAAGAAGTTACGACCGTTTAAAGATTAGGGGCAGTTCTATAATTTAAACAGAAAAGGAAAAAGAATGAAAAACGCAAGGGGCCGTTTCGATAACGGCACCCCCTGTCGTCTTCCACCTCTAGACTTCTCCACAAAACCCTTTTCTCCCAATTTCTCCAGAACACACCAGGGGAAATGGCGGCACCGCCTTCTCCCCTCTATAAAAGCCCCATCTCCCCATCTCCAAAAACACGATTTTCGGCGATTTTGGTACTGGGGTTTCCAACAAAAATTGGAAACCCGTCTCAACCCACTTCCCTACATTTTCCGGCAACGACCAGGCTTGAGTTAGGCCAGCCATTGCCATTTCCCCATGCCCCTCTCTTATTTCCCCCCTTTTCTTCCTCTGGTCGCACCGGAATGATGGGCCTTGTCCCTTCTTCGAGTTTTCCGGCGAGCAGGCGCACCCATCAGGTTCCATGCCAGATCTGGTCCTTTCCCAGCCAGTTTGTCCAGTCAGAGAAGATGAAGACCGGTTCCAGCCGGCCTTGAACGAACCAGGCATCCCAAGGATGCCATACTCCACGTGCGCCTGGGACAGGGTCCCTGGGATGGGTTCCAGGCGTACGACAGTGCGTACACTGTCCCTAGTGCGGCCTTTAAGTGCGTGCGGACATGGGGCACGGGTCCTGGCTCGACTAGGATGCACGAGGTGCCCTGGGAGCTGAGACACGCCATGTTACACCAAATGTGCATTCGTGCGATGCCATCCAGGATGCACGTCATAGCGCGTCACTTGAGCATGCATGTGAGACGGTCACGAGTCAACCAAGATGCACGGGTGTCTTGGGAACTGGGACACACGAATCTAATGAGAATTTAAAGTTAGGATTAGAGAACAAATTACAAAGTTTAACTATTGAATAGTAGATCCATATCATAGGATCTAGCCTGACAATGAATTAGGCAAGGACCATGGACCCTAAAAGGCAGATCTAGCGATCTAATGTCTAAATAGAATGAAATTAATAAGGATTCCTTGTATCCATTCATACCCAGGAGTTTATAAATGAGACCCAGGGACAGGTTGAAGTGATAAAGGACGCGACTCCAGGAGACTTTGAGGTAGGTGCTCTATCACTACTAGACTTTTAAAAAGAGCCATGATTGTTTTGAATGCATGTTTTAAGTAAAAGTTATATGACTTGTTTAGCATGACTTAATTTTATTTAGCATGCATATGATAAATACATTATGCATAGATCTGTTTTGCAAACAATTGCATATATTGCATGATTTGTGAGCATTGAGTTCTTGAAAAATTGCATGTCCTTGAGGGTTACCAAAAGACTCTGGAGTGCCCAAAAGACACTAGGCAGTTGTGAGGGCCAGGCAATTGTCAGGGACCCAAAGAGGACAAGTTTTGAAAAAGAGGTTTTTGCTTGTTTGATCTTATATGATTTGGGCTAATAAGCTTGTGGGCGCTATGCCGAGAGGTCTAGGTTGGCCTCCAGCCTCTACCACTATTAGGTGGAATGGGTACTACGCCCAAAAAGGGTAATGTCCCTACGTCAACTGCATGTGGTACAAGGGGCTACCACTAGTGTCACGGCACTGGTTCGATGTGTCATATGCCCCATGGAGGCTATGACCGAGTGTCCTCAGGTACCTGGGGACCACATGGTGGCGAGGTCGTGGGCATAGTTGGGTCCTATGGTTTCGTGGACTTACTTGCATTGCATATGCCATGACATGAGGTTGGTCGACTATACCATACCAGATATCCATGAGTTGGATTCAGTTGAGCATTTTATGCATATCATTATGTTTATGATATATATGATACTTTCGACCTGGATTATGTTATTCTTTAAGTCGTCAGTATTTCAATTCGACAGTGGTTTTTAATATCGATATTGAACATGATTGTTCGAACATGCACATGTTTGAAAGAGCATATGATTTTAAACATAGCATGCATTGTAAAACTAGTAGTGATAGACTCCTACTGGGTATAGTATATACTCACCCTATCCTTAACATTTTTCAGGATAGCTCCATTCACGAATAGAAGACGCCTATGTTAGTGCTACGAGCAAGTAAATCAAAAGGAGACAATCATACATGTAAGTAAACACTCTACCCTTTAGACATGTATTTGTATTTATATACAGTTGGGCTGTGAGCTGTGACTAGATAGACCTGGGGAAAAACATTTATGATTTCTGAAGTTTTTCAAAAACTACTTTGGTTATTGTAAAAGCAAATGACACTCGGGGTTTTTAAAATGAGTTTAAAACAAAAGATTTTCCGCCACATTGCATGGTTTTTATAAAAATGTTTTCAAATAGGGATGCATCCCGCCTTAGGAATTTAGATCTTGCATTTAAAAATGCATGGGAAAACCCTGGTCGTCACACATATTCATATCAGCTTGGGTGAAAATATACTTGAGGCTCTTGAGATCAGGGAATGCATTGAATTTCTCCCCGTACAAGTAATGTTGCCAAAAATTTTAAGGAAAACACTACCGTTGCAAGTTCTAGGTCGTGTACTGGGTAGTTCATTTCATGTTTCTTCAGTTGTCGTGAAGCATAAGCAATGACCTTTCCATTTTGCATCAGTACACTTCCTCACCCTTTTCCTGAAGCATCACAGTATATCTCATAACCTCACTCCTTAATGGTCTGGTCAATACTAATGCTGCAGTTAATCTCCTCTTTAACTCTTGGAAACTCCTTTCACATTCATCAGTCTAAGTAAATTGTACTCCTTTTCTAGCCAAAGAAGTCAAAGGAAGAGCTATAAGGGAAAATCCTTGGATAAATGTACAATAATATCTAGCTAACCCCAGAAAACTTTGTATTTTCATTACTGTCTTTGGTTGTTCCCAATTCATTACTGCTTCCACCTTGATTAGGTCTACCTCTACTCCATTCTGGGAAATTACTTACCTTAAAAAGTTGACTTTTTCCAACCAAAATTCACACTTATTAAATTTTCCAAATAGTTTGTGTCTTCTAAGTGTGTATAATACAATCCATAAATGTTCTTGTATACCGGTAGAATAAATTAGTATATCGTCAATGAATACAATTACAAATTTATCCAGAAGTTCCTTGAAAACTCTATACATCAAGTCCATAAATACAGCAAGAGCATTGGTCAATCCAAAAGACATCACCAAAAATTCATAAGGTCAATTTTGGAAAAGACTTTAACATATTAGAGTTGATCAAAGAGATCATCAATGCGAGGTAGAGGGTATCTGTTTTTTATTGTCACATTGTTCAACATCCGATAATCGATACATAACCTCATAGACCCATCTTTCTTTTTCACAAATATCACCGGTGCTCCCTATGGTGAACTAGTTGGTTGGATAAACCCTTTGTCCAATAATTCCTGCAGTTGATTCTTCAATTTCCTAAACTTAGTTGGGGCCATCCTTTAGGGTGCTTTAGAAATTGGAGTTGTACTAGGAATTACTTCGATGGTAAACTCAATTTCCCTATGGGGTGGTAAACCTAGAAGTTCTTCAGGAAACACATCTTGGAATTCCCTGACTATATCAATTTCTTCTATCTTGGACTATTCAACATCCAAAGCAACTACAATTGCTAAAAATGGCTGACATCCCTTGGACACATATTTGACATCCTTCGTAGCTGATATGATGGATTTGTCTGAGTCATTTGGTTTTCCATACAATACTAGTGTTTCTTCTCCTGGTATGTTAAAAGTGATTTTCTTTTTAAGGCATCCATAATTACCTAGTATTTTGCTAGCCAATCCATACCCAATATTATGTCAAAATCTACCATGTTTAGTAAAATGAGGTAAATATCCATTCTTTGCCCCCGTGCTTCAATAGGTACATCTTGAAAATATTCCTGTAATCGAACTGTTTTACCCACTAGTGTCATCACATCTAGATGGAATCCCAATTTCTTCACAACCAATTGTATACTAGATGCAAATACACATGATATGAAAGAATGGGTAGATCCAAAATCAAATAGTACTTTGGCATGGTGATTGGATACTAGCAATGTACCTTCAATAACTACATTAGATGTTCTAGCCTCTTCGTCAGTAATGGCAAACACCCTTCCTTGATGACGCAGTACATTCTCAGGTTGTGCATCCTTAACTACCAATCTTTTGTTGCAGCTACGAGAGAGATGCCCTAACTCACTACAATTGTAACATTTGATAGGAGGTTGCAGTGGTTGTGGCATAAGATTGGGACACCATTGCCTGGATGATATACTCTGCATTTGGGGCATGGTCTCCATTTAGCTTGGTTCCCCTGATGGCTAGAAGGCCTGAAGTTGTTTGGTGGTCTCTTGCCCTTCTAGAAGGATTTTTTATGATAATTGCCCCCTCCTCCAAATCTGGTGAATTGGTTTTTCTTGTAATCTTCTTAGAATTTAAAGGTCATCTTGACACACTCGGTCATGATTGTAGGTTTGGTTCCTAACACCTTCGTTCTTAGCCCTGGGTTTAAGCCTTCCATAAAATGATCCACCATATGCCTTTTAGTGTCACAAATATGACTTGCAAGCCTCCTTAGTTGAATGAACTTGTTTTCATAGTCTACGACTAAGAGATTTCCTTGTTGTAGATCTAGAAACTCCTTTTCCTTTCTGGATTGTACATGAACATGAAAATATTTGTTGTTGAGCACTTCCTTAAATTTTTTCCAAGAAATTTCTTCAAGATTGGTGAAGAAATTTCTTTTTGTTGATCTCCACTAGAAGCTCACTCCTTGCTTCAATATATAAGTGGCCAGCTTGACCTTTAAATCCTCCGGAGTCCTCAACACACTAAAGGTCTTTTCTACTTCATAGATTCACTCTTCAACTTTTTCGGCATCACCCTTGCCATTATAGCTGATGACCATCTTTTGAAACTTTTCCACGATCTTGTCTACTTTTTCAGGTGTCAATTGAGAGGTTCCCAACACTCCACTAAGTATAAGTGAAGAATGATCCTGTATTGGAGTTGGAGTGTCCTATCTTGGTATGGATGAACTAGGTCCTACTTCAAGTTGAGCCTGGGCCTGAGTACTTGGTATCTTGATTGGAGTAGATACAATCTGAGGCTATTGAATCTAGGGAAGAAAATTCCTTAATACTCTAGTCATCACCTCCTCTAGATTATTCCCAGATGATCCTTCCATAACATTCTCAGATACATTTTGAGTTGTCCACCAAGTTGTCCTTTTAGGTGGCATTCGCTCACACACCTAATTTCTTATATAAGTATTCTAAATAACCAATTCTACTCTAACCTAATTTGGATTATTCCTTTGGACATATTGGGGCTATAAGTGATTGGATAGATGGCTCTGATACCAACTATGATGACCTGGGTTTTTGTAACACATTTTGTAATACATTTTTCAAAGGCGAGGCCAGTAGTAGTAAAAAAATTTCCCAAACAAAACAGCAGAATTTCTTTTCTTTTAAATCAATTCATAACATAACCCAAGTCTCACTTCAACATACATTATAGACATAAAGATTTTTGCATCAAAATAAAATTTTATTGAATACCAAGGATCATCCACTAGTTCACTTTACACATCCCCTATATTACAATTACAATCCATTGTCCAAATACAAAGTACATAGTCTGGTTTCACAATCTTCAAAGAAGATACTCTGATCAGTCTGGTAGCATCTGGGCTCTTCAAGCTATACATCCTCAAGTCTCATTCCATGTATCTAAGATATTGTAAACATTTACAATATCTCAGCAAGTTATGCTTGGTAGGGAATACAAGAATACGATATCTCATTCATCATTCTATCATGTTTACCTATTCATGGACCATCTCATCATAGAATACATACATCATTTATATAGTATAGGGTAAACTCATTAAAATAGTAAAAATACTCAAAATTTGTACCTTCCCCTGGCTATACCCCCAACTAGGAGTTCAATATTCAACCGAATCTCATATGGGTATTTTCTCTCTAAGAACTCATGTATTTCATCATACTTGGCATCTCATCATGCCATGGCATTTCAGTATGCCTAGCATATGTACATCATAATGCAAAATCATCAAGAACTACTATGTCGTAGTCTAAATTAGTACAACGCCCCTAGATAACTTCATAATAATATGCTAATATTAACTATGAAAATAATAAAATCTATGTCCGCATGGACGAGGATCATGGCTGTCATAGTGGTGGCCTTCCCATCATTGGCCCACCCAACTTTTAGCCTCTCTTTGGGCATGGTATCCATCATATCATGCATTTTAGGAAGCGAGTGGGCAAACCCTCATAACTTCCCTAGCATAACATCCCCAGGCCTAGGCCTATGTAAAATAAAATCACAAGCCACCATGCTTGTCTGTAAAATACATTGTGCATATCAGATGATATGTCTGTTTAACTAAGGCTAGAATATTTTCTATGCCCTATTCTTAGGGTTTCCTTAGTCCACACATCTCACTAATTTATAATGGTTTGATTTGATCATTATATTGGATTAGTTGGAGGGATCATGGGGTTGGAGCACTTGGTTGGAACATTTTCTTGGATCATTATTGTTCTAAGGTACCACAAGTATACTTATATCATAAAGGCCTAGAATTCTTGACAGAAGATCATGTATACACACACACACATGAATCTTTAATCCATTCTTGTACATCCACCGACCTCAAAGTGGTATTCACTCCATGTTGTCCATCATGGTCTTAATTCATACATCTATCAAACCATACATATAAAGTTATTCATTTATACAAGTATTCTTTCTACATATATTTGGCTTATCCTATGAAGGATGCCCTAATTTTCCTTGAATCATATATGATCAAGGTTTCAAACCTTCTAAGCTAGCAAATCTATATTATAAGTAAAATCACACAACAATAATATACTCTACATTGTATTTCTTTTCTTTTGTTATTTTTGATCATTCAATATCTCTCTTGGACCTTGCTAGATTATCCTTATCTCACTTATAATTTTTATTACGGTTAGATAATTTGCTAACCTTTTATGCTCTTATTATTATTTCTCAACCAATTAGTGTTTTACTAGATTGAGGGTAACTTATTCATTCTTAATTCTAGATAGCTCCTCTTATTTCCAATTGACCAAAGTATACTAGTTACATGCCATTCCCAATGTAGTTAATTCAATCTTCATGTAAGGAGGCGTTTAGACCTCAATAAATGTCAACAAAAGGTGGAGGGACAACGAGGCCCATTAGAAACCCCCTTAACCATGATGAATAACATGCAAGGGCATAACCTTAGTTCAACCTTTAATAGGGTCCTATGAGCTCATAACCCTAAGTTTTATTTCTACTTGATTTTAATTAATTCCATAAACATATTATCCTACTAACTATAGCCCTTACTATGATTATTTTTCATGATGTCCATATGTATTTTGTGAAGTCCAATTATATTTCATTAATTACCCCTTTTAAGGTATTTTTCATAACTCTACTAATGTAAAGGAAATTAAAAGAATTTACACTCATAAATCTAAAGCGAAGGAATTTGAAGACAATCATGCTAAAATTGAAAATTTGACATGAATTAAATTTGCTAATAAAATGATTAACTAGAATATTAACAACATTTTAATCTCAGAAATTAAGCAAAATTATACTGAAATTGAAAACCTAACATGGATCATAATTAAATCAAATATACTATTAAAGACCATTAACTAAGCATATGATCAATTTATCCTCATGATCCAGCCACCCAATTTGTCTATCTTTTAGATCTAGGATTAATATTCTATTAAGAGTACAACCCTTGATCTTTCATGTTTTTTATTGATCCAACATCTCTAACAATATGATATTAGCCTTAGATCATCACTTTGATAGGTCTATCTAGTGTGATCATTCTTGATCTACCAAATCAAGAGGATCCATTGGGATTTTCCATGGTCATGTTTACTTTCAATGATCTAAACTTTAATTCAGTTCATTTTAGCCCAATCCAACCATCCCCATGATGATTTATCATCATTATATCTTTAATGAACTAAACCCTCACTTTTGATCACCCCAGATCTACTTGATCAAGGGTGTTAGTAGGAGCATTTTTAATTAGCAAAATTTTTTAATGATTAAAATATTAGTTTTATGGGTTTAGTAGCTTCCCCTCATCAAGATCTATTCATAGAATCTTCCTAATAAAAAATCAAACTTAAAATGAGTGAGTTATTTCATTTTTAAGTTTTCAACTATTTTTAATGGCTGATCTTAATCTTTAATTTTTAATCAATTTAACTAATCTAGAGGCTTGAAAATTCTAATATGGTCATTGATCTTGCCAAAATTAAGAAAATCCTCACCAAAAAATGAACTATGTTGGAGACAAAAGAATTTGTGATCTTTCAATGAAATCGACAGTGGATCGTGCAATTAGCCTAGGGGTTTTGTAGATGAGCTTGTTACAAATTGATCTGACTGTTTGCATTTCTGGTATGGTTAGATCACTATATTTCTATAGGTTTTGCACTTCAAGGTAAAACTGGAAATAAGAAAACAAAGAGAGGAAAAGAGGGAGAAAGTAGATATGGAGAGGGAATTTTGAGTTGGAATCAGAGGAGGGTTGGTGAATTTCGTGTTATGAACATTTTTAGGAATTTTTCTAAAGTATTTATAGGCATTTTCTAAAAAAATTAATCATTTGCCCTTAATAATTATGTTTCTCTTTTGAATTTTATATTAAAAAGAATTCCCCCACTTCCACCTCTATCTACACTACCAGCTAGTAGTGTTTTGACCAATTATTGATGTTTCCAGACCGTTGCCCCACATTAATGTGAAATGACCATTTTGCCCTTTTTGTTGAAAAATGTAGAAAAATACAAAATTTTCATACGAACTTAGATTTTGACATACTTAGTGTCATTTTGATTGGTTCACTAAGTATGTTTTCAATTATACATGTCTTATACCTTGATTGTGAAGTGGAATTACATTTTTTCCCTTTTTAGGTTAAAAATTGAGAATAATATAGATTTTTCTCCAGAACTCGGAATTGGCCAAACTTATAGTCTATTCAAGCTGATTTTCCACGTACATATCAAATATCTAGGTTTATTCCACTTCTGTGAGAATTACATTTTTAATAACCCTAATATTCCAGCTTGATTTTCCTTAAAAATTTTAATTTCATTATTTATTCAATCTCCTTACAAAAATTAGGGGTGTTACATTTAGCACCTTTAATCACATCCATTACTAGTCAACAAGGTGATCATAGCCTTTAGTTTATGCTGAAGTGATGAATTTGAGGCTTTGACTCGATCTTTTGATCTTGATCTTCAATTCATCCTAATCGATCTTGGCCGTTGGATCACCATCTTACTTCCTACATAAAGTGAAAAATCCTAATTAAATCCTACAAAGATATGATTAATCACATACTTACCTTGGACTAGCTTCTAGACCTACAAAATAACAAACTTTTGGGTTATTAGGTCAATAAATGAATGTGTTACGAATTTTGGTCTAAAAACCCTAATTTACCCCTATAAGTTGCAACACATGGATAGCTAATTTGGTGGTTTTTATGAAAAATTAAACACTTATCAGTCCTTCATGACCTTCCTTAGTAAGAGAATTGCAGCTTGCATTGGATGGTGGTATAGGGGTGGTATGAGAAGGGACTACAGGGGGATGAGAAACTATCTCCAAACCTTCTTCACACAACTGTTTAAGTATATCCATTTTTATATTCTCACACATCTCATTGTAGGCCTTTGAATAATCAATGGTGGGTACTTTTCAATCAAAAAATTTGGAAGAACAATATCGAGGCCTACACCCCTTACTTGACCAGAGTGGTCCTTCTTGCTCATAGCCCTATAAAGGATGTTATCATTGGTTGTAGTGCTACTTAGAGTTCTTGTACTCATGCTTTCTTAGATAAGAATATTCTTCAAAATTTAATTAGAAAGACATGAGTAGCTCAATTATTTAATTGAGTGAAAATTAAAGGTAGTCAAGGGTAGATAGGTGAAACCCCTTATAATGCAAGAAGCAACTTGTGAAATAGCAGCATCTGTGAATGTTTGGGTGTTATGACCCGCAGGATACACCATCCTACAGAGGA
Source organism: Warburgia ugandensis (assembly GCA_035236585.1). Lineage (NCBI taxonomy): Eukaryota > Viridiplantae > Streptophyta > Magnoliopsida > Canellales > Canellaceae > Warburgia > Warburgia ugandensis. The sequence goes on from CP141128.1 coordinate 47,354,779, forward strand.
TGGCTGATCAATGGGATCCCTAGTCCAAGCTTTCTTTTGCTACCAAGTAAGACACTATAATTAGGCAATGAAACGTATATAATTATAGTATAATTTGAAAGGAATAAACTATCATAGAAACTTACTTCAATTTCTTCCAAACAGGTGTAGCCTAACTTAGAGAGGTGGTGATACATATTAGTTTCAAGCATCTTTCTTCTTCTCTCACTCTTTGCTTGCACATTTGTATGTACATAATTAATTAAGGGCAATAATTGGATGTTACATATAATTAATTAAATGAAATATTGTTTTAGCACATAAATCAAATTTAGAGGTGGTGCAGTCATTCAAAAGTGCATTCCACAAGTGATTGTCAATGACTACAAAATAAATGATAAGCACTATGTACAGCCTCGACAGATCATTGACATATGGAGTCATATGAATGCAAACAAGCTAGTTCTTCCATTTCTCCATTGCTTATCAGATCCTTACAATGCACTCATTTTTTTGTGCTCAAGTACCTCAAAGGTAGTTTAGAAAGGACAGAACACACTATTATAATTTAAAATAAGAATATAAGGTATGTTATATATTATATAATACATAATATTCTTACATATCTTCACCATCACCCTCATTAAATCTTTTATTGGTGGCATCACACGTCTTCAATCATCAAATGTGATAGGCACCACCCTTCGTACTGTGGAGTAGAGAAAACTACTATAAGATGCTGCACTCCAACTAGCTCTTGCTCCTTACTAATATTTTCTTTAATTCCATTCAACTTTCTCTTGGTGACCTTTTCCATCGTTGTTTGCCTTTTGCCCTATTCTTTTGACTGCTACAGAGGTTGGTTAGTTGTTCATATTCTTCATTTTGATGTTTTTCATGTTCCATCTTTAGTACAAACAACAACATACGATATCAAAATAATGAAATCAAATAGTCCATATAATGCATTTAAAGAACACAAAAGTAGAACAAAACATAAGAAACTACATTTTTTAGCACACTTCTTTATTGGTATTTAAATGGAAACCATGACATAGACATTGGCCTCTTCACTTTGATTTTCTAATCTAATAGAAATAGAGAGTATATATATTGAAAGAAATTACCTACTTATTTATGTAAACATTTTCTAGATATAATGTAGAAGCATGCAACAGAATGAAAAACTAGTGATCTTACCACTCCCACACAAATGAATCAAAATCAGGTGCCAACTGTTGACAAGGATGTGCTCCAATATCCTAAAACCTTAAAGCAAAATCATGGACATGATTAAAATAGTTCGTACCAAAAGCTCAAGACAAGATAAATAATATAAGAGAATGTAAACCCATAACTCTCCAAACCCTCTCAAATATCTTAAACCTATGAGGATTTATTAAAGAGCACCTACAATAAGATATTATCACTTAAGTAAACAAACATGTATAGTAAGCTTCATAGATCATTGTCCTAGTCAAGAATGTATTCATCATTTTACTTTTGTTGTTTTTGGATATTCTTAATTTAGAAGTATGCAATTTTCTAATTTTAGAATCTCACACATAGATTTTAGATTCTTTCTTTTTAAAGATTTTGTTAACTCTCCATCTTTCTTTACATACATCTTAGGACCAGTTTAGGAACTAAATGCATGACCAATTCTTAGATTTAGCACTTTCCTCAATTAATAGCAAGGTACTTTATATTTTTAATTGCATGTTAAGCTTAGTTAGACTTTCTTTCTTTTCATTCATTCTACTCACCCTCCTTTTGTCTTTCTGTGACAATTAAGGAAACTTTCTAATGCATATAAGGGTGTGAATAAGATGTTCAATCTCCTACGCCTACCATTACAAGAACCACAAAAAAAAAGCTAAAACAACAGAACAAATAAAAATAAAAAATCATTTTTAACATTCTCTATGAGATTGAACAAGATATTAACATATTCTCAACTTAAATTCCCTATACCTATCATTACAAGAATCACATAAACAAATAACAAAATTAAAACAATAGTACAAATGCCAAGAATCATTTCAAACATTCTCTACTAGATTTATCAATATTTTAACATCTCCTCATCCTAAATCCCCTACACCTACCATTATAAGAATCACATAAACAAATAACAAAGTTAAAACAACATAACAAATGGATAGAATCATTCTAAACGTTCTATGCAAAATTGATCAAAGATAAAACAATATAACAAAATAAGATCGACTGAGATAGAAAGAGCAGAGGTCACAAATGGGTGCTAATGACTGACTGGGATAGAGCGAATGGAGGGGCCATGCACAAGGACTGGCCAGTGACTACAAAGAAGGTGAGAAAGAGAGGGAGGTGGGGGATGCACACACGTTCAATCATGGCTGACCGTCAATAGGGTAGGTCAAATAGAGAGAGATGGGGTAGGGGGACCATGCATGGTTGGTCGATGACCGCGTAAGGCAATGACAAAGAGAGTGGAGGGGGGGGATGAAGGAGGGGATACATGCATGGTCGGTCGGGGTAGACTATTGACCGCTAAGGTAGAGAAAGAGGGTGACTGGGATATGCTCACAATCAATTAGGGCCAACTAATGACTGTGTAGGGTAGAGAGAGAGGGATGGGGAAGGGGATGCATGCACTTTCAATTGGGATGAGGGGTGATCACACAAGGTAGAGAGAGAGATGGATAGGGAAGGGGATGCATGCATGGTAGGCGAAGGTCAGTCATCGTCTACATAGGGCAGATAGAGAGAGGGATGCATGCATGGTCGGTCGGGCTGGCAAACAATCACACAGGGCACAGAGAGTGAGAGAGGTAGGGAGGGAGGGGATGCAAGCATGGTTGGTCGCTACCACAAATGACAAAGAGATACATACAGAGAGAAGAGAAGTACCTCACAATGGTAAAGATGCATGAACCTTCCGACAAGGTGCCACAATTGGTTCATAAGGAGACTACATAGGCAATTGTAGATGACAAAGATGAATGAGGAATGACAGGATGAATGCAAAATTGTATTTTATATAATGTGATTTTTTTAAGTTAGAAAAAAAATGACTTTAAAAAGCATTTTTAGAGTAATTTTTTTTGGAGTTTAAAATTATGAAAAATTACTTTATAAAAGATTTTTAAAATCATTTTTTTACTTTAAACAAAAAAAATATGACTTTAAAGACATTTTTAGACTTTTAAAGTTGTTTTTCTACTTTGAAATCACTTGAAGTTGAAAAGAAACCAACATTAAAAACATTTTTAAACTCATTTTTTATATTTTGACTTTGAAAATTCTTTTTAAAGTTATTTTTTACTTTAAAATTATTTCTCTATATATCTATATATTACTTTAAACTCTTTTACTTACAATGACCACAATTTGTCATACAATTCAACATTGATTCATGAATTCTATACACATATAAAAACAAACACAAGAATAAGAAAATCAAGTATTGTTTGAATAACTCCTCACTTATCATCCCTTTATTACATGTATCAAATGTTACATATCATTACATGACACTAATACAAGATAGCACATGAAAAAAAAAAAACTAATCTCGAACTATATATCAAGATTTAGCATCTTGAAATCAGGAGTTATTCAACTCCTACCAACTTTCTATGGGTTTGACAAGGAGGATCCACACCACTTGAACCCATACCACCATGTCAAGGAATTCCTTAACATTTCTTCTACTTTCAAATACCACAACTTCTCTCATGACTCTATTAGGCTAAGACTGATCCCATTTTCTCTTAAGGATAAAGCTAAGATAAGCTCAACTCTCTAGAAGTAGGGTCCATCACCACATGGGATCAACTTTCTTGAAAATTTTTGAATGACTTTTTCCCAGTCCATGAAATCAACACACTCAGGCATGAAATTATAAATTTACAACAAAAGGATGGAGAGCATTTTTACAAATGCTAGGAATGTTGGAAGGACTTGTTTTTGAAATGTCCCCACCATGATATTGAAAAGTGGTAGTTGGTCCAGTATTTCTACAAAGGTCTAACACTTCAAAACAAATGTATGATAGATGCCACTAGTGTAGGGGCTTTCATGACAAAAAGCAAAGTGGACCTAGAATTTCTTTGAGACACTCACTAAGAATTCTCCATAATGGGACTACTCCACAAGAATTAATACAAATTCATAGCTGCAAAGGAAAGGTTGTTTATATGAAGTAGGGGTCACTCTAGATCTTTATAGAAAAATTTTCATGTTAACCCATTAAGAAGACAAGATAGATGATCTAACCAATGGTAAGATGCTTTCATGATGAATAGATCTTTTGTGCAACCTAAGTCTGAGCTTTCTTCAATTTGTTCTAGTCCCACTCACTTTTCTCATGTTTCCTCAAGTTCTTTTAAGAGTAGGCGAATGGTTGAATACATATCGCCACCCTAGCAATAATCCTTATTCTAAAGCCTACATCCTTGGATGGGCTAGGCATCCAAACTTCTTATAGTTAAAGAATAGTAACCAAGGGGGTCCATTGGGGAATCTCCCTCAACAAGCTTTTCTCAAAAACAACATACCTCAATAGTACCAACCTCCACAACAGTTTCCACAATAGTAAAGGAAATAATAATTAGAGAAGACATTGAATATATTTATGTAAGAGTCTATGCAATTCCAAAATAATACCAAGCAAACCTTAGGCCAACTCATAGTCTATTGCAAAGTTGGAGTATCAAATGCATTAGTTATCTGCAACTTTGCAAGAACAAGAAAAAGGCAAGTTCCTAAGTCAGCTTGTACCCAACCCCAAGGGTCAATTTGAGATTGGCTTAGCACCAAATGATCAGGCTAAGTCAATTACGACCATTACAAGTGGTAAGCAAATTGACCAGGCAGGCTAGACTAAGACAACCCACATATTGAGGAAAAAGAGAAGCCTACCCAATCTCAGAAGGGTAAAGAAAAAGTTCAGCCACCTTCCTCTTCATCTGAACTCCTTAATTCTCCTTATATTCCCAAGGCTGCTTACCCTCAAGGACTGAATAGAGCAAATAATGAGAAGAACTATAATGAGATAATGGACATTTTTAAATAAGTAAATATCAACATTATATTACTTAGTGCTATTAAAGAGTTCCCTCCATATGTTAATTCTTGAAAGACCTGTGCACACAAAAGGTTAAGCTTAATGTGCAAAAAGGCCTTCTTCACTGGACAAGCAAGTTCCATTCTACAACACCAAACCCCTCCCAAATACAAAGATCATAGATGCCATGCAATCTTACATGTTATTGGGCAACACAAATTTTACAAGGCACTCCTTGATTTAGGGGCCAATGTTAACCTTTTGTCATATTCAATCTATGAACAACTAGGTCTAGGTAAGTTAAAACCTACCTTTATCACCCTACAATTAGCATACTATTCTATAAAGATTCCTAGAGTGGTAAAAATGTCTTCATACATGTTGATTGATTCCTCTTTCCAGTGGGCTTTCTGGTCCTAGATACATAACCTGTATCAAATTTAAAAAATGATATTCCTATCATCTTTGGCCAACCATTCCTTGGCTACTTCTAACTCTATAATTAGCTATTGGAGTGGGTCATGAAACTATCATTTAGCAATATGAGACTATAGTTCAACATATTTTGTGTAACACAATAGATGAACTCTACCAAATTGCTTATTGTCAATGTCACATAAAGCAACCTTTATTGTCATCCATCAAGTCCAATCCAATCATGGATCAAGTTAGTTCCATTGAGGAAGTAGAACCATTACTTGAAGCTACAGCAATAATGGACACTCCAAAATGGAAGCCTAAGGTAGATCCTCTGATAACACCTTCAACTAATCAAGAGAACCCACCTACGACAACACACACATTAGACCTATAACCCTCGCTAGAAAATTTAACTATGCATTTTTAGGTCCCTCTAAATCATTGCATATTATCATCACTGCTGATCTCAATCAATAGGAAGGTAAGTTGCATGATATTCTATGAAGACATTAGACAATAATAGGTTGGTCCATCTTAGGCATCACCAAAATTAGCCCAACCATTTGCATGCACAAAATCCACTTGGAAAAGAATGCAAAAACATCTCAGGAATCATAAAGGATGTTAAACTCTCACATGAAGTAGGTAGTTAACGCAGAGATGCTTAAGCTCTTAGATGTAGGCATCATCTATCCAATTTCTAATAGTGCATGGGTCAATCCTATTTAGGTTGTCCCTAAGAAATTTGGAATCATGGTAGTTAAAAATGAAGAATATGAGTAGTGCCCCCTCACATGACCACCAGATGGAGAGTTTATATCAACTACCATAAGTTGAACTTAGCCATGTGGAAAGATCACTTCCTATAACTTTCATTGACCAAATGACAGAAAGGTTAACTAGTCATGAGTACTATTATTTCCTTAATGATTATTACAGTTATAACCAAATTTCTATAGCACCCAAGGATTAAGAGGAGATTACCTTCACTTATCCTTTTGATACCTTCATCTATAGATGCATGCCTTTTGAGTTTTGCAATGCACTGGCAACTTTTCAAAGATGTATGATGAGTCTATTTTCTAATTTAGGTGGAGAGCTTTTTGGAGGTGTTCATGGATGATTTTTCAGTATTTGGATCATCCTTTGATGATTGTTTGGCTCACCTACCTCTAGTGTTGGGGAGATGCCAAGAGAAAAACTTAGCACTTAACTGGGAGAAATGTCATCTCATGGTGCAAAGTGGCATAATGTTAGGGCATATCATTTCACAACATGGCATAGTGGTTGGCAAGGCTAAAGTGGACCTCATTTCTAGTCTTCCCCCTTTTAAGACAATGAAGGAGATTCACTTGTTTTTGGGCCATATTGGTTTCTATCAACGTTTCGTCAAAGATATTAGTAAAATTTCAAAGTCCCTCTGCAATTTACTCTCAAAGAAGGAAATTTATAACTTTGATGGAGAATGCATGAAGGCCTTAGAATGTCTTAAGGCTGAACTCACATCCACACCTATTATACAACCGATAGATTAGGGTTCACCATCTGAGATCTTGTGTGATGCTTCCTACATAATCGATGTTATTCTAGTCACTAAATTTCCAAACTTTTGCATGTGATCTATTATGCTAGTAAAACTTTAAATGATGTCAACTCAACTATTCCACTACAGAGAAAGAGTTATTGGCCATAGTGCTTACCTTCAACAAATTTAGGTCCAATCTCTTAGGGTCTTAAGTGTTAATCTATTTGGATCACACTTCATTGAAACACCTTCATTCAAAGAAAGATGCTAAACTACAACTTATTTGATGGATTCTCCTTATATAAGAGCTAGACATAGAAATCCATGGCAAGCAAGGTTTTAAGAATGTAGCAGCAAATCACCTGTCCATGTTGATAGTTGAGTCTTCTAGTGAACCTGTGCCCATCAAAGAAACCTTCCCAGATGAGCAACTTATGTAGGTTTCCCATTTACCTTGGTATTCTAACATAGTCAACTATCTTGTGACCAATCAACTATTGGCACATTGGTCAAAACAAGATATATCCAACTTTTTATCTGAGTTAAGTACTTTATATAAGATGATTTATACTTATTCAAGTACTTTCCTAGCCAAATCATTAGGAGTTGTGTTCTTCATAATGAGCATGCTAAAATCATCTCCTTTTGTCTGGACCATGCTTGTGGGGGTCCATGACAGTGTAAAGAAGATCGTTGCAAAAATCTTACAGAGAGGATTTTACTAGCCTAGCATTTTTAAACACACTTGCACCTATTGTAAATATGTGATCCCTACCAAATGTTGGGGAACATTAACCATAGGGAAATAATGCCACTAAACCCTATTTTGACTAGCAAAATTTTTATGTTTCACACATTGATTTCATGGGTCCCTTCCCTAACTCTTTTGGAAATTTATACATTTTAGTGGGAGTGGACTTGTGATGACCCAGGTTTCATATGATGCAAATTTCATAAAAAGGCGAGATCTCTTGCTTTAGAAATATGAAATGCATGAAAATCTTTTGTTTTGGAAAGCAATCTTTTGTATAAAACCCTGAGTGTCAAAACACATTTTCAAATCATATAGGCATGGCATAGTTTTAAATCAACTCTATTCCCAAGCAAGTGTTAGTCACAGCCCCAGCTACAGAGAGTAACTACAATTAAGTAACATTCACTAAAAGATAAGTAGGGGTTTACTTACTTGTCCTTAATTTGGATGCTCTCTGTCACAGGTGTATCATGTCCTCAAGTGTTTACTTGTATCTGAAAAATGATAAGGATTGGGTGAGTATACACTATACTTAGTAGGAGTCTATCACTACTAGTTTTACAATGCATGCTATGTTTTAAGCCATATGTTCTTTAAACCATGTGCATGTTTGGACACTCATGTTCAATATCGATATTAAAAGCCATTATCAAAATAGAATACTAACGACTTAAAGAATTGTATAATCCAAGTCAAAAGTAACATAGATATCATAAACATATACTATGATATGCATAAGATACTCAACTGAATCCAACTCATGGATCTATGGTCGACCATACTCATGTCATGCCATATGCATGCAAGTAAATCATCAAAAACATAGGGCACACTATGCCCACGACCTCAGCACTGTGTGGTCCCCGGGTACCTAGGGACTCTCGGTCATAGCCTCCACAGGGCATATGACACTTCGATGGGTGCCGTGACACCTCCAGTGGTAGTCCTCGTTTACCACAGTAATTGAAGTGAGGACAAGCCTTTGTGGCATGGTACCCTTTCCACCTATAGTGGTAGAGGCTAGGAGGCCACCCCGAACCTCTCGGCATAGCGCCCACGAGCTTACTAGCCCAAATCATATACTATCAAGCAGGCAAGAACCTTCTTTTTTTTCTTTTTTTTTCAAAACATATCATGCAGACAAGAATCCTTTTTCAAAACATGTCTATGCTCATAACACATGTCTTGGAAATATATGCACAATGTATCTTTCATATGCATGCTAAGTTCATTTATGAAATCAATTCATGCTAAACAGGTCATGTGCATAAGGATGTAACATAAGTTTATATGATATACGCATAAAGACAGGACATGTAACTTAAAAACTTAAAACATGCATTAGAAAAGCAACCATGACTCAAAACATGCATTCTCAAAGCATCATGGGTTCTTTTTAAAATTCTAGTAGCGATAAGACACCTACCTAGTTTGATCGCACTAGTCCCCTTGTCCTCATACGTTCCTGGACATGGTTTAGGGGAAAAAGGTTAGCTTGTCCTATTTCTATAGGTTCTAGAATAGTTTACCTCACTACTTAGGCATTAAGGGTTCATTCCCATGCCTAAGGGCCTCCTAAGGTCCCTAACTAGGCCTTGGTATAGTCAGGTTTGCAAAGGTTTAGTGGCCCCGCACCACTATCATGGTTTAAGGGTCATGCCAGCCTTAGATAGGGTCTTGATCAGGTATTTTATGGTTTGCGTGTGTCCGCGCCGCTTTTCATTACCAACATGGGATTTCAAGGTTACAAAAATGGAGTCATTATAGGACTATATGTCCAAGTGGGTAGAGATAGTAGTGCATAAGACAAATGATCACAAGATGGTAGTCCAGTGTTTTAGAGATAACATCTTTTCATGCTTTGGCATTCCACATGCCATTATCAGTGATGGAGGAAAACATTTTTGCAACCAAGTGTTTGAAGCCCTTATGAAGAAATATGGAGTCAACTATAAAGTTGTAACACCCTATCATTCCCAATCTAGTGGGCAAGTTGAGGTATCAAAAAGGAAAATTAAGCATATACTGGAGAAAACAATGAACTCTAGTAGGAAAGATTGGTCTCTTTGACTAAACAACACACTCTAGACTTATAGAATAGCATATAATACTCCTATTAATATGTCTCTAGATTGTCTAGTTTTTGAGAAGGCTTGTCATTTACTTGTTGAGCCAGAACACGAGGAATATTAGGCAACCAAGAAACTTAAGTTTGACCATGAAAAAGCTAGGTCCCACAGGAAATTTGAACATCAAGAGTTGAAAGAACTTAGGAGAGATGCATATGATGGTACCAAAAGGTACAAGGATTATATGAAGATAGTTCATGAAAAAACCATACCATGCAAAACATTTCAACCAAGTCAAAAGGTCCTTCCTTACAATTCTCATCTACATCACTTTCTAGGAAAGTTATGGTCTCAATGGACTCACCCATATATTCTAAGAACTCCATATCCACATGGGGCCATCAAGATTGAGAAAGATGGCAAACTTTTCAAAGTTAATGGCAAGTGATTGAAACCATGTTCGAGGTGAGAAGCCCAAATTAAGAGGAGGAACTCCCACTAGAGGAGCCTATTTATCAAAACTAATACCATAGTAGGTCACTTGGATCATAGTGTTGGTATAGTGTTGTTTGCATTTTCATTTTCATTATGCATTTTTATAGCCACATCAATGGATCAATACACCATCACTGGACTATAGGTATTATCCTTCCAACCCTTTTCTCTGTACTTATTTTTCCTTTGTCCATGCTTTTATTGTCAAACATTGAGACAATGTTTAAATTAATTCTAGGGGTAATGTATTTAACATTTGATGTATCCAAAGTTTTTCTTAGTCATTTCTTTTGAATTTAATTTAAAAAAAAAATATTTGAAACTTTTATGAAAAGTTCCTTTATAAGGATGAGTATTCAGATTTTTTTGAATATTCAATTTGGTCTTGAACTTTATGTTATTAATAGATTTATATACAATTAGTTCACTACTTTATCCTTTTTCAAAAGTTTTCCATGAAAAATTGAACTTGAAATATTCATTACACAAAATAGCCATATGTATATTGTTTAAGTTGAAGAGGAAATATTGCTTAGAGATCCTGAAGAAGAATCGAAGAGACAATTAACCTATGTGAGTCTACAAACATTCATCCTTTTTTAGGGTTTTTCTCACATAAATTATAAGTTTTCTTCAATGGACATAAGTTCCTAGTTAGTCTCATTATTCTTTATCATGGTCAACTATGGAGAAAATATCTAAAGACGATACCATTATCTTTTGAATTTATGGTCATATTTGAGTCATATGAAACCTAGGAAATGATAGAGCTTATCTTTGTTTAGCCTTGAACCTTTAGCCTTCCTGAGTTATTTTTTCCACTAGTTAGCCACTTTGAGCCTTTTCTTTGTGAACCCACTGACTAGTACCCATATTAACCCCTATAATATATCAAGTACCTAGTAGTTTTGTAAATATATAGAAATGGTTGAAGAAAAAACTTTAGAAAAGTATGAGCAATATAGTTCAAGAGATGAAAATCAAAAGCGTTGAAAAGAGAAAATTTCAAAGTAAAGCTATACAAAAAGTCAAAGAGAAAAAATGAAAAATATGGATGTTCACTATTATAGGTAGAAAAGAAGTTATGAATACTAGAATACCTTTGCTTATTTTTCAACACAACTTTTGTTTATCATATATCCCTTCTTTTGATAACCATGTAGTAAGCCCATGTTTTGTCCTATTAGAAGTCCCAACTTGATCTTAGGAGAAGTATGTCCTGGATATGATTGTAAATGAGTAGGGAATATGGTAGAATGTAATACATTCTTTAATAGTTGATATCCTTCCCATGAGACTATATCAGATTTCTTTTAAGTTATCATTCTTTGGGATAAAATATGTGAGCATTTTGCTTTGATGAAGATTAATCTACTCGCATTGCAATGAGATTAATCCGTTTATGAGTGACTTATTTTTTAGTGTCAAGAATATCTTGTGAGATTTGAAGTCAAAACATACTTTTTTACTTTAATTTAGAGTATAATTTACTTGAAAACTGACAATTATATATATATATATATATATATATATATATTCACACACTAACACTTTCATGCTTAATGAAATAATAGAATATCTTTAGCATAGGTGTAGATTTTGAACTATTGGTCATTTCTTTTAGCATGTTAAAGTTAAAAATTTAATGAATGTTGAATGGAAGAAAATTCTTTGAGACAAATAAAGGACTTTCATAAAAGTATTTGAAAAATATTTATGGTTATCATTTCTGGAAATGCTTATGAGACTACAACTCCTCCACCATGGGTAACTTAGGAGTTTAAAGGCTTTTTCCATGCACTAAATGCATATGACAGCACTTGTGAAAGTTGTTAGGATTTTTTTAGATTTCTTATTTTTTGTATGTTTGTAGTTTAGCTTGAGGAATAGAAAATTTTAAGTCTTGGGATATTTGATATAGATAGAAATGTTACACACATAATTCTATATTGAGGAGGTTTTACTCCCTAAACTTTCCACAAATATCACTAATTAGGGTTAATTCTACATTTTGTAGGTCCATGATATAAATGAAAATATTCACAAATTTGGTAATTTTAACTTTAAAGAAGAGCAAGACTACTTTTCAAGTTACATCATGGCCTCAAACATGCCAAACATGAAGCCTAGGAGTTTAAAATAAAAATTAGGTGTCATTGTCAAAGTTAAAGCAGCCAAAACCCTTAAGTCAAAGACCAAGCTTATCCATATAGGGTCTTTTTTTTATCAAAAGTGAGATGACAAAACTTCTCATGCATGCATGCAAGCTATCCACCACCTTGGAAAACTTCTAAAGGAAGCTCAAATCATATATATTGGGATCACATGCAATGAAAGCTTCTCTGAAATAAAACAAATCAGAAGACTAGGGCCCGCATAGACACATTCTTTACGCACACTCTCTCTCTCCTACTTGACAAAAAGAGGGGACCATTTATGGAAATGGACAACCTTTTCATGTAAGAAAGTCTATTCCCACATGGTTTCACCTATTTTACATGAAGGAATAAGTAAGAAAGGTGGAGAAAATAAGGAGGTGAAGACAGAGATAATTAACGAGAAATCTAAAGTTGAAAATCACCTTACTTTTCAAGCACTTAAAGGTTAATATCGATCCTTATTGAAGCATATTCTAAGCAAACAATGAACTCTCCCTCAAACAAGGATGGACCTATGAGAAGATAGATTGTAATGAAGACCAAATTGAAGCCCCATTGATGGAGATTTTTTTTATGGGCTAGCTACCTACTTTTAAGGAACAAAAATGTGATAGACTATAATGAAGACCAAATTGAAGCCCCATTGGTGGAGAGTTTTTTGATGGCCTACCTGCCTACTTTTAAGGAACAAAAATGTGTTTTTCAATAGAGAGACATCACATCTTGCACAAAGCCTATTGGCTGAAGAAAATAATAGTAGGTTGGGAGAAAAAGAACAAAAAACCAAGACTGGATAAGGAAATCTATACCATCCACTCTATGGTATTCCGATCCAACATTGGAGAAAAAAGGAGCCCTTAAAGATCTTTTTAGATAAGAAAATTCTTTTCAAATGCTAGGAATGAAGTAGAGAAAAGCCACCACCCACTTTATGAGAATTCAAGATGAAATCCTAAGGAGGAAATATCTCCACCATCTAATCCAATCCAATGGTCCACTTTTATCTCAAATTTTCTAAACTTCAAACACACATTCAAGAGTTTTGCACCTCCACCCCTCCCCCGGCCTATGCCTTTGCATTTCCAACTCTTTTGCTTGATTTTCTCCTTTCGCTTATATCCTCTTTCCCTCCTAGCCTATCTCCTTCCCCACTCCACCTTATCTACTTCTATCCTCATCTCCCTCTTCCTCTTATGGATTCCACAAACCACCCCCGCCCCCATCTAATCTCTCTCCCTTCCTTCAATTCTCCTTAGATATACACCATTGGTCACTTATTTCACCCTTATGATCCTAGCCTTTTCATTCCTAGGGCTTCTTCCTTTGAAAATCTATAAATAGAGGTGAAGGAGAAGGACTTCTGTATTTCAACTTTCTCTACAATTCAAAGCCTAAGTTGGGAGAAATAGGAGGAGGAAGATCACTAAGCCTTCTCTCCCACAAGCTTCACCTTTCCAAATCATTAGAGTAAAGGTAAGAATTCTCAACCAATTCCCATTTCTTTCTTTTCCCATTTTTTCTTTCTTTTTCCCCTCTTTCCATTCATCTATTTTGCATGCACAAACCATCTTAGGATTGCATGCATTCTATCTTACATGCATAGCATCATCTTGTCTTCATCTTACATGCTTTCATCTTTCCCTTGCATGCTTAGAATTACATGCACCATTCTTCATCTCATTCTCCCCTTGCTCTGCAAGTATCTTTCATCACATGCATAACCTTCATAGGTTTACATGCACTTCCCTTTTGCATGTTTAGAACTTGCATGCATTCACCTATTGTCTATCGTGCATTGCCCTTGCATGCACCACCTTAGCATCTCCTGTTTTATGTTAAGATAGCACACCTTCCTTTCTCCACTTCATTACATTCATAGCCTTCAATGCACTTCCTTCCTTTCATTCCACACCATCCACCTTCAAGCATTTCCACATATGCAAGCTTGCATGCATCCACCCTTACATAATTCCATCTCTCTTTCATTTTAAGAAGCACACAACCACCATAAGCAATTACATGCACTAATCTTTTGACCCTCCATCCCACACCATCACATGTATCCTTTTCTTCCTTGGATCTTACATGCACAACCCCTACACTAATAGTTATTCTTTTTTATTGTATTTTCTTTCTTTTGGTATTTGAGATTAAAAAGGAAAAGAAAGAGAACCTTGTGCCCTTCTATGGCAACCAAGGATTCTTCCAAATACTAAATCAAGCTTGAGAAAAACTAAATCTATCTATAAGTCATCCATCATTCCTAGCTAAAGGGATTATGCTGAAGAGTAGGAAGACTTTCAAATGTAAGTACCTTGTTCCTTCTTTATCTCCTATGGCTGCAATCGGTGAGTCCTAAGCTAAGAAACGCTATCTCCATTTTCTTTTTCTTTTGTTTTTTCTAGATTATCCTTAAGGTTGGAAGCCTCTTCTATGGCTAACTTTTCCTTAAGATGAACAATCCTCTAATCTCCTCTTGGCTCATCTCCTTAAAAGCTACACTCCTTTTAGAGTATCTATATAAGGAGGAGTAACATTTCTTTATATTTTCACTCCATCTTCTTCTGTTTCTTCTTATAAAGGTGGTAATCATTTAGGAAAAGTGTTAAGTTCCTCTTTTCTTTGACTGTTGGTACTATATTCTTAAGGATCGTTGGAATGGGTATTGAATATTGTGTTAGTGATAGGTTGGGATAATGAGAACAGATTAGTGGTAAATTAAGTGTAACATGTGTTGAAAAGAAGTGTACAAGCTCCTATTGAGTGACACAACAAGATAGCCTTATAGTGAAATTCAAGTCCGGTTAAAGAAGCTTCACTTTCCTTTCTTTTTATTGCTTATGTAAAAATTCCTTGTAATCATTCAATTAATAAAATAATTTCTCTCAATTCTTAGTTAATTTATTTCTTTGATTTATTCTTTCTTTTATATACTTGCTCATTTTCTTATTTGCTTAGATTACTTGTTTAGTTTAGTGCTTAAATCTCTTTCTTTCTTTTTTCTAGTTGGAGTAATATAACTTAAAATGTTAATTAAAACTCTTTAAAGAGTCCTCGTGGGATTGACCTATATTTTGTCAATCTATACACCAATAGATATGTGCACTTGCGGTATTATTAAAGCACATCATTAAACAACATATTTTCTTTAGTAGTTGACAATTGAGGCTTAGAAGCTTGGAAGAAAAAAAAATTAGGTAAATCTTAAACATTCCTTGTTTTAGGATAATGCATCGGAAAAGGCTTTCCGGTTACCAAAAGGGTCAGAACGGCCAGCCGTGTGCTCATTTAAATACTCAGCTAGCATATAAGAATTACCATCTTAATGAACTGCACCCAAATGTCTCGTGCAGATGACAACCTAGCTTCCCGATCATTAAAATAGGAAGAATGGTAGGGCCAAGGCCCTATATGACGCTTTCCTTAACCGCATCCACATTTTACATGCAAGGGAACCCCCCCCCCCCCCCCCCCCCCAAGCCCCAAGGATGATCCCATCTGTTCGTCTCAAAAAATTATACAGAAAGTGGCTCAACCGGGTCAAGTCATTTAGGGGGTGGGGGGGCCTTCAGGTAAAATGTGAGGGGAGCATTCGGCTTGCCGTTCCTCGTAAAGTAGTGTTAATTCTTTCTTTGAGTTTTCTAAGCCATTCGATTATGCAGTGCAGATTAAAAGTGGTTATACTAATCTGATGGAGAAGATTTTGGGGTACCTAGGATTGCAATGCAGAAATGCACTTTTAGATCACCAAAAATCTAGTACCTCGTCCTTTTATCTTACATGCACCATATGTAAGTAAAGAGTTATCTTTTGATATTCATTGAACAATTGACGTCTCATTAAGGAGCGGATTCATCACAAAATGGGGCATAAGTCTCAGCTATGTTTAAAACAACCAGTAACAGCAAAGTGGCCCCGATATCTTCTTCTTTTATGTAGCACAGAGGAAGCTTGCAAAAGAAATCGGCCTTTTCATTTCCTACCCAGTTTAACGTCTCCGAAAACAAACAACCTAGGAAATCCGTCACCGCACTGTATTCTTAGTTCATCATTCATATGCCAACAGTGAAGCAAGCTTCATGTAGTCGTCGGACATCATTATCATTCTCAGCCTTCTTAGTGGCACTTAGGCGCTTCTGGAGGCTCTTCTTCCTTGATGCCTGAACCAGTCGATTCCTAGCACTGTCGTATAGTTGTTCTTCGATTCCGGAGAAATGTGTGATCTATGAAATTTTCATATGCTACTTCTCCGAGATTTTTCACTACCAAAACACTAATAAGAAGGATGTCAAATTGCTGTCTGTCTTCTGTACAGAACATGCTTTGAACATGCAGCGGCCGGGTTAACTTAATTGCACAGCACCTAGATAAACTACAATTTAAACTGTCGCGTCATATATGATCAAGGTTTCAGTAACAATTAGACCAAATAGATAGCGAGGGAATGATAGAAGAGAGTGCAAATATGAAACAAAAAAACGAAGATAGGGACATGATATGAGTATGACCATTGAGATCTACAGACGTCGGGTTTCCCTTCATGGAATTAAGATGAGTTATGTGCTTAGCAACTCGCAATCAAATGAGAAGGTCAGGATACGGAGAAGATAACACTTTGATAATCTCCTGTGACTAAAGGCTATTTCTGGCAACTTAGGGTGGATATTGCATTCTGGTGAATGATTTCAGGAAGATGCACTTCTGATCAAGGACCACATGAAGACCCCAACCAAAATTCCCATCAGGAAAAGTCGTTGAACCTCTCACGATCAGGATTCGAAATATGAAGTGCTAACATATACCATAGAAGGCACAAAGATTCTTTCATGGAAACACTCTTTAAACTTGCCAACTAACAAAGAATCATGTTCATTGGCACTTTTGGTTACAGAAATAAACACCATATGAGGTTTATTATTCAAAACGATATGCCTTAAAGCCCTCAATAACACAGACTTCCTGGCTCGTCTATCGTTCCACTTGAGCACTTCATTATGACAGTGAAATGATGGAAAACCAGCTTTTTCACCACCATTATTGGTTAAAAGCTGCCCATTCTCCATGTTGCTGACATCTTCTCAATGTTACGTGCTTTGGTGTGACATGCAAGCTGAGAAAACTCACACGAGCGCTATTTCAGAGGTTTGTCTCCTTTGCTATAGCTCTATTTAGGAGAGCTTCCATCCTTTGTCAACATCTTTAGTACTTAATTTTAGACTGGAAAGAAGATGCCCAATTGTACCAGAGATTGCTGTGTAGATGGGAACGATGGCTGCTTCTAGTGTTGAGTGGATTTAAAGAACAGTTCCTCGATTCAAGAGAAGACATGTCATTAATTAATAACTCCAATAATGGATTTTCCATCTCCTTGTCATTTCCTTTATTGATGTTCTAATTTCAAACATTTTGTTGCTATCCATATCGTCCTCCGTCAAAGTTCTCTGAGCTATCGAGCTCATTGCTTTTGGATTTTCATTTTCTTGATGAGGAAACTACGATAAATCAGAGAGACTAGGTCTGGTAGCTTTAATTGATTTCGAATTACCATTATTGCTTTGGCTTATTCCTTCCTCTCTTTTTTCTTTTTTTTGAGAATTTAGTTTATTCCTTATCCACATTAACCACGTTCATCTTTAGATTCCCATGCCAATTCCTTCAATTTTTTCATTATTCCCACTTTGCTGGCTTCCATTTTGGAAACATTTCTGTTGCAGAATGGGAATTTTGTTTAAGTTTTAAGATATAACTCTTTTGGTGCAATCACGGGAACCTTATTTTGAAAACTAACCTTCGCTGGGCCATCCTTGTTGTTAGTCACATCTCGACCATCGAGGGATCATGGATCCTTAGCCACATAATTGAACTAGTTTTCAAACTAAGAATGTGAGTCTAAGTTGGGAACCTTTTGCTTCGCTCTTCATCTATCACAACTCTGAGTCACCAAAACAATTATCGATTTCTCAGTTCACATTTTTCCTTCAAGTGAAATTCCTCCTTTTCCTTTGATGGTGAGTTTTCCTGATAACTGATATCATTTAAAGAGCAGTCCAATTCATAAGCACTAATATGGCCACAAAACTGTTATGCGTAGCAGTTAGGATCAAACTCATAGAAACACACAATCACACACAAGATTTACATGGTTTGGTTATGTATAGCCTATGTCCACAAGAGGAGGAGGGGGAACAACTTCACTATGAGAGAGAGAGATTACAACCCATCTTTGCTCGATAATCTTTGGCTCTACCTCTCGTCCTACTTATAGAGGCCAGAAGCGGTTTAGAGCTTTCCTAGTAGGACTCTAATTTGCCTTTCCTTTTCCTTCTCTAATTAGGACTCCTAATCAAATTAGGATTACAATTAACTAACTTTCCTTGTCTTGCAGGACTCTTTGGACGTGGGGATGGACATTATCAATTCTCTCCCTCCATCCCCATGCCATACTCTACTAGTATGAACTCATGCCTGCTATCTTTTTACATAGAAGCAACTTCTCATAGGTTGCCACCTTTGTCAACATATCTACAAGGTTCTCATTAGTATGAATCTTTTCTAGCTTTAGCATTTGTTCTTCTGTCACCTCTCATATCCAGTGATATAGTATGTCAATGTGCTTGCTGCGCATGTGATACATTGAGTTCTTGTTCAGGTCTAGAGCACTCTGACTATCACAATGTATCTTGTATTCTTCTTGTGTGATACTAAGCTCTTGGAGAAATTGCTTTATCCACAATATTTCCTTGTCTGCTTCAGCTACGGCAATGTATTTAGCTTCTATTGTTGATAGAGCTACACACTTATACAACTTGAATTGCCACAATACAGCTCCCTCTGTAAAAGTGAAGATAAACCATGATGTTGACTTTCTTCCATCAAGATCTCCAGCCATATCAGTATCTGTGTAACCCTCCAAGAGTGTATCTATACTTTCGAAGCATAGGCATATCTTAAATGTGCCCTTCATGTACTGTAGTATCCACTTCACAGCTTCCCAATGATCTTTACTTGGCTTTGAAAGAAACCTATGCACAACTCTTATTGCATGAGCAATATCCGGCCTTGTGCACACCATTGCATACATTAGACTCCCAACTACTGATGAGTAGGGAATCATAGCCATCATGTATGTTTCCTACAATGTTGAAGGACATGTCTTCTTGCTTAATTTGAAATGATTGCCTAGTGGAGTATTGACTGGCTTGGCACTCTCCATGTTGAACCTCTTGATTACTCATTCAACATATTTTTCCTATGACAGCCACAACTTTCTAGCTTTCTTGTTGCATGTGATCTTCATCCCCAAAATTTGTGTGCTGCTCCTAAGTCTTTCATGTCAAAGACTTAGATAGCTCTCTCTTCAACCTATTGATCATAGTCATATCTAGTCCAACTATCAACATGTCATCTATATAGAGTAGTAGAATGACAAATTTACCCCCAAGAAATCTCTAGACATACATGCAATAATTTGCAGTTGTTCTTTTAAAACCTTGACTCGTCATGAATGAGTCAAACTTCTTATACCACTGTCTTGGTGCTTGCTTGAGGCTATAGTGACTTTTATTTAACTTACATACTAGATGCTTCTTCTTTTCAACTTCGAAACCCTCAAGTTGTTCCATGTATATCTCTTCTTCTAGATTTCCTCGTAGAAAGGTTGTCTTAACATTCATCTGCTCAAGCTCCAAGTTTTGTCTTGCCACCAATCCAAGTATAATCCTGATTGATGTCATCTTCACTACTAGTGAGAAGATCTCATCAAAGTCTATTCCTTTCATTTGCTTAAAGCCTTTAATGACCAATCGCACTTTGTACTTGATTGGTTCTCCATTGCCTCCTCTTTTCACCTTGAAGACCTACTTCTTCTTCAGTGCTCCTTTACCCTTGGGAAGTAATACTAGCTCATATGTCTAATTTTTCTTTAATGAGCTAATTTCTTCTTGCATAGCTTGCACCCATTTACCCCTGTCTGCATGCACTAGGGCTTGTTAAAAGTTCTCTAGCTCCCCCTCATCAGTGAGCATGATGTATTATGATTCAAAATATTTCTATGATGGAATCATAATACGTCCTCTTATTGACATCTTTTCCTGAGCTTCTGCTTCGGCTGAGGAGACAATCCAACATCTGATGTTGCAACATCTTCTAGTATAGTAGACTGATGCTCCCCTGCTCAAACTCCTCTGCCTCTAGTTCAACTTCTAGTGCAACTTCTGAGTCAATCTGAATGGGAGCTGAGTCTAGTAGTAGAGCTACAGTGCTGATATCTTTAGCCTTTCTTGGATCTTCGTAGAACTGATTCTCCAGAAATATTATATCTCTACTTCGGATGATTTTTCTCGACTAAGGATCCCGCAATCTGTATCCAAATTCTTCATCTCCATACCCGATGAAGATACAACGGGTAGACTTCAAGTCTAGCTTTTGTCTCATCTCTTTGGATACATGTGCAAAGGCTATGCACCCGAATACCCTCATATGTGCATAGGTCACCTTCTTACCAATCCACTTCTATTCTGGAACTTTGAAGTCTAGTGGTGTTGATGGTGACCTGTTGATCGAGTAGCAGGTGGTCTTCACAACTTCACCCCAAAATGGCTTAGGTAGCTTAGCCATACTAAGCATGCATCTTACTCTCTCCACAATGGTCCATTTCATTCTTTCAGCTACTCCATTGTGTTGTGGGGTACATGAAACTGTCTTCTCATGTTGAATGCCACAAGTTATGCAATATGCCCTGAACTCTTTCGATGTGTATTCTCCTCCATTGTCTATTCTAAGACACTTGAGCTTCTTTCCAATTTGCCGCTCTACCATCACGTGGAATCTTTTGAAGCATTCGATCACCTGTTATTTATTCTTTATAAAGTATACCCATACTCTCTTAGATGCATTGTCTATAAAGGTTACAAGATATTTATTCCTGCCCAGTGACTCTACTTTCATGGGACTACATGCATCCGAGTACACCAAACTCAAGATTTTATTTCTTTTATTACTAGAAGAGGAGAAGGCAACCCTATGTTGCTTGCCAAATAAACAGTAATTACATGGATTAAGAGTTGTACCTTTGGCTAGTTTGATGAGCTGCTTCTTTACAAGTGTGAACAGACCTTTCTCCCCCATGTAGCCAAGTCTTCTATGCCAAAGGTTTGGTGATCCTTCATCCTCCACTACGTTAAGGCTGTCTTTAGATATTCTTGTGTGGGTCTTGTATAGTGCGTTGCATATGTGTCCTTTGCCACGATCATTGTTCCTTTCATTAGTTTTTAGGTATTGTTGCTAAAGTAGTTGTTGTAACCTTGTATGTTAAGAGCCAGGATTAAGATCAGGTTCAGTTTGAGTTCTTGTATATGTCGCACCTCCTTTAGTACTAATGTGCAACCATGTTCGTCTTTATCTGCACATCATCGATACCTACTATTCTTGAGCAACTATCATTCTCCATCTTTATAGTACCAAAGTCTCCTTCTTTGTAAGTAATAAAGAAGTCCTTGGGTGGAGTGGCATGATAAGAAACTGCTGTGTCTATCACCTACTATGCTTCACTTTTGACTACGTGCAGGCATGACTCCTCCTTAGTAGTGAGCACTGCTATGTCCTGAGCAATGGTTATTAGTGTTGCACCATTGTCCACCTTTGGCTTGCCATGACACATCTCTCTCTTCAGTTTTTAACAATCTCTCTTTATATGTCCTAGAATGCTGTAGTGGTGACACTTGAAGTATCCTCGAGGTTGACTTTTTTATCTATTGTGTGTCTATGATCTCCTTCTTAGCCTGCTGTTGCTCCTCCCCTTGTGTCTCTCTCCCAGTGTACTTGTTTTTTGTTACTAGCACATGTGCTTGGTTTGTACCAGTTTCTTTCCTTCTAGTCTCCTCATTGAATAACACATCTTTGACCATAGCTATGGTCAACTTTCCTTTTGGTGCTGAGTTACTGAGTGAAATTACTAGTGTCTCTCAGTTTTCAAGTAGTGAGCTTAGCAATAGTAGAGCTTGCCATTCATCTCCAAGTTGCAATGCCAATGTTACTAGCTAATTTACCAGATTTTGAAATTCACAAGTATGTTCAGGCACAATCATTCCACTCCTTAACTTTAGGTTGACAAGCCTTTTTCTTAGCAAGGCTTTGTTTCGAGCGGTCTTAGCCTAATACATATTTTCTAACTTTTTTTAGAGAATATAGACATTTTATTCTTGAGCAACATGGTGAAATACGTTATAATCAATCCACTATCGAATCTGACCTATGATTTTTTTATTCATCTTTATCTAGTCTTTTTTAGAAACTCCCTCAGGTCTTTTTCCACGATCATCTAAAGAATCATGAGGATCTTTGTAGTGCAAAAGACCTTCCATTCTAGGTTTCCACAGCATATAATTAGTGGTGTTTAATTTTATCATGGCTTCAACCACAATATTTCTAGAACTGGTTTCCTCCATGATTTCAAGCTTTATTCCTACCTTTTCTGAGTAGAATTAAGAAGAATGGAGTGTACTGATGAGTCCAGAATAGTTAAAAAACCTTAGGATGGGTATTTTTAACAATTTGAGGGGTGCCCTAAATTTTTAGTTCAGGGGGGTGTCTTTATCAATTTAGGCGAGTGCTAATTTAGCACGTAGGGGTTCCCTCTGTAAGCTTTTAGTGTATTGATTCTGGGCATTGGGGGGTGTCTTTATAAAAGGAATGTGCGATAATTTTTAGCACAGTATAAAAGTTAAGTAAAAAAATAGCCCTAACCTTGAGTTTTCTCTCCCCTTCTCCTTCTCTTCCCCCTTTGGGTGCGGCGGCTATGCTATACTTCCTAGAGTGTCAGTCCTTGGCTATCCAGTTCCCTCGAGCTACAACGATCTCCAACAAGTCGATATGCCCCTCAAGTTATGGTGTCCTCCAGCTGAGTTTTAAACAGTGATCAAATAGGGTTTCTCGCCCTTTTCTCCCTCCTTCTTCTTCCTAATGAGGAGATCGTCGACCTACTATGTGCGGTAGATGCCAAAGTTTTTTTTTTTTTTTTTTTTCAGATCTTTTGGTTTCGGTTGGTAGTTGCTGGCCGGTCAAAACCTAGCTTCCCTTTCCCCCTCTTTTTAGTAAAGAGGGTTTTCAGTCGGCTTCTCCACTGGTTGGCCAAAACCCCTCTCCTTTTTCTTTTTTTCTTGGTCTGCCAAAAATGGATTTCAATCGATTTTCCACTAGCTTACTGAAACCCTTTTATTGTCCTTCTTCTTCTTTGCCAGCTAATATTCTTCTTGGGAGAGTCGGATGCAATGGTCTTCTTCTCTCTCCCTTTGTTCCGGCTACAAAAACAAAGGGGGTTCTAGCTTAGGGTTGTTTTTTCGACAAGAAGTTTTACCAGAGAATGGTTTTCTAGCTTAGGGTTGTTCTCTGATCAAGCTTCTAGGGTTGTTCCTCTAATTGGGCAATCTGGGTCATTCAGTTTAGGTGATCTAGGTTGATGTCTGATTGGACAACCTAGATTGTTCTCTAGTTAGACGATCTGGGTTGTTTGATGATCAAGCAATCTGAGCCCTCAGATCTAGGGTTTCCTTATGATCTGGGCTTCCACTTGGCCTGGATCTAAACAAGATCTAGGCTAGGCCTACCTGTGTCCAAACATAGTCTAGGTCACACTTATCTGGGCCTAGACTTGAGCTAGGCCGCACCTAGCCTAGGTCCGAACATGGATTTGGGGCACACCTGACCCGATTTTGAACATGGATCTGGGCCTATTATGGCCTAGATCTAGTTAATCTCTTACGTCACCAGTTCTATTCCAGTAGTCTTCTCCTGTGTTCACCTACTTTGATACCACTTGTTATGCATAGCGGTTAGGATCAAACTCATAGAAACATACAATCACAAACAAGATTTACGTAGTTTGGCTGTGTATAGCCTACGTCTATGAGAGGAGGAGGGGGAACAACTTCACTATGAGAGAGAGAGAGAGAGAGAGAGAGAGAGAGAGAGAGAGAGAGAGAGAGAGAGAGAGAGAGAGAGAGAGAGAGAGAGAGAGAGAGAGAGAGAGAGAGAGAGAGAGAGAGATTACAACCCATCTTTGCTTGATAATCTTTGGCTCTGCCTTTAGTCCCATTTATAGAGGTCAGAGGCAGTTTAGAGCTTTCCCAGTAGGACTATACTTTGTCTTTCCTTTTCCTTCTCTGATTAGGACTCCTAATCAAATTAGGATTCCAATTAACTAAGTTTCCTTATCTTGTAGGACTCTTTGAGTGTGGGGATGGATATTATCAAAAACTATAACATAGGAGAGAGGGAGAGATGGTGCACGTTAGAATCCTACTGGAATCCCTACTACTAATCGTGATCACCTCTTCCACTCATATGATATTTCTCTCCTTCTTATTTCCTTTTCCATGCTCCTTCAAATCCTTACAATCATTCCTAGTGTTGGTACTATCAGCAGCAATAGGCCTCCTTCATTCCTAAACCTACAATTTGGAATTGTCTACTAGCCCTTGGTAAAGTGCACTTTATTGTTATTTGCTATACACTCCACCTAAACCAACATACCATCCTCAAGCTTACATTTACCCAGTGTGCAAAAAGAAATCTCTTGCTACCAAGACAGTAATTCTACTCATAGAGTTCTCATTTGTTAACTTTGTAACCATTGGAGCCATTGAGTTAGGGCCTTATTGTTAGATTTTTTGGATGTATATATATATATATATTATGATAATTGTATATCATATGCTATCATGTATGTTTGGCCTATATTAAAAGTGATCTAATAAGGATTAAAGTTAAATGGGCCTAAGTCATCTCACAAAGTATGGGCTTTATTATGTATAGGTACCTAATTTCTTGTTTCTAATTTAAGATGGGCTGAAAGTAGAAATAAGGAAAGTGTATGCAGTTATAAATAGTTATGGAACCCAAATTGTACGTATGATTCTTTTCTAACATCCCATCATCAGAAAAGGGAAATCCCCTTCTCAAGAAAATTCATACACATCAATTTGGAAGATTAAGAACCACAAGATTCAAGAATCATATCCATTCTCATGGATCCAAGAATGCTTCTGCATCTAGTCTATTATTCTTAGTGATTTAACATGGATGTTCTTGGTATGATAAAGGTTTTCATCAACAAAAGATACTTCTTTTAACAAGTGGTATCAGAGCATCCTCATGTTGAATCATTGAGAAGCAAGTTGCTCAATTTGATTTTGTAATATGATTATTTGGGAATGGTTCTTGAAGTCAACAAAGCGTTTTCTTTTCGCTGTTTCTCTCTAGATCAGAGATTTTCAAGAGATTAGGGATTCAATCTAAGAAAATCATGATATAATAGAAAACCCATCATAAAGACATCTCAAATGAATGATCTAAATCATTAAATGGATCCAGGAACCCTCAAAACCTTAAAAACAACAAAAACAGAACAAAAAACAAGTCATCTGGGACTCCAATCTGATCAAAATAAGATGAACGGCTTGGGCTCATCGTCTCTAATGGATGATATGCCCACGACATTGTGCACGGAATGCATTAACAGCAACGACAAGCATAGATGCTCCATCTCGCTCTCGCATAACTCTTGCATGCGAAAGAGCATTGCCACGCTATCACGGATTGTGCAGGACGCTAGGTGTCTTACAATCTGGGACGTAGACGGGAGTGTCTCGGCGACTAAAAATCATGCGTCTTAATGATGCTGGTCAGAAATCAGCATTTCGGCCCAAATTTTGATCCAGGCCGTTGAACAGTGACCTGAAACAGAAAAACCCAGATTCTGGGAGTTATATATACCTGATCTTAGATTCATAAAGTCCGTTTGAAAGGTCTTGATGACATGGACATGATTTTGACACTAAAACTTTGATCTGACCACACTCAATTAGTTTAAATTCATAAAATAGTACCTAATTACTTAGATTGGGCCTACCAGAGGGCGATCATGCCCTAGAAATGAATGTCTAATGTTTTAAAATAAATTAATTGAAACAACATGCTACCAAAGTAGCCTCTCTTATGTTAATTAATTTATTTTTGAACATCAAGATGGTTGTGGGTATGTAATTCATGCGGATATTGACTGTCCCAAAGAAAGATCAATATTTGGCAGAATAACATGCACACCTATGGTAATATAAATGTGACAATTATTGGGTACTCCATGTGACAATAAGTCGGTCTAAAGAAAGACATTGTTTGATAGGATTTGTTGTCAATATTTAATTACTACACCAAGAGTACCACTTGCAAGTTAACATTTCTGTCCAAAGACTAAATGTTAATGTTGTGTTAAGTATCTTATGATGGGCCCTACCATTATTTGAATTTATTTAAGTATGATATAGAACTTGTGTAAACATGTTGTTTTGTTCTATTTTTAGTTAATGCATCTGCTTCTGTCATATATACCAACATCAATTCTATTCCCATGTTGAATGGGACCAACTTTAAGGAATGGAAAGAGAAGGTAATGATCGTTCTTAGATGCATGGATCTAGACCTTGAACTAAGGATTGAACAACCCACTGCTCTTATGGACAAAAGTTCCAATTAGGAAAAATGGGACTTTGAGAAGTGGGATCGTTCAAATCGCATGACTCTTATAATCATGAAGTGTGGAAGTCTAGAAACCTTCAAGGGTGCTATGTCCAAAAAGGTAACTACTGCCAAGGAGTTCCTTGAGGAAATTGAAAAACATTTTGCTAAAAATGATAAGGCTGAAACAAGTATGATTCTTTCGAAGTTGATTTCAATGAAGTATAAAGAAAAAGCAAATATAAGGGAGTACATCATGTAGATGTCTCATCTTGCTTCAAAACTAAAGGCACTAACACTACAGCTGTCTGAGGATTTGTCGTGCATTTATTTTTTATTTCTCTTCCTGCACAATTCAGTCAATTTAAGGTCAGTTATAACTACCATAAGGACAAATGGTCTCTTAATGAGCTCATTTGTAATTGTGTGCAAGAAGAGACAAAACTTGTTGATGTGTAACTACAAGTGCGTGGTCTATTGTAGTATAACCTATGCAAGTACAGGTCAATCCCACAGGGACTTGACCTAAAAAGTGGGAATTTCAATAAAATTTAATTATTTAAAATTAAAAATAAATTACTAAAAATTACTGAAATTATTGAAATTATAATCAAAGTTCAAATCTAATCAAATTCTAAAAATTACAAAATTTCTAGTTATAGAATAAAGAAAATTAAACTAAATAACAAGAAAAAACCACTTTCCTAGCTTAATTTCTGTCAATATCTTCAAATATGGTCTTCTAAGAGTTGATCAGCCTTTATAGATTCATCAAAATGTCCTTGATTAGAGATATTTACTGATTGGATTTGTCAGATTCCTCAAAATCATAAAGATCTGGGCTAAATTGTGATTTTAGGATTTGGATGGTCTAGATCAAGTTATTAATTTCAGATTAAAGATAAAAAACATAATTAAGTCCAAGGATGTCCTAAGAATGAAACTGAACAATTAATTTGAAATCAGATAAGAAACTGATGATTTTTAGTTGATTAAGGCTAGCCCATTGATTGGTTAGGCCTTAATTGATCTAGTCTAGATTGGATTGTTCTTGGATAAGTAAAAGACAGATAAAATAAAACTGGAATAAAATGGGACACAGATGTAAATAAAGCGAGGACACATATGTAAATAAAGCTAAAGGACATAAATGAGATTTTATTTAAAGTCCTAAGGGCAAAATTGGAATTAGATAAAAAAAACTAGTTTTTAACAAAAAGCAAATAGAACCCGACAGAGGAGAAGATGCTGGAGATGGAGGGGGAGGGGGAGGGGGAGGGGGAGGGGGAGAAGGGAGAGGAGGAGAGAGGAAAGGAGGGGGAAGGATGAGGGAAAGAAGGAAAACTTGTGTTGGGGTTTCCTTCTTTGGGCCAGTAGGTGATGGGAGAGACCAAGAGAGAGGATTGTCGGTGATTAGAGGTCACTAGTTCTGGGTAGAGAATTGGTGCCATGCCTGCTAAGGAGAATGAACAAAGTAGAGGGGGATTGAAAAGAACCAAAGGAGAGAACTGGGATGCCAGTATTGGACTAGGGCGGTGAGAATAAAGAAGAGAACGATAAGAGAGTTAGGGGAGGTGCATGAGATGGGAAGAGAGAGATGAGAGATGGGAAAAGAGGGAATGAGAGGGAGAGGGAGAGGCATAGTGGTACAGAAAGATGAGAGAAGAGGGGGTGGTCTGCCCCCTTCCTACATTTAGCCAAGGAAGAGAATAGCAAGTGGAGAGAGATAAGACGAAGTAGGGGAATGGGAGAGTTAGGGAAAGAGAGTGGAGAGAGGGTTACGGTTGCCCTCATCATCATCATCATCATCATCATCAAGACCTTATTCGAATTAGGGGTCGGCCACATGAATCTTATTCCTCTATTCCACTATATTAAATACCATGGCTTCATTTAGTCCCAAAGTTTTTAAATCTTTCCTCACCACTTCTATCCACGTTCTTTTGGGCCTTCCCCTTGCCCTTTTAGAACCTTCAACTTGTATTGCCTCACTCCTTCTAACTGGTGCCGTTGTTGGCCTCCTTTGAACATGTCCAAACCATCTAAGTCTAATCTCCCTCATCTTATTACCTATTGGTGCTATCCCTAAATTTCTTCTAATATTTTCATTTCTAATTCTATCCTTTCTTGTCTTACCACTCATCCATCTCAACATCCTCATTTCTGCAACACTCAGCCTATGAGTATGATGTTCCTTAACTGCCCAACACTCTAATCCATAGAGCATGGCTGGCCTTATAGCCATCCTATAGAATTTTTCCTTTAGTTTGAGTGGCACCCACCGATCACATAAAACACCCGATGCACATCTCCATTTGTTCCAACCCGCTTAGATTCTCTGGGTAACCTCCCTCTCAATTTCTCCACTCTCATGGATCAATAATCCTAAGTATCGGAAGTGGTCTCTCATGGGGACCTCTTGGTTATCAATCTTGATTGGTGCTCCACTCCTACTCTCCTTACTAAAATTACATTCCATATATTCTATCTTAGTTCGGCTAATTTTAAATCCTTTCAATTCTAATGCTTCTCTCCATAGCTCTAACTTTATGTTGACACCCTCCCTTGTCTCATCAAGTAGGACTATATCGTCTGCAAATAGCATGCACCAGGGAATCTCCTCATGCAGATGTTTTGTTAACTCATCCATAACTAATGTGAAAAGGTATGGACTCAATGCCGATCCTTGGTGCAATCCGACAGTGACAGGAAAAATCACCAGTCACGCCACTAGTGGTCTTAACATTTGTTACTGCTTCCTCATACATATCTTTAATTATGTCTATATACCCCTAAGAAACCCCTTTAACACCCAACACCCTCCATATTAACTCTCTAGGGACTCTATCATAAGCTTTCTCTAAGTCAATAAAGACCGTGTGTAGGTCTTTTCTCCTCTCCCTATATTTCTCTACTAATTGTCTTAGTAAGAAAATAGCTTCCATGGTAGACCTCCCAGGCATGAAACCAAACTGATTCTCCGATACACTTGTTTCATGTCGTAGCCTCTTCTCAATCACTTTTCATGGTGTGGCTCATAAATTTGATCCCTCGATAATTAGTGCAGCTCTGAATGTCTCCTTTATTCTTATAGATTGGTACAATAGAGCTTTTCCTCCACTCATCAGGCATTTTCTTTGATTTTATAATCTTGTTAAACAACTTGGTCAACCAAACTACCCCAATATCTCCCATATGCTTCCAAACCTCTATTAGTATACCATCAGGCCCCATGGCCTTTCCTGATTTCATCTTTCTCAAGGCCTCTTTTACTTCAAGCATTCTAATCCTATGTTCATATCTATAATATCCAGTGTTATTTAGATTTATAGTATTTTCAATCCCTATATTCTCAGGGCCATTGTCATTTAACAATTTTTGGAAGTATATTTCCCACCTTTGTTTGATCTCATCTTCTTTGACTAATACCCTTTGATCATCGCTTCTAATGCACCTAACATGCTCTAAGTCCTTACTCTTCTATTCTCTTACTTTTGCAAGTTTAAACACATCTTTCTCACCTTCTCTTGTTCCTAGTCTATTATAGAGCTCATCATATGCTTTAAGTTTAGCCTCACTTACTATTCTCTTAGCAACGTTTTTAGCATTCTTATATTGTTCATAGTTTTCATTATTTCTAATCTTCTGCCATGCTTTAAAATGCATTTGTTTTTCTTTAATAGCTTTTTGCACTGTTTCATTCCACCACCATGTTTCCTTTGCTAATAGCCTTTTACCTTTAGATACTCCTAAGACATCTTTTGCCACTTTCTTAATGGACGCAGCCATATTAGTCCACATGGTATTTACTTCTGTTTCATAATTCCAATTTCCTTCTACCATCAACTTATTTTTGAATGAGGTTATTTTCTCTCCTTTTAAGTTCCACCACTTAGTTTTTGGATGTGTATTAAGTTCAGTTCTTTTACTCCATCTTTTGATATGAATATCCATAACCATTAACCTATGTTGTGAGGTTAAACTCTCATCGGGTATCACCTTACAATCCTTACATATACATCGTTCATTATTCCTAAGTAGAAAAAAGTCTATTTGGCTTTTATAAAGTCCACTTTTAAAGGTTATTAAGTGTTCATCCCTCTTCTTAAAGAGTGTATTTGCAATGGATAGGTTATATGACAAAGCAAAATCGAGGATATTCTCCCCCATCTCGTTTCGTTCACCTATACCATACCCTCTGTGTATTCTATCATATCCTTCCTTATCTTTTCCTACATGGTCATTTAAGTCTGCTCCTATAAATATCCCCTCAGTATTGGGAATTTCTTGCATGACTCCCTCCATATCTTCCCAAAACTGTCTCTTAATTATATCTTGTAGCCCTACTTGTGGTGCATATGCACTTATAATATTTATAATCTGCTCTCCTAGAATCATTTTTATTATTATAATTCTATCACTGATTCTTTTAACGTCCACAACTTTATCCTTTAATTCCTTATCCACTATTATTCCTACGCCATTTCTATTATTTTCCTTTCCTACGTACCATAATTTATATCCATCTATTTCTCTAGCTTTAGCCCCTTTCCACTTGGTTTCTTGGATACAAGCGATGTTGACTCTCTTATGTTTTTTCGTGTCTACTAACTTCAAACTCTTACTTGTCAGTGTCCCTATATTCCATGTAGCGATGCGAATCTTATGTTTTGGAGATACCCTATTTACTATCAACTTTCTCGACCTCCATGGTATGAACCCATGTCCACTTTTCACTGCACCTGGGTTCTGATGCAGCGCGTCGCTTCCGAGGGGACGCTCTAGCAGCCCTTGCCCATTTTTCACTACACCCGGGATCCGATGTAACACGTTGCTTCTGGGAGAACGCCCTAGCAACCCTTGCCTATTTTTCACAACATTCGGGATCCGATGCAGCGCGTCGCTTATGGGGAACACCCTAGCTTGAGCGAATTTTAGATTTCGATTCATGTCATATTGGGGTTGCCATAGTTTTTAAAAGCTGAAGATGATTTTCATTAAAATCATCTTCAGCTTCACCCTTATCGGCTAGCTACCTGACGCAAGGGTAGCCATATTTTAAGAAGCTGAAGATGATTTTCATTTCTCCCTCACAAACTAATATACAAATGCATATTTATTTGTAAGAAAGAAATAATAGAATCATCTTCAACTTCCCCCTTGCCGGCTGGCTACCTGATACAAGGGTTGCCATCTTTTAAGAAGCTGGAGATGATTCTCATTTCTTCCTCACAAACTAATATACATATGCATATTCATTTGTAAGAAAGAAATAATAGAATCATCTTCAACTTTCCCCTTGCCGACTGGCACCTAACACAAGACCCTCCTCCTTTTTTATCCGGGCTTGGGACGGTTGCCCTTTGCCTCTTATTACTTTTTCCTTACTAATTTGCTTTTTCCTTACTAATTTGGTTCACCCCCCCGCTTCACTTTGGAAATCCCTTCACAATTACAACTGTTCTTCTCCATATTATTTTCTTTTGGCCATAATTCCCAATTGAGTTCAATTATCTTTTAGGAAACTATCCTATCCATCTTTGTAAGTGATCTGGCCCATCCAATGCTCTTTAGGATAATCTACGCCGTTAACTTTTGGCCTTAGCCATCCATGCCTCTTTTGGTTAACCTACAAAATAAAAAACCAAATTAGAATCATCTAAACCATACAGTAATCATCTAATAAGCGCTAATGATCATCTAACTATTGATTTTGACAAAACAAGGTTTGGATGGTTAATTGAAGCTAAATTTTGTAACTTTGAACGGTTAGATTATTTAATGTAACACTCAATTAGGGGTATTTTGACCAAAATTAAACACATAACAAAGAGGAAAGGCTAAAGCAAGAAAAGACTGAAAGTGCTCACTTGGAAAGTACCTCTAAGGACAAGAATAAGAAAAGGAATAAGGATAAAGAAGCCATGAGTGGTCCACCTCAAAAGAAACAGTAAAACAAACAAAATGAGGAATTTGGCTGTTACTTTTGTAAGAATCCTAGACATATGAAGAAGGACTATACCAAATATCACTCTTGGTATGCAAAGAAAGGTACACTTCTCACTTTGGTTTGTTCTAAGGTTAATTTAGCTTCATTACCAAGACACACTTGGTGGATAGATTATAGTGCTACTACTCACATAAATGTGTCTATGCAGGGTTGCCCAAGCTAGCGAAAGCCAAATGATGCTAAAAGATTCATCTATGTGAGTGATGGAAAATCACTGGAGGTTGAGGCAATAAGAACCTTTAGGTTATTATTAAAGACTGGATATGGTATGGATTTGAAAGAGACATTTGTTGTGCCGTCTTGTAGATAGAATTTGGTTTCTATTTCTGGTTTGGACAATTTTGGTTATTCTTGTTCGTTTGGAAATAGTCAGTTTAGTCTTTTTCTGAATTCAAATATTGTAGGTACTGGTTCTTTGTCTTTTTATGATAACCGTTATTTACTTGACACTATTGCCGCTTTTAATGAAACCTTGCATGTGAGTTCACATGGTATAAAACGCAAATTAACCAATGAGAATTCAGCTTCACTCTAGCACAAGCGTTTAGGGTACATATCTAAACAAAGAATTGAAAGACTTGTGTCAGATGGAATTCTTGATCCCCTTAATTTGTCAAACTTTCAAGTCTGTGTTGAGTGCATTAAGGGGAAGTAAACAAACATAAGGAGATTAGGTGCCAACAGATCTTCAGACGTCTTAGAACTAATACATATGGATATTTGTGAGTCATTCCCTATGGCTTTATGGAATGCTCAACAATATTTTATTATGTTTATAGACGATTTCTCATGTTATGGCTACCTTTATCTCCTTCATGAGAAGTCTCAATCACTAGATGTGTTTAAGGCATTCAAGGCTGAAGTTGAGAACCAACTTGGCAAATGCATTAAGGCTGTCAGATCTGACCGTGGTGGTGAGTACAATGGCAGAATGATGGATTAGGTGAACAACATCCATGGCCATTTGCCAAGTTCCTAGAGGAATGCAGTATCGTCCCACAGTACACCATGCTAGAAAGTCCTAGGATGAATGGTGTTGTTGAGAGATGAAACGGAACATTAAAGGACATGGTGAGGAGTATGAATAGTCATACTACCTTTCTGAGGAGAGCCACTAAAAACTGTAGCATACATCCTTAACAGAGTTCCAACTAAGGCAGCAGCTAAAACTCCTTATGAATTATGGATGGGTAAGAAGCATAGTATAAAGCATTTACACATTTGGGGTTGTCTAGTTGAGGTAAGGCCTTATAGGCCAAATGAAAAGAAACTGGACTCAAGAATGGTCAGCAACTATTTTGTTGGGTACTCTGAACGGTCTCGAGGGTGTAAATTTTATGATCCCATAGTCAGGTCCTTCTTTGAAATGGAAAATGCCCAGTTCTATGAGAATATTGAGTTTGGGCGCAAAGATAAGGTTAAAGAGTTTGTCTTTGAAGAGGAATAAGTTTCTCTTCCTACGATTATTATTAACAATAATCAGGATCCTATTCCTGATGTTGTTCAAGAAGCAATACCAGAACCATAAGACAATGTTGAAATCTCCCTAATCAAAGTCAACAGGTTATTTCTGAAGAACAAGCTCAACAACCTTAAGAACAAATGCCATTAAGGAGATCGGCTAGAGAGAGGAGAAGTGCAGTTTCTAATGATTATATCATATTTCTCCAAGAACATGAGGATGACATTGGATTAGTGGAAAATGATCTGATCAACTTTCATCAAGCCATGCAAAGTACTAATTCTCAGAAGTGGATTGATGCCATGAATGAATAGATTAAGTCCATGAAAGACAATAATGTTTGGGAACTCGTCCCATTTTCTAAAGGTGTGAAACCCATTGGTTGCAAATGAATATTTAAAACCAAGTGGGATTCGAAGGGTGATGTGGAGAGATATAAGGCTTGCCTTGTTGTAAAGGGCTTCACTCAAAAGGAAGGCATTGATTATAATTGGACTTTCTCTCCGATTTCATCCAAAGACTCTTTCAGGACAATAATGGCATTAGTGGTACATTTTCACCTTAAGTTGCATCAGATGGATGTAAAGCCTGCATTTCTTAATGGGGACATTGATGAGACAATTTATATGGTGCAGCCAGAAAACTTTCTATCGAGAGATGCAAAGAATATGGTTTGCAAATTAAGAAATCCGTCTATGGACTTAAGCAAGCTTCCTATCAATGGTATTACAAATTCCATCAAATTATTATCTTGTTCAATTTTGAGATGAATACAGTTGATGATTGTATATACCACAAGGTCAGTGAGAGTAAACACATTTTTCTAGCTTTATATGTCAATGAGATACTAGTTACCAGCAATGATATAGCCTTGTTGCACGAAACCAAGAGATTTCTATCAAAGAAATTTGAGATGAAAAATCTTGGGGTCGCATCTTTTGTATTGGGGATTCAGATACATCAAGATTGCTCTAGGGGTATTCTTGGATTATCACAAAAGGGTTATATTGAGAAGGTACTTAAGATATTTGGCATGCAAGATTGCAAACCAGGAGACATACTTGTTGCTAAGGGAGACAAGTTCAGTCTCAACCAATGCCCTAAGAATGATTTTGAAACTAAGGAAATGCAGCAGATTCCTTATGTTAAAGTAGTGGGAAGTCTGATGTATGCTCAAGTTTGTACGCATCCGGATATTGTGCACATTGTTGGGATGTTAGGAAGATATTTGAGCAACCTAAGAATTAATCATTAAAAAGCAGCCAAACGGGCCATGCGGTATCTTCAGAGAACAAAACATTACATTCTCACATACAGGAGGTCAGATAAGTAAAAGATCATTTGGTATTTTGATTATGAATTTGCTAAATGCCAAGATAGTCGTAGATCCACTTCAGGCCCTATCTATCTACTTGCTGGAGGAGCTATCTCTTGGAAGAGTGCTAAGTAGACACTCATTGCTTCTTCCACCGTGGCGGCAGAGTTTATAACATGTTATGAGGCATCCAATCATGGAATATGGCTACAGAATTTTATCACAGGGCTGCAAATTGTGGATGGAATTGAAAGGCCACTTAAGTTATTTTGTGACAATAAGTTAGTAGTTTTATATTCCAACAACAATAGGAGCCCAACAAAGTCAAAGCATGTAGACATCAAGTTCCTAGTTGTTAAGGAAAGAGTTCAGAGTGGTCAAGTGTCTACAGAACATATTGGCACAAACTCCATAGTTGCGGATCCGCTTACTAAGGGGCTACCACCTAAGGTCTTTCACGGGCATATTACTCATATTACACATTGCATGTAATTTCCATATTACACATCCATACTTGATCTATGTCATTTGGTTATGTCGATATACGTGACCATGGATGGATTTAATTACGATACATGTAACAAAGATCGCCTTAATCCTATAATAGCATAATTAATGGACAAGATTGTTTGAAGATTTATTTATTTTTATCATGATAGCAAAGATTTTGAGCTCATAAGGTTGTATTGTGATATACAATTATAAAGTGATATGTATATGTATATATGTAGTCCAAGTGGGAGATTGTTAGATTTTTTGGACATATATATAAATGATGATAATTGTATATCATATGCTATCATGTAGGTTTGGCCTATATTAAAATTGATCTAATAAGGATTAAAGTTAAATGGGCCTAAGTCATCTCACAAAGTATGGGCTTTATTATGTGTAGAGACTTAATTTCTTGTTTCTAATTTATGATGGGCTGAAATTAGAAATAAGGAAAGTGTATGTAATTATAAATGGTTATGGTCCCCAAATTGTACGTATGATTCTTTTCTGACATCTCATCATTAGAAAAGGGAAATCCCCTTCTCAAGAAAATTCATACGCATCAATTTGGAAGATCAAGAACCACAAGATTCAAGAATCACATCCGTTCGCATGGATCCAGGTATGCTTCCACATCTAGTCTATTATTCTTAGTGATTTAACATGGATGATCTTGGTATGATGAAGGTTTTCATCAACAAAAGATACTTCTTTTAACACTTATATCATTATTTTAGTAACCAAACCATCAATTATCTCCCGCAGGTCTTAACAACCTTTTCGAGACCTTTATCTCTAGCCTTTTAGAAGCTGCTTTTGTTATTGATACAGGTTCTGTTCATAATTTGGGCCTTTCATGTTCTTGATTTGTGTGGTACTTAGAAGCTCACAAAGAAGTTTCTTGGTTCATAGTCTTATATTCTTCGTGTAGATCTTGTCATGTTTTGGATGTATTTCTTGTCCCAATTGTTAGTGCATCTCTACTTTCTGGTTCTATTGTACTTTGACTTCATTTCTTTGTTACCATGAAGGATCTACACACAAGGAAACTATGTCAGAGGCATTCATCATTAAAATCTGCTCCTATCATTTATGACATCGAATAACCAAGTGCGGAGAGTTACATGCAGAACAAAAGATTAGTCAATTATAAAAATTGTCCAAGGATTTTTTGTAGATATAGAAATCACCACCACATAGTTAACTTGAGATTAGTTTTAAAGCGGACATACAAACACTAGAATAATATTCAAGCACAAATTGTCCACTACTTTTGAATTTAGTTTTACACCACCAAGATAAATAGAATTTAGGAAGGAAAGATACTTGCCACCTTTCAAATACAGTCGCACCACCTAGAGGTTAAGAACTTCAACACGTGTCACTACACTGAGTCCACAAGTGATACAGAAATGCCAAAGCTAAGACACACTCTAGCGTATTTCAACTTGTGATGAAGAATTTGTCCATGTTCCAAGACAGAAAACATCTCACACACAACAAAAGAAAAACATCCTTTAATGCTTGAATTGTGATCTAGGACAGCATGCAAAAGGCATAATCTATATGCTGAGATCATATCAAAATCAATTTAAATAAAGAAACATAAATTAAACTATCACTAGTGCTTTTAACATGTAAAAAATTAGCACAATAAGCTTAAATGGCCTACAATGAATCACAGGGTCTACAGATAGTACCAAATCTATATCGATTAAGGTAAGATCAAAGTTTTAACCTGAATCATCCCTTTGATTGGTGAACAATCCCAATTAATCTTCAAATCTAGGGTTTTTAGGAATTTGGTGCAAGATGATAATTAAGAATTAAAAAAACAACAATGTAACCAAACACAATACAAAAACTATCCAACAAAAGATAAAGTAGAGAAATAAGGAACGACAAATAGGGATGGAATGATATTACCTTAGACTCGTACAAAACATGACTTCTTGCCCACTAGAAGAAAATAAGAACAACGAATCTACTGAGTCTAAAGTAGTCTTTACTCATTATCCATTCAAAAACTAATTACAAAGAAGAGAAAAGGATATTAAGTAGGAAACGTACAACCCTAATCTAGAAGACAAGACAAAATTGGCCCTCCTTAAGTCACAACACAATAATAAACCCAGTACCCTCAATGGTAAACATCCAAAGTAATAAAACTAAATTACAACATAAATCATAAGACAAAAAAAATGTGGGATAGTCCCCATCAATCTCCCCAGTGGAAAAGACTTCGACCCTATGGAAGTAGAAATATCAAACCTCCCAAGGGTATGTGTGCCAAATGTGGGGTCTTCAAATGAATACACACACACACACACACACACACACACACGCTATGATCATCAGTAAGAATCCTTCATGTATGTAGCTTCCCAAGGTAGGGCTTTAAATAGTGCCTCAATACATGTGTCTTCAATCATCTCTTACATGTATATCTTTCCCATGGAGGGGTCCTTACTGTAGTACATATGTACATGTAACAAGTCTTTTGCTCTTAGGGATCCGAAAAAATAGGGGCCCTCCTTCATCACCTCTATTATGCCTAGAATAGTTATCTTGTGATGAAGGTGGGGCTCTTGGTGACATAAATTGTCTATAACAATCTAAAATGTATGGATCTAAGGACTAAAACTTGTACTTTATGATCCAAATACAATCAAATGTAGACCTATCCTTCCAATTGACAAGGAATTTCGATAACCCCATGCTAATTGATATTATGTGATCGTCAAGGATGTCCTCTACTTGCTTTTTCACTTAATGAACATGTGGCTGTGGAGGTAATAGTTGCATGGTTGGGGTATGAGGTCAAGGGCTTAAGACAGGTTAGCTGGGTCAATGCTCTGGCTTGGGCAAGAGTCTAGACTAGGATCTGTGGGTGGACTGGTGAGCTAACAAAAAAGAACTAGCTCACCCATATTAAATGTACAACTAATCACCCAATCAAGTGGAAGAACCAAGATATAGGCATTCTCCCCTACCCACCTCAAGATGCAAAAGGGATCAACACTACAAACCTATAACTTCTAAATGACTACATGTGGAAATCACTCAAGTCTCATGCAAACTAAGACATTATCACCTGGTTGAAATTCCTTATATCATTTGAGCAAGTCAGCAACAAATTTATATTTCTTGTTACTTAAACTAATTCTTTGTCTGATCTCAAAATGCAAATCATGGATATGTTATGCAAAGGACTAGATTAACCCAAATGGCCTTTGTGATGCAGACATGGGTACGAGATCTATAGACATTCTAGGCTTGAAGCCATGAACAACCTCAAAGAGACTCATACTAGTTGTCCTATTAACAAAATTATTATATGTGAACTTGGCAACCTATCTCAACTCCTAATGTGCACTCCCACTAAGCACCTCAATAAATTTCCTAGGCTTTGATTCACAACTTCTATCTCATCATCCTTCTTAGGGTGGTAAGCAGAGGAGAATTGAAGCCTAGTGCCCATCATGTGCCATAGTGTCTTCCAAAAATAGCTAACAAACTTGACATCCTTATCAAACACTATGGACTTTGGTAACCCATGTAATTGAACTAATGACTAAAAAAAGATAATGGCGATCCTAGATGTGACAATAGTCTAAGAGCAAGCAATGAAGTGGGCCATTTTGGAAAAATGGTCCCCAATAACAATATGAAATTGTGCTTCTTGATAGTCTTGGGTAAGCCATGCATAAAGTCTTTGCTCAAATCTTACCATGGGGCATGTGGCACTAGCAAAGGGGTGTATAATCTTGTCTTCTATTTCTGCTGCTTTACCAATTGACAAGTACAACATTGCTTATCTCTGTTGGCAACATCTCACCAAAGACTAAGACAATATAACCTGCCAATGATGTTGGCAACATCTCATTTTATCATGACCGAAATGATGTGACCCCATCCATTGGGAACTCCCAAATGAGAAAATCTCTCAAGAAAGTGTGGGGAGTACACACACAGAGGCCTTTAAACAAATATCTATCCTATAGGACATAGTCCCTTGCACTTTGTATGAGAGCCTCATTCAATTATATGTATATCTCTCTAAACTCTAGGCACGATGGATAATCCTCTCTTAAATGCTCAAACCAAGTGACCTCAACTTGTAAGGTGTGTAGTAACACCACCTTATGATACAATGCATTTGTAGGTTTGATCTCAACCCCTACATTGTACTTAAGCACAAATAAACATTCCTAAAGAAATTCAGCCCATTTGGCATTTGATAGGTTTAAATTTTTTTTAGCAACTAAGGTATCGGAGGGCCTCATGATCATAAAACAAGACAAATTCATTCAACAATAAGTAATGTCTCTAATGTCGTAATTCCTAAATGACTGCATAGAGCTCCATATCATAGGTGGAGTATTTGTGCCATGTGTCATTTAATTTCTCATTAAAAAATGTCATGGGGTGACTCTACTGACTTAGAACTCCTCCTATACCAAAACCAGATGTGTCACATGCTACTTCAAAAATCTTTGAGAAGTTTAATAGGTGCATCATCAAAGCTTCAATTAGTAATGGTAGCCATAATGGAGCTAAATATATGAATGACATTTCGATAAAAGGTCTCTAACCCATGGAAACTATGGACCTCTTGAATATTTTGTGGCTTGCTCCAATCACTTTCTTTGGGTCCGTAAAGATGCTTTGAGAAGAAACCATAAATCCTAAGAAAATAATTTATTAGAATGAAAATTTACATTTTCTAAGAATTGCGTATAGCTTCTCTGTCCTCAACATCTCATAGATCCGCCACAAATGCATGAGGTAATGTTCCTAGGTTTGACTATAGATTAGGGTGTCATCAAAATACAACTAGGAACTTGTCAATAAAAGGCCTCAGTAAATTTTTCATGATCCACATGAGTGTACTAGGGGCATTCAAAAGCCCTAAAGGCATAACCATCCTTCATCTTGAAGGCAGTCTTCTACTCATCCTATGGACGAATACGGACTTGGTGATAGTCACTCTTAAGGTCAATCTTTGAAAAGATCATAACACTCACCATCATGTCTAGCATATCGTCTAGCCTCAATATAACAAATCTATACTTGACCACAATTTTAGTGATAGCTCGACCATGCACACACAATTCCGTGAATCATCTTTCATGGTTATGAGCGGTGTGGGTACAGCAAAAGGGTTCAAGCTCTCTCGAATGAAACCTTTCCTTCATCCACCTATTTCTTCAATTTAGCATGATTGGTGGGATTCATTATGTAGTAGCCCTATTTTTCCTTTTGCTCATTGAATTAATTTCTTTCTTTATTAGTTTGACATGGCCTGGTGGAAGGTTTGGAAGACTTGATCTGGGGACCGAATTGATTTGATGCTAAATATCCCTTATGGGAGTAAGCTTATCTTGTAAATCATTAGAAAAAACATCCTGATACTCATGTATAATAAGTGCTAACTTGCTAAGGTACTCAGCAGTTGGTACTAGTGGGGTCTCCTTCTTTTAGCTTAGGTGGTGCTTTAAGTGGTAGAGGATTTGTAATGCCCGAGCAATTTACACTATTTTTAACAAAAATTGGACATTCTATGGGAAATGGATTGTGTTGAATGTTTGATTTTATTTAAAATAGTAAACAAAGGAATTTGTGAGGAAACTTAGTACAATTAAATTCTACTCACAAAATGGAATCCAACGCCTCAAAAATCACCCAAAACGGAGTTCGTATGAAGACGTTACAGCCATGTAAAGATAGGGGTATTTCTGAAAATTAAACAGAAAAACGTTTAAAACGACAAAGGGAGGAAAAATGCAGGGGGCCGTTTTGATAACGGCACCCCCTGTCATCTTCAACCTCAAGAACCCTCCAGAAAACCCTAAATCTCGATTTCTCTAGAAAATCCTAGGGGAAAGGGCGGCACCGCCTTCTCCCCTCTATAAAAACCCCATCTCCCCTCTCCAAAAAACACAAGTTTTCCGGCGTTTATCCAGCCGTTTGTGACTGGGGTTTCTGGAAAAATAGGAAACCCGTCCCTCTGCATTTTTTGGCAATGGCCAGGCCCAAGTCAGGCCAGCCACTGCCATTTTCCCCATGACCCTCTCTTTTTCCGGCATTGCATGACATGGGGTTTTTCTCTTCACGATTTCCAGCTACGGAGGGTTTCCAGAACCGGAACAGAGGTCCACCATAGGCAATAAGGCGTCCCCAGGCTGCCCCTGTAAGACATCCTTACCTCCTTCTCTAGTTCCTCCACCTTTCAGGCTAGATCCATGCTGGATCTGGCCGTTTTCCAGCTGGAAAACACCCCAAGACTAGTTCTAGCCGACTGTGCACGAACACGACGTCCCAAGGACGCCAAGCACCACGTGCACCTGGGACTGGGTCCCTGGGATGGGTTCCAGGTGTACGACAGTGTATACACTATCCCAGGTGCGGCCTTCGGGTACGTGCGTGACATGGGGCACGGGTCCTGGCTCGACCAGGGTGCACGGGGTGCCCTGGGAGCTAAGACACGCCATGCTACAAGGTGCGTCTGTGCGATGATGTGCATCATAGCGCGTCACTTGAGCATGCATATGCGTGTGCAAAACATGGTCCCTAGCATGGCCTTTGGGCATGCACGCACGTGAGGTGGTTGCGGTCCAACCAGGATGCACGAGTGTCTTGGGAACTAGGACACGCAGACCCAATGAGACTTTTAAAATTAGGATTAAAGGATAAATTGCAGAGTTTAACTATTGGAAAGTAGATCCATATCATAGGATCTAGCCTGGCAATGAATTAGGCAAGGACCATTAATCCTAAACAGCAAATTTAGAGGTCTAATGTCTAAATAGAATGAAACTAATAAGGACCCCGTGTATCCATTCATACCCAGGAGATTATAAATGAGACCCAGGAACGGGTTGAGTACTAAAGGACGCGACTCCAGGAGACATTGAGGTAGGTGCTCTATCGCTACTAGACTTTTTGAAAGAGCCATGATTGTTTTATGCATGTTTCAAGTATAAGTTATATAACTTGTTTAGCATGACTTAATTCAGCATACATATGATAAATGCTTTATGCATAGATATGTTTTGCAAATAATTGCATATACATTATGCACAGATATGTTTTG
Organism: Warburgia ugandensis; assembly: GCA_035236585.1. Lineage (NCBI taxonomy): Eukaryota > Viridiplantae > Streptophyta > Magnoliopsida > Canellales > Canellaceae > Warburgia > Warburgia ugandensis. Next base: position 47,398,119 of record CP141128.1, read on the forward strand.
CAAATAATTGCATATACATTATGCATAGATATGTTTTGCAAACAAATGCATATATTGCATGATTTGTGAGCATTGAGTTTTTGAAAGATTGCATGTCCTTGAGGGTTACCAAAAGACGCTAGAGTGCCCAAAAGACGCTGGGTAGGCAGTTGTGAGGGACCCAAAGAGGACAGGTTTTGAAAAAGAGGTTTTCGCTTGTTTGATCTAATATGATTTGGGCTAATAAGCTTGTAGGCGCTATGCCAAGAGGTTTGGGGTGGCCTCCCAGCCTCTACCACTATTAGGTGGATGGGTACCATGCCCAAAAAGGGCATGTCCCTACTTCGACTGCATGTGGTACAGGGGGCTACCACTGGTGTCACGGCACTGGGTCGAAGTGTCATATGCCCCGTGGAGGTATATGATCCTGTGTCCCTAGGTACCCAGGGACCACACGGCGGTGAGGTCGTGGGCATAGTTGGACCCTATGGTTTAGTGGATTCACTTGCATTGCATGTGGCATGACATGAGGTTGGTCGACCATACTAGATATCCATGAGTTGGATTCAGTGGAGCATCTTATGCATATCATTATATTTATGATATATGACATATATGATACTTTCAACTTGGTTTGTGCGATTCTTTAAGTTGTTAGTATTCCAATTCGACAGTGGTTTTTAGTATCGACATTGACCATGATTGTTCGAACATGCACATGTTTTAAAGAGCATATGACTTTAAACATAGCATGCATTTCAAAACTAGTAGTGATAGACTCCTACTGAGTATAGTATATACTCACCCTATCCTTAACATTTTTCAGGATAGTTCCACTCACAAATAGAAGACGTCTCAGGAGATAACAGTGCTACAAGCAAGTGAATAAACAAAGGAGACAACTATACATGTTAGTAAACTCTATACCCTTTGGACATGTATTTGTATTTATTTACAGTTGGACTGTGTTCTGTGACTGGATAGACCTGGGGAAAAGCATTTATGATTTCTGAAGTTTTTCAAAAACTACTTTGGTTGTTGTGAAGGCAAATGACACTCGGGGTTTTCAAAAATGAGTTTAAAACTAAAGATTTTTCGCTGCATTGCATGGTTTTTATAAAGTGGTTTTCAAATAGGGATGCATCTCACCTTAGGAAATTAGATATTGCATTTAAAAATGCATGAGAAAACCTGGGTCGTCACAGGATTGAGTCAGATCATCTTGTCATCATGCATGAAAGAGCATGAATTAGACTACACATAAATAGTAACGTCCATATCATAAAGAATTAGCCTACCTAAAATAATGTGACCTACATCCATATGTACCATATCACCACAAAAGATGTCCTTATATGTTAGGGATTCAATGGAACTTAACACCTTTGAGTCACTAGGAGTGATGAAGAAGCATCAACCCATTCTATAAGGTCTAGGTTGGGGAATGGGCAAAAGCCCTAAGTTGAAGTCAGCATGGGTCAAAATTATATCTGTGTAACTCCCACTATCAATAATAACTTTACAGTTCTTTTTGATGTACTTGACATATGTATGAAAAATGTTCATCCTACACCAATCATCACTACCCCCTGGGTGTGCCAGAGCACACCTAACTATCATCACACATGCAAGCCTCTCACATTATGGCAACTCTCTGACTATTAGCATCATGGACCTCCTCCTCATCTTGGTCTCATTAATGGACTCATGAAGCTCCATGGGCCATTCTTCATACTCATTAATGACATACTCACCCTTTATAAATAGGGATTTAGAGGGAACCTTAAAAGGGCATTATATGGTAACAATCCAAATCCTTGACATTAATAACATTTAGTGTTGCTGTTTACCCTTGAACTCCCTTCTAACATAACCTATCCTTTATCAACATTAGATGCTACAGTTGCTTGTGCTCTAGGTTGTTGATTCCCAAATGTGGATTTAGCCATAGACTCATACTGTTTATTAGGTTGCAATTTGATATAACACTCTAGTTCTTGCACTATCTAATAGGCATGACCTAATGAGTCTATATCTTGAGAAATGAGTTCTTTTTGCAACTCAAGGTGAAGGCTTATCCTAAACCTAAACAAGGTCATAGATGGATCTTCCCTTACACATTGCACCACATCATAAACTTATCAAACTGAGCAATGCATTCAATTCCAAATAAGCATCCTTGAGAAAGGTTCTACCATTGATCTAGTAACCTAAAAAGGTAGAAGGAAAGGGAGAAACTTCTCTACCAGCCTTTTCATCCTATTCCCTTGAGTGAAAATGGGCGAACTCATGGTTATAGCATGTTGACACTCCAAATTGGTCATATAAAGGCTTGCTTGACCAATCAGCTTAATCTTGGGAAAATGGACCTGCTGCTCTTCAAACATGGCATACCAGTCAAAGTAATGATCCATGTCTGATAGCCTATCAAGAAATCACTTTTTATTCAATATGCAATCATTCGTAGGGGCCCTCAAGCTTGATTGATTTCAAGGCCCAACCTTTGGCAATATGAGGCTCATGATCATGATGATGGTGATTACCATCTTCTCTATGGTTACCTCATTTATACATTACTAGCCTAGCACACGCATTACCAATGAGAGGTTTGGGTCATGACTCCAAGACCTCTATGCTGGAACCCTGTGTAATAACCCCAATTTTTATGAATTGATTGAGAAAATCTATAAAGTTTGAGTTTTCAAAAATTTTAGGCTAGAATATTAGGTTATTGGAAATTGTCTTTTTTTTAGAGAATAAACAATGATTTAAAACTTAAAAATTATGAATGTACTCGAAAAACGGATCGAAATGACACTAAGTATGTTCAATTCCAAGTTAAAATGAAAAATCCCTAATTTTCTCCATTTTTATGAATAAAAGGGTAAAATGATAATTTTACCCATAACCAAGATGTAAGACTTCAATATTTAGAATGTATTTGGAAATCCGATTCCAACTCCACTAAGTATGCTCAATTCCGAGTTCGAAAAAATAAAATGGATTTTTCTCCATAAAAGGGCAAAATGGTCTTTTCACACCTTTTGTGGGGCCCACAAATGAACCCAACAGCCAGAAAATATGTAATGAGCGGTCAAACCGCTACCAACTAATAGTGGAGAAGGAGGTGGTAGTGGAGGATCCAATGTTAATTTAATATTCAAAAGAATTAAAACATAATTATTACAAGTAATTATGAAAAATACAAAAACACCTATAAATACCCCTGCAAAAATCTTCCAAAAACATTCATAAAAATTTTCATGAAATTATCTTTCTTCCCGTGAAAAACCAGATCCAAACGCATTCCCAAACTTCCAAAATTCCCTCTTCTTACACTCTCTCTCCTCTCTCTAAATTGGAACAAGAGACCTAAATTCAATTAGGCACTCTTTTCCAAATCAAATCTCACCCATCCCACCATTAATATTGTCCTATACTATCTTATCTACAAAACACCCAAAGAATTTCAAGATCCAACAATGCAATCAACGGGAAATCACAAAAAAAGCGGTTATCGGGCGATCTTATCATCAACGGGATATTTCTTTAAAACTGGCTCCAATCAGGTAGGTGTAAACCCTTCCCATGATGATATAATGCTGAAATAAAGTAATATCCATGATTTATTTTGACAAATCTAATATAAATTGAGGAATCTACCCTTTATAGGAGAAATAACCTAAAAATACAAAGGGACCCACTTGATCAATGAGATCAAGCATAATCAAACCCTTGGGATGGATTTAATGAATGGAATTATGATACAATCTAGTGATATCATGGATTAAATGTGACAAAAATAAATGGATATGATCTTTGGACCTTAATGAAGTAAAAGCCCTAAATGTAATTAAAACCCTTGATTTAAAGGAAAAGATCTAAAATCTAATGGTTGGATCATAAGTAAAAGTTTCTAATAATATTAATCTAATTATTTTACTTGTCTTTTATTTGATAATAGAATTGTAGATTTGATTTATGTTATAAATTAGGAAGCATGATAGTGTAATTCGTAAATTTTAGCATGTTATGCTCTATATGTTATTAGATTGTTATAATAGGTTGGTAATTTAATTATCTTAGGGTCATGATAGTTTAAATTTAAGATTTTAGCATGCTTCCATTAGATTACTAGTAAAATTTCATGTATTTCATAACTTAAGATCATGCTAGTTTAAGAATAGTTTAATTACATTAGGTTAAGTTACATTCAAAGGAAGCATGTTAGTATAAATGGTTGTTAAACTTATATTGGATTTAGGCTTTAAAGTTTATGATTTAATTGTTGTCAAATTTTATTAGTAGATTCAAATATTAAGTAGTTTTTAAGATATAATGAGCATAAATCACAAAAAGTGTAAACTAATGGAATATAGAGATTCATGGACGATTAAGATAAGTGAATGAATTTGACTTAATATTAGTAAGGGCTATAGTTAGTAGAACAATATAAGGATTATCAAATCGTTGGCCCAAACTAGGAGAATAATAAACCCCATGAATGACATTTTAAATGTTCATGGATTTAATTAAAATCAATTAGAAAGAGCACTTAGGGTTAAAATTCTCATAGGAACCTTATGAAAGGTTGAGCTAAGGTCACTCTAGTGAATACTAAACATAGTGGTTAAGGGGCTTCTCTAATAGAGCCTCGCTCTTACCATACCTTCTGTTGATGTTTGTGAGGTCTAAACGCCTCCTTACATGAGGATTGAAGTAACCACTTTGTGTTCATCCATTCAACTAGTGAGCCTTAGTCAATTAGAAATAAGAGCCTTAGTCTTAGTCAACTAGTGAGCCTTAGTAAATTATCTAATCCTAATAAAAATTGTAAGTAAGATAAGGATGATCAAACAAGATCCATAGGATCTTGAATGATCAAAAACAACAAGAATCCTAATGTTGTATTTTATTATGTATCTATGTATGTATGTTGTAGACAAATCTAGATATAGAATCCAAACCCTTGATCAAATATGATTCAAGGAAGAGAACCAAGGTCATCCTCCTTAGGGATGATCAAACAACTAAACTTAGATCAAAGAAGAACTAGATGATAGAAGATCTAAGCCCTTGATCTTTATCAACAAGTTTAAATTGTTGATTAAAGGATTTATCAAAGATTAAGATCAAAGAAAGGAATATACAAAGACTTAGAATAGAAAATACTTTGATATGAAAGATTAGAAGATCATTCTAACCATCAGATCTATTGATCAATGGAATAAACACTATTTGAGGAAGATAGATCATGATAGGTCACAAGATCTAATCCTTTATATCAAAGGATAAGATTAAACAAGGAATATAGATAGGATCAAAAATATAGGATTACTTGGATTGTATAAATATATTGATAGTATGTATGGATTTACAGATTACATATGTCAGTTAAGATCAGGGAAGATCTGAAGAGATGGATCACTACTTGAAGGTAGGAGGATTTTATGAATGCATCTACATGGGACGTACATGTTGAATACATGATCTTATGTCTAGAAATGTTGACAAGTGTAATGTTAATACTTGTAATAAATCCCATGAAACCCTTATGATCCAACCAAACACATATGAAGTGGTTAAGTTAGAATTGAGGAAAAGACTCTAAGTAAATATGGAACTAGAAGATATTCTAGCCCTAATTAAACAAACTGATTTTCTGATACGTATGAAACCTATTTTACATACAACCATGGAGGCTTGTGGTTTTGTTTTAAATAGGCATAAGCCTAGGGATGCTATGCTAGGGGAGTTATGAGGGTTTGGCCACCCACTTCCCAAAATTTGATGATATGATGATACCTTGCCCTATGAGAGGCTAAAACTAGAGTATGGCAATTATGAGAAGGCCACCACTATGGAAGCCCTGTCTCTCCATATGGGCAGTGACACAATATTTTCCACTATAGTATCAATGGTGAACAGGGCAATTATCCAAGCATGCTAGTACGGATCAAACTGCAACATGGTAGTCCTTTGATTATTTTGCACTATGATGCATATGAAATAAGCATAGTGAAATGCCTTATGTTTTGGCATAATGAAATGCTAGGTAATTGTATATTACCAGTATTTCCCAAGAAAGAAAATTCCTAGTATAAGACTAGCTAAAATACTGATTTCTCATAGTGGAAAGAATTGATCAGCTTAGTTGGGAATGTTATTTGACTACTTTCATAAATTTAATGGATTTATCTATATACAGTATGTATGTATAAGGATGTACATATATGACAAAGTTAAGAGCTCAAGACTGAAGAAGACTTGGGAGAATAACCATCAAGGTATACCCCTTGAAGACATGTATTTTGTTTTGTTTGAGAGTATTGTATTGTAATGAGAGTTTCATTATATTATGAGCTTTGAGTTTTGGATTATGTAATTTGGAAAAGTATTGTAATGGATTTGGGCTGTATTGTGAGCCACTAGATGGATTTTGGACTTTAATAAAAGTATATTCCTTCAATGGAATTTTATATTGTACAAAATTCTACTTAAGTTATGTATGAAGTAATGACTTGGGTTTTTACAAAACAAGTTCTAAAGAAAAGAATTTTGATTGCTTTGCTTTGCGAAATTTTTTTACTACTAAGGGCCTTGCCTTTGAAAAATGTGTTACAAAATGTGTTACAAAAACCTAGGTTGTCACACCTTGATCATTTAATCATTATCACTTCAAAATACTTGCCTATTACACAATCATTCAATTCAATCAACTATACCTTAATTTCCTAAACGATTTTGCTAAGTTGTGAATCCATTGGCTGGTAGGACAGACCACTACAGGTGGACATTCATTAGGATGCCTTAACACCTTACAACTAAACATCCTACAAATCTATGGTAAACACTTTAAACCTATATGCAATACTCTAAATCTAAATGGAATTACCATACAAGACCTCTCAATGGCAACTAAACGCAATGATGTATAATGTGCTTTGCAAAGTTAGTACGAGTAAGGGCAGAGCCCCAGAAAGGTAGGCAAAATCTCGTTCTGTGCTACAATGAAAAAAGGAAAAATCTAATGTAAATCTATGGGGGGTTTTCTAATGCAAATTCTAAGTTTCCTTAGGCACTGATACCAATTTGATGTGGGACACCATGCAAAATGGTAATCTAACACTTTAACATTCAAAAAGCAATAATAATAAGTATGAAATATCCTATTATGAATCACAAGATCTATAGATCGTTCCATATTTGTATCGATTAGGGTAGGATCAAAGTTTTAATCCAAATCGTCCCTCTAATTATGAATAGTCCTGATTAAGCTTTGAATCTAAAGTTTTGAGCAATTTGGCCTAGGGTGATATAAGGACTAAAAAACAATAGACATGTAACTAAATGTAGCAGAAAAACTTTCCAATAAAAGATGAAGTAAGAAATACTTAATTACATATAGGGATGGAAGGGTATTACCTTAACCTCATACGAACACAGCTTCATGCCCACAAAAAGGAAACAAGAACAAAAAATCTACCAAGTCTAAAGTATTCTATTTTCATCATTTGTTCAAAAATTAATTACAAAGAAGAGAAAAGGATCTGCTAGGGGATGTTCAAGCCTATTTTAGTAGAAAAGATAAAATTGCCCCTACTTAAGTCACAACACAATAATAAGCCCAATACCCTTAGTGGTAAATATCCAAAGTAAAAAAACTAAACTATAACATAAATCATAAGGGAAAATAAAAAATGTGGGATGGTCCCATCAAATTGGAAATCAACTAATCTACTTGAATTGAAGCACAATTGGGAATTTATAAATGAGAGGTGCCTCTCATAGTAGGCAATTCCAAACTAATAAAGAAACCTTCTAATTACATAAGCTACCGTGTTTATAGAGACCTTCTAAATATATAACTGTTAACCTTCTTCTCTTTCTAATCTTGATTACTTGATAAACCTTTATTGGAGAGTTACAAATTATATTTAAGCAACTTCTAATTTCTTATAGGCCACATTACCAAGCTTTTAAGTTCATAGACTTTGCTAGTAAGGACTTTACAAAATTAAAGGAGCTAGAATCTTTGATTAGTCAACCTTGACTTCTTGACCAAGTACTTGTAGAGTGGTGGGAGGGAGGTATTTTTTCAATCCCTAACATTAGACAATATTTAATTGGTCTTCCTTGATCTACAAGGCAATCATCTGAGACATCTAACCTATCATCTTCATCACAATTTATAATATTTGAGCTTGGAATAAAAAGTCTTGTTTTGGATGATCAAAATTGTTCAAAAGCTTTATGTTAATTGCATGCATCCCTCCTTTACCAATCATGCTAATTATTTGATGTTCCAAGTGGATTTTGGCCATTAAAAGCTTAGACTGCTTAGATCACCCCCTTTATCTTTCTTGATCTACCATCAATCTTGAAACCATGAGACACACCTATGTCATTCTTCTCAAGTTAAAAAAGCTTGACCTTGAGTTGACCATATCATCTTCTCTAAAATTCTTTAAGAATCAAAGGAATCATACCAAATCAACTTCTTGAGATTTAGTAGATTTTTAATGTTTGTTGGCCAACAAACATTTGTTTCATTCTGCTCTCAATGGTCCAATGATAAAATTCATAGTGTCAAAAAAATTGCAAGTAGCATAATATGCTACAGTAATTACAATCCTAAGAAACTCAAGGTCTTTTTTATTCTCCTTCATAACCTTGGGAAAAGATGCACCAATGGGTTTGATTCCTATATTTGACTATCCATTGATGTCGTTGAGGATAGAAACCTAGTCTTTACAAGTTTCATCATATTATTAAGCCATGAAATTATTGATGCTATTATGTTTTGTGAATACATCAAAGAATTCAAATTTGTTAGTAAACTTCAAAACTATTTTTGATGAATCAAATATCTTAATAAAACATGTAATAGCATCATTGTGGAAAGTAGATAGTACACTCTTCATCGAGGATACATCTACATAATGTAGTAGAAACATCTGGATGAAGAGATCTTTCTTTTGCTCTTAAGTGATAATGATCTTTGAAAAGCTAAGTACCACTTCCATGCTTGTAGTTCTTTTGCATATGAAACACCAGTAGTCTCTTCTAGTGTTTGTAACTTAAACAATTATAACATTTTCGTCTTTCAACAAAAGTTCATCCAATGAGTAACTACTCAAGAAGTCATTATCACCAAGATACTAATTAAAGATAGGTCTTCTATCATAGTTTGGATCATCCATGTATAAAATAGATGACAATGATGATGGAACAATATCAAATATAATCGAAGTGTCTCTTTTGAAATCATCAACAACAAATTCATTATCTGCCTCAATATTTGAATGTGTAGCATATAAAACTTCTCACAAGATTCATATTTTTCTTTGCAACAAAAATGAATCACTTCTAAAGATTTTGAAATGACTTCAGGTTTAAGAATGAAAGAATTATCTTCTTACCATGGAACATAAAAGCACAACTATTTTTGAACCCATCATGATGAACTCTCTTGTCAAACTACCATAGTCCTCTTAATAACAATTGACATATAACTCCAAAGCTCATATTTATACCAATTGCCAATACAAATTGAAAACAGGCATTTATGAGGTACCTTAACTTGATGTCCCATGTTCAACCACTTGAGTTTGTAGGGTTAAGGATGTAGCTCCATCTTTTTGTTTTAACTTATTGACCAATTTAGTTGAGCCAGCATGCTCGCATGCACCACTGTCTATAAACACATTACATAGCTTTCCTTTTCAAGTAAACCACATATGGAAGATAGTCGACCCTAGACAGTTATCATCTTTGTGAATGACTATCAAGCTTCTCTTACTACTAGCATCTCTCCTTGGTCTAAAGGAATGATAACTTCTTCATCTTTAAAACCTGATTGTGAGTCCTCTTCTGCATATTGGATTCTTCTAATAACGTAACCACCTTGTAGTTTGGACAGCTTGAGGCTATATGTCAAAGCCCTTGACATTTAAAGCATCTCCTCAAGGTAGAACTAGAGGATCATGGATACTTATTATTTTCATTCTTTACTTGTGGTGTAGTTCTAATATTACTCGTAAGTGCACGAATCATAGTATGATGTACATGAGTGAGGTCGATCCCATGATGAATTACATAGATTTGTATGCAATTAGAGTTTCATTTAGATAAATTATCCTCGTTGAAAGAGATTAGAAGTTAAATTAATCTAGGAATTTAAATACTATGCAATTGGAAACATGCATGAATTTAGAAACTTGAACTAAATGGAAAGGAAACTAACATGCAATCAAGAAGGGAACTTATGCAAAGCTAAAAAAATTAATGACTAATATCTTAAATCCAAAATGAATTTGCTAAAATCTAATACTTAGAAACTTCCTAAGGATAAAACTGACTTAAGCATGAATAATGAAATTGAAACATGAACTATACATGATCAATAAACCAAATCAAAATTAAGCAAGTATCAATAGAAAAATGTGCATAGAACTTGCATAAACCAAAATAATTTATTAAATATAAACTATAACAAAAGAATGTGCATGAACCAAGCTTACTTATTGAATGAAAAACATTACAAAATTGTGCACAACATTCAATGGAATAAAAGTAATCTATCTTAACTTCAATCGTCAAGGCTAACTAGTAAGGGCCATGCATGTGAACCAAGGGAAAGATTCGAGGCAATTGTGAAGGCAAGATGAGAACCAAAAGAAAGAGTGCTGATTGAAGAACAAGCAATAATTGAAAGGGAAGCAACTAAGAACAATTAAAGAATGTAAAGATCCACAAACTTGATCCAATGGTTACTATCTCTTGTCTGTCATACAAGAGATTGATATCCCTTTATCAAGGATAACTAAAGCACAAAATAGATTCAAAATAACATAGGAAAACACCAAAAGAAATTGTGAATGAAACAAGAGATCAGATCATCCAAAACTAGAAAAGGAATTGGGCTTGGAAACAACTAAATGGTGCATGGAACATAGGCTAAAAGAGACATGGAATCTAGCTTGAATGGAGTAGGTGTAGAGAGGCTTAGATGTTGGGATGAAGTTGGTGTAGAAGACCCTAAGGACGGAGGCATGTTGATCCTAGGATGATGGCATGGAGAACTAACCCCTTGAATGAGGCATGGAACTCCTCTAGATGCGTCCAAAATTAGATGGATATGAGGGTGGAGAGGCTCTCTCTCTTTTACATATTTTCAACCTTGTAAAGAGGGAAAAAAAAAACTTGCTAGAATTCTATCCCTAGGAAGAAGCAAAGAAAAGATAAGAATTGGAGAAGAGAATAAGACAAGATAAGAATAAGATTTAGGAAGTTGAGATGGTAAGGTGGAAATTAGAGAGGTGCGAATCGTGGGAGCTTAGAAGGGAAAATAGTGGATATTAGAAAAGGGAAAAAAAAACAACATAATTACCCTTCTAAGTGTATGATGATGGAGAAAGAGGGAGAGTGATCAAAAGAGAAAAAGTTAGAGATGGGGTTCTTTCTTGATTGGTCCACCTATGTATGTCTATCTTCTTGTTGATAGAGTTCATTTGTTTCTTCCTATTTTCTCTCTTTAGAACATGTTTTTTTCAAGTTTTAGAAAACGTGTTTTGCTTCAAAAAATGTGGTCCCATTGTAACTTTGGCTAAGATAGCTTGAACGGCTTTTGATGGCTTCTAACTTGGTGGCTTCAATGGCTTGATTCCTTAGCTTCAAGACTCACATGGCTCGACTTGTCCTAGCCCTTAGTTGACAGTCCAAGTGCCTCAGGTGGCTTGCATGACTCCACGTCACATGCAAAGGTGGTGGATATTGCATGGGCCCATTTCTAGTCACCTTGACTTTTACCAATTGTTTTTTAGATTCATCTGCTTGCTTTGGAATGATCTTAACACTTAGTTAAACTTTAGAATGATGAAAAATGGGTCTTGGCTCTCGTGATTGATAGTCCAAGTGGCTCATGCAATATCCACCACCTTAGTTGATAGTCCAAGTGGCTCAAGTGGCTTGCACAACTCCGTGTCACATGCAAAGGTGGTGGATATTGCATGGGCCCATTTCTAATCACCTTGACTTTTACCAATTGTTTTTTAGATTCATCTGCTTGCTTTGGAATTATCTTGACACTTAGTTAAACTTTAGATGATGAAAAATGGGTCTTGGCTCTCATGATTGATTTAGATCATCAATTATCATCGAAGGAGATCTGGATCATTGGATTATTCTTTCAATACCTACAAAAGATATATATATATATATAACCCTAATTAATACCTACAAAATTATGACAAGTCACTTACTCTAGATTAGCTGCTGAACCTACAAAATATTAGATTTTTGAATCATTAGCTCAGAAATGTATATGTCATAACTTTTGGAAAAACCCTAGGATAATGTCGTATAATTTATAACATGTTTACAGCTAATTGGGTACTTCTCATGCAAAATTGACTATTTATCACACGCTCCAACCAACATTTTTCTAGTCACTAGAAAAATATGCAAAAAGCATAAAAACAAAAATGACTACCATTTTTATAGGTATTCACAATTGCATTTAACATATGCAACAAGCCCTTAAAACCCTAAGTTACCCTTAATGGATGAGTTAGGCCTTGTGAGGGTTTGTATTGAATATACCCACAAAATTCAATAAGGCTAAGTTCCACAGTTTCTCTTAAAGAATTCTCATCCATTAGTATTCTACTAGATTTAACATCTTAATAAAGATAAATGAAAATTTTTACAAGTTACCTACATACCAAAGACATTATATTAGAATTATATCTTGGAGTATAGTGTGTGTACAAGCTATAGAAGTCTAGACTTCTAAATGGAAATTCTTATACTCCATTGGAAAGATGTCTTAAGATCAAATTCTCACTAACCTACACTCAAAAATTAAGCTCTTAGAGAAAAGGGTCAAACAAAATCCTCTCACTATGTGCTCGGATCCAACAATGCAACTAGTTCACATAAGTTTATGCACAGATGATACAAAAAACTGTGATCCCTATGAATAGATGGTAGTTCACCTTAATTCCTTAATATTTATATCCACGCTAAGGTTATCTTCTTCTTTAAGATCAACAGGCCTTTTGATAGGATGAAAATTAGGCTTAAGACAAGTTCTAAATGAAAAGGTACAAGGATTCAAAATTTTCAAATCTAAGTGGAGATCTTCAATAAATGTCAAACAACTTCTCTTTTGAGTGCACTGAAGTGAATATGTTTTCTATTTTTCTTTCTCTTCATTCACATCTTTTCTTTTCAGACAATTCTCTTTTGACTTTATTTGCAGTTCTTTGAAGAAAGGCTTTTTCTTTGTAGATAGTCTGATATTTTTCACTTCTTAGACTTTGGTCATTTTTAAGCTTTTTCTACCATTTTTACTCACTTTTGAATGATAGATAGTGGATATTTAACTAGGTTTCTTGGTTGAGGAAGATGGGTTGAAAAGAAAAGGCTTACCAAGAGGTTCAAAAGGTCTAACTAGTGGTATAATATAGTAGGTAGGTTTTATGTCCCTGAGGTAGAACAAGGATTGCCTATATCATCTCCTAAGCTTGTGTAAAGCCTATCAGATTGAATAAATTTTTAGGAAAGAAAATTAGTACTCTTATTATAATTCTTGGCAATTGACCAAAACAAAAGATATTGAGATGTTTTAAAGTAAATGTTCATTGAAGAAATTATGGAATTATATATAACCCTCAGAATGATGATAGTCTATAACACTCACTTGGGTATAGGTGTCCAATGATTTTCTTCAGGGTCTCTAATTCATAATCATCTATTTTCCTAAACTATGCATTGTGTGTAAGTGTATTATGAGATTTAACTTCACAAAACACTTTAGCATATGAATAATATGCAAAATTAACCATAGCATATCTATTAAGAAGTCACAATAGGAGAAATACTAAGATTTAGAAAATCTAATACTCATCACAATAAAGGAACTTGACCTTGAAAACTCATAAAATTGAAAAAAGAAATCTTTTGTAAATCACAAAAAATTCAGAAATCTCATGCATATCAACACCCCCTAACCTAAACTAAAAATTGTTCCCAATGTTTTAAAACATAGGACTCCTATATGTTGACTAGGTAATGTAGAAAAAATGAGACTCTAAAAATGCAAGGTTACCACCCAATGAGCACTAAGTTTGCCATCTTTAGCGAGACATACTGTGATATAATATAGAGATGAATGCATGTCATACTCATGAGGAATCCAGATGTCATGGAACATGCAATGGTGGGTCTTAGTAAATAGGATCCTCTAAGAGAATCTCCTCAGTTTCCTGATTCCAAATAAGGTTTTAACCTTTGACCATTCACTTTAGAAATCACCCCATTCTTTTCAATCTCAATGGCCCCATGAGGATAAATAGTTTGGACAATGTAGGGTTCAGTCCATCGAGAATCAAGCTTACTAGGAAAGAGATGCAAGACAAGATGACCTTTTGTCCTGGTGTAAAGGACTTACGTCAGATGCATTTATCATGATGCACATTATTTTAGTCCTTATATATCCTAGCAATCTCATCTACATCTTTCCTAAGTTCATCCAACACATTCAATGGGAGTTTTTTGTGGGTCATATGCAAAGGTGATGGATATTTCATGGATTTTGCATGGGCTCATTTAGTCACCTTGACTTCTTCCAATTGCTTCTGAGATTCATCTACTTAATCTAGAATGATCTTGACCCTTACTTGAACTTTAGAATGATGAAAAATGGGTCCTAGCTCTCTTGATTGATCTGGATCATCAAATATCATCTAAGGCAATCTTGATTGTTGGATTATTCTTTCAATACCAACAAAAGAAGATCAAAAACCCTAACTAATACCTATAAAATTATGAAAAATTACATACTTACTCTAAATTAGCTCCTGAACATGCAAAATATTAGTTTTTTGAATCATTAGCTCAAAAATGAATGTGTCATGAATTTTGAAAAAATCTTAGAATAATACCCTAAGATTTAGAATGCATGTACTACTAATTGAATATAATTAGCAGAGAAATTAGTATTTTTCCTATCAACATAGATAGCACCACAAGGAGATTCCACAATACATGTTATTTGCAAATGACATAGTTTTGATGGATAAGACAAGGGAGGATGTAAACACAAAGCTAGAGTTGTGGAGAGATGCTATAGAGTTTAAACGATTTAAAATTGGTTGAACTATGATAGAATATGTCAACTATAATTTTACCAAAAATGATTGATAACCAAGAAGTACCCAAAAAGACCACATTCGATACTTGGAATTGATAATTCATAAGAGTGGAGGGATTGAGATGGATGTTTACCTAAAGAATCTAGGTGAGTTGGAACAATGGAGATATACTGTTGAAATTTTGTATGACCAATGGGTTCCACTCAAACTAAAAGGAAAATTCCATAGGATAGCTATAAGGATGGCCATGCTCTACATGTCAAAGTGTTGGGTAGTTAAGGAGTAATACATACATAAGATGAGTGTAGCTGAAATGAGAATGTTGAGATGACTGAGTAGCAAAACAAGAAAGGATACAATTAGAAATAAAAGCAGTAGATGAAACTTAGGAATAGCACCAACAGGTGAGAAGATAAGAGAGGGGAGACCTTTGGACATTTCCAACAAAGACCAAAAACGGCACTACTTATGAGTGAATTAATCCAAGTCAAAGGCTTTAAAAGCACAAGGGGAAGCCTCAAAAGGACGTGGATAGAAGTGGTGAGAAAACATTTAAAAAATTTTGGACTAAATGAAACAATGACACTTGATAAAGGTGATTAGAGGAACAAGATTTGATGTAGCCAACCCCTAATTGGGATAAGGCTTTGATGATGATGAGATTCTAGATTGTAAGGAACGTGTTCATCCCAACATTTCTTTAATTCCTCTTTCATCTTGTCCCATTTTTTAATTTTACTTTTCCCTTATCTTAATCTTTATTTGTTTAAATTATCCCACCAAAGTGAAGCATATTTTCTAAATTTTAAGGCAACCAGCTTTACTTTGGAATCTTCAAGGCTGTTTTTATACTTGAATTCATGCTTGACTGTAAAACTTGTTGGGATATGACTTTCCTTTGAACTTTGGAGCATCAACTTTCACTGCAGACATATGAAAGTCATGTTTTCTCCTTAGAGCATTGTTAGAAGATGATCTTTGGTTTGAAGCTAGGGTTTTGGAAGATATGGAGTAGGAGTTGTCTGAGGTATCATTGGAAGAGTCGATCTTGGAGTTCACACCTCATTTCCTTAGCTACTAACTATTCAAGATGTTCCTAAAGTCTTTCAACTTATCTTCATAGGTCATCTATCTCCAAAGTTTTGCATCCTTATCAATATTTTTTATGCGTGTTGCATGATACACCATGATAACATGTAGGTCTAATACCAATTTAACATCAAATAACCATAGTTAATAGTAAAAATCTTCCAAGGGTTTCTATACATACAGAAATCACCACCAGTGTTAAGTTGATATTAGTTTTAGAGCAAATATAGAAACATCACCATATTATTCAAGCACAAACTATCCACTACTCTTGGATATAGTCACACCACTAAGAGAAATAGCACTTAGGGAGGCAAGAAACTTCCATCTTTTGAATATATTTGCATCACTTAGAGTTCAAGATCTTCAACACATCTCACCACACCTAAGTCCATAAGTGATACAAAAATGCCCAAGCTAAGATGCAACTCTAGCCTATCACAACTTGCAATGGATAACATGTCCATGTTCCAACCTTGAAAACATCTCACACACAACAAAAGAATATCACCCTTTAATGTCTGAAATGGAGCTCAAGTAACCTACCTAAAATGAAGTACAAAGTGGTATTTATAGATAAGAACAGCCCTCCTGTAATAGGCAATTACATATTACAAAAGAAACCTTATAATTACGTAAATTTCTAGTCTACATAGACTTGAAATTATCTCTTAACCTACGACTTTCTAATCTAGATCACCTGCTAAACCTTCATTGCAGAGTTACTAATTACATTCAAACAACATCTAATTTCTTTCAAACCACATTAGAAAGTTTCTAGCAAGGACTTTCCAAAATCAAGGGAGTCAGAATCTTTAAATAGTCAACATTGACTCCTTGACCAAGTAACTTATGTGTATGAGTATGGGGCGGGGGGGGGGGTTACTTCTGAACTTTAGAAACTCTTTGACTAGTCTTCCTTGATGCCCAAGGCACTCATCAAAGACATTTAGCCCATCATCATCATCATCATCCATAAGATTTAATCTTAGATGTCCAATTCTACGTGTCTTTGATCTTGGCATGAAAACTTTTTGTTTTGGATGATTAAAATTGTTCAAAAATTTATGTTAATGACATTTATCCATCCATGACCAATCATATTAATTATCTCACATTTGAAGTGAATTATAGGTTGATCTTGTTGTACAAAGCTAAATTGCTTAGATCGCCCTTATTCTTTCTTGATCTACCATTAATTTCAAAAGCATGAGACATACTGGTGTCAATTTACTTCCTATAATTCTCAATGTTCATAGCTAGATCCCATTTTCAAATTCAACCCTTTCTTAGACCTATTATAAACCATTATCATCATTATCTATATTACTTGATGTCTTAATCACTTTCATTTCTTTGGGTAATAATGCTTCCCACTCTAAAGTATGTCATATTTGCTAACTTGGGAAGCACTACAAACTTGTCTCCATCATTAATGATGTAAAGGTACCTTTATTTATTTCAATTTGTCCATTTGAATGGTATGCAAACATGCCTACAAAAATGCATGTTTACTCCTTTATATGGCTCTCACGTTTATGTCATTTCTTTAAATGATTTCTACTCACCTACATGGATTTATTTTCTTATCATGATCAAAGTTTTTTGTTTTCTCTTTGTTTCTCAAAAAATTTTCTTTGCAATTTTTTTTATATGTTTTTATTATATTGGAATGATCATGTGGGATAGAATCTCCACACATTTCTAATGATTCTATCCATCACATGGCATCCCTAACAAAACTCTCCATCATCCCCCTCACCCCTCTCCCCCCTCCTCCCAAACCCACACCCCCCCCCCTTCTCCCTCCTTTCTATTCCTGTCTATTAATTTTTTGGAGATAGGCATAGCCTCAAATAAAATAAATCCTTATAAACCATTTAGTCGCAATGTCTGTGAGACAATGGCATAATTTAGTCTATATGGTATAATGGTGGATAGAATTGGTGTATGTTTTAATTTACTCACAAGTGAACAAATCACTATAGTAATTGCACACGAGAGAGGTCAATCCCACAAGGAATCTCATGGAAATGTATGTTGAATGGATCTTGTTTAAACTATTTAGCCTGGCCAAAAGAATTAGGTTTTATACTAAACTAAGGATGGAAACTAATGTGAAAACTAAAAATGCATGAAAATTGAAACTTTCTAAATTAAGAACATTCTAAACCTAAATATGGAAACAATAAAGCTACTCTAACATGCAAATTAACATAGGCAATGATCAACTAATATGTAAATATGACCTAATCCAAGAAATTAAAGCAAGTAAACCTAACATGAAGTGCATGATTTAAACATGGAAAGTGCATGAATGAAACATGGATTTATGTCTAAACTAGAATCCAACCTAATCTAACATGGAATGCACAAATGATACTAGACTTAAAGCATGAGAATCTAATATAAATCAAGCAATCATCTAAGGGGAAAACACCTCAAAACCATGCACATGAACCATAGACTTGAGCACATGGTTCAAGTGTTTTTCCTATGGAAACTAAATGCAATCCTAATCTACAATGGATTACATGGAAACTAAGCAAGGAAATACATTGCAACAGCCATGCAAAATGAAATTAAAAATAAGCCAAAGGGTCATGAATAGTTAGCAATTAACATGAATCATAGAATTTCATTGATTGAAGTAGCATGTGTACAAGGGTAGTGAAGATCCTTCATGGAGTGTGTGCACCCTTATTTAAATCCAAAGACAACTCCAATACAACATCTTCAATAATCCAACTAGCAATCAACAGTAAGCACTCATGTATTCCAAAAGGTCTAAAAACAAGATGAAAATAGTGGAAGAGAAACAAGAAATGGCAGGGAGCTTAAGAAGTTTTAAGGGCTAGGAACATAATCTAAGAACTACACTCTCTTGGCTGTCATTACAAGAAAGTTATAGTCCTTAGATTCAAGGATCTAAGGTGTAAATCAAAGTGCAATAATCAAAGGGAACTAGGCAAATAAAGCAAAGAAACTCAACATGAATTCAAAGAACAAAACAAGCAATACAATAGAGGCCACAAAACAAGGAACTAAGAAGAACTACCACTTAACTTGAGGACTTCAAAGAGAGATCAAAACCCAAAGGTGTGGAAGGAGGGCTGCCACAAAGGTGGGAGATGCCTACTTTTTAGGAGGGAAGCATCTCCCCTGTCTCTAAGATGTTTCTCATGTGTAACTCCTCTCTAATATTGTATACCTTTGTTCACTTTATAACCTTGATGATAAGTGAACCTAGGGTGGAGATGATATGGAGATTAGGAGGTAAGATTAGGAACAAATCTAGGAAAACAAAGAGGAAACTTAAAACAACTAATAGGACACCTAACATAGGGAGCAAGGAGGGAGGTGCCACATTTTTTGGAGGGAGGGTCTCCCCCTTGTAAAAATCATGGAAGTCTTTAGGGAATTAGACAGAGAGTTCGAAAGAGAGATGGAGAGAGAGGGAAAGAGAGAAAAAGAGATAAGGATGAAGAGATGGAAATAGAATGTGATTTTGTTTGAGCTAGGTGGCACTTTAGGAAGGTGGGAGGTGCCTCCTTCTTAGGAAATTGCATCTCACACTTGTAGAAATCATGGGATGGAGTATGGTGAGGTGGAGAGAGAGAGAGAGAGAGAGAGAGAGAGAGAGAGAGAGAGAGAGAGATGGGAAATAAATGGGAAAAAAGGAAATAAAGGTGTGTTCTTCTTATTAGTCCACATACATGCTTACTTATCTTGATTTTCACCCAAATATCTCTCTAATTACCCTCTTAAAAAATCACTTTATAGATTAGGATAATTGAGTGAAATTCTTCTCCAATATTGCCACTCCATGTAGCATTCACTTGAGTGGCTTGAATGGCTCTTTTTGAGGGCTCATTTAGGTTGGCTTCATCGCTTACACCCTTGGCCTTGATGGCTTAGCTTGACGTCCTTAGCTTATCACCTTCTCTCATGGCTTATATGGTTAAGATGGCTTGAATGGTTCCCTTTCAAAGGTAATGGAAATGCATGGCTTGTGCAAGGGCCCATTTTAAGCACCTTTGGCTCTTCAAATTGCTCCTTTACATGCCTTAGAGATAAACTTAGACCTTGATTACACCTTGGATCGATGATATTTAGGCCTTGGCTTGCTTAAGTTTCCTAAGTAAACTAGGAAACCTCATGTATGGATTCAATTCTCATCTTAATCAATCATGGCAGTTGGATTACCTTCCCATCACTACAAAAGAAGAAAAAAAGTCCCAATTAAATCCTAGAAAGTTTTGATTATTCACATTCTTATAGGCTCTGAACCTACAAAATATAAAACTTTTCAATTATTAGTTTAGAATTGCATGTGTTACAAAAAATCTGAAAAAGCCCTAAAAATAACACTATATTTTATAACACATGGGCCACTAATTAGGTACTTTTTGTACAAAATTGAACACTCATCACATCACCCACCAGCATTTTTTTAATCCTAAGAAAAACATGCAAAAAATCATGAAAACCAAAATGGTTGTCACTTTTGTAGCTACTCTTAATTGCATTTAGCATATGCAATAAGACCTTAAACCCCTAGGTTACCCCTAGTGGATGAGTTAAGCATCGTGAGGGTTTACACTGAATTTACACACAAAATTTGAATAAGGTTAAGTCCTTAGTATATGTCAGAGAATTCTCATCTATTAGCACTCTACAGACTTTACCACTTAATAAAAATGAATGAAAAATTCTACAATTTACCCACATACCAATGCATTTTATTCTAGCTATATCTCAGAGTATAGTGTGGGTACAAGCTGTATAAGTTTGGATTTCTAAATAGTAATGCTTATATTCCTTTTGAAAAGATATTTTCACCTCAAATTCTCCTTGATATATAGTCAAACTTAAAGCTCTCAGAGAAGGTCAAACTCTTTTCTCTCTCTATGTTGCTGAATCTAATAAGACTGATGGTTCATATAATATTTGAAGCATTAAAGAAACAAAGGAATATCATCCCTAACAATAGATGTAATTGTCAAGACTAGTAGAAATATTTCACCTTAATCCCTTAATATTTATATCCTCCTTAAAACCATTTTCCAACATAGATCAATAGTTCTATAGATAGGATGAAACATAAGCTTAGTATAGGTTCTAAAAAGAAGGGTACATGGTTCAAAGTTCAAATCTAAGTAGAAGTATTCTATTGATCATTTAGAAAACTTTACATTAGCTATATTGAAGTGAATATCATTTCTATATTTTTTATGTTACTGAGAAAGAATACTTCACTCTATATTTTCATATTTATCACTTATCTGAAGTTTGTCCCTTTTCCAAAATTTTCTACTCATTTTTGAAAGATAGGTAATGGATAATTATTTTACTGGGCTTTGGGGTCAAGATAATTGGGGTTTTGAATAAAAAGGGGGGGCTTATAAAGATGCTCAAAGGGTCTAACCAATTGTATAGTGAATTGGGTAAGCTTTATATCTCTGGACAAAAACAAGGATGGCCTATATCATTTCCTAGGTTTCTTAAAACCAATCAAATTCAATGAACTTTGAAGAAAGAAAGTTGGTATTCATATTTATTCTTGGTAATTTGATCAAAACAAAGATACTATGATCTTTCAAAAGTTGTTGTATGCTAAAGAAAATATGGATTTACTTATAAACCTCAAGAATAAGATAGTCTCTAAAGCTCATATGGTTATAGTTCTCCACTAATTTCCTTAAGGTCTTTAAGTCATAATTATCTATCAGCCCAGACTATGCACAATGTGTAATATATTTCGAGATTTAACTTTCATAAAACACCTTAGGACATGAATACAATGCAGCATGGACCATATGCATTTCTATTAAGAGACTAAAGTAATGGAAGTGCTAAACTCCAAATAATCCAATTCTCATCACAATAAAGCAACTTTGACCTAAAACCTTTGAAAAACTTCAAAAAAAAAATTTGAAATGCAAGAAAACCCTATACGTATCTACACCCCCAAACCTGAACTAAATGTTATCCCCAATGTTTCGATATATAGGATACCTAAATGATGAATGGGTGATGCAGATTACTAAGACTTTAAAACACTAGGTTGCTGCCCAGTGAGCACTAAGTTTAATGTCTTAAGCAAACATATCCTATAACAAATCTAATTATCCTAAACCTAAGAATGAAGTGAGAAGCTTTTCACACGATTTCAAAATTTCATGACAATCAACATACATTGTCTACCTTGAAATTTTTGGTGGTGGTAACATTAGGACACAATAGACCACCATAATTTTAGATTTGGTGGGACCACATTAGAATTGATGATCCCCTATTTCAGAATTTTACAGTGGTTAGTATAATTTCTCCACCTCAAAATTTGAAGTGGTGGTAACATGATAGCATAAAATACCACTGTGAAGTTTGTTGGACCATATTGTAATGAATGGTTCTCAATTTGACCAATTTTAGGGACAATAGAGACTATTGTACTTAATTCATATTTTTCCTCCTTCACCCTTACATTTTCTTGAAATTGGGGATTAATCTTACCTTGAATTTTCCTAAAAGGTTGTTTGTAATGCCCCTAATTTTTGTAAGGAGTGAATGAATAATGAACTTAAAAATTTCAAGGAAAATTAGGCTAGAATATTAGAGTTATTAAAAATGCACTTCTCATGGAAGTGGAATCAAGCACACCTCAGATGGAAAATTTGAGCCATTCAATGGATTCAGAAGGCTAGTAAAACAAGTGGTCTACTACAACATTTTTGGAGCCTTTCATGTCCTATATTTTTGTGTAGAACTCTTATAGCAAGAGAATCCATCACATAAGTCCAAGTTTAGCATCCTTCTTGGAAAGAAGGTATTTCAATGCGGCATGATCTAAGTAGATTATCACTTTAAACCCTATTAGGTAGGACCTAAATTAGTCCAGTTCAAAGACTACAGCCAACAACTCTTTCTCTGTAGTGGAGTAGTTGAGTTGGGCATCATTTGGAGTCTTACTAGCATAATAAATCATATGGAAAAGTTTAGCAAGTCACTGCTCAAAACAACACTGCTTGCATAGTTGCAAGCATCACACAGGATCTCATATGGAGTGTTCCAATCCAGTGATTGTACAATAGGCACAATAAAAACCAGCATGGCTTAGGGACAAGCAGATCTCTTTCACCGTCCAAGCTTAGAGATGATGTCCACCTTGCCTTATCTACCTATATGCCTTGTTGTAAAATTATATGCCATAGTGCTATGCCATTTTTCACCATAAAATTGCATTTTTCCCAGTTAAGAACAAAATTCTTTTCTTGACACTTCCCTAACACTAGAGCTAGGTGGGCAAGCACACTTCAAAATTAGACCCAAATACTAAAAAATCATCCATGAACACCTCAAGGAATCTCTCCACCATATCATGATAATATGCTCATCATACATATTTGAAAAGTCGTTAATGTATTGCATAGCCTAAAAGGCATGCATCTACAAGCAAAGGTTCCAAATGGACTAATGAAGGTAGTCTTCTCTTAATCCTCTGATGCTATGGGGATTTGGCTGTAGCCTAAATATCCATCTAAGAAATAATAGTACTCATGACCGGCTAACCTTTCTAGTATTTGGTTTATGAATGAAAGAGGAAAGTAGTCTTTCCTCGTGACCGAGTTCAGTTTATGATAGTCAATATGGACTCTCCACCTAGAGGTCATACGAGTGGGACTAACTCATTATCCTTATTGCAAACTACCATAACTCCAAATTTCTTAGGCACAACTTGAACAGAGCTGACCCAAGCACTATTAAAGACGGGGTAAATGATACCTACATCTAACAGCTTAAGGACATCTACCCTAATGACCTCCTTCATATGATGATTTATCCATTGTTGCAAGTTCCAATATGTTTTAGCATTCTCTTTTAAATGGATATGATGCATACAAATGGTGGGGCTAATAGCTTTAATGTGTGAGATGGTTCACCTATGGCTGTCTTATGTCTTCAAAGTGCATTAAGTAACTTTTCTTCATGTTTTTTATCTAGATTAGAGTGACCTAAAAATGCATATTTACTTTCTGACAAAGGTTTTAGGTCTAAAGTGTGTGTTTTCAAAGTTGGGTCCTGAGCAGTGGAAGGGGGTGTTAAGGGCTCTACTTTTGGTCTCCATTTGGGAGTGTCCATTACTGCTATAGCTTCAAGTAATGGATCCACTTTCTGAGTAGGATCAATGTGATTAGTCTCAGAGGATGAAAGGAAAGTGTAACGAACTATGCTTTCTATAACATTCACAGTAAATGATTTTTCATAATCCATAATTTGAACTACATTAAAAACATCAAACTTGAGTTTCATATTTCCAAATGATAGTTTTCATAACACCATTCCAACAATTGATTGTGGCATTAGATGTGACCAGGAATGGATAGTCCAAGATGGTAGGCATTTCAGCATTTGGATTAGATACAAGTTCTATGTCTAGGATTAAAAAGTCCATAACAAAGAGGAATTGATCTACCTGTATTAAGGCACCCTCTACTGCTCCTCTAGGAACTTTGAAAAATCAGTTTGCTAGTTGGAGGGTAGCAGAAGTAGGTTTTAACATGCCTAAACATAGTTGCTCATAGAACAAGGTAATAGGTTAACACTAGCCCCTAAATCTAAGAGAGCCTTATCAAATCAGTGTTCCATAATAACACATGAGATTGTAAGGCCTACATAATCATTGTATTTTAGAGGGGTTTGGTGTTGCAAAATAGAAGTGGCTTGACTGACCAGAAAGGCCATTTTGTGCGCATTAAGCTTATGCTTTCATGTACACATGTCCTTCAGGAATTTAGCATAAGGAGGGAAGTCTTTTATAGGTAATAGAATTTTGATATTAACTTGTTTAAATATGTCCATTATCTCATTGTAATTGTTCTCCTTCATAGTTGTATTTAGTCTCTTAGGGAAGGGAGCCTTTAGAACATGAGGTGCATCAGGAAGAGGTACTTTTGAAGAGGAAGTAGGCTGCACTTTTTATTTTCCTCTCTGAGGTTAGGTAGGTTTTTCCTGCTCCTCAGGTCATGGGGTTGTCCTAATCTAGCCAACCTTGTTATCTACTTGTTTTCCACTCCTAAAGGTTTTGATGGATTTGACTTGATCACATGGTGTGGAACAAATCTCATACTAACCTTTGGGATTTGGCACTATCTAACTAGGAAACTTTCCATTTTCCTTCACTTGAAGAGCAGCAAATAACTGGCCCATCTAATATTCCAACTTAGAAAAGACTGCGAGTTGGCTTGTAAGGTCTATTATCATCATTAGCATAGTTCCTTCCATAAGCATATTTAGAGTTTCCTCCAATGATTATTTCCTTTGCTCAAGTGAAAACTATTAAGGTAGCTGCTCTGCTACTGAGGCCTATTATTCCTAGGAAAAGGTTGTTGAAGGGGATTCCCCAATGGACCCCCTTGGTGATTATTCTTTGACCAAGAAAAGTTTGAAGACCTAACCCATCTAAGGTTGGATGTCTCAAAATAAGGATTATTGTTGCTAGGTTGGTGATATGTATTTAACATTTGCTTGCTCTGAAAAGAATTCAAAAAAAACAGAGCTAGATAGACATGATGGACCAAAGTTATTTTAATTAGAACATATTGAACATACCTCAAAGTGAGGTTGCACAGGAGATTTATTCATCATGAAAGCATCTAACCATTGAGATAGAACATTTTTTCTTTTTTAAGGGTTAACATGTTAACTTTACTATAAAGATTAGGAGTGACCCCTATTTCATAGATACCACCTTTCTTTTGCGGCTGTGAATCTCTTTCCATTTAGGTAGAATAATCCCATTAATGGGAATTCTCAGCATGTATTTAAAGAAATTATAGGCTTCCACATCACTTTAATCATGAAGCCCCTCTGCTAGTGGCATCTATCATGCGTTGGTTTTGCGGTGGATATTGCTACTGAGGCCTATTATTCCTAGGAAAAGGTTGTTGAAGAGCATTCCCCGATGGACCCCCTTGGTGATTATTCTTTGTCTAAGAAAATTTTGAAGGCTTAACCCTTCTAAGGTTGTATGTCTCAGAATAAGGATTATTGTTGCTAGCTTGGTGATATGTATTTAACGTTTGCTTGCTATGAAAAGAACTCAAAAAAACCAGAGCTAGATGGACATGATGGACCAGAGTTATTTGAATTAGAATAGATTGAGCATACCTCAGAGTGAAGTTGCATTGGAGATTTATTCATCATGAAAGCATCTAACCATTGAGATAGAACTCTTTTTTTTTACCTTCTAGGTTGATAACATGTTAACTTTACTATAAAGATTAGGAGTGACCCCTATTTCATAGATACCACCTTTCTTTTGTGGCTATGAATCTCTTTCCATTTAGGTAGAATAATCTCATTAGGGGGAATCCTCAACAAGTATTTAAAGAAATTATAGGCTTCCACATCACTTTAATCATGAAGCCCCTCTGCTAGTGGCATCTATCATGCGTTGGTTTTGCGGTGGATATTGCTACTGAGGCCTATTATTCCTAGGAAAAGGTTGTTGAAGGGGATTCCTCGATGGACCCTCTTGGTGATTATTCTTTGATCAAGAAAATTTTGAAGGCCTAACCCATCTAGGGTTGTATGTCTCACAATAAGGATTATTGTTGCCAGGTTGGTGATATGTATTTAACATTTGCCTGCTCTGAAAAGAACTTGAAAAAACCAGAGCTAGATGGATACGATGGACTAGAGTTATTTGAGTTAGAACAGATTGAACATACCTTAGAGTGAGGTTGCACAGGAGATTCATTCATCATGAAAGATTCTAACCATTGAGATAGAACATATATTTTGTTTACCTTCTAGGTTAACATGTTAACTTTACTATAAAGATTAGGAGTGACCCCTATTTCATAGATACCCCCATTCTTTTATGGCTGTGAATCTCTTTCCATTTAGGTAGAATAATCCCATTAGGGGGAATTCTTAGCAAGTATTTGAAGAAATTATAGGCTTCCACATCACTTTTAATCTTGAAAGCCCCTCCTCTAGTGGCGTCTATCATACATTGGTTTTGCTGTGTTAGACATTCATAAAAATGTTGCACCTATTGCGACTTTTCAAATTCATGGTGGAGACATTTCAAAAATAAGTCCTTCCAATGTTCTCAACATTCATAGAAATGAACTCATTTTTATTGAAAATTTATAATTTCATGCCTAAGGGCATTGGTTTTCTTGACCAAGAAAAACCTAATTTAGAAATTTCCTGGATAATTGATCTCCTGTGGTGATAAACCCTACTTCTAAAGAGTTAAGCCATGCCTTAGCTTTATCTTTCAATAAAAATGGGAATAACCTTGACCTAATAGAGTCATCTAAGAAATTACTATACTTAAAGGTAGAGCAAATGTCAAGGAATTCCTTGGCATGATGGTGTGGATCCTCCTTGTGTAACCTATATAAATTTTGAAGGAGTTGAATAACTCTTGATTTTAACTCAAAGTGGTCTATATCTAAAAGTACTAAATGAGGAATAAGTAATCGATGACCATACATACACCAAAAGATGTTGTATTTGTTTCACGTTTGTATATAACGAAACTAATTTGTTGTTTACAATGAAAGAGACTTTTTTTTCTCTAGTTTAGGGTAGACCTAAACTAGAATATGCAACCTATATGCTGAAACAAATAGACAAACAAGGATAACAAATATCCTTAACCCTAAGCAACAATCTAAAAACCTTGCTTTCTTAAAATTCTTTCAAATTAATCCTACTACTTACTAGTTAGATCTTAATCTTAATCAACCACTTCAAACCCTCCTCAGTCAATCGTAGATAATTTGAGTTATAGAATGTATTGGCAGAGCTAGTCGTTTAAATACCTACACAGTCAATTAAGTAGGGGTCACTAAAGTGGCAATATGCTACCTCCTCCAAGAGGGTCCTATGAGCTCGAAAATCTATAAAGGTCTCTTTTAGTTTGATTTTTAATTAAAAGTTGGAAGGATAAGGTGTCTCAAGTGTTGGTTAACTTTGGCGGGCAAGGTGTGTGATGAAATCCACCTTTGATCTTATGGGGGTGATTGCCCTTATTAACTTTTTAAACAACCTTGCATAGTTTGATCAAATATAAGCACCTTAAAGAATAAATGTGTCCTATTTATGCAAGGAAAGCTGTAAGTCTAATACAAACTCTAAGATGCAACAAGGAAATGCTTTATATGTAATACCCGATCAATTTGCGCTATTTTTAACAAAAATTGGACATTCTATGGGAAATAAATTGTGTTAAATATTTCACTTTATTTAAAATAGTAAATGAAGGAATTTTTTAGTAAATAGTACCATTAGATTCTACTCGAAAAATGGAATCCAACACCTCAAACAACGCCAAAAACGGAGTTCGTATGAAGAAGTTACAACCGTTTAAAGATCAGGGGCAATTCTGTAATTTAAACTAAAAAACGAAAAAGAACAAAAAACACAGGGGGCGTTTTGATAATGGCACCCCCTGTCGTCTTCCTCCTCAGATTTCTCCAGAAACCCT
The DNA here is from genome assembly GCA_035236585.1 of Warburgia ugandensis. Lineage (NCBI taxonomy): Eukaryota > Viridiplantae > Streptophyta > Magnoliopsida > Canellales > Canellaceae > Warburgia > Warburgia ugandensis. The sequence goes on from CP141128.1 coordinate 47,426,850, forward strand.
CCTCTTCTGATTTTTCCAGAGAAATTTGCCACCGCCATAGCAAGGCTATAAAAAGCCCCATCTCCCCCCTCTCCAAAACACGATTTTCCGGTCATTTGGGGCTGGGGTTTCCGGCAAAAATCAGAAACCCAGTATCCCTGCGTTTTTCGGCAACGGCCAGGCCCATGTCAGGTCGGCCATTCCTTTACCCATCTCCCCATTTCCCCTCTCTTCTCTTTTCCAGTCTTGGCATTGGGGTTTTTCCCTTCATCGAGAATTCTGGCGACAGAGGGTTTTCAGAATCGGAACGGGCTCTACCACCGGCGATAGGTGCTCCCTAGCTTCCCAAGTAAGCCATCTTTCCTTGGTTCTTCCCCCTTTCAGGCTAGATCCGTGCTGGATCTAGTGTTTCCAGCCATTTTTCCAGCCGAATTTCCTGGCCGAAAAACATTCCAAGCCGATTCCAGCCGGCCCTGCACGAACAAGGCGTCCCAGGGCCACCATGATACACATGCACCTGGGACAGGGTCCCTAGGATGGGTTCCAAGCGTATGACAGTGCGTACACTGTCCCTGGTGCGGCCTTCGGGTGCTCGCGCAACGTGGGGCACGAGTCCTGGCTCGACCAGGATGCAAGGGGTGCCCTGGGAGCTGAGACGCACCATGCTACACCAAAGGTGCGTCTGTGCGATGCCATCCAGGATGCGCGTCATAACGCGTAGCTTGAGTATGCATGTGCGCATGCAAAATGCGATCCCTGGCACGGCCTTTGGGCGCGCACGCACGTGAGGCGATCGCGGTTCAACCAGGATGCACAGGTGTCCTGGGAACTGGGACACGCGAACCTAATATGACTATAAAGTTAGGATTAGAGGACAATTTACAGAGTTAACCATGGAATAGTAGATCCACATCATAGGATCTAGCCTGCCAATGAATTAGGCAAGGACCATGGACCCTAAAAGGCAGATCTAACGATCTAATGTCTAAATAGATTGAAATTGATAAGGACTCCTTGTATCCATTCATACCCAGGAGTTTATAAATGAGACCCAGGGATGGGTTGAGTGATGAAGGACGCAACTCCAGGAGACTTCGAGGTAGGTGCTCTATCGCTACTAGACTTTTTAAGAAAGAACCTATGATTGTTTTGAGAACGCATGTTTTAAGTTTAAGTTATATGACTTGTTTAGCATGACTTAATCTTATAAACGAATTCAACATGCATATGACAAATACATTATGCATAGATATGTTTTGCAAATAATTGCATATATTGCATGATTTGTGAGCATTGAGTTCTTGAAAAATTGCATGTCCTTGCGGGTTTCCAAAAGACGCTGGAGTGCCCAAAAGACGCTGGCTAGGCAGTTGTGAGGTCCAAGCAGTTGTGGGGGACCCAAAGAGGACAGGTTTTGAAAAAGAGATTTTTGCTTGTTTGATCTTATATGATTTAGGTTAATAAGCTCGTGGGCGCTATGCCGAGAGGTCTGGGTTGGCCTCCCAGCCTCTACCACTATTAGGTAGAATGGGTACCACGCCCAAAAAGGGCATGTCCCTACATTGACTGCATGTGGTACAGGGGGCTACCACTGGTGGAGGCTATGACCGAGTGTCCTCAGGTACCCGGGGACCACACGGCGGCGAGGTCGTGGGCATAGTGGGCCCTATGGTTTGAGGATTTACTTGCATTGCATATGGCATGACATGAGGTTGGTCGACCATACCATATATCCATGAGTTGGATTCAGTTGAGCATCTTATGCATATCATTATGTTTATGATATATATGATACTTTCGACTTGGATTATGTGATTCTTTAAGTCGTCAGTATTTCAATTCGACAATGGTTTTGGAAAGAGCATATGATTTTAAACATAGCATGCATTATAAAACTAGTAGTGATGGACTTCTACTGAGTATAGTATATACTCACCCTATCCTTAACATTTTTCAGGATAACTCCATTCACGAGTAGAAGACGCCTCAGGACACCTATGTTAATGCTACGAGCAAGTAAATCAAAAGGAGACAATCATACATGTAAGTAAACACTCTATCCTTTGGACATGTATTTGTATTTATTTACAGTTGGGCTGTGAGCTGTATTTGGATAGACACAGGAAAAACATTTATGATTTCTGAAGTTTTTCAAAAACTACTTTGATTGTTGTGAAAGCAAATGACACTCGGGGTTTTCAAAATGAGTTTAGAACAAAAGATTTTTCGCTGCATTGCATGGTTTTTATAAAATGGTTTTCAAATAGGGATGCATCCCGCCTTAGGAATTTAGATCTTGCATTTAAAAATGCATGGGAAAACCCGGGTCATCACATTATATATGATTTACACTACCACTCAAATGAAACTAAGTTAATAATGCAACCTAATATAGGAATTGAAAAGAAGGTAGAATAGTCTAACAGTGGGGTACTGGAAATAGACTTCTCATATAGGGGTGGATCGATGTACAAGCCACCTCCTCTTCCAAGTTAGGATGACCCATCCTTGAAATGTATTATTACAACTCTTAATTTTAAATGAATGAACCATGTATAAAAAATACAACTTCATCCTCACTACAATTTACTCAAATAAAAAATTAATTAGAAACTATCCCAAAGTCTTCCTCCAAAGCTTTATTCACGTCCAAATTCCTACATAAAGGAAAAGGAAAGTATCAAATCCAAAGGAACAAAGGACATATTCAAATGCAACTACATGCTACCATAAATCTACGACTAGTGGTAATGCATTACAACCCAAATATAATTAAACTTCACTGCGAGTCACTGGCAACAAATTTGATGTGTCATAATAATTGTCACAAGTGCATAGCTCTATTGGAGTATAGAATTGGCAAATATGGGTCAATCCCATGAAGACTCTTTAATAAACAGAGTTATTGGTCATCTTACTTTAAACTAGCCAAGCATTCAAAAGAAGGACAATTACTTATTAAAACTAATGACAAATAAAGTAAAGAGTAGGAACTATTAAACTAAACATCTAAAGTAAGAAACTAGAAAGTAAACCCCAATTAAGAAAGAAAACAAGCAAGTAAACTAGAAAACTATCTAAATAAAGAATCAAGGAAATAAAATAAGACTTTCTAAAGCTGTAACTAACTAATAATTAAAATAAAGAAACCAATTAACTAAGAAAGGAAAAGAACTATTTCATTATTGAAAAAATTACAAGGATTGGTTACATAAGCAATGAAAAGAAGCAAATAAAAAAAGCAACTAATAGTCCTTCAAATCCAAACCTGAATTTCACTATAGGGCCTTCATGTTGTGTCACTCAACATGAGCTTGTACACTTCTCTTCAACCCAAAATACACTAAAATTACCACCAAGCTTTTCTCATCTCCTTAAGCCAACATGCCACAAATCAAAACAAATACTATCTATTAATCCTTAGGAATGAAGTATTAGGCAGCCAAGAAAAGAGGAGCCTTACACTTTTCCTAAACAGCCACCACTACAGGAAAGAAAAGAACATTATGAAAATGGAAGTAGAATAAATTATGGCATTTTCCTTAAGCTAGAAACTTAGAAAGAGAGGGAATAAGAGGTCATTTATCTTTCTAAGTTAGGGGCATCCATAGAGGAGGCTTCCTCCATTAAACATGAACTAGAATATATAAAAAAACAAGGAGGAGATGATGGCCCTTAGATTAAGACTCACCAATTCCAACCTTAAGAGATGAAGCAAAGAATAGGTACATGGGGTAATCCTATCCTTCAACATGTCAGCTAGGAATCAAGGTGACTTTATGGATGAATTCAGATGTTTCCTCAACCTTAATTAAGAAATTAGAAAGTGCCCTTAATTGCATAAAAAGACATAAGAATCATTTCCTTTTCCTTACTCCAACTCTATAAACAAGAATTTCAAAGAAGAAGAAGAAGAAGAATGACACATGAATTATCTAACATGAACTATGCATGCATTCTAAAATTAGAAAATGGGTTTATGTAGTATGAAAATAGAAAGTGAATGGATAAGGAAACATGATCCACATTGTCCACACCAAGGGAAGGGCTCTGAAGCGAAGGATGGGAACTAAAAGGATAACTAACTTTCTTTACTAAATATTTATTGAATATAATAGGCTTTTAAGAAACTTAGGAAATGATATAGGTCATCCTTGTTTTAACCCAGAGATATAAAGCCAACGCAGATACTCTACCACTAGTTAGACCCTTTAATCCTATTAGTAAGATTTTTCTTTTCAAACCATTTACTCTAACCTACAAAACCAATTAAAATATCCATTATCTATTTTAAAAAATGAGTAGAGATGGTAAAAAAAAGTAGAAAAAGGACAAAAGTCAAGGAAGTAAAAAATATCAAAAGTACAAGAGAACCTTTCTTTCAAAGGAATACAAAGAAAAGTAGAAATATCAAGACAAAGAAGAAGAAAAGTTGAGAAATGAAGAGAGAAAAAAGAAAGAAAAGATATTCACTTTAGTGCATGCAAAAGTAAAATTCATCAACATTTATAGAAGACCTTTAAAACCTTTGAATCCCTTTACCCTTTCTTTTCAGAACTTATCATAAGCCTACATTTCGTCCTATCTGAAGACCTATTAATCTTAAGATAGAAAATATCCTTAATAAGGATATAAATAGGAGAGAATTAAGGTTAACTATTCCTTATGATCTTGGAAATGGCATTTATTCTTAAGGATTACATTTCTTTGTCTCATCTATGCTTAAAAGAACTTATGTAAACCATCAATCTTATTGGATTTGGTCACACAATAAGTAAATTTTGTTTGGCATCCTTTCTTAGACAGCTTTATTTCTTAGTATATACTAGTGAGAATTTGAGGCCAAGACATCTTTTCAGTGGAGCAATAAGCATATCTATTTAGAAGCCCTGACTTATGTAGCATGTACATAGACTGTAGTTCGAGAAATAATTGTAATAAAATGGCTTTAATATGTGGATAACTTGTAGAATTTTTCAATCATCTTTATTAATTGTTTAAGCCATTAGAAAGCTAATGGAAGAGAATTCTCTAAGATAAACAAAAGGACTTAGCCTCATGGAATTTTGTGGGTATATTTACTGTAAACCCTCACAAGGCTTAACTCATCCACTATGGGTAGCTTAGGAGTTTAAGGACTTGCTGCATATGCTAAATGCATTCGTGAGTACCTACGAAAATGGCAACCATTTTATTTTCATGATGTTTTGCATGTTTTGCTTAGAATTAGCAAATTACTAGTTGGGGCTATTATAAGTGTTCATTTTTGTATAAAACTACCCAATTAGTAGCTCGTGTGTTATAAAATATAGTATTATTTATAGGTTTTTTCAAAAATTTGTAACACATGCATTTCTAACCTACTAACTCAAAAATATGATATTTTGTAGGTTTAGGAGTTAATCCAAAGTAAGCATGTGAATAATCATAATTTTTTAAGATTTAATTAAATTTTTTGACCTTAGTAGGAATCGATATGATGATCCAATGACCTAGATTGATCGAGATAAGCATAGAAGATTAAGATCAAAAGATCAAGCCAAGGCTTAACATATCATCAATCCAATGCATAATCAAGGGGCAAGATCATCTTAAGGCGAGCAAAGGATGCAATGAGAAGAGCCAAAGGTGACTAAAATGGGCCCATGCACAAGCCATACATCCCCACCACCTTTGCATAGGAATCATATAAGCCATGAGAGAAGATAACAAGATAAGGAAGTTAAGTCAAGCCATTAAAGTCAAAGGTGTGAGTCATGAAACCAGCCAAATGAGCCTTCAAAGTGAGCCATTCATGCCACTTAAGCCGATGCTACATGGAGTGATACTATTGGAGGACTTTTTCTTTCAATTATGCTAGGTTAAAAGTAGGTTTTTAAGAGGATACTTAGAAGATATTTGAATGAAAATCAAAACAAGTTAGCATGCACATGTGAATCAATGAGAAGGAGTCCCTTCCATTTTTTTCCCATCTCATCCCTACCTCCACTCCACCTGCTTCCCACGATTTTTATTTAGGGGGAGACGCATCTTCCTAAAAAGGTGGTGCCTCCCACTTTCCTAAAACTCCCATCGAACTCCACTTAGTCCACCTTCTATTTCTCCTCTTTCTTCTTATCTCTCTCTCTCTCCCTCCAACCCTATTTCCAAAACCATTCCATGATTTTTACAAGGGGGAGTCCCAGACCAACCTCTTAAAAAGGTGGCATCTCCCCTTCTTAGACATCTTAGGTCACCTTGGTTGCCCAATTCCACTCACCTTACCTTTTATTTACATGTGACGACCTAAGTTTTCATATGCATTTTTAAATGAAAAACTAATTCCTAATGTAGGATCGATCCCTATTTAAACACTTTTATAAAAATAATGCAATGCAGTGAAAAAATCTTTTATTTTAAATTCATTTTGAAAACCCCAAGTGTCATTTGCTTCCAAAAGAACAAAATAATTTTTAAAACTAAGATGAACATATCTGCATCCCAGATATAGCCAGTCATAGCTCACAGTCCAACTATAATAATTACATATACATATCCAAAGGATAAGTCATATACTTACATTCATACTTGTCTTTATCATCACTCACTTGATTGTAGAGCTAACATTTCCTAATGCTTCTTCTAATCTTGCAAGAATTAATCTATAAAAATAATGTATTTAGTTGAGTGTTTAACATACTCAGTAGGTGATCTGATACTGCTAATTTGAAAACATGGCATGCAACACATATAAATTTAAGAAGGGTTTTTCAAGTAATAAAATCATGCAATCATCTTAGATAAACATGGGCATTCATGCATAAATCATTTGCATATATATTTTAGGTAATAAAATTTTCAACAAAATCAATTGATCAATAACAATATAAACATTACTAACTTATTAAAGTAGTAATCGATAAAACTGATGCTAGATATCCCAACCCTACAACAGTTTTTATGCACGTGGGTATCTCGGTGAACACATTAGCCGACTGGTCACGAGTACTCATCTAAGTCCATCTTAATGCACCCTGTATGGTGATACTACAACAGAAATCATAGGGCCCACTATGCTAATAACTTGACCTATCTAAAATCGTGTGTCTCTTGTATCTAGAGACCAACCACCATAACCTCCATAGTTGACTGTGGATATGTCTCAAAAAGGGTATCATGAATACCTTCAGTGGTAGTTCCAATACCATAGCAGTCGAGAAAGCGACAAGTGCCACTTTGGATAATGATACCTACCACCTCTGGTGGTTAGACGCCGAGAGGCCAACCCCCTACACAAACAACCTCTTAGCATAGTGCCCACCAGGCTTACTAGCCTGAAAGGATAAATATATATGTGTGTGTGTGTGTGTGTGTGTGTGTGTGTGTGTGTGTGTGTGTGTGTGTGTGTGTGTGTGTGTGTGTGTGTGTTCTAATTTTTAAGCATTTAACACATGCTACATCATGCATTTTATGCAATCATGTTTCAAAACATGTAATAAAGCATATATAAAACTGCTTTGTCATTTAAGAGTAAAATTGAGCTATGAAGGATATAAGCAGTAACATTTTCAATCAAAATCATAGATCATGAGAATAATTTGCATGCTCATAATAAGAAAATCATATCACAATATCCTTTCCAAAAGCATACTAAACCCGAAAACAGTTTCAAGTAAAACATTTAGGGTTTAGAATTCAGTTAAAAACTTAGCATCAGACTACCTACTTCAAGGATGTCACTTAGTTTGCATTTTTCTTCAATTCAAATTTTGGATCTCCTTCAATGTCTTCACAGAATCCTTGGTATAATGCAAGGGTAAGAATTTAACTATTATTTCCTATTCTCTACTGATCATTAATTAGATTCTCATATCAATGGCCTAGGTTATTGATCTAAACTATGATCCCATCTATCAATGTCCATTGTGTCACCTATGGTTCACTCCTCTTAGATCAAAATTGATCTGTGTATAGATCTATCATTTCATACCACAGATCAACAATAAGAGGTTATATTAATAAACTTTCACCCTTGGATTGACATTTAGAACTTATACTTAGAGATCCAAACCAACGTACGGTTGGATCTTTCTTATTAGCTCACCGATCAAGGATCAATGTTCTAATAGGTCTAACAGAAACCTAATCTGTCATAGATCACACCTCCTTGGAAGCTAATTAGGGTGTCAATTCTGTTAAATTAAGATTCACCACAATTCAACAGTCAGATCCATCCTTTTGGCTATCACTCATTAATTAGCGCATTTTTAGACTAAAACTTACTTAAAGATTTAACATTTAAAGGTTAGGCTTCCTTCAATAACATTTGTGTCATCAAGATCTTGCAATTGAACAATCAAATCTCTCAGATCACATGTTGCGATTCTTAGATCAAGATCACATTTGATTTGAATGGTCAAATCTACAATTCAAGGGTTAATGTCCTTATTTCAGGGTTGATCTAAGTATATTGATGTGTTAGAATCATCCAATGGATCATTTGATGTAATGACCACAATTTTTGAGATATTAAAATCCCATGAAAAGTTCAGTTTTAAAGATAAGGGCATTTTGGTCATTTCACTAGTTGCCTCAACTGAACCCAGGAAATTGGTCCTAAAAATGGTTCCATTAGATGCGTCTCGGAAACAGGAATCCAACGAGACCAAAATCACCCAAAACGGAGTTAAAATGAGCAAGATATGGCCCTTTGAAGTTCAGGGGCAAAACAGTAAATTTTACAAAATGACTTAACCTGATAAACACAGGTGCCTGTTTTGATACGGGCACCCCGTCGTCTTCAACCTCCTAGAGGTTTCTGGAACGGCGGTGTTTCAAGAAGAAACCACCGCCATTCCAGAGGGTTCCCCACCGCCATTCAAAGGCGGTTAGAAACCCTCCAGAACCCTCTGTAAAAGCTCTATAAATAGAGCTCTTGGGTGCCTCTAATGGCAGCCCAAAAGCCTTGGAGAAAACCAGTCGTGAAGCAGTGAGCAAGGGGGGAAAACGTGGAGAGAAAACCACCCACGAAGCAGGTACGCACAAAAAAAACCCCAAACCCATCTCCACTATAGTTCCAGGAACGATTTACCTAGGTTTTTTCATGAAAAACCATGGAGAATAGGCCTCCAGGAGAGCCACAAAGACACCTGGGACGTCCCCAGGCCGCACTGGTTCGACAAGGTCGAACCAGGGTGACCTGAGGACGACCCAGGTCACTAACAGGTGGGACGATCCAATAGGACCGTCCCACGTCGACGCAGGTCGACGTCGTTTGAAAAAAACCAAACGGACGCGCCCGCTAAAGAGAAGGACGTGCCGAGTTGTATAGCGCGTCTGCAGACGCGCCCGCTGAGGCGCGCGCCACAGACGCACAGCGCACTAGCGAGGCGTCATTTTTTTGGTTATTTGAGAATGCTAGGCGCACGTCGCAGACGCACAGCGTCCTAGCATTCCTCCCTTTTTTGTCTTTAAGGCTCTATGTACATACAAAGTTAAAATGCTTATAACTTGAGATCTAGAGCTCCGATTGAGGCGCCGCGAAAGGCGTTGTGTCCGTATCGACGACGCGGACACATCCAAATGATAAAATCCATAATCAAGGTCCAATCAAAGTAGGGCATGACCCTTAGAATAGGATGGTGGCGCGTGACCACTAGAACTTTGGAAAACTGAGAATACTAAGGCCAAATTAGGACCTTGGGACACCCATAGGCATAGGGATGGACCCCTAATGCCTAAGTAATGAGACCCAACTGCTCTAAACCCATCAAAGATAGGTTAAACTAACCTTGAGTCCCCAAACCATGCTCAGGAGCGTACGAGGACAAGAGGGTTAATGCGACCTAGTCAGGTAGGTGCTCTATCACTATTAGATTCTTTTAAAAAGAACTCTTATTATTTGAGAACATATGTTTTAGATATATGATTTGATTTGCATGTGATTTGTATGAATAAATTCAGCATGCATGTTAAATGCTTTACACATAGCCATGTTTTGGAATGACTGCATATACATTATGCATATACATGTGTTGCAAACAAGTGCATGCATTGCATGATTTACGTACTTGCAAAGATTGCATGTCCTTGAGGGTTGCCAAAAGACGCTGGAGTGCCGAGGGCCAGGCAGTTGTGAGGGACCCAAAAGAGGACAAGTTTTAACAAAAGGTTTTGGCTTATTTGATCGTACATGATTTGGGCTTGTAAGCTCGTGGGTGCTATGCCGAGGGGTGTGGGTTGGCCACCCAGTCTCTACCACTAATAGGTGGATGGGTACCACGCCCAAAAAAAAAAAAAGGGCATGTCCCTGCTTCGACTGCATGTGGTACAGGGGGCTACCACTGGTGTCACGACACTGGGTCGAAGTGTCATATGCCCCGTGGAGGTATATGATCCTGTGTCCCTAGGTACCCGGGGACCACACGGCGGTGAGGTCGTGGGCATAGTGGGACCCTATGGTTTCGTGGATTTATGTGCATTACATATGGCATGATATAAGGTTGGTCGACCATACCATACTAAGAGGTCCATGAGTTGGACTCCATGAGGCATCTATTGCATATCATGATGTCATCAGATATATGATACTTTCACTTTTGGAATTATGTGATCTTTTAAGTTGATTATGGATTCTTATACTGATATCGAACTCGAGTATTCAAACATACGCATATTTTGAAATTGATTATGGATTCTTATACTAATGTTGAACTCGAGTATTCAAACATACGCATGTTTTGAATGAATGAGCACATGATTTTAAAACATCTCATGCATTTATAAAACTAGTAGTGATAGGCCCTACTGAGTATATTATATACTCACCCAATCCCCAACATTTTTCAGATACAAAGTAAATACCTGAGGTCAAGGGACATTTGCACTAGGAGGCACAAGCCAAGCACAAGTAAGTAGACCCCTATCTTATCTTTCAATGTTACTTGATTGTAGTTACTCTTTAATAGCTGGGGCTGTGACTAACACTTTCTTGGGAACATTATTGATTTAAAACTTTGCCATGACTAAATAGATTGAGAATGAGTTTTCACACTCGGGGTTTTTATGAAAGGTTGTTTTCCAAATGAAAAAGAATTTCATGCATTTCATATTTATAAAACAAGAGATCTCGCCTTTTTATCAACATTGCATCACTTAAAAACCCGGGTCGTGACATTTGATGAAGTATGATCATTTTTTATCTTCTAAATCTATGAGATTCATATGGTTTCTAGGCCATGAACAGTTAAAATTGTCCTCTGATCCTAAATTTTATCACATATTTAGGCATGTGTCGTCAATACGATTCTGACCTTCCTAATCATGAATCAAGCTTATATAGTCTTTTGAATTTCAGTTATTGTGTTTCAGATCAACTCAATAGCCAGATTTAATTTCTGGTCCCAAAACGCGACAAGACAAGGGTCTATGCGTCACGGTTCCTAGGACGTAGATGTGTCCCAGTCGAACTACGACCCACCCCCCCCCCCCCCCACATGCACAAGGATGCTCCCAAATGGCACGTCTCTATTGCGCATCACGGGGAGGCATCTTGAGTGTAGGCCAAACCAATAGGATTGAGATGGTCCAATCTGGACCGTCCGATCAATCCTAACTTAGATCAACACCTAAGATCATCCAAAACTTTACTGTTTTTATAGATCATGACGTTTTGAGGTCCCCCGATCTCATTAGACAACTCGGATCTTTCATCCAAGCTATCCTTGAGATGGTTCCCTGTTAAGTGTCTAATTTTGGCTAAAAGACCCCTAATTTAGCATTCAATTAGATCATCTAACCGTCCAAATTGCAAATTTTAGCTTGATTGACCATCCAAACCTTAATTTTCTCAAAATCAGCGGTAGATGATCATTAGAGCTTATTAGAGGATTAATGTATGGTTTAGATTATTCTAATTAAGTCTTTTATTTTGCAGATCAACTGAAGGAGGGTTGGATGGCTCAAATCTATGTTCAACGGTGCAGATCAAGTAAAGATCAAGAAGGCAAGAGTCCTAATGGAAGAGATGTCCCTAAGGAAGAAGAGTCCTAATGAAGGAAGAATCCTAATTGGAAGAGAAGAAAGTTTCCTAGTAGGACTCTAACTCTTTAAGGATAGAGTTTGAGGAAGAGTAGGAGAGGAAAAGTTTTTATAAATAGGGGAAACCATATGGGGGAAGGGGGAAGTCTTTTTGGAGTTTTGGATTTTTGGGTTTTGTCTTTGCTTTCCTTCTTCCCTAGTCCTTTGATCATCATTTGTTTAATTTATCTCCTGTTTTACTTTTCTAAAACCTCTCATTCTCCCTCTTAGTCTCTTCTTCAACATCCCTACTGGAACGTTAGAGACAGACCCACAATCCCTACTCTCCATCGCACTTCCTTGTCCATCAGCCACACGCCCAGATCAAAAGTGGACGATGCCCAGGACGTCCTCTTTAGCACTTGAGACACCTCAGGTCCTACTCTGTTCCTCGCACTAAGGTCATTCTACCATATTGTCTGGCTCTGCCCCAAACGACCTCCAAAAGCTATGTGACGATCTGAACCAGACGACACCTAGTAAGGGCGTCGTTTTTCTCTCATCGGAAGAGCCCTCTATCGATAGGATCAAGCCAGGCAAAGTCAACTTGACTGTTCGACACCCAAACCAAACGCCCAGATCACACAGACCCAGGCACACCTCCCTCGTCTTCTTCTTGAGCCCAGTCCCCCATCTCAGATGACGCACAGAAAAGGTGTCGTTTTTCTCTAGCCAGGCGACATCTGCACTGGCCCAGCTTCAACCCATCTCGGCGTCTTCACCAGATAAAACCTGTGTCAGTTTTTTCCCCCGACTGCCATCACTGCCCAGGAATTTCTAGCATGGCCAGGAGCTCCTCCAATCACCTCAGCCTATAGCCCGGTATCCGCCGCACCTGGGCACATACCCACTCCGAACGGGCCAAGGAGAGAAAACCCAGATTGGGTTTTTCCCCACTTTCTTCCTCCTCTCACTTTCTCCCTTCTCTCCTCCAGCTCCATCTCCATTCACCGGTTCTCTTCTTCGTGGGATTTTGTTTGGTTTTTGTTAAAAACCATATTTTGAATAAAATTACAGTTTTGCCCTTCCTCTTTAAATGCAACTAAATTTATGTTCATTTTCTTTAATTACATCTGCGTCCCCTGTTTATTTACATCTGTATCCCCATTTTATTTACATCTATGTCCCTGTTCCATTTAAGCTTTATTTTATCCATCTTTTAACAGTGTTTGCAGGGATATTTTCTCAGATATTTAACAGTGTTTGCAGTGAATTATCCACGGACAGTATAATTCAAGGATATTTAATTGGTTTTATTTTATATTTTCTGGACTTGGAAGTTATGTAAATTGCATCGTTTGAATAAAGCTAAATAGTTAGGTTAGTTTTGTTATTTCCTTTAAAATTTAAATAATTAAATTTTATTAAAAACTCTAACTAAAGCGAGTCCTTGTGGGTTCGACCCATATTTGCATAGCTATACTACAATAGCCCATGTACTTTCGAAAAACATCAAACATTCCCACTAGAAATCACCAGTTCTAGTTCACTGGTGATGCTTGAAGAAAAACTAGACCAGTGAGGAGGAAAAGGGAAAAGAAAAGGAAAAGTGGGGGGAGAAGCTTACCTGGCTTGCCGGAGAGGAGAGGATGTGAATTCGGTGGGTGCAGCCATTCTGTGCCCACTAGAAAACTTAAGTTGCCAAAAAATCAAGGGAAGGGGAAAACTAGAGAGAAAGAGGGGAGAAGGGAAAGAGGAGAAGGAGAGGGAGAGGTAGAGGTAGAGGGAGAGGAAGAAGAAGAAGAAGAAGAAGAAGAAGAAGAAGAAGAAGAAGAAGAAGGGGAGAGAGGAGAGTGAGTTAAGGGTGAAGAGGGGGCCCTTTATCACTACGCAATCACCAACTTTCTCTACCAGTGATGAAGTTGGAGATGAAGGGGTTGCCCTTATCAAAAATGGCCCCTCTAATTCTGACTTCTTTAAATTTACCAAAATACCCTTATACTTAAAAGTTCCGTAACCTTCTCATCCGAACTTTATTTTCAGTGTTCTTTGTGTTGTTGGATTCCATTTTTTTAGTAGAATCTAAGTATAAGGATATGTATAACAAATTTAACTTTAAAAATTCTCATTTCTAAAATTCAAATTTTTTATAAAACATTCATCCTTCTATTCCATCCAATTTTTCAAAATAAATTAGGATTTAAAAATTAGGGTAGTTACATCACATCTCCTCATCATCTCCATCTTCCATCATCCATTTTCCAACAAAGGGTTGCTAATGATCTATCTTAAGTCCTAAATAGCATCACATATCCAAATCCTAAAAAAGGGTTCAATGATTTTCCCTTGAGAAGTCCTCAAATTCTCACTTTCTAAATACAGCTTTACCACTTCCTAAGTTCATCTTAGCCTTTATATCTCATCCTTATTTCTCCACCTTAGGATCAACATACGATCAAGATTAGAAAGTGCCCAACATATATAAAACATACAAGGGCTTCCATGCGAGAGAGACATTGGAGAAGGGGAGAACGCCCCCTCCAAAAAAAGGTGGTGCCTCCACCCTTCTCTCCTCCTAGGGTTTCTAATGTTTTCTCCTTCTATAGCTACCTCTGTTCTAGCCACTCCATGCCTCTCTCTCTCTTGCTTGTTTTCTCCATCAAGTTCAGGTTAGTTTCTTCTCTAAATTCCTAAATTGCTTGCCTTTGCTTTATGGCTTTACTTTGTTCCTTGATTTCATGCTTTATTTTCCTTATTTTTTCCTAGTTTCCTTTGATTGTTGTCCTTGTTCTTATTCGTTAAGTCCTTGAATCTAAAGGCTATAGCTCTCTTTTAGTGACAGCCAAGAGAGTATAGCCCTTGGATCAAGATCTTGCCCTTTGAATCTCCTTACATACCTTGCCCATTTGTTGCTTTCTTTCTCATCTTTTCTCCTTCTTTTTCCTTAGATTTCTCTTGGAATACATGCATGCTGGCATAGGATTGTACTGTTGGATTGCATAGAAGAAGATTGAAAGTATTTGTTTTAGTTGTATTTTGATCTTTGAATGATACACACATTCCTTAGAGGATGTGCATCATACTTGTAGCCATTGTTCGACAAAGTAAATAAAAATCATTTCACGTTTATTGTTTTGGATTATATGCAATATCCATGAATGATTTACTTGCTTAAATCTTGTTCTTCATGGTTGTTACCCAAGCCAAGCCCTTACCTTCCTAAATTGAATTAGTATCTCTTTCATCTAGTCAAGAAGGAAGAAAGCAACAAGCATCATTTACTAATAGGGCTAGGACAGGGGGTGGGGGGGCACAACTACAAAGTGTTGCCCTTGTGTGTTAGCAATCTTTTATGCACACTACACCATGTCTCCTTTCATCCATACTCCCATGCACAACCTTCAAATCTCATCCATACATCATGTAGCATTTTAGTCTCATATGCATCACTCTCATGATCCATGTGCACAACTCATGGTTTATGCACATGGTCTTGAAGTATGTTCATTAGAAGGGTTCTTGTTTAATTGTTAGTTCTTTCTTAGATCCATGCATTAGTCATGTTAGTTTTCCATGCACTAGTTCAAGTATGATTTAACTCTCATGTCTCTCTCATGCATTATAGTTACTTAGTTTCATATGCATATTCCCATTACCCCATGCGCACCATCTGGATGTTTAATTCCTTAGTTTTGCATGTTTGGTAGATTACTATATGTTTAGGTTCTCTTACTTGACAATTAAGTTATTGCATCCTAGATTAGTTTAGCATTTAGTAATTTTAGTATTTTGAATGTTTTGTTTTTAGGAAAGTTTCTAAGTTTATCTTATTTATTTTTAGTATTTTTCCTTGTTCCATGTTCCTTTTCATGCATGTTATGTTTCCATGTTAGCTTAGGTTAAAAACCAACTCTTTTAGCTAGGTTAGATAATTTAAATAAGATCTAATCTATTAAAAATCAGTGAGATTCCTCGTTGGATCAACCTCACTCATGTACATCTATTACAATTGATTCATGCGCTTGCAAGTAAATTTAAAGCTACACCATGATTCAATAATTAAAAGTGAGATGTTTGCAACTATTTGACTATAATGCATGAAACTACAATGTTATGCATGAATTGCTAAATGTTGAATGCATTATATATCTAAGAAGCTAACATGTATGATGTTTCAAAACTAATCCTAGAATGTACACAAAGGAAATTAAAAAGTCAAACATGAGTTTCTAAGTTAGGAAAGTGCATGTTTCTAAAGTAGGGACTAGTTTCTAAAATGATCCTAAAGTAATCCTAAAACAATTCTAAGATGTATGGAAAGTTACTAAAACTAAAAAGCAAGGAATCTAAGATCTAAACATGAATTTTAAAATTAGTAACGACCCTACTTCTAAATTAGGGAAGTGCTTAAAACATGAAAGTAAGATGCTAAATGGAAAGCTATGCTACAAACATGATCTACCTAGTGAAATATAACCTAAGGAAACAAAACTAACATATAAATCTACCATGAATGCAACATAGTTATGATGCAAATATGACCATGCGTGCAACTTAGAAAAAGATGCATCCATCCAATTTGGATGGAATGCATGTAAAACCTAGCTCCTAAATGCATGCTACTTGAGTGGAAGGGAAACATAATCATGCACTTATGCTACTCTATGATGAAGGAAACTAATATGTTATACATGAACTACAAAGCAAGAAAAGAAGAGAAAGTAACATGAAAAGCTCAAGGAAAATCTAGAACTTAATCATGCATGTAATCAAAGAGAACATGAAGGGTGTGAGCTATAGAACAATGATAAGCTAAGTGAATGCATGCTAGAAGAAGGTGAATATAAGAGATGGAAATTGAAAGAGAAAGAAAAGAAAAATAAGCAAGAAAGGAATTGGAATAGGTTGAGACCCTATCTTTTATCTCCAAAGGATTTGAACATGAAAGCTGGAAGGGAGGTTGAGTAAGGGTGATCTTCCTCCCTCTATTTCTCTTAGCTTTAGCCTTGAAATCTAGGAAAATTTGAAGGATCCTTAACTCATTCAATACACCTCTATTTTTAATCTTTTACAGTGGCAGTTAAGAGAGTTCAATAGTTAAGATTAATTCATTTCAATTAGAAGCTAATCAAGGGCAACATTGGGGGGGTTGTTGTGGAAGGACTTTTTTCATATATAGGAAATGGGATGGAGATGGAAGGGAAAAAGATGGGAAGAGAAAAAAATAAAAAGAGAAAAGGCTATGGGAAGAAGGGAATAAGTGGGGAAAGAAAACAAAGAAAAAGGGAAAATAAAGAGGGGAAAGCATATTTTCTAATGGAGGAAAGTAGAGTGGAAAATGGGAAGAAATAAAATGGAAAGAGAAAGGAAAAAGAACAAAAAGATAAGCAATAAGTAAGAAAGGAAATGTATGGAAGAAAAAAAAAGGTGATGGAATCTAGTTTTTTTCAAATTTACAATGTCCTAGGAGGAGGGAGGTGTGGAATCAAATTGAAGTGTATGTGTGCATTTTTTAAACCCTAAAGATGTAAGAATCCTTAGATGAGAATGGGAAGTTAAGATCTTCCTTCTCTTAGGGTTTTAATTTGACTTTTCAATATCAAAAAGATGGCTAGGGTTTTGATCTTTTCAATACTATATTCCTATCCCTTAGATCATGCTTACCTTACTTGGATGGATGAGATCTCTTTATGACATGTAAATCTTCTTTAAACTTTATTTTCTCTCTATCATTGGATTGGGTTGCCCCAAGATGAGTGGCCTTGATTCTTATAGTTCTTCATATGCTTCATGCGAACTAAGTGTGCTTCATTACCTTGCATGGATAAGGCTTCCAATAATTGGTTATTCTTCTTTTTTTGGTTGAGTATGAGAGAGAAAATAAGCAAAAAATCTACATGTGGGTCTCAGTCTTTTATTTCTAAAAGCTTTTATTGCATATAATCTGATTGAATGTAAATTGAACTTCTCCCACAAGCTTTTCAAGGTGATGAAATATATGCATGTATGCATGCATGGGGAGTTTGCCACCTTTTCACCCTCATTTGAGTAGGAGTTGTACATGGGGTTTTTCACCACTCTGACTTTGTTAGTGACACCCAATAATCATTCTTAACCTCCAAGACTTAATTTTTAGCATGTGTGACCCATGATGTAGTTTGGAAGGTGAAATTGCTCGTCAGGGGTAAAATTAGTAATTTGATGTATTTTGTCATTTGTACCCTAGCCTGCAAAATAGTAAAATTAACCCTACTTAGTGATAATTAACTACTTTTTGTGATTAAAACCTTTCTAAATATGGATTTATGGATGTAATATATATATATATATATCATTAAGTAGCTATATCAAGAAAAAGATTATGGAAAGTTGAAAGAAAAGATCCTCATATTGATGAATCCCACTCCAAGCTTCATATAAGGTCCTCTGCTGCATTTTCCTTCGGAATGGTGAGAAACTTTCTTTGCACCCTATTGATGCGAATACAGAACCTGTAAGAAACCAAAGGGGTAGCTCTATATTTCTAATAAGCAAGTGCAATTACTTGACCCATTGAAAAGATTCCTTCAGGAAGTCTTCTTACATTGTTTGTTAATTTCTTCATAATGAGAGAAGTTGGATCTAGAAACAACAACCTCATTTCTTTTAGTCACCTAGAAATGAAGGCCTAATAGTTCTTCCCTGCTATCAGCTTGTGTCCATGGTGTCTACAAATTATACATCAAGGATGCACATTAACAACAGAATCTAACTTCATCTCACCAACTCAATGATGTCTTGCTTCACATCCAATGCTCAAATGAATTACATCCCTTTTTTGGGTTTCATCACCTATACCTATGTTCCTCAATCTAAGTTATCACAATGTTAACAAGCTATTTCAGATCAGACGTTACTATGGTCCCCTACAACTCCCTTTATATGGCGCTTAGCACAGATTCAGCTTTGATAAGTTAAGAAAGCTCCGTGATAAACAATCTAGCAAGGGTCAAAAGAAAGATGCACGGGAAGCTGATTGGTAGTACCTGAACGATCTGATATTGTTTGACTGGAGGGAAGCCACCCTTTGCAGAAGTTCATTGTATTGATAATTGGGAACTGACCTTAGCATCCTTCTAATAAAGCTCATCGCATTTCGCAGCAGATATGTAGCAACAGAATACTCTCAAGCATGACAGTGTTATGGGCTCTAGTAACAGCAGACACTAATAAAGCTCACAACAAGCATCTCTAGTACACTTCATATTGGCAACAATACATAACCTTTTCTCAAAAGATTCTCCACACGTCATGAAATAACCATGGCTACCCACACAACCATGACCTCGGCCCCTGCCTCTGCCACCTCGTCCATCATAGTCCAAGGTGACTTCTTAGATAAGAGAAATCCTGGGAGTTGCTGCTTGACACCATTCATCCTGCTGAAGTTGAGTATAAACTCCATCCAGACGTAACATAGGTAACTTGCAGGAACTATCACAAGTAGTTCCTTCACCTAACACTTTCCAATTCTTTGAGCGGAATGGAAAAAGAAAAGAAAATGTCCACCCAAATGCCACTTTCAACACCAGTGGGAGTACCAAAAGAGAAATGTCTGAATAATACTCCTTGTAAGTTAACTCATCGATACATAGCTTCTCAACCAAGACTTGTGGTTTTTAAATCTTCAAAATATCTTCTTCTTCGTCTAGCATCATTGTTAACATGCCAAGAATGATCTCTTCCTTCTTCTATCGCCCATGACATGTGAAAAAACTTTTGGAGAATGAGGAAGTAGAAGTCCAAGAAAACTTGACTTCTCTGATTTTTTTCGAGACAGCTCATGCCCACATGTAGTAATAGACATAGGCTTTAATCACTGAAAATCTTTTCGTTACTTACCCTCAAGAGCCTCTAAAAGTATCAGGGAAAAGAAAGAAATCTGTATTGATTTAGCATAGCTCTTATTTCCAATTGACAAGCCATTGACCAGTACATGCTACACCATTTAGGGACACCAACAGATAGTCATGCTGCAGCTGTGACAAGAATTTGTTAGTATAGGACAACATAATAGCTTGATTACATATTTGGCAGCCTCGTGGAACCGTGCAGGAGTTATGCAGGAGAGGTTATCAAAAGGTTGCAACTGTGTCACAAAATGTTGCAAGGCTGGGGAGTAGGGTGTCCGGTTATTAAGTTGATGGTTTCAGATAAAAAATTGATGCAACGCCCCTCAAGTTTGCCCATAGGTAAAGATCGCTGGAAATAGTTACCAAGTTTCTTGAAAGGAAGTTATGTCTCCAATCATTCTGAAAATGAGATTTAACCTTGAAATATAAAAAATTCATGCACTGTGCACAACTAATATGTCTGTAATTCAATTTGCTTGTCCATGCAGCTTAAACTTAAAAAAATTATTTGATGTACAGCCAAATTATGCATGTAGTTCTAGTTGTAGCCATCCACTTTTAGGTCGATACATCACAGCAGAGTTAACATGCACCATAAAGATTCTAAATCATAACTCATGTTCTCAAATAAAAGAATGGACAGTCATGGAGACAAAGAACTTGGTAGGCATACGTTGTCACCTTTGCATCTGACATGAAAATACACATCATCATTATAACGAGCACAAAAGCACCTGAAGCAATGATCCAAAACAACAGCTTTTGCTATCCTGTAATCAAACCGAAAGGATGGATATTATATAGGTCAGAAACCTACACGAAAAATTAGTTGCCACAGAAAATGAGCTATATCTTCCCTTTGCACTTTTAGCTGGACTATTAGAAGGCATTCCATTCGTTTCTACAGGCAGCACCTGTTAGAACAAAAGCTGAAGCACAACTAAAACTCGTATGACACCAGAAACATGCCGTCTCTATCAAATGAAACCAGCATCACTCAAAAAAATTACCAGGCCAAAGTTACTCATGATTGAGCATACCAAACCTCAAGATGGGTCCTCTATTAGTCGATCTATACTTTGAATCTATTATCAGAAGTATTGGTTTTATAAGTTTGAAAGGATGCACATTACTCATCTATTCCACCAAATGCCCAAAGACGTAGAAAGAATTGGTTCTTAAAATTGCAAATAAAAACCTTCCAAAAAAAATTAGCAAATCAAAGAAAATTAGTGAGTATCGTGAAAGAATAAAAGTACCTCAGATTTCCTTATTTCAAAGACAGTGACAATAAGAATCTCTCCTTCACAGGTTTGCACGCTCAAGCTGGAAATCTCCTTAAAAATGTACACAGATCTTTGTTTGTTACTAACCACTGAGCGAACAAAACAGTTCAGAAATTAAAACAAATAAATAAATAATGGGGTGCCCATATCACTATCAAATCGAAGTTAAATACTGAAATCAAAGTCCAAATAACAAGCTTGTGAGGGTGATAGCCCTGAACCCAGTTTCCGCATTTGCTATGCACGATCAAAGAAAATAGGTGCCACGTGGCAGAATACATCTCGGAGTCCCCGTAAAGTCGCCGTTCAGAAGTTTCTGAGATCAGGAAATGGACTCCTCGCACTTCTTTCTGGAATCACCCACAGTGCCTCGTTTTGATAATGGCACTCTTTCTTTGATTTCAGATAAACCTACAATATATAATCTATTGGAAAATGTATCAAATTAGGAGAGCACACTGGATATCAGTTCATATTTGGGAGAAAAGAGGGAAGTACAGGAAAGAAATTACCAAAACATTAAATTCTTTCTGATGTTCCGAATTACCAGACAGGAGAACCGAATCCACAAATGCACAGATATTCATCTGAGTTGACCAAGGTTTCGAAATCAGCCTCGATGTAGAGTGGCCAGTACTGATTGTTGGAAGTGGAGTTGTTTACTGCCATTGGATGCTTCTTTCTGTTACTGCTATTAAGAAATCCAGTTTCTTTCTCTCGTTCTTGACTTTTGAACGGATTTCGCCGGAGACCCAGAAAAGCAAGGTTGCCACAATAGCTTCTGTTTTTCCGGGATTGGGAAAATTGTACCATATCTCGCTTCTTGTTTTTACTATTGACCGAATACCTGGACTGGGATTAAAACATACGACCATGTTGCTTCGTCCAAAGTTGAAACAGGGTTATAGAAGTAACAGGGTTATAGAAGTAGGGAAGTGTTCTCATGAATCTTGGAATTTACATTGCAGGGCCCCCTACAAGTAAATTACACAGCCCTCACCTTTAAATTATACATGAAAATTCTCAAGGAGGAATGTTTTAGTCCTGTGCGTAGCACAAGCAAGGATGCTGAGCCCCAACCTCATCATGGTCGCCCACTTATATAATAAACATCACTAAGACTGATGATATTTTAACATCCAAAAGATGAACTTTCAAGTCATTTATTTGGAATGTTCTTCAAATAGTGTTTAAGACTCTTCCTATTTATGTGACTAAAAGTACACTTTTCAGTTTCCATACTCGTCCAATCAACATTATTTTAGGACAAATAATCATCCATAATAAGATAAATAAGATGAGATTCTAATCAACCAAAAGTGAGGCCACTTTAATAAAGTAAGAGTGCATTATTTGTGTGTTGCTTGCAGAACTCAAACATTCCTCGGTTTTAAATACCCTATCTTTTAAGTAAATTTCAAGTATTCACCGCCATCTACCTAATTTCAAAGTATGTTCTAAATTTTAGAACAATTATCAAACATCCACTAATTCTAGATGGCAACTAATTTTTTCTTGGCTAAAAATCAAACTACCCTAATTTAATTAGAATAAAATCTTAAAATTAGTTATAGAGAGAGAGAGAGAGAGAGAGAGAGAGAGAGAGAGAGAGAGAGAGAGAGAGAGAGAGAGAGAGAGAGAGAGAGAGAGAGAGAGTTTTCAAGTATTTAAAGAAGGAAAATCAAGTATTTGGAAGGACAATTTCCTTTCTTACTATCTTTTTTTTTTTTTTTGTCTGCACCTAGAAACATAGTTAAGAAATCAACTCATCCAGGAATGGTAGTACTCCTAGAAGCTTCAACAATGAAGGAAACCGATAGAGTAAGAGTTACAATGAAGGAAACCGATAGAGTAAGAGTTAAAGCTCCATCAAATTTGACATAAAAGAAGAAAGGAAGCTCTAGCAAATTTAGAATCTTCTTCTTCCTTATCCTATATGACAACAAACAACCCCAAAGATCGTATTTGTGTTTAGTTGGGAGTGAAGAAAGGTTGGTGATTTTGAAACATTATTTCTAAACATGGCCATGGATTTGATTTCTAAATAGGGTTTCCTAATGGGTTTGATTTTGGACATGGGTTTGACTTCTAAACATCTGGGTTAGTTACATTTGTTTGATTGTTGTTAAAGGAGAACATAGAATAGACTAGGGAGGTAGAGAAGTTTGTTTTGATCATTGTAGATGTTGACCTTACATAAAGAAGTTCGTTAATTGGCCAGGGGAGAGAGAGAGAGAGAGAGAGAGAGAGAGAGAGAGAGAGAGAGAGAGAGAGAGAGAGAGAGAGAGAGAGAGAGAGAGAGAGAGAGAGAGACTTTAAGTTACTTTTGAGGTTTCTCGCTTGGCTTGCTCTCTTGTAAACGTAGAAAAGAGAAAAAAATAAGAAGAGGGCTTTAGGGTGTGCTCTTGAGTTTTGTAGAAGACAAAAAGAGGAAGAAGAACTATGTTAGATTTACACTTGTAAAGCTATTCTCTCATGGTGGATTTCTCCTTTTACTCTCACTCCAAATAAAAGGTGATATATACATATGCTTGTGTCTTTATATGGCTTTTTGTTTCCTTGCATTTAGCTTATTGTTCTTCTATTGGTGGCTTTGAATACATCCTTGTACGCACTTACAATCATCCATTAAACTTTAGCTTGGCTTTAAGATCTACTTTTGGTATCAAAATATTGGGTTGTATACACAAGTTGTTTGGTGAAATTCTTGGAGAAATTCAAGCTACAAATTGAAGAAAAAATGTCTAAGGTTTTGAACACCAAGGTCGACGTAAAAACTTTTGAGGCGAGGGAATTTTGAGCTCTAGTGAAGAAGAGTAACAAGAAGGGGGTCCTTGGTGCAATGGTAAAAGTTGTCGTCATGTGACCTTGAGGTTATGGGTTCAAGGCATGGAAATAGCCTCTTGCAAAAATGCAAGATAAGGCTGCATACTATAAACCCTTATGGTCCACCCCTTCCCCAAACCCTGCATAGGCGAGAGCTTCCTGCACCGAGACTACCCTTTTAGCAAAGAAGAGTAATAAAATTCTTAGTTCAACAAGGATTTCATAAAGTGTTGCACAACAAAAACAAAGAAGTCGACAACAATGGATAATGAAGAATAAGAGGATCTTAAACTACAATCAATAAATATAATATGGTTATGCTTGCGAGATGATGTTAAGTACCACATTTTGGATGAGGATTCAGCTCTAGGTTTATGGTTAAAATAGGAGAAGTTATACATGAGAAACAGCTTGACAAATAAGTTGCACTTGAAGCATAAATTACATGGGATACAATTGGAGGAAGGTGCACCTTTGTTAGAGCATTTTAATGCTTTTAATAAGAGTCAGTGAGCTTCTTAGCACTAAGGTAAAGTTGAATGAAGAGGATAAGGCAATCCTACTTATGTTGCTTCCTTTTATGAACATCTAAAGACTGTTAACTTGTACAAGAAAAACACTTTGAACATGGAAAAGGTTATATCCACTCTTTTGTCTAATAAGATTATGAGGATGCCTATATGCAAGTACTTCAAAGAAAGGGATGAGAAGATGTAATACACGCCATTTTGAGAAAATACATAAATGCTTAATTATGCAATTTATGAGTTTTGTGGAAATTAGACTCTTAGGGAATTTGAAATTTTTTAGAAATACAATCATGGACTGAAACCTCAATATTTGGATTGTACACGAGAAATAGAGTCCAACAACACTAAGAACGCTAAAATCAGAGACTAGATGAAAATTTGCCAATTATTTTACTTTAGATATTTAATAAATTAATTAAGGATGATAAAATTGTAATTTCACATGTGGGGCCCACAAATCGGGCACTGAAAACCATGATTGGGCAAGCATTTATGGGGTATGGCCATGATCACCAACTATTAATGCTGGTAATCATTTTAGCATTAAATGGAAAAAAAAATTAAAAATAAAAAAAATAAAAATCAATTTTAAGGGGGACTTTATATGCGCCTCCCCCTTGATTTAATTCCCTCTTGAACTCCCCCTACATTAATTTCCTCTTCGTTTCCCATGCTACTATCGATGGTGCCAGAGACAACACCCTCGACGCCGACCAGTGGCCCCTCAGCGAGTATGACCTTGTTTCTTCCCGTGTAGTGACTAAATTTGGCATCACCAGCCAACCCCGGTGAGGTAGGCTATCCTTCTCCCTCCCCTTTTCTCCTAGTATCGATTTATCCTTATTTTTTTACTGTTAACACCAAAAACAGCAACGAGAATCCGTTTTTTGGTGAAATGTTGAACTATACTATTTTTATGAAAAACCATATATGTAACGGTGCTTGATTGATAATATGGACTGCTCATCTTATGCATCATGAACCCACGAATGAAACCCCTTTAGTTTAATGGAGATCCAACAGTTGACGACACCGAAAAAGTAAAAAAATAGTAAGAGGGGAAATTTTTCAAAAGTTGTATAAAACTGGTTAAAAACCCTAGATTTAGGCAAAATCAGAAGATAAAAACATCATAAAACTAAAATTCATGAAAATCCAAACAAAATAACATAAAAATAGCTAAATTTCATGATTGTATGTGTCACCAATGACGATTGAAATTCGGTTGTCTTCTCTAACATCAACAATGCCTTTCCGGTCGTCCAGGATGCCTGTCGGAGATGCAACACAGTGATGCACACACTGGGCACAACTGCACACGTGCGGATGATGCGTGTGTCATTCCAGACAGCAACAAAATGTCAGTGCATCCCGGTGACGGAGTCGTACGCGGGGCGCATTCTAGGACCGCGTGCATCATGGTGACGGAGATGCATTGCAGATGCTCATCACATACGCATGCATCCCCATAACACTGAATTTAATTTAAATGAAATCCAAAAAAAAATTATGGACCATCTATTTTGAGCTAAAACATTAAAATCTCAATTGTAGGAGCTACAGAGGTCCAAATCACAATTTGAGATCTCTGTTGGATTCGTCTTGATGATGCAGACCTAGATTTAATATTAAAACTTTGATTTGAACAATTTTAAACAAATTAAATCACAAAATCCTATCCAATAACCTAGATCAATCCAATCAATTGATGATCAAGCTTTAAAAACTGAATGTACACGTCAATTTTGAGATGATCTAGTGAAATTGGAGGACATATCTCAAGTATTTATCAAAAAAAGCAATCTTGATGGATGATTTGATCATATGCCCTAGGACTGGCTGATTAAAGAGCAATCTAACCATCAAATCGACATGTAATCATGGGCGTACATGTAGATTACTAAATAAACATAGAAATTGGATTGATTATAATGAGAAAGACTAAAATTGATGATCTAATGTTAAATCTAAATAATAAAGAACGATCCAATGGTTGGATCATCTTTAGACTTAATAAGATGAAAGGAATTGACTCTTTATCGATCAAGGGATACTAATTGATAAATCATAACTTAAATTGATGTTCATGGGTGACAAAAGATTATCTAAATGTTAGAAAAGCTAACATCTAGTCTAGGATTAGCTCGATCAAGGGCTAATCAGGCGATCTGGACCGTTAATCTAGGATCAACTACCAAATCGAAGAGATCATCACTTGGATTAACATACTTTTGGGGATAAGAGAATACTAAGTGAATGGATAAATATTAAATGAATGATGAAGACTCTATGGGAGTAATAGATGACTTAGTGTGATTTATGGTTTGACAGGTACGTCAGAGTGTGTAAGTTGAGATAGTCTACGTGCCTGATTAGGAGTACAACACTTTTGAGGTAGGTAATTACATTTGAAAATTTTCATGATTTTATAGATCATGACATATTATTTGGGAACCTTGAAGCATGTGTTTTATACCCTATTGTGTTTTCATTAAAATGCCTTCATCATACATGATTGATATTATGACATCTTGATCTACATGATTTATCCATGTTTTGATACACAACTGATGATATATTATCATGTCTTTTGACTTGAGCTTGTTAAGATTGATTACACATAGAAGTTTCTATGGTTTACATCATATTTTCGTTGTTTTTATGATGAGTGTTTCTATCTGGTGGGTGCTATGCTATGAGGGTATTAGGGTTGGCCACTTGCCCTCTAAACTTATGGATGATAGAAACCAACCCTGATATGTGGGCAAACTGCATGCGGTTTGTGGTAATCATGAGTAAGCCACCCACCAAGTTCGAATATTTCACATGCATGGCACATAGTAGTCTCTTGTTTTGGTGTCAACGGTAAGCAGCAATGGTTGAGACCCTAAAGTGGTTGCCAGTGCAGCATAGTAGCCCATACACTTATTATGTGTGCTCATGCAGTGCATATGTATATGTATACTCACATTGTGATGACATACCCTTAGGGTGAAGCCTATGTGGGCAGGCCTACGGGCTGTGCGAGCTACCTAGTGTGTCACCTATAGGTGAGTGACCTAGGGTTTTGGAATGAGTACTCATTGCCAGTGATATGAGTGTAGTGGGATACTCTTAGGGCATGATTATGTATAACGCCTTGTTGTTCATGACATGCATTCATATTTTGATGTTGAGACTGATCTTTACTTGATTTTAATAGTTCCATGACCACACATTACTCATGCCTTGCATGCCATGGTGATTGGATCTAACATCATTGTATTCAAGTGTAAAGCATGCTTTGACTATCATTATTTTGTTGAGACTCATGATCTTTCATGCGCTATTCACTGTGGATGCTTGATGATTTAATGCACTATGTAAATGATTTAGTCTATGAGATTTTCCATGACATTGATACTTTTACACTACACTATTTTATTGCACTCCTTAATAAATGTGATCACCTACACGAGCAATAGCTTGTTGAGGCGTTACTTTGTTTTGCAATGCCTCATATTTAGAGCATGATAACGCTAAGGGCAAGCAGGTGGAGCAGCATTAGAGAGAGAGGATCATCTACTACTCCAAAGATTGATTAGATGTATGCTTCATATTACTAGTCATTGGACTTCCTTTTAAGCTACATAGACATACTTGCTTATGTGGATGGCATTGGACCCGACCCTTACTTCTACTATGTACATATATACTTATACATGTGAGTGGATGCGGTGATCATAGATGGGACCCTAGGGTTCATGTATATTGTCTTGATTGTTATCCCTTATCATGACTGATGTTTTAATTAGACTTGGTTTTTAATCGAGCATGTTCTATATTATATCGCATTGGTTTTATTTATTGCTTTGGATTTGGATTTGGATGACCCTTGGGATTTTCTTTGATATGATTATTGTAATTATATTAATTATTAGTTTTTCTCTTAGGGATCCTATCTATTTTACTAAACATATTATTATTATATGGAAAAAGACTTTAGAAAACCAGGGGTGTCACAGAAGATTAAGGGAACATGGTCAAGAAGAGGAGAAATTTCAAACAAAGTCCCAAAGCAAGAAAGGGTAATGTCACTTTTGCAATAAAGAAATTGACAAGAAGAGAGATTGTACTAAAAGAGAGGAGTGGCTAAAGCAACATTTAGGTAAATCTAAAGAAGCAAGACTAGTGTCTGACACCAAAGATGAAAGAGATATCCTCACCATCCCTTAGATATTTCTTCTCCCCGTAGTTGGCTTCTTCATTCTAGTTGTTCTTAACATATGACTCCAAATAAATCTTTATTTATTTCCTACAATGCTTGTGATAGTGGAAGAATGTCAATGAGTAACAATTCTACCTGTAAGACCATAAATTTGGGAATGATACAAATAAAGATGTTTGATAAGATGGTGAGAATTTTAAAGAACGTTAGGCATGTTTCTCGAACTAAGAATAAATTTAATATCATTGGATGCCTTGGATTCTACCGATTGTACACTTGTCATAAATGAAGGAATCAAGAAGGTGAAAAAGGACACAATGCTAGTTATGAAGAGAGAAAAGAAAGGAAAATTTATATCAATTGATTGATGAAGCAATTATGGGCAATGAAGTGGTCACTTTTTTATGATAGTTACATAGATGTACTACTCTATGGTACATGAGGTTGTCCCATATAAGTGAGAACAGGAAGTTGGAATTGCATTGTAGTGTACTTGAATGTGAAAAACTTGCAAATTGGCTTTCATAAGTTTTGCTTGTTTGAAAAAACAATGTAGGAGGAGGTCTAAGGTCTTTGCTCATGGAGGTAAAGATTTACTGGAGTATATTCGTGCTGATATGTGGGGGCCCTCCCTAATGGTTTCTAAAAGTGGTCCAAGGCTTTTTATCTCCTTTCTAGATGATTTATAACACAAAGTTTGTGTTTACTTTGTGAAACAAAAGTTCGAAGTATTTATAAATTGTAAGCGTTGGAAGAAAGATATGAATAAATAAATAGGAAAGCAAGTGAAGTTTTTTAAGGTCCAACAATGGTGGTGAACTCACATTACATGACTTCAAAAAAAATGAAAGAAAAGTTCAAAGTATTTACAAATTTTAAGCATTGGAAGAAAGATATGAAAAAATAAATAGGAAAGCAAGTGAAGTTTTTAAGTCCAACAATGGTGGTGAACTCACATTATATGAATTTAGAGAATTCTAAAAGAAGGGATTTTTTAACATTTTACTACACCACGTTCTGCAGAGTAAAATATGATAGTTGACAGGATGATCAACTAGACAATCTTAGAAACCAACAGATGTAGGATCTTTGTGGGTTGCCAAAAGATTTCTAGGCTGAGGTAGTTTCTATGGTTTGTTATGTAATAAATAGGTCTCCTTCTACTACAATAGAATTAAGATATTTGAGGAAGCTTGGGGATAAGAACTAGTT
The DNA here is from genome assembly GCA_035236585.1 of Warburgia ugandensis. NCBI lineage: Eukaryota > Viridiplantae > Streptophyta > Magnoliopsida > Canellales > Canellaceae > Warburgia > Warburgia ugandensis. The sequence continues at coordinate 47,456,779 of CP141128.1, forward strand.
GATTATTCTTCACTATAAATATTTAGATGTCCTACATATGTTCATCTATAGGAAGACAACACATTAAATTGGATCTAAGGTTAAAGTCTTGCATATTTCTGATGTATGAGAAGGAAGTTAAAGGGTATAAGTTATGGATCCCTAACTCTTGAAAAAATATTGTCAGCAGAGATGTGGTACTTCATGAGTGTCATGTTCAAGAAATCTCATCGAGAAACTCCTGAGGAAGAGTATAGAAAAACTACTATTGTTAAGGTGGAAATCATGTGGGGGTGAGGAGAATCAGTTATAAAGTCTCGTTATGAAGGAGTTGGAAAGGCGCTCTAGAAGAACCCTACTCTAGTATTAAAGGAAAGGGAAAACACTATAGCAAAACTCAGTTCCATGAGCTACTTCTTTGAAGTCTTTTTCTGGGACTAGAGCTTTTGGGATTGAGCTTGAAGGTTTTCACTAAGGGACTGGGATTGACACTGAGACTAGATTCGAAATTAGGGCTTGGTAGAAATAGATACCATTGAGGTATCAAGATGATCATACAGTTTCCTATACTCTGACAATAAGACTGGCAAATGCATGGTCATATAAGGAGGCAATTAAAGATAAAGGAAATGGTGATTTGCATAAGGGAATGTAAAAAAAGATGGCAAAGAGAAATTTTACCATTTGATCATATCTGCATTTCTTAGTTCTTGATACACACGCACTTATCCACCTTAATGCTAAACCATGTATATGCTTGTGTTTTTCTTTATCTTTGTATTCCCTTTTATTTAGTTTCTTGATCTTCTATTTGGTGTTTTTGGAAACATCTTTGCATGCATTTATGATTATTCATTCAAGCTTTCACTTGACTCTATGATCTATAGGATGGTAGGTCTATGTTATTGGATCATATGGTTATCTAATTGGGTTGGAACATGAATGATGTAGGTGCTAAGAAAATTATCAATATAAAATATGAACATAAACGCCAAATAACTAGAACATCTAGTTGTAAACTTCTAACTAAACATGAAATTCCTCAATTTCTTAAAAATATATAGTGAAAAGCTTTGAGTGCTTCTTATTATTGTGCAACTATCAAATTCATGTCGAAGATTTGATGTAATTGTGAATGACATCAATTTTCTGGTGCAACCAGTGACCTCGTCTAGAAAGGCATGCAATTTTGACGTCAAAGAAGGGGGATTTGTGCTGAAATTTGAATCCTTGTTATGATTTGCAAACATACTCTATAGTTTTTATGAATTTTCTCCAACTGATTAGTTTCTGGTTACTAATAGCATGTTCTAATAAAGTTGTGTTGTGTTAAGAAAATGGAGCTTCACATTTATCAAAACCACATTCTTAATATACTAATAATTAATTGCAATTAATTCAAAAGTAATAAGCAAACTCATACATTCAATAATTGTTCCTATTGACTTGATTTAGGGTGGTAGTCTAATAATTTGGTTGAAATCAACAAATTGGAGTCGTTTCACTAGAGCACAAATCTACAATGTCATAAAAAAAAGTGATTTCAAGTTCCAACTAGATTGAAAATCAATGAGGCCAATAAAAATGAAGGATTTCCAACAATAAAACAATTAACTGGAAAATCACTAACCCTTTTTTTTTAATAATTTGAAAACCTAATACAATTAGATTAGTTTCTTTTAAGATTTTTCTAAACAAAATGTAGTTTGTAGGCAAAACTTAGTTGCCATCTAAAATTCCATATGGAATTTAACGGCAGAGGATGTTTCATAATTGGAGTCTAAATGTTAGGTCATGTTTTGAGATTAGCTAGATGCTGGACAATTTGAATTTCCCATAGAAAATGGTAATCATTTCCTTTGTTAAGTCTCTTACTCGGGTAATCATGTTCTCACTCATCTAAACCCTTCATTTAATGGGACATCACATAGGCAGCTCATGCTTCATCTTGTTTCCCATTTCTCTATGCCATGCATTAAAATAGTTGAACTAAAACCCACAAAATGAGAAATGAGCACAAAAAACTAGAATTGTTGGACTATTAGGAATCTTAAGGATCCAACAGTCTAGTTGTACAAATAATTCCAGTGATTGTAGTAACCAATAGAACTATGCATAGAATGTGTTTGGTCATCTTTATGGACATCATGGACAGTGGTGCAATGAAATAATAATGAACAAGAAATACATAGGGATGTTCTTTCAGGCACCACGGCTAGCTCTTCTAGGTTTCAAATAGGAAGTTCTTCAAGACTTCTAAAAATTTATTCTTCATTAGTTCTATAAAACTCAACAATTAGTTCTTCTCCTTTCTTAGAGGAGCTTTTCTATGACAAGAAAAAATAAAATGTAAGGCCACTAATTGATCTCAGCCATTCAATCTTAATGGTTAGATTTAGAATAATAAAAATAACTCAAATTAGAAAAGTAGCTAACACATAACTATATACTTAAACAAAGAAATAGTCCTAACTACTATTATAATTGTTAGTGAAATGCTACTTCATTAGACCCCCTAGGTTGAAAAGAATTTGTTCTTGTACTCATAAGGATCATATCTAATTCCAAGGTCAAACACTAACCAATGTTGGCATATGTGTTGTCTCTTCAAGTTTGTTGTAATGAGCACAAACTAAACCTTGTATATTATGTTGATCAAAGTCTTAATAAGAATCTAAATTCAATTAATTCTTTTATATCTTAGCCCAATCAATTCTTTTATGTTTTTCATTGTTTCTTCAACCTCAAATGTCTTACATCTATCAAACATATAGTTCATCAAAGTATCCACTGTCACCAAGCAATATAGGGGAAAACTCTTGCCCATAGTATAAGATCGATTCTATTTTGCACCCAAGTACAAAGTGCTAGAAATATACACTCATGAATGCAAGCCATTACCTTAAGGCCTCCCTCACTATGAAATGCTTGAAATTGAAGAGAACTTCCATCACATCTCCATGCATAGTATCACCATGAGCTTCCTTCCCCTCGAGGTAATCTTTCATAAATAGCATGAAAATCATTGCCTCAAGTTCTAGTGTTATCAAATATGTTTTCTCTATCAAACAAGACACTGTTGGATGATTCATCCTCATCTAGGTACTCGTAAAAATTTGTGCCCTCATCATAGTCCTTATTAGTTCAGATCTGATGTAGAGCTAGGACCCAACATGTCAAATGCATCTATCCTTCCTCCAATATCATCATCAATAGATACACAGCCAACATTGTGAGTCTCACATCTTGTTTAACAATGTGTACAATGGGTCATCCTCCCCATCAATGGGTACTTCTATACATACATACATACATACATACATACATACATACATACATACATACATACATATTCCCCTCATACCCAGATCAATGCAAGAAGAACGAATTGTCTCTAATTGTTTGCTTGAGGCTTTGAAATAACACTGGTCCAAATGATAATTAAGAAGAAATAAATGAGGGTGCTTTCTAATCTAGATTGAGACTCCTCTAGGTTCCAATCAAGAAGTTCTTCAAGACTTCCAAAGAAGAATTTGTTCTTCATTAATTCTATAAAACTAAACAACTAGTTCTTCTCCTTTCTCAAAGGTGCTTTTATATGACAAGAAACAAAAACCTAATGCCATTAATTGACCTAAGCCATCTAATCTTAATTTTTGAGATTTCCATGAATAAAAACAACACAAATAAGAAAAATAGCTAAAATAGAACTAAACAACTAAATAGAGAAATAGTCCTAATTGTTATTGTAATTGTTATTAGAATGAAACTATATTTGATAGATTTAGATATTTTACTACTTAAAGACAAGCATAAGAGGGACATAAATGGACTTAGAGATTCCCATTAATTGTGAATTTGGTGTTGTGGACACTAGATTGAGGCTGATTCAAATGAACATCTCAAAATCATGAAAAAATTACAAAAAATAGGCCCCTAGTCCATTTGTCTTCAATTAAAACCATATAAAGGGTTGTATTGTAGAAGTTTTCCTCTCTCTCTCTCTCTCTCTCTCTCTCTCTCTCTCTCTCTCTCTCTCTCTCTCTCTCTCTCTCTCTCTCTCTCTCTCTCTCTCTCTCTTTGTAACAGCCCTCAATGTTGAGTTCCTTTCCATGCATTTATGTTTAAGTTGGAATGGAATTAGGAATTGAATTCCATGGAAGTAACCCATTTGAAAACTCAAATTTTGCACTTGAAACTATCAAATTTAAAATGTACATGCCTAGACAATTCCAATATCACAAAGAACACCAAAATAGAAGTTATGATGGAGAAGTTATGATAATTTGAATATAGAGGGCATTTAGTAGAAAAATAGATATTTACTTAAAGGGAGGGGTCATTTTGATAACATCAGCCCCCAACTTTAAGACAAGTGACAATCGAAGTTGCTTGTCACCCAATGCCAACAAAAAAAAAAAAAAAAAGAACGAGAAGAAGGAATAGGAGGAAGAAGAAGAGTGGAAGGAAGAGAGGAAGGAGAGAGAAAGAGAGAAGGGGGGTTGGTGAGATAGTTTCTAGAAAGTAGCCATTGACACTGGCAAGGAGAGAAATCAGAGGGAGATGGAGTGCAAGGAAGATGTAGGTCATCAAAAAAATGGCAACTCAAATTGATGATCTAAGTTGACAATATTGTGCATCATGAAGAGATGATCAATACCCACTTGCCAGTTCATTGATCCAACCATATCTCTATGAAAATCAATGGTTGAACCTCACTGAAAATGTTGATCTCACTAGAAAAATGATGGCCTAAATTGATGATCTAAGCCATTCATCTTCTTCAACAAGGCAAGAGGAACAGAAATACTAAGTTCTCTTCTCAATCCAATGACATCTTGTTGGAAAATTGAAGAGAGAATGTAACATGGGTAGGTGACTTTGCTAAAAAATTTGAGGAGCGAATTGAACAATCTGAACCGTTCATTGAGTCCCCCTTGATGTTACAAATGAAACCCCATAAGTGATTCATCTATTCAAGAAGATATGATGAAGATCAATGGACAACAACAATAAATGAGTATGATCGAGGCTGATTGCGATGATCTATTGATTATCTGTCACCTCTAACACTAAAATCCATTATAATCTAAAGTCAAAAGACTAGATCCGACCTTCGATCCAGAGTTGTTATGGAAATCTAACCGATCTTGATTAATGGTTGAGATAAAAAACTGAATCCAATTTGACGATCCATATTGTTTAAATGATATTTAATATTATTTTATTAGATTTACTAAAATATTCTTTGATCAGGGTTGATCGGGTGGACGATTTTGGTCAAATCACTACGGAAGCCTAGATCAAGAACTTTCAAGACAATCAATTGACGATCTGGCAACATGGACAACCTCATTTAGATTTACCTCATGTGAGGTAGGACTTTTATCCTAACTATTTAATTTCTTGGATTTGGCTATAATTAGCTAAAAAAAGACTATACTTAGCATATAAACGTGCCCGATTTGTCAATTAAATAATGAATTACTTGGAATTTACCGTATATGAGTATGATTAACTCTGAAATGTATTATGATATGATTAAGAAATGAATCTGATAGTTATTGGCGGGCCTAGTTTGGCATGAGCTAGATTTTTAGCTAGTTAGGGCAAGCCTAGCTTGAAATCCCGGGTTGACAACCCTGGATCATATTGAAACTCAGTAAATTAAGATAAGAAAAATATTTGCTTAATAACTAACAATCCAACTAAAATCATAGAAGCTCATGATTTTCACATTCACAAATTATGTTCTTAGCAGTAATTTTGCATTAGCAAATAATCAACTCATGAGCCACTAAACAAGATAACACAATAGGATTTTTCATTGTATTTCCAAAAGTTCATATAGGGATGTTAGATGGTGAAATTTGAGTGTGTCTGCAAATGTTCTAATGTGACAACTGGGTTTTTCTATAATATTTTCATACATTCTTTTTTTTTAAAGGTAAGGCCCCGAGTTTGGAAAGAGAAGGTTGAATCAGGTGACGAAAAACTTTTTCTTTAATATACATTTAAAAAAAAAAAAAGAAACAACCTGAGTGTTGCTCTATATACTATAATTAGTTAATCACCATAATTATATATGTATATGTATATGTAAAGGTATAGGTATAGGTATAGGTATAGGTATAGGTATAGGTATAGGTATAGGTGGAGATAAGATAATACTTTATTTTTTTGTAAATGGTACAAGAAAAGACCAAGATAGAATCCATCTCATCCACACACCTATAGTTCCTATATAGTTTACATAAGATGTCCAGAATTCACTACTTTCAAAATAAGTATATATCTAACAAGATTTGTTACAAAAAAAAATGCCCCAAAATCATAGGAGTGTACCCTGTAGTCTATGATGGTGCTGTTGAATCTCTCGTACCGCATTCTCCTATTGTTAACTGTCTGGTTCTGAGATATTATAACATTCAAACATTTACAATATCTCAACAAGCATTGCTTGGTATGGGAAATAAGATGCACATTACAAAGTTGTCATAAAAATGCAATTGTCAAGTTTTCTATACACAATTAACGTGTCATTTATACTCATTTCCAATTATGCTAATAAAGGTTGAATTCAGTCTCAAGATAAAACAATCATCAACATCATTAAATATCTTAAATATGTGAAGCTAGTGAATACAGTTAATAGTAATTCATGATCATTCCCTCAACACAAAGCTCATCGTGTCATCATGCCACACATCATCACAATTCACACACATAGTGCCAAAATATACAAAGGACTATTATGCTGCAGCGCAAGTCCCGCCCGCCAAGATCCACTGCCATGCTCCACTGACACCAATGTGAAAAATACATTGTCATGTCTATATGGAAAGACAAACTATCACAGTGGGGCCTTTCCATAATTGCCACCACCCGACATTTTCCCTCGCTATGGGCATGGTGTCCATATCATAAGTTTCAGAGAGCAGGTAACCAAACCCTCATAACTCTTCTAGCATAGCATCCCTAAGCCTATGGCTGTCGAAAACAAAATTCCACTAGGCCTCCATTCCTATATATAACATAATAGTAACGTCACGCTACATGCCTGTCTCATATTAAATCCACAAAACATTATATCATATGCATAATTGGTATCCTATACCAACATTAGGCCATCTGGCTTTTAAGAAACAAATTAATGTGGATAGAAAATATGTAGTACATTCTTAAATCATACATTTTAAATAACTGACATAAACTTTCAACCCATGGAATCATAATATAATAATTTTCATATATATGAATATCACATTTTTATTTTATAAATCATGTCATAAACATTGCATGTAGAAGATTGCATAATAATCACCTTTATAAATAAACTATGCAATTCAAATCTCATGTAGTTATCAAAATCATATCATGATACACTAAAAGATCATGCTATTTTAGAAAATTAGCATCTTAGATTCCACCTACCTCTAGTAAGGTAATGAATCCTTTCAACACTTGTATTCTCCTTAATCCATATGTTTTGGTGTAGCTGTCAAATTGTTAGCATGATATACGTCAATTCCTACTGTATCATTACTATTTCTAACTCATGCAACCCTTAGTTTTGATGATCTTTCATTTATTTGTTATTGATCATAGCCCAGTTCGCTTAACTTTTATCTAATCCTAAGATCCTAGCCATTGACTAAAGATCAATGGCCTAGATCACTTGATTTCTCTTTTATCTCAATTATCTTATTGCATATGGACAGTCTTATTCTTTGATTTGATGGTTGGATTAGGTTTTGGTTTATAGGATCTGGGGTTTCTAACTATTCCTTGCATCAAATTCTATATATCTCAGTGTTAGCAATCATTCTAACCATTAAATTGGTCTAATTGTCTAATATCAGGCTTGATTAGATGTAACCACACTAAATTTCTATATTTTACATGGTTTAATTTCATGTTTAAATTTTTCTGTATTGATTTGAAGGTCAGATTTGATTTCGATTGGTCAAATTGATTTTTCTAGACTTTCTGATTAAATTTTTTTTACTATTTTGATTTACTTTTGTGTTCTAATTTCAAATCAATGTCTTATGTTTGATAATTAATTTACCTATTTTTTTAATTTTTAATTGTCATTGATTTGATAGATCTATGCTACCTAATGTATTTTATTTAAATTTTATGGTCAAATATTTACTCAAATCCCACATTTTATTATTTTAATTGGTCCATCTCATAGAAACAATTTCAATGAAAGTTTTCAATAAAAAATCAAGTTTATATAACTCCTTGAATTTGAATTTTTTCACTTTAGATCAATTTAAATGGCCTAGATTTATTTTATTAAAATAAATTAGCAAATAAACGTCAGCGGGACGTTCTAAAGCATAACACATGTTTCAGAACGCGTCGGTGCGTCTTAGTCTCCTCTGGGCATTAGAATGCATCGACATGTCGGTTGGTCTACGACTGCTACGCACGCGCGGAACACACAAGACGTGTACAATCTCGTGGTGTGTCTGTAGTGCATCTCGATCATAGACCACGTAGAAACGGCTTGGACGGTGTGATCCTATCTGGACCACTATTTTTATTGCTGTAACATGGGTTCCTTTTGTTTTGAGGTGCAGTGAATTCATCCATTAGTTCAGATTGGAGATTTACGATGGTCTTATTGATGTTTTAGCCCTGTCTGCTCGGATCCATTCACCAACGAGTCAGCGCCAAAAAACCAGTTCGGCAAGGCAGATTAGAGGTGAAAAGGAGGGAAGAAATGAGGAGGGAGACAGAGAGCTCACTTGGCTGGCCTAAGCGAGGAATGAGAGGGAGTCATGGTGCCAGAAGAGAAGATCACCAGAGGGGAAAGGATGGCAACTTCCTTCGTCATCGGAGACAGGGGGTATCGAAGTGGGAGAAGAAGGTGGAGACCTTCCGAGCACAAGGCTCGAGGTCTCGTCTGGCGGTGCAACTTGACGTTTTGTGTGGCCTCGGGTCGGGTGAGCTGACCGGAAGAGAGTGTGTCGTTGGGGGGAAGATCGGAGGAGGGAGATCAGCTTTAAATGCTGATATTTCTTCTTTTTCTTTTTCATTAATTAGTACCCATGTAATCATTGTATTTAATTTCATGAAGTTTAAACCTTGCATTCATGGCTAACTATTAGGTCTCATGACTATGTGCCATTTCATGTGGGTCCCACTTAAGTCAATTTGCTATATTACCCATATTTAATTCTAACTAAATATTCCAATTAAAATAATTACTAGTTTTTCATCCAGACTTCAGGGGTCAATTTCATATCTTTCGTTTGTTTTCTTCATAATTTAAATCTTGGACATTGAATTCTGCATTTCTCTTTTTTCATTTAATCCATTTACCTCAAATGAATAAAATTAGCGGTGTCACATCTAATGAGTTATTCTCTGATTTATTTGCATAGTTTAATAGGTTTTAATGACTATAAAATCTATAGACATCTTTTCTCTAACGTTTATATGTTCACTACCACTAGATATGTACTGTTTTGGAGTTAAGGTATGTATAAGTTATTAAGTTGTTTACCTAATGTGTTTTAATAATTAAAAGCTCACCTAAGAAACTCAATTAGTCCAAAGATTTCCTGGTATAACCACTGTCCATACATCCATAGAAGTTTCACATGTTAGTGGTTCACTTAAAGCCCAACTGCTAAACCGTTCACATCTGTGCTAAATGTTTACTGTCTAAAGTGAATTAGTTGACCATTTGTTACTGTTTGCTTTGTTTAATCACTAGATTGTTAAGTCTTCTAAGTGCAGAGGACATTGTAATACGATATGTGAGGATGATTGATGATCCAAAACGTTTAAGATGTGGGCTACACCATTAACAATTTGAATATAGGTGATGATAATGTTTCACATCGTTAGGGCATGGACGATTGATCATTCAAATTGTTTAAGACAAGAGACAACGAACAATTTGAATCGTCAACAATTGACACCCTAAGATAATCATGAACGATTTTGGTGATCTACGTCTTGGTTAAGATTTTTCTAATTCAATGTTAGTGCATATTTTTCAGACAAATATGAGTTTATTTTTTCAAATAAATAGTTAAGTTAGATGTCTGCTAGAAAAAGTAAATGTTTGGCCAGAGAGTTTGGTGATCCCAACCGTTTATCTTCATAGCCATATTTTAGATACCCAACACCCCCAAAATCCATCTCCGTTGGATGATGTTAACCTTCCAGTTGGCTCAAATATTGTTTCCAGACTTTATGACCCCTTCATTTTTCTCGCAACACAATGCGAGAGGTTAGGATCTTGATCAAACTCCTCAATGATCCAAACCATCTATCTAAAAGAAGGTCGATGAATCCTCCATCATATTCAGTCTCAACTAGACAATTATAAGATTTGAGTTTGGACCGTTAAATAGACAGGTAGATTCACTTGCATTACCACCACAATGTGAGGTTAAGAATCGTCCAGAAATGAAGACTTGTTTGTTTTATGGCGCATGTATAGCGTACCCTAGCAGATAACTGATTTGGATTATTGACGGCCAGGGCCCTATTTGTATCTCGGCTTTCAATAGGAAACATGGGCACGGGTAGAACTATAAGCAAAGCCCACTCTTTAACCTTACACTATTGGTTAATGAGAAAAGATATCTCTTTCTCTAAGAAAAAATATATATTAAAGAATGATAGTAATAGCTCAATCTACATGCTCAACCCTGCTTAGATCTTAGACTTTATGATAAGCCCATCCAATTCTATTAAAGCTGCAAAATCAATGATCAAACAACTGCTTGAGAAGAAAAATTGAACGAATCAATGATTTATGATCTCGTGTTTATTGCTTGGCACAGGAATAACAAACCATATGTTAGGTTATCCAGGTATAGTGATTTTCTTCCCTGCCGTTGTGACCCATTTTAAGCAGATAAAATCATCTAAAACATACACTGAAAGCTTGGGTTTGAGCTACAACTACAAATAGCAAGGGACGACACATATCCGTGAATAACTTAATCCACGAATACTGATAAGAGGGCCAAGTAAAGGATACCTAAGATTTTGAGTGCTGGAATTTTATAATGAGATGTATATTTGAGATCCTAAGTAGAATCAAGCTACTTGCAGCTCAACGCCCATTGACAAACATGGACTAAGTTTTCCATGAATAGTGACTTCTTCATTTTCAAGGATGCCATTTTCATGATATGTTTCTCTTTTGTAAAATAATCACAATTAAATTAGTCAACTAATAGTTTACAAGGGCATGCAACATATTTTACACAGATAAAATTGAGGACAGGAGGTTCATAGTGAAGATACCTTGCAAAGGTAGTGCCTGGAGAGGTTTTGCGATAGTTGTCGTTAGGGTAAGCTTATCAGTCCCACTTTTCTTAATTACTATTTTCCTAGAAATAATCTTGTCTAACAATAACAATTTATTGAGACTTGCTCTGGAAGAAAAATACATGATCAGTGATCAAGATCCTGCTATCCAAAGCTCAATTACACGATCTATTTGATGCAACTCTTTACTAGACACTTTGACAATTCTAATTTGTTTACTTCTGATTTGCATGACCAAAACAATGGTACTAAATACTTAAGTCTTTGTTGAATGTAAGACTCTTTCATTTTAAACATAAATTTAGATTAATTTATTTCGTCCCATAAAGATTATACTGAATGTGATATGCAAGTAAGTAATTTCTATTTATATGCACCACTAAAACTAATTTTTCTCTTACAGTCTATTTCTTGAGCATCATCTGGCGATTATTTATAATCTGTTTCTGGACATCATATTCTCAAATTTATTTGTTATTCTAATCCTGTGCATCGCCCAGGCTTTTTGCTAGTGGATACGTGGAACCCACCAATAGGAACTTGATTTCGTGACGATACGACTCAAGCCGGTGAGTTATAGTGCATGAGGGTCTGTAACAATAGAGAGCCATTTTGTGGGGTCCACTTGCTCTAAGCTTTCCCTACCTTTTAGTTTGACATTTTTATGTTTAATTCAAGACATAAAGAGCGAACCCTAAGGATTTGGGTTACTTTGGCTTATGGACGATCTCAGCCATGTACCCAACATTTGGGAAGTATTACCCATTTTGGGCTAATTCCACACCTCATTGGTGTTCCGTGATAAAAGTATAATAGGATCCACCTTTTTAATGATCTGGCCGTTCGTGTATTACATCTTGCCGTAGATGAGCCATGCCACATAATACACATACTCTAGAAGATCCTGATATTGATTTTTATAAGTTGGTTTAATGCCATCAGTTTTAGTGTCGTTCATTTTAGAATAGTTCAGGAAAACAATGGTAGGATAATGCAGAGTGTGTGATTTTTGCTACAAATGTGGCAAGACACTTAATATGAATGTTTCATATGATAAGAAAGACGCGCCCCAGTAAAAATACCATCAGTTTTAGTGTTGTTCATTTTAGAACTGTTCAGGAAAACAATGGTAGGATAATGCAGAGTGTGATTTTTGCTACAAATGTGGCAAGACACTTAATATGAATGCTTCATGTGATAAGAAAGACGCGCCCGAGTAAAAATACCAAAAAAAAAACCCCGAAATGAGGGTTTCGGATTAGTCTGAATGGGTGTGGTGATATCCTCTCCCTTATTGAATGATGAAATTATTTGCAGTAGTTTCAGTAACTGACTTTGGACTGTTGCTTCTGTGGAGATGTTTGTTTTGACATTCTGACTCAAAGCCACCAAATCAAAGTATTAAGATTGTTTGGAACAATTTATATCCAAACACATGTAGTTAGTATCATCTAAATAGTTTTCTCATGGGTTACCTATTTTTGGTATTTTGAACATGATGAACAGCTTAGATCTACCAAAAAGTTCTACTTTTGATGGAAAGATGGGCATGTAAGCTTTTCTCTCTTCTTAGGCGTGTACAATTACTAGGACTATAAAAAGAATAAAAGAAGCTTTGTTTCCTTTCGTATCTTTGCTAGTGTTTATTATAAGTCTAGTGGAGAATATGGTAAGGTGTTTTACATACATCTAGTGTAATGGAGAATATGATAAGGTATTTTACTAGGAAAGTGATACGATCTGCCCTTACTTTTTATAAATTATCACCTTTTAATGTTTTGGATGGATATAACTCTATGTGAGCTCTTTTTTTTAAATCCAATCATTCAGAATGTTGCCCTCGACTTAGATAAGCTATGGTCCAAAATTCTTAGCCACCTTTTTCTTGAGTTGTAAAATAAATGGTAAAGAAGTTTTAATGTTCATTTTATAACTGAAAACAACAATAATTAGGATCACCCAATATATGAGAATTTTGGACTATAGCCCATCTTAGTCAAGGGCATCATTCTTAACGACTTGAATCTTCACAAGACTATACCCACGTAGACATACAACCATCCAAAATATTAAGACGGGGCTTATTTATAAATAAAAAGAAAAGAAAAAGTGATGGTTATATCACTTCCCTTTGCTTTTTTTATCTTTTTTTTTTGTGTGTGTGAATGATAAGTAATTTCATTAACATCTAGCAAATCTTAAAAAAGCACACGTCCAAATAGAAAGACTGGCCAGTTGGCCATGTACACAAGCATCGTGAACAAATTGGTTAAAGTAAAACCCATGTTTTGCTTTCAGCCTAATGGATCAATTATGTCAGTTTTTTCTCCTTTTATGTCTTCTTCTATTGCAATTTACCTATAGTTACAAGATTAATGCTGATATTTGCAAAAAGTTATATAAATCACACCAAGATTGCACAACTTTGTGCAAATACCAACATTAATCATACAATGCATCAGTACCTCCAACCCATGACTTGTTGCAGGATTAGCACTAATCTTTGTAAAAAATAACCAGAATTCATGAGCACCTAGAACCCACGACCTACGCATAGAAGAGGCCTTATTAATGCCACTGTGTAGAAGGCCTTAACTCAAATCCAAGGTGCAATATCATTACTAATATTTACCCAATTCGAACAATCACCAAGTTAACAATATTATTCACTTCGTTATTCGAGCGACGGAACGAGGGAAACTAGACATGCGAAAGCAATAAACTATACATTCAAATTGAATGCGTAATTTAAAAAGAGTGCATCAGTAATTCTTCTTTTTCTTTTATTAGTGGTGAGTGCGTGAGTAATTTGGTAATTGTTCGCTTGTACCCAGAAAAGGGCTCAAGATGTGATTGGTGAGCAAGGCATTTTCTTATTTTCTGCAATCTACATGGACTATCAACTTATGCAGACACAAGGCCTTCACAAAAAAACAAAAAAAGAAAGAAAACATTGGAAAATGCAATACAATGTAAATTTGTTGAGGTTTTTAGTTTATCACTGCTACCCAAGTTGGGACTATGATATCTCGTATTAGTTAGCGCTTATTGGTAGCACTAGAAAATTGATTTGCTTATTTAGAATTAATGTATAACGATTTAGCTGTAGATTCAAATCTGGAAAAGCTAGTTAGAGCGAACATTCTTTTGGCATTGCTAATATGCTTCGTTTACAAACAAGCTCTTGAATAACAGTAGCCCAAGAAGATTGAAGACGATATTTTAATGGTTCCCCAGGGAATCCACGATAAGAAGCGTGCACGAAAGGGGTCCTTGCCCCGTTTTCAGGCATAACTGAACCTTCTTCTTCTTCTTTTTCCCCTTTCTAAGCGACTCAGCATTTTTAGAATAAGTAGACTAGAGATCAAATTTCATACCTGTTAAGTGCCTATATTTCTTTGGGTAAAAAAGAAAACACCACCATTCATTTTTATTAACTTTATCAAACACCAAACAAAGTGTTTGGATCATCCAAATAATGATGTCTCATGAATTACCTATTTGGTTACCCTGAACGTGATGACTTAGACTGACAAAAAGGAGCGCGTTGTATATGGGAAAAAGGGCCTCGGCTTCTTCCAAGTTCTTGAGCCTGACTTATAACAGGGCCTCATATTTGAAACAAATATCAAATCCTTTGGACTTGGTGCAATTTTGTTCTTTCAATTGCCATAGGGGCCGGACCTAGACAGCCATGGATTAAGACCAAGACACATCCCCAGAATTGGCGGCATTTGATGCCCATAATTCATGGTATTTCGTGGTTAAAACTTAACATTAGAACTGAGAGGCCAAAGTGGCGTGTACGTAGTTGTAAAGTCGTTGTTTGGTATTTCCGACAACAGTTCAACGGAATTAAGACGTAAGACTTCCATGGTTTTCTATGATTTCAAGCCATCAAGGAGAGCACAAAGCTGTGTGAATGAAAGCAGAAAAAACTCGCTGCCTGCTACTAACAATCTCAGGGAACTTGACTTGTTTAAACCCCTTGCACTACTCAGGCTTAAAATTTTGGGGGATTGCCCAAGTAGCTTGGCTTCTTTTGATAAACTAGTCAAAGCCTCCTCCAACTCTCCTTTGTTTCTCTACATACAAACTCTTACCCACTCCCTCACACCAACCCTAAAATTACATATATATGCATATATATAGGATGCTCAATCATATGGTTATGGACCACAAGCGGTTCCATCCCAAAAATCTCCCCCTCCATGCCTATGGGGGTAAGATGCGTCAAATCCTTTCAGGTTGATTCAATTCCCCCTCATCACAAGTATATCTTTGAGCCAGCTCCCACTCCAATAGTCATTTGTGCTTTTCAACGGGTCCATCAATAGTCTATGCATGTCTACAGCTTCTTCTAGAAGGGTCACTGCCTCCTCTGCTCAACACTCTCAGTTGAGTTTAAGTGTTAGTTAGTCATCGAGTGTACTATAAGCATTTAGAAGCTTGCCACCGAAAAGCCTACCACCTAGAAGCTTGTTATTGCCTCTCGCACCTGCCCTCATAGGCTACTCTCATTAGCTACTCATATTTATTACTCAAAATGGTCACATCCACTCAGAATGGTCATCAGGACTGCTTAGAATGGTCATTGAGTCTATTCTGAATCACTTGCACCTTTCATTGAGTTATCTCACTACTATTCATCGAGCCATCTCACACTTTTCCCGAGTTATCCTACTACTGTTCTTGAGTCATCTTGCTACTTCTTAAGTCAGCCCTCCCCATTACAATCATCGAGTCTACTCACAGTAGTCACTATATCCACTTTTTGCACTTGTTCACCGAGTCCACTCACTAGCTATTGCCGAGTTCTCTCCTAGTTGTCACCGAGTCCATTTACTAGCTGTCATGAAGTCATCTCTTAACTATCACCAAGTTCACTCCTAGTTGTCATCGAGTCTACTCACCAACATGAATTTTCCTGAATAGGAGTGTCATTATCAATTTCTTGGGGTGTTGATTTTGTACCCCAGGGAGTGTCTGTATCAAAATTGGGGAGTGTAAATTTTTAGCGCACAAGGATGCCCATATCAATTTCCAAGGGTTCCAGAAAAACTTTTTTTTTTTTAACATGCTTCTAGTTATCTCCACCGATGGCTCTCTCTCTCTCTCTCTCTCTCTCTCTCTCTCTCTCTCTCTCTCTCTCTCTCTCTCTCTCCTTTCCATTTTCCCTTTCTTTCCTTTCTCTTTCTTCTTCCTTACTCGGATGGCTTTCCGTCTTACATTGATCTGCTTCGGTGCTGGTAGCTCTGTCTTTGTTGTTTGTGTCACTTCAATGGCTGACCACCACCACTACAAATCCAAAACCATCATCCAGATCTAGGTTGTTTTCAACAGCTCACTATGTGATGACCTAGCTTTTATAATACTTCTTTTCTTTTTTTTTAATAACAAGCTTTCACTTGCTAGATCGATCTCTATTTAAAAATAGTTTGCAAAATAATGGTAGCAAAAAATTCTTCTTCTTTTTTTTTTTTTTTTTATAAACTTCATTTATAAAGACTCTGAGCATCATTATTTATTTCAACATATAGATAAAAATCTGACATACTTAATTAATGATACATGCATATGATAATTTGAAAGATGTCTAAAAATGGATATATCATATTCATAAGATTGTTAATCACAACCAAAGTTATAAAAGAGTCACTTAAATTCAATTTACATCACATGACAAAATGATCACTACCAGTTCTACGACAACTGCATTAACACCTTACCCTCACTTTCTCTAACTTGATTAGGGCACTAAAACTTCTTAATACTTTTTTTGGTCCTACTTGAGCTGATCTATAAAAGATTATTAGGTTGAGTATTTTTCATACCTAGTAGGTGATCCAAAGTCACAAAAATCGAAAACACAGCACACAACATGCATATTTCAAAAAGGGTTTCTCAGGTGATAAAACCATGCAACCATCTTATGTAAACTCAATACCAGTATTCATGTATAAATCATTTACATATTTCTATATTCAAGCAAGAGAATTGCCAACATAATTAAATAATTTATAACATAAAGATTATTAAATTCTTAAAGTACTAATCGATCAAATCAGATGTAGGAAATCCCAAACCTACTGCAATTATTATGCACATAGGCATCTTGGCGAACACATCAACCAACTGGTCACGAGTACTCATCTAAAGACCATCACAATGCACTATACATGGAGATGCAAAAACAGAAATCATAAGAACTATTATGGTTACGACCAGCTCTCTGAATCGTGGGTCTCTAGTATCTAGAGACCAGCCATTGCAGCCTCCACAACGATTATAGATATGTCCCGGAAAGGGTGCCGTGAACACCTCCATTGATTGTTCTCCTATCACAACAGTCGAGAAAATAGGCGCCTCATGAATACCTACTACCTTTGGTGGTTATAGGTTAGGAGGCCAAACCCTTACAACCTGTTAAGTGTTCAATTTTGGTCAAAATACCCTAATTTAGCATTCAATTAGATCATCTAACTGTTCAAATTTGCAAAACCTAGCTGGATTTTGAAGTTAATTCAAATTGACCATCCAAACCTTAATTTGTCAAAATCAATGGTCAGATGATCATTAAAGCTCATTAGATGATTAATATATGGTTTAGATTATTCTGATTTAGTCTTTTCTTTTGTAGATTAACCAAAAGAGGCGTTGATGGATACGATTAAGAGTTAACGGTGCAGATCATCTTAAAGTGCACTGGATGGACCGGATCACCCATGGAGATGGATGGAATAGAAATCATGGACAAAATGGAAAGAACATGTAAAGGGCAACTCTTTCCCCCAGTTCTCTTTCCTTTTCTTCCTCTTTCCCTCCTTATTCTCTTTTTCTTTCCTTCATTCTCTCTTTCCTTTCCCACTCCCTCTTTCCTTTCTTTTCTCTCCCTCCTTATTTTTCTTCCTTATTTCCTCTCTTTTTCCCTTCATCATTCTCACGTACCCACCTCTCTTCCCCCATCTCTTTCACCGTCCCTTTCTTCTTTTCTTCCCTCCCACTTCCCTTCTTTCTTTCTCTCTATCTCTCTCCCTCTTCCCATCTCTACGCACCAACCTTCCCTTCTTCTTTTCTCTCCCAGTCTCATCTCCTCCTCTCCTACGTACTTCCCCTCCTTCTACTCCCTCTCTCCTTTCACGTTCTTTTTTTCCTCTCCTTGTCTCAAACCTCTTCCCATTCTCTCCTCTTCTTCTCCTCCGGACAGATCACGCACCCTCCACGCATCACACAGAGCCAGCCCATCATCCATCTTCTTCTCTTCAACCTCTTCCCCAGAACCGCACAATGCACTATATCTTGCTCACACACCCTCTCTTACACCCTCTCTTACACCCTTTGATCTCCTCCTCTCTCTATTCTCTCGCTCCCATCTCTCTCTCTCTCTCTCTCTCTCTCTCTCTCTCTCTCTCTCTCTCTCTCTCTCTCTCTCTCTCTCTCTCTCACTCTCTCTCTCTCTCTCTCTCTCTGTAGTCTTTTTTCTCACCCATGCCATAGGCTCCACCAAGCCGACACCTTATTCCACTTTCTCCTTCTCAGCCCTTCTTCTCACCTCCTCATTCTCCTCTTGCTTTTTCCTCTGCCCAATCAGATCTCCACAGATCATCGTCCGCCCAGCAATCTGGAAACCTCCACCGCACGGGACTGCCCAAAGATCCCAAAACTTCTACTCTCTCAGTCCCCTGCTAAATTTCCAGCCGGGTCGTGTTCTCTCCTCATCTCCCTTTCTTTTCCTCTTTCCTCCTCCATCTTCACTGGTCAGCCATTCTCAAATCTAGCGATTGGTTTCTTCCTAATCTCTAGCTTCTTTCTCCAACCCAGAACGCACAGAACCGGCTACTCCGGAGACGGAAACCCGGATCGGGTTTCCCATCCTTCTTTTCTTCCCTCCTTTCTCCTCTCTTCTTCTCCCTCCTTCTACATTTTTCCCCTCATCACTGTTTTCCTGGTTTTTTTTTCGTTAAAAACCAGAACCCTTAAAGAATTACAAATCTGCCCCTAGAAGATCTCAGAAATTCCACCTTTGTCCTTTCTGTTTAATACCATCCATGTCCTCAGTTTAATACTGTCTGGGTCCCTAATTTATTTACTTTTGTGTCCCTGTGCTATTCTAGTTTTACATTATCATAATTTTGACTATCTAGGGACAGTGCAATCTAGGACAGCTTATTTAGTTGCATTTTCTATTTTCTTTTCAATAAATAATTGTGTACACTGTAAAAATTGAATGAATCTGGATTTTAGTTTATTCTTAGTTTATTTCTAGTATAGTCTTTATTTGTATTCTTTTATTAATTGAATTTTATTGAAAACTCCATCATTTTAAATCAAGTCCTCGTGGGATCGACCTATACTTGCATAAGCTACACTACAATAGCTCGTGAACTTGCGGTTAAACAATCAACAAGTTTTTGGCGCCGTTGCCGGGGACTTGGAAAGGAGTTTTCATAAAATTTAATTAAAAATAAAAAAAATCAAAAAGTCAAAAATTTTCAAAAAAATCCAGAAAAATGCAAATTTAGGAATTACAATTTTTAGTATTTTAAGAAAATTTTAGGTGCATTTTTCAATTGTTTTTAGGGCATAATCACCTTGTTTCCTAAATTTGGTAGTAATTTCTAATTTTATTTTTCAGGAAATTGGAAAGTAGAGGAATTTGGCAAGTGGATCTTCACCAAAATGGAAATTTCCCTGCTTTCCTAGAATAGGACTTTCTTTTTTCTTTTGAGTGAATCTTGTAGTGAGGATCCTTATAAATTGCAATTTCCATTTTAAATTTTAAAGGGTTGTATAATACAGGGCAAGTGTGGGATAAGGTGGCCCACACTTGATCTTCATCAGAAACTCACTGTAAGTTTCCTCACTCATTTATTTCCTAGATTAGGATTTGCATTTAGAATAATTTGCATTGTTTGGTAGTATAACTTATATAGAAAGCATCTTTTATAATTGTTGCATTTTAGGATTTTGCATTAGTTTACTGCTTTTAATTGCATTCTTAGGTCATGTTTAATGTTTTAAGATAATTTATATGCTGATCGAATTGTCATGGTGTGTAAAAATTAATTACTAAGGGCACCCTACCCCCATAAGATCAAGGGTGGATTTCATCACCACCTCTTGGCCCACTTAGGATAATCACTTCAAGCGCACAAACCTTCCTTTCACATTAATTTAAAATCAATCAAAAGAGACCCATAGGGCCATCACATGCTCATAGGACCCTCTTAATAGGACACAATTTACTGTCACTCCAGTGGCTTTTGATCACTGTGGTTATTGGGGGTTATCTAATAGAGCCTCGCTCTTCCCCCACGTCCTATTGACGTTTGTTGAGGTCTAAACGTCTCCTTACACGAGGGTTGTATTAACCACTTTGGTTAGAACCTAATTGGTAAGCAGTAATCAACTCCTCAAGAGAGGAGGAGCGCTAGTCTAGGCTAATAAAAAATGTCGTCCCCACACAAATCCAAGAGAGTCAAATATATTGTTGCTTATTAGCCTTAGGATTATTTGAGTGTGCGCTTTTGTTTGTGCATCATTCTAGAAGTTAGGTTGCATCATTTAGGTTAGTTTTCTAAAAACTAAAAAACAAAAAACAAAAAGAAGCTTCCCTTGTATGCACTTTTGGAGACGCGACAAAACCGGAAGGTTAGTCAAGTACGACAAAAAAGACATACAACAAGATCAGGTCACATCTATGACTGATCAACGCTCAAGGGGTAATTCACCCCATGGAAGTTAAGGGCCTCCACTCATCATGAATGAGGACCCACCACCCCTAATGGACGATGAATATCAACCTTCACTAAGGAGGAATAATCATCAACCAAATAGAGATTGGAGAAGATACAATAGAGAGTGGGACCAACAGAGTGAACATGGGGATGATAATATTGAGGGTTATCAAAACTTTCGTGGTAGAACTTTGAAAGACTATCTTCAGCCTACACGCACTAGCACACCATCCTGTGTAATTCTTCCTCAGAATGCTGGTGCATTAGAATTAAAAATGGGAGTAATCCAATTACTTCCCAAATTTCATGGTTTAGATAGTGAGAGTCCTTACTTGAACCTTAAAGAATTTGATGAGGTATGTAGTACCCAAAGAACACAAAATGTAGGTCTTGACACTATTAGGCTTAAACTTTTTCCTTTCTCTTTAAAGGAAAAAGCAAAAATGTGGTTTAATGCACTGCCATCAAGTTCTATAAGAACCTGGAATGAAATGACTAGGGAATTCTTAAAGAAGTTTTTCCCTACCCATAAAACAAATACACTTAGCCGCAAGATAATGAACTTTACCCAAAAGGATAAAGAATCATTCTATCAATGCTGGGAAAGGTTCAAAGAATTACAACTCACTTGCCCACATCATGGCTGTGAACCATGGCTCATAGTCAGCTTCTTTTATGAAGGACTAAATTCTGACATGCGCCAGTTTGTAGAGATGATGTGTAATGGTAACTTTCTCAACAAACAACCAGATGAGGCGGAGGAGTATTTGGAATAGCTAGCTGAAAGTGCACAGACCTGGGCTAACTCAGAAAGAATAGAACATGTAGATAGACCTAAGCTTAATAACACCCATGCTAGGGGAGGCATGTATGCTATGTCTGAAAAAGATGATATCAATGCCAAAGTAGCATCCCTAGCAAGAAAACTAGAAGCCATAGAAATGGAAAAGAAAAACTCAAATAAAGAAGAACAAGTGTGTAGCATTTGTGAGAGTACCACCCATCTTACTCAGGAATGTTTCCAGCATTCCAAAAGGTACTTCATGATCAGGCTAATGCACTTAACACATATAAAAGACCTTTTTCCCCATATTCAGAGACTTATAATCCCAATTGGAGAAACCATCTAAACTTTAGTTGAAAAAATGGACCTACTACTAATGTTCCACAACCAAGACAATATCAACCTCATCAACAAAACCAAGGACTTCTTACTTTACCTTATCAAAATCATCAACCTCCTCCTTCTGGACTTTACTTGCCTCCACCTAAAAGGCAAGTAGAGGATAATCAAAATGTTCAATACCAGGAAAGGAAATTTTCTCAATTAGATAGTCAAATAAAACAAACCAACTAGTCCATGAATGAATTAAAAAATATGATGAGTCAAATGATGCAAAATATGGAAAAAGAAAAATTCTCAGCTCAACTACAAGCAAATCCTAAGGGAGTGCATGCAGTTAGCACTAATGCATCTGATGAAACATCTAGCTCTACCATGGAACAGACTAAGGCTGTTACCATTCTTAGGAGTGGTAAAAGATTTGAGAAAGATAAGCCTCAAAAGACTGAAAAGGTAGAAAAATCCATGAAAGTCAAAGAAAACTCTAAACAAAAGGACCCTGTTTCACCTGTTGATCCATGTCTTATACCTGCTCCATTTCCTCAAAGGTTGCATCAAGCCCCAAAGTTTGCCTCTAATGATGAGATTTTAGAGATTTTCAAGCAAGTCAAGATCAACATACCGATCTTAGATGCTATAAAACAAATCCCATCATATGCCAAATTCTTAAAAGACTTATGCACCATAAAGAGAAAATTACATGTCCAGAAGAAGGCATTTTTGACTGAACAGGTTAGTTCTATTCTTCAACACCATACACCACCAAAGTACAAAGATCCTGGTTACCCCACTCTTACTTGCATTATTGGAAACTACAAGATTAACCAAGCTCTTCTTGATTTAGGATCTAGTGTGAACCTATTACCATACTCGGTATACGAACAGTTAGGTCTGGGTGAACTGAAACCTACATCTACTACGCTCCAGCTAGCTGATCATTCTGTAAAAATACCAAGAGGGGTAATAGAGGATGTGTTAGTCCAGGTAGAACAATTTTTCTTCCCTGTAGATTTTCTAGTTCTAGAAACACAACCGGTGGTGAATGAGAAGAATGAAATACCAGTCATCCTGGGATGACCATTTTTGGCCACGTCCAATGCCTTAATCAACTATAGAAATGGTGTCATGAAACTGTCCTTTGGCAATATGATATTAGAGTTAAACATCTTTAACATTTGTAACCAACCTGGTGAAACTTGTGATGATTTGCACAGTGTTAACATGATCAATTCAGTTGTGCAAGATCAGTTTCAGTCATCTTCCTTGTCGGACCCATTGGAGGCCTGTTTGGCCCATTTTAATGAGTTTAATGAGGATGCATTAATAGAGGAAGTTAATGCCCTCCTTAATTCTGTTCCTATCATGGAAACAGAAAAATGGAAACCTCCTTTCGAGGACCTTCCATTGAGGGAGTCCACTCCCCTTCCATCATTCATAGAACCTCCTAAGCTTGAATTGAAATCTCTACCATCAAATTTAAAATACGCCTTTTTAGGAGACAAAGAGACTTTTCCTGTAATAATTTCCTTCCAATTAGAAACATCTCAGGAGGAAAAGTTAATAGACACTTTAAAAGAACACAAAGGTGCTATAGGATGGACCATAGCTGATATAAAGGGCATTAACCCTTTAATATGCACCCATAGGATATATCTAGAGGATGAAGCTAAACCATGTCATCAAATGCAAAGAAGGTTAAATCCTAATATGAAAGACGTGGTTAGAGCAGAAGTCCTAAAGTTGCTTGATGTGGGAATCATCTATCCTATAAGTGATAGCAAATGGGTAAGTCCTACTCAGGTGGTTCCAAAGAAGTCTAGAGTGACAGTAATAACTAACGCCAATAATGAATTAATCCCTACAAGGGTTACTACTGGTTGGCGTATGTGTATCGACTATCGAAAGTTGAGTGCTGTTACAAGGAAGGACCATTTTCCTTTGCCCTTTGTTGATCAAATGTTAGAAAGGGTTGCAGGACATCAGTACTATTGTTTCTTAAATGGTTATTCAGGGTATAACCAAATAGAAATTACACCCGACGATCAGGAAAAGACCACATTTACATGTCCTTTTGGCACTTTTGCTTACAAAAGGATGCCATTTGGATTATGTAATGCTCCTGCCACATTTCAACGTTGCATGTTAAGCATTTTCAGTGATATGGTGGAGAGAATTTTAGCGGTTTTCATGGATGAATTTTCTATTTTTGGTAATTCATTTGAAACATGTCTTGAAAATCTAAGAAAAGTCTTAACTCGTTGTAAAGAAAAGAACCTAGCTTAATTGGGAAAAATGTCATTTCATGGTTCCTAAGGGAATTGTCTTAGGTCACATTGTGTCGTCTAAAGGTATACAGGTAGATAGAGCTAAAGTTGATCTAATTTCCAATCTACCCATTCCAAAATCTATTAGGGACATTCGCTCTTTCCTAGGTCATGTAGGATTCTATAGGAGGTTCATTAAAGATTTTAGTGCAATATCTAGACCACTATGTCACCTTCTCACAAAGGATACTCCTTTTGAGTGGACTGAGGATTGTCAAAAAGCTTTTATAAAGTTGAAAGACAAGTTGACCACTACACCTATCATGTAGCCACCTGATTGGAGTCTACCCTTTGAAATCATGTGTGATGCAAGTGACAATGCTGTAGAAGCCATACGTCATCTACTATGCTAATAGGACCTTAAATAGCACCCAAATGAACTATTCTACTACAGAGAAAGAACTCTTAGCAGTTGTCTTCGCATTGGATAAATTCAGGTCTTACTTGGTTGGATCTAAAATAGTCATATTCACTGACCATTTGGCCCTCAAGTATCTTCTTTTTAAGAAAGATGCTAAGCCTAGACTAATTGATGAGCAACTTTTTCATGTTTCCCATCCTCTCTTGTTTGTTGATATTGCAAATTATTTAGTTGTGGGAAAAATTCTTGAACATTGGACTAAACAAGAAAAGAAAAAATTCTTTTCCAATGTTAACCACTATTTCTGGGATTATCCATTACTGTTTAAATACTGCCCAGATCAAATCATTAGGAGATGTGTCCTTGATTTAGAACAACATAGTGTTATCTCCTTTTGTCATTCAAAAGCATGTGGAGGACATTTTTCTGCCCAGAAAACAATAACAAAGATTTTACAGTGCAGTTTTTATTGGCCGTCATTGTTCAAAGACACACATGTGTTTTGTAAATTATGTGAGCAATGTCAAAAGTTAGGAGGAATAACCCGTAGGAATATGATGCCTCTAAACCCTATTCTTATCATAGAAATTTTTTATTGTTGGGGTATAGATTTCATGGGTCCATTCCCACCTTCTTTTGGCTACATTTATATCTTATTGGCCGTAGACTATGTTTCAAAATGGATTAAGGCTATCCCATGTAGGCATAATGATCACAAAATAGTTCTTAAATTCTTAAAAGAAAACATTTTTTCTAGATTTGGGACCCCTCGAGCCATTATAAGTGATAACGGTACACATTTTTGCAACAAACCATTTGAAGCACTAATGAAAAAATATAATATTACACATAAAGTTGCAACACCGTATCACCCACAAACAAGTGGACAAGTAGAAGTATCTAATCGGGCCATCAAACAAATCCTTCAAAAGACTGTTAATCCAGATCATAAAGATTGGTCTCTTCGACTGACAGATGCGCTCTCGGCTTACAGGATTGCACATCGCACCCCGATTGGTATGTCTCCCTATCGTATTGTATACAGTAAGGCTTGCCATTTGCCTATGGAATTGGAACGTAGAGCCCATTGGGCAATAAAGACATTTAGTTTCAATATGGATAAAGCAGGCTCACATCGCAAACTCCAACTTAATGAGTTGGAAGAGATCAAGCAAGAAAGTTATGAGAGTAATAAGATGTATAAAGAAAAGATGAAAGTTTTTCATGATAAGAACATAATGAGAAAATCCTTTACTCCAATCCAAAAGGTTCTACTTTACAATTCTAAGCTCCACCTATTTCCAGGTAAGCTTAGATCTCGATGGACCGGTCCATATATAGTAAAAGAAGTTTTTCCATATGGGACTGTCGAGATTGAGAATACTAGGACTGGTCATTCTTTTAAAGTGAATGGTCAACGTTTAAAACCTTTCCTAGATTATGAGAATCCAGAAGTTGAGTCCACAACTCTGGAGGATCCTGTTTATCAGGATTGAGTGGATTTGATCCCTCTGTACCATATTTTGTATTTTTATTGTTTTCTGCATCACCCATATTCCTTTTAGGTCCTACTTTTTAAACTTTGAGGACAATGTTTCTGTCAGGTTGGGGGGTGTAGACTTCTAGCAAATTCTAGTTTTTTTTATAGATTTTTTTAGTGCTTTCCTTTATTTAAAAAAAAATGAAAATTTTTAGGTTAATTCCTTTACTATGATGAGAATTAGATTTTCTGAAGTATAATCTAGATAAGTTTAGCTGTTAATGGAGTTGGATATGATTAATTCATCATTTTACTTATTTTCTAAAGTATCCTATGAAAGTAAAGTCTCAGATCACATCTCTACACATAGTTGCATATAGATAGTCTAGATTAATAAGTGGCTATAACTTAGAAATTCTAAAGAAATTCAATGGAGACCTATAACCTAAGTGAGTTTTAGAGCCATTCATCCTTCTTGAGAGGTTATAAATATCCTAATTTTCTTCAGCGTGCTTAAAGAAAATTGATCCCAAACTCTTAAATTTGGCTCATTACCTGAATAATTAGAATATTATCTTTAAAATTCTAGAAGTTCATTGAATTTGATAGATTATAGGAAACTTAGAAAATGATTTAGGCCATCTTTGTTGTTAACCTAGAGACATAAAGCTTACCTAGAAGTATTTTTACCACTAGTTACCCAACTTGAGCCTTTTATAAAGCCTTTTCTTTTGCCAACCAAATTACCCTTTACCTATATTAACCTAGTATAAATTATCCATTACCCATTTTCTTTGAAAAATAAGTTAGAGAGGAATAAAGAAATCCCTTTTAGTTGTAATAAAAGTAGAAAAGTGGATATCAAGAAAAGAAATACTCTTCAAAGTGATTCAAAAGTACTGAAATAGTCTGGAAAAAAAAAAGAAAAAAGAAAAAAAAAAGTTTGAAGAATGCAAAGAAAAGTGAAAAAATAAGAAAAAATATTCACTTCAGCAAAGGAAAGAAGAGTTGTCAACTTTAGTAGAAGACCTCTCTTTATATTTTTGAAGAAAATTTGAATACCCATATACCTTTTCTTTGGTACCTTGTCCTAAGCCTACAATTCGTCCTAGTTAAAGACCTATTAATTCTAGGATGAATATAATCTTGATAAAGAAATGAATGGATAAGATCTAAAAGAGTGGTATTTCTAAATGTTCAAAGGTAATGGCATCCATTCCAAAGGGATCAAAACAATGAAATTCAATAGTAACTCTAGTTCTTCATGAGTATATGTGAGGTAAATTTGTTTTTATTGACTCTTTTCACATAATTAAAAGAGAGATATGATTTGACCCCTCTATCTGAGAGATTTTATTTCTGAGTGTATATCATTAGTGAGGATTGAGGTCAAAACATATTTCAGATGGAGTTCAAAAGTTAGAAGTCTACTTAGAGATAAAGATTATTCTATGTGTAAACTGTACATGCACACACTCACTCTAAGATCTGAGCTTAATTGGAATGACTTTGGCATATGGGTAGGGTTATGAATTCTGCAGTCATTTTGTAATGACCCCAAATTTTGTAATATTAAAAGCCCATAAAAAGTTCAGTTTTAAAGATAAGGGCATTTTGTTCATTTCACTAGTCACCTTGACTAAACCCAGGAATTTGGTACCAAAAGTGGTTCCATTAGATCCGTCTCAGAAAAAGGAATCCAATGAGACCAAAATCACCCAAAACGGAGTTAAAATGAGCAAGATATGGCCCTTTGAAGTTCAGGGGCAAAACTGAAAATATCTCAAAAACGATTTAACCTGAAAAACACAGGTGCCCGTTTTGATACGGGCACCCCGTCGTCTTCAACCTCCTAGAGGTTTCTGGAACGGCAGTGTTTCAAGAAGAAACCACCGCCATTCAAAGGCGGTTAGAAACCCTCCAGAACCCTCTGTAAAAGCTCTATAAATAGAGCTCTTGGGTGCCTCTAATGGCAGCCCAAAAGCCTTGGAGAAAACCAGTCGTGAAGCAGTGACCAAGGGGGGAAAACGTGGAGAGAAAACCACCCACGAAGCAGGTACGCACAAAAGAACCCCAAACCCATCTCCACCATAGTTCTAGGAACGATTTCCCTAAGTTTTTTTTCATGAAAAAACCATAGAGAATAGGCCTCTAGGGAGCCACCAAGGACCCTGGGACGTCCCCAGGGCCGCACTGGTTCCTCAGGGACGAACCAGGGCATCCCAAGGACGCCCCGGTCCCCCAACGATGCAGACGGCCCGCCCAGACGAGACGCGTCGAACGCGTCTGAGAAGAAAACCAACGGGCGCGTCCGTGGACGCGCCCTCTAAAGAGGAAGACGGACGGAGATTCTAGCGCGTCTGCAGACGCGCCCGTTGAGGCGCACGCCGCAGACGGGCAGCGCGCTAGCGGACGGATTAATTTGGTTCCTTAAGGAAGCTAGGGCGCACGTCGCAAACGCGCAGCGCCCTAGCATTCCGTATTTTTGTCTTTAAGACTATATGTACATACAATGTTAAAATGCTTATAACTTGAGATCTAGGGCTCCGATTGAGGCGCCGCGAAAGGCGTTGTGTCTGTATCGACGACACGGACACATCCAAATGATAAAATCTATGATCAAGGCCCAATAAAAGGTGGGCATGACCCTTAGAATAGGATGGTGGCGCGTGACCACTAGAACTTTGGAAAACTGAGAATACCAAGGCCAAATTAGGACCTTGGGACACCCATAGGCATAGGGATGGACCCCTAATACCTAAGTAATGAGACCCAACTGCTCTAAACCCATCAAAGATAGGTTAAACTAACCTTGAGTCCCCAAACTATGTTCAGGAGCGTACGAGGATAAGAGGATTAACGCGACCTAGTCAGGTAGGTGCTCTATCACTATTAGATTCTTTTAAAAGAACTATTGTTATTTGAGAACATATGTTTTGGATATATGACTTGATTTGCATGTGATTTGTATGAATAAATTCAGCATGCATGATAAATGCTTTGTAAATAGCCATGTTTTGGCATGACTGCATATACATTATGCATATACATGTGTTGCAAACGAGTGCATGCATTGCATGATTTACGTACTACAAAGATTGCATGTCCTTGAGGGTTGCCAAAAGACGCTGGAGTGCCAAGGGCCAGGCAGTTGTGAGGGACCCAAAAGAGGACAAGTTTTAACAGGTTTTGACTTATCTTATGTGATTTGGGCAAGTAAGCCCGTGGGTGCTATGCCGAGGGGTCTGGGTTGGCCACCCGGCCTCTACCACTAATAGGTGGATGGGTACCACGCCCAAAAAGAGGCAAGTCCCTACGTCGACTGCATGTGGTACAGGGGGCTATCACTGGTGTCACTAAGACTGGGTCGGCGTGTCATAGGCCCCGTGGAGGCTATGACCAAGTGTCCTCAGGTACCCGGGGACCACACGGCGAGGAGGCCGTGGGCATAGTGGACCCTATGATTTGATGTGCATTTCATGTAGGATGATATGAGGTTGGTCGACCATACCATACTAGAGGTCCATGAGTTGGACTCCATGAGGCATATATTGCATATCATGATGTCATCATATATATATGATACTTTCACTTTTGGATTATGTGATCTTTTAAGTTATAAGAATTTCAGTTGATTTTGGATTCTTATAATGATGTTGAACTCGAGTATTCAAACATACGCATATTTTGAATTTCAGTTGATTTTGGATTCTTATACTGATATTGAACTCGAGTATTCAAACATACACATGTTTTGAATGAGCATATGATTTTGAAACATCTCATGCATTTATAAAACTAGTAGTGATAGGCCCTACTGAGTATATTATATACTCACCCAATCCTCAACATTTTTCATATATCAGTAAGCACTCAAGGACAGGATACGTCCGTATATATATCATGGTTCAGGACAACTCCACTCCCAAAGAGGACATCTATGTTAGTGCTATGAGCAAGTGAATCCAAAAGGAAACAAATATACATGTAAGTAAACTCTCAACCCTTTGGACATGTGTTTGTACTTAGTTACAGATGGACTGTGCATTGTGACTGGAAGGACCTGGGGAAAAACATTTATGATTTCTGAAGTTTTTCAAAAAACTACCTTAGTTGTTGTGAAAGCAAATGACACTCGGGGTTTTCAAAAATGAGTCTAAAACTAAAGGTTTTCCGCTGCATTGCATGGTTTGTATAAAATGGTTTTCAAATAGGGATGCATCCCGCCTTAGGAAATTTGACATTGCATTTAAAAATGCATGAGAAAACCCGGGTCGTCACACATTTTTATTAGTATGCTAAAGTGATGTGATTTATTGAAGATAATTCTCTGAGGAAAAACAGGAGTTGACTTAATTTTTGAAATTTTGAAAATTGGTTTTCTCATATTTTGCTCAGGACTAGCAAAATGCTGGTTGGAGGGTGTGTTAAGTATTCAAATTTGGTCAAAATACCCTAATTTAGCATTCAATTAGATCATCTAATCGTTCAAATTTGCAGAACTTAGCTTGATTTTGAAGTTAATTCAAATTGACCATCCAAACCTTAATTTGTCAAAATCAATGGTCAGATGATCATTAGAGCTTGATTCTGATTTAGTCTTTTCTTTTGCAGATTAACCAAAAGAGGCTTTGATGGATACGATTACAAGTTAATAGTGCAGATCATCTTAAAGTGCACTGGATGGACCCGATCACCCATGGAGATGGATGGAATAGAAATCATGGACAAAATGGAAAGAACATGTAAAGGGCAACTCTTTTCCCCAGTTCTCTTTCCTTTTCTTCCTCTTTCCCTTCTTATTCTCTTTTTCTTTCCTTCATTCTCTCTTTCCTTTCCCACTCCCTCTTTCCTTTCTTTTCTCTCCCTCCTTATTTTTCTTCCTTATTTCCTCTCTTTTTCCCTTCCTCATTCTCACGTACCCACCTCTCTTCCCCCATCTCTTTCACCATCCCTTTCTTCTTTTCTTCCCTCCCACTTCCCTTCTTTCTCTCTATCTCTCTCCCTCTTCCCATCTCTATGCACCAACCGTCCCTTCTTCTTTTCTCTCCCAGTCTCATCTCCTCCTCTCCTACGTACTTCTCCTCCTTCTACTCCCTCTCTCCTTTCACGTTCTTTTTTTCCTCTCCTTGTCTCAAACCACTTCCCATTCTCTCCTCTTCTTCTCCTCCGGACAGATCACACACCCTCCACGCATCACACAGAGCTAGCCCATCATCCATCTTCTTCTCTTCAACCCCTTCCTCAAAACCGAACAATGCACTATCTCTTGCTCACACACCCTCTCTTACACCCTTTGATCTCCTCCTGTCTCTACTCTCTCTCTCTCTCTCTCTCTCTCTCTCTCTCTCTCTCTCTCTCTCTCTCTCTCTCTCTCTCTCTCTCTCTCTCTCTCTCTCTCTCTCTCTCTCTCTCTCTCTCTATGTAGTCTTTTTTCTCACCCATGCCATCGGCTCCACCAAGCCGACACCTTATTCCACTTTCTCCTTCTCATCCCTTCTTCTCACCTCCTCATTCTCCTCTTGCTTTTCCTCTGCCCAGTCAGATCTCCACGGATTGTCGTCCGCCCAGCAATCCAAAAACCTCCACCGCACGGGACTACCCAGAGATCCCAGAACTTCTGCTCTCTTAGTCCCCTGTTAAATCTCTAGCTGGATCATGTTCTCTCCTCATCTCCCTTTCTTTTCTTCTTCTCCTCTTTCCTCCTCCATCTTCACTGGTCAGCCATTCTCATATCCAGTGATCGGTTTCTTCCTAATCTCTGGCTTCTTTCTCCAACCCAAAACGCACAGAACCGGCCACTCCGGAGACGGAAACCCGGATCGGGTTTCCCATCCTTCTTTTCCTCTCTCTCCTTCTTCCTTCTTCCTTCTTCCTCCCTCCTTTCTCCTCTCTTCTTCTCCCTCCTTCTACGTTTTTCCACTCATCACCGTTTTCCTAGTTTTTTTTCGTTAAAAACCAGAACCCCTAAAGAATTACAAATCTACCACTGAAGATCTCAGAAATTCCACCTCTGTCCTTTCCGTTTAATACCATCCATGTCCTCAATTTAATACCGTCTAGGTCCCTAGTTTATTTATTCTGTCCCTGTGCTATTCTGGTTTTACATTATCATAATTTTGACTATCCAGGGATAGTGCAATTCAAGGACAGTGCAATCCAGGACAGCTTATTTAGTTGCATTTTCTATTTTCTTTTCAATAAATAATTGTATACATTGTAAAAATTGAATAAATCTTGATTTTAGTTTATTCTTAGTTTATTTTTAGTATAGTCTTTATTTTTATTCTTTTATTAATTAAATTTTATTGAAAACTCCATCATTTTAAATCAAGTCCTCGTGGGATCGACCCGTACTTGCATAAACTACACTACAATAGCCCGTGCACTTGTGGTTAAACAATCAACATAACCTCTTAGCATAGTGCCCACTAAGTTCACTAGCCCAAACAATGTGTATGTGTGTGTATCAAATTCAA
This sequence comes from Warburgia ugandensis, assembly GCA_035236585.1. Lineage (NCBI taxonomy): Eukaryota > Viridiplantae > Streptophyta > Magnoliopsida > Canellales > Canellaceae > Warburgia > Warburgia ugandensis. The sequence goes on from CP141128.1 coordinate 47,489,569, forward strand.
ATATCATAGTCGTATAATGATTAGCATATACTCAAATCATGCAACTTATGCGACTTATCTCAAAGCATGAAATTAATGCATATATGAAATTGTCCTTTCAGTTAAGGATAACAATTAACCATGAGAGATATAAGCAGTAGCATTTTCAAATACGAGTATGAATCATGGGAATAAATTTGCATGCTCATTGTAAGAATGCCATACACTCAATTATTTAAAAAATAACCAAACCTAAGTTCCATAGAAATCACGTATACAAATTTGCATGCATAGCTACCTTTCACTATCACATAAAAAACATACTAAACATGAAAATGATTTCAAGGAAACTGTTTGAGATTTGAAATTCAATTGAAACTTAGTAGCATCAGGTTACCCACCTCAAAGGATGTTACTTAGGTTTTGTTCTTATTTTTCTTCAGTTCAAATCTTGGATCTCTTTTAAGGTCTTTTTATAGGGTCCTATGCATAATTTAAGTGTAAGAATTCAATTATTATTTTCCATTCACATGTTTACATATTTTTTAGTAGAATTTGTCTTGAAAACTAATCTATGGAATGAATTTTGCTTAATTAAGATTAGACCAGAATCTAATATCACCAATTCTTCATAGATCATTAATCAAATTCATAGATTAAAGGATTATATCACTGATCTAGACTTTGATCCTATTATCAATGGTCAGATCTGTGGTCCAAGGGTTGATGTCCTTAGATCAAGGTTGATCCATGTACAGATTTACCACATTATCTAGTTATCACTTCTTGGGGTATGATCATCTTTGATCTTATAGATCTATAAAAAAAATTATAGTTTTTAGGTCATGATCAGTTTAAAATGCTTTTTGATCTTAAGTTTTCTTGTATTATTAGGTTCGCATCATGAAGTCGAAGCCAATGGACCTTTCCAATCTTAAATCAAGCTTATATATCACTCTAAATAAAAGATTTTATGTTTTAGATTATTTAAATGGTCATGATTAATTCTATTTAAATAAAATAGTAATTGATTATCACTGGAATGCACATTCCAGAACAATTGGTGCATCTTCGTGACTAGAATGCTCCAATGCGCATCATGGTTCCCAGGACACATCAGCATCCCAGTCAAACCAAATGGTCCCGCACACTCTACGCATGCGGGGTTGCTCACTAGGACTATGCATCTCCAAGGTGCGTTCTAGGATGCGTCTTGTATGCAAAACATTCTAGATGTCTGTGAGATGGTCTGATATGGACCATTAGATCACCAACCTCTAGGTCAACACTGAGGATTCATTTTATTTTTTTGTTTTTATAGATCTCGAGGTTTTGAGGTTCCATGAACTCATTGGACAGCTCAAATCTTCCATTCGAGCTATCCTTCAAGGTGGTTCCCAAAGGAGTCCACCATATTTGTTTCACCGACAGATTGGCAACTGATGAGACCAAATCGGTTGGAGGAGGGAAAGAAAGCCAAAAAAAGGAAAGGGAAAGGGAGAAGGAGAAGGAGAAGGAGAAGGAGAGGAGATTACCTGGATTAGCTGAAGGAGGGAGAATCATTGATTCCCCATGGGTGTAGACATGTTCTGTTCCTGCTCGTGAGTTGGGTTGTCGAAAAGTAGGGGGAAGAGAGAATGGGGGTAGAAGAAAGGGAAAAGGGAAATGGAAAAGAAGAGGGAGAGAGAGAGAGAGTTCGGTGGGTGCGTCGCCGACTAGTCTGTCCAATGGCAGGGATGAAAAGGGTAAGAGAGATGGAGCTTGAGGAAAGAGAAGGAGGGAAATGCACTGAGCAAGGGGAGTGGGATGTCCCTTTATTGTTGGTGGTCCACCTTTCTCGCTGGTAGGTGCATGATCACCAGCCTATTTCTTCGACGAGGGAGTCAAAGATGCAAAGGCGACTCGGTCACATGGAATAATGGTTGTGGGGGTGCCATTATAAAAAATTCCCCCTCTAAATTTGGCCTTTCAACGTATAAGGGGGCCAGTTATAAAATTATTAAAATACTCTTGTACTTCAAAATTATAACTTTCTTGTTCGAACACCATTTTTAGTGTTCTTAGTGTCATTAAATTCCAATTTTCTAGTAGAATTCAATTATTAAGGTATTTTCACTTAATTTGATTTTCATAAAAATTCCACTTCTAGAATTCAAAATTTTTAAATGTTCATCTTTCTGTTCAATCTAAAATTTCAAAAATACAATAAAATAAGGCTTCAAATTTTGGGTCCTTACATCATTGTCCCCTGCAAAGAATTTTGTCCTCAAAATTTAGTAAATCACTACTCACTAAAGAGTTTAGGATATCTGTCCGTCATTTTCAATTCCACTTCCCAGGTTTCTTTTTCGACAAACTCATTCCTCCATAGAATCTTAACTAGTGAAATTTCTTCATTTAGCAACTTCTTAACCTTCTTATTTAGAATTTGAACTAGTTTTTTTTACAAAGTTAAGTTTGGATGTAACTTGACCGATACTCTCTCAAGTACATGTGTGTGATCTGGTATATATTTCGTAACATATATATATATATATATATGAAAAAATATTGTAAACTTTCAATAACTGTGATGGCAAGGCTAGTCTGTATGCAGTCAAACCAATCCTATCCAAAACTTCAAAATGGCTGATAAACTAAGGACTGAGTTTTTCCTTCATACCAAACCTCATAACACCCTTAGAGAAATCTTCAAGAATGCATGGTCTCCAACTTCAAATTCCAACTGTCTCTATCATTTATCGAGGTAACTCTTCTATCGACTTTTAATTGTGAGAAGTCATCTTCAAATAAGTTTCACCTTGGTTGCACATTGTTCTACCAACTCTAACTATATAATATTCTTTAGAACAAATATGTGTATAGTAATGATGTTATTATCGGTTTGAAAAAGGCCAACATGTAGATTAACCGATTATTACTATAAATTTTGAAGTAATTATATGTTACTTGGTTTTTCAAATATGATGCAGATTTTGTTGATGATATGTATGCATATATATATATATATATATATATATATATACATGCATAGGTGCTTAATGCATAGGTGCTTATAATGCATTCCATGTGATGGCTTGTGGCGATGTGACTTTATAATATAAAAAAAGTATTTTTTCAAATCATTGTATGTGTACGCCCTAATTTCAGTTTTGTAGTATTGGTTTATACACTAAATATGTTGTATACTCATTCTATCATTTTTACCATAGGTTAGCTTGGAAAGAATTAGAAAAGAGATTAAGATTCTAAGAACACCACTTGATGATTTCAAGAGGATAAGAAGCGAGATAATCTAGCTTCATTAAGAAACTCAAATTATGTTGACTATTAGGTAATATTTCAATCTCATATGTGATTTGAATTGTAATTGGGGTGTGTTTGATAAGTCCTGGGAATGTTATATGTCAAATGTATTTGAAAAAGAGATGGAGTCTCTAATTATGTTTAAAATTTAAATGAATGTTTATCAGGTATATCGCATTACATGCGTTAAATGTCTTATGTCTAAAAAACAAAGGATACTCTGCCAGATTTTTGGTAGAAATGTGGCACTCATTTTATCAGAAATCTTTATTTTAAGAAAAGAAAAGTGACACTCAGGGTTTTGATGAATGAATTTTAAAAGAAAAAGATTCTTCCTCTGTTATTTGATTTTCTAAAATGGTTTTCAATAGATATCGATCTTGCTATGTAAATGTCTTTTTGCATAAAAAAAGTGCTATAAAGACCTGGTTGTCACACGCTACTTCTGCTTTGATCGAATCTAGTCTTGCCACTCTTGCTTCCTTTAGGTTACTTTCTTGTCTAATGATGAGCGCCACAGCTAATGCCCAATTTCTCTCATCGTCCAGCCATGCTTCTTCCACTAGCAAGTCAAATGGATTGGTCCTACTTTTGTCGCACAGCTCCTTCATTGCCTTTCTCTTTTCTCGACTCTTTTCTAGTAGCACTAGCAATCAATGGCTCTATTGTTGTCTTGTCTACTACCATTCTCTCCTTGTGCTAGCAATCTTCGAGTTGTACGGGTTCAGATTGAAGCCCTTTATATGTAATGACCTGAATTTCTCAAGTGTGAGAATGTATTTATTTTCAATTGATGTGTTTGGAAAAAATCTAATCTATTATTTAAAATTAGTGAAAGATTTGTCAAAAAGATAAATTTCAAGAGTTAAAAAAAAAGAAAGGATTGCTTAGTCATTTCACCTACAGACCCTATGGAGGAATGATTTATCTGTAGAGAAGCATAAAAGGTATCATATAAACAAGAAGCAGGGATCAGCAAATCATTGTCCCTACCATAGTCTCACACTTCTTTCCCTCATCTCTCCTCTTCTCGAATTACTCTGGATAGCCAATTGAAACCATGAAAATCACATTAACTAGATGCATGCCCCAGAGACCTATCTCCCTCTCTTTTTCCACTATTCACCATCTGCAATCGTGCAAAGTCATCTTACCGTTGCCAATCTACCTGACACACCCTCGTCTCTCGCATCTATTTTCCTCTTCCTCATTTCTCCCCCGTTAGCTTTTGGTGATCGCGCTACACCCTGCACTTGGGAGCACCACCCCCTCAACCCACCACCACCTCCCTCTTCCCTTACAGAAGCGTTACTCTTGTTTTCCCTCTTTAGCTTGCTAGTGGCATTTGGTTGACGCTGTCTGATTGACCAATCCATCTATTCCTTTCCCTCTTCAATCATTGTTGATGACCGCAGAACACCTAGAAGTTTCCACCATAGCTCGATCATGCCACCTGACCGGCCAGATCACCTACTTATTTCCCTTGCTGCCATTATCTTCTTCTCTTTCCTATCTTTAGATCGCCACAGGCAAATCCACGGCAGCTAACAGTAAGTTATCTACTCTTTTTCCCTCTTCATTCCTTGCGTTTTTGTTTTTCCTCTTTGGTTGCCGTTGAAACCTGCCCAACAATACTGGCTGAACAACATAGATGAAGTATTTTCTGTGTATGTAAACCCTAATTGAGAAAAAGACCCCAAAACCCTTTTGTTCTTTTCATGTTTTTACCTTATTCAATTGTCACCAAGATCTGCTCGACGACGTTGTCCAACACACAGATCGGACAACACTGAAGCAAGACCTTACGTACAAGCCAAGTTATAGGAACCTAAAATTTTTTTTGATACTCTTCGATTCTTGCTAAATCTCAGACAAACTCTTTCACAGTTGGATGATGAAAAATCCATTCAAGTGTTTGCTTGACAAATCAAAGAGAAAATAATATTACAGATATCCCTTTTGACACAATGACTGCGCACAATGCATTAGCAGCACTGTTCGGCCTTGGGCAAACACAATGAAAAGCAGAGACATGAATTTTAATGATTCACTCTTAGATCTGCATTAGATTAGAAAAATAAGGACTATCTGATTTACATTCAAATCATCTTCATACGTAATCATTTCCTTGCCTAAAACCTTTTACTATCCTCTTCTTTACGTTCTTAAATTATATAACTGCTAGTCAACAGTCCAAACTACTCCAAGTTTTTAGAATTTCCTTGTTAATTCCTGTGATTTACGGTTGTCTCGAGATTTGACTCGCTGACAGTATAGTAATATGATCGACACCTCTTTATTCAAAAGCATATGATCGACGTGTAAATTTGGATTTCTTAGTCACACCTACTATCATTGGTTAATCTGAATTATGTGATTGTCACGGTAAGTGTACTCTCATTTAAAATTTCTATTTATGATATTAATTAAAATTATAGTAAGTATACTTACATTATAACTGAATGCTACTTAAGATTCATATTTATTGTTATTTTAGGATTCATATTAAAGATAATAGATCAAATATGCATTGAAGGTTATATTCTATATTCTGAATTATCAGATATATTTTATTATTCAATTTTGTATCTTGAATCATCAAATTTGAGAATTTGATATCTTGTATTTTATACAAACAAAACTATATCTTAAGATTGATTTCATAAAGTTGAAATATTTGACATTGTATATTGAAATCATTTAAGTAAATTGAAATTAGAATTGGTGTTTGAAAATTTGATGGTGTTTGGACTATATAGATTTGAATTTGACGTCCATTAAGATTTCTAATTTCAATATCAATTATGAGATTGATATTGGAATTTATATTTGAAGTATTTGTATCCTTATCTAAGTCTGGTTATAAATTAGTTTTTGATAACGAGATAAAATTCTAAGTTATTCTATTATGATGATCAAATTTGTAACTTAATGATTTGAATTTATATTTGATAATCAGCCTATATGTGTGACGACCCGGGTTTTTGATGATGCAAGTTGGATAAAAAGGCGAGATCTCTTGTTTTATAAATATGAAATGCATGAAAATCTTTTTGTTTTGTAAAGCAATCCTTCGTATAAAACCCTGAGTGTCAAAATACATTTTTATATAGCCATGGCATAGTTTTAAATCAACATTATTCCCAAGAAAGTGTTAGTCATAGCCTCAGTTATAGAGAGTAACTACAATCAAGTAACATTGAAAGATAAGGTAGGGGTTTACTTACTTGTACTTAATCTGGGTGTCTTCTATAACACACGTACCTTGTCCTTAAGTGTTTACTTTGTGTCTGAAAAATGTTGAGGATTGGGTGAGTATATACTATACTCAGTAGGAGTCCATCACTACTAGTTTTACAATGCATGCTATGTTTAAAATCATATACTCTTTCAAAACATGTGCATGTTTGAACCCTCATGTTCAATATCGAGATTAAAAATCATTGTCGAATTGGAATCTTGAAGACTTAAAGAATCACATAATCCAAGTCGAAAGTATCATATATATATCATAAACATAATGATATGCATAAGATGCTCCACTAAATCCAACTCATGGATATATGGTATGGTCGACCAACCTCATGTCATGCCATATGCAATGCAAGTAAATCCTCAAACCATAGGGCCCACTATGCCCACGACCTCGTCGCCGTGTGGTCCCCGGGTACCTAGGGACACAGGGTCATAGCCTCCATGGGGCATATGACACTTCGACCCAGTGCCGTGACACCAGTGGTAGCCCCTTGTACCACATGCAGTCGAAGCAGGGACATGCCCTTTTTGGGCGTGGTACCCATTCCACCTAATAGTGGTAGAGGCTGGGAGGCCACCCCAAACCGCTTGGCATAGCACCCACGAGCTTATTAGCCCAAATCATATAAGATCAAACAAGCAAAAACCTCTTTTTCAAAATCTGTCCACTTTGGGTCCCTCACAACTGCCTACCCAGCATCTTTTGGGCACTCCAGCATCTTTTGGTAACCCTCAAGGACATGCAAATTTTTCAAAACTCAATAACCACAAATCATGCAATTATATGCAATTGTTTGCAAAACATATCTATGCATAATGTATTTGTCATAAGCATGCTTATTTCATTTATAAAATTAAGTCATGCTAAACAAGTCATATAACTTATACTTAAAACATGCATTCAAAACAATCATGGGATCTTTTTAAAAGTCTAGTAGTGATAGAGCACCTACCTGGTTTGGTCACGCAAGCCCCCTTGTCCTCGTACGCTCCTGAACATGGTTTAGGGGAACAAGGTTAGTTTGGCCTATTTCTATAGGTTTTAGAATAGTTGATCTCGCTATTTAGGCATTAAGGGTTCATTCCCATGCCTATGGGTGTCCTAAGGTCCTAACTGGGCCTTGGTATCATCTGGTTTACAAAGGTTTAGTGGCCCCACGCCACTATCATAGTCCAAGGGTCGTGCCTACCTTAGATTAGGCCTTGATCAGGTATTTTATAATTTGGGTGTGTCCGCGTTGTCGACGCGGACACAACGCCTTTCGCGGCACCTCAATCGGAGCCCTAGAACTCAAGTTATAGGCTTTTTAGTACTGAGTGTACATAAAGGGTCAAACGAGGTGGAAGCCTGGGACATTAACGCGTCCCGTGTCAGCGACATGCACCCCAGCGAGTGCGTCTACAGATGCACCGGGCTTCCACCCGTCGTTCCCATTTGCGACGTGCCCGTCGGGTTTTCTCAACGCACAAGGCGCGTTTCGGTTTGACGGGGACCTGGGCGTCCTAGGGATGCCCTGGTTCGACCTTGTTGAACCAGTGCGCCCAGGGACCGTTCCTGGGTCCTTTGTGGCTCTCTAGAGCCCCGTTTTGCATGATTTTTCATGCAAAAACTTGGGGAAACTTAGCCTAGGACTAAGGGGGAGACGGGTTTGGAGGGGTTTTGGGCATACCTGGTTCATGACCAGGTTTTTCCCACATTTTCTACTCTTATTTGCTTCTCCACGATGGGTTTTTCCCAAGCTTTTGGGCTGCCATTAGAGGCACCCAAGAGCTCTATTTATAGAGCTAGAAGAGGGTTCTAGAGGGGGTTCTTACTGCCATTGAATGGCGGTGGAGAAACCTCCAGAATGGCTGTGGTTTCTCCCCTAAACACCGCCATTCTAGAACCCTCTAGGAGGTTGAAGAAGAGGGGTGCCCATATCAAAATGGGCCCTTGTGTTACCCAGGCTAAATCCATTTTTTAATATAAATTATATTTTTGCCCCTGAACTTCAAAGGGCCATAACTTGCTCATTTTAACTCTGTTTTGAGTGATTTTGGTCTTGTTGGATTCCTTTTTCCTAGACGCACTTAATGGTACCATTCTCAGGACCAAATTTCTGGGTCTAGTCAAGGTGAATAGTGAAATGACTAAAATACCCTTATCTCCAAAAAGTGAACTTTTCATTGCTAACTTGGGATTTTAATGTTACAAAATTGGAGTCATTACAATATGTAAAGTATTCAAACTTACTTTCTGATATGAAGTTTAGTGATTTGCAGTATGAACATGATTTGGATTTTTGATTAATTAGAAAAAGATTCTTGAATTATTTATTTTGAAAGATTAGTTTTTACATTTGAATTTGTATTCAAATTTGAGATATGTTCCATTGGTTATTTGATTTGTCAAACTTTTGGTTTATTTGACTAGTGATTGATCAATGCTATGATTTGGACTCTTCTGATGAGGAGTATTTGTTTATATCTCTGCACGTAGGTTATTTGAACCTCATCTAATTAGTGAGGTAGTGTACTTGTTGGACTGTATGTCAACTATATCACTTCTGATCTTTGGATCTTCTGGCCAACGACTAATCAACGTTGGATATTTGATATTTGAACTCCTTGGATAAGAGTATTTGTGTAGCCGCCACAGTTTGGTATTCTGAACCTTATTTGGTCAATCAAGTGGGTGAACTTGTTTGGATAGTAAGCCAGCGAGGATCATTTCAACTATCACTATTTATATGTACCCATGGAAACATTTCAGTATCTGTATTTGAAAACATCACGGGTTTTGTTTTGATATTTGAATGTGATTGAACCATTAGTGTGATTTCAGTTTTTCTTTTAATGTTTCATCTTTATATTTCACTCAAGAAACACTAGATATGTTATTTCTATATTTGAATTTGACTATAGTTTCTGATTTGTATATATGTTATTTGTAGTAAGTGTATTTGAATGTAGTCATTTGGATTTAAACCAAAGGATATTATTATGATGATATGAATTTAAATGATGTATGTATTGTTTCGGTAAATTGAAATATGGAAATATAAAGGATATGATTTGTTTTAAACATGATCTATTTGTTTTAGATTTATATATGTGGAATTAGAAGAATGAGATTGAGAAAATCTATTCATGATTACATTTGGAATGTTATCATATGAATTGGCATTTTATCTTAAATGATTATTTGAAGGAATAAAGAAGTTTTTTGCACTGCACACACACACACACACATATATGTAGGTTATGGAAAGTTATTCCCAAAAGATCATAGTTATTGAACTAAAATAAGAATTGTTATCGTATTTGAAATTCTAATTTATTGTTATAAATGGGAACTTTCATTCTTGAAATTCATATTCAATCCAATTGTATAATATGGTGGATATGAAAAATATGATAAAGAGTGATTTTAGATGATTATGAACTTACATAAGCGCAAGTTTGCTAAGATATTGTATTTGTTTACAATATCTTAGATTAGGTGAAATGATTGAGAAAGGAGATACAATGCAATTCAAGAGGAGTTCATATAGAAGACTATGGGATGAACAATTTTTATTACGGATGATGATATAGAATAATGTATGCATGATTAAACATTCATTAACTAAGGATTATAATATGTTTGCACTATTGAAGGATATATATGTTATATGATGTTGTGAAGGTGAGAGAGTAATTCTTATTAAAGATGTGTCATATCATGATAACATATATGTTGAATAAGTATTTCCGTTGCAATGAATGGGATAATGAGATGAGATAAAGTCTCTAAGTATATTATATTGTATGAATGAATGAATGGTTTATAAGGTGAACTGCATTATATGCACTAAATGCAAAAGTTCAAAAAACAGAGGAGGCTCTGCCAAACCTTTCTTAGAAACATTAACACTTGGATTTTAGAAATGTCTTACTTTAAAATTTAAAAAAAAAAAAAAAAAAAAAAAGTCCTAAAAATCTAGGTCATCTCAATGTGGTATTAGAGCTAAATACATATAGATCTTAAACTTGAACATAGATGTATAAGTTTGACAGCTATCGACATAGACTCTGATATAGAAACTTAGTTATTTGATATTCATAATGTTTACAATTGAAGATGGGAAGGTAACATCTCCAATTGATGGACTGTGATATTATATGAAAATTTTGGAGATGTCATATCCTAGAGAATCAAGCTCCTCTATGGATGCTATTTATTGTGCTCTAGAAAGAATTTCAGCAATTTTACAGTGACAGAATAATCACAATGGAAATGGTGGTGAAAACAGTCACGATAGTCATCTCCTCACCAGATTTCAAAGACTACATCTGCCATCATTCAATGGAAGAACTAATCTTATGGATGCTGAAAGGTAGATTATGCAGATAGAGAAGATATTTGAAGCATTGAAGTGCCCCAAAGAAGACAAAGTAACATTGGTTGTATTTATGCTGGAAGGTGAGGTAGAGCATTGGTGGAGAATGATTAAAAGAACTAATATTGAGGAAAATGGCATGGTGGAGTGGAGTAAATTTACAGAATTATTCTATGACAAATATTTTCATGAGACAATTAGAAGAAGGAAAGAGATGGAATTTTTGGCATTACAACAAGGAAATAAAACTGTGGCAGAATATGAAAACAAATTTATAGAATTGTCTAGATTCACCCTTTACCTAGTTGATGATGAGGTTAGAAAGACTAGGATGTTTGAAAGAGGACTCTGTCCAAAAATCAAGAATAGAATAATGGTGTTGGAATTACAAAGTTTTAATGAGGTTGTTCACAAAGCTCTTATTGCAGAAAGGGATTGTGAAGAGTTCCAAATGGCAAAAGACAATAGACTTGGGGTTACAAATACCACAAATTTTTGAAAGCAAGGCCGAAGAAACTTCAACAACAAGAAGTTTGAAAAGAAAGATGAGAAAAAAGTTGTTGGGAATTCTTCAAAGCGTGGTAAATTTCATGGTTCTGCCCCACGTTATCGAATTACTGGAGCTTGTTTTAGCTGCAGTAAAATTGAACATATGATAAAAGACTGCCCTACAAGGAGTGAACAACCACAACCATCATCTAAACCCATGGTACAATGGAGGGTTTATGCTATCACACATCAAGATGCTAAAGCTTCTAAATCCATTATGGAAGGTACCCTTTCCATCTCTAACAAGATTGCTAAAGTTTTGATAGACCCAGGTTCAACTCATTCTTTTGTTTCTCCAAGCTTTACTTGCAAGCTAGAAAAAGAATAAAAACCTCTTGAATTTGAACTACTAGTAATTACACCAATTAGAGACACACTATTCACTGATAGAATATATAAAAGTTGTGTGCTTCAATTGGAAGGCAAAGAATTACTTATAGACTTGATCTTGTTGAACATACAAGATTTTGATGTGATTCTTGGTATGGATTGGTTAACGGCATACCATGCAAGTAATGATTACTTTAATAAGGTGGTGACCTTTCACTTGACCAATCAGTCAACAATTCAATTTAATGGGGTTAGGAGAATTACATCTGTAAATATAATTTCAACAATGAAAGTAGACCAATTGTTGAGAAAGGGATGTCAGGATTTTCTTGCACATGAGATTGACAACTCAAAGGACAAGCCTGACATAAATGCTATTCCAATAGCTAATGAATTTCCAGATGTATTTCCAAAGGAATTGTTAGGGCTACCTTCTATGAGGGAAGTAGAATTCAATATTGAATTAATTCCTAGAACAAATCCTATTTCAAAAGCTCCTTATAGAATGGCACCAATAGAGTTGAAAGAACTTAAGGAACAACTAGAAGAGTTGTTGAACCTAGGTTTCATTCGACTTAGTGTCTCTCCTTGGGGTGCACTATTGTTATTCGTAAAGAAGAAAGATGGATCGATGAGAATGTATATCAATTACAGGTAGTAGAATCAAGTGACAATAAAGAACAAATACCCACTGCCTAGAATTGATGATTTACTAGATCAATTACAAGGAGCTTAGTTGTTCTCTAAGATTGATCTGAGATTCGGATATCACCAACTCAGAATCAGAGATGAAGATATTCCCAAGATTGCTTTTCAAACAAGGTATGGTCATTATGAATTTCTTGTAATGCCATTTGGGTTAACTAATGCTCCTGTAGTTTTCATGGATCAGATGAATAGGATTTTTAAACCATTTTTAGACAAGTTTGTTATCAGTTTTATTAATGACATCCTAGCCTATTCTTAAAATCTTGAAGATCATGCACATCACTTGAGAGTTGTATCACAAGTGCTAGGAGAACATAAGTAATATGCAAAACTAAACAAATGTGAATTTTGGCTGGGGAAAGTTGCATATCTAGGTCATGTAATTTCAAAAGAAGGAATCTCGGTGGATCCTTCCAAAATAGAAGTAGTTATAAAATGGGAAATGCAAACCAATGTAATAGAAATTTGGAGCTTCTTAGGGTTGGTAGGATATTAGAGACAATTTGTTGAAGGGTTTTGTCAGCTTGTTAACCCTTCAACAAAATTGACACAAAAGAATGTGAAGTTCATTTGGAATGAAAGTTGTGAGAAAAGCTTTCAGGACTTAAAGACTTAGCTAATGTCAACACCAATTTTAACAGTTCCTAATGGAAATGGAGGATTTGTCATTTATTGTGATGCTTCAAAGAAAGGTTTAGGATGTGTATTGATGTAAAATGGAAAGGTAGTGGCATATGCATCTAGACAATTAAAGACATATGAACAAAACTACCCAACTCATGATCTAGAGTTAGCTCCTATAGTGTTTGCAGTCAAACTCTGGAGACACTACTTGTACGATGAACAGTTTGAAGTCTATACCAACCACAAAAGTCTAAAGTATCTTTTCTCATAGAAAGATTTGAATATGAGGCAGAGAAGATGGGTAGATTTCTTAAAGGATTACGATTTTACTATCCATTATCATCCTGGCAAGGCAAATGTAGTAGCAGATGCTTTGAGCCGAAAGTCCTCTGGAATTCTAGCACTCATGATGATGAGAGAATTGCAATTATTAAATGACACTACAAACTGGAACTGGGAGGTCAAATACATGAGTTTTAGGCTAATTCTATCTAACTTGAGAATTGAACTGGTTCTGGTTCAACACATTAAAGATTCTCAAATTGATGATGCTCACTTGACAAATATCATGATGGGTAATAAACCATAATTTGAGATAGGAAATGATGGCACATTAAGATTCAAAGGAAAAATATGTGTCCCAAATGATGAAGATTTGAAGAGGAGACTATTAAATGGAGTGCACAAATTTAAGTATATGATACATCCAGGGAGTACAAAGATGTATCAAGATTTGAAAAGTGGGTTTTTGTGGAATAACATGAAGAGAGAGATAGCATTGTTTGTGTCCAAGTGTTTGGTGTGCCAACAAATTAAGGTCGAACATCAAAAACCCAAGAGAACATTACAACCATTATCTATACCAGAGTGGAAATGGGAACACATTACTATGCATTTTGTGACTGGTTTACCTAGGACCAAAAGCAATCAAGATAGTATTTGGGTGATAGTGGATAGACTTGCTAAGTTAGCCCATTTCTTAGCCATTAAGAAGATTGACTCATTATATCTAACAGAGACTCGAGGTTTACATCTCGATTTTGGAGGAATCTACAAGAAGCTATGGGTATGCAACTGAATTTCAGTGTAGCCTTCCATTTCCAGGTTGACAGACAATCAAAAAGAACAATTCAAATATTGGAAGATATGTTGAGGGCATGCATGATGGATTTGAAAGGTAGTTGGGAAGATCATTTACCATTAATAGAGTTTGGGTGCAGCAATAGTTATCAATCTAGTATTAAGATGGCACCATATGAAGCTCTTTATGGCAGAAAATGTAGGTCACCAGTGTGTTGGGATGAAATAGGAGAGCAAAAAATACTGGGCCCATAATTATTTGAACAGAAAACTGAAAAGATTAAATTGATTCATAAGTGATTTGGAATGGCTTAAAGAAGACAAAAGAGTTATGCAGATAATCAACGAAGAGAATTGGAGTTCATGATTGGTGATCATGTATTTCTGAAAGTGTCATCTGCAAAAGGAGTAATGAGGTTTGGAAAGAAAGGGAAATTGAGTCCCTGGTTCATCGAACCCTTTCAGATTCTAAAAAAGGTTGGAGGGGTGGCATATAGGATAGCTTTATGTCCAAAGCTATCTACTATTCACAATGTCTTTCATCTATCAATGCCCAGAAAATACAAAACGAAACATCTCATGTTTTGAGTTTTGAACCAATAGAAGTAAGAGAAGATTTGACATGCATTGAGAAAACAATTCAACTTTTAGACCGAAAGGAGCAAGTTTTGAGAACAAAAGTGATTCCATTAGTGAAGATATTATGGCAACATCATTAAGTAGAAGAAGTTACATGGGAAAGAGAAGATGAAATTAGGGAAAAATATCCCCAATTGTTTTAATTTGTACCTCAAATTTAGAGGACAAAATTTATTTTAGGGGGGAAGACGAAATGACCTAAATTTCTCAAGTGTGAGAATGTATGTAGTTTCAATTGATGCATCTAGAAAAAATTCAATCTATTATTTAAAATTAGTGAAAGATTTTTCAAAAAGATAAATTTCAAGAGTTAAAAAAAAGAGGATTGCTTAGTCATTTCACCTACAAACCTGATGGAGGAATGATATTCAAAATTTCATCATTTCATACACCTCATAAACATCATGATATTCTATATTTAAGTATAAAATGTAGATGTATGATTAAAGATGTAAAAAAAAATAATTAAAAGATAAAATGTTATCATTCATAGAGAATCATAAAAGATATCATATGCGGAAGAACCAAGGATAAAAAAGTCACTGTCCCTACCTTAGTCTCACACTTCTTTCCCTCATCTCTCCTCTTCTTGAATTACTCTGGCCAGCGAATTGAAACCATGAAAATCACATTAACTGGATGCATGCCCCATAGACCTATCTCCCTCTCTCTTTCCACTATTCACCATCTGCGATCGTGCAATGTCATATTACCGTTGCCGATCTACTTGACACACCCTCGTCTCTCACCTCTATTTTCCTCTTCCTCATTTCTCCCCAGTTAACTTTTGGTGATTACACTACACCTTGCCTTACAGAAGCATTACTCTTGTTTTCCCTCTCTAGCGTGCTGGTGACGTTTGGTTGACGCTACCTCATCGACCAGATTTACTGGCAAATCCATATGTTCCTTTCCCTCTTCAATCATTGTTGATGACCGAACGACACCTAGAAGTTTCCACCATAGCTTGACCATGCCACCTGACCGGCCAGATCACCTACTTATCTCCCTTACCGCCATTATCTTCTTCTCTTTCCTATCTTCAGATCGCCACAAGCAAATCCACGGCAGCTAACAGTAAGTTATCTACTCCTTTTCCCTCTTCATTCCTTGCATTTTTGTTTTTCCTCTTTGGTTGCCATTGAAACCTGCCCAACAATACTAGCCAAACAACACAGATGAAGTATTCTTTGTTTATGTAAAACCTAACTGACAAAAAAGACCCCAAAACCCTTTTGTTCTTTTCATGCTTTTCCCTTCTCCGATTGTTGGCAAGATCTGCTTAGCGGCATTGTCCAACACACAAATCAAACAACACTGAAGCATGACCCTACGCACAACCCAAGTTACAGAAACCCAAAAGAAATTTTGATACTCTTCGATTCTTACCAAATCTCAGACAAACCCTTTCATAGTTGGATGATTAGAGATCAATTTAAGGGTTTGCTTGGCAAATCAAAGAGAAAACACTATTACAGATGTCTCATTTGACACAGTGACTAAGCACAGCGCATCAGTAGCACTGTTCGGCCTTAGGCGAACACTATGAAGAACACAAATGCGAATTTTAATGATTTGTTCACTTTAGATTAGAAAAATAAGGTTTTTTTTTATCTACATTCGAATCATCTTCACACGTAATCTTTTCCCTACTTAAAACCTTTTACTTTCCTCTTGTTTACTTATCTAAATTGTACGGCCACTGGTTAATAGTCCAAACTACTCTAAGTTTTCAAAATTTCCTTATCAATTCCTGTGATTTATGGTTGTCTCCAGATTTGACTATGTGATACTCTACTAATATGATCGATGCCTCTTTATTAAAAAACATATGATCGATGCATAAATTTGGATTTCTAAGTCACACCTACTATCGTTGGTTAACCTGAATTGTCTGATTGTCACGGCAAGTGTACTCTCATTAAAATTTCTATTTATGATATTAATTAAAATTATAGTAAGTATACTTTCAATTATAACTGAATGCTACTTAAGATTCATATTTAGTGTTATTTTAGGATTCATATTGAAGATAATAGATCAAATATGTATTGAAGGTTATACTCTATATTGTGAATGATCAAATATGTTTTATTATTCAATTTTGTATATTGAATGATCAGATTTGAGAATTAGACATCTTGTATGCTACTCAGACAAAACTATGTCTTGAGATTGATTTCATAAAGTTGAAATATTTGAGTCGTATATTGAAATCAGTTAAGTAAATTGAAATTAGAATTGGTGTTTAAAAATTTGATGGTGTTTGGAATACATAGATTTGAATTTCATGTTCTGTTGTGCATAAGATTTCTTATTTCAATATCAATTAAATTTATATTAGAATTTATATTCGAAGTATTTGTATCCTTGTCTAGGTCTGGTTATAAATCAATTTTTGATAACAAGATAAAATTCTAGGTTATTCTATTTTGATGATCAGATTTGTAACTTTACGATATGAAATTATATTTGATAATCAGCCTATATCTGAAGTATTCAAACTTACTTTTTGATATGAAGTTTAGTGATTTGCGATATGGTTATGATTTGGATTTTTGATTAATTCGAGAAAGATTCTTGAATTATTTATTTTGAAAGATCAATTTTTATAATTGAATTTGTATTTGAATTTGAGATATGTTACATTAGTTATTTGATTTGTCAAACTTCTAGTTTATTAAACCTCATCTAATCAATGAGGTAGTGTACTTGTTGGACTATATGTCAATGGTATAGCTTCTAAACTAAATCTTTGGATCTTCTGGCCAATGACTGATCAATTTTGGATATCTAATATTTGAACTCTGTAAATAACAGTATTTGTGTAGCCATCACAGTTTGGTATTCTGAACCTTATTTGATCAATAAGATGGGTGAACTCATTTGGATTGTAAGCTAGTGGGGATCATTCCAACTATCTATATTTACATGTACCGATGGAAACATTTCAGTATTAGCATTTGAAAGTACCAATGGTATTATATGTGTAGTTGAAAAATCCAAGGGTGTTATTTTGATATTTGAATGCGATTGAACCATTAGTGTGATTTCAGTTATTTGTTTAATGTTATTAGCATCGTATTTCACTCAAGAAACACTAGATATGTTATTTCTATATTTGAATTTGATTACAGTTTCTAATTTGTATATATCTTATCTGTAGCAGTTGTATTTGAATGTATCATTTGGATTTAAACCAAAGGATATTATTATGATAATATGAATTTAAATGATGTATGTATTGTTTCAGTAAATATAAATATGGGAATATAAAGGATATGCTTTGTTTTAAACATGATCTATTTGTTTTAGATTTATATATGTGGAATTAGAAGAATGAGATTAAGAAAATATGTTCATGATTACATTTGGAATGTTATGATATGAATTGACATTTTATCTTAAATGATTATTTGGCAGAATAAAGAAGTTATTTGTATTGCATATATATATATATATATATATATGTAGGCTATGGAAAGTTATTCCCGAAAGATCATGGTTATTGAACTGAAATAAGAAATGTTATAGTATCCAAAATTCTAATTTTTTGTTAGAAATGAGAACTTTCATTCCTGAAATTCATATTCAATCCAATTGTATAATATGGTGGATATGAAAAATATGAAAAATAATGATTTTAGATGATTGTACACTTACACAAATGCAAGTTTGCTATGATATTGTATGTGTTTACAATATCTTAGATTAGGTGAACTCCGTCAATGCCGATCCCAAGCCTAGATGAAAAAGGAGGAGGGTCTTGCATCAAGTGCCAGCCGGTAAGAGAGAAGTTGAAGACGATTTCGTTATTTATTTTCTTCTTGCAAATAAATATGCATTTGTACATTAGTTTGCAAGGAAGAAATGAAAATTATCTCTAGCTTCTTAAAATATGACAACCCTTATGTCAGGTGCTAGCTATGGCGACCCGAGTTTTTGTAACACGTTTTGTATTGTATTTTGAAAGGCAGGGCCCTTAATTGTGTAAAAAAAATTCACAAAAAAAAGTAGCGGAAATTTTTTTCTTTAGAACTTGTTTTGTAAAACCCAAGTCATCACTCCATACATAACATAAGTAGAACTTTGTACAAGATAAAATTCCATTGAAGGAATATATTTTCATTAAATTCCAGAATCCATCCAGAGGTTCACAGTACAGCCAAATCCATTACAATACTTGTCCAAATTACATAATCCAAACTCAAAGCTCACCATACAATGAAACTCTCATTACAATACAACACTCTCAAACAAAGCAAAATACATGTCTTCAAGGGTATACCTTGAAGATTATTCTCTTCGTATACCTTGAAGATTATTCTCTTCAAGTCTTCTATCTTCTTGAGCTCCTAACTCTCCTTCCCTGTATATGAGATATTGCAACATTTACAATATCTCAGCAAACAATGCTTGGTAGAGGATTTAAGAAGCATAATAATTGATAATGTAATTCCAATACTTTATAATCCCATTATCCCTAAACATATTCATGTCTCTACTCTTTACTTTGTAATTTATGTACATACATATACATACTTACTATACATGGGTAAATTAGTTAAATTTATGAAAGTAGTCAAATATCATTCCCAACTAAGCTGATTAATTCTCTCCATTAAGAGAATTCAGTATTTCAGCTAATCCTACACTAGGAATTTCCCTTCTTAGGAAATATTGGTAATATGAAATTACCTAGCATTTCATTATGCTAAAACATAAGGCATTTCACTATGCCTACTCTCATATGCATCATAGTGCAAAATAATCAAAGGGTTACCATGCTGCAGTCTGATCCGTACTAGCGCGCTCGGATAACTGCCATGTTCACCACTAATACCAAGGTGGAAAATATTGTGTCACTGCCCATATGGGGAGACAGGACTTTCACATTGGTGGATTTCCCATAATCGCCCCACCCGACTTTTAACCTCTCATAGGGCAAGGTATAATTAAATCATCAAATTTTAAGAAGCGGGTGGCCAAACCCTTATAACTCCTCTAGCATAGTATCCCTTTAGGCTTATGCCTATTAAAACAAAGTCACAAGCCTCCAAGCTTGTATGTAAAATAGATTTCATACATATCAGACCATCTGTCTGTTTACTTAGGGCTGAAATATCTTCTAATTCCCTATTCACTTATAGTCTAGTCCTTAATCATCTTATATGTGTTTGGTTGCATCATAAGGGGTTCATGGGATTTAATACAAGTATTATCATGACTCTTGTCAACATAAGGTCATGGGTTCAATCATGTATATCCCATGTAAATGCATTCATCCAATCCTCCTGCCTTCAAGTGATGATCCCTTTTCCCAGATCTTCCATGATCCTGACTGATGTATGCAATCTGTATACATATTGTCAATATATATATATATATAACTTATGAACAATCCGATTAAACATTAGATTTGAGGTTTAGAATGATCTTTAATTCATTCATATCTAAGTATTTTCTATCTCTAAGTCTTTGTGTGTCCATCTCCTTAATCTTGATCTTTCATAGATCCTTTGATTGACAATCTATACTTGTTGATAAAGATCAAGGTCCTAGATCTTTTATCATCTAGTTCTTCTTTGATCTAAGTTCAGTTATTAGATCATCCCTAAGGAGGAGGATCTTAGTTTCCTTCCTTGAATCATCTTTGATCAAGGGTTTAGATTATCTAATCTAATGAACTATAACATGCAGACTAATAAACATGCTGTAATGACTCCAATTTTGTAATATTGAAATTCTGAGTTTAGCAATGAAAAGTTCAGTTTTTAAAGAAAAGGGCATTTTGGTCATTTCACTATTCACCTTGACTGAACCTAGGAATTTGGTTCTAAAAATGGTTCCATTAGATGCGTCTCAGAAAAAGGAATCCAAAGAAACCAAAATCACCCAAAACAGAGTTAAAATGAGTAAGATATGGGCCTTTGAAGTTCAGGGGCAAAACTGTAAATTGTACAAAAACGATTTAACCTGCAAAACACAGGGGCCCATTTTGATACGGGCACCCCTTCATCTTCAACCTCTAGAGGGTTCTAGAACGGTGGTGATTGGAGGAGAAATCAACGTCATTCTGGAGGTTTCTCCACCGCCATTCAAAGGCGGTGAGAGCCCCCTCCAGAACCCTTTCTTAGCTCTATAAATAGAGCTCTTGGGTGCCTCTAATGGCAGCCCAAAACATTGGAGAAAACCCATCGTGGAGCAATAACCTAGAGGAGAAAACGTGGAGAGAAAATCAGCCACGAAGCATGTACGCCCAAAAACTCCCCAAACCCATCTCACCCATAGTCCTAGGCTCAGTTTCCCTAGGTTTTTGCATGAAAATCCATGGGGAATAGGCCTCTAGGGAGCCACCAAGGACCCTGGGATGTCCCCAGGGCCGCACTGATTCGACAGGGTCGAACCAGGGTGACCTGAGGACGACCCGGGTCCCTAACGAGCAGGACGATCCAGTAGGAACGTCCCACGTCGACCTCCGTTTGAAAAACCAAACGGGCGTGTCCAGGGACGCGCCCGCAAAAGAGAAGAAAGGCGGAAAATTCAGCGCGTCTGTAGATGCGCCCACTGAGGCGCACGCTGCAGACGCGTAGCGCGCTAACAGCGCGTCGTCTTTTGGTTCCTTAAGGAAGCTGGGGCGCACGTCGCAGACGCGCAACGCCCTAGCATTCTGTCTTTTTATCTTTAAAACTCTATGTACATACGACACTAAAACGCTTATAACTTAAGATCTAGAGCTCCGATTGAGGCGTTGCAAAAGGCGTTGTGTCCGTGTCGACGACGCGGACACATCCAAACTATAAAATCCTTGATCAAGGCCCAATAAAATGTGGGCATGACCCTTAGAATAGGATGGTGGCGCGTGGCCACTAGAACTTTGGAAAACTAAGGATACCAAGGCCCAATTAGGACCTTAGGACACCCATAGGAATAGGGATAAACCCCTAATGCCTAAGTAATAAGACCAATTACTCTAAAACCCATAAAAGATGGGCCAAACTAACATTGATTCCCCAAACCATGATCAGGAGCGTCCGAGAACAAAAGGATTAGCGCGACCTAGCCAGGTAGGTGCTCTATCACTATTAGATTCTTTTAAAAGATCTATTATTGTTTTGAGAACATATGTTATAAGTATATAACTTGATTCAGCATGCATATGATAAACGTTTTGTACATAGACATGTTTCGTAAAAGATTGCATATACATTGTGCACATATATGTTCTGTAAACAAGTGCATACATTGCATGATTTAAGTACTTGCAAAGATTGCATGTCCTTGAGGGTTGCCAAAAGACACTGGAGTGCCGAGGGCCAGGCAGTTGTGAGGGACCCAAAAAGGATAGGTTTTGAACAGAGGTTTTTGGCTTATTTGATCGTACATGATTTGGGCTAGTAAGCTCGTGGGTGCTATGCTGAGGGGTGTGGGTTGGCCACCCAGCCTCTACCACTATTAGGTGGATGGGTACCATGCCCAAAAAAGGGCATGTCCCTGCTTCAACTGCTTGTGGTACAGGGGGCTACCACTGGTGTCACGGCACTAGATCGAAGTGTCATATGCCCCGTGGAGGTATATGATCCTGTCTCCCTAGGTACCCGAGGACCACACGGCGGTGAGGTAGTGGGCATAGTGGGACCCTATGGTTTCGTGGATTTATGTGCACTGCATATGGCATGATATAAGGTTGGTCGACCATACCATACTAGAGATCCATGAGTTGGACTCCATAAAGCATCTTATACATATCATGATGTTATGATATATATATATATATATATGTATGTATATATGATACTTTCGATTTTGGATTATATGATCCTTTAAGTCGTTAGTATTTCAGTTTAACAATGGATTTTAATATCGATGTTGCACTTGAGTATTCAAACATACACATGTTTTGAATGAGCATATGATTTTAAAACATCTCATGCATTATAAAACTAGTAGTGATAGGCTCCTACTGAGTATAGTATATACTCACCCAATCCTCAACATTTTTTAGATACAAAGTAAATACTTAAGGGCAAGGAACGTTTGTGCTAGGAGACACCCAGACTAAGTACAAGTAAGTAAACCCCTACCTTATCTTTCAATGTTACTTGATTGTAGTTACTCTCTAATGGCTGGGGCTGTGACTAACACTTTCTTGGGAATAATATTGATTTAAAGTTTGCCATGGCTAAATAATTTGAGAGTGTGTTTTGACACTCGGGGTTTTTATGAAAGATTGTTTTCCAAAAGAAAAAGATTTTCATGCATCTCATACTTATAAAATAAGAGATCTCGCCTTTTTATCAAAATTGGATCATATAAAAACCTGGGTCGTGACACATGCATACTAAGTACAATATAATATTCTTATTCTTATTGTTCTTGATCATTCAAGATCTAATGGATCTTGTTTGATCATCCTTATCTTACTTACTGTTTTTTATTAGGGTTAGATAATTTACTAACCTTTTATGTTCTTCCTATTATTATTCAACCAGTTAATGTTTTGCTGGTTGAAGGTAACTTATTTAAGCCTACATCTAGATTGCTCCTCATATTTCCAATTGGCTAAGGCTTACTAGCTGAATGGGTGAACACAAAATGGTTACTTCAATCCTCATGTAAGGAGGCGTTTAGGCCTCACAAACGTCAATGGAAGGTAGGGGAAGAGCGAGGCTCTATTAGATAACCCCCTTAACCACTATGTTCAACATTCACTAGAGTGACCTTAGGTCAACCTTTCATAAGGTGCCTATAAGCATGTTGACCCTAAGTACTCCTTCTAATTCATTTTAATTAAATCCATGAACATTCACAATGTCATTCATGGGGTTTATTATTCTCCTAATTTGGGCCAAGGATTTGATAATCCGTATATTGTCCTACTAACTATAGCCCTTACTAATTAAGTCCAAAGTACTCCATTCTTATTTATGTCATGAAACTCTACTTTCTCATTAGATTTCATTTTTGTTGTTTTATGCTCTTTATCTCATAACAAGTAGATCTACTAATAAAATTTAATGATAAATGAATTATAAATTCAAAGCATAAAACTACATAATTGAACACTGCATGATAATGAGGCAAGGTACTTAAAATAACACTAGCATGATTCCCAACTAATATACCTTAATAACTTAATTTAAACTAATATGGACCTAAGGTATAATCTCATACTATAGTATAAACTTACATAAAATTCTAGCATGGTCCTAATGGCATGAAATCATACTAACATGCCCCTAAGATAATTAGATCTAGCAACCTATGATAACAATCTAATCACTTATCGTGCTAAAGTCTAAAAGTTACACTAGCATGCTTTATAACATAAATCATATTTAAAATGCTATTATCAATTAATAGAAAATGAAACTAATTACATTAATATTTTTAGAAACCTTCACTTATGATCCAACCATTAGATCTTAGATCTTTTCTTTTTGATTAAGGGTTTTAGTTATATTTAGGGATTTTTTCTTTATTACGGTTCAAATATCATATTGCTTTGTTTTTGTCACAATCCATCCATGATCTCTCTAGATTTCATCAAATCAACATCCATTCCATCCATCCCAAGGATCTGATCACACTTGATCTTATTGATCAAGTGGGTCCCTTTGTAATTTTTAGGGTTTTTCTACTATAGTGGGTAGATCCCTTAATATCTCTTAGATCTATCCAAATAAACCATATATATAACTTAATTTCAATATTATATCATTATTAAAATAGATTTTCAAGATCTGATCACCTTAGATCTTGAAAATTAGAAACTTATTTCCTAAATACAAAAATTTTCATAAGATATTTTTCTAATTTTATCATTTCATAAGAAACTCGAGGTTGTAAGCTTTCCATAGCTTCTTTCTGATCTCCATTTGGAGTTCATATGGCTCCAAAATTGAATCTGGAAGTTCACAGTCCATTCATAGGGCCTAGATCTGATCTGGGCCCATCAGAATGGACGGCCTAGATTTTTCGAACAAAAATGGGTAGGGTGGAACTCTTGTCGTCGCGCGCCCGTCACTAGGACGCGAGACGAACGCGCCCACTCTAGACCACTGCTTACATGTGGTTGTCCCGCTTGGGACAACGTCGCACGCACAGTGTGCGAAGGCATTTCCGTGTGATGTCTCGTACAGCTTCCTGGGGCCCCCAGTCCAAAATTTCAGATAAAGATCAAGGTCCTAGATCTTTTATCATCTAATTCTTCTTTGATCTAAGTTCAGTTATTGGATCATCTCTAAGGAGGATGATCTTGGTTTCCTTCCTTGAATCATCTTTGATCAAGGGTTTGGATTATCTAATCTAATTAACTATAACAGGCATACTAATAAACATGTATACTAAGTACAATATAATAATATTATTCTTATTGTTCTTGATCATTCAAGATCTAATGGATCTTGTTTGATCATTCTTATCTTACTTACAGTTTTTTATTAGGGTTAGATAATTTACCAACCTTTTATGCTCTTCCTATTATTATTCAACCAGTTAATGTTTTGCTGGTTGAAAGTAACTTATTTAAGCCTAAGTCTAGACTACTCCTCTTAATTCCAATTGGCTAAGGCTTACTAGCTGAATGGGTGAACACAAAGTGGTTACTTTAATCCTCATGTAAGGAGGTGTTTAGACCTCACAAACATCAACGGAAGGTAGGGGAAGAGCGAGGCTCTATTAGATAACCCTTTAACCACTATGTTCAACATTCACTAGAGTGACCTTAGGTCAACCTTTCATAAGGTGCCTATAAGCATGTTGACCCTAAGTACTCCTTCTAATTGATTTTAATTAAATCCATGAACATTCACAATGTCATTCATGGGGTTTATTATTCTCCTAGTTTGGGCCAAGGATTTGATAATCCGTATATTGTCCTACTAACTATAGCCCTTATTAAGTCCAAAGTACTCCATTCTTATTTATGTCATAAAACTCTACTTTCTCATTAGATTCCATTTTTGTTGTTTTATGCTCTTTATCTCATAACAAGTAGATCTACTAATAAAATTTAATGATAAATGAATTATAAATTCGAGCATAAAACTACATAATTGAACACTTCATGATAATGAGGCAAGGTACTTAAAATAACACTAGCATGATTCCTAGCTAATATACCTTAATAACTCAATTTAAACTAACATGGACCTAAGGTATAATCTCATACTATAGTATAATCTTACATGAAATTCTAGCATGGTCCTAATAGCATAAAATCATACTAATATGCCCCTAAGATAATTAGATCTAACAACCTATGATAACAATCTAATCACTTATCATGCTAAAGTTTAAAAGTTACACTAGCATGCTTTATAACATAAATCATATTTAAAATGCTATTATCAATTAATAGAAAATGAAACTAATTACATTAATATTTTTAAAAACCTTCACTTATGATCCAACCATTAGATCTTAGATCTTTTCCTTTTGATTAAGGGTTTTAGTTATATTTAGGGTTTTTTCTTTATTAAGGTCCAAAGATCATATTGCTTTGTTTTTGTCACAATCCATCGATGATCTCCCTTGATTTCATTAGATCAACATCCATTCCATTCATCCTAAGGATCTGATCACACTTGATCTTATTGATCAAGTGGGTCCCTTTGTAATTTTTAGGGTTGTTCTACCATAGTGGGTAGATCCCTTAATATCTCTTAGATCTGTCCAAATAAACCATATATATATAACTTAATTTCAATATTATATCATTATTAAAATAGATTTCCAAGATCTGATCACCTCAGATCTTGAAGATCTTAGAAATTAGAAACTTATTTCCTAAATACAAAAATTTTCATAAGGTATTTTCCCAACTTTATCATTTTATAAGAAATTAGAGGTTGTAAGCTTTCCATAGCTTTTTTCCAATCTCCATTTGGTGTTCATATGGCTCTGAAATTGAATCTAGAAGTTCACATTCCATTCCTAGGGCCTACATCTTATATGGGCCCATTGGAATGGACGGCCCAGATTTTTCGGGCGGAAATGGGTAGGGCAGAATGCTTGTTACGCGCCTGTCACCGGGACGCGAGAAGGACACGCCCGCTCGGGACCACTGCTTACATGTGGTCGTTTCGCTTGGTATGACGTCGCACTCGCAGTGTGTGGGGAAAAGCTTTTGCGTGCGGCATTTCCGTGTGACGTCTAGTATAGCGTCCTGGTGCCCCCGATCCAATCGAGAGATCGGACAGTCTGTTCTAGATCGTCCAATCAATCCCCTATCAATTGAGGGCCCAAAACTTAATAGATTTTTGTGAAGGGGTTTTGGACCCTTTTGGATCGATTGGAGGGGTCAAATTTTCCATCTGAGCCCTCAATCATCATGAATTGAAGGTTCTGTCATTTACTTTATTTTTACCATTTTTCACCCAAATAAAATTACAGTAAAGTAGAAATTTCATCAACCAATACTAAATATGTCCAAGAAGTAGTTCCACCTACCTGATTGGAGAAAAACATTGGTTATATGGTCCAATTTAAGAGAATACTCGCTTTGATGATAATATAGGCAAAGATCCACTTGTCTTGTGATTTCCGTTGTTTGAACTGTTGGATCTCAAAATTTCTTTCGGTGTTTTGTAGATGATGTGTGGTAGGAAGTTTTGGATGGTGAGATCTATGATATTTGATCTGGAACAAAGTGCCTAATTGAATTTAGGTCTCTTGTTCCAATCTAGAGAGAGGAGAGAGAAATGAAAGAGGGAGATCTTTTGGGATTTTGGGGATGGATCTAGGTCTAGTTTTGCAAGAGAAATCAAGATAATTTTGTGGAAATTTTATGATCATTTTTGGAGGATTTTTTGGGTTGTATTTATAGGCATTTTGGGTCTTTTTTCATGATTATGTGTAATGATGATGGTTAATTTTTTTATTATTTATTAGCATTGGATTCTCCCATCTCCACCTTTTTCCCCCAAGACCAACTAGTATGGGTTTGACCCATGATTTCACGTGGGCTGGCCATAGGATTCGTTTTTGGGTCCCTTGTAGGCCCCATGTGGGCCCCACATGGTGTAAAATGACCATTTTGCCCTTTGTGTATAAAAATTAGAGTTTATTCCCATGATCTAGGAATTGAGCATACTTAGTGGCATTGGATTCATATTTCTTAGCACATTCTAAATTTTGATGTCTCAGATTTTGATTTTTGGGTAAAATTACTATTTTACCCTTTTGTCCAAAAAATGAAGAAAATTAAGGATTTTTCATCCGAATTCAGAATTTCTCGTGCTTATAGTCATTTTGAAGGTTTTGCTAAGTTTAATTTCAATTATATATGTCTTATCCCTTGATTATACTTTTATAAGAAGTACATTCTAAATAACCCTAATATTTCAACCTAAAATTTTTGAAACTCAAACTTTATTGATTTCCCCAATCAATTACAAAAATTGGAGTTATTACACTAGCTGGAAAGGGGGAGTTGAAGATGATTTTGTTATTTCTTTCTTGTTTGTAAGGAAGAAATGAAAATCATCTTCAACTTCTTAAAACTATGGCAACCATAATATGACATGAATTGAGAATTGACAGTCCCTCAAGATAGGGCATTCCCTATAAGTGACGCACTGCATCGGATCTTAGGTGCAGTAAAAAATGGGCAAGGGTTGCTAGGGCATTCTTCCATAAGTGATGCACTACATTGGATCCCGAGTGTAGTGATAAATGGGCAAGGGTTGCTAAAGTGTCCCCTTAGAAGCAACTCGCTACATCAAAATCCAAGTGTAGTGAAAAGTGAACATGGGTTCATGCCATGGAGATCAAGAAGGTCGATAGTAAATAAGATATCTTCAGAGCATAAGATTCGTATTGCCACATGGAATATAGGTACACTAACAGGTAAGAGTTTGGAGTTAGTAGACATGATGAAACGTAGGAGAGTCAACATCGCTTGTGTCCAAGAAACCAAGTGGAAAGGGGCTAAAGCTAGAGAAATCGATGGGTATAAATTATAATATGTAGGAAAGGATAATAATATAAATGGAGTAGGAATAATAGTGGATAAAGAATTAAAGGATAAAGTTGTGGATTAAAAGAATTAGTGATAGAATTATAATAATAAAACTTGTTCTAGGAGAGTAGATCATAAATGTTATAAGTGCATATGCACCACAAGTAGGGTTAGAAGATATAATCAAGAGACAGTTTTGGGAAGATATGGAGAGAGTCATGTCAGAAATTCCCAACATGGAGGGAATATTTGTAGGAACAAACTTAAATGGCCATGTAGGAAAAGAAAAGGAAGGATATGATAGAATACATGGAGGGTATAGTATAGGTGAACGAAATGAGATGAGGGAAACTATCATCGATTTTTGCTTTGTCATATAACCTAGCCATTGCAAATACACTCTTTAAGAAGAGGGATGAACACTTAATAACCTTTAAAAATAGACTTCATAAAAGCCAAATAGACTTCTTTCTATTTAGGAATACTGAACGATCAATGTGTAAGGATTGTAAGGTGATACTCAGTGAGAGTTTAACCTCACAACATAGGTTAATGGTTATGGATATCCATATTAAAAGATGGAGGAAAAGAACTTAACTTAATACGCATCAAAAAACTAAGTGGTGGAACTTAAAAGGAGAGAAAATAACCTCATTCAAAAATAAGTTGATAGTAGAAGGAAATTGGAACTATGAAATAGAAGTAAATACCATGTGGACTAATATGGCTGAGTCCATTAAGAAAGTGGCAAAAGATTTCTTAGGAGTATCTAAAGGTAAAAGGCCATTAGTAAAGGAAACATGGTGGTGGAGTGAAATAGTGCAAAAAGTTATTAAAGAAAAATGTATGTGTTTTAAAGCATTGCAGAAGACTAGAAATAATGAAAACTATGAATAATATAATAATGCTAAAAAGGTTGCTAAGAGAATAGTAAGTGAGTGTAAACTTAAGGCATATGATGAACTATATAATAGACTAGGAACAAGGGAAGGTGAGAAAGATATGTTTAAAATTGCAAGAGTAAAAGAATAGAAGGGTAAGGACTTGCATCATGTTAGGTACATTAGAAGTGATGATCAAAGGGTATTAGTTAAAGATAATGAAACTAAACAAAGGTGGGAGATGTACTTTCAAAATTTGTTAAATGACAATGGTTCTTAGAATATTGGGATTGAAAATACTATAAACCTAAATAACTTTGGATATTATAGGTATGAACATAGGATTAGAATACCTGAAGTGAAAGAGGCCTTAAAAAAGATGAAATTAGGAAAGGCTATGGGCCTAATGGTATACCAATAGAGGTTTGGAAGCATATGGGAGATATTGGGGCAATATGGCTAACGAAGTTGTTTAACAAGATTATAAAATCAAAGAAAATTCCTGATGAGTGGAGGAAAAGCTCTATTGTACTAATTTATAAGAATAGAGGAGATATACAGAGTTGCACTAATTATCGAGGGGTCAAACTTATGAGCCACACTATGAAACTTTTTGAAAGAGTGATTGAGAAGAGGCTACGGCATGAGACAAGTGTATCGGAGAATCAGTTTGGTTTTATGCCTGGGAGGTCTATCATGGAAGCTATTTTCTAACTAAGACAATTGGTAGAGAAATATAGGGAGAGGAGGAAAGACCTCCACATGGTCTTTATCGACTCAGAGAAAACTTATGATAGAGTCCCTAGAGAGTTAATATGGAGGGTGTTGGGCGCGACTAGGAAGCGGTAACAAATGTTAAGACTGCTAGTGGCGAGACTAGTGATTTTCCTGTCACTATAGGATTGCACCAAGGATCAACATTGAGTCCATACCTTTTCACGTTGGTTATGGATGAGTTAATAAAACATCTGCATGAGAAGATTCCCTGGTGCATGCTATTTGTAGATGATATAGTCTTAATTGATGAGACAAGGGAGGGTGTAAACACAAAGCTAGAGTTATGGAGAGAAGTATTAGAATCTAAAGGATTTAAAATCAGCAAAACTAAGACAGAATATATGGAATGCAATTTTAGTAAGAAGAGTAGGAATGGAACACTAGTCATGATTGATAACCAAGAAGTCCCTGTATAAGACCACTTTCGGTACTTAGGATCAATGATTCATGAGAGTAGAGAGATTGAAAGGGAGGTTACGTAGAGAATCCAAGCAGGTTGGAACAAATGGAGATGTGCATCTGGAGTTTTATGTGATCAGCAGGTGACCCTCAAACTAAAAGAAAAATTCTATAGGATGGCCATAAGGCCGGCCATGCTCTATGGATCAGAATGTTGAATAGTTAAGGAACATCATGCTCATAGGATGAGCGTTGCAGAAATGAGGATGTTGAGATGGATGAGTGGTAAGACAAGAAAGGATAAAATTAGTAATGAAAATATTAGAGGAAATCTAAGGGTAGTACCAATAGGTAACAAGATGAGGGAGATTAGACTTAGATGGTTTAGACATGTCCAAAGGAGACTAAAAACGGCATTGGTTAGAAGGAGTGAGGCAATGCAAGTAGAAGGTTTTAAAAGGGCAAGAGGAAGGCCTAAAAGAACATGGATAGAAGTGGTGAGGAAAGATTTAAAAACTTTGGGACTAAATGAAGCCATGGTACTTAATAGAGAGGAATGGAAGAATAAGATTCATGTGGCCAACCCCTAATTTGGATAAGGTCTTGATGATGATGGTGACGATGATCTTAGATTAGGTGAAATGATTAAGAAAGGAGCTACAATGCAATTCAAGAGGGAATTCATACAGAAGACTGTGAGATGAAGAATTTTTATTACAGGTGATGATATTGAATAATGTATGCATGATTAAATACTCATTAACTAAGGATTGTGTAATATGTTTGCACTATTGAAGGATCTGTCTGTTATATTTGATGTTGTGAAAGTGAGAGAGTAATTCTTATTAAAGATTTGTCATATCATGATGAGATATGAGGCAACCTGGGTTTTTGAAATACATTTTCGTTATTTATTTTCAAATGGAGGTCGACCAATTTTGCAAAATTTTTGAAAACTTGAGCAACGGAAATATTTTCTTTGAAATTCTTTTCAGAAAACCTGAATGCCACATTTCACTCACATATACATACATAATTTTGTATACAACATGTGTTTCCAAATAAACTCATTTTATTAAAAATGCAGGATCGATCCTGTGGTTCACATACACAACCCCCTTATTACATCTTATGTCCAAAATACACAAATCAAAATACAATCCAATCATTTCCACAATTGTACATAGTCTTGATCAACAATATGGTCTTTGTCTTCCCATGTCGTGTCCCTCCATTCTTTTCTTTCTATATCTGAGATATTGTAAACATTCAAACATTTACAATATTATAGCAAGCTATGCTTGGTAGGGGATTCAAGAACATATAGAATCATAAAATTCAAAAGTACAATATTCAAAATCATCATATTCCATATGAATTGCATAATTCAATTTACATGAACCATGTCATATATGATCATTATATCATATAATTTATCATGCAACATCTACTATGATAATTCCAAACCACTCACCACTATATTGTATGTAAATATATATATATATATGCGGTCAAAAATCACGAAAAATAGTCAATATCTCAAACATCAATAATCATACTTAGATATACTGAGTTGATAAATCATCCAGACTTTTGCTGGGAAAATACTCCCTCATTAGGGCAGTATTGGCATCTCACTATGCCATGCATCATAATGCAAAATACTCAAGGACTACCATGCTACAGTCTTATCCATACTAGCCCACTCAGATAACAGCCCTGTTCACCACTGATACCACGGTGGAAAATATTGTGTCACTGCCCGTATGGGGAGACATGACTTTCACAGTTGAGAAGCGGGTGGCCAAACCCTCATAACTTCCCTAGCATAGCATCCCCAGGCTTATGCCTGTTTAAAACAAAACCACAAGCCTCCATGCTTGTATCTAAAATACTTCTTATATATCTCAGACGATCTATTTGTCTATATTATCATCCTCGTATTCAATATCCTCATACTAAGGATATAATCTCATTTCTAGATTTAGGGATCCTCATTTACAATGAATGATACCTATGTTCATGTAAGTTTAGGGATTAATCATTTATTGTAAATAATCCTCATTTCCTTTAATTTGGTATTCATATATCAAATGTTATTAAGTGTAAGGATACCCATTTGATACAAATGATATCCATTATTATTATATTCTTATCTAAGTTTAGGGGTAATATAAATGATACCCAAGTATTTATTATGTATTCCATCTAATTTCAACACTTATTTCTATCTCATATACATGAATTATGATTCCAATATAACTAAACACATTATCATCCTTAAGCATTATAATGTCTACGTATAACAACAATTCCACAAACCATAAGTCGTGTATTCTCTAAGTTCCACCTACCTTCATGTAGTGATCCATCCCTTTAGATCCTCCATGATTGACATATGTAATCTATAAATACATACATGCTGTCATTATTTGTACAATTTTGGATAATCTCCTATTTATATTCCTTATCTAATATTGTCCTTTGATATAAAGGATCTAGATCTGTCTTGTGTTCCTGTCATCCATACAATCTATCTTCCTCAGATAGTGTTTATCCTATCGATCAATAGATCTGATAGTTAGAATGATTTTCTAATCTTTTAGATCTAAGTATTTTTTATCTCTAAGTCTTTATATGTCCATCTCTTTGATCTTGATCTTTCATATATCCTTTGATCAACAATTTATACTTGTTGATAATGATCAAGGACCTAGATCTTCTATCATCTAGTTCTTCTGTGATCTAAGTTCAGTTATTTGATCATCCCTAAGGAGGATGATCCTAGTTCTTTTCCTTGAATCATATTTGATCAAGGGTTGGGATTATCTAATCTAATGATCTAGATTTGATCTACAATATACATACTAATATACATGCATACTAAGTATAATACAATGTTATGATTCTTATTATTCTTGATCATTCAAGATCTCCTTATGGATCTTGTTTGATATTGATTATCTTACTTACTATTTTTATTAAGATTAGATATTTTACTAATCTTTTATGATCTTATTATTATTATTATTTAACCAGCTAATGTTTTACTAGTTGAAGATAGCATATTTCATCTTAAGTCTAGACAGCTCCTCTTATTTCCAATTAACTAAGGCTTGCCAACTACAGGTTACTCAAAGAGTGGTTAATTCAATCCTCATATAAGGAGACATTTAGACTTGAGAAATGTCGTCAGAAGGTGGGGGAAGAGTGAGGCTCTATTAGAGAACCCACTTAACCACAATGTTCAACGTTCATTGGAGTGGCCTTAGCTCAACCTTCACAAGGTTCCTATGAGCATTAAGCCCTATAGTCTCTTTCTAATTGATTTTAATTAAATCCATGAACATTTAAAATGTCATTCATGGGGTTTATTATTCTCCTAATTTGGGCTAAGGATTTGATAATCCTTATATTGTCCTACTAACTATAGCCCTTACTATGCTTAAGTCCATGTCATTTATTTATTGAAATGTCCATTAATATCTATATTTCACTAATTATATTTTCCATGTAATTTTCATAATATGAACATTAAAGCATAAATAAATAAACAAGTAAATCTAACAATTAAATTTACTAAGATATAAATGACATTTACAATAACATTAATAATTCAAATAAACACATTTAACATATCATCATGATCCAATGATCATCTTTCATTTCTAATCATTTTTCATCCTATTTAGGGTTTAGATCTTAATCTTTTATTTTTATCAAATCTACTCATTTTCTTAAAGTGATCTCATCACTAGATCATTGATATTATCTTATCACATGATCTGATCCTTCTTGATCTAACCGATCAAGAAGATCTTAAGCCATTTTATCTAATTTAAGGGCATAGATCTCAATCTATCCCAAATGATCCACATCAAGCCATTAATTTCTTATGATCTTATCATTAGATCATCATCCTCACTTATTCATAGTTTCTGATAAAGGAGATTAGTATGTATTTTTAAGGATTTTATTACTTTTAATGGTCAAGATCTTAAGATATGCTAATTCAGTTACATAAAACCTATTTATTCAAGTTATTAAATCATTAGATCATCATCCAAAATGATTTGAATGGTATGATCATTCCAGATCTTGTAGATCAAGGATGTTAGTACCATTATCTCTTTAAAAACAGAAAGTTTCATGAATTAAATTTATGATTTTAGTGGTTCAATAGGTTCTCCTCATCAAGAGGAATTTAAAACAACTTTTTGATCTCAATTTGGAGTTAATTTGAGATTAGAATTTGGAATTTAAGATTTTAGACAGTTTTAATAGCTGATATTGTTCTTTACTATTTTTGTTCAATTAATCAATCTAGGAATCCCGAATTTTTACTATGATCATGGTACTTAGGGTTTTGGACCTCTTGAATCCATCCATCAGTTCAGATTTCCATTTTAAGGTCATTTTGATCATGATCTATTACTGTTGGAACGGATTTTAGTGATTATCATAAGTAAATACAATTAAAAACATAAATATAATATTTCCATTAGATTCTACACAACATCAGAAATTCATAGAAACTTTTCGATTTAAAATTGGAGCTAAAATGAGCTCTCAATTGAAGAAATAAGATTTCAGTTAAAAATAATCAACGGCTCAGATTTGATTTGACCATTAGAACGTGTTTTAGACTATTTGGATCGTGAAAAGATGATCTGGAATGTGAAAAAATGATCTGGAACATAACTAGACAATCCCAAAACATGGTTAAATGATCTGAATGGGGTTAGGCTCAGATCAACGCTTGATTTGGGAGATTGGTTGAGATGGTCTGATCTGGACCGTCGGATCAACCCTTCTCCAAATCTCCCAAATCTGAAACATCAAAAGGCTAAGATTTCTTACCTTGGGGTTTTTGAGCCCTAGGAATTCATCCAACGGGTCAGAAGTTGCATTTGATCCGTCCATGGATGAGATCTCAACTCTTGTTGTCGGATCCATCGTTCTCGACAGATCAACGGCTAGGGGAGCTCAAGGATGGCCAGAAAACCTCAAGGGAGTGCCTAACAATAACAAGGGAAGGAGAGTGCACCTACCTGGTTTGGTTCGATGAAGTAATTTCACCAAAAATGAGAGAAATCACACCCAAAAATAAGAAATCCACTTCAAAACCCTAGCTACGTCGGATTTTGCATATAGAGAGAGATTTCTCCAATGTCATTGCCAGAGAAGGAATAAAACTACAGGGGAAACATAGATCCCCACATTCTGGAGCGATTCATCGGTGTGAGATTGAATTATACCTACTAGATTAGCTAGAATTTCATGAAGAACTTGTCGAAGATATTGTCAATACCTGACCTGACTTTCATTTTTCATTTTCCAATAATCCAGCTATTAGATCATCATGATTCCTTGGGGCTTTTGTAGAGAATTCGATCCCGAATCAATCCAACGGTGAAGATGATGATTTGTTGGTTGGAATTTCATGGCTAACAGAATTAGTGATTTCTAGGTGGAACCTAGGTTCTAGTGGGGACTACCCTTCCAAAGAAGCGCCTAACAGTTCCAATTTACTTGGATCGTTTGGTACTTTTGGGGAAGCGCCTAAGGCAAAATGAATAAAAGAGGGAGAGAGAGAGAGAGAGAGAGAGAGAGAGAGAGAGAGAGAGAGAGAGAGAGAGAGAGAGAGAGAGAGAGATTGGGGGAGATATATGGGGAGTTTTGATATGGGATTTTAGAGAATTGTAAGGGACCTTGCGAACAATGTTAGGAAAAATTTTGGGAATTTTTATGAGGTATTTATAGGTGTTTTTGAATTTTTTATGATTACATGTAATTATCATATTTCAAATCTTTTTATTATTAAATTGGCATTGGATTCTTTACTACCACCTCCTTCTCCACTACTAGCTAGTAGTGGTCTGACTCATGATGGTGGTCTTCTAGACCGTTGGCCCACCTTGTAGGCCCCACATAGTTGTGAAAAGACCATTTTGCCCTTTTAATTTCAAAAATAGAGAAAAATAGGGTTTATTCTTATGAACTCAAAATTCAGTATACTTAGCGTTGTTTCGATTGATTTTCCAAGTACATTCCAAATTTTGATGTCTTAGGTCTCGATTATGAGTAAAATTATTATTTTACCATTTTATTCATAAAAGTGGAAAAAAATAAGGATTTTTCATCTGGACTTGGAATTTGACGTACTTATAGTCATTCTGATCTATTTTTTGAGTACATTACAAATATCCAAGTTTTAAGTCTTGATCTTATTTTTATAAAAATGAATTTTCTTGGAGCTCAAGGTTCCACTTCTACTTTTACAATTATATTTTTAATTTTTAATAATTCAAATATATTCATAAAAATTGGGATTATTACAACATATATGTTGAATAAGTATTTTCGCTGCAATGAATGGGATAATGAGATGAGATAGAGTCTCTAAATATATTATATTGTATAAGTGAATGGTTTATCAGATGAACCACATTGGATGCGTTAGATGGA
Organism: Warburgia ugandensis; assembly: GCA_035236585.1. Lineage (NCBI taxonomy): Eukaryota > Viridiplantae > Streptophyta > Magnoliopsida > Canellales > Canellaceae > Warburgia > Warburgia ugandensis. The sequence goes on from CP141128.1 coordinate 47,526,888, forward strand.
CAGAGGAGACTCTACCGAAATTTTGTTAGAAACGTTGAGGCTTGGATTTTAGAAATGTCTTAAGTTTAAAAAAAAAGTCCTAAAAATCCAATGCAAGGTCCTGTTTTCTTTGCGGTTGGGGGGATGGAGAGTTGAAGGCCATGAGATTCCTTTCCATTGGAAGGTTTCGTTGTCACTAAGTGACATATCTTTATAGTAATGTCGTCGATTTCTACCTTGCTACTAGGACAAAGTATATTTTCTGGTGTTACGCATTGTTCCAGTCTGATGCCACTTTGTTATGCCAGATCTGTCACGGATTAACAAATTCAATAATCAGGATTGATAGATCTTTGAGAGATAAGCACACATACACGCAATAAAAGAGATAAGAAGTTATATGGTTTGGCCAAACTTAGCCTATGTCTACGGGAGAGGAGGTTCGTTTTATATATATATATATAGACACACACACACACACACATATATGATTCTCAGTCACATGGGTATAAATCACATGTAGGTTTACCCCAACAGTAGGCTGGGCTATTGAGATTCTTCGGGAGTGGAAAAGCCAAAGAAAGCTTCCTTTATATGGTGTATGAGTTTTGAATGCTTTCAATTCCACCCCTAATCTCCTCAATTGGCTAACATAAATAATCTTTTATATTATATGAGAAATCATATCCACCAACCCCTTCACCTTACGTTTGCCTCGCTGGCTTTGTAGTTGCAAATCGTTGATCTTTAGGGTAGAAAATCATAAAAGGTAAATGTAAATGCCCAAAAAGCCCAACAACCATTTCAAATAGCATACACACCTGTACAAGCATCATTTGATGATTTTTATAGTGTCAAAAATGCGTCAAAGCAATGTTCATACTAATACCGAGAGAGAGAGAGAGAGAGAGAGAGAGAGAGAGAGAGAGAGAGAGAGTGCAAAACTGGACTAACGTGTCAATAGTAATGAGTAGCATTACTCATAAACCACATGATTGTAAAACCTTATCGCCGTACTAACGTGTCTACACTAATGCGTAGCATTACTTAATGAAAGATTCATAAACCACATGATTGAGCACGCATCATTGAAGTTTTAGATTGGCCATGGGTAATTCATGAACGTGCCCCATCGTCTGCAGCTTGGGTCGATGACCATGACATGCATGGCATTGCTTTGGACGACATGGTTCGTGAACCGGGTTCCATGTTTATGAAAGTATAAATTTTTTATATTCACGCCCTTCTATTTTGAAGGACTTGATAAGAAGAGAACGATATACTATGGGAACGTGTCAAAAAATATTTGAGCATGGGAAGCTTGACATTTTATGTTAGCGTTATGTCCGTCCTCTTCATATCACATAACATGAAAATCAATATGCTTCGGCCTTTTTAACCATTCGAATATGACAGACGGGAAGAATCATAAATAGACAGGCCCGTCGAAACGATCACCAATGCTGGAGCTCCTTCATCTGACTGTTGATTGCTCTGGCTTTAGATGCCTAGCAGGTCACAAGCATGTCTCATTCATATGATTGGGGAATAGAATGCACACTGATATTTATCAAAGTTTTTAACCTATTAATTTCCAAGTAGATTTATTTAGCCTCTATAATTAACCAACCTACATATTTTTTTACTTATTAGACATTCAAAATTAAAGTAACAAGATAAACAAGTTAGAAAGGTATGCCCTAGTAATTATGATTACTTAGGCACGCCTCTTTCTTTTTTTTCAGTTATTTATTTATCTTCATCTTAAAAGTCATGAAAGGAGACAATTTGGGATCTTTGTCAACGGAATTCTAATGTCGTCTTCAAGATAGAGCTTACTAAGTGAAATGTCTGAGTCATGCAGATGATCATGTTTTTGGGACATTCTCTCCACCTATTCTATATTTCTTTGGCTGGCTTTTTCCAAACAAGCTATCAGTAAATTATAACATAAGTCTAAATTGAGTATTGCAGCCAACAAATGTCTATCATAATTAATCGCATACGATTTGACATTTCCTTTAAAGTATTCCTATTTGCAGGTTTAATTTGCCACTGCTCCTTTAGCCGGGGACTAGATTTAGATTTAGGATCAAGGGTGGCTCCCGTGTTACTAGCCCCATGTTAAAAGCAATACCCATCAACAATATGAAAAATCAAACGGTTTTTATTTTACTAAGAAAACCTTTTGACGAGACTAACTGGACTCTAGTTCTAGGATATATAATCTAAAGTATAACCTTGGCCCCAGTGGTGAGTTTTAAACTAGTGGATAGGATCATATCCATTTAGTACATATGGGCCCGCAAAAAGTAATTTGAAAAGGTCTAGCGACAGCACCATAACATAAAAAAGGAACTCCACAAAGGGCAAAATAAAAGGAGCCGATTGCTTATGTGGAGCTTCTCACCTTGGTTGTCTAGCAACATAAAAGGAACTGTTTTTAATGCTAGAAGTGGCCTTTTGACATTACTTTTTGCACCAGTTAATATCCAAAGTTAGTTAAGAAAACCAGATTAACGGCATAGATCAATGATATGTAGGGCCACGTATTGAAGCGGATGAGTAGCACAATATTTAGGTGTTGTTGCGTTGCGTTCTAGCATTCCAGAAAGTTGTTTGAAAACGCCCCTTCGCAATAAGAACGTGGTGGGCTCCGTTAAACACGCGGGGACATGTATTGCCGGCTTATTGGAAAATCACGAGAAGAAATCTGGAGTCAATATCTTTTTATCATTTAAAAGACATGTACGAGAAGAATACAATGTATCTGAAAGGTTAGTCTATGACTTACCTTTTTCAACTGAAAGCACCAAATTACTGATGGAACCCAGTTCTTTTCCTTGTCGAACAATTTATCTGGCCAATCGTGTAGAGTTGGCCCAAACATCTCCGTCATCATCTCGCAGCTTGACCGTGTCCGTGTTTCGCGTCTCTATTCCGACTAGCTTAAGGCCACGCAACACGCGTCCAGACAAAATATCTTTGCTGCCACCTGGTGGGGTTACTAGTGCCCACCTGGCCGGATAATACCTTAGTGTACAAGCATACAAACGCTTGCTTAGCGTATAAGATATGTAGCATCACTGAATTCTATCCAAACGAACGTTACGAAGCAAATAAGCTAGAAGTATATCTTAATTTTTAAATTTATTTGAAATTGGAAAAAGTGCCAAGCTCAAACCTTGCTCATTATTTGAAATTGGAAAAGTGCCACGTCAACCTTGCTATGATGTCTGCAAACATCTGCGTTAAACAGTTTTCGGGGAATGAGTTATTACTTCTTGGTATAAAAATGAGATGTTTTAGGGTTCGAAACCCTAGTAGTACCACTGGTCAGCGGGTTATTATTATTCGCATAGTGGGGCGATAGCCGGGATTATATATCAAATCCCATTACAACTCTGCAATTAAGCGTGTTTAAGCATGAGTAATATTAGAATGGGTAACCTCTTAGCAAGTTCTCGTGTTGCCCTGCTTATAGAACACAAACACTGAAATAAGTTGTAGTACTCTTGTCCATTGTAAATGGCAACATGCTTGTAATTATCTGGGCCGTTGATCTTATGTGTTTCACGTTATTAGTCAAATAAACATATTGGATGAGAAAATATTTTATAAACCGTTCGGAAGACGTAAGCATTGTTAATATGGGCGAGTTAGATTATGATAATAGACATAGTGGGGCCCTGTCTCATTACTATCATCCCTTAAGGAGAAATTAAATCCCCACTGAATAAAATACGATGTAGGGTGACGAGAAGCTGCAAACGTAGAAGAGAAACGCCAAGAAAAAGTACCGTTATACATACATACGCTGCCCTTCAACGCTTTCAAGCCGTAGAAGCGTGTGAAGGCTCGGTTCTTGGCTCTTTGTTCTTCAACGCACGTGCAGACGGCGACTTGCACCCTTAAAAAGCGCTCTCCCCACATCTCAGACACAGAGACAGGGAGCGAGAGTTGGTATCTTTTTCTCTTCTCTGCTTCCGAGATTTTTGAGATGCGTGAAAATGAAGGAGCTCTTTGTCCATGGCTTGGAAGGATTTCTCTATCATCTCCGATCAGATAGCGGCACAATTTCTCCTTTCCAAGACGTTGCTTCTCCACTTTCATGATTCAAGTAATTCTCTTTCTCTGTAAATCTTTTCTGTTTTTAGCTGATCTTTTTTTTTTTTTTCCTGTGATTCTGGAGCTGTTGTTTCGTTTTTCATGGCTGAAATGGCTTTCTAGCTGGAAATTTTCTTCAATCTAGAGCATTTTAGGTTCGTTTGTCATTTTTTGCAGTCTTTTTTTCTTGATACGTTATCTGCAGAATGATCTTTTTAAATTTATATTTTATTTATGTGTTTTGAGGTTAAGGTTTTTTTAGGGTTATTGTTCTTCTTGCTGTTTGTTTTTCTAAATTTCTTTGTACATAAGAAATCTCTGCTAGCACGACTGGTTATTTTGGCTGTTTGCTATTATCTAGCTGGAGATTTGAGCATTTCAGAAGATAAAATATGTTGGGAGCTAGTATAATAGTCTTATGTGGAAATTGAATTGAAAGTAATTTCATGCAATAATTTGTTTTGGAGTGGATGCTATCTTTATAATCTTAGGTATTTTCTGCGGACTGAACATAATTTATATATCAGTCTGATTGCAGTTGATAATTTTACTGTCAGTGGCTTGAGACACTTGCTTGGATCATCTATTGGAGTGATATTCTTGCTCTGACTTTGATTCTGAGAAGCACTATCATACTGCTGGTTGACTTATGATGGAATGTATATTTCCTCTGATCAACGTAAAGTAATAACAGAGAATAGCTTAATGGAGCTTTTACACAAATAACCAAAAGAGATGGGTAATCATTGGATTGATGTCTCATTGTTACCTTTCATGTGGTCTAATATCAGATTGCTTTCTAGTGGCCTCTCCTTATGGCCAAGGGTTTGATACTGGGCCTCATTTGACCTCACTTGTTGAACTGCACGAAACCCATTTGATAGTGTATTTCAATAGGTGAATGCAGGAATCGTTTCAAGAACAACTTTGTTTTAGATTCTTCTACTTGGCTGACCAAGGGTTTAACAAGTTTACCAAAAAAATACACAAACCAAAAAGGACTAAGGTTTTAACTACTTGACATCTTTGAAACTTCATTCTATTGTCCTCCCTTAGACTGAAATTTCAAGACCTACTTTGCCGATCACCTTTGAATTAGCTAATGCAAAAGTAAATGTCCCTTTTTTACAGCACAACAATACATAATGTGAGCTGGGAGCTTACTTAGAAAGCTAGATTCTTCTTGCTTTATGAAAGTAAATATTTCTCCCTCCTTATTGTCAAGTTCCAAATGCATCTCAAACTTGGAAATACATCTTGTCAATGTGTTAATTGAGTACATTGGAACTCAGAATATTCGGCTTAGAAAACGAGTTAACTTCTCTAGAAGGCTAATATGATTTGAGCATAGCTCCTTCTTGATCATTTTCATTTAGCTTAGTTGGGTTCTTGCTACTATGGATGAGAAACTCTGCTCTCCTACTCGTATGTGACAACAAAAGTGCTATTAAGATTATGCACAATTCAATCTTTCGTGAAGGTACCAAACATATTGAAATTGAGTATCATTTCATTTGACATCATCTTTTGGTAGGCCCTATCTCTTTCTCATTTGTTCCTCTTGTATTGCAATAGGTAATTTCTTTAGAAAGTCCATACATTGCATGCTTCTAGTTTCTATTGAACAAAATCTTTATTCTTCGCCCACTTGTATCATGAGTTTGAGGGGGCTTGTAAGAAATAAGGAAGGTTGGCCTTTTAAGTCGTGAAAAATATCTTGGACATTTTTGTTAGAAATGTATGCCTTGCAAAGGTAATCTCCAAACATATATTCTTATGTTACTTTGACAATTTGAATAAATTAAATTTATGTTATCATGATTGAGAATTATGCATTATGGTGTAGATTTATAAGTTGGTCATGTATAATTCAATGACATGTTGATTGAGAATCATAATCAAGGAGAAGTGTGATTCTAGTTCTTTGTAAACCTATAGTAGTAGTCCTTGGGGGAGAATGAGGCTGGGAATCCTAAATCTATTACACTGTCATATGTGATGCTGTCATTATATGGAGATGATGAATTCTCAGTCATCTTAGGTAGAGATGCTTAAAAATATATTAAAGGTGCGTGAAAATATTTTTCACATGGGACATGATTTTAGTAAACTGGAATAGTCAGTGGAGATAAAGACGTAAGGAATGCTAAATTGTTGCACTACGAGTTGCTGTCTAACAAGTACATTTTGTAGAGCCCACCTTTGTATGATAGGAATCGTTCATCTCATTTCTGCAACTTTAGTGTTCTTGTAAATAAAATATCATATGGTGCAGGTGATTCTAGCTTCTGAGAAATTGTATGTTGTTTATAAAGCTTCTAAATTGTTCATTAATAAGCAGACTTCGTCATATGCTTTTTAAATGCTAGAATAATCCATATTACATGCTTTTTAATCTATAAGACATCTAAATCTAGAGCAATGAGATGAATGAGTCGGGTTATTCAGTGGTAGGCTCTAGAGGTCGCCACACCACACACATAGTGAGGTCAGTTTAAAATTTTTCTAAAAATGTAAAGGAATCAATAAGACCATAATATGCCCTTAGACTTTACAAATCCAAATTTCGTAGTGGCCCTAGTATCTCTTCTTAGTGTATTACATGAAGATATCCAACATGGATTAATTCAAAGCTTATTATGATATTTTACTTATCTCATAATGAATGTGGGTGTGCAACATGTTAAGAAGGTATGGCTAGGTCACATGTTGTGTTTTCAGGCTTGCACTTCTCAGTAGCTATTTGGTATTGGGTGTGTTGGGACCCAAAAATATTCTATGATGAGTGTATGAGAAAACCCTCTTTGAATTTGCCCAACATCTTTAGTACTCATTTATTTCTTTTATGGGTTGGCTTGCTTTGGCCCTTTGGGTTTGGTGCATTTCATGTACCAAGCTTGTATGGTCTCAAAATATGGATATCCAATTCTTATGGCCTAATGAAAAAGTAGAATCCATAAATCTAGCATCTGGTGCAAAAGGTTTTGATTTTAGGTGCAATAGCCAACCCTCTTATGGGAAAGATATTCATTGGGACCATCTTATAGATGAACTTGTGAGAATCTAAAGCCTTGGTGGTGATTAATAGAATTTTTATTCAATTGCTTTTATTATATGTACTCATACTAAAGTATTTTCGGGAAAATTTTTTTTACAAAAAAACTTGTATTAATCAATTTTGCATTTCTACCCTGAACTCCCAATTTGGTCAATTATATTCTCAATTAAACATGTTAGCTCAATCACATGGAAATTGAAGGCGAAAGGTGACATTGTTGGCCAAAGACTAACGTGGCTTGTTTATGCTTCATTTGATTGGCTTATTTGGTATTACTTGCTGACATGTCATTTTACCATTAAAAATAATAATGGTTATTGTCTCTAGATAAGATTATCCACGAATAGTCATTTTAATGTTCTTAAATAATTTTATCTACATCTTTTGTATTTGTGAATAATTTATCTAAGCTCTCTCTCTCTCTCTCTCTCTCTCTCTCTCTCTATATATATATATATGTATATATCATCATCATTAAGACCTTATCCCGATTAGGGGTCAGCCATATGAATCTTGTTCCTCCATTCTCCTCTATTAAGTATCATGGCTTCATTTAGTCCCAAAGTTTTAAATCTTTTTTCACCACTTCTATCCATGTTCTTTTGGGCCTTTCCCATGCCCTTTTAGAACCTTTGACTTGTATTGCCTCGCTCATAATCAATATTGTTTTCGATCATTGTTGGACATATCCAAACTATCTAAGTCTAATCTCTCTCATCTTGTTACCTATTGGTGTTACTCTTAAGTTTCTTTTAATATTTTCATTCCTAATTCTATCCTTTCTTGTTTTGCTACTCATCCATTTCAACATCTTTATTTCTGCTATGCTCATTCTATGAACATGATGTTCCTTAATTGCCCAACACTTTGATCCATAGAGCATGGTCGGTCTTATAGCCATCCTGTAGAATTTTCCTTTTAATTTGAGTGGCACTTGCTGATCACACAAAACTCCAGATGCGCATCTCCATTTGTTCTAATCCGCTTGGATTCTTTAGGTAACTTCCCTCTCAATCTCTCCACTCTCATGAATAATTGATTCTAAGTACTGTAGCGGTCTTTTACAAGAACTTTTTGATTATTAATCTTTATTGGTGCTCCATTCCCGTTCCCCTTGCTGAAATTGCATTCCATATACTCTTTTTAGTTTAGCTGATTTTAAATCCTTTAGGTTCTAATGCTTCTCTCCATAACTCTAAATTTGTATTTATGCCCTCTCTTGTCTTATCAATTAAAACTACATCAACTGCAAATAGCATGAATCATGGAATCTCTTCAAGCAGATGTTTTTTTAACTTATAACTAATGTGAAAAGGTACGGGCTCAATGTCAATCCTTGGTGCGATCTTACAGTGATAGGAAAATCACTAGTCTTTCCGTTAATGGTCTTAACATTTGTTGCCTCTCCCTCATACACATCTTTAATTATGTTTATGTACCCCCACAAAACCCCTTGTTTACCCAAAACCCTCCATATTAACTTTTTAAGAACCTTATCATAAGCTTTCCCTATGTCAATAAAGACCATGTGGAGATCCTTCCTCCTCTTCTTATATGTCTCTATCAATGTCCTAGTAAGAAAATAGCTTCCACGGTAGACCTCACAGGCATGAAACCAAACTGGTTCTCCTATACACTTGTCTCATGTTGTAGACTCTTCTCAATCACTCTTTCAAAATGCTTCATAGTGTGGCTCATAAGTTTGATCCTTTGATAATTAGTCCAGCTCTATATGTCTCCTTTATTCTTATAAATTGGTACGATAAAGCTTTTCCTCTATTCATCTGGGATTTTCCTTGATTTATAATCTTGTTAAACAACTTTGTTAACCAAACTACTCTAGTATATCCCATATGGTTCCAAACCTCTATTGCTATAACTTCCTGATTTCATCCTTTTCAAGGTCTCTTTCACTTTAGGTATTCTAATCCAGTGGTTGTATATGTAATATCCAATGTTATTTAGGTTTATGGTACTTTTAGTCCCTATATTCTCAGGGCAATTGTTATTTGGCAATTTTTTAAAGTAACTTTCCCACCTTTGTTTGATCTTGTCATCTTTGATTAGTACACCCTTTGATCATAATTTCTAATGAACTTAATGTGGTCTAAGTCCTTATCTTTCTGTTCTCTTATTTTTGCAAGTTCAAAGACATCTTTCTCACATTCTCTCGATCCTTCTCTATTATAGAGATTATTATATGCCTTGAGTTTAGCCTCACTTACTATTCTCTTAGTAACCTTTTTATGATTCTTATAATGTACATAGGTTTTTATTATTTCTTGTCTTCTACCATGTTTTAAAACACACCCATTTTTCTTTAATAACTTTTTGTACTATTTTACTCCACCACCAAGTTTCCTTTACTAGTTGCCTTTTATCTTTGGATACTCCTAGAACATCTTTTGCTACTTTCTTAATGGAACTAGCTACATTTGTCTACATAGTGTTTATATTTGTTTCATTGTTCCAATTTTTTTCTACCATCAACTTATTTGTGAGTGAGGTTATTTTTTCCTATTTTAAGTTCCACTACTTAGTTTTTGGATACCTATTAAGTTCATTTTCTTTCTTCCATCTTTTAATGTAGATATTCATAACCATTTGTGAGTGAGGTTAAACTCTCATTGGGTATCACCTTACAATCCTTACGCATCAATCTTGTGGTATTCCTAAGTAAAAAAGGTCTATTTGGCTTTTATGGAGCTTACTTTTAAAAGTTATTAAGTGTTAATCCCTCTTCTTAAAGAATGTGTTTGCAAGGGCGAGGTTATATACCAAAGCAAAATCAAGGATAGCTTTACCTATCTCATTTCGTTTTCTGATACCATACTGTCCATGTACCCTATCATATTCTTCCATTTCTTTTCCTATATGGCCATTTAAGTCTGCTCTTACAATATTCTTTCTGTGTTGGGGAATTTCTTGCATGCCTCCTTTCATATCTTCCCAAAACTGTCTCTTGATTATATCTTCTAACCTTACTTGTGGTGCATATACACTTATAACATTTATGATCTTCTCTCTTAGAACAAGTTCTATTATTGTAAGTCTATTACTAGTTTTTTTAACGTCTACAACTTTATTCTTTAATTCTTTATCCACCACTATCTCTATTTTATTTCTATTATCATCCTTCTCTATGTACCGAAGCTTATATCCTTTGATTTATCTAGTTTTAGCCCCTTTTCATTTGGCTTCTTGGATACAAGCAATGTTGACTCTCCTATGTTTTATTGTATCTACTAATTCCAGACTCTTTATTTGTCAATGTCCCTATATTCTATTTGGCAATACGTATCTTATGCTCTTGAGCTAGCTTATTTAACCATACACTTCCCGACCTCCATGACATGAACCCATGCCTACTTTCATTGCACTTGGGTTTTGATGCATCGCGTCGCTTCAGAGAGGATGCTCTAGCAGCCCCTTCTCATTTTCCACTTCACCCAGGGTTGGCATCACTTTCGGGGAAACGCCTTAGAAACCCTTGCCAATTTTCCACAACACTTGGGATCTGATGTAGCGCGTCGCTTACGGGGGATGCCCTAGCTTTTGGGAATGTCAATGATCGATTCATGTCATGTTAGGGTTGCAATACTTGAAGTTGAAGATGATTTTCATTATTTTCTTTTCTTACTTACAAACTAATATACCTATGCATATTTATTAGTAAGTAAGAAGAGAGAATAACAAAATTATCTTCAACTTCTTCAAAAAGGTTTTACTAGGTTGGCACTTGACGCAAAACTCTCCTTTTTTATCCGAGCTTGGGACCTATGCTTACTTTCCACTGCACCTACCACTACATCATAGTCACTGGCATTCACCTTTGTAGCGACTGGGGTTTTAGGTTTTGTGACCAAAAGGGAAAAGGTAGAAACTATAGAATGCTTATCTTGTTTCTCTATATTCCCTACTAAAGAATGGAATTTGAAGGAACACGCCCAAGTGCTTTACCTTATGTTATTGATTCCTGTACTCATCTATCAGCCATGCAATTTGATGAGAAGATACATGCCTTCACGCTCACAACTGGGTGTCAAACTGATAACCACATAACCTCGTCCCTCATCAACTTTTATGCCAAATTCCATAGAATGGGTGCTTTCAATCTGTTCAAACAAATGCCCCAATGCGATCCGAAAAGGCATGCAACACTTCTTCTACTTGCCTGATTATTATAGAATAAAGTTCCCACATAATATCATGACAACAATCGTTAGCTGCTTGACTTGAAAATCTATGATCTGGTAGCCTCCTGGGACAATTAAAGTCCAATACATGAGATAAATAGGCATCTGCAGACAACAGTCTAGAACTTGTTACTAGTCATTCTTTCACTGACTGTAAAACCAAATGCAAGCCCACCCCTTCTACACGATATCATATACTCAATAGGATAACCCTTCAACTTATGAGGCACTATCCCAAGATTATCAAATGTTAGAGCTGCCATCATAGGAAGCAACAAAGTAGGATAGTTGTAACTGAAGTCTGTTCGCAAAAATAAATAAGAGACGAAATACATGTGAGACATGATCCAGGATGAACCATTTTTAGATACTACTGTATTTGCAATGAGAGCATTGAGTTGATCCAGATTGAATATATCAGGAATTGGTGGTGGAAACAGAACCTTTCCTAAAAAGCAATCCTTGGGGGGATGCATTAGCCTGCATAATCATTCTCAAATAGGTCTGGCTTTTAACTCATGTGCATGAGAAAAAATGACATAGGTTTTCCTGAGGACCAGATGCTTTTGCTTTTGCAATAGCCTGATTTTCAAATTTCGAGTTGAATATATCGTATATGGACCAGATGCCTCTGATTTTCAAGCAGCAGAATCGGTGTGCCATCCAATGCCGGAGAACAGTCCAGCCATTCCCAGGAGAGAGTGGAAGACAGGGTTTCCCAAGTAGAAGAAATGTAGGAAAGATGCTAGAAAGTTGCATAGGTTTTGCAGAGAAGTTTTTCCTTGTCAGAAAGCTTTTTCTGACATTTCGTGCAGCCACCATCACTGTCATAGGGTAGGTCACATTGTGCGCCATGGTGATGAAGGATAAGAGATGGAGTTAGAGATGTTTGAGCAAAGATAATTGATTGATTGATTAGATTTTTGGTTTTATTTTGGAAGTCCTTTTTTATATTTTATTTATTTTTTAGTTTTAATGGTAGGTCAAAAGCCACATAAGATGATTAATGCCACGATTTTTCAGCACCCACATAAGCTGGCCAAATGCCGCATAGTGAGCCATGTCAGTCTTGGCTAACGACATCACCTTCCTTCTCCAACTTTGGTATGATTGAGCTGACATGTTTAAATGATAGTTTAGGGTAGACCATAGAACCACAAAATCACCATTAATATAGGACTTTTCTTATAATTTTTCTATTTTTGAAAGTCTTTGAAAGCATTTTTAAGTTCATCAAGAGATATGGGGTCCATTGTGCTTGAGTATACTTGAATGAAAATCCTAGGGGCAAGCTGATTCACATGTCACTTATAGGAGTTACTTGTTAATATGAAATAGTGGGAGGGTAATACGGTACATACTACATCAGGGTAATTTGATGTAAAGTGAATGTCTTCTTTTGTGGGCCATATGTGGCTATTCAAGGTAGCAGGGGGAGCCTTGGCTCAACGGTCAAGTTGTTGTCATGTGACCTAGAGGTCATAGGTTCAAGGTCTAGAAACAGCCTCTTGCAAAAATGCAAGGTAAGGCTGCAGACTATAGACCCTTTGTAGCTCGCCCCTTCCCCGGACCTTGCAAGGGTGGGAGCTTCTTGTACCAAGCTGCCCTTTTTATGTGTCTATTGAAGGTAGATAAGCATAATGCCTTCTCATCTCTCTCTATGGAAATCACACCATATGGATGAAGATTGATAACTCAATTTTGGAAAGCATTATGAAATGGAAAAGGAAACTAAGAGAGATCCCACTTGAGGAAGATACCTAAAAGGTCAAACCATAAAGCATGTGGGAGTCAAACTAGGAGTCTCTCTCTCTCACACACAACTCATAATAAGAGAAAGCCCTAATTGAAAAAATGCCTCCTAGGTTCTCCACTGCTTGAACTCTTTTTTGGTGATTCTCTCCTTCTCTCAAAGCTTCCAAGTATTGAAAATCCAGTGTCACCTCCAATTGAATAAGAAGCAGAAGAAGCTTTGAGGGCCAAATCTCTACAAGTGGTGGATTGATTAGAGTTGTCATGACTTATTCTAGCAAGGTACCCATCCCTGCCCTAGTTTTTAATAAGAGTGAAAATATGTGGTTCAAATTGGTCTATAAAATGAGTTTTCAAAATATTATCTTTCCGTCCTTGAACTGACAATAGTTCTAAACCTTTCACATGATTTTTGACAATTTCTTTGTTTTTACTTGCAATTTGTGGCTCATTTCCATCTTTTTTAACTTCTTTGACATAATATACTTGGTTGCAGATTATGTGCCTTTAATAGAATTTTTTCCATCTTAGGAATGATAATAGAGAAGGTTATCTTGCTAGGAATGTCCTTTTTGTGAAGGCAAAGGTAGGGCGTATAAAGGTGGAGCTCTGAAAGTTGCCTTGTTGGAATAAAGTCCAAATCAGACCTTCTTTGTCAAAGACCAGTATGCCATTGTCTAGTCTTCACTATGCCATTGTCTAGTCTTCACCTTGGCATTGGAAGTTTTAGCTCAAATACATGGCATCACCTTCATGAATATTCTATAAGATGCTTGAATGCTCCTCTATGAAACCATCTGAAATACACATCATGCAACTTATGATTGAACTCAAGACACGTCATAAATGTCTCTTTTGATGCACAGATGCCTTCTTAAGATAAAGGATCTATTGGATCAGTTTGGGTTGAATTATTGCTGAATTTTCTGGCCTATCTGGCAATGTAGATGCAAATGCAGCACAAATTCAAATGGCTTGCTGAGCTATAGAATTCTTACGTGGAATTTCAACCACTTCATATTATTGAGGGGGATTCAGCAAATGCTACCTGATAATGTGCCTTGGAAATTTGTGCACATTGTCGAGGAGATTACCTCTTGAAGGTAAAACGAGACTTTTTCTCATACATAGAGATTGGATAATGATCGAGCTGATCTTAGAGTGAAGGAGTTGCAAGATCGTAATTTTGGTCATAGGCTTTTAATCAACATGAGGCATTGGATGAAACTTGTGTATTTTTTAGTGGAAAGTTCTATGCGCTTTTACCTTTTCCTCTACTTTTGGTTTGTTTGTATCTTAACATTCCTTGTGTTTTTCTAATGAAATCTACAAACTATATATATTTTTTTGGAGAAAAAACTGCCTTGGAATAAAACTGACCAGGTTGTGACATGCTGGCAACCTTGCCCACGACTACCAAATTCTCACAGACTGGAAGCATCTTGCGTTTTTATATCCACTTTAATTCTACTTCAATACGGTAGAATTGTTGCTTTGTTCCACACATCTTGGAAAAAAATTGTTTTCACTCTGCCTCACTACAGCATGTATGAAGTTCTCTATATTCTCAGTTTTCCATCCTCATAATGTTGTGGAAGAGGCTCAACCATGGTAACAGCCAAGGTTATATGAGCACTAGTTATTATCATTTGTAGGACTTTTGCTACCAGTAGGAAATTATCTAGTGAAGTTTGAAATCTTCTTATAATGGTCCTTAGCATGGTATTCTATCTAGAGAACCATGAAGAGCATCTGGTTCAACAGCTCAAGGCCTTGGCTTTACTGTCTTCTATCATTCTACATTGTTTCTTCCAGTCAGCTGCCAGATTTCTGGGTCAAGTTTGTAATTAATCATCGCTGTAGTTCAAACTAATCGGCAGTAGCCTAAACAGCACTCTCTCCATGGGATACCTTCCTCTTCAGGTTCTGTTTGATACAGGAGCCACGCGGTACATGATTATGACATGCTAATTTTTTCTATCCTTGTTCCATGTTGTGTTTCTTGTAGTAGTGTCATTGGTGATTGCTCTCTATGGGCGGTTGATACAGGTGCGACATATTACATGATTTATGACATGCTACCTTTCTCTATCCTTGTTTCACATCATATTTCTTCTAGTAGTGTCATTGGTGATGGCTCCATTTTGGGAAGTCATCATGTTGGTATAAGTTTGATTCGTATGCTTTCGGGCGCTTATTTGTCTCTGATGTTTGCCATGTCCCGGGTTTGCAATTCAAATTCCAAACTTCTTGTCACAAATTTCTTTTACTTTATCTTTGCTCCTTATGGTCATGAGAAAGATCTCTAGCTGGTGAAGCTCTTTATGGAGGGAGATCATTACAGCAGCCTCCATCTCCCTTGGCACTTGGTTTCATAATATCCATGTTGTAGTAGGGTTACAGTACTTTTTCTAGGACCTCTCTGTTGTATCCATCTGCTGACACTGTGGTCTTTCTGAAGAGTGGATGTTTTACATTTTCTAGTTCCTTGGTCATTTATTTCTGATCCATGTAATACGTTTTCCTCTCTAGTTTCTTAGTCATTCATTTCTGTTTCGTGTAATAAGCTCCGTTAATCTTCTAAAGCATGCCAAAGATCCATTTGACTTATATGATTTCTTCTCTGTTGATGCACCCTGCTTTCCACTTGAATTCTTTTTGTGTCATCTTATTGCAGGAGCATGGGAAGGTCATATTCTAACTAGAAAAGCATGTGTTTGGGTAGTTGTATTGAATAGCTTTTCTCACTGCCATTCCAAGTTAAGCTCTATTCTTTTATTGTAGAGTTAATACTCTGCAAAAAATGACACTTCATTGTTGTAATTTTAATGTTTGTTTCTTTTATATTAGATTGTCAAGTTTAAGGTGTGCCCCCCCAATGACTTCATCTGTTTCTGAATTTTATTTTATTTTCTGTGAACGATTTTCTGATCCAAAAGAAGGCCAACAAGCCGCCTCAGTTCTCTGTTCCCACTTGTGTCAGATTCCAACCATCAAAACTGGGTTGGGACATGGTGTACAGCGACTGGGGAGGGATGGAGTAAGGGCTAGTGTCTGCAGATCGTGGTAAACAAAAAATGTAGTATCCACTTCACTATGTTTATGCATTATGGATATCACATTCACATCTCTAAGATTGTGATGATTCATGGCACCACTCTCAATTTTGTAACTGCAACTATTCCAAGTGCCGAATATTCCATGCTTTACAGAGACTGGCATATAACAAGCTACTTTTTCTTTGTGTCGCCAACTTTAATGTCCTCCCAGTGAGCATTGTAGGATCTTGTACAATGCTATTTGTTAAAGTTTCTGATTCTATTAATATAGCTACTGTTCTCATTGTGGTTGCTTGGTATATGATATTTTTCAGGCATGTAGGAGGAAGGTACTGTTTGATGTGGTTGCTGGAAGATGGAGGCCTGCGACTGCATTGAGCCACAATGGCCCGCTGATGAGCTTTTGGTTAAATACCAGTATCTTTCGGACTTCTTTATTGCCCTAGCTTATTTCTCCATTCCTCTGGAGCTTGTTTATTTTGTAAAAAAATCTGCATTTTTCCCATACAGATGGGTGCTAATGCAATTTGGGGCATTTATTGTCCTTTGTGGGGCTACCCATCTCATTAATTTGTGGACTTTCAGCATGCACACGAGGACTGTTGCAGTGGTAATGACTGTAGCAAAAGTCTCCACTGCTGTTGTGTCATGTGCGACAGCTCTGATGCTTGTCCACATTATACCAGATTTATTGAGTGTGAAAACAAGGGAGCTGTTCCTGAAAAATAAGGCCGAAGAACTTGATAGGGAGATGGGTCTTATACGTACACAGGAAGAAACAGGTAGACATGTTAGAATGCTGACTCATGAAATTAGAAGCACACTTGACAGGCATACTATATTGAAGACTACTCTTGTTGAGCTTGGAAGGACTTTAGGCTTGGAGGAGTGTGCTCTATGGATGCCAACACGGACTGGTTTAAATCTTCAGCTTTCTCACATGCTACGTCACCAGATACCTGTTGGATCTCAAGTGTCTATTCAACTTCCCGTGGTCAATCAAGTCTTCAGCAGCAACCGTGCAATGAGAATTCCACACACATGTCCCCTGGCAAGAATTCGACCTCTTTCAGGAAGATATGTGCCACCAGAGGTTGTTGCTGTGCGGGTACCACTGTTGCATCTTTCAAATTTTCAAGTTAATGATTGGCCTGAGCTTTCTGCCAAAGGATATGCTGTGATGGTCTTGATGCTGCCCTCAGACAGTGCAAGGAAGTGGCACGTCCACGAATTGGAACTTGTTGAAGTGGTTGCCGACCAGGTTGTTACAAGCTTTCTATTTTGTTCATTGGCTGTCTTTTTATTAACTCATGAAATATTATTACATTACAAGCTGGCCATAGTACTATTGGAAGATATAGGATGTTTCAAAGAAAAAAAAGTAACCAACAAAGTACCTCTTTCATAGTCAGATTGGGTTAAAGATTAGTACTTGACCAGTCTGACCTTTACTGCCAGACCAATAAAAGGCACCGACCTCTGAGATGATGGGTCATGTTGCAGCTTCAATTGCATTCTTTCTGTTGTATTTGTTGGGAAACACAAACCTTTGTTCACCCAGACTTGATTTTCTTTCTTGTTCTACATACAAAGCAAAATCATAGCTACATGATCAGCTCATACATTTTTGACTTTTCTGTGTTAAGTGTCATTCATCAGATTGTTGAGTTGGAACTGTTGTTTAGTTATAAGCAAGCTAAACCCCAACACCTCTTAAGATTTATGTTTCTCCTTTCATGAGAAAGCATTGATGTTACAAAGGTTCAATTATATGTTTTATTTTATTATACCATATATCATCCTATATATCAGGAACATATAGGTTTTTGAGATCAACTACCATCCAGAACTGGTCTTCTACTTTGAATAATATTTCTGTACAGCTTAGCTGTTTTGCTTGATATCTTATTAGGCCATAGCTGCCTTTTACATAATACAAGGGTGAGTTGCCGATAAAATTCAAAGAAACACCATAACAGTAGTCACATTATCCACTGCCTAGGTTAGTGGAAAGAGCATAAACTTTGATTTATGCAGCAGTTTTGCTGTTTGACCCTACTGGGATGCGTATAAGTTCTGCTGATGCCCTTAGAAATGGTGATGTAGTTAAAGAAAATAAGATATCGACTTACTTTGACCCACTACTATGGTTAATTCAGTATAGGGTGATAAATCTTTTGTTGCTAGGATTTTCTTTTCTTTCTTGTCTCCCTATTGTTTATGAACCCTCCTTTGTCAAGAATTATTATTTCCAAGTAAAAATCATCTAACATTAAATAAGATTTATTTGTTTACACGTCTGTAATTTTCAAGTCATTTCTCAGGTTGTTAACTACCCAAGTGAATCATTTACTCAGTATGTTGAGTAGGTTCTGCCTTGACCAAGTTTAAGTTTGATTTCCAAGTTTTGCCTGAGAAAATCAATCAAAAGGCCATTTGAATGGGCAAGTGAAAGGGAGATGATCTCATTTATCACCAACTTGATCAAGTCAAATGGGTCTTACATTGGCCAAGTTCTCGTTGGAATTTGTGTTTCAGAACACTGGTTTATCAATACTTAAGTGATTTTTTCTAAAAGAGCTTGGGTGTAATGTTTAGTTCATTTTGGTGAATCTCACTGTTACGTGTTGTTGATCTGGATTCTCTAGATCAAGATTTCTCAACCTTCATTTGTGAATACCTTTGGTATGTGTTTGAATTAGAATCTGATCCTTGCGAAGAAAGTAGGATATCAGTGGTAAAAGCTTAGTGGTGACAAGGAAGACTAGGAAGTAGATGACAACCTGGGATTAAAGGAGGAAGCCAATGTGCTGGGAATCAAATGAACAGGAACAGTTTGTGGGAAAAGAATTGAGTGAGAAGATTGGTTTTAAATGGAAGACCAGGGATTTGCAGGGATTAGGGTTTCAAATGGAGGAGTTTGATGAAGGATGCAAGTATTCAAATGGAAGAATGAGTTCAAAAGGGTAGAAGAAAGAGGAGAATTTAGGTATTTCAAAATTGAAAGGAAAGAAGAAGTGGATTTTAAGGTTGCAAACTAAACTTCAAAGTGTAGGAAAAATAATCAATGAAGAATAAAGCTAGAGTTCTCAAAATTAGGCTCTGGGACATAAAGATGATGGTAGAAACATAGAGAAAGGAGAAGAAAAGCATACGAGAAGAGAGGATATAAAAAAAAGATATGCAAAGTACTGTCTGTGTTTGCGGTTCTTTGAGATAAACACTTACTTTTGTGCATGTAAAATAAGCAAGAATATGAAAGAGATTTGATACTGTGGATAGAATTATCTTGTAATTCTACAGATAGACGAGTTACATCTCTTGTATACCAATCAACGGCAGAATACCCCTAATGGACAAACATATCTTTGATAAAAGATTCATTCCAACTTTGAACTAAGTTGATTCAGAACATGGTGAAAGCTAAGGTAAGTGATAGAAGAATACCTGGATTTCATCTCCTATAGATGCCATGAGTCTTTATCTCAAATTAATGTTCTGATGCTTTTCAGCATACTATCTTTACTGGAAACAAGATTCTCTGTCTGGAATTATTGTTGTATCTACTTCTGCTACTGAAGAAATTTTCAGTCCTCTCTTAAATTCACAATGCTACTCATGTGTGGAGTGAAAAGAGCTCCATGCAAATGATTGAGCTGATAATGAAGAATCCACGAAGCTTGTTGAAGCTGAACATGAGGAAGAGCAGTGTTGAAGTATCAATCAGAGTGTATGTTTGCTAAAGGGCTATTGGAGAGGTTGAGAACAGTGGAACTAAAGGTTCAAGCACATATCCAAGTGTTCAATTAATGAATAGCCGATGAGAAACTAAATGTAGCACCTAGTTTGCTGTAGCACATCATCATCATATTCATCATCAAAGCCTTATCCTGACAAAGGGTCAGCTGCACGAATCTTTTTCCTCCATTCCTCTCTATCAATTGTCATGGTTTCATTTAAGTTTAAAAGTTTTTAAATCTTTTTTCACTACTTCAATCCACACCCTTTTGGGCCTTCTCCTTGCCATTTTAGAGCCTTAGACATGGATCCACATCCTTTAGGTGCCGTTCAATGTAACACGTAATAAGATATATAAATATAAGGGGGAATTATGAAACGTCAAGGTTACATTATCCTAGCTAATGTAACTATTGTGTAATGTAAATATGGGTTAGTATATAGTGTGTGAATGTAGACATATGTTCCTCTTTGTTTATTTGTGAGTCATTAGTTCTCATGACTCCTTATTCATCTTCAAGGTTCCAATAACATAGTAGTCTATAACTTTTTTACTTTGCACTTAGAACTTTTCATTTTGGAGATTGGTCTTGGAGTGATGTCATTGGCTTCATTATTAAAATGAATTGGAAGCTTGCACGTTTTATTTCTTTCTTAATTCGAGTTTGAGGCCCAAAACAGATTGTTGAAGCCTATGTAGTTAGAGGTGTGCCTAGGTGCTAGGCGCTAGGCGCACGTACTTTGTCTGAATTTTGTAAAGTTGTAGGGGCGCCTGAATGTAGGCTCTAGGCACACGTGCTGATAGGCTCTAGGCTCTAGGTGCTAGGCGCCCTCAGTGCGCCTAGAGCCTATGTTCAGGCGTGCCTCCGATGACTAGGTGCAGGTGATGAGTTTTTAAAACCCAAAACTTCAATTTTTTTCATCTTCCAACCCTATTTACTCCTCTTGAAAGCTTCTACCATGGAAGCAACCATTCCTCTTCAAGCTTTTACAGAGCTAAGTGAAGAAAAGGTATGGATTCATGAATCTTCCACCTAAAACCCTATTTTTCTGTAAAAAACGTGAAGTTCAGTACCATTTTTTTATTTTTTCATTTTGGCTTACTTTCTTTCTATAAATCTTGATGATTTCTCATTCTATAGGTAGAAACAAACATTCCATTTTTATTTTATTTTTTCTTGTTTGTTTGCAATAGATTTAACATCTGCTTCTTTTCTTTTTTTTTTGAAAAAACAGTTACAAAATTTTGAAATAACTTTCGTTTTTTACATTTATTCCTTGAAACAGAATTTCATTAACTTATATAGCTTCCATAGGAAGGGGAGACTTGGCGCAATGGTAGAGTTGTTGTCGTGTGACCTTGAGGTCATGGGTTCAAGGCGTGGAAACAACATCTTGCAAAATGCAAGGTAAGGTTGCGTACTATTGACCCTTGTGGTCTGTCCTTCCCTTGACCCCGCATATGTGAGAGCTTCGTGCACCGGGACTGCCCTTTTATATATAGCTTCCACAGAAATTAGCATATTTGAATAATATTTCATCATAGAATTATGTTTCTATGTTTTTCTTACTTTTTTGGGATTTGTTGAATTTTTATAATTCTTAATATTTATTTTTGTGCTTGTTGATTCAGGTGTGCGCCTAGGCCCTCCAGGCTGCAGGCGCACCCCTTGCGCCTCTTCAGTTGATTTATTAATAAACTTCCTCTAACACTAAGAAGTATGAACTGGACATCTGCTTTGTCACAGTTTTCCTAATCTCAGTTCTCTTGATCCAGGTTGCTGTTGCTCTGTCACATGCTTCAATTTTAGAAGAGTCTATGCGGGCACGTGATCTGCTCATGGAGCAGAATGTTGCTCTAGATTTAGCTCGAAGGGAGGCAGAAATGGCAATCTGTGCTCGTAATGATTTTCTTGCGGTTATGAACCATGAAATGCGAACTCCTATGCATGCAATTATTGCTTTGTCGTCTCTACTTCTAGAAACTGAGCTTACCCCAGAGCAGCGCGTGATGGTAGAGACAGTGTTGAAGAGTAGCAATCTACTAGCGACACTCATCAATGATGTTTTAGATCTTTCAAAGCTTGAAGATGGAAGTCTAGAACTAGATGTGGGAACTTTCAATCTCCATTCAATTTTCAGAGAGGTACTTCTTGGCTTGCAGTCCTATACAATATTACATGATTCCATGCCTCAGATTATCCAGTCGGTTGCTACGTAAAAGGAGCTGAACCCTCTATTTTTGAGATGGTCTGACCAATATGTTTTCCATTTTACATTGTAGGTTATTAATTTGGTAAAGCCCATTGCAGCAGTGAAGAAGTTATCAATGTCACTGATTTTGGCACCAGATTTGCCCATGTTTGTTGTTGGTGATGAAAAACGGCTTATGCAGACTATTCTAAATGTTGCTGGCAATGCTGTGAAGTTCACGAAAGAAGGTTATGTTACAGTTACAGCTACTGTTGCAAAACCAGAATCACTGAGAGACCTACGAGCTCCTGAATTCTACCCTGTGCCAAGTGATGGCCACTTCTACCTAAGAGTGCAGGTAGATGGATACTGGTTATTCTCTTCAGAAGCTTTTGCTTGTATAAATAAGCGGTATGCCCTTCTGCTGTTAAATGCCTCTGAGTACTTGGTAGTGATTTGGATCCAGTATATGAATGAAGCAATTTGTCAGCCACCCATTTCTCCTTGTTGGTTGCTTGGTTTCTGCAAATATCTTGGTGTCAGCTATTTGAAGAACCACACGACCAAGTACCGAGTCATATCCGTATCCTTATCTAGTGTTCCTTTCTATACCTAATCATCATAGTTATGTTCTCATTAGGAAAATACGCATTTCAACTAACACGTTAAGGTCTCCCCTGTTACAGGTTAAGGATTCTGGTTGTGGAATTAGTCCCCAAGATATCCCACATCTTTTTACCAAATTTGCGCAATCTCGAGCTGGAACAAGTAGAAATCAAGGTGGAACGGGACTGGGACTTGCCATTTGTAAAAGGTATGGCTTAAGGCCCAAATTATTCCATCCCCACTGAGAACATGAATGCCTTTCGCCATTTGGGTTGTCTGCCTGTATTGACCTTCTTTTATGTGGAAATGATGGAATCAGGTTCGTTAATCTTATGGAAGGGCATATTTGGCTTGAAAGCGAGGGCTTTGGCAAAGGTTGCACTGCTACATTTGTTGTGAAGCTTGGATTCGATGAAGGTTCTAGAGAATCCACTCAACAAGTTGCTCTTCCTAGAGCCCGACCAAATTATGGTGGTGCGGATCTTTATGGGCCACAAGTTCTTTCTAAAGATGGGAATGGGTCAAATTATTCTAAACCTCGGTACCAAAGAAGTGTTTAGATGCCACGGGAAATGTACTTCTGTGATCTGTTTCATGAAATGATTGAAATCTTGAACAAGCAATAAAATTTAATGTGAGAAAAGGAGTGCATAAAATCAGGGGTATTCTCCGCAGGATGGGTGTGAGGACCCGTAACATTACGGGATAAGTTCTTCAGTTGATATATATGTAAGATGTTCAGCTGGATAATTGAAAAGAACGAGATGTGTGTAAACAGATGATATGTTTAAAGAGTGTGGCGGCGCAAAATTCGAACTAGAGGTTACGGCGAAGTTCAACTGCTTACCCAACAGTCAGTCAATTGGTTTCTGAATTCTTTTTTGTTTTTGTTTTATGACCAATAGAAATGGAAACTCTTTTGTTATATGCCCTGTGCCCTTATCCAATTTGATGATTCCTGTAAGAGATCTACCTCGGTCATCTATGTTTTGGATCTGGACGAACTGTTTGTACATACCAATCTGCAGACTGTAAAACCCACACATCATGTCAATCTTCTCTTAGTTGATTGAGGGCTGTGATAACAGATTTATGGGAGCAGCGTTGCATGGTTCCCCCGGTTTTTCAAATGCCTTTTTGTTATTATTTTTAAAAGGTAGGATCTGTTTTTTAAAATTCTTTTTAGAAAATAAATAGTGGAAACATTTTACTTTGAAAAACTTTCTAAAAACGCCCTAGTATTGTATCATTGATCAAAGACACATTCATGAGTTTTGAAATCAATTACTTTTACACTTAAAGGTACAACAAGTAAAAAATTATCATTTCTTAGAATTGTCTAATTATAGTCCACAGTCTAATATATATCTTAATATATTTATGCATGTCTAAAATTATTATCATACTTACATAATTATTCTATTATTTGACAATATTTAAAAAATGAATAGAGACATCATGTACAAATGTAGATGCTTGGCCTCAATACCCTTGCCTTTCCCTTCTTGACATTTATTATTATGCACCGAGGCATATAATGAATCATCCTTACGTATTATATCTAAGATTTGTTAATATAAATTCACAATGCATCATTTTGCATACCTTTCAAGCAATCCATTAAAGATTTCAGTTCTGCTAAGTACAATACGAGTATAAGAGTAATATAATATCTCAATATCAAAAGAACATTTGGCATGTGCACAAAGCGACAATAAAATAGTTAAGCATAGAAATCTCATTTTAAATCACTTATAAGAGAATTCCTATTAATTTATGTCAAGCTTATCATCTCTTAAATCATCCAAGGCTTCGTCATGCTCAATGGCCTAGGATATCTATAACCCTATCATGCACATGGTGCCTAAAAAAGGGCAAAAATCAACTTGCGGCAGCTACCCAATAATAGGATACTGCAGCACTACAGTAATTGTCTAGTCGTGGAACATTATTGTGAAAAGAATATATGGATCATTATGTTGTAACTTTTCAACCATGAGATACCACGTGCTCGACATTAACAGCAATTGCATGAGACGTATTACCATATCGCATGGGAGGAGAATGGATTGCAAAAATATGACTTTCCCATGATGCCATACCCTAAGTTTAGCCACTTGAGCTTGGTATCAAAATATCAACTGTTTGAAGGTGGGTGACCAACCCTACAACCCTCCTATTATAGTATTTACTAGGCAAAAGTACTCATCTAAAATCAATTCATGAAATTCTAGGTACAAGTGTACCCTCTACGACGTATTAGTCACCTAATGAGATTCTAATCATAATTTAAAATACATATTTTTTTTCTTCATTTGAACACAATTAAGATGTCACCCCAACCTAAGCTAAATATTGTCCCCAATATTTTAAACCATAGGACTTCTATATGATAAATGGGTAATGTAGAACAATAAGACTCTAAAAAAACTTGGGTCTTCCTAGTAAGCGCTAAGTTTAACGTCTTCAGATAGACATGCAATGCTATAATAAAATGTAGTGATGAATGCATCTCTTAAGATTGATGCAGGTGTCATGGGACATGCTAAGATGGGTCCTAGTAGACTAGTTCCTCTAGAAAGATTTCTTTTACTTTAGGGTTTACCAACTCTAGATAAGGTTTTACCCTTTGCCCATTGACTTTGAAAATCTCTCCATCCTTTTCTATCTCGATGGCCCTGTGAGGGTAAACAATATGTACTATGTGGGGTTTCGACCATTGAGATCAAAGTTTTTCAAGGAAAAATTGCAATATAGAATTATACAAAAGGAACTTTTGTCCTATGATGAAAAAATTTCATAAGATGTGTCTATCATGATGGCTTTTCATATGGTCTTTGAGTATAACCTCAACCAGGATGACCCAAGTGCTATTAGATATAGGATAGATGACACCAACATCTAGGAGTTTTAGCAGTTTGTCTCTCACTATCTCTTTCACATTAGGTTTTAATCTCCTCATTTTTTTCCTAGATGGTTTAACATTTTCTTCTTGATGGATTCTCATACATATAGTAGGGTTAATTCCTTTGATGTCCACTATGGTCCACCCTAAGGTTGTCTTATGTTCCTTGAGAACATCAAGAAGCTTACCTTCCTATTCTTTATCTACATTTGATGCTATGGTTACGAGAAAGGGTTCATCTAGTCTTAAGTAAGAATATTTTAGATTTTTAGGTAATGCCTTAAGGACCAAGGTAGGTAGCTTTTCTACTGAAGGCACATAGATAGAATGTGGAGGAAGACATTTCACTAAAGGTCCCCATTTAGAGGTATCCATTATAGGTTTGGTATCCAAAATATCATTTACCTCATCAATGGACTTGTCTATATCAAAATCACTGTTAAAATGGTGCACATGAAATTAGCTCAGGGAATATGGAAATTGCACATGATTCATAAAGTGAAAACCTAGCTAAAATGGTGTGCCTAAAATTAGCTAGAATGGAGTGCATGAATCGATGAATGAATGGGCATGGAATTAGACAAGGTGTGAAACATTCAAGGAAGATAAAAATACCATTCAAAGATATTTTTAATATTAGAATCATACAAACAACTTGCTCATCAAAGAATTGAATTCACTGACATCAAAGAGTGGCACATGTGCATGTAATGAGAAACAAAAATGATGCACAATCTTCAAGATTTAAAATTAAATCAAATACTATGCTCAAACATTCTTCAGTACAATCCAACGATCATCAACTATGCTTCCAAGATATCATGTGTGAAACCAAAGAGAGAAAATCAATAGAACAAGATCGTGAATGATGGAAATGAACTTAACAAAAGAACTAAGATGAATTTAAGCAAAGCAAGGAATATGAGAGTAATGAAGGAGAAACAAGAATAATTCAAGTTTTATTTTCTCTTGGTTGTCACTTCAAGAAAGAAGAGGTCTTCGATCAAGAAGAACTAAGCAAGATAACCAAGAGACTTAAATGCAAAACTCAAAGGAAAACTAAGAAGGAACTATGTACATGAAAATAAAGCAAAAAACAAAGCAAGGAAAGCAATAAAAAAAAAATGAACTAACCAAGAAAAAGCTTAGAAACCAAAGTAAAGAGTGCTTGAATGTGGCATGGAATCACAAGAAATTAGTAACCAAAACCCTAAGAAGAACCTTGGATGGAGGCGACACTTCTTAGGAAAGAGGCGTCCCAATCCTTCGTTGAAAAAATTGTGGGAACCATGGGTGTGTTTATAGATTGGTTGGTTTCTAAATATTATGGGATGCTAACCTCAGTGAAAATAGGAAATAAAGATAATTATTTAAGGTTATAATCTTCATGGAATTAAGAATTGGAGACCATCTTAGAATGTTGAAATTCATTGGCCACCTTAAGGGGTAAAAATCATGATTTCCCTTTGAGTGTTTTACATGGAATTCATGTGGTGAATGGGATTAATTTAGAAGGTGAGTCACTTGGAGAAAGACTTTGAATAGGATGGTACTTAGAAAGAGAGATAAGCATGGATGTTTTTGAGATGAAATTAAAAAGTTAGAGGTGGCATTGAGATAGGGACAACTTAAAGTGGGAGGTGCCATTTTTTTAGGAAGGGCATCTCCACCTTATGTTGTTCACGTGGCAATCCCTAGGTATGGTGGAATGAGGAATGAAAATGGGAAGAAAAATATGAAAATTTGACATCGTTTGTCTCTTAATTGATCGATCCATGCATGCATATCTTACCATAGGATAATCTCTATTAAATCCTTCTAATTATCCCTTGAAAAATCACATTTTTAGCCTAGATAATTGCTTGAAATCTTCATCCAATCGTGTGACTCAATGTGAAATGGCTTCTTTGGCTTGATGGTTCCTTGCTTGGTGGCTTGAGTAGTTAAGTCCCTTGGCTTTAAGGCTTATAAGGCTTGCAAGGCTTGTCACCCTTTAGCATGGCTTAAATAGCTTGGGTGGCTTGCATGGCTCTCGTGCAAAGGTGGTGGAATTATATGAATTGTGCATGGGCCCATTCTAGTCACATTTGAGTCTTTCAATTGCTTTCCTGCTTACCTTATGAGGATCTTGAACCTTGATTGAGGTATGGAACAATGAAATTTAAATCCTGGCCCTCTCTTTTCATCTTGATATTCAATACTCATCTTAGTTGATCTTGGCCATTGGATCATCATCTCGCTACTTACAAAAGACAAAAAATCCTTATCAAATTTTAGAAAATTATGAAAATTCATATACTTACTCTACATTAACTCTTAAACCTGCAAAATATCAAACTTTTAAATCATTATCTCAGAAATGCATGTGTTATGAATTTTGAAAAAAATCTTATGATAATGCACTATAATTTATAACAAAATGGATTGCTAATTGTGTACTTTTTATACAAAATTGAACACTTTTTAACTATCCAATTCATAGATAATTCAAGAATTTTCACATCTCAAGTAGATCAAGTAAGGATATCTTTTTAGAAGAATCATTTAACTTCTCAGTAATATTATGTCACATAATTTAAGTAATAAGGATTCTATTTTGGTACCTAAAAAAAAACCATAAACTATATTTTATGTAGTAATTAAATGCATTTAACAAAATAATACATAACTGTAATTATTATGAAAACTTAACAACCCCACAATTTCCTACCTCAATTTGATGGTCCAAATTTGTTGAGATTAATCGTGAATCAATTTGGACGTTGATTGACAATTAGGAATCACTAACCAAAGCTTTTATCATCAATTAAGCACCGATCTAAGAAATATAGAATAAATGTCATAGCTTAGTCTTTGGATTGTAAATTTATATATAAAAAACCTAATTTGAATAGTTGGATTGTCCTTGATCTATCCTTCAACCTTAGATCATATAGATCTGGATGTTGGGGAAATCAATTTCACATGTCATTTGTTGGATCAGATCTTTCAGGCCTATTCACACAAATCTAAGTGCTGGAGTAATAGATCAATAAATTAACGGTTTGATTAGATTTTATACATTAAATAATTTTTTAATTTATCGTTTGTCACCCACATCGTTACGAACATGAAATTCATATGATTAGATTCATAGATTTATAGTCTGATCATGATTTCACTGGCCTTGGTTACTGCATTCACTATGGGTAATAGTAAGAGAGTAAAGAACAAATGATCCTCTAAACAAAAAGAGTGATTGAGTCTGACTCAAGAGAGTGAAGGGTGTGGCAAGAGAGCCAGTTGTCATATTTATAGATCTAAGACTTTCACTCGCTTATCATGTTTAGATCGAAATTTCAATAGTTGGATGATCTCTGATTGAACTTTTCTCAACATGGGTGCATAGATTAGATTTCAAATATGCAACTTTTTGTTTTTGTTTTAGTCATTGCTAGAATCTGGTCGCTGTTGACTAGTGTTACACATGCTGAAAAATGCAAAATTTCATGAAAATAATTTATGGGTCTTGTACATCCATGCTTCATCTTTAATCCTATGAAGTTCAAAGTGATTCTGTTACTGTTTGGTTCCCAAGAAAGGGAAAAATCTTGCGGAGGAAGATGAAGATGCAAGAGAGAGAGAGAGAGAGAGAGAGAGAGAGAGAGAGAGAGAGAGAGAGAGAGAGAGAGAGAGAGAGAGAGAGAGAGAGAGAGAGAAGCTTTTATCTCGTACATTATGAATTTTAATGTTTTGAAGTCTAATTTGGAGTTATCGGTGAATTTATATCTATGGATTTCGATTCTTTACCCCACCTTTTAATTGACATTTTGATAAACTATAGGGCTGTTACATTCACACCAAGAATTTGAGGAATATAATGACTTAGACATAGCGGAAGTAAAACCATGTTTGGCAGTTGATAACCTGACATGTTACATCGAATAAAAGGTAAACTAATTGGTATTGAGTTTCAAAATTTACAATTAGAGTTTGCAATTTAGAATTTAAAAAGTAATTTGAACATAACCTAGACGGGAAACTCCTTGGGGTGACTATTGACTCACATAGGGAATAACTAGCAAGGTCCTTGGACAATGCCTGAAAAACATGGCAAAGATGTTGTTGCTATCTACTTTCAAATTCTAGTATATTTTCAAACCGTTGGCTCTTTGTATTATTGATGATTTGATTGGGATTAATAAAGATTTATTGTTTTAAAGAGTACTAAATTAATTTTATAAGATTTTATATCATAGAGGAAGAATATAATTAGAAGAAGATAAATAGGATAGGTTAGGATTCAACTGGGGCCTAGTTATATGAAACATAAGCAGTGGAACTTAATATTATAATACAATGATAGCTAAAATTTTGAATAAGATAAGTACGAAAATTTAGAGAAAGATTATAGGGATTTGTGATAAAAAAAGAGAGAAAAATCTTTAAAAACTAAAAAAAAGGAGGATTAAAGTAAATGGTAAAAGTACCATGTTACAAAATAATAGTGAGTTGATGAAAACTATATTTCTTTATATTAGACAATTTATATAATGAATTAGCGACTAAAAAGAAACTATATCATGATTTCAGCTATAGCTATATGAGGTTCAAGTTCTAATAATAACATTTATTCGTTTACTTTCTCACTTTGTAGGAGCTATTAATGCATATTGGAAAAATTAAAAGTTCCCTCTATCTCAAGGAAAACTAATACCACACACACACACACACACACACACACACACACACACACACACACACACTCTCTCTCTCTCTCTCTCTCTCTCTCTCTCTCTCTCTCTCTCTCTCTAGCATGTGCAGGTGCATACACACGTATGGGTTACTACTTTGGGCAGAATTAGGACTCAATTTGGCCATTTGAATTTAGCAAGAACTTACATAGTGGAATTCTTGTGATTGAGGTCTATTATAAGTTGCTTATTTACTACGGTTAAAAGTAAAACCTTTTATATGCTATAGTGGTCCAATAAACATGTTTTTTTAAGTACTAGACAACCAAAGCAACAACAATAAGATGAATAGGTCATATCATCCAAAGGTGGGCCTTTTATACAAAAATTCAATTTATATAGTTGTCTTTCTTCTAACCCATAGAAAATTTGTACCTTGCTCCCAAAAAACAAATGATTTAACCTTCACTTAAACCTTTGAAAAATTATATTTTTACCATAAGTGATAGATGGTTGGACATTTTGTATAACAATGTTGTAAATTCAACTAGAAAAACATGATTTTATGATGCCAGAATCATCCAATCATCATGAGTTTATTTTTACTTCTTATACAAAGCTCGAGCAACAACTTACTAGTTATCTGAAGCCAGAGTAATAAGTTACTAGTTATCCAAAGTTGGAGTAATGAGACAAACAAGATAGATCATCCAAAAGTGGCCTCATCAATGCCAAATCTTGCTTTTAGCTAAGGTCCAATTAGGGCATTCGGACCTAGCATTCCTTCATGTTAATAGTTCTTACCAGGATCATCCTACCAATATGGTTTTGGGTGCATGCCCTAATTAATTTATGAGGCCATAAAGATCAAAGTTAAAGATTATTGAATGGATACACACAATTTTGAGCTATCATAATATATAATATTGTACCAAGCAAATACCCCCTTCTAATATTAAGGGATTGCATTGAATATGTTTTTCTATTATGAAGATAATGAAATTTACTTTGGTATTAAATATAATTTATTTTGGTTCATTCTTGTAGATATAGAAACTACTATATCTAATAAGAAATAAGAGGGATCTTTATATTTGCTTCCAAAATATTATGGAAAGAAAAAGAAAGAGGTAGAGAAAGAATGGTTTTAATAACTTTCCTATGCTAGCACACCTCCATGTTAGGAAGAAAGAGAGAGCTTTTAAATAATAATCCCACAACTTTTAAATGGAAATTATAATGACTACAAATTTAGAACTAATTTAAAGCAAGTATTTTATTTCCTAAATTCTCTCATCTTCTTTTTTTCTTTTACTCATTATTATTATTATTGTTTTGAACAATGATATTCCTACCCCTTGCATCATCTTACACTTCTCTCGTACTGGGTTTTTGGGATTTGTAGTTGTAGATGTTGACTTTATGGTAGAAAACCATAAAAGCAAATTGTAAATGCCCAGAAAACCTAACAAGGGGCAGGAGTAAGGTGAATGCAAGGGGTGGGAATATCATTAATCTAATAATATTATTTTTAATATTATCATTATTATTATCATCATGTGTTGGACTTTCAAGCATGAATAAAAAAGGTATCTTATTTCAATGTTACAAAATTTTAATTTTTATGTATATATTTCTTTCACCATTTATCTCTCTTTTCATTATATTCACAAGTATAAGTAAGTTTTTGCACCATTGGACACATCCAATTTCTTAAAATTGTGTAGTTTACACACACACACACACACACACACACACACACACACACACACACACACACACACACACACACACACACACACACACACACACACACACACATTGTTGTACTGTCTACCTCGATATATAGTTAATGTCTTCAACTTTTAGTGGCATACAATGTTGTTACATTTGCCAAAAGCTATCTAGCATAGTTGGTCGAAAGACAACATGATTGCACTCCCAGTTACACTTGGTTGGAGGTGGCACTTTCCCCTTGTTGGCGAGATTCCAATTATATTTAGAAATTAGGATAATAGGTTATAGGTAATTTGGTTCATCACCCTTTGTTGTATATATATAAAAAATAATCTTGCTATATTTGAGAAAGTCATTAAGAGTTTTTATTAACTTGAAGGAAATAAAAAGAAAAATGATAATAAGATCAAATAAATCATTATCTTCAAATCCTTCATTATTACTATGATTGGATTTTTTTGTATTTAACTACACACATTATCTCTCTGTCTCTCACCATCCCCCTACCCCTTCCCCCTCTTTGCACATGCTATATGCTTTTTTTCATAGTGATTAACTAACTAAAAGCCCATTTATTAAGAAATTACTTGCGAGTACTAGAAAAACCTAATCCTGCCAGGATGAGAGGCTGTGTAGATTGCTTACCCCCTTCTCCTCTTCCCATGAAAAACCAACTCCAAACATGCAAACCATGTTTTTTCCCTAGTAATCCAAACCCCATCTTTATTATAGAATTACTATTTCTAAAGTCTAATTAAACCCTAATTACCAAAAAGAGTGTGTATAGATCTTTGAGAAGATTTGCCATCAAGAAAATATTCTTCGAAGAACAATTGATTTTCACTACAAAATTTCCTACTAAGAATCCCTTTTTCCCTTTTTTCTTCTAGATGATGGTTTGTTAATTATGTGCCATCAGGTGGTTTGAGGGGTTTCCTTGATGGGCACTTCTTTGGATTTTGGACTTCAAGCTTATGAATTTAGGAGTGAATAGTTTGCAAGTGAGAACCTAAATGAGAGAGAGAGAGAGAGAGAGAGAGAGAGAGAGAGAGAGAGAGAGAGAGAGAGAGAGAGAGAGAGAGAGAGAGAGTCGAACAACTCAAAAGTCATCCACCTTTTATTGAAATTGCTTTTTATATTCAAAATTTAAGAGAGAATGAAATAGTGTTGTCAATAACTAGCATAGATTCTTACTCTAAATAGTGCCTTAAATTCTAAGCATCTAATGGTGGTTGTAATGTGAATTAGAATTTAAAATACAAAAAGAATTTGGGGAATTTGGCCAGAATTTAAAAAGGGTAGCTCATATCAGTATTTGGTTTGTTTACAGCAAGGAGTGCCCATATCATGTTGTGATTCTTTGCAATATTTTGTATGTTTATAGCAAGGAGAGCCCACATTATTTTAGGTTCCTTTCACAACATCTATTCTAAACAAGCTCCAATTTAAGTAACCCCAAAGTGAAGCTAGGTCACCAAATGTTGCAACACAAATTAACATGTAGGTAGAGAAGTGTTAGATCTACTAGAAAAATCATCGCATAGATAAGAAAATAGAAGGAGATGAAGAAGAGTAGCAAAATGGGTTGCTTTCTCTCTCTTAGAAACTATAGTAAAAGCACACATGAAGGATATAGAGGAGATGAAGTAGAGAGAAATGGTGAGAAAAAGAGTGGGAGAGTGAACAAGGAGAGGGGGAGAAAGGGAAATGAATACACATGCATGGAGAAGCTGAGAGAGAGAGAGAGAGAGAGAGAGAGAGAGAGAGAGAGAGAGAGAGAGAGAGAGAGAGAGGGAATGTTCATTAGATAACTTCTTATTTTTTGAATGGTAAACACACACACACACACACACACACACACACACACACACACACACACACACACACACACACACACACACACACACACACACACACACATTCTTAATGCAAACTTGTGACCTTCACTTTCACTATTGAGAATCACTCATGTGCCATCGCACCAAACTTACACATCCTAATTAGCTAACTTTGCCAGAGAACAGATTCACGCAAAAAAGTTGGTACTATCTCGGTGAGTGAAGGATCGGTGATCCATTGTCAGTTTTTTGGTTTGGGGATAGGCTTGTTGTGATGGTTTGAGAATTTCTCAAATTAGCTCCATAAGACACAATTTTGGAGAGACAGAAAATGATCATAATATAATTGTAGCTCAAATTCTAGCCTTCCAATTTTGAGAATTTGTAATTTAGCAAAATCTATAACTCTATTGGTGTATTTAGAATTTTGGCCTCTCAAATTCCAAATTGTATTGCCCTTCAGTTTCAAATTCTGCCTCTCAAATCCCAAACTCTATACTATTGTCCAATTGCTTCAATTCTAAATTTATTTAGAATTAAAAGTTCTACATCCAAGCTATCATGGAATTTTATTTTTTTTTAAGTCGATAGCATAGCATTTGTTTGGTGTTAAAACCTTGAGAGGATCATCAAATAAATCTTTGGGTTTTTTAACATCACATAATTGAAAAACTAATAAGGTTTTAGCTCTTTGCCCAGTTGGTAAAGTGTCATCTCTCATAGCCAAAAGTGGGGATTGGAATCTACTCATTGTTTGAACAGAGAATAAAAGTTGTAAAAACAAAAGTGCTATCAAAACATGTTTGTTCTCGTTGTACTGAGATATCAATTTTGAACCATATGTGTTTCCTCTTATTTGAATTTGAGCAATGGGATGATTTTGCATTCAATAAATTAAATTTTTCCCAAAAAGAAAAAATAAAAAAGATTGGGAAAAGTATGGGTAGACCCTCCAACTACCACCCCTACTGCACTGGGTGTCCCAACAAAAAATTGGTCAATTTTGTGGGCCACAACAACTAGGGTGATTGAATCAGGTCCCTCCATCTCATTTTCTATAAAAAAAAATGAAGGAATTCTGGGACCCACCTTCTCATGTTTTATCAGAGAACAAAACTACTCATATATTAGTATTAAATTTTTAGAAATACATCTCCATATCTCTTTCCTACTACTTTTTCTTCTCTACCTGTCTAAAGCCAAAATCATTGTGAACCTTGAGCTCATACGACCACTAGACTTTTGCAAATGACAAAGAGAAATTTGAACCTTCTTCGGGCTTAAGACTTCATGTGGAGGTAAATTGGATAAACAATCTTACTAGCATGTTAGATGGATAGAATAAGCTTTCCCAGTAAATTAAATCCTATGCTAATTGGGATGCCAAACAAGAAATGCTCAAAGATCAATGTGACATAAAAAAGATCCAAATGTCTCTTAACTTTTTTTCATTGATTGAAAAAAGTAGCTTCCCCATCCCACATGGGCTGATCAAAGTTATCATTGAGATGAGCATTTGACTACCAAGAACATTGCTAGCTACCAAGAATTCCAACTTCAAAATCTAGAAACATTTAACAAGTAATCAAGAACATTCAAATCCAACTTATGTGTCAATTTATGTAGCTTCTGCCAATGTCATGTTGGAACTCTAGAAGAAGTCTTAGCTCTAGAACGAAGTAGGCCATGACTATAGAAAATCAATGTATAGTACTGTTGCTAGATGGGTGAACTATTGAACTCTATTTTTGAGTAGGTTATTTAAATGATGAAATAAAGAGACCCAAGGCCATCAAATAGTATAAATTTGTTCCTTAGTACAAAATTTTCCTTATAATTGAATGCATGATACATGCCTAAAAAACCTAAGAGAGGAAAATCTAGTTGGAGCACAACTAAGAAAATGAAAAGAAAGAAAGGCAATCATATTCTATGGGTGTAAAAGGAGTCTTATCTTGCCAATGGCTATGACAATAAGAACTAGTAATTATTTATAATTATAGCACCATATACCCAATTTCATTCATAGATACGAACTTGCAATGCAAGACCCTCTTATAGTAATAGACAACAAAAAGAAAAATATGATAAGGTGAAATTGATCACTAGATTAAAGTATGAGCTTCACTTTTGAAGATTGTGGTAGGAATGGAGATGGATTTAGATATACCATGGCAAGACTGATGAACATGTATGCTTTCTTAGAGCTCATAGATGAAGAAAACAACACGCAAGCTTGTATGGATCATTAATAAGAGATTGTAGAGTTAGACTTATATGGATGATTAGAATTACTGGGGTTTATACCCCAAGAAGAGATTTGTAAAGCATGATAATCTTAACAGAAAATCTTTTAGTTCTTTAAGAAATTAAGCCCATCAAGGAAACACATGAAGAATGCTTTGTGCAATTACTATTCAATGAAATGCTCACACAAAAAAGACAAAAAGGGAGTAGAAAAAGTGGGTCTTGTTTCAGGTCCACTTGTCAGTGCCATCATTAGATTTGATGAGAAATGAGACAGAAGGATAACATTCAGCCCTGTTGGTAGTTGGGGCCTTTTTTGTCTGAGGGATCTAGTCAAATATAGGTGGTAGTTGGAGATCTAAACCATATTTTTCTCCTAAAAGATACATCATTACCTTGTTTACATCACCTTGGACATTACATCATCTTTCATTTCCTCTATATGAAGTCTCTTATCACATTTCCTCTTTCTAGATCACATTTAATCAATTGTAACATTTTGCAAGGTTGAATTCACATGGAGGATATGACTAGAAAATAAAGCACAAAGTATCTAAACTTAAACTAATGCATGAAACATACTACATTAACAAGAAGTGATGAATATATCTAACTGGGTGAGAATGAAACAAATTGAATTAAAGGAAACTAACTTGAAAGCTTAATTTAAAAATTGTTGAACTTTACAAAACTAGATAGATCATCAAATTCTATGCATTCTATATGAAACCTAACTTTTCAATTACAAGTATCCATTATGAAAAGTAATGACACAAAATCAATGAAGTATACTAAGGATGAATTTCAATATTCCAAATTGAAATCAATTTCAAACATAACTTTTTAAGACAATTAAAACATTCAAAATCAGTAAGTGAAGTTTCTAACTTAGGCTAGGATCACTCTAATCATATACAAGAAAACTAGCCTAATATATTTATTAAACTAAGCATAAACTATTCAAGTCTACTATATTAAAACTATGAAATTTAAATGACTTAAACTAACCTTAAACTAAAGAGAAGAACACTCCTAAAAATCCTAAGAACTATGAGAAAAATAAACATGCAAACTATACTAGAAACATGATTAACACTTAATATTTCTTCCTATAATTAAAGTCAAAACAAGACTAAAATAGTAGTTAAATTTCCATTCACTCTCAATTGGTTGATCATTACAATGCTTGAAAAGATTATAATGAAAACTGAAACAAATAGCATGGAACTTCTTTAAATTCAAGACTAAAAGACTAGCAATCTTTTGACGTATCATGTATTAATAACAACCAAGAATCTCCACTCCAAAACCAAGCATATCATCCAAACGAGAGGAATCCAATGTAAAACCATGTGAGATTCTCTAGCAATCCAGTAAGTAGAAGAAGAGAGATAGGAGCAGCCTTCATTAATCAACTAAGTCAAAACTAGTAGACATAGCAATAAACAATGATGAAAAGATAATATTCAACTATGAAAAAACAAAAAATAATGATCAAGATTAGTAAACAATAATCTAAACTAGATGTGAAGTAGTAGTTAAAAACTAAAACACAACAAAACCAATTGAAAATGCATTAAAATAGTAACTCAATAGAACTAATAAAAACATGGAAAATAGTTGACAAAGTAAGAAAGATCAAGTAAAAATAGCTACTTCCAAACAAAATAATTGAACCAAAACACATAATTGTTCATAATTTGTTATTTAAATAGCTTTGAAAAAATTAGACTAAAAAACAATCAACCAACCTGAAGATCTTATGCAAAAACAGTAACATGCAATATGTAATAGGAAAAATGGGGGAAACAATTGAAACCATTGAAAATCAATGAAAAGCATGCAAAAACCTAGTAAAAACAATACTCTCTTACTTAGGATCAATGTCTTATAGCAATTAGATACTTATCTAATTCAAAAATTAAAAAGGTTATTTTTGAAAATTAATCAATTTGGAGAAGTTAGTTTCATCCTTAATATAATTCATTGATTTTGAGCCATTACTAGTGGATGCTTGGAATTGAATCCTTAATCTATTATAGTTAGGTTTTATGTAGAATTCTTAGAATTTGAAGATCCATCTAGTTTTGTAAAGTTCAACAATTTCTAAATTAAGTTTTCAAACAAATCATCTTACGAGAAGATAATCATAGTTTCCATTTGATTCTTGAGCTATAAGAGAAATAGTAAGTAGTGGGACTAATTTTGTATAGATGATCTTTAATCCTAGCTTTTAATTTCAAGTTAGTTTTTCTTAATTCAATTCACTTTATTCACACCCAATTTGATATGTTCATCACTTATTGTTAATTTAGTATGTTTCATTCATTAGTTTAGGATTAAAATAATTTGGTACCTTATTTTCTTACTAGTCCCCCTATAGATTTGACCCTACAAATACTACAATTGAATAAGTATGCACTTGTAGGAAAACTACATACAAGTTTTTGGGATCCTAGATCAACTAAAACTTTAGCAACTTTAAAGTCTTGAGATGACTAGAAGTTCAATGACTTAAGAGTCACTATTAGAAAGGATGGTTTTAAGGTTGATTAAAAACATATATCAAAGATGCTTCCAAAACCTTGTTCTATCTAGTCGACTTTGAAATCGTGAAAAAATAAGTTAGTTATATACTAACTTTAAAAGTTTGTAGTCTTAAAGAGACTTTTAAAGTCTATTGTTTTAAAGTTGATTAAAAACATATATCAAAGATGCTTACAAAACCTTGTTCTATCTAGTCGACTTCGAAATCATGAAAAAATAAGTTAGTTATATACTAACTTTAAAAGTTTGTAGTCTTAAAGAGACTTTTAAAGTCTATTTGGGAAAACCAACTTTAAAAGTCCATTTTTAAAGTTGACTTTACCAAAATGACTTTGAAAGACTTGTGAAATGTTTTCACTACTATTACATCATAATCCTAACATGCTACTACAACATTACTCTTGCATACATTTAATAAACTATTATAATATTCTTGTTCAGATTTAGCGAATTACTAGTATCTTCTCATTTATGTAAGCCTAACTATACACAACTTGCAACCTTCAGAAGTCCTAAAAAGAGAAACTAGAATACCTACATCCACGTCATTCTCTTCATGTATGCACATTGACTTCCAACATAAAAAATTGCTAAGATATAAAGGAAAAACTTGACATGTACCTACACGCATATAGACCTATTTACTTCCATACTCCAACTTCTCCTCATTCATCTCGTAAACAAATCACACTTCAATGAAATTAATGAAAAGTGTAAGCTACATGCATATAAATGAAGAAGCTTAGTTTTGTATTAATAAATAAGAAAAATCACAATGTACAAGTTTCTAATTAAAACACATTACATACTCAGCCCATTCGCATCTTATGTCATTGAGATCTAATTTGGATTAACTAGGCCTAGCTCCCAATTTAAGCAATACAATAGCCTGAACGAAAATATTCTTTAATTGAATTACATTCTTTTAGCTAGTTGCATAAAAATCATAAAAAAAATGTAAGCTTATGACTAGTAAAAGTGTTTTACCTTTCTAAATTGTGAGACTTTAACACCATTGCATACTAGGATTCTCATGTATCTCAACACATTGTACCCACAATCCCAATTAGAATGTTCTTTAGGGCAATAGAAAAGCTAGAAAAGATCAATAAATATCATGTTTTAGTTGTAACTTTGTTTATAAAATGAAGTAATTAACTGTTTTCCTTACATTGACCTTCTTCCAAGTGACTTTTGCTACATGGGTAGTATCGGTTAGTTCAGCCCATCCAAGCTATGCACTTAATATTTATAATTCAAATGCATTACAAATAAATGAAAGATTAGTTATGAGCTAATAAACTATATATATATATTATATAATACATAAATAGATTCAAAGCTTACTTATTTATTATCTCAATGAGGAAGGCACATATGTGCAATTCACAAGAATAAAAAAAATAGTGCATGCCCATCATGCACATCCAAACCAACAACAACCAATGAGACCTTTGTATACAATCATATGAATTCCAATTGAACTTTGTAATCCTTATGTGGAGAACATATAAATTTTGACAAGACAACAAGTAAATTGAAACTTACCTGATATTGTAGGAAATCATTAAGAAGTAGCCCTTCGAGTAGTAGAAGAACCTGATAGAATATCTACAACTTGCCTCTCCATTGGCCATTGCTTGGTCACTCCATAAATGATAACAGGGTCAAGGAATTGGTAAAGTACATGTTCAACCTATAATTTTTGCATTATATTGTGTAGGAAGCTACATAAAGGAAATAATTACTACTTAACATTACTTGTTAACATTCAATATGATGTACTATTATTGAAGTAGAATTTTCATATACCCTATGTAAGAGACTAAGTGAGGGTGTTCGAGACATCCTCATCCACAAGTGGTACTTCAACTACGTCATCAATAACTAGGGGTGGCAAATCGTGTCTTCGAATTGTATCGAGAAAGACCCATTAGAGTATGTGGGTCGACATGAACACAACCCAATTAATAATAGTGTGTATCCCACCATTCAGAGGGGAGGCATAGTGGGAGGGGGTGTAACTAAAAATTTTAAGTCCTATTTTATTTTGAAAATTTGGATTGAACAGAAGGATGAAAGTTTTATAAATTTTGAATCTTAGAAGTGGGATTTTATAGGAATCAAATTTGGTGAAAGTACCCTCATAATTAGATTC
The DNA here is from genome assembly GCA_035236585.1 of Warburgia ugandensis. Lineage (NCBI taxonomy): Eukaryota > Viridiplantae > Streptophyta > Magnoliopsida > Canellales > Canellaceae > Warburgia > Warburgia ugandensis. The sequence continues at coordinate 47,567,681 of CP141128.1, forward strand.
TACTTGAAAAATGGAATCCAGTGACACTAAGAACACTAAAAATAGAGTTCGGATGAGGAAGTTACAAAACTTTTAAGTATAAGGGTATTGTGGTAATGTTACAAATAATATACTTATACATTTCAAAATTGGAAAGGGTCAAAATTAGAAGGGCTGTTTTTTGATAATTGCATCCACCTCCATCTTTGACTCCTTCACTAGGGGAGAATGTTGGTGATCAGGCCGTCTGCGAGTAAGGCTGATCACCACTGATAAATATCTCCTCCCCCTCCCCCATCACACTCTTCTTTTCTCCCTATACACCTTTTCCCTCTTTCTTTTCTTCTTTTCTTCTTTTCTCCCTTCAATTACCTTCTTCTCCATCATTGGAGACCTAGGGTTCTGGGAGGCATAGACAAGTCTTGCACCCACTAAAAAAACCCACACTGATAAATATCTCCTCCCCCTCCCCCATTACACTCTTCTTTTCGACCTATACACCTTTTCCCTCTTTCTTTTCTTCTTTTCTCCCTTCAATTACCTTCTTCTCCATCATTGGAGACCTAGGGTTCTGGGAGGCATAGACAAGTCTTGTACCCACTAAAAAAACCCACCAGATCTTCTCTAGCTGCCCAGATAGAGAACCTCCCCTTTCTCTCCCTCCATTTCCTTTTTTTCGGCATTTTCCCCTCCGATCCAAGCTAGATATGCTCTCACTGACTGGAAGATCACCGGTGAAAATAGATCTGATGGATCTAAGATGGTACCCACTCAAGGACAGTTCAGATGGGAGATCTGAGCCATTTGATGAGTTCGTGGGACCCTAAAACACTAAAACTTTCAAAAAGAGTAAAATTTAGAGTTATGATAGGCATTGATCAGTGACCGAAATGATTTGAAGTTCCAAATCTGATCGTGTCATCCCAGTTGGCCTGATTAGGTGACCATGATGCTACTTGGTGACGCACGACAAAGATGCACCTACTTAGTGCGTTCCCATGCGTGCACAAGTGTGTTTGCATGGTCATGGTTTGACCGGGATGCCATTACATCCTGGGACTCGAGATGCAGCCCAATGCGTTACGGTTGCCAAGATGCATTGGCCCTATTCGAAAGGTGCGTCCTATTCTAGTACGTCCTAGTAACTTTGTCTTGATGTGTTTTGACCTGAAATTTAAATATGTATCGTCTAAAATGTTCTGAAATACAAAATCTTTGATTCAAAAGGCTATACAAGTTTGATTTATGATTAAAAAAAAAGGTCCGTTGGATTTGTCTTAACAACATGAACCTAATTATATAATAAATTTTAGGATCAGAGAACAATTTTAACTAATTATGACCTAAAGACTATAAAATTTTCATAAATCTACCAGATCAGAGATGATCATACCACAAGAAGTGATTAGTTAGATAATGTAGTAGATCTATATACATAGGCCAACCTTGAGTTAAGGACACCAATCCTTGGATCATAAATCTAACCATTGATAAATAGAATCAAAGTCTAGATCAATGATCTAGGCCATTGATCTGTGAATCTGATCAATGATCTATGGAGAATGGGTGATATTAAATTCGGACACTACCTAAAATTAGAAAAGTTCATTCCATAGATTAGTTTTCAAAACAAATTCAAGCAAGAAAACCACATAAACATGTGAATGTGAAATAATAGTTAGATTCTTAGCCTTAATTTATGCCTAGGACCCCACAAAGACCTTGAAGGAGATCCAACGTTCGAATTGAAGAAAAACACGAACAACACCTAAGTAACATTCTTGAGGTAGGTAGTCTGATGATACTAAGTTTTCAACTGAATTTCAAAACTTAAACGATTTACTTGAAATTTTTTTTTTGTGTTTAGTATGTTTTTGAAGTGCCAATGAGGAGTAGCTATGCCATGCAATTTTGTATGCATGATTTTATGGAACTTAAGTTTACTTAGCCTTTAAATAGTTAAGGATATGACATTCTTATAACAAGCATGCAAATTATCCAGTGATTTATGATCTTATTTGAAAATGCTATTGCTTATATCTCTCACAATCAATTTTTATTCTTTAATAATAGGACAATGTCATATATTCATTAATTGCATGTTTTGAAACAGGTTACATAAATTGCATGATTTAGTATATGCTAAATATAGCATAATCCTATGATGTTTGAATTTGGAATACATGTATATATCTATGTTTGCTTAGGCTAGTGAGCTTGGTGGGCTCTATGTTAAGAGGCTGTATGGGTTTGGCCTCCTAGCCTCTAACCACCAAAGGTGGTAGGTATTTGTGCCCAAAGAGGCACCTATTTTTCTTGATTGCTATGGTAGAAAAATGACCACTGGAGGTGTTCACAACACCCTTTTCGAGACATATCCACAGTCATTGTGGAGGTTATGGTGGCTGGTCTCTAGATACTAGAGACACATAATTGAGTGAACTGGTCATGAACATAGTGATCCCTATAATTTTTGTTTTTACATAGCCATGTATAGTGCTTTACGATGGTCATTGGACAAGTTCTCATGACCACTCGGCTGATGTGTTTGTCGAGATACCCATGTGCAAAATAACTATCGTAAGGTTGAGATTTCTAGCATCTAGTTTGATCGATTACTACTTTAAAGAATTTAGTAATCTTTTATATTATTGATTAATTGATTTTGTTGGTAATCTCCTTGCTTGAATATGTAAATGTGCAAATGATTTATGCATGAATGTTCATGTTTACATAAGATGATTGCATAGTTTTATTACCTGAAGAACCCTTCTTAAAGTTATACATCTTGTATGCCATGTTTTTGATTTAGTAGCATTAGATCACTTACTAGGTATGATAAATATTCAACCAAATATATATTTTTAGATCAGGATTAGAAGAAGCATCAGGAAATTTTAGTACTACAATCAAGTGAGAGAAAGTAATTATAAGTGTGAATATAGTTGTCCTAGAACTGGTAGTAATTATTTTAGTATATGATGTAAATTGACTTTTAAGTGATTATTATTTACTTGGGCTGTGATTAACAATCTTGAAAACTAAAATTATCCATTTTTAGACATTTTTTTATTGCCATGGCATGTTTCATTTATTAATGATGTTAGATCATTATTTATTTGTTTGAAATAAATAATGACACTAGGGGTTTTCATGAATTAATTTCAAAGAAAAAGAAATTTCCACTGCCATCATTTCACACAACTAGTTTCAAAAAGAGATTGATCTCAAGAGTGAAAGCTTATTATTTTGAATTGCATTATAAATACTCACGTCATCATAGTTGGTACCAAAGCCCAAGCTCAAGTTATTCACATCCATGTTATGAAAGAAGAACTTATAATATGTTACTCTTGTAAAATAGATGCCGCTTAAGAGAAGACAAGGTGTTAAGTGTTCAATTTTGGTCAAAATACCCCTAATTTAGTGTTCAATTAAAGCATCTAAAGCCATCAATTTCAAGATTTTATACAAAAATTTTATTTTAGCTTTAATTGGCCATCCAACTGTGGAATTGCAAAATTAACAGTCAGATGATCATCAAAGCTAATTAAATGAATAATGAATGGTTTAGATGATGCTAATTGGGTCCTGTGCATTGCAGATTAATCGACTTAGGCGTGGACGCTCCATATCGAATCAAGGATATCAGATGAAGAGGATTAAGTTTCATGGAAATCAGATGGAATTTGAAGAGTCCTAGGATAGAACAAATTTGAAGACTTATAGAGTTCTAGCAAGTCTAGAATTCTAGTGGACCCCACTCTCTCTTATCCCTCTCTCCCTCTCTCTCTTTTAAAACACCCTTCTTCCTTCTCCAGGGGACGATTTTTCCTCTCTTGAGGGTCCCTCTCTCTCTCTCTCTCTCTCTCTCTCTCTCTCTCTCTCTCTCTCTCTCTCTCTCTCTCTCTCTCTCTGTCTCTCTCTCTCTCTCTCTCTCTCTCTCTCTCTCTCTCTCTCTCTCTCTCTCCCTCTACTCTATCTCTTTTTCTAGCATCACCCCAAACCATCTCTCTTCTCCTCCCTGCTTCACCCCACTTCTGATCACTAACAATCCCTCTCTTTTTCTTCTCTTTTACCCGATATCTCTCTCTCTCTTGTCTCTAATTTCCCAGTCGATCTCCCTCCTTCGTACAACCAAGCTCTCTCTCTCTCTCTCTCTCTCTCTCTCTCTCTCTCTCTCTCTCTCTCTTTTAAAACACCCTTCTTCCTTCTCCAGGGGACGATTTTTCCTCTCTTGAAGAGCTAGCTAGACATAGGAAGGAGGCAGACCGCTCCCTCACTTCTTCTTCTTCTTCTTCTTCTTCTTCTCTCTCTCTCTCTCTCTCTCTCTCTCTCTCTCTCTCTCTCTCTCTCTCTCTCTCTCTCTCTCTCTCTCTCTCTCTCTCTCTCTCTCTCTCTCTCTAGCATCACCCCAAACCGTCTCTCTTCTCCTCCCTGCTTCACCCCACTTCTGATCACTAACAATCCCTCTCTTTTTTTTTTCTCTTTTACCCGATATCTCTCTCTCTCGTCTCTGATTTCCCAGTCGATCTCCCTCCTTCGCACAGCCAAGCTCTCTCGTTCTCCCTCTCTACCTCTTCTCTCTCACTTTCTCTCTCTTTGCTTCGTTTCTCTCTCTCTCTCTCTCTCTCTCTCTCTCTCACTCTCCCTATCTCGAACTCCCTCGTCTCCAGCTTATAGACCAGCACCAGTGACGGCCCTCTTTCTCTTGTTCCTCTCTTCTATCTCCTTCCTGGATTCCTCTCTCTTTCTAGTCCATATCTTCTCATCTCTTAGCTTCGTTTCCAGACACCACCCTTCTACCTAGGCCAGTCTGCTCCCAGCATCCTTCCTCCTCTATTCCCCTAGCACCATTAACGCACCCTCATTGCTTGCCCAAGAGAAGCCTCACGGATCGGAGAAGAAAACCCGTAATGGGTTTTACTCCATTTCTTCCTCCTCCCTTCTTCTTCTCCTTCCTCCCTCCTTCATTCTTCCCTCCTTCCCCTTCTCCAGTTTTCATCATTTTCACCTGGTTTTTTGTTAAAAACCAGAAACCCATGAAAAGTACAATTCCGCCCCTGGCAGATCTCAGGAATTCCCAACGTGTCCCCAGACTAGTTACATCTATGTCCCTGTGCTATTCTAGTTTTGTTTTATTCACATTTTAACAATCCAGGGACAGTGCAATCCAGGACAGCTTGCTTAATTGCATTTTCTATTTTCTTTGGAATAAATAATTGTGAACATTGCAATAGTTGAATAAATTTGAATTTTATTTTATTGTTAGATTAATTCTAGTATAGTCTGTGTTTTTATTCTTTTATTAATTGAATTTTATTGAAAACTCCATCACTTCAAATCAAGTCCTCGTAGGATCGACCCGTACTTGCATAAACTACACTACAATAGCCCGTGCACTTGCAGTTAAATAATCAACAAGTTTTTGGCATCGTTACCGTGGACTTGCAATGGAGTTTTTATAAAATTTAATTAAAAATCCAAAAAATTCAAAAAATTAGAAAAAATTCAAAAAAATAGAAAAATCTAGAAAAATAAAATAAAAATTAGGAATTGCATTTTAGGCATTCTTAGGTGCATCTTTAAGCATTTTTAGTTGCATAATTACCTTATTTCCTAAATTTGGTACTAATCATTATTTTTCTTTTTCAGGAAATTGGAGTGGAGCATCATCACTTAGATAGATTTTCCTTGCTTTCATAGATTAGGAGTTTCTATTTTTGAGTGAATCTTATAGTGAGGCCCCTTTGTAACTTGCATTTTCTATTTTAATTTTAAAGGGTTGTAATAATACAGGGCAAGTCTGGGATAAAGTGGCCGACACTTGATCTTCATCAGAAACCTCACTGTAAGTCTTCTCACTCATTTATTTTATAGATTAGGGTTTGCATTTAGAATAATTTGCATTGGTTGGTAGTTAAATTGCATATAGAAAGCATCTGTTATAATTGTTGCATTTTAGGATTTTGCATTAGTTTATTATTTTCAATTGCATTTTAGGACACATCTAATGCTTTAAGGTGGATTATATATTGATCGAATTGCCATGGTGTGTGAAAATTAATTAGTAAGGGCACCTGACCCCACAAGATCAAGGGTGAATTTCATCACCACTCCTTGGCCCACCTAGGATAATCACCTCAAGCGTGCAACCCCATCATACACTTTAAGTTAAAATCAATTAGAAGAGATCTATAGGGTCAGCACATGATCGTAGGACCCTCTTAATAGGACACGATTTACTGTCACTCCAGTGGCTTTTGATCATTGTGGTTATTGGGGGTTGTCTAATAGAGCCTCACTCTTCCCCCACCTCCTGTCGACGTTTGTTGAGGTCTAAACACCTCCTTACACGAGGGTTGTATTAACCGCTTTGGTTAGAACCTAGCTGGTGAGCAGTAGTCAACTCCTAAAGAGAGGAGGAGCGTTAGATCACGCTAATTAAAAGCGTTGTCCCCATAGAAAATTAAGAAAATCAAAATATCTATGCTTACTAGATTTAGGGGATTTCTTGATTGTGTCCTTGATTGTGCATCATTCTAGGCATTTAGGTTGCATCATTTAGGATAGTCTTTCAAAAAACAAAACAAAAACAAAACAAAAGACAAAAAACCAAAAAGATCTTTCATTGTATGCCCTTTTGGATACGCGACAAAACCGGCAGGTTAGTCTCATACGACCACAAAGATAGATCAACAATGACTGATCAATGATCAAGGAATAATCATTAACAAAGAAATTGGAGAAGGAATGGAAATAGGGAATGGGACCAATAGAGTGACCATGGGGAAAATGATGTTTATCAGAATCCTCATGGACGAACCTTAAGAGACTACCTTCAACCTACACGCACCAGTACACCCTCTTGTGTCATTCTTCCTCAAAATGCTGGTGCGTTAGAATTAAAAACGGGAGTAATTCAATTACTTCCCAAATTTCATGGGCTAGATAGTGAGAGTCCTTATTTGCACCTTAAAGAATTTGATGAGGTATGTAGTACCCAAAGAACCCAAAATAGAGGTCTAGATACTGTTAGGCTTAAGCTATTTCTTTCTCTTTAAAGGAGAAAGCAAAAATGTGGTTTAATGCACTGCCACCAGGTTCCATAAGGACTTGGAATGAAATGACTAGGGAATTCTTGAAAAAGTTTTTCCCTACACATAAAACAAATACACTCAGTCGTAAGATAATGAACTTTACCCAAAAAGATAAAGAATCATTCTACCAATGCTGGGAAAGGTTCAAAGATCTATTGCTTACTTGCCCACATCATGGCTATGAACCATCGCGCATTATCAGCTTCTTTTATAAAGGACTTAATTCTGACATGCGCCAGTTTGTAGAGATGATGTGCAATGGTAACTTTTTGAATAAACAACCAGATGAGGCGGAGGAGTATTTGGAATGGCTAGCTGAAAGTGCATAGACCTGGGCTGACTCAGAAAGAGTAGAACATTCAGATGAACCCAAGCCCACTACCACATCCACTAGGGGAGGCATGTATGCCATGACTGAAAAAGATGAAATTAGTGCCAAAGTAGCAACCCTAGCTAGAAAAGTAGAAGCCATGGAAATGGGAATGAAAACCTTAACTAATGATGAACAAGTGTGTAGCATTTGTGAAAGTACGTCACATCTTACTCAGGAATGTCCTACCATCCCTGCATTTCAAGATGTACTTCATGATCAGGCTAATGTACTCAATAATTATAAAAGACCTTTCTCCCCATATTCAGAGACATATAATCCCAACTGGAGAAACCATCCAAATTTCAGTTGGAGAAATGGACCTAATGCAAATGTCTCACAACCAGGCCCATACCAGAGTCATTAACAACCAAACTAAGGACTACTTGCTCCACCACCATACCAAACTCATCAACCTCATTCTCTTGGACTTTACTTGCCCCCACCTAAAAGGCATGTAGAGGATAATCAAGTTAATCAGAACCAGGAGAAGAAAATTTCTCAATTAGAAAAGTCTGTGAATGAACTAAAAAATATGATGAGTCAAATGATGCAAAATATGAAAAAAGGAAAATTCCCAGCTCAACCACAAGCAAACCCTAAGGGAGTGCATGCGGTTAGCATTAATGCATCTGATGAAACATCTAGCTCTACTATGGAACAGACTAAAGCTGTTACTATTCTTAGGACTGGTAAAATAATTGAGAAAGATGAGCCTCAAAAGATTGAAAAGGTAGAAAAACCTAAAGAAAAATATAAAGAAAAGGATCCCACTCCACCTATTGAGCCATGTCCATTCCCTGCTCCATTTCCTCAAAGGTTGTGCCAAGCCCCAAAGTCTGAATCTAATGATGAGATTTTAGAGATTTTCAAGCAAGTCAAGATCAACATACCGATCTTAGATGTTATAAAACAAATCCCATCATATGCCAAATTCTTAAAAGACTTATGCACCATCAAGAGAAAATTAAATGTCCAAAAGAAGGCATTTTTGACTAAACATGTTAGTTCTATTCTTCAACATCATACACCACCAAAGATTAACCAAACTCTTCTTGATTTGAGATCTAGTGTAAACTTATTACCATACTCAGTATACGAACAGTTAGGTTTGGGTGAACTGAAACCTACATCTACTACGCTCCAGCTAGCTGATCGTTCTGTAAAAATACCGAGAGGGGTAATAGAGGATGTGTTAGTCTAGGTAGAACAATTTTGTTTCCCTGTAGATTTTCTAGTTCTAGATACACAACCGGTGGTGAATGACAAGAATGAAATACCAGTCATCCTGGGATGACCATTTTTGGCTATGTCCAATGCCTTAATCAACTGTAGAAATGGTGTCATGAAACTGTCCTTTGGCAATATGACATTAGAGCTAAACATCTTTAACATTTGTAAGTAACTTGGTGAAACTACTGATGATTTGCACAGTGTTAACATGATCAATTCAGTTGTGCAAGATCAGTTTCAGTCATCTTCCTTGTCGGACCCACTTGAGGCCTGTTTGGCCCATTTTAATGAGTTTAATGAGGATGCATTAATAGAGGAAGTTAATGCCCTCTTTGATTCTGTTCCTATCATGGAAACAGAAAAATGGAAACCTCCTTTCGAGGACCTTCCACTGAGGGAGTCCACTCCCCTTCCATCATTCATAGAACCTCCTAAGCCTGAATTGAAATCTCTACCATCAGATTTAAAATATGCCTTTTTAGGAGACAAAGAGACTTTTCTTGTAATAATTTCCTCCCAATTAGAAACATCTCAGGAGGAAAAGTTAATAGACACTTTAAAAGAATACAAAGGTGCTATAGGATGGACCATAGCTAATATAAAGGGCATTAACCCTTTAATCTGCACCCATAGGATATATCTAGAGGATGAAGCTAAACCATGTTGTCAAATGCAAAGAAGGTTAAATCCTAATATGAAAGATGTGGTTAGAGCATAAGTCCTAAAGTTGCTTGATGTGGGAATCATCTATCCCATAAGTGATAGCAAATGGGTAAGTCCTACTCAGGTGGTTCTAAAGAAGTCTGGAGTGACAGTAATAACTAACGCCAACAATGAATTGATCCCTACCAGGGTTACTACTGGTTGGCGTATGTGTATCGACTATTGAAAGTTGAATGTTGTTACAAGGAAGGACCATTTTCCTTTGCCCTTCATTGATCAAATGTTAGAAAGGGTTGCAGGACATCAATACTATTGTTTCTTAGATGGTTATTCAGGGTATAACCAAATAGAAATTGCACCTGAGGATCAGGAAAAGACCACATTTACATGTCCTTTCGGAACTTTTTCTTACAAAAGAATGCCATTTGGATTATGTAATGCTCCTGCCACATTTCAATGTTGCATGTTAAGCATTTTCAATGATATGGTGGAGAGAATTTTAGAGGTTTTCATGGACGACTTTTCTGTTTTCAGTAATTCATTTGAAACATGTCTTGAAAGTCTAAGAAAAGTCTTAACTTGTTGTAAAGAAAAGAACATAGTGCTTAATTGGGAAAATGTCATTTCATGGTTCCTAAGGGAATTGTCTTAGGTCACATTGTGTCATCTAAAGGTATAGAGGTAGATAGAGCTAAAGTTGATCTAATTTCCAATCTACCCATTCCAAAATCTATTAGGGACATTCGTTCTTTCCTAAGTCATGTAGGATTCTATAGGAGGCTCATTAAAGATTTTAGTGCAATATCTAGACCACTATGTCACCTCCTCACAAAGGATACTCCTTTTGAGTGGACTGAGGATTGTCAAGAAGCATTTATAAAGTTGAAAGACAAGTTGACCACTGCACCTATCATGCAGCCACCTGATTGGAGTCTATCCTTTGAAATCATGTGTGATGCCAGTGACTATGCTGTAGGAGCTACACTAGGACAGAGAAAAGAAAAGAAGCCATACGTCATCTACTATGCCAGTAGGACCTTAAATAGCATCCAAATGAACTATTCTACTATGGAGAAAGAACTCTTAGCAGTTGTCTTCGCATTGGATAAATTCAGGTCTTACTTGGTTGGATCTAAAATAGTCATATTCACTAACCATTCGACCCTCAAGTATCTTCTTTATAAGAAAGATGCTAAGCCTAGACTAATTAGATGGATTCTCCTACTCCAAGAGTTTGACATTGAAATAAAAGGAAAAAAGGAAGTAGAGAATGTAGTAGCTGAACATTTGTCTCGCTTAGTCCTAGCAGAGCCTTTAGATGAGTTGCAATTAAACACACTTTCCCTGATGAGTAACTTTTTCCTGTTTCCCATCCTCCATGGTTTGCTGATATTGCAAATTATTTAGTCACGGGAAAAATTCCTGAACATTGGACTAAATAAGAAAAGCAAAAATTCTTTTCCAATGTTAAGCACTATTTCTGGGATGATCCATGCCTGTTTAAATACTGCTCAAATCAAATCATTAGGAGATGTGTCCCTGACTTAGAACAACATAGTGTTATCTCCTTTTGTCATTCTGAAGCATGTGGTAGACATTTTTCTGCCCAGAAAACAGCGGCAAAGATTTTGCAGTGCGGTTTTTATTGGCCGTCGTTGTTCAGAGACACATGTGTTCTGTAAATTATGTGAGCAATGTCAAAATTTAGGAGGAATAACCCATAGGAATATGATGCCTCTAAACCCTATTCTTATCATAGAAATTTTTTATTGTTGGGGTATAGATTTCATGGGTCCATTCCCACCTTCTTTTGGCTACATTTATATCTTATTGGCTATAGACTATATTTCAAAATGGATTGAGGCTATCCTGTGTTGGCATAATGATCACAAAATGGTTCTTAAATTTTTAAAAGAAAACATTTTTTCTAGATTTGGGACCCCTCGAGCCATTATAAGTGATAACGGTACACATTTTTGCAACAAACCATTTGAAGCACTAATGAAAAAATATAATATTACACATAAAGTTGTAACACCGTATCACCCACAAACAAGTGGACAAGTAGAAGTATCTAATCGGGCCATCAAACAAATCCTTCAAAAGACTGTTAATCTAGATCATAAAGATTGGTCTCTTCGACTGATCGATGCGCTCTGGGCTTACAGGACAGCACATCGCACCCCGATTGGTATGTCTCCCTATCGTATTGTATATGGTAAGGCTTGTCATTTGCCTGTGGAATTGGAACATCGAGCCTATTGGGCAATAAAGACATTCAATTTCAGTATGGATAAAGCAGGCTCACATCGCAAACTCCAACTTAATGAGTTGGAAGAGATCAGGCAAGAAGCTTATGAGAGTAATAGGATATATAAAGAAAAGATGAAAGTTTTTCATGATAAGAACATAATGAGAAAATCCTTTACTCCAAGCCAAAAGGTTCTACTTTACAATTCTAAGCTCCACTTATTTCCAAGTAAGCTTAGATCTTGATGGACTGGTCCATATATAGTAAAAGAAGTTTTTCCATATGGGATTGTCGAGATTGAGAATACTAGGACTGGTCATTCTTTTAAAGTGAATGGTCAACGTTTAAAGTCTTTCCTAGATTATGAGAATCCAGAAGTTGAGTCCAAAACTCTGGAGGATCTTATTTATCAGGATTGAGTGGATTTGATCCCTCTGTACCATATTTTGTATTTTTGTTGTTTTTTGCATCACCCATATTCATTTTAGGTCCTACTTTTTTAACATTAAGGACAATGTTTCTGTCAGGTTGGGGGGTGTAGAATTCTTGTAAATTCTAGTTTTTTTTAGGTGATTTCCTTGTTTTAAAAAAAAAAATTTTAAAAATGAAAAAATTTAGGTCATTTCCTATACTATGATGAGAATTGGATTTTCTGAAGTATAATATGGATAACTTTAGCTTATTAATGGAATTGAATATGATTAATTCATCATTTTACTCATTTTCTAAAGAATTCCATGAAAACAAATTCTCAGATCACATCTGTACACCCAGTTGCATATAGATAGTCTAAATTGATAAGTGGATATAACTTAGAAATCTTGAAGAAATTCAGTGGAGACCTATAACCTAAGTGAGTTTTAGAGCCATTCATTTGTTTTGAAAGGTAATAAATATTCCTAATTTTCTTCAGCGTGCTTAACGAAAATTGATCCCAAACTCTTAATTTTGGCTAATTACATGAATAATTAGATTACTACCTTTAAAATTGTAGAAGTTCATTGAATTTGATGGATTATACGAAAACCTAGAAAATGATTTAGGCCATCCTTGTTGTTAACTTAGAGACATAAAGCCTACCTAGAAGTATTTTTACCACTAGTTAGCCAAGTTCAGCCTTGAATATAAAGCCATTTTTCTTTTGTCACCCAAATTAACCTTTTACCCATATTAACCGAGTATAAATTATCCAGTACCCAATTTTCATTGAAAAATAAGTTAGAGATGAATGAAATAATTCTTTTTAGTTGCAATGAAAGTAGAAAAGTGGATATCAAGAAAAGAAATATTCTTCAAAGTGAGTCAAAAATGTGAAAAGAAAGAAAAGTGAAAAAAGAAAAGAAAAAAAAAGAGAAGTTTGAAGAATGCAAAGAAAAATAGAAAAAGAAATATTCACTTTATCAAAGAAAAGAAAGAATTGCCAACTTTAGTAGAAGACCTCTACTTATTTTTTGAAGAAACTTTGAATACCCTTATACCCTTTCTTTGGAACCCTGTCCTAAGCCTATGTTTCGTCCAAGTTAAAGACCTATTGATTCTAGGAGGAATATAGTCTTGATGAGAAAATGAATTGATAGGATTAAAAGAGTGGTATTTCTAAATATTCAAAGGGAATGACATCTATTCCAAAGGGATCAAAATCATTAAATTCCTTATTAACTCCCGTTCTTCATGAGTATATGTGAGATATATTTGTTTTCATTGAATCTTCTCACATATTCAAAAGAGAGATATGATTTAAACCCTCTATCTGAGAGACTTTATTTTTGAGAATATGTCATTAGTAAGGATGGAGTTCAAAAGTTGGAAGTCTACTTAGAGATAAAGATTATTCTATGTGGAGACTGTATATGCACACAATCACTCTGAGATCTGAGCTTAAGTGGAATATTTTTAGCATATGGGTAGGGTTTTGAATTATTTAGTCATCTTTATTAGTTTGCTAAAGTTGATAGATTTATTGAAGATAATTCTTTGAGAAAAAAAGTGGAGATGACCTGAAAAATAAAAAATTTGAGTCGATTTTTCGCATCTTTTGCTAGAGACTAGCAAAATGCTAGTTGGGGGGTGTATTAAGTGTTCAATTTTGGTAAAAATACCCCTAATTCAGTGTTCAATTAAAGCATCTAACCCATCAATTTCAAGAATTTATATAAAAATTTTATTTTAGCTTTAATTGGCCATCCAACTGTGGAATTGCAAAATTAACGGTCAGATGATCATCAAAGCTAATTAAATGAATAATGAATGGTTTAGATGATGCTAATTGGGTCTTGTGCATTGCAGATTAATCGACTTAGGCATGGACGCTCTAGATCGAATCAAAGATATCAGATGAAGAGGATGAAGTTTCATGGAAACTAGATGGAATTTGAAGAGTCCTAGGATAGAACAAATTTGAAGACTTATAGAGTTCTAGCAAGTCTAGAATTCTAGTGGACCCCACTCTCTCTCTTATCCCTCTCTCTTATCTTATCTTTTCTCTTATCTTTCTCCTCTCTCTCTCTCTCTCTCTCTCTCTCTCTCTCTCTCTCTCTCTCTCTCTCTTTTAAAACACCCTTCTTCCTTCTCCAGGAGATGATTTTTTCTCTCTTGAGGGGTTGGTTGGACATAGGAAGGAGGCAGACTGCTCCCTCACTTCTTCTTCTTCTTCTTCTTCTTCTTCTTCTTCACTCTCTCTCTCTCTCTCTCTCTCTCTCTCTCTCTCTCTCTCTCTCTCTCTCTCTCTCTCTCTCTCTCTCTCTCTCTCTCTCTCTCTCTCTCCCTCTACTCTATCTCTTTTTCTAGCATCACCCCAAACAGTCTCTCTTCTCCTCCCTGCTTCACCCCACTTTTGATCACTAACAATCCCTCTCTTTTACCTGATATCTCTCTCTCTCTTGTCTCTGATTTCCCAGTCGATCTCCCTCCTTTGCATAGCCAAGCTCTCTCTCTCTCTCTCTCTCTCTCTCTCTCTCTCTCTCTCTCTCTCTCTCTCTCTCTCTCTCTCTCTCTCTCTCTCTCTCTCTCTCTCTCCCTTGTCTCCAGCTTACAGACCAACACCAGTGATGCCCCTCTTTCTCTTGTTCCCCTCTTCTATCTCCTTCCTGGATTCCTCTCTCTTTCTAGTCTATATCTTCTCATCTCTTAGCTTCGTTTCCAGACACCACCCTTCTGCCCAGGTTAGTCTACTCCCAGCATCCTTCCTCCTCTATTCCCCTGGCACCATTAACGCACCCTCATTGCCTGCCCAAGAGAAGCCGCACGGATCGGAGAAGAAAACCCATAACGGGTTTTACTCCATTTCTTCCTCCTCCCTTGTCTCATTCCCTTCCTATCCTCTCTTCTTCTCTCCCTTTCCCCATTCTTCATTCTCCATCTCCATTTCCGGCAGGCTCAGGGAGAGAAAACCCAAATCGGGTTTCATCCCACATCTCCATCCTTCCTCTTCCCTTCTTCTTCTCCTTCCTCCTTCCTCCCTCCTTCATTCTTCCCTTCTTCCCCTTCTTCGGTTTTCATCGTTTTCACCTGGTTTTTCGTTAAAAACCAGAAACCTAAGAAAAGTACAATTCTGCCCTTGGCAGATCTCAGGAATTCCCAATGTGTCCCCAGACTAATTACATCTGTGTCCTTGTGCTATTCTGGTTTTGTTTTATTCACATTTTGACTTTCCAGGGACAGTGCAATCCAGGACAGTGCAATCCAGGGACAGTGCAATTTAGGGATAGTGCAATCTAGGATAGCTTGCTTAATTTCATTTTCTATTTTCTTTGGAATAAATAATTGTGAACATTGCAATAGTTGAATAAATTTGAATTTTATTTTATTGTTAGATTAATTCTAGTATAGTCTTTGTTTTTATTCTTTTATTAATTGAATTTTATTGAAAATTCCATCACTTCAAATCAAGTCCTCGTGGGATCGACCCGTACTTGCATAAGCTACACTACAATAGCCAGTGCACTTGCGGTTAAACAATCAACATGAGGTGCAGTCCCAAAACCTGTCAATCCCCCTACTAATTCCTTTAGATCTGGAAATGGGATGACTGAAGCCTTCTAGCTCTTTATGCAACATATGGGGTAGTTTATACATAATCAATCACAAGCACCTGTGGCAAGGACCTCATCGCTAGAGAGGATTGCTCACCAAACAGAGGCCCAACTAGAACAATTTTAGAAGATGGTCCTATCATTCTCTAGTGAAGAGGAGTCAGTAACAATAGAGAAGTGGATCTTTGACATTGAAAATTTATTCAAAGCGATGAAAATTCCTAAAGAAAAGGAAGGTTGATATGGCCACTTTTGTCCTAAAAGGTGAAGCAGGTTTTTTGTGGGAAATAGTTAAAAGGACATACTTCGATGATAGTAATGCTATTCCTTGGGAAGATTTCAATACCATATTTAATGTGAGATATTTCCCACGACTTGTACGAAAACAAAAGGAGAAGGAATTCATGGATTTGGAACAAGGTAGCCTATCCATGAATTAGTACGAAAGTACATGTCTTCATAGATTTGCACCCACCATTTGTGCCACTGAAGCAGATGCTACAAAGAAGTTTGTTGATGGATTAAACCCTGGATTTATGAACAGGGTGATTAGGTTTCAACCAACCACCATAGCGAAAGTAGTGGAAATGACATCTCTTTTTGAAAAGGATTTTTAGAGGGCATAGGCAGATTAAAAAGAGAAGGAGAAGAATACTAACATCAGTGGATAATTGAACAAAGGCAAAGATCCATTTAGTCTTCTAGATCTTGACACTTGCACAAATGACAATTCAACAATAAAGGGAGAATGCTTGAATCTAGAGCTTGCCTCCGATGCAACAAATATCATCAAGGCAAACCTTGCACCTTGCCCTGTTTCAAATATTTTATCTATGGAGAAATAGGACACATAGCCGCAAACTACCCTAAGAAGAGGAGAGAAGAAGAGCATAAAGGAGATCAGATTCCTCAAAGCGCAGAATGCATGTTTGCCATTACTTCAGAACAAGATCAGGCATCCAACGAAGTAGTAGAAGGTACACTTCACATCTATGATAGACCTGTCAGAGTATTGTTTGATGCTGGTTCTATGCATTCTTGTATATCATGCAAGTTTGCTTCTTGTATTCATGACGTAGTCCAAAACTTAAAATCTATTTAGAATTTATGACACCCTTGGGCAAGTCCATTGCCACACAAACATACTTTCAAGATGTTTCGATTGTAATTGAGGGCAAACAAATGAACATCAATTTAAACTCCTCTATATGCTAGCCTTTGACATCATACTTGGGATGGATTGATTAGCCTCACATCATGCAACTGTTGAAAGAAGAAAATTATTTTTAATATTCTTAGAGAAGTGGTGGTATCATTGCAAGGGAGAAGTGATTATTTAGGAGCATGTGTTATTTTTGCAATAAAGGTGGTGAAGCATATTGCTCAAGGATGGTAATTCTTTCTAACTAAGATAGCAGCTACTAAGGTTGCAAAGCCTAAATTAGAAGAAGTGGCTATAGTTTGTGAATTTTTAGATGTGTTCCCCAAAGACTTACCAGGGTTACCACCAAAAGAGGGAGATAGATTTCACTATTGACCTAATACCTGGCACAACCCTTATCTCCAAGGCACCATATTGGATGGCTCCAACGAAATTAAACGAGTTGAAGACCCAACTGCAAGAGTTGCTAGACAAAGGGCTCATCAGACCCAGCATATCTCTTTGGGGAGCACCAATCCTTTTTTATTAAAAAGATGGATGGATTAATGAGACTTTGCATTGACTATCGAATGATGAACAAGGTCACAGTGAAATGAAAATATCATCTACCACGTATTGATGACTTATTCGATCAACTCCAGTCAGCTAGTGTCTTTTCCAAGATCGATTTACTATTTGGATACCATTAGTTTTGAGTCAGGGAAGCGAATATTTCAAAGACAACATTCAGAACTAGGTACGGACACTATGAGTTTAGGATGATGTCATTAGGTTGACAAATGCCCCATTTGCATTTATGGATCTCATGAACCGAGTATTCAAAGCGTATCTAGATAAATTTGTTAGTGTATGTGGATTATATTCTAATCTACTTAGAAAATCTTGAGGAATGCTAAGAATACTTACGATTGGTATTGGATACACTTACAACACACAAATTGTATGCAATGTTTATAAAGTGTAATTTTGGTTGTAGGTAGTGAATTTTCTATGTCATGTTATTTCTATACATGGCATTGTAGTCAACCGAGCAAAAATTGAAGTAGTGGAAAAATGGGATACACCCAAGACAGTGGTAGAAATAAGGAGTTTTCTAGGCCTTGCGGGGTATTACCATAGGGTCATTGAAGGATTTTCATGCATTGCCTTATGCCTAACCAAATTGACAAGAAAGGATGTGAAGTTTGTATGGGATGATGCATGCGAAGAAAGTTTCAAAGAATTAAAGAGGAAACTAACCACTGCACCAATACTCACACTACCATCAGGAAGTGGAGGATTCGAGATCTATAGTGATGCTTTTGGGAAAGGACTGGGATGTGTGCTTATGCAAAATGGGAAGGTGATTGCCTATGCCTTTTGACAATTAAAAAAGACATGAGGTCAACTACCCTACCCATGACTTGGAGCTTACTACAATATTTTTTTCCTTAAAGATCTAGAGGCACTATTTATATTGAGAAAAGTTTGAAATGTTCATAGATCATAAAAGTCATAAGTACATCTTTTTAGGACAAGACTTGATTATGTGACAAAGGAGATGGATGGAGTATTTGAAGGATTATGATTTCTCTATCCAATACCATATAAGGAAAGCTAATGTGGTAGTCGATGTGTTAAGTCGAAAGGTACAAGAAATGTGTACAAGCTTACTTTCTAAGAGATGGAAGTTGCTACAAGAGGTAATAGAGTGCAGACTCGAAGTAGGTCATGGGAGCCTCTTCACAACAAATTTGACCATGAGATCCACTATCAATGAGAAAGTTAGGCAGATGCAGAAGGATGATGCCGAGGTATAAGCATTAGTTGGGAAACTAAGGTTCATTAAGGAGATAGATGACAATGTTCGCATGCAAGGGAGATTAGTAGTGCCAGCCAATGATGAAATAAGACAAGAAATTCTTTGAGAGGCACATCAATCTAAGCATACTGTTCATCTTGGTGGCACGAAGAAGTATCAAGACTTGAAGAGACATTCTTGGTGGAATGAAATGAAAAAGAATGTGGGAAAATTTGTAGTATGATGCTTGACTTGTTAGCAAGTTAAGGTCAAACACCAGAGATTGGCTAGACTATTACAACTGCTCGAGTTTCCAGGAAGGAAGTGGGATCATATTACAATGGACTTCATATTGGGATTGCCCAAGACACTAAGGGGACATGATATGATATGGGTAATCATGATTAGCTAACCAAATCAATGCACTTTCACCCAATCCAACAAAATCAAGCTATTAATAGCCTAGCTCATTGTACATGTGAGACCCGGGTTTTTGAAACACATTTTATAATATATTTTTCAAAGGCAAGGGCGTCCCCTTAGTAAATTTTTTTTTTTTTTTTGGCAAAACAAAGCAGTGGAAATTCTTTTATTTTAAAACTTGTTTTGAAAACCCAAGTCACCACTTCATACATAACATAAGTACAATTTGTGTACAAAATAAAATTCCATTGAAGGAATATGATTTTATTAAACTTCCAGGATCCATCCAGTGGTTCACAGTACACAACCCCTTGTATCTTTACAATACTTGTCCAAATACACAATTCAAATTACAAAGTTCTAAAGACAATACATGCTCTCTATACAATGTTTCAAGGGATATACCCTTATTACTTATTCTTCACTAGTTCTTCAAGTCTTGAGCTCCTAAGTCTCCTTCTACGTATACGAGATATTGTAAACATTTGACCATTTACAATATCCCGGCAAGCTATGCTTGGTAGGGGATAAGAATGTAAGTTATTGACAGTAAAATCTCAATATTCAACTATCCCATAATTCATTCTATCATAAACACATTCACAGACCACTATTATTTATATAAACATCTCATTTCCTTATCATTTGTGTTCACCTTTATACATACATAGTATATAAGAACAAATCCGTTAAAATTGTAAAAATAATCAATAATCATTTCCATACAAAACTGATCAACTCCTTTCATTATAGGAGATTTGTATTTCAGCCAATTACTATACTGGGTTTTTCCCTTCCTGGGAAAAATATTGGTAATATACAATTACGGGCATTTCATCATGCCATCCTTTAAGGCATTTCACTATGCCAATTTCATATGCATCATAATGCAAAATAATCAAGGACTACTATGCTTGCGGTCGATCCGTCTGACGCGCTGGGATAAGCTGTTCAATAATCCACTTATACCATTCTCAGTGGAAATTACAATATCCATGTCCATATGGGAGGACCATGGCTGTCACAGTGGTGGCCTTCCCATAATTGCCCCACCCGACTTTTAGCCTTTCTTAGGCTTGGTATTCAATATCATCAAGTTTCGAGAGAGTGGGTGGCCAAACCCTCTTAACTCTCCTAGCATAGCATCCCAGGGCTCATGCCTGTTTAAAACAAAACCACAAGCCTCCAAGCTTGTATGTAAAATAATACTTATACATATCAGACTATCTGTCTGTTTATCTAGAATTTGGAATATTTTCTACTTTCCTATTCACTTAGGGTTGTTCTCAATTCTCAACTTGACCATTTAATACTTATTTTCCTCATCATTTGGTTGGATCATATTTCAATTTGAGGTATTTACCTTAATATATTGGTATCATACATGTCAATACTTCAAAACATAAGATCATGTATTAGACATGTATCTTCATGTAAAGGCATTCTTAATAATCCACCTACCTCAATAAGGTATTCTTACTCCTTGAAATCTGTCATAGTCTCGATCAACATATATACGTCCAAATCATATGTATAATGTCATTTTTCTAATCAAGGGTACATACTACATGGTCTTTTGATCATCCTTATGTAGGATAATCTGACTCTTTCTTCCTTGAATATCATATATCCAAGGGTTTAATATCATCTATACAAATACTATCTATATCATACATAACAATCTAATTTACGTTGATGTTTCTTTTTCCTTATTGTTTTTTATCATACAAGATCTCATCTTGTTTGATCATCCTTATCTCACTTACTATTTTTATTAGGGTTAGATAATTTGCTATCTTTTTATGTTCTTATTATTATTCAACCAGTTAGTGTCTTACTTGGTTGAAGATAATTTATTTCTTCCTATCATTAGACAACTCCTCCTTATTTGAGGATGACCCGGTACTTACCAGTTAAAGTCTGCTCAAAAAGTGGTTAATACAACCCTCATGTAAGGAGGCGTTTAGACCTCTCTTACGTCAATGGGAGGTGAGGGAAAAGCACTTGGCTCTTGTATACCCCCTATAACCACAATGTTCATAGTCCACTTTGAGTGGTACTAGCTCAACCTTTGACAAGGTTCCTATGAGCTCTTTACCTTAAGTCCCTTCTCTAATTGATTTTAATTAATTTCCATGGATATGCACAATGTCATCCATGGATGTTCATTATTTTCCTATTTTGGGCCAAGGAAATGATAAATCATTCCTTATATTGTCCTACTAACTATAGCTCTTACTAAGTCAAAATCATTCATTCATCTTAGTTGTCCATGAATTTCTATATTTCATTAGTTTACATTTTTGGTGATTTATGCTCCTTATATCTTAACAATTACTTAACAATTGAATAAATTTTGACAATAAGTAATTCATCAACTTGAAAGCATAAATCAAATATAAGTTTAACAACTATATACTAACATTCTTCCTATGAATGTAACTTAAGATAGTGAAATAAAACTAACATGATCTTAAGTTATGAAACACATCTTCTATCATAATGAAATCATGTTTAAATCCTAATTTACACTAACATGATCCTAAGATAATCAAATCTACTAACAAATTACTCATTTAGGGCATATCATACTAAAATTTAAAGATTACACTATCATGCTTTCTAACTTAGAACATAAATCATATTTACACTTCTATATCCAATAAAAGACAATTAAAACCTAAAACATAAATCACATTTACACTTCTATATCCAATAAAAGACAATTTAAACTAATTTTATTAAGATTATTATAAACCTTTAAATATGATCCAACCATTAGATCTTAGGTGTTTTCCTTTAGATTAAGGGTTTTAATTACCTTTAGGGCTTTTAATCCATTAAGATCCAAAAATCTTATCCACTGGATTTTGTCACATTTCATCCATGATCTAACTGGATTCCATCATAATATCATCCCTTTAATCCATCCCAAGGATCTGATCATACTTGATCTCATTGATCAAGTGGGTCCCTTTGTATTTTTTATTTTTTTTATTTTAGGGTTTTTCTACCATAAAGGGTAGATCCCCTATTTTATCCAAGATCTGTAAAAATTAACCATAGATATTACTTTATTACATTATTATATCATCACTAAAATAAATTTCCAAGATCTGATCACCTCAGATCTTGAAGATCTTAGAAATTGGACACTTATTTAAAAAATACAGAAAAATACAGATATAATTTTTAGAAATATTATGACTTCATTAGAAACTAGACATTACAAGCTTTCCATAGCTTCTTTCTGATCTCAATTTGGAGTTCATATGACTCCACAATCTTAAATTGAAGTTTTCAGTCGTTCTTAGGGTCCAGATTTGATCTGGGCCCACCAGAATTAATCTCTCTCAATTGAGGGTCCAAACCTTGTTAGATTTTCTTGAAAATTGTACCCTAGGGGTTTTTGACCCTTCTGGATTGATTGGAAAACTCAGAATTTCCATCTGAGCTCTCTATCACCATAAATTGAAGGGGCTGGTATTTACTTTATTTTTACCATTTTTCATTCAAATTAAATTACAGAAAAATAAAAATTATACTAAAACATAATAAATATGAATGGGAAGTAGTTCCACCTACCTGATTGGAGAAAAAACATATATTTGATGCTCAATTTGAGAGAATTACCGGTTGATGATAATATAGCTCGATTGTCTACCTTTTTGTGGTTTTCTGTTGTTGGAACCGTTGGATCTTGAAATTGATTTGGGGCTTTTGTATATACTGTGGTAGAGGAGGTTATGGACGGTGGAATTGATCAGATTTTTCTTGGAACGGAGTGCCTAATTGAATTTAGGTCTCTTGTTCCACTTAGAAAGAGGAGAGAGAAATAAGAAAAATAGAGATTGGGGAGGGATGAATGAGAATTTGGGGCTGAAACACCAAGGAGGATTTGGAAATTTCGTGGTTAAGGTTGTGAAAATTTTTGGAAATTTTTGGGACATATTTATAGCCAAATTTGAATTTTTTATCATTTCTTTTAATAAGATATTTTATTACTTTAGAATTTTTTATTACAAGTGCATTCTCCATTCTCCACTACAATCTCCACTACATTCTCCACTACCAGAAATAATGCACTGAGCAATTATTGTTGCTTCTAGAACGTTGCCCCACTTTGTGGGCCCCACTTTTATGTAAAAAGACGTTTTTGCCCTTATAACTCTAAAATTGGAGAAAAATAGGCATTATTTGTCCGAACTCGGAATCGAGCCTACTTAGTGGCGTTGGAATCGTATTTCTAAGTACTTCCTGAATATTGAGGTCTTATTTCTTGGATATGGAATATGGGTAAAATTACCATTTTGCCCCTAAATGGAGAAAAATAAGAAATTTTCATTTTAACTCAGAATTGAACGTACTTAATGTTGTTTCAATCAGTTTTCCAAGTACATTCTTAATTTATATATTTTAATTCATGATATAATCTCAATAAAAAGAGAATTTTCAATAACCTAATATTCCAGCCCATAATTTCTAAAAAATCAAACTTTATGAATTTGCCTTAATAAGTTACAAAAATTCAGGGTCATTACAATCTTCCCCCCTTATAATAATTTCGTCCTCGAAATTTGCATATCAACTCACTTAGGAGTTTTCATAATTCTTTCATAGCCTTACACATGTGGCCTTACCACTTAAGGAAATCCTCTTTCTTTTTATTCCTTTTTCAAACTACCTTCTTCTCAAAGGTATAAATCATATGATTGATTGCTATTAAAATGCTCACACCTGTCTAACCTTACTTATGCATCATTCAATTAAGCTGAGTTTTGCTAGACTTTCCCAAAAGGATTAATAACTCTTAATCTGAGTTATCCTTTGGTTTCAAACCTTCTACTTGGCTAAATTTTTACTCCTTACTTTCATCAATCTTTCCATACTTGAAAGTTTCCCATTCTATCTTCTATTGCTCACTCTCATTCTATTTCAATATATAAAGTTTTTACATAGCTTTCTTACTATGTATAGTCCTTACACTAATAACATAGTGATTGGATTCTATATCTTCCACTATTGTTCTTTTTTTTTTAACAATCTTCCAATCTTTGGAAGTAATTATCTCTTTCCTTGTTCTTCCATTATTTGGAAGTGATTACTTTATTTCTATCCTACAATTCATACTTCTTTACTAATTCTTTTTATTGAGAAATTTCTTTTCAAATTCTATCATTGAAGAGTGGTAACCTTGTGATGATTCTTTCCTCATTCTCACCACATCCATTGTTTTTGTAACACTCTTTGAGTGTCATTTTACTACTGCATATACATTCTGATCCTCTTTTGTTATCCCTTTCTCGTATTCAAAACAATATTCTGAACCTTCTTACCATCTATGATAATATTTATCTCTTTTTCTTTTACATATCTATTTATATGTCATGGGCTTCCAAAATTTCTAGATTATACATTTTCTCATACTTCTTTCAAGCATATCTCATAACCTTTATCATATCATACTAACTCTTAATTTGCAATATTCTTGATAATTATAATTAAAAGAGTTCTTATTGATTTTGAATTCATCCCTTCTTGAGTCTTTATAAACTCCATAATTTATCATTAACTCATTTAGGATTTATGTAATCCATTGCAAGATTGCACTAAATGTCCTTACGTTATAAAATCAGTAAGAGATATATTTCTCTAATTGTCATTGTCATTTCATATATTGATCTCACATTCTCCCTTTGTTGGGGTTAATTTCCATGCTATCCTTAAAATTTATATAACCCTAAACTTTTCTTTCTTCAATCAACATGTAACAAGATGATTGACAAGTTTTGTAAGCATCTAACATATATCCCATGAATGCCCTTGATTTCTTGAAATCTATTAAAATTTATATAACCTTAAAACTTGATTTCTTTAATCAAAATGTACACTTGCAACACATATATTCCATGAATCCTTTTGGTCTCCTTACATCCATTTCCATATATCATTATTACTTCATCTAATATATTTCATTCTCCTCAACTTTATGAACATCATTTATCCAACTCATAGAACTTAAATTTTGTTTTGATTCTATATTTTGATGTTGTATTTCCAATTCTCAAATAATAATAATAAATTTTGAAAATGTTCATCCTTATAGAAAAAAAATACTTAATTTCCTCAACATCATTTATGTTCAATGCATCCTTATAGGTGAAAAGGGTAATAAATTTCCTTAATAAACTCTTTTATGTTCAATGCATCCTTCCATTGATCTTTCCATTTTCTTTTCCCAAAGAAAGTCGTTATTTTCATATTGTAAATTTCTATAATCACTCCTTAATCCTTAACATTTGTTCTTTCAGCTCATTCAAATAATTTGATGTTCTTTTCCTCAACTATTATAGATATTTTCTCATTCAATCTCATGTAAGATTGAAAATCTCAAAATATCTTAAAGTTCTAACCACTTCTTTCTCCAAAAATTTGGATTTATGACTTATTCATAATCATCTTATTTTTCCAAACTCTACACTTAAGTTTAGATATTACTATTTGTTTATAGGTCTTCATTTCTCATGTTTTATCTCAACCTTCCTCCAAAAATATATTTTCCTCATTATATTCCTTAAATCTTTCAATATCATCACTATATCATGTAAGTGGAATTAATATCTCTATTCATATTTAGTTCTTTATTTTTCTTGATCAATAAATGTACTCTTCTTCATGATAATCCATAACTATATTTTCTCAATTCATCATATCAATATTTCTATCTATTGCCCAAAATTGTTTCACCATCAATTGTACTTCTCTTTACTATAATCCCAAAATTATTTTCAATATTCCCAAGTTATCATATCAATATTTCTCTAATCCTTGAAAATTCTTTTGTGCTAATTTCCACAATTAATTTATCATACCAATTTCATTTATATCTTAGGAATTTCATATTTGTTGTTCCATCAATAGGGCTATAATTTCTTTGTTAACCATACATCATAATGGTTTAATTGTCTTTCTTAATAAGTTTGGGATCATATTTTTGTCCCTTTTAACATATCAAACTATCTTCTCCCATTTCATTTTATAAAGACCATCTCTTTATGTTATGAAATTTTATCATTTCTTTATTAAATCTTTTGCCTTTACTAAGTTTAGAGAGAAATTACTTACTTATCTCCTTATTCATCTTTACTTAAAACTATCCTCATTTACAAAATTTTGAATTATCTCACTTATCTCTTCAATTTCCTCTATTTTGATGATTAATTTCATTTAACTAATTGTCATAATACCATATATGTAGCAATTATAACTCTTACACTTATATTTATTATATATTTTTATTTTTATAATAATTCTGAAGTTTTCTCTTTGGCTTTTATTTCTCATAAATCTCCATTTCACCTTTTCTATAAGGTTGGAGTTTTTCCATCACATTTTCCAATCTATCACTTCTTTCTCTTTATCTCCATTCCTTCACTTAGCAATGGTCATATACATACTAGTATTGGTGTACTTTGTTCATACATATGTATGTTTACTCAGAACTTTAGGTTAGACCTAAACATCATACCTTACATCCATTGTAATGTTTTCCTTATTGATTTTTATATCTTACTATTCCCTATATTGGAATTCTTACTTGCTAAGTAGTATTTCTAGTCCTTTCATCCAATAATATCTACTTGTACTATACTATTCCTTCATAATAACTCTTTTTATACTCATTCTTAACTAATGAGTTTAACTCTTTTTATTCTCATCTTTTACTTCCATATTCCTCAACTAATGAGTTTAACTCTTTCCTCACTATGAGTCAACTCTTTACATACTCTTCAACAATTGAGGCTACTCTTTCAAGACTTATCCCTTACTAATGAGTCAACTCCTTCTATACTCATCTCTTAACTAATGAGTTTATCACATAACTCATTCTCATCAACTAATAACTTATGTCTTATTCATATAACTCCTTCTCATCAACTAATAACTTACCTCTTATTCATTTACTAATCCTCATCCTTTAATTAGATATTCATCTTCATATTGGACATGATGGTATTGTACTGTGACTGGATGAATGGCTTTGATACCAACTGTGAGACCCGGGTTTTTGAAACACATTTTATAATATATTTTTCAAAGGCAAGGGCGTCCCCTTAGTAAATTTTTTTTTTTTTTTTGGCAAAACAAAGCAGTGGAAATTCTTTTATTTTAAAACTTGTTTTGAAAACCCAAGTCACCACTTCATACATAACATAAGTACAATTTGTGTACAAAATAAAATTCCATTGAAGGAATATGATTTTATTAAACTTCCAGGATCCATCCAGTGGTTCACAGTACACAACCCCTTGTATCTTTACAATACTTGTCCAAATACACAATTCAAATTACAAAGTTCTAAAGACAATACATGCTCTCTATACAATGTTTCAAGGGATATACCCTTATTACTTATTCTTCACTAGTTCTTCAAGTCTTGAGCTCCTAAGTCTCCTTCTACGTATACGAGATATTGTAAACATTTGAACTTTTTCAATCTCTCGGCAAGCTATGCTTGGTAGGGGATAAGAATGTAAGTTATTGACAGTAAAATCTCAATATTCAACTATCCCATAATTCATTCTATCATAAACACATTCACAGACCACTATTATTTATATAAACATCTCATTTCCTTATCATTTGTGTTCACCTTTATACATACATAGTATATAAGAACAAATCCGTTAAAATTGTAAAAATAATCAATAATCATTTCCATACAAAACTGATCAACTCCTTTCATTATAGGAGATTTGTATTTCAGCCGATTACTATCTTGGGTTTTTCCCTTCCTGGGAAAAATATTGGTAATATACAATTACACGGCATTTCATCATGCCATCCTTTAAGGCATTTCACTATGCCAATTTCATATGCATCATAATGCAAAATAATCAAGGACTACTATGCTTGCGATCTGATCCGTCTGACGCGCCGGGATAAGCTGTTCAATAATCCACTTATACCATTCTCGGTGGAAATTACAATATCCATGTCCATATGGGAGGACCATGGCTGTCACGGTGGTGGCCTTCCCATAATTGCCCCACCCGACTTTTAGCCTTTCTTAGGCTTGGTATTCAATATCATCAAGTTTCGAGAGAGTGGGTGGCCAAACCCTCTTAACTCTCCTAGCATAGCATCCCAGTGCTCATGCACGTTTAAAACAAAACCACAAGCCTCCAAGCTTGTATGTAAAATAATACTTATACATATCGGACTATACATGCATTTTATCTAGGACTGGAATATTTTCTACTTTCCTATTCACTTAGGGTTGTTCTCAATTCTCAACTTGACCATTTAATACTTATTTTCCTCATCATTTGGTTGGATCATATTTCAATTTGAGGTATTTACCTTAATATATTGGTATCATACATGTCAATACTTCAAAACATAAGATCATGTATTAGACATGTATCTTCATGTAAAGGCATTCTTAATAATCCACCTACCTCAATAAGGTATTCTTACTCCTTGAAATCTGTCATAGTCTCGATCAACATATATACCTGCCAAATCATATGTATAATGTCATTTTTCTAATCAAGGGTACATACTACATGGTCTTTTGATCATCCTTATGTAGGATAATCTGACTCTTTCTTCCTTGAATATCATATATCCAAGGGTTTAATATCATCTATACAAATACTATCTATATCATACATAACAATCTAATTTACGTTGATGTTTCTTTTTCCTTATTGTTTTTTATCATACAAGATCTCATCTTGTTTGATCATCCTTATCTCACTTACTATTTTTATTAGGGTTAGATAATTTGCTATCTTTTTATGTTCTTATTATTATTCAACCAGTTAGTGTCTTACTTGGTTGAAGATAATTTATTTCTTCCTATCATTAGACAACTCCTCCTTATTTCAGGATGACCAGTACTTACCAGTTAAAGTCTGCTCAAAAAGTGGTTAATACAACCCTCATGTAAGGAGGCGTTTAGACCTCTCTTACGTCAATGGGAGGTGAGGGAAAAGCACTTGGCTCTTGTATACCCCCTATAACCACAATGTTCATAGTCCACTGGAGTGGTACTAGCTCAACCTTTGACAAGGTTCCTATGAGCTCTTTACCTTAAGTCCCTTCTCTAATTGATTTTAATTAATTTCCATGGATATGCACAATGTCATCCATGGATGTTCATTATTTTCCTATTTTGGGCCAAGGAAATGATAAATCATTCCTTATATTGTCCTACTAACTATAGCTCTTACTAAGTCAAAATCATTCATTCATCTTAGTTGTCCATGAATTTCTATATTTCATTAGTTTACATTTTTGGTGATTTATGCTCCTTATATCTTAACAATTACTTAACAATTGAATAAATTTTGACAATAAGTAATTCATCAACTTGAAAGCATAAATCAAATATAAGTTTAACAACTATATACTAACATTCTTCCTATGAATGTAACTTAAGATAGTGAAATAAAACTAACATGATCTTAAGTTATGAAACACATCTTCTATCATAATGAAATCATGTTTAAATCCTAATTTACACTAACATGATCCTAAGATAATCAAATCTACTAACAAATTACTCATTTAGGGCATATCATACTAAAATTTAAAGATTACACTATCATGCTTTCTAACTTAGAACATAAATCATATTTACACTTCTATATCCAATAAAAGACAATTAAAACCTAAAACATAAATCACATTTACACTTCTATATCCAATAAAAGACAATTTAAACTAATTTTATTAAGATTATTATAAACCTTTAAATATGATCCAACCATTAGATCTTAGGTGTTTTCCTTTAGATTAAGGGTTTTAATTACCTTTAGGGCTTTTAATCCATTAAGATCCAAAAATCTTATCCACTGGATTTTGTCACATTTCATCCATGATCTAACTGGATTCCATCATAATATCATCCCTTTAATCCATCCCAAGGATCTGATCATACTTGATCTCATTGATCAAGTGGGTCCCTTTGTATTTTTTTATTTTTTTATTTTAGGGTTTTTCTACCATAAAGGGTAGATCCCCTATTTTATCCAAGATCTGTAAAAATTAACCATAGATATTACTTTATTACATTATTATATCATCACTAAAATAAATTTCCAAGATCTGATCACCTCAGATCTTGAAGATCTTAGAAATTGGACACTTATTTAAAAAAATACAGAAAAATACAGATATAATTTTTAGAAATATTATGACTTCATTAGAAACTAGACATTACAAGCTTTCCATAGCTTCTTTCTGATCTCAATTTGGAGTTCATATGACTCCACAATCTTAAATTGAAGTTTTCAGTCGTTCTTAGGGTCCAGATTTGATCTGGGCCCACCAGAATTAATCTCTCTCAATTGAGGGTCCAAACCTTGTTAGATTTTCTTGAAAATTGTACCCTAGGGGTTTTTGACCCTTCTGGATTGATTGGAAAACTCAGAATTTCCATCTGAGCTCTCTATCACCATAAATTGAAGGGGCTGGTATTTACTTTATTTTTACCATTTTTCATTCAAATTAAATTACAGAAAAATAAAAATTATACTAAAACATAATAAATATGAATGGGAAGTAGTTCCACCTACCTGATTGGAGAAAAAACATATATTTGATGCTCAATTTGAGAGAATTACCGGTTGATGATAATATAGCTCGATTGTCTACCTTTTTGTGGTTTTCTGTTGTTGGAACCGTTGGATCTTGAAATTGATTTGGGGCTTTTGTATATACTGTGGTAGAGGAGGTTATGGACGGTGGAATTGATCAGATTTTTCTTGGAACGGAGTGCCTAATTGAATTTAGGTCTCTTGTTCCACTTAGAAAGAGGAGAGAGAAATAAGAAAAATAGAGATTGGGGAGGGATGAATGAGAATTTGGGGCTGAAACACCAAGGAGGATTTGGAAATTTCGTGGTTAAGGTTGTGAAAATTTTTGGAAATTTTTGGGACATATTTATAGCCAAATTTGAATTTTTTATCATTTCTTTTAATAAGATATTTTATTACTTTAGAATTTTTTATTACAAGTGCATTCTCCATTCTCCACTACAATCTCCACTACATTCTCCACTACCAGAAATAATGCACTGAGCAATTATTGTTGCTTCTAGAACGTTGCCCCACTTTGTGGGCCCCACTTTATGTAAAAAGACGTTTTTGCCCTTATAACTCTAAAATTGGAGAAAAATAGGCATTATTTGTCCGAACTCGGAATCGAGCCTACTTAGTGGCGTTGGAATCGTATTTCTAAGTACTTCCTGAATATTGAGGTCTTATTTCTTGGATATGGAATATGGGTAAAATTACCATTTTGCCCCTAAATGGAGAAAAATAAGAAATTTTCATTTTAACTCAGAATTGAACGTACTTAATGTTGTTTCAATCAGTTTTCCAAGTACATTCTTAATTTATATATTTTAATTCATGATATAATCTCAATAAAAAGAGAATTTTCAATAACCTAATATTCCAGCCCATAATTTCTAAAAAATCAAACTTTATGAATTTGCCTTAATAAGTTACAAAAATTCAGGGTCATTACAATCTTCCCCCCTTATAATAATTTCGTCCTCGAAATTTGCATATCAACTCACTTAGGAGTTTTCATAATTCTTTCATAGCCTTACACATGTGGCCTTACCACTTAAGGAAATCCTCTTTCTTTTTATTCCTTTTTCAAACTACCTTCTTCTCAAAGGTATAAATCATATGATTGATTGCTATTAAAATGCTCACACCTGTCTAACCTTACTTATGCATCATTCAATTAAGCTGAGTTTTGCTAGACTTTCCCAAAAGGATTAATAACTCTTAATCTGAGTTATCCTTTGGTTTCAAACCTTCTACTTGGCTAAATTTTTACTCCTTACTTTCATCAATCTTTCCATACTTGAAAGTTTCCCATTCTATCTTCTATTGCTCACTCTCATTCTATTTCAATATATAAAGTTTTTACATAGCTTTCTTACTATGTATAGTCCTTACACTAATAACATAGTGATTGGATTCTATATCTTCCACTATTGTTCTTTTTTTTTTAACAATCTTCCAATCTTTGGAAGTAATTATCTCTTTCCTTGTTCTTCCATTATTTGGAAGTGATTACTTTATTTCTATCCTACAATTCATACTTCTTTACTAATTCTTTTTATTGAGAAATTTCTTTTCAAATTCTATCATTGAAGAGTGGTAACCTTGTGATGATTCTTTCCTCATTCTCACCACATCCATTGTTTTTGTAACACTCTTTGAGTGTCATTTTACTCTGCATATACATTCTGATCCTCTTTTGTTATCCCTTTCTCGTATTCAAAACAATATTCTGAACCTTCTTACCATCTATGATAATATTTATCTCTTTTTCTTTTACATATCTATTTATATGTCATGGGCTTCCAAAATTTCTAGATTATACATTTTCTCATACTTCTTTCAAGCATATCTCATAACCTTTATCATATCATACTAACTCTTAATTTGCAATATTCTTGATAATTATAATTAAAAGAGTTCTTATTGATTTTGAATTCATCCCTTCTTGAGTCTTTATAAACTCCATAATTTATCATTAACTCATTTAGGATTTATGTAATCCATTGCAAGATTGCACTAAATGTCCTTACGTTATAAAATCAGTAAGAGATATATTTCTCTAATTGTCATTGTCATTTCATATATTGATCTCACATTCTCCCTTTGTTGGGGTTAATTTCCATGCTATCCTTAAAATTTATATAACCCTAAACTTTTCTTTCTTCAATCAACATGTAACAAGATGATTGACAAGTTTTGTAAGCATCTAACATATATCCCATGAATGCCCTTGATTTCTTGAAATCTATTAAAATTTATATAACCTTAAAACTTGATTTCTTTAATCAAAATGTACACTTGCAACACATATATTCCATGAATCCTTTTGGTCTCCTTACATCCATTTCCATATATCATTATTACTTCATCTAATATATTTCATTCTCCTCAACTTTATGAACATCATTTATCCAACTCATAGAACTTAAATTTTGTTTTGATTCTATATTTTGATGTTGTATTTCCAATTCTCAAATAATAATAATAAATTTTGAAAATGTTCATCCTTATAGAAAAAAATACTTAATTTCCTCAACATCATTTATGTTCAATGCATCCTTATAGGTGAAAAGGGTAATAAATTTCCTTAATAAACTCTTTTATGTTCAATGCATCCTTCCATTGATCTTTCCATTTTCTTTTCCCAAAGAAAGTCGTTATTTCCATCTTGTAAATTTCTATAATCACTCCTTAATCCTTAACATTTGTTCTTTCAGCTCATTCAAATAATTTGATGTTCTTTTCCTCAACTATTATAGATATTTTCTCATTCAATCTCATGTAAGATTGAAAATCTCAAAATATCTTAAAGTTCTAACCACTTCTTTCTCCAAAAATTTGGATTTATGACTTATTCATAATCATCTTATTTTTCCAAACTCTACACTTAAGTTTAGATATTACTATTTGTTTATAGGTCTTCATTTCTCATGTTTTATCTCAACCTTCCTCCAAAAATATATTTTCCTCATTATATTCCTTAAATCTTTCAATATCATCACTATATCATGTAAGTGGAATTAATATCTCTATTCATATTTAGTTCTTTATTTTTCTTGATCAATAAATGTACTCTTCTTCATGATAATCCATAACTATATTTTCTCAATTCATCATATCAATATTTCTATCTATTGCCCAAAATTGTTTCACCATCAATTGTACTTCTCTTTACTATAATCCCAAAATTATTTTCAATATTCCCAAGTTATCATATCAATATTTCTCTAATCCTTGAAAATTCTTTTGTGCTAATTTCCACAATTAATTTATCATACCAATTTCATTTATATCTTAGGAATTTCATATTTGTTGTTCCATCAATAGGGCTATAATTTCTTTGTTAACCATACATCATAATGGTTTAATTGTCTTTCTTAATAAGTTTGGGATCATATTTTTGTCCCTTTTAACATATCAAACTATCTTCTCCCATTTCATTTTATAAAGACCATCTCTTTATGTTATGAAATTTTATCATTTCTTTATTAAATCTTTTGCCTTTACTAAGTTTAGAGAGAAATTACTTACTTATCTCCTTATTCATCTTTACTTAAAACTATCCTCATTTACAAAATTTTGAATTATCTCACTTATCTCTTCAATTTCCTCTATTTTGATGATTAATTTCATTTAACTAATTGTCATAATACCATATATGTAGCAATTATAACTCTTACACTTATATTTATTATATATTTTTATTTTTATAATAATTCTGAAGTTTTCTCTTTGGCTTTTATTTCTCATAAATCTCCATTTCACCTTTTCTATAAGGTTGGAGTTTTTCCATCACATTTTCCAATCTATCACTTCTTTCTCTTTATCTCCATTCCTTCACTTAGCAATGGTCATATACATACTAGTATTGGTGTACTTTGTTCATACATATGTATGTTTACTCAGAACTTTAGGTTAGACCTAAACATCATACCTTACATCCATTGTAATGTTTTCCTTATTGATTTTTATATCTTACTATTCCCTATATTGGAATTCTTACTTGCTAAGTAGTATTTCTAGTCCTTTCATCCAATAATATCTACTTGTACTATACTATTCCTTCATAATAACTCTTTTTATACTCATTCTTAACTAATGAGTTTAACTCTTTTATTCTCATCTTTTACTTCCATATTCCTCAACTAATGAGTTTAACTCTTTCCTCACTATGAGTCAACTCTTTACATACTCTTCAACAATTGAGGCTACTCTTTCAAGACTTATCCCTTACTAATGAGTCAACTCCTTCTATACTCATCTCTTAACTAATGAGTTTATCACATAACTCATTCTCATCAACTAATAACTTATGTCTTATTCATATAACTCCTTCTCATCAACTAATAACTTACCTCTTATTCATTTACTAATCCTCATCCTTTAATTAGATATTCATCTTCATATTGGACATGATGGTATTGTACGTATTTGGATGAATGGCTTTGATACCAAGCT
Source organism: Warburgia ugandensis (assembly GCA_035236585.1). Taxonomy (NCBI): domain Eukaryota; kingdom Viridiplantae; phylum Streptophyta; class Magnoliopsida; order Canellales; family Canellaceae; genus Warburgia; species Warburgia ugandensis. The sequence continues at coordinate 47,602,722 of CP141128.1, forward strand.
GTGAGACCGGGTTTTTGAAACACATTTTATAATATATTTTTCAAAGGCAAGGACGTCCCCTTAGTAAATTTTTTTTTTTTTTTGGCAAAACAAAGCGTGGAAATTCTTTTATTTTAAAACTTGTTTTGAAAACCCAAGTCACCACTTCATACATAACATAAGTACAATTTGTGTACAAAATAAAATTCCATTGAAGGAATATGATTTTATTAAACTTCAGGGATCCATCCGGTGGTTCACAAGACACAACCCCTTGTATCTTTACAATACTTGTCCAAATACACAATTCAAATTACAAAGTTCTAAAGACAATACATGCTCTCTATACAATGTTTCAAGGGATATACCCTTATTACTTATTCTTCACTAGTTCTTCAAGTCTTGAGCTCCTAAGTCTCCTTCTACGTATATGAAATATTGTAAACATTTGAACATTTACAATAACTCGCCAAGCTATGCTTGGTAGGGGATAAGAATGTAAGTTATTGACAGTAAAATCTCAATATACAACTATCCCATAATTCATTCTATCATAAACACATTCACTGAGACCACTATTATTGATATAAACATCTCATTTCCTTATCATTTGTGTTCACCTTTATACATACATAGTATATAAGAACAAATCCGTTAAAATTGTAAAAATAATCAATAATCATTTCCATACAAAACTGATCAACTCCTTTCATTATAGGAGATTTGTATTTCAGCCGATTACTATCTTGGGTTTTTCCCTTCTGGGAAAAATATTGGTAATATACAATTACACGGCATTTCATCATGTCATCCTTTAAGGCATTTCACTATGCCAATTTCATATGCATCATAATGCAAAATAATCAAGGACTACTATGCCTGCAATCTGATCCGTACTGGCGCTTGGGATAACTGTTCAATAATCCACTTATACCATTCTCAGTGGAAATTACAATATCCATGTCCATATGGGAGGACCATGGCTGTCACAGTGGTGGCCTTCCCATAATTGCCCCACCCGACTTTTAGCCTTTCTTAGGCTTGGTATTCAATATCATCAAGTTTCGAGAGAGTGGGTGGCCAAACCCTCTTAACTCTCCTAGCATAGCATCCCCAGGCTCATGCATGTTTAAAACAAAACCACAAGCCTCCAAGCTTGTATGTAAAATAATACTTATACATATCAGACTATCTATCTGTTTATCTAGGACTGGAATATTTTCTACTTTCCTATTCACTTAGGGTTGTTCTCAATTCTCAACTTGACCATTTAATACTTATTTTCCTCATCATTTGGTTGGATCATATTTCAATTTGAGGTATTTACCTTAATATATTGGTATCATACATGTCAATACTTCAAAACATAAGATCATGTATTAGACATGTATCTTCATGTAAAGGCATTCTTAATAATCCACCTACCTCAATAAGGTATTCTTACTCCTTGAAATCTGTCATAGTCTCGATCAACATATATCTGTCAAATCATATGTATAATGTCATTTTTCTAATCAAGGGTACATACTACATGGTCTTTTGATCATCCTTATGTAGGATAATCTGACTCTTTCTTCCTTGAATATCATATATCCAAGGGTTTAATATCATCTATACAAATACTATCTATATCATACATAACAATCTAATTTACGTTGATGTTTCTTTTTCCTTATTGTTTTTTATCATACAAGATCTCATCTTGTTTGATCATCCTTATCTCACTTACTATTTTTATTAGGGTTAGATAATTTGCTATCTTTTTATGTTCTTATTATTATTCAACCAGTTAGTGTCTTACTTGGTTGAAGATAATTTATTTCTTCCTATCATTAGACAACTCCTCCTTATTTCAGGAGCACCACTACTTAGCGGTTAGAGTCTGCTCAAAAAGTGGTTAATACAACCCTCATGTAAGGAGGCGTTTAGACCTCTCTTACGTCAATGGGAGGTGAGGGAAAAGCACTTGGCTCTTGTATACCCCCTATAACCACAATGTTCATAGTCCACTGGAGTGGTACTAGCTCAACCTTTGACAAGGTTCCTATGAGCTCTTTACCTTAAGTCCCTTCTCTAATTGATTTTAATTAATTTCCATGGATATGCACAATGTCATCCATGGATGTTCATTATTTTCCTATTTTGGGCCAAGGAAATGATAAATCATTCCTTATATTGTCCTACTAACTATAGCTCTTACTAAGTCAAAATCATTCATTCATCTTAGTTGTCCATGAATTTCTATATTTCATTAGTTTACATTTTTGGTGATTTATGCTCCTTATATCTTAACAATTACTTAACAATTGAATAAATTTTGACAATAAGTAATTCATCAACTTGAAAGCATAAATCAAATATAAGTTTAACAACTATATACTAACATTCTTCCTATGAATGTAACTTAAGATAGTGAAATAAAACTAACATGATCTTAAGTTATGAAACACATCTTCTATCATAATGAAATCATGTTTAAATCCTAATTTACACTAACATGATCCTAAGATAATCAAATCTACTAACAAATTACTCATTTAGGGCATATCATACTAAAATTTAAAGATTACACTATCATGCTTTCTAACTTAGAACATAAATCATATTTACACTTCTATATCCAATAAAAGACAATTAAAACCTAAAACATAAATCACATTTACACTTCTATATCCAATAAAAGACAATTTAAACTAATTTTATTAAGATTATTATAAACCTTTAAATATGATCCAACCATTAGATCTTAGGTGTTTTCCTTTAGATTAAGGGTTTTAATTACCTTTAGGGCTTTTAATCCATTAAGATCCAAAAATATTATCCACTGGATTTTGTCACATTTCATCCATGATCTAACTGGATTCCATCATAATATCATCCCTTTAATCCATCCCAAGGATCTGATCATACTTGATCTCATTGATCAAGTGGGTCCCTTTGTATTTTTTTATTTTTTTATTTTAGGGTTTTTCTACCATAAAGGGTAGATCCCCTATTTTATCCAAGATCTGTAAAAATTAACCATAGATATTACTTTATTACATTATTATATCATCACTAAAATAAATTTCCAAGATCTGATCACCTCAGATCTTGAAGATCTTAGAAATTGGACACTTATTTAAAAAAATACAGAAAAATACAGATATAATTTTTAGAAATATTATGACTTCATTAGAAACTAGACATTACAAGATTTCCATAGCTTCTTTCTGATCTCAATTTGGAGTTCATATGACTCCACAATCTTAAATTGAAGTTTTCAGTCGTTCTTAGGGTCCAGATTTGATCTGGGCCCACCAGAATTAATCTCTCTCAATTGAGGGTCCAAACCTTGTTAGATTTTCTTGAAAATTGTACCCTAGGGGTTTTTGACCCTTCTGGATTGATTGGAAAACTCAGAATTTCCATCTGAGCTCTCTATCACCATAAATTGAAGGGGCTGGTATTTACTTTATTTTTACCATTTTTCATTCAAATTAAATTACAGAAAAATAAAAATTATACTAAAACATAATAAATATGAATGGGAAGTAGTTCCACCTACCTGATTGGAGAAAAAACATATATTTGATGCTCAATTTGAGAGAATTACCGGTTGATGATAATATAGCTCGATTGTCTACCTTTTTGTGGTTTTCTGTTGTTGGAACCGTTGGATCTTGAAATTGATTTGGGGCTTTTGTATATACTGTGGTAGAGGAGGTTATGGACGGTGGAATTGATCAGATTTTTCTTGGAACGGAGTGCCTAATTGAATTTAGGTCTCTTGTTCCACTTAGAAAGAGGAGAGAGAAATAAGAAAAATAGAGATTGGGGAGGGATGAATGAGAATTTGGGGCTGAAACACCAAGGAGGATTTGGAAATTTCGTGGTTAAGGTTGTGAAAATTTTTGGAAATTTTTGGGACATATTTATAGCCAAATTTGAATTTTTTATCATTTCTTTTAATAAGATATTTTATTACTTTAGAATTTTTTATTACAAGTGCATTCTCCATTCTCCACTACAATCTCCACTACATTCTCCACTACCAGAAATAATGCACTGAGCAATTATTGTTGCTTCTAGAACGTTGCCCCACTTTGTGGGCCCCACTTTTATGTAAAAAGACGTTTTTGCCCTTATAACTCTAAAATTGGAGAAAAATAGGCATTATTTGTCCGAACTCGGAATCGAGCCTACTTAGTGGCGTTGGAATCGTATTTCTAAGTACTTCCTGAATATTGAGGTCTTATTTCTTGGATATGGAATATGGGTAAAATTACCATTTTGCCCCTAAATGGAGAAAAATAAGAAATTTTCATTTTAACTCAGAATTGAACGTACTTAATGTTGTTTCAATCAGTTTTCCAAGTACATTCTTAATTTATATATTTTAATTCATGATATAATCTCAATAAAAAGAGAATTTTCAATAACCTAATATTCCAGCCCATAATTTCTAAAAAATCAAACTTTATGAATTTGCCTTAATAAGTTACAAAAATTCAGGGTCATTACAGTACATTAAGTGGTAAGTTTGCATAGGATACCACCGAGTATCATTTATGATAGGGATAGTTGTTTGACCTCATAGTTATGCAAGTTAGTGCAAAAGTCATTGGGATCTTCATTAAATTTTAGCACGGCTTTCCACCCTCAGATTGACGGCCAATCTAAACAGACAATTCAAGTACAATATAATATTCTTATTCTTATTCTTATTCTTCTTGATCATCCAAGATCTAATGGATCTTGTTTGATCATCCTTATCTTACTTACTATTTTTATCAGGGTTAGGTAATTTACTAACCTTTTATGCTCTTATTATTATTATTCAATCAGCTAATGTGCTGGTTGAAGGTAACTTATTCAAGCCTAAATCTATACTGCTCTTATTTCCAATTGGTTAAGGCTTACTAGCTGAATGGGTGAACACAAAGTGGTTACTTCAATCCTCATGTAAGGAGGCGTTTAGACCTCACAAACGTCAATGGAAGGTAGGGGAAGAGCGAGACTCTATTAGATAACCCCCTTAACCACTATGTTCATCATTCGCTAGAATGACCATAGCTCAACCTTTCATAAGGTTCCTATAAGCATGTTTACCCTAAGTACTCTTTCTAATGGATTTTAATTAAGTTCATGAATATTTATAATGTCATTCATGGGGTTTATTATTCTTCTCCTAGTTTGGGCTAAGGATTTGATAATCCTTATATTGTCCTACTAACTATAGCCCTTACTAATTAAGTCCAAAGTACAAAATTCTTATTTGTGTCATGAAACTCTACTTTCTCATTAGATTACATTTTTGATGTTTTATGCTCTTTATCTCATAACAAGTAGATCTACTAATAACATTTAACCATAAATGAATTATAAATTCAAAGCATAAAACTACATAATTTAACACTTAATGATAATGAGGCAAGGTACTTAAAATTACTATAACATGATTTCCAACTAATATACCTTAATAACTCAATTTAAACTAACATGGACTTAAGGTATAATCTCATACTATAGTATAAACTTATATGAAATTCTAGCATGGTCCTAAGTTAGAATGGCATGAAATCATACTAAAGTGCCCCTAAGATAATTAAATCTAGCACCTTATGATAACAATGAAATCACATATCATGCTAAAGTCTAAATGTTATACTAGCATGCTTTATAACATAATCATATTTAAAATGCTATTATATAAAATGAAACTAATTACATTAACATTTTTAGAAACCTTTACTTATGATCCAACCATTTGATCTTAGATCTTTTCCTTTGATTAAGGGTATTAGTTATATTTAGAGAATTTTCTTTGTTAAGGTCCAAAGATCATATTGATCCATTTTTGTCATAATTCATCCATGATTTCTTGGATTTAATTATATCAACATTCATTTTATCCATCCCAAGGATCTGATCATACTTGATCTCATTGATCAAGTGGGTCCCTTTGTATTTTAAGGGTTTTTCTACCATAATGGGTAGATCCCTTAATATATCTCATATATGTGCAAATAAACCATATATATCACTTTATTTCAATAGTATATCATTATTAAAATATATTTTCAAGATCTGATCATCTCAGATCTTGAAGATCTAGGTAATTGGAAACTTGTTTCTTTAATATAGAAAGTTTTACTGAATATTATGTCCATTTTATCATTTCATCAGAAAATAGAGGTTTCAAGTCCATAGCTTCTTTCAGATCTCAATTTGGAGTTCAGATGGCTCCAGAATGTGATCTGGAGGTTCACGTCCTTCCTAGGGCCTGGATTTGATCTGCGCCCAAGGAACAGACGTTCCAGATTAGTCGGGCGGAACGCGCTTGGTTCGTCGGGGGCGTCCGCGGAGATGAAATGTCCAAGCGCCCGCACGGGGCGTCCATGGACGCGCGCAGGACGTCATCGCATGCACTTGCACTGGCGCAAGCGCGGCATTTCACACGTCGTCCGTCCGATCAGGAGATCGGACAGTCCGATTGGACCGTCCAATCAATCCCTTCTCAATTGAGGGACCAAACCTTCATGAAATTTTGTGAAAATTGTACCCTAGGGGTTTTGGACCCTTCTGGATCGATTGATAAGGTCCGATTTTCCATCGAAGCCCTCTATAAGCCTGAATTGAAGGTGTTATTATTACTTTATTTTTACTCTTTTTTTTCATCAAAATAAATTACAGTAAAATAAAATTTTCATTAAACATAAGTAAACATGTATAGAAAGTATTCCCACCTACCTGATTGGAGAAAAAACCTTGGTTATATACCTAATTTAAAGAGAATACCTTGTTGATAAAGATATGGCCTAAGATCCACGTTTCTTGCAAATTACTGTTGTTTGAACCGTTGGATCTTGAAATTGCTTTAGGGGTTTTGTAGATAAGATATGTTGGGAAGTTTTGGATGGTGAAATTGATGAAATTAGATCTGGAACAGAGTGCCTAATTGATTTTAGGTCTCTTGTTCCAATCTAAAAAGAAAAAGAAATTCAAAAGAGAGATATCTCTTGGAAATTTTGGGTTTTTGGGGAGGGATCTAGGTCTAATTTTTCAGGGAGAGTGAAGAAAATTTCGTGGAGATTTTATGAGCATTTTTGGAGGGTTTTTGGGGTTGTATTTATAGGCATTTTGGTTTTTTTTTCATGATTATAATATTAAATTTTTTATTATTAAATGGCATGAAAGTCTCCCATGCTCCATTATTTCTTCCCCATGCTCCATTTTTCTTTCCCAAGACCAGCTGGTGTTTGTTGACCCATGACTTCACATGGGCTGCTCATAAGATTCATTTTTGGGTCCCTTGTGGGCCCCATGTGGGTCCCACATGGTGTAAAAAGACTGTTTTTCCATTTATGTATAAAATTTTGGGTTTTATTCCCATGATCTCGGATTTGAGTGTACTTAGTGGCGTTGGATTCATATTTCCCAGTACATTCTAAATTTTGATGTCTCATATTTTGATTTTTGGGAGATTTTAATTTTTGGGTAAAATTACTATTTTACCCTTTTGTCCAAGAAATGAAGAAACTTAAACATTTTTCATCCGAATTCAGAATTTGTCGTGCTTATAGTCATTTTGAAGGGTTTGCTAAGTTTAATTTTAATTTTACATGTCTTATTATTTGATTATACTTTTATAAAAAGTATATTCTAAATAACCCTAATATTTCAGCCCAAATTATCTAAAACTCAAACTTTATTGATTTTTTCAATCAATTACAAAAATTGGGGTTATTACACTAAGCAATTTCATGATTAATCATCTCATAATACATTAGCTCACAAAGTAGGAAAATCTATGCCAAATCATCTTAAAACATATTATAAGCATGTGTAACCCAATTAGCACATAATAAAACCCATCCAAGATTAAATCTATCCATGTACAATATCAATACAGTTAAAATCATAAGATATCCATGTGAAGGAATAACTATACTCAGTATGCATAATTCAGCATTAAAGTAATAAAACATTAAAACCACTTCTCAATTCAATAATAGGAAAATCTATGCCAAATCAAAATCAGAGCATATTAGCTCACTAATAAGCTAATCCATACCAAATCCATATCAAAGCATATCAACTCACTATAGGAAAATATATGCCAATTCCACAACAAAGCCTATCAGATTGCTCAGGAAGCAAATCATGCATGTAAAAACATCTTAGAATTCATCTCAACCCAAACCATGACCATACCATGAGCATTTAGAAGCCTGCCTCCAAGAAGCTACCGCATAAAAGCTTACCAGTGCCTATTGCATCCATCCTCATTGGCCACCATCTTAGGCCACCCTCATAGGCTACCCACACCATGAATCAAACTTCAGTTACATGCAAGAAGGCAAACATATGATACAATACAAATGATGCATAAAATCATTGTTATGCATCAAACTAAATGAGTGATCAAATCCCCAAAATGCATATATGAAATGCAAGTGTTAGTAATTCTAAACTAATGGTCTTATAGTGAAATGAATCACTCATTTCTACCAAAGATCCAAGAGAAACTCCTCTATTTTTTGAACTTGTGCATTTAACACATGTGTTGCTATTCACCTAATAAACCATTGTTCACATTTTTTATATCAATAAAGACTCCATCTCTTTATCACCACAATCTATATACTTCAAACAATATCAATGCATCATATATATAATATCCAATGTCATCATAAAAGAGGATGCATATCATATATTTGATCCATGAAGAGTGATGCATTTCCTATTTGTAACCATGTCATTTATCTGTTAGGTAAAATCTATCCATAACATGTATTTGACTAAATATACATCATTTGACCAGACCAAAAGTTTGATCATAATCTGAATATATAGATAATTTAAAGATGTTTAAATAGCCTACTCTTGTGGCTAATTCATTTGTTTCCATAAGCTTTTCTCTTAGCTTTGGCCATAAACTCAATTCCAAGTCGTTCCAACCACATCTAAAATTGTATGGTGTGCAAAGGTTATGTTTCTAACATACAAATACGTACTAATATTTTAAATATAATTATGATCTAATGGTCTAGATCATCCCTGATCATCAAAATGTTAGATTTCTTTACCCTTCCATATGTAGATTTGGTCGCAATCTTACAATTAGATCCTATCCCATTTGGTAAAATGATAGTATTATTTTATAGTACTTATGTCTAACCGAGATTCAACGATTAGATTCAATTTAATTTCATGTCGACAATATTATACCATTCAATTTCACATATCTGACCATGATAGATTGGTTAGATCTCATTCTAGAGAGTTGGATCTTGTCAATCATTATATTTAACACAATCCACTGTCAGATCTAGGTTTGGATGGTTGGATTACTATGTATCAAGTTTATTTACAATTGACCAATAATTTGATCTGTAGCTCACGAGATTAGATCTATGATATGTGCATTCCAATGTTGAATAGTGGCTAGATTCCCAAATTTTGGATGACCCAATAGTTGAATTCTATGTTATTAGTCTTAGTTTATAATTTTACAATTTTTGTCATGGAGTCAAAACCTCTAATCATGACATCAGGGTTCAAATCTTTGCATATTACTTTTGATCCTTCACAGATTGAGTCATTTTATGGTTAACAGTCATTGGACCACATCAGCCTTACTCTAATTTAGCATTTTCAAATTTGGATCAATAAACATATAGACTGAAGTGATCTTAAGCATAGATCATTAGATTAATCCTAGATATAGTTGAAATTCCAACATTTACTATGTGCATGCAATGAAAATTGAATTTCAAGGGTGATTAATGATGGATCTCACATCACTTGTGCTTCTCTAACTTAGATCTAGTGTCAGATTGAGCTGATCTATCTGCCAACGTATGATCACCTTATGTTGTTGTTGCAGCAATTTTCTGGCCCAAACTCCATTGTTCATCAAATTACTTGAAGAGTTTACTTTGTGCATCTCAGGGGAGATGATGAACGGCTTAGATTATTCAATTTGTCCCTTTGTCTTTTTGGCGAAACCAACCTAGATGTGCCACTTTCGCCCTTCCATTTTCCTATGAGATTTGGTTGAATCTTCATTACTTTTTAGGGCTTTTGATCCTTTTATGATGGGGTATAAGATGAATAGATCAGATCTTCAAAACTAGTCCTCCTATTCATCGTCTACAGTCATCTTGTCTACCAGTCTTCATTGTTTTCCATCCATTTTCTTAGGAGACGTGGATGGATTGAGGAGGGAGCTTGGGAGTCTTGATTGTCTCATCATTAGGAACAAGATAGTCAGATCAGATCATTAATATGAGCAGCCATTTTCTCCGCGAGTTCTATCTCAAGCAATGTAATAACCCCAATTTTTGTAATTGATTGAGAAAATCAATAAAGTTTGAGTTTAAGAAATTTCGGGCTGTAATATTAGGGTTATTTAGAATGTATTTCTTATAGAAATATAAACAAGGGATAAGACATGTATAATTGAAATTGAACTTATGACGACCCGGTTTTCTCATGCATTTTTAAATGCAATACATAATTTCCTAAGGCGGGATACATCCCTATTTGAAAACCATTCTATAAAAAACCATGCAATGCAGCAGAAAACCTTTAGTTTTAAACTCTCTTTTTTTTTAAAAAACCCCGAGTGTCATTTGCCTTCACAACAACCCAAGTAGTTTTTTTGAAAAACTTCAGAAATCATAAATATTTTTTCCCAGGTCTTTCCAGTCACAGCACACAGCCCAACTGTAATTAAATACAACTTCATGTCCAAAGGGTTGAGAGTTTACTTACATGTATAACTTTCTTCTTTTTGATTCACTTGCTTGTAGCACTAATATCTCCTAAGACGTCTTCTATTTATGAGTGGAACTATCTTGAAAAATGTTAAGGATAGGGTGAGTATATACTATACTCAGTAGGAGTCTATCACTACTAGTTTTATAATGCATGCGATGTTTTAAAATCATATGCTCTTTCCAAAACATGTGCATGTCTGAATACTCAAGTTCAACATCGACATCAAAATCCATTGTCAAACTGAAATACTAACGACTTAAAGGATCATATAATCCAAAATCGAAAGTATCATATACATATATATCATAACATCATGATATGCATAAAATGCTTCATGGAATCCAACTCATGGATCTCTAGTATGGTATGGTCAACCAACGTCATATCATGCCATATGCAATGCACATAAACCATCAAACCATAGGGTCCACTATGCCCACGACCTCCTCGCCGTGTGGTCACCGGGTACCTGAGGACACTCGGTCATAGCCTCCACGGGGCCTATGACACGTCTTCGTCGTAAATCATGCAATTTATGAAATCGGTTGCAAAACATGCATGCAATGCTAGTCTCGAATTCAAAGTCATAACCTTGCCTAGAATCCTGCCAGCCTAGAAGCCTGTCAGCTCTCTTTGGCCCGCCCTCATCGACCAGCCCTCATCGGCTAAGGCTACACTTATCATGTAGACAAGCAAAAACCTCTTTTCAAAACCAGTCCTCTTTGGGTCCCTCACAACTGCTTGGCCCTCGGCACTCCAGCGTCTTTTGGCAACCCTCAAGGACATGCAATCTTTGCAAGTACTTAAATCATGCAATGTATGCACTTGTTTGCAAAACATATATGTGCATAATGTATATGCAATCATTTACAAAACATGTCTATGTACAAAACATTTATCACATGCATGTTGAATCAAGTCATGCTAAACAAGTTATATACTTAAAACATATGTTCTCAAAATAATAATAGAGCACCTACCTGGCTAGGTCGCGCTAACCCTTTTGTCCTCGGACGCTCTGGATCATGGTTTGGGGACTCAAGGTTAGTTTGACCCATCTTTTATGGGTTTTAGAGTAGTTGGGTCTTATTACTTAGGCATTAGGGGTCCATCCCTATGCCTATGGCTGTCCTAAGGTCCTAATTGGGCCTTGGTATTATCAATTTTCCAAAGGTCTAGTGGTCACGCGCCACCATCCTATTCTAAGGGTCATGCCCACCTTTGATTGGGCCTTGATAGGGGATTTTATAGTTTGGATGTGTCCGTGTCGTCGACACGGACACAACGCCTTTTGCGGCGCCTCAATCGGAGATCTATATCTCAAGTTATAAGCATTTTAGTGTTGTGTGTACATAGAGTCTTAAAGATAAAAAGACAGAATGCTAGGGCGCTGCGCGTCTGCGACGTGCGCCCCAACTTCATTAAGTAACCAAAATTCGACGCGCTGCTAGTGCGCTGCGCATCTGCGGCGTGCACCTCAGTGGGCGCATTTGCAGACGCATGGTACGCTCCGCCCTTTTTCCTCTTTAGCGGGCGCGTCCCTGGACGCGCCCGTTTGGTTTTTCAAACGGAGACGACGTGGAACGTTCCGTCGTCTGGGGGACCGGGGAGTCCTCAGGACACCCTTGGTTCGACCCCTGTCGAACCAGTGCGGCCCAAGGAACGTCCCTGGGTCCTTGGTGGCTCTCCTGGGCTCCGTTTTGCATGGTTTTTCATGCAAAAACTTAGGGAAATTAACCTTGGAACTATGGGGGAGATGGGTTTTGAGCGATCTGGGACGTACCTGGCTCGTTGCTGGGTTTTTCTCCTCATTTTCCCCTCTAGGTCACTGCTTCACGACTGGTTTTCTTCAACGTTTTGGGCTGCCATTAGAGGCACCCAAGAGCTCTATTTATAGAGCTAAGAGAGGGTTCTGGAGGTGGCTCTCACCACCTTTGAATGGCGGTGGAGAAACCTCCACAATGGCGGTGATTTCTCCTCCAATCACCGCCGTTCTAGAACCCTCTACAGGTTGAAGACGACGGGGTGCTCGTATCAAAACGGGCCCTTGTGTTTTTTAGGTTAAGTCATTTTTGTAAAATTTACAATTTTGCCCCTGAACTTCAAAGGGCCATAACTTTCTCATTTTAACTCCGTTTTAGGTGATTTTGGTCTTGTTGGATTCCTTTTTCCGAGATGCATCTAATTGTACCATTTTTAGGACCAAATTCCTGGGTTTAGTCAAGGAAACTAGTGAAATGACCAAAATGCCCTTATCTTTAAAACTGAACTTTTCATGGGATTTTAATATTACAAAAATTGGGGTCATTACAAAACTCAACAAGCCCTTCAGAATGACTAGAAGCACAACAAATTCTGAATTCAGATGAAAAATCCTTAATTTTCTTTATTTTATGGACAAAGGAGTACAATAGTAATTTTACCCATAATTGAAGTCTGAGATATCAAAATTTAAAATGTGCTGAGAAATACGAATCCAACGCCACTAAGTATGCTCAATTCCGAGATCATGGGAATAAACCCTAATTTTTATACATGAAGGGCAAAATGATCTTTTTACACTATGTGGGGCCCACAAGAGACATAAAAAGGAATCCAATGACCAACCCACGTGAAATAATGAATCAAACTACTACCAACTGGTCATGGAGAAAAAGGTGGTGGTGGAGAATCCAATGCTAATTAAATAATAAAAAGAATAAACCATAATCATTACACATAATTATGAAAAAAACCCAAAATGCCTATAAATACACCCCCCAAAATCCTCTAAAAATGTCCATAAAATTTTCACGAAATTATCTCGACTTTTCCTGCAAAACCAGACATAGATCCATTCCCAAAACTCCCAAAAGATCTCTTTCTTTCTTTTTCTCTCTCCTCTCTCTAGATTGGAACAAGAGACCTAAATTCAATTAGGCACTCTGTTCCAGATCAAATATCATAAATTGCACTGTATAAAATTTCCTACCATACCTTAACTACAAAGCGCTCAAAGAAATTTCAAGATCCAATGGCTTAAATAACGAAAATCACAAGACAATTGGATCTTGGGCTATCTTATCATCAAATTGGTATTACCTTAATTTGGACTATATAACAGACGTTTTTCTCCAATCAAGTAAGTGGAACTACTTCCTAGACATATTTATTGTTGTTTAAGGAAATTTTTATTTTACTGTAATTTGATTTGGGTGAAAATTTGTAAAAATAAAGTAAAGATCATGACCTTCAATTCATGATAATTGAGGGCTCAGATGGAAAATCTGACCCTTCCAATCGATCTAGAAGGATCCAAAATCCCTAGGGTAAAAGTTTCACGAAATTATATTAAGTTTTGGACTCTCAATTGAGAGGGATTGATTGGACAATCTAGAACGGACTATTCGATCTCCCGATCGAATCGGGTTCCCCAGGACGGCGTGCAAAATGCTGCACGAAAAGGCGGCAAGCAGCAGCGTTTCCGCGCGCACCACGCGAGCGACGTCGTCCCAACGGGACGACTGTGCTCGAGCGCTGGTTATCGGGCAAGCGCGTCACACGTTCGTCCTGGTGACAGAAGAGCCGCCCGACCAATTTCGCCTGGTACGTTTTGCCCAAACGATCTGGGCCGTCCATTCCGATGGGCCCAGATCATATATGGACCCTAAGAATGCACTGTGAACTTCTGAACTCAATTCATGAGTCATATGAACTCCAAATTGAGATCGAAAAGAAGCTATGGAAATCATACAACCTCTAGTTTCTTATGAAATGATAAAATGGAGAAAATATCTTATGAAGCTTTCTATATTTAGAAAATAAGTTTCCAATTTTCAAGATCTGAGGTGATCAGATCTTGGTAATCTATTTTAATAATGATATACTATTGAAATAAAGTGATATATATGGTTTATTTGGACATATCTGAGATATATTAAGGGATCTACCCGTTATGGTAGAAAAATCCTAAAAATGCAAAGGGACCCACTTGACCACTGTGATCAAGTGTGATTAGATCCTTGGGATGGATCGAATGAATGTTAATATGATGAAATCCAGGAAGATCATGGATTGAATATGACAAAAACAAATATCATCTAAAACCTTTGATTTAAAAGGAAAATATCTAAGATCAAATGGTTGGATCATAAGTAAAGGTTTATAAAAATATTAATGTAATTAGTTTTATTTTGTATTAATTGATAATAGCATTGTAAATGTGATTTATGTTATAAAGCATGCTAGTGCAACTTTTAGACTTTAGCATGACATGTGATTAGATTGTTATAATAGGTTGCTAGATTTAATTATCCTAGGGCCATGTTAGTGTGATTTTATGTAAGTGTAACTTAGGACCAAGTTAGTATGATTTCATGACCATTGTAACTTAGGACCATGCTAGGATTTCATGTAAGATTATACTATAGTATGAGATTGTACCTTAGGTCCATGTTAGTTTAAATTGAGTTATTAAGGTATATTAGTTGAAAATCATGCTAGTGTAATTTTAACTACCTTGTATCATTATCATTAAGTTGTTCAATTATGTAGTTTTATGCTTTGAATTTATAATTCATTTATGGTTAAATTTCATTAGTAGATCTACTTGTTCTGAGATAAAGAGCATAAAACATCAAAAATGGAATCTAATGAGAAAATAGAGTTTCATGACTTAAGGGGGGTTGTCTAATAGAGCATCGCTCTTCCCCTACCTTCCATTGATGTTTGTGAGGTCTAAATGCTTCCTTACATGAGAATTGAAGTAATCACTTTGTGTTCACCCATTCAGCTAGTAAGCCTTAGCCAATTGGAAATAAGAGGAGCAGTCTAGACTTAGGCTGAAATAAGTTGCCTTCAACCAACAAAACATTAACTGGTTGAATAATAATAGTAAGAGCATAAAAGGTTAGTAAATTATTTAACCTTAATAAAAACTGTAAGTAAGATAAGGATGATCAAACAAGATCCATTAGATCTGGAATGATCAAGAACAATAAGAATAAGAATATTGTATTGTATTTAGTATGCATGTTTATTAGTATGCATGTTATAGATCAAATCTAGTTCATTAGATTAGTTAATCCAAACCCCTGATCAAAGATGATTCAAGGAAGAAAATCAAGATCATCCACCTTAGGGATGATCCAATAAATCAAAGAAGAACTAGATGATAAAAGATCTAGGACCTTGATCTTTATCAACAAGTGTAGATTGTCGATCAAAGGATCTATGAAAGATCAAGATCAAGGAGATTGACACACAAAGACTTAGAGATAGAAAATACTTAGATATGAATGATTTAAAGATCATTCTAAACATCAGATATAGTGATCAATAGGATTGTTCATAATTTATATATATTGACAGTATGTATGGATGTACAGATTACATATATCAGTCAGGATCATGGAAGATCTGGGAAAAGGGATCACTACTTGAAGGTAGGAGGATTTGATGAATGCATTTACATGGGATGTACATGATTGAACCTATGACCTTATGTTGACAAGAGTAATATTAATACTTGTATTAAATCCCCTGAAAACCTTATGATTCAACCAAACATATATAAAATGGTTAAGGACTAGACTTTAAGTGAATAGGGAACTAGAAGATATTTCAGCTCTAAGTAAACAGACAGATTGTCTGATATGTACGAAATCTATTTTACATGCAAGCTTGGAGGCTTGTGATTTTGTTTTAATAGGCATAAGCTTGGGGGATGCTATGCTAGAGGAGTTATGAGGGTTTGGCCGCCCGCTTCTTGAAATTTGATGATTTGATGATACCTTGCCCTATGAGAGGCTAAAAGTCGGATGGGGCAATTATGGGAAGGCCACCACTGTGAAAGTCCTGTCTCCCCATATGGGCAGTGACATAATATTTTTCACCATGGTATCAGTGGTGAACAGGGCAGTTATCCGAGCGCACTAGTACTAATCAGACTGCAGCATGGTAACCCTTTGATTATTTTGCACTATGATGCATATGAGACTAAGCATAGTGAAATGCCTTATGTTTTAGCATAATGAAATGCTAGGTAATTGTATATTACTAATATTTCCCAAAGAAGGGAAATTCCCAGTGTAGGAGTAGCTGAAATACTGAATTATCATAATGGAGAGAATGAATCAGCTTAATTGGGAATGATATTTGACTACTTTCATAAATTTAACTGATTTACCCATGTATAGTATGTATGTATGTATATGGATGTACATATATTACAAAGTAAAGAGTAGAGACATGAATATGTTTAGAGATAATGGGATTATGAAGTATTAGAATTATATTGTCAATTATTATGCTTCTTAAATCCCCTACCAAGCATTACTTGCTGAGATATTGTAAATGTTGCAATATTTACAATATCTCAGATACAGGGAAGGAGAGTTAGGAGCTCAAGATGATAGAAGACTTGAAGAGAATAATCTTCAAGGTATACCCCTTGAAGACATGTATTTTGCTTTGTTTGAGAGTATTGTATTGTAATGAGAGTTTCATTGTATGGTGAGCTTTGATATTTGGATTACGTAATTTGGACAAGTATTGTAATGGATTTGGCTGTACTGTGAATCACTGGATGGATTCTGAAATTTAATAAAAGTGCATTCCTTCAATGGAAATTTATCTTGTACAAAACTCTACTTATGTTATGTATGAAGTGATGACTTGGGTTTTACAAAACAAGTTCTAAAGAAAAGAATTTCTGTTGCTTTGTTTTGCTAAAGAAATTTACTATTAAGGGCCCTGCCTTTCAAAAATATATTACAAAATGTGATACAAAAACCCAGGTCGTCACAAGCGAGTGGAAAACCTATGCACAATCTGATGTTTTTCCCCTACATTTTTCCAATGCCTGCTCTCTCTCCAGTTCCTCTTCCTCCCTCTTTTGCTTCCCTTCCATCTTCTTCCTTTTCCTCTTCTTCTTTCTTCTTTCCCATTTTCTATTTTTTATGCGTCAGATAACAATCAACTATTTCAGTTGACTGCCTCTTAAAAGGGGGAGGGGTGCTAATACCAAAATTGACCCCTCCCTTTAACTTAAAATGTTTTCTTTTTCTTTTCTTTTTATTATTATATAAATTTATATATTTTTAATTCTTCTTAATTATTTTCTTTATACTTTTTGAATCTTGTATAGAATGAGAGCCTTGGCACAATGTTGGAGTTATCATCATATGACCTTGAGGTCATTGGTTCAAGGTGTGGAAACAGCCTCTTGCAAAATGCAAAGTAAGGTTGTGTACTATTGACCCTTATGGTCTACCTCTTCCTCAGACCTTGCATACGCAAAAGCTTCATGCACCAAGGCTGCCCTTTATGCTTTTTGAATCTTCTATAATGATAGTCATGCACGACAATAATGTTGCCTAACCTGTCAGTTTTGAATTTTGTAAGTGGAACCCATAAATTAAATTTACTAAAATGCCCTTCGATCTAAAATACATAAATTTTTCATCTAGACTCTGATTTCAACATTCTTATTGTTGTTGAAAACTTTTTTTCAAAAATAATCCAATTTTTAAGGTTTTAGGGGTCAACTAGGTGTCTTTTAAAAAGCCAATTCCGTGAAATTGAAAATACGAAAGTCCAAATTCACATTTTCTTCAAAAATAACTTAGAAATTATATGAAATGCAATTTAAAAATTGGGTTTGTTACATCTAATGATTGTTTCCTCTATTGAGAAAACAGTTGTTGTGGCATAGGTTGTTGTGGAGTTAGGGCTCTAAGGAAAGGTTGATTAGGAAGGAACCCAGATGGTCCTCCTTTCTTATCATTCTGAGACCATGAAAAATTGGGATGACTAGCTCATTTAGGATGGTAAGTCTCTATATAAGGACTACTATTGCTAGCATTTCATAATGCATTCACTTTCTCTGAAAAGTATTCAAGGAATGTGTTGCTGGACGGGCAAGAAGCAATGTGGTGTATAGGACTAGAGCAAATTGAACAAACCTCATACTTAGGTTGCTGGGAAGATCTGTTAGTCATCATGAAGCATTTAACCATTGAGTTAGATCATCTATCTTATCTACTTTGTTGGCCAACATATCAATTTTATAATTTAAATCTGGTGTGACCCCTATCTCATATAGATTACTTTTCTTCTAAGACTGGATATTTGTCTATTCTAGTAGAATAGCTGACTGCTGGGGATTCTCAAATAGATTTTTAAAGAAGTTCCACACCTCCACATCACTCTTAAGCATATGTTCCCAATCACTAGTGGCATTAATCATATGTCACTTCTATGTGGTTAGACATTCATAGAAATATTGAACCTATTTCCACTTCTCAAAGCCTTAGTGTAGGCATTTCAATAGTAAGTCCCTCCAACGTTCCCAACATTCACAGAAATGTTCTCCCTCATTCTGTTGGAAATTTATAATTTTGTGCCTAATGGCATTGGTTTTATGGACTAGACAAAACTTATTTAGAAATTTTTTAGATAATTGATTCATGTGGTGATGGACCCTACTTCTAGAAAGTTGAGCTATGATTTTTCTTTGTCCGTCAAAGAGAATGAGAATAGTCTCAACCTAATAAAGTCATCAAAGAACTTATGGTACTTGAAAGTAGAACAAATATTAAGGAATTCCTTAACATGGTGGTGTGGGTCCTTTGTTAACCTATAAAAAGTTGGCAAGAGTTGAATAACCCCTAGGTTCAACTCAAAGTGATCTACGTTAGTTGTAGGTACAGGAAGGAGAGTTGTATTGCATAAAAGTATAATAATCCTTCAATGGCTTGACCTCTACTACTTCGTTGGCCATGTCTACTTCAAGGTTATTCATATCGACATTATTCTGTAACCCTCATCTTGTAGTCCATTCAATCTCTAGATCTAAAAGCACTGAGTCTAGGTTCAATGATTGATGGCCTAGCATACGCTAATAATTAGTGTAATGGACTCTATATACAATGAAAACAAGTTGTTATATATAACGAAAGAGTACTCTCTTTTTTAACTAATCTAAGACAACCTAAACCTAACAATGCAGCCTAAATGCTAAATGATGCACAACAAAAGGCATATATAATAAATCCTAACCTTATGGTAACAAGATGAAAGGTTGATTTTTCTTTATTTCCTTTAAGGGAATGGCTTAGATTATTTATAACCTAATTAGTTCCTCTCTTTTAGACTGATCCAACCGCTTATAGTTAGATTTTGATCATAATCAATTGCATCACACTCTCCTTAGCCATCCATAGGTAATTGAGTCATCAAATGTAATGACAAAACTAGTCATTTAAATACCAACACAATTGATTAGATAGGAGTCACTAGAGTGGCAGTAAGTCGCCTCCTTCCAAGTGGGTCCTATGAGCCCATACGTTACTAAGAGTCTCTTCTAATTTGATTTTAATTAATTTGTTAAGGCTAGGATTGGGCACAAGGTGATGATAAACTTAGGTGGGCCAAGATGATGATAAAATCTACTCTTGATCTTATAGGAGTAAGTGCACTTACTAATCTTTCAAGCAATCCCACGTAGTTTGATTAACATATATTCAACTTAAAGCATTTAAATATGCCCTAATATGTAAGAACAAATAGTAAATCTAATGCAAACCCTAGAAGGCAACAAATTATAGAAGGCTTTGTATATTCTCTACACAACTATCCAAATGCAACCTAATTTAGGAAATGGAAAGAAGTCAAAATAGATGATAGTGGGGTCTTAAAATTAGTCATCTCATACAAGGGTGGGTTCATGTACATGTCACCTCATTTTGCAAGTTAAGATGGATCACCCTTGACCTATATTCTTACAATCCTTTTAAATTTAAATGAATCATGCTTAGAATAAATACATTCATGACCTCACTACAGTACACTCAAATAAAAAGTTATGAAACTATCATAATTCTTCCTCCAAATCCTTTCCAGATTTCTACACAAAATAGAAAAGAAGTGAGTATCCAATATCTTCAGGAGTAAGGAAAGTATGCCAAAATTAGAAATTCAGCTATTCTATATGAAATCCTAAGACTAAGACTAGTGGTAAAGTAAAGAAAACTTAGATCTTAATTAAAACTTGATATGAATTTAAAATGTACCTCAAGTGCATGGTCTTATTGCAGTATAGAAACAGTAAATACGAGTTGATCCCATGAGGACCTTTCGATAAACAAATTTAATTAAAACCTAAGTTATTATACCTAATATACTCAACATTCAAAGAAAGCAAAGAACACTAAAATAAAGTAGACTAGAACAAGGAATTAAGCAAGGAAATAAACAAGGAAAGTAAAGCAACAAATTTCATTAATGTAATGTTACAATGACTTGGAGTACAACAAAGAAAGCCAAGACATAAAGTAAGTAAATTGAAACTTCCTTAAAGTGTCTGTCGTAGGAACCTTAGTTGAACTAGGATTTTTACACATTCGCTTCTTTTACGAGGCTTGATTTCCACTTTACAACCTTGTTGTTGTGTCACTCAACAAAGGTTTGTACACTTCTCTTCAACCCATAATACAATAAATCTACCACCAAGCTTTTCTCATGTTTACCCCAACATGTCACTTACCCAAAGTTCAAATCCTAATCTAATAATCACCAACTATAAAAGAAGAAGAGATGGAGTGGAAAAATAAAATAAATGATTGCTTCTCCTTAGCTTAATACTCTTATAGAAGAGGGTAGCTTAGTTAGGAGGGATCAAAGATGGGATTCGAAATTGTTCAACTTAAGTTGGGGTTAGCCATAGAAAGAGGCCCCCTTACCTTAAGGAAGAACTAGAAAAAGTAAAAGAAAAGTAGAGACAATGGACCTTGGCTTAGGACTCACCAATTTCACCCATAAGAGATGATGAAGGAGCTAGTTACTTACCTTGAAGTCTTCCTACTCTTCAATACAATGCCTTTAGCTAAGAATCTTGGATGACTTACTAAACAGACTTGATTCTCCTCAATCATGCTTTAGGATAGGAAGAAATCCTTGGCTACCATAGATGTGACACAAGGCTTTCTTCCTTTCCTTATTGTTCCCAAATCCCAAAGAAAAGATAATAGAATATGAAAGGAAGCAAGATGCGTGGAGGAGAGTGTGAGAGATGGGGTGTGCGTGTAGGTCTAATGAAGGAGGTTGAATGCTAACGCATGTGAAGGAGATGGCTAAAGAGAATTGTGTAGAAGTTAGATGAAGGGTGAGGACATGGAAGGAAGGTGCATGCTATGGAGAGGGGTATGCGCATGAAATAAGATCAAGGGAAAAGGTTATGCATACAAATGCTAGAGTAAGAGAAGTGGGAGAGAAGGTGCTTGCCGTGCAATTCAGTGGGTAGAATGGGGTGTGGAATGCAAGGGTGAAGGGTGCATGCTATGCTAGGAAGGACGCATGCAAGGGTTGTGTGTGCAAGGCTTAAGAGGTGAAAGGAGGCATGTAAGGACAAATGGAGAAGGAGAGAAAGGGGATGATGAAGAGCATGGGAGAAGAAGAAAGGGAAGTGGAGATTGGTTGAGACTCTTACCTCTTCTCCAAGGGATGTGGACGTGTGAATTAATGGGAGAATTGGTGAGTGTGATCTCTCTCCCTCTATTTCTCCAAGGTTTGTAGGGAAAAGTAACAAATCCTTAGTTCTATCTTTCTCACCTCTATTTATATATTTTCTAATGTTGAAGTCCTAAGAGGTGAAAGGATAAGATTCAAAGAAGAATGGTTGAGATGGAATGGAGATGAGAGGAAGAATAGAAGAAGATAAAAGAGAGAAATGAGGATGGTGGAATGCTGTGGGAACATTATGTTGGACGTGGGAAGCAAAGTGGAAGAGATTTGAATGGATGTCAATAGGCTAGAAAGAAAGTGATATGGGTGGAAGGGAAGAAAATAAAGGTTAGTGGGAAAGAAAATAAGTCGGGAAGGAAAAAGATAGATGGGAAAGGGAGAAAATAAAGGAATAGATTTGGAAATGGAAAGTATGAGGGAGGAGGCAAGGGAATGCATGGGTCGGATGTTTAGAAAATTTGAGATAAATGTGCTTCGTTGGATTGAAACAGATGGTGAAGATCTTTCCTCCTTAGGATTTTACCTTGAATTCTCATAGAGTGGATGGTAGCTAGGGTGTATAACTTTTCTTTGATTCATTTCTTACTTTTGGATCATGCTTCACCCTAGCTTGAGTGGATGAGATTCTGTTGAAGCTTTCTTATTCAAAAGTTCTTCTTTTAGACCTCTTTTTCTCTCCACCTTTGGATTAGCATGCCTTAGAGTAGACGGTATAGATTTCTTTGAGATTTCCTTATCCACTCTAAGTTTCTTCTTCTTTTTCTCCTAGCCCACCATTATTTTCTCCTGCCAATAGGCTTCAAGGTGAGTTGGATGTCTCCTTGAATGAGATGGGATATGTTTCTCCTAAAAAGTACGTGGGCAGCCCACTAAAAAAATCTCCACCAATAGGCTTCAATCTAGTCTTCATTGGAATCTATTTTCTTATTGATCCATCCTTGTTTGATTAAATTCTCATTTGTTGCTTAGGATATATATGAACAAGGATAGATCTTAGCCTTTAATGCTTGAAAAGTAAGGATAATTTTCAACTGTAGATTTCTGATAAATTGTCTCTCCTCACCTTCTTTAGTTTCTCCATCTTTCTTTTTTAATTTTTTCACTTGAAAACATGAGATTGAGTATGACTCACCCCCTTGCGTGCTAAAATTCATGTCACTCCTTAGGTGGTCCCATCTTGTGATTAAGTAAGAGAGAGTGATTGGAATAAGTCTTCATGTGGGCCCCATCTTTTGACATGTTTTGTTCCAAAAAAGCCCTCATTGTATATTATTCCAATGTATGTGATTTCAGCTTCCCTTAAAAACTTATTAAGGTGGTGGATAGCTTGCATGCATGCATGAAAATTTCTATCCCCTTTACTTTTAATAAGAACACACTTTTTAGTATGGATAAGGTCTATGTTCTAATTAGGGTTATTGACTACCCTAGCTTTGATAGTGGTAATCACTTTTCATTCTGAGCTCTTGGACTTCATATTTGGCATGTGTAGGCTCCTGATGTAGCTTGGACTCTAAACTTGCTCCCTTTAAGGTTTTAAATGCCAAAAATATCATCTTTTCTCATTTGCACCCTAGACCTACAAAATGTAGAATTAATCTTAATTAGTAATGTTTAAGTTATTTCTAGAGCTAAAACCTTCTAAATATAGACATATGTGTGTAATATATATATATATATATATATATATATATATATATATATATCACTTGTGAAGGAAGTTTGTGTAATGTCATCCAACTGTTTAGTTGTAGTTCAGGGAAAAGAAACCCCCTACTACTTGTGATCATATGCTTATGTTGTTGTCCCTTTCTAACTTCCTGCCAACTTTCTAACTTTGCTGGTGCCATTAGTAGTTTCATGCTTACTCTTTCTATTACTTCAACATGCAAATAACAGGATTTATCTTATATATACTATTCATGACTAAACTATGGTGCCTAATGCAATGACATGTATGTGAATTCTCTCCATAGATAACATCTAGAACAACATTTCCCACTACATCTATAGGATCTGGAGTTTCTCAGGCCTTGATTCCTTAACATATGGTACTAGATTTCTTCTAAGCATTTGTATCAAGTGTCATGTTTCAAAACCAGATGCTCACAAAGGCAAAAGGATTAGACTTGGCTTAGTGTTGTGAGGTATTCAATGACTAGAGAGATAAACATGAACCTTAAATTGCATTAGTGTATGTGGGTAATACTTGGATGCAGACATGAGCTAAGGATTAGGTGATTGAGGAACATGAATAGAGTAGCAACCTAAAACATATACAGAGCATGGAGACCATGCTAAAGTTTTCAAACTGTGAGAATAGAAGAAGAAAGTTGAGTAGCATTACCACTCTTAAGAACAATAGGTTTTTGGACAAGATGAGTTTTCTTAAGTGTGATCATGCTACCCTTTTCCTTCTTCCATTCATACATTTTGAAAACTTTGTGATGGTTTCCATGTTCCATACATGTTTCATCTTACCCTTCTATTCATGTTCCATCATCATTAGCTAAAACCTTATTACATTGGGCAGGTCATGTATTGTCTTTGAGAGCTTCTAAACAGCATGGCAAAATAAAACTTGAGTTTCCTCTTTGTTTGTAGAGCTATGTGTGGTTGAATACCGAAAAGTACACTTGTAGCTATAGAGATGAATAGAAATAATTAGATAGCTCTAGGGAAAGGTAACCAATTCAGAGGCACAATGTTCAGCCAAAGTCTTCCTTGGTTTTAGGGCCATCTCTAAGAGCTTGTTTAATTGAATCATCCCTTTAGAGAAAATGTATTTAGGTATTGTAGATATTCCTCAATCTCAAACCTATAGCATTTCAAGAATCTTCATGCTTTTCTAACCGCATGAGAAGGTTATCAACTTTAAAAATACATCATTTAGAAACATGCTTGTGATCTCTCAAGAAGCTATACCAGTGTAGTTTATGTTTAAACACTAAACATTGTAGTCATAGGGGTTTCTTCTTTATCTATTATCTTTTCTCAGTATAGTTCTTGTTTTCCTTCATATTCAAGATGCAATTTGGACCAAGTAACTCTCTATCTCTTAACAACATGAAACAAAAAATAGAATGAACAAAAAAGTAGAAAAACAACTCACTCTTACCACAGTCATTAGGTGGTCATTTTCTTTTAGTTATGCCTTATATTGTATTTTCATATTTGAATATTACATAGAGGAACCTATGTATAGAAGCCAACTGAATTAATACTTTTTTACTGGTGGATCTTTCTCAAACTTTCAGTGATATCAAGAGTAAATGAAATGCTAGTGTTGGCTTATAAATTTTACAAATTTAGATATTTAGCGATGGATGTAAAATGGAGCTTCATATAATTTTAATTATTTCTTATCTAGTGATATTTATTAGTATAGGTAACTGGTGTTCAGTGGCAAAATCTTTCCACCAATAAAGCTTTTCTGGAATGTAGCACCAGCAAATGAATCGGCCCAAATCTAGAACTACCTTCAATGATTTGTGTAACCATAAATCCTATTGCATTGGTTGAGATCTGTTGACTTTGTATAGTATTCCATTGTAAATAAATGATTTTATTGTAGCATAGATCCATCATGGTCTTAAAATTATATAATAATGGAAACAGCGACCCTAGTCACCATCTCTATATCTTGTTCACTTGTAAGATTTATTTGTATACCATGTAGTTATTTATCTTTTACTGGCGGATCTTATCAACTGGTAATGGCAAATTTTGTTGTAGGGTGTGAGTTCCTTTGAACATAACCTCTTGAATCTCTTCATCCTTCTTTAAAGCATTTGTTGTTTTTCCCAAGAGAAACATTTGATTTCTTCAAATTTCTTTAGCAAATATTTTTAACCTAAGAATTTCTTACATTTTGTTTTAGGGTCCAATTCACCCCTCTTGAGAACACAACACAAAGACCATGGCAATCTAACAATTCTAATCTAAGAAATGGTGTTTTCAATCATCATACCTGATTTGTCAGATATTACAATATAAAGCAATGATGCACATTCGACTAAAGACAATCTTGTTCAAATGTTACATTGGAGACAATCCTACTAACAATGAAAGTAAAATAAGGATCAGGTTCAATGTCAGGGACTGAGCATTTGGTTTCCAATGATCTTGTATAGAAGGAGTATGGAATTTTGAAAGGGAGACCTAATTTCATGGAACAGGCTAAGCATCTTTTCTAGAATAGTTGCAAAAGATATCCATTGGATTGCTATGAAGAATGACTTTGTGTTAGAGAGAAACCTGGTTCTATGGTGGGCTTATATCATGGGTTCCAATACAATTATCGAAAAAACAAAAACCTTGATAATGAAAGAGAGAAAAATCAAAGGAATTTTGATCTTTAAGAACTGAAAACATGATTGAAGCTTTTCTTCATTTAACAAATGCCTATAACAATGGTTTTACATATGATACACATTATACCCTCAGTGAATAATAAATGTTCATAGCAATGATTTTACATATGATATACTTCATACCCTTATGAATGTTCTTGTATTATAGATATAACATTATTATTCCTTCCAAATTCTAACTTTGCTTATGTGGTTTTATGATCTCACAATTGGTCCCAAGCCCAAATAAAGTAGGAGGGTTGCATTAGGTGCTAGCCAATGTAAAATCCTTTGGCAAATCCTTAGCATGAATCTAAAGCATAAGGCATTTTCTTAGGCTAGAGCATTCCCTATAAATGACTTGCTACATTAGAGCCTAGAAGCAACAGGAAATTGGTAAGGATGGTAGGTCTTTCCCTTGTAAGCAATGTGCTGCATTGATCTTGGATGCAATGAAAAATGGGTAAGGTCTACTAGGGCATTCCCCTGTAAGTGACATGCTACATTGGATCCCAAATATAGTGGAAATTAGGCAGGGGTTCCTTGCTGTTCTAGATGTGCGTGGGAAAAGATACTAGCTCAAGAAAATAAGATTTGTATCACAACATGGAGTATGGGCATATTAACAAGTAAGAGCATGGAGTTAGTTGATACAATGAAACGTAAGAGAATCAACATACCTTGTGTTCAAGAAACCAAGTAGACAAGGGCTAAAACTAATTGACGCGTATAAACTTTGGTACATAGGAAAGAACAATAATATAAATGGCATAGGAATAATAGTCAATAAAGAATTAAAGAATTAATGATACAATTTTACTAATAAAACTTATCACTATAGATAAGATCATAAATATTATAAGTGCATACGCCGTACAAATAGGCTTCGAAGATAGAATCAAGAGATAGTTCTAGAAAGATAAGGAGGGAGTAATGAAAGAAATTCCCAACACAAGCGATATTTATATGAGTAGACAAAATAGTTATGTCAAAAAAGAAAATGAAGGATATGATAGGGTACATGAAGGGTGTAGTATCAAAGAAAGAAATGAGATGAGAGAAACTATCATCAATCATGCTTTGGTATATAACCTAGCTCTAGAAAATATAAACTTTAAGAAGAGGGATGAACACTTACTAACCTTTAAAAGGGGAAAACATAAAAACCAAACAAACTTCTTTCTACTTAGGAATACCAAAAGATCAACATGTAAGGATTGTAAGGTGGCACCTAGTGAGAGTTTAACTACACACCATAAGTTAATGGTTATGGATATTTACATTAAGAGATGGAAGAAAGGAAATTAACATAATGGGTAGCCAAAAACTAAGTGAAGGGACTTAAAAGGAGAGAAGATAGCATTATTCACAAACAAGTTGATAGTAGAAATAAAGTGAAACAATAAAACAGAAGTAAACACCATGTGGACTGATATGGCTGAGACCATTAAGAAAGTGGCAAAATATGTTCTGGTAGTATCTAAAAGTAGAAGGCAACTAGTAAAGGAAACCTCGTGGTGAAGAGAAAAAGTGAAAAAAGTTATTAAAGAGAAACATGTGTGTTTTAAAATATAGTAAAGGACTAGAAATAACAGAAGTTTTGAGCAATATAAGAATGTTAAAGTTTTTGTCTATGACCTTAAGGTCATGGGTTCGAGGCATGAAAATAGTCTCTTGCAAAAATGCAAGGTAAGGCTACATACTATAGACCCTTGCAATCCGCTCATTCCCTTAACCTCGCATACACGAGAGCTTCATACACTAGGCTGCCCTTTTAATATAAGAATGCTAAAAAAAGGTTACTAAAAGAGTAGTAAGGCTAAACTCAACGTGTATGATGATCTCTATAATAGATTAGGGTCAAGAGAAGGTGAGAAAGATGTGTTCAAACTTGAAAAAATATGAGAACAAAAGAGTAAGGATTTAGACCACGTTAAATACATAAAAGTGATAACTAAAGGGTACAAGTCAAAGATGACGAGATCAATCAAAGGTGGGAAAGTCAGTTTCAAAAATTGCTAAATAACAAATTTCCTGAGGATATAGAGATTGAAAGAATCGTAAACCCAAATAATGTTGGACTATATAGATATAACCATAGGATTAGGATCTCGTAAGTAAAAGGGGCCTTGAAAAAGATGAAATTAGGAAAGGCCCTGAGGAGCAATGATATATTAATAGAAGTTTAGAGTTATGTGGGAGATACTGGCATAGTTTGGCTGACAAAATTGTTTAATATGATTGTAGAATTGAAGATAATGCTAGATGAATGGAGAAAAAGCTCTGTCGTAGCAATTTATAATAATAAAAGAGAGAAACAAAGTTGCACTAATTATTGGGGTATCAAACTTACAAGCCAAACCATGATACTTTGGAAAAGAGTGATTACAAAGAGGCTACAACATGAGACGAGTATACTGGATCACCAATTTGGTCTCATACTTGGGAGGTCTACTATTGAAGCTATTTTTCTACTTAGACAATTGATAGACAAGTATAAAGAGAGGATGAAGGACCTCTAAGGTACCTAGAGAGTTGATATAGATGGTGTAGGGTGAGAAAGGGATTTCACAAGAGTATGTAGACATAATTAAGGATATATATGAGAAAACTATAACAAATGTTAGGACCACTAGTGAAGAGAAGATGATTTTTTGTCACTATAGGATTGCGCTACGGGTTGTCATTGAGCGCGTACCTCTTCACATTAGTTATGGATGAGTTAACAAAACATCTACATGAAAAGATCCCCTAGTGCATGTAATTTGCAGATGACTTAGTTTTCATTGATAAGACAAGGGAGGATATAAATACAAAGCTAGAGTTTTGGATAGATGCTATATAGTCTAAAGTATTTAAAATTAACCTAACTAAGACAGAAATATATGGAATGCAACTATAGCAAGGAGTAGTGGGATTGAAGCCCCAATAAATATTGATAACCATGAAGTCCCCCAAAAAGACTTCTTTCGATACTTAAGATCACAATTCATGAGAACAAAGAGATTGAGGGGATGTTACCCAAAGAATCCAAGTGGATTGGAGCAAATGGAGATGTGCCTTCAGAGTTTATTCGATCGGTAAGTGCTTCTCAAATTGAAAGGAAAATTCTATAAGATGGTTGTAATGCACCAATGCTCTATGGATCAGAATGTTAAGTAATTAAGGAACAGCAAGTACATGGGATGAGCCTATCTGAAATGAGGATATTGAAATGGATGAGTGTCAAGACAGGAAAAGATAGAATTAAAAATAAAAAATCATACAAAACTTACAAGTAGCACCAATAGGTGACAAGGGACAATAGACTTAAATGGTTTGGATATGTCCAAGTCAATCCAAGTTGAAGGCACTAAAAGGGCAAGAGGAAGGCCCAAAAAGACATGGATAGTAGTGAGAAAAGATCTAAAAACTTTTGGACTAAATGAGGCCATGACCCTTGATAGAGGAGAATAGATGAACAAGATTCATGTAGCCGACCCCTAATTGCGATAAGGCTTTTGATGATGATGATGATTCCTTCCTAATTCTAAAGACATCTTCTGAAATTATTGATGACATCCAATTGGTTGGAAGCCATAATACTACAAAAGTAAATCAACACATGATCCATATACAATTTATATATAACCTTTCTCATATATATATATATATATATATATATATATATATATATATATATATATATATATATATATATATATATATATAACATACTGCTTTCTGACAATTTTCTTGTGAAAAATCATGAAACAATAGATACCCAAGAAGATCTCACCTAGTGGTTGAGCTGGTTTTCAGCCACCTATTATGATGTCAACAGATGCTACATCTTAAGCAACAGCATCAGAAACATTCTACAGAGATGAAGATCGATTCGCATACTCTTGAACCAATGCACCAAATAATGATGGGCACTCTAACAATACGGCTGGTGCATCAAACTCCTTTGCTAATCCTGCTCAAGCATCAAACACTAATCTTATTTCTTATCTTTCAAAACACTAAACTATCAATGGAAAAGTGGCTGCATATGATGTCTGTGTTGTCCACATTATTTTGTCATCTAAAAGAAGCATATTAACAATTGATTAGTTCATAAGATTCTTATCATGAATTTAAGAGCAGAAAGTCTTCTAGCATGTCCAGAGGCCATATAAGCTTTGTAAACTACATGCCATGCTATTGCTTCAGAAATGCTAGATGGTAACATCAAACACCATAGAAGGTTGTGGATGTCTTGTATGTTTTGGCTGATAAGACATTCAGTGCTTAGAAAATGGAGAGGAGCAATTCTTCAGTCAGGTATTCAGTATAATTCTGCTTTGAATATCACAAATTGGATCTCACAAAATGGTTGGTTTTCTATGAAAAATAAACAGTAGCATTCATTAATGTTGTTGCTGTTAAGCTGGAATGGATTCATTCCACATCATGCAGATTTATTTGGTTGCTCCAGGCCTCATCTTTCTCCTTTCCATGTAAGCTTATTTGTAAAGATTTACATACTAATGGCTATGGAGATCTTCAGAAAGTACTTCTAAACATCATATATCACCTTCTTGGCAGTTTAATTATATTGTTCTGGGCCTTTTTCATCTGCTATTGTGATTCACGGCCCGTCATGTTGTATTTCTGAAATACCCCAATGACAGTACCCATTAAATTCTTAGCTGCATCCTTTAACAGATGAAGGCCAACTGCTTAGACCAAGACATTTTACGATAAGATGAGACAATGAGTTTATAAGACTTAAACATTCAGATCATAGCAAATTTGAAATGTATATTTACTTTGAGAACTCCAATTTTCGGAAACATAATCATTATCATGATAAGTTCTTTTTCTATTCTAATGTTTATCATCCTTTATTTTTGTTGTAAAATTTTCTGGCTAACAGGTAAGTGCAAAGTACCTGCATCTATAACCAAAACTCTGTCGCAGTCCATCACAGTCGGTATTCTATGGGCTATGCTGATAATCGTACAGGCTGAGAAGTCTTCTCGAATGATCTTTTGAATCACAGCATCAGTTTGTGAATCTACTGAAGCAGTGGCCTCATCTAGAAACAAAATCCGGCTTCGTTTCAGCATAACACGACCTAAACAGAGAAGCTGCCTCTGTCCCATGCTCCAATTATCACCATTATCGACCACTAAAATATGGGACACAAAAAAATAAGAGAACTAAAACAAAATGAAAGAAACATTCAGCAGTCTAAAACATTTACCACAATTAGAAAATCTTCAAATTAGAAAAATCTTGCAAAATGAGTCAGACCATATAGATTTGATATTCTGAATTGGTAGCTGTTAAGATTCAGGTAAATCATCATGAGCACATTCTGAGAAATATCTTTGATACACCAAACTAGTTTAATCTAACAAACTCTAAGGAAAAGTGAGTAAGAAAAGGAAAGGAAATTCCCATTATTTCAGTGCTTGATAAGCTTCAGGAATTAAGGAATAAACTTAAGCTGCTGTACTAAAGTTACTTGCCACTTATGCATTTGGCATGGCTTGTAACATGAAATTCAAGTGTTAAGCAGAAAACAATACACATGTAAAACATAAAATGTAACGCATATTTGATGTCTTCTATCTTACAATTTGAGAGGAGTTAGTAAAATTTTTTCAAGAATCAGGATATTCAAGTAAGCATATTGATCATCATGAAGAAGCATGAGAGATTGTTACATTCATTATATAACAAAAGATGACAGTCGCATTTAGATGCTGTCACAGTTTTCAGAAAGATGTCAGCAAGTAATCTGAAAATCCAAAAGAAGATTGGGTTTCCATTGTAAAAGGACTGCAGTTATCATTTGTAAAAACAGTAGATATAGTTCAAAATTCTCGAATTATTGAAATTGGCCCAAGATAATGAAGAAAGGCAGGAGTATTTCTCACTTCAGTTTCCAAGACAGCTTTAGGCAAAAAAAGAAAAAGAAAATGATCAAATAAGATACCTGAAGTGTCAAGTTTTTCAAGTTTTGCAGCGACAACATCTTTTAGTTGGCATCTTTCAAGGCTCTGCAAATGTAGAACCAAAACTATCCTGAGCCTAATCAGAAAAGCCATATAATAAAAGACCCACAAAAGGAGGAAGAGAAAAAGAGACCCAGATAACAGACATCTTCTTTAGACTAGTTTTAGAAAGAGAATTCTAAGAATAATTTGATTCATAACACTGGAATTGTAAATCATAGATATCCTAACAACCTTCAACCAGTAATCAGATTTATATTACATATTCATTACCCTTGTGGTCCACCCCTTCCCCAGACCCCGCATACGCAGGAGCTATGTGCACTGGGCTGCCCTTGATTCATTAATTTTCTTGATTGAACCAAGTTTTCCTTTCCTTAGTTCTCCTTGAAATACATGGTTACAGATAAAACTTGAGCTATCATAACCTGCTTGAAGGCCCATAAAACATGGAGCTAAAGTTGCTGGTTTTCTCAGCATTTACACAGTTTAGCTATAAGCCAACACTTAATCCATATTAATGTTCAAATTCAACATAAAACTAAGGAAAGCATGAAGTAAAAATCATAATAATAGAACTTTCTTGTTTTTTCCTTCTTTATTTGCTTTACATACCTTCCATATCTCTTCATCTGAATACCATCCAATGGGGTCAATGTTGCTCCTCACAGTTCCCTCAAAGAGAACCGGTTCTTGAGGAATGATCCCAAAGCGTGATCTCAAATCATGAAGTCCCAATTTGCAGATGTCAACACCGTCAATAATTATTTTTCCTGCAGAAGGCTCTACTATCCTAAACAAGGATTGGATCAGAGTTGACTTTCCACTGCCTGTTCGACCAACAATGCCAATCTTCTCTCCCCCATGAATGCTTAGGGTAACACCTTTGAGAACTAGAGGAGTGTTTGGTCGATATCTAACCTGCATATAAGTGCACTCTTTTTCAGGATGGTTCTCCAAAGGGAATATGATTAAAAGTAGATTCCACGAAGTGGTAAATTGTAGTATGGTTTGTGAATGTCATGTGTTAAAAATATAGTATGCTTCATCCAACATGAACCGTGAGAATAAAAGTAGACAACATTAGTGTGTGTTGTCTGACCAATGTTGTTGAGATCATGCACCCAGATAATGTAGGGAGAAAATCAACTTATTTGTAACAATTCTTTACACATATTCATTCCTGAACTTTTCAGAAAAATAAAAAAGCTGGGGGGGGCGGGTGGGGAGGGAGGGGTTATGGTTTGGAGCAATAGTTGGTATCCTTATTACATTAGCTAAAGCTTATTTAATCCTGCTCATTTCCATTGCAACAAGATGGACTTTACCTAGGATGTGAATGGACCAACTATTAAATGTTAGATGGCAATTTCTTTTACCTTTTCCTCTGGGTAATCTATTATTGACAACTTCTTTCACTGTAACAGTATATTCCATTCAAAGACCAAGATTTTGTGGCTCATCTTATAGTGTATATCTCATATGGTGCAAGTTAGATCATAGTTACCAGGTGGAAAATGAATTTGGGAAGTGAAACTTAAAGCAAAAGCAGAAAATGCAGGAGAAAAAGAAGATGGGAAACAAATAATTGGGAAATAAAAATCTTGTTAGAAAGGTATTGAGAAACATCTAGCAAAACACATAAGAAACGTTTGAGAAAGAAGAAGGAAATGTCTCATGGAACAAATAAGAACCATTTGTAAAATATCGTAAGTAATAATGCCAGAAAAATGGCAAGGAGAAATACATCTCCAATGTGTTTCACACAAACTTCCGTGGGATTTTGTACAAGTTTCATAAATACTACAGGTTTTTCTCATGGGTTGCCATAAGTTTTCCCCCTTTTTCTAAGAGAAGTTTGGGGAGCTTCTCACTTGGCAGAAGAATCTCTGGCAAATACGATTTAGATATTCCTGATCTCAATCAGTAGGCTTAACAAACACTCAAGTTCTTTCATGCAAAAAAAAAAAAAAAAATCCAATCAGAAGGATCGTTACAATTATTTTCACCATGCTAACCATTCGCTTCATATCGTTGTAAGTCAAGATCAGTATATACTATATACCAGTAGGTGCAACTTTATTATAAGTAATTCAGTCTTGCTGGAATCTTTAAAATCATAAAGCAATTTCCTGCAGATGGTAAAACAAGAAAGAACAAGATTTCATCAACTTGCCTTTAAAATATAGAAGAAAAAAAAAATCAAGAAGAAGAAGAAGAAAGATTTTGTCAACCATTTCCATATTTCTTAATCAGTCAGAAGTTGTATCCTTCATCTTCCTCCAAAGCAGTGTGAATTTGAATAACGAACCAGGAGCTCGTAGTATCTTTGTATGCAATTATATGGTGGAAGACAAATGTGTGCTCATCTCCCAGAAATACAAAAGGTCTGGTGAATCTCAGTCATACATGAAGAAGACATCAATGCAGAACTGTTTATCTTCAGATTCTAATCATTGATGCACAAGCAGAAAGTATTGCATTTATCATACCAGAGAAGTTCAACACACTGTGGCTATTATGATCCATGATTGGGCCCATAAAATGAAATACAGGGCTCTCATGTAAGCGTTTTGGACTAAGGTGCACAAATTTTCAGATCCCTCAGGTGCACCAGAGATATACCTGCTTGCATACATATGGAGTTGATGCTTACACCCCTATCTTTTGGTATCATCTACCTGTCTCTGATTTAGAATATAGGACAGTTTACAAGTAACTAATGGTAAGGGGATGGAAATATCAACTTCTAAAGTATAAATGATCAGATTTCCTTTTCAATAATCCAACAACAATTTCATACAAGAACAGTATGCCTTAGCATCCTCAAGGGGCATGAGAAATTGGTAACAGTACTTAAACTGTATGAACTGAGAAGGGCAGAAACTTTGAACTGTTCATCATGTGGGTCTGAATATGGATGGGAGATACTCAAGTATCGTGACAAGACTTTTTCTAGCTAAATGTGCAGTGTTACTCTTTTCTGTTATTCACCATCCTTTGCCCTTCATCACATTCTTGATCAATATGATTGTGGGGCTATGGCCACTTCATTGTGACACCCACTTCATAAAGAGTGTATATTTCATGTGCTTGCCAAAGTTTTAGATTGATGGAAACAAATTAATTGTGTCGGAGAAGTATACGGATAATATCATACTTTTTGAAGTTAAGTCTTAAGTTTTAGTGACATTGCATTTATGTTATAGGAACACCAGTAAAGGCAGGTGTACATGCACACAGTCAGAGAGAGAGAGAGAGAGATTTTGGTAGTTATTGGAGAGAACATAGGAACCATCACCCAGAAATAGGAAGCAGGTATCACTAGAAACATAAGATTTTCCTCGATTTCCAGAACTGTCTATGGAGGATCTGAGGATGTTCTTCAATTATCCTTCTCAAAATTTAGGTGTTTCATTTTAATGATTCCCCTAAAAAGTAGGAGAGGAAATTCTCTCATAAAATAATTACAATATGGATTGTCCCTAGAAGGGGAGCCTTGGCACAACGGTAAAAGTTGTCGTCATGTAACCTTGAGGTCATGGATTCAAGGCGTGAAATCAGCCTCCTGCAAAATTCAAGGTAAGGCTGCCTACTATAGGCTCTTATGGTCCGCCCCTTCCCCGGACCCCACATAGGCGGGAGCTTCGTGCACCGGGGCTGTCCCTTTTATGAATTGTCCCTCAGTAATAAGGAATATTTAGATCAACACAAGTATTATCATTAGGTACTATAAGTTAAAAAAAAAAACAAGAAACAAAAATGTCATGGGTAAATTTAGAAATGATACTGCACCATATTCATAAAATCTCAATACCAAAAGAAAGCCAAGGAAGCCATGTCCTAGCAGGAATGTTCCTAAAAATTCTCCATATTTTGCCATATTTGCAATCCAACATTATAACCATTTTTCATCACAGGATAATGTTGTATTTCATATTGATAAAAAGCTTACCCAAACACAGTGTCCATGGCAATATTACGAGGTGTGCTTGGGATGACTATGACACAAGCTTGTCAAGACATCACTTCTGTGCTTAAAATGAATAAATGGAAAAGATATCCCTAAAGGGTTCAGATCCTTTACCTGCAAGTCCCTGAGGTTGATATCCCCTTGGGTGGGCCAATTTGCAGAAGGAAGACAATCTTTGATCTCCCATGCTGCTTCAGAGGGGATATTTGTGAACTGTTTTACTCTCTCAACTGAAACCATCCGGTTCTCCACAAAGCAACTAATCCAAATTGCCCAAAATAACGTGCTGTTGAGTGATAGACCATAGGAGAGAGACAAGCCAACATACTCTGCATCATCAAACAAGCACTTAGGGTGTGAACAAACATCAAAACATTCCAGTAGAAATGAAAATTTTTCCAAGGCTTGAGAGTAGCTACTGTTTCCTGGAAATTCTACTACTCAGCATCATATGTTTCTAGAATGAGTTCATACAGCAGACTTAAGAACAAACTTGAGCTGTTTCCCTTGCAAGTCGTGGCTCCTATCAATTTTTGAAGTTGATAGGCACCTTAATAGGATTAAAATTGGCAATACAAGTCCTGATGTGCCCCTTCTTTTATAAGAAACATTTCATAACCAAAATGACTCTCTATCTGTAGATTGTTAATTTGTTCAGTGAACCAGAGATGAATGTTTGTGGAAATGCAAAGATTTTCACTTTGTTAACATTAGGAGCTTTTGGGAATTGAAAGCAAAACACCCAGATGCATCGGCAGTAATCTCATTATTTTTCCCATGACAGTAAAGACCATGATACCCTTAAAACCGAAGGATTATGTGCTAATGATGACCACATTCATTTTGTCAGCAAATCATTGTTTTTGAAATCATGAATATAAAGCAAAATAAAGCAAAAGGATATGTGCACATGTACCTGACTTAATTATATTGCTTGGCAGCAAGACCATGAATAAAGCTGACATGCAGAGGACAAAGCTTCCAATCAGTTCCAAACGGAAACCCAGCCATTCATTGGATCCATTATTGTGAAAATCCATACGTAAGTTCGCATTAACCCTGTCTACGTTCTCCTGACAAAACCTTGCCTCCTTCTTGAAGCTCCTTATAGTCATAACTCCAGAGATGCTCTCTGAGAAATGATGGATAACTGGTGCTTTGGTGATTGAATCAAGGCGAGTTAGTTCACGGGATGTGGCAAGATAATACCCCTGCATATGAAAGATTAGTGTCTAATGGATCCCTTCTTAGGCCTCTTAAAACATAATTCTAATCATGCTATGAGGTGGTAATTAGCTCTAGGGTCCTTTACTAGCAAACAATTCAGAAACTCGATGGATATTGGATGCTACATATCACCATTGGATGAACACGATCAGAATGTTGCCATCAGTGTATACACCAAATCATCACTCGACAAGCAAAATATCAGGTAATTCTTGCTCATAAATAGTGATAATATGATTGAACTGATACTACCGTTTACCATTTTCCACCAGTATGTATGATAGGTAATAGTGATCAGTATCTTATGAAGCACCATGCATCAACTAAAGGTAAAATCAAAACCCCTCCATCAAACTGGGTTTTTTCAGACATTCCAAAAATAATTTTACCATCCTTATTTTGCAATGAAAATATCTCGTATGGTCCTGCAATGTCCATCTTGAGTAACACCATATAACATTTAGGCAGTGACAGTGCAAATGACACGTGATTTCATTCATTCAAATATATCAGTAACTAAAAATAATAAAAACAATAAACAATTAATGGTAATATACATTATAATATTGTAAGGGAAATGATATTTGCATTCTACATTTCCTTGTGACCTAGAGATTACGGGTTCAAGGCATGGAAACAGCCCCTTACAAAATACAAGGTAAGGCTGTATACTATACACCCTTTGTGGTCCGCCTCTTCCTCAAACCCTGCATACATAACAGCTTCTTGCACCGGGCTGCCCTTTTATTTCCTTGTTCTATTGATAGTCCTCTGCTATACTTTACACTTTTCTAGTTAGCTGTTACAGGCCCAATGGAATTCTTAAAAGGGCATAAGTAAGCAATGAGAAAACCAATTAAGAATAAGGGGTACATTATTGGAGCAGGGAGTAGGCATACAAGTACTCTAACAATTACAAAACAATAATTATAACCACTACAATCATTTTATTATTATTATTTTCATGCTTAAGAGATTCATGTATAATTAACACATTTAATCTGAAACAGCACCATGAAAATTCTAATATGCTTCATTTTTCAGAAAAATCTTAAAACAAAATAAGCTGTCAAAACAGCTGAAATTACCATGTTCATAGAAAAGGATCTTGAAATGTTTCAGTTACCCAATTGTAAGTTGGGTTCGGTAATTAGTTTTGAAAGAATGGGACCTTTGCAGCAGGCAAGAGTAACAAACAGTAATATAGAAATTGACAGAAAAGGATGAGCTAAATGCATTTGAATCTGAATTTCAGCAGTAATGTATCAAAGCTTAAGGAGTTTCTTCTCTTTAGCATCCTTATCTTTAAATTAAGATGCTGATGGAAGCAAGAAACGGGGTCTTGCACTCCAGAAGTTACTATAAAAGATCAGAATGTACAAATGCTTACAGGATCCAAATGTTGTAGATTCTTCAGAAAAACAAAAAGAACTCCCTTGTTCTAGAAATGACAAGTGCGTTGGGAAGAAACTTACAGGAGATTTATGAGCAACAAGCAGAATGCCATCAGTATTCACAGATAGCAGATTCCATCAGCTTAATAATTCATGCAAAGACTTGAATATTGAACACACACACACACACACACACACACACACGCCCTACTATGTACCATGGAAAGAGGCCTTCCTTGCTCCACTAGAAGTCATTTGCCCAGACAAGTATATCCTTGTGCACAATGAGATAGACTAAGAAAAATGAACGAAATACAAGTTAATTGCAGGAAACACCAAAAGAAAGATGAAGAATGTCTGTACCCGGTACCAAAAGTTCAGCCAAGCCAATGGAATGACAAGAAAGATCGTTGGCCAAGCAACCTGACATGTGATAACAATAATGCTAAGCACAGTGATGAACATAGCGATAGCCATGCTGACAAAGAATGGAAGGAAGAGATCAATGTTTGTTTGGTCCGTTGATGCCTGCAACAGTTGTAGAAATGTTAGTTGATTAGTTGGAAGGAAAGAACCAGATAGAATGACAAGATGTGCTGGAAAAGTTCATTCTATTTCAACTTATAATAATTGTGAGGATCTACCTGTATCGCTGTGTTATTACCTTTCAACGATGAAGAAAAAGCTATTACATTAACAAAGACAAGCCAATTATGATGGCGCAGATATTGACCCTAATGTCGGCCATAGTAATGAATAGCAACAAGAAACAGTACGCAGATACAGATGACTGCCAAGAAATTCTGGTTCGCGCAGGGTAGTAGCAGACTGAGCCATGAAACACCTGATTGCTGCCTTGATTTTGAAGTTTC
The DNA here is from genome assembly GCA_035236585.1 of Warburgia ugandensis. NCBI lineage: Eukaryota > Viridiplantae > Streptophyta > Magnoliopsida > Canellales > Canellaceae > Warburgia > Warburgia ugandensis. The sequence continues at coordinate 47,642,775 of CP141128.1, forward strand.
GTCATACATTATGGCTTGTTCAATTATCATTTTTGAAAGGTAGACACACACAGAGAATCTCGAACCCTGGTTACCCAGGTGAGACACTCCTTGCGCCACTGCACTAGAAGCTTTGGTGCAACTTGTTCAATGAACTTCATGGCTTGGATCAGACGAATTTAGGAACTGTGGTTGCAAGGCTATAACTGAAATTACCCAAAAAAGTAAGCAACAAAAATGGAAGAACTTACTCTAGTAAGGATTCTTCCCGAAGGCGTCGTATCGAAAAACGACATGGGAGCGTGCAAGATGCTCTGAAGAATCTGCCTGAAGAAAATCTGAGCCGTTTTGAGCCCCAGAAATGCAACAAGAAAGGACCTAATAAGGACCAACACAATTGAAACTGCTGCAATTATGGAATAAACATTGATGAACCCGGTTGGACTAAAAGAATTCTCTTCTGATGTCTCATGTGCCAGCCAATAATCACTTGCCATAAGAGAAGACTGCCAAGCAAGTGATACTAGTATCACTAGCAGAACTCCCCACCAACCATAAGCCTCTGTTGCATATAACTTGTACACATGCCAACTGACATTCCCCGTCTCTCTCTTCTCATCCTCTATGAGTTTGGATGTTCCTTTCTCAGTTTTAGGTGAATCTACCGACCCATTTCCTCCGTTGGCTTCATTTTGGTTTCTTGGAGACTGAACCGCTGGTTTTGTTTGTGGCTGAATGTTGCCTAACAATCCAGAGCTGGCGCTTATTTCCACCAACTCCATGGAAGTATCATGGGCAGCGACAAGTGCCCCAAAGTCTGTGCCAGTTTCCAGCAGCTGATCATATTTTCCAGATTGTACGATCATCCCGTCCCGCATTACCTGTTTTAGAGTACCAATTATAGGATTGAAAACACCTAGCATTCAATGTGATGTAAAATAGACTAGATATTGCCATTTGAACTTTCGAAGTTTTCCCCCTATCGAGAAACAACTATAGACAGCTTAGACCTTGAAAAGCACGTGGTCCAAAACTTCAAATGAATGCTAGACCATTCTTAGTAGTCATTGATTAAGTAAACGCAGAGTCCATCAATTGTGTCATAAGCTAAGTCAATGCTTTTACTCGTCGTCTTAACATCTTGTGACGTGAACCAACTAGGGTGCACCATCAATGTGATAGTGGTAGAGAAAGTCCCTGAAGGATTCAAATAACATTTAATTAGGAAGAGTTATCTATCGGTGTTTACTTTCTAGAATAGTTTTCTAATATTAGTTTTTTTTTTTTGTATTAAATTTGTTATTAGAAGTCTATGAGATTGTTATATAAGTATAGACTTTTCAAGAGAAATTGATGAATGAGAATTATAGTTTCAGCTCCATCGTTACAGACTTGGTTTACCATTGAATTAAACCAAACTTTTTCTTGATTTTCGAGTTTCATAACATCTGTTATAAAACTGTCCCTGGATAACCATTATGTGAATAAAAAAGACTCCCACTTAACTAGGATGGAAAGACTCCTTTACAAACTTGTCTACACGTAAAATATTGATAGCTATACCCATTATTGGTCCTATCATCTTTATTCAACATGTAACGATTTAGTTTAACTATAATGAAGATAGAGTTTTCATCAAAGTTCTGTCCTCAGGCAGCACAGATGGAGTTGGGTGTTATGGCTTTGCCCTATGGCAGTAAGAGAACTTAACTGTTCTTTACGAACTGAAAGATTGGTGATAATGGAGGCCACAATATGACACATAACCGTACGGTATGATAGTTGTCAATCAGGGGATATATAATCAGCATGGATGTATGTGTATGTACATACAGAGGTACACCTTTAAAGTCACTATTTGGAGAAGGATCAGTACCTCAGAATGTAAAGTTACCCATATGTCCCCACATCTCTGGTTCTTCTATAGGTTTCATCTGACACAGATTCAGCAACAAATTGGTCTAAGTTAAAATTCTTTGATTCCTTTGTTTCAAGCTATCTAATTGGTCTGATTGATAAGACTTTTCCATCCAAGCCGGGAGAATTTGCAGAAGTCACGATTAAGAGTTCCTAGACACATAATATGCATAAATGGTACTTTTGGCGACCTGCAGATAGGATACAGAGAGTTCCAGTGACGAATATCTTCCGGAGAAGATCTTATTGTTGGTTAAAAACTTCCAAGGACTAGTCAGTTATTGTTTACACACCGCTGATTGATAAGGGTCATTAACTTGCTTTTGGACACGAGGAAATCTTAACCAGATTAATTTAATAGAACTGTGAACTGACAATATTGCTCTATTTAGGAAAATAGGAGGACCACTAGGCCCATAAACAGCCCAAAATGAAGAAACTTACCATGGATGGGCAGAGGACTTGAAATGAAATAAATTGGATGCCACCAAGCTACACGGGTTCAGAAAAGAAAAGATAAAAGACAATGGGGGTGACCAGTAAGTGATTTCTTGAACAATTTGGTCTCAGACAGTGGAAAGTTAATTCGAATATCTATTTCAGCGATGTTGATCTAACATTTTCTAGTTAGGATAAGCCTAACTTAAGCCGTCTGGCTGGGATGAAACTGAGTTCAATGGGTCAACGCCAAGTGGGGTGAATCCCACCAACCAGTACAATAGTTATACATAGATGGCAAAGTCTTACAACTACATCAACAAAAGTATACTTGCCACTTGATTGAAAACATCCTAGTTAAATGAAATATACACGCCTACAGTAATTGTTTATGCATATGTATATATAACACAATCCCGGTAAGAGTCACGCTGCTCTATTCATGCATGTTGATACCTTTTTTTTTTATCTTAACCATTTATCATGTTAGGAATAACTTGGGTAGGCTAGATATAAATTTCGGGCCATGATGCTTCTAGCTATACTGTCTTGGGTCAAAAATTACAACCATCCACTTTTATTAAAAAAATTTCAAAGGCCTGAAAAAAGTGATTAGGATACTTCTTGTTTTACCTATTTTTGATACCACGAAAATAATGAATAGCCCAGGATGTATTCAGCAAAGCCATTTCTTGCAGTTTCCCAAGGAAACACTATAACAGGTTTGGTGACTACTTTTACGTGCTGATGTATTTTGTATGTGAAACACTATAACAGGTTTGGTGACTACTTTTACGTGCTGATGTAGTTTGTAAGTGTTTTTGTACAGAAAAGATTCTCAATCTTCTGCTTCTACCTTAGAAACAGAAATGAAAAAGACAGTTGCCAAACACAGCCCTCTATCAAAAGAATATTGCTTCAACCGGTATGAAAAGGGGGGCGTGGGATTTCTTCCACTTTCTTGAGTGTGGACTCTTACTGGAAAATGGGACTCTATAATATACGTAACTACATACAGAGAGAGGGATATTTTTTCTCATATATAGGGTAACGGTCAGACCATAGAGGGATATTTTTTCTCATATGTACGGTAACAGCCAGGCATTAGATCTAGAAAGAGAGTTGTGTAAGGTAGTACCCATATAAGAAAACATGTGAAAGTGGAAGATGACTCTGTCCACCATTTGCGAATAGAAGCAGAAGCTTGATTATCTAGTCCCACACAAAATGCTTAAAACGGCGTAGCAGCAATATATCATTTAATGCAGTAACTATAAAGTCTGGGACACAATAGTAGTACAGCTCCTACATTCTCACCAAGACTATTTGAGAATCAACACTATAGCAAGTTCCTGTAATGCACCCTACTTTGTCATGATGGACCAACTTTTGGTTGATTAGACATGCCCAAATGCTTATCTAGATTCTAAGATTTTGTATCCCAAGCATCATGGTGATTGGATGATTTAAGATCAGAAAATCATGCTTCTTACTCATTAATTATGATCTATTCTTAAAACAATTTTTTAAGCATCCATGTTGCAAGTACAATTTTCAAATTTTAGGCTAATATATTCCTTACTATTTTTGGAGCAGTAATGACTCAAGTCGAGAAAACCGGATGGATAAATCTGATCAACCAAAACTAAGGTTCATCATGCAAAAGCTAGACACAGTACAACAGCTTCACGTGGTACTATCGTTCCTCTATATGTATCTCACGAGGAAAATCAATCATAAATTCCGATCAATGATAATTTGACGGAGATTGATTATTTCTTAATTTTACTGCAGGCAAAGTCCAATTAATGGCAATTTGAAGGAGATGGATTATTTCTTAATTTTACTCTAGAATCTTTTGGGATTCAAGCACTTAGACGAGTTTTAAGTTTGAATCGACTCACCACTCATCGAGAATTAAAAACTGAAAAGGAAATAGATAATCCTACAACCTAACTAGGCTATTTCCCACCCTTCTTTACAAGTTAGTGGTAGCCTTAGCGGGTTGCACTTCGCCATGGGATTCTAGAGGGTTCTCTCATCCCATGTGGCACCCTTTATCTCTTCACCACTCATCCTTATCCCTTTCCCTCCTGTGTCCCTATGAATCTCATTTTCTTGTTCCTTAGGTTGTGAGATCTTGGCCCCACTCTTGCTTCTTAGTGTTTGCCCACTGTTGTCTCTTCTATTTTTTTAATTATGCGTGTCTCATTTTCTCTCCTTACCCATGTAGAGATAGCTAGCTCAACTTAGAGAGAGAGAATAGCAGGACTCGAAAGAGTTTATATAATGCTCTCGGAGTAAAGGGAGCACATGTAAACCGCAAAGAATGCAACTCCACTCTTTATATTTTAGGGAGATCTAAGTAGTTAGTTTGATTTGGTCTATATACAATTTCTTTCAAGTTCATTAAAATTTCATGTACTGATCTAAGTAGTTAATTTGATTTGGTCTATATATAATTTCTTTCAAGTTCATTAAAATTTCAGATACTATGTTTCACATCAACTATTGTAGAACCCTCATGTGTACCATCTCAGATTTTACACGCGTGATACCCTAAATTTTGTATATGAGATATTTCTCAGCTTAAAACACATGATCACATTCCTTTTAGAGCTAATAACAGAAGCAAGGACTTAAAAGTCATCTTTTAGCCATGGGACCTCTAATGTACAAGATGTAAGCCCAAAATAAATAAATGGCTTGGATCTCCAAAATATTATAAAAAGGCGGGCCTCTGTTCCATATTTTCTTTCATATGACATATGCTCCTACTTATTCTCGATAGCATTACACAATTCCTTCTGGGACTCGTATGATGTGAGAGAGCAGGACCAATATGAGGAGAGAAGAAAAAGAGAAGCATGATTACCACTTTCAAGGCGTGGAAAGGGCTGATACTAAGAAGAAAATACATTTACTTAAAGGAAAATGATTTTTAAATGCATTAAGGGATGCCAAGAGAGGACACTATGTACCTGGGGCCCTTATCTAGATGATTGGATCTATTTATCACCTTTTTCTTGCCTTAAATTGGCTAGTTACCAAATTCCAGAACCATTAGATGATTTTAGTTATGCCTTTCTTTTCTTGTATAACATGTCCATTGAAATTTTTAACTTAAAAAGCTTGCATCTAGAAGCCTGTCATAGGAATGATTTTTGGTATAAAAGACTAAATAAAGCAGGCCGAACACGATAAATGGTTCAGATCACCAAAATCTAAGGCCCATCTTGGTTGCATTCTTTTCAACCTCTTTTTCCAGCATCCAAGTAGAAGAACCCTTACTAAAAACAGTAGCAGGTCCGAATCATTCATTTTAAAACTTTGTAAATAAAAAGAAGTCAACACTTACCAAGATGAGATCGGCATTGTGCAAGAAATCAACTTGGTGGGTTACAAGCAGAATGGTCTTATGTTTCAAAGCTCCTCTCACGCATTCCTGAAACAAATTGCAAGAAGTTAAAGTTGCTTTACGACTGAATGTTTGATGTTAATCCCAGAATTTTGCCAGACTCCGACAATGGGCCTCTACAAAATGAATGATGGATATGCTAAACTCGTTGGCTTTCTTATGAATGTAATTGGGAATGTTGAGGCACCATAAATCCAAGGGGGCACATGCCAATTACTCAAATGCGCTTGTCTTTTTTGTGGATGTAACCTATGCAGCATGTTAGAAATGACTTAGATAGGCTAAGTACCAAATTTCATGGCCATTTAATACTTTATCCTACTATGATTTTCAACTTACAGAAATATAAGATAAAGTATTACCATAATTTTCAACTTCAAAATATATAAAATAAAGTTTCTGATGGCCATAAAATTTGGCACTTAAGCTATCTAAGCGGTTTCCAGCTTGGTGAATGGTAACATGCAATTGCCCTAACTAACAGACATGTGCACATGGATTTATCATTCCTTGCAAATGTAATAAGAATGACTAATTGAAAAGCCCAGCCCCTTTAGCGCATTCATTCTTGGGTTGACCTTTTGCCAAATAATGAGCACTTAGTGCAGGCTGATCTTCTCATTGACAGCCGATGCTAACTAGGACCGACCAGATTTGGTCGGGGTACGGGCTAGCCATGTGATAGCCCACCATTTTAGGTATGAGTAGCCCATCTAGACAGAAAGTAAGAACGGGCGCAGTAATACTGGTCCATTTGCAGCCTAGTTAACCATCATATTACTCGTTAACATTTAACCTTCGGCTACGTGACAATAATGCTAATCCTAGAAATGAAAAATAGGGGATGATAATAAGCACAGGGTAGTTACCTTGAAGATTTCTGAGCCGGTGTGAGCATCGACAGCGCTGAAGATGTCGTCAAGGAGATAGATATCTGCATCCTGGTAGACGGCCCTAGCGAGTTGTATCCGTTGCTTCTGGCCCCCACTGAGGTTGATTCCTCGCTCTCCTATCTCGGTCTGATCTCCGAATTCCATCATCTCCAAGTCCTTCTCCAAGCAGCACACATTCACCACCTTTCTGTATTTCTCTCTATTCATGGGCTGCCCAAACAGGATGTTGTCCTGGATAGTACCATTCTGGATCCACGACGTTTGTGCCACGTAGGCAGTAGACCCACAGACTCTGACCTGCACAAAACATGATATACGTAACAAAGAAAAGGGGTGGCGGTAATGCCACCTGAATTCCAAATTGGCATAAATCACAAAAATTTGGCTGTTCCTTGTTAGCTGTTAATCGTTATTTCAGAGTTCTAGGATAACTTTCTGGGAAAGTGAAAAAACAAGTGCAGGCTAAACAAATGGTTGGGTACATTATTTCGCTTGTCTTCTTTCTAAATAAAAAATACATGCATATGCATATCACTAGCCTATCTAAGTAATTCCCAACATCTACCAAAAACGTTCTGCCATGCTTGGATAACGGGCGCCTGGGCCTTCCAAAACACAAGGCGAAGAGGACGACCAACTAAGCCATAAAAATGATATGATCACTCTCTATGTATTGAAACTTTTCTTCACATGCTATGATACTCATAAAAGTAGACCGTCTTCTCATTTTCCTTCTCTTTTCTTGTATCTTTGCGAAAAGATACCATCACGTTCGGTAGATCACCTCCAACAAATAGCACCCAATCGATATAATGGTTGGGATGGTGTGTCAAATGCTGAAAAAATAGTCTCTAGAATTTAGTGCGGTTTGTGTGTTCAGATTATTGGCATTGGCAGATCCGAATAGAGCTGATAGTTGAACATTCTGCGAGTTTTCTCCTTCAAGATTTTCAACTCATTTTCAAGGATATTGTCCTTGTATTTGTTTTTACCCTTTTCTGTTTTTTCTTTCTGGCATGTATAAATATCATGAATTTTGACCATCTTGAGCCAAACTAAAGAAAAATAATCACAAAAGTAATGCATGGGATAGAAAAGGTCTTGTTATTTGGAATGTATTATATCTTCTACCACACGTGCCAAATTTGATGGTCGTAGTGGTCGACCAAAACAACAAAATCATGTGTTTTGGTTCATGTTATTGAACTAATTTGTTGGTCTGATCTTCTCGCTAGCTTGATCACCTAGTTCATAATCTCGTAAGATCTTATAGGGACACATTTAGGATTACTATGGTGTCTATGAATGGGCCATCAGTAACTTAGTTGACCTTGTAAAGAAGGTAACTAACTCCCTAATTAAGCTACAAAACTAAGATCTAGATTAGTTGTAGTGAATGGCCAGGTTAGAACTAATATTAGGGCTTGATGTATAATACAATAAGTGAGGAGAAAGAAATGTCAGAAACACAATGCTTCACCTCTATCATCCGCAGTTTGGAGAAAAGAAAAAAGAAAGGAAGCAAAGTTGCAAGTCTTTTGTGCCACCTTTCTCAAAAAACTTCAATCCTTTTTCATCCTGATTTTTGGAGCTTGGGCCTTGATCATTGTGAAAGGGCTCTTTGCTGCTAGTTTTCTCCATTAAGAAAGTCATCTAATCTATTATCTCTCGGTTCAATTCTCGTGTTTTAAAGATCTTAAGTGATGGTTTCCATGGAAAAACTTATTCGGTCGACGGAGGTAAATTAATGTATTTTCACATCTAAGTTACTTTGATTATGGTTTTTGCATGTACAATGGAGCTGAAGATCGTATGAGCCAACAGACTTATCATTTTCAATAACGAACACCGATACTGCTCATTGTATATAATAATAAGGGACAAAATATAATACTTCAGCTTATTTAATATGAGGAGTCACGGTAGTCGGTAGCATACTTTTGTTTTTTGGCCCCAGCTGGAATAAACTTGATTGGAAAATGGAATTTTTAAGATGCTCCCTTGCCAAATTAAACAGTGGCTTGCAGGTGGATGATTGAGACTGAGGTCTATATCAATTTCTACTTTGTTAATTTAGGAGAAGTTATTATATAGAAGTTGGTACCTCTGAATTGAAAGACCTAGATTATGCATGGTTACGGGCATTATTAATTAATGTGACGAGTGTCTGTGTTTCAGTTTTAAAATTAAGAGGGAGAACCAAGAAATCTCAAGCGTGCAACACCCTTTCCTATTCTTTTTATATGAAAACGACATTCCGGTGGACTTCCAATATTGTGTCTTAGGAAGAGGAGTGGGCCACGCGTAGGCGTCCACAACGCAACAGAATCAACGGTAAATATGCAATCGATGACTTGTGGGTACGACCTAAAGGCTATTTCTTAATTGTTGGTTTGCATCAAGGGATTATTGGCTTTTAGGTAAAAGAACATATAATCCACGTCTATATATGTAACGTCACGATTATCCTATGCGACCAGTTAATGCGTCGTGTGTTGACAAGCTACGAAAACTAAGATTAAAGCCACCAATCTAATGGAGCCTTGTGGTTGTAACATTAGTCGAATGTTAAGGAGTCAGAATTGTGGCTTTGAGGCTATCTATCATGGAACATGCTAGCAATGAAGCGCACGGCTGAGATGCTAGAGCACATGACGTCGCATGTTGTTGCGTGGCCGAGTGGCTCTCAGAGTCACAGTGGCGTTTTCGTTTCAATGACCCACCACCACAGATGACCCATCCAGTCCAGTGTCTCCCGGCATTCGGTGATTATAGTACCCTTAATCCAGTGTGATGGGTAAATGGGTTAGTCTAAACAATCGATTACTTGATGCACTCGGCGAGAGTACGGCCCCACAGTAGAACAACGAGGCATGCCATGTTTTACAGTCTGTCATGCCTAAGATTAATCTGAACCATATATCTGGTAGGATCGATCTAGGTACCCATTGCCCCATTGGTATGGTTATGAATTCATATAAGATGGACGATTTGTATGTATGTCGGTTGTGAGGGTTGTGGTATGATAAGTGGTAACAGTGAAAAGATTTAAACAGAATTAACAAACATACCTTGCCCGAGATCTTGTGCATCTCCCCAAGAACAGAAGCAAGAAAGGAAGATTTCCCAGATCCAACGGTCCCAACTATCGCTGCTAGAGCGCCTTTCTTGATCTCCACATTTATATCTTTCAAAGCCGCACCTTCGCTCTCGTCATCCCAACCAAAAACTCCTTCCTTCACCTCCACAGCCACGCCACTCCCAGCATCTCTCTCCTCATTCTCCACTGCCCCCTCCGCAAGCTCTTTGCTTGTCATATACCTATCTAACCGATCCAACGAGATCATTGCCTGCGAGATTGAAATCAATGCCTGAGGGAAGCTTCGAATCGGCTCCTGCAAGATCTTGAAGAATGATGTGGTAGTGAACACTTTCCCCGCATCCAATTCAATACCTAACAGAATGCAGGTCCCGAATGTCAATGCCGAAACCATAACAGGGGTACTCCACATAACGATTATGTTGCCAGAAACCGAATACATGAATTTGCTTAGCCACCCATATTCGGATTCTCGGAAAGATTGAATTCTCTTATTGAAGTGTTCTTCCCATGCTTGAAATTTGATCACTCTCATGTAATTCAGCATCTCATTGGTTGCCTTCATTCGCGAATCTCGCATCCTCATCAGATTGAACTGGTACCGGTTGTTACGGCGGGTGCCAAAAATCACGAAGATCAGAACACAGGCAATTCCCACCACAGCCGATGTTACTGATGGACCAAGATAGAGATAAAGAAGTGCCAGAGCGACACTGACTTGAAAGGGCATTAGCCAGATATAATGTAGCTGCATTATCATATCAGAGAGTTGTTGAGCATCAACTGCCATGTAATTCACAATTTGTCCGACTCCATGAGCTTGTCGGGCCGAGCACGAGAGCAGGAGACCCTTCTTATAGAGGGAAGTTATAAGCGTCGAGCGAATGAGCATTCCGGTCTTCTGTGACTGGAAATTGTATTGGTGAGAGCAGAGGACTTCAATGGATTTCGCCATAAGGAGTGCTAGGACAAGGTAGTAGCCTTCGAAAGGTGAACTTCGCTTTCCAGAAGTGAAATCTACGAATCTCTGAATGAGCATTGGACCGACATACATTACACAGAGTCTAAGAAATGCTAGGAAGGCCGTGAATGTTAAGTTTGGCCAGAAGCACCGCAATAATGTGGTTCGAACTGGATGGGTGCATTTCTCGCTGGCTTTAGGCCAATTTGATTCGAATAGTTGGAACATTCTTTGTGCTCTGTCACCAGGGGCCAGTGACGGGATTTCATCCATCTTTAAAGGACTTCTGTAGCCTTTGCTTAGAATGGGATTCATCCAATACCATGTGGCTCGGGAGAATACAGAAGCAGAAGCATATGGGCTTACATTTGATTTGTCCAACAGGGATTCTTTTAGCATTCTTTCGGATTCCTCTCCATCCGTTTCGACAAGTGTAATGCCTGTGTATCCTCGAATAGCGAAGAGGAGTAGGAGGATAGAAACTGGGAGAGAAACTAAGGAAACATTGTCATCAATTTTCAGGTCAAGGTCTGGACTAACTTTACTACCAGCAACTAGCCGGACAATTGCAGATATAGAGAAGAGGCAACAGACTAAGAAGTTCACAACCCAGTAAATCCGAAGTGACATTGGGTGAGTAATTGCTCTGAACCGCTTCTCATGGGCTATTATTATGCAAATTGTGATGTGGGTAATGGCTTGGAGTAGCCAAAAGAGAGATTCAGTTAGCTTCCATGGCGCTTGAACTCTTCTTGTGAGTTCTATAATGCAGAGGACTGTATAGGAAATTGCTAAGAGAGCGGTTAGATATAGTGACAGCTTGAAATTGATGTTGGTCTTGACAAGAATTTTGTTGTTTCTGATTAGGGGTTGCTTAAAGGGAGAAGTTTCACGCCGACCGGAGCGGAATCTGGAATAGATCTTTTGGATTGAAAAGCCTACAAGGGTGAGCAAGAAGAGGATATCGACGGCCAAAAACAGTAATCTTTGAGGACATGGTGAGAGGAAAATGAATCTCAACCATTGAAGAAAATTTGAAAGAGTGGAACTTTCTGATGATATAGTACGGGAACATGTAAGGGAGGAGATCCATAAATCAGCAGCAGTAGCCATGTCTATGCGTACCAGTTCACTTCACTGGAAGGATCTCCTCTCCTCTAAATTGCTTCTTCTGCCCCTTCGTTCTGTATATTTGCTGTAAAGCCGCAAATTGAAACTAATCAGAAAACATTATCTTCTAGGATTAAAAATGTCAGAAACACCTAATGCCCATAAAGGAAAAACCAGAAGAAAGTTGAATCAGGACCAGCTTCAAATTTTCAATTGTGAATTGAGTTGGTAGCTAGAATTGAATTTCAGCAAAAGGGAAACCAGAATGACAAGAATTCCAAAGAGAAACGAACCCATGGCATAATTCTTACGAGAAAATTCGGCATTCACGATTCTCCCTTTCTTATTTAGAAATCACTCTTACCCAATGAATAATTAATCTCTAACTTACCTAAGCTATCACTCTTACCCAATGAATAATTAATCTCTAACTTATCTAAGCTATTTTAGTCATTGTAAACACAACGAACGCCTTAGATTTATAGAACAAAGTTTTACCATGCACAAAAAATAAGAAAGTGGATTTCTTCTCTTGTAACATGATGACAGCGTAATTTACAGAACGATAAGAGAGCGGGTACGCCAACATGGACTTACTTGGCTGGGGCTTTTAATTGCAACCTTTCTGTTCACAGTCAGGATTGAATTGATTTTGGCATTTTGTCAACGGAAAGGAGGTAAAAATTAGAAAGAAAAACCAAGGGTTACGTAATCGTGTTGCAGAAAGGCTATCATAAGAAAGCATCCAAACACAAAAAAAAATAAAATAACTATATACTGTATAACAAGATAGGTACAAAAAGCGAAACATTAAGCAAAGTAAAAAAACAACTGTTATTCACTAAAATATTAGAGAAATCTGCTACAACAAATGAGTGAAGACGTTCTCCCGTATGACGAGCAAAACGGGCAGAACGTGGCGGAACAGCTATCTAGTATCTGTTAAGAGAAAAAAGCCTTCTTAAAGGGATGTGTATAATAGCCCTCCATCTTTATTCATTAGCCTCCTGGCAATGTTATGATAAACGCTATCCTCGGTGAGTTTAGGGACTGACTCTAAACCCCTGGGCTAAACTTAACCTTTGAATAATCTGACCCAATCATCTTATTTAGCATCTTTATTTAGTTAATTTATAAAATATAATGCTTAGTGGATGCTTCTAGCAATTCATATTTTTCTTTAAAAAGTCTAGTTGTTATGGTTTATACTGAAAATGCATAGCTAAATTTATTCAGTGAACATGAATTTTGATATTTAGCCTATCTAGGAGAAGCTTAACGAGTACAGATCATTCAAACGTGGGGCTTAGCTAAGCAGGATTACGGCCATAACTCTAACTATGGGAGATTCTATCAACAGTTGATTGCAAAAAACAGGGAGCCTCTCCTTGTTATAAGGGCAGCCCAAGCTCCCGCCTATGCGGGGTCCGGGGAAGGGGCGGGCCACAATGGCCTAAAGTAGGCAGCCTTACCTTGCATTTTTACAAGAGGCTGATTCCACGCCTTGAACCCGTGACCTCAAGGTCACATGACGACAACTTTTACCGTTGCGCCAAGGCTCCCCTTCGAGCCTCTCCTTGTTATAATTGGTCGAATGTTTAAGGTGGCATTTTTTCCTTGTTAGGTAGATTTCAAGTATATTCAAGAATTAAGATAATATGTTCCAGGCAGGTAACTTCATAACAACTTGTGTACAAAAAAAAAAAAAAAAAGAACCTCTAGGAGAGTACATCTTTTAAGATTCCTAATCATTCACAATGTTGTCTTTGACATAGATGTTTTAAGCTCCAAAATCTCATTCATTGATTGATCATAGCCACAATTTCCTTAAGCCTTAAATGAACACTCAAAGTTTGACCGTTTGTTTTATAATGAATGATAAGTTTGGAGCATCACCTGTCCAAAGACAATATCATGTAGAGTTTGGATCTTTTTGAATCTTGTATCACTTAGTACAGCCGTTGTACCCTTTAGCCAGGGTGCTAATGAATAAAATATGGGGGCGATTATAACCTTTCCCTTAAACTGACCTAATAACAGCTGTTTGGCATGGAGATATAATCCATAGATTAAATCATTCATAGATGCTGATTTCTTGCCGTGATGTATTTGTAGCCTTGAGACGTGGATAAGATTAATTTGGAAGAAAATGCCAAGAGCTAAGTAATCAATGATAGGCAAATTTATCCACGTCTTAAGGCTGACAATGGCAAGATAAGACTACTATACGTGGATAATTTTATCCATGGATTGTTATCACATTACGAAATAGCGTATGAGGTCAGAGAAAAAGAAAAAGTGGGGGAGAAAGTTGAAACCTAGAAGTCTAGCACCAATAATATAAGAGGAAAGTGGGGAAAACGTGAAAACAATAAATAGGTATTAAAATCTGAAAAATGAAGAATATGCTGCGGAAGATAAAATAGAAAATAAAATTTCCAACCCACTAAATAAGAAATCTTTCTGCAAAGTGAATATAGACTACCAAATAAAAAAAATCTAATAAAATAAAAATAGTCGTAGTTAAAGTTTTCTTTTCTTTTCTTTTTTTATGTAATTCAAAATACAAATGTCGGCCCCACAACCAGTACTCACATGTGATCCTTCTCTGCACCCGAGCAGCCTCGGTTGTGTGTGACAATTACCGAACGCGGCTCCTTGTTGTACACCGCTAGAAGACCTTCCCCCGAATAACCTTAACATTAAAATCCATAAAGCTGAAAATGCAGAAAAAACCAGAGATGATGAGAAAAGCGTCAAAAAAAGAAAAAGAAAAGGAAATATAGAACAGAAATTTCAAAACTGACTAAAGATTTCGAACAATAAAATTAGCAAAGAAAATAAGAAGGGAGGAAAGAGATAAAAAGAGCTGACAAAATGTCTTTGAAAGGGAAAATAAAATAATATCAGCTGTTCTGATAACCACACCCTCCAGTGCGTTCAACTGCCTCCCTTTGTTTTCGCACCTGCATCAATTAGTTACAACAAAAAGAAAAAATTGAAAACAAGGAGTTGTTCGGCAGCTGCACTAGAAAAAAATGCGAAGAATATCAAAACAAGGACTACTAAAGGAAAAACAAGAAAAGGAAGAAAAACCGGATCACCAGAATCAAATCAATCAGAAACATTAGAGAAGGCAAGAAACGCAGAATCCAAACTGACCCAAACACAAATCTCAGAAAAAAATTAAATGATAATCAGGATTACTAATAATACGGAGTTTTGGCATCACTTTACCTGAAATTAAAAGCTTCGTGCAGAGGAAGCGAAAGGAATAGCAGAGAGAGAGAGAGAGAGAGAGAGAGAGAGAGCAGAAACTCGCCAGGAAATCAAAATCTTTGAGGGTTTCGGCGTAACTAACGAACGATCGGAGAAATGTTAGCGCTTTTTCTTATTTGCTTACCTTTATCGAGCTACCTTGGAGAACAGGAAAAGGTGTGAGAAGACTTTGGAGTACTTGGAGAAAGGGTAGCCGCCATGGAAGACCAAGACTTGCAGGAGAGAGAGAGACAGAGAAACTGCGATCTCGTTTCGGTTTTATTTGTGAGCGAAAGGCCACACATAAATAAAAACATGTACTTACATATGAATGAATAAAGATAGTAAATAGCCACGCGACAGATCGAATAAATAAAAATATATAAGTGTTTGGTGCATATGAATTAATCAAGACAAAGTAAATAGCCACACGACAAATTCGTTTTTTACTACGTTGGTGCGACTGATTCCGCCAAATGAATGCATACAAGTTGAGACTCGAGAGACGTGCAATCCAAGCGCAACTAAATTACATGGGCACCTATTACAAAAAAATAACAAGAATGAGGAAAATAAAATAGGCTAACATCTTGTTGGCGTCACTCCAAGAGGGAGATTCCAGCAAGAAGTTATCTTAACTCGATCTCCATTTGGATGTACATGTCGGAGGAATGATAGCATAGCACGCGACCCTACAGTCACTTGCTGTAGCATGCCCCACTTTTGCACGATGGATCTTACCTATATTTGATCGGGTACATTCTGAATTCGCCGACTTTCGAGGACTATCGGATTGGATAAGCCTGGAATAGGAAAAAATGTATTTTTGATCATTAGGCATAGACATTGAATAACATTGCTCAAAGTTCGGTTCACATTCAACAAGTAAGAAGTACAGAATTTGGTCCTATAACCTTTCAATCGCCTTGAACTTTTGGATACAATATTTGGAGCCGGAGAAATCAGATGGATGGGTCTGATGAACTGTTAGTGGAGCGCATCATGAGAAAACGGGACACCCTACAGCAAGTTGTTGTGCATCATTCCTCCAAAATTTAAGGAATGTTGTCCTGCAACGCGGACACATGGGAAGTTTCCGTGTGGTCCATCATACCCGTTCAGATGATCTCTCTCGCGTTAGATGCCTTGGAGTCAGAAATCCTCGCGAATTAAGTAGCTCTAGCATCCCGTAAAGATGCATTTTTCATCACATCAGACGGTCCACATCCAACAAATACATCGTTATTTTTGTTCTGCCAGATATCAAACGTTAGGGACATGAGATCTACAATTGGGATAAAGCCAGACTGGGACCCTTCATGCAAAAAGTTGGGCGTGCAACTTACCACGTGGTTGCGGCCTGTTGTAGCATTCTTTTGCGATGGCAGACATTTTCTCGGCAACACCTAATAGGCGATCGATTGTGAGGATATTGTCTAGTAGATATTAAACGTCCCCTTTTATTAATTATATCAATCTTTGTTTCTGAACTACGACTGTTGCGAAACGCATGAGTAGTGAGAGAGACAAACAAGACAAGATCGAGAAGATTGGGTTACATACAACGATGGCGAAGCAATATATAAGGAAAATTGATAAATGGTCTTTCTATCCTTTTCTTTATTTTTTTGTAAGAAAAGATAATCTATGTCGTAAGGGGGGAAGAGCCCTCCCGTCCCCTTACCTAACGATCGCGATCGAGGTGATCTTATAAGACTACAAAGAAATAAAAAAGAGGTCAAGAATACCAATGAACTCTCGGACATGGAAGAAGCACACCCCTTGAGTAAGTCCATCAGCAACTTCGTTAGCAGGTATTGGTGAATGGACAAAGCTAATACTCTCATTATCAATGATCGAAAAAGCCTTTTCATAGGACCATAATCTCCATGGTGGATAAGAAGAGATTTACTGAACCAAGAGATCGCATTAGAGGAGTCACCCTGTATGATCACTGGCTCCAGTTTTTCTGATCCACATCAAAAGTCCTTGAAAGGTAGCTTGTAACTCAGCCTCCATAGAATCAGTAATCCCAAGTAGACCCACAAATAAAATATTCCCTATATGATCTCTCAATACACCACCAAATCCAGCTGTACCCGGATCTCTTTTCCACTAGTCATCAAAGTTCAAACCTAAAACAGACTACAGGGGAAGGTTTTCTTTTCATTTAGTTGAAGGCTTATTTTGCACCTTGCGAACCAAGATGATTGTGAGAAATCCAAGTAGATCAAAGCGCAACTAAAAATATCACCAGCCACCATCGAAGTGATGGGTCCATACCCATGTACGAGACACAGCAACTGAGATAGCACTCTGCCGCACTGCCTTATAAGAACACAAAAGACAGTGCTGCCCAATCAACTTGGATAGTGTCAATGTTAGAGCTAAGATTTGTAATATCGCAAATCTTGAAGAATCCGATCATCAAAATCTTATAAATAGGGGATGATCCAATCATAAATTATATGTGGGCAAAAGAATCAAATCTACATGTGAAGATCTAAGAGAGAGAGAGAGAGAGAGAGAGAGAGAGAGAGAGAGAGAGAGAGAGAGAGAGAGCGTGCATGTGTGTGTGTCTGTGTGTGTCTGTGTGTCTGTGTGTGTGTGTCTGTGTGAGTAGAGTGTGGATTGGATCCTCCTCCTCCTCGATTTTAATCTGATCAGATTAGTTATTTGGCTTTTTCTCTCACGGATGTAGGCAGATAAGCCCAACCACGTAAATCTTGTCTTCGAATGTGTGTGTGTGTGTGTGTGTGTGTGTGTGTGTGTGTGTGTGTGTGTGTGTGTGTGTGTGAATTATATCTAATTTAGACCGTTTGATTACAAATCTACAATTTAGATCCACCCACTACACAACAACTGGTATCGAAGCAGAACAAGAGAATCTTGAAACACAAATCGAGCAAATCTTGGAACTTAGATTGAGTTGATCTCTAGTCCATTAGACTCGATCCGAATAGATCAAAGTTGATCTATTCACTGAAAAACTGACTGTTGACAAGAGAGTGTTGAACTGAAGGTGCAGCTAGAGACGTTAGACACCAATATGCTGGCAAACCAAGAAAAGAAAATGAGGGAGGAGATCAATGGCCTACACCGACAAAGGAGCAACTCCACCTATCATAAAATAAAAAGGGGGAGAAAAGATAGATTTGATAGTGGGTTGTGTAACAACCCCAATTTTTGAAAATTTTCATTTCTTATAATTTCTAAGTAATTTTTTAATAAAATACAAATTTTGGTTTCTATGCTTTGATTTTCACATAATTGACTTTTTGAAGACCACCTAATTGACTACTGAAACCTCAATAATTGGATTATACTTAGAAAAATAATTTCAAACAACACTAAGTACATTGAAATATAAAATAATAATAATAATAATAATAATAATAATAATAATAATAATAATAATAATAATAAGAAGAAGAAGAAGAAGAAGAAGAAGAAGAAGAAAGATTTTTACTTAAGGGGAGGGGCCTTTTGTATATCGGCACCCTTCCTTTTGAAGAAAGTTGACTTTAGTCAACTATTATCGAAGGCATGAAGGAAGGAAGAAAAGAGAAGAACAAAGGAGGAGGAGGAGGAGGAAGAAGAAGAAGAAGAAGAAGAAGAAGAAGAAGAGAGAGAGAGAGAGAGAGAGAGAGAGAGAGAGAGAGAGAGAGAGAGAGAGAGAGAGAGAGAGAGAGATGGTCATCAAATTGCATCCAAAAACTGCCATTAACATTGACGAGAAAGGAAGACAAGGGAGAACAGTGTGTAGGGGAGATTAAGCTAGCCTAAGTAAATGGCTACTCTGATCATTGATCCAAGGTGACCATCTTATTCCTCACAATGAAATGACCAACTTTACATAAGATCATGTCAATTGGAGTTCACTTAGACCACTAGCTCGTGCCTAGAACAATGTGCATCACTATTTTCACCAACTATGAAAAGTGCATCAAAGAATGAGGAAAATAGGCAAAAAGCAGTTGAAAAACGACGGTCGTACCCATTCATTTTCTTCCTAGTTTTGTTAGAAGAAAACTCATTTTGCTAATTGAAGATCAGAGAAGGAGATCAAGTGGAAAAGAAATGTGATCACTAGTGATTGCAACTTTCCTTATGAAACCCCAACCAAAAGTCCCTATTTTTCTACATCTGACAACAATGGATCTTCACCAAATTTGAAGAAATTATAGATAAGACCTTGAACTACATTTTCCCCCATTCAATTTGACAATTTGGAGCAAAAAAGGCCACCGTTGACTACATCTCGGGTCACCTTCTTCAACAATGGTCGTTCATTGTCGATGACCTAAAAATTTGTGAATGAAAAACATGATTCTAGGGTATTTTGACATGATCTACCCAATAAAATGATTTTTGGTAAGATCAGAGATCATCTGATTATCCAAAGTCAAATCTAATGACAATCCATCATCGTCAACTTGTGATCTTTTAATCTAACCATCCATTTTATAGATTATGATAATCCTCGATGATCTAACATACAATCTATAACTTTAAGGTAGATATAAGCTGTTCATCTATAGATATGTGACTAGATGCTTCTTATTTGATTGATCTAAACCCTAATCTTGAACTAAGCCGTCCAATTGGTTGATCTATGATCGGATCTTGCATATCAATGATCAAATACTCTCCTAACCTCAATTAATTCCTAATCAATGATGAAACATCTTGATCTGTCAACTCAAACACTCCATTTTTTAGATCAAACATAGATTTTCATGGCTAATAGTGACCAAAAAGCTTGATGTGAGCTATTTGCTTGGATGATCAATGATTAGATGTTAGATTAGTGACAAAATTAAATTCGCCAAATTGTATGTGAATTTCATTGATCATATGCCAATCTGATTGTTAGAAAATCCATAATTTAGCCCAAGTTTTAGTATATGTACTGTAAACTATCAATCGTTTATAGGAATTGATAGAGTAGTTGTTCTAATTCACATTTCTTGCATCTGACATATGATTAGAAACTAACCTATCAAGTTGGAAGATCCTAGGTTGAAAAAGATTGATCAACAAATTGAACAGTCATGATGGTACTAATTTGTACTAATTAATGATAAAAAAGTGATTTATGGTCGATTTTGATAGCAGATGATAACGAAAAACCAAGATTGCAAATGATTAAGAATTTTAATAGGAATGTGTGTGTTTCACAAATTTGCTAGTAACTGGGGATAAAAGCCCAAATGGTCAATTTTAACTACTAATCAATTAGTGGAGTTGATGGTTATAAAGCTAGTGGATAGATAACCGTCACACGAGATAGATGGAATCTAAGATGCAAATTTTCTAAAATTGCATTATTAATTTTTATATACCATGATGTGATTTTATAATGGTATGAGACTTGAATTACATGAGTTATTTATAAAATTGTAATAATTATGTTTTATTATATATGTAGTATTTATTATATGAATTATGAAATGAAAATGACATATGGGAGATTAATGTATTATGATTTTATTTCATGGATTGTAAATGCATGCAAATTTGTTTAAAAAGGATTATTTAAGAATGCACTACATGTGTTTATCTTTATGTGATTTGATTTGAGAGTCGGAAGGGCTTGATTTTGGTATGGGGTACTAATTATGTATAAGATATAATATTTTCGTGGGTATACAATAGATAGGTAGTTAGCCTGGTGATTTTATATTATATGCAAACTATATAATGAGCTTGATTTGAGTTAGACTACATATTTTACATCCATAGTATTTATTAAAATGATTTGTAAGACTAATTGAGTGATATTCAAGTTATATAAATACCCATACTTCCTACGTATGTTTTTTCATGGATTTGTTTTATGATTTTATGTGGATGTGATGAGGCACTGGGTTATTGATGAGACAAGGAGATGCCCTAGGCCGGAAGACACCACACCATAGACATGATAGGCTAGTGGTACCCTGGGCCATTTTGATGAGGCACCATGTTATGTATGTGATATGGAGATGCCCTAGGTCAGAAGGCACCACACCCTAGTTGTGATAGGGTGATGATATCCTAGGCTATTGTGGAGGCACCACACTATGGTTGTGGAAGGGAGATGAGACCCTAAGTAAGCTCCATGGATGCGATAGGATAGTGGTACCCGAGGCCATTGGTGAGGAATCATATATACAATAGGGTAATGATGCCCTAGGCCATGTGGCAGGATGATGCCCGGAGCTTGACATTGTAATTTCTCATGACCGTTATGTGGACCTAATAGTGGCTAGATGTATGTGGACCAGTGGTGGCTGGATGATTGTGGGTCTTGTATAGTTAGGGAATGACCATGTATAATTATATACTATTATTGTATGAGTTTTATATTATTTAACTCATATTTCTATTTAGAAGCTTTATTTAAGATTCTCATTGTTATTTTTATATGGAATTTTATTGCTGGATCTATTTGTGATATTTACTTCTATTCATAATGTTTATTCGAGATTGTGAATATGATTTGAATATTATATTGTACCATTGGATTTATTTATGATATTTCCATGACATGCTGCGAAATTAGATATTCTAATTTGGTAATTTCACAAATTTAATCATGCAAATTATTAATGCATTAAAATGACTATTAAAATATGAAAAGAAACATTTCTTTCAATTTTACGCATCTTATTCCCTTACCAAGCATAGCTTATTGAGATATTGTAAATATTTGAATGTTTATAGTATCTTAGATTCAAAAAGATAGGAGTGAAGAAGACTAGGGCGAGTAGATAATTTGAGATATTTTTATAGTGAAGGTATATTTGTATTTAAATTATTGAATATCATTCCAATAATTACATTTGAGTTATATATGTACATTTCTCATATTTGGACTTTGAATTAAAATAATATAGGAACTATGGCTGTTGATTGGATGGATCCTAAAGAAGTAAACTTATTTAAAAATGGTTTACTTGAAAAGAAAAAATTATTTTGAATTTTTAAAATTTAAAATTAGTTTCAATTATAAAACAAACAAAAAGTGGAAGGATGGCAGTAGGGGTTTTTGGAGTTGAATTTCAAAGAAAACATTTTTCACTGTTAGTTTTCTAAATAGTTTTCCAAACTTGGGGCCCCACATTTTGAAAAAGAATTGATAAAAAGTGTTATAAAAAATTAATTGATAAAAGGTGTTATAAAAACAAGGGTCATTACAGGCTACGACATCATCTACATTGATAGAGAAGCCACCATCATTCGAAGAGGAAGGATTTCTAAGCTCACAACTGGCAAGATCTCTCCAACTACTGCTAGTGAGTGAAGAAAAACAAAAATAAAAAAGGGGTTGGAAGGGCTTGGGGGGAAGCTAGCAACTCACCTTCGACAAAGAAGAAAAGGGAATCCACTAATTGGGCATTTCCACCTATCATAAAAAAGAGGAAGACAAGTGGGCTGTGAAAGAGTAGCCACTGATTTTAGTAGAAACTGAAAGGAAAAAATAAAAATTACAAGTTGATTGGAGAAGCCACCAGACAAAGGAAGGATGAAAGCTAGTCTAAGTCGAGACACCAACAAAAGGAGGCAGATGACTACAAGAGAAGAAGAGAAAGAGATTGACACCAAAAGGATAGAAAAAGGCACCTATATCTAATGTAGAATTCTACTTTTTGAGTCATCACAAAAGGAGCTACAATAAAGCTCACTGCAGCGAACTACACCCTATGGAGACCTATAATGGAAGATCTCTTATCTATAACTAGAGGATGAGGGAGGAAAGCCTAAGGGAACTTTTGAAAATTTCTGTTTTAAAATTAATTAGAAAACTATAGGTTAGATCTGACAGTGGATCGATCATAATGTCTTTCACCATGTAGCACAAGAACAAGATGCATATGTTCTCTAAAAAACCTAAAAAACATGTATTAGGCAAAGACTACTCACAACAAGGGTCTTTTGATGAGAAGACTTGTAAATCTAAAACTGAAGAAGGGAATGACTATCACTGAGCACACTAGTGAATTCCAAAATTTGGTGAATCTATTGGGATATGTTGAGCTACACTTGGGTGATGAAGAGTAGGCCCTATCATTACTAAGGCCCCTACCTAACAACTAGGAGACCCTAGTAATTTTTCTTTGTAATTCAAGTCCAAATGGTAAACTTACCATTGTTATTGTAATGACTCCAATTTTGTAATATTGAAATCCCAAGTTAGCAATGAAAAGTTCACTTTTTGGAGATAAGGGTATTTTGGTCATTTCACTATTCACCCTGATTGAACCCAGAAATTTGGTCCTAAGAATGGTACCATTAGGTGCATCTCAAAAAAAGGAATCCAACAAGACTAAAATCACCCAAAACGGAGTTAAAATGAGCAAGTTATGGCCCTTTGAAGCTCAGGGGCAAAAATGTAATTTTTATTAAAAAACGGATTTAGCCTGAGAAACACAGGGGCCCGTTTTGATACAGGCACCCCTCTTCTTCAACCTCCTAGAGGGTTCTAAAACGGCGGTGTTTGGAGGAGAAATCACCACCATTCTGGAGGTTTCTCCACCGCCATTCAAGGGCGGTGAGAGCCCCCTCCAGAACCCTTTTATAGCTCTATAAATAGAGCTCTTGGGTGCCTCTAATGGCAGCCCAAAAGCTTGGGAAAAACCTGTTTTGGAGAAGCAACCAAGAGGAGAAACGTGGAGAAAAACCCGGCAACGAACCAGGTATGCCCAAAATCCTTCAAAACCCGTCTTCCCCTTAGTCCTAAGCTAAGTTTCCCTAAGTTTTTGCATGAAAAATCATGCAAAATCGAGCCCTAAAGAGTCACAAAGGACCCAGGGACGATCTCTGGGGCGCACTGGTTCGACAGGGTCGAGATGCACGCTGTGCGTCAAGAAAACCAGATGTGGACGCGCCCGCAAATGAGAACGTCGGGCGAGAAATCCAGCGCGTCTGCAAACACGCCCACTGAGGCGCATGCTGCTGACGCAGGACACGTTAGCGTCCCAGGCTCCCACCTCGTTTCGTTTGACCCTTTTATGTACACTCGGCACTAAAAAGGCTATAACTTGAGATTTAGGGCTCCGATTGAGGCACCGTGAAAGTCGTTGTGTCCGTGTCGATGACGCGGATACATCTAAACCTTAAAATATCTGATCAAGCCCCAATCTAAGGTGGGCACGACCCTTAGACTATGATAATGGCGCGAGGCCACTAAACCTTTGTAAACTTGATGATGCCAAGGCCTAATTAGGACCTTAGGAAACCCATAGGCATGGGAATGAACCCTTAATGCCTAAGTAGTAAGATCAACCACTCTAAAACCTATAGAAATAGGCCAAACTAACATTGTTCCCCTAAAACATGTTCAGGAGCATACAAGGACAAGGGGATTAGCACGAACTAGCCAGGTAGGTACTCTATCGCTACTAGACTTTTAAAAAAGAGTCATGATTGTTTTGAATGCATGTTTTAAGTATAAGTTATATGATTTGTTTAGCACAACTTAATCTTATAAATGAATTCAACGTACATATGATAAATGCTTTATGCATAGATATGTTTTGCAAATAATTGTATATACATTATGCATAGATATGTTTTGAAAACAATTGCATACATTGTATGATTTGTGAGCATTGAGTTTTTGAAAGATTGCATGTCCTTAAGGGTTAACAAAAGACGTTGGAGTGCCCAAAAGACGCTGGGTAGGCAGTTGTGAGGGCTAGGCAGTTGTGAGGGACCCAAAGAGGATAGGTTTTGAAAAAGAGGTTTTCGCTTGTTTGATCTGATATGATTTGGGTTGATAAGCTCGTGGGCGCTATGCCAAGAGGTTTGGGTTGGCCTCCAGCCTCTACCACTATTAGGTAGATGGGTACCACGCCCAAAAAGGGCAACGTCCCTACGTCGACTGCATGTGGTACAGGGGGCTACCACCGGTGTCACGGCACTGGGTCGACGTGTCATATGCCCCGTTGAGGCTATGACAGAGTGTCCTCAGGTACCCGGGGACCACACGGCGGCAAAGTCATGGGCATAATTGGACCCTATGGTTTCGTGGACTTACTTGCATTGCATATGGCATGATATGAGGTTGGTCGACCATACTATACCAGATATCCATGAGTTGGATTCAGTTCAGCATCTTATGCATATCATTATGTTTATGATATATGATACTTATGACTTGGATTATGCTATTCTTTAAGTCGTCAGTATTTCAATTCGACAGTGGTTTTTAATATTGATATTGAATGTGATTGTTCGAACATGCACATGTTTTTAAGAGCATATGATTTTAAACATAGCATGCATTGCAAAACTAGTAATGATAGACTCCTACTAAGTATAGTATATACTCACCCAATCCTCAACATTTTTCAGACACAAAGTAAACATTTAAGGATGAGGTACGCCTATGACAGAAGACACCCAGACTAAGTGCAAGTAAGTAAACCCCTACATTATCTTTCAATGTTACTTGATTGTAGTTACTCTCTATAGCTGAGGCTGTGACTAACACTTTCTTGGGAATATAGTCAACTTAAAACTATGCCATGGCTAGATAATTAGAAAATGTGTTTTGACACTCGAGGTTTTATACAAAAGATTGTTTTCCAAAACAAAAAGATTTTCATGCATTTCATACTTATAAAACAAGAGATCTCGCCTTTTTATCAAATTTGCATCATATAAAACCTGGGTCATCACATGATAAAAGATTACTGAAAACTAGAAAGGGAGTAAGGATAAAATAATAAACTAAAGAAGGACAATGGTGAAACACTTGTTACCGTTGCACAAGGCATAATAGTATTTTCTCTTGAGGAAGAATTATGTATGCATGTCATGAATACTAAGGCAGATTGGGTGTTAGATGCAATAGCTTCCTATGATGCCACTCCCCATGAAGAAATCTTTGCTTCTTATAGGAAAGGTGAATTTGGTACCATGAAGATGGGGTATACTAGATCCTTAAAGATAGTAGGAATTAGAGATAACCAAATCAAGACAAATCTAAGTTACACAATGGTGTTGAAGGATGTGCGGTGTATTTAAGCACTTTGGTTGAACCTGATTTCAATTCCATCCCTTGATCGACAAGGCTATACTAACTATTTTGGCAATATCACTTGGAAATTGATGAAAGGTGTGATGATCATCGCACATGGACATATTTTCTGCACATTGTGTAAGTCTCATGCAAAGATTTGTATTGAAAGCCTCAATAAAGTGGAAGATAAGGCATCATTGAATCTGTGGCATAAGAGATTCACCCACATGGGAGAGAAAGGGTTGTTCATTCTGAGGAAGAAGCAACTCATCAAAGTTGCTAAAGGTATAACATTGAATCCTTATAATCACTGTTTATTTGGCAAGTAACACATAGTTGCATTCTCTTCACCTTGTAAGAAAAGAAAAGAACAATTAAATTTGGTGTACTCAGATGTACGTGAACCCATGGAAGTGGAGTCATTAGGTGGGAACAAGTACTTTGTAACATTTATAGATGATGTATCTAGGAGGGTATGGATATACTTTGTAAAAAGAAAGGACCAAGTATTTGAACACTTTAGGGTATGGATAAACTAGAAAGAAACGAAGGGGTCCTCTAAGGAGTTTAAGGCATACTGTGATCACAGTATTCAACATGAGAAGACAATCTCACATACCCCACAATAAATGGAGTAGCTAAAAGGATGAACAGGACTATTGTGGAAAGAGTAAGAGGCATGCTTAGTATGGCTAAGCCACCCAAGCCATTCTAGGCAGAAGCTGTATGAACTGCTTGTTACCTAATCAACAAGTCACTATTAGCAACACTAAACTTTGAAGTTCCACAACATATGTGATCTGGAATGAAAGTCTCCTACTCACACATGAGAATATTTGAGTGTAAACATTTGCACATGTATTCAAGAAGTTAAGACAGAAGCAAAGCATAAAGTTAACTCTGTGCATCTTTATCAACTAGAAGACAAGAATTTGAATATAGATTATGGGATCCAAAGACAGAAGATTATTAGAAGCAGGGGCATTGTGTTCCATGAAAACTAATTCTATGATGACTTTAAAAATATATTAGTGCTCTAGACTTAATGCCAGATCCAACACCAATACAAGTGACAAGTCAAATTTGCATAAAAATCACCCAATTAGTTACCTACGTATTATAACTTATAAGGGTAAATTAGGGTTTTAGGCCAAAAATAAATCCACTTGGCTTCCAACTTGGTGCAAACCAAAATCATCATTCCTTTTGGTTCGCACAACCAAAAAGTTATTCCAGCGGTCTCTAAGAAGATGAAAAAAACCAAAATTGTATCAAGAATTATGTACAAAAAAATATGAGATCGGGTTCGGAAGGAATTGCACATATAGAGATTCAAAAAAAAAATTGATCTGATCTAGGTCATAATCTATATTGGATTTCCCAAATTTGTTAATAGAAGGCCGAACACGAGGAATTGAAGAATTACAGAGCAGTGTACAAAAAGAGTTTAATTCTACGAATCGGAGACTTAATTTTGCTATCACAAGAGTTGCAAAACCTTATGGACAACCTAATATTCTTGCAGAATATATAGCTCTACAATTAAAGAATGGAGTTTCATTTCAAAAGGCAATGATAAAAGCTATTGAATTAACTGAATAGGCTGATACAAAAGGAATTCAACCAAGGTAGGTATGAGAATAATCATATTTTAGGATTTAATTAGAATTGTTCTTCTTTTGTAGCAAGCTAGATGGTGATCCATTGGCTAAAGTCAATTGAGATGAACATTGAAGATCAAGATCAAAAGATCGAGTCGAGGCTTAAAGTTCATCACTCCAACATGAGGTCAAGGCTTAAGATCATCTTAAGGAATGCAAAGGATGGAATAGGAGAAATCAAAGTTGACTAAAGTGTGTTCATGCACAAGCAATACAAAGTCCACCACGTTTGAATGGGATTCACTCAAGCCACTTACCCATATACATGCTATGAAGAAGGTCATAAGCTAAGGAGCCTAACCAGCCATCTAAGCTAAGAATTGAACCACCAAACCAATCCAAAAGAGACTGTAAAGCCAGCCATGAAGCTAAGCCAAATGAGCTTTCAAAGCAAGCCATCTAGCCACATGAGCCAAGCTACATGGAAAGCTATGACTAGGGAAAAATCCAAAGAAATATCCATGGGATTCTAAGGGTTACTATGAAGATAATTGAGGAGCATCCAATGGCCTAAGGTAGCATGTGGACTAATATGAAGAGCCCACTTCATCTTTTTTTATTTTTCCATGGTTTTCTCACTTTTCACCTCACCATACAAAACCACTACGAATTTGGACTTTCCCACTAAGGAATCCCACCTTATTAAACCCCCATTTCAACTAGTCAACCAATCCTAGAGTGCCACATAACCTATCCAACCAATCTCCACCTTCTTAGGAAACCACCTAGCAACCCACGTCACTCCACCTCACCATCCCTATCTTTTCTCTCTTTTCTTTTTCTCTTTCCACCTCTCTCTGTGTGACGACCCAGGTTTTCTCATGCATTTTTAGATGAAAAATCTAAATTCCTAAGGTGGGATCTCGATTTGAAAAAAATAGTGCAATGCAGCGGAAAAATCTTTTATTTGGAATTCATTTTGAAAACCCCGAGTGTCATTTGTTTTCACAACAACTAAGGTAGTTTTTGAACAACTTTAGAAATCACAAATGCTTTTTCCCCAGGTCTATCCAATCACAATGCTCAGCCCAACTGTAACTAAGTACAAACACATGTCCAGAGGGTTGAGAGCTTACTTACATGTGTATTTGTTTCCTTTTGGATTTACTTGCTCATAGCACTAACATAGATGTCCTCTTTAAGCTGTCCTGAACCATGATATATACGGACGTATCCTGTCCTTGAGTACTTACTGATGTCTGAAAAATGTTAAGGATTGGGTGAGTATATAATATACTCAGTAGGAGTCTATCACTATTAGTTTTATAATGCATGCGATCTTTAAAATCATGTGCTCATAAAAACATATGCATGTTGTACGAATAATCACGTTCAATATCGATATTAAAAGCCACTATCAAACCGAAATACTGACGACTTAAAGAAATATCATAATCCAAGTCGAAAGTATCATACATCATAATCATAAAAATATGTCATAACATCATGATATCCATCAGATGCTTCATGGAATCCAACTCATGGATATCTATCATGGTATGGTCGACCAACCGTATATCATGCCATATGCAATGCACATAAATTCACGAAACCATAGGGTCCCACTATGCCCACGACCTCCTCGCCGTGTGGTCCCCGGGTACCTAGGGACACAGGATCATATAACTCCACGGGGCATATGACACTTCGACCCAGTGCCGTGACACCAGTGGTAGCCCACATGCAGTCGAAGCAGGGACATGCCCTTTTTGGGCGTGGTACCCATCCACCTAATAGTGGTAGAGGCTGGGTGGCCAACCCACACCCCTCGGCATAGCACCCACGAGCTTACAAGCCCAAATCATGTACGATCAAATAAGCCAAAATCCTCTGTTCAAAACCAGTCCTCTTTGGGTCCCTCACAACTGCCTGGCCCTCGGCACTCCAGCTTCTTTTGGCAACCCTCAAGGACATGCAATCTTTGCAAGTACTTAAATCATGCAATGTATGCACTTGTTTCAAAACATATGTGTGCATAATGTATATGCAATCTTTTACGAAACATGTTTATGTACAAAACGTTTATCATATGCATGCTAAATCAAGTCATGCTAAACATGTCATATACTTATAACATATGTTCTCAAAACAATAATAGATCTTTTAAAGAATCTAATAGTGATAGAGCACCTACCTGACTAGGTCGCGTTAACCTTCTTGTCCTCGTACGCTCCTGAACATGGTTTGGGGACTCAAGGTTAGTTTAACCTATCTTTGATGGGTTTAGAGCAGTTGGGTCTTATTACTTAGGCATTAGGGGTCCATCCCTATGCCTATGGGTGTCCTAAGGTCCTAATTAGGCCTTGGTATTCTCAGTTTTCCAAAGTCCTAGTGGTCACGTGCCACACCCTATTCTAAGGGTCATGCCCTACTTTGATTGGGCCTTGATTTGAGATTTTATGGTTTGGATGTGTCCGTGTTGTCGATACGGACACAACGCCTTTTGAGGCGCCTTAATCGGAGCTCTAGATCTCAAGTTATAAGCATTTTAACATTGTATGTACATATAGTCTTAAAGACAAAAAGGGAGGAATGCTAGGGCGCTACGCGTCTGCGACGTGCGCCCAGCCTTCCTTAACAACCAAAAAAATGCCGCTTCGCTAGTGCGCTGCGAGTCTGCGGCGCGCACCTCAACGGGCGCATCTGCAGACGCGCGCGACTTTCTCAGGCGTCTTCCTCTTTAGCGGGCGCGTCGACGGACGCGCCCGTTGGTTTTCTCTTCAGACGCGTTCGACGTGTCTCGTTTGGAGTGGCCATCTCCGTCATTGGGGGACCAGGGCGTCCTTGGGATGCCCTGGTTCATCCCTGAGGAACCAGTGCGGCCCTGGGGACGTCCCAGGGTCCTTGGTGGCTCCCTAGAGGCCTATTCTCCATGGTTTTTCATGCAAAAATCTAGGGAAACCGAGCCTAGGACTATGGGTGAGATGGGTTTGGGGATTTTTTTGTGCATACCTGCTTTGTGGTTGGTTTTCTCTCCACATTTTCTCCTCTAGGTCGCTGCTCCTCAACGGGTTTTCTCCCATGTTTTGGTCTGCCATTAGAGGCACCCAAGAGCTCTATTTATAGGGCTTTTAAAGAGGGTTCTGGAGGGGTTCTAATCGCCTTTGAATGGCGGTGGGGAATCCTCTGGAATGGCGGTGGTTTCTTCTTGAAACACTGCCATTCCAGAAACCTCTAGGAGGTTGAAGACGACGGGGTGCCCGTATCAAAACGGGCACCTGTGTTTTTCAGGTTAAGTCGTTTTGTGAAATTTACAGTTTTGCCCCTGAACTTCAAAGGGCCATATCTTGCTCATTTTAACTCCGTTTTGGGTGATTTTGGTCTTGTTGGATTCATTTTTCCGAGACGCATCTAATGGAACTACTTTTAGTACCAAATTCCTAGGTTTAGTCAAGGTGACTAGTGAAATGACCAAAATGCCCTTTTCTTTAAAACTGAACTTTTTATGGGCTTTTAATATTACAAAAATTGGGGTCATTACACTCTGTGAACTACACTCAAGGAAGTGAGTTCTATGTGAAACTCCTACAAAATAAGAACCTTCTATCCTCCTTCATCCATTCCATAACCTTCCTAACCCACTACCCAATCACTTCTTCCCACCTCGCATTTCTCTCTCTCTTTCCCACTCTCTCCATCCTTATTTCCTTCTCTTTCTATTTTCTTAATGTCCATCATGACTTTCACAAAGTAGAAGATGCCGTACCCTAAAAAGTAGTCGTCTCCCACTTTGTCCTACCTTATTCCCCTCTTAGACCCATGCTTAGTTGTTGTAGATCTACCCAATCTTTTCATGCTACATAGCCACCTTCTAATTTCATGTGCATACCTATTAGGATTCTCTTAGAAGGTAGCCACCATATATAATGTAAGGGGAAGAGTTACTCCTTTTTTATCACTTGGGAGGGGGTGATCACACCCTCCTTTGAAGGAGCCGTCTCCACCCCTCCTTCTTCCTCTAAGCCTTCTACTTTTTTTCTTTTCTTTTCTTTCTCCTTAAGAAATTGTCTTCCAAGAGTTCCATGCCTCCCTTTCAGTGCTTTTTCTTTGATCTTTCTTCCATTAAAGGTTAGTCTCTTATAGCTCTTGATCTTTTTTTCTGTGCTTTGATTCTCTTTTGATGCTTGCTTTCATGCTTAAGATCTCCTTCGTATGCCTTACATTAGTTAAGCTTTCTTGCATGTTCTTTCAAAGATTCAAGGTTTTCTTTCCATAGAAATGATAGCCAAGGGAAAAGTCACCTTGAATCCATTTGTTACCATTCCCCCCTTTTCCTTAATCTTTCATTGCTTTAGATCTTGTTTTGGCGCTTTCTTTCCTCTCTCTCTCTTTTTTGGTGGGTATTCATTTGTACTCTCTCAAGGTTCTCTTGGAATGTCAATCTACTTGAGTTTATAAGTAGGTAAGTGTCCAAAATTGTACAAAAATCACCCAATTAGTTGCCCATGTGTTATAATTTATAGGGGTCAAATAAGGTTTTTGGCAAAGAATAATAACACATGATTTCTGACCTAATGACTCAAAATTTTGATATTTTGCAGGTTCAAAGGCTAATCCGAGGTGAGCATGTGATTAATCATTAATTTTATGATTTATTTAAAAATTTTAACCTTTTGTAGGAAGCGAGATGGTGATCCGATGACTGTGATCGATTAAGATGAAAATTGAAGATCAAGATCGAAAGATCGAGTTAAGACCTAAAAATCATCAATCCAACATGAGATTAAGGATGAAAATCATCTTTAAGCACAAGAAATGGATGCAATTATAGGAGTCAAATGTGGTCAAAGTGGGCTCATGTATAAGCCATGCAAAGTCCACCATCTTTGCATGGGTTTCATTTAAGCCACTTAACCACATTCAAGCCATGAACAAGGTGACAAGCTAAGGACCTAAGCCAACACTAACGTCAAGGATTTGAACCATCAAGCTAAGCTAAGAAAGCAATATAAGCTAGCCATAAAGCCAAGCCAATGGAGCTCTCAAAGTTATTCATTAAAGTCACATAAGCCAAGCTAAATGGAAGGCCATGATTGTAGGAGAATTCAAAGAATTATCCTTGAGATTTATGAGGATATTTTTAAAAGAATTAAGTAAAAATCACTAGGATAAGGTAGAATGTGGACCAATAGGGAAAGAACCCTCCATGTTTTTCCCACTTTTTTTCTCACTTTCCACCTCACCACTAAATATCACCATAAATTTCACTTTCCATTCAAGAGTCCCATCCTTTTAAGACTTCCTCACCTACCTAAACTCGCATTCCAACCATCTAACCAATCCCCACTTCCGAGGACACTACCTAACCAATCACTTTTCTGTAGCTCACCTCTCTTTCCTATCTTTTCCTATCACTTTCTTTCCTCCCTTCTTCTTCTTCTTCTTCTTCTTCTTCTTCTTCTTCTTCTTCTTCTTCTTCTCTCTCTCTCTCTCTCTCTCTCTCTCTCTCTCTCTCTCTCTCTCTCTCTCTCTCTCTCTCTCTCTCTCTCTCTCTCATCCCATCCAATTACACTTTCCATATTTCAAGGGAATCAACAATTTTTGAAAGGGGGAGATGCCTCCTCCAAAAATAATTAGGGTCTCCCACCTTACTGCACATTATTTCACTCTTATATGTCATAAAGGTTGCATTGGGTTCTTCTTTTATCTTAACCCTTAGATCTCATCTCTTTCTCCTCCACCTTAGGATCACCTATTAGCTAAGTTATGAGGTTCCCAAAAGAGATAAAAGAAGGAAGAAAAAGGATGTGAAAGGACTCTTGGGAAGTGGGAGAACGCACCCTCCTTGGAAGGAGGTGTCTCCACCCTTTCCATCCTCCAAAAACCTTCCAACACCTCCCTTCTTGAAAGCCTTCTTCTTCCATGCTGCCAAGCCTCTCCTATTGGATATTCTTTCCTTATTTGCTTCTTCAAAGTTTAGATTAGATCACCTCTTTGAGTCGTTGCTTTGTTACTTGTGTTCTTACCTTGCTTTCTTGTTCTTGTCCTTCTTGTCTTCATGCAAATTTTTTATTCCTTTGGTTTCCTTGAATCTAGTTTGGAATACTCTTCTTTTCTTGCTTCATTCTCTTAAGATCTAAGTTATTATTTCTCTGGTAGTGACAGTTAAGAGAAACAGTAGCTTAAATATTTTGAGTTCCCTCCATCTCTTATGTGGGTTTTGCTTAGTTCTAGCACTAGTTTACTCTTCTTTTCTTGCTTCATTCTCTTAAGATCTATGTTATTATTTCTCTGGTAGTGACAGTTAAGAGAAACAATAGCTTAAATATTTTGAGTTCCCTCCATCTTTTATGTGGGTTTTGCTTAGTTCTAGCACTAGTTTCATGTGTTTTTGTCTTAAATAGTTCCATTTTCCTACCTTTTCTTCTCTTGATTTTCTTTTGGGTTATAATTACATATTATCTGAACTTGATGTAATATTTTTAGAAGGTGTTTCATATGTAATTGGAATCAAGTTTCATGTACTTGAAAAAGCTTGCAAAGTCCAACAATTGTATACATGTTCATGCATTCTCTTTTTGATGCAATTTGGCATTCATTCAATAAAGTTCTTTGAAGGTTACAATTGATTCTTGTTTCAATGGTTAAATAATTTAGATTTTAAATGTTTTAATACATAAAATGTTGTTCATTCAATGCTTTCCATATCTAATTGATTGAATGTTCAAATATAGCAAGTGTTGAAATTTTTCAACGGACTGTTCATGCTTAATTTCCAGCACTATATATATCTTGTTTACTTTCTTTCTTAAGAACCTAATTAGATCTTTAGATTGCTTAGTTAATGCTTGAATTATATTACATGTTTTAAGGATTTAAAATTTAGTAAACAAGTAATTTGCTAATCCATAAACCATGTGCACAAACCCATGGTTCATGCACATGGTTTAGCATGGTTGCTACCTTGGATCACTTATTATTCCATGCCATTCTTAGATTAAATCTTAATGCATTAGTTGATTAGTTTCATATAATTCATATTATCTAGGTTGTTTCCTTGTTTAAATACACATCCATTTCAATTCATGCACTTAGATTACTTAATTTCAAGCACTTTATATTTTTAAATCATGCATCATGTTGGGTTTTCTTGCATTGATTTATTAGATTAGGTTATGTTTAGATATTAGTCAATCATAGCTTATGATAATTTTCATGTTTCCATTAGTTAGTTTTACATTAGTTGGAAATTTTTTGTATTTTCATTTTTAGGAAGTTTTCAATTTAGGAAAGGTTGCAATTTTAGAAAGTTCTAATTTAGGAGACTTTTGGTTCTTTTAGAAATTGTGTTTTTGGGAAAGTTGTTAAGTTTAGCATAATTCCATCTTCATGTGTTAACTTTGCATTTTAGTTTAGGAAAAGATCTATTGAATTTGGCTAGGTTAGATAATTTAAAATAGGGACCACGAGCATCACATCTATTCGATTCCTCGTGGCATCGATCTCCTTGTGTGAATTATTACAACTGATTCATGCACTTGCAAGTTTTAGGGGCATTTCTGTAATTTAAATTAAAAACCAAAAAGACAGAAAACGCAGGGGGCTGTTTTGATAACGACACCCTGTCTTCTTCCTCCTCCAACCACTGCCATTCATGAACTCTCCAGAACCGTCTCCATAGGGCGGTGCTGGAAAGATGGCACCGCCATTGAGGGGCACCACCATCTTCCCTTTATAAATACCCTCCACCCCCTTCTTTCCAAATTGCGCTTCTCCTCTCCAATTTCTCCCAAAACCAGATCTTGCAATAGGGGTTTGGAGGCGAGTTCAAGGCCTCATTTCGGCGTGTGGAGGGCTCTCCAAGTACGCCTCTCTTCCCCATGTCATTCTCCTCTCTTCCCTCACTCTTTTCCCCTAGGTTTTGGGCTAGGTCTGGGCATTTCTCGGCTGGAAACTGCCTGTGGGAAACAACACTCCGACTGGAAAATGCCGGAGAAAGCTGGGAAGAAACCCAGCTTGGATGGGTCTGCTGACCCATCGAGCCAGACACCACCCAGGTGCCCTCCTCCTCTTCCCTCCTCCTTCCCTACATTCTAGCCCAGATCCATGTCGGATCTGGCGTTTCCCCGGCCGAAAATCACCAGAAGCCACGCAGATTTGATGGGTCTACCTACCCATCGAGCCAGACGAGTCCCAGGGACGCTACGCCCAACACCCGCTGGCACGTGACGGACTTCGGGTGCGACGTGGGGCACGAGTCCTGGCTTGACCAAGATGCACAGAGTGCCCTAGGATCTGAGACGCACCGTGCTGCGCCAAAGACGCCATCCAGGACACGCGTCATAGCACGTCGCTTGGGCATGCATGTGCGTGTGTGAACGTAGTCCTTGGCACGGCCGTCAGGCACACATGATGTACGGGTGTGAGTCCTAGTCTACTAGGGCACGTGCGCGTCGTGGGAACCATGGGGGCAGGGCTCGCATAGACAAAAGTTGGCCTTTTCCATGACATTGTAACACTAAAAAAATCCAATTTTTCATGTTTAAATGATATACAGGAGCCATAAAGGTACTCTAGGACTCGTCTGCAAGAGGGACAAGAGCTAAGTGACGACAATCGAGGTGGGTGTTCTATCGCTACTAGACTTTTAAAAAAAGAACCCATGATGTTTTGAGAATGCATGTTTTGAGTCATGGTTGCTTTTCTAATGTATGTTTTTAAGTAACATGTTCTCATGCACATGACCTGCTTAGCATGAATTGATTTCATAAATGAATTTAGCATGCATATGAAAAATACATTGCGCACATATCACCAAGACATGTGTTACATGCATAGACATGTTTTGAAAAAGGATTCTTATTTGCATGATAAGTGTAGCCTTGGCCGATGAGGGCGAGCTGATGAGGGCGGGCTGATGAGGGCAGGCCAGAGAGAGCTGACAGGCTTCTAGGCAGGGTTGTGGCTTTGAATGCGATACTAGCATGAGCAGATTTTATGCATTGCATGCATGTTTTACAACCGGGTGCATAAATTGCATGATTTGTGATTATTGAGTTTTTGAATAAATGCATATCCTTGAGGGTTACCAAAAGACACTAAACTGCCCAAAAGACGTTGGGTAGGCAGTTGTGAGGGTCAGGCAGTTGTGAGGGACCCAAAGAGGACATGTTTTGAAAAAGAGGTTTTTGCCTGTTTGCTCGTATATGATTTGGGCTAGTAAGCTCATGGGTGCTATGCCGAGAGGTTTGGGGTGGCCTCCCAGCCTCTACCACTATTAGGTGGAAAGGGTACCACGCCAAAAAGGCATGTCCTTACTTCGATTGCATGTGGTACAGAGGACTACCACTGGTGTTACGGCACTGGGTTGAAGTGTCATATGCCCCGTGGAGGCTATGACTGAGAGTCCCCAGGTACCTGGGGACCAGACGGCGATGAGGTCATGGGCATAGTGTGCCCTATGTTTTTGAGGATTTACGTGCATTGCATATGACATGACATGAGGATGGTCAACCATACCATAGATCCATGAGTTGGATGAGCATCTTATGCATATCATAGTATATTTTCATGATATCTATGTTACTTTTGACTTGGATTATGTGATTCTTTAAGTCATCAGTATTCTATTTTGACAATGGCTTTTAATATCGATATTGAACATGAGTGTTCAAACATGCACATGGTTTAAAGAACATATGTTTTAAAATAGAGCATGCATTGTAAAATCTAGTAGTGATAGACTCCTACTGAGTATAGTGTATGCTCACCCAAATATATCATTTTTTAGGACAGCTCCACTCACGAGTAGAAGACGCCTCAGGAACTGTTAGTGCTACGAGCAAGTAAATAAAAAAAAGGCAATTATACATGTAAGTAAACACTCTAGCCTTTGGACATGTATTTGTATTTATTTATAGTTGGGCTATGAGCTGTGACTGGATAGACCTGGGAATACATTTATGATTAAAATATTTTTCAAAAACTACTTTGATTGTCGTGAAAGCAAATGACACTTGGGGTTTTCAAAATGAGTTTAAAACAAAAGATTTTCTGCAAATTGCATTGTTTTTATAAAATGATTTTCAAATAAGGATGCATCCTGCCTTAGGAATTAGATATTGCATTTAAAATGCATGGGAAAACACGGGTCGTCACAGAGACAGAAGAGGAGATGCGAAGGATCCGCCCAGAGTTATTTACATGGAGATATGTATCGAAATTTCGAGGACGAAATTTTTATAAAGTGGGAACGATGTAATAACCCCAATTTTTAACCCTAAATTAGTAATAAAATAAGATAAATTAATTAAAAAATTTATTCATAGAATTGGTTTTGAAATCACTAAAACTAGAAAGTATACGTCGATATGAATTGAATGATATAAAGAACGTTGAAAACGGAGTTTGGATGAGTGAGTTATGACCATTTTAAGTGTAAGGATAAATTTGTAAATTTTCAAGGACGTAAATTAAAGGGAGTCGTTTTGATAACGACACCCCTTTTCCACTTCCATTAGAGTTCTAATGGAGGAAGGCACTAATCTACCTTCCATTCGGCAAAATTGGGATTTTGCCTATTAAATACAAGGTTGCCCTTCCATTCCCATGCCAAACAACTAGAGGAGAACCCTTGTTTTCCCCTGTGCACGTCCCAAAAACGAGTTGAAGTTTGCAAGTACTAGAGGGCTCTGATCTCCCATCTCCGACTTTAATCAGGTAAGTTACATACTTTAACTTGTTAATTATCTTGTTTTCCAACTTTCCTCTCACAGATCTGGGCTAGATGAGATCAAAATGGCTGTTGGATGGCCTATGGATTCAAAACCGTGAAGCATGGTTAGACCCATGTTAAAGACACCTCAAATGAGAAATCTAAGCCGTTCATTGTGATCTTTGGACCAAAAAATCCTAGGAACGGTGAAAACAGATAAAAAATCAGAGCTTTTAGGGCTCTGATCAAGCCAAAACAAGGTGGATGGCTTGGGCTCATCTTCCCCAATGGACAGTGCGCCCAAGACGCCCACTGAGATGCACAGACATGGACGCGCGCATGCAGGTGCTCCGTTGCACACGTGCATATCGCACAAGCACGTGGGACGCTCTTGTGCGTTGTCCCAGACGTCCGGAATGCACTGGGTGTCCTGGGTGCGAAGTGCACTGGTGTAAGCCGGTGCAAACCGCACTGCCCGTGTAAGTCGGTTCACGCGTACTTACCCTTATAAATTAATATATTAATTTATGAAGTCTTTTCACAAAAAACTTGATTTTGGGAGATACAGAGGTCCAAATCACGAGCAAAAACATCCATTGCGACCATATTGATGACGTGGACCTAGATTTAGCTTGAAAACCTACATTTAAGTACTTTTAGATTAGTTAAATTATAAAATATTAATTAATAACTTAGAACCGACTGATCAAAGGGTGATCAAGCCTCAAGACTTGAACAAGGAGATAAAGTATGATAATATATAAGGGTTCTAAGGAGCATATTAGCGTGACTACTCTAGAAATTGATCTAGACCATTGGTTTGAACCAGATCTTGAGAAATTATTGATCTAAAGATAATCTGACCATCAGATTAAGGTATAAACGTTAGATACACACAAAAACGAATAGATGGACATGAGATGAGACTAAATTAAGAACCAAATCATAATTAGAGATCTTAGAGGATGATCCAATGGTTGGATCATCATAGATTCCATTATAATATTATAAATAACACGAAATAGTATTGTGGTACTGACAGGTACATTTGAATGTACAAGCTATGAAGATTATATGCTTGAGTTGGGTGATCTCACATTGAGGTAGGTGATGACATTTAATGTTTCGTTTTGATTTTAAAACCTTATATTATCATGGCATCATGATTGATTGTGATTAAATTGCACTTATTATTAATCGATGATTTTGTGAGATTTAGAGTTTTTTGTTATGATCGCTATTTGATTTCAATCATGTATTGAATGGATTATGACCGATGGTTTCATGAGATTGAGATTATCTACTTATGCACAATTAGAAAATTATTTTTCCTTATTGCATCACTGAAACTGATGAGTTTTCATGAGAAAGGAAAGTGGAGGCTTGGTGGCTGGGCCTTTTAAAGGCTAACCCCGAGATGAGGGGCATGCTTAGGGATTGCGAGCCATGAGTGCTCTTAGTTTTTTGACATACATGATTTTTGTGTTTTGTGTTTTATGACGGGTGCTCTTACTTGGTGGATGTCATGCTAGGAGGGAGAAGGCCGACCACCCACCCTCCAAGATTTGTGATGTGATATGATAGACACCTGCCCGTAGATGGCTTTCGGTAGGGGTTGGTAACATGGATAGTCCACACTACTGGTCCAAGCCTTTCCATGGGGACGGACGTTAAGTCTCCCGTTATGGTGTCGACGGGGAGCGATAGTGGTTGAGACCCTAGAGGGTTGCCACTACAGCATGACGATCCATACCCTTATTCTGTGTGCTTGCATGATGAGCATGGAGATGTGATGGTATGCCTGGGTGTGACAACACTCAGAGGTTTGATATGAGTATTCATGATCTGTGATACGAGTGTATGGGACACTCATGGGACCCATGTGCCTTAGGCTGTCCTGTTATTATTGAATGCTCATTTACATGAGATTATATCATGTTTTAAATTCGTGAGATGCATGTTTTATCATAAATGATGTTTTGAGATTTTATTAGCATTGCTTAAAATAATTATATTCTTGCAAAAAATTGCTTTACTCATTGTATCAATATGATTATTCGATTTTATTCCATTGATATACATTAAATGTCTATGTACCTACCAAGCATTGCTTACTGAGGCATTGCGTTATTGTTGCAATGCCTCAGATATTAAAGAAAGACAGGACATATGAGGAGTTAGAAGAACAGTGATCGAGAAGTCTCATTTAGAGGTATGTTCTAATTTCACATGGGCTGTGTATGTATATATATGTTATTGGACTTGATTATACTGTTATGGGAATGTGGCTGATGACTGGATGATCCTGGAATAGTAAATCTATTTTAAACATGTTTACTTGGAAAAAAAAAATCTTGTTTTGCATCAATGGTTGACCTTGGGATTTCTAAAAATGAAATTTGATTGAAATTGTTTTTCACTGTTTTGGTTTTTCTTATAAAATTGGGGCCCCACCTTTTGAAAATTTTTATAAAAAAAAAAAAAGTATTGAAAAACCCAGGTCGTTAACAGTTGGTATCATAGCCAGTTTATCCACTCACAGCCAATCCCAAAAGTCCATGTGAGAGATGACAGTCCAATGTGAGAATTAGGACTGGTAGGAGCTAAATGAGTAAATCATTTAATAAATTACAAAACTAGAATAAACACCATTTAATGATGCAGGGAGTTGAACTAGAAAGTGGAAGGACAGAGTGAAAATCATGTATAGAGTTGAATTATATCATTAATAGACAATGATTCAAGTGGGAGACGTGAATAGTCATTGAAAAAGAAAAATGATCAACTAAAGGAAAAGTAAATTCTTATGAGAATGATGAAGCTCTTAAGGGTAAGAAATCATTACTTGGCATGCATGAGTTAGTGTCTCTAACTGAGAACATTCGTATTGATAGATGATCGCTAAGGGAGAAAATGTACTGTGAATATAATATCTAATGAGAGACCAGTAGGTATGACGCTTTAGAGAGTACAATGGTTAATGGTGAGGAAAGATTCAGAATAAAGGTTGTGAATCAATTCTCTGGGTGAAAACTTTAATATATAATAGAAGATATGTGTATATAAATTACTTTTAAGAATTCAAGTTATAACTTGGACTACGTTTATAAATTTTGAAAGAGTATAAAGGCTATTATAACTGCAATTGAGCAAGATCAGTGATGGGTACAACAAATGAGAACTTGAGAATTTTAAGGAAGTATTGTATTCATCTAAACTTGAAGTGGATTTAGTTGAAG
Source organism: Warburgia ugandensis (assembly GCA_035236585.1). NCBI lineage: Eukaryota > Viridiplantae > Streptophyta > Magnoliopsida > Canellales > Canellaceae > Warburgia > Warburgia ugandensis. Next base: position 47,684,414 of record CP141128.1, read on the forward strand.
AATAAATTATAGTATGAATGAAAATCATTGACAATTGATGGAACAATATTTAATATTTCATAGATGAATTATTTGATCTATAAGTTGAAATTTATAAGTCCTTATGCACAACAAAATAAAAAATAAAAATATACTGATAAATAGACATTGGTGATAAGTTAATGTCATGAATTTTATTGGAATTTTAATTATGATGTTAAGTGCATAGCCCTGGAGGATGTGATAAATGTTTGATGAGAATAATTGTTACGTATTGATTATAATGTGGTCTAAAATAGCTAAGAAAGTTATTATGAAATATCAAGCATGTTGGATGTGAGGTTGACGATTGTAAATGGTTTGATAAATATGACCATAGAATATTTGATTTGTTAAAGAAAATGAAATAGTAGAAGCGAGAACACTGAAAATGTGATTACAAGAATTCTACTTATGATTGTTTGAGAGATCACGTTCCTCCATTGTCTAGACTTTTATATGAAAGACTCTTAAAAAGGCTAATGATGACCAGTATCCTTCTCTTATGAGCATTTGGTGATACGGTGAAAGTTGTTGCTTTAGAGCAGAGAAATTAAATGGGTCAACAGTATTGAACTAGAATATATAATTGATTGATAGGCCCCTGATTTTTTTTATGTTGGGTAAGGAGGCTACAATATATTATGATATGTTGATGCTTAGATTGAGAAATCAGAGGGTGGTAGTGCATCCTACATTGGTGACAAAGGCAATAGAATTGGACTTTGCATTATCAAAAGATATTCTCTTGGGACTTGAACTGAGCATAGAAACTCGGACATGAGTAGTTTGAGTTAGCCTAGAAAGAGCAAGAGATTTTTTTTTTTCATTAACATAATTATAGGGGCCACTGAGCCAGTAACATTGATTAACATGAGTAGTTTGTGACTAGCATATAAATTTCTGTTGGTGAGCTATATGTTGTGATTTTGAATTGGTAAATGACTTCCTATATGTTAACAGAGATACTCTAAATCGAGCAAATGTAGTAAGATAACTAGTACTAAGTGGTACATAAGTAATCAACTTCTAGGTGGAGGTTTGGTTTGTGCAAATTGGGTCATATGTGGTTATGATGTGTCTGATTACATCAAGAGAGGATTGATAGGCATCGATTTATATGATGGATTGAGATAAGAAGGAATGACATGTCGTGGAATAGCTTATTGATGTTGACTTTGGAATTATTATCACGATTACCATATATTGTGGTGTGAGGATGACTTGAGAATTGTTCAAAGAAAGTACATGTCAGATTTGTCTCACAAACTTGAGCAAATCCTAGGAGAGTTATAGCCTGATATGACAATTGAGGAGGGATATGTGCATATACTAGATGCGAAAGTCAAGGAATTGAGGACCAAAACTATTTCATTAAGCAAAGTCCATTGGCAGCATCATTCATTATAGGAGGCCACGTGGGAGACTGTAATGACCCAAATTTTGAAGATATTTTTTTATGAAGAACAAATAGAACATTTACCACTTACCACTGATGCTGGAACTTATCTCTTTTGGAAATTAATATATGTTTACTAGTCTCAAGAGGTAGCTGAATGTTTTACTTTATTTAAAATATTAAACAAAGGAATTTGTAAGAAAACTTTGTACCATTAGATTCTACTCAAAAAATGGAATCTAACGCCTCAAAGAACACCAAAAATAGAGTTCGTATGAAGAAGTTATGGCCATCTAAAGATTAGGGGCATTTTTGTAATTTAAATTAAAAACGAAAAAGATAGAAAACACAGGAGACCATTTTGATAATGGCACCCCATCTTGCAAGGTGTGGGCCCTCGAGCTGTTACACTCTGCTATAACCAAAGCATAAGCTGCATGGTTATAGTGTCTCGTCTGTTAAGGTGCTCGACCTTTGTTAAGTAGCATATATGTAAGCATTATTTTAATTTTATTTTAAATTTGATGTTTACAACTTTATGGTAGAATGGAACTTAACTAGATGGGCCCCACAAACACCCTTATAAGATAAAGACTGGATTTCATCACTAGCTCATTGGTGCACCTAAGAATCAATCAATATCCTTGTATATAGCAATTCCAACCCTTGAACATTAATTTAAAATCAAGCAGAAAGAGACTTGGGGTATCGAGATCATAGGACCCTTTTAAAAGGATGTGATCTATTGTCACTCCATTAGCTTTTGAGCACTGTGATTATAGTGGGTGTCATAAAATTCAAGTGATTTTCTTATATCTTCTGTTGATGTTAGTTGAGGTCTAAATGCTTCTTAACACAAGGAATGTTAACTACTTTAGAGCAAAACCCAATTGGTAAGAAATAGTCAAATCTAGATAAAAATGAGGAGCTTTATAGATCTTGGTATAAGAAGCTATCACCTATGCAATAAGAAAAGATAATCAAAAGATTGATCATTAGTGAATACTAGGATTTGATTGTGCATCAGTGAGAGTCTGTATATAGTAGGACACGTAAGAATTAAGATAGTTTATGCAATAGCATTGATCTCAAAACTTAGAGTTAGCATCTTTTGACCAAGAGATTGAATGCAAACTTAGGCCAAGGGAAAGAAATCAAGTTCCTATTCCCATGGTCTAACCACCAGTAAATGTCGAGGACAAATTTATTAGATATTTTTATGCGCCACCCCAGCTCAACACCCCATCACGCATAGCTCTACCCATAATAAATGCTGACCATTTGAGTTAAAGCTGGGAGTCATACAATTACTCCTCACTTTTTATGGTTGAGATCAAGAAGTCCCGTGCCTACATATCAAGGAGTTACTTGATATTTGTGCCACATTTAAGTTCTAAAAAATTTTAGATGATGCTATTAGGCTTAGGTTATTCTCATTCTCACTTGAGGATAAAGCCAAGTCATGGCTCAATTCCTTGGAGGTCGATTCCATAAATACATAGAACCAATTATTTAGGAAGTTTTTGAATAAATTCTTCTCTTTTCATAAAACAAATGCCCATCATCGAAAATTATAAATTTCCAATGAAGGGATGAGGAACAAAATTACGAATATTGGGGATAGTGGAATGAACTGTTGTAAAAATGCCCTCATCGTGGATTTGAGAAATTCTAGTAGGTCCAACTTCTATGAGACATTGATGCCTCATAATAGACAAATGGTAGATGTGGCAAGGGAAGGGGCCCTCATGCTAAGAGATGAGAGAGTCCTGGGAGTTCTTTTAGACATTGGCAGATAATTCTCAACAATGGGATTAATCTAATAGAAGAGAAAGAAACAACTAGCCTCCAAAGAAAGGGGTTTATATGAGATTGGAGTACATATAGATCTATCTCATATCCTCAGCTCTATACTTGAAAAAATGGATAAGTACAATGGGAGAGCAAACAAACTTGAAACTATGTTTCAGTCCCTCATGATTGCCACATCTCTTAATCCTCCACAAGTATTATGTGCTCTCTGTTCTAGCCTAGCCCATAAGACACATCTTGCCCATCAAATAGAGTGCTTAACGACTATCTTATTGATTAAGTGAATACAATAAATGCATATGACAATCCTAACAACAACCATATTTTGTGACCTACAACCCTGAATTTGGCTAGGCATACAAACTTTTCCTGGTCAAAGAATAGCTACCAGAGGGACGAGCTATGAACCCCTTAATCAAATCATTCCTAGAGCTATAATTCCTCAGAAGCCACCTGGCTTCCAACAACCTCAAGTCCCAAAGAAACCATCTTTTGAGGAAAACATTCGGGCCCTTATTGAAAGATCTTCAAAGAAAAATGAAGACACTAAAAAGTCCTAGAACCAATTGTAAAATGTCAATTCTAAAGCCATGGCCAAAATAAAGATGTAGATTAGCCAATTGTCAACTACATTACAAAATAGAGGAAAGGGACAGTTCCCTAGTCAAGCCATCCTTAACCCTAAGGGCCAATTTAAGATAGGGTTAAGTTATTAAACCCATAACTCTCTTGAGCATGCCAAGTCTATAACCACCTTTAGGAGTGGTCATCTGGTAGATAATAAATTAGGGTAGGCTAAGGAAACTCTAGAGGAAAATAAGGCAACCAAAACATAAGAGAAAGAGAAAAGATAGATAACTCCTATGGAACCTAATATGGAGGCACCCTATGTGCCCAAAGCTCTATTTCGTCAGTTATTAGACAAGGCTAGAAAGGGAGCAAACTTCAATGAGCTTATGGATGTATTTAAACATGTCCAAATCAACATGCCATTGCTCAATGCAATAAAAGATATCCCTGCCTATGCCAAGTTCTTGAAAAAGCTCTACACTAGAAAGAGAAAGAAAAATGTACAGAAGAAAGCTGTCCTCATTGAGAAAGTGAACTCTTTGATACAACGCAAAACCCCATTGAATTTTAGAGACCCAAGTGTCCTATAATTTCTTGCATTATTGGAGACTATGTCATAGATAGGGCACTGCTTGACTTAGAGGTGAGTATTAACTTGTAGCCATACTCTATCTAAGAGCAATTAAGACTTGAAGAGCTTAAACCAACCACTACCATGTTGCAATTAGTAGATAGATAAGTGAAAATTTCTCATGGTTTGGTTGAAGATGTGTTGATATAGACCAGTTTTATTACGAGGTCGATTTCCTTGTACTGGATACCTAGTAGTCAGATTTTGGTTATACTTGGACATCCATTCCTAGCAATGTCTAATGCCATTATTAACTACAGGAATGGTGTAATGAAATTTTCATTTGGCAACATAAAAGTTAAGCTTAATGTCTTTAACACTAACCAACAACATTTAGACCTCAATGATTCTTGTGAAGTGAACTTGATCAAGAGTTTAATTCATGACATTCATGCACCATCTTCATTCTCTAACCCATTAGAAGCTTGTCTTATGCATTTTAATGTAGATTTGATTTAGACAAGTCTATCGAGGTGGTGAACAACCTTTTAAAGGTTCCTCCAATCTTGGATACCTCAAGTGGGGCCCTTATGTGAAGCCACTCCCTCCTTCAGAGTCTATTTCCATACCCTCTATAGTAGAAGCACCATCTCTGGCCCTAAACCCCTTGCCCGACAACCTTAAGTACTCTTATCTAGGACTAGATGAAACCTTCTCTATTAGAATAGCATCATATTTAGACAAGGAACAGGAGGGCAAATAACTTAATGATCTTAAGGAACATCAGACTACTCTAGGGTGGACCATAGTAGACATAATATGGATTAGTCTAGCCATATGCATGCATAGAATATACTTGGAAGAAAATGCAAAACTCCTCAGGGAAACTCAAAGACGATTGAATCTCGACATGAAGGACATGGTCATAAATGAAGTCCTTAAGCTTTTAGATTTTGGCGTCATATACCCCCATCTTTCACAGCACTTAGGTCAGTCTCGTTCAAGTTGTACCCAAGATATCTAGGGTCACAATAGTCAAAAATGAGGAGAACAAGCTAGTATCCACTCGCATGGCCACTAGGTGGAGAGTCTGCATTGATTACCGAAAATTAAAAGTAGTCACGACGAATGACCACTTTCCTCTACCTTTTATTGATCAAATGCTTGAGAGATTAGCTGGACATAGTTATTATTGTTTTCTAGATGTATATTTTGGTTATAACTAGATTCCTATAGCACCTAAGAATCAAAAGAAGACCACCTTCACCTGCCCTTTTAGAAACTTATCGATGTATGCCTTTTGGGCTTTGTAGCTCTCCTGCTACATTTCAAAGGTGTATGTTGAGCGTCTTCTCCTATATTGTAGAAATGTTTTTCAAGGTGTTCATATATTACTTCTCAGTATTTGGATCCTATTTTAATGAGTACCTGGACCATTTGAAGTTAGTTCTCGCAAGGTGTCCGGAGAAGAATCTAGTATTATACTGGGGGAAATGCCATTTTATGGTACAAAGTGAGATAGTTCTAGGCTACATTGTATTATACAATGGAATAGGGGTAGATAAGGCCAAAGTGTATTTAATAGTTAACCTTCCTTCACCAATGACAGTGAAAGAAATATGCTCTTTTCTAGGACATGCTAGTTTCTACAGAAGATTCATAAAGGACTTTAGCAAAATTGCTAAGCCCTTTTTTTAATTTAACTATAAAGGAGGCTACTTTTGACTTTGATAAGGACTATAGGAAAGCATTTGAATGGCTAATGGCCGAGTTGAACTCTACACCCATTATCCGACCACCTGATTGGAGTGCTCCATTCGAGATAATGTAGCAATTTAGATAATGCTATTGGAGTTGTTTTGCCACAGTGCATCAAAAAACTTCCCCATGTGATATATTATTCTACTAAAACACTAAATGATGTGAAACTCAACAATTCAACCATAGACAACGAGTTGTTAGTTGTAGTGTTTTCTTTGGATAAGTTTATATCTTACTTGTTAAGTTCTAAAGTTATAGTATACTCATATCATGCACCTCTAAAGTACATCCTTTCTAAAAAGGATGTGAAACCTAGGTTGATCTATTGGATACTATTGCTACAAGAATTTGATTTACAAATTCGTGACAAGAAAGGTTTCGAAAATGTCATAGTAGACCACTTATCCAGATTGGTGGTGAAGCACACTAGCAATAATGTCCATATAACTAAATCCTTTTTGGATGAATAGTTAATGCACATTTTTCAATTACCTTGGTATGGTGATATAGTAAATTATCTTGGTGCATGAAAATTTCCCAATCATTGGACCAAACAAGATAAGAAGAGATTTTTAACTGAGGTTAAATACTTTACCTAGAATGATCCGTGCTTATTCAAGTATTAATCCAATCAAGTGATAAGGAGATGTGTACCAAGTGAGCATAGTAAGATCATCTCCTTCTATCATGATCATGTATGTGGGGACCATTTTAGCTTTAGAACGACAGTTGCAAAAGTTTGGTAGGGTGGTTTTTATTGGCCCACCATTTTTAAAGATTCACTTGCTTATTGCATAGCATGTCTGAGGTGGTAAAGATTAGGAAGTCTAAGGAGAAGACACATGATGTCCTTAAACCCAATCATTGTTATAAAAACATTAGATGTTTGGGACATAAATTTTATGAGACCTTTTCGCAATTCTTTTGGGAATGTACACATCCTAGTGGCAGTGGACTATGCGTCCAAGTGGGTGGAGACTGTACCCTGCAAAACCAATAACCACAAGGTAGTGGTAAGATTTTTAAAGGAAAATATTTTTGCAAGATTTGTCACCCCATGTGCCATTTTTTGCAAGATTTGGCAACCCATGTGCCATAATCAGTGATGCTATTTGAGAATCTAATGAAAAAGTATGGTGTCAACCATAAGATAACTATCTCATACCACCCTCAAACTAGTGGGCAAGTAGAGGTAGCCAATAGCAAAATTAAATGTATCCTAGAGAAGATAGTTAATCCAAGTAGGAAAGACTAGTCTATGAGACTCAACGATGCTTTGTGGGCTTATCATACGGCTTATAAAATCTCGATAGGTATGTCATCCTACCACTTGGTCTATGGAAAGGTCTGTCACTTACTAGTGGAGCTAGAAAACAAGACATATTACACTATCAAAAAGCTCAATTTCAGATGAGATGTTGCTGGGACCCATAAAAAACTCCAACTCAATGAGTTGGAAGAATTGAGAAAGGATGCAAGTGATTCTACACAAATATACAGAGATTGGATGAAGGTTTACCATGATAGTCAAATCTTAAAGAAATCCTTCACATCTGGACAAAAGATCTTTTTGTATAATTCAAGATTGCATCTCTTTCTAGGCATACTCAGATCTTGATGGACTGGACCTTACATTGTATGTATAGTATATCCTCATGGGGCTATCAAGATTGAGAAGGATGGTGAGACCCAAAAAGTAAATGGTCAGAGGTTAAAACCTTCCCTAGAATTGCCTAACCCTAAGATTGAAAAACAGTATTAGAGGCACCTCATTATAATAACCCACCTTAGACTACTCCAGGAACCTTGAAGATTATAGTCCTTGCCCTCATCATTACGTTTACCTGAAGATGTAAAACTTAGCACTCCTTAAAATTCAACCCAAATGTTTTTCAAAACTCAGTCTTCTACATCTTTCCATTTCATATAAGGTCCTATGTTTTCAAACATTGGGGACAATGTTTCACTCAGGTTGGGGGGTGTAGATGTACATAGAGATTTTGATTTTTTTTTTTTTTTAAGGTAGAGTTCCCTTACTGTGATGAGAACTATGTTTTCAAAACTTAGTAATTCTATTATTTTTCCCTCGCTAGTTTTGCATATTGTTCATATGTTGAAGCATTTTATGAAGGTTTTTACACACACCACATAGCCAAGACTAATAGAGAGGTATGAGTTAGAGACCTTGAGGAAAATTAGTGGAGACCTATAATCGAGTGAGTTTTAGAAACTATCTTCTTTAAGAGAGTTATAAGTAATTCTACATTTTCTTTAGAGTATAGAATTTATGTGATCGTGTTATCCTTGTTTTGGTTAACTACTAATAATAAATAGGAGTAATAGCTTTCTTTCCAAAAAATTTATTATAGTTCACAGGCTTTCAGAAACCTAGGGGAGGATATAGACCAATCCTTGTTCAGCCCAAAGACATGGAACCCACCTACCATATTATACCACCAGTTAGTGACATGAGACTATTGTTAAGCATTTTCTTTCTTAACCCCACTTACCTTAACCTAGAAAACCAAGAAATAAATATTCATCACTCACCCAATTTTTCAAAATGAGTAGAGTTAATAGAAAATTTTCAAAAAGTACAAAAAGTTAAGAAGTGAAAATCACCGAAAGTCTTTCTCTCTAAGAAGTCAAAAGAAAAAGAAAAAGAAAAGAAAAGAAATAGGAAATAAAATAGAATACAGAGGGAATTCACTTTGGTATAGTCAAGGATCATATGTCCAACTTCCAAAAGAAGACCTCTACTCAATTTTGATCTTTGAAATCATTATACCTTTCTATTCTAAACATGTCCCAATCCTACATTTTGTCCCATTTAAACACTTGTGGATCTTAGGTATAAAATGATCTTAAAGAGGATATAAAAAGAAGGAATTAAGGTAAACTACCCCTATTATTCTTGGTGATGACATCCCTTCTTAGGATCACTTTCCATTGTCACTTTAGTATTTAAAATTTTTTTGTGAACCATTAGCTTGTTGGATCCGATCATATAATGAGAGAAATATGTTCAACCCCTTATCTAAGAGCTTAACTTTTGAGATTATACCTATGAGAATTTGAGGTCAAAACATATTTCATAAGGCATTTAAGCATATCTATTTAGAAGTCATGACTTATGTGGTTGTACACACACATGCACCAAGAAGTAACTAAAATGAGATGTCTTTAGTGTGTGTACTATTTGTAGAATTTGGGTTGTGAAAAACTTATAGAATGTTAATGAATGAGGATTCTCTGAGATAAAATGGGGGACTCAACCTTACCAAAATTTTTGGTTATATTCAGTGCAAACCCTCACAAGGTCTAACTTGTCCACTAGGGGTAACCTAGGGGTTTAAGGGCTCATTGTATGTGCTAAATTCAATTGTGAGTACCCACAAAAGTGGCAATTTGTATCCATTTTTTATAAAATAAAATTTTGAATGTTTTTCTTGAGAATAGAAAAATACTAGTTGAGGGTGTGATAAGTGTTCAAAACTGTACAAAAATCACCCAATTAATTGCCCATGGGTTCTAACTTATAGGGGTAAAATAAGTTTTTTGGCCAAAAATTATAACACATGCATTTCTGACCTAATGACTCAAAAATTGATATTTCATAGGTTCAGAGGCTAATCTAGTGTAAGTATATGATTAATCATATAATTTTTAGGATTTAATTAGAGTTTTTAACTTTTTGTAGAAAGTGAGATGGTGATCCAACTACTTATATTGATTAGGATAAAAACTGAAGATCAAGATTGAAAGATCGAGTTAAGAATTAAAAATCATCAATCCAACATGAGATCAAGGATGAAGATCATCTTTAAGAGAAGCAATGGATGTAATTGGAGGAGCTAAAGGTGGCCAATGTGGGGCCCTGCATAAGCCATGTAAAGTCCACCACCTTTGCATGGGTTTCACTTAAGCCACTCTGCCATATTCAAGCCATGAACCATGTGACAAGCAAAGTAACCAAGCTAACCACCAAAGCTAAGAATTTGAGCCATCAAGTTAAGCTAAGAAAGTCATCTAAGCTAGCCTTGAAACCAAACCAATGGAGCTCTCAAAGCGAGCCATCAAAGTCACATAAGCCAATTTAAATGAAGGCCATGATTGGAGGAGAATCTAAAGAATTATCCTTGGGATTTATAGAATATTTTGAAGAGAATTAAGGAAAAACTCATAGGATAAGGTAGCATATGGATGAATATGAAAAGATCCCTCCATTTTTTATGTTTTTCCCACTTTTTTCTCACTTTTCAACTCACTACTAAATTTCACTACAAATTTCACTTTTCATTCAAGAGTCCTATCTTTCTAAGACTTCACCACCTTCCTAAAGTCAAATTCCAACCATCTAATCAATCTGTACATCCTAGAAAACTGCCTAACCAATTACTTTTCCCCACCTCACCTCTCTTTCCTATCTTTTGCTATCACTTTCTTTCCTCCCATCTTCTTCTCTCTCTCTCTCTTGCCTCATCCCATCTGATTACACTTTTCATATTTCAAGGGCAACAATGATTTTTGAAGGGGGGAGACATGTCCTCCTAAAAAAATGCCATGTCCCCACCTTAAGACAAGTAAAATGGTAGCCACTTATTCCTCTTTAAAACCTTAGCTATCTATTCATCCTAGCTATCCAATTCCCTTGTTTCCATCCCCACCATACCCTTACCTTAGCTCACCCTATAATTTATAGGATAAAAAGAATACAAGGCCATCAACAACCAAGGATTGGGGGCTATTTCCCTTTGGAAGAAAAAGACGCCTCCTTCATCTTGGAGAGGGCATCCTATTCCTGCAACCATTCTCTCACCTTTTTGCCTTGACAAATCTTTCTTTTGGGTGGATCTTCTAAGTCTTCTTTCCTTGCTAGTTCTTAACTTCCATTACTATTTAGTTAGTGGTTCCCCCCCCTCGCTTCAGTTCCTCATGCTTGTTTATTTAAGATCTATGGTCACTTTTCCCTTAAAGTGACAGTCAAGGGAAGGCCATCTTGAATCTATCCTTGTCTTTGTTTATCGATCCCCATCAATTTCATTGATCTTGAGCTTGTTTCCTTAATGTCCTTCATTAAGTGAACCAAGTAACTCTCACTAATCCCTCCTTCATGTTGATTGGAGCAGGAGGGATTAGTGAGAGTTTAATTTGAATTTTGAGGTTGTAAAGCATGATGTAGACTAATCAAGATTAGTATACACCATCATTGATTGCTTTTAAATCAATAACATCAGATGATTTAAGATTCTCTTGATTGATGAATGCTAGCAAAGTTGGGTTGTTGGCATGTTGATTTCATGGTTTGATATTTAATATAAGCTTGTTTATTCAAACAACAAAACCTATTGAAACCATACGTACAATCTGAATATTGAAGGCATGGTTTTGAATGCTTTTCGAGTTAAAGCTTGGATAATCTTGTTAACTTTATTTTTCCATTCATAGTTCATTATTTTAGATATAAATTGTTCACATCAACAAACATGAAAATCACACGCTGTCACCTGTTGATGTTTTTCGTAAGCACATGGGCTATTGCAGTATAGCTATGCAAATACGGGTCGATCCCACAGGGACTCACTTTAAAAGATGGAGTTTTACATAAAATTCAATTAATAAAAATTAAACTAAAGAATATAATAGAAATAAACTAGCAATAAAATAAAATTTCAGATTTATTTAGCTGCTACAATTTACAGAATTTCTAAATCCAAGAAAGTAGAAAATAAAACTAAACAAGCAGTCTTGGATATCACTATCCTTGGATAAGCAGAATAGGGATAAGGCAAAACCAGAATATTCAAGGACACATCTGTAAATAAAACAGGGACTCAGACGGTATTAAAAAGAGGACATAGGTGGAATGACTCAGATCTTCTAAGGGCATAATTGGAAATTTGCCAAATTTTTGGTTTTAATAAAAAACCAGAGGAAAGCCCAATGATGAGAGAACCAGAGAAGGAGATGGGGAAGAAGGAAGAAGAGGAGAGTGGAGAGTGGAGAGGGAGAGGGAAAGAGAGGAAAGGAGGAAAGGGAGAGTGGGAGAAAAATCCGTTCTGGGTTTCTATCTCTGGGATGTCCGACCAATCGATGATGATGCCTGGGCCGGTCGACGATGGATCAGATGATGGGTCCTAGTCGGAGATGGTGGTTTTGATGGAGAGAATGAGTGGGCTAGTGCAGATCAACCGACTAGCCCTGGTGCAGTGAATAGAGGAGGAACACCAGAGAATGGAGGAGATGACGTGGGTGATGGAGATAACGTGTGGAGTAGAGAAGATCAGGGGGAAATGATCTGGGAAAGACCAGTGGAAAGAAGGAAAAGGGAGACGACGTCCAAGATTCTGGGCGTTGTCTGACTCTGACTTGGAGAAAAGAGGGGAAGGTGCGGTGGACTGCCCAAACTTAATCTAGTCAATGACTCGATAGAATGGAGCTTGGACAGAAAGGAGAGTAGATTTCGTGCCTGGTTGGGTGCCAGGCCAGTGAAGAGATGCTCAGAGAGATGAATAAAAGAGGGAGAGAGAGGGAAAGTTGGAAGTGGATTGCGGTAGTGGAAGCTGGGTGTGATGTATAAAAAAAATGATGAAGGGCAGGGGAAGCTAAATAGAGACGAGTAAAAGAGACAAGTACACAAGAGATCCAAACAAACAATAAAAGGAGAGTGGCAAGTAAATAACTAAGAAAACTCCCAAAAAAAAAACTCTCCCCTCTCCCCCATGCTGTTTTCCTCTTTATAACCTTTGCACTTCCTTATTTGTCTCAAACTCTTTCCTTGAAGAGGTAACTTCCTATGAGAAAACTTTATCCTCTCCCAAATTAGGACTTTTCTCATTAGGAATCCTTTTCCAATTAGGACTCTTGCCTTATTGATCTTCACTTGATCTGCACCATTGAACATAGATCTAAGCCATCGAACCCTCCTTTAATTGATCTGCAAAATAAAAGACTAAATTAGAATCATCTAAATTGAACAATAGTCATCTAATAAGCTCTAATAATCATCTGACCATTGATTTTGAAAATCTAAAGTTTGGATGGTCAATTTGAGCTAAATTAAAATTTAAGCTAAAATTTGCAATTTTGAATAGTTAGGTGATCTAATTGAATGCTAAACTAAGGGTCTTTTAGCCAAAATTAAACACTTAACACACCCCAACCAGAATTTTGCTAGTCCTGAGTAAAACATGCAAACAACTATTTTACACAAAACTAGTACAAGATACCACTTTCTTAGGTACTCATGATTACATTTAGCACATGCAACAAGCCCTTGAACCCCTAGGTTACTCTTAGTGGACGAGTTAGGCCTCGTGAGGGTTTGCAGAGAATATACCTACAAAATTTAGTAAAGTCAAGTTCCCTATTTTATCTTAGAGAATCCTCATTCATTAACAATTTTACTAATTTTTCACAACTTAATGAAGAGGATTTGACAATCTTACACACCATACACATATTAAAGACATCTTATTTGAGCTATTCCTCAGAGTGCATATGTGTGTGTACAGCCACATAAATCTTGACTTCTAATTAGATATGCTTACATTCCATTGAAAATATGTCTTGACCTCAAATCCTCACAAGTATATGCTCAGAAATAAAACTCTTAGATAAGGGTTAAACATATTTCTCTCATTATATGACCAAATCCAACAAGCTGATGGTTCACATAATTCTTTTAAGGCTATGTCCACCTAAGATCAATAGGTCTTTAACTAGGACAAAATGTAGGCTTAGGATAGGTTTATAAAAGAAAGGTATAAAGATTTCAAAGGTTCAAAATTGAGTAGATGTCTTCAATGAATATCTTCTAGGACAAATTTTCTTTTGGGTTTGTTATTGAAGTGAATTTCTCTTTTAGATTTTGGTTTTTCTTTTTCTTTTTCTTTTCTTTTCTTTTCCTTTTCTTCTTTGGAAGAAAGACAGGTAATTTTTTCACTTCTTTGACTTTTTGTCCTTTTTTTGAACTTTTTCTACTCTACTCATTTTGAAGATGGGTAGTGGTTATTTATTTTACTGGGTTATTCTAGGTTAAGGTGAATGGGGTTAGAAAGAAAAAGGCTTAATAACAGGCTCAAAAGGCTAACTAGTGGTATACTATATTGGGTAGGCTTTATGTCTTTAGGCTGAGCAAGGATGGCCTATATCATTTCCTAGGTTTCCTAAAGCCTATCAGATTCAATAAAATTTTGGAATTAAAGCTATTACTCCTCTTTATTCTTGATGTTTAACCAAAACAAAGATAACAAGATCACACTAATGTATGCACACTGAAGAAAGTGTGGAATTACTTATAACTCTCGAAAAAAAGATAGTCTCAAACTCTCACTAGGTTATAGGTCTCCACTGGTTTTTCTCAGGGTCTCTATGTCATACCTCTATATTAGTCTTGATTATGTGTTATGTGTAAATGGTTTCTGAGAATTAACTTTCATAAAATGCTTCAACACATGCATGATATGCAAAACTAATCATATGCATTCCCATTAAGAGGTGAAAATACTATATTTACTAAATTCTGAACATTCAATTCTCATCACAGCAAGGGAACTCTTCTTTAAAACCTTTTTTTTTCCAAAATTAAAAAAAAAAAAATTCTGAAGAAAATTCAAAATCTCTAGTGCATCTACACCCCCCAACCTGAATGAAACATTGTCCCAAATGTTAGAAAACATAGGATGCTATATAGAAGTTGAGTGGTGTAGATTCTAAACCCTTGGGTTGCCTCCCAATACGTGCAAGTTTAACCTCTTCAGCCAGACATTAACCTATCTTTCTAAACCTAGAGCTAACTGGGTCAACTTATGTGTACTAATCCTAACCCTAAGATTAAAAGGCGTGATTTCTCACTCCATTTCAAAATTTTGCAGTAATCTATATATGGCCTCCACCTTGAAATTTTAGGTGGTGATATGAATATAATACAGTAGATCACCGCAAATGTAAAAGTAGTGGGACCATATTGTTGATCCCCCATCTTCAATATTTCACGGTAGTCAATATAATTGCTCCACCTCAAAAATTGAGGTGAGAGTAACTCAATGATTGCATGAACTACCGTGTATTTCCTTGGACCATATGGTGACAAACAGTCCTTGTCTTGACCAAATTGAGGATTAATAATGACCATTCTATTTAGTTTATCTTTTTCCTTTGTGTCCCTATCATTGTCTTGAACTAGGGTGATAAATTGACTCTGCCCTTTTCTAATAGGTTGTTCTTATATTACTAGAGGCGGGGACAAGGTTTGGCTTAAACTCTAGTTATCTTCTGATGTGCATCCTAGAGTAGGTTGATGCATATCAACTGACTCTGCTTCTACCTGTTTAATAAGCACAAGTACGATAGCAATTGGGCCTATATTATCTAATGTTTGTTCAAATAAGGCTACTATGTCGCAATCAGGTACATCTTCTACATTGAAAGGCGCAATCTGAATTTCATGCTTTATAGGAGGATCTACTCTGGCTTGCCATCTAGAAGTGTCCATCAGAGGCACAGTATTCAACAACTCAGGCATTTCCTCAATAGATGTGTCTTCATCAGAGTCATACAAATAGGTGGGACACGCATCTAGAGGATTAGGGTTGAATTTTTTAAAGCTTTATTCTCTTCATCAATGGAAGTCTCTTTAGTATTAGAATCAGGACATGACTCAAGTATATTGAAGTTGGAGATTTCTAAGGATAGTTGTGGACTTTGTGACTCATAAGGATCATAGAAAATTTTCATCCTAGTGTCAAAAATAAATGGCTCTATTTTCCCCCTAATTTGTTTCAGTGTTTCCTCAAATTCCTCCCTCCCTCGATTTATTTCCTTAGTGAAATCCTCCATCATTTGTCTTATTTCCTTATTCCCTTGTGCTATTAATTCACACATATGCTGCATATTTTCTTCTAATAATGGTTCTTCCCATAGAGGAAATGACTCATAGGGTTGGTGTTGTTGTGGCATTGAGGCACTGAAAAAGGATTGGCAGGCTGAACACATGATGGTTGACCCTGATATTCTGAATAATCATGGTAGTGTGGACCAAGGTGAGACCATTGTGGTTCTTCCTGATATTGGCAATCTTAAGACCATGATTGTTTATGATGCCTAGCCCATCCATTAGAGTCTTGATAATTTGTCTCAGAATGAAAATTGCTAGCGTATGTGAATGCATTAGGTGCATCCACTAGGTCCTAGTAGTATTCATTGTATGTGGAGCTTGATGGGACCTAGGAAGGAGTGGATTAGGGATGCGTAGAATAGATATAGCCATTATGGTATTGAGGTTGTGGTGCAACTTACCTAGAAACTATTAGCCAAAGCAATTGACTTTCCATAAGATCTAACCGATCCATCTATGTATCTAATCTATGAAATCTATCCCCTTCTTGATAGGCCCCTTTCTTTCTTTTTTTAAGATGAAAACTAACCTACATGATGCAATCTAACTTCCTAGAAAGATGCACAAACAAAGGGCACAATATAATCCTTGAGGCTAATAAGCAGCATATTGATTTTCTTGAATTTGTGTGGGGATAATGCTTTTAATTAGCCTAATATAGCGCTCCTCCTCTCCTTTAGATTTGATTATTGCTTACCAACTAGGTTCTATGCAAGGTGGCTAATACAACCCTCATGTAAGGAGGTGTTAAGACCTCACAAACGTCAACAGGAGGCGAGGGAAGAGCCAGGCTCTATTAGACAACCCTCAATAACCACAATGCTCAAAAGCCACTGGAGTGACAATAAATCATGTCTTAGTAAGAGGGTCCTACGAGCATGTGAAGGCCCTGTAGGTCTCTTCTGATTGATTTTAATTTGATTTGAAGGTTAAGGTAGCGCACTTGAAGTGATTATCTTAGGTGGGCCAATGAGTGGTGATGAAATCCACCCTTGATCTTATGGGGATAAAGTGCCTTACTAATTAATTCCACACTCCATGACAGTTCGATCAGCATATATATCACCTTAAAGCATTAACTGTGTCCTAAGATGCAATGAAAAGCAATAAACTAATGCAAAACCCTAAAAATGCAACAATTATAAAGAATGTTTTCTATATGCAATTAAACTACCAACCAATGCAAGATTATTCTAAATGCAAACCCTAATCTAGAAATTAAATGAGTGAGAAGACTTACAGTGGGGTTTCTAATGAAGATCAAGTGTGGGTCACCTTATCCCACACTTGCCCTGTATTATTACAACCCTTTAAAAATTGAACTTAAAAGAGCAAATTATAAAGGGGCCTCACTATAAGATTCACTCAAAAAAAAAATAAAAAATCCTAATCTAAGAAAGCAAGGAAAATCTATTTAATTAATAATGCTTCACTTGACAATTTCCTAAAAAAGACAAATAACAATTAGTACTAAATTTAGGAAATAAAGTGGTTATGCACTAAAAAACTTAAATATACACCTAAAAATGCCTAAAATGCAATTCCTAATCTTTTTTATTTTTTTGGAATTTTTTATTTTCTTCAAAAAAATTTAAAAATTTTGGATTTTTTAAATTATATTCTATAAAAACTCCTTTGTGAGTCCCCAGCAATGGCCCCAAAAACTTGTTGATATTTTCTACAAGTGCACGGGCTATTGCAGTATAACTATGCAAATATGGGTCGATCCCATAGGGACTCGCTTTAAAAGATGGAGTTTTACATAAAATTCAATTAATAAAAATTAAAATAAAGAATATAACATAAATAAACTAATAATAAAATAAAAATCTAGATTTATTTAACTGCTGCAATTTATAGAATTTCTAAATCCAAGAAAATAGAAAATAAAACTAAACAAGCACTCTTGGATATCAGTATCCTTGGATAGGCAGAATAGGGATAAGGTAAAACCAGAATATTCAGAGACACATCTGTAAATAAAACAGGGACTCATACGGTATTAAAAAGAGGACATAGGTAGAATAACTCAGATCTTCTAAGGGCATAATTGGAAATTTGCTGAATTTTTGGTTTTAATCGAAAACTAGAGGAAAACCCGATGATGAGAGAACTGGAGAAGGAGATGGGGAAGAAGGAAGAAGATGAGAGGTGAAAGGGAGAGGGAAAGAGAGGAAAAGGAGAGCGGGAGAAAAATCCATTCCGAGTTTCTGTCTCTGGGATGCCCGACCGGTCGATGACAATGCCTTGGCCGATAGACGATGGATCAAGTGATGGGTCCTAGGCGGAGATGGTGGTTTTGACAGAGAAAATGAGTGGGTCAGTGCAGATCAACCGACCAGCCCTAGTGAGGTGAACAGAGGAGGAATGCCAGAGAATGGAGGAGATGACCTGGGTGATGGAGATAACGCGTGGAGCAGAGAAGATTAGGGGGAAATGATCTGGGAAAGATCGATGGAAAGAAGGAAAAGGGAGACGACATCCAGGCTTCTAGGCGTCGTCTAGTTCTAACTTGGAGAAAAGAGGGGAAGGTGTGGTGGACTGCC
Organism: Warburgia ugandensis; assembly: GCA_035236585.1. NCBI lineage: Eukaryota > Viridiplantae > Streptophyta > Magnoliopsida > Canellales > Canellaceae > Warburgia > Warburgia ugandensis. The sequence goes on from CP141128.1 coordinate 47,702,989, forward strand.
CGGACTTAATCTGGTTGGAGAATAGAGGTAGATGATGACTCAATAGAATGGAGCTTGGATAGAAGGGAGAGCAGATTTTGTGCCTGGTTGGGTGCCAGGCCAGTGAAGAGATGCGCAGAGCGATGGATAAAAGAGGGAGAGAGAGGGAAAGTTGGAAGTGGATTGCGGTAGTGGAAGCTGGGTGTGATGTATAAAAAAAATGATGAAGGGAAGGGGAAGCTGAATAGAGACGAGTAAACAAGAGATCCAGACAAACAAGAAAAGGAGAGTGGCAAGTAAACAATTAAGAAAACTCCAAAAAAAAAACTCTCCCCTCTCCCCCATACAATTTTCCTCTTTATAGCCTTTACACTTGCTTATTTGTCTCAAACTCTTTCCTTGAAGAGGTAACTTCCTATGAGAAAACTTTATCCTCTCCCAAATTAGGAGTTTTCTCATTAGGAATCCTTTTCCAATTAGGACTCTTACCTTATTGATCTTCAGTTGATTGGCACCATTGAACATAGATCTGAGCCATCCAACATTCCTTTAGTTGATCTACAAAATAAAAGACTAAATTAGAATCATCTAAACCATACGTTAGTCATCTAATAAGCTCTAATGATAATCTAACCATTGATTTTGAAAATTTAAAGTTTGGATGATCAATTTGAGCTAAATTAAAATTTAAGCTAAATTTTTCAATTTTGAACGGTTAGATGATCTAATTGAATGCTAAACTAAGGGTCTTTTAGCCAAAATTAAACACTTAACATCACCCCTGAACCATGCACACACGTCTTGGGTTTGGTGCATGGTTTTGAGTACTTTGTGTTGGTGAAATTCAAGTTGGTGGAATCTAATCACATTACGAAGTGTTAGTTTAAGTAGAGTTTGAATTTTAGTCTTGATTAGATTGTTAGCTTATTGTTTGCTTAGCTTACTAGTCAGTAAAGTTTTCATTCCCATGAGTATTTTGCATGCTTTAGAAATTGCATGTTTAGGAATTTCATTAGTTGCATGTTTCCTTAGATTGAGTGCTAAATTTCATGCTTGGAAATTTTGATTTAGGAAGTTGCTAAATTTCATTTTTAGGAAGTTTTCAATTTAGGAAAGGTTGCGATCTTAGAAAGTTTTAGTTTAGGAGACTTTTTTTTTTAGAAATTGTGTTTTTAGGAAAGTTGTTAAGTTTAGCACAAGTGTGAGAGTGTGTTGAAGTGAATGTTTAGAGCAAATTTCATGTTCTTGAATTGAACGCAATTTCCAGCATCATGTCTATATATTATGTGTTCAACTTTTTGGATGTAATTGGTACTATTTGAATTTCTTATCTATACTTATTTCTAGTAGTGAAGAACTATTGAATTGAATGTCTTAATGCATATAATGTCATACTTTTATGTGTTTATTACTTGGAAATTGAAAACAACAAGTGTTGGAATTTTTAGCAACATAGAAATATAACATTATTTACAACTAATTTGATTTCTTCTTTAGAAATTTAATTAATTTTTTAAGTTGTTTGTTTAATTCTCATATTAGATTTGATGATAGTTAGTTGTAGGTCCATTGATTACAGTCTATGTTCAACATATGAACTATGTATATTAGTCAAGAATCATGTGGATGGTGCTAGGTTGAATTCCCTTTAGATTCTTGCTCTATTTACTTGCTAAATCTTAGTGTAGCAATAATTAATTCATGGTTTGCACCTTAGTTTAAAGTTAGGATGTTTTCAATTTTAGTTTTAGAAAGTTTTTATTTAGGAAAGTTTCCATATTTGTTGGATTACTTTAGTTAATTTACATATTTCCATGTCTTACATTTATGTTTAATTCACATCATTAGTTAGGCAAAATCTCATTATCTTGTCTAGGTTAAGTAATCTAATTAAGGACTCACTAATAATACAAATCCCTATGATTCCTTTAGGTCGTCCTCCATCACATGAATTACTACAATTAATTTGTGCACTTGTGAGTTTAGCTTAAAAATCATAATAAGTTTTTGACACCTTTGGAAGGGAATCGTAGCAAAATTGTGTAATGGATCTTATCTTAAAATATTTACCTCTCGTCTAAGTTTATGGTGCATTAGCTTAGGAATTTTTATCTTTCTATCTTTTTTGCATTTTATAGCCATTTTCCCTTATTGACCATATTTGTTTGATTTTTGTGTGAGGGAAATTGGCAAAGGAGCGGCAGCATTCCTGTGGCCCAATGGAAGAACCCAATTCATTTTTCTTATTTTTTCATGAGGTTTGCACTTTCTCACTAAGGAGTCCTACTTTTATAAAACTATCCCACCTTCCTAAACTCCCATTTCAACCAGCCAACCAATCCTAGAGTGCCACCTAACATATCCAACCAACCCCCACCTTTTTAGAAAACCACCTAGCAACCCAACTCACTCACCTCACCATCCCTATATTTTCTCCCTTTTCTTCTTCTCTTTCCACCTCTCCACATGAAATACACTCAAGGAAGGGAGTTCCACATGAAACTCCTACAAAATAGTAACCTCTTATCCTCCTTGCCTTAACCACTCCATAATGTTCCTAACCCACTACCCAATCACCTCTTCCCACCTCACCTCACCTCACCTCTCCATCCTCATTTCCTTATCTTACTATTTTCTTAATGGCTTCCACAACTTTTAGAAAGTGGAAGATGCCTTACCCTAAAAAGTAGGCGTTTCCCACTTCGTTCCACCTTACTCCCCTCTTAGACCCATGCTTAATTGTCCTAGATCTATCCAATCTTTTCATGCCACATAGCCGCCTTCTAATTTCATGTGCCATACCTAATAAGGTTCGGAGGCTAATCTAATGTAAGTATGTGATTAATCATATATTTTTTGGGATTTAATTAGAGTTTTTAACTTTTTGTAGGAAGAGAGATGGTAATCCAACTGCTGAGATGGATTAGGATGAAAATTGAAGATCAAGATCGAAAGATCGAGCCAAGACCTAAAAATCATTAATCCAACATGAGATCAAGGATGAAGATCATCTTTAGGACAAGCAATAGATGCAATTGGAGGAGCCAAAGGTGGCCAATGAAAGGCCATGCATAAGCCATGCAAAGTCCACCACCTTGGCATAGGTTTCACTTAAGCCCTAAAATCCTAATATAAACAACCACAAAAACTCAATCTAAAGCTTCCAATGTAAAGTATAATGACATGAAAAGAAAAACCAGAAAGAAATTCAAGAGAGAAAATGACTGGGATGATGAACTAACTATGGAAATAATGCCTAAAACTAAGTGGAATTGAAGGAGAAAAACATGAAATTCCTAAGGGGGAAAGCAAGGTTGCAAGCTATTTATTCTCTTGAATGTCACTACTAAATAATATCTAACTTGAATCTGGAGCGAATGAATAAGAAAAACTAATGGAAGTGACACAAAGTAAAGATGGAAAGCTAAGTGGAAAGATGAGTGTAGAACTAGAAAGCAAAATAATGGGAAACTACAACAATAAAAGAAAACTACTAGCTTAAATCGGAGAGCAAATAACCAAAGAAATAACTAGAAATATAAAGAAATAATAGCACAAAAAAACCAAAGTCAAGAAAAGAGTGCAATATTTCAAGGTTGTCTCACCCAACCTTTACTTTGTAGAACATGTGGAATCCATGGGTATTTATAGATGAAATGTTTCCACTTTGAATGAGTCACATTCTAGGAAAGGGAGGTGAATCTAGATCTAGGAATTCAATTAAGAAAGAGTGAAGGAGGAAAGTTAGGTAGAAGATGATGTAAACAAGTGATGTAAGCAAGTGACATGGCTGGTTTCCTATTTTAAAAAGGAAGGAGGCATCTTTTTCTTAATAAGGAGGTGTGGAAATCCTACCCTCCTATTGATATGGTGATTGGCTGGAATGGAGAGAGAAAAAGGAGAAAAAAATGTGGTGGAAAAGTTAAGGAAAACCTAAGGTTTAATGTGTTTTGAAAGGAAATAGATCTAGGGGATTCCAAATTAGGAAACTACAAAAATTGACAACTAAGCAAGGGGGAGGTGTCACCTTCTCGGAAGGTAGCTCCCTCCTTAAGTTAAACTAAATAAATAAATAAATAAAATCCCTAAGTTTATGTGGTGAAAAAGTTTAGGAAATGGGTTTTTCTCTCTTGATGGGTCACTTAATGCATGATCATTTTACCTTTTATAATTCTGTCTCAAAAGCCCTTAAAAATCACACTTTTAACATAGAATAATTGCTTCAATTAGAGTTCCAATTGTGTGGCTCCATGTGGCATTCATAAATGGCTTGATGGCTCTTTTCTTGATGGCTTAAGTGGCTTCAATGCTTAGCTTAAAGACTTAAGTAGCTTGGCTTCCCTAGGTTTCTTAGTTGGACTAGGAAATCTTATGCATGGCTCCAATTCTCATGTAGAGTGGTGGAAATGCATGACTTTTTGCATGGATCATTTTAATCACCTTTGCTTTCTTTCAATTTCCTCTAAGGGTTCTACCCCCACAACCCCTGTAAGGGCCCACCACCTGCACACCCTACGAGCTGACTGTGAACTGGAATATAGTTCTTTGGATCATCTTCCCACTTCCTACAAAATAAAAAAAACTAATTAAATCCTAAAAAAATATGCTAATTTGTATACTTATTCTAGATTAGCTTCTGAACTTGCAAAAGATCAAACTTTTCAATCATTAGATCAGAAATGCACGTGTTATAATTTTTTAGAAAAAACGTAGAAATAACACTATATTTTATAACATATGGGCTACTAATTGGGTAATTTTTATACAAAATTGAACACTTATCACTTTCCTTCGTCAAGAGCCGAAGGAGAAAATCTTCATGGATTAACCAAAAGGATTCGAAGTTCCAAGGAAGAAGTACTTGGTCTGCAAGTTGAAAAAGAGTCTTTATGGTCTAAAGCAGACACTAAGAGAACAGTACAAGAAACTTGACTCATTTATGATGAGTCATGAGTATAAGAGAACTACAACTGACTAGTGCGTTGTGTAAAGATTCCTTGATGGCAAATTTATCATACTCCTACACTATATGGAAGATATCTTAATAGCTGGTTAGGATGTAGCTATGATCAGTAAGCTGAAGAAAGAATTACCCAAGACTTTTGATATTAAGGACTTTAGTCTAGCTCAGAAAATTTTGGCATGGAGATAGCTTGCGATAGGAAAGTAACGAAATCAGTAAAAGTATGTTGAACAAGTAATCAAGAGGTTCAACATGAACAATGCCAAGTCAGTCAACACTCCGCTTGGTAATCATTTTAAGCTGAGCGATTGCACCTGTCCCTCTTCTGAATAGGAGAAAAAAAAGATGTCAGTGATACTATACTCTTCAACAATTAGAAGTCTAATGTATGCAAGGTGTGTACAAGATCAGGCATTGCTCATGCATTGAGTGTCATAAGTACATTCTTGTCCAATCCAAGAAGAGATCATTGGGAAGTAGTGAAGTGGACTCTGAGGTGTCTCAAGGGTATATCTAAGTTGTGCTTGTATTATAGAGCAGCATAACTAGTGATAAGTGTTCAATTTTGTATAAAAAGTATCCAATTAGTAGCCGATGTTTTATAAATTATAGAGTTAGTTCTAGGTTTTTTTTTTTTTTTAATTTCATGACCCATGCATTTTTTACCTAATAATTCAAAAGTTTGATATTTTGTATGTTCATGAGCTAAACTAGATTAAGTATGTGAGTGGTCATAATTTTTTAGAATTTAATTAAGGTTTTTCATCTTTTGTAGGTGTTGAGAAGGTGATCCAAAGGTTAAGATTGATTGAGATGAGAATTGAAGATCAAGATCAAAAGATCAAGCCAAAGCTTAAAGGGCATCAATCTAAGATGTGAGCAAGGTTCAAGACCATCTTAAGGCAAGCAAAATAAGTCAATGGGAAGCATCAAAATTAATTAAATTGGTACATACCAAAAGGCCATGCAATTCCCAGTCCAATTGAGCAACGTAAGGAAGCCAAGCCATTCAAGCTTTAAAGCCAAAGGACTTAACCATTCAAACCAACAAGGATTGAGCCATCAAAATAAGTCATCAATTCACATGGGAGCCATAGCACATGGAGTGATACTATTGGAGGACTATTTTAAGCAATTATCCTATGCTAAAAAATGTGATTTTCAAGGGATAATTGGAAGGTTTTAAGAGATATTTGTAAAAGGTAAGATAATCATGCATAGGTGGACCAATCAAGAGAGAATTCCCACTTTCCAAATCCATTTCCTCTACCTAACCTAGGTTTTCACGTTTTTGGCTTAAGGAGGGAGGCACCTTCCTCAAAAAGTGGCAACTCCCCCTTGCTTATGTAATAACCCAATTTTTATGAATATAATTGAATTATTAAAAATTAAAAGTTTAAATTCTAAAAGTGAAACTAGAACTTTGAGTTCCAGGAAAATTCATTTTTTTTATAAAAATAAAATTAAGACATAAAACTTCGATATTTGTAATGTACTTGAAAAACCGATTAGAATGACAGAAAGAACATCAAATGGTAAATTTACTCATAACTGAGACCTAAGACATGAAAATTTGGAATGTAATTAAAAAATTGATCAAAACGACACTAAGTATGCTCAATTTCAAGTTAATAGGAATAAACCTTATTTTTCTCCATTTTTGGAATTAAAAGGGCAAATCGGTCTTTTCACAACTATGTGGGGCCCACAAGGTGGGCCAATGGTTTGGAAGACCACCATCATGAGTCAAACCACTACCACCTGCTAGTGGGAATCCAATGACAAATTAATAATAAAAAGAAATGAAACATAATTATGACATGTAATCATGAAAAATTTTAAAATTCCTATAAATATCCCATAAAATTTTCCAAATTTTTTTCTAAAAATCCCCCACAAGGTGCCCTAGACTCCCTTAGAATTGTAGTCCAAAAATCCCCCTCAATCTCTCCCTCTGTCTCTTTCTCTGTGGGCGTGTCCCCAAACATGCCCGGCAGACGACCCCGTGTCTGCATCGGGAGCGTCCAGGGACACGTTGTTCCCGTTGCACCTAGGGTTCTACCTAGAAACCTTCAATGAATTAGCCATCCAATTGCAGCCATTACTTTTCAATCTCCACCATTGGATCGGGTTAGACAGGGCTGATCTACAAAAGCCCTAAGTTTTCATAATGATCCACCTACTAGATCGTCGGGAAACTCAAAACGAAGACAAACACGGTACTGGGTACCATCTCTAGCGATTAATACTGGTTATTTCAGCCAATTTGGCTGTTAAAAGTTGATCTAGAACCATTGGATCTCTTCAGTGCATGGTGATCTACAAAAGCCTTATGGTCTCAGATCTTCTCCGGCAACGACCCCGAAGAAATCACGAACTGTATGTATTTTTTGGCATCTAGGGTTATTTTCTGGTTTTCTTGATTTTACAACATTATCTCTCTCTCTTTAGTGACCTTCTCCTCACCAGACCGGCACAGGTAGGTGCACCCTTCTTCCCTTTTTACAATTTCGGCATTCCTATGAAGTTTTCGGCATTTGTGGGATCTCTGGCCGGTGATCCATCGGGAATGACAGATCTGGAAACAAGGTAGAGTTCCCTACCATGAATGGCTTAGATTGAAATTATGAGCCATTGGATGCATTCCTAGGGAGCAAAAACCTCAGGAGATGAAATCTGAGCCATTGGTTTTCACCAATGGAAGAAATCCGCGGAGGGTGATCTGACGGTCTAGATCTAAACTGTCTCACCCATAACCGGTGATCCCTCTCAGATCACCTATAAACAAAGGTAACAGGGGTGGGTCACTCTCCATTTTTTCATTTTCTGTTGGAATGATCTCAACCATCCATCTATTGAACTAAAATCCTATTTCTTCAATTAAGAGATCATTTTAGCTCCGATTTTAGATCTAAAAGTTGATATAGATTCCTTGTTACTTGTATAAGGTACCGAACTCAGAAATTTTTTTGATGCATGTAAAATTTTGTTAATAAAGAAAAGTATTACTAATTCCTATGATCAATGAAATTTGGAATGATCAGACTTTATAATTCTAATCCATTGATGATCTTGTGATTTTGGAACATGGAATCAATGGTGAGAAGCGACTGATCTGTGTTTAATTAAGAAACCTAGCCTTAAAAGAAGAAAAATCATACAAATAAGCATGGATGTTCTTGATCTGAGTAATCAAGTATGATTAGACCTTTAAAAATAATTTTTATGATGATATAATGTTGTAATAGAATGAATGGATAGGTTGGATGTAACTGATTTGGCAAATATTAAGATCTTAACCCTTAAAAGTAGTAAAATCCATAAAAGTGAATGGTAATCTCTTTGATCAATTTGATCAAGGATGACTGGACAGTGTGGATGTATTTGGATGATGATATAAAGTTAATATCATATGGATTGATGGGCCTAGTGAGGCTAATTTGGGATAGATTGAGATCTGTGCCCTTAATTTTGATAAAATAGTTTAAGATCTTCTTGATCGACTGGATCAAGAAGGATCAAGTCATTTGATGAGATGCATCAATGATCTAGTGATAAAATCACATTAAGAAAATGTATTAAATCAAAAGGAAAATGAAAGATCAAGATCTAAACCCCAAATGGGATAAAAAAATGAATAGAAATCAAATATGACCGCTGGATCATGATAAATAGTTATGGCATGTTAAATTTTCATTTGAATTATTGAATGTCATTGTATTTGTGTTTTATTTCTTAGTGGATTAATTGTTAATTACTTCTTTATGCTTTCACATTATGTAAATTACATGAAAAATGTAATTAATGAAAGATAGATTGATATGGACATTTACAATGAAACAAGTACATGAACTTAATGATAGTAAGGGCTATAGTTAGTAGGATAATATAACGAATATCATTTCCTTGGCCCAAATTAGGAGAATAATAAACCCCATACATGACATTCTAAATGTTCATGGATTTAATTAAAATCAATTAGAAAGAGTACTTAGGGTTAAAATGCTCATAGGAACCATGTTAAAGGTTGAGCTAGTACCACCTTAGTGGACTCTGAACATTGTGGTTATAGGGGGTATACAAGAGCCAAGTGCATTTCCCTCGCCTCCCATTGACGTAAGTTGAGGTCTAAATGCCTCCTTATATGAGAGTTGTATTAACCACTCTTTGAGCAAACTTTAACTAGTAAGCATTGGTCAATTTTATCATAAGGAAGAGCAGTCTAGACATAGGATTAAATAAGCTATCTTCAACCAATAAAGCATTAGCTGGTTGAATAATAATAAGACCATAAAAGGTTAGTAAAATATCTAATCTTAAGAAAAATGGTAAGTAAGATAATCAAGATCAAACAAGATCCATAAGGAGATCTTAAATGATCAAGAACAATAAGAATCATAACAATGTATTGTACTTAGTATGCATGTTTATTAGTATCTATGTTGTAGATCAAACATAGATCATTAGCTTAGATAATCCAAACCCTTGATCAAATATGATTCAAGGAAAAGAACTAGGATTATCCTCCTTAGGGATGATCAAATAACTAAACTTAGATCAAAGAAGAACTAAATGATAGAAGATCTAGGCCCTTCATCTTTATCAACAAGTATAAATTGTTGATCAAAGGATTTATGAAAGATCAAGATCAAAGACATGGACGTACAAAGACTTAAAGATATAAAATACTTAGATTTGAAAGATTGAAAGATCATTCTAACTGTCAAATCTATTGATCAATAGGATAAACACTATCTGAGGAAGATAGATTGTATGGATGATAGGAACACAAGATAGATCTAGATCATTTATATCAAAGGACAAGATTACATGAGGACTATAAATAGGAGATTATCCAAAATTGTACAAATACTGACTGTATGTGTTTACAGATTACATACGTCAATCATGTAGGATCTGAAGGGATGGATCACCACATGAAGGTAGGTGGAACTTTAAGAATACAAGACCTATGGTCTATGGAATTGTTGTTATACGTAGACATTAAAATGCTTAAGGATGATAATATGATTAGTTACATTTGAATCATAATTCATGTATATGAGATAGAAATAACTGTTGAAATTAGATGGAATACATAATAAATACCTGGGTATCATTTATGATTACCCCTAAACTTATATAAGAACATAATAATAATAGATATCATTTGTATCAAATGAGTATCCTAACACTTAATAACATTTGGTATATGAACACCAAATTAAAGGAAATGGGGATCATTTACAATAAATGATTAATCCTTAAACTTATATGAACATGGGTATCATTCATTGTAAATGAGGATACTTAAATCTAGAAATGAGATTATATCCTTAGTATGAGGATATTGAATATGAGGATGATAATATAAATAGATAGATATTCTGAGATGTACAAGATGTATTTTAGATACAAGCATGGAGGCTTGAAGTTTTGTTTTAAATAGGCATAAGCCTAGGGATGCTATGTTAAGGAAGTTATGAGGGATTGGCCACCCGCTTTCCGAAATTTGATGATATTATGATACCTTGCCCAAAGAGAGGCTAAAAGTCAGGTGGGGCAATTATGGGAAGGACCTACTGTGAAAGTCCTCTCTCCCCATACGACCAGTGACACAATATTTTCCACTATGGTATAAATGGTGAATAGGGCAGTTATTCGAGCGCACTAGTATGGATCAGACTGCAACATGGTAGTCCTTGACTATTTTGTATTATGATGCATGTCATAGTGAGATGCCAATGCTGCCCTAATGAGGGAGTATTTTCCCAGTAAAAGTCTAGATGATTTATTAACTCAGTATATCTTAGTATGATTATTGATGTTTGAGATATTGACTATTTTTCAAGGTCTTTGACCGTATATGTATATACATACGATATAGTGGTGAGTGGTTTGGAATTATCATAGTAGATGTTACATGATAAATTATATGATAGAATGATCATACATGGTATGGTTCATGGAAATTGAATTATGTGATTCGTATGAAATATGATGATTATGAATACTGTACTTTTGAATTATATGATTTCATATGTTCTTGAATCCCCTACCAAGCATAGCTCGCTGAGATATTGTAAATGTTTGAATGTTTACAATATCTCAGATCCAGAAAGAAAAGAATGGAGGGATACAACATGGGAAGATGAAGACCATACTCTTGATCAAGACTATGTACTATTGTGGAAAGGATTGGATTGTATTTTGATTTGTGTATTTTGGACATAAGATGTAATAAAGGGGCTGTGTACGTAAACCACTGGATCGATCCTACAATTTTAATAAAATGAGTTTCTTTGGAAACATATGTTGTATACAAAATTATATATGTAATGTGAGTGAAATGTGGCATTCGGGTTGTCTGAAAAGAATTTCAAAGAAAATATTTTTGCTGCTTAAGTTTTCAAAAATTTTATAAAATTGGTCGACCACCATTTGAAAATAAATAACGAAAATGTATTTCAAAAACCCAGGTCGCCATAGCTTAGTTGTCAATTTAGGTGGTTTCCTAAGTTGGAAATCCTTAGATCTACTTCAAATTAAAACACATAAAACCCTATATCTTTCCTAATATTTTTTTCCATTTTCCTTTCTATTTCTTCCTCTTACCAAAAACCAAAATACCATTGCAATTAGAAGGGAAGGTGCTCCAAGCCACCTTCCTAAGAAGGTGATGCCTACCCCCTTTAAAGATGACAACCAGCCATGATGACATCATTGCCTACCTAATTCATCCACCTCATCTTTCCTCCTAACTTTTCTTACTGAAATTCTAGATCTTCTTTGATTAATTTTCATTAAAATGGAAACCTAGTCATCTATAAATACTCCATGGATTCCACATTTTTTTCCAAGTAGGAGAGTTGGTTTCCAATCCCTTGAAAAGTCGAGTTTCATTCAAGGGAGATTTAGGGCTCTTTTATTACTGTACCTTTGGGGTCATCCACAAAAATTTTCGAGTTTCCTTTCCTTGTTTCTTTTACTTCAATTCTAGGTTAGTTTCTCCTTTTAATTCATTGCTTTGTTTCTTTGTCTTCTTGATAAACTTTCAGCACATAGAAGTAGCTTATCTTTCCTTGAATCGTGCTTTCAATCTTTCTATTTTTCTTACTCAATTATTCAAGATCCAAGTTAATTTTTCTTTGGTAGTGATAGTCAAGAGAAATAGTACCTTGAATCTCTTTTGTTTCCCTCTCATAGCTCTCTTATTACTTGTTTTGATCACCTTTTTTTCCCTTATTTCTTTGCCATGTTCTTTGCTTCTTTTCTCCATCTTTAGCTTTGAGTCTCTTAAGAATTCATATGCATGATATATGAGTTTAGATTGTGATCATTGGAGTGTGTTTAATCCTTGTTGTGAATCAAGTTCTAGGCCCTAGAAAAGTACACAATTTCTAGCTTTGTTTTCTATGTACATGTGCACCATTGTTGGATGTAATTTCAAGTTAATGGATAAATTTGTTTCAAGAACATGGTACATGTTTAATTCTAATAGGGAAATACTTTTAACTTTGAGTGTTATATTTCATGAAAAGTTCTTGTTAGATTTCTTTTAATCCGTTGCTTGAATTGAGTATCATATAAACCATGTTGCTAGAATTTTTCATCTTCTGTTTCATGCGCAATGTCCAGCAGTGCATACACTTTGTTTGCTTTAGCTTAGTGAGTTTTTTGTTTATTTTTCATGTTAGTTAGCTTTTAATTCACTCATTGAGCACAACTCCATGAGTCATGTACATGGTAATTGGGTTAATTGCCTTTAATGGATTGTTGTTCTTTTGTTTCATGCTAATTTATCATTAGTTGTTTAGCCATTACATCTTAGTTTAGTTTTAGAAAGTTTCCTTTTTGAGTTTATAAAGTTTCATTTTTTAAAATTTTTATAATTAGGAAAATGTTAGTTTAGGAAAGTTTCCTTTCTAGTAAATCTCCTTAAGTTAAGTTGCTTAGTTTAATACATTCTACTTTTGCATTAGTTTCCATTCACTGAATGCATGTTAGTTGGGTAAGTTTATAATTCCATTTCATACCCTTAATTTTAGAAAGTTTCGTTTAATTGTAGTTTCTAGTTTCATGCATATGTCCTTTCTTTTGTCATTTACTTTCCTAGTTTAAATTCAAACGCAATTTGATCTCTCTCCTTGGCTGAAGTTAAGCACTTTGAATAAGATCCATCCAACATGCAAATTTGTGGGACTCCTCATGGGATCAACCTCTCATAGATGTAATACTACTTTGATTTGTGCACTTGCGAGTAATATTAAAAGTACAGAAGGGATACACTGATTCAAACATGGCAAGAAATCTTGATGGCAGAAAATCAAAATCACAATTCCCAATCACTTTTCTAGTGGAGGTGTATCTTAGCAGTCTAAATTGCTAAAGTGTGTCACTTTGTCCATAATTGAAGTAGAGTACATTGTCATAGCAAAAGCTACCATGGAGATGTTGTAGATGGAGTGATTTCTTCAAGAACTCAGCATTACGTAGAAAGAATACATGATACATTGTGATAGTCAAAGTGCTATGAACTTTGATGTTCACAATCATTGGATATGTGAGGTAATAGAAGAAGAACTGTTGAAGCTAAAGTAAATCCATACCAATGAGAATCCAATCGACATGCATACTGACAAAAGTGGTAACACATGAGAAGATATTGCTATGTAGAAATATAGCTGGAATGGACTCCGATTAATAAAAGACATAATACATTCTCCTCTCATGGGTATGGAGGAGGAGAATTGATGGGTCCATACCCATGTTGAAGGCTTAGTAGTTAGGATAGCACCTCACTGCATGCCACCATATAAGAACACAAAAGATGGCGCTGCCTGATCAACTTAGATATTATTGGTGCCAGAACTAAGATTTGCAATGCTACAAATCTTGAAGAAGTAGATCATTAAAACCGTATAAATAGGGGATAATCAAATCACAAATTGTATGTGAGCAAAGGAGTTAGACCTAAATGTGAAGAAGAGAGAGAGAGAGAGAGAGAGAGAGAGAGAGAGAGAGAGAGAGAGAGAGAGAGAGAGAGAGAGAGAGAGAGAGAGAGAGAGAGAGAGAGAGAGAGAGAGAGAGAGAGAGAGAGAGAGAGAGAGAGAGAGAGAGAGAGAGAAGAGTGAGGATTCAATCCTTTTTTTATTGTAATCTAATCAAATTAGTGATTTGGCTCTTTCTCCCATAGATGTAGGTAGATAAATCAAACCACATAAATCTCATCTTCATGTGTGAACTAGACCTAATTTAGACCATATGATTGCAAATTTAGGATTCAAATCCATCCACTACACAATACAAAGAAGGAGAATAATCCTCGAAGTAAATTGAATTACATATGGTGCTGGTGCTCTAAACAATAGAGAAAATTAATCTACAAAAGAATCTTCCTCTTCTCTCATACATTGGCTAAGATCAATGGATTAGGTTTCTCTCAAAGGAGTTAAACAGCACATGAAGAAGATTGAATCTCCTAAAGATATCATTCCATATCCACTAGGAAAAAGGGCAACGTAGAAATAAGTGGTCCTTATTCTCCTCACTACCCTTATAAAGAAAACAAAATGATGGGCCATGCCAACCACTAGCCATCAGATTATTGAAGGTCAATACTTTATCAAGGCCAAGGATCCACATAAAAAATTATATTTTGGGTGGAGTCATAGTAAACCATATGAAACTATTGAGTAAGCATGTATTATTAAAGCCCTATAGCACACCATAAGTCAATTTCACTAAGGAAGAGCCACTAATGTTGGGGACCCAAATAATTACATCCTCCCTATTTGGATTAGGAAAAATTTGACTAGTCTTGGAGATCAAGTCAGCAGCAATTTCCTCTTCCTAGTCTCTAAGTGATGTGCTATCATTTAAAGACCAATGAGCTATCCCATTTAAGAGGGAAAAGAAAAAATCACACACCCAGCCATCTTGATAGTTTGAAATTTTATTGAGACGTGGATAGATAGATGATTGGATGTTTATTATCCACTTAAAACCCCATCCAAAACTTAACTCGGTTACCCTTCTCCTCATAAAACCTGATATTCAAGTGAAAGAGAATGGAAGTCTTCACGATATCCTTAACAATATAAGATCCTTTCCTGGCTTCTTTTGGGCAGATCCACCAGTCATGAGATGGTGTGTATCTTGGTTTGATCACTCTTCTCCACAAAAGATTATGATAAAGTGTGTATCTCCAATACCATTAACAAAAGAGAGCTTCATTCATTAATTTCAAACTTATGATGCAAAGGCTGCCTCCAATTTTTCAAGGATATTAAATGATAGCTTCAATTTTCATGACACCCCTTCCAAAGAAAATTCCATTGAATCTATTCCATTCATGATATTACCTTCATGAAACTGTGAAAGGAGGACATAAAGTAGACTGAAGGATTTGCAAGCAAGGCTTTAAGGAGAGTGAGATGACCAGTGCTTGAAAGAATACAACCTTTCCTACATACAAACTAGGTGCGAAATCTCTACACAACTGGCTCCCACTGTCGAATTTTAGGATGACTTAACAATAGTGGTACGCCTCGCATTGGATTCTTACATATTCATACCGAAGAGCTCCTGAGTTGCCCAATTTATTAGTTGGGTGGTCACTAATTTGTAAACTTTTTAAGACTACACCATTTTCATTACCTTGGTAATTAGAAGAGGAACCATAAACAGAATGTTGTCCACATATTGTAAATGTGAAAGAAACACAAATCTCATATTTCAAAGCCATCACATATATGTTAGCTGCTAGGGCTTTCTCCATAATCTGGTTAAAAGCTTATGCAATCAAGAGGAATATTTAAGGTCATAAAATATCCCCATTAATTAGAATAGAAGAGTAATGTGAACCAATGCAAGATTTAATCCATCTCCTCCACCACTTCCCAAAGTTACTAAGTTGAAATACTCTATCAACAACTCTCCACTTTAAATGATTATGTTGAAGAATGATTCAAAATAGTTTTTTAGTTATTGAGGATAAGTTTATTTGTTTAGTTTTTCTACTTTTATGCTTAGTTTCTATTTTGTAGTTGTAAGACTCTCAATTTTGAAGAAATTATATAAATATATAATTATGGGTTTTATGAAATTTTGTGAAAATTGAATTTCCAAGATATTAGAATTTTGTGGAGATGGATTCACTAGTTGAAACATGAAAATTTAGAATATACCAAAAAATGGAATCCAATGACACTTAGAACGCTAAAATAGGAATTAGGATGAAATTTTCCTAATTATTTTAATTAAGGTATTTTAATAAATTAAGAAAAAATGGTAGAATGGTAATTACCCGTGTGGGGTCAGCTGACACGGCATGAAATCTCATGAACTAATGTGCCATCATTACCAGTTAAGGGAGTGATTACCAACATTTATTGCTAGTAATCATTCTATATTTAATGCAAAGAATAAAATTTAAAAAAAAATAAAACTTTTAAATGTGGTTTCCACTGCATTAATTCCCCTCCCTCATTTTCCCCTCCACCCTCATTCAATGTGTCATTAGCTCCAGTGCCGGTGACGACGATCAACGCCAAAACCGACAACTTCCTTTCCCCCTACAAAAGGGCATGGTAGACAATGCCCGATGACTGCGGCCCCTGCCTCTCTCTCTCTCTCTCTCTCTCTCTCTCATCTCATCACTTCTCTTCATCTCTCTCACCCTCCTTTCTTCCCCCAAAACGTAGATGACCACCACACAACAGAAGATGACTGTCGATCACCTCTAAATCACCAACAACCTACCTTTTCATACTAGAGGAGAGTGTTTCACACCCCCGACTACTAGTAAGTCCTCCTTTTTCCCCTCCTCCTGTGTTTCCCCATTTTTCCTCTTTCCCATGCCTTGTCAAATTGATTTACCTACTGGATGATCTGAGCTATTCATCATGTTTTTAGTCCTCAAAACCCTAGGAACAATGAAAACAATAAGATTTGTGGGAGATCTAGACCATAGATTAAAAAAAAATTAGAACGAATTGTCCATGCGTATCGTCCTTGTTGGACGATGTGTACAGGATGCACTCCTAAGATGTGCATGAAGACGTGTGCACTGGGCACGACTGAGAGCATCATTCTCAGCAATGATGGGATGCAAGTGATTCCTGATGATCAAGATGCACACGACTGCATCCTAGCGACCAAGATGCACGCACATTCCGATGTGCATCATGCGCACAGTGCATCTTAGTGATGCCATTTTTTATTTTTTATTTTGCTTTCTCAATCCAAATTTTGATATGGACCATTAAAATGGATCTAAAACACTAAATTAACAATTCAAGAGCCTATATAAATCCAAACTTTGATTTGAGACATCCGTTGGACTCGTCTCAGCAATGCGGACCTATATTTGGTATTAGAATTTTGATTTGACCACATCTAACTAGATAAAATCATTAAATGTCACTTAATAACTTAAGTCAGCCTGATCAGGGGATTTTCAAGCCTTAGAAATTAAACAAATATATGACATATGAGGTGGATTAATGGATCTAATGATCATATCATGTGTACTAACAAAGGAAATTGATCTTTATCTTTGATATGAGCATTAACTTTATATTTGACCGATTGGAGCACCAGATAAAGATACTAATCATGGATACAAACTTGAATTACTAAAAACACATAGGAATTAAAGTGATCATGATGTTTAAGATTTGATTTAATGATCTAAGTATAAATTGAGACTATGAGAGAATGATGCAATAGTTGGATTACCTCAAAAACTGATGAGATGGAAAGATTAAGTTCCCTAGTGATCAGGGAACACTACTTTAGCAATCATTACTCAAATTAACTATCAAATATTGTAGATGATTAATAACATGGATAGAAAGATGATCGTAAGACATTGATTTATGTAAATAAGGGTAAATCAAATTATCTGGATTGTTGATCTAGCATCAACTACTTGACTGGAAAATTAATCAGACTAATTGACTTATAAATTGGGGTCTAATAAATACCAATGGATATGAATGAAGAGTAAATTATATAACAGGACGCATTGAGGGTGATAAGTGACGTAGTGTAGTACATTAACGTGACAAGTACATAAGAGCATGCGAGTGGAGGGGATTACGTGCTTGTTTGGGTTATTTCACAAATTGAGGTAGGTGACTACATTTAGTATTCTTCTGATTTTATAAATCATGTTTATTTACTAGGTGGCTTTATTTACATTGACAGTTTGACGCATGGATATATATATATAGATATATATATTAACCTCATGATTTTCTTGAGATTACCATTCAGCTTGTGTTACTGATGCTTATACTATCTTTTCCTTTTACATGATTTGTACACTATTCTTAATATATTATATGCTTCATCGATTGGGCTATTTGAGCTTATTATGCACAGATTTTTTATGCATGGTTTTGTATTTTATCTTGATTTTACGATAGGTGTTTCTGCCTAGTGAATGCTATGCTAGGAGGGTCATAGGGTTGGCCACATGCCCTCTGAGTTTATAGATTATAGACACCTCCTTGATATTAGGAAACTGTGTACAATTTGTACTAATCATGGGCAAGCCACCCACACGCATCCGACCAGCCCCCATACATGGCAGACACTAGTTTTCCATTTCAGTGTCAACGATGAGCAGTAGTGGTTTATTCCCTAGAGTGGTCGCTACTACAGCATAACAATCCATGCACTTATTTTGTGTGCACATGTAGTGACCACATGTAGCATTATGATGCGTCCTCATGGGTGATTGTGCCGTGGGAAGCCCTAAAAGGAACAAGCATGGGGGAAATGGTATGAGTACTCATGGCTGGTTATGTAACATACGAGGTTACTTGCATGCCTTATTATAAATGATATTCATTTATACTTTGATATGATGGACTTGACTATATTTGGCTCTACTAGTTTCATAAACATGTACTATTCATGTTATGCATGCCATGGTATGTGGTTTATGATATTTCTACATTTTATGTGCGAAATTATATCCTTGTCAATTATTGCATTCAATTTGGATTTTTATTATTTATTTCATTCTTGAGATCTAATGATTTAACCTCTTATTTGAATGTTTCACATCCATGAGCTTTATCATAAACTCTTATCTTTATATGTCACGCTACCTATTCTTCACTAGATATTAAATGTGGTCACCTACACAAGCAATTGCTTGTTGAGGTATTGCTTTGGTTTGCAATGCCTCAGATTTGGAGCAAAATAGCAACAAGAGCAAGCAGGTGGAGCCTTAGGGAAGAAGACAAAGGACCACCTATTCTGCATAGGGACTAATCTTGATGTATGTGCTTTCCTGCTTTGATATTAGACTTGTACCTGGGCTATACATATACGTTATGAATTGGTGACAGTGTATGGACCTGACCTTTAACTTTTTTGAGTATGGATTTATCATTGTGATTGGATGTGGTGTATAATGGAGGAGACCCTGGGCCATATGATCATTCTAATGGGTTACTCGTATTTTCTTTTCTTGATCAGTGTTTAGCCATGATTTCAAACTTTATTAGAGTATGTTGCATATTATATTTATTTTTATTCATTTCCTTGGGTTGAATGACCCCTGGGGTTTTCTTTTGGTATTTCATTTGATACTATTATTGAGATTATAATTAAATATATCTTTTAGATTTTCTAGGGATCCCACTTATTTTAATAAATATTATTGTTATTATATGAAAAATGATTTTAGAAAACCCAAGGCATCACAGTTTGGTATCAGAGCTCAGTTTACTCCATCATCAACACTTCAAAGGTCCATCAAGATAAATAGCCCTTGAACTATTTTTAAACCTAAGTTAGAGGGAAGACTTATATGATGTAACATTGGAACTCTGACAGATTGCTCTTAAGAAAAGAAAGAGGTCTTTAGGGGAGAGCAGTCAAGTTGCAGAGACTATGGTACAAGTGTTACAGGTCATTATGCCACATCTAGATCAACAGCAACAACAGGCCCAGATCTAGCCCATGATCTTATCGAATACTATTGAAGGCAAGTGGAGCATTGATAATGTGGAGCAGTCTAGTGAGAGTAGGAGGCCCTTCTCTTTAGTTGGGTCATTAAACCCCAGAATCAGCAACAATTAACTAAAAAGGGTAAAACCCTAAAAAGAAATAGTGTCCTAGGTGTAGAAGAGCTCATCATGACTGGCCTTGTTCTCGAGCCAAACGACACCAGCAACCTGAGCCCGAGCAATAGCGGCAATGTTATGAATGTGGAAATGGTTGGGCATTTCATTCAAAACTATTCCAGGAGACATAAAAATGGACAAATCGATAGTGTGACCTAGATAGACATAGTTTGACATAGTCATGAATGAAGTTTGGCTATCACTTAAAGACAGTGCCTCGAATATGTTGTAGAGATTATATATATATATATATATATTAGATGAGAATGAACTCTTGAAAAGTATGATGAGAATTTTGTAAGAATGTAGAGGATTTTAATATTACTATAATGGAATGATCTAGTTTATAATATATTAGTTGACTTAGTTGATGTGATTGGACACGTGTATGCTGTTTCGTATTGCAATATAAAATAAAAGTATGAAAGAGTTAAAGGGCAATTTTATGTATGCTATTTTAAGAGAATCATGAAATTATCATGTGGAAGCACATACATTGTTTAGGGTGCAATTCTCAAAATTTTTGGTTGATATGCATATTATTTTAAGAGGATGGACACTGACGTCATCTTACTTGATATGATTGATTATGAGATTATCCTAGGGATAGATTGGTTGGCCAGTTACTGGGCTACTAGGGACATCCATAAGAAGTAGGTTATATTTAGTGTGCCTAGTCAACTAGTGATCATGTTCCAGGGTAGGAAGAGTATTGTCGGCACTTGTATCATTTCTGCTATGAAGGGAATGCAGTATTATGTGTAAGGGTGTTAGGTATTCTTAGCTTGTACGATGGTAGTGGATGGCAAGCAGCCACACATAGAGGATGCTGATGTTGTGTGAGATTTCATTGATGTTTTTCCTGAGTTACCAGGACTACCATCGCATAGGGAGATTGATTTCACGATATATCTGGTGTTAAGTACAACACTTATTTTTAAGGCATCATATAGGATGGCCTGTAATGACCCCAATTTTTGTACTATTAAAAGCCCATAAAAAGTTCAGTCTTAAAGATAAGGGCATTTTGGTCATTTCACTAGTTGCCTTGACTACTCCCAGGAATTTGGTCCTAAAAGTGGTTCCATTAGATGCGTCTTGGAAAAAGGAATCCAACAAGACCAAAATCACCCAAAACGAAGTTAAAATGAGCAAGATATGGCCCTTTGAAGTTCAGGGGCAAAACTGTAAATTTCACAAAAAACGACTTAACCTGAAAAACACAGGTGCCCATTTTGATACGAGCACCCCGTCGTCTTCAACCTCCTAGAGGCTTCTGGAACGGTGGTGTTTCAAGGAGGAACCATCGCCATTCTGGAGGTTTCCCCATCGCCATTCAAAGGCGGTTAGAACCCCTCCAGAACCCTCTTTAAAAGCCCTATAAATAGAGCTCTTGGGTGCCTCTAATGGCAGCCCAAAACCTTGGAGAAAACCCATCACAGAGCAATGACCAAGAGGGGAAAATGAGGAGAGAAAACCAGCCACGAAGCAGGTATGCTCCAAAACTCCCCAAACCCATCTCACCCATAGTCCTAGGCTCAATTCCCCTAAGTTTTTGCATGAAAAACCATGCAAAACGGAGCCTGGGAGAGCCACCAAGGACCCTGGGACGTCCCCAAGGCCGCACTAGTTTGACAGGGTCGAACTAGGGTGACCTGAGGACGACCCAGGTCTCTAACGGGTAGGACGATCCAATAGGAACGTCCCACGTCGATGCAGGTCGACGTCCGTTTGAAAAACCAAACGGACGCGTCTAGGGACGCGCCCGCTAAAGGGACAGATGGGTGGAGTTGTAGCGCGCGTCTGTAGACGCGCCCTCTGAGGCGCACGCCGCAGACGCGCAGCGCCCTAGCATTCCGACTTTTTGTCTTCAAGACTTATGTGTACGTACGACACTAAAATGCTTATAACTTGAGATCTAGAGCTCCGATTGAGGCCGTAAAAGGCGTTGTTCCGTATCGACGACGCGGACACATCTAAACTATAAAATTCCTGATCAAGGCCCAATCAAAGGAGGGCATGACCCTTAAAATAGGATGGTGGCGCATGACCACTAGAACTTTGGAAAACTGAGAATTCCAAGGCCCAATTAGGACCTTAGGACACCCATAGGCATAGGGATGGACCCCTAATGCCTAAGTAATAAGACCCAACTGCTCTAAACCCATAAAAGATAGGTTAAACTAACCTTGAGTCCCCAAACCATGTTCAAGAGCGTACGAGGACAAGAGGGTTAACGCGACCTAGCCAAGTTGGTGCTCTATCACTATTAGATTCTTTTAAAAGAACTATTGTTATTTTGAGAACATATGTTTTGGATATATGACTTGATTTGCATGTGATTTGCATTAATTAATTCAGCATGCATGTGAAATGCTTTGTACATAACCATGTTTTGAAATGACTGCATATACATTATGAACATATATGTGTTGCAAACAAGTGCATGCATTGCATGATTTAAGTACTTGCAAAGATTGCATGTCCTTGAGGGTTGCCAAAAGACGCTGAAGTGCCAAGGGCCAGGCAGTTGTGAGGGACCCAAAAGAGGACAAGTTTTAACAAAAGGTTTTGACTTATCTTATGTGATTTGGGCAAGTAAGCCCGTGGGTGCTATGCCGAGGGGTCTGGGTTGGCCACCGGGCCTCTACCACTAATAGGTGGATGGGTACCATGCCCAAAAAGAGGCAACTCCCTACGTCGACTACATGTGGTACAAGGGGCTACCACTGGTGTCACGGCACTGGGTCGACGTGTCATAAGCCCCGTGGAGGCTATGACCGAGTGTCCTCAGGTACCTGGGGACCACACGGCAAGGAGGTCGTGGGCATAGTGGACCCTATGGTTTGATGAGTTATGTGCATTTCATATAGCATGATATGAGGTTGGTCGACCATACCATACTAGAGGTCCATGAGTTGGACTCCATGAAGCATCTATTGCATATCATGATGTCATCATATATATATATATGATACTTTCAGTTTTGGATTATGTGATCTTTTAAGTCATGAGAATTTCAGTTGATTATGGATTCTTATACTGATATTGAACTCGAGTATTCAAACATACGCATATTTTGAATTTCAGTTGATTATGGATTCTTATACTGATATTGAACTCAAGTATTCAAACATACGCATGTTTTGAATGAGCATATGATTTTAAAACTTCTCATGCATTTATAAAACTAGTAGTGATAGGCTCCTACTGAGTATATTATATACTCACCCAATCCTTAACATTTTTCAGACATCAGTAAGTACTCAAGGACAGGATACGTCCGTATATATCATGGTTCAGGACGGTTTCACTCACAAAAAGAGGACATCTATGTTAGTGCTATGAGCAAGTGAATCCAAAAGGAAACAAATACACATGTAAGTAAACTCTCAACCCTTTGGACATGTGTTTGTACTTAGTTACAGTTGGGCTGTGCATTGTGACTGGAAAGACCTGGGGAAAAAACATTTATGATTTCTGAAGTTTTTCAAAAACTACCTTAGTTGTTGTGAAAGCAAATGACACTCGGGGTTTTCAAAAATGAGTTTAAAACTAAAGGTTTTCCGCTGCATTGCATGGTTTTTATAAAATGGTTTTCAAATTGGGATGCATCCCACCTTAGGAAATTAGACATTGCATTTAAAAATGCATGAGAAAACCCGGGTCATGACATGGCCCCAGCCAAGTTGAGAGAGCTTGACATTTAGTTGCAAGAATTACTTGATAAGGGCTTTATCAAGCCAAGTGGTTCCCCTTGGGGACCGCTAGTCCTCCTCGTAAAGAAAAAGGACAGATCGTTGAGGATTTGTATCGATTATTGGTGACTAAACAATGTTACATTGAAAAACCGATATCCCTGGCCTCACATTGACTATTTGTTCGATTAGCTCCAATCTGCATAAGTGTTCTCAAAGATAGACTTGAGATGGGGTTATCATCAGTTGAGAATTAGAGAGTGATATTCCTAAAACTACCTTTAGGACTTGTTATGGTCACTATGAGTTCCTAGTAATGCCTTTTGGGTTGTCTAGCAGTGTTTATGGATTTAGTGAAACAGGTCTTCTAAGCTTATTTGGATAAGTTCATTATCGTGTTTGTGGACGATATCCTAGTTTACTCGCCAGTCGTGAGGTGCACAGGGGGCACCTCCATGTAGTACTAAACATCCATTGTCGCCATCGTTTGTATGTGAAATTCAATAAGGGTGATTTTTGGTTGGAGCAGGTGCAAATTTTAGGCCATGTGGTGTTAAAGGATGGAGTGGCTATAGACCCAACCAAGGTGGAGGTAGTGCTAAATTGGAAGAGGCCTGCGATGGTGATTGGAGGGGTATTATTGTTGGTTTATTGAAGGGTTCTCAAGGATTGCATTGCCTTTAACTACCTTGATTAGGAAGGACACCAAATTTGTTTGGCTTTCAAGAGCTTAAATTTAAAAGGATACTTACTACCACACCAGTGTTAACCTTACCATCAAGTTCTAGTGGTTATGTGGTCTATTGTGATGCTTCTGGTATTGAGCTAGGAGCAGTACCTATGCAGCATGGGAAGGTGATTGCCTATGTGTCTAGGTAACTAAAGACACATGAGGTAAATTACCCAACCCATGATTAGGAGTTTGTAGTGGTGGTGTTTGCATTAAAGTCTTGGAGACATTACTTGTATAGTGAGAAGTTTGAGGTGTTCACTAATCACAAGAGCCTCAAGTACTTTACCCATAGTGATTTAATCATGAGGTAGCATAAGTGGATGGAATACCTCAAGGACTTTAACTTCACCATTTAGTTCCACCCCAGGAAAGCAAACGTTGTTGCAGATGCCTCGAGTAGGAAGTCGAGAGTAATGATTACCAACCTATCAACACAGTCTGGATTCCTCGACAGGAAATTACAAGCACATATCAAGGATACAGAGACTCAAAACATGGTAGACACCGATTTTACCAGAGGACCTGATGGTGTCAGATTCATAGGAAAATTGGTAGTTCCTGCAAATGACGAGTTGAGGGGTGAATTACTTCAAGAGGCTCACCAGTCTCAGTATATAATTCACACTGGAGGTACGAAGTTGTACTAGGATCTAAGAAGATAGCTTCGGTGGAATGGGATGAAGAAAGATGTTGGGGAATGCGTGGCATGGTATTTGACATGTCACCAAGTCAAGGATGAGCATGAGCAATCATCTTGGTTGCTTAAGACACTGGACCTTCTAGAGTAGAAATGGGATCACCTCATTGTGGATTTCATACTAGGCCTTTCAACGACACGAGTAGACGGGATATGATATGGATTATTGTTGACAGACTGACAAAGTTCGCACACTTTCTTCCCATCAAACAAAGTTAAACAGTAGACAGCTTAGCAAAGTTGTATGTTAAGGAGATCATGAGCCTACACGGGATCCCTTGATGATAATTGTGGACAGGGACACTCGATTTACCTCAAATTATTGGCAGAGTGTCCAGGAGGCCTTTGGATCAAAATGGAGGTTTAACATGGCCTTCCACCATAGACAAATGGTCAAATAGAGCATACCATCTGGACTATTGAGGACATGTTAAGGGCTTGCATCATCGACTAGAAGGGTAGCTGGGATGATCACTTACCACTTGTAGAGTTTGCATATAATAACAGCTACTATGCAAGCATCGACATGGCCTTGTATGAGGCACTTTATAGTAGACCTTATTAGTCACCTTTATGCTAGATTGATGTGGAAGAGAGAAGCATCATGAAATAGAGTTAGTGTAACAGTGTGTTGAGAAGGTCTGACTAATTTGAAAACGACTACTGGCAGCTCAAAGCCATTAGAAGAGTTATGCTGATAGGAGACAAAAGGATCTGGAATTGTTGTTGGTGAGCATGTCTTCTTGAAAGTTTCCCATATGAAGGGAGTGATGAGATTTGGTAGTAAAGGAAAGCTCAGTCCTAGATACATCAGCCCTTTTGAGATCTTACAAAGGGTTGGAGCTGTTGCTTACCAGCTAGCCTTACCCCCACAGTTGGCGAATGTCCATGATGTCTCTCATGTGTTCATGTTGAGGAAATACATGTCAATCATGTCCCACCTACTTGAGCAGATGCTTGGAGAGTTGAAGCCTAATATGACTTTTGAGGAGAAGTTGATACAAATGTATGAGAGTGAAGTCTAGGAGTTAAGAATTAAGACCATTTCACTCGTCAAAGTTTTCTTGCAACGTCACTCTGTACAAGAGGTCATGTGGGAGGATGGAGACGAGATGAGATGGACCCACCCAAAGTTATTTGTATAGCTGTATGTATTTACAAAATTTAAGGATGAAATTTTTATAAGTTGGGAAGGACGTAATACTCTCAATTTTGAAGAAATTATATAAATACATAACTAAGGGTTTTCTTAAATTTTATGAAAATTGAATTTCTAGGAGATTTAGAATTTTATAGAGATGGATTCACTAGTTGAAACATCAATATTTAAAATGTACACAAAAAACACTAAGAACACTAAAATCAAAGTTCGAACAAAAATTTCCTAATTATTTTAATTAAGGAATTTTAATAAATTAAGTAAAAAGGGTAGAATGGTAACTCCCCACATGGGGCCTGCTAACTAACACGGTACAAAATCTCACAAACTGATGTGCCATCATTACCAATTAAGGGAGTGATTACCCGCATTTATTGCTGATAATCATTCTACATTTAATGCAAAGAATAAAATAAGATAAAATAAAATTTTTAAACTGATTTAAATGCAGTTTCCCTCACATTAACTCCCCTCCCATGTTTTCCCCTCCATCTTCATTCAACGTGCAATCACCTCGGCTTCGGCATAGATGACTAACGCCGGCAATTTTTAAGGATTTAATGAATAGGGTCTTTTGAGGTTATTTGGATAAGTTCTTTATCATGTTGATGGATGATATCCTTGTTTACTTGCCCAGCAATGAGGAGCACAGGAAACACCTCCATGTAGTACTGGACACCATTCGTCGCCATCGTTTGTATGTAAAATTCAATAAGTGTAATTTTTTGCAAGAGCAAGTGCAATTTTTAGACCACGTTGTGTCAAAGGATGGAGTGGCTGTAGACTCGGCCAAGGTGGAGGCAATGCTAAATTGGGAAAGGCCTATGGCGATGACTGAGATCCAATAAGTTAACCTCTTATTTGAATGTTTCACATCCATGAGCTTTATCACAAACCCTGATCTTTATATGTCACACTACCCATTCTTCACTTGATATTAAATGTGGTCACCTACACAAGTGATTGTTTTAGTTTCTAGTGCCTCAGATTTGGAGCATAATAGCAACAAGGGCAAGCAGGTGGAGCATTAGGGAGGAAGACAAAGGACTGCCTATTCTACTTAAGGACTAATCTTGTTGTACGTGGTTTCTTGCTTTGATATTAGACTTGTACTTTGGCTATACATATACGCTATGAATTCATGTGTAGTGACCCCAATTTTTGTAATATTAAAATCCCATGAAAAGTTCAGTTTTAAAGATAAGGGCATTTTGGTCATTTCACTAGTTTCCTTGACTACTCCTAGGAATTTGGTCCTAAAATTGGTTCCATTAGATGCGTCTCGGAAAAAGGAATCCAACAAGACCAAAATCACCCAAAACGGAGTTAAAATGAGCAAGTTAAGGCCCTTTGAAGTTCAGGGGCAAAAATGTAATTTTCACAAAAACGGGTTTAGCTGCAAAACACAGGGGCCCATTTTGATACGGGCACCCTTCATCTTCCACCTCCTAGAGAGTTCTAGAACGGTAGTGATTGGAGGGGAAATCACTGCCATTCTGGAGGTTTCTCCACCGCCATTCAAAGGCAGTGAGAGCCCCCTCCAGAACCCTCTCTTAGCTCTATAAATAGAGCTCTTTGGTGCCTCTAATGGCAGCCCAAAATGCTGGAGAAAACCCATCGGGGAGTAGTGACTAAGAGGGGAAAACGTGAAGAGAAAACCAGCCACGAAGCAGGTACGCTCAAAAACTCCCCAAACCCATCTCACCCATAGTCCTAGGCTCAGTTTCCCTAGGTTTTTGCATAAAAATCCATGGAGAATAGGCCCCTAGGGAGTCACCAAGGACCTGGGACGTCCCCAGGGCCACACTGGTTCCTCAGGGACGAACCAGGGCATCCCAAGGACGCCCTGGTCCCCCAACGACGGAAAAGCCCCTATCCGGACGAGACGCGTCGAACGCGTCTGAGAGGAAACCAACGGGCGCGTCCGTGGACGCTCCCGCTAAAGAGAAGGACGGGCGGAGAAGTACCGCGAGTCTGCAGACGGGCCCGCTGAGGCGCACACTATAGATGTGCAGTGCGTCAACTTTTGGTTCCTTAAGGAAGCCAGGGCGCACCTCGCAGACGCGCAGCGCCCTAGCATTCCGTCTTTTTGTCTTTAAAGACTCTATGTACATACGACACTAAAACGCTTATAACTTGAGATCTAGAGCTCCGATTGAGGCGCCGCAAAAGGCGTTGTGTCCATGTTGACAACGCGGACACATCCAAACTATAAAATCACTAATCAAGGCCCAATAAAAGGTGTACATGACCCTTAGAATAGGATGGTGGCACGTGGCCACTAGAACTTTGGAAAACTAAGGATACCAAGGCCCAATTAGGACCTTAGGACACCCATAGGCATAAGGATGAACCCCTAATGCCTAAGTAATAAGACCAATTACTCTAAAATCCATAAAAGATGGGCCAAACTAACCTTGATTCCCCAAACCATGATCAGGAGCGTCTGAGGACAAAAGGGTTAGCGCGACCTAGCCAGGTAGGTGCTCTATCACTATTAGATTCTTTTAAAAGAACTATTATTATTTTGAGAACATATTTTTCAAATATATGACTTGATTTGCATGACTTAATTCAGCATGCATGATAAATGCTTTGTACATAGCCATGTTTTGGAATGATGGCATATACATTATGCACATATATGGGTTGCAAACAAGAGCATACATTGCATGATTTAAGTACTTGTAAAGATTGCATGTCCTTGAGGGTTGCCAAAAGACGCTGGAGTGCCGAGGGCTAGGCAGTTGTGAGGGACCCAAAGAGGACAAGTTTTAACAAGAGGTTTTGGCTTCTTTAATCTTATGTGATTTGGGCAAGCAAGCCCGTGGGTGCTATGCGGAGGGGTCTGGGTTGGCCACCCGGCCTCTACCACTAATAGGTGGATGGGCACCACGCCCAAAAAGAGGCAAGTCCCTACATCGACTGCATGTGGTACAGGGGGCTACCACTGGTGTCACGGCACTAGATCAACGTGTCATAGGCCCAGTGGAGGCTATGACCGAGTGTCCTCAGGTACCCGGGGAGCACACGGCGAGGAGGTCGTGGGCATAGTGGACCCTATGGTTTGATGATTTATGTGCATTGCATATGGCATGATATGAGGTTGGTCGACCATACCATACTAGAAATCCATGAGTTGGATTCCATGAAGCATTTTATGCATATCATGATACTATGATATATATATGATACTTTCGATTTTGGATTATATGATCCTTTAAGTCGTTAGTATTTCAGTTTGACAATGGATTTTGATGTCAATATTGAACTTGAGTATTCAGACATGCACATGTTTTGGAAAGAGCATATGATTTTAAAAACATCGCATGCATTATAAAACTAGTAGTGATAGACTCCTACTGAGTATAGTATATACTCACCCTATCCTTAACATTTTTCACGATAGTTCCACTCATAAATAGAAGACGTCTCAGGAGATATTAGTGCTACGAGCAAGTGAATCAAAAAGAAGAAAGTTATACATGTAAGTAAACTCTCAACCCTTTGGACATGAAGTTGTATTTAATTACAGTTGGGCTGTGTGCTGTGACTGGAAAGACCTGGGGAAAAATATTTACGATTTCTGAAATTTTTCAAAAAAACTACTTCGGTTGTTGTGAAGGCAAATGACACTAGGGGTTTTCAAAAAATGAGTTTAAAACTAAAGGTTTTCCGCTGAATTGCATGGTTTTTATAGAATGGTTTTCAAATAGGGATGCATCCCACCTTAGGAATTTAGATATTGCATTTAAAAATGCATGAGAAAACCCGGGTCGTGACATCATGACACTATATGGACTTGACCTTTAGATTTTATGAGTATGGATTTATCATTGTGATTGGATGTGGTGTATAATGGAGGAGACCTTGGGCCTTATTTTCATTCTGATGAGTTACTCACAGTTTCTTCTCTTGATCAATGCTTAGCCATGATTTCAAACTTTATGAGAATATGCTAAATATTATATTTGATTTTATTTGTTGCCTCAGGTTGAATGACCCCCATGGTTTTTTTTTTGGTATTTCACTTTATACAATTATTTCTATTATAATTAAATATGTGTTTTACATTTTCTAAGGATCCTAATTATTTTAATAAAGATTATTATTATATGAAAATTTATTTTAGAAAACCCAGGGTGTCATAGTAGTGCATGTAAAGGAGTGGTGTATATCATGCTTGAGAAAAACTATGAAAGTTCACTACTCTTGAAATCCTATAAAAGGCATGTCAATTCATTCAATAATGTAAAAATCGTGTAGTGCATCTTCTCTTTGAAAGATATCTCATTGTCCTTTATCTCTTTCTTTCTTTGGCCCTGTCTTTCTCCACTGAATACAACATTTGTAGTATTAAAGCCTGGTTTTTAATCTTTGACTAGTCAATTAAAGAAAGAGTGAAATATGTAAGGAAGTGAAATAAAAGAGCAAGTGTGCCCAAATGGCAGCAAATGGAATTTCAACATCGTCATAGCCTCAAATGCCTATTTTCAGTGGTGAAAAATATGAGTTTTGGAGTATCAAAATGAAGACTTTGTTCAAGTCTCAAGAACTATGGGACTTGGTTGAATACAGGTATATTGATGTGGAAGATCCTAATCCAGCAAAGGAGAGACGACTAAGAGAAACCAAGAGGAAGGATGACAGAGCTTTGTTCTTCATTTAGCAAGTATTTCTCAAGAATTGCAACAACAAATACTTCAATAGAGGCTTGGAAATTTTTGGAGTTTCAAGGTTCCACAAGATGATTATGGTAAAATTGTAAACTTACCATCGTAAATTCAAAAATTTGTCCATGAAAAGTAATGAATCTGTGCATGATTATTTGTCTAGACTCTCTACTCTTGTTAATCAAATGGAGTCATATGGTGAACAAATTAATGATGAAATAGTTGTTGCAAAAATTTTGAGAAGTCTTACTCTAAAGTTTGAACATGTAGTTGCTGCAATTGAGGAAACACATGATTTATTTGATTATTATTTTGATGAACTAATGAGTTCTTTGCAAGCTCATGAAGAAAGGTTGACCAAGACACATGAAAAGAATGAGGAAAGATAGTTCCACGTAAAGGGGGAGTCATCCTAGAAAGGCAAGGTAGAATATTCAGTTGGAAAAACACAATGTAGAGGTGCTTTTCGTGGTCAAGGCCGTGACAGTGGTAGAGGAAGGGGACAATATGGTGAAAAAAATGAGTGTAAGAGCTCAATTCAGTGCCACTATTGCAAGAAATTTGGTCATAATGAAGCTGATTGTTGAGCTAAACCAAAAGAGGAAAACAATTAAGAAAGTTTTGTAGAAAAGGCAAATGAAGAAGTAAGCTTTTCATGGCCCATTTTTGTGATAATGTAATCATTGATGATGTCTGGTTCTTGGATAGTAGATGTTCTAATCATATGTTAGGTACAAAATCATTGGTCAACGAGCTTCATAAGTCACAAAAGTCAGAGGTGAGGTTAGGAGACAACAAGTAGATTCAAGTTGAAGGAAAAGGTACAATTTCAATCACTAGCCATGGTAAAGTCAAACTATTGTTTGATGTATTATTTGGTCCTAGTTTAACTCATAACCTATTAATTATTGGGTAGTTAATGGTTAGTGGGTATTGTATTTTGTTTGATAATGAGTTGTGTGTTATTAAGGTTAAAAAATTAGGCCAAACTATTGCTACTGTTAAAATGGCTAGTAATAAAATGTTTCCACTTGAAGTTTCAACTGTTGAAGATTCTACTTTGATTACTAAAAGAAGCAATGAGGCTAATTTGTGGTATTTGCTTTATAGTCATAAAAATGTAAATGGGTTGAAGCTTTTGAGCCAAAAGGAAATGGTTTTTGGGCTACCTAAACTTGATGCACTTGAGTTTTGTGAAGGCTATGTTTATGCTATGCTTAGGGAAAACAAAATAAAAAATCTTTTTCAATGGGCAAGTCTTGGAGAGCATCTATTTGTCTTGAATTAGTGCATGCTAACTTGTGTGGGCATATGAGTATTGAGACTTTTGGTGGTAATCGATATTTTTTCCTTCTTACTAATGATTTTAGCCATTTGAGTTGGGTTTGCTTCTTGAATACAAGTTTGAAGCTTTTTCTAATTTAAAAAAATTTAAAGTACTTGTTGAGAAGCAAAGCGGGCACTGCATAAAGACACTTCGTACTAATAGGGGAGGGGAATTTCTTTCAATAAAATTTAATATTTTTTGTGAGGAAAATGGAATTTGTAAGGAACTTACTACACCATACACACCAGAGCAAAATGGTGTTGCAAAATGGAAGAATAGGATGGTAGTTGAAATAGCAAGAAGCATGATTAAAGTGAAAGGTCTTCCAAATCAGTTTTGGGCAAAAGCAGTTGCAACTGCCATGTACATCCTCAACATTTCTCCTATGAAGGCTGTCTTTAATCAAACACCATATGAGTTGGAGAGGTAGAAAGCCATCGATAATCCACTTAAAAAAATTTCATTGTATAGCTTATGCTTTGGTAAAATGACAAAGTAAAAAACTTGATGAGAAATCTATAAAATGCATTTTTGTTGGTTGTAGTTCTCAATCTAAGGCATATAAGTTATATAACCCTATTAGTGGCAAATTTATTACTAATAGTGTAATAACTGAGCAATTTACGCTATTTTTAACAAAAATTGGACATTCTATGGGAAAAGAACTGTGTTGAATGTTTTACCTTATTTAAAATAGTAAACGATGGAATTTGTAAGGAAACTTGGTACCATTAGATTCTACTCAAAAAATGGAATCCAACACCTCAAAGAACGCCTAAAACGGAGTTCGTATGAAGAAGTTACGGCCGTTTAAAGATTATGGATATTTTTGTAAATTAAACAAAAAACGAAAAAGAATAAAAACGCAGGGGGCTGTTTTGATAACGGCACCCCCTATCATCTTCCTCCTCCAGATTCCTCTAGAAAACCCTCTTCTTTTGATTTCTCCAGAAAACACCAGGGGAAATGGTGGCACTACCATTGAGGGGCACCACCTTCTTCCCTCTATAAATACCCTATCTCCCCCTCTTCAAAATCACGATTTTTCGGTCATTTGGGACTGGGGTTTCCAGCAAAAAACGGAAACCCAGTTCTCTGCGATTCCGACAACAGCCAGGCCCAAGTCAGGCCAGCCATTCCTTTACCTGTCTCCCCATTCCCCTCTCTTCTCTTTTCGATCTTGGCATTAGGGTTTTTCCCTTCATAGAGTTTTCTGCTGGCATGAAGTTTCAGAACCAGAACGGGGTTCTACCACCAGCGATAGGCGCTCCATGGCTACCCAGGTAAGCCGTCTTTCCCTCTCTCTTTGATTTTTCCTCCTTTCAGGCTAGATCCGTGCTGGATCTAGCGTTTCCAACCAGATTTCCTGGCCGAAAAATGCCCCAAGCCGGTTCCAGCCGGCCTTGTACGAACCAGGCATCCCAGGGACGCCATGCTCCACGTGTGCCTAGGACGGGTTCCAGGCGTACGACAGTGCATACACTGTCCCTGGTGCGGCCTTTGGGTGCTCGCGTGACGTGGGGCATGGGTCCTGGCTCGACCGGGATGCACGAGGTACCTTGGGAGCTAAGACGCGCCATGCTACACTAAAGGTACGTCCGTGCGATGCCATCCAGGATGCGCGTCATAACGCGTCGCTTGAGCATGCATGTGTGCATGCAAAATGCGGTCCCTGGCATGGCCTTTGGGTGCGCATGCACGTGAGGCGGTCGCGGTTCAACCAGGATGCACAGGTGTCCAGGGAACTGGGACATGCGGACCTAATGAGACTATAAAGTTAGGATTAGAGGACAATTTACAGAGTTTAACTCTTGAATAGTAGATCCATATCATAGGATCTAGCCTGACAATGAATTAGGCAAGGACCATAGACCCTAAAAGGCAGATCTAATGATCTAATGTCTAAATAAATTGAAATTGATAAGGACTCCTTGTTATCGATTCATATCCAAGAGTTTATAAATGAGACCTAGGGTCGGGTTAAGTGATGAAGGACACGACTCCAGGAGACTTTGAGGTAGGTGCTCTATCGCTACTAGTCTTTTAAAAAGAGCCATGATTGTTTTGAGAATGCATGTTTTAAGTATAAGTTATATAACTTGTTTAGCATGACTTAATTTTATTCAGCATGCATATGATAAATACATTATGCATAGACATACTTTGCAAACAATTGCATAAATTGCTTGATTTGTGAGTATTGAGTTTTGAACATTTGCATGTCCTTGAGGGTTACCAAAAGACGCTGGAGTACCCAAAAGACGCTAGGTAGGTAGTTGTGAGGGACCCAAAGAGGACAGGTTTTGAAAAAGAGGTTTTTTCTTGTTTGATCGTATATGATTTGGGCTAGTAAGCTCGTGAGCGCTATGCCGAGAGGTCTGAGGTGGCCTCCCAACCTCTACCACTATTAGGTGGAATGGGTACCACGCCCAAAAAGGGCATGTCCCTGCTTCAACTGCATGTGGTACAGGGGGCTACCACTGGTGTCACGGCACTGGGTCGAAGTGTCATATGCCCCGTGGAGGCTATGACCCTATGTCCCTAGGTACCCGGGACCACACGGCGGCGAGGTCGTGGGCATAGTGGGCCCTATGGTTTGAGGATTTACTTTGCATTGCATATGGCATGACATGAGGTTGGTCAACCATACCATATATCCATGAGTTGGATTCAGTTGAGCATCTTATGCATATCATTATGTTTATGATATATATATATGATACTTTTGACTTGGATTATGCGATTCTTTAAGTCGTCAGTATTTCAATTCGACAATGGTTTTTAGTATCGATATTGAACATGAGGGTTCAAACATGCACATGTTTTAAAGAGCATATGATTTTAAACATAGCATGCATTATAAAACTAGTAGTGATGGACTCCTACTGAGTATAGTATATACTCACCCTATCCTTAACATTTTTCAGGATAGTTCCATCCACGAGTAGAGGACACCTATGTTAGTGCTACGAGCAAGAAAAATCAAAAGGAGACAATTATACATGTAAGTAAACACTCTACCCTTTGGACATGTATTTGTATTTATTTACAGTTGGGCTGTGAGCTGTGATTGGATAGACCGGGGAAAAACATTTATGATTTCTGAAGTTTTTTCAAAAACTACTTTGGTTATTGTGAAAGCAAATGACACTCAAGGTTTTCAAAATGAGTTTAAAACTAAAGATTTTCCGCTGCATTGCATGGTTTTTATAAAAATAGTTTTCAAATAGGGATGCATCCTGCCTTAGGAATTAGATATTGTTTTAAAAATGCATGGGAAAACCCGGGTCATCACAAATAGGGACACGATGTTTAATGAAGATGTAAAATGGGAATGGTGTGAAGATCAAAATCAGCATAATGAAATTTCAGAAGATGAAGTGATTTCACATATGGATCCAAGAAGGAATGGTTCCTCATCTTCTAGCTCTTCTAGTGAAACTCCACCAAGGAAATTCAGATCCTTGAGGGAGATTTATGACCCTTGTACATTTGCTTTGTTTGCATCTAATCCTATATATTTTGAAGAAGCTATAAAATAGCAGAAATGGTGCAATGTAATGAGAGAGGAGCTATTGTTAATCTAGAAAAATCAAACTTGGGATTTGGTGGACTTGCTTAAAGGAAAAATTATCGTTGAGCTTAAATGGGTATACCAAACAAAATATCATGCAGATGGGAGCAAACAAACGCACAAGGCTTGGTTGGTTGCAAAGGGATATTCGCAATAGCAAGGGATTGATTTTGAAGAAACTTTCTCCCCGGTAGCATGATTTGAAATGGTGAGAACTTTTTTAGCCTTTGCTACTCAATTTAGTTGGCCTATCTACCAATTTGATGTTAAATCTACTTTTTTGAATGGTAAATTAGAAGAGCAAGTTTATGTCTCACCGCCCAAGGTTTTGTAGTTAGTGGCAATGAAGATAAAGTATATAGGTTGAAAAAGGCACTTTATGGATTGAAGCAAGCTCCATGGGCATGATATGAAAATTTTGATTCTTATCTTCAAGAAAATGGATTTGAAAGAAGTGAGCATAAGCCAACTCTCTATTTTAAGAAGGAAGGTAAAAATGATTTTTTGGTGGTTTGTCTTTATGTTGATGATATGATACATATGGGATCATGTGAGTCTATTGTTGATAAATTTTAATCTTATAGGATGAAGAAATTTGAGATGTCATATTTGGGTTTGTTACATTATTTTCTTGATCTTGAGGTGAAACAAGTTGTAGATGGAATTTTTCTTTCACAAAGAAAATATGCAATGGATCTTTTGAATAGTGATTTGCAAAGTGGCAGCCACACCCATGAATGTGAATGAAAAGTTAAATCTTGATGATGGTACTGAAATGGCTAATACAAGACATTTTAGAAGTCTTGTTGGTGCTTTGAATTATTTATCTCATATAAAGCCAAACATTGCATTTTCTGTTGTTGTAGTATCCAGATTTATGCATAATCCAACCAAGCATCAACTTGGGGCTGCCAATAGAATATTGAGATATGTTGTAGGGACAATTGAGTTTGAAATTTTGGTACTCAAAAGTATCAGATTTCAAATTGATTGGTTTTATTGATAGTGATTGGATAGGTTGTTTGGATGACATAAAAAGCACTTCAAGAAACTTATTCAATCTTGGTTCTGGAGCAATTTCTTGGAGTGCAAAGAGCAAGAAGTAGTAGCATTATCAACTTCTGAGGCAGAAACATTGTAGCAACTTTATCAGTTTGTCATGCAATTTGGTTAGGGAGGTTACTTGTTGATTTTCACCAAGAATAAACTCGTGGAAAAAAAAAATTTGTGGCAATAGATCAACTATTGCAATGACAAACAATCCTGCCTTTTACAGCAGAACCAAGCTTATTGACATCCGTTATCACTTCATTCGAAGTCTTGTAAGAAGACAAATACATTGAAGGCATGTGATACAAATGAGCAAGTTGCAAACATTGTGAGCAAGTCACTTCCTAAGGGCAGGCATGATTACTTCAGATTGCGCATGAGGGTCTGCAATTTTGAATCAAGGGGAAGTGTTGAAGAACGATTCAAAATAGCTTTTTAGTTATTGAGGATAAGTTCAATGATTCAGTTTTTTAACTTTTATGTTTGGTTGCTATTTTGTAGTGCATGTAAAGGAGTGGTGTAAATCATGCTTGAGAAAAACTAGGAAAGTTAACTACTCTTGAAAGCCTATAAAAGACTTGTCAATTCATTCAATAATGTAAAATCGTGTAGTGCATCTTCTCTTTGAAAGATCTCATTTTCCTTTTATCTCTTTCTTTCTTTGGCCTTGTCTTTCTCCATTGAATACAACAGATTAAACGCCTTATCAAAGATTCAACTTCTAAAGAAGACAAGTCTCTACAGATTTATTTTTTTATCAAGTGAAAGACTTTCGTTTGCAATAAGAACGATATCAAATATATTCGTTGCTTCAAGAAAAGCAGACTGTTGTGGCACTATTCCTGTGATAAGAACCCTTTCGAATCTGTTCGCTAGTAACTTCTGAGAGAATCTTATAGCAAGCCAATAAGGCTAATGGGCCGAAAGTCTCTCAGGCAATCTGCACCTGATTTCTTTGGTATTAACGCAACGAAGGAAGCACCTAGGTTACCAGCCAGAAAGTTATTGAAATCTAATTTAATAAAATGCCAATGTATCAAAAAGAATCTCAGGCAAAAACCGTCCGGTCCAGGGCATCTATCATCTGCCAAGCTAAAGAGTGCTTCCTCAATTTCCTTCTCGGAAAAGGGCTCCTCCAAACTTTGTTTCATATGATATCCAATCTTCAGGAAGTTTAAATTCTCAGGAAATGGGCAGGCTTTGTCTGAAGAAGAATGTAATTTCTTATGGAAACTGACCACCTCCTTTCTAATTTTACCTCCAACTTCTTACCATTCATTTCAAGAACCAAGATTCTTTTGGCTCTCTTATGCGCGTTGGCCTTTAGAAGAAAGAATTTAGAGTTTCTATTGCCCGGTAGAAGACATTTCACACGCGAGCGTTGCTTCCTTTTGACTACTTCATAAAGTTCTGCTGCATCAATTTGATCTTCCAAAATGACTCTTCGTGGAAGGTCACTGTGAAAGAGTGGTTTCTTTCCTCCAAATTGCGTTTTTCTAGCTCTTTGGTGCATGACTCTAGTATGGCCTTCTTGATTTTGTCATGCTCCTGCACCCAATCTCTGAGTGTTTTTTATTATTTGTTTCAACTTAAGTGCAAAAACTTTCCCGGTATTCATGGAAGAAGCTCCATTCATTCCACTAAGTTTCCGTAGTCGGAATTAGGTTCTTGTTGTCAAGCCAAGCAAGCTCAAAACGAAATGGTTTCCTGTCCCCGTTTTACTCTTCTACAGAGAAAATAATAGGCTTATGGTCTAAGGATCTTTCTTTGGTGATCTTGCAGAAAGTATCCGGCAACAAGGACTGATCTACGTTGCAAACCAAACGGCCGATTCTACTCAAAATAGGGTGGGTTTGCGCATTGCTCCAGGTGAAGAGCCTCCCACTAAGCGCAAGATCCGTAAGTGATTATCGTCCAAAAAACAATTAAATGACTGCACAGCAGCTGTAATGTGTTATGCTGAATTCTTTCACCCAGGTGTTTGATAGCAGCGAAGTCTCCTCTTAATCCAAACAACCGACCATTTCTGAAAGCCTGTAATCATTTCTTTCCAAAGAAATTCGCTCTCTCCATAATCATTCTGGATGCAGACACCTACCACTGCCACTCCATGTCCAGTAAAAATTACTTTGAAGAGAATATGGGTCCATTATGCTCCGTAGTACACCTCTTCTCTAAAGATAAAGCTTTTGCGCCATGCCACAAGAAGGCCACCGGCAATCCCGCCCAATCGCATCCTGATGAATCCATTCATAGTTTCTATATAAGCTCACAGCTCTGGCCCACCGAAAAGACCATGATGAGGACTGTCTCCTGAACAGTAATCAACCGTGGTTTTTAGTGCAGATAAGCCTTTGAATTTGGACCCGCTTTCGAGCATTGCCAAGAAAATCATGGAAATTTGACCTACGTTTCATCACCATCCAGACTACATGAGTTGCTATCATCTAAATTTGGGATTAAATCTTCCTCCCTACCTTCCCTAAGCAAACATATCCTGGACCTTTAGATTGCTTAATAAGCCTCTCCATTGCCTCTTCCTTTCCTCCTTTATAAGAAATACCCACCCCCTTGCATAAAGATAAGAATTGTTCAATGCTTTCCTTTGAAAGAAAAAATTATGTGGACCCTCTGGATTTCAAAGATTCGGCTACAAAAGAATGCCATTCTTTTAAGAGAGAGAATTCTCACCTCCCATCAGAGAGGAGAACGGCTTTAACCCACCTTCCTTGTGATTCACATGCTTAAAGAAATCCTCCGTATTCCCCAAGAAATCCGCCGCACGAGGAAGACAGACCATCGTTCAAGCCTGCAACATGAGGGCCTCATCCAGTGGAAGGCTGTGATCATCGGAATGGGATGGGTCCCACATGGTCTCATCTTCAACGCCCAAATGTCCCACCGCCTGTGTGGTAGAAACGAGGTGACATCCCTGAGACTTGCATCTGCATGCATGACGTAGAACTGGAAGTGTGGTTTTGTCTGAGACCTGCCAGAAAATAACCTAGAATCACCTGAGAACCATGAGTTACCGTAAGGAATATCCGAATCATTGTCTTCTCAAGTCTATTCAGCAGAAATATCGATCTAGAAGAGTTTGCTTTTTAATGTAAAATTTCAATCTTGAAATCGTAGGAGGAGAGCCAAACACTTTAACCGCTAACTTTGCTTCTCTTCTTCTAGAACTTTAAAAAACTAAGAGAATCGATGGAAACTATTTTCCCAAAAGCCTCTGCCATTGCTGAGAACGAGGTCTCGCACCACCCATGCACCAGAACTCCTTTGATAAAAAGTCTATACAGTCCGGTATGGACAATGGATTTAGACCACCAATAGGAGATTGACCTAAAAGGCTTCTCTCTCAGAGTTGCCCAATCAATACCAATTTTATTAGCTACTTCTTTTGAGGGCAGAATGACCAGAACTTCCATCTTGTTCTTGCCATCTAAACACTACTGCACACGAGGGTTTTAAAGTCGACATAAAGAAGTTGCTTGTATGACTGCCAAGTTCATAAATATTTTACAAGTTAGTTGAAAATAAATGACTTTAAATTTATTTACTTAAGAAGTCATTTAACCATAAGCAACATTAAAAAACTGGCTCAAAGAGGGGATTTTTTGTGGGAAGCACTTTTATAGTCATTTAATACTAAACGACTTCAAAAGTTGATAACTTTTAAAGTTGTTTAGAGGTAAATGACTTTAAAAATGAATAATTTTTTAAGTCATTTTATGCAAAAGGGAAAGCCGTGTGCAATGAAAAATGCAAGCACGGTTTGGGGAGGGATCTTTTTCT
This sequence comes from Warburgia ugandensis, assembly GCA_035236585.1. Lineage (NCBI taxonomy): Eukaryota > Viridiplantae > Streptophyta > Magnoliopsida > Canellales > Canellaceae > Warburgia > Warburgia ugandensis. The sequence goes on from CP141128.1 coordinate 47,743,786, forward strand.
GCTTTGCAAACAAGGAAATTATCTACTCCATCCAACTAGTTCTATCACAATAAATTTGGCAAGAATGGACTTCTAAAGTTGTTTACTACTAAATGACTTTAAAAGTGAACAACTTCTAAAGTCATTTACTACTAAAAGACTTTAAAAGTGAACAACTTTTACCCTAAGTGAACAACTTTTAAAGTTGTTTACCCTAAGTGACTTTAAAAGTATGACAAGATATTTGGCAGGATGATTAATATTACGTGGGAATAGACTTCATTTGACACAAAGTAACTTCAAAAGTCAATAACTTTTAAAGTCGATTAATTATAAGTGACTTTAAAAGTCTCTCACTTTTGAAGTCACTTTAATGAAGTGACTTTAAAAGTAAATTCTCGTATAACTTTTAATCTCATTTTGTGCTAAGCAACTTCAAAATTTTATTATTTTTAAAGTCATTTAGTACTAAATGACTTCTAAAGTCCTTGTTCATTTATAAATCAATGTCAACATCCCATTTTTTCCTGTAACCTCTTCTTCTCACAGGTGGCATGACGGCTTCCTCTTTGATCCTTATGCTTCTCTCTTTTTCCATTCTTGCTTTCTATTTTTATATTTTGACTATTTGTTCATGAAAAAAACTGTAAGTAAACCATAACTTCTTTTAAATCATAAATTTCTTTCTTGCTACTTACTCTCTTTGTTTTCATTTTATAGATCATATGGGTTTTCTCACTATAGATTATGGGGTTTAGAAGTCTGTTAGATCATTCTGATTTCGTGAAAATCGTATGATTTCATTGAAATGACAATTGCTTCTCTCTCCAAGCCTTACTATTGAATAAAAGGAGAATATTATGATTTGTGCTTCTCACCCAAAATTAGGGTTTGATGAAGAGTGGTGGTTATACCATCAACTTTTGGTCAAAAAAATTGAAGCACACTCTTTCTCTCTCCATAGAATGGGTACCACCTAAATTCTAGGCCAGATTTTGACGAAAAAGAGTAGATTCGCTCTTTGATCTTGTATTAATAAGATCTAATAATATGTAACATTTGATATATATATATATATAACATTGGGTGTAATAAAAAAATAATTTGATTTCCTTATTGCCGTGTTTGTTTATGTATATGTATTATATATGTTTGTATTTGTAAAATCAGTTTCATTATGTATTTATGTAAGGTTATTGCAAAAAGTAAACAAATATATATTCAACGTGAAATTTTAAAAATTATTAAAGTTGTTTTATGTAAACGACTTTAAAAGTGCATACTTTTAAAGTCGTTTACAGATAAAAGACTTTAAAAGTGCGGACTTTTAAAGTCGTTTCTATATAATTAACTTTTAAATTATGCACTTTTAAAGTTATTTTCTATGAACGACTTTAAAAGTTTGTTCTTTTAAAGTTGTTTTATGGAAATGACTTCAATTGTACATCTATTTCAAGTATTATTTCGTCGACTTCTGTGGTGCCTTTTCGCTCTGTGTTTATTATCTGTGCACAAAAACTAAACCAGAATTCTATTTCCCTACTCTGAACCAAATCCTACTTATGAATTGCAATTACATTCACAAATTCGCAATCAATAATGATTTTTGAGTGTTGGTTAGTATCTCTATGTTTGTCTCATATTTATTATGCATATTTGAAGATTTTTTACAAGGTTGTGGGTTAGAAAATTTTCTTTTGAAAGTTGATTTCATTCATGAATGTGTCTATCATATTTATCTTTTTTTTCATTGTTAATTAAAAATTTTCATGAAATGTAGTTATTTTAAATACATATAGTTCTTGTATATCTAATGTTTATTTGGTAAAATGCCTTACTTAATATTTTCATGTCTAACAAGTCTCCAAGCAAATTTTCTTCGATTTCTTATGATAATGAACAAATATGCTTGGATGACTACGACAAGAACATCAAAAGAACATGAGGAGGAAATAGAAAATTTCATAGGGTTCGCACTTAGGGTAGGTGTTGATCGTAATCACATGTGTTGTCCATGTTTAAAATGTGGAAACTTGAAAAAAGTAACTGTAGTGGTGTTGAGAGAACACTTGTGCTTCAATGAAATCGATGAAAGCTACCACATATGGATTTGACATGGAGAAGAACTTCTGCATAAGCCCTCGACAAGGCCTGAAAGATATGATCAAGACACTTTAAGAAGTGTTGGGGATAGTATAGCTATATCGATGTTTCAAGATGCATATGATGACTTCTAAGATGACCCTGAACAATTTCATACTATATTAGAGGAAGATGATGTGCCGCTATACCCTGAGTGTAAAGATTATACCAAGCTGTCCACAATGGTAGAACCTAACAATGTGAAATCAAGATTTGATTTTTCAGATCAAGGTTTTACAAAAGTCTTAAAAGTAGTGGGTAAGATGCTATCGAAGGATAATTAATTGGCGTTGTCCACATGGGAGGCAAAGAAAACCATGGTAGGAAAACCTTGAACTATAATCTTGTAGTGATCAAACATTTGTTGTATGACTTAAACATGGTAGGAAAATGGCATTCTTTGGGCACAAAAGATGGTTGCGCAGAGACCATCCATATCATTTTAAGAAGGGAGAATTTAAGGGGAGTGTAGAGATAAGGACACCTCCAAAGATGTTGATAGGACGACAGATATTGGAGAAAGTTGAAAACATTAATGTCTTGTGGGGAATGAAGAAATCAAGTAAATGTGTATGTGAAAGTAATTGTAGAAGTTGTTGGAAGAAGAAATTAATATTCTTTCGTCTGGCATACTGGAAATCACTACATATACACCAAGTGCTTGATGTCATGCACATTGAGAAGAATGTGTGTGAAAACTTGACTGGTACCTTGCTTAATATCCCAGGAAAAATAAAGCATGGACTTGCAGCTTGGATGGATCTTATGAACATGGGTTTGAAGAGGAGGTTGCACTCAAAGGATAGGGGCAATCGAGAAACATACCTGCCTACGGCAAATTATACTTTTGATAGAGAGGAGAGGAGAATAATGTGTAAACCTTGTTTGAGCTCAAAGTCCCAGACGGCTACTCTTCAAACTTTAAAAACATTGTTTCCATGGAAGAGCTAAAATTGTTGGGGATGGAGTCCCACAATTTCCATGCATTGATGCAACAACTATTGCCAATTGTAATATGTTCAATGTTACCTAACAAAGTTAGGGGAGCTATTACAAAATTCTGCTACTTCTTTAGTGCTTTGTGCAAGAATGTGGTTGATGTTTCAAAATTATAAGAAATTCAAGGTCATCTAGTAATAACTTTATGTAAGCTTGATACAATCTTCCCACCATCCTTCTTTAACATCATGGTACACTTAACAATACACCTCACTGATGAGGTTAGACTCTGTGGGCCAGTTTACTTGCAATGGATGTATTCATTGAGAGATACATAAAAAATTTGAAAGGGTATGTATGAAATCACAACCGGCCAGAAGGGTGTATAACCGAATGTTATATTGCAGATGAAGCAGTGAACTTTTGGATAGAGTACTTAGTAGGAGTGGATGCCATTGGAATCCCAAGAAAGAAATAATTAGTTGCATTTCAAGATCCAAAGGTTGGCAAACCTCTATCCAGTGATCGTGCATCGACTATTGACTATAAAGAACGAGACCAAGCGAATCTTTATGTGTTGCAAAATGTTGATGAAGTCTAACCATACATTGAGTAAGTTAATCATGCATGCATGTATGTAAAATTTAATTGTTGATGGTTAATTCCATTTTCTTTGAGTACTCTATTAGTTTGTGTGTGAGTGTGCTTAGTGAACACATGGATATACTCAAGGCAAAGAATGCAAGTTATGCAAAGAAACATAAGTGGCTACAATTTGAGCATCGTCACATTTTAAATGAAAGAAATCTCGCTTAAGTTAAAAAACTGCATTCTGTATATATATATATATATATATATTAATCTTACTTAAGTCTACTTAATATGAATATATACAAATTCCATATCAGCAAGAAGTAGCAGGCAATGGTATATCAGAAACCTTAGGTTGGATGGCGATGGGATCATGACTAGATGTAGTAAACTATGTCAAATATGCCATCAATAGTTATCACTTTTACATGAAAGACCATGATAACTCAAGAGTGCAATAGAATAGTGGAGTTAGCTTAGTTGCCAATGCTACATTCTTTTCAAGTTCAAAGAATAACAGGCCAATAGTGATGGATGATATTTATTGAAGGGTTATAAGAGAGATTTGGGCCTTGGATTATACTTTTAGAACTGTGTTTGTGTTTAAGGGCGATTGGGCGGAACACAACAACATTAAAATTGATGCCCTTTGATTGACATTGGTTGATCTCAATAGGATTGGCTATAAAAAATGATCAATTTATTTTGGCATCTTAAGCAAAACAAGTATTTTGCATACAAGATGAGTGTGACAAGAGATGGTCAACTGTTTATCATCTTGTCCGAGGAAATTTTATGATGAAGGCAATCTAGGAGGTACTGAAATAAATTACCCTTTTATTACCAAAACAATCCTATCAATCGAAGTAGTACTTTGTGAGAATGAGGATTATGTGCATGACGATGGTGAGTAAGGTTCTTAAGTTTGAAAATAATATATATTTTTTGGGGTATGTGGAATATGTATATTAGTCAGTTGCAATATATATATATATATATATTTCGTATTTATAAATTTTAGTTCTTTTGTCAGGAGCTTTATGAATTGATAAGTGACATATATAAATGTGTGTGCAAAGAATGCATGAATCAATGTTGACTATCATAAAAACTCCATTTCACTATGTATTAATTGTTAGATATTGTGAAGTACTAACATAAAAGGTGTATATATTTTCAATAAAAAAATTTATAAAGTCGTATATTAGTAAATGTCTTTAAAAGTGCACACTTTTGAAGTCGTTTATCAGTAAACGACTTCAAAAGTTCACACTTTTAAAGTCGTTTATCAATAAATGACTTCTTTATGTGTATCAAATTTGGCAACAAAAGCAATAAACCTCCTAAATTTTTTGTATTAATTATTTAACATCTCTAATTTTTAAATAACAATTTACAAATGCTTGAATTATGTGAATTTGGTGTTAAGAAAATATTTGAATAAGAACCACACTCTCTCACACATACACCTCATGAAATGGACAAGGAAACTTAAGGGAACACACCCACATTCCCACCTCATAATTAATTTATCATCTTATTTTGCTTAATGTTCTTTTATTAGTATAATTTTTGTACTTCTTTGGTTATCACATATTTTTTGTTCTTTAGGAGTGTTTCTAAAACTAATATTTTATGGTGTAAGTAACCTTTAGAAGCTTAGTGTCAATCAAATACATATATTTATTTAAAGTTAATTAAGTCTAGTTCAATCCTGAACCTTAACCTTGAACCCCTAACCCTGAACCTTAACCCTAAGCCCTGAGCCTTTAATGCTAACCTTGAACTCTGAACCCTTGAATGATAAACCCTGAACACTTACCTTGAACCCATGAATCAATGTTGACTATCATAAAAAATTCATTTCATTGTGTATTGTTAGATATCATGAAGTACTAACTTAAAAGGTGTATATATTTTGAATAAAAAATTATAAAGTTGTTTACTATAAATGACTTGAAAAGTGTATACTTTTAAAGTTGTTTATCAGTAAGCGACTTTAGAAGTTTACACTTTTAAATTCGTTTACATATAAACGACTTCTTTATGTCCCCCTACTTAAATCACGAAATAGACATCTAAGCAAGGGGAAGGTGGTGTTTGAGAAGTATGGGTGCAAGGGGGGATCCGAGCAGGGAGTACCTCCATTTACTTTTGTTTATTGATTTATTTTCATGACCAATTTTCATGGTGTTTATGTAGATTAAGTAATTCGTGTGCAAACCCTAGTGCTTGAGATATTCATTTAGAGGAATCAAAATTGACAAGCACGATCTTACAGGTGCTTGATTGCTTTCACTTTTCTTTTATTGCTTATCAATGCTACTTTGGTTTATATATTTTGTTGCATTTTTCAACCCAAATGGGATTTTAGATTAGGTTATCAACCCAATTGTTTCTCATCATGGACAACAACTCTTGCTCCATGTTTTAAATGAGTTTTGAATTACTTAAAGTGGACTACCATATGGGTATAAGTTGTAGTAGTAAAACACTATTAATTTCTATCTTTTGGTGAAGCATTTTTACTATTAACAGAGGGATAACTAAAGGCCTTCTTATTGGTACTTAATTTGACTTAAAAACAAGCAGAATTGATGGAGTACCTATGGACAATAATGTGTTTAATGTTTTTAGGAGAATTATATGCATATTTCATACCCCTATGAATGATGATTGTATCCTAGAACTTCAACTTTGAAATGATGGTGTTTGGTATGGAATGGCATGGGTGACTGGGATGCCCCTTGTTAAAAACCAGCATAGAGGTGCCTTATGTTGATGGCCTTTTGGCCTTTGGTTGATTAGCAAATGAATGGGAGTTCTTGGGAAATTTGTAACTGACTAATAACTCTATTAGTTGGTTGAGGTTTCAGGAATGAAATGATTGCATTAGGTAGACTTCTAACCTCGTTTTGGGTGGACATGGAGGAATGTCTAGGCAAGAATTTCCAGCAAGGAGGTATTCGTTTGTGGAACCAATTATTCCTTGCTTGGGTGGCTAGTCGAATGAAATTCCCATGGTTGAAAGATCTTAAACTTCATTAACATGTCTAGTAATAACATCTAGCATAACATAAGGTAAAATAGTAGCATAAGCTAAGCTTGTCACTACTTGTGAATGGTAACTACCAAATGGATTGGCTAAGTCAAGTAACATAACATATAATAAAACAAAAATTCTTATGATAAAAGGGCAGTAACATGGACCTTATAACTCCTGGAAGTTTAGTGCAAACTTTGGCACATAATCCATGGTGGATTTACTGTGCTTAACAAGCAATTGAGTAATGTGAAAAGTGGTTGAGTGATGGCTAGGTGTTGAACATCAAACGTGATATTCATGCAAAAATCATATAAATACCTACACCCACTACGAGATGTGAACTTCAAGTAGTGGAATTAAAGATTAATGAAAGGCTTATGGGATTTGTAGCCCCTTCACAAATATCTATACTAAGCAGGCAAATACTTTTCATGCATCCTTTATCTATTTTCTTTAAAGTTAGTTTGTCACATATGTTAAATATTGTATGTCTATGTGAATGGATGGAGCCAAAGTCTCCTTTAATTATTTTTTTACTTAAACTATGCCTACTAAGGACCTCGGTTTGGTTTCTTTAAATGAATTACATAACCTTTTTTTTATGTCATTGTGCTAATATCATTGAGTGTTTCTTTGTAGTAACGATGGACTGAGAAGAGCATCAAACTGAAGATTACGCCCACATTGAAGAGTATGAATAAGAGGCCAACATGAGCACTACTCCAAAAAGAAAGGGTAGAGGTGAACAACAATGGAAAAGGTTATCAAGAGTAAGTCAAAGGATTTTAAAGAAACTATCCAATACAATAGTAGAGACCAAGAGATTGGTGAGAGTGCACATGCTTCTAGTAGTTTCCTCTACTTTACAGTAAGAAGAATGGTTCATATCACATTTGAGGATTGGAGACATGTTCCATCTTCCACAAAAGATTTAACATGGGAAATGGTGAAAGTATGTAAACATTAAGCACATGTATTATTTACATTATAACTTTCCTTATTTTTCAATTTAGCAATTTGATGTGTTCAATTTTCAATCTACCTTTGACGTGCCAGATGATAAGAAGATGTGTGCTTTACAAGGGGTAGGTGAGCAATGGAGAAAATAGAACAACTACCTTGTTCACAATTACATAGCTCCAATGTCAATGAACTATCAAGGTTATACACGATGCCTTCCATTTACTCTAACATCATTGACCAGGAGGCTTGGAATGCATTTGTACAGAACAACACCTCTGCTGAGTTTGAGGTATGCGCAGAAATGTATAGGCAAAGAGTGCAAGGGGAAGAAAGGTGTATGAAACAAATATGTAGCACCACCTATCTAGGTTGGGCTATGCTCATTTAGAAGAGCGCGAAGTAAGCATCTGTGATAATTTATCCCATTCAATTTAATGCTACAATAATTATATACATGTCCTCTAACTATAGTGCCTTTGCTTGATAGCAAAAAAAAGATGGACTACGGAACCTATTGATTGATCCATCCTCTGGAAGATGGAGCATTAGGTGGCCTGTACTGGCAATAAGTTCTTAGATGAAACTACTACACAAATTGATTCTTGCATAGTAACTGGTTTCATCTGTCTATAATTTTTTTACAATTAATTAGATCACATGATCATATCTTTCTAATTAAATTTTGTAAGACATTCTTACCCAAGAAAGCTCTACTACAGGAACTTTAAGCAGCACTGTTACCAAGGATGACATCTTGTATAGGGCTATGGGCAATAAGAAGGACCACGCCAGTTCAGTTAGGGGCATGGGTTATGGTGTTGTTCCTTCTAAATTCTTTGGTAAAGCACGTATACCTAAAGTTTAAGATGATGAGGAGGCCCACAATGAGCTCGTTGTGAAAGTTAAGTATGATATTATTTAGTCAGTTGCGTGGGGAGGTTTGATTATTCTTACTCCATCCCATGCTCATAATTCTTACAATGCCCCTATACCTCCATCATATGCAAGCTGCAATTCCCCATCTGAAGAAGATAATGAAGGACATCCAGCTCCCCTCAAAAAGGAAATTCCTACCTATGAGGTATATACATAGATAAAACTAGAAATTTTCATTGTCCTTTTGTAATAATTATATATCTCACCCTCTCTATTGCATATTTGATTTGTAAGTGGATTAATGCCTGTTGGCCTTGGATTCCCTCAAAGTGGCAATTGGTTCATGCTATGAGCATGAATCAAATATTTTGCACAGAATTAGTATGCCACCACATACTAAGAGGGCATCCATTACCATGGCTTTGAATGCTAATGCCTACCTACCATTCCCATTAGAAATGAAAAATATTATAACCATTGGGCATACTAAGAGGGTGTCCGTTATCGAAAATGTTGAGCTTTTGAAGTCGCTTATACAAAAATGACTTCTAAAGTTGGTGACTTTAGAAGTCATTTTCACATAAAGTGACTTCAAAAGTCAAATACATTTGAAGTTGCTTAGACTAAAAGACTTTGAAAGTTATCGACTTTTCAAGTCAGCTCGGTAAAAGTAGCTTTTATCACTTTAACCAACTTTAAAAGCCCCCTGTGCAGTAGTAAAACTTTCACTTTATTATGCAAGTTTTAGGTATTTTCCACCCATTTGAGGATGATACCTATGTCCCTCCCTTGTAGTAGAGATATCCCAATGATGATTCTATCCTAAAGGTCCACATTCATGTCGACCCCGGAGTCCAGAATTGAGACACTGGGGAAGTCTATTAAGAGATACACCTTGGAGTCCATGTTCACCAGGGCAGTCTAGTAAGATTTTAATTTGCTTATAGAACTATAATGTATTGAATTCTCATTACGTTTGACATGTTCTTTGTTCACCCACCTTCTGTCAATAACTCAATCTCGAGCAAAGACTTTGTCCACCACCCTTGGACTTGAGTAGTAGATTTATGTTCTTATTAGGTGCATAGACTTGACAGAAACCCTCATTTCTAATTGTAAAAGCCAAGCAATCCTAAGAAGACCAAATCTTAAATCAATTCCAACATTGGTGTCTAAATTCAAAGTTATGAAACTCATAGGAATGGCATAGCTAGTCCATGAGATTTGATCATCGTCTCTCTCTCTCTCTCTCTCTCTCTCTCTCTCTCTCTCTCTCTCTCTCTCTCTCTCTCTCTCTCTCTCTCTCTCTCTCTCTCTCTCTCTCTCTCTCTCTCTCTCTCTCTCTCTCTACTAGCCTTGTTAAGTCTTCTATCCTTCTTAGACATCTTTGTAACTAAGTAGGCTATTTTCTAGATTTATGGTTTCCTGACCCACAACTTTCTTCTAGTCTTTTTGTATATATGATTCACTCCATTGTCTCCAGGTTTCACTTTTATACCTCTCCTGTTTTCATAATCTCTTCTAATATTGTCAATTATGTCCTGCTAGAAGGACATCTATGGAATGGCAAATTTTTGGTCTAGTGAACCCAAATTTTTCTTCCACTTAACCCTTCTTGTAGAATTTTCATCACTCCCCATGTCATATCACTCTGGTTGCTCTCCCTTCTCATGCAAATCTTGATATTGTTGATAATTCAAGCATACATAGATGTAGAATAAGCTACCATAAGGCACCCAACTTTTTCTTATAATAAGCACCGCCCTGGTTGATCTAGCTGTTCATCTAATCTCTCCAAAAAATATATTTTGGTCATTGAACATGACCTATTGTTTACATGAATTTTTTAAGGGTTAGTTTATTGATTGTATGAACTTTCTCAAATACTAGAGATATATAATTTTCTCAAATTTTGAAATGCTAGATATCCAAGTTAGAAAGATTAGATGAACAAGTCAAGTCAGCTAAAGGTGCACTACTAAAATTGGGGCTTTTAAAGTCAACAAAAAGAAAACATTTTTAGTAAACTGTCTTTGTAAAAATAATCTAACACAATTTCAGCAAACCTTCTTCAAAAATCATACTTAATGAGACGATTATACTCTAACCATCTTCTTTACTTTTATAGGAAATACTTTCTTTTTGTAGAAAGAATTTTCGAAGATGGTTTGGAAGAACCATCTCTAAAATTGTAGTTTTTGAAGACAGTTTGATGAAATCATCTTTAAAATCAAAATTTTAAAGAATTGGCTTATTTACGAAGTCGTACGACATTCAATTTTCATTTTTATAGCAGTACACCAGACTATGTAGACACATTGAACATCATTTAGTTCATTTTTGCTCTGGATAACTTCAACTAAAACACCATTATTGAATTGGAATTACATACACACACACATGTATGTATGTTTATATATCACTACTGCACAAGTAGCTTTTAAAGTTGGTTAAAAATGATAATAAAAGTTGCTTAAAAAATGACTTCTATCAAGTTGACTTTGAAAGACAATGCATTTTGAAGTCGTTTAGGTAAATTACTTGAAAAGTGCCAAACGTTTTGTAATAACCCAAATTTTTTAGAATATATTTGAATTATTGAAAGTGAGAAATTAAAATTTCAAAAGTGGAACTACAAATTAAAGTTCCAAGAAAATCAACTTTTTATAGAAATGGAATCACAAGTTGAGACATGGATATTTGAAATGTACTAAAAAAAATCGAGTCAAAAGATTGTAAGCACGCTTGAATCAAAATTCAAATGAAAAATTCATTTATTTTTTATTTTTAGAATTTAAAGGGTAAAATGGTAATTTTACTTTTGTGTGGGGTCCACAAAAGTTAGGTAAGATATAAGAAGAGGTGAGGTAAGATATGAGTCAGCTAACACAAAGATGAAAGTGGAGATAATGAAAATTTCTCTTTCATTAAAATAAATTTAGTGGAATAAAAGATAAATTATTAAAAAATTAATAAAACAATCAAAATTTACACCATAAGTACCACAAAATTTCTGGCAAAAACTTACAAGAAAACTCTGCCCTCTTTTCCCTACCTCTCCCTCTTTTCTCTTCCTTTTTCTCTCTCTTTTTTACCTTTCTTTTTCTTTTTCTCTGTCTCCTCTCTCTTAACCGGCAATGTCTTCTGACACACTTAACAAAGGGAGGCCAGGAAGTTAGACAAGTGCTTCTAGGGATGCGCCTTCCACACTAGTCCGACCCGAAAGATTGGCTTCTCCCCTAGCATTCCCTCTTTACCTTTTTTCTCCCTCCAACAAGCCCCATTGCGGACAAACCCTTTTCCCTTTCCCTTCCAGCACCAACAACACATCACCGGCTCTATTCCTCATTTCCTTTCCTTGTTTCGGTGAGATCTAATGCTTGCAACTACTAGCATGAAGCGACAGAATGCACAGACCAACTAGGCAATGCCTTAATCTCTTCTTCGGCTTCGATCTTCCCCTGTGACCATTTCCATGTTGGCCACCCTTCTTCTCTCTTTGTTTCTAGCATTTTTTCTAAGTTTTCACTATTTGATTTGTTTCACCGGCTAGTGACTTATCGGTGAAATAGATCCGGTGTTCATAAGATAGGAACCACATTAAGGAAGACTTAGATGGAAGATCTAAGCCATCCAATGGAATCGTGGAACCCTAAAACCCTTAGATTTGAAGAAACAGTAAAATTTCAATACATCCTAGGCATAGATATGAGTGGGAATGATTTGATGGTCTAGATTAGACTATCTCATTCCTTTCCATCTGATCTGAGCCCAAGATGCTCTTAGAAACACAACACGAATATGCATCTCCTCGGTGAATTCCCATGTGTGCATTGCGCATGCAAAGTGGTCGCAATTTGAACGAGACGTCGACACATCCTAGGAACTGCAATGCACTGCCGATGAATTCTAGAGTTTAGGATCCACCAAGCATTTTAGAGCACACGTTCCACTCCAATGCATCTCCGTGACTTCGTCTTGATGCATTTTCAATCCAAATTTAAATTTGAACTATTAAATTTATCAAAAACTTAGAAATTCAATCCAGAAGTCAATAAAACTCCAAATTTAGATAAGAAACATTCATTGGAATTGTATTGACAAGTAGAATATAATGAAATGATAGAAATTAGAAATTGAAGACTATTTTGGTTGATCAAAAACCATGCAGGTATCTTTGATTAGTTAGATCAAAGATGATCATATTATTGAATAAATTATATTTTGAAGAGATAAGACAAATAACTAGTTAGATATTCCATGATAAATCATTATTTGAGCCATTGATTAAGATAAAAACACTAGATCTAAGAGATAAAGATTAGTTATGACTATTAGATCAACATTGAAACTTTAGATATGTAATAAGATCGTGGAAAGTGTTACATCTTAGTATAATTACATCTGATCTATTTATAAATTGAACAATTAGACATAATCAATGGTCAAATTTAGCATAGTATGAAATAATTGAAAAGTAACTTAAAAAATAGTTAAAAACTCAAGATTTGACTAATTTAAAGTAAATTTATAGTTTTGTAGATTTTCAGCTTTATGGTATAATGGAATTAATATTCTTAAGGGCCCCCTAGGAACCCTTATAAGATAAGGATTGGATTTCATCACCAGATCCTTGGCCCACCTAGGAATGAATCTACATTCTTATATGTCATAATCCCAATCTTTGAACATTAATTTGAAATGAAGCAGAAAGAGACTTAGGGTATCGTGCTCATAGGACCCTTTTAAAAGGATGCGATCTATTGTCACTTTAGTGGCATTTGAGCATTATGGTTATAGTGGGTGTCTTAAAATCCAAGTGATTTTCCCATGCCTTTCACTAACATTATTTGAGGTCTAAATGCCTCTTAACATCAAGATTGTATTAAACACTTTACATCACAACTTAACTAGTAAGCAGCAGTCAAATATGGCAATAAGCAAGAGATGTCTAGATTTAGGAAAAATGATCAAGACTTTGCTCAATCGGCAACATACTAAGACTAGCTGTGCATCATGTAACTTAGGAATAGTATTTAGACCATAAAATACCAAGTAGTCAAGATTAAGATGTATCAAATGATTTAGACCATAAATTGACAATCAAAGGCTAGAATCCAATAATCAAACAATTCTTTAAGTAAGATGACTATTATTAAGGAAGATCAAATGTAAGATCATGATGATCAAGGATAATCAAAGGTAGATCTAAGATTAATAGATCAAACCTTGAAAAATGGAAATAGATTATAGATTCAACTCAGTTTAATGGAAATTAGAAATTAGAAGATCTAAATCATTGATTTCAATCAACAGCCTTCCAAAGTAAAGAGATACATATAGATCAAGATCATCATATTTAAGGATGATCAAAGACCAAACAAGGAGTATATACGAAATTGTGATTAAAGAATAACTTTATATACACATATGACTTGATACATACATAGATTTATATGCCTATCAAGATCATTGATCATTCTAATCATTTGGATTATCGCATCTGAGGTAGGTGGACCCTTAAGAATGCATTCCTTTAAATTAGAAGATCTATTTCCTAAACATGATCTTATTATGAAATTTGTAGAATTCAAATGATTCAATTAGAATGATTATAAATTCCTTAAATTATTTAAAACATATCATGTGATGATCTTATGCTTAAAATTTTGCAATTATTATTTAAGCATTATCTCGAATTATATTATTTGTTCACCTATGAATGTAGATTGAGAAATTCCATCCTTAGTACGTGAGTACCAAAGTAATAAGGATGATGATATTACTACATATTTTATAAGGACAGGCAAATAGCTTACTAGAATGATTATTATTTTCCATCCAAGCATTGAGACTTGTGGATTTTTTTTTTAGAGGCATAGGCCTAGGGATACTATGCTAGGAGGATTGTGAGAGTTTGGCCACCTGCTCTCTAAAATTGATGATATGGATATCATGCCCATAGCAAGGAAAAATGTTGGGTGGGGCAATTATAGGAATACCAACAATTGTGACTGTCTGTCTACCCATATGGACACGACGTTGTGTATTTTTCCACCATGGTATTAGTGGAGCATATAGTAGTTATCCAAGCGCACAAGTATAGATCAAACTACAACATAGTAGTCCTTTATGTATTTTGCAATATGGTGCATGGCATGATGAGATGCCTAGTATGACCTCATTACTAATGTTTCCCATGAAGGGATATTTTCTAGCATAGGTTGGATGATTATGGACCCCATATAGTGAGGGGTGAGGATGATTATCGACCCTGTATGTAAGGGGTATGGATATTGACAGCAATACAGTCTGTGTGTGGATATTATGATATTATTATTGGCAACATTAACTATTTTTCATGATTTTTACAATTTACATATATACATGGTACAATTATATATGAATTATTAGAAAATACATTCATAGAAGATTTTGCATGAGAAATTACATGATGGATTTACTATACAAAGTATGTATGTTTCATGGAAATTGAATTACTCGATTCATATGGAATAAGATGGATATGAATATTGAAATTATTAAAGAAATCATAGATTATAGATTATGTTTTTAATTCCATATACTTCTTAATTTCCTTACCGAGTATAGCTTGCTGAGATATTTGTAAATGTGTGAATATTTATAATATCTCATATACAGATAGACAGTAGATTGACACAACACGGGGATACCGACAACCATACTATTGATCAAGGGTATATACTCTTATTAAAATTCTTGTATTGTGTAACTATTTGGATTGTGAACTTTGGACATTTTATGAAATAAATATAAGGGGTTCTGTATGTCAACCACTAGATGGGTCATGTTTTCAATAAATAAAATTTTATTGATTAATTTAGTAGAAATATATTTTATAATATATAGTAAGAGAGTGAAAGTGACCTCCAAGCTTTTAGAAATGAATTTCAAAGAAATTTTTTTTAGCTACTTGAATTTTAATTTTTTTCAAATTAGGGGCCCCATCTTTTAAAAATAAACATGAAAAAGTGTTTTAAAAACCCGAGTTGTCACAGTCGGTATCAGAGATGTTCATCTAGTCCCTTCCAACCCTATATGTCCAACAAAAATATAACAATCCAAATATATGTTAGAATATAGTAAGTAAATATAGGTTAGGATAGAATTAGTTAAAGTAGATAACTCATGAAAGAATAATGAAATATGAGCAAATGCCAGCTAGAAGGATGGCTCAATGAATTGTTGATTCTAATATAGGGAATTGTGAACAACGAAATCAAGTAATAAAAATAGTTACACAAGTATTACAAGACATCCTTCCTTATCTAAAATACCATTACAACTTGTAATGGCATAAAATAATCCTACTTAGTTTTATCCCGAAGTCATACCTAGCACACCTGTTTAGAGTCAAAATACTCCATCACCAGTAAATAATCATTCTTCACTTATACTAAGTGTAATAGTAAGAAATTCCAAAGGGACAAATGATAAAGTGAAAAAGATGGTCCTAGCCTTTATAAGAAAAAAAAGGGTGAAATAGAAACTACTGAAGAATAGATATTTGAAGTAGACCTTTTAAGTATTACAAATTCTTGTAAAGATGAAAGTCACAATGCCACATATATACTGAAACAAGAAGTAGCATTCTATGGGAAATTGGTCAAACAAATCTATTTCCCGAATAGAGAAGATATTACTTGGGAAGAATTTAAGGAATTATTTAGTAAATAAGCATTGTCCTCTCCCATACAATCAATAAAGGAGAAGGACTTCTTAAATTATGGCAAGGAAACCTTACTATATTAGTGTACGAGAATAAGTTCAGTTGGAAAGATTTACACCAAATATTTATGTCAAGGATAAACAATTAGCTAATCGATTTCTAGAAGATCTACATTCCAATATGAGGACTAAGGTTCTAGGTACTAAACCATTACATTAGAAGAACACATAGAGGTGGTCTCTAAATTTAAAGAAAATTACAAGACAAATCAAATCATGAGGCATGATGAATTTACTACTAAAAAATTTTGGAATTATAATAGAAATGATAAACGCAATTGGTGAGTCAATTATACCAAGAGAGCTCATTCAAGAAGTACTTATCAAGTTTAATTGGAAGATGAATGGATGTTGATCTTATCCTATTTGACATAATGGATTTTGATATTATGCTAAGAATGGATTGATTAGCAAAATATTGGATAGATATGGACTATAGTAAAAGGATAATCACATTTTCTATATTTGATGAAGAAATAGTCATTGTATATAGGAAATAATACTTTATAGACAAATACAGTGGTTAAACACATCTTTAAGGATTGCCAAGCATTTCTGACAAATATGGTGACTGTAGATGATAAACAATCCAACATGTAGTTAAAAGATATTTATGAGGAAATTCTAGGGTTAACACCCCAACAAGAGATTGAGTTTATTAATTATTACCATTCACCACTCAAATCTCTAATGTACTTTGGAGGATGGCATTAGCTGAATTGAAAAAGTTGAAAAGCCAATTACAAGAATTATTAGACAGAGGATTTATTTGGCCAAATAGTCCACCTTGGGGGATACCAATCTCTTTGTAAAGAAAAGGATGAATCGATGTAATTTTACATTGACTAAAGAATGCTAAGATATGTTACTATAAGAAGTGAGTACCCTCTACTACTCATTGATGATTTATTTGATCAATTTCAACCCTCTATCATCAATTACGAGTCAGAGATGAAGATATTTCAAACATAACATTTAGAATTTGTTATGGACAATATGAATTCTTAGTTGCAACATTCGAACTAATGATTACACCTACGATATTCATGGATTTGAGTCATATGATTTTAAGGATAGTATTGAGGTGGACCCAACAAAAGTAAAGGTAGTGATGAATTGGGAAAAACCTAAGACAGTCATAGAGATTTGTAATTTTCTCGGTCTTGCAAAATACTATCATAAAGGGTTTTCTCGTATAGACCTACCTTAAATGCATTGACCAGAAAGGGTATATAGTTAATTTGACCTATTGATTAACAGTCCACAAGTTGAAGAAGATAATGAATATGACACCAATTTTGACTTACCATCAGAAAGTAGAGGTTATGAAATTTATTGTGGTGTTTTAGATAAAGGAATAAGAAGTGTGCTAGTACAAAGTCATTGCATATGTTTCATGACAATTAAAGAAGTATGAAATGAATGACCTAGTACACAACCTAGAACTTGTGGCTGTAGTGTTTAAAAATTTATTGACATCCATGTCAACATGAATATGAGATAACGAAGATGGATAGATACATGAAAGACTATGATTTCATCATCCAATATCATCCTGGGATGGTGAATGTAATTGTTTATACATTGAGTAAAAATCAAGTGCTGCAAACATCACAATCAAATAGGTATTTGGAGGATCGAATGATAAAGGCTCAAGAAGATAGTACCATAATTCAGAAAGAATGGTTTTTGTAAAGGTTCAAATAGAGGTGTTTGTTTTTAGGGTAGGTTGATAATTCCATCAAATGAAATTTTTATGAGAGAAATATTACAAGAAGCCATCAGTCAATATTTTCTATCCGCCCTGGAAGTACAAAGATGGACCAAATCCTAAAAAAGAACTTTTAATAATAAGGAATGAAAAGAGATATAAGTGATCTAGTAGTCCAATGTTTGACTTGTCAAACAAGTGAAAGTGGAACACAAAAGATCTATAAGGATGTTGCAAACACTGGAATTTTCTAAATAGAAATGAGACCATATCATTATAGATTTCGTGACAGGTTTATATAAGGCAAGTAATGTTGACAGAGTACAACATTAGATTCAGTATGACATTTCAAATAGCCAATCAAAAAGAACTATCCAGATTTTAGAGGATATGTCAAAGAGTATATGTATTAGAAAGGAAACTGAACTGTATTCCACTATTTGAATTTGCGTATAACAATAGTTTTCTTTCAAGTATTGGTATAGCACTCTATGGGACATTATATGCAAGATTGTACTAATCACTGACTTGTTAGAGTGATGTTAAAGAAAAAAAGTTGATGATGTCAGAACTTGTTAAATAGTGTATAGAAAAAGGTTTAACACTCAAAGTCGTCAAAAAGAGCTATGTGGATAGAAAGAGTAGAAACTTATAGATCATATGTATCTAAAGATCTCATAAAAGAAAATTTCAGTCTTAGATTTATTGATCCTTTTGAAATTTTAGAAAGTATTGGGTTAGTGGATTATAAATTAACATTGTTACCACAATTACCTGAAATATAAAATAAATTTTGCATCGCAATATGGAAAAAGAATATACCTGACACTACTCATTTACTTTAGTAGATATGAGATAAACAGGAAATTTGATTCTACCTTTGAAGATAAAGGTAGTATGAATTATGGATCCAAATAGAATAGATATTTTGAACCAAAAATATTATTTTAGTGGCAATATCACTTAGTGAAATAAGCCACATGGAAAACTATGAACTAAATGATGAAAAGTCATATTGAGTTGTTTATGTGATAATATTATAGTAAATTTCAAGGACAAAATTTTTATAAGGGGGAAGAATGTAATAACCCCATTTTTTGAGAATATATTTGAATTATTGAAAGTGAAAATTCAAAATTTTGAAGACAGAACTGGAAATTAAAGGTCTAAGACAATCAACTATTTTATAAAAATAGAATCAAGAGTTGAGACATGGATGTTTGGAATGTACTCAAAAAATCAAGTCCAAAGACTATAAGCACGTTGAAAATGGAATTCGGATGAAAACTCTGTATTTTTTCTAATTTTTAGAATTTAAATGGTAAAATGGCAATTTCACTTTTGTGTGAGCTCCACAAAAGTTAGGTAAAATAGGAGTCAAAAGTGAGGTAAGATATTATTCAACTAACACAAATATGAAAGTGGAGATAATGGAAATTCCATTTTCATTAAAATAATTTTAATGGAATAAAAAGATAAATTATAAATAAAATAATCAAAATTTAGCCTATAAATACCAGAAAAATTCTAACAAAAATTTACATAAAAACTCTACCTTCTTTCCCCAAGCTCTTCCTCTTTCCTTTCCTTTTTTTCTCTCTTTTTTCCCTTTGTTTTCCTTTTTCTCTCTCTCCTCTCTCTTAACTAGTAGCACATTTGTCGACGCCCTCCGCAAAGGGAGGCCCTGAAGTTAGATGGGAGCTTCTAGGGATGCGCCTTCCACACTTGTCCAACTCGACAGATCAGCTTCTTCCCCAGCATTCCCTCTTTCCCTTTTTCCTCTCTTCGGTAAGCCCAATTGCCGGCAAATCCTTTTCCCTTTCCTCTCTAGTACTGGCAACCCCATCGCCAACCCTATTCCCTTTCCTTTCCTTTCCTTCCTCCAATGAGATCTAAGGTCTACAACGATCAACTCGACGTGATGGATTGTACAGATCGCTTGGGCAAGGCACTAATCTCTTCTTGGACTTTGATCTTCCGTCTAGAAAATTCCAGGTAGGCCACCCTTCTTCTCTCTCTATTTCTAGTGTTTTTTCTAAGTTTTCACCATTTGATCTATTCCATCGACTGGTGACTTGTTGGTGAAACAAATCTGGTTGCACAAGATGGGAACCATCTCAAGGATGACTTAGTGTGCCTTTCAACCCACTCATCAAAGGGAGGCCATGAAGTCACACAGGCGTTTCCAGGGATGCGCCTTCCCCACCTGTCTAAACCAATAGATTGGCTTCTCCCTCGACATTCCCCCTTTCCCTTTTTCCTTCCCTCTAGCAAGCCTCATTGCTAGTAAACCCTTTTACCTTTCCTGCATTTCCTTTCCTTCTTTTGGCAAGATCTAAAGCATGCAACAACCAGCCTGATTCAAAAGAGCACACACACTAACTAAGCAAGCCCCTAATCTCTTCTCTAGCTTCTATCATCCCCTCTAGGTGTTTTCAGGTAGGCCACCTATTAAGTGTTTAATTTTGATCAAAATACCCCTAATTTAGCATTCAATTAGATCATCTAACCGTTCAATTTTACAATACTTAGCTTGATTTTGAATTTAAATCTAATTGACCATCCAAATCTTAATTTTTCAAAATCAACGGTCAGATGATCATTAGAGTTCATTAGATGACTAATGTGCGGTTCGGATGATTCTAATTTAGTCTTTTCTTTTGCAGATCAACCAAAGGACGCATGGACGGCTATGATTAAAAGATAACGGTGCAGATCATCTTAAAGAGGAATGGATGGACCAGATCACCCATGAAGATGGATGTGATAGTTTCCTAGAAGACAATGGAGCTAAATTTAGAATCATGGAGAAAAAGGCAACCCTTTCCCCCACTTCTTTCTTTCCTTTTCTTTTTCTTTTTCTTTCTATTCTTTCTTTCCTTTCTTTTCCTTTTTCCTTTTTCCTTTTTCCTTCCTTTTCTCTTTTCTTTCTTTTTCCTTCTTTCCTTTTCTTCCACCACCCTCTCCCACGTACCCGTCTTCCTCCTTTCCCATCTATTTCTTCCTTCCTTATTCTACTCTCCCTCTCGTTTCTATTCTTTATTTACCGCACAACCCAAGGATCATCCCACTTGCCACTTCTCTCTTCTTCCCCTCCTTCTCACCGCCCCCCTCTACCCAGGCCGCACAGCACCGCCTCATCTTCTCTCCCAACGTTCTCCTCTCTTCCTCTTAGGCTGGGTTGAAAGGAGGAACCGTGTTCCCCCCTTCTCCCACTTTTCTCTTCCTCTCCCCCTCTTCCCATGCTCCTCTTCTTCCTTACACCCAGCTTGTTCTCCTTCCGTTTCTATTCCTTGTTTACCGTCCCAACTTCCCCATCACCGGTTTTTGCCTCTAGGGGAGGCTGGCTGGCTCACCTTTTCCACCTCCTTTTTCCCTTAGCTTTCTCCTCTCCACCCCCCTTCTCTCTGCACATTCTCTTTCTCGTTTCCCCTCTATGTTCCGCACCATTACATCTCACCCGCAATCTCCTTCACTTCTCCTCTTTTTACTATCGCACCATGTCTCTCTCACGTGCTCTCCTCCCCTTGTTTACTTTCTCCCTCGTCTGCCTAGCCCTCTCTTTTCCTCTCTTGGTCTCAAACAAGAAACCAAGATCAGCTTTGTTCCCAACTCTCTCCCATGTTCTATCCTCTCTGCTCCCATCATCCTCTTTCTCTCGTTTTGATCAATGCGTAACAAAGCACAATACAAGCTCCAACCCTCTCTCTCTCTCTCTCTCTCTCTCTCTCTCTCTCTCTCTCTCTCTCTCTCTCTCTCTCTCTCTCTCTCTCTCTCTCTCTCTCTCTCTCTCTCTCTCTCTCTCTCTCACTATTTCCCCTCGTCCTCTTCTCTTTTCTTCACCGAGCCAAATTACCTAAACCAGCTCATCGGCCCACACCGAATTTGCACCTCAGGCAGCCTGCCCATCAGCATCGTCGGCCTGGCATCTCGTGCTCCATTTTCCAAACCTCCAGCAGCTTCCGTCTGAACTAAACGTGAGGCAACCCATTTCGTTTGCCTTCCCTCTCCACCAACCACCATCTCCCTCGTTGGAAATCAGCACCGCACGCACCCAGCCCGGATCGCACCCCCTGCATCTCCGGCGTTTTTCTCTGCATCACCGAACGCCCAGGGATAGAAAACCCAGGTTGGGTTTTCCTCCCTAGTGGTTCCTCCTTCTCCTTCCTCTTCCCTTCTCCCTCCTTCCTCTTCCTTTCTTCCTTCTTCCCTCTTCTTCGGTTTTCTCCCTACCATTTTCCTGGTTTTCGATTAAAACCAGAACCCCAAAAATTACGTATCTGCCCCTGGCAGATCTCAGGAATTCCAAATGTGTCCCCTGCCAGATTTCAGAAATACCAACTGGGTCCCCTGTTTAATACCAACTGTGTCCCCTGGCAGATTTCAGAAATACCAACTGTGTCCCCTGTTTAATACCAATTGTATCCTCACTTTAATTACATCTGTGTCCCTGTGCTATTCTGATTTTGTTTTATTCACATTTTGACTATCCAGGGACAGTGCAATCCAAGGACAAGCTTATTCAAGAAGCCTTTTACTTTTATTTTATGTTGTCTTTTGAATAAATAATTATGCAAACTGCAAAAATTGAATAAAGTTGGATTTTAGTTTATTGTTAGTTTATATTCTTTTATTAATTGAATTTTATTGAAAACTCCATCACTTCAAATCAAGTCCTCGTGGGATCGACCCATACTTGCATAAGCTACACTACAATAGTCCATGCACTTGCGGTTAAACAATCAACAAGTTTTTGGCGCCGTTGCCAGGGACTTGCAAAGGAGTTTTCATAAAATTTAATTAAACATCCAAAAATAAAATAAATCAGAAAATTTAAAAAAAATAGGAATTGCAATTTTCAACATTTTAGGAAAAATTTAGGTGCATTTTTTAATTATTTTTAGGGCATAATCACCTTGTTTCCTGAATTTGGTACTAATTTCTAATTTTATTTTTCAGGAAATTGGAAAGTGGAGGAATTGGGCAAGTGGATCTTCACCAAAATGGAAACTTCCCTGCTTTCCTAGAATAGGACTTTCTTTGAGTGAATCTTGTAGTGAGGACCCTTTGTAAATTGCAATTTCCATTTTAAATTTTAAAGGGTTGTATAATACAGGGCAAGTGTGGGATAAGGTGGCCCACACTTGATCTTCATCAGAAACCCCACTATAAGTTTCCTCACTCATTTATTTCATAGATTAGGGTTTGCATTTAGAATAATTTGCATTGTTTGGTAGTGTAACTCATATAGAAAGCATCTTTTATAATTGTTGCATTTTAGGATTTTGCATTAGTTTACTGCTTTTAATTACATTCTTAGGGCATGTTTAATGTTTTAAGGTGATTTATATGCTAATCGAATTGCCATGGTTTGTGAAAATTAATTAGTAAGGGCACCCTACCCCCATAAGATCAAGGATGGATTTTATCACCACCTCTTGGCCCACTTAGGATAATCACCTCAAGCGCGCAAACCTTCCTTTCATATTAATTTAAAATCAATCAGAAGAGACCTATAGGGCCATCATATGCTCATAGGACCCTCTTAATAGGACGCGAATTACTGTCACTCCAGTTGCTTTTGATCACTGTGGTTATTGGGGGTTGTCTAACAGAGCCTTACTCTTCCCCCACCTCCTGTTGACGTTTGTTGAGGTCTAAACACCTCCTTACACGAGGGTTGTATTAACCGCTTTGGTTAGAACCTAACTAGTGAGCAGTAGTCAACTCCTAAAGAGAGTAGGAGCGTTAGATCAGGCTAATTAAAAGCATTGTCACCACAAAAAATCAAGAAAATCAAAATATCTATGCTTGCTAGCCTAAGGAAATTGCTTGATTGTGTCCTTGATTGTGCATCATTCTAGGCATTTAGGTTGCATCATTTAGAAAGAAACAAAAAGAAAACAAAGGAAAAAGGAAAAAGGAAAAAGAAAAGAAAAGAGAAGACATGATCAGTTGCACCTAATGAATAATTTAGACATTGATCAAAAGAGTAATTTACACTCCAACATTAATAGAGAAGGTATTTCCCCATGGAGAAACAATCCACTCTTTAATGATGATGAACAACCTTTCCTCTTTGATAATGATGATGTTTCTTCATGGACGAGTAATCCTCTCTTTAATGCTGATGATCCTCCACCTCTATTTAATGATGATATACATCAATGGAGGAATCATTCTCAACCACATGGAAATAGGAGAAAGGACCAATATAAAACACATGAGAATAATTGTGGGAAGACACTGAGAGACTATTTGTAGCCTAATTATACCAGCACACTTTCATGTATACTTTTACCTCCAAATGCTGGTATGATTGAATTAAAGGTGGGAGTAATTCATTTACTTCCCAAATTCTATGGGTTAGATAGTGAGAGTCATTACATGCATTTAAAAGAATTCGATGAAGTGTGCATGACTCAACATACACAAAACATCGACTTAAATATGCTAAGACTCAAACTATTTTCTTTTTCTTTAAAGGAAAAGGCTAAGATGTGGTTTCATTCAATGCCACCAGGTTCCATACGAACATGGGAAGATATGACTAGGAAGTTCTTGAATAAGTTCTTTCCTAGACATAAGACAATTGCTCTTCGTCAAAATATAGAGAATTTTACCCAGACGGATAATGAAACTTTCTATCAATGCTGGGAAAGATTTAAGGAATTATTGTTGACTTGTCCTCATCATGGATACAAACTTTGGCATATCATTAGCTTCTTTTATGAAGGACTTAAATCTAATATGCATCAATTTGTTGAAATGATGTGCAATGGTAATTTCTTAAATAAACAACCTGAAGAAGCACAAGAGTATTTGGAATGGTTGGCAGAGAGTGCACAAACTTGGGCTGATTCAGAAAAAGTAGGTTTTTCAAGTGAGCCTATGACCACCACCACATCCTCTAGGGGAGAAATATATGCTATGATTGAAAAAGATGATATAGCATCCCTAGATAGAACAGTTGAGGCCATGGAAATGGAAAAATGTCTCTCTAAGAAAGCTGAATAGGTGTGTGATATTTGTGAAAGTAATACACACCTCACTCAGGAATGCCCCATTGATGATGAATTGACACATTCTTATGAGCAACATTTTTCCCCTTTCAAGACATATAGTTCCAACTGGAGTAATCATTCTACTGTCACTAATGAATACAATACTTCGCAGAAGGCCCAACACCAACCTTATTACCAAAAACAAGGACCACTTGTTCCTAGACCTTACCTTCCTCCGCATAAGAGGAAAGTGAAGGATAATTTTCATCTAGCCATGCAATACCAGGAGAAAAAGATTGCTCAAATTAAAGCCCAATTAAAAGAGCACACAAATTCTATGACTGAATTGAAGGACATGATGTCTCAAATACTACATACTATTAATAAAGAGGAATGTTCTATTCCACCAAATGAATATCTTGATGATATGGATGTAGGAGACGAGATTAATTCTTCATTTACAAACATGGAACAAACAAAGGTAGCTACCATTATTCATAATGGTAACATAATTGAGCAATCTAGACCTAAAAAGGCTGAAATAGTATCTAAACTGGTCAGAAAAATGTCACACCCACTGAGCAATATGACATCCTTGCTCCATTTCCAAAAAGGATGCATCGAACACCTACAATTGTCTCTAATTATGTGAAGCAGCTTAAAGATAATTTTATCTTGCCTTGTGATAAAATGAAAAATTTTAAATTGCAAGATAAATTTATTCATTATTCCTTTTCAGAGGCCCGTCCAGCTTATTTCGTATGGGACCGAGGGAAGTTTCAAACTCAATAATGTTTTTCCTCTGAAAATTTTCATTTGAAAATAAAGTATGTAGCGTAGTTTTTACTTTCTTATTTTTCTTTTTCAGATTTTTTTCTATCTCTCAATTTTTTATTTTTTTTGCGTTTCTCAATGCATTATCATCATCATACTTTTTAAACATTGAGGACAATGTTTCTGTCAAGTTTGGGGGTGTAGAATTCTTGCAAATTCTAGTTTTCTTTTAGTTTTTAGGTGATTTCCTTGGTTTTTTTTCAAAATAAAAAAAATTGAAAAAATGAAAAATTTTAGGTCATTTCCTATAATGATGAGAATTGGATTTTCTAAAGTATAATCTAGATAACTTTAGCTTATTAATGGAATTGAATATGATTAATTCATCATTTTACTCATTTTCTAAAGTATTCCATGAAAGCAAAGTCTCATATCACATCTGTACACGCAGTTGCATATAGATAATCTAGATTAATAAGTGGCTATAACTTAGATATCTTGAAGAAATTCAGTGGAGACCTATTACCTAGGTGAGTTTTTAGAGCCATTCATCTTTTTGAGAGGTTATAAATATTCATAATTTTCTTCAGCGTGCTTAAAGAAAATTGATCCCAAACTCTTAATTTTGGCTAATTACCTGAATAATTAGAATATTATTATTAAAATTCTAGAAGTTCATTGAATTTGATGGATTATAGGAAACCTAGAAAATGATTTAGGCCATCCTAGTTGTTAACCTAGAGACATAAAGCCTACCCAGAAGTATTTTACCACTAGTTAGCCAAGTTGAGCCTTTTATATAAAGCCTTTTTCTTTTGCCAACCAAAATACCCTTTACCCATATTAACCCAGTATAAATTATCCATTACCCATTTTCTTTGAAAAATAAGTTAGAGAAGAATGAAAGAATACTTTTTAGTTGCAATGAAAGTAGAAAAGTGGATATCAAGAAAAGAAATATTCTTCAAAGTGAGTCAAAAATGTGAAAAGAAAAAAAAGTGAAAAGAAAAAAAAAAGGAAAAAAAGAAGAAGAAGAGAAGTTTGAAGAATGCAAAGAAAAATAGAAAAAGAAATATTCACTTCATCAAAGAAAGAAAGAGTTATCAACTTTAGAAGACCTCTACTTATTTTCTGAAAAACTTTGAATATCCTTATACCCTTTCTTTGGTACCTTATCCTAAGCTTACGTTTTGTCCCAATTAAAGACCTATTGATTCTAGGAGAAATATAGTCTTGATGAGGAAATGAACAGATAAGATCTAAAAGAACGGTATTTCTAAATATTCAAAGGTAATGGCATCTATTCTAAAGGGATCAAAACAATGAAATTCCTTAGTAACTTCTGTTTTTCATGACTATATGTGAGATAATTTTGCTTTTATTGACTTTCTCACATAATTAAAAGAGAGATATGATTTGAACCCTCTATCTGAAAGATTTTATTTCTGAGTGTATGTCATTAGTGAGGATTGAGGTCAAAACATATTTCGAATGGAGTTCAAAAGTTAAAGTTTACTTAGAGATTAAGATGATTCTATATGTCAACTATACACACATACACACACACACACACTGAGATTTGAGCTTAAGTGAAATGATTTTGGCATATGGGTAGGGTTTTGAATTCTTCAGCCATTTTTATTAGTATACTAAAGTGATGTGATTTATTGAAGATAATTCTTTGAGAAAAAAGAGGAGTTAACTTTAAAATAAAATTTTCGAAAACTAGAAATTTGGTTTTTTGCATGTTTTGCTCGGGACTAGCAAAATGCTGGTTGGGGGTGTGTTAAGTGTTTAATTTTGGTCAAAATACCCCTAATTTAGCATTCAATTAGATCATCTAACCGTTCAATTTTACAAAACTTAGCTTGATTTTGAATTTAAATCCAATTGACCATCCAAATCTTAATTTTTCAAAATCAATGGTCAGATGATCATTAGAGTTCATTAGATGACTGATGTGCAGTTCGGATGATTCTAATTTAGTCTTTTCTTTTGCAGATCAATCAAAGGATGCACGGACGGCTATGATTAAAAGATAACAGTGCAGATCATCTTAAAGAGGAATGGATGGACCAGATCACCCATGAAGATGGATTTGATAGTTTCCTAGAAGACAATGGAGCTAAATTTAGAATCATGGAGAAAAAGGCAACCCTTTCCCCCACTTCTTTCTTTCCTTTTCTTTTTCTTTTTCTTTTTCTTTCTTTTTCTTTTTCCTTCTTTCCTTCCTTTTCTCTTTTCTTTCTTTTTCCTTCTTTCCTTTTCTTCCACCACCCTCTCCCACGTACCCGTCTTCCTCCTTTCCCATCTCTTTCTTCCTTCCTTATTCTACTCTCCCTCTCGTTTCTATTCTTTATTTACTGCACAACCCAAGGACCATCCCACTTGCCACTTCTCTCTTCTTCCCCTCCTTCTCACCGCCCCCCTCTACCCAGGCCGCACAGCACCGCCTCATCTTCTCTCCCAACGTTCTCCTCTCTTCCTCTTAGGCTGGGTTGAAAGGAGGAACCGTGTTCCCCCCTTCTCCCACTTTTCTCTTCCTCTCCCCCTCTTCCCATTCTCCTCTTCTTCCCTACACCCAGCTTGTTCTCCTTCCGTTTCTATTCCTTCTTTACCGTCCCAACTTCCCCATCACCGGTTTTTGCCTCTAGGGGAGGCTGGCTGGCTCACCTTTTCCACCTCCTTTTTCCCTTAGCTTTCTCCTCTCCACCCCCCTTCTCTCTGCACATTCTCTTTCTCGTTTCCCCTCTCTGTTCCGCACCATTGTATCTCACCCCCAATCTCCTTCACTTCTCCTCTTTTTACTATCGCACCATGTCTCTCTCACGCGCTCTCCTCCTCTTGTTTACTTTCTCCCTCATCTGCCTAGCCCTCTCTTTTCCTCTCTTGGTTTCAAACAAGAAACCGAGATCAGCTTTGTTTCCAACTCTCTCCCGTGTTCTATCCTCTCTGCTCCCATCATCCTCTTTCTCTCGTTTTGATAAACATGTAACAAAGCACAATACAAGCTCCAACCCCCTCCATCAATCTCTCTCTCTCTCTCTCCCACATCGCACTATTTCCCCTCATCCTCTTCTCTTTTCTTCACCGAGCCAACTTACCTGAACCAGCTCATCGGCCCACACCAGATTTGCACCTTAGGCAGCCTGCCCATCAGTGTCGTCAGCCTAGCATCTCATGCTCCATTTTCCAGACCTCCAGCAGCATCCGTTTGAACCAGACGTGAGGCAACCCAGTTCGTTTGCCTCCCGTCTCCACCAAGCACCATCTCCCTCGTTGGAAACCAGCACCGCACACACCTAGCCCGAATCGCACCCTTTGCATCTCCGGCGTTTTTCTCTGCATCATCGAACGCCCAGGGAGAGAAAACCCAAGTCGGGTTTTCCTCCCCAGCGGTTCCTCCTTCTCCTTCCTCTTCCCTTCTCCCTCCTTCCTCTTCCTTTCTTCCTTCTTCCTTCTTCCCTCTTCTTTAGTTTTCTCCCTACCGTTTTCCTGGTTTTCGATTAAAACCAGAACCCCAGAAATTATGTATCTACCCTTGGCAAATCTCAGGAATTCCAAACGTGTCCCCTGCCAGATTTCAGAAATACCAACTAGGTCCCCTATTTAATACCAACTATGTCCCCTGTTTAATACCAACTATATCCTCACTTTAATTACATTTGTGTCCCTGTGCTATTCTGGTTTTGTTTTATTCACATTTTGACTATCCAGGGATAGTGCAATCCAAGGACAAGCTTATTCAGGACGCCTTTTACTTTTATTTTCTGTTGTCTTTTGAATAAATAATTGTGCAAACTGCAGAAATTGAATAAAGTTGGATTTTAGTTTATTGTTAGTTTATATTCTTTTATTGATTGAATTTTATTGAAAACTCCATCACTTCAAATCAAGTCCTCGTGGGATCGACCTATACTTGCATAAGCTACACTACAATTGTCCGTGCACTTGCGGTTAAACAATCAACACCACCCTTCTTCTCTCCTTGTTTTCATAATTTTTTTTAAGTTTTCACTATTTAATCTGTTCCACCGACTGGTGACTTGCCTGTGAAATATATCCAGTGGCACAATCTGGGGATCACCTCAAGGATGACTCAGATGGAAGATCAAAGCTGTCCGAGGGAATCATGGAACCCTAAAACCCTTAGACCTGAAGAAACAGTAAAATTTTGATACATAATAAGCATAGATATGAGAGGGAATGATTTGATAGTCTATATCAGATTGTCTCATCCCTTTCCATTTGATCTGAACCAAAGACGCTCTTAAAAATGTAACACGGACACACATCTCCTCAATGCATTCCCATGTGTGCATTGCTCACGCGGAGCAGTCATAATTCGATTGAGACGTCACCATGTCATAGGAACCGCGATGCACTGCTGGTGCATTTTGGAGTTTAGGTTGCACTGAGCATTCTAGAGCTCGCGTTCTGCTCTAGTGCATCCCAGTGACATTGTCTTAACGTATTTTCAATCCAGATTTAAATCTGAATAGTTAAATTTATCAAAAACTTAGAACATCAATTTGAAAGTCAATAAAACTCCAAATTTAGATCAGAAACTTTTATTGGAATTGTATTGACAAGTAAAATCTAAAGGAATTATAGAAACTAGAAATTGAAGAGTGTTTTTATTGATCAAAAGCCAAAAACCATGCAAATGTCATTGAATAATTAGATCAAAGATGGTCATATTATTGAATAAGTGATATATTGAAGAGATAAGACTAATCAACTGGTTAGATCTTCCATACATGAGATAAATTATGATCTGAACCATTGATTAAGATCGAAACCCTAGATCTAAGAGATCAAGAATAGATTTGACCGTTAGATCAACATAGAAACTTTAGATATGTAAGAAGATCATGGAAAGTGTTACATCTTAGTATAATTACAACTAATCTATTTATAAATTGAACTGTTAGACTTAATCAATAATCAAATTTGGCATGGTATGAAATAATTGGAAAGTAACTTAGAAAAAAGTAAAAACATCAAGATCTAACTATTCTGAAAGTAAATTTACATTTTGCATATTTTTAGATTTATGGTTTAATGTAATTAATTTTAGTAAGGGCCCCACAAGAACCCCTATAGATAACAACTGGATTTTATCACCAGATCCTTTGCCCACCAAGGAATAAATCTACATCTGTGTATATCATGATCTCAATCTTTGAACATTAATTTAAAATCAAGTAGAAAGAGGCTTAGGGTTTTGATCTCATAGGACCCTTTTGGAAGGATGAGATCTATTGTCACTCTAGTGGCTTTTGAGCACTGCTGTTATAGTGGGTGTTTTAAAATCCAAGTGATTTTTCCACCCCTTTCTATGACGTTAGTTGAGCTCTAAATGCCTCATAACATGAGGATTGCATTAACCACTTTAGAGGAGAACCTAACTAGTAAGCAATAGTCAAATCTAGAAACAAGGTGGAGCTATTTGGATTTAAGAAAGATAATCAAGACTTTGCTCAATCAGCAACATACTAAGACTTGTTATGCGTTATGTAACTTGGGAATAGTATTTAGACCATAAAATACAAAGTAGTCAAGATTAAGTTGTATCAAATGATCTGGACCATAAATTGAAAATCAAAGGCTAGAATATAATACTCAGACAAGTCTTTAAGTAAGATGACTATGATTAAGGAATATCAAATGTAAGATCATGATGATCAAGGATAATCAAATGTAGATCTAAGATTAATAGATCAAATCTTGAAAAATGAAATAGATTATATATCCAACTGAGTGCAATGGAACTAGAAATTAGAAGATCTAAATCGTTGATTTCAATCAACAGTCATCCAAAGGAAAGAGATACATATTGATCAAGATCATCATATTTAGGGCTGATCAAAGGCCAAACAAGAAGTATATATGAAATTGTGATTAAGGAATAATATTATATACACATATGACTTGATAGATACACATATTTATATGTCTATCAAGATCGTTGATCACTCTAAGTATTAGGATTATCGCGTTCGAGGTAGGTGGACCCTTAAGAATGCATTCCTTTAAATTACAAGATCTATGTTCTAAACGTGATCTTATTATGAAATTTGTAGAATTTAAATTATTCAATTAGAATGATTATAAATGCTATAAATTGTTTAATGTATCATGTGATGATCTTATGCTTAAAATTTTGCAATTATTATTTAATCATGATCTTGAATTATATTATCTATTTATCAATGAATGTAGATTGAGAGGTTCCATCCTTAATACATGACTGCCAAATTAATAAGGATGATGATATTACTACAAATTTTATAAGGATAGGCAAATAGCCTACTAGTATGATTATTATTTTCCATACAAGTATGGAGGCTTGTGGATTTTGTTTTTGATAGGCATAAACCTGGGGAATGCTATGCCAATAGGGTTGTGAGGGTTTGACCACCCACTCTCCAAAATTGATGATATGGATACCACGCCCATAGGGAGGCAAAATGTTGGGTGAGGCAATTATGGGAAGACTAGCCACTGTGGCAGTCTATCTCCCCATATAGACATGACGTTGCATATTTTTCCACCATGGTATCTGTGGAGTATATAGCAGTTATCTCAGCACACTAGTATAGATTATACTATAGCATAGTAGTCCTTTATGTATTTTGTACTATGGTGCATGGCATGATGAGATGCCTTATGTGATGACATGATGTGCTCGATGTTTCCCACGAAGGGATATTTTTCAGCAGAGGCTAGATGATTATGGACCCCATACAGTGAGGATGTCGATGATTATGGATCCTGTATGTGAGGGGTATGGATATTGAACCTAGTATAGTCTGGGTGTGGAATTATACCATGCATCACATCATGTATACATGGTACAATTATATATAAATTATTAGAAAATATATTCATGGTACAATTATATATAAATTATTAGAAAATATATTCATTAAAGATTTCACATGAGAAATTATATGAAAGATTTACTATACAGAGTATGGTTCATGGAAATTGAATTACTTGATTCATATGGAATAAGATGGATATGGACATTAGAATTATTAAAGAATTATTGGATTATAGATTATGTTTTTAATTCCATATGCTTCTTAAATCCCCTACGAAGCATAACATGCTAAGATATTACAAATGTTTGAATGTTTACAATATCTCAGATATGAATAAACAGTAGTGAATGAACACAGCATGAGGATACCAGCAACCATACTCCTAATCAAGGGTACATACTCTTATTAAAATTCTTGTATTGTATAGTTAGTTATTTTGATTATGAACTTTGGATGTTTCATAAAATAAATATAAGGGCAATGTATGTGAACCACTAGACGGGTCCTGTTATCCATAAATGAATTTCTATTTGATTAATTAAATATAAAAAAAAATTTATAAAAAAATTATATATGCAATAGCAAGAGAGTGAAAGTGACATTCAGGCTTTTAGAAATAAATTTCAAAAAAAACATTTTCTACTATTTTATTTTTAAATATTTTTCAAATTAGGGGTTCCATCTATTAAAAATAAACATGAAAAAGTGTTTTAAAACCCGAGTTTTCACACTTTTGAAGTCGTTTACCACTAAACAACTTGAAAATTTTCATTACTTTTGAAATCGTATAGCACTAAACAACTTCAAAAGCGCCCATATTTTGAAATTGTTTGGGGATAAACATGACTTTTAAAGTCACTTGGGTATAAACAACTTCAAAAGTTCCAACTTTTGAAGTCATTTAGTGCAAAATGACTTTAAAAGTTAGTACTTTTGAAGTTATTTATACCTAAATGGGTTATAGATATATATATATATATATATATATATATAAGCACTTTTGAAGTCGTTTAGGGTAAACAACTTCAAAAGTACTTGTTTTCATTTTCTTTTTCTTTTCTTTTTTACATTTCGAGCACTAACACATGTATACATATAACACCTCCTATATACATTCAATATCACTACCGCTTGCTATATATAATGCCTTTTGTATACATTCAATATCACCACCACCTGCATACATATAACACCTCCTTTATACATTCAACATCATTGCCACCTGTTACATATAATACCTCCTATATACATTCAATATCACTACTACATATTACATTTAACAACTCTTGTATACATTCAATATCACTACCACCTGTTACATATAACACCTCCTTTATATATTCAATATCACTACCACCTGTTACATATAATACATTTATTACAATCTTTATGTACACATGAAAAGCAAACACACATTCACGTATACATTGAGTACAAAACATTCAAATTCATCATTATGTATCTACATCTATCTTGAAAATACTCAATAAAAGAAACCACAATACATGCATTCACTTGCACATTTGGTGCAAAACATCCAAATTCATCTTTTTTCATCCTATCTATCTTGAAAATACTTCATAAAAGTAACCATTACAAATGTAATAATTACAAGTTCCAAATTCACTTCATCCATACACATTTACTCCTAGGCTCTCCACATATTCATTGCTTAAAAATATATATTCCAAAGAAAATAATGAAAAATAAAAGAGCACATACAAATGAATGAAAAAATACTTGTTTATGTATTTTACACATGTAGTTACTCTAAGTGTTCTAATTGAAACTTAGTACATACTTAGCCCATTCTCTTCGTATTTTGTTGAGGTTTACTTTAGAGTAACTCTTCTTGTTTCCCAACTTAATATGCATAGCAGCCTATAATACAACATATTTAATTCAAGTCGCATTCATTTAGCTGGATCCATAAAAAATTGTGGAAAAATATAAGATTATGAAAAGTAAAAAGTGTCTTACCTTTCTTAATTGGGAGACAACAATACTATGAAAATATCAGGGTCCTCATGTGTGACAACCCAGGTTTTCACAACAATAAATAACAATTTTCAAAATGTGTTGGGATGCTTGTTTTAAAAACTTTGATTTTTAAATTGACCAAAAACAAAACTAAAAAAAGGCACTTCCTTCCAAATCTCGGGAGTCATACAACCACAAAATCACGAATTTAAAGGTGAAATGACATCCCATTTCTACCGACAATTCGATAGTATCCCCTACATTTTGTACCATTGCACATAACTTGTGTAATACAAAAACCACTTGTCAAACACAATAACATGACATGACACTTAGAAGACTCAGTCTCCACGCTCATACACCCAATCAAATGCAATACTTAATAAAACATGTACTCCAGCAACGGAAAAAAAAAATCAAGACATGACAACAATACCCGGCCGGCATCTGTCCATGCACAACCATCACATCCAACAAGAATACTTATCCATACATCCAGGTCACAGTGTAAAATATATTAATGCATATTCATATATCATAACTGACTTGAAAGTTGAGCAAACCTTATAGTTCTGAAATATCTCCAATACTTTATTGGAAACTACCATCTCTTTTGCCTCTTTCGTCAACATGTCAAACCTGCTGGTACTGTCTGTATCTGAGGCATTACAAACCACAGCAATACCTCAGCAAGCAATTGCTTGTGTAGGTGACCACATTTAATAAAATGAAATATGACATAAAAAGAATAACTCAAATGATGAGAGCTGATAAGAGCGTAGAGCATAATAATCATAGAATACAAATTCCATAAATTATATCGATATGAGTAGCAAAGTATCATGTACAATAAAATAGGAATCACATGAATATAAAACATGATATAATACAATCTCAATGGGCATACAATAAACAAGTAGGGCACCCCAAGGTACGTGGGTCCCACGAGTGTCCCATACACTCATACAACAGGTCATGAGTGCTCATACCAATCCTCTGAGTGTTGTCACACCATAATAATATCTCCATGCTCATCATGCAAACATATAGAACAAGAGTATGAATTGTCATGCTGCAATAGCAACCACACTAGGGCCTCAACCACTGCTGCTCCTCGTCAACACCATAATGGGAGACTTGTCGTACATCCCCATGGGTAGGCCCAGACTGGTAGTGTCGACAACCCATGTTACCAACCCCTACCGAATGCCATCTATGGGCAAGTGTCTATTATCTCATAAATTCAAAGGGTGGGTGGCTAACCATAATCCCTCCTAGCATGACATCTATTGGTGAGAGCACCCGTCAAAAAATAAAAACACGAAAATCACGGATCTCAAAAAAGCCTAGGAGCACTCGTGGCTCACAATCCCAAGGCATCCCCCTCATCTTGGGGTTAGCCTCTCAAGGACTAGCCACCAAGCCTCCATCATCAATTTTATGGAAATCATCCGATTTTAGTGATGCAATCAAGAAGAGATATTCATAATATATATACAATATCCATGAGTATTAATACCATAAAATTCATTCAATGTGCTATTGGAATATCATATCAAATCATAGCATAGAATTTTGCAAATCACAAGTGTGAATAATAAGAAACCATACGACAACCAATCACAATCAATCAAGATGTTATCATGATGCAAGATTTTAGAAAATGATATGCAACATTAATTGTCGTCACCTACCTCAAACGAAGTACCACTCATATGTACCTCACAATAAGCTGGACCCAACTCTAGCTCGGTCCACCATAGTTTCATCACCTGGATACATATCACATCCAGTCATACTTAGAATCCAATTTTTCTAACTTGGATTGTTAATTACACAACATCATGTTTTACATCATGTTTTCATATCCCAATATATAGTGTTCAAGATGATAAATTGATTCTTAGCCTTAAAATCTCATGGTGGGGCATGCCCTAAATAGCTAATAATTCAAATTGCACCCAATGAGGCCCACTCATAATCTTTTAGTCCTTCTTCCTAATCACATCATTGCACATTTCAAAATTACTAAGCTTAGATCATATCAATCTCGATTAATTTATCATTTAAATCAATTAATCACGCATTATTACATGAATTTCATGCTCAAACGTATCTAATCATAGTTAGATCAGCCAATCAAATGACTAAGATAGTAATCTTACCTCATACCAATCAATTTGAATAACATCCAACTGTCTTCTTGGTCTGATCATCCACCGATTGCCTCAATTGTGCTCGGTGATCAGATATCCATGCTAAGATCCTCACTCGATCAGCTAGACCACATAACAACTTAGTAATTCTAGTAAATTAATCCAATTAAGAATTTTAAATGGTTCGAATCATCAAATTGGACCCAATTTCGTACATGGATCTTCAGTTGATCTTAGCCGTTGATCAAGATCAGCTAAATCATCTCCGTAGATATCCCAAACCCAAAATATCTTGCATGGATCTCAATCTATACTATGTGAGGATCATAACAGACTATTTAGATGTGAAAACAATGTTAGATCATCTTAGATCAGACTATCCGAAGTCTGATCAATGGTCTAGCCAAATTGATGGTTAGATCTTTCCTAATTGCATAATGAAAAGATGGGTTTTGTTCCTTGCATTTCCAGGATCATGAGGGTGCTCTCAAATTTCCAAGATTCTTCCTGAATTGGCCAAAATCATTGTCAAAGGTCAAGGGTGTAATAGGGTGTTCTTAGTCAACTTGGTTGCCCTAAACGAGTTAGGAACGAGTTGACTCGGCTAGTCATGTCACCCTAACTCTCCAGGTTTAAGGAGGAAATGATGGAAGAGGAGATGGCTGTCGATGACGTCATTGCCTAAGTCTGACCTTAAAGGGAAAATAGGGGGAAGAAGGGTCCTGGCTTGCCAACCTTTCCATGGCCTAGTGGAGCTAGTGATGGGGAAAAGCAAAGGAAAAAGTAGGGCTCGGGCCTAGTGTGTGGCCGGCCTATGTTCGTTGACATCACAGGCTAGTTGCGCTGTAAAGAACCCCAATCGGGGAGGGGACAAAAAAAGAGGAGGAGATGGGGGATCCAGCACCAGTGAACAGAGGAGGGAAATCCAGCAAATCACGGCTAGCCTGGATTTCCATTATCGCCAGAAATAATAGATGGAGAGGGGGAAAAAGGGTGGTAGCCAGCAGTGGTCATCAGTCTGGGGTTCATCCACTCCTCATGGGAGGAGAACTCCCAAGTGCGCCGACCGGTAGAAACCCATTGGGGTTTCGGTGATGGGTTTTGAACAGAGGGGAGGGTGAGAAGTTGACAGTCACCATCACGCCGAGAGTGGAGATTTGCCTGCGGTGAGAGGGTTTTGCACACCGGAGGTCAAAGGGGAAACAATAGGGATTGCTGGTCAACGAGAATTGAGTTGGGAGATCAAATTGGGGGGGAGGCGGCATAGTTATAGTCGCTAGGGTTTCTCTCCCCCATATTCTACGTCTGATTTTTCTTGCATGCTTTATAACACAATAATCCAAAATAGGGGGCGTCGTTGTCAATTTTAGTCCCCCTCTCATTGGTAAAATTTTTTGAAATTTTCACTCCTAATCTCTATTTTACCCAAAATTAGTGTCATTGGACTCATATCGACACATACATTCCAAATTTGATAGTCCCACGTCCAAATTTTGAGTTTACAATAATGTTATTTTCATAAAATTCCATTTTTCATGAAATTAAATTTTTATTTTTCTCTCCATCAAATTTATGATTAAATATACAAAAACTGACCCAAAATTGAGGGTCATTGTATCATGTATCTCAACACATAGTACTTACACTCCCAATCAGAATGTTGTTTAGGACACTGTCCAAGAAGGACAAAAAAGGAATCTATAAATATCACTTGTAATATTGTAGGTTTAATTAGTAGTAATATAGAGTAATTAAATGTTTTTTTATCCCTTGACATTCTTCCAAGTGAGTTTATATGGTTGTATAGTCTCGATCATATTAGTCCATTCATACCATTGTAATATCCTCAATTTTTAATCTTAAATTAGTGATAAATTAAATAAATTAAATTAAAATTTTTATGTATAAAATTTGGTCCTAAAAACATGAAAACTAGAAATTACATGTCAATAGAATTCCAACGATATAAAGCACGCGAAAAATGGAGCTCAAACGAAGAAGTTATGAGCCGTTGAAGTTGTAAGGGCAGTTTAGTAATTTGGCAAAGCCCAAAATACAAGGGCAGTTTTGATAACGGCACCCCTTTCCACCTTTCCTTATCATATACGACATTTTTGCTAGAAAAATCATCGGAGGGAGGCATATAAGGGAAGAGTTTCCCTTCCCACTCTCCAGCACTATCTCTCTCTCTCCCTCAGTTGGCCCTTATCACCATCTTCTCCATCGCGTTTTTTTTCCCCTAAACCCTAACCTCTGCAAAAAAAAATGCCATTTTTTTGGCGAATAGGGATCCGGCAACATCAACAATCGCTCAATTTTTTAAGGTAAGCTCCAACCCTCTATTCCCCTTAGTCATACGTAGTGTACATAGCACAAGCGTGCATGGAAATCAGGAGAAACGGTGAGGGTTCGTCATTTTTCTTAGAAGCTTGTATATGTTACTATTGGAACGTAAATAGGTTGATAAAATGTCATTAAAACGGAGATCTGACCATCCATCTAGTGCATAAGGGACCTACAAACAAACCCTCTAAATTTGAGGGAGATCCAATGGCTGGAGACGCCAAAAATTATGAAAAATCGTACCTAGAGAAGTCTTAAGAACATATGAAAAATCAAATAAAAACCTTAGTTATTGGTAAAATCAAGCCAAATGAGTGTTGAAAATGGAAAATACATTAAATTCTAAGCAAAAGGGTGCAAAAATCATGAAATTTGGACACCTGTGAGGTCACCGGCGATCACCGGACTCCAGTCGTCTTCACCGGCGAAAAACAGACTCTGGCCGTCTTCCCCGACACCGGTTCCCACGTCGCACCGGTGTAAACCAATGTAAACCAGGGCTGCCGGTGTAACCCAATGTAAACTAGGTCACCAAAGTAACCCGGTGTAAACTGGGCTACTGGTGTAACCCAACATAAACCAGGGCCGTCGAAGTAAACCGGTGCAAACACGCCGCCCAGCCCCTATAAATTAATAATATTAATTTATGAAGTATTTTCACAAAAACTTAATTT
This sequence comes from Warburgia ugandensis, assembly GCA_035236585.1. Lineage (NCBI taxonomy): Eukaryota > Viridiplantae > Streptophyta > Magnoliopsida > Canellales > Canellaceae > Warburgia > Warburgia ugandensis. The sequence goes on from CP141128.1 coordinate 47,783,564, forward strand.
TGAGAGCTACAGAGGTCCAAATCACAATCGAAAACATTTGTTGCGATCGTCTTAATGATGCGGACCTAAATTTAACTTGAAAACCTACATTTGATCACTTTTAAATTAGTTAAATTATAAAATATTAATTAATAACTTAGATCCAGCCGATCAAAGGGCTATCAAGCTGTAGAACTTGAATAAATAGAAAATATATGATAATAAAGAAAAGCAAGATGAGTAAATTAGATGAAATTACTCTATAAATTGATCTAGACTAATGATCTAACCAAGATCTTGGGCAATGGTTGGCCTGAGGATGATCTAACCATCAGATTTAGGAATAAACGTTAGATACACATAAAAACGAACAGATAAAAACGTTAGATAGCATCATGAGTGATTGTGATTTAAATTGCACTTATTATTAGTCGATGATTTTGTGAGATTTAGAGTTTTATGCTATGATAGCTCTTTGATTTCAATCATGTATTGAATGTATTTATGACCGATGGTTTCATGAGATTGATATTAGCTAATTATGCATAAATAGAAATGATCTTCCTTATTGCATCACTGAAACTAATGGGTTTTCATGAGAAAGGAAAGTGGCGGCTTGGTGGTTGGTCATTTTAGAGGCTAACCCTGGGATGAGGGGCATGCCTTAGGGATTGCAAGCCATGAGTGCTCTTGGTTTTTCAACATACATGATTTTCGTGTTTTGTGTTTTATGACAGGTGCTCTCACCCAGTGGATGTCATGCTAGGAGGAAGAGGGCCGGCCACCCACCCTTCGAGATTTGTGATGTGATATGATAGACACCTACTCGTAGATGGCTTTTAGTAGGGGTTTGGCAACATGGATAGTCCACACTACCAGTCCAGTCCTTTCCATGGGCACGGACGTTAAGTCTCCCGTTATGGTGTCGATGGGGAGCAGCAGTGGTTGAGACCCTGGAGGGTTGCCACTGTGGCATGACGATCCATACTCTTATTCTGTGTGCTTACGTGATGAGCATGGAGATGTGATTGTATGCATGGGTGTGACGACACTCAAAGGTTGGATATGAGTACTCATGATCGGTGATACGAGTGTATGAGACGCCCGTGGGACCCATGTACCTTAGGGTGCCCTGTTATTACTATATGCTCATTTACATTGATCATATCATGTTTTAAATCCGTGAGATGCATGTTTTATCGTACTTGATAATTTGATACTATGTTGGCATGAGTTATAATGATTTTATTTTCATAGATGATAGATCTTTTTATTTTATCACCACTGTTATTCATTTATTCCATCTTTATTACATTTATTGTCCACGTACCTACACAAGCAATGCTTGCTAAGGCATTGCTTTGTTTGCAATGCCTTAGATCTCAAGCGTGGCAACAGGAAGGGCAAGACCGTTGAGAGACCATCATAGCAGTCAGAGATTTCCTTTACTTTGACTCATAGACAGTGACATGAGTTAATAAACGAACTACCACATGACTTTCTTTATGGACTGTATACTTTTATTTTATGTATTTGATTAAGATAGTTATACATATGATGGACATTGAGATGGGATGTTATGATGGATAGAACCTGGGCCACATTATTATTGTGTTTTGGATAATTATTGTTTCGAAAATAAAGGCGTCGATGATTTTGATATTAGTTTAACATGTGTATTGTTTCAATTGTATCAGTGCAAAAATTTAATTATGTTTAAATTTATAATCGTGATGTTTTGGAAAAAGAAAATAACACCCAAAGGTTTTCAATAAATATTTTAATAAAATAATTAATATAAAGTTTTTAACATGGGATCTCGACTACAATTATTATTATTATTATTATTATTATTATTATAAAAAACAAGTTATAAAAATCCAAGGTGTCACAACCATACTCTACAAATTTAAATTTCAAATGCATTGTAGATAAATAACAAATTATTTATCTAAATAATACACATGAAAAGAATAAAAGCTTACTTATTTATAATTTCTATAAGGTAGGACAGATGTGTGATCCATAAGAAAAAGAAGAAGGAAAACTTGGCCACCATCCAAAACATGTTGCATCCAATGAGCCCTATGTATATAGTCATATGAATTGTAATTAAATTTGACAATCCCTAAGTATAGAATAAGTTGGCAAGAAAATAAGATAATTAAAACTTACCTAATATTGCAGGGAATCATTATGTCTTGTCCCTTAGAGCACCGAAAGAAGCTTGGTAAAATATCATTAACACGTCTCTCTACTGGCCATTGCTCTGGCTCCACAAATGATGCAGGGTCAAGGAATTGTTAAAGTGTACCCTCACACTAAAAAAGGCTAGTTGCATAATTCAAGAGGCTGCATAAAAGAAATAATTATCACCTATACCATGAAAATAAAACATGTAATGTCAAATATTATTTTAGCAAATGCATGCATATACCTCATGTAGGAGACAATATGAGGGTGCTCAAGTTGATCTCATACGCAATCTCATAATAGGTCCCCTCTCATAAAAGTGCCACTTCAACAACATCCTCAGCAAGCACTCCCTTTTGATTCATACAAGGTTGATTGCCTATGTTCATTGATGAGACCGCAGATTAACCTTAGGGATCAAGACATATTAAGTGGGACTTCCATATGATCATTAGACGGATGTTGTAAAAGATGTAAAAAAATTTAGCTAAATAATATTAATCAATGATGATAAAACAAAAAACAAATAAACAAATAAACATATATATAAGTACATGCTACATTGCTACAGCATTAGGTGATGTTGTAATAGCAAGTGACCTTGATGGCACATGTTGTTGCTAATTAACCATATAAAGTTAATAAACAATTAAATAGAAGTCTTTAGCTAAATATTATTGATAAGGAATGTAGTATTGTAAGATACATACTGTGGACTCTATGGGAATGACTAGTGCATTTGGCCCAATGACGTGATATGCCTACCAAGCAGTTATAATATTTTTCATTTCTAAAGGGAATGGAAGGATGGCATAAGCATACAAAGCCATGGTATGGACACTCACTTAGTATGCAGCAGCATACCAATTTTGTGCAAAATAGTTTATTAATCAACTGCCATGAGGTTTTGACTGGAATCCAAGGCCAATAGGCATTGACCCACTGCAAATCAAATATACAATAGAGAGGTTGAGATAGAGAATTATTACAAAAGAACAACGAAAATTTCTTGTTTTGTTTATATATATATATATATATATATATATATATATATATATATATATATATACCACCTTAGCTAGAATTTCTATTGCAAGGGTTGCCGGTTGACCTTCTTGAACTTCTTCAGCTGGAGAATTGTAGTTAGCATTTAAAGGAGGTATATGGGCATTGCAAGAATTATGTGCGGGGGATTGAGAAACTATCATCAAACCTCCTTCAAGCAACTTTTCAAATATATTCATTTTTGTTTTCTCAATCCAATCATTGTAGACCTTCTAATCTTCATATGTAGGTAAACCTTTACCAAAGAATCTAGAAGAAACAGCACCACACCCCGTGCTCCTAACTCGACTAGGGTGGTCCTTATTTCCCATAGCACTATATGGGATGCTCTCATTGGTAGCAGTGCTGCTTAGAGTTTTTGCACTTGTGCTTTCTTGGGTAAGAATGTCCAACAAAATTTAATTAGAAAGACACTATCATGTCATCTAATTAATTGTATAAAATTGTTAGACAGGTGGAACCACTTACAATGTGAGAAGTAATTTGTGCAGTAGTTTCATCTAAGAATGTTTGGCTAGTACAGCCCACTGAATGCACCATCTTCTACGAATGGAGCGATCAATGGGTTCCATAATCCCAACTTTCTTTTGCTGTCAAGCAAGACACTATAGTTAGAGAATAAAATGTATATAACTATAGTAGCATTAATTGTCATAGATTCTTACTTCGTGTCTTCTAAACGAGTGTAGTCCAACCTTGATAGGTGATGCTGCATATTAGTTTCATGTACCTTTTTTTCTTTTTGCCCTCTTTACTTGTACATTTGTACATATGTTATCAAGTGCAATGCTTGGATGTTACATGTAATTAATTAAATGAAACATCATTTCAACACATACCTCAAATTCAATAGAGTGCGATTATGTACAAATGCATTCCACTCATCCTCATCAATCGCTTTGGAGCAAATGGTAGGCACTATGTATAGCCTCAACGAATCATTGACATATGGAGTTATGTAATTATGAACAAGGGAGTTCTTCCATTTTCTCCATTGCTCACTATGTCCTTACAAAGCACGTGTCTTCTTCTGATCATGCACATCAAAGGTAGCTTGCAAAGTACACAGCAAATTATTATATTTGAAAATAAGGTATATTATAAATTATATAATACATGTTAATTTTTACCTACCTTCACCATTTCCCGTATTGAACCTTTTGTTCAGGATGCTACAAGTTTCCATTCCTCAAATGTGATAGGAACCATGCTTCTTACTGTGGAAAGAAAACTGCTATAAGAGGCTGCATTCTCACCTATCTCTTGCCCCCTACTATTATATTAGATAGTTTCTTTAATTCCTTTCAACTTTCTCTTGATATCCTTTTCCATTGTTATTTTCCCTCTACCCTTTCTCTTTTGGGTAGTGCTAATGTTGGCCTCTTGTTTGTGTTTTTCATTTTTCCATATTCTTCATTTTAATATTATTCTCATTTCGTTGTTACTCCCCATAACAAAAATACAATGATATTAGAACAATGACACAAAAAAAGGCTATGTAATCATTATAAAGGAGACAAACTGATATGACATAACTGGTAAAAAAACCAAAAGCAAATCAAATAAAACATTCATGAAATAAGAACTTTCTAAGTATAGTTATTTCTAAAAATTATACTTTCCTAAAACTAAACCTAGATACTAAGTAAACTATTCTAATGATGTAACAACTTTAAGCAATGTTAACTTGCATGATTCTAGCCATCTCATAGCACATGTATATACACATTCATTTCCACTCATATAAATATAACCAAAATATTTATCTTTATGCAAGCAACTATTAAGTAGAATTCGACAATCAAGAGATATATCTTAAAGCATTCATTAGTAAACTTGCACATATGTCTTATTAAATCTTGTTCATTCCCATTTCTAGAAACGTGTTATAAGTCATTCTTATCAAAGTGATCAAGTGTGTACAAGGACCACCTATTGAGTAGTTTTGGGAGTTTTAGGTAGATAGGTTAATGATTTTAATATGCTCTAGGCTAAGTGTAACATGCCTTCTATTTGGGTTGAAATCAAGCAAATTAGATCATGGAACAATATAGCCATGTAAAAACAACTCTCACAAGGGTTGAGTTATTATGGATTCCACATTCCTTATAATTTCATAAATCATGAAGTCTGTGTAATTTCAAATACATTTTGCTTCTATGTTATTTTCTTTGTCATTGCATTCAAATGGTTACGATGTTGGATATACTAGTAGAATACTTGTCATTGAGAGGGTTCCAATTTTAAAGGCTTGATGGCAGCACATGGGTAGACCTTCATCACCAAGCTATGGAGCACTTTAATGCACCTGGAAGTGATGATTTTTGCTTTATTTTGTCAAGATGTGCTGGTGAGCTAGGTATCAATCTTGCTATTATTAATACCATTTTTAATTTTTAATTTAAATTGGAGCCCTCAAAACAATTTGTAGGTCTAAAGTGGTCCTCCTTTTTCTTTGTATTAATGAAAAACTTGTGCGTGTATGTATTTTGAAGCTGAAAGTTAGCAATTTGTTTGTTGGTTTAGATGTGGTGATTTTCAACGATCAACTACGTATGTGGTTTGTCATTAGGCAATGAGTCAAGCTCATAGGATTGGGCAACTAGAAGTTGTAAACATATATCAATTCATTGCAAGCAAACACATTGAGGATGATATCTTAGAGCAAGCTAAGAAAAATATGGGACTGAAGTTTCATTTTCATTCTATTTTTCTCTTAATGCTTCCATATCTCTCTATATGTGTTAATATTTAACAACACTGTATCTGCTTTATATTATTTCTCTTATGATTTTTGCTTAATACAAGCCTTGCAAACTTGTAAATGTTCCTTGGTTTCTTAACCATCTAATCATTCAGAAACTAAATGTTGAGGGTAGGTTGGAAAGAAATAAATATAGAAGGGGAGCTCTATGTTTGACAAAGTAAGTGTGATAGCATAAATAGTTGTGCTACTACTAATATATTAGCCTCTATGTGCTCCATATTTATTGGTGTGCCTTGTGTAAGCTTTGTTTATAGGTTCAAATTTTAGTGCTAAAGATGAAGCCACTTTCTGGAGTCGCTGGATACAACTAGCAGCTGCAGTTGAGGTCAAAGTATGGATGTGTTAAAGTTTCCAAAATTTGAAGCATATTGAACTATAGTACCTTTAGTTCTTAAAAATTGCAAGCTTCATTGCATAAGCTTTTCGTCTCATTTTGCATCACTTGCTTTCAAAATTGTTTTGGAAGCTCAACTTATTTTTAGTCTTTTTTACTATTACTTATACATAGGAAGCATTAGCACCTCATTTGTACTTGTTAGAGTGGGAAGCAAATAATATTTAGGTAGTTGGGAAGTTGGAAGTGTAAAATGCAAAAAACAATTACAAAATATCAAAATGTTGAGGAACATAGGAGGGAAAAAGATAAAACATATTGTTCAGCAAAATTTTAGATTGATATTAAGCAACAAAAGAGAGAATAAATTAAAGATAAAACATATATGATTTGCCCATTCAATGTTCCAGAACTCATTTGTGATGTCTGATCATTCATCATACGTTACTAAATATTGTTTCCATAGTAGCTAATTGGATGGTTGAGATTGTCCGATTAGTTTCTTTGCCTAGATCAACAATCTCATTTAGATCTGAGCTACATTAGGTATGTATTTACCTATGTCTAATCACTGACTAGGAATTCAATGGTTGGATTATCATAAAAACCTAGATCTAGCATGGACCGAAAGGATCTATCTCAAAATTTTCAAATCACGAGTTGGGTTTATCAAATTGTACCTTATTTGTAGTTTTCTAGCCACCAATGTTGTTAGAGGAGGTGATTTTCAATGCTAGATGGTCCATAGTCATTGGGTGTTGTAAATATCCCCAAAACCTTAGTGAGGATGCCTCAAGTGTGAAATCTTCAGGGGGCTCTTGCACTTATGGACATGCTATTGAAGATGACTACCTTGAATCAATGATCCAAGCCATCATCACTTCCATCGAGCTCCAAATCCAACTAAAACCCTAACCCTTAGTTTTTTCCTTCCTGGCCGAGGTGATAGGCTTCTGATGCAACGCGCGGTCTCTCTCTCTCTCTCTCTCTCTCTCTCTCTCTCTCTTGAGTTGAGAATAGATCGAACACTCTATTTGTAAATCCTTATTAAGGGGAGGGGTATTGATATCAAATCAACCCCAACCTTTCTTTAAGTAATTGTTTTTTTGTATGATATTATATATATATATATTCTTAATTAGATGATTCTCTCACAGGGAGGGGTGCCAATATCAAAATAACCCTTCCCTTTAAGTAAAAGTCCTTTTCTTAAATCTTATTTATTTAGTTTTATAATAGTTTCTTTTTTGAAAATATTAAAATTATAATTATAATATATTTTTACTATTTTGTTCATTATATATCATTAATTACAGTAATAAAGATGAATGGTACTCACATGTCAATTTTTTTTCAAGTGGGGGCCCCCTAAGTGAAATTACCAAATTACCATTTTCGAGAAAAATCAAACCTTAACTGTCACTATTTTGATTTTAGAAAACTTATTGCTGTTGGAATCATTTTTCTGAGCACAATCCCAATATTGAGGTTTTAACACTTGGTATGATGTCCATAAAATATTAGGTTTCTAGAACTCCAAAAATTGAAATTTTTAATATTATTCTCTTTTCAATCTAATTGTACATAATTCAAATTTTTTGTAAATTGCAATTTAAAAAATCAATATGTTACATTATCATTAGTGTAATGTTGGTTGACATTCTTGGTGGTCAAATCCATGCTTTTCTTTCCATCCAAGGTTATTGTTTTAATTAAAATAGTGGGGACCACAAAGATAGTCTGATATGTTTCATTACTAAGAATTTACTAGTAGCATCTGATCATCCATCTGGTTTCAGTAGTACTGTTTTCACAAAATCTCATTATCGTAAACATACAAAAAAAATTCTAACATGTATATATAATAATTACCAACATTCAAAAATAGATAATGACTGCAAAACTATGAATGCAAATCCAATTCAAAGCGAGATTTGATTGAGGATAGCTACAACTCTTAGTAGAAATTTTAAAGTAGTTTAGTGTAAATGACTTTATGTCACATACTTTTAAAGTCGTTTACACTAAATGTGAGATGACCTGGGTTTTTGTAACACATTTTGTAATACATTTTCAAAGACAGGGCCCTTAGTAGTAAAAAAATTTCTCAAAATAAAGCAGCGAAAATTCTTTTCTTTAGAACTTGTTTTGAAAAACCCTAGTAATCACTTCATATATAACATAAGTAGAATTTTTGTACAAGATAAAATTTCATTGAAGGAGTACATTTTTATTAAATTCCGAAATCCATCTAGTGGTTCATAATATAGCCCAAATCCATTACAATACTTGTCCAAATTACATAATCCAAAACTCAAAACTCACCATAAAATGAAACTCTCATTACAATACAATACTCTCAACAAAACAAAATAAATGTCTTCAAGGGTTATACCCTGATGATTATTCTCTTCAAGTCTTCTATTATCTTGAGCTCCTAACTCTCCTTCTCTATATCTGAGATATTTTAAACATTGAAACATTTACAATATCTCAGCAAGCTATGTTTGGTAGGGGATTCATGAAGCATAATAATTTGATAGCATAATTCTAATACTTCATAATCCCATTGTTGATAAACATTCTCATGTATATAACTCTTTACATTGTAATATATGTACATCCTTATACATACATACTGTACATTAATAAATCCATCAAATTTATGAAAGTAATCAAATATCATTCCCAACTAAGCTGATCAATTCCTTCCACTATGAGAAATCAGTATTTTAACTAGTCCTATACTAGGAATTTCCCTTCTTAGGAAATACTAGTAATATACATTTACCTGGCATTTCATCATTCCAAAACATAAGGCATTTCACTATGCATATCTTATATGCATCATGGTGCAAAATAATCAAAGGACTACCATGCTGTAGTCTGATCCATACTAGCGCGCTCGAATAACTGCCTTGTTTACCACTGATACCATGGTGGAAAATATTTTGTCACTGCCCATATGGGGAGACAGGACTTTCATAGTGGTGGCCTTCCCATAATTGCCCCACCCAACTTTTAGCCTCTCATAAGGCAAGGTATCTTCAAATCATCAAATTTCAGGAAGCATAACACCCCTAGCATAGCATCCCTAGGATTATGCCTATTTAAAACAAAACCACAAGCCCTCATGCTTGTATGTAAAATAGGTTTCATACATATTAGACAATCTGTTTATTCACTTAGGGTTGGAATATCTTCTAGCTCCATATTCAATTAGAGTCTTGTCCCCAATTCTAACTTAACCATTTCATATGTGTTTGGTTAGATCATATGGGTTTCAGGGGATTTAATACAAGTATTAACATTACACTTGTCAACATAAGGTCATGTGTTCAACATGTATATCCCATGTAGATGCATTCATAAAATCTTCCTACCTTCAAGTTGTGATTCATCTCTTCAGATCCTCCATGATCTTGACTGGTATATGAAATCTATAAATCCATACATACTATCAATACATATACAATCTGAATAATCCTATCTATATTCTTTGTCTAATCTTGTCTTTTGATATAAAGGATTTAGATCTTTTGTCCTATCATGATCTATCTTCCTCAAATAGTGTTTATCCTATTGATCAATAGATCTGATGATTAGATTGATCTTCTAATCTTTCAAATCTAAGTATTTTCTATTCTAAATCTTTGTGTATTCCTTTCTTTGATCTTGATCTTTCGTAGATCCTTTGATCAACAATTTATACTTGTTGATAAAGATCAAGAACTTAGATCTTCTATCATCCAGTTCTCCTTTGATCTAAGTTTACTTGTTTAATCATCCCTAAGGAGGAGGATCTTGGTTCTCTTCCTTAAATCATATTTGATCAAGGGTTCAGATCTTCTATTTGATCTAAGATCTTCTATTCTATTTTATCTAAGTTGCAAACAATATATATATCATCATCAAGAAGTATTTATTTCTTTTTATTGTTCTTGATCATTCAAGATCCAATGGATCTTGTTTGATCATCCTTATCTTACTCATAATTTTTTATTAGGGTTAGATAATTTACTAACCTTTTTTGCTCTTATTATTATTATTCAACCAGTTAATATTTTACTTGTTGAAAATAACTTATTTCACCCTGAGTCTAGACTGCTCCTCTTATTTCCAATTGGTTAAGGCTTACTAGATGAATGGGTGAATACAAAGTGGTTACTTCAATCCTCATGTAAAGAGGCATTTAGACCTCACAAATGTTAACGGAAGGTAGGGGAAGAATGAGGCTCTATTAGAAAGCCCCCTTAACCACCATGTTCAACATTCACTAGAGTGATCTTAGCTCAACCTTTCATAAGGTTCCTATGAGCAAGTTAACCTTAAGTACACTTTCTAATTGATTTTAATTAAGTCCATGAACATTTAAAATGTCATTCATAGGGTTTATTATGCTCCTAGTTTGGGCCAAAGATTTGATAATCCTTACATCGTCCTACTAACTATAGCCCTTACTAATTAAGTCTAAGTCAAATAATTCACTTATTTGTGCCATGAAACTCTACTTTCTCATTAGATTCCATTTTTGGTGTTTTATGCTCTTTATCTCATAACTACTTCAACAATTAGATTTATTAATAAAATTTACCTATAAATGAATTATAACTTTAAAGCATAAAACTACATAATTGAACAACCTAATGATAATGATACAAGGTACTTAAGATTACACTAGCATGATTTCTAACTAATGTACTTTATCTAATAAACTCAAATTAAACTATCATGGACCTAAGGTACTATCTCATACCATAGTCTAATCTAACATGAAATCCTAGCATGGTTCTGAGTTACAATTACATGAAATCATACCAACATGGTCCTAAGTTACAATTCATCATTCATGAATAATTTTATAAACATTTGAAATGAAGTTATGTTAAAATAATCTATCATGGATCCTATATTCATGAAATAAATCAAATGAAATCAATGCATAACTCAAGCTAACCCATTTCTCATTATTAAAGATTTTACTTATGATCCAACCATTAGATCTTAGGTCTTTTCCTTTCAATCAAGGGTTTTAATTAATTTTAGGGCTTTTACTCAAACAAGGTCCAAGATTATATCCCTTTATTTTTTGTTATATTCAATCCATGATCTCAACGGATTCCATCATAATATCATTCATTCAATCCATCCCAAGGATCAAATCATACTTGATCTCATTGATCAACTGGGTCCCTTTTTATTTTTAGGGTTTTTCTACCATAAAGGGTAAATCCCTCAATTTATCTTAGATCTGTCCAAATAAATCATGGATATCACTTGATTTCAACATTATATCATCTATAAATCAGATCCCCAAGATTTGATCATCTCAGATCTTAAAAACTAGAAACTTAATTCTTGAAAACAAAAAGTTTCTAGAATATTTTTATAAATATTGTAGTTTCAGAGGAAAATAGGAGTTACAAGCTTTCCATAGCTTCTTTACAATCTCAATTTGGAGTTCAGATAGCTCCACAATTGAACTGTGAAGTTCACATCATTCCTAGGGTCCAGATTTAATCTAGGCCAAGCGGAACAAAAGGCCCGGATTGATCAGGCAGAGCGATCGCCACGTGCCTATCACCAGGACGCATGCATCACATGGTCCCCTATGACCTACGCTGTCACGTGGTCATCCCGTTGGGACGACGTCGCACGCAGCGCGAGCACAAAGATGCTACCACAAGCGTGTCTCCATACGGTGTTTCGCAACTCGTCCTGCAATCTCATTTGATTTGGGAGATCGAATAGTCCATTTTAGACCGTCCAATCAATCCTCTTCAATTAAAGGCTCAAAACTCTGTAAAATTTCTTGAAACTTCTATCCTAGGAGTTTTGGACCCATCTAGAGTGATTAGATAGCTCAGATTTTCCATTTGAGCCCTCCATCATCCAGAATTGAAGGGTTCTCATCCTTACTTTATTTTTATAAATTTTAACCTAAAAATAAATACAAAAAACTAAAAATTACATAAAACAACATGAAATAAGTATAGGAAGTGTTTTCACCTACATGATTGGAGAAACAACATATATTTGAAGCCCAATTTGAAATAAATATCCTTTGATGATAAGATAGCCCGATAGTCCCTTGTTTTGTGATTTCATGTTGATTGCACCGTTGGATCTTGAAATTGATTTGAGGATTTTATAGATAAAGTAGTCTATGATAGTATGGATGGTGGGATTTATGAAATTCAATTTGGAACAGAGTGCGTAATTGAATTTAGGTCTCTTATTCTAATTAGAGAGAGGAGAGAGAAAGTGCAAGAAGGGAGATTTTTGGGAGTTTTGGAATTTTGGGAAGGAAGCTAAATCTAGTTTTTTAAAGTACGGAAGATGATTTCATGGGAATTTTAATGAACATTTTTGGAGGGGTATTTATAGGTGTTTTGCATTTTTCATTATTACTTATAATAATTATGTTTTGATTCTTTTAAATATTAAATTAACATTGGATCCTCCACTACCACCTCCTTCTCCACTAGTAGTTGGTAGTGGTTTGACCACTCATTACATGTTTTTTGGTAGTTGGATTCATTTGTGGGCCCCTTGTGGGCCCCATGGGGTGTGAAAGGACCATTTTGACCTTTTTATGAAGAAAAATCCATTTTATTCTCCCGAACTCAAAATTGAGCGTACTTAATGGCATTGGAATTTTATTTCTGAGTACATCCTAAATATTGATGTCTTAGATCTCAATTATGGGTAAAATTACTATTTTACCCTTTTATTCATAAAAATGAAGAAAATTAGAAATTTTTCATTTTAACTTGGAATTGAACGTACTTAGTGTCATTTCGATCAATTTTTTTAGTACATTTATAATTTTTAAGTTTTAAATCATGTTTTAATCTCTATAAAAAAGATAATTTCCAATAACCTAATATTCTAGCCCAGAATTTCTGAAACCTTAAACTTTATTAATTTTCTTAATCAATTTATAAAAATTGGGGTTATTACAAAATGACTTTAAAAGTCTATCCTTTTAAAGACATCTAAGCTAAATGACTTTAAGATTCATAGTTTTTAAAGTCGTTTATACTAAATGACTTAATAAAATAATATATTTTTCACTTTAAATATATATATTTTATATGAGCTCTTTGCATTATCTTAAACAAATACACAATGAAAACCGAAACAACTTTGATTCATGCATTCTTTCTACACACACATATATAATCGCATGAACAAGAATATTCAAAGGAATTTACTTTCCAAGTTAGTCTTCAATTACATATATATAGAGTCACATATATAGTATTCATCTCACTTCAATCCATGTAGATAATGATAAAAGAGCTAATTTGAAATTTTATTACGACTCACTAAACAATCCATATACCTACATATATTAATTGTTTTCAATCCAAGCACCCTCCTCACCATTATCAGGTAATACAAGGGTAATCTATTTCACTATCGCCTATGTTGTCTTCATTATAATAGTCCATCTGACAGAATGATAAAATCATTGACCATCTCTTACCACATCCGTCTTGCATGTAAAATACTTGTTTTGCTTGAGATGTCAAAATAAAATGATCATTTTTATAGCTGATCTTGCTGACGTCAACAACATCAATCCAAGGGCATCGTTTTGATGTTGTCATTGCTGTGTTCCACTCAATCACACTTAAACATAACCACATTTTTGCAAGTATAATCCAAGGCCCATATCTCTCTTTTAACCCCATAATAAATGTTATCTGCCACTATTGGCCTATTATCCTTTGAACTAGAAAAGAATATGGCATTGTCAAGTAAGCTAACCCCACTATTCTATTGCACTCTTGGGTTATCATGGTCTTTTGAGTAAAATCCATAACTATTGATGGCATGTCCAACATATTTTATTACTTCTGGTTGTGGTTACATCTCCATGCCACTCAAGGATTTGGATATACCATTGCTTACTACTTCTTGTTGATCTCGAATCAGTGTATGCACATATATATTAATTAAGTAGGATATATGATTATTAAAAGTAGGATTATTATATACACAAAATGTAATTTATTAAGTTAGATTATTGCATAATTTATTAATTCAGTGTGAATTCTTTCATTTTACCTTCTAATGGAGCCAAGTATTGAAAGTGCGACAAAGCTCAAATTATAGCCACTTCTATTTCTTTAAGTAACATGGATTTTTTGCATTGAGGAAATCCATGTGCTCACTGTACACATATATACAAATTAATTGATTCATCAAAGAAAATATAATCATTAATAATTACTTTTTACCAAAGTGCTTGATTAACTTACTCAATGTACAGTTGGAGTTCATCAACATTTTGCAACACATAAAGATTTGCTTGGTCCCATTCTTTATAGTCAATGGTAGATACATGAACACTCGATAGAGGTTCTCCAACCTTGGGATCATGAAATGTACTTCATTGTTCCTTTCTTGGGATTCTAATTGCATCACCTCCTAATAAGTACTTTGTGCAAAACTCTACTACTTCCTCTGCAATACAACATTTGGCTATATACCCCTCTGGCCTATTATAATTTTGTACGTACCCTTCTAAAATTTTCATATACCTCTCAAAAGGGTACGTCCATGGCAAGTAGACTAGCCCACAGAGTTTGACCTCTTCAATGAGGTGCACTATTATATATACCATGATGTCAAATAAGGATGATGGAAAGATTGTCTCAAGCTCACATGATGTTGTCACAAGATGTCCTTGAATTTCTTATAATTTTGAAACATCCATAACCTTCTTGAACAAAGTAATAAAGAAGTAGCAAAATTTTGTAATAGCTCCCCTAACTTTGCCTAGCAACACTGAACATATTGATACAAGCAAGAGTTGTTGCATCAATGCATGCCAATCGTGGGACTTCACTCTCAACAATTTTAGCTCTTCCATGGAGACAATGTTTTTAAAGTTTGAAGATCAGCCATTTGGGACTTTGAGCTCAAACAATGTTTTACACACTATTCTCCTCTCCTCTCTATTGAGTGTATAATTTGCCTTAAGCATGTATGTTTTTTGCCCCTATCCTATGGATGCAACCTCCTCTTCGAACCCATTTTCAATAGATCCATTCGAGCTGTAAGTCCAACCTTTGTGTTTCCCTAGGATATCAAGCACGGTACCGATCATGCCTTCACATACATTCCTCTCAATGTGCATCACATCAAGCACATGGAGTAGATGTAGTGATTTCTAGTATGCAAATCAAAAGAATATTGATTTCTTCTTCATACAACTTCTACAATTGCTCTCACCTACACATTTACTTGATTTCTTCTTTCCCCACATGACATTAATGTTATCAATTTGCTCCAATACTTGTCATCCTATCATCATCTTTGGAGGTGTCCTTGTCTCTACACTACCGTTAAATTCTCCCTTCTTAAATGGTATAGATGGTCTCTATGCAAGCATCTTTTATGGCCAAGGACTGCCAATTTCTTGCCTTGTTTAAGTCATACAACACATGTTTGATCACTACATATAAGATAAGCATTGTATCCCTTCACGATGCATCCATACAAATTGTCGTATGCAGGGAAGTCGCTTATTGTTCACAGCAGTATAACCTTTAAGGTAAATGACACTTTCCTATATGCATCGTATGCATTAATGCCTACGTCCCATAGTGTCTCAAGATCATCAATCAAAGGAGCCAAGTAAACATCAATGTCATTCCCTAACTGCTTTGGGCCCGATATCAACATAGGTAGACATCATGAACTTCCTCTTCATGCATAGAAAGTGTGCGAGGTTGAAATAAACAAATATAATAGACCAATAACTATACTTGCTGCTCATAAAACCATGAGGACTAATCCCATCTGTAGATAATCCAAGACATAAGTTTCTAGGTTCTTTACCAAAATTAAGTCACTTGAAGTCTATGAGCTTTCATGCTGGGCTATTTGTTGGATGGCATGAAAAGCTATCAACTACTTTTTCCTTTGCATGTCATACTAATTTCTTTGCTATTTCTGTTATATGGAACATTCTTTTAAACTTTGAAATAGGGGATAAGTATCATAGAACCTTTGTAGGAACATCTGTAATTGTCTTAGTTGAATTCTTCTTTAACTTCTATCTTAACTGTCAACAAGTTGGGCATGTAGTTTTATCCTTGTACTCCTTCCTATACAAAATGAAATCATTGGGATATATATGTATCTTCTCATACTTCAACCGTAGTGTAGCCAGGGTTTTCTTTGCCTCCCATATGGACATTGCCAATTTATTATTCTTCAAGAACATCTTACCCACTACTTTAAAGACTTTTGTAAAACCTTGATCTGAAAAAATAAACCTTGATTTCATGTTGTATTTCTCTACCACTGTGGACAACTTGGTATAGTCTTTACACTCAGGGTACAATGCGCATCAGCTTCTTCTAATATTCTAGTATGGAATTGTTTAGGGTCATCTTAGAAGTCATTATATGCATCTTGAAACACTAGTATAGCAGCACTATCTCCAATACTTCCTAAACTATCTTAATCATATGTTCCTAGCCTTGTTAAGGGCCTATGTGAAAGTTCTTCTACATGTCAAATCCAAGGGTGATAACTTTCATCAATTCTATTGAAGTACAAGTGTCCTCTCAACACCCCTACAGTTACTTTTTTTAAGTTTCCATACATGTGATTATGATCAACACCTGCACTAAGTGTGATCTCTATGCAATTTTCTATTCCCACCTCATATTCTTTTGATATTCTTGTCATAGTCATCCAAAAATATATGTCCATTATCTCAAAAAATTGAAGTAAATTTGTGTGCGGAGACTTGTTAAACATGAAAAGATTAGGTTGAACATTTTACCAAACATTAGGTATACAAAAATTATAAGTATTAAAAATAAAAATATACATGCATATACACATGTGGAAATTTTTAATTAACAATGTAAGAAGAAGCAAAATATGAAAAATACATTCAAAAAGAAATTTAACTTTAAAAAGGCAAGTTTTTAACCATAACCATGTAAAAATTTCTTCAAATATGCATACACACACACACACACATATATATATATATGAGAAACAAAGAGATACTAACCAACACTAAAAAATCATGAATATGTGAATGCAGTTCCAATTCACAATTGGGATTTGGTTGAAAATAGCCACACCGATTGAAATCTAGCTTATATTTTGTTTATAGATGAAGACAATCGCAATAAGCAAAACAAAAGATGATGAAATAACTCTTAAAATAGAGTAGTAAATTTAAAATCCTTTGATGTAAATGACTTTAAAAGTGCTATCATTAGATGTAAACAACTTTAAAAGTGCTTACTTTTAAAGTTTTTTGATGTAAATGGCTTTAAAAGTCGGCGCTTTTAAAGTTGTTTATAGCAAATGACTTTAAAAGTCAGTCTTTTACATTAAAAAACTTTAAAAGTCAGCACTTTTAAAGTCGTTTATAACAAACAGCTTTAAATACTAATATATTTTTGCTATATATATTTGATATTAGTACTTCTCAATATCTTACACAAATGAACAATAAAACCAATTTCTTATACATGATACTCCGTGTTGATTCATGCATTCTTTACACACATGCGCACACACACACACACACACACATAACGTGAACAAGGAAATCAAAGTGTTTTTTGGAATAACTCCTCATTTATCATCCTTTTGTTATATATATCAAATGTTACATATAATTAGATCTTATTAATACAATACTATGATCAAAGAGCTAATCTGAAATGATTTCACTTCTCATATTTAGGTGACACCTTGAAGCTGCATGCAACTTCCTTCATTAATTTGATGGTACCATTTCTCCTCATCAAACCCTAATTTTGTATGAGAACAAAAAATCGTAATATTCTCCCTTCTCCTATAGTAAGGGTTAGAGAGAAAAATTGTTGTTGCAAGAAATGAAATCATATGATTTTGGTGGAAATCACTGCAAAGTAACACACTTTTGTACCCCACCATCTATAGTGACAAAACCCACTTGATCGACAAAATACAAATAGAAAGAGTTGGCAATAAGAAAGCAATAATGCATAATAAAAAGAGGTTATGGTTTACTTACTATGTTTATCATGCCACAAGAAATCAAAATATCCAAAATGGAAAGCAAGAAGGCAAAAAGGACATAGACAGAGGAGGAGGTTGTCATGCCACCTGTGAGAAGAAGAACATGAAGAGAGGATACAATAAAAAATGAGGTGGCTTTGGCATTTTATATACAAATAAGGGCTTTTAAAGTCGTTTAGTCTTAAACGACCTTAAAAGTATACACTTTAGTTGGCGGAGATGCAAATTTATGCGTGAATGGACTTCTGAAGTCATTTAGACTAAATGACTTTAATAGCCAATGACTTTTGAAGTTGTTTAACTCTAAACGGTTTCAAAAGTCAATTTTCAAGTCATTTAGGACTAAAGGACTTCAAAAATCCACTGCCATGTAAAAATCTGCTCTTCACTCTAACTAAAGTATTTACTTTTAAAGTCATTTAACTCAAAAGACTTCAAAAGTTTATACTTTCAGAGTCTTTTAGGACTAAACGACTTTAGAGGTCAATCGATTTTAAAGTTGTTTATTTGTAAACAACTTTAAAAGTATACACTTCTAAAGTCGTTTGCTTCAAACAACTTTAAAAGTCCTTTTTCGCAAAAATATACATCATCCTACTAGACTAAAGAAGTCATTTTTTATTAAACAACTTCTTAAGTCTTTACATTTATAGTTGTTTGTTTCTAAATGACTTGAAAAATATTTACAAAGTCGGTCATCTAAATAACGACTTCTTTATACTAACTTTAAAAGCCTTCTGTGTAGTAGTGAATTCTTGGACAATATCAATCGATTGGAGCATTGGTAAGGATCTTTCTTGATTTTTCTCTTATTTTATACATTTACATGATTATGATTAGAAAGTTCCTTCCTTAAATTTAATTTTATCTTCCTGTGTATGTATCTTTCATGTTTAATTGCATCCACTTTTCTATTAATTGGAAAATCATTGATAATTTAGATTTTTCCAAAATTTAATAATTTACACACCTAGTGTTTGGGAAAATTCCTAACCAACTTTACTAATCCTTTCATGTCTGAAAAGTTTTGGGACACATTTGAACCTCAATTGTTTGAAAAAATGGAAAAAATATGCTTGAATGATCATGGTAAGAACATCAAGAGAGTATACGAAGGGAACATCTAAGTTCATAGAGTTCGCACTTAAGGTAGGGGTGATTGTAGTTGCATGTGTTGTCTATGCTTGAAATGTAAAAACTTAAAAAAGGTAATTGTAGGTGATTGATGGATGTTTTAATTTACTCACAAGCACACGAATCTATTGGAGTAGATGCATGTAAGTGAGGTCGATCCCACGAGGAATCTCACGGATATGTATGTTAGATGGATCTCATTTAAACTATTTAGCCTAGCCAAAAGAGTTGGATTTAAGCTAGACTAAGGCTTTAAAGTAACATGGCAACCATAAATGTATGAAATTAGAAACTCTCTAAAAATAGCACTTTCCTAAACTTAAAATTTTCTAAAACTAAACATGGAAGCTATCTTGAACCATCCTAGCATGCTACTAAAATTGAACAATGCTCAAATAACCCTAAACATGACTAAACTAAACAATAAAACAAGCAAAGCCTAAGGTAACAACTAAACAACTTGGTTTTCATAGAACTAAACCAAACAAAATGCATGAAACAAAGTAATAAAATGATGGGTGGATATGAAAAATGCATGGACTAATAAGTAAACTAATCTAACATGGGATTGGTGAATGAAACTTTAACTCAAACATGTAAACCTAAGCATGATCAAGCAATTTTTCTAAGG
The DNA here is from genome assembly GCA_035236585.1 of Warburgia ugandensis. Taxonomy (NCBI): domain Eukaryota; kingdom Viridiplantae; phylum Streptophyta; class Magnoliopsida; order Canellales; family Canellaceae; genus Warburgia; species Warburgia ugandensis. The sequence goes on from CP141128.1 coordinate 47,803,718, forward strand.
AAAACACCTCAAAATCATTCCCATTAACCATGGGTCTGTGCACATGGTTCCTTAGTGGAATTTCTGTGAAAACTAAATGCAACTAAACCTCGAACTAAGCACATGGATTCTAAGCATGAAAAGACATGTTAACATCCATGAAAAAATATTTTTAAACCACACCAAACAACTATGGGTAATAAACTTCAAGCATGAAGCAACTTCAATTTTTATTGATGCAAAGTTAAGCATGTGTGTGGTGCACCTACTCCAAGGAGTGTACACACCACTCAATGCTCTAAGATACAATAAAAAAATCCATTATATTCAATCTTCCCGCACTCAAATCTTAAGCATGTAACGTAATCTAAGAGGAATTTAAGAAAAATAAGAGAGAAAATATGGGAAATAAGGCAAGAGATGGCCAAGAACCTAAGGAGATTCAAAGGCAAGGGCTTGATTTAAGAACTATACTCTCTTAGCTATCACTACAACAGAGTTGTACCCCTTAGCTTCAAGGATCTAAGGTGTAAAACAAGAGGCAAATAACAATAAAGAAAACAAGTAAATAACAAGGAATCAAAGCATATGGGAAAACATTCAAGCAATAAAACAACTAAGATAAGATCAAGGAATCAACCTGAACTTTGAAGAAAACCAAAGGAAAGAAAGAAAGATCCACCAAGGAAGAGGCATGGAGGGCTGGAAAAAGAGGGATTGCTCCAAGGGAGAGTCACTGGGGACCTTAGGAAGGAGGAAAGGGTGGATTCACCTCCTTCTTAAGAGGGGACATTCTCCCTTTCTCCAAAAGTTTTTTCACGTGGAACTTCTTTGTAGCTTTTAAGTGCTAGGCTGCTATCTAAAAGAAACCCTATGGGAGTGAAACATGAGATTAGAAATAGGTTAGATGTCATGAAATGATTGGGTAATCTATAGGACAACTAAGGTGACATCTAAGGTGGGTGCAAGATGGCAACAAGGTGAGAGGCGCCACCTTTTTAGGAGGGGGCATCTCCCCCTTGTAAAAATAATGGAGGGCCCCTGGGGAATTTGAAAGAGTGTTGGGAAAGGGATGGAGAGAGATAGGAAAGAGAGAAAGAGATAAGGGTGAGGTGGAAATAGAAGGTGGGTGATTGGCTAGACTAAGTGGTATTTTAGGAAGGTGGGCAGTGCCTCCTTTTTAGAAGAGTTTGTCCCCCACTTGAAGAAAATTGTTGGAAGGAGAGAGAGAGAGAGAGAGAGAGAGAGAGAGAGAGAGAGAGAGAGAGAGAGAGAGAGAGAGAGAGAGAGAGAGAGAGAGAGAGAGAGAGAGAGAGAGAGAGAGAGAGAGAGAGAGTATATCTGGCATAGAGAGATTGGTCACCAAAGACAACTAAGAGTAGGGAGGAGTGGAGGGGAGATAAAGTATGGAAGGAGGCTGTTATTTTGTAGGAATTAGGCATGGAACTACTTCCACTAGAGTTTTTCACATGGAAATCATAGAAGAGAGTTTTGGGTTGTAAACCATAGAAGAGAATCATGTTTTGAGACTCTAAAATTAAGTAATGAAAACTTGAATGTTTAAGAAGTTTGCTAAACTATCAAAAAGGGAATTTTAAGAACCTAATAAGAACCGATTTTCAGCATGCTTTTAGGCTAGAAAATAACAAAGTTTATAACATAATTTGAGTTCATATCATGTCTGGTTCTTAGTATAAAAACTTGCTATAGATTTGTTGTTTTGGATGTGGACCAAGTATCTTAAAGCTCAATGATGATTGAGTTTTGGCCCAAGTTGTGCCATGATACTATATTTTAGAACGTATAAAACATATTGCCACTTGTTTTAGATAAAGAGTGAGTTATGGTTATGCACTTGTGAATTGTTTATAAGAGCAATTGTAGCTATATGAATTTGACAAGTGTATGGATGAATTTTTGCACAAGGTTTTGCAAAATATAAGTGTGTGTAGTGAATACTTGATGTTTTTCTCTATATGTGAGATAAGCTAACGAGCCTATGGAAATTATACTGAGAGGCTATTATGGGTTGACCTACTAGCCTCTGACCATGAGAAGTGAAATTGTATATAATGCCAAAAAGTGGCAATTTCTCGACTAGTGGTAAGAGACACATTGGGTGATCATCACACCCTTTCGAGATGACTGTAGCCACTGGAAAGATGCATTTGGAGTCCCTCCAGGATATCGGTGGGCACATGTTTAGCAGACCTATTGTGAGCATAGTTGAGCTCATGAGATTTTTGTATTTTAAGCTCCAATGAAGTGTGATTATGGTTCAATAGAGAACTTGGACTAGTACTCGTGATAGCCTTGGCAGATGTGCCAAAAAGAGTTAGTAAACTCTTTAGGCACTAGAGTCACTGATTGATTATTTTACTATCATTACTTTAATGATTTTATTGCATCATGACTATTCTTGATCTGTCAAGTTAATTGTATGTTCTCTATATTGGTAGAGATGTATATTTACATGTTGATGCTTTATGAGGTGCTATGATCTATTGCATTGATGGACTAGTGAGAATTTAGTCATGAGGTTTATTAGGTAAAAAACGTCATCTCAAAATGATTGAGTGCTTGCATGCTATATATCGTAGTTTTTAATTTTGTAATTTTGCTTTTATCTATTGGGTATCGCAATATACTTAAACCATTACAGTCTGTAGATTTGTGAGGAAAGGCTAAAGTCACAAACTAGGAAATTAGAGAGCTAAAGATTAGTCGTAGTTGTGAAAGTAAGACACTAGTTACGGAAAAACTATTATTTCATTCTATTTTGGACTATTGATGTAATAAAGCACTTTGTGTTATACATTTTATCATTGCAAACCTTTACATTTATATTTGTGCTGTGGGTTAATAATGCTTGGGAATGTTTTAAATTAGATGTTGTGTATGAGATCCAGACATGAGTCTTGATTTTAGTAATTGGGTTTGACGCTCTGGAGTTTTGAAAATGGTTATTGAAAAAGATTCTAGTTTAAAAATGAGATTTATAAAACAATTTTAGGTACCTAACTTTCAAAAAGATATTCGTGTTTGAAAACTTGATGTGTCACATGGTAGGTCTAGACTTTTTGTATTTATGAAAGAATTTAGAATTTGAAGCTAAAATTTCATTTTGGGCAATCGAGTTATAGAATTCAATAGAATTTGTGATTAGCAATCATAGATAAGATGGTAGACTTTTAGAATTTAACTTTTGAAATTTTCAAATGAAATTCATAGTTAAATTGATCATAATGAAAAAACTCACGATTTTCATTTGTTTCACATGACAAAAGACAATGTTATTCCATAATTTGGCTGTAAGGGGTCGATTTGATCCCTATTCTTCTTCTCCCACAAGGATAACCCTTCTTCTCCAAAGGATAAACTTTTCTTCAACTAAATAAAGGTGCCACTATTCTCTCCAATCTCTCATTCTCTTCTCTATCTAATCCTACCCTCCCTCTGTCTCTCCCATCTGTACCAGAGGTCTCCATGTATCTCTCTCTTGGGCCATCTCTATCTCTGTGACTATTCTCTCTTGCCCCATCCCTCACTGTTGACCAGCCCTTGAAACGTATCACCACTGATCAGAACTACACATTTTTCACCTACATTTCCAATCCCTTGCTTTCAATGTCTCAATCTCCCATTTAGTTTGCCTAACACATTTTCTTTTGCAAAATTTTGCCTTAAATGAGCTATTTGCACATGAAAATTGGTATAGAGTGAGATTTTTTAGTATGTAATAGTGGTTTGGCTATCCGTACATGGAAATTTGTGTAGATAATTAGATTTTTTGGGGGTGTAAAAATCACTATTCACCCTTTTTGTTTACTTGCTGCTTTGTGCTTGTAATAGTGGTTTCTCCCCTCTCTTATGGATGGAAGATAATGTGTTTACTTGCTATATTAGATGCGTAACTATGGTTTTTTTTATATTTAATTGTAGCCTCAAACAAGGTATTCCTGAATAGTTGATTTTCTCTTTTAGTAGTTATTATTTCTCAACATTAATTTGGTCCATTAACTCTCCACTTGTACACAAGTAGTTCAAACAATAGTTTTTATATGGCAGATAAAAGTATATTTTTTGCTTTATTGATTTGATTTCCTGATATATAAACTTGGATACTTTTAATTCTTTCCTTGTAGCTAATGGCTTTCAACAAGTATGGTTAAGTGCCTTTTCAACATAATCAATATAATGTGATCAAAATAATATAAGTGAAAAATGATTGTAATGATTAGATAGCTACGAGGAAGTCGGAGATGATGAGCTACCTTAGGAAGATCAGAGTTAGCGAGGGCACATATCCCAGTAAAAAATTCAAAGATAGGCTGATCATGATCTTCACAAAACGGCAATTTTAGTATAAAATAATAATATTTTATTAATGCCTTAATAGCATTAATAATTCAAAATCTTTGCATAAATCCAAACACTCTACACCCGTCTGTCCCTGGTATAAGAACAGCACTTCGACCGGTACCCATCTAACCCACAACTGTGATACCCCGCCCAAACCAGCTCGTTTGACCCATCCCGGGCTCGTGACGGAAATGGGGCACAGATATCACGATCCCATGATTTTAGGGACTTATGCCATCTGAAATGGGCCGAATCAGATGTTGTCTCGGTTTCTGTCTACTCTTCAGGATATTCTCTCCTTTTTTCTTCCTTCTGCTGTTTTGATTTTACGTTAGCCTTTTTGCGAAGTGATTTACGGTCGTTTGGTTGATAGGAGTGGTAATTATTAGGGTTTTCTAAAGTAATTCGAGGGTTTCCATTCCCCTGGATTCCACAATCCTTCGCACGAAAACAGCAAGAATATCCGGTGCGCTCTTTGAATCCATTTCTTTGTTGACTATCTGAAGCGCTGGTTTTCTGTCCTCCGTGTGTGGAAGTTGCAATTTCTAGGGTTTGTTTCGCAAAGAGGTTTCTGTTTTATTGTCTTAAGTGTATTTTCTCACGTTCCTTTTGTGGAATGGTAGTTGGAAGATGGGAATGGTTTTCTCTAGGGTTTTTGGGCAGTGAGGAATTACAATGGGTGCCCTAACAGAGAAACGGAAACGGCTTTTTGGCTCGAATTGGATTTTCCCGCTTTTGTCTTTAGATTCTGAGTGTTCCACTGATTTTCCAGTTGTGAAAAAGCCGAGAATTTCTTCGATGCTATCATTTCCCAAACAACCACATTCCCCCTTCACTCCAGAAAATCCAGTTTCTAAGAATAAAAGGTTCCCACTGCCCCCTCCTCTTCCTCGAGAAGCTCATGCTCCTCAGAGAAGCTTGAAGTTTTTAGGACCAAATAGGAAGTCTTATCTTGAGAGTCATCAGGCTTATGTTAAGGAAAAAAAGGTTGAGACAATGGGGAATGTTGGAAGTACATTGGAGGATCGTTTGAGGGAGGCAAAAGAGATTGCTTATAGCTCTATGAAGTGGTTGAGCAAGCGTGACACAGTAAATGGCGATAATGTTCATGAAGGATTGGGTGTAGAGGAATACAGGAGACTGGTAAATAAGAGCAACAGCAATTTGGTGACTCGGGATGATAAGGATGGGCAGAATGATGTCTGTTTGGAGGTGCCAGAGGGAGACCATATGGGTCGTAATTTGCTACCATTGGCTTCAGCTGCATCTATGAGTATATTGATTCCAGAAGGGGATGTTGCGAGGAAGATAGTAGAGTATCCTTCGGCTGTGGAAGAGGAACTGGCTACTGGGCCGCCACTGTATAAACAGTTGCATCAGTCTTTGCACAAACGGGACCCAAGATTGAGTACTTTAAACCATGAGATCAGATTGAACGAGACAAAGAGGTCTGCCTTCAAACTCATAAAGGATTTGAAGAAGGAAGTAAAGGAGGTATTTGGATTTTGTCTATTAATTTTGTTCCCTAATTCGACTACAGAGGGAGCTACTCTGTCGTGCTTGATAGTTTATTTGGTCTTTGTTGCATCTTCTTGCTAGTTGTGCTGTGTTTCGTTTTACTCAGACCTATCTCTTTACTTCCATCCATGCAGGCATATATATTAAGTTTGTAATTGTAACTCATAGTATAATACTCTCTAATGCCTGCCTAGCACTTCTAAACCTGGATAATTTTCTTATATGTTGGATAAAACATGTTAGGATACAGGTAGGCATATATGATTAGTGCTCTTTAATGCCTGCCTAGCACTTCTAAATGTGGGTTATTGTCTTATAGATCAGTTAAAACTTGTAAGATTGCTAGTATTGGATACTTAATTGCGTATCTACTCATGTATTGCTAGTTTATCACCTTTTTGCTAGACAAGAATTGTTCATGTGTTTTTCTCTTCAAGCAAAAATGGAGAAAAGATGAGAAGCAAAACCTTGAAGTCAATACTAACAACGCTAGCTGAATCTGTCATGATGTAACATGCTGATTGTTTTCCCTATTACAAACACTATCTTGGATAGGTTTGAGTGTTTTTGCCTATTTATCTTGTACTAATATACTAGTCAATTATTTCTTGCATAATTGGACTTGTATTAACTTCTTTGCAACACACCTTTCTTGCACTTCAAGAAATTGAGGGATTTATTATGCAATTTGTGCCCTTTTACCTTTAAAGGATGCCTCCTAAAGTAAAAGGGTGCAGTCTGCACTGAATTTGTTCTTTGTAGATATGTGGGTACTAGTTTTGGGTATAATAAGGTTCCTGTTTCCTAATTTAGTGCTTGTTTATTATTAATTTTTAAGAAGCAAGCTGCCAATTTAATCTTGTGTTGATGCAAACTTTTTGGAAACTGGTAGCTCACTCAGGTCCCTGTTTGCTGAAGTAGTGCGCAGTGTCAAATATTTGGTGGAGTTACTTGTTTTTTTGTAACTGATGTAGAAGCCAATATTCTAGAATGGTGGAAAACCTATTTACATCACTTGTTCATAATTTTATAGGATATGAATTAGTGGGGAAGCCTATGTAGTCGTAGGCCCAAGGCGCACCCAGTGCCAGGGTTGCGACTTGCTTCGAAAGGGACTAAGCGTGCGACTAGGTGTCAAGGTGCAAAATTAAGGAATTTAAGTATTTAAAGAAAGAAAAATTCAGAATAAATATAAAAAATTGCAAAAAAATTCAAAAAGAAGAAGAAAAACATAGAAATATAAAGACATGAATAAATACTTGTCAAATGAGTGAAATAAAATTCTTTAGTAATAAATCAACATGTCAACAACAATAACCTATAGTTAAACCAAACAATCACACATAATGAAGTTCAGAAACATACAAATATAATGATAGTTGTTGAAAATAGCATAGTATTGTATAGCTTTACTTAGCCTTAGTTTTGTTTTTATTTTTAGTCCTATATTGTACAGTTAGGAACATGTAACTATCCTTGTTTAGTATATATATGTGTTAAGTGTGAGGTGCAAAATTACCAACACACATTCACCCATTCTAAGGGTTTCTCTTTATCTCTCTCTTGGCTCCACTTTAACATGGTATCAGAGCCATAAGAGAAACCCTAATTTTCTACCTTCTCTCTCTCTCTCTCTCTCTCTCTTTTTTTTTTTTTTTCCTTTTGGTTTGGCCGTGTATCCATTTCGGCAATTCCTTTGCCGACCGTGTTTCTTTACTGGTCACCCCTTTGTCATCTTTGGCGTTCTTAGATCGCCGCTACTACCGCCAGATTGTTGTTGCCGCTGTTCTTCGCCGCAGACCACCCAGATAAGTAATTATGACTTCCAAAAATGGTATTTTCACTTCTGTAATTTCTGGATCTCCTGTTATTACGTTGTAGAAATTAATTGGTGGTGAAAATTATTTGTCTTGGTCTGCCTCTGTGGAATTATGGTTTATGGGTTAAGGTTATGAAGACCATTTGGTCAAGAAAGAGGAAGATATTTCTGTTGCAGACAAAGTGCAATAGAAAAAGATTGATGTACAATTATGTAGCCTATTATGGCAATCCGTGGATCCCAAAGTTTTACATCATTTTCGCTCCTATAAACATGTTTCAAATTTTGGACCCAGGCCAAGGGCTTATACACGAATGATATTCAATGTTTTTATAAAGTTGTTTTTGACATTGTTCATGTCAGACAACAGGACATGTATCTTTCCACTTACATAGGAAAGATTGTGTCCCTCAAGGAGGAGTTCTTGTCTCTGATGCCTCCTACTGATGGTGTAGAAGTCCAACAAACATAGATTGATAAGTTTTTCATGGTGTTGACTCTCATTGGGCTCTGCCCTAACCTTGAATCCCTCAGAGATCAAATTCTGGCTAGCCCTTCAGTGCCCTCATTGGATGAAGTATTTTCCTGCTTGTTGCGTATCTCCACTACTTAGACAGTTACTTTTGACGGCCCTTCAAATTCCTCAGTTTAGGCTTCTCAGGCAAACACTAGAGGCGGTTGTGGCGGTAGTCGTAATTGACGATAGCGTCTTCAGTGCACATACTGTAATAAGATTGGACACACGCGGGATCAGTGTTACGAACTACACGGGCGATCTCCTAGTACTGCTAACATTGTCCAGTCATCTGACACCCAATTACTTGACTCATCTGAGGGCTCCACATTTTAGAATATTATCCTGACTGGTAGTGATTATGAAGCGTACCTCCAGTATCAGGCATCCAAGTCATCTTTCGTTGCTTCCATCTCTCAGACTGGTAATCCCAGTGTTTGCTTTTCTCAGTCTTCTTTTATTGGCCCCGGATTCTAGACTCTGGAGCTTCTGATCACATATCTGGTAACAAACGCCTTTTCTCCTCTCTTACTTGTTCTTCTACTTTACCTACTGTCACTCTAGCCAACGGTTCCAAAACTGTAGCTAAAGGAATTGGTTTGGCTCATCCCCTTCCTACTCTACCTCTCACCTCTGTACTTTATGTACCTGAGTGCCCGTTAATCTTATTTCCATCAGTAAAATGACCTGCACTCTTAATTGCTCTCTCACTTTTTCTGATAAATCTGTAATCTTGCAGGACTGGGGTACAGGGAAGACGATTGGTATAGGGTGTGAGTCTCAAGGCCTTTACCATCTCACATCACCTGCAGCTTTTGCCGCTTGTATCTCCACTGATTCTCATGCTCTTATTCACAAACGTGCAGGCCATCCTAGCCTCTCCAAACTTCAAAAGATGGTCCCTTATTTTTCTACTTCGTCGTCTCTTGAGTGTGAGTCTTATCAGCTTGGAAAACATACTCGTGTTTTGTTTCCAAAGCGTCTCAATAATCGGGCTATGTCCCCCTTTGAACTTGTCCACACTAATGTTTGGGGTCCTAGTCGTACTATTTCTAGTTTGGATTTTCAGTACTTTGTAACTTTTATTGACGATTATTCTCGATGTACTTGGTTATTCCTTATGAAGAATCAATCTGAATTATTCTCAATTTTTAAGAAATTTTGTGCTGAAATTCAAACTCAATTTAATGTTGCTATCCGTGTTTTACGTAGTGACAATGCACGAGAATATTTTTCTGCACCTTTTTCTTTTTTTATGTCTCAACAAGGAATTCTTCACCAGTCATCGTGTGCCCACACTCCTCAACAAAATGGAGTGTTGAACACAAAAATCGTCATCTCATAAAGATAGCTCACACTTTACTTCTTCACAGTCATGTTCCTTGTTTCTGGGGGGATGCTATTCTCATTGCTTGCTATTTAATTAATCGCATGCCTTCTTTTGTGTTGCATGATCAGATTCTCTATTCCATTCTCTTCCCCACACAACCTCTTTATCTTCTTCCTCGTGTTTTTGGATGTACTTGTTTTGTACACAACCTTGCACTTGGGCAAGATAAGCTTTCTGCCAAGGCCACAAAATGCATCCTTTTGGGATATTCTAGGCTTCAGAAGGGGTATTGTTGTTATTCTCCTAACACTAATCGATATTTTCTCTCAGCAGACGTAACTTTCTTTGAGCAGTCACCATTCTTCTCATCCACTGTTGAGCCACTCTCCATTTCTGAAAATTTACCTCTTCCCTATATTTCCATGCCTGTAGATGATGTCTCTCGTCCTCTTCAAGTTTATCATCATCGGCCTCCTCTTGAAGCTGTTGCAGGTTCCACTGAAGTCCCTAATGACAATCTCCCTGTCCCATTGGCTTCACCTACTTCGGCCCCGCATTCGGTTGATAGCTTGCCTATTGCTCTTCGAAAAGGTGATCGATCTACTTGTAATCCTCATCCTATCTATAATTTTTTGAGTTACCATAGATTATCTTTACCTTATTATGCATTTGTTTCCTCCTTATCCTCTATTTTTGCTCCTAAAAGCACCAGTGAGGCTCTTTCACATCCTGGGTGGAGACAAGCCATGGTAGATGAAATGATTGCTTTGCATATGAATGGTACTTGGGACTTGGTTCCTTTGCTACCTGGTAAAACTATAGTGGGTTGCTGTTGGATATATACTGTTAAGATGGGTCCTGATGGACAAGTTGATCAACTTAAAGCCTGCCTAGTTGCTAAGGGCTATATTCATATTTATGGTCTTGACTATGGTGACACCTTTTCCCTAGTTGCGAAGGTTGCCTCTGTTCAATTATTCCTCTCCATGGCTGCTATGCGGCATTGGCCTCTTTACCAGTTGAATATTAAAAATGCTTTCCTTCATGGTGATCTAGTAGAGGAAGTTTATATGGAGAAATCGCCTAGCTTTGTTGCTCAGGGGGAGTCTGGTTTAGGGTGCAAATTGTGTCGTTCTCTATTCGGTTTAAAACAATCTCCTCGAGTATGGTTTGGACGATTTAGTTCTATTATTCAGGAATTTGAAATGCTTCAGATTGAAGCAAATCATTCTGTTTTCTATCAGCACAACTCTTTGGGTCAGTGTATCTATCTAGTGGTTTATGTGGATGACATTGTCATCACAGGCAGTGATCAGGATGGCATTCCAAGACTTAAACAACATCTCTTCTATTATTAAAGAACTGGAAAAATTGAAGTATTTTCTGGGAATTGAAGTAGCTCAGTCTACTACAGGTATTGCCATTTCACAAAGAAAATATGCTTTAGACATCTTGGAAGAGACTGGTATGTTAGATTGTAAGCTCGTGGACACACCCATGGATCTGAATGTTAAGCTTGCACTAGGACAGGGGGAGCCTCTAGTAGATCTGGAAGATATTGGAGACTTGTGGGCAAACTGAATTATCTCACAATTACTCGACCAGATATCTCTTTTGCTGTAAGTATAGTCAGTCAATTCCTACAGTCACCGTGTGATAGTCATTGGGATGCTGTGGTTTGCATTCTTTGATATATTAAAGGAGCACCAAGGCAAGGTATGAAGATAAAGGCTACACTCAAATTGTTGGGTACACAGATGTTGATTGGGCTGGTTCTCCTTCAGACAGGCGTTCTACCTCAGGATATTGTGTTTTTGTTGGAGGTAACTTAGTATCTTGGAAAAGTAAGAAACAAAACTTAGTTGCCAGATTAAGTGCAGAAGCTGAGTACCGAGCCATGGCTCTGGCAACATGTGAATTTATTTGGCTGAAACAACTACTCCAGGAGATGAAATTCGGAGAGGATGGAAGTATGAAGCTAATATGTGATAATCAAGCAACCTTACCTATTGCATCTAATCCCATTTTCCATGAAAGGACTAAACACATAGAAGTGGATTGTCATTTTATTAGAGAAGATCTTGTCAGGATGTATTGCTACTAGTTTCGTCAATTCAAATGATCAACTAGCAGACATCTTCACAAAATCTCTTAGAGGACCTCGAATTAAATACATTTGTAACAAGCTTAGTGCATATGACTTATATGCTCCAGCTTGAGGGGGAATGTTGAATATAGCAGAGTATTGTATAGCTTTACTTAGCCTTAGTCTTAGTTTTATTTTATTTTTAGTCCCACATTGTATAGTTAGGAGCATTTAACTATCCTTGTTTAGTATATATATATGTGTTAAGTGTGAGGTGCAAAATTACCAACACACATTCACCCATTCTTAGGGTTTCTCTCTCTCTCTCTCTGGGCTCCACTTTAACAGTAGCGATCTCCATGCTACTCCCTCAATCCCTTTTGGTCTCATCATTATCGCCACTATCTTCTTATAAATCTAGCAACAATAAATAATTAAACAATAGTTATATAAAGTGAAGTAAATGTTAGAGTTAATTACTAAGACTTAAGAGTCATCTTCCTGTACCTCTTCCTCATTAGGAAGATCAAGATCGTTATCAGAATCATCTCCCTGAGAAATATAGACATCCTCCTTAGTATCCTCATCGTCTTGCTCTTCTCTAACACCCCCATGTGATTCTTAATGAGTTTGAGATTGAGAAATGCGGCTCCCCCTCTACCCCCTCTCCCGCCTCTGGTATTGCCTAGTAGATGGAGCATCACGTTCACTTGATCCTTCGGAGAGCTCAACATCTAACCAAGTGAAGTCATCATGTAGATGCATCAGATCATCTCCTGCATCTTCTTGAACAATCCACTCATTACTTTTGTCGACCTCTAGATCTTTATACATTTGCATTTTCAAACGATCCTCATGTCGGCGACAAAGGCGTTGATTGTATTGAACATATACCAAATCATTCAATTTCTTGGCGTGCATCCTATTCCTCTTCTTAGTGTGGATCTGAAAAAAAAAAAAAACATATAAATTTAGAATATAATGAATGTATACTAAATAACTAATAACTAATAAGTACTAAATCTTAATATTAAGTAGCTTACATTCTCAAAGACACTTTAGTTACGCTCGCAAGGAGATGCGTTGCATATCTGCGAGAGGACCCTAATGGCGAATGTCTAAAGATGTGAGGCTTTAGCCCCAAAGTTAATCCACCACTCACCTATAAAAGTTGAAAAAAATTAAAGTTAGAAAAATAAACAAAATTAGAATATTATAAAAAAAATTTAGAAGTTAAAACTTAAAACATAGAACAACATAAAACACTTATAAGGGGTTAGGTTTTTTCTCTTGCATATTGCCAGGTCATTGCCCAACAAGCCTTTAGCATGTCTGTAAATGGATATCTTATCTACTACCATGTCAGCCTTCTCTCCATCATATCGCCTACTGATGGCATGCATTAGACCATTCTTGATGTCACTGTTGCGCTTAATTTCAATGTCATGGTCGTAGTAGATAGAGGGGCTGAGGTAATATCCACCTGCATGCAAAGGCTGGTGAAGTTGAGAACTTCATCTACTATTTATAATCCCCTAAATATGAATGACCTGACGCTCATGCCCTGCTAGATTGGCTTGAATCTTTTCTTTGACCCTGGCTATATTCTCAAAGATATATTCCATTGCTGGCTTCTCCTCACTGGCCACCACCCTCAAAACCTACACAAGTGGAGTCATTATTTTCAAACAAAAGAGGACATGGTTCCATAAACTGGTACGGGACACAATTTTTTCAACTCTTTTTCCTTGAGGCCTTTTCGGCCATTTACTGTTCATCTACTCAGAATAGTGGAAAAGTGCCCTCAACTCTGTCTTCAAATTGTGAATGCTTTCTAGGCTTAAGAAGTTGGTGGCAAAGGGTGTCATTGTAGATCTGACCAAATTTACATTTTTTGTAAATCTTCCCATAAGACGAAGGACATGTGTGTGGCTTTATATAAAAACTGTCATCGCCCTAACTTCTCCCACATTTTTCTTTACAATTGGTAATTAGCCTATGTCCTCTAATATCAAATCAATGCAGTGAGCTGCACAAGGGGTCCACTATAAATGTGGCCTTCTTACCATCAACTCCCTTCCCGCAGCAACGTAGTTGGAGGCATTGTCAGTTATGACCTAAAATACAAGAAAAGGTAAAATTATATAGGATGAACTTGTATTATAAACAAGTTAAACACTTAACAAATTATAAATATAAAATGAAACAATTACTTGAACTACACTATTCTCCCCAACTTCATCAATCATCTTTTCTAGCATGTCAAGTATTAAGTTTGCCCTCTTGACATGCGCACACCCATCAAGAGATTTCAGAAAAATTGTCCTAGTTGGACAGTTCACTAGAAAGTTGACAAGGGTGAGACCCTTGCCATTAGTCCACCAATCCGACATGATGGAGCACCCATACCTATAAAAGCATAATGAAGCACTCTTGCAGCCAGTCTCAATTTGAGACTTGAAAAGAATATGTTATAAATAGGGAACACATACCTAATCTAGTCAACTTTAAAAGTTATCGTCGTGTGACCTTAAGGTCATGGGTTCAAGGCGTGGAAACAGCCTCTTGCAAAATGCAAGGTAAGGCTGTGTACTTTAGACCCTTGTGGTCCGCCCCTTCCCTGGACCCCGCATAGGCGGTAGCTTTGTGCATCGGGGCTGCCCTATACCTAATCCAGTCAACTTTACGCTGCTCTATGTACTCTTTTGTCTTATCTACTTGCTTTTGAAGAAGATTCACCGAGAGTGCCTTGAAACCTTGGTCATATAAGATTATAGGATGTAAGATTAGGTAAAAGGCTAAAATAAGTATTAAACTATTTATTATTAAAAATATAAGATATATATCTGGACCATGTTGCAACTACATCTAACATGGTTTGAAAGGAATGGCTACGAGCAGCATTGAACCCAATGCTATGTTGTCTTAAACTCCTTATATGCTCTGTTCATTGTCGTCTGCTGCATGGGTGCTTTTCCCTTACCCTAGGCCTTAAGGTTGGGAGCAAATAGATAGTTAATAGGCTCCTTTGTTGTTTGTTCCATTGGTGCCTTTTCCTTGCACTTCTTGCTTCCAATGGAAATGCCATTAGTCCTAGTATTATCAATCTCCACATCATCATTATCATCGTGCAAGCTAAATAAATTCTCTAGCTTATCCGTCTCCTTTATTATTCTCTCTCTCTGTTCTCTTTCTTCTTCTTTGATTCATTCATATAATCTAATATCTTCTTAGAAATGTCAGGAGTGACAAGATAGCATTTTTTTGCATCTATATGATCACTTGTCAAATGTTGTTTCAATCTAAGTATTCCACCGCTGTATCTATTCCCACAAAGCTTGCACCAAACTACATTTTTGTCATTTGGATCCCTTGCCTTTTCATATTCCCATCTTGGATCCGTTGATTTTGATAATGCATTGTTAGAACCCATTGATGAAGACATATTATAGTCTCTGTCTTGTGGAATGGAAGCCTAAGCTGAACCCTACAAACAAAGTTAACAGACATAAGAAATAAACAAAGTAAAAAAACAGTATTACTACTGAAACTAACAAAAAAACAGTAGTGTATTTCCTGAATTTTACGAGAAAGTAACCAAAAAAAAAAACCAAAAAACAGCAAAGGGAACATACAAATTATGCAAAGGATGATGTGGAATTATCATTTTTTAGCATTACAATGATTTTTTTAGTATTGCTACTGAATTTAACAAAAAACTGTAGCTATTTTAGGAATTTTACAGTAACACAAAAACACAAAAAACAGTAAAGGAAACATACAAATTATGCAAAGGATGATGTGGAATTATCATTTTTTAGCATTACAATGATTTTTTTAGTATTGCTACTGAATTTAACAAAAAACAGTAACTATTTCATGAATTTTACAAGAAAGTAACAAAAAAAAGAAAAAAAGAAAAGTAAAGGGAACATACAAATTATGCAAAGGATGATGTGGAATTATCATTTTTTAGTATTACAATGATTTTTTTATTATCGCTACTGAATTGAACAAAAAACAGTAGCTATTTTATGAATTTTACAAGAAAGTAAAAAAAGAAAAGAAAAGAAAAAAGTAAAGGAAACATACAAATTATGCAACGGATGATGTGGAATTATCATTTTTTTAGCATTACAATGATTTTTTTATTATTGCTACTGAATTTAACAAAAAACAGTAGCTATTTCCTGAATTTTACAAGAAAGCAAAAAAAACATGCAAAATATGAAAACATTGATATAGGATTGTCGATTTTAGTATTAGAATGGAAACATTTACACATTTATTACAAAAACGAGCACAAAAAAAAAAAAAAAAACCCTACTGTATACTGTCTTTTACAATTTTCACTGAAAAATAATGAAAAAAAAAGAAAAAGAAAAAGAAAAAAATGACATGAAACCAGACCATGGAAATGTCGATTTTAGCTATATAATGCAAACCTTTGGATGTATTCTACAAAAAATTAGAGAAAAAAATACTAATATAAATCTCAATTTTCTGAAAAAATACAGAAAACTGAAAAAACCGTAAATACTACATTAAATCTATGAAAAGAAATGGAAATGATGAAATGGATTTTTCATTTTTAGCATTGGAGTGTAGATATGTTGACATTTTAGGCAAAAAATAAGGATTGATCATTATAAATGAAAAAATGGCACTGTTTTTATCGATTTTTTTCATAAAACGAATAATAGATAAATCCCTAACGAGAATGTGTAATTTCCTACCTTTAATGACTTCAAAAAACCTTCAATTGCCAATGGAAGATGAGGATGGTTGCAAGAAGAAGAAAGGAAGTCTGAGAAGAAAAAGAAGAAGAAGAAAGGGTTTTATATTGGTTATGATGCGACTAGAATCGGGGGTGCAAAAAGCACAAGGTGCAAGTCTCGCGCCTAGGCACACTGCGCCTTAAATCTGCTTCGCTTGGCCTTAGTCGAGTTGCAAGGGTGCTCCTTTTTGCGCATGGCGACTAGTCGCACCTATGACTATATAGGGGGAAGCTTCCTCAAATACATAATCTGACAAAAACTGCAAAGAGAACTGAAGCAGTAAGTAGTAGAAATTTGATCATTAGAAAGTAGAACTTGTTTCAAACTTCGATGGCTGCTTGTAACTTAGAATTGGAACATGATAACTAATTTGCATATGCAGGCAACATAGTTTGCCATATTTAGCTACTTTAATTATATTAGACACGACAACTACTTGGAACATATAAGTCTCTAGTTGTGCATATATTTATGCAAGACATTATTTACATAGTTATGCATAAAAAAAGGACAGCCCGGTGCACGAAGCTCTTGCATATGTGGGGTCTAGGGAAGGGGCAGACCACAAAGGGTCAATAGTACACAGTCTTACTTTGCATTGCAAAAGGCTGTTTCCACACCTCGAATCGTGACCTCAAGGTCACATGACGACAATTCTACTGTTGCGCCAAAGCTTCCCTTCTAAATAGTTATGCATCTTTGAAAAATAAAGTCATACAACCAAAGTAGCACATCCAACTTTTCTTGCATCCCTACTATCAACCCACTTCTCATAACCACAGACTAAGGTTCGACTCCCCAAATTCCTGTGAACTCATGGCAGTTGCTTGGTGGTGTTCTTTACATGATTGTGGGCTTTTGTCACTGTAGCCTCGGTCAATCCTTGTTAGGAAACTCATTCAAATGAAATGGTATTGTTATCATCTTCATATGTACTTGAACACTTGAATATATGTATAAAATGGGCAGCTTGGTGCATGAAGTGCCAGCGTATGCGGGATATGGGGAAGGGGTAGACCACAAAAGGTCTATAGTAAGCAGCCTTACATTTTTGCAAGAGGACAACTCAATCGTTGTGCCAAGGCTCCCCTGCTGAACACATGAATATACACATACATACACATATATGTACATTTTGGGTTTATTTGGTGAATTTTGTACTTGTTTTGCTATTTGAGAGTTGGAAGAACTTTGCCGATGCTAATAGGTTTTTGTTTGTGGTTGTTTCAAGTTGCGTTATACAACTACCAAACCCGACTTATTTTTGTTTTACATGTTTCCAGGATGCATCTACAGAAGCTTTTGTTCCCCTTACAGATAAAGAGGAAAATGAAATCAATCGTGCTTTAAGTGGTTCCAATGGGTACATTTGTATTCCACATATTATTTTATGATTGACTAATTTATGAATATAAGTATAAATCATGATAGTATTGATGGTGGATGTGGTCCTTCCTTGTATAGGCAGGAGCTCTTAGTTGTACATGAGAATTCTAATATTGAGATTACAAGGGAAATCTTGCAATGCTTGTTACCTGGTGCTTGGTTGAATGATGAGGTAATTCTTTGCTGCATACATAACCTTGCTATGTTTGGTGGAAGCTAATTGCACAAGAAGCATATTTTATACCATTGGTCTATTATTGGAACCCTTCTTCTTTGTAGGTGATAAACTTGTACTTTGAGTTGTTGAAGGAGAGGGAAAGAACAGATCCAAAGAAGTTTCTAAGATGTCATTTCTTCAACACTTTCTTCTATAAAAAGGTTGGACAACTGATCCTTCTTGTGATTTACTTCCCATACAAATAGATTTGATGCATTTTAATAAGATTGTTTATTAAAGAGGAGCCTTGGTGTGATGGTAGAGTTACCGTTATGTGACCTAGATGTCATGGGTTCGAGGCGTGGAAACAGCCTCTTGTAAAAATGCAAGGTAAGGCTGTGTACTATAGACTCTTTGTGGTCTGTCCCGTCCCTGGAACCTGCATATGTAGGAGCTTTGTGCATTGGGCTGCCCTCTAATAAGATTGTTTATAAGTTTTACTAATTATCATACCCAAGTAATCATTCCTGCTATGCTTAAATGCATTTAGTTGATGCTGTTTGACACACCAAATTCATTCTATTCAATGTTGATACTAATTTAGACGCCTTATATTTCATACTTCTATTTAATAGGCGCACCCCCATCCCACTCTTTGGCGTGCTATGATTCCAACAGGAACTTATTTTGGAAGATCCAAACCATTCACATTCTTGTTTACATCCTAGATGAGCGATACACTATAAATCTTATCCATGGGATGATTTAAGCATGGAGGCAGACATGATTGTCAGTGCATAGCTCATCTAGGATGTGGGCAAGTTTGGGAATGATTCAGATCTTTCAAAAGGGTGAAGTGGTAGGAGTTACAGCATTCTAAAGAGTGGAACTAACGTGCAACCTATTGAAAAGGGGTGTGCAGATATCATCATCTTTAAAGCCTTATGCTGATTAGGGGTCGACTACACGAATCTTGTTCCTCCATTCCCCTCTATTAAGTGTTATGGCTTCATTTAGTCCAAAAGTTTTCAAATTTTTTCTCACCACTTTTATCCACGTCCTTTTGGGCCTTGCACTTTTAGAGCCTTCAACTTGGATTGACTCACTCCTAACCAGTGCCCTTTTTGGCTCCATTGGACATGTCCAAACCATTTAAATCTACCCTCCCTCATCTTGTTACTTATTGGTGCTACTCTTGAATTTCCTCTAATGTTTTAAGTTCTAATTCTTTCCTTTCTTGTATTACCACTCATTTATCTCATGTTCTCAACATCCTCATCTCGGCTATGATCATCTTATGTACATGTTGTTTCTTACTTGCCCAACACTTCGATCCATAGAGCATGGCCTTACAACCATCTTGTAGAATTTTCTTTTTAGTTTGTGGCACTCAACTATCACATGAAACTCTAGAGGCACATCTCCATTTGTTCCAATGCACATGGATTCGCTGGGTAATATCCCTCTCAATCTCTCCGCTCTTATGAATAATCGATCGCAAGTATCTAAAGTGGTTTTTTTGGGGGACTTCTTGGTTATCAATCTTTATCGGTGCTTCCAACCCTCTTTACTTGTGGGCAGATATCATGTACATTTTTTTTGTTACTTTCCTCCTTTGCTATAAATGAAAAGAGTCCCATTAAGAGGTTGCACCTAGAAGGGAGGACGGAGTACACGCCTCTTTCCATGCTTTGTAAAACTTGTTTTATAGATCTAAGCCATTCATGGTACTTGACATACATAAAACAGGTAACTATGAGAAATCAATGCATTTGAATTGTCTTAGCCACTTGTGTGGGGCCTTTGAAAAATTGTGATTTTTTTTGCCTAAAGAAGCATAGGTTAAAAACATGCAATGGGCATGACATTTACTGTTTGGCTTATTTAAGGCATTCCTACTATGATGAATAGTTTAGATCTACAAAACATGGAAAAGGAGGTTTGTACTCCTTCCTCTCCTCATGCGTGTGTACTCCTTATAGGGACTGAAATGAAAAATGTATATAGATGTGGAACAATTTTGTGACAGTGAGAGAACTTTTGGCAGCATGGAGAAAAATGATGCTTAGAGTAGTTAACTACTAGTAATGCTCTCTGGTATACATAGGCTGGCTTATTTGTTTATTGATCCACCACTAATTTAATTGGAATTTGCTTCTTTAAAAAATAACTAATCGATTAGGGCCTACTATTTTATAAAAAAATAAATTTAGTAAATATAGGTCTTCTAGTTATGAAAGGTTATTTCCTTACTATCTACACTGACCAATGAAAAATAATAAAAAAAGTAGACAGAGAGAGGTAGAGAGATTTGAGGATAGAGTTTATTTTAGAATTCCTATTATTTAGAAAATATGTACAACAATACACAAGAAAGTTTATGAAAAAATAGAAGAGAATTTAATTACTTAAAGAGACCCATTTATCTATCAAGTAGTATAAGATTATAATAGTAGGATAATTAGATAGATTTGTGTATGGTGATGAATGGGGGAGAGTAGTTGTAAGAATAAGAAAGAAAAGGGTAAGAATCATAGTGGGAGATGAAGGGAGGGCAGGGTAGTGTAAATTGAAAGTAGGATCAAGGAGAAGAATAGTGCAAATTGAAAGTAGGATCAAAGAGCCATATTAGAGATGGATTCTAAGGAAATATATGTAAATCGTGCAAACTTTTAGGGAAGATAGACACTAGGGGGCATTGTTGTAACTATAAATGGGAATAAATCCCTAAAAAAGTTCATAGTAATTAGTGGAACTGCCCAATAGGAAGGCTACAAGGAAGTAATCAACTTTAAAGTTGGAAAATATCTCACAAAAATTGTTAGGAAATAAATACGTATGGTTGCCATATAGGAAGGCCGCAAAGGGAAGAAATTAATCCTTAAAAGTTGAGAAAAAAGTTAAAAGGAGAAAAATGACAAATGGTAAAAGTGTCATGTGTCACAATAATTAAGAGTTGGGTGTTGGTTTGGCAAAGAAAAATGGTGATATCCACTTGTTTATTGTCTAGGTATTGCTTTCTATTTAACTAATGACATAAGATTATATCATAGAGAAAAATTAGAGTTAGAAGAATGTTGATATTTAACCGCAAGTGCACGGGCTACTGTAGCATAGCTATGCAAGAACAGGTCGATCCCACAAGGACTCGCTTTGGAATTTTGGAGTTTTTAATAAAATTTAATTATTTAAAATTCAATCACATGACCAAAAATTTACAGAAAAAAATTTGAACTTCAGATTTAGCTTGCCAATGAAATTTTAGAAGTTTAATTTCAGGAATAACTGAAAAAGAACCACTAAAATCCTAATTAAAACTAAAAGTAGAAGAAATTAAGAAAATCTAATTCCCTAGCCTAAGTACTGTTCACTTTCTTCACTTTAGGTTTCCAAAACTTTGATCAACATCTTTCACTATATTCAACATGTCTTGGATTAGTTATCTGAAGGAGGAATTTGTCAGATTCTTCAAATATTTAGTGATGTAATCAAATTAATGAAATTAAGATTCAATGGCTTAGATCTATTCTCAGAATCCAAAATAAAGATCAGGAACAGTACTTACACTAGAAATGATCTTAAGAACATGCCAGGAAATTTAATTGAAATTCAGAGTTGAAATAAACAAGAAATCCAAGATTTTCTGTAATTAAACCAGACCCGTTAGTTGAATTAAACAGTACTGAAATAACACAGAACGTGGATAACTCAAAATAGAATAGCATAAACCTAGAATAAGAATAGGACATCAAATGTAAATTCAATTATTCCTATAGGGGCAAAATTGGAATTTTATCTGAAACTTCCCAAAAACTCCCGTAAACAAAAAATCCACCGGTGAAGATGATGGGATGGCCGGAGAAGATGAGGTGCAGACGCTTGGTGAGGTCGTGCCAGGCTGTCATCTGGTACCATCCAAAGTATATGGGTTGCTGGTTGGAGTGGATGGACGTCTGGAAGCAGAGGAGAACGAAAAAAAAATGACGCCTTTCTGTGGATGGGCCGTCCCACTGGACTGGCTATGCTAGGCGGCCTTGATCTGAACTGGGGTGTCGTCTAGTTCTGGCCAGTGATGCTGGAGTTGAAGATGAAAAGAAGTTGATTGTTGGAGCCGGTGTGGTGCCCAGGACGAGATGAATTGATTCAGATGAAGCAGGGTTTACGCGTCAGAGGGCAATTGATTGGTGCTAGATAGTGAAGATGGTGGGGAAACCGATGTAACTGTGGAGGGTGACTACGTTAGTGCAGGAGCGAAACGGGGAGAACAGAGTGTTTGCTTGGGCTGGGTGGTGGAGACGACACTGACCACTTGGGTGGTTTATCTGGTTCAGAGGCCAGTGCTATGCGGTTTGGTGGTGTCGCCTAGTGCGATGGGAGTAGAGAAGAAAAAAGAAACAATTGGGACTTGGTCTGGTATGGTGATGAAATGAGGATGGGGTGAGCGGTGAATGGAGATGTGCGATGTTGAAGTGAATAGAATTGAAAAAAAATGCAAGGAAAAAAAAAACTGAAATAGAAGATGGAGATTACGGTGACCATAATTCAACGGAATAAAAAAAACTAAATAGAAACAAACAATCAAAGGAAACTAAAGCAAAGCTAACAAAGAACTCCCCCCACTCCATACGGGTCTCCTCTATTTATAAGAAATTTTCCTCTCCTATTCTTCCTCCAACTCTTTCCTTCAAGAAGTAGATTCCTATTAGGACTTCCTCTCTTCTAGATTGAGGATTCTTCCTCCATTAGGACTCTTCTTCCTTAGGAAACCTCTTCCATTAGGACTCTTGCCTTCTTTCACTTGATCTGCACTGTTGATCCTTGATAGATGATCTGTAACATTGATCCTTAGCCATCCATGCCTCTTTGGTTGATCTGCAAAAGAAAAACTAAATTAAAATAATCTAAACCGCCTATTAATCATCTAATAAACTCTAATGATCATCTAACCGTTGATTTTGAGAAATTAAGGTTTAGATGGTCAATTTGAGCTAAATTAAGAATCAAGCTAAATTTTGTAATTTTGAACGGTTAGATGATCTAATTGAATGCTAAATTAGGGGTCTTTTAGTCAAAATTAAACACTTAACAAAGAAGTTAAATAAGATAGGTTAGAGAGAGAGAATTTTAGAGATTCAAGTTGGGCCTATTTATGTGAAAAGTTAGCATTGGAGCTTAATATTATAATATGAGGATAACTAGAAGTTAGAAAAAGACTGGTAGGAAATGTTAGAGAGAGAAAAAGTTTAGGAATTTGTAGTAAAAAGAAGAGAAAAGCTTTTAAAAACTCAAAAAAGAATGATGGCAAAGATAAATTGCCTTAGTTTCCTTGTTCGCTTATATTTATATAATTGTATAAGATTACATCATAGAGGAAAATTGGAATTAGAAGAAGATAAATATGATAGGTTATAGAGAAAGGGAGATTTTAGGGATTTGTGGTAAGAAAAGAAAGGAAAAAACCTTTAAAAGTATGACATATAGAAAAATGGTGCCATCCATTTGTTTATTTCCTCGGTATAATTTTCTATTCAGCAGACCCCTAATTGGGATAAGGCTTTGATGATGATGATGATGATTTTCTATTTGACTAGTTGCATAAGATTACATCACAAAGAAAAATTAGAATATTCTCCAAGAAATTGTCAAAAATGATAAATAAGTATATTGCCCAATTGGAAGGCTGCAAAGGGAAGAAATTTAGATTTAAAAGTTGAGAGAAAAGTCAAAAAAGATAAATGGCAAGAGCAGCACTTGTCACAACAATCGAGAGTTGGGTGTTGTTTATGCTAGGAAAAATGATAACATCCAACTGCTTATTACCTAGGTATATTTTTCTATTCAACTAGTATAAGATTATATCATATAGGAAAACTAGAATTACAAGAAGATAAATATAATAGGTTACAGAGTAAGAGACATTTTAGGGATTCAAGTATGTCCCAAAGTTAGAAAAAGATAAGTAGAAAATGCTAGGGAGAGAGGTTTTAAGGATTTGTGGTAAACAATGAGAGAAAAACCTTTAAAAACTTAAAATAAAGGAGGATAAAGATAATTCCTTGTTCACTTTTATTCAACCAATTGTATAAGATTATACCATTAAGGAAAATTAAACTTAAAAGAAGAGAAATATGATAGGTGCTCAAGAAAGTGACATTTTAGGGATTTGTGGTAAAACAAAAGAAGAAGAAAAAAACCCTTTGATATTATATTGTAGAGAAAAATGGTGACTTCCACTTGTTTGTTGTGTAGGTATAGTTTTCTATTCAATTTGTTGTATAAGATTATATCATAGAGGAAAATTAGAATTGGTTCGCAAAGTGCCACGTGTCACAACAATAGAGAGTTGGGTGTTGTTTATGCAAGGAGAAATGGTGACATCCACTTGTTATTGCCTAGCTATAGCTTTCTATTCAACTAATTGTATAAGATTATATCATATAGGAAATCTAGAATTAGAAGAAGATAAATAGGATAGGTTACAGCTTAAGAGACATTTTATGGATTCATGTATTTCCTACTTATGCAAAAAATAAGCGTTGGAGCTTAATATTATATTATGAGAATTATTAAAAGTTAAAAAAAGATAGTAGAAAATGCTAGGAGAGAGATTTTAAGGATTTGTGTTAAAAAATGAGAGAAAAACCTTTAAAAACTCACAAGAAAGGAGGGTAAAGATAAATTTCTTTAGTTTCCTTGTTCACTTATATTCAATCAATTGTACAAGATTATACCATAGAGAAAAATTAAACTTAAGAGAAAATAAATATGATAGGCTATCAAGAACGAGAGATTTTAAGGATTTTTGGTAAAATAAAAAGAAAAGAAAAACCTTTGGTATTATTTCATAGAGAAAAATGGTGACTTCCACTTGTTTGTTGCCTAGGTATAGTTCTCTATTAAACTAATTGTATAAGATTATATCATAGAGGAAAACTAGAAATAATTCTAAAAAAATTGTCAAAAAAGATAAATAAATATAATTGTCCAATAGGAAGGCTGCCAAGCGGAGAAATTAAGCTTTAAAAGTTGAGCAAAAAGTCAAAAAAGGAGAAAAAAGATAAATGGCCAAAGTGACACTTGTTGTAACAATAGATAGTTGGGTGTTGTTTATAGGAGGATTAACAGTGACATCCACTTGTTTATGACCTAGGTATAGTTTTCTATTCAACTAATTATAGAAGATCATAGAGGAAAATTAGAATTAGAAGACGACAAATAAGATAGATTAGAGAGAGAGATTTTAGGGATTTAAGTAGGGCCGACTTATGTGAAAAATAAGTATTGGAGCTTAATATTATAATTTGAAGATAACTAAAAGTTAGAAATAGATAAGTAGAAAATGTTAGAGAGAGATTTTAGAGATTTGTGAGAAAAATGGAGACAAAAACTCTTAAAGACTCAAAAAGAGGATGAAGATAAATTGCTTTATTTTCCTTGTTCACTCATATTCATCTAATTGTGTAAGATTATATTATGGAGGACAATTAATATTAGAAGATGGTAAATATGATGGACAATTTAAAGGTACACAAAGGGCAGCCCTGGTGCACAAAGCTCCCACATATGCGGTGTTCGGGGAAGGGGCGGACCACAGGGGTCAATAGTATGCAGCCTTATCTTGCATTTTGCAAGAGGCTGTTTTCACACCTTGAACTTATGACTTCAAGGTCACACGAAGACAACTCCACCATTGCGCCAAGGCTCCCCTTTGGAACTTTTAAAGGTACACAAAAAAAAAGAAAAAGAAAAAGAAAAAGAAAGGAACTTTTAAGATTATATCATAGAAAAAAATGTTAAATCCTCTTGTTTGTTTCCTAGTTATAGTTTTCTATTCAATTAATTATATAAAATTATATCATAGAGGAAAATTAGAATTAGAAGATGATAAATAGGATAGGTTAGAGGGAAAGAGAGGCTGTAGGATTTCAAGTGGGGTGGTCTTATGTGGAAAAAAAGTATTGGAGCTTAATATTATAATATGAGGGTAACTTAAATTTAGAAAAAGATAAGTAGGAAATATTATAGAGAAAGATTTTAGGGATTTATGGAAAAAGAGAAAAAATTGGAAAAATAAAAAAAAAAGGTGGATAATGATAAGTTTCTTTGCTTTTCTTGTTCTCTTATATTCTACTATTTGTATAAGATTTTATAGATTAATATGATAGTTTAGACAGAAAGAGAGATTTTAGGGATTTATGGTAAAAAAGAGAAAGAAAAAACCTTTAAAAATAAAAAAGGACAAAGATAAATGGCAGAAGTGCCATGTGGCAAAGTAATAGAGAATTGGGGGAAAAACTGTATTGCTTTAGTTAATAGTTGATTTATGTTGAGTACCCATCACCAGAGATGATAAGGCTTTATTTCAGATTGTAGTTAATGAAGAGTGATAGTTCTTGACATCCTGAAATTGCCATTATCACTCGATTGTTTCAGATATGACACCTTTTGAAAACTAAGTATTAGTAAAGAGCATGGTCGTCTTATTAAAATAAGAAAAGCTTCACTCTCTGAAAAGTAAAAAGAAAAAAAATGGAAAGTAAGGAAAATCAACGAGTATAGAAAAGGAAAGGGATTTGCAACACTACTATAGACAAGTGATTATTTTCTCAGATATGTGTTGGCAGTTGGAAATTTATACAAGCATGTATCTACTTGTGTAGAAACATGTACCTGTGTTGACAAGATTCCTGACATGTCCACTAACTATATGTCAACAACTCAATAACTAAATAGTGCTAATCCTGGTCTTGCTTGTTTATTTCCGGTAGAGATGTGAATGCGTGCTAGATTTCTCACATGCTCTCAAAATCCGAAATGCCTTCCTGTACCTTGTTTTGTATTATTTTCTTTAGTCACTTGGGCCTT
Source organism: Warburgia ugandensis (assembly GCA_035236585.1). Taxonomy (NCBI): domain Eukaryota; kingdom Viridiplantae; phylum Streptophyta; class Magnoliopsida; order Canellales; family Canellaceae; genus Warburgia; species Warburgia ugandensis. Next base: position 47,830,512 of record CP141128.1, read on the forward strand.
ATCTGCCATTCCTTTTGTGTTGATTTAGTTTGTGTGCAGCTGAGAATGTTCAATTTTTTCTGACTTCATTTTGTTCTTATTTTTTCCATTTAAGCTGGTTAGTGGGAAGAGTGGTTATGAATTCAAAGCTGTCAGAAGGTGGACCACACAAAAAAAGATAGGTTATGGCCTTATTGATTGTGACAAAGTAAGTTGTTTAACCCCTCCTGATATTTGTTGTATCACTTAATTTCAAGAACTGAACATTGTAATTCAATTGTAATTTGATTGGTCTAATTCCTTGCAGATATTTGTCCCTATACATAAAGAGATACACTGGTGCTTGGCAGTTATTAATATAAAGGATGAGAAATTACAATATCTTGATTCTCTCAAGGGAAGGGATACCCGGGTGCTTAAAGTACTGGTATGTTAAACAGATGAAGTTTTTGAATTTTTTTGTTTTTTTGGTCATCTATCTTTAGATTATAACGAGCTTAGTTCATATATCATTTTTCTTTAAAAATATGATTGCTTTTAAGTTTTCTCACTGAATTGAGAGTTAACATGGTATATTGTAATGACTTGCTTTGTTTTTACCATTCAGCTTTTACCATCTTGACAAAAATATTACCATTTTCTACTTTGTGGACAAAGGGAAAATAGGTTTTGAGAATCATCCTCGAACATGAAGCACATTTGGTTAGTACAATAAACGTTTTTCTGCAACCAAGATAATATCTGACTTCCATTCATCAACACCACTTTTGGGGCTCTATGGGATAAAAGTACAAGTGTAACCCAATCATTCCAATGATCCAAATCGCCTGATCTCATGGGTCATGATTTGGGTGAACCATTGGCCAAAATTCAGGCACATCTAAGCATTTTAGAGTCTTAGTATTTTGACCTTCAAAGGGATGGCTAGAGAAGGTTACGGTGTCTACCCAAAAATACTCGTCTGATGGTGGGATAGTTTTATATATAACTGATCTATGGCAAGCTCCACCAATTAGATGGTCTGAGTCATTAGATGCTGGATGCATATATCTTCACTTGAAAATTAGTAGCTGTTAAAATACAAATGGGACCTGCTAATTACAATAATGGAAACCATTAACCATGTGGGTATGTAATGAAATAATGATAAAGGTAATATGGGCAGCCAATAGTACCAGAACTTGTTCTGCTTTCAGTTAATTCATCTTCCGATGATGTGTCTAATCCTATTTAAAGCTGTGTAGAACCAAAGAAGCCTATAAATGAATAATGCTGTATTCACAGTTCTAAGCTATGTAGTTAGAGGTGCAAGGCACACCTAAGCACAAAAATTATTATTTAACAAATAAATACAAAAAAATTTATTTATTTTTTTTCAATTTCTGTAACTGTTATTTTGGAAAAATTGAAAAAATTAACATTAAAATACAAAAAAGTATGAAAAAAGACATCACACATGTCCTCACAAGCAAGGGGAAGCTATATGTGTGGATGGAAATATGTTTTAACGAATAAAGACAGAGACATTTTTTTTTTTGAATTTCTGTAACTGCTATTTTCGAAAAAATTGAAAAAAATAACATTAAATAACGAAAAACCATGAAAAAAGACAGCACACGTCCTCACAAGCAAGGGGAAAAACGATATAGATGGATGGAAATATGTTTCAATGAATAAAGACAAAAAAAATGAGTTTTTTTTTTCTTTTGCTGTAACTGTTATTTTCAAAAAAATTGACACAATTAAGGGGACGCGACACATGTAATAGAAATATGTTTCAAGGAAGAAATACAAAAAAACGATTTTTTTTTTTTTCAATATTTGTAACTGTTATTTCAAAAAAGAGAAAAAACACGAAAAAACCTTAAAAAGAACTTAAATATATGGCAAAGAAACATAAAAATCAAATAGAATGTTTGTTTATACATATAGAATAAGAACCCATAAAGATTTATCTAAAAAAGTAAACAAAAAACAAAGAAATTGAAAAATGGAACTATTGTTGTTGTTTTTTTATTTTTTATTTTTATGTTTTTTAATAGAGAACAGCGCTTGAAGTGAAGATTCATGAATCCATACCTTTTTTTGCTTACATCTATGAAAGATTGAAGAGGAATGGTTGTTTTCACTTTATGAGCTGTAAGGAGGAGAAAATAGGGTTGGAAGATGAAAAAAAGAAAAAAAAAGAAGAAAAAGTTAATATTTTAACTAGTTTTCAACTGTGGCCGGAAGTTGAAGGCACGCCTGAGCTAAAACTCCAGTGCATGTAGGCGCACCCAGGCGAGTGCCTAGGTGCTGGCACCTCAACTCCCCTGCGATTCTTTCCCACCAAGGTGATGAACTTGCAACTTGCGCCTAGGCTCGGCTCAAACTACATCGGTTCTAAGTGCACAATATAAGTGCAGATTCAACTATGGGCTGCTTAGATGGGAAAGCACCTATATGCTCAAAATGAAACTCTTCCCCAAAATGTGGATTGCACTTCCCAAATATAGGTTCATGCTTTCGTAAGTCTCAGATTTGCTAGTCCTTTTTCTTCTGCTCTGTCATCCTTTGACATCACTATAGTCTCAGAAATGAGAGAGAGATGGGCATAACACACATGCCCACACATGCATAACATGTACATGCACCCACCCACCCACGCAAATGCATACATGCTGTAAGTGCCACGTATACTTAATCTAGCATTGGAGGAATCACACATACAACCTTACCCCCCCCAACACACACTGTAAGGTTCACGTGTACTTGATGTATCATTGGAGGAATCATATTGCTCAAGTGGCAAATATGCCCTCCCATCTGAGGTCCTTAAATTAGAAACAGGATCCATCTTACCCATAGGCTGTCCAGATCTATCAATCTAAACCCTGAAAAAACCAAAGCAGCAACTGATCTGGTTTTCTGATGAATATGGAATAATTTATGTGAGGAATCAGAAATTACCAAGAAAGCCATTTACCGATCAGGGAAGAAGAGAGCTACAACAAACAAAAATACAGGGCAGTAATACATAGCACACACAGAGGGAATGAAAATAATTCCTAATCAAAATAATGCATAAGGGCTAAATAAGAAAAGCTCTTTGTAAGTGTCACGTATACTTAATCTAGCATTGGAGGAATCATATTTGTTCAAGTGGCAAAAATACCCCTTATATGAGATCTAATTTCAAGTCAAATCCTCCCATCTGAGGTCCTCAAATTAGAAACAGGATATATCTAAAATAGGGATACGTCTACCCATAGGCTTTCCAGAACTATCAACCTAAACCCACAAAAAACCAAAGCAGCAACTGATCTTTATTTTATGCTGAATATTGGAAACATTTATGTGAGTGATCAGAAATTACCAAGAAAGCCATTCATCGACCAGGGAAGAAGAGAGTTGCAACAACCAAAATTGCAGGGCAGTAACCTTTTTGCATATCTTGGCGCAGAGTGTTTTGTTTGTGGAAACAAGAATTGCTGTGCGGATTGATTTCAGGACCGGCCTAGATAGGCCCCAGATTTGGATGATCAGACCATGGGCAACATAGGAAAAAAAGGAAACATCAAAACGGCAATATTTACGAAGGGTGAAATTTGTTATGACCTGACTTTCATGCCCCTATTACTTGATAGTGACACTCCTCTCTTTCTAAGATAAGTGTGTGTGTCTGTCTTGGATGCTGATATATTCACCATTCTCTTTCCCTGTGCCACCCATTCCGTCATCAACGCTGGATAGATGCCATGCAAGACCAGCTACTCCCTTGTTTGTATCTCACGTGGCAACAAGGGCCCACAATTTTCCCTTCTTCCCTTCTCACGCTTCTCTCTCAACACAATGTACTCGACAGGATAGTGACGAATTCTCTATCTCAGCTAAATAACATGGTATCAACAGGGAGTAGCTACAGACTGTTAGAGATGCAAATTGGTCTCTGTCTCAAAATATCTAGCAATGACAAACTTAAATGAAACCTAATATACTTTTACCAATGAAAAAACATGTAGCATTGCTAATAGCTGAGCTCAAGTATACAAAATTGGCACCTCACATCCCATGTTCAACACTCACCAACCCAAAAATTGCACAACTCAGGGAGCAGAACAACAGCTACATGACCACTACCTCATTGCAAATGCTCACAAAGTGATATAGAGGCTAAACAAGCATATCATATCTGGAACCCTATTGAAGCATAAAAATTGAATATTTTTGCTCAAACTTCATACATGACTAGAACAAGATCAAATTCTCAGGAAAACATTACGGGAAAAGAAACAGTCAGGGGCAACAAATCAAGAAATAAAACCTTCTCATTCATTCATTGTCTGGCATTTCAACTGGACAAATTCATCCGAATAAAAATGATCAGTTTTAAACAACCTTGGGTTTCTCCTCAAGATGCAAACTGATTTCTTGGGCATTTCCCCATTTTGGCACCATGCCAAACTTCTAGAAACCCTACAACGAGAAGATTTTGCTGCATACTTCTCTTTTTTGTTCTCTTCTCCATAACTTCTTCTTCTTCTCTCATGGAATCTAAAAACACCATTAGATCTACAAGTCAATTGCAGAAGAAGATGATAAGAAGAAAACCTCAGCTTGAAGGAAGAATATTCAGATCTTTCTCACAAAATTGGAAAACACCATTAGATCTATGAATTGATTGCAGACGAAGAAGATGATGTAGTCAAGATTTGCAGAAATCCACCTGTGGGGAATGCTTCCTTATAAGAAGAAAACCTCGATTTTCTCAGGGAGAGAAACAAGGAACATGTAGGGTTCACCATTTGCCAAGTAGGACAGAAAATACTGGTCCAGTAATTTTAGCCAGTTTGGCAAAAGGTTAAGGGGTGGCCCAGGGGGGGGGGGAGGTAAGAAGGGATGAATACATCAGCGCCTATAGCTTTAGGGAAGTTATTTGATGGAAATGCATAGTTTCATGTGGAAAATATGAGTGGCAAAAGCAAGTGGACCCTATACTTTTAGATAATCTAGGCAATTTATATGCTAAGCCCTACTATTGATGATGTTGGTCCAGCACTCCCACCCATTTGAATATTTAAAGGGCAGCCCGGTGCACGAATCTCCTACATATACATGGTCCGCAGAAGGGGTGGACTAGAAAGGGTTTATAATATGCAGCCTTACCTTACATGTTTTTGCAAGAGGTTGTTTTCACGCCTCGATCCCATGACCACCAAGTCATACTGTGGCAACTCAACCTTTTATGCCAAGGAGAAGTGCACTTGCTTGCTTGAGCAAGAATCAATGCATGCCGCATGACGCTTTTTCTTGGGACTTGAGCTTTTCTATTGTTTTTTTCTTGGAATTGGCCGAAGGAAAACATGAGTCCCAATGAAAAGAGCCAAATGGCACTCATTGACTTGTACTTCTTGCTGAAGCAAAAATGTTCCTTGCCTGGTAGTTATACTGTTTACAATTTTGAAGTCCCAATTTTTGATATTTGAATGGTATGGATCATTGAAAGAGCGGGCCCTACTTGTACTTTTGCCACTTCTTACTTTCTTAGCTTACAAGTTTAAAAATGTTCATCTGTCATTTATCTTCATATATATGGGGGGGGGGGGGTGGGGGGCGGCCCTGGTGCACGAAGCTCCTGCCTATGCAGGTACTGGGGAAGTGGCGGACCACAAGGGCCTATAGTATGCAGCCTTATCTTACATTTTTGCAAGAGGCTGTTTCCACACCTTGAATCCATGACCTCAAGGTTACATGACGACAACTTTTACCATTGCGCAAAGGCTCCCTTCTATCTTCATATATATAGTTCTTCTCTCTCTCTCTCTCTCTCTCTCTCTCTCTCTCTCTCTCTCTCTCTCTCTCTCTCTCTCTCTCTCTCTCATGGAATGGATGCCACAGGGCCTTGCCAAATTGTTGGAAGAATCTTGTTATGTGGGTGAACAATTGAAAGATTGTGAAGTTCGATTCGGGTGTAGCTTAGCTAGATGGTACATAAATCATTGGATACAAAGACGTTGCAGAGGGTTCTTACATGTAAAGACTGTTATAAACTTTTCATGAATGACGTACTTCGTTGTTATGAAAGAATTAAAAGTGGCTTTACTTTTGCCAAGAGTTCTGAAAGAGCTGAAGAGTAGTACAATGGAATTCCAATTAGGAGTCTGATTATGGGTCTGCAATATGGGAAACAAAACGGGAAACCAAAGATGAGATGATATTTGGCATCCTGCAACTAAAGAAGTCATAAAAGGGGAAGCATATCTTTTCTCTATGCCTTCTATCTTTATCTGGGTATTTCCTGTTTTGACTTAATTGGGTTGGGTTCTAGAATGTGGGTCTAGAAAGTTGGTTTATATGTAGAGTTGTTTTAGTTTGCTATGTCATCACTGGGCATAAAGTTAGATTTAGTAATGTGGTGGGTAACTGACTATTTGTGTAACTTGTTTGTATTTACAATACGTGCCTCCTGATGTTAATTGGTGAAAAGTTCTTGTTTTCACCCGATTCTGGTACATTGTTGGTGAGTTCTGTCATAGGATAGAGATTTGATTCTTGGAACATCAGTGCAGGTCCTTTGTTATTCATTTTGTGAGAAATATTTGCAATCACTTAAGGAATGGTTCTGATGTCCCTACTCCCTCCACTTGGAAGAGTTCAGTGACTTGAAACTTTAATCAATTACATGAAGTAGTGTGCTTTGATGCGTTTGTGTAAAAACATTATGCATAAAAGCTACCGTGAGTAGCTGTTACACCTGGTTTCTGTTGTGTGCTGCTTATGAAAGAACTTGCCATTGGAAGCCTCTAATGGACTAATATGAGGAACCTCTTTATATTTTTCTGACTGCATGAATGATGTGGTATGGATGAATGTTGATTTTTATGTAACATTTTCTCTCATCGCAGAAGGGGAGCCTTGGCACAACATTAGAGTTATCGCCGTGTGACCTTAAGGTCACGGGCTGGAGGCATGGAAATAGCCTCTTGCAAAAAATGCAAGGTAAGGCTGCGTACTATAGACCCTTGTGGTCTGCCCCTTCCCTGGACCCTGCATACGGGAGCTTCGTGCACTGGGCTGTCCTTTTTATTTTCTGTCATCACAATCTGAAAAACCATTTCTGGTACTAGTTGTACCACAGATAGTATTTAGGCTCTGGAAGTTTGTTCCAAGAAAAATTTAAAACACCATGTACATATGATCTGGAGTTCCCTTCCAAGTGGAGCTGTTCAGTATCAAGATTTGCAACCAAAACTGTCAAATTATCTGCTTTGGTCTTGTCAAGGTTCTTGGCACATTACAAGTTTGCCTTTCAGAAGGAAGAAAAATGGAAAGAAGGCTCTTGCCACTTCTTAGAGGTGATTGCTAAGAAGCCTCCGCCTAGAGACGGACCGAGTTCTACAATCTACTTATCGAATTTTTCACAGTAACAAAAGCATTTTTTCTAGCTTTTATGCCATTGTCATGAGCTGTATCAAACTTTAAAAGAACATGCTTTTAAAAAGAGAACTTCAATTTTTACGACTTCTTTTTTCTTTTCTCTGTGCCTTGCTTCCTATTTTTATCTTTCTTATTCTTTTTACAGCGGTATGTTCTCTGGACTTTTTCTTTGTTCTACTTGCCATTTTCTGGCTTTCCTTCAACAATACAACCAGAAACTTTAAGTCTCTGATTTCTGCAACTCTAGTTCCCACCTTTCATCTTCTCACTGGAACTCCAGTGGTTGTGGATGGGTTAGCTTCATTTGTTAGAGTTCAAATCCAAACTCAGATGAAACTCTTCAACCACTGTACATCAGAACCTATAAAAGTGGATTTTTAAAGAAGATTCAAAGCATGAAAGGCTGAATGGTATTTCTCATGTTAAGTGAAAGATACTCACTTTTTGTTAACTTTTGTAGTAACTAGGAAGAGTTTGGATTTGTGGGAAGATATCGAAATTCACTTAAACTCAGATAACTGGTTGTGGTTGCCCACCCTTGACATATAGAGGGAACAAGCTCTAAATATCAAACCCAAGAACATATAAATTAGCTCGATGATTTAATCTCAAAGACCCTTTGAATGGTTTAGCTTGATATCATGAAGATAAAGCTCCTTAAATAGAGAAACTAAAAGCCATATGATGCCAGAAAAGTGACATTCTTTCAATTTGTTTGTGGAGCCTTTTTGCTAAATGGTTGAAGAAATTTCAGAAATTGATGAGCTTACTTTTGCTATTGGGTTCTTCTTTCTTTTTTTTCCCTTTTGAATCAATCCTTTAGGTTTTATCTGCAAATTGACTTGAATTTGTTTTCTCCGGGATCTGATTTTGAATTTTGTCTACAATAATATAATTTTATGCTTAATAAGTTATTAAATAGGTTGCAACTTATTTTCTTTTCTTCCTTTTCGGTTTCTTTATTTTTTTTTAAATTTCCCAACTTCTCCCGACTTATTTCCTTGCAGACTTTTTACAGACTTCGAACTTTATGATTATGAATTGGTCCAAAGAACCCTCAGGCCAGCTGGTTTGGGGAAGCTGCTCCTTGCAAGGTGACTGAGCATTGACTTTCATTGGGCAATATGACAGCATTGATGTAATTGAGTCTGTGGTGTGGCTTGAAATGGATTGAGTTGCTTGGTTAAAATGTTGCCCTTAGGCTGATGGTTAAGGATAATGTTTGGGAGCTGTTGCTGGGCGTGGTGGGGTTGGAAAGAGGGATAGCTTTTCTCTGCTTGTTCTAAAGTCTCTCTTCATGCTTTTTTCTGTTGCTTTTTCTTATCAATTGCTACACAATGTAATTGGGTTTTCAATATTAATTCTTCCATGATGTGGATTTCATGGCCTAATTCTTCATTTGGTCTTGGTGTTTGCCCTTAAGAAATCTTAATGCATGATTTCTGTCTTTTATTATATTTTTTCCAAGTGATTATAGAAGGTAACAGAGGGTAAAGGAGAAAATGGAACCATATATACATGTTGATGCAGTCCACCATTATTTGCAATTTACTGCATTCCAGGTTGGTTTCCCATGCATAGATAAGAAGCTGGAATACCTAGTGTAGGTCTGAGGCGCCAGTGAGATATAGAAGCTCAGTTTGATGCACATGAGATATGTTGCTCACATAGGTGACCTTTCCTCACATGGAAATCTGAGAGTCCAAGTGGTAAGGTTATAGTCCCCAGAACCTGATGATCTGACACCAAATGATGTAATATAATCTCCAAGATCATCATCCTTAAAAATAAAGGGCAGTGCATTTGTTTCAATATGCCCATGAAGTTCTCCTATTTCCATTACTTTATGGGCATGTCAGGGGTCAGATGTTTCTTTAGGTGAGAATAGCTCATGGGGCCTCCGCCGCTTGGTAGGTTTTCAAGACTTTGGTTCAAAGTACGTATTGTACCTTGGTTGCTTTATTTCAATTAAGCCTTTTCAACTTTTCTCTGTTCTCCTACTGCCTCATATGGTTATTGATTTTCTTGTACAATTTCCTATATTACTTCTTGGATTTACCTTTGAAATTTATGGGACATGTAGAAAATGAATTTGTTTTTTGGGACGAGGAAATAGTTGTGACTGACTGATTGTTTTCTCTGGGTTTCACAGATATCTTGGATTCTAGCATACCAAAATATGATATGCAATTCTGAAACAATCCAGATATTTACCGTTTTCTTCTATTATATGTCAGGCAAGATATTTCATGGATGAAGTGAAGGACAAGAGTGGGAAGGATGTCGATTTAGGTTCTTGGAAACAAGAATTTGTTGATGACCTCCCTGAACAGCTGAATGGGTATGTAATTTGATCTTATTCATGTCTCATGTTTTTGTTTTTCACCCTGTTTCTGTTTTTCTCGTCTTGCTCTGATATATGGAATCTGACCTTTAAGTGGACATTTCCAAGCCAGCATTCTCGGCCTGGTTATTTGCTCAATGTTGTAAGATGTTTCAACTTACAAATGCAGATTAACTATCTACCTGGCCAGATTCACTACCTCTTAAAGAAAAAGCCTACTCTATCATCTTTAAATAAACCTGACAAGTGTATTACTGTTGTCTCTTTTTAACATCTGCCAACTGCTCAGCATGAAAAAGGTTGCAGATTAGTCATATTGTCTGGGAATGTAGAAAGATTGCTACGATGTTATGGAAAGATTTCACGCTTTGTGAATTTGATCAAATGGCTTTGGGCAAAAGATGTCCTATTTCTTCAGGGAAGCTAAAGGATACCAAAATTAGGATTCAAACTTGAAGCTTATAGTAGCTTGAGCTTGAGTGGGAAGCACTAAGTGGTGAGTGACCTTCTGAAGCGTGGAAACTTGAAGGCAAAATTACAAAATCAATGCAGAAACTGACAAAAATAACAGAGCATTCAATTTATTGCATAGAAAGTCACATAATATATCTGAAAACATAATAAAGGAGGCATATATGGTGTTTAGAATTGTCAAATGGGTTTAGAGTTTTAGTCTATGGTCATCATTACTAGCACCCACAATATAATGTTTTGATAATAAAGACCGTGAGGAGTACTCGCATTGTACTGCTCATATTTTCTGAATGAAACTATACCCTTGGGCTTCCTTTTAAGTTATATTGCATTTAGTAAACTTTTGAAATTTATTTTCCTTTTTGGTTTTTTAGAGAGGCATGTCATTATCATCAATAGGAATTCAAAAGTTAAAAATAGAAAAAAATGGAAAAGAGACGGGAGTCATTGTCAATCGTACGGGCCCTAAAGTTAAAGTAAAAAATTTAGCAGATGAGAAATGCCGTTGGACTGATTTCAGGATAGCAAGGTGCTATCTTTGGATGACCCCAATTATTCATCTTGTTCAGAATCCCCTAGATTGGCTAAACACCAAAAATCATGATCGATCGAAAACTTGTCCCTGAAACTGGTGTGACACTTGTGTTCAGAGTGGAAACTCATATATTATAAACACTCCCTGAATCCAATTAGAAACGCATACAAGTGTTCCCAGAAACCTGCTCATTTGAGCTGTTTACTATTTTTTTAGCCTGTGGATTCTCTCAAAAGGGTTGAGAATTGTGTTTGGGATATATATGGGATATTTACCTTATCATCGACTGGATTTGTATAAAAGCTTGTGCAATGTCAATAGGGTGTATAAATTTATATAATAAAATGTTATTATTAGGAGGATACGAAAATTAAAAGGCTCTTGACTTGTAAGATTTGCTTCAACTGGAAATTACTGGGAAGCTTAGCAATTGGACAGTTGTCCTAAATGAGAAGGGCCTTCCTTTTGGCCATCCACTTGTCAAAGGCTTGACGCCATTTCACAAAGACTCCTTAGGTCATCCAGGCTTTCTTATTGTTTCTCCCATGAGTCATTTTGAGGAGCTGAGTGGATCCTTCGTGTTCAGAAATTTGTATGGAGCTCCTTTTTGTTCAGCGAGGAACTTGGGGGTATCACATGGAGACAAAAATGCAAAGTGTGACCTTCTTTTACCTTAGGGATCAACAATGGTGACAAAAGACCATGGAAGCACACAGAAATGGATGGAAAAGCATAGAAATGTAAGAAAAATGGAGTAAAAGATTAGAAAAGCCTATAATTGGGCCCTTAGTGATGATATCTATTTAGTAATGATGCCCTGGTCCCATGTCATGCCTCTGAACCCGGATCCTTTGAGGGATAGCTGATCACATTGTGAGGTTCTGATTTCGTTGAATTCAAATACCTGTGTGATCTTTACAGAGATCGCAGAGCTGATACTTAAAGATACATTCCAGCAGTCCTGAGTATGGGTTCAACTACAAGCAACTCTCTTTATACATGAAATACCTAGTTTTGGAAGTGGCAAAAGAAAACTTCAATCTTGGTCAATCCCAACACCAACTTCAGAGCCCGGACCTCTGAACCAATTCTTCTATCTCCAGTAAGTTTCACCCAGCAGTATTAAATTAGATGGATTTTACTTTATATGGTAATAAGATGAATGATAGATGTAAGCGTGCACTTGCAATCTATCGATGTCAAGTGCACACTATGCACTGACATCATCCTAAATTTCAGGAACTGTTGACAAGGAATGGTATGGATGTATAGTGCGCATTCTATGTCGACAAATTTCTGGTGGGCACTTCCATTTATCATCTCTCATGATTCAAATGTAATTACTGAATTTGTGTAAATTATAATGCTTTAGAAAGTGTATGTTTAACCTAATCATTGTAGATATACAATTTTTATATTAGGATAATTTACATTAAAAATGTTTCAGAAACTCTTTTCTCAGCTGTTCTTGCCTGTCTCATCCCCATCTCGGTTCCTGTCTCTATCTTCTAGTAACTATGTTTTTCCAATAGAATGGAGATAAAAGTGTTGTATGGTGAAAGTAATTTATAATATTATTCCAATAGAATGGAAGTAAATGTGTCTTAAGGTGAAAAATAAATGCCCCTCAAATGAGATGAAAGTAAAAACAATTAGGCTTCAAGGTGCATTTTGGAGTTCTTTTTTCTGATGACTTGCTTGAGAATATGAATGACTGATTTTTAATCTTACCAGTTGGGACTGTGGTATGTTCATGATCAAGTATGCAGACTTCTATAGCAGGGGTTTACAACTGTGTTTTGGACAGGTAACTCATCTTCTCAGTTTGATTCCAGTTTTATTAGTGCAGTAGTAGTTATTTATGTTCTCTATTTCATTTAAACTGGTAGAAGAGGAGCCTTAGTGCCATGGTAAAGTTGTTGTCGTGTGACCTTGAGGTCACAGGTTCAAGGCGTAGAAACAGTTTCTTGAAAAAATGCAAGGTAAGGCTGCATACTAAAGACCCTTCTGGTCCACCCCTTCCCTGGACTCTATATACGTGGGAGCTTTGTGTACCGGGCTACCCTTTTATTTCATTTAAACTGGTAATATCAGTTGATAAGTTGTGGCTAAGAGTAGCAGATCAAAACCCATTTCCTTTTTTAAAAAAAATTTCATTTAATCAATCGGTATTGCAGTATACAGATTTCTAAACAAAGAAAAAAAGATTCAATTATAACATTTATATGAGGGAATCAGAACATATGCTCGTTGCCGCTGCTGTCATGATCTGATGGTAATTAGGCATGTCACAGCCACCACCTGTTTTTTAGTGTCCTCAGTAGTTGGTGGTTAGCATATACTTGGATGCCTTGTGGTTGTGATTGGTCGGTTTTGGTGATTTTGTGAAGTTTACCTTTCCGTTTTTGAGATGAATCCATATCTCCGGTGTGTAGGAAGACATGCCGTATTTCAGGCGAAGGACCACCAAGGAGATCTTAAGATTGAGAGCTGATTAAAACCATGACTGTGCGCTTGTAGCATTGCTGTCAAGTAATGATGCATAACATTGATTGGTGGACATTGGAGGAGGATGGTGCACTGACGGGTGATTATAAGAGCTAATTCCATTGTCACGTACTGTTGCATTGTCAACATGAGGATGTGTTCATATCCTTGGAGCTACCGTGTGGCTTCGGTGGTGGGAACTTTTGCTGCAAGGGCCGGAAGCGTCACTCAGCATCGGAAAGCATCCGGTTAAGATGATCAAGCACATGTTTTTTTCTTGTAGAAACTGCTTGATCATGAGTTTTCCTTATGTTGAAGCCAAGCGTGCAAATTTGAACGATCGTATTGTATATTACATATACAATTCGTACAAAAAAGGATATTACATATACAGTTTGGTTTGAGGAGAGCGATAATTGAAATCTTACGTTTTTCGGTAGTCGTGTTTAGATGTATTCCTTTTCATGTTTTTTCAATAGAGGTATCGTAGCTTCTCTTGCAAATTTTTATTTTCTAGGCTAGTCGCAGCGTCTCGTTAATTCAGCATGTCTCGGCATAGCCGTTGCTAATTGTCAAGGTAACACTGTTTTTCGCGATAGGGATGATACAAAATTGAAGGGTTGGGTCTTGCGTCCTAAATTGTAGTAGCAAAGAGCTGTTTACTTTTGTGACTCAGGAAGGAACTTACCATCTTGACAGGTCATGACCACTACAGTTTATGGACCATGCGACAGTGGCTGGATCTTAGTTTTCTTGATTCAAGAGTGCGTTTTCCTTGGTGCTATCCACAAGAATTTTTTGTTTGCATTTCTAGGTGTAAGAGTTACAAATGTCGGGGGCGGAATAGTCGTGCATGTTTGATCACTCTATAGTGACACGTGCAGAGTTGAGCTTCGGTTTTTTAACCTAGACCATTTGTATTTAAAATGCTAGAAAGTGGTTAAAATTATCTGATTGGCGTGATCTTTGGCAAGTGGGTAACAAAGATGGTGTGTGAATTTGTCTTTGAGAAAACAAAGAGCCGGACGTCTGAAAATACCTAGAAAAGAAAAACATGGTGTGTGAATTTTATGTACACGCTGTTAGCGTGAGATGTCCATAATTTTTTTCGGTAGATCTAGGCCGTTTGTCATGTTATCTGTATAAAAAAATAGGTAACCTAAGAAATTAATGCATTTGAATGATTCTAATAACTTATTTTTGGCCTTTGAAAAAGTAAATGGAAATAGACGTTCACTATTTTGTGGTCATGAAAACAAAAGTTAAAAGAATAAGCATATAGTGAAAATGAAATTTGATAATAACCTGTCTAACAAATTTTAAACTTTGATAAACGGCTTAAATTTATAAAATAAAGTTCTACCATGTATGAAAAATAGGCATGGGCTTCTTCTCCCGCTATAAAGTGTGTACGCCTATTGGCACTCTTTTTTATCTATGAATGTAAGATGCTATTTAGGCATTCGAAATACTAGCATTCACAACAACAAAAAAAAAACGGGTAAGAAGAAAAAATCGAGCCTCACATATTTCCAATGGTGGGTAAGGGGATCTTAAAAGCTAATCCCAATGAATTCTTTAGGAGGGTTTTGGGCCGGTTGTCATGTGTGGCGGGTTAAACACGTGCAAATGGCACACTACTCATTTCATCCATGGGTTGTATAACATGCAACTTGTTTATGAGATGGATAGATAAAGAGGATGAGTGAAAGAGGGAAAGTTGGAGGGAAAGAGGGGGAGAAGAAAGGGAAAGTCTTAAGGGTGAGGTCTCTTCTCCTATTGGTCCAACTAGCATGCTTATCTTCTCATGTCATAATCACCACTTGTTTCCTCCTAATTTTCCTCTTGTGATCACATTTTCGTCAAGTAAGAATTTTGCACTTTTGGCATCAAAACATGTGGTCCAATATGAGGTTAGCTTAGATGGCTTATGTGGCTTTTTTGACGGCTTGACTTCTTGGCTCAATTTGATGGCTTCAATTGATTGTTTCCTTAGTTTACATGTTGGATTCATGGCTTACATGGCTTGGCTACTCTCAACTCTTCTTTCATGGCTCATATAGCTTAGGTGGCTTGCATGGCTTCAACTATCTCGCAAAGATGATGGAATTGCATAGATTTTACATTGGCCCATTCGACTAACCTTTGATTCTTTCAGCTACTTTCTTGTACTCATTCACTTGGCCTAGAATGATCTTAACCCTTGGTTGATCTTTAGAATGATGAAAATTGGTTCTGGCTCTCTGATTTGATCTTGATCCTAGATTCTCAGCTTAAGCAATATCTAGTATCGGATCATCTTTTCAATACCTACAAAAGATAAAACATCCAAATTAATTCTTAGACCCTATACTCACTCTGGATTAGCTTCTAAACTTGCAAAATATCAAAATTTTGAATCATTAGCTTAGAAATGCATGTGTCCTGAATTTTCGAAAAAACCCTAGGATAATGCCTATAATTTATTACACATGAGCTACTAATTGGGTATTTTTTATACAAGATTGAATACTTATCATGCCCCCAATCAGCATTTTGCTAGTTCAAAGAAAAACATGCAATAAATCATAAAAATAAAAATAATTGCCATTTTTGTAGGTACTCATGATTGCATTTAATATATGCAACAATCCCTTAAACCTCGAAGTTACCCATAGTAGATGAGTTAAGCTTTGTTAGCGTTTACAGTGAATATAACCACAAACTCAATTAAGGCTAAGTTCCTTAGTTTCTCTCAAAGAATTTTCATCAATTAGTACTCTATTGGCTTTAATAACTTAAAAAATTCTACATGGTACCCAAATACCAAAGCCATTTTATTACAATTATATCTCAGAGTGAAGTGTGTGTACTGGTTATGTAAGTTTGGACTTCTAAACAGAAATGCATATCCTTTATTGGAATAATGTCTTGACCTCAAATTCTCACTAGTATACACTCATAAATAAAGCTCTCAGATAAAAAGGGTCAAACAAAATTTTCTCACTATGTGAACAAATCTAAAAGTATTGATAGTTCACATAAACTTATGAGTGCAATTGAGACAAAGGAATGTGATCCCTAAGAATGGATGTCATCACCAAGACCAATAAGGGTAGTTCACCTTAATTCCCTAATAATTATATCCTGATTAAGCTTGTCTTCTAACTTAAGATCAATAGGTCTTTGGATAGGACAAAATGTAGGCTTAGGATAGGTTTTGAAAGAACAATTTGAAATTTAAGTAGAGGTCTTCAGTTGTTGGATAACTTTTCTTTTGAGTGTATAGAAGTGAATATCTTTTCTATATTTCCTTTCTCTTTATTGACAAGTTTTCTTTACCTTTTCTGACAATTTTTCCTTTGTATTTCTTTGAAGAAAGGCTTTCTCTTTGTAAACACTTTGATTTTTTCACTTCTTAGAAATTTTCCATTTTTTTACCATCTCTAATCATTTTTGAAAGATAGCTAATGGATATTCAAATGGCCTTCTATGTTATGGTAGATGGGTTTTGGAAAGAAAAGGCTTACCAAGAGGCTCAAAGGGTTTAACTAGTGGTATAATATGCTAGCTAGGCTTTATGTCTTTGGACTAAAACAAGGATGATTTATATCATTTTCTAAGTTTCTTAAAGCCTATTAGATACAAAAAATGTTTAGGAAAGAAAGTTAGTACTCCTATTGTGATTCTTGGTAATTAACTAAAACAAAGATACTAGGAATTTTCAAAGTAATGTTCCTTAAAGAAAATAGAAAATTATATATAACCCATAGAAAGATGATAGTCCCTTATACTCATTGGGTATAGGTCTCCATTTATTCTCCTTAAGGTCTTTAAGTCACAACCATCTATCTGTCTAGAGTATTCATTGCGTGTAAGTGTGTTCCAAGATTTAACTTCATAAAACACTTTAGGACATGAATAGAATGCATGATTAACCATTTGCATTTCTATTAAGAAGTTAAAGCGGGAGAAATACTAAGATTCTTAAAATCCAATTCTCATCATAGTAAAGGAACTTAACCTTAATTATTTTTTTTAAAAAGAAGGAAAACTTAGAATGCTCGTGCATATTTACATCCCCCAACTTGAACTAAACATTGTCCCCCATGTTTTCAAAACATAGGATACTTATATGCTGTTTGGGTAATGTAGAAAAATGAGACTCAAAAAATGCTGGGTCGCCTCCCAATGAGCACTAAGTTAAACATCTTCAAGCACACAAAATATAATGCTATAGCTAACTAACCTGCTCTACTCTAGTTCTAAACTTAACTAGTTTCTCCTAATCATAACTCTAGTAATTAAATGAAGGAATTTCTCACTCCATTTAAGAATTTCACTGTAGTCAATATAATAATTCATGCCATATTTTGAGGTGGTGGTAATACAATGACAAAGTAGACCACCATGATTCTTACTTTCCTGGGACTAAATTGAGATGGATGGTCCCCATTGTTTGCAGACTTAGGAAAGATAAGGCCTATTATAGTTAGTAGATAATTTTCTCCTCCATCCTTATATTTTGCAGAAGTTGAGGGTTAAGCTGGCTCTGCATTTTCCTAAAAGGTTGTTCTTGTTCTTTTAGAGGCAAAGAATAGTGGGTCTTAAACCCTTAGTAATGGCCAATATATACCCTAGAGCTAGTTGAAGTTGGGCCAAAACATCAATAGACTCTCTGTCTTGGTCTACAGTCATAGGTAAGGTTTCAAGTGAACTTAAACTCTCACATGGTGGACTATTTGAGCAAGGTTGTGGGTCCAAATTAGGTGCTTTTTCACTATATGGCTCAAATTGATTTTTAGTAACTATAAGGGGTCCTACTCGAAGAAGTGTTCATTAATCGTGTAGTATCCAATAAATTTGTTCACTTCATTAATGGAGGTCTCGAAATCAAATTTATAAAATTGAAGAATACATGTCTCAAGTGGATATGTGTTGGAGGATTGCAATGATGGTTGATAACTTTGTATTTTAGAAGGACCAAATGATATTTCCTTCTGTATCTATATTAATGGCCTTCTCATTATCCTCAATTGGTTCAAATTCCTTAGCCCTTTCTATAAAGGCAGTGTTTGTTTGACCCTATTGAAATTCCATTTGCTACATTAGGTGACTCATTTCTATAATTCGTGTCTTTGCTAATGATTATTCCTTGTGTTGTGGAGGAAACGACTAATATGTCTCATACTGTTGTGACATTGAGCTACTAGGAAGGGGTTGAGTAGGGTGGAACCATGATGGTTCTCCATAATATTCCTAACATTAAGGTTGTTCTTTGGGATGTCTAGCCCATCCATGATAGTTGATCTCATCATAATAATAATTGATATGATCTATGAATTTAATGAGTGCAGACACTTGCTCCTGATAGTATGCATTATTGATGGAGCTTGATGGCCATGTAGTAGGGAACTATATTGGGCTACAATAGGTGTAGTAGTTATAGTACTCAGGTTTTTGAGATGACTAAGTATCTTGCCTAAAATCATTTTAACATATTCATTTTACTATCAAACCTATCCATCGTATTGGCCAATCTGTCTAATGAATTGGATTAAGAGTATAACCTATATTTGTCTCATACATATCTTCATAGCTCAAAGGCCTAGGAGTGAAATAGTATGAAAGTGGTGGTTTTATATCCCCTACTTGGTAGGCCATTGCACTCAGCTTTATATACAATGAAACAAATCGTTGTATACAATGAATGAGTATTTTTTTTTATGTGAACCTAAGGGAAACCCTAACTATATGATGCAACCTAACTAAATGTGATACCTAACTCTAAATGATACACAATCAATCCCTAATAGTCTGCTAGACTTTGTTAATATGTAGGATGATAGTTTTTAGACCTAAATCTGGATAGCTCATCCTTTTATCCAATTCTCATGTAAGGAGGTGTTAGACCTCACCAAATGTCAATGAAAGACATGGGAAAATCACTTGGATTTTAGATACACACTATAACCATGATGCCTAGAAACCACTGGAGTGATAATAGATCCTCTCCTTGAAAAAGGGTTCTATAAGCTTGATATCCTAAGTCCCTTGCTACATAATTTTAAATTAAGATTTAAGGGTTGTGATTGTGAACATACAAGAAATTGATTTGATTACTTAGGTGGGCCAAGGATGTGATGATGAAATTCAATCCTTATCTTATGAGGGTTCTTGTGGGGCCCTTACTATCAATGTAATCTATCCACCATAACGTTGTAAAAGTCTATTGCAATACTGGGAAAGGTAAACTAAAGCCTACCTATATGCTATGCTAAATGGAATGCACACAAAACCTTTAAAATGAAACACAACTACCGATATTATCCTTTGTAGAGTTTCTTGCGGGTCAAGCTATGCATTTAGCTCACTGAGAGTACAAGGGCAGAGCCCACGAAAGGTCCACATAAAAATGTTTAGTGATATTACAAAACATGAAAAAACCTAATGCCAATCCCAAATATTATGCAAGAGTTTAAAATGCAAGAACAAAACCATATGAATTACATTACCATCAATATGGAAATTGCACTAAATGCAACTACACTAGGAAAGTAAAGAGAGGGTGAAGACTTACTGTGAGGTTTTTAATGAAGTTCAAGTGTGGGCCACCATACCCTACACTTGACACGTATTATTATAACACATTTAAAATAAATAATTGAGAATTGCCAAATTCCCCTAGTATAAAATAAATAAAATATGTCAATTTTTTAGAAATTAGAAAAAAATGCAAAAGATTAATGCAAAATCCTGAATAATAAAACCTAAAACTATGATTAGAGATAATTAATGTAAAAGAAAATCCAACTATAAATATATTGCGATTCCTCGGCAACCTCACTAAAAACTTACTGCATGTATTAAAAGTACTCATAACTGCATGAATCAAAGTATTACTTATGGCGAGTGAGGTCTATCCCATGAGTGATAAGTATTCAATTTTGCATAAAAAGTACACAATTAGTAGTCCATGTGTTATAAATTATGGAATTGTTCTATTTTTTTTTCTTCTAAAATTTCATAACACATGCATTTCTGACCTACTAATTTAGAAGTTTGATATTTGACAAGTTTAGAGCTAATCCAGAGTAAGTATGTTAATTATCATAATTTTCTAAGACTTAATTAGGGTTTTTACTCTTTTGTAGGAAGTGATTAGATGATCCAATGGCCTATATTATGCTTCATAGAGTTTTTTGTGGGTCAAGCTATGCGGTAAGCTTGATGGGGGTGAAGAGGGTAGAGCCCTTGAAAGATCCACAAAAAAATTGCATTTTATTATATTGCACCAGACCTAAAATTATCCTAGGGAAGGCAACGAAGCAATTTGAAGAACTCAAAGATGGATAAAATAGGCCCGTGCATAAGCCATGCATTTTGACCATCTTTGCATGGAAGCCATGTAAGCCATCTTAGCCATTTAATCCATGCAAAAGGGTGACAAGTTAAACAAGCTATTCAAGCCATAAAGTCAAGTGTTCAAGCCACCCTATTCATCAAGGAATGAGCAATCAAAGTGAGTGATCAAGCCACATAGAGCCATTCCACTTGGAGTTACATGATTGAAGCACCAATTCAACAATTATCTCATGCTAAAAGTTTGATTTTTAAGGGGTAATTAGAAGATTTTGGTGGGGATTTATAAATGGCAACATGATCATGCAAAGTGGACCCATCGAGAGAGAAAAACCCACTTTCCATTTACATTTTCTACTCTTTCTTCACCTCACCCTAGGGTTCCATGATTTTTTACTTAAGGGAGGGAGGCACATCTTATAAAAGTGGTGCCTCCCCTTGTTTAAATGCTAATTCAAGTGGTTTCCTATGTTAGAAACCCCTAGATCTAAGTACACTTAAAAAACCTCAAACCCTAGATTTTTTCCAAATCTTTCCTACAATTTTCCTTTCCATTTTCTCCATCTTTTCCAACATCCAAACCACATGTAATTAGAAGGGGAGAAGAACCATGCCACATCCTAAAAAAGTGGTATCTCCCCCTTTCCCCTTTTTAAAGATGACAACCACCAACGATGTCACCTCACTCTCCACTTAACTTTCCTCATTGAAACCCTAGATCTAGATCCACTTTTCTTTCCTTGAAAAAGCTTTATTCAATTGGAAACCCATCCATCTATAAAGATCCATGGATTTCATGGTTTTTTTTTCCAAATAGAGGTTTTGTACAAAAACCTTGAAAGTTTGCACTCTTGCTTGGTGATTCTTGGAGCTCTTCCTTTGGATTTCCTTGACCTGTTCTTCCTTTGGATTATTAAGGATTTTCTCTTGCTTTTACAATTCAATTCTAGCTTAGTAGTTTATTTTACATTTTTGTTTTCATAGTTTGTTTTGTTGCTTAAGTTTCACACGTAATACTCCTTGCCTTCCCTTAGTTTTTGACTTCCGTCTTCTTAGTTTTTCTTGGTTGTTCATCAAAGATCTAAGTTAATTCTTCTTTGGTAGTGATATAAAAGAGAAGAAAGAGCTTGAATCCTTGATTTCCCTATTTGAAATTCACATTTTTCTCCATTGAAGATAGCTTAGTTTTAGGAATTTTTTTGTTAGGCTATTTCCATCACTTAGCCATTTCTTCTCTTGAACTCTCTTTTAGGTTTCACTTACTTGTCATCTTAGTTTAGTTTGAGAGCATTGTATTGTGTTTTTTATTTGATTTGAATCAAGTTTTAGGAGCTTAAATAGTTCACAATTTCTAGATTAACATATATGTGTTATGAGCAGTATTTTGAAGGTAATTTGTTGCTTAATCAATAAAGTTATTTGAGGATTATTATTATTTTTTATTTTTAGTATTAAATTTATTTTTAAATTGAGTGTTATCTTGCACAAAAAGTGCTAGTTCAAATGCTTTCCATTCTTGATTCGATTTGAGTTTCTTAAGTGCTTGAAATATGAAATCTTTCCATTCAATTTTTATGCCAAGTTTCCAACACCTTATTGATCACATTTGCTTGATTCTTTAGGAACCCATTTAGATTTCCAGATACTTTATTAAGTAATTTGATTAGAATACATGTTAGTTATCCTTTTCTTCTTAAATTTTGAGTAATTGTCAGTCCATGAACCACGCGCACCAGCCGCGGATCATACGCATGGGACTTGGGCGATTCCTCTTTTGATTCTTACTATGTTTGTTGATTAATCGTAGTTTAGTAATTTTTAATTAGTTTTTTAAATCTTAGTTTGGTTTTATAAATTTTCCTTTTTGAGTTTTAGAAAGTTTTAGAATTTAGAAAGTGTTAAATTAGGAAAGTTTATTTTTTAGTATGTTTCCTTAAGTTAGGTTGCTTAGTTTGGTTCATTCTACTTTTTTTATTAGTTTCTTTAATTGATTGGTTGTTAATTAGTTAAGTTTTTAATTTCATTTCTTAGCTTTAGTTTTAGCAAGTTTTCTTTAATTATAGTTTCTAATTTCATGTATATTCCCATTTCATGCACTTTAAATTCCTAGTTTAATCAAAACCCTCTTTCTTTGGCTAAGATAAGTAACTTAAATAAGATGCAATAAAGTAAAAATTTTGAGAGTTTCCTCATGGGACTGACCTCTCACACACATAAATACTACTTTGATTCGTGCACTTGTAAGTAATACTAAAGCTACACCAAGTTTTGGGTGCCACTAATAGGGAATCACAATAGATTTATGGTTAGATCTTTGTAGATTGTTTATCTCTAGTTGTAGTTTTAAATTTCATTAGATTAGGATTTTTGCATAATTTTTATATGGTTTTCTAATTCCTCACAAATTGACCATCTTTATTTATTTTTGTGCAAGGGAAATTTGTAAAGGAGCGACGAGGCGATCCTACGAGCCAAATCTTCATCGAATTAGGATTTATTTGCTTTCTTAAATTAGGCTTCTAAGTTTTTGAGTGAACTTGCAGCGAGAACCCAATGTAATTTGCAATTTATTATTCAATCTTAAATGGGTTGTAATAAAGCATGGCAAGTGTGGGATATGATAGCCCACACTTGATCTTCATAAAAAACCCAATTGTAGGTTTTCTCACCTTTATTTTTTCTAGTATAGTTGCACTTAGTGTAATTTACGTATTGGTTGGTAATGTAAGTCATATAGTTTAGGGTCATTCATTATACTTGTTGCATTTTATTTAGGGTTGTTGCATTAGATTGCACCTATTTAACAAATTGTACTTTGTTAGTTAGCATATAGGTAGGCATTAGTTTCCCTTTCTTTGCATTGCATTGCATGTTTATTACTTTATGGTAGATAGAACACATGAGCCCTCATAAAATAAGGACTGGATTTCATCACCAAATCCTTGGCCTACCTAGGTAATGAAATCAATTTGTGATCCTAGCCTTTGAATCTTAATTTAATATCAAGTAGCAAGAAACTTAGGGTTTCGAACTTATAGGACCCTTTTAGAAAGAGGAGATCTATTGTCACTCCAGTGGATTCTGATAATCATGGTTATAATGGGTATCCAAAATCCAAGTGATTTTTTGACCCCTTTCATTGATGGTTGTTGAGGTCTAAACATATCTTTCCAAGAGAATTGTATTAACCACTTTAGAGCAAGACCCAACTGGCAAGCAATAGTTGAGCCTAGATAAAAGGAGGAGCTGTCCACATCTAGGTCTAAAAGCTACCACTTTGCAATTAAAAAGATTATCAAAACAGCTTGCTAGCATTAGGGTTGGTTGATTGTGCATCATATAGAGTTAGGAGTAATATTTAGAATTAGGTTGCATCATTTAGATAGGTTTTTCATCTTAGTGCATGCAAGGTTGTCGATATTAGGACACTAAGTTAGTACCATTAGATCTTGAGATTGAATGTACTCACAAGCAAGGGATGAGAAATCAAATTCCTAACCCTCTAGTAGACCCACAAGTTGTAGTTGAGCATATGATCATAAGAGATTTCTATGTGCCACTCTAGTTAAATACCCAGTCATGCATCACCTTACCACCCACTAATGCAGATCACTTTGAACTTAAACCTAGAGTCATTCGGTTACTCCCAACATTTTATGGTCGAGAAATAGAGAGGACCCATACCTACATATCAAGGAGTTCCTTGATATTTGTGCTACATTCAAATTTCAAAATGTTTTGAATGATTCTATTAGACTTAGGTTGTTTCCTTTCTCATTGAAAGATAAAGCCAAATCATGGTTGAATTCTTTATAGGATGGTTTTATTGCCACATGGGATTAGTTGTCTAAAAAGTTCCTAAACAAATTTGTCCCTGTCCATAAGACTAATTCCCTTCATAGGGAGATCATTAGTTTCTAGCAAAAAAGATGATGAGCAAGATTATGAATGCTGGGAAAGGTGGAATGAATTGCTACCAAAGTGTCCCCACCATGGATTTAAAAAATGGCAAGAAGTTAAGTACTTCTATGAGGCACTTACACCTCATAATAGACAAGGGCCCTCTCAAACTTTAACTAAAATTTCCTAGCAATGGGACTATTCCAATAGGAGAGACAAATACCCAACATCAAAAGAAAGGAGGCTATGTGAAATAAGAGTAATCTCAGATATGTCATATAAGCTCGACTCCTTGACTGAAAGAAATGGGAAAGGTTGAAAGTATGTTCCAGAGAATAGATGCCTACATGGATACTAATGCATCCACTAAACCTCCACAGGAGGTTTGTGCTATTTGTTCTAGCCTAGGACATTTAACCACATCTTATCCCTCTAATTGGGTATGCACAGAATATCTTTTAGAATAGGCAAATGCAATGCATGCATATTGCAGTCCTAGCAACAATCCTTACTCTGAGACTTATAATTCAGGATGGGCTAGGCCTACTAATTTGTTATGGTCTAAGAATAATTACTAGGAAGGTTTATCTATGAACCCTCTTGAACAAAACTTTCCTAAAGCTTTAGTTCCCTTATAACCACTTAGTTTTCAATTCCCTTACCAACCAAACAAACCAACCTTTGAGGAAGCTATGCAATAATTTATGGAAAAAAACTTTAAAACACCGAGATGAAACTAGACGGGCCATCATTGATAGGAGGTAGAGATCAAATGTCAATTCTCAAGCTATTGCCAAACTTGAAATGCAAATTGGCCAATTGTTAATTGATTTGAGTGATAGACGAAAGCGACAGTTTCCTAGCTAGCCAATTCCAAACCCTAGGCCAGTTTGGATTAGGGACTATTTCACATACCCAAAAATCCTATGGGCAAGCAAAGTCTATTACTACACTTGGGAGTGGCCATCAAGTTGATAACAGTGTGGAAAAATAAAGAAATTATAGAGGAAAATGAACCAGCAAAAGCATATGAGAAAGAGAAAAGACACAAATCTCTCACTCCATGTAAGTCTATAGTGGAGGCACCTTATCTGCCTAAAGCCCCATTCCTTTAGCTACTACACAAGTTAAAGGAAAGAACTAATTTCAATGAGATAATGGATGTATTTAAACATATTCAAATCAATATTCCATTACTCAATGCTATTAAAGACATTTTTTCTTATGTCAAATTTCTTAAAGAGCATTACACACAAAAGCACAAGCTTAATGTGAAAAAGGGAAATTTCCTCATTGAGTAGGTAAGATCTTTAATCATCAGCAAACCTCATCTAAGTTTAGAGATCTAGACTGTCCTACATTCTCGTGTTATAGGAAACCATGTCATTGATAGAGCACTACTTGATTAAGGAGCTAGTCTAAACCTATTCCCATTCTCTCTCTATAAGCAATGAAGGCTTCGTGAGAGCCCACTCATTGGGATTCTTGCCTTCTACTATTAAGATTCAACGTTTTTGCAAAGTTTCTTGAGTAACTTTCTTGTAATCAATTATGTCAGCTTGACTTGCCTTAAACCAACCACTACCACCTTGTAGTTAGTAGCTAGATCAATTAAGATTCCATGACCAATTTTACTTTCCTGTAGATTTTAGTGTCCTGGATATGCAGCCTATGTCAAACCCCGGTAGTCAAATCTCGAATATTCTTGGATGTCCATTGTTGACAAAGTCCAATGCCATCATTAACTATATAAATGGTGTGATGAAGCTATCCTTTGGCAATATGAGAGTCAAACTCAATGTTTTTAATGCCTACCATTAACATCTAAACCTAGATGATTCTTGTCTAGTCAATTTAATTGAAGGTCTACTTCAAGATGCTAATCCACCATCGTCTATCTTAGACCCACTTGAGGCATGTTTAGTATGTGCTTTAACTGTGATTTTGATATAGACTTCCATCAATGAGGTAAATAATCTCTTAGATGCTTCACCTGTAATGGATACTTCCAAATGGGACCTCTAGAGGAACCACTTCCTCCTTCAAATTTTGTTCTTATGCCTTCAGTAGAAAAACCACCTACCTTGGTTCTTAAGCCACTCCCTAAAAATTTAAAATATTATTACTTAGGATGAGATGAAACCTTTCCTATAATCATAGTCTTTGACCTAGATAAAGAATATGAAGGTAAGCTTCTTGATGTTCTCAGAGAATATAAGACATCTTTAGAGTGGACATAGTAGACATCAAAGGTTACCCATGCTATGTGCATGCATAGAATTCAACTAGAGGAAAATGGTAAACCATCTAGGGAAACATAGAGGATACTCAAGCCTAATGTGAAGGAGGTAGTGAGAGATGAAGTGCTAAAACTCTTAGATGTTGGTGCCATCTAGCCCATATTTGACAGCATTTGGATTAGCCTAGCTCAGGTAGTTCCCAAAATGTCTAGAGTCACGATAATTAAGAATGAGGATAATGAGTTAGTCTCCATTTGAATGACCACCAAAAGGAGAGTTTGTATAGATTACCGAAACTTGAACTCAATCACGAGGAAAGACCACTTTCCTCTTCCCTTCATAGACCAAATGCTCGAAAGGTTAGTCGATCATAGTTATTATTGCTTTCTTGATGGATACTCTGGTTATAACCAAATTCCCTTAGCACCTCAAGACCTAGAGAAGACTACCTTCACATGCCCTTTTGGGACCTTCACTTACCGTCATGCCTTTTGGACTTTATAATGCTCTAGCTACTTTTCAAATGTATATGTTGAGCATATTTTCATATATGGTGGAGAGGTTTTTAGAAGTGTTCATGAAAGATTTCTTAGTATTTGGGTCTTCATTTGATGAATGCTTGCACCATTTAAAACTTGTCCTTGCTATGTGTTAGGAAAAGAATTTAGTGATAAATCGGAAAAAAGGTCATTTTATGGTTCAAAATGGCATTGTTCTAGGTCACATTATATCACATAATGACATAGAATTAGATAAATCCAAAGTGGATTTAATCTCTAACCTACCCCTCCAAGGATGGTGAAGGAGATCTGCTCATTTTTAGGTCATACTAGGTTCTATGGGAGATTCATCAAAGATTTTAGTAAAATTACTAAGCCTCTATATAATTTACTTATGAAGAGGCAACTTTTGACTTTGATGATGATTGTATGAAAGCATTTGAGTGCCTAAAGGCTAAGTTGACTTTTGCGCCTATTATTTGACTACTAGGTTAGAGTGCACCATTCAAAATAATGTGTGACACTTCAGACTACCGATTGGGGCTATGTTGGGACACCGTATTGAAAAGCTTCCCCATGTGATATATTATGCTAGTAAGATACTTAATGATGCCCAAGTCAATTATTACACTATAGAAAAAGAGTTGTTGGTAGTTGTTTTTTCCCTGGATAAGTTTAGATCTTACTTGTTAGGATCCAAGGTTATAGTATACTCAGATTATGTAACTTTAAAATATCTTCTTCCAAAGAAAGATGCAAACCTAGGCTGATCTGATGGATACTATTGCTACAAGAATTTGATTTAGAAATTCAAGACAAGAAAAGTTCTGAAAATGTTGTAGCAGACCAATTATCTAGGCTAGTTGTGGAGTCTACTAGTGAAAATGTGGGCATTTCCAGATGAACAATTATTGCAATTTTCTAGTTCACTCTTGGTATGTAAATATAGTGAATTATCTTATCATTGGACAAATGCTTAGTCATTGGTCTAAACAAAATAGGAAAAGATTTATTAATGAGGTTAAACACTTAACTTGGGATGACCCGTACTTGTTTAAGTACTATCCTTACTAGGTCGATTGAAGATGTATATTGGATATTGAACATCATAAGATCATTTTCTTTTGTCATGACCATGAATACGGGGGTCATTTTAGTTTTAGAAAGATAGCTGCAAAGATTTTGCAATGTGGTTTCAGGGACTTCCATGCATACTGCATAACATGTGCTAGATGTCAACCATTAAGGAGCATAGGACAAAGAAATATGAAGCCTTTAAACCCCATTCTTATCATAGAGCCTTTTGATGTTTGAGCATTGATTTTATGGAACCCTTTCCTAACTCTTTTGGTTACTTATACATCCAAATGGGTGGAAGTTGTACCTTGCAAGACCAATGATCACAATGTTATGGTCAAGTTTTTAAAAGAAAATATATTTATATGTTTTGGTACTCCCAGGAGCATAATTTAGTGATGGGGGAAAACACTTTTGTAATAAAGTATTTTGGAATCTAGTGAAGAATATGGTGTTACCCACAAAATTGTTATCCCTTATCATCCTCAAACTAGTGGACATGTAGAAGTGTCAAATAAGGAGATAAAGTGAATTTTAGAAAAGACAGTCAATCCAAATAGGAAAGACTAGTCTTTAAGACTTAGTGATGATTTATGGGCATACCATATTGCATACAAAACCCTCTAGGGATGTCACTTTACCTCTTGGTCTATGGAAAGGCATGCCACCTATCAGTAGAACTTGAACATAAATCATATTGGGCTATTAAAAAGCTCAATTTTGACTTAGATAATGCTATAACCCATAGGAAACTCCAACTTGATGAGTTGGATGAGATTAAGAAAGATGCATATGAGTCAACCAAGCTATACAAAGGCTGCATGAAAAGCCATCTTAATAAATGTGTTTTACAGAAGTCCTTTACCCCAGGAAAGAAGATCCTTTTGTATAATTCTAGATTGCATCTATTCCCTAAAAAACTTCAATCTTGATGGACTATATGTTACATAATACTATTGTTTACTCTTATGGGGCCTTTGAGATAGAAAAGGATGGAGAGATTTCCAAAGTCAATGGGCAAAGGTTGAAACCCTATCTAGAGTTGGTCAACCTTGAAATAGAGGAGATATTTTTAGAGGAACCTATGTACCAGGACCCACCTTAGCAAGTTCCATAATACTCGCATCAATCATTAAAATTGCATTCATCACTACCCACTATGTTTGGCTGAAGATATAAGACTTAGCGATCACTAGGAGGCAACCTAGGGTTTTTAATGAGTCTTATTATTCTGCATTACCCATTTTTCATATAGGAGTCCTAGTTTTTAAACATTAGGTACAATGTTTAGTTAAGGTTGAGGGTCTATATATGCATGAGATTTTGAGTTTTTCTATATAAAAAAAACCTTTTCTAAGTTTTTCAAAAGTTTTAAGGTCAAAGTTCTTTTATGGTGATTAGAATTAGATTTTCAGAAGCATAGTATTTCTCCTATCTTAACTTCTTAATAGAAATGCATATGGTTAATTCTGCATTTTATTCATGTCCTAAAGTATTTTAGGAAAGTTAAATCTTGGAACACACTTATACACAATGCATAAGTCTAAATGATAGATGGTTATGATTTATAGACCTTGAAGAAATCAGTAGAGACCTATATACCTAGTGAGTATGAGAGACCATCATTTTTTCTGAGGGTTATAAATAATTCCATACTTTCTTTAGTGATAATCAATTTTCAAAGATCCAAATACCCTTTGTTTTGGTCAAAAATGCTAAGAACTAAATAGGAGTATTAGCTTTTTTTCTTGAATATTTATTGAATCTGACATGTTTTAAGAAACTTAGAAAATGATATAGGCCATCCTTGTTTACCAAATACATAAAACCTACCTAGTCTATTCTATACCACTAGTAAGACCATCGAGTCTCTTGGTAAGCCTTTTCTTTCTTAAACCTAATTTACCCTAACCCAAAGAAACCCAAGTTAGAATATCCTGTACCTACCTTTGAAAAATGAGTAGGGATGATAGCAAGAGCTTGGAAAAAGGACAAAAGTCAAAGAAGTGAAAATTGTCAAAAGTACAAAGAAAAGTATTCCTTCTCACAAATACAAGGAAAAGTGAAAAAGTATCAGAAAAAGGAAAGGAAAGGAAAGTTGAAAAAGAGAAAGGAACAATAGAAGAGATATGCATTTCAATTACAAGTAAAAGTAAAGTTATCCAATAATAACTAAAGATCTTTACTCAAATTTGAAACTTTGAATCCTTATACCTCTTCTTTTTAAAACCCTACCCAAGCTACGGTTCATCCTATTTGAAGACCTATTGATATTAGGTGGAACATAGGATTGATGAGGATATAAATAAGAAGGAATTAAGGTGAGTTACTCCTATTGGTCTTGGTAATGACATCCATTCTAAGGGATCATATTTGTTATCTCATTAGGGCATATTATATTATGCGAGCCATTAGTTTTGTTGGATTTAGTCACATAGTGATAGAAATTTGTTTGAACCCTTTCTTTGAGAGCTTTATTACTGAGTGTTTAATGGTAAATAATGAGGTCAAGACATCTTTCCAATAGAACAATAAGCATTACTATTTAGAGGTCCTAATTTATTTGGTATGTACACATGCATGCACTCCGAGATGAAACTAGAATAAAATGGATTTAGTATATGAGTAATTTGTAGAATTTTCCATCCATCTTTATTAAGTTTTTAAAGCTAGCATAGTGCTAATGGATGAGAATTATTTAAGATAAATAAAGGACTTAGCCTTATAGAATTTTGTGGGTATATTCACTGTAGACCTTCACGAGGCTTAACTCGTCCACTAGGGTTAACCTAGGGGTTTAAGGGCTTACTATATATGCTAAATCCAATTGTGAGTACCTACGAAAATAGAAACCATTTTTGTTTTCAGGATTTTTCTTAAGATTAATAAAATACTGGTTGGGTGGTGTGATAAGTGTTCAAATTTGTACAAAAGTATCCAATTAGTAGTCCATATGTTATAAATTATAGGCATTATTTTAGGTTTTCTTTTTTAAAATTTCATAACACATCTATTTGTAACCTAATAATTCAAAATTTTGATATTTGGAATGTTTAGGTGCTAATCCAGTGTAAGTATGTGAATTATCATAATTTTTTAGGATCTAATTAGGAATTTTCCTCTTTTATAAGAAGTGAGAAGATGATCCAATGGCCTATATTGCACTTCATAGAGTTTTTTCATGGGTCGAGATACATGGCTAACTTCTTGGGGGTGTAGAAGGTAGAGCCCCCAAAAGATCCATAAGAAAATTGTATCTTATTGTGTTGTAGCAGTCCTAAAAATTATTCTAGGGTAAGCAAGGATGCTATTGGAAGAATTTAAAGTAGACTAAAAAGGGCCCATGTGCAACCATACATTTCCACCACCTTTGCATAGAAGCCATACAAACCACCTTAGCCATTTAAGCCATGTAAAAGTGTGACAAGATAAACAAGCTATTCAAGCCATGAAGCCAAGCATTCAACCACCAAATCCATGAAGGAATGAACCATCAAGCCACATGGAACCATGCCACTTGGAGTTACATGATTGGGGAACCAATTCAAGCAATTATCTCATGCCAAAAGTGTTATTTTCAAGGTAAAATTAGAAGATTTTGATGGAAATTTGTAATGGATAAGATGATCATCCATAAGTGGATTCATCGAGAGAGATAAACATACTTTCCATTCACATTTTCCACTCATTTTCTTTACCTCACCCTAGGGTTCCATGATTTTTTACATAAGGGAGAGAGGCATGTCCTAAACAGGCGGTGCCTCCCCATTTTTTAAATGCAAATTTAAGTGGTTTCCTAAGTTGGTGTGACCACCTTGGTTTTTATAACACATTTTGTAATACATTTTTCATAGGCAGGGTGCCCTTAGTAGTAATTTTTTTTCACAAACAATGTAGTGGAAATGCTTTTCTTTTAAATTCGTTCGTAACAAAACCCAAGCCTCACCTCAATGTACATAATACACATAGACATTTTGTATAAAATAAAATTTTATTGAATACCAGGAATCATCCTATAGTTCACTTTTACACATCCCCTGTATTACAAATACAATCCAAATTACAAAGTACATAGCCCGATTTCACAATCTTCAAGGGAAATACCTTGATCAATTTTACCTCTTCTAATTCTTCAAGCTTTACATCCTTAAGTCTCCTTCCTTATATATGAGATATTGTAAACATTCAAACACCTACAATATCTCAGCAAGCTATGCTTGGTAGGGAATACAAAAATATACTATATTAACTAATATAAGAAGACATACCTCAGTCATTATTCTATCATGTTTATCCACTCATGGGTCATCTCATCATAGAGTATATACATCATTTATGTATTATAGGGTAGACCCATTAAAATAGTGAAAATACTCAAAATTTGTTCCTTCCCCTACCTATACTCCCACTTAGGAGATCAATATTCAATCAAATCTCATATAAGGATTTTCTCTCCAGGAAGTTATGTATTTCATCATACTTGGCATCTCATCATGCCATGGCATTTCACTATGCGATCATATGTGCATAAAAATGTAAAATACTTGACTACTACACCGCAGTCTAAATTT
Organism: Warburgia ugandensis; assembly: GCA_035236585.1. Lineage (NCBI taxonomy): Eukaryota > Viridiplantae > Streptophyta > Magnoliopsida > Canellales > Canellaceae > Warburgia > Warburgia ugandensis. The sequence continues at coordinate 47,863,376 of CP141128.1, forward strand.
GTACAGTGCACCCAGATAATTGCATAATAATCCACTGATACCAACTGTGGAAATAACAAAATCTATGTCCGCATGGATGAGGACCATGGCTGTCATAATGGTGGCCTTCCCATGATTGCCCCACCCAACCTTTAGCCTCTCTTTGGGCATGGTATCCATCATATCATACATTTCAGGAAGCGGGTGGCCAAACCCTCATAACTTCCCTAGCATAGAATCCTTCGGGCTATGACTGTATAAAACAAAATCACAAGGCACCATGCTCATATGTAAAATACATTGTACATATCAGATGATGTGTTCATTTAACTAAGGCTAGAATATTTTCTATGCCCTATTCTTAGGGTTTCCTTAGTCCACACATCTCACTAATTTCTCATCATTTGATTGGATCCTTAGATTGGATCAGTTGGATGGATCATGGCGTTGGATCACTTGGTTGGATCATTTGATCAGATTATTATTGTTCTAAGGTACGAGGTATACTTATATCATGATGGTCTATAATTCTAGACAGAAGATCATGTATATATACACACACACATGAATCTTTAATACATTCTTGTACATCCACCTACCTCAAAGTGGTATTCACTCCATATTGTCCATCATGTTCTTGATTCATACATTTCAAGTGGTATTCACTCCATATTGTCCATCATGGTCTTGATTCATACATTTATCAAACCATATATATAAAGTTATTCCTTCATACAAGTATTCTTTTTACATGTATTTGGGTTATCCTGTGAGGGATGCCCTGATTTTCCTTGAATCATATATGATCAAGGTTTCGAGCATTCTAAGTTCACAATCTACACTATAAGTAAAATCATAGAACAATACTATACTCTACATTATATTTCTTTTCTTTTTGTTTGTGGTCCTTTAAGATCTCTCTTGGATATTGTTTGATCTTCCTTATTTTATTTACAATTATTATTATTATTATTATTAGGGTTAGATAATTTGCTAACCTTTTATGCTCTTATTATTATTTCTCAACCAGTTACTGTTTTACTGGATTGAGGATAATTTATTAATCTCTAAATCTAGATAGCTCCTCTTATTTCCAGTTGGCCAAGGTTTACCAAATACGTGCCATTTTCAATGTGGTTATTTCAATTCTCATGTAAGGAGGTGTTTAGACCTCACAAATGTCAACAGAAGGGGGAGAGACAGTGAGGCTCATTAGAAACACCCTTAATCATGATGAATAACATGAAATGGGATAACCTTAGCTCATCCTTCAATAAGGTCCTATGAGCTCATAACCCTAAGTTTATTTCTACTTGATTTTAATTAATTCCATGAACATTACTATGACATTCATAGAAGTTTATTATGCTCCTAAGTTGGGCCAAGAAAATGAAAAATCCACCCTTTATATTGTCCTACTAACTATAGCCCTTACTACGATTATACATCATGATGTATATGTATTTAGTGAAGTCCATTTATATGTCATCAATTACCTCTTTTAAGGTATTTTTCATAATTCTATGATTAAAAGAAATTAGACCAATAATTCTAAGGAATTTAAAGACAATCATGCTAAAATTGAAAGTATTGACCTGAATTTAAATTTGCTATTTAAAAGAAATTAACTAATAATATTACAACATCTTATTCTAGGAAATTAAAGATAATTGCACTAAAATTGGAAAATAGTCATAGATCATAATTAAATTAAATTTACTGTAAAAGACAATTAATTAAGCATGTGGTCAAGCTATCCTTATCATCCAACCATCCGATTTGTCCATCTTTTAGATCTAGGGTTGATATTCCATTAAGAATGCAACCCCTTATCCTTTATGTTTCTATTTGATCCAACATCATAATAACATGATCCTAACCTTAGATCATTCAATTTATAGGTCCAATTAGCCTGATCATTCTTGATCCATCTAATCAAGGAGATTCATTGAGATTTTCTAAGATCTTTCTCATTTAAGGGCCTACACCTTGATTTATTTTATATCAATCCAATCCAACCATCCCCAAGCTATTTTATCATCATTAGATCCTTAGTGGATCTAGATTTTCAATTTTGATCACCCTAGATCTACTTTTGATCATTAGATCCTTAGTGGATCTAGATTTTCAGTTGGGTAGGCAATTGTGAGACAAGATACCTTAAGAGTTAGTCCCACATAGTTAAGGGGAAAGTGTCTGGTCTAGTTATAAGGGTTCAAGGAACTCTACCTGTCAAAACGCATTTTCCTTGGGAACTTGGTTTCTAGGGGGAACAAAGTCATGACTGCTGTTGATGTATGGGCATCGTCAGTGGAAAGCGGACAATATCTTAATAGCTGGACCCTTGGGGTGTAATAAATGATATCAGAGTCGACCCCTGACCTGTTGTATGGCTGGCTGGTGGACGAGGATGACCGTTCCCTATTTGGGCTGAGGGGTGAGCCAAGAGATGCTGGGTGGGCAGTTGTGAGGCAAGATACCATAAGAGTTAGTCCTACATTGTTAAGGAGAAAGTGACTGGGCTGGTTATAAGGGTTTAAGGAACTGTACCTGTCAAGACACCTTTTCCCTAGAATCTTGGTTTCCAAGGGGAAACAAAGCCGTGACTACTGCCAATGTATGGGCACCATTAGTGGAAAGCTGACAACGTCTTGATAATTGGACTCTTGGGGTGTTATAGTTGGAAACCCTTAGATCTAAGTCACACTTAAAACACCTCAGACCCTAGACTTTTCCCAATCTCCTATAGTATTCCTTTACATTTTTCTCCATTTTTTCCAATAGCAAACCACATGTAATTAGAAGGGGAGGAGCCCCATTTCACCCCTTAAAAAAGTGGTACCTCCCCCTTTTTCTAAAGATGGCAGCCAACATGATGTCACCTCACTCTCCACCCAACTTCCCTCATTGAAACCCTAGATCTAGATCCACTTTCCTTTACTAGAATAAGCTTGTTTCAATTGGAAACTCAGCCATTTATAAAGCTCCATGGATTACATGTTTTCTTTCCAAGAGGGGTTTTGCCCAAAAATCTTGAAAGTTTGCACTCTTGCTTAGTGATTCTTGGAACTTGGACTTTGGATTTCTTTTGGCGTACTCTTTCTTTGGATTCTTAAGTATTTTCTCTTGCTTTGCACTTCAATTCCCGGTTAGTAGTTTGATTTACATTCTTGCGTTCATAGTTTGTTTTTTTGCTTAAGTTTCACACTCAATACTCCTTGCTTGCCCTTAGTTTCTTGCTTCCAACTTCTTAGTTTTTCTTTCTTATTCATCAAAGATCCAAGTTAGTTCTTCTCTGGTAGTAACATGAAAAAGAAAAAAGAGCTTGAATTGATTTCCCTCTTTGAAGTTCACATTTTTCTCCTTAGAAGAGAGCTTAGTTTTAGGAATTTTTTTTCTTGGGATATTTCCATCACTTAGCCATTTTTCTCTAGAAATATCTTTTAGGTTTCACTTACACTTCAACATAGTTTAGTTTTAGAACACTGTATTGTGTTTTTTATTTGATTTGAATCAAGCTTTAGGATCTTGAATAGTCTGTAAGTTCTAGATTTACATATATGTGATATGCACACTATTTTGGATTCAATTTGTTGCTTAATCAATAAAGTTATTTGAGGATTATTGCTATTTTTTACTTCCAATATTAAAGTACTTTAGATCTTGAGTGTTATCTTGCATATGAATCTTAGTTCAATTGCTTTCCATACTTAAATTTGATTTGAGTTTCTTAAGTGCTGAAATTTGGAATTTTTTCATTCAATCTTCATGTTTAGTTTCCAATATCTTATTCAACATATTTTCTTGATTCCTTAGGAATATATTTAGCTTCGTAGGGTTTTTATTAAGTGATTTGATTATAATACAACTTAGTCAGTTTTTTCTTGTTATTTTTGAGTAATTTTTATCCCATGAGCCATGTGCACCATCCCATGGATCATGCACATGGGACTTGGGTGATTCCTCTTTTGATTCTTGCTATGTTTGTTGATTAACCTTAGTTTAGCAATAGTTAATGATTTTTTTACATCTTAGTTTAGTTTTAGAAAGTTTTCTTTTTGAGCATTAGAAATTTCTAGAATAATGAAAGTTTAAAATTAGGAAAGTTTCCTTTTTAGTAAGTTTCCTTAAGTTAAGTTGCTTATAGTTAGTTAAGTTTCTAATTCCATTGCTTAGATTTATTTTTAGCAATTTTTCATTAATTATAGTTTCTAATATTATGTATATTCCCATTTCATGCACTTTAAATTCTTAGTTTAATCAAAACCCTCTTTCTTTGATTAAGATGATAAGAAACTTAAATAAGATCCAATAAATTAAAATTTTCATGAGATTCCTTATGGGATTGGCCTGTCTTGCATGCAATTACTACTTTGATTTATGCATTTGTGAGTAATATAAACTCTACTCCAACGAGGAATCTCATGAATTTTTTATGTAATTGGATCTTGCTGAGATTTATTATCCTAGCCTAAAGATATAGAATATGACTTAATCTAGGAATTAAAACAACTTGGAAATTTAGACATGCAATTAAATTAAATTAACTTAACTCAATGAAGACTATCTAAAACTAACATGCATGCAAGATCAAAACTAGAAACATGAAATCAAAACTAGAACTTAGAAACTTCTTAAACTAAGATCTAACCTAAGGATGCAATTAAGCTTAAGCATGAATAATGTAATCTAACATGACCTAAACATATTAAAAGAACAACTAAACTGAACATTCAATCAAGTGAAATCAAAACAAACATTAAATGGAGAATGCATGGGGAACATGGAAAGAAGAGTGCACATGGAATCAAATCTAATTAATTGAATGTAAAGAGTTACAAGCATGGTGTGAATGAAACATAAACAACTAAACACTAATTCTTGATTTCAATCTCAAGTTGAATACTACCCAATAAGGGCCATGTGTATAAACCAAGGGAGAAAATTATGTTAGAGAATGAAAGTTAGATGGAGAACCAAAATCCTAGGGGCTAAAGGAAGAATAAGCAACTCAACAAAGCAAGTAAGTAAAGGGATTAAAGATGATTCAAAGAGTACTATCTCTTGGCTATCACGACAAGAGATAGTTGACCTTTGGATCAAGGGAAACTAAAGCATAAAACTAGAAGAAAAATGTAAAGAAAATATCCAAGGAAAATTCCACATGAACTAAGTGCAAGAAAAGGAAGAAATACTAGGGAACTAACTTGGTTATTGCGTAAAAGCTTAGAAGAAAAGGCTTGGAATGGCTCAGAAGAACAGAGACATGGAGAGCTATTGGAAGTAGGCGTGGAGGGTGTGGAACTCCCTTTACATTTCTATATGAGGGATGCCTTTTTCTTTTATATGATTCTCACCTTATAAGAGATAAGATAATATGAGATAATTATTAAGAAGCGGAAATTAAGAAGTTGGAGAGTGGATTTGAAAGGGCGAAATCATGGAAGGAAAATATGGGAATTAGGAAATTATAGTGGGGATTATGAATTAGAAAGTGGAGATTAAGGTGAGATCTAAAAAGTGGAAGTAAAAGTGGGATGTGGAGTTCTCAGAAGGGGAGGTCGCACCAAATTTTGTTCATGATCTCCCTCTCCAAGTATTCCATGATGGAGGGTGAGATGGATAGATAAAGAAGATGAGAGAAAGAGGGAAAGTTGGAGGGAAAGAGAGGGAGAAGAAAGGAAAAGTCTAAGGTTGAGGTCCCTTCTCCTAGTGGTCCACCTAACATGCTTATCTTCCCATATGATAATCACCACTTGTTTCCTCCTAATTTTCCTCTTGAGATCACATTTTATTTGACAAGTATCCAATTTTTCATAAAAAGTACCCAATTAGTAGTCCATGAGTTATACATTATAGTAGTATTTTTGGAGTTTTAAAAAAATTTATAATACTTGCTTTTATGAGCTAATGATTAAAAAATTTGATATTTTGCAAGTTTAGGAGCTAATCCAAAGTTCGCATGTGAATTATCATATTTTTTTAGGATGTAATTAGGGTTTTAAATCTTTTGTACGTAGTAAGGTGATGATCTAACTCCCAAGATTGATCAAAATATGAATTGATGATCCATATCAAGCAAAGGTTTAAGATCATTCCAACACAATCAAATAAGTTTAAGGGAGTAATTAGAAGAAGCAAAGGTGATTAGAATGGGGCCATGCAATTCCACCACCTTTGCATGATAATTGGAGCCATGTAAACCAACTATGCCACCTAAGCCATGTAAGCCAAGCTAGTCAAGCCCCTCAAGCCACCAAGTAATGAGCCATCAAGCCAAGCACTCAAGCCACAAAGCAATGAGACATCAAAGTGAACCTTGAAGCCATCTAAGCCATGCCACATGGAGCCACATGAGTGAAGAGTTTTTGAAGCAGTTATCTTATACAAAAATTAGAAAATTTAATAGATAAATTAGCAAGGATTATCACATGGTAAGATAACATACTAAGTGGACCAATAGTAGAAGAGCCTATTCCCTATATTCTTCGCATCTTTCTCTCTCTTTCCCATCCCTCGCATGAATTACATCCTAAGTAAGGTGGGGATGCCACTTGAAAAGTGGTGCCTCCCCCTATAAGACTCCCTTTTGGATCCCACCTTTCCACCTCCTTCCACCCACTTTCCTATTTCCAACTTCCAACCACCTTCATAGAATCCTACTTCTAATTCTCATCCTAAGTTACCTATGCCATTCAACTACCCTTCCCCACTTTCTTATCCCCTCTTTCCTATATTCTTAGGATAGGACTCTATTCAACTAGAAAATCTAACATCTATAATGCATCCATCCCTCCAAGTTTTTCCCCTAAAGAGTTCCATGCTCCCCTTAGGGTTGGTCGTCCTTGCAAGTTTCATCCCTTTGAAGCTCAAGTTCTTCTGCGCCTCCTTTGGTGAAGTTCAACTCTCCTTCTTGCTTTTGTTCCTTTGATTTTTGTACTTCAATTCCAGGTTAGTTTCTTAGAGTTCCATTCTTTAATGCTTTGCTTTGATTCCTATGTTTTCTTTTCTTGCCTTGTTTTCCTTGCTTGTTTGATTCTAGTTGTGCTTTAGTTCTCCTTGATCCAAGGCCATTTATCTTTTCTAGTGACAGTCAACACATAGTAGTCTTGAACTATTCCTATTCTCTTCTATTTCCTTGCATGTTTATTTCTTACTTGTTAGTATCTTCCCTTGTTCATCTTTTGGTTTAGTTTCCATCTCTGTTTTACTCTCTTCCTCTTTGATTGTCTCTTATATATACAAGCATCCCATCTTGGATTGGATTGTGATTGTTGGATTATAGAAGATTAAGGGCATGTTTTTAGATTACTTTCATGTCTTGGAATGTTGTGTATCTTTATGTTTCTATGTTTCATGTATATGTGCAACTTCATGTGTGATTTTCAATTCAATAAATCCATTTGGTTTATGTGCACATTCCATATGTTCATGTGTACTCTTTTGGGTTAGTTTAGCATGCTTATTTGATTCATTTAGATAATGTTTAGGTTCCTTAACTCATTATTAAGTTTAGTTGCATGTTAGTTTAGCTTCAGAAAGTTTCTAAGTTTGTTTTTTACAAAGTTTTGTTCTTTAAAAAGTTTCCTTAGTTGCAACTTCTAATTCCATGCACAATTCTTGTTCAATGTCATTTACTTTACTAGTTTAATCAAATAGACTCTTTCTTTGGCTAGGATTAGCAATTTAAATAAGATCCAACCAACATACAAAACCACAAGATTCCTTGTGGGAGCAACCTCATTCGAATATAATTACTACATTGATTCATGCATTTGTAAGTAATTTTAAAGCTACGCCATACTTCAAGTGAGAATTTTGCATTTTAGTCATCAAAATGTGTGATCCCATATGAGGTTAGCTTAGATGGCTTATGTTACTTTTTTTATGGTTTGGCTTCTTGGCACGGTTTGATGGCTTCAATGGCTTGTTCCCTTGGCTTGCATCTTGGCTTCATGACTTACAGGGCTTGTCTAATCCTAGCTCTTCTTTCATAGCCACGTAGCTTAGGTAGCTTGCTTGGCTTCAATTATCATGCAAAGGTGGTGGAACTGCATAGATTTTACGTGGGCCCATTCTAGTAATCCTTGATTCTTTCAATTGCTTTCTTGAACTCATTTACTTTTCCTAGGATGATTTAAAATCCTTTATTGATCTTTGAAATGATGGAAATTGGTTCTAGCTCTCTGATTTGATCTTGATACTTGATTCTCATCTTAAGCAATATCGGCCATTGAATCACCCTTTCAATACCTACAAAAGATAAAAAAATGCTAATTAATTCCAAAAAAAATATGATAATTCACATAATTATTCTAATTAGCTTATGAATATGTAAAATATCACAATTTTGAATCATTAGCTCAAAAATGCATGTGTGTTGAATTTTAAAAAAAACTTAGGATAATGCTTTAATTTATCACACATGAGCTACTAATTGGGTACTTTTTATATAAAATTGAATACTTATCAATGCCAAAATAGGTAATACATGTGAAATCAATGCATTAGATGATCTTAACCACTAGTTTTTGGTCTTTAAAAAATCAACAAAAATAAGATGGTTGTAATTTTTTGTTTGAAAAAACATCATCTAGAACCATTCAACTAGTATGAATTTGAGTTCTAGGATATGTATGATTTTCTTGATATTATGAATGGCTTAAATATTCAACGGAAGTTTTACATTGAATGAAAGAATGGTTGTGTACCCCTTCCTTTCCTTTTGAGTGTGCACACTTACTGGTAGTTTTGATGATTTTTTTTTTTGCCAGACTAAAATGTAAAACTAAAATAAAGCCCAATAACCCATTCTAGTAATTAGATAACTTGCTTTACAAAAAATGAAAAGTCAAAAAATTTTAGGCTTGATGTAAGCATTCTCCATCCATGCGTCTTGCTATTTTCAAATAGTTAAGGTGGCATTTTAATTAGAAACATTACCATTCCATCATTTTAGACATAATTTCTTGATGATCTAATCCATTCATATTATTTAAAATCTCATAGGTTACATATATGCTAAAAATTTGTAATGATCCATGTATTTGAATCATGATTTTCTATACATATACATTTCCAAAGGTAGGATCCATCCCTGTTTTAAAATCTTATTATAAAAATAATATATCAGAAGATTCAATCGCAACCCAAATTATTAATGTCATTCAATGAATAAAGTTTGACATGGTGTGTCTTATTACAGTATAGTCAATTGGAAATTAGAAAATAATTTTCAAATATCCTGCTCCTCACTTTCGTTTATTGAGGAGATCAACAAGGTCTTCTATTCCTTACTCCTATCTTTTTCATTATGATTTGCATTGTTACCATAGATTGTATATACAATGATACCCAATAGATAAGTCTAAGAGTAAAATAAAAAACATTTGCATACACACATGATTTGAAAACATGTTTTTTGACAAGAAGAAATCATATGACTACTCACCTTAGTCATACCATGCATTGCATAAAAAGCATCCAAACGCATTTCCATGTCTCAAATAATATAAAAGAATAATCACACATTACAATTTAAGCAAACTAAGGTTATCAAAATCTTAAAGTAGTAGTTCGATTTAAAGCACGTCATTAGCACTCTCAAGCGAATAAAGTAACTTGGGCACTTTGGTACCTTGAGAGGTACATCTATTAACTAGTCATGAGTACTCATCTAGCAGCCACCTTAGAACTATCAATCTAGCTGTCTAGGAACCAAAACAAAAATCTCTTAGGACCTCACTCCTCACGAACAACTCAACCGAATCATGTGCCCTCTTATATCCAAGACAGACTCCCATTGTATCCTCATGGAACCATATGGATATGTTTTGAAAGGGTACAGTGATCACCTTCGGTGGTTGTTCTTACCACAACAATCAAGAAAACTAATGCCAATCTTTGTGTGCTAGATACCTACTGCTTCTTGTGGTTGAAGGCCAAGTGCCAACTCGTACTAACTTCTAGTATAGCTTCCACCAGGCAGATTAGCCTTTCTAAAACATAACTCCTAGGTATTAATATACCCTATATGTTTTATCTAAAAAATCTTGTCAACATATAAGATATATGACAATTCTCTTTCAACTTGAAACCATTCAATAAAGCATAATTTGAAAACCACTTAAAACATAAGTTTTCAAAATCTCATATTATGCTAAAACTAACACACTTAATGTCCAATCTAAAATCTTATTGTATTTTATGCCCAACAAAGTATTTCAAAAACATGTTTGTAAAACATCTCCCTTATGGATTTCTAAAACCAGGTCTTTCTTGCTAAATTTATAACCCCAAAAACCATTATTTTCCATACTTGTTTGTGGGGCAAATCCATAATCTTCAAAGCATTGTTTGAACTCTAAAAACAAAAATTTCACATGCCTCAAATGTATTTTGCAACCTATTTTAGAATTGTTGTTTTCATGTGATATGTTTTAAAAATAACTACAAGCACACAGATCTATTGTAGTATAGAAAGTGTAGGTAAAGGTTGATCCCACGAGGACTCAATTTGTGAAATTAGAATTTTAATTAAAATATACTTTAATTATCTTAACCTAGCCAATAAATTAGTAACAAATAAACAGTTAAATCTAAGAACATTAAAAGAGATAAAATTACTTAAATTTCTAAATCTAGGGTTTTAGAATCCACCCCACTAAGATCACGTATATTCAAAGTCAAACAACTTAGATTTTATATTACTCGCATTAATAAAGCCGCAATGAATTACAAATATAGAATATGTGTTCATTAAAAGCACTAATTTTTATATTTTCTCATTACTAAGGTTTCACTTAACTTAGTTAATTCTTCAAAGAATAACTTGTCTTTTTAAGGCATGAATTATGTAAGATTTTTATATAGTAAATTGTATACCATATTTAGTTTCTAAATTATAGGAGATACATGATATTTCCTATGAAAAGAATACTAATTATGTAAATTGGCTTGTAAATCCTAAGAGCAAGATTTTAGCACTTTTTAAATCTAAAAGTACTTAAGCATGAAAATATCTAAAAGTAGTGTGGCTTCATCCTAACCTTGAGAAAAAAATATAGTTACTCATATTTATTCCAAAACTTATTTTAAAAATTATTCCTCCTAACTTATTCTAAACATACTTGAGGTGATATGCTACATCAATATAAAATAAATGCTAAGTAATAATCTAAGCAAAACTAATGCAAGAATAACAGAAACAATAATAATAAAAAGCTAACTTTATGTCCTAAACTAGCCAAACAATTGAAGTGAGAATTAAACTAACAACTAAAATAAAAGACTAAATATTTCCATTGAATTAAACTTTATGTATTACAAAAATGTCGAATACATGAATGAAACAAATAAAATTAATAACAGAACTTTCCCATGGAATGGAGTAGAAATCACCAATATTCCCCCATGTCACTCAATGAAGATCACTTTCGAGTCTACTCCAAATTGCACTTAACTTTTATACAAACTCACCCTTGAACATCATCCTAATGATGTCTTCTACTTTTGAAATTTAATGCATGTTTCCAATTCCATGCTGTTTAAATTCTTATTTTAATCAAAACTCTCTTTGTTTGGCTAAGATAAGCAACTTAAATAAGATCCAATCAATTGAAAATTCATTGAGATTCCTCATGGGATCAACCTTTCCTACATGGAATTACTACATTGATTCATGTGCTAGCAAGTGATTCTAAAGTTACACCAAGTTTTTGGTGCCGTTGCTAGAAAATAGCAAGGGATTTATGCTTGGATCTTTGTTTAGATTGTTTGTCTCTAGCCATAGTTTTATGCTGCATTAGATTAGGGTTGGAATATCAGCATATTTTGCTAAATCCTCACAAATTGACCATCTATCTTTACTTTGTGAGAGGGTAATTTGCCAAAAGGAGTGACAACAATCAAGTGGGCCAACGCTTCATCAACATAATTAGGATTTCCTTGCTTTCTCAAATTAGGTTTTTGAGTGAACTTGTAGTGAGGCCACATTATTTATATCAGGAAGTGTTTTGTGAAAGTTAAATCTCGAAACACACTTATACATAATATATAGTCTAGACGGAAGGTTATGACTTAGAGACCCTCAGGAAAATCAGCACAGACCAATACCTAAGTGAGTATCATACACTATAACTTTTTGAGATTTATATATACAATTCCATATTTTCTTCTGCGGACATAACTTTAAAAGATACCAGTATCTTTGTTTTGGTTAATTGCTAAGAAACAATAGGAGTACTAACTTTCTTTCTTAAATAATTATTGAATTAGATAGGCTTTAAGAAACTTAGGAAATGATATAGGCTATCCTTATTTTAACCCAAGACATAAAGCATACACAATAATTTATACCACTAGTTAGACCCTTTGAGACTCTTAGAAAGCATTTTCTTTTCAAAATTCCATTTACCTTAACCTAGAAACCTAGTTGAGAATATTCATTACCTATCTATCAAAATAAGTAGAGAAGGTAGAAAAAGGACAAAAGTCTAAGAAGTGAAACTATCAAAGTTCTTACATAGAAAACCCTTTCCATCAAAGAAAGAGAAATATAAAGAAAAGAAAGAAAAAATAAGTATTAAAAGAAAAGTGAAGAGAAAGGAAAAAGAAAAAAGAAGTAGTAAAAGAAAAGTTGCGCAAACAAATATTCATAGAACACCTCTACTTATATTTGAAAATTTAAATTCTTGTAATGTTTCTTTCCGAACCATTCCCAAGCCTAATGTATCATCCTATCTAAAGACCTATCGATATTAAGGAGAAAGATAGCTTTAAAGAAGATATAAATAGGAAAGAATTAAGCTCAACTACCCCAACTGGTCTTGGTAATGACATATATTCTTAGGGATCATAGTCCTTTGTCACATTTTTCCCATAAAATTATGTAAACCACTAGTAACTTTGGATTCTATCACATTACAAATTTTGTTTAACCCCTTTCTCTGAGAGCTTTATTCCTAAGTGTTTACCAGTGAGAATTTGAAGTCAAAATATTATTCTAATGCAATAAAAGCATATCTATTTGGAAGTCCTAACTTATGTAGTAGTTCACACATAGCACTCTAAGGTATAACGATAACAAGATAGCTTTGGTATGCCAATAACTTGTGAAATTATTCATTCATCTTTATTAAGTTGTTAAAGTTAGTAGAGTACTTAACCTTATTGAATTATGTGGGTATATTCACTACAAACTATCATGAGGCTTAACTCATTCACTAGGGGTAACTTGGGGCTTAAGGTCTTGTTGCACATGCTAAATGCAATTGTAAGTACTTACAAAAATGAAAACCATTTTTTGTTTTCATGATTTTTTATAGGTTTTGTTTAGGATTTGCAACATTCTAGTTGAGTGGTGCAATAAGTGTTTAATTTTTTTTTTTAAAGTACCCAACTAGTAGTCCATGTGTTATAAAATATAGGCATTATTCTATGATTTTTTTTAGAATTTCATAACACATGCATTTCTGACCAAATAATGAAATTTTTTTGATATTTGGTAGATTCAGGAGCTAATCTAGAGGAAGCATGTTAATATTCATAATTTTCTTGGATTTAATTAATGTTTTTACTCTTTTGTAGGTGTTGAGAAGATGATTCAATGGTCGAGATCAAGAAAGGTAAGATTTGAAGATTAAGATCAAAAGAGGGCTAAAGACCTAAATTTCATCATTTCAAAGCTAAATCAAGGTTCAATATCATCTTAAGCCAAGAAAATAAAGTCCAAGGAAACAATTGGAAGCATTAAAGTTGACTAGAATGATCCATCTAAAAAGCCATGCAATTCCACCACCTTTACATGATAATTGGAGCCATGAACGAGGTTTCCTAATCTAACAAGGAAACCTAGGGAAGCCAAGGCAATCAAACCTTGTAGTTAAAGGACTTAGACACTCAAGCCATCAAAGTGAGCCACCAATCAACATGAGAGCCATGCCACATGGAGTCACACTATTGGAGGAGACGTTTAAAGCAATTATCATGCTAAATAGTGAATTTCAAGGGTATAAGTAGAAAGGAATGTAAGTGATAATCAACATGGTAAGATATACATGCATAGGTGGACCAATCAAGAGAGAAACCAAGTCTAATTTCTTATTTTTCTCTTTCTTTTTCCCCTTATTTTCTCTCTTTTTCCTACTCATCATACCACATAATTGGAAGGGAGGAGCTCCATCCCACCTTCCTTGAAAGGTGATGCCTCCCCCCTTCTAAGTCCACCCACACCTACGTCACTTTCTAAATCCATTTCCCACTGAACTACCTCACTTTTCTACCTCTTTACTCCATCTTTCTTACCCTTTTACACTTATTTCCATCCCAACATGCAAGATACCTTAAGGAAATGGATTCCATGCCTCAACTTAGATGGAATTCAATGCCTTCCCATGTCCTTGAATCATATTTAGAAAATCCACCTCACCCACTGACCTAACTTCCAAATCTTCTCTCCGATCACCACCTAACTTTCTTATCTTGACTCATAGATCTAATTCTCCTTCTTTCCCCTAGGATAAGATCTTACCTTATTTAAAACCAAAAAATCTATATATATATATATATATATATTCAACAAATTTAATGCAATTTTTAAGTAATGGAGTTCCTCTAACTCCTTGAAGTCAAAGCACTTCTACTTGGAGAACTTCTTGGGATTTTGGTTTTCAAAACTTTGGATGATTCTTCATTGTCTTCCACAACATTTTCCTTTGATTTCTTTATATGGTTTTGTTCACTCTAGTTCAGGTCAGTACCTTGGTTTAGCTTCCTTGATTTCATTTTTGTTTAATTTCTTCTCTTGTTGATTAAGTTCCATAGCATAAATTGCCTTTGATCTCCTTTCATTCTTGCTTCCACTTCTCTTCTTTTTCTTGCTTAATTCTTCAAGATCCAAGTTACCTTTCCCTTGTAGTCACAACCAAGAGAAATAGTAGCTTGAATACCTTTTGATTTCCCTCTTAATGTTCTCTTGTTTCTTGCTTTGATCTCCTTGTTTTTCCCTTGTCTATTTGCTTGTTCTTTGCTTCTTTCCTACATTTTTCTCTTTGATTTTCTTTCCTGAATTCACATGCATGATATCTAAGTTTAGATTGGGATTGTTGGAGTATGTTTAATCTTTGATTTGATGTTGAGATCTTAATTAAGAGAAGTGCACAATTTTCAGCTTTGTTCTCTATGTGTACACCACTTTTGATGTAATCTCAATTCAATGAATGAACTTGTTTCAAGTGAATTTTTATTGTTTAATTCCAGTATTACAGCAATCAATTCTTGAGTGTTAAATTCCATGAAAAGTGATTTCTAATTTTTTTTAATGCCTTACTTGATTTGAGTTTCATATACACCTTGTTTCTGGAATTTTTGTATTTCATGTTTCATGTGCAACGTCCAGCAGTCCATACACTTCATTGGCTTGAAATATTAGGAACCCATTTAGCTTTTTATAGACTAGTGAGTGCTTTTATTATTTTTCATGCTAGTTAAATATTAATTCATAATTTCTAGCCATCTTTCACTCCATGAACTATGCACACACTTTCATGGTCATGTGCATGGTGATTGAAGCTCATTATTGGTTGATTCTTTGCTTAGGTTAAGTTTAGATTTTAGTTGTTACTTATTTGTCATCTTTGGTTAGTTTATGAAGTTTTAGGATTAGGAAAGTGTTAGTTTATGAAAGTTCCATTTTTAGCAAGTTTCCTTAAGTAAAATTTTCTTAGGTTCATTCATTCCTGTTTTGCATTAGTTTCTTTTATTGAATGCATGTTAGTTAGGAAAATTTTTAGTTCCATTGAAAATCTCTATTTTTAGAAAGTTTCCTTTAGTTCTAGTTTCTAATTTGATGCATGTTTCCAATTCCAAGTTCTTTAAATTCCTAGCTCAATCAAAACCCTCTATCTTTGGCTAAGATAAGCATATTAAATAAGATCTAATCAATAGCAAATTCCCTTAGATTCCTCGTGGGATCAACATCTCTCGTGTGCATTTGCTACATTGATTCGTGCACTTTCGAGTAATTTTAAAGCTACACCTAGCGCAAGATGTCTTCTCCTTAGCTTGTCTCTTGAACAACAGCAAGAATAAGACAAGCCAGGAAAACTCCCCGCATCAATGTCTTTCCCTTGTTTTATTGGGCAGTTGCCTGATGAAGACAAGATTGTGAAAAATAAAACATCACTCCAATGATTTCCATGTATCTTGCTTACAAAGTCTTTCTTTAAGAGGAGAGCTAGTTAAAAAAACAACAACTAGCTTTCTTCTCCTCTCTTTCTTATCTTAACACACTTCACCCAAGCCCCAAAGGTTTTTAACGTGTAACCCCTTACCTCCTAGTCTTCCACTATGCAGTAGTCTTTCTTTATTTCCTCCCCTCCCTTTCATGAGGAACCTTAGCAGCCACCCCCTATTTTCATCTCTCATGTTATCATAATAGATGACTCCTAGCCTTAACTTTCTTCTCATAAGTCACACTTAAGATTTTCCAAAGTTTCTGCCAAATTCTTTTCTTTTATCCCATAGATATGATGTTCCCACTTAAATGAATGAGAGAGCTGCTTTAAAGGTACAAATTAAGTAGCTCTCTAATACTTACCCCCAAGGATATAAGATGTATTATTTTGGAAGGGCTGTCCTCTTTAAATAGAAAAAATCCTCCAACAAATCCTCTTTCTTTCCAATAAAATGTGATGTGATAAGCATCCAAAAATCCTATTTAACATCATGGGAACTTCCTCTCTTATGTGGCTTCCTTATCCTTCCTTAAAATCACATTCAATACCCACCAAATATGGTGTGAGCCCACCATTTCCTTGTCCTCCAATTATGTTATAACACTTCATCCTCAGTCTATAGAAAATCTCTCTACCAATCACCTCTCTCTCTCTCTCTCTCTCTCTCTCTCTCTCTCTCTCTCTCTCTCTCTCTCTCTCTCTCTCTCTCTCTCTCTCTCTCTCTCTCTCTCTCTCTCTCTCTCTCTCTCTCTCTCTCTCTCTTACATGCTTAATTCCCATTGGTCTACCCTAGCATTGTCTTGATTCTGTCATGGCAGATACTTCTCATTGGATGCTTACTAGGATAGCCCTAACTAAGGATGAATCTTAACCATTGCGTCCTTAAAATGTAGGATGAAAGAGACTTCGTTAATTTTCTTCTCAACTCCACATTTTTCTTCCTTGAATTTATCATGCAAATATGCATAATATAGTGTGGCACCTCTCCTTCCATATAGCGAAATGTGGATTCTATGGTGGGTCACTCTCTTGAATGAGTAGGTGAGAGAAAGTAACCTACATGCTGGCCCCAATCCCTGATTAGTTTCACTTCAACCAAACTCCATACATGTGACTCATTGTATAGTATTCTCACTTCCCTTAGACACTCTCCAAGGAGGTTGATTTGCATGAGAAGTTTTCCACCTTATCTTTCGGTAGTGACACCTTTTGCACTGATGCTTTAGGGCTTTAACAATCTAAATTTGATAATGACACCCTACAACATTTTGAACTTCTTAACTTCCTGGTTCTTGGCATGTGAGTCCTGAAAATGCTTGAATAGTAGGATAGCTCTCTTTTAGGGTTTTAGGCTTCCAAAAATGTGCATTTTTCTTAATTCTATCCTAATCCTACGAAATGTAAAATAAACTTTAATTAGTGATAAATTAAAAAATCCAAGGGTTAAAAATGTTAATTCGAGGGATATTACATGTAATAATTATGTATATATCATCATATGTCTTAGAAACCTTAGAGGAATTGTTCATGCATAGGCAAATATATTTTGCAAAAATAGTCCATCAATTCACTCTTTGGGGTGCTGAAACTAGTATTTTACAAGTGTGGATCCAAATGTGATCATTCATGAAATTTTTGGAATTCCAGAATTGCATTGAAAACTTGGAAGTTCACCATGTGTTAAATCATTAGGAATCATGCAAGATTTGAAGCTATAAAAGGTTTCTTTTTTCAAATTTCTTGTGCCAGAATTGTTCATTCTTACTGCAGGTGATCCCTTCAAAATATCAAGTTCTCAATTCACCCAAGGATTCAATTTCTAAATACATATTACCTGTGACAAAACCATCACTTACTTGTCATGGAAATCAACTAAAAAACTAATTATATGAAACTCATGGCCTAATATCTTCTAGCCATTCAATGTTGAGCCATAGATCCAATATAAAGGAGCCAATGAAAGATTAGCAGTCCATGCCAAATCATGCAATCAATCTTCTTAGATGCTATAGATGGAAACATGAATAGCCCAAGAAATTTTAACATTCAAGATTGCACTTAGGATAGCATAAGATCAAAATGTTCCCACACATTTTAGATGACTCTCCAATAAACATCAATCTCATGTCATTTACTAAGATGGAATTAGACACACAGACAAAACATCAAAATATCTATTCTCATGCCATTTATTAAGATAGAATTAGGAGCATTAACAAAACACCAAAATGTCCATTCTCCAACCACAGTAACATATATGCAAATATAAGAGTAGAAATCATATTAAAAATAGGATAAGTTAATAGTCTAAAATGAAAATTGAAACAAGAACATTAGGCATTGAAAAGTATATTCTAATAGTCCTACAATATGAACCAAACATGGATTATTAGGCACCGAAAAATGGTACTATCTGTAGTTCCAAAAGTTGAAACTACAGCATGTATTTCAAGCTTTAAAACTACGTAGACCAGATCTACCTATCTTAGACGCAAATTTGCTATGTTTTCTCCCTGGTGTTTCCTATTTCTCTTTTGTATTTCCCCCCATTATAGATCACGTTCTCAAGATGCAAGGGAGAGGCGTTGTCTACCTCCCCTCCTTGTCTCCCTCCGTCTCCCTCCGTCTCTCTCCCTCTCCCTCTCCCTCTCCCTCTCTCTGTGTCTGTGTCTGTGTCTGTCTCTCTCTTTTGTTCTATTTGTATTTTTCTTCTTTTCTTTTCTAGACCAAGACATCCCACATGTATAGGTATCTTGATCTCTTTTCTCTTCCTCTCCCATTCTAAATACATTTCCTAATTCTCACCCTCTTCCTAGATTTCCTTAAATATCTCTACCTATTTAAAAATGTCTCCTCACATGATTCAACATATTTGGATGTTTTTCTTAATTGACTTGGCTTCCTAGTCATGATAGCTAGGTAGGTTCACCTTTACAATATTCCTGGTTACCAATTTAGAAACAAGTGTCATTATCAATGTAAAATCTTATTATTTAGATTTCTACCATTGGATTTTGGCTATCTTAATGTCATTGCATAACTATATGTAAGCTCTATCCATCCATAGAGGTCTCATTGTCTAACTATTTAGTATCTAAAGATTCAGATTCCATGTTTTGGATAATCTTTGGGTTTTTATTATTTGTAAAATGATACAAATTTTAGGATATTACAAAATTAACGCTATTGAATGCTCTTAGAGCTATTTTTTGATGTAATTTAAATAATGATTATTGGGATATAAAAGTTAAAAAAAAGCTAAGATTATTAGATTAGCATACATTTTCATAGCAAGGCTTAGATACTGACACAAGTATGATGAACGCTTTAGATCTTAGAAAAACTAATGTAAAGACAATGAATCTTTTTCAAAAAAGTGTATAAACTCTCTTACTTCAATCAAGCGAGTCAACTTGTGGACCCAGACATAAATCTACCCACCACAATTTTATAGTGGGGGAGTGAGGTATGGATCAATTTCCAAGGGATTGTGAATTGGTGACCTGTGAATTGGCTTAAACAAGTGTTGGTCATGGGTCACATGGGTCATAGGCCAATATTTACACTTCTACGAACTTAAGGTTTTATGGTACTTTCACTAGAGGGATCCACCATTTTGATGATATGAGCAGTTCACATTAAATGTCTTGCTACAGATGAGTAATGTCTAAAAATTGCATACTTTGGGTGATTCTAATGTTGTTTTCTTAAGCTATTTTGAGTTATAAAATAGAGAGCAGTTAGTTGATGTAATGACCGAGCAATTTATGCTATTAAATTGGACATTCTATAGGAAATGAACTATGTTAAATATTTTACTTTATTTAAAATAGTAAACAAACGAATTTATAAGAAAACTTGGTACCATTAGATTCTACTCAAAAAATGGAATCCAACGCCTCAAAGAACGCTGAAAACGGAGTTCGTATGAAGAAGTTACGGCCGTTTGAAGATTAGGAGCATTTCTGTAATTTAAATTAAAAACGAAAAAGACAGAAAACGCAGGGGGGACATTTTGATAACGGCCCCCCATCTTCTTCTTCCTCTAGATTTCTCCAGAAACCCTAGTTTCTAGAGGTCTTTGCCACCGCCATTGGCAACACCGCCATAGCAAGGCTATAAAAAGCCCTATTCCCCTCTCTTCAAAACACGATTTTTCCGGTCATTTAGGACTAGGGTTTTTGGAAAAAATTGGAAACCTAGTTTCCCTTAGATTTTCAGCAATGGCCAGGCCTGAGTTAGGCTGGCCATTCTTTTACCTGTCTCCTCATTCCCCTCTCTTCTCTTTTCCAGTCTTGCTCGACATTGGGGTTTTTTCTCTTCACGATTTCTGGCGACATAGGGTTTTCAGACGGAAAAAGGGAGCCACACCACCCAAAGGAGGGCGTCCCTGGCTACCCAGGTAAGCCCCTCTTTCCCTTTCTCTCCATTTTACTTCCCCCAGGCTAGATCCATGCCGAATCTAGTCTTTTCCCAGCCGATTTTTCCAGCTGGAGAACAACAAAGCCAATTCCAGCCGGCTCTGTATGAACAAGGCGTCCCAGGGACGCCATGCTTCACGTGCACCTGGGACGGGTTCCAGGCGTACGACAGTGCATACACTATCCCAGCTGCAGCCTTCGGGTGTGCAGGCAACATGGGGCACGGGTCTTGGCTCGACCAAGATGCACGGGGTGCCCTGGGAGCTGAGATGCGCCATGTTACACCAAAGGTGCGTCCGTGCAATGCCATCCATGACGCGTGTCATAGCGCATCACTTGAGCATGCATGTGCACGTGCAAAATGCGGTCCCTAGCACGGCCTTTGGGCGCACACGCACGTGAGGCGGTCGCAGTTCAACCAGGATGCACGGGTGTCCTGGGAACTGGGACACGCGGACCTAATGAGACTATAAAGTTAGGATCAGAGGACAATTCACAGAGTTAACCATAGAATAGTAGATCCACATCATAGGATCTAGCCTGACAATGAATTAGGCAAGGACCCATGGACCTTAAAAGGCAAATATAACGATCTAATTTCTAAAAATAGATTGAAATTGATAAGGACTCCTTGTATCCATTCATATCCAGGAGTTTATAAATGAGACCCAGGGACGGGTTGAGTGATGAAGGACAGGACTCCAGGAGACTTTGAGGTAGGTGCTCTATCACTACTAGACTTTTAAAAAGAGCCATGATCGTTTTGAGAATGCATGTTTTAAGTATAAGTTATATGAGTTTGAATGCGAGACTAGCATGAGCAGATTTTATGCATTGCATGCATGTTTTGCAACTGATTGCATAGATTGCATGATTTACGACGAATAAGTGTCATATGCCCCGTGGAGGCTATGACCGAGTGTCCCCAGGTACCCGGGGACCACACGGCAAGGAGGTCGTGGGCATAGTGGGCCCTATGGTTTGAGGATTTACTTGCATTGCATATAGCATGACATGAGGTTGGTTGACCATACCATATATCCATGAGTTGGATTCAGTTGAGCATCTTATGCACGTTATTATGTTTATGATATATATGATACTTTCAACTTGGATTATGCGATTCTTTAAGTCGTCAGTATTCCAATTCGACAATGGTTTTTAATATCGATATTGAACATGAGTGTTCAAACATGCACATGTTTTAAAGAGCATATGATTTTAAACATAGCATGCATTGTAAAACTAGTAGTGATAGACTCCTATTGAGTATAGTATATACTCACCCAACCCTTAACATTTTTCAGGATAGCTCCATTCACGAGTAGAAGACGCCTCAGGAAATGTTAGTGCTACGAGCAAGAAAAATAAAAAAGGAGACAATTATACATGTAAGTAAAACTCTACCCTTTGGACATGGATTTGTTTTTATTTACAGTTGGGCTATGAGCTATGACTGGATAGACTTGGGAAAAACATTTATGATTTCTGAAGTTTTTCAAAAACTACTTTGGTTGTTATGAAAGCAAATGACACTCGGGGTTTTCAAAATGAGTTTAAAACAAAAGATTTTCTGCTGCATTGCATTGTTTTCATAAAATAGTTTTCAAATAGGGATGCATCCCGCCTTAGGAATTAGATATTGTATTTAAAAATGCATGGGAAAACCCGGGTCATCACAGTTGATGGATCAAAATACCTAATAATAGTTAATAGTTGTGTTTATCAACACTTGTAAGCTTTGGTATATGGCCTATCTGTAGCAAGGTGGTAAAGATGAAGGATTTAAATCATTAAAAAAAGTGGACCCTACTTGTACTTTTATTATATTAGCAAAATGAGTGTGTCATTTCTCCAAAATGCATGAGAATGTCACTTCCTATTCTTTATTAATAATACAAAAGGAATTACATTATTGCATATATAGTTAGGAGTCCCAATAATTCTAGATGGACTGAGTGTACTAGAAAACTCTTTGGAAGTTGATATTAATTTTAAATGTACTGCAAGGGCATAATTATATTAGAGTATAAATATGGAAAATATGGGGTAAACCCATGAGGACTCTTTGATAAAAAATTCAATTAAAACTTAAGTTACTTTAGCCATACCTAGCCAAATATTAAGGAAAGTAAGAAATCCAAGCATTAACTAAAGCAATTAAACTAAGCAAGAAAACAAAGGAAGAAATAAAGCAAGCAAAGAAAGTAAGCTAAATATAAAAAAAAGCTTTTATTAATAGAACTTGATTACAATGATCTTAAATACAAGAAAGGAAATAAAAATAAAATAAAGTAAAGAAACTTCCTTTGAACTGTTAACTGGAGGGATTTTTAGTCCAACTAGGATCTTTACTTATTTGCTTCATTTTCGAGGCTTGAATTTCACTTTATAGCCTTCTTTGTTGTGTCACTCAACAAGGGCACTTCTCTTCAGACCATAATACACTAAACCTACCACCAAACTATTCTTATCTTTACCCCAACAGGCCATTAACCCAAAAATTAAGTCCCAAATCCAAAAAAAGACTCTTAAAAGAAGAAAGGAAGAAGGGATCGAGTGGAAAAAGTAAAAGAAATTTGTGCTTCTCCTTAGCTTGAAACTCTATAAAGATGGTAGATTTAAGTATAATGCAAAGAGGCTACCTACCATAAGGCAAGCCTAGATAAAAGAAAAAGAAAAGTGGAGACAGTGATCCTTGGCTAAGGATTCACCAAATTTCAGCCTTAAGAGATGATGCAGGAACAAGGTACATACTTAGAAGTCTTCCTACTCTTCAACAAGATCCCTTTAGTTAAGAATTTTAGATGGCTTTGTAGATGGACTTAATTCTCCTCAATCATACTTTAGGATAGGAAGGAATCCTTGGCAGCCATAGAAGTGGCACAAGGCATCTGGATTTTCTTTCTTATTCCCAAATCCCAAAAGAAGAAAAAAGAAAATAGAATGCTAGGAAGGTGAATGCATATAATGATAGAGCAGGAGAGTGAGGCCTAGAGGCTTAAGGAAGGACTGCATGTAAGGCCAAGGGAAGGGAGGTGTGTAAGGGTGACGTGGTAGTGGAAAGGTTAATATGTGTAGTGGTGAGATAGGAGATGCATGCAAAACATAAAGGTTATAAGGTAAGATGAGGAAGGCTAGGGAGATGGAAGGAGGATGCATGTAATAGAGATGGTTAAAGAGGGAATGTGTACAAAACTATGAAGGAAGGTGCATGCATGAAATCTTAAGATGATAAGAAAATGCAAATCTAAGGGTGAAAATGATGTGTGTAAGGACGTGGAAAGTAGTGGGTGGTGCATGGAAATAAATAGCAGTATTATGCATGAAAGAAAGAAGAGAATGGGGATGAGAAAGAATATGGAAGAGAAGTGGGAATGCATTAGACTCTTACCTCTTCTCCTTGTGATGGATAGTTGGATTTAAGGAAGAGTTGGTGAGATCTCTCCCTCTATTTATCCTATATTTGGCTATAATGTTCTAGAGAAAAATAAGAGAAAGGTTTTCCTTCTCCTTTGTAACAGACCAGGGTTCCAACAGTGTGATATTTTCTACTCTGGTACAGAGTGCCTCATGGTTTCAAAATGTGTCACAACTGTTAGAGCCAATCGGACTCTTATAACCAGCCCAGATCTCCCTCCCCAGGCGATGTGGGACTAACTCTTAGCACCTCCCCACCCTTGTTCCCTCAGACTATCTTGGGCTACCTCAGACCATCTTGGGGCATCTCCCTCAGACCATCTTAGGGCATTCCCCTCAGGCCATCTTGGCCCACCCTCAAGCCATATTGGATAACACCTGTGGGTTCACCTTTCCCCCTTTAGGGACATGCGTCCACGCGTGCGGCTAGCCCCCCCCATCATGAGGGACCTGGCTTTGATACCATTTGTAATAGACTGGGGTTCCAATAGTGTGATATTGTCTGCTCTGCCATAGAGTGCCTCAATGTTTTTAAATGCGCCACAACTGTTAGAGCCAACCAGACTCTTATAACTAGCCAGATCTCCCTCCCCAGGCAATGTGGGACTAACTCTCAGTACCTCCCCACCCTCATTTCCTCAGACAATCTTGGGCTACCTCAGACCATCTTGGGGCATCCCCCTCAAGCCATCTTGGCCCACCCTCAAGCCATCTTGGACAACGCTTGTGGGTTCACCTTTCCCCCTTTATGGACATGTGTCCACGTGTGCAGCTAGCCCTCTCCATCACAAGGGAACTGGCTTTGATACCATTTGTAATAGACCAGGGTTCCAACAGTGTGATATTGTTCGCTCTGGCATAGAGTGCCTCACGGTTTTAAAACGCGTCACAACTATTAGAGCCAATCGGATTCTTATAACCAGCCAAGATCTCCCTCTCCAGGCAATATGGGACTAACTCTTAGTACTTCCCCACCCTCGTTCCCTCAGACTATCACCTGGGGATGCTATGTGAGGAGAGTTATGAGGGTTTGGCCACCCGCTCTCTAAAATTTATTATGTTATGGATACCATGCACTATGTGTTGCAAAAAGTCGGGTGGGGCAATCATAGGAAGGCCGCCACTGTGACAGCCGTGGTCCTCCCCATGCGGACATGGATATTGTGATTTCCACCGAGGATGGTATATGTGGATTATTGAGCAGTTATCCAGGCGCGCTGTACGGATTCTAATTGCATGCATAGTAGTCCTTATATTTGATGCACTATGGTGCATATCCTTGAGGGTTGCCAAAAGACACTGGAGTGCCCAAGAGACTCTGGTTAGATAGTTGGGAGGGTCAGGCAGTTGTGAGGGACCCAAAGAGGACAATATTATATACGTTGTGCATTCTGCCCACGGGACATGTGTATATGATGGCATTATGAGACGCCTTATATGATATGGCTTGATGATATGGCTTATATTGTTTTCCTAGCAATGGCTGGAGGATTGTGGACCCCGTATAGTGAGGGCATGAGGATTATATTGATATACCAGTAGTGGCTGGATAATTATGAACCTCGCATGATGAGGGGTATGATTCTGAAACCCAGCATAATTTGGGAATGCAAATTAGGTGATGTTGATTATATTCATAATCTTGTATGTCCTTTAACAATTTTCATATATATATATATGTATTATTGTTATATTAATATGATTGAGGGAGTAGTTTCATATATGTTTTCATATGGGTTAGTGAATGGGTAGAATTGTATGCAGAGTATGGTTCATGGAATTGAAGTATTTATTTGATGATAAATAATAAGTAAAGATATCTGATTTATCAATGAAATTATTAATAATGATGAAAACATGTCGATATTTGGCTTACAAATGGGTCATTGAGATATGAAACATATTATAAATTCAATTTAACCTAATTGCTATAGAAATGAATATTCACATTACTATTGAATAATTAATGTATCATAAGATTTAGCATGCTTCTTAAACTCCCCTACCAAGCATAGCTTGTTGAGATATTGTAAATTTTTTATGTTTACAATATCTCAAATACAGAAAGATAGGAGAAGATGTACACAACAAAAGGAATCCAGCAACCATACTTTTGCGCATAGGTATACATTTTATTTAAACCTTTTGTATTGTGTAGTTTGTCATTTGAATTGTGACATTGGACATTTAATATAATGTTATAGGGGTTATACAAGTGAACCACTGGATGGGTCCTATTTTCAGAAATAAATTTCTATCTTCTAGAAAACTATATATATATGTATAGTGTGAGCATGAAGGTGACATCCGGGTTTTTGAAAAAATGAATTTCAAAGAAAAACCCTCCCTATTTTTGTATTTTAAAATTTAGAGGCACGCCCTCTTTTAAAATAACCACGATAAATTTTCATGAAAAAAAGAGCTCGGGGTGTCACATCTAGGCTAGTTATAAGAGTCCGGTTGGCTCTAATAGTTGTGACAGGTTTTAAAACTGTGAGGCACTCTGTTCCAGAGCAAGCAATATCATACTGTTGGAACCCCGGTCTGTTACGTCCTTCATCTCTATTTATAGGTTTTTTGAGTGGAAGCCCTAAGGATTGGATGGCTAGGATCATAACTAGAAGTTACAAAAGTGTGGCTGAGATTTAAGGGTGAATGGAAGAAGGAAGGAGGGATTAGAAAGAGTGAGGGGTATGGAATGCTAAGTGGGTATGATATGGATGATGTAGTAGGGAGATAAGGTGGAATGAAAGGAGATATGAGTGGATGGGAAGGAAGATATGCTTGGAAGGAAAGAGATAGAAGGGAAGGAGAGAAAATAAAGGAAAAATGTGGGATTTGGAAGGGAGTAATGGTGACGGCATGGAATTCATGTTTGTTCTAGTGTAAGTTTTAGAAAGTCTAAGATAAAAGTAGTCCATTGATTGAATTGCATCGTAGAGATCTTTCCTCCTTAGGGTTCTTACCTTCAATTCTCATGGAGTGGGTGATGACTAGGGTTTATGGCCTTTCTCTTCTTTATTAGTGGCCTTTGGATCATCTTTTCTCTAACTTAAGTGGATGAGATTTTGTTGAAGTTTTCTTATCTATAAAGATATTCTTTATGGGCTCTTTTTCTCTCCATCATTGGATTGGAATACCTTACAGTGGATGGCCTAGATTCTTTTGATATTTCCTTATCCACTGTTGGTTTCTCTTTCTTTTGGTCCCAGCCCACCATTATTTTTTCAAGTCAATAGGATTTAAGAAAAGTGGGATGTCTACCCTCATTGAAGTGGATGTTTTCTTCCTTAAAAATAGGAGGGCAACCCATCAAAAAATGCTCCAATGGGGCTTTAGTCTAGTCCATTGCAGTCTCTCTTCTTATTAGTCCATACTTGTTTAAGTGAGTATTCATTGATTGCTTAGGATATGCTTCAACAAGCATAAATCTTGGCCTTTAAGTGCTTGAAACTATATTCAATCATGGTTTCTAGTAAATTGTGTCTCTCTTGACCTCCTTTATTTTCTTAATCCATCTTCCTTATATTTCTCACTAGAAAATGTGGGATTGAGTGTGACTATAATTACTTGGAAAATTCATCCACTCCGAGTTGTTCCCTCTTTTGATTGAGTAGGAGAGAGTGTGTAAGGAATGTATGTCATGCATGTCCTGATTTTCTAACTTATTATATTTTAGAGAAGCTTTTATTGTACGTGATTCCAATGCATATGATTTGAGCAGTCCCTTAAAAGCTTCCCACAATTGTAGATAGCTTGCATGCATGCATGGGAAGTTTTGTCACCTCACTTCTGATATGAATACCCTTTTAATACATATAAGCTTGGTCTTTCACTTAGGGTTTCTGACTACTTTGTCTTTGATATCACTATCCACTTTTTAATATGAACTTTTGACTTATATTTGTCATGTATTGACCCATGATAGAGCTTGGACTCTCAATTTTCTCCTTTTTAGGGTTTCTATTGTCAAAAATACCCTTTTTTTTGTTTTTCTTTTCTTCTCATTTGTACCCTAGACCTGCAAAATATAGAATTAAACCTAATTAATGATATTTATGAAAAATTTTGGGGCTAAAATATTCTAAATATGGACATATGTATGTAATATTCCATATATATCAAATATCCTCAGACTTAAATTTTGTTAGTCCTCGAGCAAAACTATAAAATAGAGAATACTAAATCTTAAATATTAATCTAGCCACTTCTAGAGGCACTATTGTTTGCATTTACCATGTGCAAAAAGCCTTTAAACCCCTGGGTTACCCTTAGTGGATGACTTGTAGTCTCATAAGGATTTTCAAAAATTATACCCATAAACATTTCCAAACTTTTATGAAAGTCTTTTATTTATCTGGGAGAATTTTGTTTTATCTAGCTTTCATTAAACTCCTAACTTTAGCATTCTAATAAAAATGAATAAAAATTCAAAAATCTATCACTATGCTATAGATATTACTAATCAAACCTTAAAATGTTAGAGTGTGAAAATAGCCAATATACATAATTATCAATTTCTAAGTAAATTACAACACGAATTATTGTCTGAAAGTATGCTTTGACTTCAAATCTTACCAGATATTCTTGTCACTTAGAAAAGGTCAATTCTCTCATTAATATATGAGTAGAATAATGTTCATCAAGGCCTAATTCTCACATATTCCATATCAAAGAATGATAACATAGAAAAATCTGATAATGTTCTCATGAAAGATATCAACTATTAGGAATGTTATGCTCTATTAGAAGCCCTACTCATTCATATTCATATCCAAGTCTTATTTCTCTTAAGATCAAGTTAGGATTTCTATTTCGATGAAACCTGGGCTTCAGACAGTGTTATCAAAAGAAATGGTGTAGGGATAAACAAAAATTATTTTGAAAGATATGTAAAAATCTTTTACCAGTGTATTTGCAATTTCTTTTCTGTCCATAGGAATGAACATTCTTTTCCATTGGCTATCTTTTTCTCACTCTTCCTTTTTGTTTTTTGTATAGCCTTTCTTTGAAATTTTCTCTTTTCAACCCTTTTGATGTTCATCTCTTGACTTTCATTGCTCATACTTTTTCTAAGATATTTCTTCAACCATTTCTACATATTTCCAAAACAAACTAGGTATTGTATATATTATAGGGGATAATAAGGGTACCAATTAATGAGTTCCCAAAGAAAAGGCTCAAGGGGCTAACTAGTAGAAAACAATAACTTAGGGAAGGCTAAAGGCTATGGGGTTTACTAAGGATGACCTCCATCATTTCCTAGGTTTCATATGGATTGAATTGGCCATAAACTTTAGAGAAAAATGGCATAGACTTTCAAATGTTTTCTTGATAGTTGACCAAGATGAAAAATAACAAAACCGACTAGGAATGTCTCCAAACTCACATGACTTAATAGTCTATACTCACATGACTTAATAGTCTATACTTATCTTCTTCCGAATTTCTAAGTTATATTTTCTCTTCAACTTAAACTATATATGTGTGTGTCTATATATATATATATATATATATATAAATATAAAATACAACTATTCTATGCAATGCATCTTTTGAGTTTAATTTTCAGTGGATAACTTTAGAAAAGGAGTAAAATAATGAACTAATTGTATGCAAATCTATTAATAAGTTAAAGTTCAAAGGTATACTTAATATTTGAAAATTTTGAATTCTCATCCTTGTAAAGGAACTTTGCTTAAATTATTTAAATATTTTTTAAGAAAAGACTTTGGACACATCAAAATTGAAATACCTTACACCTAGACTTAAATCAAACATTGTCCTCAATGTTTTGAAATAAAAGTATGGAGAAATGAGATAAAAAGTTAAAGAGAGAAGGGTTGGAAACATAGTACAAATTATGAAGGAGTTTTTAGTAAACTCACTCCATTTTAGAATCTCATGGTTGTCAAATTACGTTCTCCACCCAGAGATGTATGGTGGTGAGAGCAATTTAGTATGATTGACTGGCATGGATGGAAATATTTTAGGAACAATTTGATGTGAATTGTCCTAGGATTTGTCAAATTGGGTATATACAATGCTAACATCAAAAAGTGAAGAATGTTCCTCCCCTTGTACATCTTCTTGAAATCTAGGGCAAAGCTCAATCTACATCTTCCTAAAAGGTTCTTCATTTTCATCTTGAGGTAAAGAAATAGTTGGGTTTATACCCTCTTTATCATCTTCTATACACCCTAGAGCATGTTGATGTGTAGCCATAACATCAATTTGCCCACCTTCCTGTCCTATATTAGACACTAGGGTAACAAACAAGGGATTTATTGAAATGAAACTGTCACAGTGTGTTCTTTCTAGGATAGGTGGTGGGTTCAAATCGATGTGTAATGACTCCATTTTTGTAACCTTGAAATCCCATGTTGGTAATGAAAAGTTCACCTTTTGAGATAAGGGTATTTTGGTCATTTCACTGTTCACCCTGACTAGACCCAACAATTTAGTCCTTAGAATGATACCCTTAGGTGCGTCTCGGAAAAAGGAATCCAACAAGACTAGAATCACCGAAAACAAGGGTAAAATTATAATTAAATTTAAAACGAATTGGCCTGAGAAAATAGGGACCCGTTTTGATACGAGCACCCCCTTCTTCTCAAACGTACTACATCACTGACATTCTAGAATGTCGGTGTGCAGGGGGGAAACCACCACCATTCTAGAGGTTTCTCCACTGCCATTCCATGGCGATAGAAACCTCCCTCCAGAACCCTCCTTAAGCTCTATAAATAGAGCTCTTGGGCACCTCCAATGGCAGCCCAAAACCTTGAAAAAAACCAATCTTGGAGTTGCATGCAAGAGGAGAAAACGTGAAAAATACCGAGCCACAAACCAGGTATGCCTTAAACGACTCCAAATCCATCTCTCCCTTAGTCTTTGGTTGAATATCCCTAAGTTTTTGCATGAGAAACCATGCAAAATGGGGCTCTAGGGAGCCACAACAGACCCAGGGCAGGTGCTTAGGGCGTTCTGGTTCGACAGGGTCGAACTAGGGCGTCCCGAGGACGCCCAGGTCACCACAGAACCAAAACGCACCTAACTCGTTAAAGGAAAACCGACGGGAGCATTCGTGGACGCGCCTGTAAAAGAAAAAAGCGGCGGAGGCCCAGTGCGTCGGCAAACGCGGCTTGTAGGGCGCACGCTGCTGACGCGGGACGCGTTAGCTCCCGGGTGCCCGTCTCATGTGGGCCTGCGATGGTGATGTCGCGCATTCCGCGTAAGTGGTACGTGCAGCTTGATGACGCCCGGGAGCGTGCGACCGCACGTGCAGGCCGGTCGCCGCTCGACCTGGACGCAGGGCCCGTTTTGGGCCTTCTATGTATTCTTAACACTAAAATACCCATAACTTGAGTTCTAGGACTTCGATTGAGGCGCCGCAAGAGGCGTTGCGTCCGTATCGATGGCGCGGATACACCAAACCATAAAATACCTAATCAAGCCCCTATCTAAGGCTTGCATGACCTTTAAACCATGATATTGGCGTGGGGCCACTAAACCTTTGCAAACCTGACTATACCAAAGCCTAGTTAGGGACCTTAGGAAGCCTTTAGGCATGGGAATAAACCCTTAATGCCTAAGTAGTAAGGTAAACTATTCTAGAACCTATAGAAATAGGCCAAGCTAACCTTTTTCCCCTAAAACCATGTCCAGGAACGTATGAGGACAAGGGGACTAGCGCGATCAAACCAGGTAGGTGTCCTATCACTACTAGACTTTTAAAAAGAACCCTTGATGCTTTGAGAATGCATGTTTTGAATCATGGTTGCTTTTCTAATGCATTGATTTATTGCTCTTATATTATAAAGTTGTTTTCATAATATATGGTCTTGAATGCGATCATTTGCATTGAGATGATTTTATGAATGCATTGCTCGCATGCTTTGTAAATAAATGCATAAATTGCCTGATTTATGAAGATTGAGATTGGATCATTTGGATAACTGCATATCTTCGAGGGTTGCCAAAAGACACTGGAGTGCCCAAAAGACACTAGTTAGGTAGTTGTGAGGGTCAGGCAGTGTGAGGAACCCAAAGAGGACGTTGAAAAAGATTGCATAAATTGCATGATTTATGTTGATTTGAGATTTGGACTATGTATGTTTTTGGGCTAGTAAGCTCGTGGGCGCTATGCCGAGAGGTTCGGGGTGGCCTCCCAGCCTCTACCACTATGGGTGGAAAGGGTACCACGCCAAAAAGGCTTGTCCTCACTTCGATTGCTGTGGTAAACAAGGACTACCACTGGAGGTGTCACGGCACCCGTCGAAGTGTCATATGCCTCGTGGAGGCTATGACCGAGAGTCCCTAGGTACCCGGGGACCACACGGTACTGAGGTCGTGGGCATAATGTGCCCTATGTTTTTGAGGATTTACTTACATACATAAGTCATGACATGAGTATGGTCGACCATAGATCCATGAGTTTGATTCAGTTGAGCATCTTATGCATATCATAGTATACGTTTATGATATCTATGTTACTTTTGACTTGGATTATGCGATTCTTTAAGTCGTTAGTATTCTATTTTGACAATGGCTTTTAATATCGATATTGAACATGAGTGTCCAAACATGCACATGGTTTAAAGAACATATGGTTTAAAACATAGCATGCATTGTAAAACTAGTAGTGATAGACTCCTACTGAGTATAGTGTATACTCACCCACTCCTTAATATTTTTTAGATACAAGTAAACACTTAAAGATAGGATACACCCGTGACAGAGAACATCCAAATTAAGTACAAGTAAGGAAACCCCTACCTTATCTTTTAGTGAATGTTACTTGATTGTAGTTACTCTCTATAGCTGGGGCTGTGAGTAACACTTTCTTGGGAATAGAGTTGATTTAAAACTATGCCATGGCTATATGATTTGAAAATGTGTTTTGACACTCGGGGTTTTATAAGAAAGATTGCTTTCCAAAACAAAAGATTTTCATGCATTTCATATTTCTAAAGCAAGAGATCTCGCCTTTTTATGAAAATTTGCATCATATGAAACCTGGGTCGTCACACGATGTGTCTTCAATTAATGGCTCAACTGGAAAGTTAGGAAAAGGAAGGAGCCCTACTTAGGCTTTCCATTTTGAAGTGTCCATTAATGGTGTAGTATCTAGTAAATCATTCACTTTGCAAATGGCGCTGTCTATGCCAAAATCAAAACCAAAATGAGCTAGACATGCCTTAAGAGGATCATTGTTAGAGGATGGTACGGATGGTAGACTCTTTATCATCTTTACTTAAAAAGATATGTAGAGTCTGGTTGTCCTGTAAGACATTAGGTTTTATGTCCATGTTTCCAATAGGCAAATTCATGCTACCATACCTACACTTAATGATTACATTTGATGTGGCTAAGAACTGCCATCCCCAATTGACTAGAATTTGATTGCCTGGGTTTGCTATGGGATATGTACCTAAAACTCTAAAGCGTATTGAAAATAAAAACTTATCAACCTGAACTAAAACATCCTCAACTCCACCATGAGGAATTTTAAGCAACCTATCTGCCAATTGTAGTGTGGTGGTATTCTTCTTCATCTCACCTAAACCTAATTCCTTATATACAAAATAAGGCAATAGGTCAACACTCCACCCCAAATCAAGTAGAGCCCTATCAATTGTATGTTCCCCAATCCATTATGATATAGTGCAGCACCCTATGTCTTTATACTTTAGTGGGGTTTTGTGTTGTAGCATTGATCTTACTTGCTTAGTGATAAATGCTTTCTTCTACACTTGAAATTTTTTCACAGAGATTTTTTAGAGATTTGGCATAAGAAGGTATGTGTTTGATTGCATTAAGTAATGAAATATTTATATTTACCTATTTAAAAACATCCATTAACTTATCAAAGTTATTATTCTTCTTAGCTATATTGAGACATTGAGGAAATGGAGCCTTTGGAATATAATGCACTTTACAAATAGGGTAAGTAGAAATAGAGGATGGTTATTTCTTCTCTCTTCTCATTCAAATCTTTGTGAGCTACTTTTTTTTTTCCTCCCAAATTTGCTTAGTTTCCCTAATCAAGCCCATGTGATTATGTATTATTTTTCCACTTCTAAGGGTAGTTATAGATTGGGTCTACTCATGCAATGTCTTCTTATTAGAAGATGTGTCAATCTCATACTAGCCATTACGATTAGGCATAGGATGACTAGGAAATTTACCCTTTCCCTCCTAGTAAGAGTAAAAACAATTTGACCCATTTGGTACTCCAATTGTGCAATAGATTCTGAGTGGGTTTAATATTAGTTTAGAACTAGCCTTGTGTAAAAAATCCTAGGGTTTCTTTTAATGATTGTTTTCTTTTTTGTGGAGGAAAACAACTTTTATGGTATATGTTGCTATTGTGCAATTTGGGTCTGGAAAAAGGTTGATTAGGGGAGATCCCTGATGGTCTTCTTGATTATTTTGAGAACATGAGAAATTTTGATGCCTAGGCCATCTTGGATTATAGGTCTCAGCATAAGGACTATTGCTAGGAGTTTTGAATTCATTCACTTGCTTTGAAAAGTATTTAGGGAATGTTGAGCTTGATGGGCAAGAAGCAATGGAGTTTGTGTGGAACTAGAACGAATTGAGCAAACCTTAGACTAAGGTTTATATATATATATATATATTTAATCTCTTAGTCATTATATATATATATATATATATTTAATCTCTTAGTCATTACAAAGGCCTCTAACCATTAGTTAGATCATCTATATCATCCACTTTATGAGCTAACATATCAGTTTTACTATTCAAATATGGAGTAACCCCTATTTCCTATAGACATCTGAGGTTGTAGATATCTTTCTATTCTAGTAGAATAGTCCTATTGCTGGAAATTCTCGAATAGATTTTCAAGGAAGTTCCATGCCTCTACATTTCTTTTAAGCATGAGTGCCCGACGACTAGTGGCATCAATCATACGTCGATTCTATGGGGTCAAATCTTCACAGAAATATTGGATTTGTTGCTACTTCTCAAAATTAGGGTGTGGACATTTCAACAGTAATTTCTTCCACTATTCTTATCATTCATGGAAATGCTCTCCCTCTTTCTATTGAAAATTAATAATTTTCTTCCTGAGGGCTTTGGTTTTGTGGATTGGGAAAAACTTATTCAGAAATTTCTTAGAAAGTTGATCCCATGTGGTGATGGACCCTATTTGTATTTAGGGAATGTTAAGCTCAATCGGGAAGAAGTGCTGGAGTGTGTGTAGGACTAGAACAAATCTATCAAACCTTAGACTAATCTCTTTGTCAATACAAATGCTTCTAACCATTGAGTTAGATCATCTATATCATCCACTTTATGAGCCAACATATCAATTTAATTGTTTAAATCTAGAGTGATCCCTATTTCATATAGACCACCTTTCATCTGAGGTTGTAGATATCTTTCTATTTTAGTAGAATAGTTCCATTACTAGAAATTCTGAAATAGATTTTCAAAGAAGTTCCACACCTCCACATCACTTTTAAGCATGAGTTCTCAACCACTAGTAGCATCAATCATACGTTGGTTCTATGGGTCATATGTTCATAGAAATATTGGATTTTTTGCTACTGCTCAAAACTAGGATGTGGACATTTCAATAGTAAGTTCTTTTACCATTCCCATCATTCATAGAAATGCCCTCCCTCTTTCTATTGAAAATTAATAATTTTTCTCTTGCGGGCTTTGGTTTTGTGGACTAGGAAAAACTTATTTAGGAATTTCCTAGAAAGTTGATTCCATGTGGCTATAGACCCTACTTCTAAAGAGTTGAGCCATGCCTTAACTTTGTCCTTTAATGAAAATGAGAACAACCTCAACCCAATAAAGTCATTAGAAAATTTGTCATACTTGAAAGTAGAACAAATATCAAGAAATTCCTTGACATGGTGCTATGAGTCCTTCCTATCCAGCCCATAGAAAGTAGGTAGGAGTTGAATAACCCTTGGCTTCAACTCAAATGATCTGCTTTAGATGCAGGTAAAGCTATATAGGACTATGGTTTGTATTGGATTGGAGTTGAGTAATACTTCAACGGGTTGACCTCTATTTCTTTGTTGGACATTTCAATAGCAAAGATGTCTTGATCTACTTGATTCCTTCATAGGTCAACAACCTAGCATACACAAGTTGTTGGTGAACTTTACTTTATATACAATGAAAACAAGACATTGTATACAAAGAAAGAGAATTTATTTATTTACTTTGTGCCTAATCTAAGGAAACTTAAACTTGATATTGAAACTTGTATGTTATATGATGCAAACACACAAACAAACAAGGACACAATATTTCTTGACGTAGCCTTAATGTTACTCCCAAGTGCATGAATCAAAGCAATAATTTCAAGCAAGATAGGTTGATCCCATGAGTAATCTCATAGAATTTTCAATTATTTTGATCTTATGTAAGTTGCTTATCTTTGCCAAAGAAAGAGGTTCTGATTAAATTAGAATTTTAAACAAGAAGGAATGGAAATCATGCATAAAATTAGACACATGAACTAAGGAAACTTTTTAAAACTAAAAATATTCAATGGAATTAGAAATAATCTTAACTACAAAAACTAATGGAAAATTAGAATGAATGAATCTAGAAAACCTTTACTTATGGGAACTTGCTAAAAATATAACATTCCCAAACTAACACTTCCCTAAACCTAACACTTTCTAAAACTGAATTAGAAACTTTCTAAATTAAACTAAAATATAAATAACTAAACAAGTAATGCTAAACTAACATGGAACAAAGAAATAATCAACCACTTAAAGGGAAATCACCCAATCACTATGCTTATGACCATGAAAGCGTGCTTATGGTTCATGGAGTGAAAGATGGCTATAACTTATGAATTAAAAGCTAACTAACATGTAAAATAATAAAAGCACTAACTAAAGTAACTAAAAAGCTAAATGGGTTCCTACGATTTCAAGCAAACAAAGCGTATGGACTCTTGGACATTGCACGTGTAACATGAGTTGAAAAATTCCAGCAACACAGTATATATGAAACTCAAATCAAGTAAGGTATGGAAACCAAATTAGGAAGCACTTCTCATGGAATATAACACTCAAAAATTGAAGTACTTTACTATAGAATTAGTCAGTAATGATTCTCATTGGTGTAGCTTTAATATTACTCGCAAGAGCATGAATCAATGTAGCAATTTGAATGTGAGAGAGGCTGTTCTCTTGACGAATCTCATAAAATTTACAATTGATTGGATCTTATTTAAGCTACTTATATTAGCCAATGAGAAATGGGTTTTGAGTTAAACTAGGAATTTAAACAAAATGGAATGGGAAATATGTACAAAATTAGAAACTATACCTAAAGGAAATTTTCTAAAAATAAAGATAATCAATGGAATTAGAAAATTTCCTTACTAACATGTATAAAATAAAATAAAATAAATGCAAAACTATCATGAACGAATCCATGAAACTTGAACTAAAGTAAATTTACAAAAAAAGAAACTTTCTTAATTATAAAACTTTTTAAAAGTGAAACTTTCTAAACTAAAAAAGGAACCTTTTTAAAACTAAAATGAGACACAAATAGCTAATAATATACTTATAAATTAAGATAAAACAACTAAACAAAGCAAGATCTAAAGAAGAATTTCCCAAGTCTCATGCGCATGATCCATGGGATGGTGTGCATGGTTCATGGGATGAAAATTGATTGAAATTGGTGAATTAACAGCTAACTATCATGCAATCTAATTAAACCACTTAACATATAACCTCAAAAACTGAATGGGTTCCTAAGGAAACATGCAAACAAGATACTTAAGCAGCTGAAAATTAAGCATGATGGTTGAATGGAAAATTTTCAGGTTTCAAGCACTTAAGAACTTCTAATCAAACCAAGCATGGAATGTAATTGAACTAGAACTTTTTATGCAATATAACACTCAAGACTAGAAATTTTTATGCAATATAACACTCAAGATCCAAAGTAATTAGCAATAAGAATCAAGCATCAAGGAACATCAAATAGCTTTATTGGTTGAATGGGTAAATTTATTAGAAATAGTGCGTACGGTACATATATGTAAATATGAAAATGGCCCAGTTTTTCTAAGCCTAAAACTTGATTCAAATAAAATCTGAAATGCCTTTTCATGCTCTCAAACTAAAATTAGATGATATGAGTAAGACCTAAAAGAAAATCAAGAGAATAGATTGTTGGAATGATGGGGTTAGTAAAGACAAAAGATACCTAGAACAAGTTCCAAATTCATGTAAAAACTTGGAAATCAAGGAAGGAAAAACAAGGATTCAAGCTGATACTTCTCTTGGCTGTCAGTACCAAAGAATAAATAACTTGGATCTTTGATGAATAAGCAAGAAAAAATAAGAATATGGAAGCAAAGAACTAAGGGAAAACAAGGAGGAATTATGAGTGTGAAACTTAAGCAACAAAACAAGAATGAAACAAACTACAAAAGCAAGAATGAAAAGAAAACTACTCAGCTAGAATTCAAATATAAAGTAAGAGAAAATACTTATGAATCCAAAGGAAGAATAGCCCAAAATAAAAGAAAATTCTAAAGTTCCCAAAATCACTAAGCAAGAGTGCAAACTTTCAAAGTTTTCTCACAAAAACAATACTTGGAAGAAAAAAACATGGAATGCATGGGATTTTATGAATGGGTGGGTTTTCACATTGATGAGGGCTTAGTATAAGAGAGAAAATTAGATCTATATCAAGTATTTTAATGAGGAAATTTAGATGGAGAAATAAGGCAACAAGGTGACATCATGGCTGGTTGCCATGTATTTAGAAAGGGGTGATGGCGTGAGGTTGCTTCCCTTCCAAATATCTATTTGAAGATAGTGAAAAAATAAAGAATAATGATATGAAAGAGTGTGCAATGATTATGAATTGAAGGTGGTTGGAGAGTGAACTAGATCATTTGGTTTCCAATTTAGGAAACCACATAATGTGACAACTAAGAAAGGGGGACGAGTCACCTTTTTAGGATGGTGCCTCCCTCCTTAATAAAAAATTGCATAACCCTAGATTAGGTGGGTGGAAAGGATAATAAATGGAAAGTGGAAAGTGAGATTTCTTTCTTGATTGGTCCACATATGCATGATCGTCTTAAATTTTACAAATATCTCTCAAAACCTTCCAATTATCCCTTGAAAATCACATTTTTAACATGAAATAATTTCTTCAATTGATCTTCTATTCATGTGATTACATGTGACATGGATCCCATGTGGCTTGATGGCTCATTCCTTATGGCTTGAATGCCTAACTCCCTTAGATTTCCTTGTTAGACTAGGAAACCTCATATATGGCTCAAATTCTCATGCTAAAAGGTGGAATTGTTTGGATTTTTGCATGGACTATTTTAATCACCTTTAATGCTTCCCATTGCTTTCTTGCTTATGCTAAGATGGTTATGAACCTTGATCACACTTTGGATTGACGCATTTAGGCTTTGGTTTGATATTTTGATCATGATCTTCAATTCTCAACTCAATCAATCTTGGCCTTTGGATCACCATCTCAACACCTACAAAATATGAAAAACAAAAATTAAATCCTAAAAAATAATGATAGTTCACATACATACCATAGATTAGCTTTTGAACCTATAAAATAGCAAACTTTTGAATTATTAGGTCAGAAATGCATGTGTAATAAAATTCCATAAAAAACCTAGAAATAACATTATAGATTATAACACATGGACTACTAATTGGGTACTTTTCATAAAAAGTTGAACTCTTATCACACTCACAACCATCATTTTTCTAGTTTCAAGAAAAACATGCATAAAATCATGCAAAACAATGGTTTCAAATCATGAAAAACAATGGTTTCCATTTTCGCAGGTACTCACAATTACATTTAGCATATGCAACAAGCTCTTAAACCCTTAGGTTACCCCTAGAGGATGAGTTAAACCTTATGAGGGTTTGCAGTAAATATAACCACAAAATTCCATAAGGCTAAGTCCTTTATTTATCTTAGAGAATTATTATCCCTTAGCACTCTATTGGTTTAAACAACTTGATAAAGATGAATGAAAATTTCTACAAGTTATCCGCATACTAAAGCCATTTTATTATAGTTATATATCGAAGTGTAAGTATGTATGCAGACTACATAAATTTGGAATTCTAAACACATATGTTTATACTCCATTGGACAGAAGTCTTGACCTCAAATTCTTATAGGTATATACTTAGAAATGAAGCTCTTAGAGAAATGATTTAAACAAAATTCTCTTACTATGTGACCAAATCCAAAGTTACTAATGGTTCACATAATTTTATAAGCCTGAATGAGACAAAGAATATGATCCCTTAGACTGGATACCATTACCAAGGGCAATAGAGGTAATTCACCTTAATTCATTCTTATTTACATTCTCATCATGGCTATTTTCTTCCTTACATCAACAAGTCTTTAGATAAGGCGAAACATATCTTAGGAAAAGTTTTAAAAAGAAAGGATATAGGGATTCAAAATTTCAACTATGAGTAGAGGCTTTCAATTGATGTAGGACAATTTGTCTACTTTGACTATATTGAAGTGAATATGTCTTTTGTATTTTATTTTCTCTTTTCTTCATAGCTTTTTTCTTTTATTTTTTTAATAATACTCTCTTTCTTTGTATTTTCGAGAAGGAATATTTTTCTTTGTATTCACTTTCAACCATTTTTTTGTTCTTTGATTTTCCTTTGACTTTTCTCCTTTTTTGAACATTTTCTACCATCTTTACTCATTTTTGAAAGATAGGTAATGGATATTTTAACTATGGTTTTTGAGTCAAGGTAGATAAGGTTTGAAAGAAAAGGCTTACTAAGAGGCTTATGGGTCTAACTAGTGGTACAACATGCTAGGTAAGCTTTATACCTCCGGGCCAAAATAAGAATGGCTTATATCATTTCCCAGGTTCCTTAAAGCCTATAATATTTAATAAATCTTCAAGAAAGATGCACTGTTGTGTAGTTATGTTCCAAGGTTTAACTTTCATAAAACACTTTAAGACATGAATAACAATGCAAAATTATTCATATGCAGTTAAGAAGTTAAAGTAGAAAAAATAATAAGATTATTACAAATCAAATTCTCATCACAGTAAAGAAACTTTGACCTTAAAAACTTTGAAAAACTTCTTTTTTACAAAAAAGGTCAAAACAAACTCAAAATCCCATGCATATCTACACCCCCATCCTGAGCTAAACATTGTGCCAAATGTTTAAAAAGAATAAGACTCCTATATGATAAATAAGTGATGTAGAAAAATTAAACTCTAATTCTATTGGCCGATGGTAGGCCTTTCCACAGAACAAGTGGTAGGGTGACATGCCTATAGGAGTCTTATATGCAGTACGGTATGCCCATAAAGTGTCTGTAAGCCTTAGAGACTAGTCTTTCCTATTTGGATTAACTGTTTTTTTTTTAAATTTACTTTATATCCCTATTAGATACCACTACGTGTCCACTAGTCTTAGGATGATAAGGAGTAGCAATTCTATGGGTGACCCCATATTTCTTCATTAGAATCTCAAATAACCTATTACAAAATTGTTTACCCCATCACTAATTATGGCCATTAAAGTACGAAAGCATGCAAATATATTTTCTTTAAGAACTTGACCATCACCCTATGATCATTGGTCTTACACAGTATGGCTTCTACCCACTTGGACACATAGTTCACCCCCACAAGGATGTACAAATGACCAAAAAAGTTGGAAAAAGGTCCCATAAAATCATTG
The DNA here is from genome assembly GCA_035236585.1 of Warburgia ugandensis. Classification (NCBI taxonomy): domain Eukaryota; kingdom Viridiplantae; phylum Streptophyta; class Magnoliopsida; order Canellales; family Canellaceae; genus Warburgia; species Warburgia ugandensis. The sequence goes on from CP141128.1 coordinate 47,905,187, forward strand.
CTCCAAACATCAAAAGGCTTAATGGTTAAAATGGGGTTCAAAGGCATCATATGTATTTTTCCTATGCCACCTAACTGTTGACATCTTGCACATCCTATGCAATAAGCATGTGAATCCCTGAAAATAGTGGGCTAGTAAAAATGACACTCTAAAATCTTTGAAGTTATCCTTTTAGAACTAAAATGGCCCCTACATACATGGTCATGACAAATGGAAATGATCTTATGAAGTTCATTATTAGGTACATATCTCTAAATGACCTGATTAGGTTAGTACTTAAACAAGTAAGGATCATCCCAAGTAAAAAAGTTTAACCTCAGCAATAAATCTTTTTCTATCTTTTTTGGAACTCAAGATTGTGACAATATGATTGACTATATTTTTATACCAAGATAACCAAGAAATGTGCAAGAACTATTCATCTAGAAGGGTTTCTATTATAAGCACATTGTCACTAGTGGACTCCACAACTAGCTTGGATATGTTGTCTGCTTCAATATTTTCGGAACCTTTCTTGTCTCAACATTCTAAATCAAATTCCTCTAGTAATAACATTCATGGGATTAGCCTCGGTTTAGCATCCTTCCTAGAAAGAAGGTATTTCAAAATTGCTTGGTCCAAATAGACAATCACCTTAGATCCTAGTAAGTAAGATCTAAATTTATTCAAGGCAAATACTACTGTCGACAACTCTTTTTCTATATTGGAATAATGTAGTTGGGAATTGATAAGTGTACAATTTTTTTTTATAAAAAGTACCCAATGAACACATTATAAAATATAGTATTAATTCTAGGGTTTTTTTTTAAAATTTTGTAACACATGCATTTCTGACCTAATAGTTTAAAAGTTTGATATTTTATAGGTTCAGGAGCTAATTCAGAGTAAATATGTGAATGATCATAATTTTCTAGGACTTAATTTTGGATTTTCATCTTTTGTAGGTGTTGAGAAGGTAATCCAAAAGCCAAGCTTGATTGAGACAAGAATTGAAGCCATTCATGGAGTTTCCTAGACTAGCTAGGAAACCTAAGCAAGACAAAGCCTAAATGTCATCAATCAAAGGTGTGATAAAGGTTCAAGACTATCCTAAGGCAAGCTAGAAGGCAATTGGAGAACAAAAGGTGACTAAAATGGACCAAAGCCCAGGTCATGCATTTCCAGCACCTTTGCATGGAAGCCATTCAAACCACCTTTAAGCCATGAGAAAAGGGTGAGAAACCACATGAGCTACTCAAGCCTTGAAGCCACTTAAGCCACTAAGGAATGAGCCATCAAGTTGTGAAGGAGTGTCACATGCAGCCACACAATTAGAGCATTAAAGTTAGCAACTACCTTATGTTAAAAGTGTGATTTTTAAGGAATTTTGAGAGATTAATGTAAAAGGTAAGATGATCATGCATTAAGGGAACCATCAAGAGAGAAAAATCCACTTTCCTAACACATTTCCTACCCTTAATCCACCCTAGATGGTAGGGTTACATGAAATTCTACTTAGGGATGGAGGCACCTCCTAAAAAAGTGGAACCTGGACCCTCCCCCTTAATTTGAATGTGCATCTATATGGTTTCCTAAGATGGAAACCCAATTTTTCAAGTCCATTTTGAACATGCAAAACACCATAAGTTTTTCCATAAAATTTTCATCCAATTTTCATTTCCATCTCCCTCTCTCTTCCCACCAATCAAGTTGCACCTAAGTAGGGGGTTGGAACTCCACGTCGCCTCCTAAAAAATTGGCGCCCCTTTGTTCCTAACTTAGCAACCAGCCCACCTACCTCTCTTTCTTACCTCACTCTTCACCTAACCTTCCTCATTCAAAAATCTAGATCTTCTTCCATAGTTCATCCCTTGCCTAAGTTAGAAACCAAAGCATCTACAAGACTCCCATGGTTCCAATGAATTTTTTAGGTAGAGGTATAGTGAGACTACCTTGAAATGTAGCTCTCCTTTGGTGTTATCTGCTGCTGGAATTTAGGACTTTTTTATGGTTTTTTTCCTTTGCATTTCTAGTTAATCTTGTTATTATTTGCACTTCAATTCAGGTTAGTACTTTGCTTTCATTGTTTTAGTTTCATTGCCTTAGTTTCCATTCATTTGCTTTATAGTTCTTCACTCATCTTTGCACTTAGCTTTCCCTCTTTTCTTTGCTTCACTTTCATTAGTTCTTCTTGCTCATTCACTCAAAATTCAAGTTTTTTCTTCCCTATTAATGACATCTAAGAGAAGAAATAGCTTGCAATCTTGCTTGCCGCCTTAAAAATTTCATGTTTTCCTCCTTCAATTCAACATAGTTTCAAGCATTTTCCCCATAGTTAGTTCATCATCCCAGCCATCTTTTCTCTTGATTTCCTTTCTAGGTTTCTTTGCATGTCATCATACTTTAGTCGAAAGGAATTATATTGAGTTTTTGTTGTTGTTTAGATTAGGTTTTAGGTCTTAGTTTCCTGTGCAATTTTTAGCTCTATACACTTATTTTACATGTAGAATTTTGATATACTTTCACATTGATTCTGTAACATTTCTTATATTTTAAGAAAAAAATAAATAAATAAATAAATAATATAATAACATAAACATATATTAAGGTAAGGAAGAGAGAGAGAGAGAGAGAGAGAGAGAGAGTGCTCAAAACGCACTCTCCTCCCTCTCAAATTCTCTCTGCTTCACGTAGACAGTCACGCACTGTGGAGACGGATTTCTCCACCCTTGAATAGCCGAGAACGAGGTAGGATCACTCCACCCTTCCCTTTTGCATTAATTTTTGAGGTTTCTTAACTTGTAAACGGCGAAAAAATGAAATGAACGTGTAGTGTTTACAAAAATTCGTGCTTACAGTTTTCACTAAAAAAATTTGATGAGACGGTGTTAGATTTAGATCTGAACCGTTCATATTGAGTATGATGAGGAGAGGAAAGGATCCACAAAATTTCATGACGATCGGTCGGCTAGGGACATCGAAAAACCCAAAAAACCGTAGTATAGGAGTTTTTGAAAACGAGACAAAAATCGTGAAAAAGTGATAGATTTATGAGGGATTTGTGAAAATGGAAGGTGGAAATGGAATGTACGTGAAAAACCGAACTCAGAGGTGTAAAAATCACAAAAGACGGAGCACCTGGGGGCGTTGGCGACGATGGACCAGTCCGGTCGTCGTCTCCAGCAACGGCGACTGGAATGGGAGGAAACGCATGGACGAGGGAGTGCCACATGGCACGACGAGTGAGCGCCATGTGGCACGATGAGTGAGCACCATGTGGTACGACGAGGGCGCACCACACGATGAGGTTGGAATGAGCCACGAGCGCTGTTTCGGCCCCCACACGCAGAGCACGTCTACAGATGCGCCCGCTACCCAGCTCGGGTTCTGATAGTTTTCACTAAAAAAATTTGATGAGACGGGGTTAGATTTAGATCTGAGCCATTCATATTGAGTATGATGAGGAGAGGAAAGGATCCACAAAATTTCATGACGATCGGACAGCTATGGACATCGAAAAACCCAAAAAATGTAGTATAGGAGTTTTTAAAAATGAGACAAAAATCATGAAAAAGTGATAGATCTATGAGGGATTTGTGAAAATGGAAGGTGGAAATGGAATGAACGTGAAAAACTGAACTCAGAGGTGTAAAAATCACAAAAAACGGAGCACCTGGGGCCCTGGCGACGATGGACCAGTCCGGTCGTCGTCTCCAGCAACGGCGACCGGAATGGGAGGAAACGCATGGACGAGGGAGCGCCACATGGCACGACGAGTGAGCACCATGTGGCACGATGAGTGAGCGCCATGTGGCACGACGAGGGTGCACCACACGATGAGGTTGGAACGAGCCACGAGCACTGTTTCGGCCCCCACACGCATAGCACGTCTACAGACATGCCCGCTACCCAGCTCGGGGTCTGACGGGAAGTGCGTCCACAGACGCGCCCGCCACGCGCAGTGCGCATGTGTGCAGATGGCATGCGCCGCATGTGCGGCGGGCCCACTTTTTGGATTTTGGCCTTTTTTGACCCTTTATTTCTTTAAACCTGATTTTGGGAGCTACAGAGGTCCAAATCACAATCCGAAAGAGGCGTTGTGATTGTCTCAACAAGGCGGACCTAGATTTTAGACAAAAATCTAGTTTGGAGTAACTTTTTAATAGCAAAACTACTAAATGCTATTAGATGATTCAGATCAAGCTGATCAGTAGATGATCAGGCTTTAGATTTTGGTTATATGCATTAACCATGACATGATTTATGGAATGACAGGTACATCAGGGCATACACCTTAGTATCGTTTACATGTTTGTTGGGATAGTGCGATACGAGGTATGTGATTTTATTCACAATTTTTTCATGATTCTCAAAGGATGATTTGGTGATTTGAGTTTTTGATGCATGTGATTTATGCCTTACCATATGCATGAGATTGATTTTAGCATGTAGCTTCTCATGTGTGTGCTATCTTTCAGGTGGTTATTGCATGCATTGTTTTTTATATCTTTCGTGATATCCACTTGATTATGGGTATTTTTGACATGTGGGAGTCGCTCTGACTTGATATTTGAGACTATTGATCCTGTGGTAGGATGCAATTCTTCACCCCATGAGTGCCTGAGTGCCTGAGTGCTCGTGAGGGTGAAAGGGTGAAAGCGGGTGTATAACATGACTTTTCGTGAGTGCCTGAGTACCTGTGAGGGTGAAAGCAAAAGTGGTACGTGTAGTTCCCTTAAGTGCCTGAGTGCCATGAGGGTGAAAGGGTGAAAGCGGATGGTACAGAGAGCTGACCCCACATTGCTGTGAGTGTATGTGGGACACTCACAGGGCTTGACTATGTATGATGTTGATACTTTTGACATGCATTCATGTGTTTTTAGATTTTCTCGGATTGTGCATGTCCTGATATCATGGTTGATGATATCTTCTTTATTGCAAGGACTTGGTATGTCCTTCATCGTGTGATTTAAGGCTTTATATATATTGTTGATCATCTTTCGATCTTTATGCCTTGCGCCATGTGATTTGTTTTTATTGAAATTACTTTGAATGTATATCACCTGCACAAGCATGGCTTGCTGAGGCATTGCTTTGTTTTTCAATGCCTCAGAATCAGAGCACGACAGTTAGAAAGGGAAGAAGGTGGACTAGTGTGGAGCTGGACGGGGGCTTGAGGACGTATCTTGTCGGTCTGAGACAGAGTGGTGTACTTTTGTTGGACTGGTATTGGCTTTTTGGCATTCTCCTTAGTCGTTGTATATATTGATAGATTAGACCCATATCACTGTAGAGTGGTTATATGTTTATACATGGATGACGTGGTGATCTTGGACAGACCCTAGAGCTTTGGAACTTTCAATATTATGTATCTTTGCAGTTACAAAAATGTCACCGTGGTTTTAATTTGTGAGCATGCTCAAAATTTTTACTTTTGGTTCTATTCTTCAGTGTGGTTTTGGGGCGAAATGACCCTCGGGGTTTTCTTAATGGTATTTCTCTTGACGTTGCGAAAAGTTTTAACTCATGAGTTTTAAGTTCTGGAATCCCATCTATTTTCTAGCAATAAACTATTATTATTTTCGTATAAATATGGGAGACAGATTGTTTGTGACGACCCGGGTTTCATATGATGCAAATTTCATAAAAAGGCGAGATCTCTTGCTTTAGAAATATGAAATGCATGAAAATCTTTTGTTTTGGAAAGCAATATTTCGTATAAAACCCTGAGTGTCAAAACACATTTTCAAATCATATAGCCATGGCATAGTTTTAAATCAACTCTATTCCCAAGAAAGTGTTAGTCACAGCCCCAACTACAGAGAGCAACTACAATCAAGTAACATTCACTAAAAGATAAGGTAGGGGTTTGCTTACTTGTACTTAATTTGGATGTTCTCTGTCAGGGGTGTATCCTGTCCTTAAGTGTTTACTTGTATCTGAAAAATATTAAGGATTGGGTGAGTTTACACTATACTTAGTAGGAGTCTATCACTACTAGCTTTACAATGTATGCTATGTTTTAAACCATATGTTCTTTAAACCATGTGCATGTTTGGACACTCATGTTCAATATCGATTTTGAAAGCCATTGTCAAAATAGAATACTAACGACTTAAAGAATCGCATAATCCAAGTCAAAAGTAACATAGATATCATAAACGTATACTATGATATGCATAAGATGCTCAACTGAATCCAACTCATGGATCTATGGTCGACCATACTCATGTCATGTATGCAAGTAAATCCTTAAAAACATAGGGCACACTATGCCCATGACCTCAGTGCCGTGTGGTCCCCGGGTACCTAGGGACTCTCGGTCATAGCCTCCACGGGGCATATGACACTTCGACGGGTGCCGTGACACTTCCAGTGGTAGTCCTCGTTTACCAAAGCAATCAAAGTGAGGACAAGCCTTTTTGGTGTGGTACACTTTCCACCTATAGTGGTAGAGGCCCCAAGCCACCCCGAACCTCTCGGCATAGTGCCCACGAGTTTACTAGCCCAAATCATATACTATCAAGCAGGCAAGAACCTTTTTTTTTTTTTGTCAAAACATGTCTATGCATGTATCATGTAGACAAGAATTCTTTTTCAAAACATGTCTATGCATGTAACACATGTCTTGGCAATATATGCGCAATGTATTTTTCATATGCATGCTAAGTTCATTTATGAAATCAATTCATGCTAAACAAGTCATGTGCATAAGCATGTAACATAAGTTTATATGATATAGCATAAAGACAGGACATGTAACTTAAAACCTACATTAGAAAAGCAAACATGATTCAAAACATGCATTCTCAAAGCATCATGGGTTCTTTTTAAAAGTCTAGTAACGATAAGACACCAACCTGGTTTGATCGTGCTATTCCCCTTGTCCTCGTACATTCCTAGACAAGGTTTAGGGGAAAAAGGTTAGCTTGGCCTATTTTACCTCACTACTTAGGCATTAAGGGTTCATTCCCATGCCTAAGGGCCTCCTAAGGTCCCTAATTGGGCCTTGGTATAGTCAGGTTTGCAAAGGTTTAGTGGCCCTGCGCCACTATCATGGTTTAAGGGTCATACTAGCATTAGATAGGGGCTTGATCATGTATTTTATGGTTTAAGTGTGTCCGCGCCATCGATACGAACACAACACCTCTCGCGGCGCCTCAATCGGAGTCTTAGAACTCAAGTTATGGGTATTTTAGTGTTAAGAATACATAGAAGGCCCAAAATGGGCCCTACGTCACCGCTCCCGGGACGCACCTGCGTCCCAGTTGAGCAGCGACCAGTCCGCATGTGCTGTCGCACACTTCCGAGCATCATCAGGCTGCGCATTCCGCTTATGTAGAACGCGCGGCGTCACCATCGTAGGCCCACAAGAGGCAGGCGCCTAAGACACTAACGCGTCCCGCATCAGCGCCGTGCACCCCACAGGGCGTGTCCGCCGACGCACCCCACAGGGCACGTCCGCCGACGCACTTGGCCTCCACCCCTTTTCTCGTTTGCGGGCTCGTCAACGGACATGCCCGTCAGTTTTCCTTTAACGTACTGGGTGCGTTTTAGTTCTGTGGTGACCTGGGCATCCTCGGGATGCCCTGGTTCGACCCTGTCGAACCAGAACGCCCCAGGTACCTGCCCTAGTCTGTTGTGGCTCCCTAGAGCCCCGTTTTGCATGGTTTCTCATGCAAAAACTTAGGAAAATTCATCCTAAGACTGGGGGGAGATGGGTTTGGAGTTGTTTAAGGCGTACCTGGTTCATGGCTGGGTATTTTTCACGTTTTCTCCTCTTGCCTACAAGTCCAAGATTGGTTTTTCCCAGGGTTTTGGGCTGCCATTGGAGGCACCCAAGAGCTCTATTTAGAGAGCTTAAGGAGGGTTCTGGAGGGGGGTTTCCACCGCCATGGAAGGGCAGTGGAGAAACCTCCAGAATGGCTGTGGTTTTCCCCCTGCACACCGACATTCTAGAATGTCGGTGATGCAGTACGTTTGGGATGAAGGGGGTGCCTGTATCAAAATGGGTCCCTATTTTCTCATGCCAATTCATTTTAAATTGAATTACACTTTTGCCCTTGTACTTCAGGCCCATAACTTGCTCATTTTAACTCCGTTTGGGGTGATTCTGGTCTTGTTGGATTCCTTTTTCCGAGACGCACCTAAGGGAACCATTCTAAGGACCAAATTTCTGGGTCTAGTTAGGGTGAATAGTGAAATAACCAAAATACCATTATCTCAAAAAGTGAACTTTTCATTACCAACATGGGATTTCAAGGTTAAATGGAGTCATTACATTGTTAAACACCCGGGGTGTCACAGATTCAATGAAATTCTTTGAGAATTCTTGTCATTGAATGTTTCCATCATTAAAGTACTTTAGATCTATGTTATTTTCTTGCATAAAAATTATTTTCTTAGCTGCTTTAAAAGTTTGATTTGATTTGAAGTTCTAAGTGTTTGAAATTTGGAAATTTCTCCCTTTAATCTTTATGCTTTGTTTCCATCAATCAAACCATCTTAATTGCTTGAATCCTTAGAAAGCCATTTAGAATTTTAGGTTTTTCTTATTGATTTCATTGATTAGGTTGCATGTTAGTTTGCATTTAAAGTATAAAATCTGGTTATATTTCAACGTGTGTACCATGCACACAATCTATATCATGCGCATGGTATAACTTAATTTCCTCTTTGATTTTTTGGTTAATTTAGTGGATTAATATAATTTTAGTAGTTTTTATTTAGTTTTTTACATCTTAGTCTAGGTTTAGAAAGTTTCCTTTTTAAGTTTTAGAAAGCTTTATTTTTAAAAAGCTTCTTGCTTAGGAAAGTGTTAGATTAGGAAAGTTTCCTTTTTAGTAGTTTCCATAAGTTAGTTGCTTAGTTTAATCTATCCTATTTTTGCATTAGTTTCTTTTGCTAATTGCATATTATTTAGGTAAGATTTTAATTCCATTGTTTAGTTTTAATAATAGCAAGTTTCCTTTAATTGTAGTTTTTAATTTCATGCATTTACTTTCCTAGTTTAAGTTTAAATCAATTCAATATCTCTCTTTTGCTAAGTTAAGCACCTTAAATAAGATCCATCCAACATATAAATTTGTGAGATTCCTCATGGGATTGATTTCTATCATGAATCAATACTACTGTGATTCATGTGATTGCGAGTAATTTTAAAAGCTACACCATGTTTTTGGTGCTGTTGCTAGGGAATCACAATGGATTTATGGTTGGATGTTTATTTAGATTAGTTATCTTTGGTCATAGTATTAGGTTGCATTAGACTAGGATTTTTGCATTGCTTTTACATATTTTTCTAATTCCTCTTAAATTGATACATTATAGTTGTTTTGTACAAGGGAAATTTGGCAAAGGAGTAAAAGAGATCCTGTGGGCCAAAGCTTCATCAAATTTGATTGCTTTCTCAGATTAGGTTTTCCTTTTGAGTGAACTTATAGTGAGGTCCCATTGTAACTTATAATTTCTTTATTTTATTTTAAATGGGTTGTATTAATATAGGGCAAGTGTGGGATATGGAGGCCCACACTTGATCTTCATCCAAAACCTCAATGTAAGCCTTCTTCACTCTCTTTTATTTCCTTAATCTAGTTGCATTTAGAGTAATTTGAGAATTTGTTGTAAGGTAATTCATATAGTTTAGGGTCATTCATCTTAATCATTGCATCTTATTTAGGGTTGTTGCATTAGATTGCACTTATCTAACCCTTAGGTGGATAGCATATAGGTTGCATTAGTTTCCTTGTACTATATTTCACATTTACTACTTTATGGTGGATGTACACATTGATAGTAAGGGACCCACAAGAACCCTCATAAGATAAGAATTGCATTTCATCACTAGTGTGACGACCCGAGTTTTTGTAACACATTTTGTAATACATTTTTCAAAGGCAAGGTCCTTAGTAGTAAATTTTTATTTTTTTTGCAAAACAAAACAGCGAAAATTCTTTTCTTTAAAACTTGTTTTGAAAACCCCAAGTCATCACTTCATACATAACATAAGTAGAATTTTTGTACAAGATAAAATTCCATTGAAGGAATATATTTTTATTAAATTCCATAATCCATCCAGTGATTCACAGTACAGCCCGGTATTAGGATAATACTTGTCCCAATTACATAATTCAAACTTCAAACCTCAAATAAAATACATGTCTTCAAGGGATATACCTTGATTGATTATTCTTAAGTCTTCTTAGGTCTTGAGCTCCTAATTCTCCTTTTCTATATCTGAGAAATTGTAACCATTGAAACATTTATAGTATCTCAGCAAGCTATGCTTAGTAGGGGATTCAAGAAGCATAAAACTTTGACAGTATAATCCTTATACTTCATAATCCCATTATTCATACTCATGGAGCAATCTCTTTACTTTGTCATATATGTACATCCTTATGCATACCTACGGTATACTATGTATAGAAATATACATATGGTCAAAACTGTAAAAAATAGTTAATATCTCAAAACATAATCATATCCAGCTTATGTTGAGTTGATAAATCATCCAGACTCTATTAGAAATACTCTCTCATTTGGGTAGTATAGGTAATCCACAATTACCTGGCATCTCATCATGTCATATCATAAGGCATTTCATTATGCCATGCATTATAATGCAAAAATACTCAAAGGACTACTATGCATGCAGTCAGAATCCGTACGAGCATGCCGGGATAACTGCTCAATAATTCACCTATACCATCCTTTGTGGAAATCACAATATCCATGTCTGTATGGAGAGGACCATGGTTATCATAGTGGCAGCCTTCCCATAATTTCCCCACATGACTTTTAGCCTCATTTAGGCTTGGTATCCATATAATAACAAGTTTCGGAGAGCAGGTGGCCAAACCCTACTAACTCTCCTAGCATAGCATCTCCAGGCCTATTCCTATTTAAAACAAAACCACAAGCCTCCATGCTTGTATGTAAAGTAATTCTCATATGTATCAGACAATCCGTCTGTTTACTTAGGGCTAGAATACTTTTTAGTTTCCTATTCACTTAGGGTTTTCCTCAATTCTAACATAACCATTTCATATGTATTTTGGTTTGATCATAAGGGTTTTCAATGGGTTTAATACACGTATTTACATTATACTTGTCAACATTTCCCGACATAAGGTCATGTATACAACATGTATGTCTCATGTAGATGCATTCATAAAATCCTCCTACCTTCAAGTAGTGATCCATCTCTTTAGATCTTCCATGATCCTGACTGATGTATATAATCTATAAATCCATACATACTATCAATATATATACAATCTGAATAATTCTATATTTTTAATCCTATCTATATTCTTTGTCTAATCTTGTCCTTTGATATAAAGGATCTAGATCTTGTGTCCTATCATGATCTATCTCCCTCAGATAGTGTTTATCCTATTGATCAATAGATTTGATGGTTAGAATGATCTTCTAATCTTTTAGATCTATGTATTTTCTATTCTAAGTCTTTGTGTATTTCTTTCTTTGATCTTGATCTTTCATATATCCTTTGATTAACAATTTATACTTGTTGATAAATATTAAAGGCTTAGATCTTCTATCATCTAGTTCTTCTTTGATTAAAGTTTAATTGTTTGATCATCCCTAAGGAGGATGACCTTGGTTCTCTTCCCTGAATTATAATTGATCAAGGGTTCAGATCTTCTATTTGATCTAAGATTTTATAATTGATCTAAGATCTTCTATTCTATTTGATCTAAGTTGCAAGCAATATATATATATATATCATCAAGAAGTATTTATTTCTTTTTATTGTTCTTGATCATTCAAGATCCAATGGATCTTGTTTGATGATCCTTATCTTACCTACAATTTTTGTTAGGGTCAGATAACTTACTAACCTTTTATGTTCTTATTATTAGTATTCAACCAATTAATGTTTTACTGGTTGAAGATAACTTATTTCAGCTTAAGTTTAGGCTACTACTCTTATTTCCAATTGGCTAAGGCTTACTAGTTGAATGGGTGAATACAAAGTGGTCACTTCAATCCTCATGTAATGAGGCATTTAGACCTCACAAACGTCAACAAAAGGTCAGGGAAGAGAGAGGCTCTATTAGAAAACACCCTTAACCACCATTTTTAATATTCACTAGAGTGACCGTAGCTCAACCTTTCATAAGGTTCCCATGAGCATGCTAACCCTACATGCTCTTTTTAATTGATTTTAATTAAATCCATGAACATTTAAAATGTCATTCATGGGGTTTATTATTCTCCTAGTTTGGGCCAAGGATTTGATAACCCTTATATTGTCCTACTAACTATAGCGCTTACTAATTAAGTCCAAATCAAATAATTCACTCTTATTTGTGTCATGAAACTCTACTTTCTCATTAGATTCCATTTTTGGTGTTTTATGCTCTTTATCTCATAACTACTTTAACAATTAAATCTACTAATAAAATTTAACCATAAATGAATTATAACTTTAAAGCATAAAACTACATAATTGAATAACCTAATGATAATGGTACAAGGTACTTAAGATTACACTAGCATGATTTCTAACTAATGTACTTTATCTAATAAACTCAAATTAAACTATCATGGACCTAAGGTACCATCTCATACCATAGTCTAATCTAACATGAAATCCTAGCATGGTCCTAAGTTACAATTCATCATTCATGAATAATTTTATGGACATTTGAAATGAAGTTATACTAAAATAATCTATCATGGATCCTATATTCATGAAATAAATCGAATGAAATCAATGCATAACTCAAGCTAACCCATTTCTCACTATTAAAGCTTTTACTTATGATCCAACAATTAGATCTTAGGTCTTTTCCTTTTAATCAAGGGTTTAATTTTAGGGCTTTTACTCTATTAAGGTCCAAGATCATATCCCTTTGTTTTTTGTCATATTCAATCCATGATCTCAATGGATTCCGTCATAATATCATTCATTCAATCCATCCCAAGGATCTAATCATACTTGATCTCATTGATCAAGTGGGTCCCTTTGTATTTTAAAGATTTTCTTACCATAAAGGGTAAATCTCTCAATTGATCTTAGATTTGTCCAAATAAATCATGGATATCACTTGATTTCAACATTATATCATCAATAAATTAGATCCTCAAAATTTGAGTCAGATCTTGAAGATCATGAAAATTAGAAGCTTAATTTTTGAAAACAAAAAGTTTCTGGAATGTTTTTATCAATATTATGGTTTCAAAGAAAATAGACATTATAAGCTATCCATAGCTTCTTTTCGATCTCAATTTGGAGTTCAGATGATGCCACAATTGAAATATGAAGTTCACAGTCGTTCTTAGGGACCAGATTTGATTTGGGCCCAGTGGAACGGACGGCCTAGATCAATTGGGCAGAAGGTCGGGTGGACGGTCGCTGTGCACCCGTCACTGGGACACATGCATGACGTGCTCCCCCAGGATCAGGGCTATTGCATGACCGTTTCGTTGGAATGGCTTTGCATGCAGGGAAACACTCCTGCAGGGCATGTTTTCGTGTGGCGTTTCGTGGCGCGTCCCAAGAGTTGTTCCAATTTGGGAGATCGGACAGTCCATTTTGGACCATCCAATCAATCCCTTTACAATTAAGGGCTCAAAACTTAATAAAAATTCTTAAAATTTCTACCCTAGGGGTTTTGGAACTTCTGGATCGATTGGGGTCAGATTTTTCATATGAGCCCTCCATCATCCAGAATAGAAGGGTTTTGGTTCATACTTTATTTTATTAAATTTTAACCTAAAACTAATTATAGAAAAATAAAAATTACCTAAAACAACATGAAATAAGTTTAAGAAGTGGTTCCACCTACTTGATTGGAGAAATAACATAGATTTGAAGCCCAATTTGAAATAAATACCATTTGATGATAAGATAGCCTGATAGTCGCTTGTTTTGTGATTTTTCGTTGATTTCATTGTTCGATCTTGAAATTGATTTGGGGGTCTTGTAGATTAGTAGTCTAGGATTATATGGATGGTGGGATTTGTGAGATTCAATTTGGAACAGAGTACCTAATTGAATTTATGTCTCTTGTTCCAATTAGAGAGAGGAGAGAGAAAGTGCAAGAAGGGAGGTTTTTGGGAGTTTTGGAATTTTGGAAAGGAATCTTGATATGGTTTTTTAGAGTAAGCAAGATGATTTCATGAGAATTTTATGGAACATCTTTGGAGGATTTTTGGAGGTGTATTTATAGATGTTTTTGAATTTTTCATAATTACTTGTAATTATCATGTTTCAATTCTTTTAAATATTAAATTAACATTGGATCCTCTACTACCACCTCTTTCTCCATCAGTAGGTGGTAGTAGTTTGACCACTCATTACGTGCTTTCTGGCCATTGGATTGGTTTGTGGGCCCCACGGGGGTGTGAAAGGACCATTTTGCCCTTTTATGGAGAAAAATTCATTTTATTCTCCCAAACTTGAAATTGAGTGTACTTAGTGGCGTTGGACTCATATTTCTAAGTATTTTCTAAATATTGATGTCTTAGATCCCTTTTATTCATAAAAGTGAAGAAAATTAGGGATTTTTCATTTTAACTAGGAATTAAACGTACTTAGAATTTACAAAAATTGAGATTATTACAACTAGATCAAATGCCCACCTATGAAATCAAATCAATTTCTTGTATATTTACAATCCTAACCCTTAAAAGCTGAATTCAAAATCAAATAGGAAGAGACTTAGGATTTTGAGCTTGTAGTACCCTTTTAGACGGATGAGAATATTGTCACTTTAGTGGCTTCTGAGCATTGTGATTATATTGGGCATTCAAAATCCATGTGATTTTCCCACGCCTTTTGTTAATGGTTGTTGTGGTCTAAATGCTTCCTTCCATGGGAATTGTATTAACCACTTTGGACCAGAACCTAACTAATAAGCAATGATCAAGCTTGGACAAAAGGAGGAGCTGCCTAGATTTAGGTCTAGATGCTTCCACCCTCCACCTTATCAAAGATCCATAATTTAGCTCATTAGCGGACAATTAGGGAGTGATTGTGCATCATTTGGAGTTAATGGACTATTAGCAAGTTTCCTTAATTGTCATTTATAATTTCATGCATTTACTTTCCAAGTTTAAATTCAATTCAATCTCTCTCTTTCACTTAAGTTAAGAACTTTAAATAAGATCAATCCATCATACAAATTTGTGAGATTCCTTATGGGATCGACCTCTCCTAGATGCTAATACTAATTTGATTTGTACACTTGCAAGAAATTTTAAAGCTACACTAGGCATCATTGAGTGTCTTGCTAGCATAATATATCATGTGGGGAAGTCAATGCGCTTCCCCAACATTGGCATCACACATTATTTCTAATGGTGCACTCAATCCAGTGGTCGAATAATAGGAATAAAAGTTAATTAATCCTTTAAGCACTTAAATGCTTTCATGCAGTCATCATCAAAGTCAAAAGATTCCACCTTCGTAAGTAAATTACATAGGGGCTTTGGAATTTTGCTAAAGTCCTTGACGACTCTTCTATAGAACCTAGCATGGCATAAAAGAAGAGCAGATTTCCTTTACTGTCCTTGGAGGAAGGTTAGAGATTAAATTCACTTTGGATTTATCTACTTCTATGCCATTATGTGATATGATGTGGCCTAAAACAATGGCATTTTGAACCATGAAATGGTCTTTTTTTTTTTCAATTTAACACTAAATTATTTTCCTTGTACTTAGCAAGGTCAAGTTTTAAATGGTACAAGCATTCATCAAATGAAGAATTAAACACCAAAAAATTGTCCATAAACACTTTTAAAAATCTCACTACCATATTAAAAAATATGCTTGACATACACCTTTGAATCTTCTGCATACACATAGCAGGAATAACTCCCTTAATATCTGAAATGGTCCACCCTAAAGCAGTCTTATGTTCTCTGACAACATTGAGAAGCTCACCTTCCTATTCTTTATCTAGATTTGAGGCTATGATTATAGGCAGGGTTTCATCTTGTCTTAAGTAAGAATATTCTAAATTTTGAGGTAAAGACTTAAGGACCAAGGTGGGTGTTTTTTCTACTAAAGGCACTAGAACAGATTCTAATGGAGGAAGTGGTTCCACATGATGGACCCATTTATAAGTATCCATTATAGGGACAGCATATAAAAGATTATTAACCTCCTCAATGGACCTATCTATATCAAAATCACAGTTGAAATGTGCTAGACATGCATCTAGTGAATCTAAGATTATGCATTAGACCTTCAATCAAATTTGTTTTGATTTGACTTGACATGGATTTTGCCTACTTAGTGATCTAATATATTATTGGATGGATTGACATAAATTTTTCTACATCACGAGTTGATATATGATGAGATGCTATGATATGATATTATTTAAAATGATATTGAGATGTATGTGATATGATTGTTATTGTATGGTTGAGACCGTACGGATGTATAATGTTCTTTATAATGAATGGCCTAGAATTCCATTTGTATTTTCCTTTATGTATGTTGCCAAACTAGATGTTCAAACACCTACCAAGCATAATCTTGGAAATACATTATAAATTATTCATAATGTCTCAAGTTTGAAGAAATTGACTTGAAGAAAAAACAGCTTAAGATAGATGGAACCTAGGACGAGGAGAACACTAGCTTGAGACTATGCTGACAATGTAAGTATATGACTTCTATTTGATTTTTCTAGACATGTATGTATGTACATTTATACAGTTGGACTATGAGCTATCACTGGATGAAATCCTAAAAATTGTTCAAAATAAATTCATTGCATTTCAGAATCTCGAAAATATATTTTCACTAGTAGCGATGACACTCGGGTTTCATGAAAAAAATTTATATTGAAAAATGTCTTTCGCTATTTGTATTTAAAAGTGTTTAAAAAACACGGGATGTCATAAAAGGATACTAATGCCTATTTATATGCAATCTAACAAAGGTAACCTATGTTAAATAAGTGCAATCTAATGCAATAATCCTAAATAAAAGGCAACAAGTATAATGAATGGCCTAAATTATATGAATTACACTACCAACCAATATGAAAACCACACTAAATGCAACTACACTAGGAAAATAAAATAGAGTGAGAGAAGCTTATAGTGGGATTTTTTATGAAGATCACGTGAGCCACCATGCCCCACACTTGCCATGTATTATTACAAGCCATTTAAAATGAAATAAATAGTTACAAATTACCATGGGGCTTCACTACAAGTTCACTTAAAACCTAATATAAGAAGCTAAGAAAATCCTAATTAAGTTGATGAAGCTTTGGTCCACAAGATTCCCGCCACTCCTTTTGCCAAATTTTCCTTGCACAAAAATAAAAAAAAAGACTATCAATTTGTAAGGAATTAGTAATATATGCAAGAATGATGCAAAAAATTTAATCTAATTCAACCTAAGACTACAACTAGCGACAAACAATCTAAACAAAGGTCCAACCACAAATTGGTTTCAAATCCATAGCAACAGCACCAAAAACTTAGTGTAGCTTTAAAATAACTCGCAAACATATGAAGCATAGTAGTAATTCCATGCGAGAGAGAAAGATCCTATGAGGAATCTCACAGATTTGGATATTGATTGGATTTTATTTAAGTTACTTATCTTATCCAAAAATAGATGGTTTTTATCCTAATATAACAAGGAAACATAAACATGCATGAAATTAGAAACTTCCTAAAAATAAAACTTTCTAATTCTAAACAAATAAGTTAATTTGAGTAATCAATCTTAGACAAAACCAAACCAAAACTAGGTCTAACCTAGTATGCAACTGAATCAATGAAAAAAACAAGCAACTTACTAAAGAAGGAGCGCATGAAATTTCTAAGATAACTTATGCAAGGCGCGCATGGATTTAGAGGAAAACTTAGAATGTTACACATGAAAGTTAAAGGGAATGATGCACATGATCTATATTGATATTGATGGATGAAACCAAAGACTGAATAGGCATGGAACACATTACAAAAAGTGCACATGAAACTAGCTATATTATAGTAAATGGTTCAAAGAAAATTGCGCTTAGAGAATGAAACATGTATCTAGAAAATTGTGCATGCTTCTAAGGGGGAAAAAATTACATGAAATAAAAGATGATGGAATGCATGAATCCTAGGACTATTTGTTCATGGAAAATTAAAAATAAAGAGGATGAGTCACAACCATGAACATAAGATTTAAAGCAAGAAAACATTCATGGACATTGAGCATCAAAAATGAAACAAAAATAGAATTTATTGAATGACAAGATTACAAGTGTGATGTGCACCCTCTAAGGAATGTGTGCACCATACTTAAATCTCAAAACAACCACACAACTTCCTTCAATACAATCCACCAAACAAGGCCTAAGATAGCATTTGTGTTATTCAAGTGATAACTAAAAGAAAGAGAGGCAAAAAAAATGGTAATGAGATCAAAGAAATCATGGGAATCAAAGGGGATTCAAAGAATAAGAACATGATCCAAGGACCACAATCCCTTAGCTGTCACTACAAGAGAGTTGTGGTCCTTGAATACAAGGATCTAGAACTTAAAATAAGAGGCAAACAACAAAGAAATCAAGGGAATCAAAACTATAACTCAATGTGAGAAACAAGGAATCAAAGTAAAAGTAACCATGAAGGAAACCAAATAAGAACTAACTTGGACATTAGAATGCAAAACAAGGAAGGATTAAGCATGGAACTTCAAGGAACAACAAACCAAAGATGGAGATTTGGAGGCTTAAGAAAAGAAGAGATGCATTGAATAAAAATAGGGTTGAAGGAAGCTGGAGGCCCCACCTTTTGAGAAGGAGGCGTCCTTCCCTTCTCCAAGTATTTTTTTATCTTTTTTTCTTTTCTTTTTTTGTCATGGAACCCTAAGGAGTTTTAAAAGAATGGGATGCTTCTCTTGATTTTAATAAGATGTAATACAAAGGTGGAGAAACAAGATAGGAAAGAGAATTAGAAAGTAGAGTTCAAACTTTTTGGAGATTTAGAAGGAAAAAAATTGTTATGCACTTCCTTGAATTTGACATGGAATTCATGTAGTGAATGGGATTATTTTAGAAGGACTTCAAATGGAAGATGACCAAAGATGGAATTAGGATGAAATGAGATTTGGAAATAAGTAGAGATGAAGGTTAGAGGATAGAATTAGAAGGTGGGTAGGTTGCTTAGTCACATTGGATATCCATGGTGGGAGGTGCCACCCTTTTAGGAAGTGCATCTTTCCCCTTGTAAAAATTGTGGAATGCTATGGTGTTGAGTGGATATTAGGAAACCCAGGTGAGACCTAGGAAGGGCATGGAACATGGTTGATGGATGGAGTTAGATGTAGAGGATGAAAGTGAAAAGTGGGAATACTTTAAGGAATTTGGGAGACACCACTTTTTTAGGAAGGAGGCATATCCCCTAAGTGTTTTGAGTGAAACTTCTTAGTTGGTGAGAGATATAAAAGGGAGGAAAGAAATAGCAAAGTGGTGGAAATCTAGAGTGGAAGGTGCGAAACACTAAGATGGGACTAAGGTGGGAGGCACCACTTTTTAAGGAGGTGCTCCCACCCTTCGTTCTATGCATGGGATTTCAAATTGGAAAGTGATGGAAGGTGGGATGAAAGAGAAAAAGAGAGAAAAGATGAGGTGTTCTCTCTTGATTGGTCTACCAGTGCATGAATATTTTATCATATACAAATCTTTCCCAAAATTTTCTAATTATTCCTTAGAAAATCACATTTTTAACATGAACAATTGCTTCTAAAAGTCCTCCAATCATGTGACTCCATGTGGCATGGCTTGAATGGCTCACTTTGATGGCTCATTGCTTGATGGCTTAAGTGGCTAAGTCTCTTAGCTTCAAAGCTTGGCTTGCTTTATGGTAATTTTTAGGACTACTGCAATAGAATAGAACATGATTTTTGTTGACTCTTTAGGGGCTCCACCCCCTACACTCCTAGTGAGCTAACCGCGTAGCTTAACTAGCAAAAAACTCTGCGAAGCACAATATAGGCCATTGGATCATCTTCTCACTTTCTACAAAAAGAGTAAAAACCCTAATTAAATCCTATAAATTTATAATGATTCACATACTTGCTCTGGATTTGCTTCTAAATTTGCAAAATATCAAACTTTTGAATTATTAGGCCATAAATGCTTGTGTTATAAATTTTCAAAAAAACCCTAGAAATAATAGCATATTTTATCAAACATGGGTTACAAATTGGGTATTTCTTATACAAAATTCAACACTTATCAATAACTATTCTCAATTTCCAATACTCCATCTCTTTCAAACTTTAAAATCTATCCTTTTTAGTTGTCTTACTCCTCTCATACTATTCAATAAGACTCATCAGTTCAGTCTTATTAAATCTTTCAAATTCAAATTAGTTTAACCTTCAATTTGGCAAAAAATATTCAGTGATTGTTCATTTCAATATACTTCTTTCTCCTTATCCACTTTAATCAATCTCTATACTTGATTCAACGTATACAATTGACATTTTGTTAGTGTTTATGATCTAAAGTCAAATAAACATCACAAATTGAACATTCTACATAGAGTAATATCAAAATCTTATGATAACATTTTTGTAACTCTTTTCAATCACAAGAAATCCTTGAATTTTATTTATTTATTTATTTATGTTCATGTTTTAAAGTCAAATAAAGATTATGAATTAGATACTTCCAAATAAATCAACACAAAAATCCTTTGATAATAACACTTTAACTAATTCTTCCTAGAATAATATCAAATTCTAATATATTAAGGATGATGAGAGCAATATACATTCACTTCTCCACAACTTTGATGAGTACTTCTTGAAGAAATTCTAGTGTTATAATTAACTCAGTAATTGAACCCATCACATTTAAGCTAAAACCCAACTTCTATATGGGTAATTCTACATAAGATGCAAACATAATAGAAATAAAAGAATGTGTAGATCCTGAGTCAAACAAAACCTTAGCATATCTACAAGAGACAATTAGGGTACCTTCAATCCCTATGTTAGAAACTTGTGATTGACCCTCTGTAATGGAAAACTGTTCTACTATTGTTGTTGTTATCTTGGCCTAGGGCATACATTCCCTAAGTCAAACCTTCTACATTTGGGACATCGTCACTTGTTCTAACATGTTAACTACTATCTCTAGTATCTTTGTGGTTGGAGTGTTAAGAAGGGCCATTTGCCAAGGGTCCAGTGTTGGGGTTCCTTGTCTCCTCTCATCCCAACGTCTGATTCTTCATGTAATATTCCTCAAACCTCAATGTCACCTTTATAGCATCTACCAAGGACTTAGGTTGTGTGCCTATAATATTTTGGATTTTAAATCCTATTTTTATATAATTCATACAAATATTTATAAGATGGAATGAAATTTTTAGTCTTTTTGAAGTTTGGAAGATTACAAAAATTATAAACCCAAATTTGAGTCTTGAAACCTCAATTTTTGAATTCTACATGGAAAAACAATTCTAATGACACCAAGTATGTAGAAATCAGAGATCAAATAGAAAATTTAGGATCTTTTTCTTTTAGCAAAAGGTACTTTTATAAATTTATAAGTGGGATCGACTTATGAAAATTTCAAAATGGCCATTGTCAAGGCAACATCATGTCAGTCATGATGATGTCTTTGACCTCATTATGTTTAATTTAAAGATAATGATACTAAATTCATTAATTTAGTGAAACTAAATTTAATAATTTAAAATACATAAAAGGAGGGGCCTATTTATACTAATGGAATCCCCACCCCTCTTAAGTTAAAACAAGAACATATGTTAAGTCTATTCTGGAACCCAAAGCAAGGAAAAAAAATTCGACGAAGAAGAGAAGATGAAGGCGAAGCAAAGAGAGAGAGAGAGAGAGAGAGAGAGAGGGGGGGGGGGGAGGTCATAGAAAGCTGACAAGAAGTGAAAGAAAAGGTTGTGGGTTCTCCAAAGAAGATGATAGCACAAATTTTTTATCCACAACAATCATTCTCTTCACTGCAAGAGTAAGAACCAAAGTCCCAAGAAAATTTGATGATATGTACCATTCTTACCCATTGATCAAAGAGCACACTTGCGCATGATAAGATCATGGGGGTTTCATAAGAAAATGAGGTCAATCTGGCTCATCCAAGGGTGGAGGAAGCATAGAGACATGCTCTAAAGGTAAGATATGTGAAACCAAACTCTTGATTTGAATTTTTAGGCTACATTCATACTGTTCATTCTATACCTAGATTTTGAAGATGATCTAACCATTGATCTCCAAATTGATGACTAGATAAGCTTGAAATACACTTAAAGTGACTCAGATCTAGCTGGAATTTGTAGATTTGGGCTTAAGACCAATCAGAGAATCTCAACCACCCATTCAAACAATGCTAGACTTCTATAGAAATAGTAAATTTGTACTAAATTAAACATGTTTTTGATTGATTGTGTAGATTTGGTCATTATAAAAAAACCTTAGTCATCAGATCATCTATAAAAGATATATCGGAGCACTTTCAGTGAATCTTAGCCATCGAATCATCTCTAAAAGGTGGGTTCGACCACTATAGAATTATATCTATACTTGTGAACAAACCTTAACTATCAGATGATCTGTTTGTTGATTATCAGTGGCTGATCAAAATTTTAACTACTTTGATCAAGTTTTGATCATCGATTTGTTCATTTGATGATCTGAAAACAAAATATCAAACTCTGTCACTCTCCATTTCATTGACAATTGGATGCTAGTTAGAGCTCAAACTACTTTATTTGAGTTCTATTTACTAATCAGTAATAGGAAAGAAACAAATTAACATACTAGATCTTAATCCATTGGCTAAGAATGTTGGTTAACAAGGGAGATCAAGGTCCAATAAATCCTAACTATCGGATCATCGATCTAAAGAGTAGACAACCAATAGCAGGATCTTACATTGTTTCTCATAGTTGATCAATAATCAATCACTACTAAATCACTAATAAGAACTTCAATGGCCTTAGATGAATTCTAATCATTGATTAGTAATCTAAAAATCATTATTAGATCACCATCCAATTACTGTAATGCGATAACCATCAATCTAACTTTTAAATAGTGATTAGAATTACTTATCTACAAAACCAACTATTTATAATTATGTGAATTAGTGGTTTCAAATATGAGTGAATCGATTTGGACCATTTGATAGGAAATCAATTGTGTATATTTAAGATTATAGTACTTGATGAATATTTGAGTTACGACCCACAACTGAGAAAATCATATCAATAGCCTAAATGACTAAGATTGTGAGATTTTATCATCATATCAGTGATGGAAGTGAGATCCAATAATAATACTAAGTTTCATCTAAGTTAGTTTTGAACATCAATCTATGATGACAAATGTACAATCTAAGAATAGCTGCGTAGTTATAATTGATGTATGAATTGCATACTGATTTGTAATCTAAAAGACAAATTGGAAATTTATGTACAACACAAGCTGACTTGCAATCCAAGCTGAAGTAGAGACAATTGAAATCAGTGAGCATCAAAAGAGGTAGGTAATCTAATACTACCAAGTCTCAAATGAACTTCAAAATTAGAAGATAGTTTGTGAACTATTTCTAGGTTAGAATGGTTTGATTATACCAATGATTTGATGCATATGTATTGTTATTTGAGCATATATGATTTTCATGTAGATCCATGATTTATCACGTATTCCATATCTGACATTCTTATAAATATTGCATGCAAATTGATATAAGGTTTTAAATTCAAGTTGCATACCTAATTTTGAAAGAATACTGAATCATTCAGTTTAAGGTATTCAAATGTTTAATTTACTTGTGAGACATGAGAAATTGTGATTTGCATATGCATGATTTTCATACTTTGAAAGGAATGCTTAAAAATACATGGTTTTCCATAAGGTATGGATATCATATGATATGATTTGAGATGTATGAATATGAATTGATTTGGCTATTGAGCCATGCTTTGAAATGAATACTCGAGATACATGGCTTTGTATAAAGTATGCATACTATTTTATATGATTTCATATGTTTGATGTTGATCTCTTAGTGATAGTTACCCATTTAGCTGGTCCACCTTGCTGTGTGCACAAGAGACTATTGGTTAGTCCACCTACATGTATTGCAAAGGGATTGTTCATTAGTCTGCCTGCATGTGTTCCAAAGGGATCGTTGGTTAGTCTGCCTGCAAGTGTTGCAAATGGACATTTGGTTGAGTCTGCCTTGCTGTTTGCACAAGGACCATTGGTTAATCACCTTGCATAAGTGCAAGAAAACTTGGTGATTTTCCCTATATGGTTCGTCTACCTGACATGTATTATCAAAAGACATTTTCTGGAATTTGTTTTACTATCCATGATTTGTTTTTACAAAATGAGATGGTAACCTGAAATGCAATACATTTGGTTGATAAAACAGTCAAGGTGTATATGTTCACAATAATGGAGCTATTATTCATTTGAAATAACCGACATGTGGTTTAAATGAGTACTACTCTAAATTTTAAAGTAATCATATATTACTTGACATGTCAAGTATGATGTAGATTTTGACATGTCAAGTAATATATGATTACTTTAAAATTTAGAGTAGTACTCATTTAAACCACATGTCGTACATAAATATATACATATACATATATATATATATATAGACACACACACACACATGCACATGTGTGCTTATGATGCATTCCATGTGATGGCTTATGGCCATGTGATTTTATCATTAGAAAAACCTTCCTTCAAATCATTGTATGTGTAATGCCCGAGCAATTTACACTATTTTTAACAAAAATTGCACGTTCTATAGGAAATAAACTATGTTGAATGTTTGATTTTATTTAAAATAGAAAATGAGGAATTTGTGAGGAAACTTAGTACCATTAGATTCTACTCGAAAAATGGAATCTAACGCCTCAAAAATCACTCAAACGGAGTTCGTATGAGGAAGTTACAGCCGTTTAAAGATAGGGGTATTTCTGGAAATAAAACAAAAAAACGAAAAAATGTAAAAGGACGAAAAACGCAGGGGGCCGTTTTGATAACGGCACCCCCTGTCGTCTTCAACCTCAAGAACCCTCTAGAAACCCTCAATCCCGATTTTTCTGGAGGATTCTGCCACCGCCAAGGGTGGCACCGCCATAGCATGGCTATAAAAAGCCCCATCCCCCCTCTCCAAAAACACGATTTTTCCGGTCGTTTTGAGACTGGGGTTTCCGGCAAAATTGGAAACCCGTCTCAAAACCCATCCTCTGCGTTTTCCGGCAACGGCCAGGCCCAAGTCAGGCCGGCCATTGCCATGTTCCTCCATGCCCTCTCTTCTTTCCGATCTTGACAATGGGGTTTTCCCCTTTCTTCGAGTTTTCCGGCGAGTTGGAAGTTTTAGACGAAAGTAGGGGCTCTATCACCGGCAATGGGCGTCCCCAAGCTGCCCAGGTAAGCCTGTTCTTCTCTCTCTCTCTTGGTTCTTCCCCTTTCAAGCTAGATCCAGCATGGATCTAGCGTTCTCAGACATTTTCCAGCCGGATTCCCTAGCCGAAAAACGTCCCAAAACGGCTCAGACAACCGTGCATGAGCCAGGCATCCCAAGGACGCCAAGCACCATGTGCACCTGGGACAGGGTCCTAGGGATGGGCTCTGGGCATACGACAGTGCGTACACTGTCCCAGGAGCGACCCTCAGGTGCGTGCGTGACATAGGGCACGGGTCCTGGCTCAACCAGGGTGCACGGGGTGCCTTGGGAGTTCAGGCGTGCCATGATAAAAGGTACACCCGTGCAATGATGCGCGTCATAGCGCGTCACCTGAGCATGCATGTGCGCGTGCAAAAACGCGATCCTTGACACGGCCTTTAGGCGCACACGCACGTGAGGGAACTGAGACACGTGGACCCAACAAGACTTTAAAGCTAAGATTAAAGGACAATTTACAGAGTTAGCTATGGAATAGTAGGTCCACATCATAGGATCCAGCTTGACAATAAATTAGGCAAGAATTAGGGACCCAATGGGCAGGGCTAGCGGTCTAATGTCTAAATAGACTGAAATTAATTAGGACTCCTTGTATCCAATTATACCCAGGAGTTTATAAATGAGGCTCAGGGACGGGTTGATTACTAAAGGACGCGACTCCAGGAGACTTTGAGGTAGGTGTTCTATCGCTACTAGATTCTTTTAAAAGAACTATGATTGTTTAGCAAATACATGATTTAAGTATATGACTTGTTTAGCATGCATGTGACAAATGCTTTATGCATAGACATGTTTTGTATATACATTATGCACAGATATGTTTTGCAAACTATTGCATACATTGCATGATTTATGAGCATTAAGTTCTTGCAAAGATTGCATGTCCTTGAGGGTTGCCAAAAGACATTGGAGTGCCAAGGGCCAGGCAGTTGTAAGGGACCCAAAGAGGACAGGTTTTGAAAAGAGGTTTTTGGCTTATTTGATCATACATGATTTGGGCTAATAAGTTCGTGGGTGCTATGCCGAGGGGTGTGGGTTGACAGTGGTTTTTAATATCGATATTGAATGTGATTATTCAAACATGCATATGTTTTTATGAGCACATGATTTTAAACATAGCATGCATTGCAAAACTAGTAGTGATAGACTCCTACTGAGTATAGTATATACTCACCCCATCCTTAACATTTTTCAGGATGATTCCATCCATGAGTAGAGGACATCTATGTTAGTGCTACGAGTAAGCGAATCAAAAAGGAAACAATTATACATGTAAGTAAATTCTCAACCCTTTGGACATGTATTTGTATTTATTTACAGTTGGGCTGTGTGCTGTGACTGGATAGACCTGGGAAAAAATGTTTATGATTTCTAAAGCTTTTCAAAAACTACCTTGGATGTTGTGAAAGCAAATGACACTCAGGGTTTTCAAATTGGATTTCAAATAAAAGATGTTTCCGCTGCATTGCACTGCATTGTTTTTTAAATCGAGATCCCACCTTAGGAATTTAGATTTTTCATTTAAAAATGCATGGGAAAACCCGGGTCGTCACAGTTGGTATTAGAGCATAGGTTTTATCCTTTCACAGCCAGTCCAGCATGTCCAAGGGTCATGGACAATAGAGAAAATCAAGAATAAGTAGTATAAAAAGGAGTAGTAGAGATGACTACTTCTATTTGAGGATTACCATATTAATGCTCAAGGCATTTCACCTTAAATAAATAGGTGAAACAGAGCTTGGTTTAACAAATAATTAGGCAGAGGATAGTGCAACCCTTATCCAAAATCTAGTCTAAAGACGACTTAAGGATTAAGGATTATTGTGTGGTGCAAATATGAAAACTCATATATGGATCATATTATGAGAATGAATGAATGAACATGATTAATGGACTTGTTAGTAGATAGTGTTGACCTGCAATAAAGTAATCTTATCAAAAGTGAGAAAATCAAAGAACCTAGATGGCTATCTTTCCATCATAAAGAATACCAGAATATGAGTACACTATCACAAGGGATATGATATGAGTATGATAAGATATATAAAAGAAAGACTTTGAGGAAATTTTGATGAGGGATAAGCATACAAGATGATACTAAGGGATAACTGTGACTTGTACTAGATCACAAAGGTATGAATCTTGAAAGACTTAGCTCAATTTTGGATACCTTAATTAGAGTCTCATGAAGAGTGAAGTGGGATTGAATAACAACTACCTGAGCATTATGGAGCAAATCAGAAGATGTATACAA
Organism: Warburgia ugandensis; assembly: GCA_035236585.1. Taxonomy (NCBI): domain Eukaryota; kingdom Viridiplantae; phylum Streptophyta; class Magnoliopsida; order Canellales; family Canellaceae; genus Warburgia; species Warburgia ugandensis. The sequence goes on from CP141128.1 coordinate 47,932,886, forward strand.
GTGACATATTATGATAGGGAAATGAATTCAACCGAGTTATCAAAAGATTTTGATGATAATACTAAGGATGATAATAGATCGATCCTAACATGAACTTGTAAGAGAAGTATAACACGATCAAAACATCAATGCCATTATTAAGACATTGTGTGAATTTTATTGAGGCTATAGGCGACTGAGGATTTCAATGATCTTAAGATAGGTATTCAGTTTATCATATCTGTTAAGTAAAGGAATAGATGAAAGATAAAAATAAAAAGGGATTATCCTATGATATTCAAAATAGGAGAAATAAGATCATATGATCTCAAAGAAGTATGGAGTAATTTATACATGAATATAGAAGCATGATCCTACGAGGAGACTATCCTATACACAATGACAAAAGTATAAGCATATGAGGATTTCGAGATAGATGCATTATAGCTAGAGACCGGTATTGTTAAAACTGGCACGTATGAGAGTAAGCATCAGAGTACGCAGCAAAACCAGCCCTTATAGGTAAGGCCTTGTAGAAGGAACAACAGAAATGATAAATTAAGGTTGAGCCTAGATTTGATTCCTAAGAGAGAAATGCATTCACCAAGAAATCATCTAAGAGACAAATACCTGGAAGATGATAATTTATGGAATTTCGAGGACAAAATTCTTTTAAGGGGGTAATAATGTAATGCCCGAGCAATTTACACTATTTTTAACGAAAATTGTACGTTCTATAGGAAATAAACTATGTTGAATGTTTGATTTTATTTAAAATAGTAAATAAAGGAATTTGGGAGGAAACTTAGTACCATTAGATTCTACTTGAAAAATGGAATCTAACGCCTCAAAAATCACTCAAAACGGAGTTCGTATGAGGAAGTTACAGTCGTTTAAAGATAGGGGTATTTCTGGAAATAGAACAGAAAAACGAAAAAATGTAAAAGGACGAAAAATGCAGGGGACCATTTTGATAACAGCACCCCCTATCGTCTTCAACCTCAAGAACCCTCCAGAAACCCTTGATCCTGATTTTTCTGGAGGATTCTGCCACCGCCAAGGGCGGCACCGCCATAGCATGGCTATAAAAGCCCCATCCCCCCTCTCCAAAAACACGATTTTTTCGGTCGTTTTGAGACTGGGGTTTCCAGTAAAATTGGAAACCCGTCTCAAAACCCATCCTCTGTGTTTTCCGGCAACGGCCAGGCCCAAGTCAGGCCGGCCATTGCCATTTTCCTCCATGCCCTCTCTTCTTTCCGATCTTGACAGTGGGGTTTTCCCCTTTCTTCGAGTTTTCCGGCGAGTTGGAAGTTTTAGACGAAAGTAGGGGCTCTATCACCTGCAATGGGCGTCCCCAAGCTGCCCAGGTAAGCCTGTTCTTCTCTCTCTCTCTTGGTTCTTCCCCTTTCAAGCTAGATCCAGGATGGATCTAGCGTTCTCAGACATTTTCCAGCCGGATTCCCTAGCCAAAAAACGTCCCAAAACGGCTTAGACAACCGTGCACGAGCCAGGCATCCCAAGGACGCCAAGCACCATGTGCACCTAGGACAGGGTCCTAGGGATGGGCTCTGGGCGTACGACAGTGCGTACACTGTCCCAGGAGCGGCCCTCGGGTGCGTGCGTGACATAGGGCATGAGTCCTGGCTCGACCAGGGTGCACGGGGTGCCCTGGGAGTTGAGACACGCCATGATAAAAGGTGCACCTGTGCAATGATGCGTGTCATAGCGCGTCACCTGAGCATGCATGTGCGCGTGCAAAAACGCGATCCCTGACACGACCTTTAGGTGCACACGCACGTGAGGGAACTAAGACACGTGGACCCAACAAGACTTTAAAGCTAAGATTAAAGGACAATTTACAGAGTTAGCTATGGAATAGTAGGTCCACATCATAGGATCCAGCCTAACAATAAATTAGGCAAGAATCAGGGACCCAATGGGCAGGGCTAGCGGTCTAATGTCTAAATAGACTGAAATTAATTAGGACTCCTTGTATCCAATTATACCCAGGAGTTTATAAATGAGGCTCAGGGACGGGTTGAGTACTAAAGGATGCGACTCTAGGAGACTTTGAGGTAGGTATTCTATCGCTAGTAGATTCTTTTAAAAGAACTATGATTGTTTTGCAAAAACATGATTTAAGTATATGACTTGTTTAGCATGCATGTGACAAATGCTTTATGCATAGACATGTTTTGTATATACATTATGCACAGATATGTTTTGCAAACTATTGCATACGTTGCGTGATTTATGAGCATTAAGTTCTTGCAAAGATTGCATATCCTTGAGGGTTGCCAAAAGACGCTGGAGTGCTAAGGGCCAGGCAGTTGTAAGGGACCCAAAGAGGACAGGTTTTGAAAAGAGGTTTTTGGCTTGTTTGATCGTACATGATTTGGGCTAGTAAGTTCGTGGGTGCTATGCCGAGGGGTATGGGTTGGCCACCCAGCCTCTACCACTATTAGGTGGATGGGTACCACGCCCAAAAAGGGCGTGTCCCTGCTTCAACTGCATGTGGTACAGGGGGCTACCACTGGTGTCACGGCACTGGATCAAAGTGTCATATGCCCCGTGGAGGTATATGATCCTGTGTCCCTAGGTACCCGGGGACCACACGGCGTTGGGGACATGGGCATAGTGGGACCCTATGGTTTCGTGGACTTATGTGCATTGCATATGGCATGATATAAGGTTGGTCGACCATACCATACCAGATATCCATGAGTTGGATTCAATTGAGCATCTGATGCATATATTTATGTTTATGATATATGATATTTTCGACTTGGATTATGATATTCCTTTAAGTCATCAGTATTCCGGTTTGACAGTAGTTGTTAATATCGATATTGAACGTGATTATTCAAACATGCATATGTTTTTATGAGCACATTATTTTAAACATAGCATGCATTGCAAAACTAGTAGTGATAGACTCCTACTGAGTATAGTATATACTCACCCTATCCTTAACATTTTTCAGGATGATTCCATCCATGAGTAGAGGACATCTATGTTAGTGCTATGAGCAAGCGAATCAAAAAGGAAACAATTATACATGTAAGTAAATTCTCAACCCTTTGGACATGTATTTGTATTTATTTACAGTTGGGCTGTGTGCTGTGACTGGATAGACCTGGGGAAAAACGTTTATGATTTCTAAAGCTTTTCAAAAACTACCTTGGATGTTGTGAAAGCAAATGACACTCGGGGTTTTCAAATTGGATTTCAAATAAAAGATTTTTCTGCTGCATTGCACTGCATTGTTTTTTAAATCGAGATCCCACCTTAGGAATTTAGATTTTTCATTTAAAAATGCATGGGAAAACCCGGGTCGTCACAGTATGTGTATGCTCTGATTTTGGTTTTGTAGTATTTGATTATCTACTGAGAATTTTGTATATTCACCCTACCATCTTTACCACAGGTCAACTCAGAAAGAATTAGAAAGGAGATTAAAGTTCTAAGAAGATCATTTGTCGATTAAAGAGGATAAGTTGCGAGGTAATCTAGAGTTTCATTAAGAAACTCAATCGCATTGACTATCATGTAATTGCGTTAATCTTATAAGTGATTTAATTTGTAATTGGGATGTGTTTGATAAATCCTGAGAATGTTAAATGTATTTCAAAAGGAGATAGACTCTCCAATCATGTTTTAAATTTCAGATGAATGTTTATTAGGTACTTCACATCACATGCATTAAATGTCTTAATGTCTTATGTCCAAAAAATAGAAGAAACTCTACCCAATTTTTGCTAGAAATGTAGTGCTCGTTTCACCAAACATTCTTGTTTTAAGAAAAGAAAATTGACAATTAGGATTTTTATGAATGAATTTAAAATATATATATATATATATTCTTTTGCTACTATTTGATTTTCTAAAATGTTCAATAGAGATTGATTGCACTTTGTAAATGTCTTTATATTTAAAAAGGTGTTTAAAAACCCAAGTCATCATAGTACCTAAAACCTTCGTCCTCAATCTAGAGAAACCTTTAAGAAATCTATCTATTGTCTGCCTATTAGTTGTGCATACATTGGGTGCAAACCACTTCAACCACACAAACTTGTTCTCATATTCCAATATCGTCATATTCCTATGTTGCAAGCTTAGAAACTCCCTTTCCTTCATTGTCTAAATATAAAGAGGGAAATATTTATCATTGAATACTTCCTTGAACTCTTCCCATTTAATATCCACACGATTAGAAAAATATGTTCTCTACACTAATCTCCACCAAAATGCTACTTCTTACTTTAAGATATGGGTGTCAATCTTTACTTTTCTTGCTTTTGAGATTTTCAAATTTTTAAAAGTTTCGGCTACCTCAAAGACTCATTCCTCTGCAATACCTAGATCTTTCTTCCCTGTAAACTTAGGGACCCTTTTTTGAAATGTTTCTATTATCTTGCTTATCTTTCTTCCCTGAGGGTGAATTAGTGTACTAGGTACTATCATAGGTTGTGCTTGGGTAGGTGTACATAATTACACATGAGGATTTTAAAGTCAGTTAAAAATGCTAATAGAAGTCTCTTAAAAAAACAATTCTATCGAGCTGACTTGGAAAGTCGATAACTTTTAAAGTCATTTAGGCAAACAAATTTAAAAATCAAGGACCTTCAGAACCATTTAAACAGAAAACTCAAAAGTGTTGGATTTTCAAAGTCATTTAGACCGGAACAACTTTAAAAGTTTGTAACTTTTGAAGTGTTTGGAGCTAAACGACTTCAAAAGTCCTTTTTTTTCATTTTTGACATTCCAAGCACTCCCATTTGTATATAATTGAATATAACATACTTCTTACAATCTATATACACATGAAAAACAAACATCCACATCTATCTTGATACATCCCATGCTTCTAACAGTCTTTATACACATGAAAAACAAACACTCACTACAACATGCTTCCACATCTTTCTTGATACACCCTATACTTCTTACAATGTAACACATAATACATTCACTTTCACATTGAGTACAAACATCCAAATTCATCATTATCCATCCACATCCATTTTGAAAATACTTTATAAAACAAACTACAACACATGCATTCACTATAACATCCACATTCACTTATGTTGTAAATCTAAACACATTTGCATTTACTTTCACACTTAGTAACCATCTCATTCATCATCTCATAAAAGATATAATTCAATGAATATATTGAAAACCAACAGCCACATATTCACTTTATCTACAAGCTCCAAATTCACTTTATCCATACTCATTTATTCCCAGATTCCAAGTTTCCACTCATTCGTTGCTTAAAAATATATATACTTCAAAGAAAATAATAAAAACTAAAAGAACACACACAATTGAATGAAAAAAATACATTACTATGTATTTCACATTCATGTAGTTACTCCAAGTGATCTAATTAAAACTCATTACATACTCAACCAATTCAGTTCATATTCCATTGAGATTTACTTTGGAGTAACTCTTCTTGTTTGCCCACTCATAAAGCTAGCAGCCTCTAATACAACTTGTTTAATTAAGGTCACATTCTTTTAGCTGAATCCATAAAAAACTGTAGAAAAATATAAGATTATGAAAAGTAAAAAGTCTCTTACCATTCTTAATTGCGAGACAGAAATACTATAAAATATGATGGTCCTCATCTAGACTATTATTGTCTAGGGCACTTTGAAATAAGGACAATAAAAAGAATCCATACATATCATCTATAATATTGTACGCTTAATTAGTGGAAAATAGAGTAATAAACTATTTTCTGTACCATGACATTCTTTCAAGTGATTTTCTGTGGTTGTACTGTGACAATGCGAGTTTTCATAACAATTGTAAATACAAAAGACATTGGCTTAGAGAGCTCGATTTCTAATAAAATCATTTTTAAAGTGTAAACAACCACAAAAGAATCTTTTCTTTTAAATTAACTTGAAAAATCCCAAGTGTCATTTTTTCTTTTCTCATAAGCAAGGATTCTCGGTGAAATGAACACTCATTTCTACCAAAAATCCAGCAGAGTTTCCTCTATTTTTCAGACATATGACATTTAATGCACGTCATTGCAAAGTACTTGATAAACATTCATCGAAATTTTAAAACATAAATGGAGACTGTCTCCTTTTCATACATCTAAACAAATAAAGACATATCAAATCCAACAAAACACACCCAGGAACTCTACGTCACAACCCAATCACATAAGTTATCCAAACTCCCCAAAATTACATGTATAGCCGTCTCTTTCCCATGTCTGGTAAAATAACTTCAAACCTAAACCAATTGTTACATGTCTAAGTCAAAAGCTTTCGTCAACATACTCCTGTCAATAAGCTCCTACTTCTTAGGAATCCTTTGCTATGAGATATTGTAAATAAATACAATATCTCAATAAACTTGCACTTATGTAGGCGGAATAAGAAGCAGTTGTATATAAACAAAATCATGATATTCTATATAAATAAATTTGTCCATGTTGAAACATGCAACTAACATTCAATTATCATTTATCTTGAAATAATTCAACATTCATCAAAATCATGAATTCATGCCAAAATGGAAGAAACATCAATGCATCAATACTAAAACATATTCTTGAAATGCAAGTATGCAGTCACATGTCAAACTCACAAATCATTTTCATTTCCTGATACTAGTCTTTGCTCATACAAGCCATTTCATATTACCAAATACTAACGCGTTGTCGTGTAACAAGTACATAGCAAACAATATTATTCTCTTTGGAGTAGTGAGTCGGTGCAATGGGTTAAACCCAAAGACACACCTTAAGGCTTTACTTCTGAGAGACCAATAGCTTGTCCAGCCATGAACCGGTAGCTTGTCTAGCCCTAAGGCCCGCCTACATCATAACCACCCCTCAGAACATGTCAAACTCGCCAAACAATGAGGCTAAATCTCAGGGACCAGTAGCTTGTCCAGCCCGAAGGCCCGCCAACATTATAACGACTCTGTGCTCCGCCCACATCATAACGACCCCTTTCACTCATATGAGTCAACTCACAATTTTCTGGTATCAGTCTTATATTTTCTCACATAATTCACAATAATGTATGGCTTTTGCATGAACAATTTAATCATGGTTAAATTTCAACATGCACATTCATCTTGCCTTTCATATAAATTAAAAAGACTTGTTTCAATGCTCAAAATTCATATACAAATATGTATATGACAAAGTCTTAACAATCTTAATTCCACCTACCTCAAATGTTGCTCTTCTAGTTCATTGACACGAATACTTTCCTCAGTTTGCATACGAGCTCCCAATCAATCATGCCTCTGTAAAGTAGAAGAAAACATAGGCATACAACTTTGGGATTTCTCTTAGCTTTTCCAATATGAAAGCTCCCTTTTAAGTTAGTCACTGATACTAATCGTCATAAGGCGAAGTGACAGTGCTAATTTCCATGCTAAGGGTGTTTCATTAGCTATTGATTGACAGCTAGTTGAATGACCTATGGTTACTGGATTGCCAATCCACACCATTGGTTCTAGACTGGCTATTCACCACTTTTCTTAAGTGGCTGTAAGTTGTTTTCATTGTTCAATGGTCTCATCTTGAATTTTTCCAAGTATCTTAACTTATAAAAGGTTAGGGTACACCATGGTAGCGTTTGATCATCAAACAGAAGTGCCAGGTCCTTTTTACTCCATCCTATCGAACGGTTTAGATTTCTCGATCAATTTTAGTCCAAATTCTTCAATTTGTGCCATGTACTAGTAAGTCAATACTCTAGGACTCATCAGTGGTGTCTGATTGTAATTCAAACATTACAAAATTACCATGTGAACAGTGCCCAATCAAACAGTTAAGATTGTCCAATCAGTTTCTAGCTTAGATCTACTAATTTAGTGTGGTCTAAGCTACATTAGGTCCTTAATTACCTATCCCTAAGCTTGGATTAGGAATTGTACGGTTGGATCGTCCACAAATCTAGATCTAGGGTGAAAACACAGGGATTTAACAAAACACCGCAAATCAAAAGTTAGGTTTTGTAGATCTTACCTTCCAAGTTCCTTTTCATGTTTTTCCCTCTCTAGAATGGGCTAGATTGGCTCTTGTCCATCTAAAAAACCTCCAACATACGCGTGCGACGATTCCCCTTTCAATCTGACGTTCAACAACACCCAAATTGTTCCAAAACCTTAGGGTTTTGATTCATCTCGTCATAAAGAGAAGAATGAGTTGCTCAAATCATCGATTTGAGCAGTTGTCTTCTCCTGCAACATCTGTGGACCCCAGGACCCGAAAATCCCTAAGTCTCCTTCTCTAACGTGGTGGATTTCTAGGAGTGTAGAGTTTCTTGCCCCTCTCCTTTCCTTTCCTTTCCCTCTCCTTCTCTTCCTTCTCTCTTCTTTTTCTCCTTCCTCTGCTTCTTTCTTCTTCTCCTCTTCCCTCCTTCATCGGGTTTTCTTGCTTCTTTTTTTCCTGGTTTGTCCTTCGGGTTTGGGAGGAGACAGACCCGATGGGTCCTCTTACATGGGGGATGCTAGTATCAATTATGGCCCCCCTTTGTTTAAGTATGCATTATAGATGAATAAATTTTTTATTTATTTACACATAATACATGAAAAGAAAAAAAGCTTAGTTATTTATAATTTCTACAAGGATGAGACAAATGTGAGCTCTACAAGTATAAAAAAAGAAAGCATGCACACCATGCACATCCAAATTGAGTAGCATCCAATGTGCCCTATATAGACGGGCATATGAATTGTAATTAAAGTTGACAATCCCCAAGTATAGAATAAGTTGGCAAGAAAACAAGAAAATTAAAACCTACCCACTATTATAGGGAATCATTAAGCCACGTCCTTGAGAGCAACGGAAGAAGCCTGGTACAATATCAAGAACACGGGTCTTTATCAACCATTGCTCTGCCACTCCACAAATGATGCTAGGGTCAAGGAATTGGTAAAGTGTACCTTCACCCTCAAAAAGGCTAGTTGCATCATTCAAGAAGCTACTTAAAAGAAATAATTATTACATATACCATGAAAATATAACATGTAATGTCAAATATTTTATAAGCAAGTATGTGCATATACCCCATGTAGGAGACAATGTGAGGGTGCTCAAGTTGATCCCATAGACAAACTCGTAATAGGTCCTCTGCCATTAATAGCACTTCAACAACGTCCTTGGCAAGCACTCCTCCTTGATTCATACAAGTTTGATTGCCATATCTTCGTTGATGAGGCTGTAGATTAACCTTAGGGATTGAAGTGTGTTTGGTGGGACTTTCATATGCTCCTTAGATGCAATTGTAAAAGATGTAAAATGTTTTAGCTAAATAATATTAATCAATAAAGAGGACCTAATGTTTGATGGAAAAAAAGAAGAAGATATATACAAGTACATGTTCCATTGGTGCAATAATAGGTGATAGTGCAAAGGCGGCCAACCTCGATGCTGCATGTTGTTGCTAATTAACCATATAAAGTTAATAAACAATTAAATTGAGGTCCATAGCTAAAAAATATTAATGAAGAAGGTAGTATGATAAGATACATTCCATGGACTCTATGGGATTCATTTGTGCCTCCTATCAAGTGGTGTGATATGCAATTGCTTGCCCAACAGTTATAATACTTTTCATTTCTAAACGAAATGGTAGGTGGCTATTAGCATTCAAATCCATGGTAATGGATGCTTGCTTAGTATGTGGTGGCATACTAATTTCGTGTAAAATGATTGATTCATACTTATAGTAGGAACCAACTGCCACAATGTTTTGATGGGAATTCAGGGCCAACAGGTACTAACCCACCAACAAATCATATATATAATAGAGAGGTTGAGATAGAGAATTATTATGAAAAGACAATGAAAATTTTCAACTTTGTCTACATATATACATTCTTGGAGGGAATTTCTTTTTTGAGGGGTGTCAGATGTCCTTCATGATCTTTCTCAAGTCGAGAATTACAACTCGCATTTGATGGAGGTACAGGGGTGCTGCGATAATTATGTAGAGGGGATGGAGAAACTATCATCAAAGCTCCTTCACGCAACTGACTAAATATATCTGTTTTTATTTTCTCAACCAACTCATTATAAGACTCCTCATCTTGAACTGTAGGTAAACATCTCTTACCAAAGAATTTATACAGAACAATACCATGCCCCATGCCCTTAACTCAACTAAGGTGGTCCTTATTGTCCATAACCCTATACAAGATGTCCTCATTGGCAGCAGTGCTGCTTAGAGTTCCTGTAGTTGTGCTTTCTTAGGTAAGAATGTCCTACAAAATTTAATTAGAAAGACATGATCTTGTCATCTAATTAATTGTATAAAATTAATAGACAAGTGGAACCACTTACAATGTGGAAGCAATTTGTGTAATAGTTATATCTACATACTTGTTACTAGTATTGCCCATTGAATGTGCTATCTTCAAGAGGATGGAGGGATCAATGGGTTTCATAGTCCCAGCTTTCTTTTGTTATCAAGCAAGACAATGTAGTTAGAGAACAAAATTATATAAATATAGTAGCATTAATTTGAAAGGGATAAATTTTCACAAATGCTTACTTCGCACTCTTCTAAAAGAGCATAGCCCAACCTGGATATGTGGTGCTGCATATTAGTTTCATGCACCTTTCTTCCTCATGCATTCTTTGCCTACACATTTATACATATGTAATCAAGTGCAATAATTGGATGTACATATAATTAATTAAATAAAACATCATTTCTACACACACCTCAAATTCAGGGAACGTGCGGTTCTGTACAAATACATTCTAGACATCTTGGTCAATGAAATCGGAGTAACTGGCAGGCACTGTGTATAGCCTCAACGGATCAAAGGCAGTCTGCAAAGTACACAACAAATTACTATATTTGAAAATAATGTATATTATAAATTATATAATACATGTTATTAATGTTTACCTACCTTCACCATTTCCCATATTGGATCTTTTGTCAAGGATGGCACAAGCCTCCACTCCTCAAATGTGATAGGAACCATCCTTCTTACTATAGAGCATAGAAAACTACTATGAGAGGTTGTACTTTCAACTATCTCTTGTCCCCTGCTATTGTATTGTACAGTTTCTTTAATTCCCTTACACTTTCTCACAATAACCTCGCGATAACCTTTTCCATTGTTGTTCACCCACTACCCTTTCTCTTTTGAGTAGTGCTCATGTTAGCCCATTGTTTAGGGTCTTTATTTTTTCCATATTCTTCATTTTGATATTGTTCTTGCTCCATCGTTACTACAAAGAAGAAGATAATGATATTAGAATAATGACATAAAAAGGCCATGGAAATCATTTAAAGAAAACAAACCGACATGACATATATGGCAAACAAACCAATAGCAAATCAAATAAAACTTGCATAAAAATAGAAACTTGCTTATTATAAATATTTCTAAAATTAAACTTTTCAAAAACTAAACCTAGAAACTAACTAAAGTACTATTCTTAAGATGTAACAACTTTAAGCAATGAAACCTAAACCTAACAGAGCATGCAATTAAACTTATCAATGAAGGGCAACCTCTAAATATAGACTAACAATACAAATAAAACATGGAATTAAAACTTAAGAGGAGTTCAAATGCGATGCATCTATCATAGAAAACGATAAATTTCAAGTAATTCCAAAGTTCAAAGCACAATGTAAAAGAGCCATCGTTTATGTATGTACCATTCATACAAGTATCATACACACCCATCTTTTGTTCTTAAACATGGCTAAGTGAAATGGAGTTATTCATTATCGAGTTATTCAATAACGTTTCTTATATATTCATAAGAAAAAAGTTTAAAAACATATTTAGTGAAGATAATCAAAGGTAACAACATTGCATCATGAAAAGATTATGAATATATTAATCCAATTTTACAAATTTAGTTAACATGTCTACACTACTCAACTGAGAGAGAGTCCCTCAAGTTTTTATAACATTTTACTTTCTCATGATGTGCTGCATAATTTCTACAAAAAGAATATTAGGGATGGTATGTTTATTAAGGTTGATATAAGAAAGGCTTTTGATTGTATTCATAGGGGTGATCTCTTGAAACTTTTGCAGAAACAAGGTTTTGATAATATTTTGCTTCAATGGATTACTAAATGCATTAACACTCCATCTTTCTCTATTTTGGTGACTAGTTCTCCTCAAGGTTGCTTTATAAGTATGAAAAGACTTCGACAAGGTGACTCTATATCTCCCTATCTCTTCTACATTACCTTTATAATGTACCTCATCACATTTAACATGCACCCATTAACCAAACCAATACAACAAGTGTCCCACCTTTTCATGCCACATTTAATAAAGTCTCAATTCAACAATCATGAAGGAAGAATACTTATAGTAATTCAAATCATAGTTGTTCACCATAGATTTCATGAAGTAGGTCCTTAGTGGATATAAATCAATAGGTTTCCTTCCTTTCTAAACCATGATCATATGGACCTCACAATAGTTGTTCATATTATTAAGCATACTTTTCATGGATAACATTGAGAATTATCAAGTAACATAAAAGGTGTTCAAACTACTATCATTCGATGGCTAAAGGTGTAGTACAATCAAACCATTTACCTAGGTCTTCCTTATGATTTGAAGCCTTTATAGTTATGATACCAACTTTCATCTTGTTACTAATGAAACCAGTGATGTTCTCTACTATTTGGACTCTTTAAATGTTATAAATTTCAGATATACAAATTTTTCTCACATCTATAGGTAGTCAAAGAACAAATCATGTTCTAAGTGCTTCAACATCAAATAGGTGTATGTATAAGTTTCAATCAAAAAGGGCAATCCATGCTCTCTTGTTTGGGTCTTACAACTAGTGCAACATTAACATTTTCAAGCACACATTTAGCCATTCAAATCTTTTATTTGATTGGTACAAAGTATCATTATTTAGTAACCAAGTTCCACATCCTAATAAGAACTCTAAATATGTAGCTTAGGTCCAGAAGTTTTCATTGCAATTGATCCAAATTCTTTAATCTTTTCCATCTTCTTAAATCAAACAAAAGAAATCAATTTATCATATTGGTTCCACGGATTCTACCTCAATGATGTATCTCCAAATGACTTTCTTCAACAAATGGGTCGGATTAATTGTTGCTTTCGACGATGATCTCCAAGTCCATCAAATGCCTGACCCTTCTCCAGTTAACTGCCAAAAATAGCACAAATTAGCCAACAAACTTGGGGCTTTGGTTCATGCTCGTGCACAGAAGGTTTTGATTAGCTTAGATCACTTATTTGAGCTGTCATCTTCTCCATCAATGGCTTGTAAATTTTGGCAGCCGTAAACCACCTCTCTCCTCCTTTCACTTCCTCTCCTTCTCCATCTTCTTCTTCTTCCTCTTTTGCTTCTCCTCCTTCTTCTCCCCCTTTTTCTCTCACCGTCAGGAACAGTTGGGCATCGTCAGCATGGACCATTGCTGACGGCCTAAATCCCCCATCTTTCTCCTCCTCTCTTCCTCTCCTTCTCCCCCTCCTTTAGTTATTTAATAATTTCATTTTGGAAAATTTTAAACTTAAAAATTATAATGTTTTTTACAATTTTGTATATTATATATAGTTAATTATAGCAAAAAATAGATGAATGCTACTCAAATATCAAAATTTTGCAAGTGGGCCCACTATGTGAAATTATTGAATTACCCTTTCCAAGAAAAATCATAACGTATTCATCTAAATTCTGATTTCAACAAACTTAGTGTTGTTGGAATTGTTTCTTCAAGTACAATCCCAATATTGAGGTTTTAACATTTGATTTGAAGTCTATATAATTTTCAATTTTTAGAACTCCAAAAATTGAGAATTTCAAAATTATTCTCTTTTCACTCTGATTTTACATAATTCAAAATTTTTGTAAATTGCTATTTAAAAATCAAAGATGTTACATAATGATTAGTGTAAATTTGGTTGATCGTTCTTGCTGGTGACATCCATACTTTTCTTATCATCCAAGGTTACTATTTTAACCATGATATGGGGATGCAAAGATTGTCTAATCTATTTCATTACTAGATCAAAAAAATTTCATCAGGCATATCATCGATCAAGCAACACTAGTATTGTTTCCAAAATTTGTGCATCATTGTAATCATGAAAAGAATTTCAAACATGCATATAATATATATAGACATATACACGAGACAAACAAAGAGATCTTAATTACCAACATTCAAAAATCAATAGCGATCGCGAATATGTGAATGCAGTTCTAATTCATAGTTGAGATTTGGTTGAGGATAGCTACAAATCTGAGTAGAAATTTTAAGGTTATTTAGTGTAAATGACTTTTAAAGTCGTTTAACATTAAACGCCTTCAAAAGTATAGACTACAGACTTTTAAAGTCATTTGCACTAAACGACTTTATAACCTACTTTTCAATTCAAATTATATATATATATTTTTTTATATTAGTACTTTACAATATCTAACACGATTAATGCGCAATGAAACCAATTTTTTTTATGATAGTCAATGTTGCCTCGTGCAGTCGTGGATTCTTTGTACACACACATATAAACACGTGAACAAGAACATCAAGGTATGTTTTAGAGTAACTCCTCATTTATCATCCTTTTATGATATATATGCAATTTTTTTTATGATAGTCAATGTTGCCTCGTGCATTCGTGGATTCTTTGTACACACACATATAAACATGTGAACAAGAACATCAAGGTATGTTTTAGAATAACTCCTCACTTATCATCCTTTTATGATATATATATATATATATATATATATAGTCACATATAGCTCACTTATAAATCCATATAGCTCATGACAAAAGAACTAATTGTAAATCTAGAATTATATTACAACTCACTAATGCAATCCATATATGCCCAATTATAGTTTTCAAACCCAAGCACCCTCCTCACCATTATCATGCACATAATCCACATTCTCACCAAGTACTACTTTGATTGATGGGATTGTTTTGGTAATACAAGGGTAATCTATTTCAGTATCTCCTAGGTCGTCTTCAACATAAAAATTCCTCGAACAGGATGATAAAATAGCTGACCATCTCTTATCATGTCTGTCTTGCACGTAAAATACTTGTTTTGCTTAAGATGTCAAAATAAATTGATCATTTTTATAGCTAATCTTGTTCAGGTCAACCAACGTTAATCCAAGGGCATTAGTTTTGATGTTGTCTTTGTTCTGTTCCACCCAATCGCACTTAAACACAACCACAGTTCTGAAAGTATAATCCAAGGCTCATATCTCTCTTATAACTTCGTAATAAATATCATCTACCACTATTGGCTTGTTATCCTTTGAACTAGAAAAGAAAATAGCATTGGCAACTAAGCTAAGCCCACTATTATGTTGGACTTTTAGTCGTGGTGTCATCGCCATCTAGCCCAAGGATTCAAATATACCATTTCCTGCTACTTCTTGCTGATCTTGAATCTATGTTTACACATATTAAGTAGGATATATGATTGCTACAATTAAGTAAGATTATATATATGTATGTATGTATGTATACATATTGTGTCAGGTTGCCAGCGGGCAAGGGTTTAGTTGAACGTAGGATATTATAGATATGAACGTAGGATTAGAATATCTGAAGTAAAAGAGGCCTTGAAAAAGATGAAATCAGGAAAGGCCATGGGGCCTGATGGTGTACCAATAGAGGTTTGGAAGCATATGGAAGATATTGGGGTAGTTTGGTTGACCAAGTTGTTTAACAAGATTATAAAATCAAAGAAAATGCCTAATGAGTGGAGGAAAAGCTTTATTGTACCAATCTATAAGAATAAATATGACATTTAGAGCTGTACTAACTATCAAGGGATCAAACTTATGAGCCACACCATGAAACTTTTTGAAAGAGTGACTAAGAAGAGGCTACAACATTAAACAAGTGTATCGGAGAATCAGTTTGGTTTCATGCCTGAGAGGTCTACCATGGAAGCTATTTTCTTACTAAGACAATTGGTAGAGAAATATAGGGAGAGGATGAAAGACCTACATATGGTCTTTATCGATTTAGAGAAAGCTTATGATAGAGTCCCTAGAGAGTTAATATGGAGGTTATTGTGTGGTAAGGGAGTTTCTTAGGGGTATATAGACATAATTAAATATATGTATGAGGGAGCAGTAACAAATGTTAAGACCATTAATGGCGTGACTGGTAATTTTCATGACACTGTAGGATTGCACCAAGGATCGGCATTGAGTTCATACCTCTTCACATTAGTTATGTGTGAGTTAACAAAATATTTCCATGAGGAGATCCCCTGGTGCATGCTATTTGCAGATGATATAGTCTTACTTGATGAGACAAGGGAGGGTGTTAACATAAAGCTAGAGTTATGGCGAGAAGCATTAGAATCTGAAGGATTTAAAATTAGCCGAACTAAGACAGAATATATGGAATGTAATTTTAGCAAGGAGAGTAGGAGTGGAACACCAGTCAAGATTGATAACCAAGAAGTCCCCATGAGAGAAAGTATAACCATCAATAATTAATTTTTACCTAAGTGTATAATCAACTTACTCAATGTATGGTGGAGTTCATCAATATTTTGCAACACATAAAGATGTGCCTAGTCTCATTCTTTATAGTCAACGATTGATACACAACCACTCAATAATGGTTCGCCAACCTGGGATCATGAAAGCAATTGATTATTTCTTTCTGAGGAATCTAATTGCATCCACTCCTAATAAGTACTCTGTGCAAAACTCCACTGCTTCCTCTACAATATAACATCCAACTAAACACCCCTCTAGTCAGTTGTGACTACGTACATACCCTTTTAAAATTTTCATGTACCTCTTAAATAGGTACATCCATCACAAGTTAATTGGCCTACATATTCTGACCTCATCAATAAGGCACACCGTTAAGTGTACCCTGATATCAAAGAAGGATGATGGGAAGATTGTTTGAAGCTCACATAAAATTATCAATGGATGACCTTGAATTTCTTATAATTTTGAAACATTTTCCACCTTCTTGACAAAACATTAAAGAAGTATCAAAATTTTGTAATATCTCCCTAACTTTGTCTGGTAACATGGAATGTATTGCTATAAGCAGGAGTTGTTGCATCAATGCATGGTAATCGTGGGACTTCATCCCCAACAATTTCAGCTCTTCCATGGAGATAATGTGTAACATCCAAAAAAAAAGGGAAATTTTTCCTTAAATAGGGGGTCATATTTTATAAGGGCACCCTCCCCATTTAATGAGATGAGAACCCAAAACCGAACCCGATAGAAAAAACTTGATGAAGAGGAAAGGGAAAGAGAGAGGAAGAAGAATAAAGAAGAAGAAGAGGAGGAGAAGGTAGAAGGGAGAGAGAAGAGGAGAGAGAACAGTGCCAGAAAACCTGGTATGCTGGTGGGAGCAAGAAGAAGAAGGGGAAAAACTAGGGCTTTGGGCGCCAGATTTCCAAGCCATCACCGGAGATGACACCGGCTTGTATCACTGATCCGAGCCAATCATGTTGTCCAGCATGACGAAATGAAGAAAACCCCCAAGTTTATTGGGAGATCCATGATGATCTGGACTGTCAATCTGAGGGGAGACAGTGCGTGAGGTGTGATCGGAGCTTTTTAAGCAAAACGGTGATCAATCCGGCTCATCCAAGGGTAGACAATGTATAAAAATTCATCCAAAAGGCAATCTCAACTATCCGATCTATTGTTGTTCTATCAGATGCCATGAATGCATTCTAAAACATTGAGTTAACTAGGATATAGAAAAAAAAAATTGAGAAAACTATATGGAAATTAAGTGAATAATCTGGACCGTCCAATCAAATAGTAAAGGAACAAGAACCTTGCAATGCCTGATCTGTGATCAAATGGAACCATTACATTCTTAAACTTCAAATTGACATAGGATGCATTAAATTTCATTGATCCATTAGTAAAATGTTTAATAACATGCTAAGATCGAGATCCGGCCACTTTTAGCCATCGAATCACCAATCTAGAGAATGAATAACAAATCAAAGAGTGACCAAACACTATTCTTCACATCTGATCAATGATTAGTCATTGGTGAATGAATGATTAGAACCTTAATGGCCTTAGACGATCCATGATGGAGCCAATAACCAAATCCTATATACTCATCTTAGAAATTGATCTAGACCATTGATCTAGCTCAAAATTTTAGATTTGGTCGATCTGAGAGTAATCGGACTGTCAGATCGAAGTATAAATCCTAGATATACACTGAAATAAATTTATAAACATGAAATTGAAATGGTTGTGATAATTAAGATTAGAATTTATAATCAAATCACAAATATAAGGTGATTAAGGGTGATCCAACGGGTGGATCGTCTCCAATTCCATCGAGATGAATAAATTGATTCTTTGGTGATCAGGAGATCTTAAAATAACAAATCTCAACTTTATTGATGATCAGATAAAGTAGATGAGTGTTGGATGTCAGAAAAATTAAATAATAAAGATAAATTAGGCTATCTAGACCATTGATCTACATAAAAAGCTAGATAAAAGGATCATTGGACAAATTAACATATGAATTGACATAAGTAGAGAGTAAACATTTATAACAGGGTATATGGATGGAAATGAATGACAAGAAAAAGTACTATGGTACTGACAAGTACATCGAAGCACATGGTTTGAGAAGAGAACGCACCTGATCTTGTGATTTTTCTTTCATTGAGGTAGGTAACGACATTTAATGTTTCATATGTTTTTCTAAAATCTCGCCACATCATAGCATCTACCTAATTCGGATTGTGGTAGCATAATTCTCTCTTATGTGCCTTATGATTTACAAGTTTTTGTGCAATGATTGACATGAGATTTGATAATGCATTAAATGGATTTTATTCGAGCAGATTTTTGGTACTGTTACTTATGGATCTTGTATATGGATTATGAATATCTCTTATTTATTTCATCATTCAAATTGGATGATTTCCATAGAATTGAGGATGGAAGTTTGGTGGCTAGTCTTTGAGAGGCTAACCCCAAGATGAGGTGTGTGCCTTGGGATTGTGAGCCACGAGTGCTCCCAGTTTTTATGAGATTCGTGATTTTGCATTTGTGATTTATGATGGATGCTCTCACCCAATGGATGTCATGCTAGGAGGGATTAGAGCCGGCTACCTACCCACAGATGGCATTCAGTAGGGGTTGGTAACATGGGTAGTCCACACAACCGATCTGGGCCTACCCATGGGGACGGACGGTGAGTCTCCCGTTACGATGTCGACGAGGAGTGGTAGTAGTTGAGAACTTGGTGTGGTTGCTACTGCAGCATGACTATCCATACTCTTATTATATGTATGCATGATGAGCATTGAGGTGTGATGGTGTGCCTGAGTGTGACAAAACTCAGAGGATTGGTATGAATACTCATGACCTGTTGTATGTGTATGGTACACTCGTGGAACCCACGTACCTTGGGGTTCCACGTTTGTTTATTTTAGGCCCATTAAGATTCCATCATATCATGTTTTCCATTATTGTGGTCCATATTTTATTGTACATGATGCTTTGCCACTTGTATTGATATGATTTATGGCATTTATGTCCAATGACTATCATGCTTTACGCTCTTATCAGTTCTCACTATTTGAGTTATTCTTTTTATGCCATTATTTCATTACATTAAATATCTATGTACCTACTTAGCATTGCTTGCTGAGGCATATCATTGTTGTTACAATGACTCAAACATTGAGAGAAAGCCATGACTGATGAGGAGCCAGATGAATAGTGATCAAGATATCTCATTTGTAGGTACATTTTAATTTTACTTGGATTGCATGTGTGTGTGTGTGTGTGTGTTATTGGACTTGATTATGTTGTTGTTGGGAATGTGGCTGTTGACTGGATGGGTCCTGAAGAAGTGAACTTGTTTTGAAAAGGTTTACTTGGTTAAATGAAAGATTTATTGAGTTTTAAAAGTGAAATGTTGTGTGATGAGTTGATGGTTGACACTTAGGGATTTTCTTAAAATGAATTTCATTTGAAATTGTTTTTCACTATTTTATTTGTTTTTGGTTTTAAAAATTGAGGCCCCACCCTTGAAAAAAATTTATTCAAAAGTGTTGAAAACCCCAAGTACTCACAATTGGTTGTGATGATTAAGATTAGAATTTATGATCAAATCAAGAATTCAAGGCAATTAAGAGTGATGCAACGGGTGGATCATCTCCAATTCCATCAAGATAGAATAAATTGATTCTTTGGTGATTAGGAGATCTTAAAATAACAAATCTCAATTTGATTGATGATCAAATCAAGTAGATGAGTGTTGGATGTCAGCAAAATTAAATAATAAAGATAAACTAGGTGATCTAGATCAAAAGCTAGATAAGAGGGTCATTGGACCAATTAACTTATGAATTGACATAAGTAGAGAGTAAAATTTATAACAGGGTATATAGATGGAAATGAATGGCATGAAAAAGTACTGTGGTATTGACAGGTACATCAAAGTGAGCGGTTTGAGAGGAGTATGTGCCTAATCTAGTGATTTTTCCTTCATCGAGGTAGGTGATGACAGTTAATGTTTCATATGTTTTTATAAAATCTCACCACATCATAGCATCTACCTAATTTGAATTGTGGTAGCATAATTCTCTCTTATGTGCCTTGTGATTTACAAGTTTTTGTGCTATGATTGACATGAGATTTGATAATGCATTAAATGGATTTTATTCGATCGAATTTTTGGTATTTTTACTTATGGATCTTGTATATAGATTTTGAATCTCTGGTTTATTTCATCACTAAAATTGGATGATTTCTATAGAATTGAGGATGGAGGCTTGGTGGGTAATCTTTGAGAGGCTAACCCCGGGATGAGGGGTGTGCCTTAGGATTGTGAGCCATGAGTGCTCCTAGTTTTTATGAGATCCATGATTTTGTATTTGTGATTTATGATGTGTGCTCTCACTCAGTGGATGTCATGCTAGGAGGGATTAGGGCCAGCCACCCACCCTCTAAATTTATGAGATGATAGACACCTGCTCAAAGATGGCATTCGGTAGGGGTTGGTAACATGGGTAGTCCACACTACCGGTCCAGGCCTACCCATGGGGACAGACAACGAGTCTCCCATTACAGTGTCGATGGGGAGCAGCAGTGGTCGAGACCTTGGTATCGTTGCCACTGCAGTATGACAATCCGTACTCTTATTATGTATGTATGCATAATGAACATTGAGATGTGATCGTGTGATGGCACTTAGAGGATTGGTATGAGTACTCATGACATGTTGTATGAGTGTATGGGATAGTCGTGGGACCCACGTACCTTAAGGTGCCCTATTTGTTTATTTTACGCTCATTGAGATTGCATCATATCATGTTTTACATCCATGTGATCCATATTTTATTATAGTTGATGCTTTGCCACCTATATTGATGTGATTTATGGCATTTGCGTCCGATAAATATCATGCTTTACGCTCTTATCAGTTCTCACTATTGAAGCTATTCTTTTTATGCCATTATTTTATTACATTAAATGTCTATGTACCTACTAAGCATTGCTTATTGAGGCATTGCGTTATTGTTGCAATGCCTTAGATATTGAGAGAAAGACATGACTAATGAGGAGTCAGACGAATAGTGATCGAGATATCTCATTTGTAGGTGTGTTTAATTCCACTTGGACTATATATATATATATATATATATGCATGTATTGTTGGACTTGATTATATTGTTATTGGGAATGTGACTGTTGACTGGATGGGTCTTGAAGAAGTGAACTTGTTTTGAAAAGGTTTACTAGGTTAAATCAAAGATTTATTGAGTTTTAAAAGTGAAATGTTGTGTGATGAGTTGATGGTTGACACTCAAGGTTTTTCTTAAAATGAATTTCATTCGAAATTATTTTCTTCTATTTTGTTTATTTTTTATTTTAAACATTGAAGCCCCACCTTTTGAAATTATTTATTAAAAAGTGTTGAAAAACCCAAGTCGTCACACAATGTTTTTAAAGTTTGAAGAGTAGCCATATGGGACTTTGAGCTCAAACAATGTTTTACACACTATTCTCCTTTCCTCTATATCAAGCATATAATTTGCCTTAGGCAAGTATGTTCCTCGACTACCCCTATCCTGTGGATACAACTTCCTATTCAAACCCATCTTCAAAAGTTCCATTCGAGCTTCAAGTCCATCCTTTGTTTTTCCTACGATATTAAGCAACGTACCAGTCAAGCTTTCCCACACATTCTTCTTAATATGTATGACATCAAGCACATGGCTTAGACGTAGTGATTTCAAGTATGCAAACTGAAAGAATTTTGATTTTTTCTTCCAACTTCTAAAATTACTTTCATCTACACATTTACACCTACACATTTACTTGATTTCTTATTTCCCCACAAGACATTAATGTTTTCAACCTACTCCAATACTTGTCATGCTGTCAACATCTTTAGAGGTATCCTTGTTTATACACTACCATTAAATTCTCCCTTCTTAAAACAATATGAATGGTCTCTATGCAACCATCTTTTGTGGTCAAGGAATGATATTTTCCTACCATGTTTATGTAGTACAACACATGTTTGATCACTATAGATAGGACAAGCATTGTATCCCTTCACGGTGCATCCAGACATATTACCATACGCAGGGAAATCGCTTATTGTCGACAATAGTATAGCCCTTAAGGTGAACTACTCTTTCCTATATGCATCATATGCTTCAATGCCTAGGTCCTATAATGTCTCAAGATCATCAAACAAGGGAGACAAGTACACATCAATGTCATGCCTTGGCTACTTTGGACCCAATATCAACTTAGTTAACATCATTAACTTCCTCTTCATCCATAGGACGGGTGGGAGGCTATAACAAACTAATATAGCAGGCTAACAACTATACTTACTACTCATAGAACTATGATGACTAATCCTATTTACAGATAATGCAAGTCATAGGTTTCTAGGTTCTTTACCAAAATTAGGCCACATGAAATATACAAGCTACCATGCTGGCCTATCTACTGGATGGTGTGAAAAACTATAGGGTACATTGTCCTTGAAATGCCATACTAATTTCTTTGTTGTTTTTGTTACACAAAACAACATCTTGACTGTTCTTTTGAACCTTAGAATAAGAAGGAAGTACATTAAAACCTTTGCAAAAACGTCTATAATTGTCTCAATTCAAATCTTCTTTAACTTCCATCTTGACTGTCCACATGTTGGGCATATAGTTTTATCCTTGTGCTCCTTCCTATACAAGATGCAATCATTGGGACAACATGTATCTTCTCACACTTCAAGCCTAATGCAACCAAGGTTTTCTTTGCCTCCCATGTAGATTTGCCAATTTGTTATCCTTCACTAACATCTTATGCACCACTTTCAAGACTTCTGTAAAACCTTGATCTAAAAAACCAAATGTTGATTTCAAGTTGTAAAGTTCTACCACTACAGACAACTTAGTATAATCTTTACACTCAAGGTACAACAACTCATAGGGTTCCTCTAAAGTAGTATGAAATTGTTCAGGGTCATCCTGGAAGTCATCATATGCATCTCAAAACGTCTATACAGCCATACTATCTCCAACACTTTATGCAGTGTCTTAATCATATCATCTAGGCCTCCACGCCAAATCCATGAGTGATAGCTATCATTGTTTCCATTAAAGCATAAGTATTTTTCCAACAACCCTACAGTTACTTATTTCAAGTTTCCACATTTAAGCATGGACAACACATGCAATTACAATTGACACTAGCCCAACTTTATGAAATTTTTTATTCCCTCATATTCTTTTGATGTTCTTGTCACATTCAACCAAGCATATTTGTCCATTATCATAAGAAATTCAAGAAAATCTATGCTTGGAAACTTATTAAACATGAAAAGATAAGGTTAGGCATTTTTCCAGACACTAGGTATACAAGAATTAGAAGTATTTGAGAAAACAACATTACATGCATGCACACATGTGAAAATTTTCAATTAACAATGAAAAAAGAAGAAGCAAAATATGATAGATACATTCAAAATTAAATTTAACTTTAAAAAGGAAAATTTATAACCATAACCTTGTAAAAATTCATCAAATATGCATAATACATATGAGACAAACAAAGAGATACTAACCAACACTCAAAAAAGGATATTGACCCCAATTTTGTGAAAGTCGTTCCAATTCACAGCTGGGATTTGTTTGAGGATAGTCACAACGAAATTTGGCTTAGTTTTTGTGCGTAGACCATGAACACAATTGGAAAAAGCAAAGTCACAAACTTTTAAAGTTGTTTGCCTTAAACAACTTTAAAAGTCTGGTCTTTTAAAGTCCCTTCGCATTAAACAACTTTAAAAGTTAGGTCTTTAAAGTCATTTAATAGTAAATGACTTCAAAGTTTTGGACTTTTAAAGTTGTTTAAGGCAAATGACTTTAAAAGATCAAACTTTTAAAGTCATTTATAGTTAAATGACTTCAAAAGTCCAGGCTTTTGAAGTAGTTTAAGGCAAATGGCTTTAAAAACTAATATATTTTCATTACAAATATATATTTGATATTAGTACTTTGCAATATCTTACACAAATACACAATGAAACTAATTTTTTATTATACCTAGCATTAATTCATGCATTCTTTACACACACAAACATATATGTAAACAAACACCTGAACAAGGAAATCAAATTATTTTTTATTACATCCAATGTTACATATATCAAATGTTGCGTATTGTTAGATCGTATTAACTAATATCAAGATCAAAGAGCGAATCTGCCCTTTTTCATCAAAATATGGCCTCCTAATATTCAGCTGACACCACTCTATATGGAGAGAGAGCGTAAAGCTTTAAGTTGCAATATTCTCAACCAAAACTTGTTGGTATAACCACCACTCTTCATCAAACCCTAATTTTGGATGAGAACCACAAATTGTAATGTTCTCCCTTTCTTCAATAGTGAGGGTTAGAGAAAGAATCAAATCTCATTTGCAATGAAATCATATGATTTTTGCGAAATTAGGACGGTCTAATACACTTCTTAATCGCATCATCTGTAGTGAGGAAACCCACTTGATCTACAAAATGAAAACAGAAGGAGTTGGTAATAAGAAAGCAATATAAGATAAAAAGAGGATATGGTTTAGTTATAATGTTTTTCATGACACAAACAATCAAAATATCCAAAATAGAAAGCAAGAAGGGATATAGAGAGAGGCACAAGGACCAGAGGAGGATGCTGTCATGCCACCTGTGAGAAGAAGAACATGAATAGGGGATAGAGGAAAAAATGAGATGACTTAGGCTTTTTTATAGATGAACAAGGATTTTTGAAGTCGTATAGTCCTAAACAACTTTAAAAGTATAACATTTTGAAGTCATTTAAGTCATACAACTTCAAAAGTATACACAGAAGTTACGTGGGAAAGGACTTTTAAAGTAGTTTGAGTCAAATGACTTTAAAAGTCCTTTCCTGCATAAAATCCTCTTCATGCCAAACTTGTGTGTATACTTTTAAAGTCGTTCGACTCAAAAAACTTCAAAAGGTTATGCTTTTAAAGTCATTTAGGACTAAACAACTTCAAAAGTCAATCACTTTTAAAGTTATTTAGATATAAACGACTTTAAAATTGCACACTTTTGAAGTCAATTGAGTCAAACAACTTTAAAGTTGTTTCTTTTCTAAATGACTTGTAAAATATTTACTAAGTTAGTAGTAATAATAACAACTTCTTTATACTGACTTTAAAAGCCTCATGTGTAGTAGTGGTAGTTGGTGCTACTATAGGCTATGATGGAGTTTGCTAATGTTGTAAGTATGGTGGGATACCTTGCAACACCCATATCATTATCTCTGTTAGCCATTGGAGCTGTTCTGTTAGTCACTCCCCTAGGCAGCATCTGTTTCACATTCAATAGCATTTTGTTTATGAGTTATCTATGTTACTCATACAAATAAATAAATAAATAATATGACTGTGGACATGTAGGATTAGCTGTGAAATGATGAACTGAGATTTGATACCAACTATGATGACGAGGGTTTCTAAATGACTTTTTCTCAATTTCTTCAAATGTGGGGCCCCAAGTTTGGAAAAAGAATTAGAAATCAAATAAATAAAATTATTTTCTTTAAAATTCATTTTTCAAAATCCGAATGCTTGTTAAAATTCACTAAACATGGATTCAATGATAGAATGATTATATCATTTCTACCATAAATTCAACAGAGGCTTCACTACTTTTTGAACAATCTACATTTTTCGCTTGTGATGCAATGTCCTTGATAAACATATTATAAAATATGAAACAAATAGAAGACTTAACTAGTTTAACCAAGGTCTACCTAGTCACAACCAAGTGTCCACAATTTAATATTACATGTCCACACATTCTAGTGAACGTAAGTCATAATATAATAATTCTTACCACAAAACCAAAGAAAATAGACCAGATCCTTAAACTTTCCTTGACGGTATCATGCTTGACGCTTATGCAACTCTCTGCTTCTATCTCCTATGTTTCTTCTTCCTATACTGTTTTTTGAAATCTGAAATACTATAAACATTCAAACATTTACAATATCTTAACAAGCTATGCTTGTGTAGGTGGAAACAGATGCATTTAAACTTTATAGTACATTTGATTTCCAGAATCAATTTATTTCAAACAAATAAATCCATCAATAATTTGTAAAATTAAAACATGATAAATATGATCCATGTCTAAAATCAATTCAAGGATCCACATCTAAAATCAATTCAATATTAATTATCAAGGTATCTCATGTAGATATCATATACAAATCCAACTAAAACAATTCAAATCATTAAATTCATAATGAACATCAATTTCTAATCATAGCAAAGTGTGTCAGATAACAATATGAGCTGAATATCATCAAACTTGTAAACTAATTAAAATATTCATTGTGGATCCAAACTAAACATGGCCCACATCCACCCAGTCTTATCTAGGTCCACATCTAAGTATCAATAAAGTCATCCCAATCACACATGGGTCCATGTCAACTAGTCATGAGTAATCACATTATCAAAATCTAAGCATAGTCATACCACAATGGTCTAGGGCATCATCACCCTATTGCATGTATAGTGCCTCACCAATGGACCAGGGTATCACTACCCCATTGCACCCATGGAGCGGTGCCAATCGGCCAAGGGTCTCACCTCCCTTACATAACCATGGTGTGGTCGCTCCATAATGGCATAGGTTATCAGCCTCCTATCATGTCTATGGTGAGGCACACTCCAACCTAGGGTATCTCCCTATCTCATCCATAATGTGTTGCCTCATTATAATGGCCTAAGGTATAACTACTTGATCATGTCTATGTTGTGGTGCCTTCAAGCCCAGGGCATCTCCATATCACATCCATAGAGTGGTGCCTCATCACATCCACTTAAAATCATAAAACAAATCCACAATAAAACATATGTAGAGAGTATGGGTATGCATACACGGAATGTGGCTCAATCAATCTTAGAAATCATTTTAACAAATACCATGGATGTAAAATATGCTATTTAACTCAAAGCATTTTTTTTTTTTAAACAGTTTACATGAATTTCTAAATCATGGAATGATAATCATAATATATACAATTTCTCATTTTCTCATATGCATTTCTTTTCCATACTATAGCATTTCATTCCATAAATCACGTCATATACTACAAGTATAACAACATACATTAATTGCATTTCAAAACAATACAAGCAATTCAAATATCATGGTGATATCAAATATGTCGTGCATTATTAAAATAGGCATGAAAATTGAAATACAACTTCTTATTATTCCACCTACCTCGAATACGAGGTGTCAATCCATTAGATAGCAATACACTCAATCCATATCAACTGACATATCTGTCGTGACATACGTACAATATAATGTCATTTTTCTTTTTCAATAAATTCTATTTATGGTTTATTTAGTCCTTGCTCATCATTTATTAAGATGATCATGCCTTTATTCATCACACATAATTGAACTATTTCCTTAAAAAAATTCACATCATTAGATCATAATCGTTGATTATAGATCAACAGTTTAAATCATCTTAATGTCCTCTAATCCCACTAATTTATGACTTATAGATCCTTTGCTCTATCTATCTATGGTCAAATTTGTTGATCAATGGTCAAATCTAAGATTCGCATTTTGTTGGTGGCCAATATTGGTCAGATTCCAAATTACTATACAATCTAACCATTAGATCAAGGGTTTACATGCTATTGATTACTATAGACATTTAAATTTTAAGTTTCAAATCTATCCAATTATTAGATCTTATTTTATATTGTGAAAATAGTGATTAATAGATCTAATGTCTATGGATCTATAGAAATCTAATGATTTTACTGCCATCAGGATCCTTGATTTATAATCTAACTATTATATCACTATTTTGATCATTTATTTGTTGATTCTATGGTTTAAATCGATAGATCTATGATGGTGCAATTGCATTCAATTTCAATCAATGTTCCTAAATTTTCTAAGTTTTTTAGTATCTGATTTTAAATTCACAAAAGCCATGAGAATTGATGTTGATCTTACCTACAATTGCCTTGAACCTAGTTTAAAGGTTTGTTTAGAGTGCGGGATCAACACCATATCATCATGGATTAGCACGTTCATGACTGTACATCACTTTCAGCTTCATATCTCCTTCAGATCTTTGCCAATTGAATAATTGTTTAAGGGGTTTTACTCCCCATGTCTCAAGGAAATCAATGGATAGCTTGGATCTCTCGAATCAATGATCATTTATGATGTGCACAGTCATGATAGGAGGTTCCACTCAATAATGATGGATTTCCTTTACTAGTGATGGATTTGGAAGGGGAAGGAGAAAGAGTGGGAGGAGGGAAGATGGGAAAAGGGTTCAAGTGAGGATTTGTCACCATTTGGCAATGTGTAGTGGCCAGTGGTGCATTTTCCAATAGTGGGCTTAGGTAAGTGGAGCACAAATGGGAAAAGATGAGGGAAGAGAGGGGAAAGGGGATTATAGGGTAAGGGGTTTTGCGTGTGTCCATCAGGGCTCCAACATCTTGGTCTTGGCTGGGTGGTAGAGCCTCAGTGACCAACCAATGAGGACGAAGGAGAGAGAGAGAGAGTAATGACTCCAATTTTGTACCATTGAAATCCCAAGTTAGCAATGAAAAGTTCACTTTTTGGAGATAAGGGTATTTTAGTCATTTCACTATTCACCCTGACTGAACCCAAAAATTTGGTCCTGATAATGGCACCATTAGGTGCGTCTCGGAAAAAGGAATCCAACAAGACCAAAATCACCCAAAACGGAGTTAAAATGAGCAAGTTATGGCCCTTTGAAGTTCAGGGGCAAAATTGTAATTTTCATTAAAAACCGGATTTAGCCTGAGAAACACAGGGGCCCGTTTTGACACGGGCACCCCTCTTCTTCAACCTCCTAGAGGGTTCTACAACAGCGGTGTTTGGAGGAGAAACCACCGCCATTCTGGAGGTTTCTCCACCTCCATTCAATGGCGGTGAGAGCCCCCTCCAGAACGCTCTTATAGCTCTTGGACGCCTCTAATGGCAGCCCTAAAGCTTGGGAAAAACCCATCGTGGAGAAGCAACCAAGGGGAGAAAACATGGAGAAAAACCCGGCCACAACCAGGTATGCCCAAAACCCCTCCAAACCCGTCTCCCCCTTAGTCCTAGGCTAAGTTTCCCTAAGTTTTTGCATGAAAAATCATGCAAAACTAGGCCCTAGAGAGCCATAAAGGACCCAGGGACAGTCCCTGGGGCGCACTGGTTTGACAGGGTCGAACCAGGGTGTCCCTAGGACGCCCGGGTCTCCGTCTAACTGAAACGCACCTTGTGCGTTGAGAAAACTGGACAGACGCGTTCATGGATGCGCCCGCAACTGAGAACGACCGGCGGAAGCCAGGAGCGTCTGCAGACGCGCCCACTAAGGCACATGCCGCTGACGCGGGACACGTTAGCGTCCCAGGTTTCCACCTCGTTTCGTTTGATCTTCTATGTACACTCGGCACTAAAAAGGCTATAACTTGAGATCTAGGGCTCCGATTGAGGTGTCGCGAAAGGCGTTATGTTTGTGTTGACGACGCGGATATACCCAAACCATAAAATACTTTATCAAGGCCCAATATAAGGTGGGCACGACCCTTAGAGTATGATAGTGGCGCGGGGCCAGTAAACCTTTGTAAACCTGATGATACCAAGGCCCAGTTAGGACCTTAGGACACCCATAGGCATGGGGATGAACCCTTAATGCCTAAGTAGTGAGATCAACCACTCTAAAACCTATAGAGATAAGCCAAACTAACCTTGTTTCCCTAAACCATGTTCAGGAGCATACAAGGACAAAGGGGCTTGCGTGACCAAACCAGGTAGGTGCTCTATCGCTACTAGACTTTTAAAAAGAGCCATGATTGTTTTGAGACTGCATGTTTTAAGTATAAGTTATATGACTTGTTTAGCATGACTTAATCTTATAAACGAATTCAGCATGCATATGACAAATACATTATGCATAGACATATTTTGCAAACAATTGCATATATTGCATGATTTGTGAGCATTGAGTTCTTGAAAAATTGCATGTCCTTGAGGGTTACCAAAAGACACTAGGTAGGCAGTTGTGAGGGACCCAAAGAGGACAGGTTTTGAAAAAGAGATTTTCTCTTGTTTGATCTTATATGATTTAGGCTAATAAGCTCATGGGCGTTATGCCGAGAGGTCTGGGTTGGCCTCTAGCCTCTACCACTATTAGGTGGAATGGGTACCACGCCCAAAAGGGGCAATGTCCCTACGTCAACTGCATGTGGTACAGGGGGCTACCACTGGTGTCACGGCACTGGGTCGATGTGTCATATGCCCCGTGGAGGCTATGACCGAGTGTCCCCAGGTAGCCGGGGACCACACGGCGGCGAGGTCGTGGGCATAGTGGGCCCTATGGTTTGAGGATTTACTTACATTGCATATGGCATGACATGAGGTTGGTCGACCATACCATATATCCATGAGTTGGATTCAGTGGAGCATCTTATGCATATCATTATGTTATGATATATATATGATACTTTCGACTTGGATTATGTGATTTCTTTAAGTCGTCAGTATTCCAATTCGACAGTGGTTTTTAATCTCGATATTGAACTTGAGTGTTCAAACATGCACATGTTTTGAAAGACCATATGATTTTAAATATAACATGCATTGTAAAACTAGTAGTGATGGAATCCTACTGAGTATAGTATATACTCACCCAATCCTCAACATTTTTTAGACACAAAGTAAACACTTAAGGACAGAGTACGCCTGTGACAGAAGACACCCAGATTAAGTGCAAGTAAGTAAACCCCTACCTTACTTTCAAAGTTACTTGATTGTAGTTACTCTCTATAGCTAAGGCTGTGACTAACACTTTCTTGGGAATAGAGTCAATTTAAAACTATGCCATGGCTAGATAATTTGAAAATGAGTTTTGACACTAGAGGTTTTATACGAAAGATTGTTTTCCAAAACGAAAAGACTTTCATGCATTTCATATTTATAAAACAAGAGATCTCGCCTTTTATTAAAATTTGCATTATATAAAACCCGGGTTGTCATAGTTGGTATCAGAGCACGGTTTGATGTTACTCACAGCCCAGTTATGAGGAGAATAACTTATAATCAAGTTTCATCCATTAAAGGGTAAGGGGTAATAGGATAACACATACTAAGGTCTGGTAAACTACCTTGTGATTACAAATGCCTAAGAAGAAAGGAAACAAGGTTCCAAGACCTGAAGCCCCACCAGTGGACTCCACTGGGTCGGGCAATGGGATGACTGAATTGTTCCAACAATTCCTACAGCATATGGGACAATACATGAATAGTCAAAGCCAAACCCCTACCACCCAAGATCCTTCCCCTGATAAAGTAATAGATAGGACTGAGGTTCAGTTAGAAAGGTTTCAGAAATTAGCTCCCTCATTCAAAGGAGAAGATGAAGCATCTACAGCTAAAAAATGTTTAATTGATATTGAAAAGATATTTAAAGCCATGAACATAGCTGAAGAAAGAAAAGTACCCATGGCCACATTTGTGTTTAGGGGAGAGGCTACCTTTTGGTGGGAAACGTGAAAGAACTTATTTTGACCAGCAAGAAACAATAGGATGGGAAGAGTTTAAAAAGGTCTTTAATGACAAATATTATCCTAAACACGTAAGAAAACAGAAGGAAAAGGAATTTATGGACTTAGAATAAGGAAATATAACTGCCCAACAGTATGAAAATAGATTCATCAGCCTCCGAAGATTTGCACCACATACTTGTGCTGATGAGGAAGATGCGGCAGAAAGATTTGTAGATGGGCTCAACCCCGGACTCAAGAGCAGAGTTCTAGGTTTCCAACCTTCCACCGTAGCCAAAGCAGTAGAAATTGCCTCCCTATACGAAAAAGATTATCAAAGGAATCAGGCGATGAAGGAAACTAAGAACATAAACACCATGAGAAATAAAGGAAAGAGACCATTTCAGTCATCTGGACCCAGGCCACCTTTCAAGAAGCCGTTTGAAAACAAAGGAAAAAGGCCAAACTGTAAGATATGCCCTACATGTAACAGGAATCATTCAGGAAAAACATGTCCCACTTTCAACATCACTTGCTATAGTTGTGGAGAATTAGGACATTTTGCTAGTAATTGTCCTAAAAAGAAAGTTGAAGAGTGTAAAGGAGACCAAGTTCCAAAAAGCTAAGGACCTGTCTTTGCCCTCACTTCCAGTCAAGCCTAGGCTTCAAATGCAGTAGTTGAAGGTATTCTTTCTATCTATGATACACCTGCTAAAGTTCTATTCGATACAGGCTCCACTCATTCTTTCATATCCCGGGAGTTTGCATCATCCTTGGACATTATACCATAGGACCTAGACTTCACTTGAGAAGTCATGACTCCTGTAGGCCAGGCACTTCCCACCTATTCTTATCTCCAGGATGTCCCCATTTTGATGAAGGATCATTTGCTACATGCCAATCTTATTCACTTAGATATGAATGACTTCGACATCATCCTAGGTATGGACTGGCTAGCCTTTCATCAAGCCTTTGTTGATTGCCGCCAGAAATGTGTCACTTTTACCCTACCTAATGGAGACACTTTCACCCTCCAAGGAAGAAAGGATTATTCTGGAGCATGTGTTATTTCTGCCATGAAAGCAGTTAAGCACATTGCTCAGGGATGCCCTTTCTTCTTAGCCAAGATTGAATCTATCGAGAGTCCCCAACCAAAGCTAGAGGATGTCGAGGTAGTCTGAGAATTTCCTGACGTATTCCCTGAGGACTTACCAGGTCTACCTCCACCAAGAGAAATTGAGTTTATCATTGACCTTATACCCGGTACTTCCCCCATTTCCAAATCTCCTTACCAAATGGCTCCTACAGAACTAAAAGAACTGAAGACCCAGTTACAGGAACTACTTGACAAAGGGTTCATACGACCTAGCGTATCTCCGTGGGGAGCTCCAGTCCTTTTTGTTAAGAAAAAGGATGGCTCCATGAGATTGTGTGTAGACTATTAGATGCTAAATAGGGTCACCATTAAGAATAAGTACCCCCTTCCCCGAATTGATGATCTTTTTGATCAACTTCAGTTAGCCAGAGTCTTCTCTAAGATTGATCTACGATCCGGATACCATCAACTTTGAGTTAGAGAAGAAGATATTCCCAAGACAGCCTTCAGGACTCGATACGACCATTATGAATTCAAAGTGATGTCCTTTGGTTTAACTAATGCTCTAGCCGCGTTTATGGACCTCATGAATAGGGTGTTTAAGGAGTACTTAGATAAATTCATCATAGTGTTTGTGGATGATATCTTGATATATTCAGAAACTCCTGAAGACCATAAGGAACATCTAAGGATAACATTAAGAACCCTACGAGCACACAAGTTATATGCAAAATTCAGTAAGTGTGAGTTTTGGCAGGAAAAGGTTAATTTCTTAGGACACATTATTTCTCAAGATGGCATAGCAGTCGACCCCGCTAAGGTTGAATCAGTACAGAAATGGGAAAGACCTAAGACAGTCACAGAAATAAGAAGCTTCTTAGGACTTGCCGAATATTACAGGAGATTCATCGAGGGTTTTTCACAAATTGCTTTACCTCTAACTAAGCTGACCAAGAAAGACACAAGATTTGAATGGATTGATAAATGTGAGGAAAGCTTCCAGGAACTAAAGAGAAGGTTAACTACAGCACCTGTTCTTACCTTACCTTCAGGAAGTGGTGAATTTGAGATATACAGTGATGCCTCACAACAAGGACTAGGCTGCGTACTTATGCAACATGGGAAGGTAATTGCTTATGCTTCTCGGCAACTCAAGAAGCATGAAGTCAATTACCCAACCCGTGACTTGGAATTAGTGGCCATAGTCTTTGCCTTGCGAATTTGGAGACATTATTTATATGGGGAAAAGTTTGAAGTTTTTACAGATCATAAGAGTCTTAAATATATCTTTTCCCAACAAGACTTAAACATGCGACAAAGAAGATGGATGGAATACTTAAAAGACTATGACTTCTCCATTCATTATCACTCTGGAAAAGCTAATGTGGTAGCTGATGCATTAAGTAGAAAAACCTAAGGGATATGTGCGAGTTTATTGACTAAGAGATGGAAGCTATTACAAGAAGTAATAACGTGGAAACAAGACATAAGTAAGCGCAAGATCATTATGGCAGGACTAACGATAAAGTTGGCTATTAATGAAAAGGTTAAGCAAGAACAGAAAGGAGATCCAGATATACAAGCTTTCACAGGAAAACCAGGATTTACTAAAGGGGAAGATGGTAGCGTCTACATGCAAGGAAGATTAGTGGTACCGACTAATGAAGAGTTAAGACAAGAAATCTTAAAAGAGGCTCATCGGTCTAAGTATACTATACACCCGGGAGGAACTAAGATGTATCAAGACTTAAAGAGACAATATTGGTGGGATGGTATGAAAAGAGACATAGGGGAATTTGTGGCAAAGTGTCTAACATGTCAACAAGTAAAGACTGAACATCAAAGACTTGTGGGATTGTTACAACCCCTTGAGTTACCCGAATGGAAATGGGACCATATTACTATGGACTTCATCATAGGGTTACCCAGGACCTCTAAGGGTCATGACATGATCTGGGTAATTGTTGATAGATTAACTAAGACAGCCCATTTCCTTCCTATATGCCATACTTAATCCACTGACAGCCTATCTCAGTTATACATCAAAGAGATAGTGAGTTTACATGGCATACCCCTTAGTATCACTTCAGATAGGGATAGCCGCTTCACTTCACAACTCTGGAAGTCCGTCCAAAAATCCTTAGGATCTTCCTTGAACTATAGCACAGCCTTCCATCCACAGACCGATGGACAGTCAGAGCGCACAATCCAGATAGTCGAAGATATGTTGCGAACCTGTGCCCTCGATTGGAAGCAGAGCTGGGATGAAAACCTACCACTAGTAGAGTTCGTGTACAACAACAGCTTTCAGTCGACCATTGGCATGGCTCCATATGAGGCGCTCTATGGGAGACCCTGTCGATCACCCACCAGTTGGAGTGAAGTTGGAGAGTCCAGGGTGCTCCAGTCCGAGCTGGTGGAGCAATGCACCAAGAAGGTCAAACTCATAAGGAGACGCCTCTTCACAGCTCAAAGCCGGCAAAAGAGCTATGCTGATCAAAGGAGGAGACCATTAGAATTCGACATAGGAGAGCACGTTTTCCTGAAGATATCTCCCACTAAAGGAGTTATGCGGTTTGGTATCAAAGGCAAGCTTAGTCCGCGTTACATAGGACCTTTCGAAATCCTAGAGAAAGTGGGAAAAGTAGCCTACAGGATTGCACTACCCCCTTAGCTATCTGAAGTACATAACGTATTCCACATATCTATGCTAAGGAGGTACGTGCCTGACCCTGCTCATGTCATCAACCAGGTACCCATAGAGTTGACAGAGGATCTCAAGTTAGAGACGAGACCAGTTGAGATTCTAGATCGTAAGAGTAAGAAGCTACGGAATAAGGACATACACTTTGTCAAAGTTTTATGGAGACATGCGCACATGGAAGAAGAGACTTCGGAACCGGAGTCAAAAATGCGAGAAAAGTACCCCGAGATCTTTTGACTGTATATATTGTAGAATTTTGAGGGCAAAATTCCCAAGGAGGTAAGAATGTAATGACTCCAATTTTGTAACATTGAAATCCCAAGTTAGCAATGAAAAGTTCACTTTTTGAAGATAAGGGTATTTTAGTCATTTCACTATTCACCCTGACTGAACCCAAAAATTTGGTCCTAAGAATGGTACCATTAGGTGCGTCTCGGAAAAAGGAATCCAACAAGACCAAAATCACCCAAAACGGAGTTAAAATGAGCAAGTTATGGCCCTTTGAAGTTCAGGGGCAAAAATGTAATTTTCATTAAAAACCGGATTTAGCCTAAGAAACACAGGGGCCCGTTTTGACACGGGCACCCCTCTTCTTCAACCTCCTAGAGGGTTCTACAACAGCGGTGTTTGGAGGAGAAACCACCGCCATTTTGGAGGTTTCTCCACCTCTATTCAATGGTGATGAGAGCCCCCTCCAGAACCCTCTCACAGCTCTATAAATAGAGCTCTTGGGCACCTCTAATGGTAGCCCAAAAGCTTGGGAAAAACCCGTCGTGGAGAAGCAACCAAGGGGAGAAAACGTGGAGAAAAACCCGGCCACAACCAGGTATGCCCAAAACCTCTCCAAACCCGTCTCCCCCTTAGTCCTAGGCTAAGTTTCCCCAAGTTTTTGCATGAAAAATCATGCAAAATTGGGCCCTAGAGAGCCACAAAGGACCCAAGGACGGTCCCTGGGGTGCACTGGTTCGACAGGGTCGAACCAGGGCATCCCTAGGATGCCCGAGTTTCTGTCAGACCGAAACGCACATTATGCGTTGAGAAAACCGGACGGGCGCATCCATGGACGTGCCCGCAACTTAGAACGACGGGCGAAAGCCAGGAGCGTCTGCAGATGCGCCCGCTGAGGTGCATACTGCTGACGCGGGATGCGTTAGCGTCCCAAGCTTCCACCTCGTTTCGTTTGACCCTCTATGAACACTTAGCACTAAAAAGGCTATAACTTGAGATCTAGGGCTCCGATTGAGGTGCCACAAAAGGCGTTGTGTCCGTGTTGATGACTCGGACATACCCAAACCATAAAATACCTAATCAAGGCCCAATATAAGATAGGCACGACCCTTAGGCTATGATAGTGGCACGAGGCCACTAAACCTTTGTAAACATGATGATACCAAGGCCCAGTTAGGACCTTAGGACACCCATAAGCATGGGGATGAACCCTTAATGCCTAAGTAGTGAGATCAACCACTCTAAAACCTATAGAGATAGGCCAAACTAACCTTGTTTCCCTAAACCATGTTCAAGAGAGTACGAGGACAAAGGGGCTTGCGTGACCAAACCAGGTAGGTGCCCTATCACTACTAGACTTTTAAAAAGAGTCATGATTGTTTTGAGACTGCATGTGTTAAGTATAAGTTACATTGCATATGGGATGACATGAGGTTGGTCGACCATACCATATATCCATGAGTTGGATTCAGTGGAGCATCTTATGCATATCATTATGTTATGATATATATATATGATACTTTCGACTTGGATTATGTGATTTCTTTAAGTCGTCAGTATTCTAATTCGACAATGGTTTTTAATCTTGATATTGAACTTGAGTGTTCAAACATGCACATGTTTTGAAAGACCATATGATTTTAAATATAGCATGCATTGTAAAACTAGTAGTGATGGACTCCTACTGAGTATAGTATATACTCACCCAATCCTCAACATTTTTCAGACACAAAGTAAACACTTAAGGACAGAGTACGCCTGTGACAGAAGACACCCAGATTAAGTTCAAGTAAGTAAACCCCTACCTTACTTTCAATGTTACTTTATTGTAGTTACTCTCTATAGCTGAGGCTGTACTAACACTTTCTTGGGAATAGACCCAGAATCACAGCAATCTTAAGTAATTTACCATTTAAATCAACTAATCGAGCATTATTATATGAATCTCATGTGCAATCATATCTAATTGTAATCAAATCAATCCATTAAATGATTAAGACAGTAATCTTACCTTGAACAAGTCAATCTAAATAACATCCAATTGTTTGCTTGGTCAGATCATCGATTGCCTCAATTGTGCTTGATCTCAGATATCCATGCTAATCTATTCAATTTTCGTCACTTAATTGCCTTGGATCAAATAACAATTTGGTAATTCTGACCAAATAATCAATTCAAGTAATCTAAGCAGCACTGATCATAGAATTTGATCCAATGTCATGCTTGGATCTTCAGTTGATCTCAACCGTTGATCAGGATTGACTAGATCATCTCCATAATTGCTTTAGTTCCAAAATATCTAGTCTGGATCTTAGTCTATACTTTGTGTGGATGATAATAGACTGTTTAGATCAGAAAAACAAAGTCAGATCATCACAGATCAGATGATCTAACTTTCGATCAAAGCTTTGGTAAAATCAATAGTTGGGTCTTTCCTGATCAACAATTAAGAAGATGGGTTTTGTTCCTTGTGTCATCAAAATCATGAAGGTTATCTCGGATCTTTAAGATCCTTCCTGGATTGGTCAGAATCGAAGATTAAAGTTCAAGAGTGTAATAGGGCGTATCGAGTCAACTCAGTTCCCCAAAACGAGTTGGGAATGAGTTGACTTGGTGAGTCAACTCACCTTGGCTCACTAGTGAAAGGGGGAAATAGGGGAGGAGGAAGATGACCGGTTCCTCCCAAGTCATCCCTTGCTTGAACTTGATGGGAAGGAGAAGGAATGGCGAGGGGAAGAATGGGGAACTGGTTCCTAGCTCGTCAGCCCATCATGGCTAGTTGAGCTGGTGATGAAAAAAGGTAGGCAGGAAAAAAATCAGTGCATGGTTGGCCTGTGCACCACACAAAAAACCCATCGGAGAGGAGAAAGAGGAGAGGGAGATGGGAGTGGAACACTGAGGGTGATCGGGTTCCTGCCATCATCGGTGGAAACCCAAGTACGATTTTAGTGATGGGGTTTTCGAGGAGAGAAATTAAGCACCTGAGAACCTGATTTGTAAAAGGAATTATGTGCCAGTGAAACCCATTTTGGGTTTTTTGTCAATGTTGGAGGGAGGGGAGACCTTGCCAGTGAAAAACCCTATCTGGGTTGTTTGTCATTATCGGAGAGAGAAGAGGATAGGGAAATCAAGTAGTGAAGGTCACCGGTGGGAGAATTCTTGTGCACCAAAGTTGGGTTTGTTGGATGGGGTTTCCGTGCTAGCTGTCTCTCCCGCGTCGCTTATAAACGGAGATCACCATTGGGCAGTTGGATGGAGGGAGAGATGGCGAGGGTGCAGGTTGCTAGGGTTTCTCCCCCCACATCCCCCTTGTATTATCCCGCCCACGT
Source organism: Warburgia ugandensis (assembly GCA_035236585.1). Lineage (NCBI taxonomy): Eukaryota > Viridiplantae > Streptophyta > Magnoliopsida > Canellales > Canellaceae > Warburgia > Warburgia ugandensis. Next base: position 47,972,328 of record CP141128.1, read on the forward strand.
GTCACAACAAACAAAACAGGGGTGTCGTTATCAATTTTAGCCCTATCAATTTGTAAAACTTTTGGAATTTTCACTCCCAATCTCTGTCTCACACCAAATTAGTGCCAATGGATTTGTATTGACACGTACATTCCAAATTTGATAATCCTAAGTCCAAATTTTGAGTTTACAAGCGGGTTATTTTCATAAACCCCAACTTCTATGAGATTAATTTCTAATTTTTCTCTCTACCAAATTTATGATTTAATATACAAAAAATGACCCAAAATTGAGGGTCATTACAATACCTTATTCTTAGAAAATGAAGGAGAAAAATTATAAAAGATCCACAAAAACCTAAGTTGGAGGACTCTTTCACTCTTAGGAAAAAGACACCTCCTCTATTTGGAAAGAGACATCCTCTTCCTACTCTCTCCTCTTCTCTCTTTTGCTTGGACTTTCTCTCCTTTTGGGTTGCTACTACTTTTTCCTAGGGTGTGTTGCATCTCTTCAAGTGTTCCACTCCTGGCTATTGGGTGTTTGATTTATCTTTTAAAGGTTGATTGATCTTCCTTGCTTCTCTTTGTTTGATCTTGGTTACTTTTGTACTAGTTGATGCTTGCAATTCCATTGTTTCTCTTTGCCTAAAGATTAAGATCCAAGGTTGGTTTTTTCCTTGAAGTGACAGCTGTGGGAAATCATCTTGAATCTAATCTTTTCCTTTGCTTTTCATTGCCTTTTAGTTCTCTCTTGGCTTCCCTGAACTCTAGCATTGTTTTCCTTAGTTTTCCTTTGAGTGTTGCCTTTATATGCCATTAGATTTTCCCTTAAATCTCAAGCTGTTGGAGGAGGAATTATCATTAATATCTGGTTTTGAATTTAGATTGAGAGAAAACATGGTGAATGGTCTCCATGAGTGCAACGCATCATCCATGTAATCATTTTATTGCAATACAATTGGATATTGAATGGAATCTTTTTGAGTGAATGAATGACCATGATTTATTCTTATTTATTTGTTGCATGTTGATGGTATGATGAGTAAGTGCATGCTTTGTTTCTACTTTCCAACCAAATCAACCAAAAGACATATGAAACCATGTGTACTATCCAAAAGTGGAAAGCATGATTTTGAAAGTCTTAAGGGTTGAAGTTTGGATGAGATTGTTAGCTTGATTGTCCCTTCATAGATCATTAGTTTCATTACTCATTTAATCAAGCATGGAAAACAATTCTCAACTCATGTTGAAACCATGCATGCTGCCCATAAGTGGTGTGTATGGTTTTGATTGAGTAGGAGAATTGAAATCCAAGCTAATGCATTCATTCATGTTAGAAAAAAGAGTTAGTTAAGTTGATCTTATTTAGTTTGTTAGCTTGTTGTTGATATGTTATTAGTTATTAAATATTTCATTCCCATGAATTTAATTACTTTCTTTAAAATTCGCATGATTAGGAAAATAGTTTCTTAGTTCATGTTTCCTTGGGTTAGTTGTTTAATTTCATGTTTAGGAATGTCCTTAGTTAGGAAAGTCACAAATTTAGAAAGTATTTATTTTAGGAAAGTGTTATTTTTAGAAAGTGTGTTCTAGGAAAGTTTTTAATTTTAGCATGTTTCTAGTTTTTTGCATAATTTCCATTGCTAATTTAGGTTAAAGATCTTTTGAAATTTGACTATGTTAGATAATTTAAAGTAGTGACCACTAGCATCACATTCGTTGGATTCCTCGTGGTTTCGACCCCCTCACTAGAATACTACAACTAATTTGTGGGCTTGCAAGTTAACTTTAAAATTGCAATAGTTTTCACATATAGACAACAATTTTCATTGCATTTTCTCTTTAATTTCCCTTAATTTTTTTGTTTTGATTGATCCAAAGCTTCTTGAAGATTCATTTCTATGTGATAAACAATTTTGTATCATTTTCTAGTGTGAATTCAAGTTAAGAATCATTGCTTTTTATTAAAAAATAGTAATAGGGACTGCTACTATGTATGTAGAAACTACTACAATTTTGATTCAAAGATGCTTAATTTTTTTTATATTTTTTTTTTGTTTTCTTTGAAAATAGATGGTTGCATTAAATTCTTAGGTATTTGATTGTATTAGGTACAAAGTTTCACTACTGAATTCAACTTGGAAATGGTAGAAATCAAGAAGAGAAATAACCATCACAAGACAACTCACTAGTTCATGGGTGAAAACATTGAAATTCATGAATTGCTACTTTCACTCTCATGTGACAATTATCTCTTTATAATAACTTTGATTTGTTATTAATTCTCATTTTGTTTTGTGTTATTTTAAGGGAATCATACAATTTCTTAAACATGGGATTGCTAAGGGAGGTAATTTGATTTGAAGAATGTCTAATGTTATTTTTGTAATTTATTTCTTTTAATCATTGTAATGATCAATTAAGTGAAAGTTAGTGGAAACTTAGCTACTCTTTTAGTATAGTTTTTAGGATTGTTCTTTCCTTTAGTTTTAGATTAAGTTAGGTTATTTAAATTTTATTGTTTTAGCATAGTAGATTTGAGTAATTTTATGCTTAGTTTGATAATCTTGATGGGCTTGTTTTCTTGTTTAGAATTAAAGTGATCCTAGCCTAAGTTAAAAACTAATTTCTGATATTTTAATTCTCTTAAAAATTTAATTTTCAAATTGAAATTTTAGATTTATCCTTAGAATAATTCTTTGATTTTGTGTCATTACTTTTTATAGTGGATATTTGAAAAGAGAATCTTTGATCCATTATAGTTGGGTTTTATATAGAATGCATGCTTAGATTTTGATGATCTATCTAGTTTTGTAAAGTTTAATAATTTTAAAATTAAATTTTCAAAGAAGCTATCTTCCTATATGGCTATTGTAGTTTTGGTTTGATTCTTGAGTTCTACGAGAAATTGCAAGTGATGGGACTAACTTTGGATAGGTGATCTTTAATCCTAGCAATTCAATTTTAGTTAAAAATTCATTTTCATCTCATCCATTGATGGGATAGCCATCATATTTTTCCATTAGTTTTGGTTCATTAGCTAGAATTCCTTGGTGATTTATTAGTCATTGCACTATATCCTTCATGTGGATTCGACCCTGAATAATACTACAACCGATTAACTGTGCAATTGAAGGAAGACTACGAATAAGTTTTTGGCACTATTACTTGGGAGGTGATCATGTGGATAAAACACCATCAGATTAGGATAGCTTTTATCTTTCTTAATTTTCTTTTTGAGTGGAATGGTAGTGAGGATGACTTGTATCTCATTTTAATCTCATGAAAGGTTTGTAATAATATAGGTCAAGGGTAAAGCCATCTTTTCATGGAGATGGAGTGGAACGCAAATGATTTACCCTTGTATGGAAGAACACAATCTAGGACCCCAATGTAAGGTCTACCTCACTCATTTCTTATCCTAGTTTTAGGTTTTCCATTGTTAAAGTAGCTTTGCATATGTGTTTGGTAGTATAATTTCATATAGATTGCATCCATACTTAACTATTACATACTTTTCTAGGGCTGTTGCATTAGAATCACCTACTTAATAAAGGATAACCTAAGCTCGACTATAACTAATAGCACATAGGTTATCTAAGTTATAGTATCTTATTTGTTGAGGCTTGGACCCTTTGAGTAAGTAGCATATAGGTAGTTGCATTAGCTTATTGTTTTTTGTGCATCCTTAGGACACATCTATATGCTTTAATGTGAATATATGTTGATAGAACTGCCATGATGAATAGAAATTGATTAGTAAGGGCACCATAACCTACAAGATCAAGGATGAATTTCATCACCATCTCTTAGTCCATTTATGTTAATCATCACCATTGCTTACCCTAACTTTTTAAGTTTAAATTAAAAATCAACTAGAAAAGACCTATAGAAGCCTTCGAGCTAATAGGACCCTCTTGAAATATGGTGGTCTATTATCCCTCTAGTGGCCCCATGCCAAATCATTGCGTTAATTTTTAAATGATTAGCTCTACCAACACATTCTATGACTTAGATTACCTACGACTAACTAAGGTGGATGTAAACTAGTTGATTTAGTTAGGATCTAACTAGTAAGTAGTAAAGCAAGTCTGAAAGGGATCAGGAAGTGTCTAGTTTAGGTTAATATAAAAGATACATAAAGAAAATTAAGAAAATCAGAACTTTTCAGCTTGTTAGCCTAAGGGATTATTTAATATTGTATTCTTTGGTTGAGCATCGTTTTAGTTACAACTAGGTTGCATCACTTAGTTTAGGTTTTCTTTATCTAAAATAAAAAACAAACAGACTTTCATTGCATGCATTATTAGATATGAGAAAAAATGGAAAGATTACTCCAAGTAAACCAAAGTACCATACCACTAGATTAGATGTCTGTAATGGCGGTCTAGCAAGTTGATCAAAAGGGGAATCTACCCCTTAGAAATCACATAGATGATCATCCCCCTCTTTTGAATAATGATCCATCACTTCTAGTGGATATTGTCTAACACAACAAAGAGACTGGAGAAGGAACAATAATAGGGAACATGACCCACAAAGTGCACATGGGGACAATAAGCATAACCAAAATCCTGATGGTAGAACTTTAAGAGATTACCTTCCTCCTACATGTACCATCATACCTTCATGTTTCATTCAGCTGTATCTCATGAATGCCCCAACCTTTAGCTACTCACCCTAATGACTAAATGGCCAAGGAGAGAAATTACATCAGTGTAAATACAACACTAATAGAAATGGGAAACATGACTTCAAAATGATGGTACATTAGAGCTAAAAATGAGAATAAATCAATAACTTCCTAAATTTCATGGGTTGGATAGTAAGAGCCTTTATCCACACTTAAAGTAATTTGATTAAGTATGCACTATCATTATACACAAAACATTGGACTACATAGGGCAAGACTCAAGCTATTTTCTTTTTCTTTAAAAGAAAAAGAGAAAATGTGGTCTAATTCATTACCAACAGGTTCGATAGGAACTTGAAAAGAAATGACTAGGGAATTCTTAAAACTACATGTAAAACCAATACTCTACGCTAAAATATCATGAATTTCACTAAGAAGGATGAGGAATCATTCTATCAATGCTAAGAAAGGTTCAAAGATTTGTTGTTAACTTGTCCACATCATGGATATGAAACTTAGCATATCATTAGCCTCTTTTATGAAGGACTTAATTATAACACCCCTAATTTTTAAATTTCATTTCATGTAATTCTAATTCAATATTTAAATGAAATGCAAACTTAGATTTTCACGTTTTATGGCTCATTGAAATGAACTTTTGAAAGACACCTAATTGACTCTAAAACTTCAAATTTTGGATTATACTCGGGAAAAAGATTCCAATGACACTAAGAACACTGAAATTGTAGTCCAAATGAAAAGTTTGGATTTCTTTAATGAAGGAATTTTTATAAATTCACACTGTGGGCCCCATTTGTGAAATTCAAAACCCAACTGAGCCAAACACTCATAATCATGTTCCTGACTAAAATGGTAGTTTCTCTTCACAAGAAATATAATGATTAAATTTTCAAAATTTTAAAAGAGTTAAAAGTATTTAATTAATAATTAAAAATAAAATAAATCATTTAACTTAAGGGAAGGAGTCATTTTAATAATGGCAGCCCCCTTTTAACAAAAACCTGACAGACCCTCTCTCTCTCTCTCTCTCTCTCTCTCTCTCTCTCTGTGACGACCCAGGTTTTATATAATGCAAATTTGATAAAAAGGTGAGATCTCTTGTTTTATAAATATGAAATGCATGAAAATCTTTTCGTTTTGGAAAACAATCTTTCGTATAAAACCCCGAGTGTCAAAACACATTTTCAAATTATCTAGCCATGGCATAGTTTTAAATTGAGAAGGACCATATGGTGAGTGGGCCCGATTCAGTATGGTTTGAATTATTAGCCAATTAAGGTGGGCCCAGCCTTGAGATTCTAAGGCTAGGAATCATTGGAATGTCTTGAACATGATGTAATGAAATACGAAAACATAGTGTTGTGTAATTAAGAATCCAAGTTAAATAAATGGGATTCTGAGTATGACTGGTTGCGATATGTATTCAGGTGATGGAACTGTGGTGGACCACACTAGAGTTGGGTCCAACTGAATTGAGAGGTACAGATGAGTAGTACATCATCGGCGGTACATAATTACATTTGAAAATTTCCATGATTTATGAAGTATGACACACTATTTGAAAATCTTGAAGCATGAGTTTTATGCCATCATTTTTTAATGAAAATGCTTTTATCATGCACGATTGATATTATGTCATCTTGATCCACATGATTATTTCATGCTTCAGCATACAAATGATGAGATATTACTATGTTTTGATTTGATATCATTGAGATTGTTTACATGCGGATCCTTATGATTTATATTGTTTTGTCATTGTTACTGCCCGGTGGATGCTATCCTAAGAGGGTCGTAGGGTTGGCCACTCAACCTTTGAATTTACATATTATAGACACCAGCCCTGATATGTGGCCAACTACGTGTGGTTTGTGGTAATTGTGGGCAGGGCACCCATGCAAGTCCAACCGACTCCCATGCCTTGGCGGACACTAGTCTCCTGTTTCGATGTCGATGGCAAGCGGCAGTGGTTTATACCCTGGAGTGGTTGCCACTGCAGCATAGCAATCCATGTTCTTATTCTGGATGCGCATATGGTAAGGATATATTGGGTGAAGCCTATGGGCTAAGTAAGCTACTTGGTGTGCGAGCTACAGGTGAGGAACCCTGGGATCATATGTGGTATTAATATATTGGGTGAAGCCTATATGGGCTACCATATGTGGGTGGGCCTACCGGTTGAGTGAGCTACTTGGTGTGCAAACTACAGGTGAGGAACACTGGGATCATATGATGTATTGATATATTGGGTGAAGCCTATGTGGGCAGGCCTATCGGTTGAGCAAGTTACTTGGTGTGTGAGCTAAAGGTGAGGAACCCTGGAATTGGAATGAGTACTCATTGCCAGTGATATGAGTGTAGTGGACACTCTTATGGCATGATTATGTATAGTGCCCTGTTTATCATGACATGCATTCATATTTTTTATGATGAAATTGGTCTTTACTTAATTCTGATAGATGCATGGCCATGCATTATTCATGCCTAGCATGTCATGGTGATTGGATATGATATTTTTGTGTTTAGGCGTAAACTATGCTTTGACCGCCATTGGTTTGTTCACACTCATGATCTTTCATGCGCTATTTACTACGAATGACTAATGATTTGATGTACTAAATAAATGTTTTACTCTATGAGATTTGTCATGATATTGATATCTTTACACCACACTATTTTATTGTACTTCTTATTAAATGTGATCACCTACATAAGCAATAGCTTGCTGAGGCATTGTTGTGCTTTGCAATGCCTCAGGTATAAAGAATAACAATAGGTTTGATGTGCTGATAAAAGAGGAAAAAGTGATGACAGTTCTCAGTGAAGTGTTAACGACATTTCAGAAATGATAAGGTTTGTTTAGGACCTCACTTTGGCTATTGTTTATGAACTGTACTTTAATATAAACTGCAATGTGACCTAGATGTAAGGATGTGTATTCATGTTGGATGTGATGGCTATATGGGTAGACCTGGGCAATTTTGTCATGTCTTGATTTTATTATCCATTGTTGGCATATATGTTTTTAGTGAGTATTATATTTGATTTGAATGGATGGGCATTGAGATCAAGTCTCCTAAGTGTCATGTCATGTACTGTATTTATTGGGTGGTTTTTGTATTGCACGTGTTATGTGCTATGGTCTAAAATACAAAGGAGACTCTATCTAATTTTCAATAGAAATGGGATCTCATTTCACCTTTAAGTCTGTGATTTTAGGTTATATGGCTCCTGGGATTTTCAAATAAATGCTTTTATTCGATTTTTTATTTTTGATCCATTTAAAAATTGAAGTTTTTAAAATAGGGATCCTGACACATTTTATAAATTGTTATTTTAATGTTGTAAAAACCCGGGGTGTCATAGGTATGGTGGGGATGAAAGCAAGTAATTTGGGATGGCTAAGGCAATAGTTAAGATAGGGCTTTCAAAGAGGAAACAAGTAGATAGGTGGCTATCTTTTGTGGAGATAACTAGGTGGGAATGCCACCTTTTTAGGAAGGGGCATGTTCCTGTTCAAAAATCATTAAAACTCCTAAAACACTGAAAAGTAGGTGGATGGATGAGGTAGGAAAGAGAGAGGAAAGTGGGAGGAAAGAGATGGGTAGGAAAAAAGATAGGAAAGTGAGATGAAGTGGGAAAATTTGATTGGCTAAGTGACTTCCTAAGAAGTTGGGATTGGTTGGTTGGTTCGGATGGGAGTTTATGAAGGTGGAGGAGTCTTAGAATGGGAGGAATCTTGAATGGAAAGTGAAATTTGTGGTGCATCTTAGGGGTGAGGAGGAAACTTAGAAAAAAGTGGGAAAATAATGGAAAAACATGAAAAATAGAAGGGTCTCATCCTATTGGTCCACATGCCAACTTACCCTAATGAATTTTCCCTTAATTCTCTTTAAAGTATCCCTTAGAATCTCATGGATAATCCTTGAACTTCTTCGCCAATCATAGCCTTCCATTTAGCCTAGCTTATATGGCTTTGATGGCTAACTTTGAGGTCTTCATTGGATAGGCTTCATGGCTGGCTTAGCTGGCTCTCTTAGCTTGGCTTCATAGCTCAATCTCTTGTCTTGAGTGGCTTGAATTACTTAGCTTTTCATCTTCTCTCATGGCTTACATGGCTAAGGTGGCTTGAATAGCTCCCATGTAAAGGTGGTGGAAATGCATGGTTTACTTCATGGGTCCACATTGGCCACCTTTGGCTCCTTTAATTGTATCTATTGCTTGACCTTGACCTTAATCTCATGTTAGATTCATGATTTTTAGGCTTTGACTCAATCTTTTGATCTTGATCTTTAATACTCATCTCAATTGATCTCGATCATTGGATCACCATCTCACTTCCTACAAAAAGTAAAAACCTTTAATCAAATCCCCAAAAAATATGATTAATCATATTCTTACCTTGGATAAGTCTATGGACTGATAAAATACACAATTTTAAGTTATCAGGTCAAAAATGCATGTGTTACAAATTTTGCTCTTAAAACCCTAATTTACCCCCATAAGTTGTAACACATGAATAACTAATTAGGTGGTTTTTATGTAAAATTAAACACTTATCAGATCCCCAACCAGCATTTTGTTAGTCTCTTACAAAACATGTGAAAAATCATTTTACAAAAACAGGTACAAAGTGTCACTTTAGTAGGTACTCACAATTGCATTTAGCACATACAACAAGCCTTTGAACCCCTAAGTTACCCCTAGTAGACGAGTTAGCCCTCATGAGGGTTTATAGTAAATATACCCACAAAATTTTATAAGGTTGAGTCTCCTATTTTATCTCAAAGAATCTTTATTCATTAGAACTCTACTTGTTTTTCACAACTTAATGGAGAGGATTGATAATTTTACAAATTATACACATTAAAGTTATCTTATTCTAGTTATTTCTCGAGGTGCATGTGTGTGTATAGCCACATAAGTCATAACTTCTAATTATATATGCTCAAATTCCATTGGAAATATGTTGTGACCTCAAATCCTCTTAAGTATATCTTAGATAAGGGGTTGAATATATTTCTCTCATTATGTGATAGGATCCAAGAAGCTAATGGTTTACATAAACTTTTAAGTGTTGATGAGACAAAGGAAAGTGATCCTTATGAGTGGATTTTATTACCAAGAATAGTATGGGTCTTTTACCTTAATTCCTTCTTTTTATATTCTCTTAAGGCTATGTTCCACCTAAGATTCATATGTCATTGGATAGGATGAAACATAGGCTTAGGTAAGGTTCTACAAAGAAGGATATAGGATTTCAAAGGTTCAAAATTGAGTAAAGATCTTCTTTTTTATTGTTGGAAATTAATCCTTGACTATTTTGAAGTGAATTCTTTTTTTTTACTCTTATCTTTTATTTCAATTCTTCTCATCTTTTTCTGATATCTCTTTCTTTTTTCTTTTCTCTTCCTTTTAACTACTTTGAAAGAAAGACTTTTGATGTTTTTTTTTTCCTTCTTTAATGCTTTGTCCCTTTTGAACTTTTTCTACTAACTCTACTCATTTTCAAATATATTGGGTAGCTTTAATATCTCTGAGGTGAACAAGGATGGCCTATATCATTCTCTAGGTTTCCTAAAGCCTATCATATTCAATAAACTTCTTCAAAAGAAAGTTGTTACTCCTATTTATTCTTGATAGCCAACCAAAAGAAGGATAACATGATCACACTAAAATATGCACGCTAAAGAAACTTTGGAATTACTTATAACTCTCTTGAAAGATGATAGTCTCTAAAGCTTACTAAGTTATAGGTCTCCACTAATTTTTCTTAGGTCTCTAAGTCATACCTTTCTATTAGTCTTGACTATGTGTTGTGTATAAATATTTTTTGAGCATTAACCATCATAAAATGCTTCAATACAGGAGTAGTATACAATATTAGCCACATACACTTCCATTAAGAGGAGAAAGTAGTAGAATTACTAAGTTTTGAAAATTTAGTTCTCATCATAGTAAGGGAACTATACCTCTAAAAGCTTTTATTTTAGAAAATTCAAAAAAATCCAAAACCTCTATGTATATCTACACCCCCCGACCTAAATGAAACATTGTCCCTAATGTTTGAAAACATAGGACTCTATATGAAAAATAGAAAACTGGGTTTTGAAAAATAGCTGAGTGACCTCCTAAGTAGTGCTAAGTTTTACATCTTCAGCTAGACATAATAATGAGTGTAAGGATAATGATATCCAAGGGTTCCTAGAAAAGTGGGTCATGATAATGAGGTGTCGCCAAAAGTGCCTCTTCAATTTCTAGGTGAGGCAGTTCTATGAAAGGTTTTAACCTCTTACCATTTAGTTTTTGGATCTCACTATCCTTCTCAATCTCAATGGCTCCATGAGGATATACTTGGCGTGCTATGTATGGTCCTGTCCATCTAGATATGAGTTTGCCTAAGAATAGATGTAATCGTGAATTGTACAATAAGACCTTTTGTCCATGGGAGAAGGATTTCCTTAAAGTTTATCTATCATGGGTAACCTTTATTCAATCTTTATATAGTCATGCAGAGTCATATGTTTCCTCAATTCTTCAACCTAATTGAGTTAGAGCTTACGGTGGGTCCCAACAACCTTTAAGTCAAAATTGAGCATTTTGATAGTGCAATATGCTTTGTATTCTAGCTCTACTGGTAACTAGCAGGCCTTTCCATAGACCAGGCAGTAGGGTAACATGCTATTGGAGTTTTATAGGATGTACAATAGGCCCACAAAGCATTGTTATGTTGCATGGATAGTCTTTCCTACTTGGATTGACTATCTTCACTAGAATATGCTTAATCTCCCTATTTGAGACCTCTACTTGGCCATTGGTCTAAGGATGATATGGGGTGGCTATATTATAGTTGACACCATACTTTTCATTAGATTCTGAAACACTTTATTACAAAAGTATTTTCTCCCATCATTTATTATGGCTCTTTGAGTACCAAACTGTGCAAAAATATTTTCCTTTAAGAATTGTACCACTACCTTCTGGTCATTGGTTTTGCATGGTATGTCCTTTACTCACTTGGACATATAGTCCACTCCCATTAGGATGTAAAGATTTCCAAAAGAATTAGGAAATCTATGCCTCAAACATTGAATGGTTTTATGACAAGGACTGGGTGTAAGGGCATCACGTGTTTCCTTCCTAGACTTCCTAACTATTGACACCTTACACACACTGTGCAGTAAGCATGTGCATCCTCAAATATGGTGGGCCAATAAAAACCACATTGCAAAATTTTTGCAACTATCTTTCTAAGGCTAAAATGGCTCCCACATGCATGATCATGGCCGAAGGAGATGATCTTATTATGCTCACTATTTGGTTGGCATCTCCTTATCACTTGATTGTGACAATACTTAATAAGTATTGGCCATCCTAAGTAACGTATTTCACGTCGATCAAAAATCTCTTCTTATCTTGTTTGGTTTAATGATTTGGCATTTGTCCTATAATAAGATAATTTACTATATCAATGTACCAAGGTAACTGGAAAATGTGGAGAAATTGTTTGTCTAGAAAGGATTCAGTTATAGGCACATTATTGCTAGTGTGCTCCACCAGCAATTTGGATAAGTGGTCTGCTACGACATTTTTTTAACCTTTCTTGTCCCAAATTTCTAAGTCAAACTCTTGTAGCAAGAGTATCCAATGGATCAACCAAGGTGTTGCATCCTTTTTAGAAAGGAGGTACTTTACAACTGCATAGTTTATGTACACTATAACTTTAGACACTAATAAGTAAGATCTAAACTTATCCAGAGCAAACACTACAGCTACTAACTCTTTCTCAGTGGTTGAATAATTGACTTGCACATCATTAAGTGTTTCACTAATGTAGTATACCACATGGGAGAATTTATTGATGTGCTACCCCAAAATATCTCCAATAGCATAATCCGATGAGTCACACATTATCTCAAATGGTGGGCTCCAATCATGTGGTCAAATAATGGGTGCAAAGGTCAACTCAGCCTTGAGTTACACAAATGTTTTCTTATAGTTCTCATCAAAGTCAAAGGTAGCCTCCTTTATCAATAAATTACAAAGGCCTTGACAATTTTGCTAAGTCTTTGATGAATCTTCTGTAAAAGCTAGCATGTCCTAAAAAGGAGCTAATTTCTTTCACCGTCCTTGGTAGAGTTAAATTCACTTTAGCCTTATCTACTCTATCCCATTATATGATATTATATGGCCTAAAACTATACCACTTTGTATCACAAAATGTCACTTTTCCCATTTTAATACTAGATTCTTTTCCTAGCACCTTGCAAGAACTAACTTTAAGTGGTGCAACCACACATTAAAAGATGACCCAAATACTTAAAAGTCATCCATGAACACCTTAAGACACCTTTCTACTATATAAAAAAAGATGCTCAACATACACCTTTGAAATGTAGCATGAGTGTTGCAAAGCTCAAGAGGCATATATCAGTAAGCAAAGGCTCCAAAAGGATAGGTGAAGGTGGTCTTCTCCTGATCGTCAAGTGTTATAGGAATCTAGTTATAACTGGAGTATCCATCTTAAAAGTAATAATAACTATGTCCGACCAACCTCTCTAGCATTTGGTCAATAAAAGGTAAAGTGGTCTTCCTCATGACGACGTTCAACTTTTGACAATCAATGCAAACTCTCCATCCACTGGTCATATGGGTGGATACTAACTCATTTTTTACTACTGTGATCCCGAATTTCTTGGGTACAAACCTGAATGAGGCTGACCCAAGTGCTTTCAGAGATGGGGTATATGACACCAACATCTAGAAGCCTAAGGACTTCATCTCTGACCATGTCCTTCATGTGGGGATTTAGCCGTCTTTGGGTTTCCCTGGAGAGTCTAGTATTTTTTTCCAGGTGTATCCCATGCATACATATAGCTAGACTAATCCCTTTTATGTCTGCTATGGTCCTCGCTAAAGCTATTTTACGTTCCTTAAGAACATTAAGAAGGTTACTTTCCTGTTCCTTATCTAGGTTTGATGCAATTAACATAGGTAAGGTTTCATCTAGTCCTAGGTATGAATATTTGAGGTTGTCAGGAAAGGGTTTTAGGGCCAGAGTAGGTGGTTGCTCTATAGAGGGTATGGGAACAGACTCTAAAGGAGGGGGTTGCTCCACATAAGGGCCCCACTTGGAGGTATCCATGATTGCAGCAGCCTCTTAAAAGTTGTTTACCTCCTCAATAGACTTGTCTAAATCAAAATATCCATTAAAATGCATGACATAAGCCTCTAATGGGTCAGAGATGGAAGATGGTAGATGAATGTCATGAATTAGACTCTTGATTAAATTCACTTAACAAGAATCATCAAGGTCTAAATGTTGCTAATCGATGTTAAAGATATTAAGCTTAACTTTCATGTTGTCAAATGATAATTTCATTACAGCATTCCTACAATTGATAATTACATTGGATGTCGCTACGAATGGATGTCCAAGGATGATCGAAATCTAACTACTGAGATTGGATACAGGCTAGGTGTCCAGTATAATGAAATCAACTGGGTAATAAAACCAGTCCACTTGTATCAACACATCTTCAACCAAACTGCAAGTTATTTTGACAGATCTATTAGTTAATTGTTGTGTGGTAGTGGTTGGTTTTAACTCATCGAGCCTTCGTTGTTCATAGACAGAGTATGGGAGCAAGTTAACACTAGCACTTAGGTCAAGTAATGCCTTATCCATGACATGGTCTCCAATAATGCAGGAAATGTTAGGACACCTAAGGTCTCTAAACTTTGGTGGGGTCTTGTGCTGTGTTAAAGAGTTCACGTGCTTGATGAGGAAAACCTTTTTCTAGACATTTAGCTTTCTTTTTTTGGTGCAAAACTCTTTCAAGAACTTGGCATAAGCAAGGAGAACTTTTATTAAATTGAACAATAGAATATTGATTTGGCCATGTTTAAATACATCAATTAACTCATTGAAGTTTGTTCCCTTTTTAACCTTGTCTAATTATTGAGGAAATGGGGCTTTAGGCACATAGGGTGCCCTCCACTGTGGGTTCTATAGGGGTTTTTTGTCTATTCTCTTTCTCTTGTGTTTTGGTTGCCTCCTTTTCCTCTCCATTTTCCTTAACTTATCCTACCTTTTTGTCAATCTGATAACCTCTCCTAAGGGTGGTTATGGATTTGGCATGCTCATGAAGGTTAAGGTTTTGAGAACTTGACCCCATCTCAAATTGGCCCTTAGGGTTAGGGATGGGTTGACTAGGGAACTAACCCCTTCCTCTATTATGTAGTTCATCTGACAATTGGCTAACCTGCATCTCTAACTTATCTATGGCTTGAGAATTGATATTCTGCATTTGGTTCAAAGACCTTTTTGTATCTTCACTTTGTTTTTCAAACATGCTCTGACTCTTTTCCTTTAAAGATGGTTTCTTTGATTGTTGAGGTTGTTGGAAGCTAGGTGGCTACTGAGGAATTGTAGCTCTAGGAGGAAAGTTTTGGGTAGGGGGTCGACAAAGGTCCCCCTGGTAGTTATTCTTTGCCAAGAAAAGGTTTGGATGCCTAGCCTATTCAGGATTATAGCTCTCAGAATATGGGTTGTTATTAGCATTGTGATATGCATTCAATGCATTTGCTTATTCAATATGATAGTTGTTAAGCGCTCCATTTGATGGACTCGATGTAGTCATATGGGCTGAGCTAGAACAAAGAACATAAACCTCTTATGGAGTTTTAAGAGATGTGACAGCCATAGATGATTGAAACATAGTTTCAAGCATGTTTGTTCTCCTATCCTACATGTCCATTCTCTCTATTACAGAGTCGAGTTTATGGGATGGATTTGTATATACTCCTATCTCATATAAACCCCCTTTTGGAAGCTGGTTGATTATCTCTCTTCTATTAGAGTAATCCCATTGCTGGAAATTATTTACCAATGTTTGAAAGAACTCCCAGGCCTCACTCTTGTCTTTTAACATGAGGGCCCCACTACTTGTTGCATCCACCATTTGTCTATTTTGAGGCATTACTGCCCTATAAAAGTATTAGGCCTAGTACAATTTCTCAAATCCATGATGAGGGAATTTCTACAGTAGTTCATTCCACTGTTCCCAACATTCATAATATTGTTCATCATCCTTTTTGGAAATTGGTAATTTCATGATGAAGGGCATTTGTTTGAAAACTTCCTTGACAATTGATCCTAAATGGAACCTACTTACAAGGAATTAAGCAATGACTTGGCTTGTTTCTTGAGTGAGAACGGGAATAGCCTAAGCCTAATAGCATCATGTGAAAATTTTTGAAACCTAATCGTGGCATAGATATCAAGGAACTCTGTGATATATAGGTAAGGGTCTTTTGGGCCTCGATAATAAAAGGTGGGGAGTAGTTGGATAACTCCCTATTTTAAATCTCAATGGTTTGCATTTGTAGGAGGTAAAGCTATGTAGGATGAGGTGTTGGGTTGTAGTGGTGTGTAAAAATCTTTAATAGCTTTGCACTCGACTTCTATTGGTAGTTCAACAATGGGGACAGGAACTTGGTTTGTTTCCCCTTGTTTAAGGTTGTGTTGAATATCTAGGTTGAAAGGTGTTAATTCTAAGTTGTGAGATTGATGCCCTTACATAAACTATCCTAATCTAAATGTCCTAACTATACGTTGACTCTAAGGGATGCATAATCAAATCCTAGTAATCACTAATTGGGTAGTGTCTTGATTATCTTTTTTTAGTGCATAGGTGGTAACTTCTTATACCTAGATCTAGACAACTTCTCTTTTTATTCAGATTTGACTACTACTTACCTCTTAGGATTTACTCAAAAGTGGTTAGTACATCCTTTTGTTAAGAGGAATTTAGATTTCAACTAACGCCAATAGAAGGCATGGCAAAATTCCTTGGATTTTAAGACACCTACTATAATCACGTGCTCAAAAGCCACTAGAGTGACAATCGATCGCATCCTTTTAAAAGTTTCCTATGAGCTCGATACCCTAAGTCTATTTCTACTTGATTTTAATTAACGTTCAAGAGTTGGGATCGCTACATACAAGGATGCTGATTGATTCTTAGGTGAGCCAAGGAGCTAGTGATGAAATATAATCCTTATCTTATAAGGGTTCTTATACTGTCATTAATTCCATTCCACCATAAAGTTTTAAACATGCAATGCAAAACAAAAGAAAACTAATGCCTACCTATACACTACTTAACAAAGGGTCAGGCACCTTAATAGATGGGACATTATAACCATGCAACCTATGTTTTGTTTATAGTTGAGCTCAAGCTAACCTTTGTTAAATAGGTGCTTAAACTAATGTAACAATCCTTAGTATTATGCAACAGTTATAAATATATGACCCTACTTTATATGAATTATACTATCATCCAAATGCAAAGTTATATTGAATGTAGTTTATCCTAAAAATTAAAATTTGAGTGAGGATTGCTCACTATGAGGGGTTTGGTGATGATCAAGTGTGAGCCACTATACCCCACACTTGCCCTGTATCATTACAACCCATTTAAAAATTAATTAAAATTAAAATTAAAATTACAATGGGTCTCACTACAAGTTTCACTCAAATCCTAATCTAGGAAAGCAACAAACCCTAATCTAAGTTGCTGAAGCCGTGGCCCATAAGATTGCTTATTTCTCTCACACAAAAATCAAAGAAATTAGTCAATATGAGGAAAATAGCAAGTCAATGCAAAAATAATGCAAACATCCTAAATTAATGTATCCTAAACCTAGATTAGAGGAAATAATCTAAGTACTAACCACTTACACAAAACATTGCGACTCCACAGCAACAGTGCAAAAACTTGTCATTTTAAAGTTAACTTGCAAGCGCATGAATCAGTTGTAATATTCTAACACGAGGAAGTCAATATGACAAGGAATCGAACGAATGTGATGCTAGTGGATACTACTTTAAACTATCTAACCTAGCCAAAATTCAAGAGATCTTTAACATAAATTAAGAATGGAAATTAAGCAAAAATTTAGAAACATGCGAAAATTAAAAATTTTCCTATAACACACTTTCTAAAAATAGCACTTTCTAAAATTAATTACTTTCAAATTTTATGACTTTCCTAACTAAGGACTTCACTAAAGTAAAACTTTTCAAAAATGCAATTTTTAACAATTTTCCTAAACATGAAATTAAATAACTAACCTAAGAAAACATGCACTAAGCAACTATTTTCCTAATCATGAAAATTCTAAAGAAAGCAATTAAATTCATGGGAATGAAAGTTTTAATAACTAATAATAAATCAACAACAAGCTAACAAACTAAACAAGATCAACTTAACTATCTATTTTTCCTAACATGAATGAATGCAGCAACTTGGATTTCGATCCTCCAAATCAATCAAAACCATGCACACCACTTAGGGGCAGCACACATGGTTTCAACATAAGTTGAGAATGGTTTCCATGCTTGATTAAATGAGTAATGAAACTAATGAACTATGAAGGAACAATCAAGTTAACAATATCATTCAAGCTTCAACCCTTAAAGCCTTCAAAACCATGCATTCTACTTTTGGATAGCACGCATGGTTTCATATGTCTTTTGGTTGATTTTTTGGAAAGTGGAAACAAAGCATGCACTTACTTATCATACCATCAACATGCAACAAATAAATAAGAATAAATCATGTCCATTCATCAACTAAAAGAAATTCCATTCAACATCCAATTATATTGCAATAAAATGGTTACATGGATGATGCTTAGCACTTTTGGATAACACGCATCATGCCTTCTGTCAATCCAAATTCAAACCCAGATCTTAATGATGATTTCTCCTACAACAAGCTTGATATTTAAAGGAAAATCTAATGGCATATAAAGGCAACACTCAAAGGAAAACAAAAATAGAGTTCAAGGAAACCAAGAAAGAACTAAAATGTAATGAAAAGCAAAGGCAAAGATTAGATTCAAGATGATTTCCTATGGCTGTCACTTCAAGGGAAAAACAAACCTTTGATATTAGTCTTTAGGCAAAGAGAAATAAAGGAATTGCAAGAATCAACTAGCACAAACTAATATCAAACAAAGAGAAGCAAGGAAGACCAACCAACCTTTGAAAGATAAATCACACACCCAATAAGTAGGCATGGAACACTTGAGGAGGTGGAACACACTCTAGGAAAGAGTAGCAGTCACCCAAAAGGAGAGAATGTCCAAGCAAAATAGAGAAGAGGAGGAAGTAGGAAGAGGACATCTTCTTCCAAATGAAGGAGGCATCTTTTTCCTAAGAGCGAAAGAGTCCTCCAACTTAGGTTTTCATGGGTCTTTTACAATTTTTATCCTACATTTTCCAAGAATAAGGTGTGGTGGGAATGAAAGCAAGTATTTTTGGATCACTTAGATGATAGTTAAGATAGGTTTTCAAAGAGGAAACAAGTAGATTAGTGGCTATCTTTTGGGGAGATAACTAGGTGGGAGATGCCACTTTTTTAGGAAGGGGCATCTCCCCCTTCAAAAATCATTGAAACTCCTAAAAAAATGGAATGTAGGAGGATGGATGAGGTAGGAAAGAGAAATGAAAGTGGGAGGAAAGAGATGGATAAGAAAGTGAGATGAAGTAAGAAAATTTGATTGGCTAAGTGATTTCCTAGGAAGTGGGGATTAGTTTGTTGGTTGGAATGGGAGTTTAGGAAGGTGGAGGACTCTTGAATGGAAAGTGAAAATTCATGGTGCATCCTAGGGGTTAGGTGGAAAGTGAGAAAAGGTGGGAAAATAATGGAGAAAATGAAAAACAGAAGGGTCTCATCCAATTGGTCCACATGCCAACTTATCCTAATGAATTTTTCCTTAATTCTCTTCCAAATATCCCTTATAATCTCATGTATAATCCTTTAACTTCTCCACCATTCATGGCCTTCCTTTTAGCTTAGCATATATAGTTTTAATGGCTAACTTTCAGGGCTTCATTGGCTAGGCTCCATGGCTGACTTAAATATCTCTCTTGACTTGGCATCATAGCTCAATCCATTGGATTGAATGATTTGGCTTGAATTTCTTAGCTTGTCACCTTCTCTCATGGCTTGTATGGTTAAGGTGGCTTGAATAGCTCCTATGCAAAGGTGGTGGAAATGCATGGTTTACTTTATGGGTCCACTTTGGCCACCTTTGGCTCCTTTAATTGCATCCATTGCTTGATATTAACCTTGATCTCTTATTGGATTAATGATTCTTAGGCTTTGACTCAATCTTTTGATCTTGATCTTCAATGTTCATCTTGATCGATCTCGATTGTGGGATCACCATCTCACTTCCCACAAAAGGTAAAAACCTCTAATTAAATCTTTAAAAAATATGATTAATTACATACTTACCTTGAATAAGCCTATGAACCTACAAAATATCAAAATTTTCAGTCGTTAGTTCAAAAATGCATGTGTTACAAATTTTAGTCTAAAAACCCTAATTTACCCCTATAAGTTGTAACACATGGACAACTAATTAGGCGATTTTTATGAAAATTTAGATACTTATCAAAACAATAATAGAGTATCTAAGAAAAACTTAATTCACTAATGAAATCTTTGATTAAATATAGAACCTCTTGTTGCTTGAACAAACATAATAGTATCCTAGGTTTCTGTTATTGTTATACGTGAGGAAGGTTGTGGAGATTCTATGAGAAATTGGAAACATCGAAGCGAGTTCTAACTTATAAAGTGTAAGATGAGGGAGATATTATGAATTTGCTTGATCATATGACATCTAACAACATTAAGAATCAATTAGAACTCATTAAACATAATAAAAAATACTAAATTTCAAACTATTAATAAAGAAAGCCCAAATAGAGTGCTGCTTTGTTTTCTATAGAAAATGAAGACAGTGCTTCTTCTTCTACTTAGAAACCAATAAAGAACCTATGCTTTTGCCTTTCATTCCTCTATTCTTCACTAATTCTTCATTCTCTTCCCTTGATTCTCCCCTGGTTCTTCATTGTCTGCAAAGTAAACTGGTAAAAAAGCTCACTGGCTCTCCCCTATTTCATTGCATAACCTGTCGCCTTTGTATCTCTCCTCACCAGTAACTACATGTATATAGATAAAGAATTGATGGCTTCCAATTAGGAAACCCCATGCAAATCCTTCTATTCTAACACTTTCCTTTCCTCCTAATTCTCTTTAGCCCCTCTCCTTCACTCTCTCATCATGCTTCACCTCTAGCCTTTTGGAAACTCTTCTTAAAAAGGAAACCAAGAGCACATCTTCTTGCTCTTCTCTACCCTCTCCAACACCTACACATCTTGCCCAATTTAATTTCCAATTTTGGAAGCCATGCCAATATCTTACTCCACAATCTCACACTTTCCATTTATAAAGTACCACTTCATTTTACAATCCTAGCCATCGATGTTATCTAGGACCAACAAAAATTAAACCTTATTTCCAATTGGTTAAAAGTGATGTGCCCTTTAAGAGAGAGTGTGGGGGCCCTCATGAGTAATCTTTTTCCAAAATAAGTGTATACTTCTTTATGATATTCTGGAATGTCATAAAAATAATATGGAAACTCTTAACTTGAAAAAAAGTTGAAACTTGAGCCTCTTGTCTTGATTTGAACTGGATCATCCAAAATTCATCTTGGATTGATCTAAATCATCCATTTCAATCTATGCTTGATTGGAGATTTGAAATATTGATTGGCTTAATCCAACTCTTAAATCTTGATCTACCACCTAACAAACATAGGAAAAACCCTAATTTGTATTATACAATATATTTTAATAGATACTTACCTCAGATTATCCATCTAACCCTAAAAATACACAAAATTATGGTTAGATGAAAAATAAATGTTTTGGTGCAAATATATCCTATAAATGTGAAAATAAATGATCAAATACACAAAAATAATGCAAATTTTAAGGTTTTTGCTATAAAAGTGAACACTCAACACATCATTTACCATAGTGTTAAATGGGTTGGATTGAAACATGGGAAAATTTCATGAAAAAATGCCATCCACATAGCCCACATTTGCTAAGTGATACGATGAGCAATTTTGTTCTAAAAGAATTACTTTTAGTGCATCAATTTTCATTCCAAAGATGACATCATAATTGTTATAAGTGCGTACTGTTAGACTTGAGTCATAGATCAGGTTGAATTGGGTAGATAACAGGCCATGTGAGCGTGACATTTTAGATGTGATCTATGCCTGTAAGTAACAAGTTGTTAGGGACCCTACGCATTGACCCTTTAGATGATTATGATCTAGAGAGAATTTTCTAGCATGAGAATTTTTAAGAGAGATTGATTTTGTGATTTCATATACTCTAGATGATTTTTAATGATTTTAGTTCGAAGTTGTTTCAAACATTGCATGATCTACTTTAAAGTGATATTTTAGTTTTTCAAATGATAAATTGAAAAACTATGACTAACATGTTACACATGCTTTTGGAAATATTTGGTTTTCCTATGTTTTTAAAAGGGACATTGAAAATCAAGATTTATATCATGAGCAATTTAAGCAAAATGGTATAGATTAGCATTGCTTAGATGATTCAAATGCATGAATAAATTTGTGATTTTATAGAGTTAAATGCACTTTCAAGTATGGTCTAAAGTGAAATTTCTTTCCAAATATATATTTGAAAAGTTTTGATGTACCAACTGAGATGGTAGGATTTTAATTATTGAAAAAGTAATATTTGCAAATCATATTTGATTAGATTTTGAGATAATATATTAGGTATATGATGCCTTAGATATGTATTTTGGCAAGCTAAAGTGCCTAGGGTGCTCTATGCTAAGGGATTCTACAGGTTCACCTCCTAGACCTTGACATTGGGAGCTATCCAACGCTAAAAAGTGATAAAGTACTCCATTGGTGGTAGAGATCACTTACACATGGCACCCTTTTAAGGTGGATCCCTAAGTCCCCTAAAGTTGCAGTCTAAGTCCCTCTCAAATACTTGTGGGCACACAATTCAATGATCTCATAGTGAGCATAGTGATCCCAGAGATTTATATATTGGCTCCTATGGATTCAAATAACTAACTTGCGAGCTCATGAATCAATTGTAGTAATTCACTCAATGGAGCTCAATCCCACGAGGAATTGAATGATCATGATATTAGTGGTCCTTACTTAAATTATCTAACGTAGCCAAAGATTTTGATATTTTATCCTAAACTAAGAATGAAAAATCAACACATGAAATATGCTAAAACTAAAACATGCTAAATAACTCTCCTAAAAACAAACTTTCTGAATATAAAATTTTCCTAAATTAAAATCTTTCTAAAATTAGAACTTTCCTAAATTGTGAACTTCCTAAAAATGAAATTTAGCAACTTTCCTAAATCAAACTTTCTAAACATGAAATTTAGCACTATTGTAAGGAAACAAATCAATTACTTTCCTAAACTAAACTAAGACGCAAACTAGTAAACAATGAAATCTATACTAAACTACAACTAAATAAGAAAATTAAAGGAAAACAATTACTAATCAAGCAAGTAGAGGATTTCTACCCAATTATCATGTGCATGACCATGAAATGGTGTGCATGATTCATGGGGTAGGAATTGGTCTAATTAACTAATTTAAAAACCTAGCACATGTAATTTAATTGAAGTATTGACTAAGTAATCTAATACTCTAATTGAGTCCTTAAAAAATTCAAGTAAACATGAAGTATAAGGTGTTGGAAATTAAACATAATCAATCCATTCCAAAAAAGAAATATCAGCATACTAGTTTTGACATCAAATTAATGAGAGATGGAAAAAATTGAATTAAGCATTTATTGTGCAATCAAACATTCAAGGATTGAGATCATTAAGTGCTAGAAACAAGTATGAACCAAAATTTCTAAATAACTTCATTGAATCAAAGCGAAATCCATAAACATAGTACGCATATAGAAAGTAAGCATCCATTGAGATCATTGGAAAATCCACTAGAAAGTAAAGGCAAAGCTTGAGGAACCCTAAGGAAAGCAAGAAGGAAACAATGGAATCAAAGGAGATCTAATGGTAATGAAAAGCAAAGAAAAGAATAGATTCAAGGTGACTTTCCCTTGGTTGTCACTTCAAGGGGAAAATAACCTCGGATCTAAGCAAGAAGCATTAAGGAATGGAAAGGTAAGACAACAACTTCCTAAGCATGAAACTAAAAAGGATTCAAAAGAAATTAAGATTAAAAGATGAACAACTAACCTTTAATGGGCAAATAAAAGAAAAGAGCTTGGAACCATGTGTGGAACACTAGGCGAAGATACAGCCACCCAAGGAGAAACACATTGAATGCCAGAAGGAAAGGAAAGAGGGAAAGAAAAAGGACACCTCCTTTCTTTGGAGTAAGTGTTCTTTTTCCTCCAAAAGTGTTCCTCCTTTGAGTCCTCTTTTGGGCTCTTTTATACTTTGTGTCCTAATTTTTCTAGTGTGGCTCAAAGTAAAGTAGGTTGGAGATGAGATAGGGAGAGGATTGGATGGCTCAGATTAGATATGGAGGCTACCTAGGGTTTTATGCAAGAGGAAACAAGTGAGACATTTTAGAGGGATTTAAGGTAGGAGATGCCACTTTTTTAGGAGAGGGCATCTTCCTCTTGCAAAAATTGTAGCTGGCCAAGGAATTAGAAAGGTGGGAAGATATGGATGAGGTAAGAGAGAGAGAGGGGGGGTGAGGTGGAGTGTAGTAAGCATAGTGATTGGTTAGGCTAGAGAGAATTTAGGAGTTTAGAGGAGTGGATGAAGCAAGGAGAGCACAGAAGCTCCTACTTTGTAGGTGTTTCATGTGGAACTCCCTTCCTTGAAGTTGTTTCACTTGGAATGCCAAAAAAAGGAAGGGAAGATGGGAAGAAAGTGAAGAATAAGAAAGAGATAAGGAAGAAGTGAGGTGGGGAAAAGTGATTGGCTAAGTAGTTTCCTAAGAAGTGGGGTCTAATTGGATGGTTGGAATGGAAGTTTAGGAAGGTGGAAGAGTCTTAGAAGGATAGGGCTCTTAGATGGAAAGTGAAATTCATAGTGCCCCTTAGTGGTGAGGTGGATAGTGGGAATAGAATGGAAAAACAATAAAAATGGAGAGGTATTTTCATGCCAGTCCATATGCTACCTTATTCCAGTGGATTTTTCCTCAATTATTTTCAAAATATCCCCATAAATCCCAAGAATAATTCTTTGGATTGTCCTCCAAGCATGACTTTCCATATAACTTGGCTTATGTGGCTTGGTGGCTAACTTTCATAGCTCCATAGGCTTATCTTTATGGCTGGCTTAGATGGCTTTCTTGGCTTAGTTTTATGATTCAAATCCTTGGATTTGGTGGCTGGCTAGGCTCCTTAGCTTGTCACCTTCTTCATGGGTTGAATATGGCTAAGTGGCTTAAGTGAAACCCATGCAAAGGTGGTAGACTTTGCTTAGCTTGTGCATGGGCCCACTTTGGCCACCTTTGACTGCTTCCATTCTATCTTCAAGTGATCTTAAGATGACTTTGAGGCTTTAACTTGATCTTTTGATCTTGATCATCAATTTTCATTTCGATCGATCTTAACCATCAGATCCTCATCTTGCCTCCTACAAAAAGTGATATTCTAATTAAATACTAGAAAATTATAATTAATTATATGCTTACCTTGGATTAGCCTCTAGACCTACAAATATCAAAATTTTGAGTCATTAGGTGAAAAATGCATGTGTTACAAATTTTGGCCAAAACCTCTAATTTAATGCTACAAGTTATAACACATGGGTAACTAAATGGGTATTTTTATGCAAAATTAGACACTTATTAATGATGTTCTATGTAAGATGAACCAAGGGTCTATATAAGATGAACCTTAGATGGTTGTTAGATGAGTACTCATGATCAATTGGCAAATGCATTACCAAGGTGCCAAAGGCACGAGATACTTGTTGGTTGGTATGCTAATGCTGTAGTTTTTACCAAGCAATTATTTTAAGATTTTGATAAGCATAATTCACATGACTCATGAAATGTGATTAATTTTTTATGTGAATTGATGACATATGAATACTTGTGATGCCTATTAATGCACATCATGGAACAACTAAGGGAAGATAATCGTGAGATTTATTGCATTGAAAAACATATTCCCAAAGCGTGTGCATGTTGGATGCCATGATTTTTGAGCTTATGGTTTAGGTTATATAATGAGTATTGTGTCTATTTAAACAAAAACAAAATGCAGATCAATTGCGAAAAGCATAAGACCGAGGAGAGGACCTGAGCTACAACTTGAGGAGCTGCCTATTTAAGAGATACTTTTCTTTTGCAAATGACTATTCTTGTAATAAGGCATGATATGCTGAAACATTTACTTCATTTGATGATTGTCCATGCAATAACAATTTCTAGGACACCTCATTATGTAAGTTTCTCTTAAGTCTTTATGAAAGAAAGAATCTGGTTATAGCATTATGCACTTTCACTTCAATTACTTCTTTGAATCCAATTGGGGCAGCAAATTCTAAAAAAATTTCCCCATTTTAATCTCTAATGAACAATGATCCCTGAATTTCCTAAGACTCAAACTGTAAAAAGAAAAAAGAGTTGAGTTTAAGCTAGCCCATCAATAGAGATTTCCATAGTGCTACTTTTCTCATTGTGTGGACTAGATTTTACAAACAAAACTCCAACTTCTAGCAATCTCCTTGGCTTAATATCATTGAAGATATTTATGAACACATTCTAATGAGCACTACTTCATTTGACCTTTTAAGTTAAAATTTCCTCTAAACAAATTTACCCACTAAAAGTTCTTCAATATCTTATTTATGCATCTACCAAATTGTGAGTCCATACCTAAAGCCTCCTTCCTTATATATATATATATATATATATATATATATATATATATATATATATATATATTTCAATTACAAGTGGTAGAGAGATCTTGATAAGTCCCAACATTACTCCAACAACTTCAACCCAACTAAGGATTATATATTGAGGAGAACAAGTAGAGAATCAAAAGGTGGCAAATACTTTGCAAATTTTCAAAACATATGATGCATTTGTTAACATAGTTCCATCCTCTAACAACCAAAACATCAAGGGTAGAGTATTTATTTCATCTAACTATCCACTCATATGATCCAATCTATTAATATGTAAAACAATGACAAGTATGGTCCCTTTAGCTTTGACTTTGTCTTAATTGGACATCTCTACAAAAATATCTTATTGCTGATTTTGTCGAGAAAATGTAAATTGTTGGTTTTTTGTAAGGCATGTGATTGAAATATATGTTTGACATGGGGCCAAGCATGTAGGTCAACTGTTGATAGTGTACAAGTTTGTTGGTGAGGATCTATGTATAGATTTTCTTATGTGGGTTAGAAAGTTTGCTTCTATCATGACTACGGAAGTTCCTTCCTTGGTAGTCAAACTCAAACACCACATCTCACAAGTTATAATCTTTAAATGATAAATGAATCATATATATTTATTATCCACTACACATCAGCTAAATCAAAGTAGTGGTTCTACATATGTTTTAGCATGCCAGTATTTTTATAAGTAAAAATATCCTCATCCACCATACATGAACTCTAGATCAATGTATGGTGGCGTCTATGTCAGGCCACTGTATGGTTTGTAAAGACATCATGCAAGTTACTCTATGAGGAAAACATTTTCTCTTCCTTCCTTTTCTTTGATAAAAACTTTCCTTTCTCATTAAGGACTTAGAATATCATCTAAGGATGCTTTATATTAGTAAACAAGGAAAATACCCTTTATTGATTTAGGATAAAATTTAACATAGCATGTATGTGATTTTCTTTATAATTATTTTCTTGTACAAAATAACATAAAAGAAAAGAAGAAAGAAACACTCAATGAAAACTACCATCATGTTAGTTACGTTTGAGATCACTTGGTTTGACCTAACTTTTCTTAATCTTGGTTTGACTACAGCTAGCTTGATCTAGCGAGATATTGAGTCCAATATTTTGTTTCACTTGATTTGGCCCAATATTGTGCTACTTGAGTAGTTGAGCTACCTAGATTTTTGAAAAATGTTAGGATGACCTAGGGTGACTTTGACTTAAGCTAAGGCAAGCCTGATTATGTTTGATTAGGATTTTATATAAATATATAATATTAAAATAATCTAATATGGGCCCAATTCTTGTTAAACCCATGTGGGCCTAGAGTAAAAACTTATAATAAGAATATGTTTGTGGGCTCTCATTGCATGTCATGAAACCTCTTTGTAGGCTCTCCTTAAAGCATATTTCTCGACCCTTCTTGCATACTATGAGGTTTATTTGGTGGCCCTCCTTTCTCACAATAGAACTTGTTTGTGGGCCTTTCATGCATATTAGAGCCTATATGTGAGCCTTTGATACCTTTAATTTGAAAGTGGGGGTGGAAAACTTCTAAAGCCCACCATGAAAGTAGCTTCTTATTTGAAATATTTATAGATAAATTATAAGACTTACCATATAAATAACTTCTATTTGAAAATGGATATGTATTCTTCTAGGGTTCACCATGTAAATAACTTCTTAGTTGAAAATGTATCTGAATAACTTCTAGGTCCTATCATATAAATAGTTTTCATTTGAAAATAACTATAGTTAGCTTTTAAGGATCACCATGTGGATAACTTCTTATTTGAAATATGACTAAATAGCAGTAAGGGCCCACCATGCAAATAGCTTCTTACTTGAAAATGGTTGTGGATAGCTTTTAGGGCTCACCATGCAATAGCTTTTTACTTGAAATGGGTGTAGATATCAATTTTTATTTATTTGAAAATGTGTGTGGATATTAATTTGTAATTCACAAGTCCCATTTTTTCAAACTCTTACAAATTTGGGTGAAAAACAACTTTCACGTATTTTTTTTCTTCAAGATAAAAGAGTATTTAATTTACACTAGAAACAGATCCCAAACCCAAAACTCATCCCAAATCAAGCTAACCTATGATTTTCCTCTACTAACAATGAACTAGGCTGAATTTTGTGAAACTCTTGCTTGTTCAAGATGGACTAATATTGAATTTGCAAGAGGTATGATGATAATCAGTCTATGATGTAATGAACTACTAATAAGTTAGCAAGAGTTTCATGAAAATCAATCTAGCTCAGGTTGGACTAACACTGACCTAGTCTAATAAATGAAAAATCAATCAAACTCAAATAGATCAAGTGAAATTGAGATTGGTTAAATATATATACATTAGTTTTCACAAAAAGAAGTTACCTCACATTCTTATTTGACCTCACTAAAATGTGGTTCAAAATTAGTGGGACTCAAATTCAACAATCCGCATAATCCCATGTAAAGGTGAATGGACCCATGTTATAATACATATTGTTGCTTATGTTAGCTCTAGCTTGACCAAAGTCAAAAGGTAATCTAAATTCATGATTTGGTAGAGCTCATCGGTGAATGAGCTTCACTTGAATAACGTTTACAAGAATCCTAGTCATTCCATTGGTAACATATAGATTGATAAATAGAAAAAAG
Source organism: Warburgia ugandensis (assembly GCA_035236585.1). NCBI lineage: Eukaryota > Viridiplantae > Streptophyta > Magnoliopsida > Canellales > Canellaceae > Warburgia > Warburgia ugandensis. The sequence continues at coordinate 48,001,407 of CP141128.1, forward strand.
AGGAAAAGCCATCAATGACCTAAATCCATGATTTAGTAGAGTGCACTAGTGAATGAGCGGCACATAAATACTGTTTATAGAAGCCTCAAAATTTCCATTGGTAACATCTCTATTGATAGATAGAAAAGAAAGAGAGCAAAAGCCATTAAAATGTCACATAAGAATACTCTATGTAAGTAATATCGGTATGGATGAAAAAGAAATAGTAAACCTGTAATTACCTAAATACTGGGGGCCATGGTGTTTATTATTTGATAAAGTGTAGCTTAAATGTATATTGCACATCTTTGTTATTAGTTATATGTTTTTGAGGAATGCTAAATAAAGATGTATTCAAACTTGAAAAAATAAAAGAACACAAGAGTAAGGACTTAGACCATGTTAAATGCATTGAAAGTGATGACTAAAGGGTATTAGTCAGAGACAATGAGATCAATCAAAGATGAGAAGGTTACTTTTAAAAACTGTTAAATGACAAATGTATTGAGAATATAGAGATTGAAAGCACCATAAACCCAAATAACATTGGATAGGATTAGGGTACCTTAAGGGAGAGATGCCTTTAAAAATATAAAATCAAGAAAAGCTTGAGGGGCAATGGTATACCAATAGATGTTTTGAACTATATGGAAGACATTACAGTAGTTTGGCTAACAAAGTTGTTTAACAAGATTGTAGAATTGAAGAAAATGCTAGATGAATGAAGAAAAAACTCTATTGTACCAATTTATAATAATAAAGGAGACATACAAAGTTGCTCTAATTATTGTGGGATCAAACGTATGAGCCATACTATACAACTTTGGGAAAAAATGAGTAAGAAAAGGCCATGACATGAAACAAGTATATCAAAAGACCAGTTTAGTTTCACATCTGAGAGGTCTACCATGAAAGCTATTTTTCTACTTAAACAATTAATAGAGATATATAGGGAGGGAGAAAGGACCTCCACGTGGTCTTTTATTGACTTACAAAAAGTTTGTGATAAGATATTTAAAGAGAAAATATAGTGGGTGTTAAGCAAGAAAAAGGTTTAACAGGGGTATATAGACATAATTAAGGATATGTATGAGGGAATTGTAACAAATGTTAAGACCATTAGCAGAGAGACCAATGATTTTCTTATCACAAATTTTTCTATTGCTGTAGGATTGAACTAAGGATTAGCATTGAGCATATACTTTTTCGTGTTGGTTATAGATGAGTTAACAAAACATCTACATGAGGACATTTTGTAGTGCATGATATTTACGGATAATATAATTTTGATTGATGAGACAATGGAGGGTGTAAACACAAAGTTAGAGTTGTGGATAGATGCTATAAAGTTTACAGAATTTAAAATTAGTTGAACTGAGATAGAATATATGGAATGCAATTTTAGTAAGGAGAGGAGTGTGGGTGAAGCACTGGTAAAAAATGATAAACAAGAAGTCCCCTAAAAAGACTACTTTCGATACTTGGAATCAATAATTTATGAGAGCAGAGAGATTGATAGGGATGTTACCTAGAGAATCTAAGTGGGTTAGAACAAATGAAAATTTGCCTATGGATTTTTATGTGATCTGCAAATACCACTCAAATTGAAAGGAAAATTCTGTAGGATGATTATAAGGCTAGCCATACTCTATAAGCCAGAGCGTTAAGTTGTTAAGGAACAACATGTACATATGATGAGCATAGTAAGATGAGGATGTTGAGATGGATGAGTGGCAAGATAAGAGAGGATACAATTAGAAAATAAAATATTAAAGAAAACTTAGAAGTAACACCAATAAGTAACAAGATGAGAGGGGGTAGACTTATATGGCATATCCAATAGAGACAAAAAATGACATTGGTTATGAGTAAGTAGATCTAAGTCAAAGGCTTTAAAAGGCCAACGGGAAGGCCCAAAAGAACCTGAGTAGAAGTCGTGAGAAATTTTTTTAAGACTATTGGACTACATGAGGCGCTGATACTTGATAGAGGGGAATGGAGGAACAAGATTTCTATAGCAAACCCTAGTTCGGATAAGGCCTTGATGACGACGACGACGACGACGACGATGAGGATGAGGAATGCTAAATAGACACTATTTATAAAAGTGTTTGGGCACCACTTTCTCTAGAGCCTTTGCATGATCTAGCTCATTTATGTGACTACCCCAGCTTTGGATGCCTAACAAATAAAACAAAATGATGCTTGGATGATTCTTGCATCACCGTTGATTGTCAAAGTTTCTAATTTGCCCATTTTCAGTTACAAGTTGTCAGATGCTATAATCCTCATTCACATGGATGTGTCCAATCTTGTAAAGGAGGGCTCCAGAAAAAGTGATACTCAAACAGTTGATAAGGAGCATCTATTTAGCATTTCTCCAATTCTCTTATTGGGACACAAGGGTTGCTACTGATGGCCGGGCACCTACCTTGCTAGTAGAGCCTTGAGATGGCTGGCCATCTAATGATTTGAAATTTTGAATAGCCACAAGACAAGTTTCGATGGTGGGGCATCTAATGATTTTCAACTAGATAGATAAAAAGATTATAGCTACCTTGCAAGGAGCCTCTCACCTAGATGACCAAAGCTGACTGCCGTGCATGTGTAGATATTTTTGCTTTGGTGGTTTGGCTAGTATATCTTCTGGCAATCTTCGAAGGGAGCCGAAAGGAAAAGGGAGGTAGGTGATGGTTGTGAACTATCTCAAATTTTAATATGCAGGTAGGGGCGTTTGAATAATTTTGAATAAAAATGATTATGAAATATCCAGCCTAACTTTTTTGTTAATAGTGGGTGATATAACACGACAAATATTCATTGCCAAAGACAGTGGTCGGCCGGGCGCATATTAATTAATTCGGTGTGTGCACTTATAAAACAGGAAAGGCTGACTTAGCTTCTATTTAGAAAATTCATGTGCATTTGAACTTAACCTTGTACAAGTTTTTCCTTCTCCGTGAAACATCCATCACACCCTTTTTGTATCCTCGATTGGCTATTCTTGGGACAATGGAGATCCCATCTTAGGCTTATATCGTAAGATGCATGGTATGAATCAATGGCAACATATATCAAGTGAACTCGGTAACTAAGGTTGTGACCTTATTGGGGCCCATATGTCATGTAAAATATAATAAATGATGACCTAGGCTGATGGGGTCATTATGAAATTCAAATTCTTAGTAAAAAAAGGATCGAAAAAAGGGGAAAAATAAAAGGGCGCGCTCCGTAATTTTCAGGAAGAACTAGGAGCATTGCAGTCATTTCATAGTGTAAAAGCATATTTTGTATGCTTATATATTCTACCTTCAACATTACATTATTTTCTGGTGCACTCCGGCGGGGAAGGCTCTGCCATCACAGGGAGTTCCAAGGAAGAAAAGGAAAAAAGAAAGAGGGAAGGAAGAGAGAGTGAGAGATAGAAAATCTCGTCGTCTCACCAAGGGGTTTTCTGTTCTCGCTTTTCCTCTCCGATCTGTTGCAAGATTTGTCCAAGTTTCCAAACCGCGGATCTCAAAACTCGCGCCGATCGAGCATGGTAATCTTTTCATTTGTTTAGAATCTGGTCAAATTTGCTTTCTTTGTCTCCTTTTTATCTCTTGAATCTGATTGAGTCTTGAAATGTTCTGGTTTTTGCTGAAGATTTGAACCGAATCGCTGGAATCTCTCTCTTGGATCGGTTTAAGAGATTCAACGTCTCTGAACCTAGATTCGCTTGGGGGTAACGTTGATATTCTGCAAGGATTTTGAATTCTGACCTTCCTGTGAGTGTTCCGGTAGCAATGTTTTTTCAGTGGATTTAGGGTCTGATTTCTTAATTTTGTGCTTGTTAACACAGATCTGAATTTTCTTTTATTCCTTGTTTCTTTATTACTTTTGTCCTTGATTTTGCAGTGGTTTATTTTTAACTGGTAAAAATTGGCGCCTCAACGCCGTTCGCAGCGCCACATTGGCGGCCAGATGCAGCAAAGCAACGCTGCGTCCGCAGCCGCTGCTTTGTATGATCATTCCAGTGGCGTCTCCATGCACAATGTGGTCTCCATGACCGATGCAGGCGATGCTGTTACGGCCCGCTGGCTACAGTCCGCTGGTCTGCAGCATCTAGCCTCTCCCTTGGCTGCTCCTGGGATCGATCATCAACTCCTTCCGAATCTCCTCGTGCAGGTACCGGTTAATATTTTATCTCTCTGTTTGCTATTTTGGTTGAAATATCGCGAGGGAAAGGTTTTTTCATTTTTGGATTGGTGAGTGGATTTGAATCCACAATCTTTTGGTTGTGAGACAGAGCACTTAACCAACTCGGCTAAGTGCTCAAGTCTATGTGATGCATAACTTGAAATTAGTATTTGATCATTTGCTTGTTAATGACGGAGTGCTGGTAAGTATTCGTGGCTGTTATTCATTTCCAATTAGGTTTTATGTTAGTAACCAAAAATAAGAAAAGGTTTTATGTGCTGGCTGTACGATTTCTGCTTACTTGTTTTCTTGTTTCTATTTAAGGGTTGCTGCAGTAATATTGCCTGCCCATTTGGTTTTTGGATCAATTATTTCATTTGGATGTGCTTTGTTATAGGCCAATTTGAAGTGTGATTGTTTCGTACGGACTGAAGCATGGACTTGCATTATTTTCTAGAAGCATTGGCATGAGTTTGCTACTACTGGTGTTTTGTCTATTTGAATAAGTCCATTGCGTGTATAAACTACATCCAATTTGTGGAGAGTTCTCTACTAGTTAAAAGAAGTTACTTGCTTATTGTGCACTTTCTAGTCATATACATCACATATTTGCTCACTCGGGACCTATCAGTGGAGGTAATCCCATGGTTAATTCATGATCCAGAAATCTTGCTAGTTGATGCTATTGGCCTTTCTATCTGAAATGCATTCAACCATCCATTTGTAAGCTATAAAATGGTGATTGGTTCAGTTTGATTGGGTATTTTTGAAAAATAAATGATCATGCTGAATGGGTGACTAACAAGTTTATAATATAAAGAAAAAATAGAAAAGGCATAATTCCCTTTTATATCAGTAGCACTCTTCTCTTATAGTCTTCCTTTGTGGTTGTTATAACTTTTTGGAACTCCCAACAGCCAATACAAAACTGCGCATAAAACAAAAATTGGAGTACGAGTATGAAAATAAGGGAGTACAGAAATCTTCTATTTCATGTGTGTTTGCATGTATAATATGGTTGTTTCGTTGCATTTTCTGCCAATGGAAAAATGAGATGGAAGCTTGTGGTGTTGTCTGTAGGGCTATGGAGCACAGTCTACCGAGGAAAAACAGAAACTTTTTAAGTTACTGAGAAGCTTGAATTTGAATATGGAGTCTGGCTCTGAACCTTACACTCCAACTGCCCAAAGTTCAGGAGCTTCTCTGACAGTGGACAATATATACTCACCTGAACTGAGAGGTGAATTTGGAGCTGGACTTTTGGATCTCCACGCAATGGATGACACAGAGCTGCTCTCAGAGGTGTGATGTTCTGCAATTCTACATATTTGGTTCATTATCTAGGCCACTTTCTGATCATCTAAATAATGTTACAATGTTCTTGGATATGAAATTTGGCTGAAGTAGTGCAGTAATGGTGTTTGGCCTTATCTTGGGGAAGCTTTTCTTACTATCTGTTACCATTCTGAAGGGCAAAATGCTTGTCAGAGTTTGGTGAGGTCTACATTTTTTCTAAACATTACAGTTTTGCCACCAAAGCAAACAATCTTTGAATTTCAGCTGTTGTGCATACGTTTTACATGATTTTGAATGCATGGGTAACTTTTTATGTGAGTTGAACTGTTGATCACCTAGGCCGTAAAGTGATGAGATGCTAAAGGACTTATATGGTTGATAGATATATACTCATTGGGAAGAATTTAAGTGCTCAGAAATACAATTTAGGACCTTACATAAACTAAACCACTAATCACCTGATAAATGAGCTATGCACTGAAACCAACTCCATCTAAACCGATAATCATCTGCTCTGACCATTTAAGTTAAGGGATTTCTATAATTGTTGCCCATTTTCTCCTTGAAATAATATGGGCAGCAAGAAATAGAAGTTGAGCCAACTTCTTGCATGATATAAACTATTGAGTTATGCAGCAGAACCATCTCCATCTCCATCTAGACCTAGAATCTTCTTCTTTAGATGGATGATTTGAAATGGGAAAAAGGAACTCTTTTTCTGTGCCTTAATAAATTAATGTCTAGATTATCTACAAGAAAGAAATTTGGTGGGCCTTTTGTCAATAGGAAGACCTGTATGTTCATTCATTTGATGATAGAACAAGTTGACCTAACCTATATTCAAGCTACTCATGTTTTGCATTGGAAAATATGCTCATTCGTCATATAACTGTCCCTAATCTAGAGGCTGGATGTAGAAATCTTCAGAACAGTAGCTAGCCTCAGTGAACGGCATGAGATTTTTTGGGTTACCTAAGACAAGCACAGAGAACTCTTATTCTGGATCACCCAAATTCTGGATCCAGTGTGGTGTATACCGGAGGAGTAATAGGAATGTGTTGGTAATGGAAGTAAATGCTTCGAAAGACTCCTTAGCAATGTGGGTCTGTGAAGTCGTTATCTGATGTTTGAATGTTGTTGACAACTCTCCTGTTGATGAGGTGTTTGTTCAATAAGTAGTCCTGTATACGGGCATTTACTCATAGCCTTTAGCTAAGTATTACCATGTGCAAAGTGAGTGCTTCACACGATCAACTAAAAAAGGAGGATAAGCTTGAAATCTGTGTTGGGCATTTTTGTACTTGTTGCAATTTCTTTTCGACTTAAATGTGCATTTTACATTCGACAGTATAGTTTCTATTTTTTCTTTTCCTTCCTGTATCCATTATTCGATAAGGGATTTCTTTTGCAGGGCCTAGAATCGGTGTTCTCTTTTGATGTGCTTATGATTTGGGCAATAACTCTAGTATTGTGATCATGATGTTAACCATACATTCTGTTGTTCTTCTGGAAATTCTTTCTGACCTCTCACCTTATTCTCTTGGCAGCATGTTATGTCAGAACCCTTTGAGCCATCGCCCTTCATGCCTGCAGTTACTAGAGGGTTTGACAATGACTTTGATGCAATGGCTAGCAGGCATCAAAGAGGTGAAGCTGATAATAGGGTGTTTGACAATGATTTTGATGCATTAGCTAGCAGGCTACAAAGAGGGCAACCTGATGCCACAAATAGAGTATCAAACAGTGAAAAAGAACATAATGCAAAGGAGGGAAACCTGGCTAAGATTAAAGTTGTGGTATGTGGGTTCCCTTCTTTATATTAATTCTACTCTCATGGTTTCTTCTTCTGTGCAGTAAATATAGCTTGGGAACTTGATCTCGATGCCATCATGTTGCTGCTTTATATATCCAATGGATATTACCTATTTACTTTTTGTTTCATTCCTTGAACTAAACTTCTATTGTTCTTTTCAATGGATCCAACTTGTTTATGGTCTTTGTTTTTCATATTTTTGGAATTTGGATATAAGACTACAAGTGAAAGAAATTGGAACCTGTCGCTGATGATAATAATGATTTCTTTGTGTGAGTGAAATTTATACCTTCTGTGTTTCCATTTTACTAATATACTCACTGATTCCTACTGCGCTTCTGTTGATCTCCATTGTAGAAAACTAATTTTTATAATGTCTTTGTTAACTCATTATGTGTGCTTTCTTTCTTTTTATATATTTTATTGGGATGATTATGAGATTTACAAGCAAATCCTGAGAGTTAAATTGAATTTTTTTTGCCTGGATGCTGAAGGGATTTGAACCCACGAACTTGGCCAAGTGCATGAACCCTGACAGTTAGATTGATTCTTTCCTAAATTTTGACTTCATGAAATTGTGCATGCATAGGAAACTGTCCTTGACCTTGTTCTGCTATGCATGCCAGGTACGTAAGCGGCCTTTGAATAAAAAGGAGGTTGCTCGAAAAGAGGATGATATAGTAACTGTCTATGATAATACTTATTTAACGGTTCATGAGCCAAAGCTAAAGGTTTGTTATCTCTCTAGATACAAAAGCCATATCAGCTTATTTAAATGTCTTTTATCATCTGTTACCTGTAGAAATCCGAATTTAACTTATAGCATCTTGCTAAACATTGCCCATTCCTAAAGACTAGAAGTTTGTATCTTATGTGGGAAATGTAGCATCATGCAAGAGAAAAGAGTACAAGCATTTCTAATCTCACCTTTTCTTTACCGCAGATCCCTTGACTTTAAGTATTTGTAGTGTTCATTGTATCCCATGAGGGCTTTGATTTTGTTGACTATTTTCTATGAGTTTCATCTATATCTGTTGCAAATGAAGTTGAATGATGTAGCCCATCATTATCTAATTGAACATTTTTCCTTTGAATTTTGTGTTACCTACCAAAAAAAATAAAATATTGAAAACTTTTGGGTTGAATGACCCATGCTGTGAATATATACATTATATTGGAACATGTATGTAGCAGTGGCTAAATATATTCTCATCTGTCAACTGACTGAAAGAATTTAGTCATTTTTCTTAATGATGAATATGTTAAATGACAATATACAATGTTATTAATAATAACAAAATTCAAAAATGACCAATGTGCTTTGCTAAAGAATGTGGTTAAACCCTTCTGCCTTTGGCTTTCTTGCATAACCCTGTGATAATTCTCCATATCTGCTATTATACTCCATTAAGGACCTCTTTTGACATCCTTTAACAAAAAAATAAAGAAAAACAATAAAAAAAAAACCCTCTTTCAACATATGTCATATCTTGGAAGATAAGAAATTTCTCTTGCCGAAGAAATGTACTGCTTGGTCTAAATTTGCTTTACTATAATCTATTTGGGCACACAAATTTATGTACATGTATGCATATGTGTGTAGCAAGTGTGCATGAGATTAACTGAATGTATTCTAACAATTAATTCCTCTAGAGCACATGTGCCACATGCACGTCTAAATAAGACTTTTGAACATTTAGACCATCTAGAGGTAATCAGCATGGTTCTGTTACCGCACTAGATGGACATCAAGCATGTATGATTGAGTCCAACAAAAACCAATGGCTTAATGAAGAGGGCCTTGTTCCTTCGGAAAGGTTTCAAATCAAGTAGTTTGTTATAATTTGGAGAATTGTATGCTGAATCATAGTGCATTTATATTGTTATGAAATTGTGAGACTGTTAAAAACTATCCAGCAAAAGAAAGAATGTCAAGCTTATAATATCACATGAGCTATGTAGTTGCAGGCACAAGGCGCGCCTCGGTAACAAAGAGTGGTGACTTTTCTTTTCATTTCTCTTTTTTTATTTGATCTGGTTTTTCTGCACGTTATTGATATCATGGATGACCATCACACATGGATTATGCATGTTTGTTGTGACTACTTATTTCTGAGTTTTACCTGCAAAGGATAAGGTGGTCATTTGCTTGGTTATACTTGGTCTCTGTACCTGACTTCTAATCTTGATATGCAAGGTGGACTTAACTGCATACGTAGAGAAGCATGAGTTTTGTTTTGATGCTGTTTTGGATCAGCATGTTACGAATGATGAGGTATCAAGTTTCTGTTCATGCTAATATAAAATGGTTTGAGCTACAGGTTTGTTATACCTTTTTGGTTAGAGGCTACAAAGACCTGTCTTGGTTACGTACCTTTTTATTTTAATTATTACCATCGGTGATGATGTCTGTTTGAGTAATCAGTGCTAGGCATTTTATGGATTTAACAGTTGTCATGATCCACAGTCAATAATGGGTTGCTAGAGTTTTTCTTACCTGTAATTTTGCTTAATATCTAAGTGGAGATGTTTCCTGATTCATTTTTTTGAGCAGGTTTATCGTGTTACTGTAGCACCAATTATTCCCACCATATTCCAGAGAACGAAAGCAACGTGCTTTGCATATGGTCAAACAGGTCTGTAGATTGGGTCTTTTCTCCCCCTCTCGTATGCCAACATCAATGGGTAACTCAATGTTTATTGTTCTGTCTCCCTTTTACTTATTGGTTCTTGATGTTTCCTTGAAGACACATGTTCAAGGTTTTGGGACTTCTATTTCCTCAATTTTGTTCTAGCAGTTGCTTTTATATGGTGAGCATTTGTGTATTTCTTTAAGAAGTACATTAGGAAGTAGGAAGTGGGGAAAGTTGTAATTTTTTAGAGGGTGAGAACCCGGAAGTGGGAAAGGCAAAGAAATAAAAAAAAGTTTAATAAAAATAACTGAAACATCAAGAAATAAGCAAATTAAATGATCTATGCATTGAGTTTGCAATTGTAAGTCTTGATAGGCACATTTTGCTTTTCAAAGAAAACTAGGAAAAATTTGAAAGTTACTCTTCAGTTTGGCCTCTTTCCCATAGAAGGGCCCAACTTTTTATTTGTTCCAAACCAGTACCCTATCTTTTATTTTTGTTCCTTCATGGTCTAGTTTGTAATGGGCTGTTAAAAGCCTTGACGGAAAGAGGTCACTTGCCTGTCTTGTGCCCCTTTAGTCCAGTAAGTCCACATAGCTAACTTTGCAGGGATCAATTCCATGGATCATTCCTAAATTTACCCTCACAATGTAACTTGATTGTGAACATATTAGGATTCATTTGGCCAGGAAAAAAGGCATTATAGGAAACAAATTTCAAAAGAGAACATATCAAGAAAAGACGACATGGACAAAGAATTGCATTTAATAGCATTGGTACCAATAATGACAAGGGGACCACCACTGCCAATTGCTATTGATCTTTAGGTAAAAGGTCAAATTTTTGGGACCAACAACTACCAATTGCTAGTCAAGTGAACACAATGTCCAAATAATGCTCATGAAATGTACGTACTCAAAACAAGCATAATCCCCCAATCTAAACGGAGAAAACAAAACTACAGACAACCATTGAATACTAGACTTTGCCAAACGATGCCACTATTTAGGATAGTGGAAGCTACACCATATATAACCCCTTTCAACAATTTTTAATTTGAAAGCACCATTAAAGCTACACTATAGACAATAACTGTAATGTCAACTAATGAACAAGCATTTTAAGCGCCTCCCCCACCCCCCCTCGAGGCAAAAAAAAAGAAGAAAAAAAGTATCAACAACTCAACAATTAACAACCTCTGTAGTCGCAGGCTTAAGGCTCACCTAGGTGCAAGTGGTGCGACTTGTGCCTAGAGGGACTAGGCATCAAGGCATAAAATTGAGTATTTTAAATTTTTTAAAAAGAAAAAATAAATCCCAAAAATTATAAAAAATAAGAAAATATAAAGATATGAATAAATACTTGTCAACAATAACAACCTAAGTTTAAATCAAACAATCATACACAAAGAAGTAAGTTGAGAAACATGCAAATACAATAAACAATCAAATAGGGAGTAGCAGGGATTACTCCCTCAATCTGCCGTGGTCTCGTCATCATTGCCATCGTCTTCTTGTAAATCCAGAAACAATAAACAATAAAACAACGGTTTTATAAATGAAGTAAAGCAAATGTTAGAGGTAACTATTAAGACTTAAGAGTCATTTTCCTGCACCTCTTTCTCATCAGGAAGATCAAGATCATCATCAGAATCATCTCCCTGAGAGATGTAGACATCCTCCTCCTCAGTCTTCTCATCGCCCTCTCTTCTCCAACATCCTCATCTAGTTCTTGATGAGCATGAACTTGAGACTGAGTCATGTGGCTCCCTTGCCCCCTCCCTCACCCTTGGTAATGCTTAGTAGATGAAGCAACATGTTCACTTGATCCTTTAGCAAGCTCAATATCTAGCAAGATGAGGTCATCACTTTGATGCACTAGATCATCTCCAACATCTTCTTGAACAATCTATTCATTACTTTCGTCGATGACGAAGTCGCTAATTATATTTAACATATACTAGATCATTCAATGCCTTAGTGTGCAGCCTATTTCTCTTCTCAGTGTGGATTTGAAAAGAAAAAGTAATTATAAATTTAGAATACAATGAATGCTATACTAAATTACTAATAACTAATTACTACTAAATCTTAATATCTAAGTAGCATACGTTCTTGAAGACACTCCAGTTGCACTCGCAAGGAGATGCACTACATATCTAGGAGAGGACCTTAGTGGGGAATGTTTGAAGATGTGAGGCTTCAGGCCCAAAGTTAATCTACCACTCATTTACAAAAGTTAAAGAAAATTAAAGTTAGAAAAATAAATAAAACTATAATATTATAAAATCAAATTTAGAAGTTAAAACTTAAAATATAGAATAACATAAAACACTTAGAAGGTGCTAGGGTTTTTCTTTTGCATATTACCAGGTCATTGCCAAACAAGCCTTTAGCATGTCTGTAGATGGATATTTGATCTACCACCATGTCATCCTTATCTCCATCATATAACTTATTGATGGCATGCATTAGACCATTTTTGATATTATTGTTGCGTTCAATTTCAATGTCATGGTCATAGTAGAAGGATGGGTTAAGATAATATTTTGCTGCATGCAAAGGCTGGTGAAGTTGAGAACTCCATCTACTGTTTATGATTCCTCAAATATGAGTGGCCTAATGCTCATCCCTTATTAGATTGGCTTGAATCTTGTCTTTGGCCCTGGCTAAAGCCTCAAAGATGTATTCCATTGCTAGCTTCTCACTGTCCACCACCCAAAAAACCTCTACAAGTGGAGCCATAATCTTCAAACAAAAGAGGATGTGGTTCCAAAAGTTGGTGCACGATACAATCTTTTCCGCTTTTTTACCCTTAGGCCTTTGAGGCCATTTATTGTTCATCCACTATGAACAGTGGAACATTGCCCTTAACTCTGGCTTCAAGTTGTTAATGCTTTCTAAGCTCAAGAAGTTGGTGGCGAAGCATGTCACTGCAGGTCTGACTAAATCTTTTTCTTTGTAAATCTTCTCATAAGATGAAGGACGTGTGTGGATATATATAAAAATTGTCATTGCCCTAGCATTTGCCATAGTTTTCTTCACAATGGGCAATTTTCCTATGTCCTCTAATATCAGATCTATACAGTGAGCTGTACAAGGAGTCCAATACAAATGTGGCCTTCTCACTATCAACTCCCTTCCTGCAGCCTCGTAGTTGGAGGCATTGTTAGTTATGCTCTAAAATATTAAAAAAAAGAAAAAAAGACCATGACAAATATTAAGTTTATATAGGATGCTTGCATCATAAACAAGTTAAAATACTTAACAAATTATAGATATAAAACTAAATAATTACTTGAACTACACTACTCTCCCCAACTTTATCAATCACCTTCTCCAGCATGTTAAGTATTAAGTTTTCGCTCTTGACATGCGCAGATCCATCAATAGATTTAAAAAAAAACTGTCTTGGTTGGATAATTCACCAAAAAGTTGACAAGGGTGCAACCCTTGCCATCAGCCCACCAATCAGACATGATGGAGCACCCACACTTGTAAAAATATAATAGAGCATTCTTGTCGTCAGTGTCACTGTCACCTTGAGACTTGAAAGGAATATACAATAATACAAGGATGCGACTCTACGAAAAAGAACACTGAACACACACCTAATTCAACCAGCTTTACGTTGATCTATATACTCGTCTTCTTTACTTGCTTTTGAAGAAGACTCACTCTCAACTTGTGATACGAGGGTGCCTTGAAACCTTAGTCACATAAGATTATAGAATGTAAGATTAGGTAAATGGCTAAAAGCATAAAACAAATATTAAACTATTAAGTATTAATTATTTAAAGTATAAGATCCTTGGATCATGTTGCGCAATTGCCTCTAACATAGTTTGAAAGGAACGACAACGAGCAGCATTGAATGCAATGCTATTTTCATAGAACCAAGGAGCAATGTAATCACATGCTCTTGTCTTAAACTCCTTATAGGCTCAGTTCATTGTCGTTTGGTGCATGGGTGCCTCTCTTACCTTGGGCCTCAGGGTTAGGAGTAAAAAGATAGTCAATAGGCCCCTTTATTGTCTGTTGCATGGGATGCCTTTCCCTTGCGCTTCTTCCTTCCAATGGAAATACCACCAGCCCTAGTACTATCAATCTCCTCCACATCATCATCATCATCATCATCATCATCGTGCAAGCCAAATAAATTCTCTGGCCTCTCCAGCTCCTTTATTATTTTCTCTCTGTTCTCTTTCTTCTTTTTTGAGTCATTCATATAATCTAATATCTTCTTAGATATGTCAGCAGTGACTTGAGAGCCTTTTTAGCATTTCTATGACCTCCTGTCAAATGCTATTTCAATCTAAATATTCCACCGCTATATCTATTGCCACAAAGCTTGCACCAAATTAAATTTTTGTTAGTTGGATTCCTTGCCTTACCATGTTCCCATCCTGGATCCGTTGATTTTGATGATGCAGTGTTGGAACCCTTTGATGAAGACATATCTATGTTTTGTGGATTGGAAACCTAAGTTGACTTGAACCCTGTAAACAAAGTTAACAAACATAAGAAATTAACAAAGTAAAAACTATTGTTACTGATATTAACAAAAAAACAGTAACGTATTTCATCAATTTTAACAAAAAAAGTAAAAAATGTAAAAAAAAAAACATACAAATTATAAAAAGGATGATGTGAAATTGTCATTTTTGAGCATTGCAATGTTTTTTATTTTTTTATTTTATTTATTTTATATACTATTACTACTGAAATTAACAAAAAAACAGTAATGTATTTCATGAATTTTAACAAAAAAGTAACAAAAAAAATTATAAAGAGGATGATGTGGAATTGTCATTTTTTAGCATTGCAATGTTTTTTTTACTATTACTACTGAAATTAACAAAAGACAGTAATGTATTTCCTGAATTTTAAGAAAAACCAGTCAAAGAAAACATACAAATTATAAAAAGGATAATGTGGAGTTGTCATTTTTTAGCATTACAATGTTTTTTTTACTACTACTACTACTGAAATTAACAAAAAACAGTAATGTATTTCATGAATTTTAACAAAAAACAGTAATAAAAAAAGACAAAAAAGTAAAAAAAAAAAAATACAAATTATGAAAAGTATGATGTGGAATTGTCAACTTTTAGCATTAGAATGATTTTTTTACTATTACTGCTGAAATTAACAAAATAACATTAAAACAGTAGTGTATTTCAATGAAAAGTAATGAAAAAGAAAAGAAAAAAGTGGTAAAAAAGAAAACATGAAACAATGCCATGGGAATGTTGGCTTTCGCCATATAATGCAAACCTATGGATGTATTCCACAAAAATTTATAGAAAAAAATACTGATATATATATATATATATATATATTAATTTTCGGTAAAAAATACTGGAAACAGACTAAAACAATAAATATTACATTAAATCTATGAAAAAAAATGGAGTTTTCGTTTTTAGCATTAGAGTGTAGATATGTTGGCATTTTTGACAAAAAACAAGTATTGATCATTAAAAATGAAAAAACATCACTGTTTTTACCACTTTTATTAGAAAAACAAAAAATGGTAAAAATCTTAAATTTCTTACCTTGTTCACTTCAACAAAGCTTCAATTGCCACTGGAAGATTAGGATGATTGCCAGAAGAAGAAAGGAAGACTTGGAAGAAAAAGAAGAAGAATCCGAAATAGGGTTTTATATTTACTTACAGTGCGCCTGGTGTTGGGGGCGCAAAAAGTGCAAGGCATAGAAAGTTGCACGATTAGGCGCCCTAGTCGCACTGCACCTTAATAGTTCTGTGCCTGGTCTTTGGCGAGTTGCAAGGCTGCCCCTTTTTGTGCCTAGCGACTAGGCGCGCCTGCGACTACATAGTGAACGACTATGGAATCCTTTGATATTTTTTAAACAAAAGTAAAGAGAAAGAGATAATGAAAACTTTTGAGAGCAGCAACACAACATCATGGTCCATCTTTTATACCAAAAATGGTGAAATCAATTATAAAACCTAGAAACCAGGTTGCACAAGATACACAGTGACTACCTTTTAAGTAGAAATTTGATCATAAAGCCATGCAAGGAGTCACCATAGTTTGGGGTCCCTTGATCCCTAGTACTCTTTAAACTAAAATTCCCAAACCATCTCCAAGCCAAAGTCTTTCAAAATCCTATACAACAACTTTAAAAGCCCATTTACCCTTCCTCTTCTCAACAAGTCAATGGATCTCAAGCATGGATGAGATTTGCCAAAGTTTTTTTTTCTTTTGTTTACGGCTAAAAGCTATCCCCAAATTTAAAAAGAATGGTCTGTTGAGGGTCGCGGTTAAAATTAGAGGGAAATCTTGATTCTACACTTGTTTTTCTGTTGAGATTTTCAATGGCCCATCACAGATTGGATGCAGAGGAACAAAAATAAAAGATGGGGACTGGTTTGGGATGAATAAAAAATTAGAGCCCACCAAACTATAGGGTACTAGTCTGAAAGTTTTCCATAAAACTAAAACCAAATATATAAGCCCAAAAAAAAAGCACACTTCTCAAAATTTTCCACTTTCGAAGTGCTTTGAAGAATTAACTTCCCCATTTTGGGTTTCTTGATTCTGAACGTTTTGAAGAAGTGGGCTTTCTAGTTTCCCAGGACCTTCCAACAACCATGATAAAAATGTTGGTTTAGCTTATTGGCCCTTGCAATTTTGGGGATGTGCATCTGTAGCTGCTCTAGCAGATGAGTTGTTTGGACATTATGATAGGTGGGTTCACTAGTAGCTTTATGTATATGTAATCTAAGAGAATGTACCTCCTGCCTTTAGGTTCGACGTTGAATTGAAATCCCTACAGATTGGTAGGGTCGGTCCAAATCTTCATTTGGGTGGTTAATTTATTGTGTTTTACAAAATTCAGTTTGGAGAATCGTTCAAGTTGTTTCTCTTCACGATGCATACTTCATAGTTTCTCTCTAATGTTCTCCCTTTTTCTTTGATAACTAAAAACTTATCTCTTTTTTATGCCCACTTCCTATTATTTCACTGATCTTCCCCTTTCCTCTTCAGTAACTATCCATCTCTCTCTCTCATCAATATTTTTTCTGGTTATATTAGATATGGTGAGTTAAATGTGTCAAGTATATGCATGTAGAGTTTTCTTATGGCATCTGCATGTGCGAGGCTGTAGGGCTAGCAGAAAGCTGTATAGCGCAGTTGGTTGTGGTCTTGGTTGGAGGTTCAAGGTGGCACTTTCCCCTTATTGGGGAGATTTCAAGTATATTTAAGAATTAGGACAGTAGGTTCTAGATAGTTTGCTTCATAACTCTTCGCTGAAAGAAAAAATATTTATGCACTGCATATTAGATAGGCCATAAATTAAGGAGCTTCTTCATCTGGTTATCTTAACTGCAATTGCACTGAAACATCACGGACATGTTAGATTTATGGTTGACACATGTTAAAACTTGTTTGGAGGGTGTCTGGGTTGAGAAGGATCTATCCTGTTGCTTATAACATGTATTTAAGTCACTTTCCATGTTTTTCATCATGAATGTATTAAAGGTAGACTGCACTGGACTTTCCTTTTTAGAGGAATGATAACATAGTGCACAACACTATAGCTGCTTGCTGTAATGCGCCTCACTTTTGCATGATGGACCTGCAAATGGTTGATCAGATGTGATGACATGTATGCCAAACATCAAGGTGATCGAATGAAGAATAACATCCTAAAACTGTGTTTCTTGTTGAATATGGACCATTCTTTAAGTAAGGTTTCTGACAGTCCATGTGCAGTGATCGAAGGAACATTAGTCTTGATTCTAAACTCATCCAATACTTGCTATTTTTGGAACATTAGTCATCCATAGTTTGAGGAATCAGATGGACGGGTCTGATGAATCATTTGTGGGGTCCATCATGCAAAAGTGGGTGCACTACAGGAAGCAGCTGTAGTGCACGCACTATGCTATTATGACTCTCCTTTTATGCTATTGCATTCCTGCAGTTCTGCCCACAATTTTGACAGTTGCTCTTATTTATATTGTCTGTTTCAAGGGTCTGCATCATCTGAAATACTACACTTTTGGTCTTTCTTAGTATATATCAATCTGCCATTCTGCAGTGCTATCTATATTTTGACCTTTGCTTTTATATGATATCTGCAATCCTGTAGTTTTTTCTGCAGTTTTACAGTGCTCTTCTTCTGTCTGCAGTTCTGTGGCCACTTACTTCCATCCAAAGGTTTTCTATTTAAGGTTATAGCTTTCCCCATTAATTTTTTTAAAATTTTTTATTAGGCAAACGGGATTTTGAAAGGATAACCTTAAACAAGCTTTATTAATAAAGAAAAAATATGCAATACATTCCTGGTGAATTTTCCTTGTACAACCATCAGTGTGTATCTCATAAGAGCTCATGGGAATAGGAAAAATAAACAAGCTTTGGAGGAACATTAAATGTAAGAGACCTTGGAATAAATAAATTTGTCCACTCTTCATGAAGCTTCTTTCCAAGGGAACAGAAAACCACTAGAAAATCGTCGGTTCCCCAAGTCAAATTTGTAGCATCTTTTGAGAGATCAATCTGTAGGAGCTTTAGAACAACATTGGCTGCCCAAGAAGTTGAAAGGGAAATTAGTCTTCTGGATTTCCAAACTTTGAGATAAATCTTTTATTTGTTTCCAAGTTGATCCAAATGAGCTCTTAGAACTTCCATTTGCAAAGGCATTGAGTTTTTACTTGTAACTTCTTTGCCCTTATCATCATTAATGGAGGGAGTTTCATCCTGTATACCCTTAGTAATACTAGATGCATATTCATTTTCAGCTGTATCTTTGAGCTGGCTGTTCATAATGTTCTTGCAGTTTGGACTGAAGCATCTTCACCCTCTGATTTGAGTACTTCATTTTGAACTTAAGATTCTCTTGAACAGATGCATCATCACTATCAGCATTTGTATACTTCTGTTCCAATGACTTAGAATTAATGACTTTATGTTTTTCAGGCTTAGAAGGTCTCTTCGAAGTGGTTGACATTGTACTTTTCCCATGATCATACTGTTTATCATTTTCAAGGCCTCTGATTTGTCATTTTGTGTTTTTCACATCTCCAACACCCAATTCCAGATCTGTAAATCAATTTGATCGTGACTTCTAACTGTGGGAGTTGTGCTCACGGCTTTCTTTGTTTTCTCATTTGTTTGGATCTTATTTTGGACTGGTATCCATTCTTTCGTAGACTTGAACTTTTGGTTCCTGAGTTTTCTTTGGACGCGCCTCTCATTAATCAGTTAAGTCTTAAGCAAGATGAGGAGGTGTTGGCTTCCAGTTGTAGTCAACTTTTTGACTAAAACTTTTTCGTCCACAGTAGTGACGTCAATGTAGTTGGGCAATTCAGTTTCTGCTTCAATTCTATGGAAACCCAAGCAATTCACTTCCTGCTTCGACCTCAATGCAAACCCAAGCAGGCATTGTTTGCAGTTTGTGTGTACATTAACTGTGGCTTTTGATTTACAGTAGCAATTCTGCTAATAGTTTTCAGCCCATAGTTTCAGTTGCAAACTTGGAAATTTAACCTGCAAGGAATTTGACTTAAGATGCTTCCTTTCAAGCTTAATACTTTGGCACAGTGATCATTGATGAAAAAGTTATTTGGTTCAAAAATTGTGCTGCAGTCTTCACTATTACAGAAAGTAAACTTGAAGACCCATCTTCTATTGCCCTCATATCATAGGATCCCGTAAGTTGCTCATTTTCTTTTGAGAGATTATTTAAGAGTTGGATAGTAAGGTTGTTTTCCCAGAAAGTAGCCCAACAAAGAGTTCCGCGATTGCTTTGTTTTCTTGATAAACTAAAAATCTTGTAGTGCAAATACCTTATTTCCATTGGAATCCAATGATAGTACAGTCCGACACATGAAGTTTCTTGTTTATCTCCTCTTCCTTTGAGAAGAAGCCCCATCCAACCTTCACTTTAATTCAGTTTATTGTGTGTAAGATTAAGGTTTTGATTGGAGTTACAATAACTCTTCAAACTGGTAAGCTTACTGTGGATTTCATTTTCCATTTTGCTTCCGAGAGGACTGGGAATGGTTTTGGATGCAGACGGAAAGGAAGTCAAATTTGTATCTAAGCCAGAAGGAAGGAGTGAGACTTGGAAAGGTGGCTTCATTGCTTGAACATGATCCAAGATTGTTGTGATCCATAGATGGTAAGCCTTTGGTAGTCAATGAGCCGTAGATGGGTGTCGGCAAACTTGGAGGGACGTTTTCAAATTGTTACTAGATCCAAAAATTTCTAAGTTGACTTGATAAGGATTTTTGCAATTGTGTTCCAAAGAAAGGACAGTGCATGGCTTGAGTTTATCAGAATGACTACTGTAGGAAAGAGATGCATTTGTTGCTGGAAAAATTCAGATTTAGTGATGTCATGTCAGCTCTTTCCTTAGTTGTTTGATCTTCAACCCTGAGAATAAGATCTGGGATTTGGGATGTTTCAGCATGCTGTCATTGATCTAGAGGTTTACTCTTTATATAGCAGATGATATGGATAGCAACTTTTGAGATGAAGCAAGAAACCACGGAAAGAAAGACCTGAGAGACTGATCAGAGAAAAGGAAATGTGTTCTTAGAAGGAGCCAACAGAAATGAAACAGTAATAAGGTTTTCTCAGAGAAATAAACAAACAATCAAAACAATAACTTATTGATAAAAAACCAAATGGTTGTGAAGATTGGAAAATCAGTAAGAAGTCTCTTATGAAGATGGCAGAAACAAATGATTTGCCTGCAACCAGTAAGTAACTCGTGTACTTGAATTGTCTCTAGCAGAAAAGCAGACATATTCCCCAGAAAAAGTGGTGATTGGTGGAAAAGTTTGCTTATGACGTCTGAAATCTCAAGAGTTTGCAGGAAATCGAAGTGATTGGCGGAAGTTCCAGTGGTCTAAAAGGACCCCCAGAAAGTTGGTGTTGCTGAAATCTCCTTTTTATACTTCAACTCAATTATGTAAGAAATGCACCAGAAAACATGGTGGTTGCTGGAAAGCTTTCAGTGATCAGCATGGAACTTCTGGTGGAAACTTGGATGGAATGCCTATAAAGATTGGTGGTCACTGGAGGAAACTCAGAAGGCTTGCTCCTCTCATCATCATCATGAAGACCTTATCCCTATTAAGGGTCGGCCACATGAATCTTTTTCCTCCATTGCCCTCTATTAATTATCATGGCTTCATTTAGTCCAAAAGGTTTTAAATCTTTTCCCACTACTTCTATCCACGTTCTTATGGGCCTTCCCACCTTTGACTTGCATTGCCTCACTCCTAACCAATGCTGTTTTTGGTCTCTGTTGGATATGTCCAAACCATTTAAAGTGTAATCTCCCTCATGTTGTTACCTATTGATGCTACTCCTAAGTTCCCTCCTAATGTTTTCATACCTAATTCTATTCTTTCTTGTCTTGCTACTTATCCATCTCAACATTCTCATTGCGGCTACGCTCATCATATGTACATGATGTTTCTTAATTGCCCAACATTCCAATCCATAAAGCATGGTTGGCCTTATAGCTATCCTATTAAACTTTCTTTTCAGTTTGAGTGACACCCACCAATCACATAGAACTCTAGAGGTACATCTTCATTTGCTCCAACCAGCTTGGATTCTTTGGGTAATCTCCTCAATCTCTCCACTCTCATGAATCATTGATCTTAAGCATCGAAAGTGGTCTTTTAGGGGGGCCTCTTGGTTATCAATCTTTACTAGTGCTCCACTTTTGCTCCTTTCCTTGCTAAAATTTCATTTCATATACTCTTAGTTCGACTAATTTTAAATCCTTTAGATTTTAATGCTTCTTCCCGTAACTCTATCTTTGTGTTTACACCTCTTGTCTCATCAACTAAAACTATATCATCTGTAAATAACATATACAATGGAATCTCCTTGCAAAAATGTTTTGTTAACTCATCCATAACCAACGTGAAAAGGTACGGGCTCAATCCCTATCATTGATGCAATTATATAGTGATAGAAAAATCACTAGTCTCTTCGCTAGTGATCCTATCATTTTTTACCGCTCCCTTGTACATATCTTTAATTGTGTCTATATACTTCCTCGAAACCCCTTTCTTGTTCAACGCCTACCATATTAACTCTCTAGGATTATAAGCTTTTTCGAAGTCAATTGGAGGTCTTTTGTCCTCTTCCTATATTTCTCTATCAATTGTCTAAGGAGGAAGATAGCTTCCATAGTAGACCTCCTAGGCATGAAACCTAACTGCTTCGCAATACACTTGTCTGCCATAGTCTCAAACCAAACTGGAGCTCATCTTTTCTAGAAAAACCAGAAGTAACGGGAATTTAGAGTGCTTGCCGAAAAGAATAGCAGTCATCGGAAAAGAAGCCAAAAACCAGAAAATGGTCCTAGAATAGCATAATCTCTTGGTTAAAATAAATCAGAAAGCATTTGATGATAATCAAGAAACAAGTTAAGCACGTGAAGAAATGATCTAGATAGGTTACCAGAGTAGAATGGTAGTCACTGGAATAGGTTGTTGGAAATCACCATTTGTGACTCTCTCATCCTTCTTTCCTCTTTATCTTTAGCCTATTTAAAATTTTACTTTGGACATTTCTTTTGGAACCGTCAGAAGGTTTCCTTTCTTTGATGTTTGTTTTTACCTGGGTCTAGACAATTCCCTTTGGTGTTTAAGCTATAGGCTGATGTTTCATCCACAGTCCTAGAGAATTCTTTTTCGTCATCAGGTCCTTTATTTTTTACTTGGTTTAAGTTTTATGGTGTCTAGACAATTCCTTTTAGTGTTTACGCTATGGGTTGATGTTTCCTTCTAAATGTCTCTCAAATCCTGAAGTCTTTAGCTTGGCATGGTATGACAAAGATTTAGTTATCTTTGATTTTATAACAAGCAGAGACATGTGTATTTATTAATAAATGTCTGTGTATGTTTATCATTCTAAATCCTAATTAGTCTATTTATGTAATCATATATTATGTTTGCTACTTTATTTTTATTTGTTTATTTTCTGTGCCTGTGCTCTGATTTCTGGGGAGTTTCTGTGTTGGACACCCATATCTGTGTCCACAGATCATAGACTAGAACTAAAATGAACAGGGTCAAGAAAGTACAAATACAATAGTAATCATAGCTTAACCAACAAAAGAGCTCAATTTTCTATGGGGAAGAGTCTTGGAGAACAGCCCATCTTGTGTGTGACCCTAAAGATGAATGATTTGGATCACCATAATCTATGCCTCATCTACTCCCATGAATGCTTCTATATTCATGTTCTCCATGTAAGGAAACCATATAAGAGCTTTTATTTTGGAAAGTGAGACCTCAAGCTGGTGCATGCACTGGTTCTCTTTGTCTTTTCTTTTAAAATTCAGTCAATCAATGATGCTGAACATCTATGAGCTTTGAGATACTAAGTTGAATCTTTCTGAAAATCTTCTTTCTAATACTATTGTGAGTTTGCTTTAATGATTACAAAGTGGACGGGGTGTAGCCAAAGACTGATCTTCTTAATTTGCCAAGGATGTAGGCAGTTGTGGTTCCCAACCTTATCTTTTGGGATGCTGTTTCTAATAGATATCTTTCTCACTTTGCTGGTTTTCCCGAATTGATCAATTTTGAAGATGATAATAATTAAAGTACCTGCTTTGGCTTTCAGGTAGTGGTAAGACATTCACCATGCAACCTTTACCCCTTAAAGCTGCTGGAGACATTGTTAGGTTATTGCATCAGCCAACCTACCGAAATCAGAGATTTAAATTGTGGCTTAGCTATTTTGAGATCTATGGTGGCAAACTCTATGATCTTCTCAGTGATAGGAGGTCAGTATTTTCTCTGCTATTAGCTACTTTTGATTGGCTACTTTTGTAATATCTTAGTAAAAATCATTTGAAATTTGGGTCTCTTTGTATGCCTTTATTATAAGTTACTTCCTGCATGCATTGATATTCTGAACTCTTTGATTTCTGTTCAAATAAATATTTTCTTGCAAGTTTCAGCTATGGCTGTGAGCCAAGAATACCTACCTTGCTGGTGAGGACACAGAAAAAAAAAAAAAAAAAGAAAAAAAAGAAAAAAGAAAAGAAAAGAAAAAAAGAATGTAGTTTCAGCTCTAGCTTTGGTGCTGGCAAATCTTACAACCACCAAGTACTGCAATTTAACTTTTATCCAGAGTTTTCTTTTCTTCTCTTCCCAGTATGTTTGTAATTTTCTTGATCAAACTGATTCATGGACTGTTGTGGCCATCATTTCTTTGCTATCTCCATTAGTTGTCAATGATGATAACTATTTATTCTGTTTTAGAAGACACTTTTTCTCCTCTTAACCTGACTTGAATTTGAAGTATTAATAAAGCGTCATTAAACAGAAAAGGTAGTGTTCATAATCTTCAGTTTTGTATGCCTTTTGTTTGCTGGACTCAGATGGTAAAGGAAATCATTCCTGAAGTTTCCTCACATGCCAAATTCTCTGCATCTGTGACTCATTCAAGTGCTTCAACTTGTTCTCTTTCTCTACCTTGGCTACTGGTCTGTGTTTGTGGGTGCCTGGTGGCAGTTTGTATATCTCATGTTTTGTTCCAGTTTTTGTAATTTTCAGTAGTTCTCACTTGTTTCCTTTCTTCATTAGCAGCTACTTGTATTTCTTCTCATTATTTGATACTGTATATATGTATGCATAGTGCTACCGGAGTTCTTCAGAGCATCAACTGCTGCTTATGCTATCTGTGAAATGAGCCATTCTATTTATAACCATTATGCCTTAAGATGGCTTTTCAGGGGTCCTGCTGGCTCATCAAAACATCTAACTGCTGCTTA
The DNA here is from genome assembly GCA_035236585.1 of Warburgia ugandensis. NCBI lineage: Eukaryota > Viridiplantae > Streptophyta > Magnoliopsida > Canellales > Canellaceae > Warburgia > Warburgia ugandensis. Next base: position 48,026,096 of record CP141128.1, read on the forward strand.
ATCTTCTCACAGGAAATTGTGCATGAGAGAAGATGGCCGGCAACAAGTTTGCATTGTTGGTTTGCAGGAATTTGAGGTCTTGGATGTACAAATTGTTAAAGAATTTATTGAGAAGGGAAATGCAGCAAGAAGTACAGGCTCCACTGGTGCTAATGAGGAATCTTCACGATCTCATGCTATTTTGCAGCTTGCGATTAAGAAGCACAATGAGGTAGTAGAATCCAGAAAACACAACGAGGGAAATGAATCCAAGCCCGGAAAAGTTATTGGGAAGATTTCCTTTATCGATCTTGCTGGGAGTGAACGTGGTGCTGATACTACTGATAATGACCGGCAGACAAGGTGTCCACTTTCTTGTACTATTATTCTTTTTCAATGTTCTGTAAATGCCTCCTATCAAGTTGTGTTTCAGGTTCTCGGAGTATTTGCTAGCTGGCTAATTGTGTTATCTTTGGATGTTCTGTACAAAGTTCTGTCAACTGGTTGATGCATGTGTTGGAAGCAATCAGATGCTTGTGCGATCAACCTGGGCAATTTAATGTGCTAAAGCTGAAATTTTTGGTTACTAAAGAACAATGCTTACTTTTCTCATTGCAGAATCGAGGGGGCAGAGATCAACAAGAGTCTTTTGGCTCTCAAGGAGTGCATCCGAGCTCTTGACAATGATAAAATTCATATCCCATTTCGTGGAAGCAAACTCACAGAGGTGCTTCGTGATTCTTTTGTTGGAAACTCAAGGACTGTTATGATTTCTTGCATTTCACCAAATGCAGGCTCTTGCGAACATACGCTTAATACTTTAAGATATGCAGATAGGTAAAACAGTTCTTAAGTGCAACGTAGCTTTCAATATTTCAGAGTTGACGAGGTATATTTCATGTTTTAATTAATGACCAACTATATGAACAGAGTGAAGAGCCTCTCTAAGAGTGGTAACCCTAAAAAGGATCAGATCCCCGGTATTTCTGGCAAGGAGCCTTCATTGTTATCATCATTTCCTGTTTCTGTTGAATCAGAGGATCTTTATGATCAAATTCAAGAGACAAAAGGTGCAGCTGATATGAGTAGGAAGGTCGTGGAGAACTTTTCTCATAATCCTACTGCTGCTTTAGATCGAAACTTCTCGAACTTGCCGTCAAGCTACAACTTCAGTGGAAGGGAGGAAAGTGGCGCTGCTTCTAGTTCTGTTGATAGGGAGAGGGTTGATACTAGAACTACTTCTGGTTCTATGAATAACAAAATATACTTGTCTGTTCAAAATTCGTTTGATACATTAGAAGTTGAGAAAGTGCAAAAGGCGTCGCCTCCTCGTAGAAAAGCTTACGGAGAAGATAAACCTGAAAAACAGACCAATTGCCCTAAGAAAGATGGAGGACCCAATTTGTCAACTGCCAGCCGCAGACAGCATCCTATTTATGATTCTAATTTAAACAATGTTCCATCAAGACAACAAGAGCAAGAACCTCCATATCATGATAGAGAAATCAATGCAATACTTGAGGTAGGCTTGTTTTATTTTAAGCTTTTGAGATTCCAGGTTTGTTTCGCTTCAGCTTTTCAGCTTCTGCTTTTGATGGAGAAACCAATTGACCTAAGAAAGTGGGCACACGCAGTTGTGTGCAATTTTTCTATGGAATTACTTATTAGACTTTTGTGAACTTTATATTGCTGTTGCTTGTGTAGGAAGAAGAGGCTCTGATTTCAGCTCATAGAAAAGAGATAGAAGATACAATGGAGATTGTGCGGGAAGTAAGTTTAGCCTGCCAACTTCTGTGACTAACTAATTTCATCCTTATTTTATATCTTTGAATCTTGATTATGACTTCTTATCACTAGTGTTAGTTTGTAAGTGATTGGATTAATAAATGGCTAACAATTATTAGTTCATAACCTATGCTGACATAGGCGCAAGTAGCTCCCAGGCACAAGGGGTGCGACCTACGGCTAGTGGGACTAGTCATGCGACTAGTACTCCAGGCGCAAAAATAATTAATTATAAAATAAAAAATAAAAATCCAAAATAAATTCAGAAAATTCAAAAAATTAAGAAAAAAAATAGAAACATAAATACATGAACAAACATTAGTCAAATGAGTGAAATCTTTAAATAATAAACAACCCAAGGTCAAACAACATAAGCATTTGCTCCTTGTTCAAACACAATTTAGAGTTTAGACACATAAGACATCACACATGACATAATATGCTCTCTGTCCTTACTCCCTCGTGCTCTTGTCATCGTTGCCATCTTGTTGCAAATTTAGGAATAATAAACAATCAAACAACGGTTACTTAATAGAAGTAGAACAAAAGTTTCAAGTTAACATTAGAGCTAAGGGTCATGTTCTTGCATCTCTTCCTGACGAGGAAGGTCAAGATCATCATCAGAGTCATCTCTCTGAGAGATGCACACCCTCCTAAGTGTCATCGTTGGGCTCATCTCCAACTTTCTCCTCTGGGTCTGTTTGAGATTGGGAAATGTGGCTGCCCCTTGGCCCCATCCTTTGTTTTTGGCATTACCTAGTAGATGGAGCATCGTGTTCATTCTATTCTGCAGCAAGTTCAACAGTTAACTAGGTGAGATAATTATCTGGATGTACTAGATCATTTTCAGCATCATGTTGAACAATCTATTCATCACTTCCATTAACCTCTCGTAACATAATAGGATCCGTATGTTTCTACATTTTCAAGCGATCCTTATTTCAACGATGAATGTGCTAATTGTATTGAATGCATACTAGATTGTTCAATGTCTTAGCATGGAACCTATTCGTCTTCTTAGTATGGATTTGAAAAGAAAAAGTGCTTACAAATTTACAATATAATGAAAGTAAAAGTAATAACTACTAAGTTACTAACTACTAAGTAATAACTAAATCTTAGTATCTTACGTTCTCATAGACACTCCACTTATCCTCAATAGAAGACGGACTGCATATCTCAGGTAGGGCTTTAATTGCAAACATTTAAAGATGTGGGGCTATCGCCCCAAAGTTCATCTACCACTTTGCCTACAAAAGTTGTCTAAATTAGAAAAAGGAAAAATTAAAGGACTTAACAATTAACACTCAACAAATAAAATTAGAAAAGTATAAAACACTTAAAAGGGGGTAGGGTTTTTCTTTTGTGTTTAGCTAGTTCATTGCCAAGCCTCTAGCATGTTTTTATATTGACTGCATTGCTAGCCTCTTTTCTGTTATATAGCCCACCGATGACATGCATTAGGTTATTATTGATGTCACTGTTGCGTTCAATTCCAGTTTTATTATTATAGTAGAAGGTTGAGTTGAGGTAATATCTAGTTGTATGTAAAGGTTGGTGAAGCTGGAAACTTCATGTATTATTTATGATTTCCCTTGTATGGGTAGCCCGGCACTCATCCCTTGCTAAATTTGTTTGAGTATTTTATTTGGCTTATATGGGCCATTGTTGGCTTCTTTAGGTTGTCCATCACCCCCAAAACCTCTATAGTGGGCCATGACCTTCAAACAAAACAAGACGTGGTTCCAAAAGTTGGTACGAGAGAATTTTTTTCTTTTAATAGTGAAACATTGCCCTTAACTTCGTCTTCAGGTTGTGAAGGCTCTCCAAAATCAAGAAGTTGGTGGCGAAGCGTGTAACTGTAGGTTAATTAAATCTTTTCTTTGTGAATCTTCTCATCAGGTGAAGGACATAAGCGTGACTATATATAAATATTGTCATTGCCCTAGCTTCTGTCATAGTTTTCTTCACAATTGATAATTTATCTATCCTATAACGTCAGATTAATGTAGTGTGCCACACAAGGGTTCTAATATAAGTGCAACCTCTTTGCCATTAACTTACTTCTTGTAGCCATGTAGTTGGAGGCATAGTCGGTTACGACTTATAATAGATAAAGGTAAAGTTATATACGCTTAACTTACATTATAAATAAATTAAATACTTTATAGATATGAAACTAAAAACTCCTCATATGCTAGTCCCATGCTTGGATCGAAAAGGAGGGTTTTGCGTTAGGTGCCAGCTGGCAAGTAAAACTTTTTTGAAGAAGTCGAAGATGATTTTGTTATTCTCTTCTTACTAGCAAATGAATATGCATATGTATATTAGTTTGTAAGTAAGAAAAATGATAATGAAAACCATCTTTAGCTTCATCAAAGTTTGGTAACCCTAACATGACTATAATTGATCACTGACATTCCCTCAAGCTAGGGCATCTCCCCCTAAGCGATGCGCTACATCAGATCCTGGGTGCCCTGAAAAATGGGTAAGGGTTGCTAGGGCATTCTCTTGGAAGAGACACACTACATTGGATCCTGGGTGTAGTGGAAAATAGGCAAGGGTTATTAGGATCCTCTCGGAAGCGATGCGTTGTAGCAGAACCCGTGTAGTGGAAAGTAGGCATGGGTTCATGTCACGGGAGTCGAGAAGTGCGTGGGTAAATAGGTTATCTCAAGAGCATAAGATTCGTAACACTACATGGAATATATGGGCATTGATAGGTAAGAGTCTAGAGTTAGTAGACACGATGAAAGATAAGAGAGTCAACATAGCATGTATTTAAGAAACCAAGTGAAAATGGGCTAAAACTAGAGAAATCGATGGGTATAGCTCTAGTATGTAGGAAAGGATAATAACAAAAATGGCGTAGAAATAGTGGTGGATAAAGAAATAAAGGATAAAGCTGTAGACGTTAAAAGAACTAGTGATAGAATTATAATAATAAAACTTGTTCTAGGAGAGCAGATCATAAATTTTATAAGTGCATAGGCACTACAAGTAGGGTAGAAGATATAATTAAGAGATATTTTTGGAAAGACATGGAGTCATGCAAGAAATTCCCAACATAGAGGGGATATTTATAGGAGCAGACTTAAATGGCCATGTAGGAAAAGAAAAAGAAGGATATGATAGCATACATGGAGGGTATGAAATCAAAGAATGAAATGAGATGAGGGAAGCTACCCTTGATTTTGCTTTGGCATATAACCGGACCCTTGCAGACACATTCTTTAAAAAGAGTGATGAACACTTATAACATTTAAAAGTGGATTCCATAAAAGCCAAATAGACTTTTTGTTGCTTAGGAATATCGAAAGATCAATATGTAAGGATTGTAAGGTGATACCTAGTGAGAGTTTAGCCTCACAACATAGGTTAATGGTTATGGATATCTACATTAAAAGATAGAAGAAAGGAAATGAACTTAATAAGTATTCAAAAGCTGAGTGGTGGAACTTAAAAGGGGAGAAAATAACCTCACTCACAAATAAGTTGATGGTAGAAGGAAACTGGAATAATGAAACAGAAGTAAACACCATGTGGATTAATATGACCGAGTTCATTAAGAAAGTGGCAACATGTATCCTATGAGTATCTAAAAGTAAAAGGTAATTAGCAAAGGAAACTTGAAGGTAGAGTGAAACAATCCAACAGTTACTAAAGAAAAATAGGTGTGTTTTAAAACATGGTAGAAGACTAGAAATAATGAAAATTATGAATAGTATAAGAATGCCAAAAAGGTTGTTAAGAGAATAATAAGTGAGGCTAAACTTAAGGCATATGATAAAGGTGAGAAATATGTGTTTAAACTTGCAAAAATAAGACAATAGAAGGCTGTACCAATATGAAGTGAAAGAGGCCTTGAAAAAGATGAAATCGGGAAAGGCCTTGGGGCTCAATGGTATACCAATAGAGGTTTGGAAGCATATGGGAGATACTTGAGTAGTTTGGTTGATCAAGTTTAACAAGATTATAAAATCAAAGAAAATGTCGAATGAATAGAGGAAAAGCTCTATTGTATCAATTTATAAGAATAAAGGAAACACACAAAACTGCACTAATTATCAAGAGATAGAACTTATGAGTCACACTGAAACTTTTTGAAAGAGTGATTGAGGAGAGGCTACAGCATGAGACAAGTGTATTGGAGAACCAATTTGGTTTCATGCTTGAGAGGTCTACCATGGAAGCTATTTTCTTACTAAGACAATTGATAGAGAAATATAGGGTGAGGAGGAAAGACCTCAACATAGTCTTTATCGACTTAGAGAAAGCTTATGATAGAGTCCCTAGAGAGTTAATATGGAGGGTGTTGGGCGAGAAAGGGATTTCGCGGGGGTATATAGACATAATTAAAGATGTATAAGGGAGCGGTAACAAATGTTAAGACCACTTTTTCTGTCACTGTAGGATTGTACCAAGGATTAGCATTGAGCTCATATCTTTTCACGTTGGTTATGGATGAGTTAACAAAACATTTGCATGAGGAGAATCCATGGTGCATGTTATCTATAGATGATATGGTTTTAATTGATGAGATAAGGGAGGGCGTAAACACAAAGCAAGAGTTATGGAGAGAAGCATTAGAACCTAAAGGATTTAAAATCAGCCGAACTAAGACAGTTTATGAAATGCAATTTTAGTAAGGAGAGGAGCGGGAGTGGAGTGCCAGTAAAGATTGATAACCAAGAAGTCCTCATAAAAGACTATCTTCTGTACTTAGGATCAATGATTCATGTGAGTTGAGAGATTGGGATGGAGGTTATCTAGAGAATCCAAACAGGTTGGAACAAATGGAGATATGCATATGAAGTTTTGTGTGATCGACGAGTGCCGCTCAAGTTAAAAGGAAAATTCTATAGGATAGTTGTAAGGTCGACTATGCTATATGGATCAGAGTGTTGGGTAGTTAAAGAAGCCATGTTCATAGTAGAAATGAGGATGTTGAGATGGATGAGTAGCAAGAGAATAAAGGATAGAATTAGGAATGAAAACGTTAGAGGAAACTTAGGGGTAGCACCAATAGGTAACAAGATGATGGAGATTAGGCTTAGATGGTTTGAACATGTCCAACAAAGACTAAAAAGGGCACTAGTTAGGAGTGAGGCAATGGAAGTAGAAGGTTCTAAAAGGGCAAGGGGAAGACCCAAAAGAACGTGGATAGAAGTAGTGAGAAAATATTTAAAAACTTTGGGACTAAAAGAAGCCATGGTACTTAATAAAGGAGTTGAGGAACAAGATTTATGTGGCCGACCCCTAATTGGGATAAGCTCTTGATGATGATGATGATAATGATGAGATATAAAACTAAAAGTTTCAATTACTTGGATCGTATTCTTCTCTCCAACCTTGTCTATTACCTTATTGAGCATGTCAACTATCAAGTTTGTGCTCTTAACGTGCTTAGATCCATCAAAAGATTTAAAAAACAGTGTCCTCCTCTGATAGTTTGCTAGAAAGTTAGAAAGGATGCAACCCTTGCTGTAGATCCACAAATCTAACATAATCAAGCACCCATACTTTACCCTATCAGCTTTATGTTATTCTATATATTCTTTTGACTTTCTTCACTTGCATTTTTAGAAGAGTCATCCTCAACTTGTGATAAGAGGGTGCCTTTAAACCTTAGTTTACATTACAAGTAGCATAAGGTTATAAGTATCTGCAAATGCAATTATTAATTATTAAAAATAGAAGACATATGATGCATACCTGGACCATGTTGTGCAAATGCCTATAACATGGTCTAAAACTCATGAAAATGAGCGCCATTGAATGCAACGCTATTTTGATAAAATTAGGAGGTGATGTAATTGCACACTCTCATCCTAAACTCTTTCTTATATGCTCTGTTCATTGTCGTTTGTTGTATGGATGCCTTGGTTGTGAGCAAAGAAATAATCAATATGCCCCTTTGTGGTCTTAGGCCTCTTGCTCCCAATGGAAATACCACACCTTTCGGACCTACTCCCACCAACCTAGACATTATCAATCTCCTCTACCTTGTCATCGTCATCTTGCAAGCCAAAGAAAGCTTTTGGCTGCTCCATCACCTTTGTTATTCTCTCTCTATTTTTCATTCTTCTTCTTTGTCTCATTCATTTAGTTTAACATTTTCTTAGAGATTTCAGGAGTGACAAGAGCACATTTTTTGGCCTTCCTATGTTCACCTGTCAAATGGTTTTTGAATCTAAAGATTCCACCACTATATCTGTTTCCACATAGTTTTAACCATACAAAATTTTTGTCGATTGAATCCCTTGTCTCTTCATATTTCTACCCTTGATCCATTAATTTGGATGAGGCATTATTCGAGCCCATTGATGATGATATTTTCTAGACTGTTGTAGTGGTAGAAATTAGTGTTAGAAAGTTAGAAACTAAACCTAACTTAGATTAACATTAAGCATAAAGTTTACTTATACATAACAATATAACATAAACTGAGTCATTTGTTATGTATAAGTACAACTTTAAACTTACATGAACTTAGTTATGTTTATGTATAAAAGTTAAATTGGAGGAAAAAGTAAAACTTTTGAAGGAAAAAAATTGAAGAAAAAGAACGATAAAAAATGTGAAGGGAAGATACATATTTGAAAGACATAGTTTCCAAGGATTTACGGTGAAAACCAAAAAAGAAAAGAAAAAAAAGAACCAAATGATATTGTATTTATCTTATTTTTACATTAAAATACAGAAATAATGAAAAAAGAGAGTAAAAATAGTAATGTATTTCCCATTTTTGGGTGGAAATTACAGGAAAAATAAAAAATGGTAAATACAACATGAAACAAAAAATAAGCATAAAACAAAAAGAATGAGAAAACAGTACTGTTTTTGCCCTTTTTTAAGGAAAAATAGATAATAATAAAAAAGAATGATGAATCCTTAGTTTTTACTTTCAATTGCTTGAATTAGGCTAGGCTTGGTGATGGAAGATGAGGAATGGTCACAAGAGTACTTGGAAGGGAGGAGAAACAGCTTTGGAAGAAGAAGAAAAAAGGAAAAGAAAAGGGGTTCTAAATCACTTACTAGCGACTGGAGTTGGGGGCACAAAAGTTGCCAGTCGCTCGTTGCAACTAGTTGGCTACTACTCACATAGCTACTTTTCCCCTGGCGACTTCCCCAAGTCATGTCGCACAGGCTCCGACTTGATATGCGTACCGACTAGGTATGCCAGTGACAACATAGTTCATAAATAGAATCACATAAAATTTATGGCTGCTAGTCTTGTAGTTCTCGCCTAAATCTTATAGGTCAGACTTACGTGATTCCTTTGCACCAGAAATGGTTAATCTTTTCTGCTGATCTTCAACTTGTATCTAGGCCTTCTATCTTGTACCTGAACCATTGAGTTGTTAGTCAAACGCATTGTAGCTTAGCTCAAGCCAGCAAGAGTAGGAAGTGGTGTCATTAGCCATCAATCTGTTACTTTACCTGATGATTGGTCTGTGATTGTTTGTTGTGAGCTAATACTTTGGCTGATGGTATCAGGAAATGAAGCTTTTGGCAGAAGTCGACCAACCAGGCAGCCTCATTGACAACTATGTGTCCCAGCTAAGTTTTGTGCTATCACGCAAGGCAGCTGGTTTGGTTAGCCTTCAGGCTCGTTTGGCAAGGTTCCAGCAGCGTTTGAAGGAGCAGGAAATACTAAACCGAAAGAAGGTTCTGCGATAGTTCCCTGTGCTTCTGTTAGTCTTTTGGCTCCCAATTTTTTCTCGTATCTTCTTCCGTCTCTTCTGCTTTCAGGTACACCGTTGTAAATGTTTTCATTTTTGACGTATCATCTACCACATGGTTTCTCCATGTTAAGATTTTTCATTAATGAATTTACAATTAGCTCACAAATTGGAGATTTGGTCGATGCTGGGGGTACATTAGCTAAGCTTCTCCGCTTTGGCTTTACATGGTGCTCTATCTAGTGAAGGAGCAATAAACGGATTGAAACAAAATCCTTCTATGCATACAAACTGGAACCAATTCGATTAGCTATTTCTCATTTAACACTAAATCCACTGGAATGGAGGGGCAACAAATGCACGCTGTTCAGACGGAAGAGCCCACGTGTAGGTTCTAAAGAGGGACTTTGATTTTTTGTTGGGGTCAGGGGTGGGAGTCAGATCTTGCAAAGGCCGACTGTACTGTGCCACAATGGAATGTGGGCTCCCTTCATGGATCCAAAACATTCATTTTGTTTGACCTCAATTGGATGGCCTAGGTTTTAAAAAATACTGTCAAATGCCTCTTTAAGGCTTGCATTTTGGGGAATTTTTGTGATTGTAAAACTGATGGTGTTTGGCACGAGTGACACTGTCCATTTTACAATCACAGAAGGCGAAAATTTGCAGGCCTATCCAACAGTTGCGATTTTAGGTAACTGGGCTATCTGATTGTGGCTGAACAAAAAGTACGCGAGCCTTTTGACGCGGTGCCTAATATATTACCTATGGAAACAGCGGATACCATCAGGAGGTATTTTGAAACCGAAAACAGCAAGAGAGAGTGACAGTTGTTTCTTTAGCCTTTTGCTTTCTTGATAGGTTTTTAGATTTTCTACGTTTTGAAACCCAAATTGCAAGAGGTAGTGGCAGTTCTGTTCATCTTTTGCTTTCTTCACTGGTTTTAGATCTGAATTCTATTAGAGGAATTTCTCATACACATTGCTTATCTTGCGAGAAAACTTCTTAGCGAACCCAAACATACTGTCTGAGTAAGCATATGATACCAGCCGTGTGCGAGTTGGCCAGGAATAGTAAATATTTTAATCTTTTTTATTACTTTGAATGATATGTCGTACACCCACTTGGGACACATTCAAAGATTATTAGATACAAAAGTATTGCTTCATGCACTCTGTTAGCCCAAGCCAATTTTTTGTTACTTTTTAGAATCTTATAAAGACAAATGATTTCCATTTGATGATAAATTTCCAACTGTTCCATTACTCAACAAAGAAGAAAATGTGATGAAGTTCAAAACATACCCAGCCAGTTAAAAGCCAGTTAAATATTGGTGGCTTTCGCACATTACAAAATCTTTCCGATATTATTAGTCGATATATAGACATCTTCCAATCGGCTGACCTTATCTAACTCAGAAGGATACATCAATATGAAGCAATATCCAACTTTTTAATAGTAGATAGAACTAAAAGGGCAGCCCCGGTGCACCGAAGCTCTTGTGTATGCAGGGTTCAGGAAAGGGGTGGACCACAAGGGTTAATGATAACAGATAAAACTGATTGCTCAAAATGTGAAGAATTATCTAGAATTATTGATATCATCAATCAGTCAAGAGAACTTGATCAACCGAATAATGGAAGATTTGAAATTGAAGAAGACGAAGAACTTCACTTGAAATTAAGTCAATTGGTTTGTACTACTGTTAGTTGACTAAAATGGAAAACATTAATTTGCTAAGACAATTTGGGCACAACCAATTAGTCGAAGGAATATCTTTAATTTGTCACTTGAGATTAGTTGAAATGAGTTTGAATTTCTTTGTTTTCAATCTAATAGACTAATGGGTCAATCTAGTTGGTTAGAAATATGAAATCCTTTGGAAATTGTGCATCAAACGGTCAATGAATTACTTACTCAGTCTAAATTTCAACACCCAGTGATAGCTATTTTCCAATTCTGTTGTTTGAAGTGCACACTAGACTTATTTCATCTCCAACAACTAGAAGGTTGATCCAACATTTATTTTGGATTGTAAACTATAATTTGAAGATTATTTTAAAGACTGAAGAAGGAGAACAAGCTGAAAAGAAGAATCATTAAGATAATCCAAGTTTACATCTCAATTTGGTCTTAAGTTTTTGTGCTAATTCTTTCTATCTTTAGAAACTATTTTCTTCTTTCTCTACAATCTTTGTTCAAGTGTTTTTGCTTTAAAAGAGATAGACTCTTGTAATTTTAGAAGTCATTCTTTGAGAGCAAGTGTTACTCTTGTTGAGAGTTGTAATACGCCTGTTATTCTTGGAACTGAATTTTTTTTTTCAAGCGTTGTAAAACATAAAGCTTCTACAAGTGCTTTTTATTTTACTGGCTACCATTGTATCAACTAGTGGTGTACAAATCTTGCAGGGATTTAGTAGAACCTCAACATGGGGATATCCTTGAAAAACTCAAGTTAGGTTTAGTCTTGAGAAAGTGGAAGTAGGTGCCTTGTTAAGTGGACCAAACCACTATAATTCCTTGAGTCAATAGTTGTATGAGTGTGCCATTAATTGCGTTTCAAAAATAAAGCATCTTAGTTTTCAAGTGTGTAAACGTTTTTCAAAACTACATTTGGTAACAATTCTGCTCCCTTCTTGAGACAACAATATTTATGAATATGAATATACAAAGAATAGGACTTTTGTGTGTTAGCGTCAAAAACAACCATGGTGTAGAAAGCATGTGAAGCCCCCTTGAGTAAGAATGTATTCGGTTAGCGTGAGTTTTGCAAACCTTACATCTTAGCACATACTCTCAGCAATAGTTCTTGATATTGAGCCAATAGTATGCCTACCTTATGATCTTTAAGGCTAACAACTTGACATTCATGCCTGATTCATGTTTCCCAACTTCTCTTTGACAATATGTAATCCTTCCTCATCAGTGATGCATCAAGACAAAGGCCCATTCCATCTTTTGTGATACAGAAGCTTATTAAACACTACACAGTATGAAGCCTGAATCCTCATCCATAATTAGTTTTTGGGTGATGTTTCAATGTGGTACTTCTCTTCAATCATGTAATACCACATTGTTTAGAACCAAGCATCTTTGGGAGGGTCGACAAGTACAAGATCAATTGGATGTGCAAAAGAGGGATCATATCTCCCTATAAAGAAATATAAGGAGAAGAAGAAGGACCTCCACATGGTCTTTATTGACTTAGAGAAAGCTTATAATAGGGTACCTAACGAGTTAATATGGAGGGTGTTGGGGGAGAAAGGGTTTCGTGATGGTATATATATACATAATTAAAGATATGTATGAGAGAGCATTAACACATGTTAAGACCATTAACAGAGAGATTGGTGATTTTTCTATCACTATAGGATTGTACCAAGGATTGGCATTTAGCCCATACCTTTTCACATTGTTTGTGGATGAGTTAGTAAAACATTTGCACGAGGAGATTCCATAGTGCATGCTATTTGTAGATGATATAGTTTTAATTGATGAGGCAAGGGAGGGTGTTAACACAAAGTTAGAGTTAAGCAAAGAAGCAATAGAACTTAAAGGATTTAAAATTAACCAAACTAAGACAGAGTATATGGAATGCAATTTTAGTAAGGTGAGGAGCGGGAGTGGAGCACCAATAAAGATTGATAACCAAGAAGTCCTCATAATAGACCAGTTTCGGAACTTAGGATTGATGATTCATAAGAGTGGAGAGATTGAGAGGGAGATCACCCAGAGAATCCAAGCGAGTTGGAACAAATGGAGATGTGCATATGGAGTTTTGTGTGATTGGCATGTGCCACTCAAACTAAAAGAAAAATTCTATAGGATGGCTATAAGGTCGGTGATGCTCTATGGATTAGAGTGTTGGGCAGTTAAAGAATATCATGTTCATAGGTTGAGTATAGCAAGCGAGTTGGAACAAATGGAGATGTGCATCTGGAGTTTTGTGTGATTGGCAGGTGCCACTCAAACTAAAAGAAAAATTCCATAGGATGGCTATAAGGTCGGCTATGCTTTATGAAATAGAGTGTTGGGCAGTTAAAGGATATCATGTTCATAGGTTGAGTATAGCAGAAATGAGGATGTTGAGACGGATGAGTGGCAAGACAAGAAAGGATAGAATTAGGAATGAAAACAGTAGAGGAAACTTAGGGGTAGCACCAACTGGTAACAAGAGAGGGAGATTAGGTTTAGATGATTTGGACATGTCCAATGAAGACCGAAAATGTCACCAGTTAGAAGGAGTGAGGCAATGCAGGTAGAAGGTTCTAAAAGGGCAAGAGAAAGGCCTAAAAGAACGTGGATAGAAGTGGTAAGAAAAAATTTAAAAACTTTGACACTAAATGAAGCCATGATACTTAATAGAGGAATGGAGGAACAAGATTTATATGGCTAACCTGTAAGGTCTTGATGATGATGATGATGATGAAGTGTCAATGCTACAACAGTGGCCAACACATTCACATATCTAATACTTTCTTGACATGGATTTGAAAGAAGTCTCTTCAAATTTATTGACTACCTCAATTAAGCAAAATGAACTTGTCATCTTTTATTTCCTAGCCTCTATTGGCCACCAGCAATTTCAAATCATCATGAACATTCAACTCACTTACTCCAAGGCTAGTATTCCTTCAAGTCCTACTATGTAAGCTTCGTACATAGCCAAGATGTTTCTACAATAGAAGAGTAGAATGACTAACATTGGAGTATACACCTATTTTGGAGATACCAACAAGAAACCCAAACCTTTTTCTAGAGGATTGCAAGCTCTGTTAAAGTACATTGACTATTTATCATTCTTTTGTTAGGCATATAATATCTTATTATTTGAAAATTGATCATGCATTATCAGTAGATCATCTGCTAAATGGTTACCAAATGATTTGCTATTGCTTTTCCTTTAACTAATTTTTGTGTAATATAATAATGATGCCAAACTTGGATTGTAGGAATGCCCATCATGACAATTAGTTAATAGCCTTTAGCTTTTGAAAAGATATTTTAGTGGGTCCATTTGGAAATGAAATGGAACCTATAGTCAAGTATGTAGTGCTAGAATCTTTGTGTCACCCATGCCATAGCCAAATACATTTTCTTAAGAAGTGTATACCTGATTTCATAACCTAACAACTTTTTGCTCAAAAAATAAATCACTCTCTCCTTTTATCATCACAAACATAACACGACATTCTCATTTTTGGTAAGATATAATAAAAGGGGCTTGTTTGTAGTAGGAGCCAACAAAATTGGTAGCTTAGACAAATATTCCTTATACATCAAAAGCTTTTTGACGTTTCTTGTTCCATTGCTTAGCAGAATCTTTTGTGAGCATCTTGGTAATAGGTCGACACTAAGACAGTTGATCAATCATTGTACTCATATGTTGTAATCTTCCCAAAAGTTCCCAAGTTTCTTTATCTATTTGCTAAGGTTGTATTTCCTAAATTGCTTTGATTTTGGAAGGATATGCCTCTTTGCATAGTTGGCTAGTGATAAACCTTAAAGCATACCTACTGTAGCCCCAAAAACACATTTTTGGGTATTAAGGTGAAGCTTGTATTTCAGATCCTCTTCAAAAATTTCTATAAGGCACTAGAATGCAAATCTTTGATTACCAGCTTGTGGATATCATGAAAAAGAGCGGTTGCAACTTGCTGATAAGTGACACCAACATTTGTTAAGCTGAAAGGCATGACCCTGTACTGGTATACCCCAAATGGGGTTATAGAAGCAATCAGGAATTTGTCCAATTCAACCATCTTTATTTGATTATGCCTCGAGAACCCATTTGTAACAATTGGCTAACCCCTAATCAGGATAAGACCTAGATGATGATGATGATGATGATGATGATGACAACAATAAACCCATTTGTAACAATGCTTGGCTTGTTGAGTTACCAACTAGAATATCAACATATAGAGGGGTAGCCTCGATGCATTAATCTCCTGTGTATGCAGGGTCCAAGGAAGGGGCAGACCACAATGGTCAATAATACGTAGCCTTACCTTGCATTTTGCAAGAGGCTGCTTCCATGCGTTGAGCCTGTGACCTCAAGGTCACATGACGACAACTCCACCATTGCGCTAGGGCTCCCCTTCCTAGAATATCAACATATGAAAGAGGAAAATTAACTTTTGGGTTGCCTTGTTAATATAAATGTTGACTCTGCCATCTTTCTTCATCAATGGTACAATATTTGCTATCCATTCCTAGTAAGGACAAGTATTAATGAAATTTGCCTCTAAGAGCTTCGTTACCTATGGCTTGAGTTTTTGGCCATATGAGGTTTTATGGATCTTATCTTCTGTTCCATTGACTTTATCTGCTTTATCAATGGTAACATATGTTCTTCAACAGATATTGAGACTAGATGTATCCTTATATGACTACGCAAACACTTCATGGAATTCAATAAGCAACATTTTTATATCCCATAGATTCATCAAGTGATAGTGAATTTCCTACTTTTAACTCTTTCTTTTTAGTTTATGAGCCAATATTTATCTCCTTAAAATCCTTCAGAGTAGATTGCACTCAATGTTCTTTTGAATGTGAAATCATTTTTAGAATTTTAGAAGGAGATTGGTCAAAGTCGAGGATATCATTGTTAGAAGGTGAGCAAGCAATGGTGAACACAGAAGTATAGGAGTTAATTGAAGATTCAATACTGCAAATCTTTGAAAAATGGTGGGACTTGATTTGTGATGGGACGTAGGTGGGTTCAAGGGATTAGTGTTGGTAGAATGAGAGGGAACCTAATGAAGTTTTCTAATCTTGTAATAGTCATATATAGTTTCCATGAATGAATACTCATCCACACATGTTGCATACCCATCATAGTCTACTTATCATCATTATCATCGTGGCTTTGAATGCAAAGTCCAAACAAGATCTCAAATCCTCTAAATACTTGTCTAATATTCTTATTGAATCACAGTTCAAGAAAACTAGAAAAGTAGAATTCAACATCCTCTTTGATGAACTTGTCATTTAAACAAGGTAAATATGTATGAGAATGATGTGCATGACATTTGCAGCAGGGGGTTTCGGTTATTCTTCCTCGATTAGCCTATACCCAAGGCCAAAATGCTCTACAGATTGTTTAGCAATTGAGAAATTTTGAGTCTTTGTCTTTCCTCTTCCTAGAGGCATCCCTAGTAAATAGTTCATGTTCCCCAACATTTTGGATAGTACCACATTTGGGGTATAGGGTAGGAATTGACTTGTTGGAACAATATGCCACCATAATTGGAAATGAATCACTTCAGGAACCATTTAAGCAATAAGAATGAGCTATACTCATAGGTGCTTGTGAGGACAAAGCCTCTATTGAAGTGATGTAACCTTGAACCTTTGCTTCTAAGGTTGCAATGCCTTAATGTTTAGAATATGAAATGATATTTTGAATATCATGGGTCCAATCCTCACATTTAATGCAAGAACTCCTAGAATGTTTCTTTTGGTGGAGTCATATGCCATGATTGTTTGACTACTAGGTTTGAAATGGGTTGAGTTAAATCCCAAGACATTCATTGTCTTAAGAGTTGCATAAGGCATTTCAAAGCACACATCACAATTTTGTGAGGAATGGAGAGGGCTCTCCATGAAAGATGGTGTTTGATTTTTCTTGCAAGTGTATAGTAGTGAGTTGCAATATTGTGCAGGGTTAAATCCACATGGAGGATGTAGTATGAAATTAAAGTACCAAACTTGGTCTAGACTAATTATACTAATGCAAAATTAAAGAAAGATGACAATTTTCCAAATTTAATGGATGAGCTTGAGTGGATTTTTAATATAAACTTAAGTTGCTAGGATTAAAGACCACTTATTTCAAATTAGAACCACATCTTATTATTTTCTATAACTCAAGAATCAAATTGAAACTATAATTAACATCTCAAAAAATATTTTATTTGAAAAATTAATTTAGAAGATTTTAACCATTTAAAACTAAACAATTCATCAAATTTTAAGTATTCTATGTAAAACCTAACTATAATGTATCAAAGAGCAATATCAAGCATCCACTATGAAAATTAATAACACAAAATCAAAGAATCATATGAAGGATGAAATTATCTTTTTCAAATTAATTTAATTTCTAAAATTAATTTCCTAAGACTATTAAAACATTAAAAATTTAATAAGTGGTGTTTCTAAACTAAAAATAAGATCACCTTATTCTTAGACAAAATAAAACTAGCCTAGATGATTCCTAAATTTATTCAAAATATTATCACAAATAAATTAAAAAATAAAAAATAAAAAATCTAACTCCTAAATAAAATTAACTCCTAAACATTCAAAAATGAATTAAAAGTAACATATAAAAATCTAAAATAAACTTACAACATCCCATCAAAGAAAGAACTAAAATCCTAATTTTTTTTTCACTTTAATAACTAAAAAATAACAAATTAATTAAATTTTTTCATCACTCATAGTCATTCTTGATGTGTCATGCATCAGGACATACCTACAAATTTTCACAAAAGTCCTTTAAAACAATAACAAGAACCAAAGCAATACACTCTACTGTTGTAAACCAAAGAGTGCACTAGCAGTATAAAAATTCAAAAATTGAAAGCACACAAATTTCAAATTGGATTCTAAAAGTAAAATTCATAACAGATTCCTTGATCAATTTAATTTAATATGAACCTATTAAACAAAAAAAATAGAGATGAAGTGAAATAGATACAAAGTGAAATAATAAATTAGGAGAGAGACAATAGCAATCAGCTACTATCAAACATAGTTACTATTTACATGAACAATATTAGGTTGCCAATTTCAATGAATTTGTTGGTGGATTTCAAAATCTAAAATATAAAACATGAGTCTTATTCTACTCAATTTATTCTATCTAAAACGGTCAACTTTAGAGATTTTCGTTTAGTAATGAAATAAAAAAACTTATGAAAAGTCCCACTGTTCACCAGCTCATGTGTATGCATTGCATCATCTTCAACCTCCATTTTTCTTTTGAATTTTCATCCTTTTTTCAACTTAACCTTGAATTGATACTTATAAATGATTTAGAGCTCGGTTTGGATTAGTTTTTTTAGCAATTTCCTCTCCCATTCTTTCCTTCTCTAAGGAATTCTAATTTGATTTGAGTTTATAGCTTAGAGCAGTACCCTAACTTGGTTTCCTTAAGAAAACTTTCTCTTTCTCATTTGAAACTAGCTATGTATCATGATCCATCATCCATTGCATCAATCTCCTGCAAAACCTTTTCACCTTTGACTATGTGAAGTTGGTTGATCATCAGAACCATTCACATAATCTATGAACATGCATTTTATTCAATGGGTCACATGAAATGGTGGAAATTTTGGGGAGGAACCAAGGTGATAGGTCTGATTTTTCAGTGCTAAACCCTATGAGAGACTCCTCAAAATATGGATGTTTTAAGCCACTATTTGCATGCTAATTTTCATAAGTTTTTCATGTATTAGTGTGCTCCTTTGATGTCTTATATCTATTGGTAGTTATGTCCCATGAATTGTATAGGAATGTAGTGCAATTAGTTGACTATCATATGTGGAATGTGATGCATGATTTTCAGCCTTTTTGTGGTGTAACACTTGACTAGGGAAAAATGTGTAATCCATAATGTTCGGCCAGATCAATTGATGCTCAATTTGAATAGCTAAACAATGGATAAATTTATTTTCAAATTCCAAGAGTTTGACTAGTTGAAAACAGCATGAAACAACCTCTACAAGATTGCTATCATTATGCTAATTCAACTTATGAATCTATTGATCAAATTACAATAGCATTGTCATGATTTGTTCTTCTAATTGGTTACTAATATTTAATGGAAGTTTCACTCTATCATTTTTTATATTTATGGCATGGAACATGAAATGGATTGTGTGGTTTAGGGACTCTGAATGAGTATGAGTTTTATGATCTCTGGATTGCCAATAATGCTATGCAACAAGTTTATCTTTTTACGTGTAACATGGACTGTTTTAAGATAAGGTTTATGATTGCTTTTGAATAACTTAGCCTTAAAGATGCTTGCATTTGAATCCTCAATCTTAACTCAAGGAGTCGTACTGACAATGGGTGGAAAATGAGAATAGTTTTAATGTATGTATGACTTTAAAGAGGAACTTGAATGAAATTGTTGCCAAGGATGGCAACCTTTGACATTAGCTTAAAACAACATGATCTAGCATGTCATTAACTATTATTTTGCACCTTGACAGCTTTCCCATGATTCATGAGTGCGATTTGATTTTGGAACACCAATGGGGTGTTGAAAGCCTTTTTACATGTGTGCTTCATAGTCACTCAGTTTTGTGATTCTTGGAACACTACCATGTATCATTGTTATTAAAAGAGAGTTAAAAGTTTGACAAATGATGCGTTTTGGTAAGATTGCATCAGATGTTCAAAAAAATTAATGATACATGAACTATTGTAAAAGCATGAATGAAAGAATACTTGTTTGACACAAACAAATGATTTTGGTTTTGTGCATGTTTTTGGGAAGCACAATGGGTGTGTTAGTATCATTGATTTGATATGAAGTTTCTTCAAAAACTAATGGAAGGGCAATGAGTAAGTCCCTTGATTGAAACTAGGAGCTCAATGCTGATCCTTGGTCTAGAAGTTTGTTATTTTGTAGGTCCAGAAGCTAGTCCAAGGTAAGTATGTGATTAATCATATTTTATAGAATTTAATTAGGATTTTTTCCTTTTTATTGGAAGTAAAATGGTGATCCAATAGCCGAGATCAGTTTGGATGAAATTGAAGATCAAGCTCAAAGATCGAGTCAAATTCTCAAAATCATCATTTCAACATAAACCAAAGGCCAAGATCATCTTATAGACTAGTAATGGAAGTGATTAAAGGAGCATAAGATGGCCAGAGTAGACCCATGAAGTAAGCTGTGCATTCCCACCACCTTTGCTTTGAAGCCACTTAAGCCACCTTAGCCATATAAGCCATGAAAGAAGGTGGAAAGCTAATGAATTCAAGCCAAACCAAACAAGCCACTCAAGCCAAGGGTTGAAGCGAAGAAAGTTTCCTAATCTAGCCATGAAGCTTAGTCAATGGAGCCTTCAGAGTTAGCCATCTAAGCCATCAAGCTAATCTAAATGGAAGTCTAGGATTGGAGGAGATTCAAGAAATTTATCCACGAGTTACCTTAATGATAATTGAGTGAAAATCTATTATAATAAGATGACATGAGGACCAATGAGATAAGAGCAACTAATTTTTAGTGTTTTTCTCACTTTTTCCTTAATTTCCATCTCACTCTTAAGATGCCCTGCGAATTTTCAAAACTCCATCTCATTCCACCTCTTAGGAAGCTTCCCAATCAACCAAATTTCTCCACCTAACACCTCCACCGCTTTCCTAACCAATCCCCCCTCACTTTTCCAAACTATTAAGCATTCAACGGTTTTGGAAAGACGAAAATGCACCTTCCTAAAAGGTGGCATCTCCCACCTACTCCACTCCTTAAGGTAGTTAACTTACTTCCCTACTTTCCTATTTGATGTCCACCATTTTCCCCCATCATAGCCATTCAATTTGATACCTTTTAATCCCCACCACACCTTAGTATTAGGTTACCCTAGGAAAAATAGGACAAGTCTTAGAAAACCAGCCCTAAACTCAAGAAAAACACACTCTTTTCGTTTTTCAACATAGAAAAAGACGTCTCCATAGGAAGGAGACACACTCTTCCCTCAAGCCATTTTTTCCCCTTTTTCTTGTTGTTTTGTGAAGTCTTTGGGTGCTTCCACAAACTTCCAAGGTTTATGCTTCTTCCTCAAGCGGTCAACCTAGGATTTTTGGAGTTTTGATTCACCTTTGAAGGGTGGATAGCCTTTACTGGAATTTACTTTTTCTTATGTTAGTTTGCCTATGTATTTCCTTTAGCTTTCCTTGATTTTAAACTAAGATTCAAGGCTGGTTTTCCCTAGGAGTGAAAGGTAAGGGAAGTCATCTTGAATCTAGTTTTTTTTTTTCTTTATCTATCAATGCATCTTTATTCTCTTTTAGCCCTCTTGATTTTCCAGCCTTGGTTGCTTAAGTTCCATTGGTTGTTGGCTTAGTTTTGTGTAGGATTTTCCTTTGATTTCAAGCATACTTGTTCATGAGTGAATGTTGGAAAAATTGAAGAAGAATTTGACTTGCAACAATGATTAACATTAAGTGAACATCATTGGAATAACATTTAAGTTTCAGATTTGGGCTACATGTATGGAGTGTTATGTTGATAACTTTTTGGATGTGTTCAATGAGACTAGTTGAAAATTTCAATTCACGTTTGTGTCCAGCAATAAATTAACTTTGTTCTTGAATGTTTGAATGCATTAGAAGTGATTAATTTTTTGTTTTACATGATCCCTTGATTCAATGTTTCAATTACCTTACTGCTAGAATTTCTTTGAATGAATGGAGTGTGATAATTTCTAGCACTATATTGTAATGCTCGAGCAATTTACACTATTTTTAATGAAAATTAAACATTCTATAGGAAATAAACTAAGTTAAGTGTTTCACTTTATTTAAAATAGTAAACGAAGGAATTTGTGAGGAAATTTAGTACCATTAGATTCTACTCGAAAAATGAAATCCAACACCTCAAAAATCACCCAAAACAGAGTTCGTATGAGGAAGTTACAGCTGTTTAAAGATAGGGGTATTTCTGGAAATAAAACAGAAAAACGAAAAAAGGATGAAAAACGCAGGGGGCCGTTTTGATAACGGCACCCCCTGTCGTCTTCAACCTCTAGACCCTCCCAGAAACTCGTTTTTTCACGATTTCTCTAGAATACACCAGGGAAAGTGGCGGCACCGCCATTGAGGGGCACCGCCTTTCACTCCTCTATAGAAACCCCATTCCCCCCTCTTCAAAAGGGGGTTTTTTCCAGTTGTTTGAGATTGGGGTTTCCGGCAAAACCAGAAACCTGTCTCAAACCCATCTCTCTGATTTTTCCGGCAATGGCCAGGCCCAAGTCAGGCCAGCCATTCCCGTCTCTTCTTTCCAGTCTTGGCAATGGGGGTATTCCCCTTCTTCGAGTTTCCAGCAACCAAGGGTTTTCAGGTGAAAAGGTGGAGCTGCACCACTTGGAAAAGGGCGTCCCCAGGCTACCCAGGTAAGCCCCTCCTTCCCTTTCCTCCGTTTCACTTCCCCCAGGCCAAGATCCATGCTAGATCTGACCTTTTTCCAGCTGAATTTCTGGGCTGGGGGACGTTCCCAAGCCGTTCAGACGGCCCTGCACGAACACAATGCCCCAAGCCAGGTCTAGACGACCTTGCACGAGCCAGGTCTAGACAACCTTGCATGAGCCAGGCGTCCCAGGGACGCCTTGCTCCATGTGCACCTAGGACAGGGTCCCAGGGATGGGCTCCGGGCATACGACAGTGCATACACTGTCTCAGGAGCGGCCCTCGGGTGCGCGCGTGACATAGGGCACAAGTCTTGGCTCGACCAGGGTGCACGGGGTGCCCTGGGAGCTGAGACGCGCCATGATACAATGTGCGCCCGTGTGATGATGTGTGTCCTATCGTGTCACCTGAGCATGCATGTGTGCGTGCAAAAACGCGGTCCCTGACACGGCCTTTAGGCGCGCACGCACGTGAGGGAACTGGAACACGTGGACCCAACAAGACTTTAAAGCTAAGATTAAAGGACAATTTACAGAGTTAGCTATGGAATAGTAGGTCCACATCATAGGATCCAGCCTGACAATGAATTAGGCAAGAACCAGGGACCCAATAGCATGGCTAGCAGTCTAATGTCTAAATAGACTGAAATTAATTAGGACTCCTTGTATCCATTTATACCCACCAGTTTATAAATGAGACCCAGGGACAGGTTGAGCGATAAAGGACGCGACTTCAGGAGACTTTGAGGTAAGTGCTCTATCGCTACTAGACTTTTTAAAAAAGAGCCATGATTGTTTTATGCATGTTTTAAGTAAAAATTATATAACTTGTTTAGCATGACTTAATTCAGCATACATATAATAAATGCTTTATGCATAGAGATGTTTTGCAAATGATTGCATATACATTATGCATAGATATATTTTGCAAACAAATGCATATATTGCATAATTGGTGAGCATTGAGTTTTTAAAAGATTGCATATCCTTGAGGGTTACCAAAAGACACAGGAGTGCCCAAAAGACGTTGGGTAGGCAGTTGTGAGGGCCAAGCAGTTGTGAGGGACCCAAAGAGGACGGGTTTTGAACAAGAGGTTTTTGCTGGTTTGATCTGATATGATTTGGGCTGATAAGCTCGTGGGTGCTATGCCAAGAGGTTTGGGTTGGGCTCCAGCCTCTACCATTATTAGGTGGATGGGTACCACACCCAGAAAAGGGCAACGTCCCTGCTTCGACTGCATGTGGTACAGGGGGCTACCACTGGTGTCACGACACTGGGTCGATGTGTCATAAGCCCCGTTGAGGCTACGACCGAATGTCCTCAGGTACCCGGGGACCACACGGTAGGGAGGTCGTGGGCATAGTTGGACCCTATGGTTTTGTGGACTTATTTGCATTGCATATGGCATAATATGAGGTTGGTTGACCATACCATACCAGATATCCATGAGTTGGATTCAGTTGAGTATCTAATGCATATCATTATGTTTATGATATATGATACTTTCGACTTGGATTATGATATTTCTTTAAGTCGTCAGTATTCCGATTTGGCAGTGGTTTTTAATATCGATATTGAACATGATTGTTCGAACATACACATGTTTTTAAGGGCACATGATTTTAAACATAGCATGCATTGCAAAACTAGTAGTGATAGACTCCTACTGAGTATAGTATATACTCACCCTATCCTTAACATTTTTCAGGATAATTCCATCCACGAGTAGAGGACATCTATGTTAGTGCTACGAGCAAGTGAATCAAAAAGGAAACAATTATACATGTACGTAAATTCTCAACCCTTTGGACATGTATTTGTATTTATTCTGATTGGGCTGTGTCCGTATTTGGATAGATCTGGGGAAAAACACTTATGATTTCTAAAGCGTTTCAAAAACTACCTTGGTTATTGTGAAAGCAAATGACACTCGGGGTTTTCAAAATGAGTTTAAAATTAAAGGTTTTCCACTGCATTGCATGGTTTTTATAAAATGGTTTTCAAAAAGGGATGCATCCCATCTTAGGAATTAGATATTGCATTTAAAAATGCATGGGAAAACCCGGGTCGTCACATATATAATCTTGCTCACTTGATTTTTCAAGAGCCTAATTAGATTGTTAGATAGCTTAGTTAATGTTGGAAATAGATTGCATGCTTAGGTTTCCAAAGTAGTTGATCAAATCCACTCTTATCCAATGAATCATGCATACCAGTCCATGGTTACATGTATGTTAATTGGGTAGTTTCCCTTTCACTGTTATTAGTAATTGCTTTCATTTATTTTTCTAGTTTAGTTGCAGTTAGATTCCATTATTTTGAATTTTAGTTAGTTGAAAAGTAATCAAATTTGACAAAGTTATTAAAATAGTTGATTTGGTTGCTTACTTTTTTTAGTTTTGCATGATTAGGAAAGTAGCTTGTTAAAGTATGTATCCATTAGATTAGTTGTTAATTTCATGTTTAGGAAAGTTAGTTTAGGAATGTCGCTAAATTGCATTTTAGGAAAGTTTCACTTTAGGACAGTTGTTAATTAGGAAATTCATAAATTTAGGAGTGTTTAATTGAGAAAAGTTTTAATTTTAGAAAGTGTATATCTTAGGAAAGTTTCCCATCGAGCATGTTTCTTATTTTCTCTTAGTTTCCAGTTTCATATGTTAATTTCCATTATTAATTTAGTCAAAAATCATGTGAATTTTAGCTAGGTTAGATAGTTAAAGTAGGGACTACTAGCATCACAATAGTTGTGGGATTGACCTCACTAGCATACTATATTGCAAATGATTCGTGTGCTTGTGAGTTTTATTTAAAACAACAAGTTTTTGGCACCGTTGTTGGGGAGTTGCAGTAAATTGTGTAGTGTTCAATGCTTTAAGTTATTTTTCTCTAGTCTAGGTTTAGGGTGCATTAGATTAGGGTTTTTGCATGATTTTTGTGCAAGGGACATTGGCAAAGGAGTGGTGGAAATCCTGTGGGCCATGGCTTCATCATCTTAGATTAGGTTTTATTGCTTTCCTAGATTAAGATTTGAGTGAAACTTGTAGTGAGGCCTATTGTAAATTGAAATTTCTTTATTATTTAATTTTAAATGGGTTGTAATATTACATGGCAAGTGTAGAGTATGGTGGCCCACACTTGATCATCATTGGACCCCTCACTGTAAGTGCTCTCACTCAATTCTTAATTTTTTGGAATAATTTGCATTTGAATGTCAGTATAATTCATATACATTAAGATAATTCATTGATAATTGTTGCATCTTTACTTAGGATTGTTCCATTAGCGCACCTATCTAACCATGTTGGATAGCATGTTGGTTGCATTAGTTTGCTTTTGTAATGTATTGCATATTTATCACTTTATGTTGGAATGAAATTAATGTTAGTAAGGGCCCCATAGGAACCCTTATAAGATAAGGACTGGATTTCATCACCAGCTCCTTGGCCCACCTAAGAATCAATCAATATCCTTGTATGCCACAATCCCAACCCTTTAATTTAAATTTAAAGTCGAGTAGAAAGAGACTTAGAGTATCAAGCTCATAGGACCCTTTTAGAAGGATGTAATCTATTATCACTCTAGTTGCTTCTAAGCACTGTGGTTATAGTGGGTGTCTTAAAATCCAAGTAATTTTTCTACATCTTTCGTTGACATTAGTTAAAGTCTAAACGCCTCCTAATACGAGGATTGTATTAATCATTTTGAGTATAACCTAACTGGTAAGTAGTAGTCATATTTAGATATGAGGAGTTGTCTAGATCTAGGTCTAAGAAGCTACCACCAATGCATTAAGCAAAGATAATCAAAGCACTGCTCAATTAATGCCTACTAGGATTTGATTATGCATCACATAGAGTTAGAGTCAGCATATAGATTAGGAAATTTAGATTAGGATAGTTTATGTAAGGACATTGATCTCAGAACTTAGAGTTAGCACTTTTCAACCCAGAGATTGAATGCAACCTTATACAAGGGGAAGGAAACCAATTTCCTATCCCCATGGATAAACCACCAATAGAAGTCAAGCACAAATCTATTAGAGATTCTTATGTGCCACTCCAACTCAACACCTTGTTGTGCATAGCTTTACCTCAAAAAACGTAGACCACTTTGAGTTAAAGCCAGGTGTAATCTAATTACTCCCCAAGGACACAATGAAGTCATGGTTGTTCACAAAACAAATGCCCTTCATCATGAAATTATTAATTTCCAACAAAGGGATGATGAAAAATACTATGAATGTTGAGATCGATAGAATGAACTACTGTAGAAGTGACAAATCATGGATCCAAAAAATGGTAGCAAGTTCAATACTTTTATGAGGCATTAATGCCTCAAAATAGACAAATGATAGATGTAGCAAGTGGGGGGACCCTCATGCTAAAGGATGAGAGTGAGGATTGGGAGTTCTTTTAGACTCTGGTAAATAATTCCAAACAATGGGATTATTCAAATAGAAGAGAGAGAAACAACTAGCCCACAAAGAGAGGAGGTCTCTATGAGATAGGAGTGCATATTGATCTATCTCATAAATTCAACTCTCTACTAGCAATAATGAACAAATACGATGGTAGAGCAGACATGCTTGAAACTATGTTTCAATCCTTTATGGCTACCTCATCCCTTAAACCTCCACAAGAGGTTTGTGCTATATGTTCTAGCCCAGCCCATATAACTACGTCTTGTCCATCAAATAGAGTGCTGAATGATTATCTTGTTGATCAAGCAAATGCATTAAATGCATATCACCAACCTAATAGCAACCCTTATTCTGAGATCTACAACCCTGGAAAGGCTAGGCATCCCAACTTTTCTTAGTTGAAGAATAACGACCAAACCCCTTAGCCAAAACTTTCCTCACAAAGCTACAGTTTCCCAGTAACCACTCGGCTTCCAACAACCTTAGCAGCAAAAGAAATCATCTTTGGAGGAAAACATCCACACCCTTCTTGAAAAACTTTAAAAGATAATGACAACACTAAAAAGGTCTTACACTAGTTGCAAATTGATAGTAGACATTCAGCCCATGTTAGCTCTCAAGTTATAGCTAAGTCAGATATGCAGGTAAGCCAATTGTCAACTGAACTACACAATAGAGGAAAGGGTCAGTTCCCTAGTAACCCATCCCTAACTTGAAAGGCCAATTTGAGATAGGGTCAAGCTCTCAAAACCTTAACCCTCATGAGCATGCTAAGTCTATAACCACCCTTAGGAGTGGTCGTCAGATCGATAACAAAGTTGGACAGGCTAAGGAAACTACAGAGAAGAAAGACGTAATTAACACACAAAAGAAAGAGAAATGACAGAAAAACCCTATAGAAACTATAGTGGAGGCACCCTATGTGCCTAAAGCCTCTTTTCCTTAGTTATTGAACAAGCCTAAAAGGGAATAAACTTCAACAAGTTAATGGAGGTATTTAAATATGTCCAAATCAATAGTCCATTGATCAATGCAATTAAAGACATCCCCACTTATGCCAAGTCCTTAAAAGAGCTCAGCACAAGAAAAAGAAAGCTAAATGTACAAAAGAAATCTTGTCTCATGCAGTAGGTAAGCTCTTTGATTCAACACAAGACCCCACCAAGGTTTAGAGACCCAGGGTGTCCTACCATTTCCTATGTTATTGGAGATCATGTCATAGATAGGGCATTACTTGAACTAGGGGCAAGTGTTAACTTGTTGCCATACTCTATCTATGAGTAAATAAGACTTGGTGAGTTAAAAATCAACCATTACCATGCTGCAATTAGTGGATAGATCTGTAAAAATACCTCATGGTTTGGTTGAAGACATCTTTATACAGGTGGACCAGTTCTATTACCCAGTTGACTTCATTATACAAGACACCTAACATGTATCTGATCCCAGTAGTCTGATTCAGGTCATCCTTGGATGTTCATTCTTGATGACTTCCAACACCATTATTAACCATAGGAATGGTGTAATGAAATTGTCATTTAGCAACATGAAAGTTAAGCTAAATGTCTTTAACATCGATCAACAACATTTAGACCTTGATGATTTTTGTAATAACAATTTTATCGAGAGTTTAATTAATGACATTCATCTACCATTATATATCTCTGACCCACTAGAAGCTTGTGTCATGCACTTTAATGAAGAATTTGATATAGACAAGTTTATTGAGGAGGTAAATAATCATCTAGAGGCTGCTCCAATCATGGATACCTCTAAGTGGGGTCCTCATGTGAAACCACTCCTACCTTCTGAAACTATTGCAATACCCTTGATAGAGCAACCGCCATCTCTAGACCTAAAATCCTTGCCTAACAACTTGAAATATTTATACCTAGGCCCAGATGAAACCTTACCTATGATAATAAAATCAAATTGAGATAATGAACATGAGGATAAGCTTTTGGATGTCCTTAAGGAATATAGAACTGCTCTAGGGTGGATGATAGCAGACATCAAAGGGATTAATCCAGCCGTATGCATGTATAGGATACACCTTGAAGAAAATACAAAACCTTCTAGGGAAACTCAAAGACGACATAATCCCCACATGAAGGATGTAGTTATAGATAAAGTCCTAAAGTTTTTAGATGTTGGCATTATATATCCTGTCTCTGATAGTACTTAGGTCAGCCTTGTTTAGGTTGTGCCCAAGAAATCTGGGGTTACGGTAGCAAAAAATGAGGATAATGAGTAGGTACCCACCGCATGACCACCAGGTATATAGTTTGCATTGACTATAAAAAATTGAATGTAGTCACAAGGAAAGATCACTTTACTCTTCATTGACCAAATGTTAGAGAGGTTGGCCAAACATATCTATTATTGTTTTTTAGATGGATGTTCTGGCTATAACCAGATTCCTATAGCATTAAAGGATTAGGAGAAGACCACCTTCACCTGTCCCTTTGGAACCTTCAATTATCGACATATGCCTTTTGGGCTTTGTAATGCTCTAATTATATTTCAAAGGTGTATGCTGAGCATTTTATCTGATATGGTAGAAAGGTTTCTTAAGGTGTTTATGGATAACTTCTTAATATTTGGGTCATCATTTGATGAGTGCCTACATGACTTAAAGTTAATTCTTGGAAGGTATTAGGACAAAAATCTTGTTTTAAACTGGAAAAAGTGCCATTTTATGGTACAAAGTAGGATAGTTTTAGGCCACTTAATATTACCCAATGGGATAGAAGTTGATAAGGCAAAAGAGAATTCAATACCCAGCCTTCCTCCACCAAGGATGGTTATAGAAATTCACTCCTTTTTAGGACATGCCGGCTTTTACAGACACTTCATCAAAGATTTTAGCAAAATTACCAAGGCCCTCTGTAATATACTTACAAAGTAGGCCATTATTGACTTTGATGAGGACTGTAATAAAGCATTTAAGCAAATTAAGGTTGAGTTGACTTTTGCACCCATTATCTGACCACCATATTGGAATGCACCATTTGAGATTATGTGTGATGCGTCGAATTATGCCATTGGAGTTGTTTTAGGGTAGCGCATCAATAAACTTCCCATTGTAATATATTGCACTAGTAAAACACTAAATTATGTGCAACTCAAATTAGTCAACCACAGAGAAAGAGTTATTAGCTATAATGTTTGCTTTGGATAAGTTTAGACCTCACTTGTTAGGGTTTAAAGTTATAGTGTACTCAGATCACACAGCTTTAAAGTACATCCTTTCTAAAAAGGATGCAAAATGTAGGTTGATCCATTGGATACTACAACTACATGAGTTTGACTTAGAAATTAGGGACAAGAAAGGTTTCTACAATGTTATAGCAAATCACTTATCTAGACTAGTGGTGGAGCATACTAGCGATCACATGCCTATAATGGAATCCTTCTCGGATGAACAACTATTGCATATTTCCCAGTTGCCTTGGTATGGTGATATTGTTAATTATCTTGGTACAGGACAAATGCCTAATCATTGGACCAAATAAGATAAAAAGAAATTTTTGATCGTGGTTTAATATTTTACTCAGGACAGCCTGTACTTATTCAATTACTATCATGATCAGGTGATTAGGAGATGCATACTAGATAGTGAACATAATCAAATCTTCTCCTTCTATCATGATCATGCATGTGGGGGCCATTTTAGCTTGAGAAAGGCACGTATAAAAAATCTACAGTGTGGTTTTTATTGTCCTACCATATTTAAGGATGCACTTGCTTAGTGAACAACATGTGTGAGGTGTCAAAGATTAGGTAGTCTAGGAAGGAGACATTTGATGCCCTTATACCAAATACTTATTATAAAGCCATTCGATGTTTGAGGCACTGATTTCATGGGACCCTTTCCTAATTCTTTTGAAAATGTTTACATCCTAGTGGGAGTTGGACTACATGTCCAAGTGGGTTAAGGACATACCTTGCTAAACCAATGATCACAAATTTGTGGTAAAATTCTTAAAAGAAAATATCTTTACAATGCTTCGTACACCAAGAGCCATAATCAGTGATCAGGGAGAATACTTTTGTAATAAAGTGTTTGTAACTACCCCATACCACCCTCAAACTAGTGGTTAAGTAGAGGCATCCAATAGGGAGATAAAGCAAATTGTAGAGAAGACAGTTAATCCAAGTAGGCAAGACTGGTCTATGAGACTGAATAATGCTTTGTGGGATTATCGTACAACATATAAAACCCCTATAGGAATGTCACCTTATCGCCTGGTCTATGGAAAGGCCTGCCACATACTAGTAAAGTTAGAGCACAAAGCATATTGAGCTGTAAAAAGCCTCAATTTTGACTTATATTCTGCTGGTACCCACCAAAAACTCCAACTCAATGAGTTTGAAGAATTGAGGAAAGATGCATATGACTCTAAATGATTATACATGGACTGGATGAAGGTTACAAATGATAAAAAAATCATAAGAAAATCCTTAACACCTGGACAAAAGGTCTTATTGTATAATTCTAGATTGCACTTCTTCCTAGGAAAACCCAGATCTAGATAGACTAGGCCTTATATAATATGCACAGTTTATCCTCATGGGGCCATTGAGATTGAGAAGGATGGAGAAATCCAATGAGTCAATGGTCAAAGGTTAAAATTTTTTCACAGAGATGCCTAATCTTGATATTCATGAGATATTATCAGAGGCACCTCAGTATCATGACCCACCTTAGATTACCATCCCAGGAACCCTTGGAACATACCATCATTGCACTCATCATTATGTCAGGCTAAAGACATAAAACTTAGCGATCCCTGCAAGGCAATTAAGATGTTTTTAAAATCTCCATCTTCTACATCTTTCCCTATAGGATCCTATGTTTTCAAACATTGGGAACAATGTTTCATTCTGATTGGGGAGTGTAGATGCATATAGGGATTTTGAATTTTCTTAAGCTTGAAAAGAAGAAGAAGAATTTTTTGGAAGAGTTCCCTTACTATGATTAGAATTGAATGTTTAGAATTTATTAATTCTAATGTTTTCACCTCTTAATGGGAGTGTATATGTTTAGTTTTGCATATTATTCATATGTTGAAGCATTTTATGAAAGTTAATTCTTTGAAACCATTTAAACACAACACATAGTCAAGACTAATAGAGAGATATGACTTAGAGGCCCTAAGGAAAACCAGTGGAGACCCATAACCCAGTGAGTTTAGAGACTATCTTCTTTCAGAGAGCTATAAGTAATTCCACAATTTCTTCCTATTACCCTTGTTTTTGTTAACTATCAAGAAGAAATAGTAGTAATATCTTTATGTCCAGAAAATTTATTGAATCTAATAGGCTTTAGAAACCTAGGAAATGATATAGGTCATCCTTGTTCAACCCAGGGACATAAAGCCTACCCAATATATCTACCACTAGTTATCCCTTTGAGCCTAATATTAAGCCTTTCTTTCTTAACCCCAATCACCTTAACCCCAAATAAACGAGTAAAAGCCATTACTCATTTTCAAAACCCTTACCTAAGCCTATGTTTTATCCTAATTAAAGACTTGTGGATCTTAGGTGGAACATAGCTTTAAAGAGGAGATAAAAAGAAGGAATTAAGGTAAAATACCCCTACTATTCTTGGCAATAACATTCATTCTTAAGGATCACTTTCCTTTATCTCTTTAGTACTTCAAAAATTTATGTGAACTATTAGCTTCCTTGAATCTGGTCACATAATGAGAGAAATATGTTTAACCCCTTATCTCAAAGCTTCATTTTTGAGAGTATACCTATAAGGATTTGAGGTCAAGACATATTTCCATTGGAATTTAAGCATATTTAGTTAGAAGTTAGGACTTATGTGGTTGTACACACACGTGCAATCTAAGAAATAATTAGAAGAAATGCCTTTAGTATGTTTATTATTTGTAAAATGGTCAATCTTCTCCATTAAGTTGTGAAAAACTAGTAGAGTACTAATGAATGAGGATTCTCTGAGATAAAATAAGGGACTCAACCTTAGGGAATTTGGTGGGTATATTCACTGCACACCCTCACCAGGCCTAACTTGTCTACAAGGGGTAACCTAGGAGTTTAAGGGCTTGTCACAGATGTTAAATGCAATCATGAGTACCTATGAAAGTGGCACCTTGTATTTATTTTTGTTAAATAATTTTTTGCATCTTTTGTTCAAGACTAGCAAAATTCTGGTTGGGGGGTGTGATAAGTGTTTAATTTTGCATAAAAACCACCCAATTAGTACCCATGTGTTACAACTTATAGGGGTAAATTAGAATTTTTAGACCAAAATTAATAGCACATGCATTTTTGACGTAATAACCCAAAGTTTGTTATTTTGTAAGTCTAGAAGCTAGTCCAAGGTAAGTATGTGATTAATCTTATTTTTCTAGGATTTAATTAGGATTTTTCAAAATTTGTAGGAAGTAAAATGGTGATCCAATGGCCATGAGCTATCGGGATGTAATAAAAAATCTAATTTGATTTCCTTGTTCATGTGTTTGTTTATGTATATATATGTTTATGTGTGTAAAATTGGTTTCATTGTGTATTTACGTAAGACATTGTAATGTACAAAAATCAATTAAATATATATTTTGTTGAGTGCCTAATTTCAGCTTTAAAATCCTTGATTTAGCATTTAGTTAGATAATCTAACCAATCAATTTTGAATTTTTAGAATAAAAGTGCACTATAATTTTGATTGATTATCTAACCATTGATTTGTAAAATTTAATCGTTAGATGATCATTAGAGTTTATTAGATGATTATATCATGGTTTGGATGAATCTAATTAGTTTTTTTGTGTTGTAGATCAACCAAAGTGAGTTTGAACGGTTCAAACCTAGTCAAAGATCATTGGATCACATTCCAAAATAAAAAGGGTGTCGGTATTAACTTTTGGACTGTTAATTTAGGAACATGGAGCCTAAGAATTCCTTTAAGACTAGCGGCACATGGTCAAGTGAAAGGCATAGCACCCAAGAAGAAAACATGCAAGTAGAAGATGAGACACCAAATGAGAAAAACGGGAAAGAAAGCTTATAAAAGAAGAGAAATAGAGGGAAATATTAGGCATACAAAGGAAAAAGATAAACTGAACACAATGATCATTGTTTTCCTTAAAATTGGTTCAGAGAGGGATAATTCATCTTAAATTGATCCCAAGCAATTCACGGTGGGTCAAAATGTCATTGTATTATCACCATCTCAAAATACAAGGTGGGAAAACTATATTGGCTACCGTGAAATATTGAAAATGAGGGATCATCAATATGATTCCTCACAACTCAAAATTGTGGTGGTCTAATGTGTCCTTATGTTACAACCACCAAAAATTTCAAGGTGGAGAATATATATAGACTACTACAAGATTCTTAAGTGGCATGATAAATTCTTGCCTATTTCACTATTAAAGTTAGGTTAAGCTAGTTTAAGATTATGTTCGGGAGAAATTAGGTTAATTATAGGATATGTCTGGCAGAAGACATTAAACTTAGCACTCACTAGAAAGCAACTCAGAGTCCTTTTATAAAATCTAAGTCTTCTACACTTTCCATGTTCATTTCTAGTCCTATCTTTTTAAAAACATTAAAGACAATGTTTTAATTTGGTTGAGGGTAGTAGAATTCTGGTGAATTGTAGTAGTTTTCATTTATTTTAAAAAAAATTACGACGGTTCATATACAATGATGAATATTTGATTTTTTGAAGCCCAACCTTTAATTTTCATTTTTAGGTTATTAATAAAATTGCATATGATTAATTCAGTATTTTTACTCATTTCTATAGTATTCTATGAAAGCTAAGTCACAAATCATATATGTAAACACAGTTACATGTATATAGTCTAAATTGATAAGTAGTTATGACTTTAGATATCCTATAGAAAATCAATGGAGACTTATAACCCATGCGAGTTTTAGAGCCTTTCATTCTTTTGAGAGTGTTATAAATTTCAAATTTCTCTTTAGCGTACATGTAATGCCCGAGCAATTTACACTATTTTTAACAAAAATTGGACATTCTATGGGTAATGAATTGTGTTGAATGTTTGATTTTATTTAAAATAGTAAATGAAGGAATTTGTAAGGAAACTTGGTACCATTAGATTCTACTCAAAAAATGGAATCCAACGCCTCAAAAATCACCCAAAATGGAGTTCGTATGAAGGAGTTACAGCCATTTAAAGATAGGGGTATTTCTAGAAATTAAACAGAAAAACGAAAAAAACGAAAAAGGGCAAAAAACGCAGGGGGCCGTTTTGATAACGGCACCCCCTGTCATCTTCAACCTCAAGAACCCTCCAAAAAACCCTTGTTCACAATTTCTCTAGAAAACCCTAGGGGAAAGGGCGGCACCGCCATTGAGGGGCACCGCCTTCTCCCCTATAAAAAGCCCCAACCCACCTCTCCAAAAAACGTGATTTTCCAGCGTTTTTGGACTGGGTTTCTGGCAAAAATCGGAAAGTCATCTTTCTGCATTTTCTGGCAATGGCCAGGCCCAAGTCAGGCTGACCATCCCGTTCCCATTTACCTCTCTTCCCTTTCCGATCTTGGCATGGGGGTTTCCTCTTCACGAAATTCTGGTGGCATGGGGTTTTCAGAACTGGAACGGAGGACGACTAGGCGCAGGGAGCGCCATCACCGGCTGCCCAGGTAAGCTGTCCTTCCCTTCCACTTCCCCAGGTAAAAACTAGGCCGGACCTAGCATTTTTTGGCTGGAAATTGCAGAACCCAGGACCGGATCGACGAGGGAGACGGTCCTGGGCATGGTGCGTGATGCACACCCGACTGAGCCCATGGACGGACCCCAAGCACACCACTGTGCACGAGGACCCGACCAGGACGCATGGGCGGCTTGGGAGCCAAGGCACATCTCGACTACGCCAAGGTGTGTTCGCGCGAGGTCATCCAGGACGCGGGTCATACCGCGTCGCTTAGGCATGCTTATGCACTTGCGAACACTGTCCCAGGTGTGGTCTTCGGGTACGTGCGCGACATGGGGCACGGGTCTTAGCTCGACCAGGATGCACGGGGTGCCCTGGGAGCTGAGACGCGCCATGCTACAAGGTGCGTCTGTGCGATGATGCATGTCGTAGCGCGTCACTTGAGCATGCAAGTGCGCATGCAAAACGTGGTCCCTAGCACGGCCTTTAGAATTTAACTATTGAATAAGTAGGTCCATATTATAGGATCTAGCCTGACAATGAATTAGGCAGTTTAACTATTGAATAGTAGATCCACACTATAGGATCTAGCCTGACGAATGAAATAGGCAGGGACCTTGGACTCAATAGGCAGAGCTAGCAATCTAACATCTAAATAGAGTGAAATTAATGAGGACTCCTTGTATCCATTCATACCCAAGAGTTTATAAATGAGACCCAGGGACGGGTTAAAGTGATAAAGGACGTGACTCCAGGAGACTTTGAGGTAGGTGCTCTATCGCTACTAGACATTTTAAAAGAGCCATGATTGTTTTATGCATGTTTTAAGTATAAATTATATAACTTGTTTAGCATGACTTAATTCAGCATACATATGATAAATGCTTTATGCATAGATATGTTTTGTAAATAATTGCATATACATTATGCATAGATATGTTTTGCAAATGATTGTATATACATTATGCATAGATATGTTTTGCAAACAAATGCATATATTGCATGATTTGTGAGCATTGAGTTTTTGAAAGATTTCATGTCCTTGAGAATTACCAAAAGATGTTGGAGTGCCCAAAAGACGTTGGGTAGGCAGTTGTGAGGGACCCAAAGAGGATAGGTTTTGAAAAAGAGGTTTTTGCTGGTTTGATCTGATATGATTTGGGCTGATAAGCTCGTGGGTGCTATGCCAAGAGGTTTGGGTTGGGCTCCAGCCTCTACCACTATTAGGTGGATGGGTACCACACCCAGAAAAGGGCAACGTCCCTGCTTCGACTGCATGTGGTACAGGGGGCTACCACTGGTGTCACGACACTAGGTCGAAGTGTCATATGTCCCGTGGAGGCATATGACCCTGTGTCCTCACATACCCGGGGACCACACGGCAGCGAGGTCGTGGGCATAGGTGGACCCTATGGTTTGAGGATTTATTTGCATTGCATATGGCATGACATGAGGTTGGTTGACCATACCAGATATCCATGAGTTGGATTCAGTTGAGCATATTATGCATATCATTATGTTATGATATATATATATATATATATATATATGATACTTTTGACTTGGATTATGCGATTCTTTAGTCGTCAGTATTTCAATTCGATAGTGGTTTTTAATATCGATATTGAACGTGATTGTTTGAACATGCACATGTTTTTAAGAGCATATGATTTTAAACATAGCATGCATTGCAAAACTAGTAGTGATAGACTCCTACTGAGTATAGTATATACTCACCCTATCCTTAACATTTTTCAGGATAGTTCCACTCACAAATAGAAGACGTCTCAGGAGATAATAGTGCTACAAGAAAGTGAATAAACAAAGGAGACAACTATACATGTGAGTAAACTCTCTACCCTTTGGACATGTATTTGTATTTATTTACAGTTGGATTGTGTGCTGTGACTGGATAGACCTGGGGAAAAGCATTTGTATTCAATGGCGGCACCGCCATTGGCAGATAAAAGGCCCCTATTCCCTCCTCTTCGAATTGAGATTTCTTCGGCTATTTGAGGCTTGGGTTTCCGGCAAAAATTGGAAAACCCCCACAACAGTTTTCCCTGCACATTCCGGCCAGGCCCGAGTCGTCCCTACAGGTCGGCCACTCCCATCTCTTCACCTCCCCTCTTCTTCCTCTGACCACATCGGAAGTTGGGGTTTCCCCCTTCTTCGTGGTTTTCGGCGACATGGAATTTCAGAACGGGAAAGGGCGCACCCACCAGCGATGGGCATCGCTCGAAACCTCCCAGGTAAGCCCCCCCACCCCTTCTTATATAGTTTTCCTTCTTCCCTGCCCAGATCCATGCCTGATCTGGGTATTTTTAGGCTAGGGAAATGCCGTGGAAACCGGAGAAGACAGATTCCCTCCGGAACCTGTCAAAACCAGTTGTCACGGGGATGCACCTCGTGACGCACATGAGTGACGAGACCTCTGGTGCGACTGGTGCACCCGTGCCGCATGTGTGCGCAGTCCCAGTTTCAACCAGGACACACGAACGCCCGGGAGCTGAGGTGCACCGCGCTTGTGCCAAAGATGCGTCTGTGCGACGCCATCCATGACGCGCGTCATAGCGTGTCGCTTGGGCATGCATGTGCGCTTGCAAACATGGTCCCTGGCACGGCCTTTGGGCGCACACGACATGCAGGCATGGGTCCTGGTTTGACTAGAGCACACACACGTCTTGGAAACCATGATGCGCGGACCTAATAAGACTATAAAATTAGGATCATAGGACAATTTATAGAGTCTAACCATTGAATAGTAGATCCATATCATAGGATCTAGCCTGACACTGAATTAGGTAAGGACCCATGGACCCTAAAAGGCAGATCTAGCGATCGAATTTCTAAATAGATCGAAATTGATAAGGACTCCTTGTTATCCATTCATATCCAGGATTTTATAGATGAGACCAGGGTTGGGTTGAGTAATGAAGGACGCGACTCCAGGAAACTTCGAGGTAGGTGCTCTATCGCTACTAGACTTGTTTAGCATGAATTAATCTCATAAATGAATTCAGCATGCATATGACAAATACATTATGCATAGACATGTTTTGCAAACGATTGTATAAATTGCATGATTTGTGAGTATTGGGTTTTGAAAAATTGCATGTCCTTGAGGGTTACCAAAAGACACTGGAGTGCCCAAAAGACACTGGGTAGGCAGTTGTGAGGGACCCAAAGAGGACAGGTTTTGAAAAAGAGATTTTTGCTTGTTTGATCGTATATGATTTGGGCTAGTAAGCTCATGGGCGCTATGCCGAGAGGTCTGGGGTGGCCTCCCAGCCTCTACCACTATTAGGTGGAAAGGGTACCATGCCAAAAAGGCATGTCCCTACTTCGACTGCATGTGGTACAGGGGGCTACCACTGGTGTCACGGCACTGGGTCGAAGTGTAATATGCCCCGTAGAGGCTATGACCACATGTGCCCAGGTACCCGGGGACCACACGGC
This sequence comes from Warburgia ugandensis, assembly GCA_035236585.1. Taxonomy (NCBI): domain Eukaryota; kingdom Viridiplantae; phylum Streptophyta; class Magnoliopsida; order Canellales; family Canellaceae; genus Warburgia; species Warburgia ugandensis. Next base: position 48,065,239 of record CP141128.1, read on the forward strand.
GAGGAGGTCGTGGGCATAGTGTGACTATGTTTTCGAGGATTTACTTGCATTGCATATGGCATGACATGAGGATGGTCGACCATACCATATATCCATGAGTTGGATTCAGCTGAGCATCTTATGCATATCATTATGTTTATGATATCTATGTTACTTTCGACTTGGATTGTGCGATTCTTTAAGTCGTCAGTATTCTATTTCGACAATGGTTTTTAATATCAATATTGAACATGAGTGATCAAACATGCACATGGTTTAAAGAACATATGTTTTAAAACATAGCATGCATTGTAAAACTAGTAGTGATAGACTCCTACTGAGTATAGTGTATACTCACCAAAATATATCATTTTTCAGGACAGCTCCATTCACAAGTAGAAGACGCCTCAGGAAATGTTAGTGCTATGAGCAAGTAAATCAAAAGAGACAATTATACATGTAAGTAAACACTCTACCCTTTGGACATGTATATGTATTTATTTATAGTTGGGCTGTGAGCTGTGACTGGATAGACCTGGGAAGACATTTATGATTTTTGAAATTTTCAAAAACTACTTTGGTTGTTGTGAAAGCAAATGACACTCGGGGTTTTCAAAATGAGTTTAAAACTAAAGATTTTCCGATGCATTGCATTGTTTTTATAAAAATGGTTTTCAAATAGGGATGCATCCCGCCATAGGAATTAGATATTGCATTTAAAAATGCATGGGAAAACCCGGGTCATCACAGAAGACCTCTAAACTATTATTAGTAGCTAAACTTAAGTTCAAAATTTGGAAAAAAGACATGATTATGAATGAGGTACGAAACCAGATTTTTGGGAGAAATATGTGGTTAGAAATTTTAAGATATTTTGAAGATTTTCAATATAACATGAGATTGAGTGAGGAAATATTTATAGTAGTTGAGGAAAATGACATCAACTTATTTGAATGAGTTGAAGGAACAAATTTTAAGGACTAGGAGTGATTATAGAAATTTACACTAGGAAAGTAACAAATTTCATTGGAAAGAGAAAAAGGAAGGATCAATGTGAGGATGCATTGAACATAAATGATATTATTGAGGAAATTAAGTACCCTTTTACTCTATAAGAACGAGCATTTCCAAATTTATTATCATCAATTGGGATTTGGAAATGAAACATCATAGGATGAAATCAAAACAAATTTTGAGTAATATGAGTTGGATAAATGATGTTCATGAGTTAGAGGTGAATGAAATATATGACATGAAATGGTAATGATATAGGAAATTGATTAAAGGAAATCAAGAGAATTTATAGAATATATGTTAGACACTTCCAAAACTTGTGAACTGGCTAGTAAGTATACATATTGATTGAAGAAAGCAAAGTTTAGGGTCATATAAATTTGAAGGATGATCATGGATTGTAAGAATTTTCAAAATATTGTTCTGAATATGAGAAAGAGATAACAGAAGAGAATAAGGAAAATATATGAAGATTTAAATGACGCTATCTTGGAAGGAAAAATGTGGAAAGTCAAGTATTATGAATAAAATGACACACAAAGAGTTTACAAAAATAATAGATGCGATGAGAATGAGGAAAGAATCATTACAAGGAAACTATTATTCAATGACAGAATTTGAAAAGAAATTGTCAATAGAAAGAAAGAGTATAGAAGTATGAATTTTAGAGTAGAAATGAAGTAATCACTTCCAAATATTGGAAGAACAAGGAAAGAGATAATTACTTCCAAATATTGGAAGATTGCTACAAAGAACAATAATTGAAATTATAGAATCCAATCAATATGTCATTTTGGTAGATAGTCTAAGGACTATACATATTAGAGAAGATATGCCAAAACTTGTATAAGTTGAGGAGGAATCAGGATGAACAATAGATGTTAGAATGGAAGAATGTGAAGTACGAGAAGATTGGTGAAAATGAGGAGTAGAAATTTAGTCCACCAGTCAAGTGAAATAAAAGGCTTTGCAACAAAAGGATAACCCAGTTAAGAGTTATTAATCCTTTTGGAAAGTCTAGCAAGAATCAGCTTAAGTGAATAATGCATTACCAAGGTTAGTCATGTGTGTGCATTTTAATATGTCAATAGATGAACCAATCATGTGATTTATACCTTTGAGGAGAAGGTAGTATGTGAAATGAATGAAAGGAAATAGAGATTTACTTAAGTGGCAAGGCCACATGTGTAGAGCTATGAAAGAGCTATCAAAACTCATAAGTGAGTTGATATGCAAATTTTGAGGACAAAATTATTATAAGGGGGGAAGATTGTAACAACCCCAATTTTTATGAATATAATTGAATTATTAAAAAATTAAAAGTTAAAATTTTAAAAGTGAAACTGGAACTTTGTGTTTTGAGAAAATTGATTTTTATAAAAAGAAAATCAAGACTTATTACTTGGATACTTGTAATGTACTCGAAAAACCGACCAGAATAATAGTAAGTACGTCAAATCTTGGGTTCAGATGAAAAATCCTTATTTTCTCTATTTTTATGAATAAAAGGGTAAAATGATAATTTTACTCTTAATGGAGACCTAAGACATCAAAATTTGGAATGTACTAGGAAATATGATTCCAATGCCATTAAGCACGCTCAATTCTGAGCTCAGGAGAATAAAATAGATTTTTCTGCATAAAAGGTCAAAATGGTCTTTTCACACCTCTATGGGGACCACAAAGGGATCCAATGGCCAGAAAACATGTCATCATGAGTCAAACCACTACCAGCTATTAGTGGAGAAGGTGGTGGTAGTGGGAATCCAATGACAATTTAATAATAAAAAGAAATCAAACATAATTATTACATATAATCATGAAAAATTCAAAAATCCTTATAAATAGCTCATAAAATTCCCAAAATTTTTCCTAATATTCTTCATGAGGTCCCCTAGAATGATCCACAATCCCAACTTCAAACTCCCCTCCTTGTTCTCTCTCTCTCTCTCTCTCTCTCTCTCTCTCTCTCTCTCTCTCTCTCTCTCTCTCTCTCTCTCTCTCTCTCTCTCTCTCTCTCTCTCTCTCTCTCTCTCTCTCTCTCTCTCTCTCTCTCTCTCTCTCTCTCTCTCTCTCTCTCTCTCTCTCTCTCTCTCTCTCTCTCTCTCTCTCTCCCTCTCTATGGGCGTGTCCCCAGACGCACCCGGGCAGACAACCCCTGTGTTTGCATTGGGAGTGTCTAGGGACACATCTCCCCCTGATGAACTAGGGTTTCTGGCCAGGAAACCCTAATCCAATTAGCCATGGATTTTTACCCATTAAAATAAAATCTCCACCGTTGCATCTGGTCGGACAAGGGTGATCTACAAAAGCCTATTGGTTTCATGATGACCTACATCATGGATCATGGGAAATCCCAAACGAAGAAAACTCACCAGTGTTATAACCGTCTTCGAAAATTAATTCAAGATATTCTAGCCAATCTGGCTGGTGAAAAGTGATCTTAAACTATGGATCTCTTCAAAAACATGAGATCTATGCTTCCCCTATGGTCCCCCACCTTCTCCGGCAATAGCAATGGAGAATTTCACGACTGTATACGTTTTCTAAGCTTAGGGTTTATTTTCAATTTTCTTCTCCTTCTCTGACGTGATTTCTTCTTCTCTGGTGATCTTCTCTTCACCGGACCAGCACAGGTAGGTGCACCCTTCACTCCCCTTTCATTTCTGGCATCCCTTGGGTGATCTTCGGCCTCTAGGTGATCTCCCCGGTTGTTGATCTATTGGGAACGATGAATCCTGCAACAGGGTAGAGATCCCTACCATGGATGGCTCAGATAGAAATTTTGAGCCATTGGATGGATTCCTGGGGCCCAAAAACCAAAGGAGATGAAATGTGGGCTCTTGGTCTTGTAAGATGAGGGAGATTGGATGATGGGCGATTTGATGGTCTAGATCATGATGGGCGATTCGAGGTCCAGATCTGGACTATCTCCCCTATCACTAGTCACCTGTCCTCGGTGATAGGTAACCATAGGTAATGTGACGAGGGCTGCCCTCCCGTTTTGTCATGTTCTGTGGAGTTGATCTCAGCCATCCAATTTTGAACTGAGAGCTTATTTCTTCAATAAAGAGCTCAATTTAGCTCTGATTTTATATCTAAAAGTTTCTATAGATTCCTTGTTACTTGTATAAGTTACTGAACTAATAAGATTTACATTTTTAATTGAATTTATTTGTGATAATTACTAAAATCTGTTCCAATAGTATTGGATCATGATCAAGATGATCTCAAAATAGAGATCTAAACTAACGCATAGGTTCAAGAGGTTCCAAAACCTTAGGGACCATGATCACAGTAAAATTTTTGGGTCGCTAGATCAAGTAATTAAACAAAAATAGTAAGATCAAATATTAGAAACAGGCTGAAATCTTAAAATCCAAATTCTGATCTCAATTTAACTCTAAATTGAGATAAAAAAGATTGGTTGGATTCCACTTGATGAGTAGAACCTACTGAACTTAGAAAATTTATGTTATGTTGCATGTAAAATTCTGTTAATAAAGAAAAGTATTTCTAATTCCTATAATTAGTGAAATTTGGAATGATCAAAGTCTATAATTCTAATCCACTAATGATCTTGTGATTTTGAAACATGGAATCAATGGTTAGAAGTAACTGATCTGTGTTTAATTAAGAGATTTAGCCTTAAAAGTAGTAAAATCCATAAAAATGAATGGTAATCTCGATCAATGATGATTGGACAGTGTGGATGTATTGGATGATGATATAAAGTTAATATCATAAGGATTGATGGACTTGATGATGATGGTTTGGGATAGATTAAGATCTGAGACCTTAAATTGGATAAAATGACTTAAGATCTTCTTGATTGGTTGGACCAAGAAGGATCAGATCATTTGATGAGATGCATCAATGATCTAATGATGAAATCACATTAAGAAAATGTATTAGATCTAAAGGAAAATAATAGGATCAAGATCTAAACCCCAAAAGAGATAGAAATCAACTATGACCATTGGATTATGATGAATAGTTATGACATGTTAAATTTTCATTTTCATTTGAATGTTTTATAATTGTCTTTTATTTCTTTATATATCTAATTGTAGATTTATTTATTTATTCTTTAATTCTTATGTTATGAAAATTACATTGAAAATATAATTAAATGAAAACTAGAGTTGAAGGACATTTACATGGAATGAATGACATGGATTTAATGATAGTAAGAGCTATAGTTAGAAGGATAATATAAGGAATATCATTTCCTTGGCCTAAATTAGGAAAATAATGAAACTCCATGAATGACATTTTAAATGTTCATGGACTCAATTAAAATCAATTAGAAAGAGTACTTAGGGTTAAAATGCTCATAGGAACCTTATGAAAGGTTGAACTAAGGTCACTCTAGTAAATGCTAAACATGGTGGTTAAGGGGGTTTTCTAATAGAGCCTCACTCTTCCCCTACCTTCTATTGATGTTTGTGATGACTAAACACCTCCTTACATGAGGATTGAAGTAACCACTTTGTGTTCAGCCATTCAACTAGTAAGTCGTAGTCACTTGGAACTAAGGGGAGAAATCTAGACTTAGAATGACATAAACTATCTTCAACCAATAAAACATTAACTGGTTGAATAAAAATAATAAGAGCATAAAAGGTTAGTAAAATATCTAATCTTAATAAAAATGGTAAGTAAGATAATCAAGATCAAACAAGATCCATAGGATCTTGAATGATCAAAAGCAATAAGAATCCTAATGTTGTATTTTATTAAGTATTCATGTATGCATGTTGTAGATAAATCTTGATCATTAGATTAGATAATCCAACCCTTTGATTAAATATGATTCAAGGCAAAGAACCAGGATCATCCTCCTTAGGGATGATCAAATAACTGAACTTAGAACAAAGAAGAACTACATTATAGAAGATCTAGACCCTTGATCTTTATCAACAATATAGATTATTGATTGAAGGATCTATGAAAGATCAAGATCAAAGAGACGGATACACAAAGACTTAGAGATATAAAATACTAAGATATGAAAGATTAGAAGATCATTTTAACCGACAGATCTAGATCCTTCATATCAAAGGACAAGATTAGATAACGAATATAGATAAGAGATTTTCCAAAATTGTACAAATAATGACACTATGTATGTATTTATAGATTACATACGTCAATCATGGAGGATCTGAAGGGATGGATCACTACATGAAGGTAGGTGGAACTTTAAGAATACAAGACCTATGGTCTAAGGAATTGTTGTTATACATAGACATTGTAATGCTTAAGAATGATAGCATGCTTAGTTACATTTGAATCATAATTCATGTATATGAATAGATGGAATATATAATAAATACCCGGGTATCATTTATGATTACTCCTAAACTTACATGAGAACATAATAATAATGGATATCATTTGTATCAAATGAGTATCCTTACACTTAATAACATTTGGTATATGAATACCAAATTAAAGGAAATGGGGATCATTTATAATAAATGATTAATCCTTAAACTTATAATAATATGGGCATCATTCATTGTAAATGAGGATCTTTAAATCTAGAAATAAAATTATATCCTTAGTATGAGGATATTGAATATGAGAATGATAATATAAACAAATAGATCATCTGAGATGTACAAGAATTATTTTAGATACAAGCATGGAGGCTTGTGGTTTTGTTTTAAATAGGCATAAGCCTGGTGATGCTATGCTAGGGAAGTTATGATGGTTTGGCCAGTCGGGTGGGGCAATTATGGGAAGGCCCCACGGTGAAAGTCCTGTCTCTCCATATGGGCAGTGACACAATAATTTCCACTGTGGTATCAGTGGTGAATAGTGCAGTTATCCGAGCACGCTAGTACGGATCAGACTACAACATGGTAGTCCTTGAATATTTTGCGTATGATGCATGACATAGTGAGATTCCAAGATTACCCTAATGAGGGAGTATTTTCCCAGCAAAAGTCAGGATGATTTATTGACTCAGCATATCTGAGTATGGTTATTGATGTTTGAGACATTGACTATTTTTCACAGTTTTTGACCATATATATATACATACATACGATATAGTGGTGAGTGTTTGGAATTATCATAATGGATGTTACATGGTAAATTTTATGATAGAATGATCATATATGGTATGGCTCATTTTAATGGAATTATGTGATTCATATGTAATATGATGATAGTGAATATTGTACTTTTGAATTATACAATTCCATATGTTCTTGAATCCCCTACCAAGCATTGCTTGTTGAGATATTGTAAATGTTTGAATGTTTACAATATCTTAGATATAGAAGAAAAGAATGGAGAGATACGACATGGGAAGACGAAGACCATACTGTTGATCAAGACTATGTATAATTGTGAAAGGATTGGATTGTATTTTGGACATAAGATGTAATAAAGGGGTTGTGTATGTGAACCACTGGATCGATCTTGCAATTTTAATAAAATGAGTTTCTTTGGAAACATATGTTGTACACAAAATTATGTATGTATATGTGAGTGAAATGTGGCATTTGGGTTTTTTGAAAAGAATTTCAAAGAAAGAAAATTCCTCTGCATAAGTTTTCAAAATTGGTTGACTGCCATTTGAAAATGACTAACGAAAATGCATTTAAAAAAAAAAATCCAGGTCACCATAGTTGGTATCAGAGCAAGTTCATCCAGTCACTTGCAGCCCCTTATGTCCAATATGATTATGACAATCCAAGTTGAAGTTGAGAAATAGCGAGTAAATAGAGAAATAGGAGAGTCTTAGTTGAGAATGAGTATGGAAAGAGTTGACTCATTAGTGAAGGATGAGTATAGAAAGAGTTAAACTCATTAGTTGAGAATGAGTATAGAAAGAGTTAGTGTCATGCAGAAATAGTATAGTACAAGTAGATATTACTTAGTGAAACGACTAGAAATACTACTTAGTAAGTAAGAATCTCAATAGAGGGAACAGTAAGATATAGAAGTCAATAAGGAAAACATTACAACAGATAAAGATGTAATATATGATATTCAGGTCTAACCTGAAGTCTTAAGCAAACGTACATATATATATATATATATATATGTAGAAATGAAATCCACCAATATTAGTATAAATATAATCACTATTACGTGAAATAAATGAGATTAAGAGAAAGAGGTGGTAAATTGGAAAATATGATGGAAATGGTGTAGAAAAAAAAAACTTCAACCCTTATAGGAAAGGTGAATAGAATTTGAAAAAGAAATAGGTACTAAAGATGAAACTTTAGAATTATTACAAAATTTAAAATTTAAAATTTAAAATAATAAATGTAAATGTAAGAATTACATTTGCTACATATATAGTATTATGGCAATTAGTGAAGTGGATCAAAATAGAGATGATATTACTTGAAAGGAATTTAAGGAGATAAGTGAGAAATTTCAAAATTTGCAAATCAGAATAGTTTTAAATAAACATGAATAAATAGATAGTAAGTATTTTCTCTCCAAAATTAGTAAAGGAAAAGGGTTTAATAAAGAGATAATAAAATTTTAGAACATGGAGAGATGATCTTTAAAATTTGAATAAAATGATAAGGAAGAAGAGAGCTAGATATGTTGAAATGGAAATATATATATATATATATAATCTCAAACTTATTAAGAAAGATAATTAAACCTTGAAAATATATAGTTAACAAAGAAATTATAGCTCCTATATATGGTACAACAAGTATGAAATCACTAAGTTAGAATTTATATTAGTATGATAAATCAATTGTGAAAATTAGCACAAAAGGATTATCAAGAATTAGAGGGATATTGATGATATTGTAAATAATTTTGGGACTATAGTAAAGAGAAGTACATTTGGCATGGATGGTGAAACGATTATGAAAAATAAAAGAGAAATAATGATTTGGAAAAATATAGTTATTGATTATCATAATGAGGAGTACATCTTATCGATCATGGCAAATAAAGAGCTATATATAAATAGAGATATTGATTCAACTTATATGATAGGTTTGGTGATATTGAAAGATTCAAGAAATATAGTAAGGAGAAATATATTTTGGAGGAATGGTGAAATAAACATGAGAAATGAAGACCTATAAATGAATATTAGTAGCTAAACTTAAGTTCAAAGTTTGAAAAAATGAGATGATTACAAATGAGATGATTATGAATGAGGTATGAATCCAGATTTTTGGGAGAAATATGTGCTTAGAAATTTTAAGATATTTTGAAGATTTTCAATCTAACATGAGATTGAATGAGGAAATATTTATAGTAGTTGAGGAAAATGAAATCAATTTATTTGAATGAGTTGAAAGAACAAATTTTAAGGATTATGAGTGATTATAGAAATTTACACTAGGAAAGTAACAAATTTCCTTGGAAAGAGAAAAAGGAAGGATCAATGTGAGGATGCATTGAACATAAATGATATTATTGAGGAAATTAAGTACCCTTTTATTCTATAAGGATGAGCATTTCCAAATTTATTATCATCAATTGGGAATTGGAAATGAAACATCATAGTATGAAATCAAAACAAATTTTGAGTTATATAAGTTAGATAAATGATATTCATGAATTTTAGGAGAATGAAATATATGAAATGAAATGGTAATGATATAGGAAATTGATTTAAGGAGGGTCTTGTGTCAGGTGCCAGCTGGCAATAGGGAAGTTGAAGATATTTTATTATTTCTTTCTTACAAATGAATATGCATTTGTATATTAGTTTGTGAGGAAGAAATGAAAATCATCTCCAGCTTCTTGAAATATGGCCACCCTTATGTCAGGTAGCTAGCCAGCAAGGGTGAAGCTAAAGATGATTTTGTTATTGCTTTTCTACTTGTAAATTAATATGCATTTATATATTAGTTTGTGAGGAAGAAATGAAATCATCTTCAGCTTTTTAAAACTATGGCAACCCCAACATGACATGAATCGAAAATTGATATTCCCTCAAGCTAGGGCATTCCCCATAAGCGATGTGCCGCATCGGATCCCGGGTGTGGTGAAAAATAGGCAAGGGTTGCTAGGGCGTTCTCCCAGAAGCAATGCGCTACATTGGATCTTGGGTGTAGTGAAAGATGGCCAAGGGCTGCTAGAGCGTCCCCTCAAAACGATGCGCCGCATCAGAACCCAGGTGCAGTGAAAAGTGGACATGGGTTCATACTATGGAGGTCGAGAAAGGCGATAGTAAATGGGGTATCTCCAGAAAATAAGATTCACATCGTTACATGGAATATAGGGACATTGACAGGTAAGAGTTTAGAGTTAGTAGATGCAATGAAACGTAAGAGAGTCAACATCGCTTGTATCCAGGAAACCAAGTGGAAAGGGGCTAAAGCTAGAGAAATATATGGGTATAAATTATAGTATGTAGGAAAGGAAAATAACAAAAATGGCGTAGGAATAATAGTGGATAAGGAATTAAAGGATAAAGTTGTAGACATTAAAAGAATTAATGATAGAATTATAATAATAAAAATTGTTCTAGGAGAGCAGATTATAAATGTTATAAGTGCATAAGCATCACAAGTAGGGTTACAAGATATAATCAAGAGACAGTTTTGAGAAGATATGGAGGGAGTCATGCAAGAAATTCCCAATATTGAGGAGATATTTATAGGAGCAGACTTAAATGGTCATGCAGGAAAAGATAAGGAAGGATATGATAGAATACACGGAGTGTATGGTATAGGTGAACGAAATGAGATGGGGGAGAATATCCTCGATTTTGCTTTGCCATATAACCTGTCCATTGCAAATACACTCTTTAAGAAGAGGGATGAACACTTAATAACCTTTAAAAGTGGACTTTATAAAAGCCAAATAGACTTTTTTCTACTTAGGAATAATGAATGATCTATATGTAAGGATTGTAAGGTGATACCTGGTGAGAGTTTAACCTCACAACATAGGTTAATGGTTATGGATATCCGTATTAAAAGATGGAGTAAAAGAACTGAGCTTAATACACATGCAAAAACCAAGTGGTGGAATTTAAAAGGAGAGAAAATAGCCTCATTCAAAAATAAGTTGATGGTAGAAGGAAATTGGAGCTATGAAACAAAAGTAAATACCATGTGGACTAATATGGCTGAGTCCATTAAGAACGTGGCAAAAGATGTCTTAGGAGTATCTAAAGGTAAAAGGTTATTAGCAAAGGAAACATGGTGGTGGAGTGAAACAATGCAAAAAGTTATTAAAGAAAAACAAATGCATTTTAAAGTATGGCAGAAGATTAGAAATAATGAAAACTATGAACAATATAAGAATGCAAAAATGTTGCTAAGAGAATAGTACGTTAGGCTAAACTTAAAGCATATGATTAGCTCTATAATAGACTAGGAACAAGAGAAGGTGAGAAAGATGTGTTTAAACTTGCAAAAGTAAGAGAACAGAAGGGTAAGGACTTAGATCATGTTAGGTGTATTAAAAGTGATGATCAAAAGGTATTAGCCAAAGATGATGAGATCAAACAAAGGTGGGTAACAAACTTTCAAAAATTGTTAAATGACACTGGCTCTGAGAATATAGGGATTGAAAATAATATAAATCTAAATAACATTGGATATTATAGATATGAACATAGGATTAGAATACCTGAAGTAAAAGAGGCCTTGAAAAAGATGAAATCAGGAAAGGCCATGCGGCCTGATGGTGTACCAATAGAGGTTTGGAAGCATATGACAGATATTGGGGTAATTTGGTTGACTAAGTTGTTTAACAAGATTATAAAATCAAAGAAAATACCTGATGGGTGGAGGAAAAGCTCTATTGTACCAATCTATAAGAATAAAGGAGACATTCAGAGCTGCACTAATTATCGAGGGATCAAACTTATGAACCACACCATGAAACTTTCTGAAAGAGTGATTGAGAAGAGGCTATGACATGAAACAAGTGTATCAAAGAATCAGTTTGGTTTCATGCCTGAGAGGTCTACTATGAAAGTTATTTTCTTACTAAGACAATTAGTAGAGAAATATAGGAGAGGAGGAAAGACCTACACATGGTCTTTATCAACTTAGAGAAATCTTATGATAGAGTCCCTAGAGAGTTAATATGGAGGGTGTTGGGTGGTAAAGGGGTTTCTTAGGGGTATATAAACATAATTAAAGATATGTATGAGGGAGCGGTAATAAATGTTAAGATCACTAGTGGCGTGACTGGTGATTTTCTTATCATTGTAGGATTGCAGCAAGGATCGGCATTAAGTCCATAACTCTTCACATTAGTTATGGATGAGTTAACAAAACATTTGCATGAGGAGATTCCCTGGTGCATGCTATTTGTAGATGATATAGTCCTACTTGATGAGACAAGAGAGGGTGTAAACACAAAGCTAGAGTTATGGAGAGAAGCATTAGACTCTAAACGATTTAAAATTAGCCAAACTAAGACAAAATATATAGAATGTAATTTTAGCAAGGAGAGTAGGAGTGTAACACCAGTCAAGATTGATAACCAAGAAGTCCCCGTGAAAGACCACTTTTGGTACTTAGGATCATTGATCCATGAGAGTGGAGAGATTGATAGGAGGTTACCCAGAGAATTCAAGCGGGTTGGAACAAATGGGGATGTTCATCTGGTGTTTTATGCGATTGGCGGGGGCCACTCAAACTAAAAGAAAAATTCTATAGGATGGCTATAAGGCCGTCCATGCTCTATGGATCAGAGTGTTGGGCAGTTAAGGAACACCATACTCATAGGATGAGCGTTGCAGAAATGAGAATATTGATATGGATGAGTGGTAAGACAAGAAAGGATAGAATTAGAAATGAAAATATTAGAGGAAATTTAGGGGTAGCATCGATAGGTAACAAGATGAGGGAGATTAGATTTAGATAGTTTGGACATGTTCATAGGAAACCAACAATGGCACCGGTTAGAAGGAGTGAGGCAATACAAGTAGAAGGTTCTAAAAGGGCAAGGGGAAGGCCCAAAAGAAGTGGTGAGGAAAGATTTAAAAACTTTGGGACCAAATGAAGCCATAGTATTTAATAGAGTGGAATGTAGGAATAAGATTCATATGGTTAACCCCTAATTGGGATAAAGTCTTGATGATGATGATGAAGACCATTTATAGAATATATGTTAAACACTTACAAAACTTGTCAACTAGCTGGTAAGTACACATATTGATTGATGAAAGCAAAGTTTAGGGTCATATAAATTTTAAGGATGATATGGAATTTGACCCAACAAAGGTGGAATATGATACTCAAATATGAAATGACAATGACAATTAAATAAATTTATCACTTACTGATTGCATAACATAAGGACATTCTTTTAGTGCCATCTTGTCATTGATTACATAAACCCTAAAGAGTTTATGGTAGATTGTTGAGAATTAAAGAATATATGATAAATTATGGAGTTTTTAAAGGCTTGAGAGTGGATTACCACAAAGTCAATATGGATTCTTTTAATAGGAATTATCAAGAATACTTCAAATAAAGGGTTAGTATGATATGAAAAAGTTATGAGGTATGCTTGGAAGAAGCATGAGGAAATGCATAATCTAGAAATTTTGAAACAATGATATATATATATATATATATATATGAAAGGGAAAGAGATAAATATTATCATGGATTGTAAGAATTTTCAAAATATTGTTCTTAATAGGAGAAAGAGATAACATAAGAGAATAAGGAATATATATATATATATATATATATGAAGATTTGAATGACACTATCTTGGAAGGAAAAATATAGAAAGTCAAGTATTATGAATAAAATAGCACACAAAGATTGTTACAAAAACAATAGATGAGATGAGAATGAGGAAAGAATCATTACAAGGAAACTATTATTCAATGACAGAATTGGAAAAGAAATTGTCAATAGAAAGAAAGAGTAAAGAAGTATGAAGTTTAGAGTAGAAATGAAGTAATCACTTCCAAATAATGGAAGAACAAGGAAAGAGATAATTACTTCCAAATATTGGAAGATTGTTAGGAAAAACAATAGTTGAAATTATAGAATCCAATCAATATATCATTTTGGTAGATAGTCTAAGGACTATACATATTAGAGAAGATATGTCAAAACTTGTATAAATTGAAGAGGAATGAGGATGAACATGTGACGACCTGGGTTTTCCCATGGATTTTTAAATGCAATATCTAATTCCTAAGGCGGGATGCATCTCTATTTGAAAACCATTTTATTAAAGCCATGCAATGCACCGAAAAATCTTTAGTTTTAAGCTCGTTTTGAAAACCCCGAGTGTCATTTGCTTTCACAACAGCCAAAGTAATTTTTGAAAAACTTTAAAAACCATAAATGTTTTTCCCCAAGTCTTTCCAGTCACAGCACACAGCCCAACTATAAATTAGTACAAATACATGTCCAAAGGGTAGAGAGTTTACTCACATATATAGTTCTCTCCTTTGTTTATTCACATCCTCGTAGCACTAATATCTCCTGAGGCGTCTCCTATTTGTAAGTGAAACTATCCTAAAAAATGTTAAGGATAGGGTAAGTATATACTATACTCAGTAGGAGTCTATCACTACTAGGTTTGCAATGCATGCTATGTTTAAAATCATGTGCTCTTAAAAACATGTGCATGCTTGAACAATCATGTTCAATATCGATATTAAAAACCACAGTCAAACTGGAATACTGACGACTTCAAGAATAGAATAATCCAAGTCGAAAGTATCATATATCATAAACATAATGATATGCATAAGATGCTCCACTGAATCCAACTCATGGATATCTGGTATGGTCGACCAACCTCATGTCATGCCACATGCAATGCAAATAAATCCTCAAACCATAGGGTCCAACTACGCTCACGACCTCACCGCCGTGTGGTCCCCAGGTACCTAGGGACACAGGATCATATACCTCCAGGGGGCATATGACACTTCAACCCAGTGCCGTGACACCAGTGGTAGCCCCCTGTACCACATGCAGTCGAAGCAGGGACATGCCCTTTTTAGGCGTGGTACCCATCCACCTAATAGTGGTAGAGGCTGGGAGGCCACCCCAGACCTCTCGGCATAGTGCCCACGAGTGTATTAGCCCAAATCATATACGATCAAACAAGCCAAAAGCCACTTTTTCAAAACCTGTCCTCTTTGTGTCCCTCACAACTGCCTACCCAACGTCTTTTGGGCACTCCAACGTCTTTTGGTAACCCTCAAGGACATGCAATTTTGCAAGAACTCAATGCTCCCAAATCATGCAATATATGCAATTATTTGCAAAACATGTCTATGCATAATGTATTTCTCATATGCATGCTGAACTCATTTATATGCTAAACAAGTCATAAAATAAGTCATGCTAAACAAGTTATATAATTTATACTTAAAACATGCATTCAAAACAATCATGGCTCTTTTTTAAAAGTCTAGTAGCGATAGAGCACCTACCTCAAAGTCTCTTGAAGTCACGTCCTTTAGCACTCAACCCATCCCTAGGCCTCATTTATACACTCTTGGGTCAAATGGATATAAGGAGTTCTTATTAATTTCAATCTTTTTAGACATTAGATCGCTAGATCTACTTATTGGGTCCAAGGTCCTTGCCTAATTCATTCATCAAGCTAGATCTTATGGTGTGGATCTACTTTCCAATAGTTAGACTCTGTATTTTATCCTCTAATCCTAACTTTAAAGTCTCATTAGGTCCACGTGCCCTAGTTCCCAGGACACCCGTGTACCCTGGTTGAACCGTGACTGCCTCACGTGCGTGCGCGCCCAACCGCTGTGTCAGGGACCGCATTTTGCACGTGCACGTGCACATGCAAGCTCAAGCGACGCGTTATGACGCGCATCCTGAATTGCATCGCATGGACGCACCTTTGGTGTAGCATGGCGCGTCTTAGCTCCCAGGGCACCCCGTGCATCCTGGTTGAGCTAGGACCCGTGTCCATGTAACGCACGTACTCGAAGGCTACACCTGGGATAGTGTTCACGCGTGCACAAGCATGCCCAAGCGACGCGCTATGAAGCATGTCTTGGATGACCTCGCGTGAACACACCTTCGCATAGTCGAAATGTGCCTTGGCTCCCAAGCCGCCCATGCATCCCGGTCGAACCTGGACTGTGCCTGGGATGCACTGAGGCCACGCCCATACACAGTCGCGAGCCCTCATGCACAGTGGCTCGCCTGGGGTCCATCCATGGGCTCAGTCAGGTGTGCATCACGCACCATGCCCAGGATCGTCTCCCTCATTGGTCCGGCCCTGGGTTCTACAATTTCCGGCCAAAAAATGCTAGGTCCAGCCTCGTTTTGACCAGGGAAAGTGGAAGGGAAGAGGAGGAAAGGAAAATAGCTTACCTGGGTAGCCGGTGATGGCGCTCTTCCTGCCTGAAAACCCCTTGTTCGCCAGAAATCGTGAAGAGGGAAATCCCATCTTCGTGCAAGGCTGGAAAAGAGAAGAGAGGGGAAATGGGGGGACGGGAACGGGATGGCCGACCTGACTTGGGCCTGGCCATTGCCAGAAAACTCAAGGGAGATGGGTTGAGATGGGTTTCTAATTTTGCCAGAAACCTCAGTCTCAAAATCGCCTAAAAATCATGTTTTTTGGAGAGGGGAGATGGGGTTTTTATAGCCCTGCTATGGCGGTACCGCCCTTGGCGGTGGCAGAAACCTCTGGAAAAATTGAGATTTGAGGGTTTCTGAAAAAATCTGAGGAGGAAGACGACAGGGGGTTCCGTTATCAAAACGACCCCCTGTGTTTTTCGTCCTTTTTCGTTTTTTCGTTTTTCTGTTTAATTTTCAGAAATACCCCTATCTTTGAATGGCTGTAACTTCTTCATATGAACTCCGTTTTGTGTGATTTTTGAGGCGTTGGATTCCATTTTTTAAGTAGAATTAATGGTACTAAGTTTGCTCACAAATTCCTTCATTTACTATTTTAAATAAAGTGAAAATTTTAACTCAGTTTATTTCCTATAGAATGTTCAATTTTTGTTAAAAATAGTGTAAATTGCTTGGGCATTATAGAACAATAGAAGTTAGAATGGAAAAATATGAAGTATTGAAAGATCGGTGAAAATGAGGAGTAGAAATTTAGTATACCAGTCAAGTGAAATAGAAGGTTTTGAAATAAAAGGATAACTCAGTTAAGAGTTATTAATCCTTTTGGAAAGTCTAGCAAGAATTAGCTTAAGTGAATAATGCATTAGCAAGGTTAGTCATGTGTGCGCATTTTAATATGTCAATAGATGAACCAACTATGCGATTTATACCTTTGAGGAGAAGGTAGTATGTGAAATAAATGAAAGGAAATAGAGATTTCCTTAAGTGGCAAGGCTACATGTATAAAGCTATGAAAGAGCTATAAAAACTCATAAGTGAGTTGATATGCAAATTTCCAGGACAAAATTATTATAAGGGGGAAGATTGTAATAACCCTAATTTTTGTGAATACAATTGAATTATTAAAAAATTAAAAGTTAAAATT
This sequence comes from Warburgia ugandensis, assembly GCA_035236585.1. NCBI lineage: Eukaryota > Viridiplantae > Streptophyta > Magnoliopsida > Canellales > Canellaceae > Warburgia > Warburgia ugandensis. The sequence goes on from CP141128.1 coordinate 48,082,654, forward strand.
TTAAAAGTGGAACTAGAACTTGAGTTCTGGGAAAATTAATTTTTATAAAAGTAAATTCAAGACTTAAAACTTGGATATTTGAATGTACTTGAAAAATCGATCAGAATGACTGTAAGTACATCAAATTCTGCGTACGGTTGAAAAATCTTTATTTTTCTCCATTTTTATGAGTAAAAGGGTGAAATGATAATTTTACTTATAACAGAGACCTAAGACATCAAAATTTGGAATGTACTAGAAAATATGATTCCAACTCCACTGAGTACGCATAATTCTGAGCTTAGGAGAATAAAACAGATTTTTCTCCATAAAAGGGTACAATGGTCTTTTCACACCTCCGTGGGACCCACAAGGGACCCACAAAGGGATCCAATGGTGAGAAAACATGTCATCAGGAGTCAAACACTACTAGGTGCTAGTGGAGAAGGAGGTGGTACGAGGAATCCAATGACAATTTAATAATAAAAAGAAATCAAACATAATTATTACATATATTCATGAAAAATTCAAAAATCCCTATAAATTGCTCTTAAAAGTCCCAAAATTTTTTCTAATGTTCTTCACGAGGTCCCTTAGAATGCTTCAAAATCCTAGCTCCAAACTCCCCCTCCTTCCCCATTTCTCTTTTCTTTCTCTCCATATATGTCTTTCTCTGTGGGCATGTCTCTAGACGCACTCGGGTAAACGTCCCCGATGAATCAGGTTTTTGCCCAGGAAACCCTAATCCAATTAGCCATGGATTTCTACTTGTGAAAATAAAATCTCCATCGTTGGATCTAGTCAGCAGGGGTGATCTACAAAAGCCCATTGGTTTCATGATGATCCATCTCATAGATCGTCAGGAAATTCCCAAAGGAAGAAAACTTACTGGTGTTATCACCATATCCGGCAATTAATTCTAGATATTCTGGCCAATCTGGCTGGTGAAAAGAGACCTTAAACTGATGGATCTCTTCAGAAACATGAGATCTATGCTTCCCCTATGGTCCCCCACCTTCTCCGGCAATAGTAGTGGCAAATTTCATGATTGTATGCATTTTTTGCATCTAGGGTTTATTTTTTATTTTCTTCTCCATCTCTGGAGTGATTTCTTCTTCTTCAATGATCTTCTCTTCATCAAAACGGCATAAGTAGGTGCACCCTTCACTCCAACAGTATTGGATCGTGATCAAGATGATCTCAAAATAGAGATCTGAACCTATAGATGGGTTCAGGAGGTCCTAAAACCTTAAGGACTATGATCACAGTAAAATTTTTGGGTCTCTAGATCAAGTAATTAAACAAAAATCATAAGATCAAATATCAGCCCTTAAAATGGGTTGAAAGTTGGGTTGGATTCCTCTTGATGTGTAGAACCTACTGAACTTAGAAAATCTATGTTTTGTTGCTTGTAAAATTCTGTTAATAAAGAAAAGTATTACTAATTCTTATGATTAGTGAAATTTGGAATGATCAAACTCTATAATTCTGATCCACTAATGGTCTTATGATTTTGAAACATGGAATCAATGGTTAGAAGTAACTGATCTATGTTTAATTAAGAGATCTATCCTTAAAAGTAGTAAAATCCATATAAATGAATGGTAATCTCCTTGATCAAAGATGATTGAACAGTGTGGATTTATTTGGATGATGATATAAAGTTAATATCATATGGATTGATGGACTTGATGATGATGATTTGTGATAGATTAAGATCTATGCCCTTAAATTGGATAAAATGACTTAGGATCTTCTTGATCGGTTGGATCAAGAACATTCAGATCTTTTTATGAGATGCATCAATGACCTAATGATGAAATCATATTAAGCGGATGTATTAGATCTAAAGGAAAATGATAAGATCAAGATCTAAACCCTAAAAGGGATAGAAATCAACTATGACCGTTGGATCAGGATGAATAGTTATGCATTGTTAAATTTTCATTTGAATTATTGCATGTTTTATAATTGTCTTTTATTGATCAGTAGATTTAATTGTAGATTTATTTATTTATACTTTAATGCTTATGTGATGAAAATCACATTGAAAATGTAATTAAATGAAAAATAGAGTTGAAGAAAATTTACATGAATGAGATGAACTTAATGATAGTAAGGGCTATAGTTAGAAGGATAATATAAGGAATATCATTTCCTTGGCCTAAATTAGTAGAATAATGAAACTCCATGAATGACATTTTAAATGTTCATGGACTTAATTAAAATCAATTAGAAAGCGTACTTAGGGTTAAAATGCTCATAGGAACCTTATGAAAGGTTGAGCTAAGGTCACTCTAGTGATCTAAATATGGTGGTTAAGGGGGTTTTCTAATAGACTCTCACTCTTCCCCTACTTTTCGTTGACGTTTGTGAGGTCTAAATGCCTTCTTACATGAGGATTGAAGTAACCACTTTGTGTTTAGCCATTTAACTAGTAAGCCTTAGTTAATTGGAAATAAGAGGAGTAGTTTAGACTTAGGATGAAATAAGCTATCTTCAACCAGTAAAACATTAATTGGTTGAATAATAATAAGAGTATAAAAAGGTTAGTAAAATATCTAATCTTAATAAAAGTGGTAAGTAAGATAATCAAGATCAAACAAGATCTATAGGATCTTGAATGATAAAAATCAATAAGAATCCTAATGTTGTATTTTATTAAGTATTCATGTATGTATGTTGTACATAAATCTAGATCATTAGATTAGATAATCCAAACCCTTGATCAAATATGATTCAAGGAAAAGAACCAGGATCCTCCTCCTTAGGGATGATCAAATAACTAAACTTAGAACAAAGAAGAACTAGATTATAGAAGATCTAGACCCTTGATCTTTATCAACAAGTATAGATTCTCGATCAAAGGATCTATGAATGATCAAGATGAAAGAGATGTATATGCAAAGACTTAGAGATAGAAAATACTTAGATCTGAAAAATTAGAAGATCATTTTAACTGTCGATCTATTGATTAATAGGATAAAATACAATCTGAGGAAGATAGATTATATGGATGATAAGAACACAAGACAGATCTAGATCCTTTATATCAAAGGACAAGATTAGATAACGAATATAGATAGGAGATTATACAAAATTGTAGATATAATGACAGTATGTATGTATTTACAGATTACATCCATCAATCATGGAGGATCTGAAGGGATGGAACTACTACATGAAGGTAGGTGGAACTTTAAGAATACAAGACCTATGGTCTAAGGAATTGTTGTTATACATAGACATTATAATGCTTAAGAATGATAGCATGCTTAGTTTCATTTGAATCATAATTCATGTTTATGAATTGATGGATTACATAATAAATACCTGAGATCATTTATGCTTACTCCCAAACTTAGATAAGAACATAATAATAATAGATATCATTCATTTCAAATGAGTATCCTTACACTTAATAACATTTGGTATATGAATACCAAATTAAAGGAAATGGGGATCATTTATAATAAATGATTAATCCCTAAACTTATAAGAATATAGGTATCATTCTTTTTAAATGAGGATTCCTAAATCAAGAAATAAAATTATATCCTTAGTATGAGGATATTGAATACGAGAATGATAATATAAACAGACAGATCATCTGAGATGTACAAGAAGTATTTTAGATACAATCATGGAGGCTTGTGGTTTTGTTTTAAACAGGCATAAGCTTGCGGATGCTATGCTAGGGAAGTTATGATGGTTTGGTCACTTGCTTCCCGAAATTTGATGATATTATGATACCTTGCCCAAAGAGAGGCTAAAAGTCAGGTGGGACAATTATGGGAAGGCCCCACTATGAATGTCCTCTCCCCATATGGGTAGTGACACAATATTTTCCACCATGGTATCAGTGGTGAACGGGGCAGTTATCTGAGCGCGCTAGTACATATAAGATTGTGGCATGCTAGTCCTTAAGTATTTTGCATATGATTCATTACATAGTGAGATGCCAATACTGCCCCAATGAGGGAGTATTTTCACAGTAAAAGTCTGGATGATTTATTAACTCAGTATATCTCAATATGTTTATTGATGTTTTAGCGGTGAGTGGTTTGGAATTATCATAGTGGATGTTACATGATAAATTTTATGATAGAATGATCATATATGGTATGGTTCATGAAAATTGAATTATGTGATTCGTATGGAATATGATGATTATGAATACTACATTTTTGACTTATACAATTCCATATGTTCTTGCATAGCTTTCTGAGATATTGTAAATGTTTAAATATTTACAATATCTTAGATACAGAAAGAAAAGAATGGAGGGATGTGACATGGGAAGACGAAGACCATACTGTTGATCAAGACTATGTACAATTGTGAAAGGATTGGATTGTATTTTGATTTGTGTATTTTGGACATAAGATGTAATAAAGGGGTTGTGTATGTGATCCACAGGATCGATCCTACAATTTTAATAAAATGAGTTTCTTTGGAAACATACGTTGTACATAATTTGAAGCCTACCCTTAAGCATTTTAATAAAATTCTTCCATCTAGTCCACTCATTAAGGCAGCCAACCAACGTCCCCACTTTCTTATTTGATGTCTACCCTTTCCACCATTATAGCTATCAATTTGATACTCTTTAATCCCCACCTTAGGTTACCCTAGGATAAATAGGACAAGTCTTTTAAAACTAGCTCAAAACTCAAGCAAAACACACTTTTTATTTTCAACATAGGAAAAGACATCTCTTCTATAGGAAGGAGATGCCCTCTTCCCTCAAGCCATATTTTCCCCTTTTGCTTGTTGTTTTGTGAAGTCTTTGTGTGCCACCACAAACTTCCAAGGTTTATGCTTCTTCCTCAAGTATTCAACCTAGGATTTTTGAAGTTTTGATTCATGATTCATCTTTGAAGGTTGGTTAGCCTTTGTTGGAATTTACTTCTTTTCATTTTTGCCTTGTTTTTTTCTTTAGCTTTCCTTACTTTTAAACTAAGATTCAAGGTTGGTTTTCCCTTGTAGTGATAGCCAAGGGTAGTCATCTTGAATCTAGTTTTGTTCTTTATCTTTCGTTGCATCTTTATTCTCTTTCACCCCTCTTGATTTCCTAGCTTTAGTTGCTTAAGTTCCATTGGTTGTTGCCTTAGTTTTGCATAGGATTTTCCTTTGATTTCACACTTGTTCATGAGTGAATGTTGGAGCATTTGAAGAAAAATTTGGCTTGTAATGAAGGATTGAATGAGATTAAGTGTGCATCATTGTAATAGCATTTAAGTTTCAGATTTGGACTACATATATGTAGTGTTATGTTGACGAATTTTTGGATATGATTCAATGAGATTAGTTGGAAGTTTCAATTAATGATTGTGTCCAACAGCAAATTAACTTTGTTCTTGAATGTTTGAATGCAATAGAAGTGATTGATTTCATGTTTTATATGATCTATTCATTGAATGTTTCAATTACCTTACTGCTAGAATTTCTTTGCATGAATAGTGTATGTTAATTATCAGCACTATATAACCTATTCACTTGATTTTTCAAGAGTCCAATTAGATGGTTATAGAGCTTAATTAATGTTAGAAATAGATTGCATGCTTGGGTTTCCAAAGTTGATGATTAAATCCACTCTTATCCAATGAATCATACATACCATTTTATGGTTACATGTATGTTAATAGGGTAGTTTTCCTTTCATTGCTTTCATTTATTTTTCTAATTTGGTTGTATCTAGATTCCATTATTTTACATCTTAGTTTGTTGGAAAGTAATCAAATTTGTCATACTTGTTAAAATATTTGATTTGGTTGCTTACTTTTCTTAGTTTTGCATGATTAGGAAAGTAGTTTGTTAAAACATGTTTCCATTAGATTAGTTCCTAATTTCATGTTTAGTAAAGTTACTTTAGGAAAGTTGCTAAGGAAAGTTTCACTTTGGGAAAGTTGTTGATTAGGAAAGTCATACAATTAGAAGTTTTAATTTAGGAAAGTTTTAATTTTAGAAAGTGCATGTTTTAGAAAAGTTTCCCATTTAGCATGCTTCCTGTTTTTTCTTAGTTTCCACTTTCATATGTTAATTTTCATTATTAATTTAAGCAAAAAATAACTTGAATTTTGGTTGGGTAAGAGAGTTTAAAGTAGGGACCACTAGCATCACAATAGTTTACTCCTCATGGAATTGACCTCACTAGCATACTATATTGCAAAAGATTTGTGTGCTTGCAAGTTTTATTTAAAACAACAACAAAACCCTAGCTACATTAGGGTTGAAGTATGAGAAGTTATATGTGTGTCCCAATGATTGCTTCTTGTATAGGAAGGAGTACAAGGATAAAACTATATGTCCAACTTGTGGACAGTCAAGCTGAAAGTTAAAGAAGAATTCAACTGAGATAGTTACAAATGTTCCTACAAAAGTTCCTTCTCCCCTATTCGAAGGTTCAAAAGAATGTTTTGTATAACACAAACAACAAAAAAATTAGTATGACAGTGTAGCTGATAACTTTTCACGCCATAGCAGATAAACTAGCATAGAAACTCGTAGACTTCATGTGGCCTAATTTTGATGAAGAACCTATAAACCTAAAACTTACATTATTTGCACATGGGATTAATCCTCATGGTTCAGTGAGCAATAAGTATAGTTGTTGGCCCGTTATATTAGTCTGTTACAACCTCCCACCATCTTTATGCATGAAGAGGAAGTTCATGATGCTAACTATGTTGATATCGTTTCCAAAGTAGCCATAGAATGACATTGACATGTACTTGTCTCCCTTGATCAATGATCTTGAGACATTATGGGACATAGGCATTGAAGCATATGATGCATATAAGAAAGAGTTGTTCATCCTAAAGGATATACTATTGACAACAAGTAACTTTCCTTCATACAATAATTTGTTTAGATGAATCATGAAGGGATACAATGCTTGTCCTATCTGTAGTGATCAAACATGTGCTGTACAACTTAAACATGGTGGAAAAATGACATTCCTTGGCTATAGAAGATGGTTGCATAGAGACCATCCACATCATTTTAAGAAGGGAGAATTTAATGGTAGTGCAGAGACAAGGATACCTCCAAAGATGTTGACAGGACAACAAGTATAGGAGTAGGTTGTAAACATTAATGTCTTATGGGGAAAGAAGAATTCAAGTAAACGTATACATGAAAGTAAGTGTAGAGTTGGTTGAAGAAGAAATCAATATTCTTTTGGCTTGCATACTGAAAATCATTGCATCTACACCATGTGTTTGATGTCATGCACATTGATTAGAATCTATGTGAAAGCTTGGTTGGTACCTTGCTTACTATCCTAGGAAAAAAAAAAGGATGGACATGTAGCTCGAATAGATCTTATGAAGATGGGTTTGAAGAGTAGGTTGCATCCAGAGGATAGGGGCAGTTGAGGAACATACCTACTTTAGAAAAATTATACGCTCGGTAGAGAGGATAGGAGAATAGTGTGTAAAACCCTGTCCCGGCTAAAAGTCCTAAACAACTACTCTTCAAACTTTAAAAACCTTGTCTTCATAGAAGAGTTAAAGTTGTTGGGGATGATGTCTCACGATTGCCATGCATGGATGCAACAACTCCTTGCAGCAATACGTTCGGTGTTACTAGACAAAGTTAGGGAACTATTACAAAATTCTGCTACTTCTTTAATTCTTTTTGCAAGAAGGAGATGGATGTTTCAAAATTATGAGAAATTCAAGGTCACTTAGTGATAATTTTATGTGAGCTTGAGACAATCTTCCTACCATCCTTCTTTAACATCATGGTACACTTAATGGTGCACCTCATTAATGAGGTTAGACTTCATGGGCCAATTTACTTATGATGGATGTACCCGTTTGAGAGGTACATAAAAATTTTAAAAGGGTATGTATGTAATCACAACCAGCTAGAAGGGTGTATAGACAAATGTTATATTACAGAGGAATTAGTGGATTTTTGCATAGAGTACTTATTAGGAGTGGATGCAATTGGAATCCCAAAAATAAAATATTTGGTTGAATGTCATGATCCCAAGGTTGGCGCACCTCTATCGAGTGGTCGTGTATCAACCATTGACTATAAAGAATGGGACCAGATGTATCTTTATGTGTTACTAGATAATGATAAACTCCAACCATACATTAAGTTGATCACACACTTAGGTAAAGATTACTTATTGATGGTTATATTTTCTTTGATCACTCCATTAATTTGTGTGTGTCTATGTGCATTGAACACATGGATGTCCTCAAGATAAATAATTCAAGTTATGTGAAGAAATAGAAGTGGCTATAATATGATCATTGTCACACTTTTAATACTTAGCTCCATCAAAAGGTAAAATGAAAGAATTCACACTTAATTAATAAATTACATTCTGTATATATGTATATAAATATAACCTTATTTGCAACAACTATAAATCCTACTTAACATGTGCATACATAGATTCAAGATCAGCGAGAAGTAGCAGGCAACGGTATATCCGAATCCTTGGGCTAAATGGTGATGGGACCACGATGAGAAGTAATAAAATATGCTAGATATTCCATCAATGGTTATCACTTTTACATAAAAGACCCTGATAACTTAAGAGTGCAATAGAATAGTGGGGTTAGCTTAGTTGCCAATGCTACATTCTTTTCTAGTTCAAAGGATAACAGGTAAATAGTAGCAAATGATATTTATTACAGGGTTATAAGAGAGATATGGGTCTTGGATTGTACTTTCAGAGCTGTGGCTGTCTTTATGTGTGATTGAGTGGAATATCAAAGACAGCATCAAAATTGATGTCTTTGGATTGATGTTGGTCGACCTCAACAGGATCAGCTATAAAAGTGATCAATTTATTTTGGCATCTCAAGAAAAGCAAGTATTTTATATGCAAGACAAACATGATAAGAGATGGTAAACTATTTTATCTTGTCTGAGCGATTTTTATGATGAAGACGACCTAGGAGATACTAAAATAGATTACCCTTCTATTACCAAAACAATCCTGTTAATCAAAGTAGTACTTGGTGAGAATGAGGATTATATGTGTGATAATGGTGAGGAGGGTGCTTGGGTTTGAAAATAATATAGTTGGGGGTATATGGATTGTATTAGTAATTTTGCAATATAATTCAAGATTTATAATGAGCCCTTTTTTCATGAGCTATATGGATTAAAGTGAGATGAATATACTATATATGTGACTATATATATGATATATACATATATATGTAATAAAAGGATGATAAATGAGGAGTTATTATTTAAAAAAATACTTTGATTTCCTTGTTCACTTGTTTATATGTGTGTGTGTGTGTGTGTGTGTGTGTGTGTGTGTGTGTGTGTGTGTGTGTGTGTGTGTGTGTGTGTGTACAAAGAATGCCTGAATCAATTTTGTGATTTCTAAAGGTAGATGTGGATGGATAATTAATGATGAATTTGTATGTTTTGTACCCAATGTGGAAGTCAATGTATGTTTGTTTTTCATGTGCATAAAGATTGTAAGATCAGGAACAATATTGAATTGCATACAAGTGATAATTTATGTTAGGAATGTCACAAATGAAAAGAAAAATGACTTTTGAAGTCGTTTAGGTGTAAAGGACTTCAAAAGTACACAACTTTGAGTTCATATAGCCCTAAACAACTTCAAAAGTGGGGGTATTTTGACACTTCAAAAGTTGCATACTCTGAGTTGTAGCTATCCTCAAGCAAATCCCAACTGTGAATTGGAACTTCATTCACATATTTATAGTCAATATTGAATTTTGAGTGTTGGTAGTTAGTATCTCTTTGTTTGTCTCATGTATATATAATGCATGTTTGATAAAATTTTGCATGATTACAGTGATGAAAAAATTGTGAAAACAGTATTGGTGATGCCTAATCGATGATTAGATACTGCCAGTAAGTTCCTTTGCTCAAAACTATTATAAAATGGATAAAAAAATTGTTGACCTAGTAATGAAATAGATAAGATGGTCTTCACGATAGCCATATCATCATTAAAATAGTAACCTTGAATGGTAAGAAAATATGGATTTGACGACAAAGTATGATCAACCAAACCTACACTAATCATTATGTAACATCTTTGATTATTAAATAAAAATTTACCAAATATTTGAATTATGTATCAGTCGGAGTGAATGGAGAATAATTTTGAAATTCTTAATTTTTGGAGTTCTAGAATGTGAAACTTTTATATACATCAAATCAAATGTTAAAACCTCAATATTGGGATTGTAGTAAAAAAGATGATTCCAAAGATACTATGTTTGTTGAAATCAAAATTCAGATGAATAAGTTTTGATTGATCTTAAAAAAGGGTAATTTGTAATTTCACATAGTGGGCCCCACTTCTAGAATTTCAGGAATTGAGCAGTATTGACATATTTACTATCGATATCAAATTTTGAATGTTGGTAATTAGTATCTCTTTGTTTGTCTCATGTGTGTGTGTCTATATATATATATAATGCATGTTTGAATTTTTTTGGCATGATTAGAGTGTTGCAAAATTTTTGGAAACAGTACTGGTGATGCTTGATTGATGATTAGATGCTACTAGTAACTTAAGAATTAATAACTCCATTTCATCTAACTGTGTTTATGTAATGACCCAAATTTTTCACGTGTGAGAATGCATTGATTTTCAATTGATGTGTCTTGAAAAATTCTATCTATTAGTTATGTTAGTGAAAGGTTGTCAAAAGAGAAATTCTAGGAGTTAAAAATGTTAAAAACACACCCATAAACGTCATGATGTTTCATATCTACCTACAAAGCCCTTAGAGAAACGATAATGGAAATGTGATTATTACACATACCTCATAAACATCATGATATTCCATATCTAAGTGTTAAATATAGATTTATGATTAAAGAGATAAATTAAAATATTAAAAAGATAAAACTTTACCTTTAATAGATAAATATAAATGGTTGCATAGTGAGAGAAACACTTAACCAATCCAATTAACCAAACTCCCTCTCTTTTCTCTTCCCCAGTCACTACCATCTCTCCACGTGTAGGCTGCAATTGCGTGACACTCTATAGGTGCATCGCCTATCGACAAATCCCCCTATCCCTCTCTTCTCCACCTGCATATCGCTCCTCTTCTAGTCTCTCCCTTTTCAGTTAGCCACCAGTAATGACCAGGCAGTCGTTCAATCGCCCCATCTCACTCTCCCTCTCTTTTCAACGCCTAGGCAGCCAGTCTCCCTCTTCTCCCATCTCCCTATCCTATGTTCCTTCCATGTTCCCTCACTAGTTTTTGACAAAAAATAACCACTCCAGAAGATAGATTTGACAAAACCCAACTCAAATCTACCTTCCATATAAAAAATTAACTCAAAACAGTGCAGATTGAATGGGATTTCAAAATCTGGCCATGGTGAATGTTTTGACAATATTTTGAAGGAGAATCACACTTTTTCGACATAAAAAAAAATCTATGGATCATCTCCAAATATCATAGGAAAATAGGTAAGCTTCATATCTACAATTTCCCTAAAGAAATCTAAAGAAGAAAACATCACCGACGGCTACCGTGCCAGTTATCTTCTTCTACGATGGTCGGTCATTGATGGTGACTTGATATTTTCTGCTGAAAGTACTTTTGAATGGAAAGTTTGAAGAAGATATTCATAGACATACATACATACATATACCCCTATACACCCCCCGCCCTAAAAGCTTAAGGGATTTGTAATTTCAAAATAAGAAAATAAAATGTGCATATTACTTAAATTACTTTATGGCTTAGAACAAGTTCCAAATAGTGGCATGAGAACTTCAACAATGAATTTGTGTCTAGTGGATTTAGAATAAATGAGTTTGATAAATGTGCATATAGTAAATTTGAGAATTCCTCTAGAGTTAGTATTTGCTTATATGTTGGTGATAGGATGATAATTGGTACTAACTTAAAAGTTATTCAAGATACATAATAGCTTCTTCAAACCAAGTTTGATATAAAAGATTTTGGTACAACCTATGTCATTTTGGGAATCAAAATAATCAGAAAGAAAGATAAAATTATATTGACACAGTCTTGTTGTATATAAAAGATCTTAAAGAAATGTGGATAATTTGACAGTAAACTAGTATCAACTCATGTGAATACAATATTGAGGCTATGAAAAAGAAAGGTGAAAGTGTTTTTCAACTCGAATACTTAAAGGTTATAGGAAGCCTCATATACTTAATGAATTGCACAAGACTATATTTCTGCTTATGAAGTTGGAAAGTTAAGTACTTTCACTTGCAATGCAAATAATGAACATCGGGAAGCACTAATCAGAGTAAAGAGGTAGATCATCCATGCAATGAACTATGGACTTTGTTTTATAAAACATCCTCCTATTCTAGAAGGCTATAGTGATGTTGACTGGAATTTTGGAGATGACACTAAATCTAGAAGTGGGTAAGTCTTCAACTTGAGAGGGCTGTTGTTTCATGGAAATCTAAAAAGCAAATATACATTGCTAAATCAACCATAGAATTATAATTTATAGGCAAGGTGAATGCAAGTGTAGAAGCTGAGTCGCTTCGCCCTTGCTAATGGATATTCCTTTATGAAGCATATTAATTCTTGCAAGCATCCATAGGTAAATCAAACATCAAGGCTTATAATCAAAAGTCTCATCAATGACACAGTAGAACACAACAAATGCTTAAAGATGTATTTGATTACATCAGATCACAATAAAATATTGTTGATCCTTTGACAAAAGCAATATCAACAACTCATATTCTTTATACATCAAGTGAGGTGGGATTAAAATCCATTAAGGATACTCATGGTAGAAGCTTAACTTAAATGATTGGAGATCCTAGGAATTAGGTTTAATGGGAAAACGAGTCACATGATGACTACTTAAGGCATTACCTTAAGATATTAAAGTATATCCCTATGATGCCAATAGTACATACTGTAACAGGAAAATGTTGAGTTATAATACTCTTAATGCTATTTGTAACTAGTATTCCAACAGAAAGTCTTGCTCGCTATCTTCTCCAATAACCTCACTTGAGCCTTGATATTCAATTAATGATAAGAAAAACATGATCTGATAAAATTATTCTCATGAAATAGAATCTAAGAATGTGAATTGTTAATCTGTAACAGAAAATATTCGATCGACTCATTAGATTAGATTTTTGAGTCATATACATTATTATTGGGTAATTTGAATCATTTGATTTTCACGGTAAGTGTACTTTCTTATGAAATTTTCATTTATGATATTTATTTTTCAAATTGACACATAGTAACTATACTTTCATCTAAAATTTCCATTTATGATATTAAATATTCAATTAGACACACAATAAGTGTACTTTCATCAGAAATTTTCATTTATGATATTAAATATTCAAGTAGACACACAGTAATTGTACTTATATAAGAAATTAATGTGCAATTAGATATGCTTTTAGTATTTAGTTCGATATATTGTATGATTAGATATGAGAATTGATACTTGTATGTTATAAGGATAGATTATGTTTTGAGATTGACTTCATAAAAGTTGAAGTATACAACATTGTATTTGAGAATTACTTAAGTAAATTGAAATTAAAATTATTATTTGAAATTTACTTGGCACTTGAAATATATAGAATTGAATTCAATGTTCGGCTATGAATAAGATTTTTGATTCTAGGATCAATTATGACAATTGATATTTGAAGTATTTGTATTCATATTTGTCTGATTTTGAATCGGCTTTTGGTAATGAGATAAAATTTTTGGTTATTCTATTTTGATGATTAGATTTGTAATATTATGATTTGAATCTATAGTTGAGAATTAGCCTATATTTGTAGTGAAAGATTATGATTACAGAATTGAGATAAGATTCGTCACAGTATTTGGATTTCTCATATATTGTTGGAAATACAAACTTTCATATATCTAAATTCATGCAATTCATATTCAATCCAATTATATAATATTGTGAATATGGAAAGTATTGTAAATGGTGGTTTTAGATGGTTGTGCACTTACACAAATGCAAGTTTACTGAGATATGGTATTTGTTTACACTAACTTAGATTAGGTGAAATGATTGTGGATCATATGAAGAATTTTTGAGGATTGTGACTAGCCTTTTTGAGGGCGAGGGCACACTTTACCAATTCCTTGAACTTGGCATCATTTTAGGAGTGGTGGAGCAATGGCCAACAGGATATTTTACCAGGCTTCTTTCATTGCTCTTAGGGATAGGGCTTAATGATTTCCCACAATAGTGGGTAAATCTTAATTTCTTGTTTTCTTGCCAACATATTCTAAACTTAGGGATTGTCAACTTTAATTACAATTCATATGATTGTTAATTTAGGTCTCATTGGATGTTGCTTGTTTTGGATGTGCACGATGGGCATGCTTTCTTTTTAATTCTTGTGGATTGCACATCCGTCCTGCCCTCATACAAATTATAAATAAGTAAGCTTTTAAATTTTTTTTCTTATTTTATGTGTAGATGAATAATTTGTTATTCATCTATAATTTATTTGAAATTTATATTTGTAGAGTTCGGTTCGAATGGGCTAATATGACCGAGATTGTACAACCACCAAAACTTACTTGGAAGAATGTCAAGGTATGGGAAACATTTAATTACTCTATGTTATCACTAATTAAACCTATAATATTACAAATGATATTTATGGATTCCTTTTCTTATCCTTATTGCATAGTGCCCCAGACAATAGCCTAATTGAGAGTGTAGGTACTATGTCTTGAGATACACGAGGGCCCTCATATTAGACACTTTTTACTTTTCATAATCTTATATTTTTCTATAGTTTTTTATGAATATAGCTAAAAAATGTGACCTTAATTAAATATGTTGTATTACAATTGCTGTACTTTCTGAGTGGACAAACAAGAAGAGTTATTCTAGAGTAATTTCAATAAAATACAAATTGAATGGGCTGAGTATGTAATGAGTTTTAATTAGATCACTTGGAGTAACTACATGAATGTGAAATACATAATAAAGTATTTTTCTCATTCACTTGTGTGTGTTTATCACGACCAGGGTTTTTATATGATGCAATTTTGATAAAAAGGCGAGATCTCTTGTTTTATAAGTATGAGATGCATGAAAATCTTTCTCATTTGGAAAACAATCTTTCATAAAAACCCTGAGTGTCAAAACACATTCTCAAATTATTTAGCCATGGCAAAGTTTTTGAATTAATATTATTCCCAAGAAAGTGTTAGTCACAGCCCCAGCTATTAGAGAGTAACTACAATCAAGTAACATTGAAAGATAAGATAGGGGTTTACTTACTTGTACTTAGTCTGTGTCTCCTAGTACAAATGTTCCTTGCCCTTAAGTATTCACTTTGTATCAGAAAAATGTTGAGGATTGGGTGAGTATATACTATACTCAGTAGGAGCCTATCACTACTAGTTTTATAAATGCATGAGATGTTTAAAATCATATGCTCATTCAAAACATGTGTATGTTTGAATACTCGAGTTCAATATTAGTATAAGAATCCATGATCAAACTGAAATACTCATGACTTAAAAGATCACATAATCTAAAAATTGAAAGTATCATATATATATATATATATGATAACATCATGATATGCAATAGATGCTTCATGGAGTCCAACTCATGGATCTCTAGTATGGTATGGTCGACCAACCTCATATCATGCCATATGCAATGCACATAAATCATCAAACCATAGGGTCTCACTATGCCCATGACCTCACCACCGTGTGGTCCCCAGGTACCTAGGGACACAGGATCATATACCTCCACGGGGCATATGACACTTCGACCCAGTTCCGTGACACCAGTGGTAGCCCCCTGTACCACATGCAGTCGAAGCAGGGACATGTCCTTTTTGGGCGTGGTACCCATCCACCTAATAGTGGTAGAGGCTGGGTGGCCAACCCACACCCCTCGGCATAGCACCCACGAGCTTACTAGCCCAAATCATGTACGATCAAATAAGCCAAAAATCTCTGTTCAAAACCAATCCTCTTTGGGTCCCTCACAACTGCCTGGCCCTTAGCACTCCAGCGTCTTTTGGCAACCCTCAAGGACATGCAATCTTTGCAAGTACTTAAATCATGCAATGTATGCACTTGTTTACAAAACATATATGTGCATAATGTATATGCAATCTTTTACGAAACATGTCTATGTACAAAACGTTTATCATATGCATGCTGAATCAAGTCATGCTAAACAAGTCATATACTTATAACATATGTTCTCAAAACAATAATAGATCTTTTAAAAGAATTTAATAGCGATAGAGCACCTACCTGGCTAGGTCGCACTAACCCTTTTGTCCTCGGACGCTCCTGATCATGGTTTGGGGAATCAACGTTAGTTTGGCCTCTCTTTTATGGGTTTTAGATTAATTGGTCTTATTACTTAGGCATTAGGGGTCCATCCCTATGCCTATGAGTGTCCTAAGGTCCTAATTGGGCCTTGGTATCCTTAGTTTTCCAATGTTCTAGTGGCCACGTGCCACCATCCTATTCTAAGGGTCATGCCCACCTTTGATTGGGCCTTGATGAGGGATTCTATAGTTTGGATGTGTCTGCGTCGTCGACACGGACACAACGCCTTTTGTGGCGCCTCAATCGGAGCTCTAGATCTCAAGTTATAAGCATTTTAGTGTCATACGTACATAGAAGTCTTAAAATAAAAAGACGGAATGCTAGGGCGCTGCGCGTTTTGCTACGTGCGCCCCAGCTTCCTTAATGAACCAAAAGACAACGCGCTGCGGGTTTGCGGCGTGAGCCTCAGCAGGCACGTCTGCAGACGTGCCGATTTTGGGGCGTTTCCATCGTTGGGGGACTGGGGCATCCTTGGGAGGCCCTGGTTCATCCCTGAGGAACCAGTGCGGCCCTGGGGATGTCTCAGGGTCCTTGGTGGCTCCCTAGAGGCCTATTCTCCATGGATTTTCATGCAAAAACCTAGGGAAACTGAGCCTAGGACTATGGGTGAGATGGGTTTGGGGAGTTTTTGGGCGTACCTCCTTCGTGGCTGGTTTTCTCTCCACGTTTTCTCCTCTAGGTTACTGCTCCACGATGGGTTTTCTCCAATATTTTGGGCTGCCATTAGAGGCACCCAAGAGCTCTATTTATAGAGCTAAGAGAGGGTTCTGGAGGGGGCTCTCACCGCCTTTGAATAGCGGTGGAGAAACCTCCAGAATGACGGTGATTTCCCCTCCAATCACTGCTGTTCTAGAACTTTCTAGGAGGTGAAAGATGAAGGGTGCCTGTATCAAAACGGGCCCCTGTGTTTTGCAGCTAAACACGTTTTTGTGAAAATTACAGTTTTGCCCCTGAACTTCCAAGGGCCATAACTTGCTCATTTTAACTCCGTTTTGGGTGATTTTGGTCTCATTGGATTCGTTTTTCTGAGACGCATCTAATGGAACCACTTTTAGGACCAAATTTCTGGGTTAGTCAAGGTGAATGGTGAAATGACTAAAATGCCCTTTTCTTTAAAAACTGAACTTTTCATTGCTAAACTTGGACTTTCAATATTACAAAATTGGAGTCATTACAGTGTTCTTTTTTTATTATTTTATTTGATATATATATTTTTTAAGCAATGAACGTGCCAAAACTTGGAGTGTGGGAATAAGTGAGTATGGATGAATTGAATTTGGAGCTTGTAGATGAAGTGAATATGTGGTGGTTGGTTTTCATGAAATTTATTGAATTATATAAATTTTATGAGATGATGAATGAGTGGGTTACTTAGAGTGTGAAAGTAAATGCAAATGTATATGGATTTACAAATGAAGTGAATGTGGATGTTATAGAGCATGCATGTCTTGTAGCTTCTTTTATAAAGCATTTTCAAGATAGATGTGGATGGATAATAATGAGTTTGGATGTTTTGTACCCATTATGGGTGTACTAGGTGTTATATTGTAAGAACGATTTAGTGTATCAAGAAAGATGTGGGAGCATATTGTAGTAGATGTTGGATTTTTATGTTTATAAAGATTGTTTGAAGTACCTTGTGTATAGGTTGCTTGTATTCAATGTATACAGGTAGTAATGTATCAAGAAAGATGTAGATACATGTTGTAGTGGATGTTGGTAGTTCATGTTTATAAAGATTGAAGTATCAGGTGTATATGATGTTTGTTATTCAATGTATATAGGTGGTATTATATCAAGAAAGATGTGGATGCATGTTGTATTGGATGTTGGTTTTTATGTTAATAAAAATTGTTTGAAGTATCAGCTGTATATGTTGTTTGTTATTCAATGTATACAGGTGGTAGTGGTTGGATGTAAAATTGAAAAAAAAAAAAAACCTTTTGGAGCCATTTAGGGCTAAGCAACTTGAAAAGTTTGTGAGTTTTGAGGTCTCTTAACCTAAGCAACTTCAAAAGTGTTGGACTTTTGAAGTTGTTTAGGCTAAAGCGACTTCAAAAGTTACAAAATTTGAAGATGTTTATGGCTAAGTAACTTCAAAAGTACTTCAAAAGTGTTGGACTTTTGAAGTCATTTAGGTTAAGTGACTTCAAATGTTTGTGACTTTTGAAGTTGCTTAGACTTAACGACTTCAAAGGTTAGTGACTTTAAAAGTTGTCGACTTTCCAAGTCCAAAGCTATCATTCATACCCTTGGCATGTATGGTTGTTGGGTGCATAATTTGATTTACTCCATAGGAAATACAAAACTAGCCAAAATAGCAAATTCTATGTTGTGTATATTCAAAACTTCATATGCATAATAGTTATGAAATATGCTACCGCTAAATAGTAGTATCGATCAAATCCATACATCCTTTCAAAACATATCTATCAATGATCAAAAGTGCACAAGCTATTTCATCATATTCACTCATAGCATTTATTTGTTTATCCATAACAGATCAATAATTTAGATAAACCAACTATTTATATTGGTTGAGTTATCTACAAAGGGTCCATATCAAATCCATCTGTAGATCAACTCGTTAGTCAATCATTATAATCAGATCAGATAGTCAGATGCTAAGTGAAATTTAATACCCCTTCCTAAGGCATAGGTCAATATTCTAGGGAATGACTGACATATCAAATAGAATAGAACACTAGTTATGCACACAATGAAGCTTAGAGTTCCTAACTATGCTCGTCAATGGGTACCACATCAACTACACTGTTTGCATGGGCCTAGTAGGTAGATCAATCCTATTCAAGAGTAGTCCTTACATGTGATAATACTCTCGTCAAATGTGTCTATCATAGAATTAATACCTTTTCAGAAGTTAGTGGCCAACTAAAGTTCCTAGCATACCAACTGGTGGAATAATAGACATATGTTGTATTAAATCAAAGCCAACTTAGTGAGTTGCTTGATTTTTAGAAACTTAGGTTTTTAAGAACCAACTTAGTGATTTGTTTAATTTTTGAAACCCTTAGTTTTTTATCTCATTTTCAATGTGATGCTTACACATAATCATCACAATTTTCTTATGAGTTTAATTACAACATCATATAAGATCATATTTCTAACATTTTCACAATCAAATGTGATGATAACAATCATATACCAAAATTATATCATAAACATAGCCCCTTGGTTCAACTAAAATAAAATGCATAAGCATGTATTTCATTTCCTAACTATTAGTTGTCACTTGTATATATAATAACCCAAAGCACATTTCTTGAACAAGTAAGAATCCATACTCATTAAATTAAACTTTCCATAACTTTGCATAAGATAACAATTCAATAATCATTGATAAGTGTCTAATTTTGTACTAAAACCACCCAATTAGTTACCCATCTATTATAAATTGTATAGTTAAATTAGGGTTCCAAAAATATAACACATGCATTTTTTGATGTAATAACTCTAAAGTTTGATATTTTGTAGTTAAGAGGCTAATCTAGGGTAAGTATGTGAATAATCTTATTTTTCTAGGATTTAATTAGAGTTTTTGACTATTTGTAGGAAGCGAGATGGTGATTTGACGTCTGAGATTGATCAAGATGAAAATTGAAGTTAAAGATCAAAAGATTGAGTCGAGACCTAAATATCATTAGTCTAAAGTGAGATTAAGCATCAGGATCACCTTAAGGAATGCAAAGGATGAAATTGTAGTAGTCAAAGGTGACTATAGTGGGCCCATGTATAAGCCATGCAAAGTCCACAACCTTTGCATGGGATTCACTCAAGCCACCTTGCCATATACAAGTCATGAACAAGGTAATAAGCCAAGGAACTTAACTAGCCATCAAAGCCAAAGAATTGAGCCACCAAACCAAGCCAAGAGGGCCCTAAATCTAGTCATGAAGCCAAGCCAATTGAGCTCTCAAAGCTAGCCATCAAGCTACATGAGCCAATCTACATAGAAGGCTATGATTAGAGAAAAATCCAAAGAAATATCTATGGGACTCTAGAGGCTATTTTTAAGATAATTGAGGAAAAATCCAAATGGTTAAGATAGAGAATGGACCAATGGGAAGATACTACTGCATTTTTCTATGATTTTCTCACATTTTTTTGTATCTCTCCACCTCACCATAAAAGAGAACTACGAGTTTTACTTTTCACCTATGAGTCCTACCTTTCTAAAATTGTCCCACCTTTCCAACTTCATCCTAAATCAACTAATCACCTTTTCCCATCTCAACCCTTATTTCTTATCTCTCTCATCATCCTCAGCATCCACTTTTAATCCAAGCGTTGCCTTCATTATGGTCTTTCTATATCTCTCTACCCCATAGGAATTTCATGTGAAAACCAATGGGAGAGACTCCTATTTCCTAGAATAATGGTGCCTCCCAACATTGGTTGGACCAATTCCATGTTGCCACATCCCCACTTCCATCTCATCTGTTATTCTCTTTCCTCTTCACCACCCTAATCCTTCCCACAATTTTTGCCCATTGACTTACCTTTTCTCCATGTGAAATTCTTCAAGGAAAGGAGCTCCCCCTACATCATATAAGGTAGGAGTACCCTTCCCATTCCACTCTCTAAGATGGCCACTCCTTGCATGCTACCTTCACCCATTGATCACTCTTTCCACTCTCACATACTATCTCTTTGCCCACTTCTTTCTCTCTTTTCTAACCACCTAGATTCATACACATTGTTCCTAACTACTTTAGCTATCATTTAATCCCCATCTCATTTCCACCTTAGGATCATAGGCTACCCAACTTTGAAGGTCAGCAACCTATAAAGACTCTTAGGGTTTACAATACGAGGCATCTCTGGGTGGAATGAGGAGCCCCCAAAAAATGTGGCACCTCCCTCCATAAGAGTCCTCTACAATTTTTACTTTGGGGCATCCATTTTTCATTGCAACACCTCAAAATGGAATCCAACGCCTCAAAGAACGTTGAAAACGGAGCTCGTATGAAGAAGTTATAGGCGTTAGAAGATTGAGGGCATTTTGGTAAAATGCACCTAAAAATGAAAAAGCCAAAAATCATAGGGGCAGTTTTGATAACGGCACCCCATCTTCTTCCTCCTCCCGATTTCTCCAAAAACCCCCCTCTCCTGAATAATCTAGAAACTCCAGCACTGCCTTGCAAAGGCGGTGCCAAGGGAAAGGGCGGCACTGCGTTCTCTCTCCTATAAATACCCCCCAAGCCCCCTTCTCCTCCAGGTATTTTCGGGTTCAAATCTTCGGCAAAGGTAGGTTTGGAGCAAGCAATCTAGGTGTAAGACCCACTCCATCTTGAGGTGTAATGCCCGAGCAATTTACACTATTTTTAACAAAAATTGGACATTCTATGGAAAATGGATTGTGTTGAATGTTTGATTTTATTTAAAATAGTAAATGAAGGAATTTGTGAGGAAACATGGTACCATTAGATTCTACTCAAAAAGTGGAATCCAATGCCTCAAAAATCACCCAAAACAGAGTTCGTATGAAGAAGTTACAGCCATTTAAAGATAGGGGTATTTTCAAAAATTAAACAGAAAAACGTTTAAAACGACAAAGGGACGAAAAACGCAGGGGGCCATTTTGATAACGACACCCCTTGTCGTCTTCAACCTCAAGAACCCTCCAGAAAACCCTAAATCCCGATTTCTCTAGAAAATCATAGGGGAAAGGGTGGCACCGCCATTGAGGGGCACCACCTTCTCCCCTCTATAAAAACCCCATCTCCCCTCTCCAAAATACACAAGTTTTTCGGCGTTTTTCCAGCCGTTTGAGACTGGGGTTTCCGAAAAAATAGGAAACCCATCTCTCTGCGTTTTCCAGCAATGGCCAGGCCCAAGTTAGGCCGGCCATCCCGTTCCCATTTCCCCCTCTCTTCCCTTTCCGATCTTGGCATGGGGGTTTCCTCTTCATGAAATTTTGGCGACAAAGGACGTTCAGAACCATGAACGAGGGTTCCATCACCGGCGAAGGGCACTCCCCAAGCTACCCAGGTAAGCGATTCTCCTTTCCTTTTTCATTTTTTTTCCTCCTCTAAGGCTAGATCCACATTGGATCTAGTGTTTCCAGCCGTTTTCCACCCGAACTTCCTGGCCAGAAAATGCCCCAAGATCGGTTCTAGCCGGCTGTGCACGAACACGATGTCCCAGGCATGCCACTGTGCACGAGGGGACGTGACTGTGTATGGGCGTGGGCTCGGTGCATCCCAGGCACAGTCCAGGCTCGACTGGAACGCATGGGCAGCCCGGGAGCCAAGGCACATTTCAACAAACGCCAAGGTGTGTTCGCGCGGGGTCATCTAGGATGCGCGTCATAGCGTGTCGCTTAGGCATGCTGGTGCACGGGCGAACATTGTCCCAGGTGCGGCCTTCGGGTATGTGCACGACATGGGGCACGGGTCCTAGCTAGACCAGGATGCACGGGGTACCCTGGGAGCTGAGACGTGCCATGTTACAAGGTGCATCCGTGTGATGATGCACGTCATAGCACGTCACTTGAGCATGCATGTGTGTGTGCAAAACGCCGTCTCTGGCATGGCCTTTAGGCGCACATGTACGTGAGGTGGTTACAGTCCAACTAGGATGCACGAGTGTCCTGGGAACTGGGACATGCAGACCCAATGAAACTTTAAAAATTAGGATAAAAGGATAAATTGCAGTGTTTAACTATTGGAAAGTAGATTCATATCATAGGATCTAGCCTGGCAATGAATTAGGCAAGGACCATTGACCCTAAATAGCAGATTTAGCGGTCTAATGTCTAAATAGATTAAAATTAATAAAGACTCCTTGTACCCAGGAGTTTATAAATGAGACCCAGGGCTGGGTTGAGTGCTAAAGGACGCGACTCTAGGAGACTTTGAGGTAGGTGCTCTATCACTACTAGACTTTTTAAAAGAGCCATGATTGTTTTATGTATGTTTTAAGTATAAATTATATAACTTGTTTAGCATGACATAATTCAACATACATATGATAAATTCTTTATGCATAGATATGTTTTGGCATAGATATGTTTTGCAAATAATTGCATATACATTATGCATATATATGTTTTGCAAACAAATGCATATATTGCATGATTTGTGAGCATTGAGTTTTTGAAAGATTGCATGTCCTTGAGGGTTACCAAAAGACGTTGGAGTACCCAAAAGACACTGGGTAGGTAGTTGTGAGGGCCAGGCAGTTGTGAGGGACCCAAAGAGGACAGGTTTTGAAAAAGAGGTTTTTTGCTTGTTTGATCGTACATGATTTGGGCTAATAAGCTCATGGACGCTATGCTGAGGGGTCTGGGGTGGCCTCCCAGCCTCTACCACTATTAAGTGGATGGGTACCATGCCCAAAAAGAGCATGTCCCTGCTTCGATTGCATGTGGTACAGGGGGCTACCACTGGTGTCACGGCACTGGGTCGAAGTGTCATATGCCCCATGGAGGTATATGATCCTATGTCCCTAGGTACCCCGGGACCACACGGCGGTGAGGTCGTGGGCATAGTTGGACCCTATGGTTTCGTGGACTTATTTGCATTGCAGATGGCATGATATGAGGTTGGTCGACCATGCCATACCAAATATCCATGAGTTGGATTCAGTGGAGCATCGTATGCATATCATTATGTTTATGATATATGATACTTTCGACTTGGATTATGCTATTCTTTAAGTCATCAGTATTTTAGTTTGACGGTAGTTTTTAATATCGATATTGAACATGATTGATCGAACATGCACATATTTTTAAGAGCATATGATTGTAAATATAGCATGCATTCCAAAACTAGTAGTGATAGACTCCTACTGAGTATAGTATATACTCACCCTATTCTTAACATTTTTCAGGATAGTTCCACTCACAAATAGAAGACGTCTCAGGAGATATTAGTGTTACGAGCAAGTGAATCAAATAGGAGACAATTATACATGTAAGTAAACTCTCTACCCTTTGGACATGTATTTGTATTTATTTACAGTTGGAATGTGTGCTGTGACTGGATAGACTTGGGAAAACATTTATGGTTTCTAAAGTTTTTCAAAAACTACTTTGGTTGTTGTGAAAGCAAATGACACTCAGGGTTTTCAAAACGAGTTTAAAACTAATGATTTTCTGCTGCATTGCATGGTTTTCTATAAATGGTTTTCAAATAGGGATGCATCCCGCATTAGGAAGTAGATATTGTTTTAAAAATGCATGGAAAAACTCGGGTCGTCACAGTTGGTATCAGAGCCCAGGTTTTATCCTTTCATAGCCAGTCCAACATGTCCAAGGGTTATAGGCAACAGAGAAAATCAAGAAGAAATAGTATAAATAGAAGAAGTAGAGATGACTACTTCTATTTGAGGATTACAATATTAATGCTCAAGGTATTTCACCATAAACAAATAGGTGAAAAAGGAGATGGGTCTAGCAAATACTTGGATATTGGATGGCTTAAATCTTATCAATAAGGATTGTTGTGTGGTGCAAATATAAAAACTCATATATAGATCATATTATGAGAATGATGAATGAGGACGTTAGTAAACTTGTTAGTAGATAGTTCCGACTTGCAATAAAGTAATCTTATCAAAGGTGAGAAAATCAAAGAACCTTGATGGCTATCTTACCATCATAAAGAATATCAGAATATGAGTACACTATCACAAGGATATGATATGAGTATGATAGGGAATAATACAAGTAGAGTTGGTGATTTTATAATAGAGATAAAGCATATGGGATTTAAGACTTTGAGTAGAGTAATGAATTTAAGGATATTATATGACAAGAAATTTTCAAAGAAGAATGACGACTAACTAGAAATTAAATTCTACAAATGGTTTGATATCAATTATTATAATTATATTCTTATCAGATCCATTAGCTTATGGGGAAGACCAATGGATATAATAAAAAGGAAAATTTGGTGATATCTCACCTTGCCACTACATGAGTAAATAAAGTTATATTGAAAAAGGAATTAGGCCAGGACAGTGACTTGTCCATCTATCTATCTTCAGCAAGAAGGGTACCATCAAGGATCAAATGAAGGTCTTGCTATCATAGATTGGTGGAGCAAATATCTTAAGACCATTATTTTTAGAGTACTGTTGACTAAATAAAGGTATCCCACCCTAATTAATCAAGTATGTCAGTGTCTATGAGTTAGTAGTCGAAGTTATATACTCAGAAGGATGTAATAAGTCTTTAGACTTGATTTTTTCTTGAAAGAAGTACTTGTTAGGCTAAGACATTTGAGGGTATAAGGCCAGTTGATTAGGCCACATTATGAAGTTGATTAGGCCACATCATGGAATAGCGACAAGTACAATAAATACAGTAGCAACTGAGATAGGAGAAAAAATAAGAAGTGATCTAAACCAATGTAAAAGATTTTCCAAACCTTAATGGCTACCATGACAAGGTGTAGAAATTACTTTGGGTCTGAAAGATGCTGCTGACTTAGATTGAAAAGGAAGGCAAATAAGGATTGATCACTTTAGAGGCCCTTGAGTATGACAAAGATATATCTAGAAAGAGATAAAGAGGAAATCAAATACAGTCTTTCTATATGTCTACTAAAATGTTCCATGCTTACCTGAGTGTTTTTCAAATTTGATGATTTAATAGCTTTAGCATAACTTGATGAATCAGTATGAGGAGGCACTTGAAAGATAAAATTTGAGGAATTGAGAAAATCACTACTTATACCTCCTGACAATACAGACTGCATGATTGACAATAAAGCCTTGATAAAAGATTGAACAATATATTGACATAAGGGATGGAAGGATAAAAGGTGAGATGACTAACACATTATAAGGTGAGATTTGATGTTACATTGCTTTTAGACAAATAGTTAGTTGTTATGAGCATATACCAAGTACGAAAAATCAATTGAAAGAATTTCTTAAGGACTAACCCTACTGGATTGAGTATAGAACTTTTGGATTGAAAGGTTACGAAGAAAACCATCAAGCAAAGAAAGGGCAAAAAGGATGATGACAAAGGATTCAACCATGACCTAGTAAGGGTACTTGGTTATGAATAAGAGACTTTTTGCTTTGTATAAATAGGAACATTATTGAAAATCCTAATGACAAATTGATGTGAATAGTGAGATAGGCTTCTGGACAAGAACATGTGACCCGTGATGATGAATCGACCATTAACATTTGACATGAGTTTGGATAAAATCCTCACAGAGGAAAGCGTTTAATGAATTCAAGAATTATGAAATTGGATATAGAGTTAGGACATTTTACTTTCAATATATAATAAGGTCCTCGATGGAAGATGCTATTAATTGGCTTTCATGATTTTATTTTGAATATAACTTTGGTCGAGGAATCAAGTCACACATGGAAAATAACAGGTAGTTGAAATTCGAAGATAATCAAGGGTTTGGCTGTAGAGCACATGATACCATGCCAGTTATTGAAGTATCTTGGGGATAAATATAAAAGATAAGAAGCAAAGTTAGACACAATAGAAAGAAGGTAATTTTTGGACTCTTACTAATGACATATAACCAACCATTAGAAGGAGATACGAATGATGAAGAGATCACTAGATGAAAGACAAGAAGAAAAATGGACCATTCTATGATATTCAAAAAGGACTGTGGAAAATAAGATAATATGATCATGGAGTAATTTATGCACAAATAAAGAAGCAAGATCCTACGAGGAGACTATCCTATACATGATAGGCATCTAAGGATTTCGAGAAAGATGAGTTACAGCTAGAAACTGGTATTGTTAAACTGGCACGCATGAGAGTATGCATCAGAGTACGCAGTAAAAGCGGCCCTTATAGGTAAGGCCTTGTAGAAGGAACAACAGAAATGATAAATTGAGGCTGAGCCTAGATTTGATTCCTAAGGGGGGAGTGCATTCACCAAGAAGTTATCTAAGAGGCAAAATACCTTGAAGATGATAATTTATGGAATTTTGAGGATGAAATCCTTTTAAGGGGGTAATAATGTAATGCCTGAGCAATTTACACTATTTTTAAAGAAAATTGGACATTCTATGGAAAATGGACTGTGTTGAATGTTTGATTTTATTTAAAATAGTAAATGAAGGAATTTGTGAGGAAACTTGATATCATTAGATTCTACTCGAAAAATGAAATCCAACGCCTTAAAAATCACCTAAAACGGAGTTCGTATGAAGAAGTTACAGCCATTTAAACATAGGGGTATTTCTGGAAATTAAACAGAAAAACGTTTAAAATGACAAAGGGACGAAAAACGCAGGGGGCCATTTTGATAACGGCACCCCCTATCGTCTTCAACCTCAAAAATCCTCTAGAAAACCCTAAATCCCAATTTCTCTAGAAAATCCCAAGGGAAAGGGCGGCATCGCCATTGAGGGGCACCGCCTTCAACCCTCTATAAAAACCCCATCTCCCCTCTTCAAAAAACACAAGTTTTTCGGCATTTTTCCAGCCGTTTGAGACTGGGATTTCTGGAAAAATTGGAAACCCATCTCTCTGCTATTTTCGGCAATGGCCAGGCCCAAGTTAGGCTGCCATCCCGTTCCCATTTCCCCCTCTCTTCCCTTTCCGATCTTGGCATGGGGGTTTCCTCTTCACGAAATTCCGACGACAAAGGACATTCAGAACCAGGAATGAGGGTTCCATCATCGGCGAAGGGCACTCCCCAGGCTACTCAGGTAAGTCATTCTCCTTTCCTTTTTCATTTTTTTTCCTCCTCTCAAGCTAGATCCATACTGGATCTAGCGTTTCCAGCCGTTTTCCAACCAGAATTCCTGGCCAAAAAACGCCCCAAGACCGGTTCTAGCTGGCTGTGCACAAACACGATGTCCCAGGCATGCTACTGTGCACGAGGGCAAGCGACTGTGTATGGGCGTGGCCTCGGTGCGTCCCAGGCACAGTCCAGGCTCGACCGGGACGCATGGGTGGCCCGGGAGCGAAGGCACATTTCGACTAACGCCAAGGTGTGTTCGCGAGGTCATCCAGGATGCGCATCATAGCGCGCCGGTTAGGCATGCTGGTGCACGTGTGAACACTGTCCCAGGTGTGGCCTTTGGGTACGTGCGTGACATGGGGCATGGGTCCTAGCTCGACCAGGATGCACAGGGTGCCCTGGGAGCTGAGACGCGCCATGCTACAAGGTGCGTCCGTGTGATGA
Organism: Warburgia ugandensis; assembly: GCA_035236585.1. NCBI lineage: Eukaryota > Viridiplantae > Streptophyta > Magnoliopsida > Canellales > Canellaceae > Warburgia > Warburgia ugandensis. The sequence goes on from CP141128.1 coordinate 48,111,131, forward strand.
TGCACGTCATAGCGCATCACTTGAGCATGCATGTGCATGTGCAAAATGCAGTCTCTGGCACGGCCTTTAAGTGCACACACATGTGTGGTGGTTGCGGTCCAACCAGGATGCACGAGTGTCCTGGGAACTGGGACACACAGACCCAATGAGACTTTAAAAATTAGGATTAAAGGATAAATTACAGAGTTTAACTATCGGAAAGTAGATCCATATCATAGGATCTAGCCTAGCAATGAATTAGGCAAGGACCATTGACCCTAAACAGCAGATTTAGCAGTCTAATATCTAAATTGATTAAAATTAATAAGGACTCCTTGTACCCAGGAGTTTATAAATGAGACCCAGGGACGGGTTGAGTGCTAAAGGACGCGACTCCAGGAGACTTTGAGGTACGTGCTCTGTCGCTACTAGACTTTTTAAAAGAGCCATGATTGTTTTATGCATGTTTTAAGTATATATTATATAACTTGTTTAGCATGACATAATTCAGCATACATATGATAAATGCTCTGTGCATAGATATGTTTTGCAAACAAATGCATATATTGCATGATTTGTGAGCATTGAGTTTTTGAAAGATTGCATGTCCTTGAGGGTTACCAAAAGACGTTGGAGTGCCCAAAAGACGCTGGGTAGGCAGTTGTGAGGGACCCAAAGAGGACAGGTTTTGAAAAAGAGGTTTTTGGCTTGTTTGATCGTACATGATTTGGGCTAATAAGCTCGTGAGTGTTATGCTGAGAGGTCTGGGGTGGCTCCCAGCCTCTACCACTATTAGGTGGATGGGTACCACACCCAAAAAGGGCATGTCCCTGCTTCGACTGCATGTGGTATAGGGGGCTACCACTAGTGTCACGGCACTGGGTCGAAGTGTCATGTGCCCTGTGGAGGTATATGATCCTGTGCCCCTAGGTAGCTGGGGACCACACGGCGGTGAGGTTGTGGGCATAGTTGGACCTTAAGGTTTCGTGGACTTATTTGCATTGCATATGGCATGATATGAGGTTGGTCGACCATACCATACCAGATGTCCATGAGTTGGATTTAGTGGAGCATCGTATGCATATCATTATGTTTAAGATATATGATACTTTCGACCTGGATTATGCTATTCTTTAAGTCGTTAGTATTTCAGTTTGACGATGGTTTTTAATATCGATATTGAACATGATTGATCGAACATGCACATATTTTTAAGAGCATATGATTGTAAATATATCATGCATGGAAAAACTAGTAGTGATAGACTCCTAGTGAGTATAGTATATACTCACCCTATCCTTAACATTTTTCAGGATAGTTCCACTCACAAATAGAAAACGTCTCAGGAGATATTAGTGCTATGAGCAAGTGAATCAAATAGGAGACAATTATACATGTAAGTAAACTCTCTACCCTTTGGACATGTATTTGTATTTATTTACAGTTGGACTGTATGCTATGACTAGATAGACGTGGGAAGACATTTATGGTTTCTAAAGTTTTTAAAAAACTACTTTGGTTGTTGTGAAAGTAAATGACACTCGGGGTTTTCAAAACGAGTTTAAAACTAAATATTTTTCGCTGCATTGCATGGTTTTCTATAAATGGTTTTCAAATAGGGATGCATCCTGCCTTAGAAATTAGATATTGTTTTAAAAATGCATGGAAAAACACGAGGTCCCAGGTAAGCTTCTCTTCCCCTCTTTTCCCTTCTCATTTCCCCTTTATTTTCCTTTTTTTTCCAGCCAAATCTGGCGTCTCCCTACGAAGAACCCATTAGGAAGATGGGTTTGTTATAGAACCCTAGGGCTACGACCAGGGTACCATTCCAGGATTCCCAGACCGTCCCCTCCTTTCCGCCTCATTCACAGCCCAAATCCTCGTCGGATCTGGGAATTTTCAGACCGAAAATCACCGGTCCTCGGGGAGGAAAACCAGACGGCTGAAAACCCGTCAAGAGAGAGAGAGAGAGAGAGAGAGTGCTTCCTAGGGGCGCACGAACGTCCCAGGGTGCACGGCGCGGTCCAGGGTGCTTGGCTTGACACACACCCGTGCCAAGCTCCCTGGGGGCTTTCCACAAGAACGCGTCGCATGCGGATAGTTGTGTTAGCTCGACAGGGACACATGGGACGTCCTGGGAGCTAAGGCACACCGTAGCCACTCCTAAGACGCGTCCGCTCAACAACGCACACCCTGGCGCACTATTTCAGACATACGCACATAAGCCTGGTTGCGGTGCAACTAGGGCACACACGTATCCTAGAAACCATAGCGCATTCAGAACCGTGGCGTGCAGGACCCTAGGCACTACAATTGGGTCGTCCGTTAAGGTACGACCTTGTAAAATCCAATTTCGGAGCTTATATAACTCCGATTGACAAGCCAAAAGGACCGTTGCGTCCATAATTTTGACACGGACCCAATTATACAATAAAATGCAGGACATTCTTAGATAAAGAGCAACTTAAAAATATCATAGAATAGGCCCTAGAAACCAACATCATATGACCTTTACCCTGTGAGCTTAAAAATAATGCCTAGATCTTGTGTTTAAACATCGTTCAGGACCTTACCAAGATATTCTCGGACTCGAAGCGAAGGCGGGCACAAGCTAAGTAACAACACACGAGGTAGGCTGTCTGATCCTACTCTGTTTTCAAAATACATTCCAAACTTTCATAGTTACATGCTTATTACTATATTGAGCACGTGTTTTAAACCATGTTGTTCTCATACAAGTATGTGAGACCTGCTTCCATGACTTATATAGATTTATTTATTTGAAAAATCTTGCATTGAATGAAGAATGCTGTTGAGAAGTAATGTTTTTATACGAGTTACGGATTCATGACATTTTACGCAATACTTGCATACTTTGAAAATAAATCCATAAATTGTATGATTTATGTTGATTTGAGATTGGGACTATGTATGTTTTTGGGCTATTGAGCCTGATGGGCACTATGCTAAGTAGGTAGATCGCCGAATGAGGCAACCTATGTAGGGATAGCGTGTAGATCGCCGAAGGAGGCACTTGCGGTAGGAACAAAACCTCGAGTCCCAAGTGGGTAGATCGCTGAAAGAGGCAGCCTGCGGAGGAGCATAGTGACGCTATGATTTCAGTATGTTTGATATGCATATAGCATTGAGATGGTCGCATACGAGTACTCGTGACCAGTTGACTTGAGACCCAGTGCATGTTACTCTATGATGCTAACATATGCCTCACATGAAGACTAGTTTAAGTATTTCTTGATCGTTTTATATGATGCATTGATTTGACGTAGTGAATCTATTGATTTCGACGTTTTGAAACTAGACATACTGTTAGTGTTGCATACTGAAGTTTGATAAAGAATTTCAATAGATGACATAACTTACATTTTATTCATACAAATGCACACCAATCACAAATATAGCATTCCCGATGTCTTTCATGCAACCATTTTGAACTCTGTATGATGCATTGCTGTGTTTTCAAAAAGGGTAGTGTTAGGTTACCTACTGAGTATGATAAATACTCAACCCAATCCATTATTTTTCAGATCAAACAAAGTACAAATAGGAGGATCAGGAGGCGTTAGAATCAAAGTCAAGGAGGCAAAGGTAAGACTTAATTAGTAATTTCTTTTGGTAGCTACTGTAATCTTGATTGTAAGTATTTGTTATAGCTGTGGATGTGACTAATAATCCTGGGAGTAACTACTTGTTTTGATTTGGTTTATACACTGCCATGGCACTATGCATTGAGCATTCATTTTGACACTCGGGCTCTTTATACAATGTTTTTGAAAAGGAGAAATTTTTCCTGCATTCTTCTGCATACATTGTTTTCAAACTAGAGATCGATCTCGCCGTGTTTTTACTAAAAATGGCATTCAAAAACCCGGGTCGTCACAGTTGGTATCAGAGCCCAGGTTCATGTTATTCACAGTCCAGTTATGAAAAAGGACTTATAATCAAGATATATTAATAGGCAAACCAATAGGGTAAGTGTCCCCTAAAGGTAGAGATTGATCTTAAACCAGATGCCACCAAGGAGAAGAGGAGGTGAAGCCCTAAGACCTGATAATCCTCCAGGTAATGGAATGGTTTAAGCCTTTCAGCTATTCATGCAACACATGGGGCAGTTCATACAGAACCAACCACAAGCACCCACGGTAAGAGCCTCTTCTCCAGAAAGAATTGCCGATAGGATAAAGGCCCAGCTAGAACGATTTTAGAAGATGGCCCCATAATTCTCAGGGGAAGATGAGTCTGCAATAGTAGAAAAATGGATCTTTGATGTTGAAAAATTATTCAAGGCTATGAAAATCCCAGAGGATAAGAACGTTACCATGGCTAGTTTCGTACTAAAAGGCGAGGCAGGCTTCTGGTGGGAAACAACTGAGAGAACTTATTTTGGAGATAATGATATTATATCCTGGGAAGAATTTAAATTAGTATTTAATGAAAAATACTATCCCTGCCATATACGGAAACAGAAGGAAAAAGAATTCATGAACCTGGAGCAAAGTAACCTCTTCGTACAATAGTATGAAAATAAGTTCATAAATCTTCATAGATTTGCACCTAATGCTTGCTCCACAGAGGAAGACGCTGCAGAGAAGTTCGTTGATGGACTACATTTGGGCCTCAGAAACTGAGTGATAGGGTTCCAACCCACCTCTGTAGCAAAGGTAGTGGAAATGGCATCTCTCTTTGAAAAGGATTATAAAAAAACAGTGGCTGCTAAGGAGGCGAAGCACAACAATGGCGGAAGAAATAATAAAGATCAAAGACCCAGTCAACCTTCTAGACGTCGACACCCACACAAGTGGCAATTTGATAATAACGAAAAGCACCTAGAATCCAAGACTTGCCCCAGATGCCACAGATATCACCCAGATAAGCCATGTACCTTCCGTTTTACATGTTTTAACTACAGAGAAATAGGACATCCAGCCCGAAATTTCCCTAAGAGGAAGGAGGAAGAACATAGGGAAGGTCTGTAATGCCCCGAGCAATTTACGTTATTGAATTGGGCATTCTATAGGAAATAAACTGTGTTAAATGTTTTACTTTATTTGAAATAGTAAACGAAGGAATTTGTGAGGAAACTTGGTACCACTAGATTTTACTCAAAAAATGGATCCAATGCCTCAAAGAACGCCGAAAACGGAGTTCGTATGAAGAAGGTACGACCGTTTAAAGATCAGGGGTAGTTCTGAAATTTAAACAGAAAAACGAAAAAGAAGAAAAACTCAGGGGTTTTTTTGATAACGGCACCCCCTGTCGTCTTCCACCTCCAGATCTCTCTAGAAACCCTCTTTCATGATTTTTCTAGAGAGATCTACCACCGCCAAGGGCGGCACCGCCATTGGCAGCACCGCCATAACAGGGCTATAAAAAGCCCCATCTCCCCCTCTCCAAAACACGATTTCCCGGCCGTTTTGAGACTGGGGTTTCCAGCAAAATCGGAAACCTGTCTCAAGCCCAACTTCTCTACATTTTTCGGCAACGGCCAGGCCCAAAGTTAGGCCAGCCATTGCCATCTCCCCATTTCCCCTCTTCTCTTCTTTCTGGTCTTAACAATGGGGTTTCCCCCTTCTTCGAGTTTTCCAGCAATCCAGATTTTCGGCAGGCATGGAGGAAAATGCACCACCGGGAAAAGGGCGTCCCTAGGCTACCCAGGTAAGCCCTCCTTACCTTCTTTCTCTCTGTCTTGCTTCCCTAGGCTAGATCCATGCCGGATCTGGTCTTTTCCTAGCCGTTTTCCAGCCGGGTTTCTTGGTCGGAAAATGCTCCAAGCCGGCTTGGGCCGGCCCTGCACGAACAAGGCGTCCTAGGGATGCCATGCTCCACGTACGCCTGGGATAGGGTCCCTAGGATAGGTTCCAAGCGTACGACAGTGCGTACACTATCCCACGTGTGGCCTTTGGGTGCGCGTGCGACATGGGGCACGGGTCCTAGCTCGACCACGATGCACGGGGTGCCCTGGGAGTTGAGATGCGCCATGCTACACCAAAGGTGCGTCCGTGCGATGCCATCCAGGATGCACGTCATAGCGCGTAGCTTGAGCATGCATGTGCGCATGCAAAACGCGGTCCCTGGCACGGCCTTTAGGCACGCACGCACGTGAGGCGGTTGCGGTTCAACCAGGATGCACGGGTGTCCTGGGAATTGGGACACGCGGACCTAATGAGACTTTAAAGCTAGGATTAGAGGACAATTTATAGAGTTAGCCATGGAATAGTAGATCCACATCATAAGATCTAGCCTGACAATGAATTAGTCAAGGACCCATGGACCCTAAAAGGCAAATCTAACGATCTAATGTCTAAATAGATTGAAATTAATAAGGACTCCTTGTATCCATTCATACCCAGGAGTTTATGAATGAGACCCAGGGATGGGTTGAAGTGATAAAGGACGCGACTCTAGGAGACTTTGAGGTAGGTGCTCTATCGCTACTAGACTTTTAAAAAGAACCATGATGGTTTTGAATGCATGTTTTAAGTATAAAATTATATGTCTTGTTTAGCATGACTTATTTTATGGCTTGTTGGGCATATAAATGAATTCAGCCTGCATATGATAAATACATTATGCATAGACATGTTTTGCAAACAATTGCATATATTGCATGATTTGTGACCATTGAGTTCTTGAAAAATTACATGTCCTTGAGGGTTACCAAAAGATGCTGGAGTACCCAAAAGGCGCTGGGTAGGCAGTTGTGGGGGCCAGGCAGTTGTGAGGGACCCAAAGAGGACAAGTTTTGAAAAGAGATGTTTTTGCTTGTTTGATCGTATATGATTTGGGCTAGTAAGCTTGTGGGCGCTATGCCGAGAGGTTGGGCTGGCCTCCCAGCCTCTACCACTACTAGGTGGACTGGGTACCATGCCCAGAAAGGGCATGTCCCTACGTAGACTGGATGTGGTACAGGGGACTACCACTGGTGTCACGGCACTGGGTCGATGTGTCATATGCCCCGTGGAGGCTATGACGTTGTGTCGTCAGGTACCCGAGGACCACACGGCGGCAAGGTCGTGGGCATAGTTGGACCCTATGGTTTGAGGATTTACTTGCATTGCATATGGCATGACATGAGGTTGGTTGACCATACCAGATATCCATGAGTTGGATTCAGTTGAGCATTTTATGCATATGATTATGTTTATGATATATATGATGCTTTCAACTTGGTTTGTGTGATTCTTTAAGTCGTTAGTATTCCAATTTGACAAGGGTTTATAATATCGATATTGAACATGAGTGTTCAAACATGCACATGTTTTAAAGAGCATATGATTTTAAACGTAGCATGCATTGTAAAACTAGTAGTGATAGACTCCTACTGAGTATAGTATATACTCACCCTATCTTTAACATTTTTTAGGATAGTTCCATCCACGAGTAGAGGACGCCTATGTTAGTGCTACGAACAAGTAGATCAAAAGGAGACAATCATACATGTAAGTAAGCACTCTACCCTTTGGACATGTATTTGTATTTATTTACAGTTGGACTGTGTGCTGTGACTAGATAGACCTAGGGAAAAACATTTATGATTTTTGAAGTTTTTCAAAAACTACTTTGATTGTTGTGAAAGCAAATGACACTCGGGGTTTTCAAAATGAGTTTAAAAACTAAAGATTTTCCGCTGCATTGCATGGTTTTTATAAAAATGTTTTTCAAATCGGGATCCCACCTTAGGAATTTAGATTTTTCATTTAAAAATGCATGAGAAAACCCGAGTCGTCACATGGTCACATCCCTCATAGTCAAGGACGAGTATATGCCATCACGTCGGGACATGCTCAGGCATCTAACGGCGTAGTAGAAGGTACCAGCCAAGCTACAACCGGACTTTACTTTGGAAACAAAACTGATGTAGATTTTGGATAGAAAGATTAAGCTACTACGGTATATGTATATATATATATATATAAATAGTCCATTAGTTAGAATTTTGTGGCAAAACGCGACCATCGATGAAGAAACTTGGGAGGTAAAGTACCTTGAACTATTTTTTGGAAAGAAATTGGAGAATTTCGAGGGCAAAATTCTTTTAAGCGGGTAATGATGTAATGACCCAAATTTGGAGACATTTTGTATAAAAACCAACCATGATATTGGCTCTTTGCCAACGATATTGCAACCTGGTTTACTTTGGAATGAATACATGTTTCTTACATGTTTAATGGTCTTATTAGGTGGTGGGATGTTTGATCCTAATTTACATAGGAATCTTAGGATTTTGTGAATAAACTCATTGCCACTAGATTCTACTCTCAAAATGGAATCCAACGCCTCAAAGAATGCTGAAAACAGAGCTCGTATGAAGAAGTTATAGGTGTTAGAAGATTAAGCGCATTTTGGTAAAACGCACCTAAAAACGAAAAAGCCAAAAACTGCAGGGGTCCATTTTGATAATGACACCCCATCCTCTTCCTCCTCCCGATTTCTCTAGAAACCCCCCCTCTCCTGAATAATCTGGAAACTCCAACACCACCTTTGCAAGGTGGTGCCAGGGGAAAGGGCGGCACCGCCATAGGACGGCACCGCCTTCCCTCTCCTATAAATACCCCCAAGCCCCCTCCTCCTCCAGGTATTTCTGGGTTCAAATCTCTCGAAAAGGTGGGTTTGGAGCAAGCAATTCAAGCATAAGACCCACTCCATCTCAAGGTCCCAGGTAAGCTTCTCTTCCCCTCTTTTCCCTTCTCATTTCCCCTTCATTTTCCTTCTTTTTCCAGCCAAATCTGACGTCTCCCGGCCGAAGAACCCATTAGGAAGATGGGTTCGTTACAGAACCCTAAGCCTATGACCAAGGTGCCATTCCAGGCTTCCCAGACCGTCCCCTCCTTTCCTCCTCATTCCCAGCCCAGATCCTCGTCGGATCTAGGAATTTTCAGACTGGAAATCACCAGTCCTCGGGGAGGAAAACCAGACGGGTGAAAACCCATCGAGAGAGAGAGAGAGAGCGCCTCCCAAGGGCGCACGAATCTCTCAGGGTGCACGGCGCAGTCCAGGGTGCTTGGCTTGATGCACACCTGTGCCAAGCTCCCTGGGGGTTGTCCTCACGAACACGTCGCGTGCGGATAGTTGTCTTAGCTCGACAGGGACGCATGGGACGTCTTGGGAGTTGAGGCACACCGTAGCCGCACCTATGACACATCCGCACAATAGCGCACACCGTGGCGCACTATTTCAGACATACGCACATAAGCCTGGTTGTGGTGCAACTAGGGCACACACGTATCCTAGAAACCATAACGTGCATTCAAAACCGTGGATTGCAGGACCCTAAGCACTGCAATTGGGTCATCCGTTAAGGTACGACCTTGTAAAATCCAATTTCGGAGCTTATATAACTCTGATTGACGAGCCAAAAGGACCGTTGCATTCGTAATTTTGACACGGACCCAATTATACAATAAAATTCAGGACATTCTTAGATAAAGAGCAACTTAAAAATATCATAGAATAGGCCCTAGAAACCAACATCATATGACCTTTACCCTGTGAGCTTAAAAATAACTCCTAGATCTTATGTTTAAACATCATTCAGGACCTTACCAAGATATTCTCGGACTCTAAGTGAAGACGGGCACGAGCTAAGTAACAACGCACGAGGTAGGTCGTCTGATCCTACTCTGTTTTCAAAATACATTCCAAACTTTCATAGTTACATGCTTATTACTATATTGAGCATGTGTTTTAAACCATGTTGTTCTCATAGAAGTATGCGAGACCTACTTCCATGAATTATATATATATATTTATTTATTTAAAAAATCTTGCATTGAATGAAGAATGCTGTTGAGAAGTAATGTTTTTATACAAGTTACGGATTCATGACATTTTACGCAATACTTGCATACGTTGAAAATAAATCCATAAATTGCATGATTTATGTTGATTTGAGATTGGGACTATGTATGTTTTTGGGCTATTGAGCCTGATGGGCACTATGCTAAGTAGGTAGATCGCCGAATAAGGCAACTTACATAGGGATAGCGTGTAGATCGCCGAATGAGGCAACCTATGTAAGGAATAAAACCTTAAGTTCCAAGTGGGCAGATCGCTGAAGGAGGCAGCCTGTAGTAGGAACCAAACCTCGAGTCCCAAGTGGGCAGATCGCCGAAAGAGGCAGCCTGCGGAGGAGCATAGTGACCCTATGATTTCATTATATTTGATATGCATATAGCATTGAGATGGTTGCATACGAGTACTTGTGACCAGTTGACTTGAGACCCAGTGCATGTTACTCTATGATGCTAACATATGCCTCACATGAAGACTATTTTAAGTATTTCTTGATCATTTTATATGATGCATTGATTTGACGTAGTGAATCTATTGATTTCGATGTTTTGAAACTAGACATACTATTAGTGTTGCATACTGAAGTTTGATAAAGAATTTCAATATATGACATAACTTATATTTTGTTCATACAAATGCACACCTATCACAAATATAGCATTCCCGATGTCTTTCATGCAACCATTTTGAACTCTATATGATGCATTGCTGTGTTTTCAAAAAGGGTAGTGTTAGGTTACCTACTGAGTATGATAAATACTCAACCCAATCCATTATTTTTCAGATCAAACAAAGTACAAATAGAAGGAGGATCAGGAGGCGTTAGAATCAAAGTCAAGTAGGCAAAGGTAAGACTTAATTAGTAATTTCTTTTGGTAGCTACTGTAATCTTAATTGTAAGTATTTGTTATAGCTATGGCTGTGACTAACAATCCTGGGAGTAACTACTTGTTTTGATTTGGTTTATAAATTTCCATGGCACTATGCATTGAGCGTTCATTTTGACACTCGGGCTCTTTATACAATGTTTTTGAAAAGAAGAAATTTTTCCTGCATTCTCTGCATATTTTGTTTTCAAACTAGAGATTGATCTCGTTGTGTTTTTACTAAAAATGGCATTCAAAAACCCGGGTCGTCACAATTGGTATCAGAGCCCAAGTTCATGTTATTCATAGCCCAGTTATGAAAAAGGACTTATAATCAAGATATATTAATAGGAAAACCAATAGGGTAAGAGTCCCCTAAAGGTAGAGATTGATCTTAAACTAGATGCCACCAAGGAGAAGAGGAGGTGAAGCCCCAAGACCTGATAATCCTCCAAGTAATGGAATGGCTGAAGCCTTTCAGCTATTCATGCAACACATGGGGTAGTTCATACAGAACCAACCACAAGCACCCACGACAAGAGCCTCTTCTCCAGAAAGAATTGTTGATAGGACAGAGGCCCAGCTAGAACAATTTCAGAAGATGGCCCCATCATTCTTAGGGGAAGATGAGTCTGCAACAGCAGAAAAATGAATCTTTGATGTTGAAAAATTATTCAAGGCTATGAGAATCCCAGAGGATAGGAAAGAATGATATTATATCCTGGGAAGAATTTAAACTAGTATTTAATGAAAAATACTATCCCCACCATATACGAAAACAGAAGGAAAAAGAATTCATGAACCTGGAGCAAAGTAACCTCTCCGTACGACAGTATGAAAATAAGTTTGTAAGTCTTCATAGATTTGCACCTAATGCTTGCTCCACAGAGGAAGACGCTGCAGAGAAGTTCGTTGATGGACTACATTCGGGCATCAAAAGCCGAGTGATAGGGTTCCAACCCACCACTGTAGCAAAGGCAGTGGAAATGGCGTCTCTCTTTGAAAAGGATTATCAAAGAACACAGGCTGCTAAGGAGGCGAAGCACAACAATGGCGGAAGAAATAATAAAGATCAAAGACCCAGTCAACCTTCTGGACCTCGACACCCACACAACCTGCTAAGGAGGGTTAGTTTATTTCAATTAGTTGACTGAAGCTAGATTTGATTGTTGCATGTGTTGAGTATCATTACTTGATTTCTTTGAATTTGATTTCTTTATGTGTCACATCTCATGTGTTGGATGTTATATTTTTTTTTCTAGGCTACGTTGTTATTCAATTCTGTCCATTCACTTTTATTACTTCCATTTACACCATATTTGCAAGTTTCAATAAGTAGGAATCGCACTAGAATCATGTGGCCTACTCTAGGGTCATGTGCATGGTTCTATATGTATTTCCCTTAGAATTGTTGCATAGTTAACAAGTGGTTAAATTATTCTTGCATATTAGTTCCCATTAGTTAAAATTGTATGATTCAGAAAGTTGTTAAATTCCATCTTTAGAAAGTTAATTTAGGAAAGTTCTAATTTTAGAAGGTTTTAATTTAGGAAAGTTATTAAGTTTAGCATGTTTTTCTTTTACCACTCTTCCATATTTCATGTTTACATTTATGTTAAGTTTCCATTCTTAATTTAGGATAAAATCTCATTAATCTTTTACTAGGTTAAGTAATTTAAGTAAAGACCCACAAAAACACACAAACCATTTCATTCCTTTTGGGATCAACCTCATAATTGTGCTATAATATAACTTATTCATGCACTTGTTAGTTTAACTTAAAAATCACAACACATATTATAATAACCCCAATTTCTATGAATATAATTGACTTATAAAAATTAAAAGTTGAAATTCTAAAAGTGGAACTGGAACTTTGAGTTCCAGGAGAATTCATTTTTATAAAAATAAAATCAAGACTTAAAACTTGGATAATTGTAATGTTCTTAGAAAACCAATCAAAATGACTATAAGTCTGTCAAATTCTAAGTTCAGATGAAAAATTCCTATTTTTCTCCATTTTTATGAGTAAAAGGGTACAATGGTAATTTTACTCATAAACGAGACCTAAGACATCAAAATTTGGAATGTAATCAGAAAATTGATAGAGAGAACACTAAGTACACTCAATTTTGAGTTCATAGGAATAAACCCTATTTTTTTTCCATTTTTGGAATTAAAAGGGCAAAATGGTCTTTTCACAACACGTGGGGCCCACAAGGTGGGCCAACCATCTGGAAGACCATCATCATAAGTCAAACCACTACTAGCTGGTGGTGGAAAAGGAGGTGGAAGTGGGAATCCAATGCCAATTTAATAATTAAAAGAAATGAAACATAATTATGAGATGTAATCATGAAAAATTTAAAAATCCCCATAAATAGCCCATAAAATTTCCCAAAATTTTTCTTAAAAGCCCTCCACGAGGTGTCCTAGAATACCCTAAAATCCCAACTCCAAAATCCTCCCCCAAATTTTCGTCTTTCCTTCTTTCTCCTCTTGTGTCTTTTTCTCTATACGAGCATCTACACACACACCTGGCACTCTAGGCTCATTAGAGACGTTGAGCACGTTAATTGACGTGTTATCCCCAATGAACCAGGGTTTCCACCTGGGAAACCCTAATTCAATTAGCCATCCAATTCCATCTTTTATAATCAGATCTTTATCATTGGATCTATTTGGGATGAGGGGATATAAAAAAACCCTAAGATTTCATGATGATCCATCGGTTGGATCTTCAAAAAAATCAAACGAAAGTCAAGCACGGTATTAATTCCGTCTCCGACAAGTTCTATTCCATTTTTTGGTCAATCTAATAAGTCAAACAAGATCCTGAAGTGTTTAATATATTCAGGATGATGGGGTCTTCAAAAGCCCCATAATCTCAGACATTATCTTGCAATAGAAAGGGAGAAATCAAGGACTGAATATTTATCCAGTAGCTAGGGTTTTCTTTCATTGGTAAATCTCTTCTCCAGTGAAATTCCTTCACCAGACTGGCACAGGTAGGCGACCCACTTCACTCCCTTTTCATTTCGGCATGTTTTTCTAAGTTTCTGGCCATCCCTGATCTCCCCCGGCCGTTGATCTGTCGAAAATGATGGATCCGGCATGGAGGGTTGAGATCTCATCATTTAGCTACGCAGATACAAACTCTAAGCCATTGGATGAGTTCCTGTGACCCAAAAACCTTATGCTAAGAAATCTCAACCCTTAATGTCTTTTGATTTCGTAGACTTAGAGAAAGGTTGATTTGACATTCCAGGTCAAACCTTCTCAACTGATCTTTGTGAGATCGATCCCAAAATGCCTATGTGAAACACAAGCAGGGATGCTCCCTGCGGGAGAGTCCTCGCTCGTGTGCTTGCACGCGATCTACCAGGTGGTGTGAGAACAATGGCATCTACATCACCGTGATGGAGATGCGGGTTGCTGGTCATCCCCTCACCCATTAAGCCCATATTAGATTGAGCTGTCCAAAATTTGAACTAAGAGCTTATTTCTTCAATTAAGAGCTCATTTTAGCTCTGATTTTAGATCCGAAAACATTGATCCATTCCTTATGTTATGTAAAATCTGTTGGAATCATGAGATCTATGTTACTAATTGTATTTATGTGAAATACTTGCTAAAATCCGTTGTAACAATCTTGGATCACACCTACGATGATCTTAAAATATAAATATAATTTGATAGATGGATCCAAGACTCCCAAAAACCCTAGGAACAACAATCACAGTAAGATTTATGGACATCTGGATCAAAGATGGGGCTGTTAAAGATTGGATCAATCTGGACCCTTAAAAATGTCTGAAATCTTAAAATTTTGATTAGATCTTATTTCAAGTCCAAGTTTAAATTTGAAAGCACTGATGAATTCCTTATGTTAGGTAGAATCTTATGAAAGCATGATAATTATGTTTTTAATTGTATTTATATAAATTATTTGCTAAAATTAGTAGTAACAACCTTGGATCATGATCAAGATGATCTCAAAATAGATATTTGAACTGATGGATGGGTTCAGGAGGTCCCAAAACCTTAAGGACCATGATCAAAGTAAAAATTCTAGATCCCTAGGTCAAGTAATTGAATAAAAATAGTAAAGATCAATATCAACCATTAAAATTGGTTGAAATCTTAAAATTGAAAATTTGATCTCAATTTAACTCCAAATTGAGATCAAAAAGTTGGTTTGAATTTCTCTTGATGAGGAGAATCTACTAAATCAATAAAATCATAAGTTTAAATCATGAAAATTTCTATTTTTAAATAGATAATGGTACTAATGTCCTTAATCTATAAGATTTGGAATGATCAGACCATCCAAATCATTTTTGGATGATGATATAATGATTTAATAACTTGAATAAATTGGTTGGATGTAATTGAAAAGGTAGATCTTAAGATCTGGACCATTTAAAGTAACTAAATCCTTACAAATACATACTAATCTCCTTGATTAGATTAATCAAGTATGATCAAAGACTATGAATAAGTAAGGATGATGATCTAATGATAAGATCATAAGAAATGAATGGCTTGATGTTGATAATTTGAGATAGATTGAGATCTATGTCCTTAAATTAGCTAAAATGGCTTAAGATCTTCTTGATCGGTTAGATCAAGAAGGATCAGATCATGTGATAAGATGATATAAATGATCTAGTGATGAGATCACTTTGAGAAAATGAGTAGATCTGATAAAAATAAAATATCAAGATCTAAATCCTAAATAGGATGAAAGATGATTAGAAATGAAAGATGACCATTGGATCATGATAATATGTTAATGTGTTTATTTGAATTATTAATTATATTGTAAAAGTCTTTTATTGCTAAGTGGATTTAATTGTTAGATTTTCTTATTTATTTATTTATTTATTTATTTATTTCTGCTTTAATGTTCATATTATGTAAATTACATGGAAAATGTAATTAATGATATATATATATAAATGGACATTCACAAAGCAAATGAACTTAAGCATAGTTAAGGGCTATAGTTACTAGGACAATATAAGGATTTCAAATCCTTGGCCCAAAATTAGGAGAATAATAAACCCCATGAATGATATTTTAAATGTTCATGGATTTAATTAAAATCAATTAGAAAGAGTACTTAGGGTTATAATGCTCATAGGAACCTTGTTAAAGGTTAAGCTAGTGCCACTCCAATGGACTTTGAACATTGTGGTTATAGGGGGTATACAAGAGCCAAGTGCTTTTTCCTCACCTCCCATCGACGTAAGTTGAGGCTTAAATGCCTCCTTACATGAGGGTTGTATTAACCACTCTTTGAGCAGACTTTAGCTAGTAAGCATTGGTCAATTTTGACATAAGGAGGAGTAGTCAAGACTTAGGATGATATAAGCTATCTTCAACTAGCAAAACATTAATTGGTTGAATAATAATAATAAGATCATAAAAGGTTAGTAAAATATTTAATCTTAATAAAATTGGCAAATAAGATAATCAAGATCAAACAAGATCCATAAGGAGATATTGAATGATCAAGAACAATAAGAATCATGACAATGTATTGTACTTAGTATGTATGTTTATTAGTATGTATGTTATAGATCAAATCTAGATTATTAGATTAGATAATCCAAACCCTTGATCAAATGTGATTCAAGGAAGAGAACCAGGATCATCCTCCATGGGGATGATCAAACAATTGAATTTAGATTAAAGAAGAACTAGACGATAGAAGATTTAGGCCCTTGATCTTTATCAACAAGTATAGATTGTTGATCAAAGGATCTATGAAAGATCAAGATCAAGGAGATGAACATACAAAGACTTAGAGATAGAAAATACTTAGATTTGAAAGATTAGAATATCATTCTAACTTTGAGATCTATTGATCAATAGGATAAACACTATTTGAGGAAGATAGATTGTATGGATGATAGGAACACAAGATATATCTAGATCCTTTATATCAAAGGACAAGATTAGATAAGGAATATAAATACGAGATTATCCAAGTTCTTTAGATAATGACAATATGTATGTATTTACGGATTACATACGTCAATCATGGAAGATCTGAATGGATGAATTAGTACATGAAGGTAGGTGGAACTTTAAGAATATAAGACCTATGGTCTATGGAATTGTTGTTATACATAGACATTATAATGCTTAAGAATGATAATATGCTTAGTTACATTTGAATCATAATTCATGTATATGAGATAGAGATAACTGTTGAAATTAGAGAAAATAGATAAAAAATACCTAGGTATCATTTATGATTACCCCTAAACATAAATAAGAACATAATAATAATGGATATCATTTGTATCAAATGAGTATCCTTACACTTAATAACATTTGGTATATGAATACCAAATTGAAGGAAATGGGGATCATTTACAATAAATGATTAATTCATAAACTTATATGAATATGGGTATCATTCATTATAAATGAGGGTCCATAAATCTATAAATGAAATTATATCCTGAGTATCAGGATATTGAATACGAGGATAAGAATATATACAGACAAATTGTCTGAGATGTACAAGAAGTATTTTAGATATAAACATGGTGGCTTGTGGTTTTGTTTTAAAAAGGCATAAGCCTGGGGGTGCTATGCTAGGGAAGTTATGAGGGTTTGACCACTCACTTCTTGAAATTTGATGATATGATGATACATTGCCCAAAGAGAGTTTAAAGGTCAGGTGGGGCAATTATGAGAAGGGCCCATTGTGAAAGTCCTGTCTCTCCATATGGGCAGTGATACAATATTTTCCACCGTGGTATCAATGGTGAACAGGGTAGTTATTCGAGAGTGCTAGTACATATTAGATTGCAGTATGGTAGTCCTTGAGTATTTTGCATTATGATGCATGGCATAGTGAGATGCTAATACTGCCCTAATGAGGGAATATTTTTCCAGCAAAAGTCTGTATGATTTATTAACTCATTATATCTGAGTATGATTTTTGATGTTTGAGATATTGACTATTTTTCACGGTTTTTGACTGTATATATATATACACATACACACATAAGATATAGTGGTGAGTGGTTTGGAATTATCATAGTAGAATAAATTATATAATAGAATGATCATATATGGTATGGTTCGTGGAAATTGAATTATGTGATTCATATGGAATATGATAATTATGAATATTATACTTTTGAATTATACGATTCCATATGTTCTTGAATCCCCTACCAAGCATAGCTTGTTGAGATATTGTAAATATTTGAATGTTTACAATATCTCAGATACAGAAAGAAAAGAATGGAGGGATACGACAAGGGAAGACGAAGACCATACTGTTGATTAAGACTATATACTATTGTGGAAAGTATTGGGTTGTATTTTGATTTGTGTATTTTGGACATAAGATGTAATAAAGGGACTGTGTATGTGAACCACTTGATCACTCCTACAATTTTAATAAAATGAGTTTCTTTCGAAACATATGTTGTATACAAAATTATGTATGTATATGTGAGTGAAATGTGGCATTCGAGTTTTTTGAAAAGAATTTCAATGAAAATATTTTCGCTGCTTAAGTTTTCAAATTTTTTGCAAAATTGGTTGACCACAATTTGAAAATAAATAACAAAAGTATATTTCAAAAACCCAGGTCAGCACACATATAGCCATGCAACTCATAGGGTATAAACCTTATAGTATCATACACATGAGTAGAGTACATGGGGTGGCTGCCATAGCAATACTATAAAAGAGACATGCTCTTTATATAGTAATTCAAAATTCATATGATACATAAACAATGTATTTATAGAAAACAAAACATTCATAGGCTCATGGTTTCGGTTCATGTAAACACATAAGCTAACCAATTATCTAGCTGCTTATGTTGAGCCATTAACCATACCACCAAATATTCTCACCTTTCAAGAACTTCCTTTGTTAAAGGCATACAAATGTATCATTTCTTTCTTTGATGTCCTTTTCCATAGGTCATAACCATATTCAATACATATATACACGTGCCATGATTCCTTTGATGACCAGCCTGACATAGTTTACACTTTTACTGCCTTAATTGTAGTGTAGTGTAAAATACATCCATTTGGATTTTAATAACATGTTGCTAAACCATCATTGAGAGCTTTTATCGAGTTGATGGTTCATCAATTTTTGGATTTTGCATGTAACTTGAGTCACCAATTTTTCATCAAGGGGTATTTCATATAATATTTTATGTCACTATGATCAACATGATATTTTGGGTGATTATGAAAATAAGATCTAAGTTTTGCCCATCTAGGGCCTATATATAGTATTGTATGCTCTATTTTTGGCACCTTATCAACTAACCTCATCTTTTGTCTATACCATACGTGCAACATTGATTTTGATATATATTGATGCTTCAAAATTGAAGATTTCTCCAATTTGGTTTACAAATGTGTTGGAATGATCATGTGTTTTAAGTGATTATGAACGATTTTGTATTGAATCATTCATGCATTTAATTGTAGTGCATTCATGAAGGAGATTGTGTTAGATGACTACCTTTACACTTGATAATGAGAATGTTCATTACCTCAATCTTCATAAATCGAAACAATTTCAAATCATTTAAACATTGGTAGTCATATTCTAAATGATCATGCATATAATAAACGATCTCGAAGGATTGCGTTATGGATAATTTGGAATGATTTGTGTTTATGCATAGAAAATGATCTTTGAATTAGATTTGTTTATATGTCACATGTCACATGTTAGATGTTATTTTTTTTCTAGGTTACATTGTTATTCAATTCTGTCCATGCACTTTTATTGCTACCATTTACACCATATTTGCAAGTTTATTGCACTAGAATCGTGTGGCCCACTCTAGGGTCATGTGCATGGTTCTAGATGTATTTCCCTTAGAATTGTTGCATAGTTAATGAGTGGTTGAATTAGTCTCACATATCAGTTCCCATTAGTTAAAATTGTATGCTTTAGAAAGTGGTTAAATTCCATCTTTAGAAAGTTAATTTAGGCAAGTTATTAAGTTTAGCATGTTTTTCTTTTACCATACCTCCATGTTTCATGTTTACATTTAAGTTAAGTTTCCATTCTTAGTTTAGGATAAACTAATCTTTGCTAAGTTAAGTAATTTAAGTAAAGACCCACAAAAACACACAAACCATTTGATTCCTTTTGGGATCAACCTCACAAGCGTGCTATAATATAACCAATTCATGCACTTGCAATTTTAACTTAAAAATCACAACACATATAGCTATCCAACTCATAGGGTATAAACCCTATAGTATCATACACATGAGTAAAGTACATGGGGTGGCTTCCATAGCAATACTATAAAAGAGACATGCTATTTATATACTAATTCAAAATTCATATGATACATAGATAAAGTATTTATAGAAAACAAGACATTCATAGTCTCAAGGTTTTGATTCATGCAAAAACATAAACTAACCAATTATCTAGCTGCTTATGTTGAGCCATTAACTATACCGCCAAATATTCTCACCTTTCAAGAACTTCCTTTGTTAAAGGCATACAAATGTATCATTTCTTTCATTGATGTCTTTTTCCATAGGTCATAACCATATTCAATACATATATACATGTGCCATGATTCCTTTGATGACCAGCCTTACATAGCTTCCACGTTTATTGCCTTAATTGTAGTGTAGTGTCAAATACATCAATTTGGATTTTAATAACATGTTGCTAAACCATCATTGAGAGCTTTTAGCGAGTTGATGGTTCATCAATTTTTGGGTTTTGCACGTGACTTATGTCACCAATTTTTCATCAAGGGGTCTTTCATATAATATGTTACGTCACTATGATCAACATGATATTTTGGGTGATTATGAAAATGAGATCTAAGTTTAGCTGATCTAGGGCCTATATATAGTATTGTATGCTCTATTTTTGGCACATTATCAACTAACCTCATCTTTTTTCTATACCATACGTGCATGCTTACGTTTAGCTGTTGACTTTTAACATTGATTTTGATATATATTGATGTTTCAAAATTGAAGATTTCTCCAATTTTGTTTACAAATGTGTTGGAATGATCATGTGTTTTGAGAGATTATGAATGATTTTGTATTGAATCATTCATGCATTTAATTGCAGTGCATTCATGACGGAGATCGTGTTAGATGACTACCTTTACACTTGATAATGAGAATGTTCATTATCTCAATCTTCATAAATCGAAACAATTATTGATTGACAAATAATTTAAACATCAGTAGTGATATTCTAAATGATCATGCATAATAAACGATCTCGAAGGATTGTGTTATGGATAAATTTGGAATGATTTATATGTTTATGCATAGAAAATGATCTTAGCATGACTAAATGTTTCACAAAATAATAGAGGCATGGAATGCTTGAATTGTCATGAAAAGATCGAGAAAAGGTAATTCAAAAATCATGAAAGTTTAATGATTTGTTAATTGTATTGATTTATACATATAAATTGGTTTCATGAATGTATGATTTGAGAACTTTTAATTTCAACATGAGCACTTATTTTGAAACATCATGAGTTTTGTTTAGATATGATAAATTATCAATATAAATTGATTTTGCAAATCATGAAATTTATACCAAAATAATGACTTTTTCCAACTACACAAGTGTAAGATTGGTGGGACATTGTAATTTGTTTACAATGTCTCAAACTTGAAGAAATAGAATGGAAGGATTGTACGGGTTGAGCTGTAAATGTGAAAACAATGGAGTTTGAAATTTCAGGAGATTATGATTTTCAACATCTGAAGGGTGGGCCTTGTCACTTGAGATTTGATTTATGAATTATCAAAGAATGTGAATATATAATAGCTTGATGTTGTAGACTTATTTATATTTAGTGGAATTGGGTTGTGATTAGAGGTTTTGGGGTTATGATTATGTTTTGTTATTCATTTTTAAAATATTAAAATCTATTTGTGACTATCACGTATTCTACACACATGCATTAAATGCACATATATCCTACAAATAGAGCAAACTCTACTGAATTTTTGGTAGGAATGAGGCAGTCATTTCAACATAAAATCATTATGTTTGTGTAAGAAATGACACTTGGGATTTTTGGAAATGTTTTTAAAAGAACAAAAATTCCCATTGTTTTGTTTTTGAAAAGAATTTCTAACAAGAGATATCCAAAATTTTGAAATAGTATTTAAAAAGTATTTTGAAAACCCAAGGTGTCACATCAACATCATTTGTAATTTCTATTAGCATCATGATACTTCTAACTATTCACTATTTCTACTTTTATTTGTGTACTAACCTATAGATCAAAGTCCAGTCTTTGTGTAGTACAGTCGCTACATGATGTACAATTATAGGATATAAAAGTATATATGAGATCAAATAATTTAGTACTCTAGTATGTCTATCAAAATTCAAAAGAGCACCTTCCCAACTCCTTAGAACTAACTCCAAATGGAGCTGCTAGTCCTTCTATATGAGACAATTGTGAATAAAATGTCCCTGTTAACCACATTTAAAACAATGTGCTCTTGATGCTTACAAGGCCTTCTCGAATAATATCCCTTACATATTAAACGCTTGACATATTTTTCTTGAATTTCATAGATCACACACTTGCAGACTGAATTTGCTTTAGCAAACTATGGAGAATCAATTCAACTAACTCGTCCATCGTGCCTGTCTAAGTTTTCCTTATTATTGGTAGTATTGGGATATAATTAGTTCTCATTTTCTTCCTTCCTTAGAGGCATCTAGATTTTCATAAACAAAAGACATGGTAAGCTTCTAGTCATATGTTGTCTAGTGGACTAGTGACTCATTTCTAATTATTAGCATTCATGGTTTTCTTAGGCAATCGTCTAAACCCTCATGATTGACATGCATCCCATGTCCAGAGCTTAGAGGTCGTCACTATACATGTGGTGGAAAACATCAGCCATCTATGTGCATTTGTGGATACCAATGGACTACACCTCTCTCACCGGGTGGTTGATCATATTGGCAGTTGTCCACACATGACACATGATTCCCTAAAAGGGCCATAATTCAGCAGGTATCCTTAACATCAAATCAAATACCTCACAGGCCTTATAGCTACTCCATGAGTGCTTTCCTTAAAAAAATTTATCAATAAGTAAATAATTTTCTAACTTAATCATATCTCAAAACATAGGGTTCTACACCATCTGAAACATGAGTAAGAAGTCTAAAATGATTTGCAAAGTATGAAAAATTTCATTCACAATGCTATGATTCACATGCCTTCATAGTTTCAAAATCAAAATCAAGGTCCTACAAGTAGTTGACTTTTTACTCTTTTCACACATTGTCTTTGTTTACTTGTTATCATAAGTAATACTAAAGGCATGAAACTCCATTATCACAAGTTATTCTATACTTCCACACACAACCGCAAGTGAAACAAATAGGATCAATTAGTGAAACAACAACCATTCAAGTAACTACACTACAAGTTCTAGAGTAGCTTATGTGGTGAGTTGAATTCATGCATCAACTTGTTTTGCTGGTGCCACTCTACATGGATTGTGTTATAAGCTTTTCATACGATAGTGTTCTATCTTGTAACTTAGTAGTATAACTTTCTTGGTTAGTAATTTGGGACTTCAATTTGATCCTTGTTTCTTGCATGTTTCTCATAGGACCTAGTGTTTTCTATTCCATGGTTGTTTACACATCTACTAATAGATGGTTATATGTCCCTAGTTTACAATAGATTATGAGTTACAATGCATACATCTTAGATTAGTAATTAGGCTATTCCATCTAGGCTTTTGCCCATGTATTTCTAGGATTTCCTGCTACATTTTAGGAAGTGTAGCAAAAATTCAATGAACTATTGGGGTCCCATAGAATGCCACACACCTAAGTCTTTCCCTATTTTAACTACTCTCATTTCTCCTATCTTGAATGTAAATGGCTATTGAATTCTTTCTTCAAGTTTTGATGGCCTTCAAGGTAGATTTCCAAGATTGATTTCCACATGTGCCCTTGCAGTTTTCCAGCAAGGGAATGCTTTATCAAGTGAGGAAAAACTATTCAATGGTAAATAAATGGGGTTTCTTCCTTTACTTAACTAAGTGACTACTTAACTACTCTTTCCATACAACTATAGTGTGCTGATTTCACCTATGCTTTATTTCAAGTTGTTCCTGAGTTAAGTTTCCTCGGGTTAGTTACTTATCTCAAGCTATTTCACTATCTTTTCAACCCCCAAAGTGAGGAAAATTGGGTGTCAATTTCCTACTTAAGATTGCTAGAAATAGCAGCCCATCTCTAGTCCTCAAAGAACCTTCTTTGGGGTAGTATTTAAATGGGAATTGTTTTAACTTAGCTTCATGATATGTTCAATACCATATCTCCATTCAAATTGTCAAATCAATTCCAACTTAACATGCTTTTACAGATATTATTGCATGCATAATAGGATGTCAATTTCCTGCAGGAAATTGTGTCAGATTTTTTGACTCAAACCTTCTCCAATGACTCATCCACATCCCATCCATTCATATGGTAGACAATCATCATAAGAAGCCTTCCACATTCAACCCAAGTAAGTTATGTAAAAGACTAAATCACGTGCCAACATAACAAGCTTTTGAGGATGTTTCTATTGAAAAAAGAGGACATTAATTTCCTACTAAAACATGAAAATTGTGTCAGATCTTTTTTGCTCCATCCATTCATAAGCTAGATAAATCCATCCATTCATAAGGTAGATAAACATCCCAAGACGCCCTACATTGAACCCAAATAAGAGATGTAAAAGACTAAATCAAATGCGATTTTGAGAAGGAAAAGTCAAATGCCTTTTTTCTTCCTAATAGAGTAGGAAAAATGCGTCTAATCTTGCTCTTTTCCTTTACCAATCTCACCCAAAAACTTCCTTCAATTGATCCTCCATTCTTCATGATTCAATCCCATACATTCAAACACATTCATTGTAAGGTACAGTACCCAATTCCAAGGGATAAATGCAAGGATTATCAATGGGATATTGGTACTGCTTTTTTCACCTATTTGGGCAAATTGATTGACCCAATGCAAATAGAAATTTTCACTGTCGCTTAACCAAATTTGTATCTAGCATTTAAATCATCCAACATTGAATACATGGAAGGAAAATAAAGTTAAACCTGATGTAATTTCAAACAAAATCAAGGCATAGCATGTGAAACTAAGATTCACAAATGAATTAAAACCATAAATTCTAGACCAAAAACAAGCATGCTTACTATTTTGGAGGCTATACTATGTGGCATTAACCATTTTACAATTTAAACCCATACCTCTGATGATTCTTAGCTACTTATTGTTGGTTTGGATGTAGGGATTCTAGCTCAATCTCGAGGGAGGAGGCAGCAAGTTTTCAACAGATGGAGAATCGTGCTGCCTGCACTTCAAAGCTCCCATGACTTGCTCTCCTTAAAGCCTCTATCTTGCCCTTCTTCTGGTTAAATCCCATGCCCATGCCTTTACCAGCCTTCCTCGCTGAACACTATTGGTCTCTCCTTCAATCTCTAGCTAGTTTGGCAAGGTGGTTTCCAAGCCTAGTAGGTGGTTTATGCGTGGGATCAAGGAAGCATAAACCACCCCTTATAAAATCCATTTCCTTTACTCTAGCTTGGGATAGTTGCTATGCGTTCATGTAGCCAACCCATAAGCAATGATTCACATGACTCAGGTTGCTTTGCGTGCATGCATAAATCAGCCATTGACTTCATTCTTGTAATTTTATCCTCCATTTCATTATTCCTATCAATTATATGCTCAATATAGATTCTTTGCTTGTAGTCATACCCCCACTCTCACTCCCTATAATTCTCCTACTCCATTTGGCTTACTCTTAGCATATCTCTTGCTTTAGTTTAGTTACTAGGTTCCTTTTCTTAATTAGATTTGATTCGTAATTGTCTTGATTAGTGTTCTTACCATGTGGATTTTAATTGGATTCCACATTCCCACTTTGCATAGTCTAGTCTTGTGCATTTCAATTTAATTCCACATTCCCACTTTGTATACTCTAGTCTTTCTCTTTCACAACTTATATGACCCTAAATATATTTTCTCCCTATCCTCTATGTTCTACCCAATGTTTCTAGTGAACCCCACCATTCAATTGAAATGTTGGTGCTCTCTGAACTACATTTTACTAGAAGTTAGAATGGACTAATGCTTTGAACCTTTAACAAGCAAAGGATGAAAAGAAAGGAAAAATGAAAAAAAAAAAAGTCCTTTTTTTGTAACTCTCCCATATAGGATCCACAAAATAAGCATCATATAACATGAGCATGATCATTCAAATATAATCATATCACATAACATAGGGCAAATCAAGCCACCAAAAATATCCAATTACATAATATTATTAGTGATACTTATGCACATCATAAACACATCATAGACGGTATCCATAACTGATGGAGCACAAAGTTATGACAGTTCACAAATTAATTAATTAATTTCTCATAATCATGTCAACATGCTTCTTTACTTAATACATATTGATCTACCCCTCAAATCCAAAACAATTCTTACTTACTACCATAACAAAATCAAATTGATTACGAGAGTCTTATAACCTGTTGAATCTAATTCAACTTAATCATAAGTCTATGTGCACATTTCCAACTTTTGGAATCTATACTACACATGTTTGTCCAGGGTAGATTACAACTGTATTGTGAGTATGATCATTCTTGTTAGACTAATTACATGTTAGGTTTCCTCTATCTTATTAGCCTATATGTTCAGTGAATTAGTTATTTTTTCAATCCTTAAAGTTTATCATGTAGAATATTCAAATTTTTCCTAATTCAACATCTCCCGTTCAACTGCAGTCATTAACTAATAACAATGTCTACTTTTCTACCATCAGTTCAATGAGCTGGAAACCTTATTTATGAAATTGGTTTCTTCCATTTCATTCCTTATCAAATAATATTTTCATCCATATAATCCAAACCCTATATAAGGTTTAAATTATATGCATATGAAAAATCTTTTCAGTTAGCTTTTAGTAGGAAACTGCATGTGGCACTTACTAATCTACCATGTATATTGACCCTTTTCCTACATCAATTCTCATTGAAATTGTCTAAATTTTATTTTACAAATCCTCATTAGATGCAGGAACTAATGTTAAATTTCCATTTAAAAATCTAAGGTTTGATGCTCAAACTATTGAGGGATATGTCACATGGTTTACAGCCTATCAATCAGAACTATAGTTCATAACTTATAGAGTTTTATTCAACCATTTCCTAAGCCAAATCTTATTAAAAGTTCACTGAATTTTAATTTAGGTATTCAAGAAATTTATATTACATGTGTTTCAAATTTTGTAGACAAAATCTTCTTTTTAGTATCTGAACTAGAGTCATATTTTACCTACAAGTCATTCAGCTAGAAAGCAGAGTTGGAAATCCTTGCAAATAGTAATGCCTTAATCACACTCTTACATTAACAAATCACCCATATTATTAAGAATGGATGTCATAGTGTTGTTAAGAATAGAGTTAGGGACATAGTTGTAAAATTTTCATAACAAAACATATCTAATAAGTATGCCAAAACATACAATGATCCCATAGTATTTACATAGGTAGGTAGTAAGATGCAATATAGAGAAATATGATGAAAACATGAAGCTTTACATACAAGAAACCATGGAGAATTCAATGAAAGAAAAATCACTTAAAAAATATTAACTCATACAAAAATCATTACAAAATCCCTATCCTAGCATCATTTTGATAATAAAGGAAAAACAAGGTTATGAATGCCATGAAAACAGAACATGGTCTTTTATGAGATAGTCATATTTTTTGCTTGAAAACAATTTGAAAATCTTAGTCTAAGGGTTTAACCATCCCCTACCTGGTGTAACATTCATAATTTTTAAATATGAAATTAAGTAAATTTTGATTATATTAAATCAAGATAAAAAAGAATATTGAACTTCTATAAATATCAAATAAAGTTTTGCCATTTCCATAATTGGATCGTACTAAAGAAGATGGTTCTAGATGCACTAAGTTTGCTGAAATCGGAGTTTGGATGAATAAGTTGTGATTTTTCTCATGAAAGGTAATTTAGTAATTTCCCTAGTGGGACCCACTTAGAAAAAATTTGGGACCCGATCATCAAGAGACCTTGGAAACACATCATTAGTCATATTCAATTCTTTTTTTATTGTAATCATGATGTCCAAAGCATGAAATACAACCTCATAACACTTTAATTAAAAAGAAAACAAAATGAATTAAATACTTGAAAGGAGGGGAACAAATTGATGTTGGCACCCCCCCGCCCCCCTTTTTAAAATTAAGACTCACATGGGGGAACAACTCGATGCAGGGAGAGAAACAAAGAAAGAGAGAGGAGGAAGAAGAAGAAGAAGGGAAGGAGGAAGGAAAGAGAGAGGAAGAAAGAGAGAAAAAGAGCAGGGAAGGAAGCCCTACACACTGAGAACCAGATCACATGGAAGATCTGGGGCTTTCTGATAATAGATCTAACCATTCATCATCTTCAGCTCAAGCCCATGATCAAAATATGAAACAACATTCATTCCCAATCTCAGATCGATTTGCTTTATTCTAGTAGGGGCCTCACTATTCTCTCTCCAATGGAAAGGATATGAGTGTATGGAACAAAGCCGCAACCGATGACTATGGATAGCCCATCTTCCAAAAAGCAGACAATATTGTGTCTGTCTGTCTTCAATGTAACGCGTCTTAAGCCAAAGTACTATGACAAGCCTATCTGTTCTGAGTGTATGGAATAAAGCCGCAACCGATGATTGTGGGTAGCCCATCTCCTAGAAAGTGGACAATATTGTGTCTGCCTATCTGTAGCATAATGTGTCTTTGGCTAGAGTACTGTGCAAAGCCCATCTACTATGAGTGCATGGAGCAAAGCTGCAGTCGTTGACCATGGGTAGCCCATCTCCCTAAAAGTGAACAATATTGTGTCTATTTGTTTGTAGCATAATGTGTCTTGAGCCAAAGTACTGTGGGAAGCCCATTTGCTCTAAGTGTATGGAACAAAGCTACAACTAGTGATTGTGGGTAGCCATTCCCCTAAAAGTAGATAATATTATGTCTATCTGCCTGTACCATAATGCGTCTTGAGACAAAGTACTATGGGAAGCCCATTTGCTCTTAGTGTATAGAACAAAACCACAACTGGTGATTGTGGGTAGCCCATCTACAAGAAAGTGGACAATTTTGTGGCTGTCTATCTGTAATGACTCCAATTTTGTAATAATGAAATTCCAAGTTTAGCAATGAAAAGTTCAGTTTTTAAAGAAAAGGGCATTTTAGTCATTTCACTATTCACCTTGACAGAACCCAGAAATTTGGTCTTAAAAATGGTGCCATTAGATGCATCTCGGAAAAAGGAATCCAACGAGACCAAAATCACCTAAAACGGAGTTAAAATGAGCAAGATATGGCCCTTTGAAGTTCAAGGGCAAAACTATATATTTTACAAAAACGGTTTAACCTGCAAAACACAGGGGCCCGTTTTGATACGGGCTCCCCTTCATCTTCAACCTCTAGAGGGTTCTAGAACGGCGGTGATTGGAGGAGAAATCACCGCCATTCTGGAGGTTTCTCCACCGCCATTCAAAGGCGGTGAGAGCCCCCTCCAGAACCCTCTCTTAGCTCTATAAATAGAGCTCTTGGGTGCCTCTAATGGCAGCCCAAAACGTTGGAGAAAACCCATCTTGGAGTAGTAACCTAGAGGAGAAAACGTGGAGAGAAAACCAGCCACGAAGCAGGTATGACCAAAAACTCCCCAAACCCATCTCACCCATAGTCCTATGCTCAGTTTCCCTAGGCTTTTGCATGAAAATCCATGGGGAATAGGCCTCTAGGGAGTCACCAAGGACCTTGGGACATCCCTAGGGCCGCACTGGTTCGATAGGGTCGAACCAGGGTGACCTGAGGACGACCCGGGTCCCTAACGAGCAGGACGATCCAATTGGAACGTCCCACGTCAACCTGCGTCGACCCCCGTTTGAAAAACCAAACGGGCGCGTCCAGGGACGCACCTGCAAAAGAGAGAGCAGACGCGCCCGCTTAGGCGCACGCCGCAGATGCGCAGCGCGGTAGCACCGCGTCATTTTTTTTGGTTCCTTAAGGAAGCCGGGGCGCACGTCGTAGACGCGCAGCGCCCTAGCATTCCGTCTTTTTATTTTTAAGACTCCTATGTACATACGACACTAAAATGCTTATAACTTGAGATCTAGAGCTCCGATTGAGGTGCTGCAAAAGGCGTTGTGTCCATGTCGATGACATGGACACATCCAAACTATAAAATCTATGATCAAGGCCCAATCAAAGGTGGGCATGACCCTTA
Source organism: Warburgia ugandensis (assembly GCA_035236585.1). Classification (NCBI taxonomy): domain Eukaryota; kingdom Viridiplantae; phylum Streptophyta; class Magnoliopsida; order Canellales; family Canellaceae; genus Warburgia; species Warburgia ugandensis. Next base: position 48,141,157 of record CP141128.1, read on the forward strand.
GAATAGGATGGTGGCACGTGGCCACTAGAACTTTGGAAAACTAAGGATACCAAGGCCCAATTAGGACCTTTGGACACCCATAGGCATAGGGATGGACCCTAATGCCTAAGTAATAAGACCACTTACTCTAAAACCCATAAAAGATAGGCCAAACTAACCTTGATTCCCCAAACCATGATCAGGAGAGTCCGAGGACAAAAGGGTTAGCGCGACCTAGCCAGGTAGGTGCTCTATCACTATTAGATTTTTTTAAAAGAACTATTATTGTTTCGAGAACATATGTTTTAAATATATGACTTGATTTGCATGACTTAATTCGGCATGCATGATAAATGCTTTGTACATAACCATGTTTTAAAATGATTGCATATACATTATGCACATATATGTGTTGCAAACAAGTGCATACATTGCATGATTTAAGTACTTGCAAAGATTGCATGTCCTTGAGGGTTGCCAAAAGACGCTGGAGTGCCGAGGGCCAGGCAATTGTGAGGGACCCAAAGAGGACAAGTTTTAACAAGTGGTTTTGGCTTATTTAATCTTATGTGATTTGGGCAAGTAAGCCCGTGGGTGCTATGCCTAGGGGTCTGGGTTGGCCACCCGGCCTCTACCACTATTAGGTGGATGGGTACCACGCCCAAAAAGAGGCAAGTCCCTACGTCGACTGCATGTGGTACAGGGGGCTACCACTGGTGTCACGGCACTGGGTCGATGTGTCATAGGCCCCGTGGAGGCTATGCCATTTTGAATGAGCATATGATTTTAAAACATCTCATGCATTTATAAAACTAGTAGTGATAGGCTCCTATTGAGTATAGTATATACTCACCCAATCCTCAACATTTTTCAGATACAAAGTAAATACTTAAGGGGCAAGGAACGTTTATACTAGAAGACACAGACTAAGTACAAGTAAGTAAACCCCTATCTTATCTTTCAATGTTACTTGATTGTAGTTACTCTCTAATAGCTGGGGCTGTGACTAACACTTTCTTGGGAATAATATTGATTTAAACTTTGCCATGGCTAAATTATTAGAGAATGTGTTTTGACACTCGGGGTTTTTATGAAAGATTGTTTTCCAAAAAGAAAAAGATTTTCATGCATCTCATACTTATAAAACAAGAGATCTCGCCTTTTTATCAAAATTGCATCATATAAAAACCCGGGTCGTGACACTATCTGTGAAACAACTCGTAAGAGTTGAAGATTATAGTATTCAGGTAATACGAAATGACTTGTAAGTGTTGTAAGACTATGAATCAGAAGTAAGATGAGATGGCTTGTAAGAGTTGAAGACTGTAGTACTCAGGTAATATGAGTGGTCGTAAGTCTTGATGGGTATGGATATATTGATGCAGTAGGCATGTGCTCTATGAGTAGCTATGAGCCATAATGTTTATGGATGGTTTAGGTAGGCACTTTGATACCAGAAAAAACTATTTGCACTTATGAACTAACTATTTATACTTTTGAAAACCATGAATGGGTTATGATTTTGTTAGAATGAAGATTTATCAAACATTACTCACCTTGCATAAGTTCAAAATGACTTAGTGATTTTCCCTATATGGTTAGGATATCTGACATGTGTTGTTAAAAGCCATTTTGTGGCATTTGTTTTACGATTCATGATTTGTACTTACATGATGAACTGACTATTAAAAATACAATACATTTTGTTCATAAAATAGTCGAGGTTCATATGTTCACAGTAATGATGTTGTTGTTGGTTTGAAATGGTCGACATGTAGTTTAACCAATTACAACTTTGAAATTTGAGTAATCATATGTTACTTGATTTGCCGAGTATAAAGCGAATTTTGTGGATGATATAATAAATATATGTGCTTATGATGCTATCTATGTGATGGATTGTGGCCATGTGATTTTGTCATTAGAAAAACCTTTCTTCAAATTGTTGTATGTGTATGTCGTGATTTCAGTTTTGTCATACTGGCTTATCTACTGAGTAGGTTGTATAGTCAGAATTAAAAAGGAGATTAAGATTCTAAGAAAACCACTCGATGATTTCAAGAGTATAAGAAGCAAGGAAATCTGGAGTTTCATTAAGAAACTCAAATTATGTTCACTATTAGGTAATATTTCAATATTATATGTGATTTAATTTGTAATTAGGTTGTGCCTGATAAGTTCCTAGGAATGTTGCGTGCCAATTGTTTTTGAAAAGGAGGCAGAGTCTCTAATTATGTTTAAAAGTTAAATGAATGTTTATCAGGTACTTAGCATCACATGCGTTAAATGTCTTATGTCCGAAAAATTGAGAAAACTCTGCTAGATTTTTGATAGAAATATAGTGCTCATTTCATCGTAAATCCTTGTTTTGAGAAAAGAAAAATGACACTTGGGTTGTTATGAATGAATTTTAAAAGAAAAGGACTATTTTTGTTGATATTTGATTTTTAGAAATGGTTTTCTATAGGTATCGATCTCGCTATGTAAATGTCTTTTGTATTAAAAAGTGTTATGGAAACCTGAGTTGCCACACATTGTTTCTCCTCTTTTCTATCTCCTTCTGCCATCTAGTTTCTTTTTCCTAGCTTGGTAGCTCCAAAGGTTTGGTCATTTTCTCCTGCTTTGGTTGTCTCCTCTTAGTATAACATATTTTGGTTTCTCTTTTTCTCTCCATTCTAGGATGGGATGACCCCTTATATTTTGGTCTCCTTATGTTCTTATCCTAGCTACCTTGTAGGTTAATTGCTCCCCAACCTACCCCTTTCTAAGACTCCTTCATGAGTCCCTAATTTGAATGGGTATTTGAGTCCCACAACATTTCCTAATCTTTCATGCCTTAGCTAGGTGTCTAGGTTCATTACATTTGGTCAAAGGCCAATAGAATTAGTTTGTTTTTAACTTAACTAAGGAGTCCTATAGGTTAGTTAGGACTCTTGGAATGCTTAGGGAATTGTGGGCTTTGGCTGCCCTAGATGGATTGACTTCTTATGGGAAAACATGTCTAACCAGCCCTATGCAATCTAATCTAGTTGATTTTTGTAACTTAGGTGTCCATCCTACTACGCTAATCCATGTATGTTCCATGTTTTTTAGGTTGCATTTCAGTCCTACATTTACTACTATTATGTCCTGAGATACATGAGGACCCTCGTATTCGATAATACTCATGTCTCCCATTTAAGAAAGGTAGAACACTTTTTATTTTGCATAATCTTATATTTTTCTATAGTTTTTATGGATCTAGCTAAAATGTTTTAGCTTAATTAAATATGTTGTGTTTTGGGCTATTGTGCTTTTTGAGTGGGCAAACAAGAAGAGATATTCCAGAGTAAATCTTAATGAAATACGAACTAAATGGGCTGAGTATGTAATGAGTTTCAATTATATCACTTGGAGTAATTACATGAACCTGAAATACATAATAAAGTATTTTTATCATTGGCTTGTGTGTATTCCTTTAGATTTTATTATTGTCTTTGAAATATATATATATATATATATATTTGTATTTTAAGCAATGAATGAGTGGAAATTTGGAGTGTGGAAATAAATGAGTATGAATGAAGTGAATTTGGATCTTGAACATGAAGTGAATATGTGACAGTTGAATTATATAACTTTTATGACATAAAGAATGAGAGGGTTACTTAAAGTGTGAAAGTAAATGTGAATGTGTATGGATTTACAAATGAAGTGAATGTGGATGTCATAGACAATGCATATGTTGTAGTTTCTTATATAAATTATTTTCAAGATAGATGTGAATGGATAATGATGAGTATGGATGTTTTCTAGCCATTATGGATGTATTAGGTGTTATAGTTTAAGAACGATTTAGGGTATCAAGAAAGAAGTGGATGCATATTGTATTGGATGTTTTATTTTTCATGTTTATAAAGATTGTTTGTATCAGCTGCATAGAATGTTAGTTATTCAATGGATATATAGGTGGTAGTGTATTAAGAAAGATGTCGATGCATTATAGTGAATGGTGGTTTTGAATGTGTATGGAGATTGAAGTATTAGGTGTATATGATATTTGGTTTTTCATGTTTATAAAGATTATTTGAAATATTAGGGGCATAGAATGTTTGTTATTCAACTTATACATAGGTAGTAATGTATCAATAAATTAAGATCTGGATGCATTGTAGTGGTTGTTAGTTTTTCATGTTTGTATAGATTGAAGTATTAGGTATACATGATGCTTGTTATCCAATTAATGTATATAGGTGGTATTGTATTAAGAACTAGATGAATGTTGTACACTAACAGGTTTTTAATTTTTATAAACATTGTTTGAGTATCAAGTGTACATGGGATGTTTGTTATTCAATTCTATACATGTGGTAGAGCTAAAAAAGAAAAATGAAAAAAAAATTACTTTTAAAATCTTTTTTCACTAAATGACTTCAAAACTATAGAACTTTTGAAGTCATTTAAAAAAAATTGACTTTAAAAGTCCATCAATGTGAGCTTTTGAAGTCTCTTATCTAGAAAACAACTTCTAAAGTCACCAACTTTAGAAGTCATTTTTATGTAAGAGACTCCAAAAGTTCATCAATATGTGGTTCTTTTGAAGTCACTTATAAGAAAATGACTTCTAAAGTTACCATCTTTAGAAGTTACTTTTTTTTTGTAAGTGACTTGAAAAGTTCATCAAGATGTGGTTCTTTTGAAGTCACTTATAAGATAATGGCTTTTAAAGTCACCATCTTTACAAGTCATTTTTTTGCAAGCAACTTGAAAAGTTCATCAAGATGTGGTTCTTTTGAAGTTGCTTATAAGAAAACAACTTCTAAAGTCACCAACTTTAAAAGTTGTTTTCTTGTAAGCAACTTGAAAGTTCATCATGATGTGGTTCTTTTGAAGTCCCTAATAAGAAAATGACTTCTAAAGTTACCATCTTTAGAAGTTACTTTTTTTTTGTAAGTGACTTGAAAAGTTCATCAAGATGTGGTTCTTTTGAAGTCACTTATAAGAAAATGGCTTTTAAAGTCACCATCTTTACAAGTCATTTTTTTGCAAGCAACTTGAAAAGTTCATCAAGATGTGGTTCTTTTGAAGTTGCTTATAAGAAAACAACTTCTAAAGTCACCAACTTTAAAAGTTGTTTTCTTGTAAGCAACTTGAAAGTTCATCATGATGTGGTTCTTTTGAAGTCCCTAATAAGAAAACGACTTCTAAAGTTGGTAAAGTCACCAACTTTAGAAGTCATTTTTTTGTGAACAACTTCAATAGTCAATCAAAATTTGGTGATTTTGAAGTCGCTTATATGAAAGAGACTTCTAAAGTTTGTTACTTTAGAATTCATTTTCATAAAAGCAACTTCAAAAGTTTTTGAATTTTGGAGTCGCTTACAAAAAAATGACTTTAAAAGTTACCAACTTTCCAACTCTACTTAGTAGAAGTCCTTAAGAAGCAACTTCTATTATCACTTTTAACCGACTTTAAAAGCCTTCTGCATAGTAGTGCATGTTTTGTAAAATATAGTATTATTTCCAAGGTTTTTTTTCAAAATTTCATAATACATGCATTTTTTCCCTAATGATTTAAATGTGAGATATTTGACAAGTTCAAGAGCTAATCTAGAGTAAGTATGTGAAATTTCATAATTTTTCATGATTTGATTAGAAATTTTCATCTTTTCTAGGTGTTGAGAAGGTGTTCTAAACATTGAGATTGATTGGGATAAGAATTGAAAAAAGAAATAAAAGACCAAACCAAAGCCTAAAATGGCATCATTTCAAAGCTAGATCAAGGTTTAAGACCATTCTTAGGTAAGCAATAAGGCAATGAGAAGCACCCGAGGTGATTAAAATGGGCCCATACAAAAAGCCATGCAATTCCATCAACTTTGCATGCAAATTGGAGCCATCCATAAGGTTTCCTAGTCCAACTGAGAAACCTTTGGAAGCCAAGACATTTAAGCTTTGATGTCAAAGAACTTAGACATTCAAGCCATCAAGGAATGAGCCATCAAAGTGAACCATCAAACCACATGGGAGCCATGCCACTTGGAGTCACATGATTGGAGGACCAATTCAAGCAACTATCTCATACTAAAAGTTTGTTTTTAAGGGATAATTAGAAGTTTTTAGGTGATATATGTAAAGGGTAAGATGATCATGCATAGGTGGACCAATCAAGAAAGAATTTCCACTTTCCATTTTCCATCCTCTCCACCCACACATACAGGGTTTTCATGATTTTGAATTAAGGACAAAGCCACCTTCCTAAGAAGGTGATGCCTCCCCTTGCTTAGTTGGCATCTTAAGTGGTTTCCTAATTAGGAAACCCCAAGATATATTTCAAATCAAAGCACATAAAAAATCTTAGATCTTTGTCCATATTTTATACTTTATTTTCTCCTTTTCTCTCTCTTGTCCAACAACAAAACACCACCTAAATAGAAGGGAAGGAGCTTCACGCCACCTTCCTAAGAAGGTGACACCTACCCCCTTTCTAAATACATGGCTACCAGCCATGATGTCACTTTGTTAGCTTACTATCCTCCTAACTTTCTCTCATTGAAACCCCATATCTAGATCTACTTTCCTCTCTTAGATTAATCTTCATTAAGATCAAAACCAAAAAACTCTATAAATCCCCAAGCATTCCACGTTTTTTCCAAGTAGAGGTTTTGCATCAAAACCTTGAAAGTAGCACTCTAGCTTGGGATCTTTCGGAACTTTAGACTTTGGATTTATTTTGGTATATTCTTCCTTTAGATTCTTATGTATTTTCTCTTGCTTTGCACTTTAATTCCAGGTTAGTAGTTTGCTTTACATTCTTACCTTCATAGGTTGTTTTGTTCCTTAAGTTTCGTACTCATAGATCTTCCTTGTTTTTCCTTAGATCATTGCTTAAACCTTATTAGTTTTTCTTACTAATTCATCAAAGATCCAAGTTAGTCCTCCACTGGTAGTGACATCCAAGAGAAGGAGAGGCTTGAATGATTGATTTTCATTCTTGTATTCCATGTTTTTTTCCTTAAATTTAGGCATGAGTTTTAGGCGTCCTTTTCCATTCTCTTGTATTTCTCTATGATTTCACTTACATGTAATCTTAGTTTAGTTTAAGAGCATTGGAATGTGATTAAGCTTTGATTTTAATCAAGTTTTATTTCATGAAATGTGCATAATTTTCATATTCATACATGTCTATTAAACATACCATTTTGGGTGTACTTTGCCTTTGATTCAATAAAGCAATTTGAAGTTTCTTGTTAATGCCTGATCCTAATATTGAAGTACTTTAGATCTTGATTGTTATCTTGCATAACGGTGCTAGTTCAATTGCTTTCCTTGCTTGGTTTGATTTTAAATTCTTTAGTGCTTGAAATATGGAATTTCTCCATTCAATCTTCATGCTTAGGCCCCATTTAGTTTTTATGTTATTTGTTAAGTGCTTTGATTATATTAAATCTTAATTAACATTTTATTATTGAATTGTAAGTGATTTTCATCCCATGAACCATGCACACCATCCCATGTATCATGATCATGGGACTTGGCTAATTTCTCTTTTGATTTTTTGCTTTGTTTATTAATTAATATTACTTTAGCAATTGCTAATTAGTTGTTTACATCTTAATTTATTTAATAATGTTTCCTTTTTGAGTTTTTGAAATTTTTACAATTAGGAAATTTTCCTTAAGTTAAGTTGCTTAGTTTCATTCATTCTAATTTTGCATTAGTTTCTTTATCAAATGCATGTTAGTTAGGAAAATTTATAATTTCATTGGATATCTTTATTTTTTGAAAGTTTCCTTTAGTTTTAGTTTCTAATTTTATGCATGTTTCTCATTATATGTTGTTTAAATTCCTAATTTAGTCAAAACCCTCTTTCAAAAGCTCCTAAATGATGACCCTCCATGGATTTACTTATATAAACTATGATTAAAATTACAAAAGCAAGAGTTTAAATGCCACTTGTGAATAATCCAAGGTACATTACATGTATAGGAACGACCGAAGGTACTAAAGAAACAAGGACAACAACTACCAATTCATCATCCAATATATTCCTAAAGAGTAAACAATTAAGTGACAAAGGGACTGTAAAATCTTCTAAAATGTTAATTTGTAAAAGGATTGGAGTTGGTTGAATGCATTTACCAAAATAACCCAATCCTTTTTTGGTAAAACTTGCAGAGAAATATGCCACCAACATGAGTAAAGCTAAAGCAACAATAGTATTTATATCATTCTTGGGTGTAGCTAACTTCTCATGAGACAATTGTATAATTTTTCAAGGTAAAAGATCACCTGACTAGTTTGAAACAAAAATAAATAGGAACCTAGTTCTAATAAAGGGAACCCAAGGACCATAATCTTCTCCAATCTGATTTTTTCTCAAGTTTCGAAGGAATTGAAGACATATTCGAAGAAATTTTGACCATTAGTTGGAACAGTTTGTGGATTTTGAACAACTATAGTGGCTAAACCTAATAAAATAGCAATAACGACACAAGAAGTGATAAGCACTTGAGCATGGATTTGGAAACCTCCTATTTCCCAATAGAAATGGTAGCCTACTTCCACATTGGATAGATCGTATACTCCTTTTAGTGTGTTGATGGAACATGGTAGAACATTCATATTGTTCCCCATAGATATTAAGTAAAAATAGAACTTAAAAATAAATTTATTTTGATTCAACCCTCTCTTTCTTTTGCTACTTACCTAACTTTCTCAAATCGTATATTTTGAATACTATTTTTCAAATATTAAGAAATCACACAACCTCCATAGTGATTTTTATCCCCTTTTTTATATTCGAGAATGGTAACTGATTCAATCAATCTATGTAGCTTCAAAAGTCATTGATTTGACTTATTAGTAATCAACGATTTCTTATATTGTGAAGACCCGAGTTTTCCCATGTATTTTTAAATGCAATATCTAATTCTTAAGGCGGGTGCATCCCTATTTGAAAACCATTTTATAAAACCATGCAATACAGTGAAAAATCTTTAGTTTTAAACTCATTTTGAAAACCCCGAGTGTCATTTGCTTTCACAACAACCAAAGTAGTTTTTGAAAAACTTCAGAAATCATAAATATTTTCCCAGGTCTATCCAGTCACAACTCACAGCCCAACTGTAAATAAATACAAATACATGTCCAAAGGGTAGAGTGTTTACTTACATGTATACTTGTCTCCTTTTGATTTACTTGCTCGTAGCATTAACATTTCCTGAGACGTCTTCTACTCGTGAATGGAGTTCTCCTGAAAAGTGATATATTTGGGTGAGTATACACTATACTCAGTAGGAGTCTATCACTACTAGTTTTACAATGCATGCTATGTTTAAAACATATGTTCTTTAAACCATGTGCATGTTTGAACACTCATGTTCAATATCTATATTAAAAACCATTGTCAAAATAGAATACTGACGACTTAAAGAATTGCATAATCCAAGTCGAAAGTAACATAGATATCATAAACATAATGATATGCATAAGATACTCAGCTGAATCCAACTCATGGATATATGGTATGGTTGACCAACCTCATGTCATGCCATATGCAATGCAAGTAAATCCTCAAAACATAGGGCCCACTATGCCCACGACCTCCTTGCCGTGTGGTCCTCGGGTACTTCGGGACACTCTGTCACAGCCTCCACGGGGCATATGACACCTCGACCCAGTGCCGTGACACCAGTGGTAGTCCCCTCTACCACATGCAGTCGACGTAGGGACATGCCTTTTTTTGGCGTGGTACCCTTTCCACCTAATAGTGGTAGAGGCTGGGAGGCCACCCCAAACCTCTCGGCATAGTGCCCACGAGCTTACTAGCCCAAATCATATACGATCAATCAAGCAAAAACCTCTTTTTCAAAACCTGTCCTCTTTGGGTCCCTCATAACTGCCTGACCCTCACAACTGCCTACCCAGCGTCTTTTGGGCACTTCAGCGTCTTTTGGTAACCCTCAAGGACATGCAATTTTTCAAAACTCAATAACCACAAATCATGCAATTTATGCAATCGTTTGCAAAACATGTCTATGCATAATGTATTTATCATATGCATGCTGAATTCATTAAGTCATGCTAAACAAGTCATATAACTTATACTTAAAACATGCATTCTCAAAACAATCATGGGCTCTTTTTAAAAGTCTAGTAGCGATAGAGCACCTACCTCAAAGTTTCCTGGAGTCGCATCCTTCATTACTTAACCAGACCTTGGTCTCATTTATAAAATCCTGGATATGAATGGATAACAAGGAGTCCTTATCAATTTCAATCTATTTAGAAATTAGATCGCTAGATCTGCCTTTTAGGGTCAATGGGTCCTTGCCTAATTCAATGTCAGGCTAGATCCTATGATATGGATCTACTTTTCAATGGTTAGACTCTATAAATTGTCCTATGATCCTAATTTTATAGTCTTATTAGGTCCGCGCATCATGGTTTCCAAGACGTGTGCGTGCCCTGGTCGAACCAGGGCCCATGCTTGCACGTCGTGAGCGCCCAAAGGCCGTGCCAGGGACCACGTTTGCACGCACACATGCATGCCCAAGCAACACGCTATAACGTGCGTCTTGGATGGCGTCACACGGACGTACCTTTGGCGTAGGTAAAATGCGTCTTGGCTCCCGGGCCGCCCATGCGTCCCAGTCGAACCAGGACTGTGCCTGGGATGCACCGAGGCCACGCCCATACATAGTCGCTCACGTCCATGCACATTTGGGTTCCTGAGGTCCATCCCATCGGGCTCAGTCGAGGTGTGCATCATGCACCACTCCCAGGATCGTCTCCTTCGTTGGTCTGGTTCTGGGTCCTGCGATTTCCAGCCGGGAAACGCCAGATCCGGCCTGGATCTAACCTGGGGAAGTGGAAGGGAAGAGGAGGGGGAACCTGGGCGGTGTCTAGCTCAATGGGTTGGCAAACCCATTGAGTTTGGGTTTACTCCGTGCTTCCCGGCTGAAAAACACCCAGATCTGGCGTGGATCTAGATAGGGAAGAAGGGAAAACAGAGGGGAGGTGTGAGGGGCTTACCTGGGCAGGTCTGGAGCGATGCCCATTGCCTGAGGTGGGGTTTCTTCATGCTAAAACCCTATCTACTGGAATCCTCCCTTGAATAGTCAAAGAAGGTGGAGGATAAAGGGATGGTTGAGGAGGAGGGAAAAGGGCTTTTTATAGCCCGCCCAAGGCTGTGCTGCCTATGGCGGTGCCGCCGTTGTTGCCGCCTTACAAAGGCGGTGGTGGAAACCTCTGGAAAAATTGGGAGAGAGACTGGAGAAGGAAGAAGACGAGGGGTGCCGTTATCAAAACGGTCCCCCACGTTTTTCGTCCTTTTTCATTTTTAAGTGTAATTTACAGAATTGCCCCTAATCTTTAAACGGTCGTAACTTCTTCATACGAACTCTGTTTTTGGCGTTCTTTGAGGCATTGGATTCCATTTCTTAAGTAGAATCGAATGGTACCAAATTTTCTTACAAATTCCTTTATTTAATATTTTTAAATAAAGTAAAACATTGAACGCGGTTCATTTCCTATAGAATGTCCAATTCATTTTTGTTAAATAGCATAAATTGCTTGGGGCATTACATATATAGCTAGAAAAAGCCTTGCAAATTGTAGATACTAATTTGTTAAGAATCAATTAGATTGAAGCTATAGCATAATTGTTGGTTGGAATCAAAATATCCACTAGAACTGGGTCACAATTTGTATCGATTAAACAAATTATTGGAATTCCCAAAGTGATACATTATCAAAGTGCCATATATTCTACTTGTTCATCAATGATGATTACAATATTGGTAAGCCTATCATATATTTGATCCCACCCAAATATGTTTGCAGAAGGGATAATTGTCCCTTCAAGATTGTTGCATCTCTTTCGAGAGACCGCTGAATTTCCCTACCTTTTTCTTTGCTCTCAAGTCCCTTAACTTTTGAAGTCTCATTTCTATAGAGGACCATTTTGTTAACATACCACGAAGCCTCTTTTCATTAACATTTTGAGTCCGAGCCCTTGTTGCAACTAATGCTATTGAATTAGCTGCATTATTCTTTGTACTAACTATTAAGAAGTGTTTTCCTCTACTTGCTACATCAAAAACTAAGTCACCGACTTCTAACAAAAAATGTGCCGTTCTAGTAAGATTTGCCATTCTAGAATTTCATTTCCTAGCACCATAACCAAAATGAACTCCTACTTCCATCATCCCTTCTAAATTGATGTTCCAATATCTTCAAGTCATTTTTGCCCACACTCTCTTTTTATTAAAAGAGATGAGGTACCCTCACTAAAATAAATAATTGTTATGAAGGAACCTTCTACCAAAGATTGACCCTTGATACATGGTCCAAGTCATTAATTCCTTTCTATTCATTATTATCTTTATTACCAAATCAAAAGACTAGACCATAACCATATGTTAAAGTTAAAAGAGGAAATATTCATGTAGGAGTCATGAAATCCCATAAATGACTATTTGGATGTATCATGGAACTTATTGGGGATGCAAGAACCAAATAATTCTCTATGGTGGAACAAAATGTCTCTCATTTCCCCCCTTGAATACATTCTTCTTTTTGATTTCCAAAGAATGTTGTTGTCTTGTCATGAACGGTACACTAATCCTTTGAATCTAGTACCAACAGGTATCATCCCCCCTAGAACAACATTCTCTTTTAGGCCTTTCAACCAATCAATATGACCTTGAAGAGTAGCTTTAGCTAAAACTCAAGTTGTTTCTTGAAAACTTGCTTTAAATATGAAACTTTGAGTATTTAGAGATGCCCTTATTATTCCTCGTGGGATGACTCGATAACAAGTCACTACTTCTAATGCACGCCCTATTTGTTCTGCTTGCAACAATCCTATTAGTTCTTCGGGTGAAAATACATTAGACATTCGATCTTCTAAAACCAACACTTTTGATATTATTTGATGTACAATAATCTCTATATGCCGATTATGGATTTTCACCCATGACATCAATAAACCTTTGGATCTTAAAAACCCATGATCCAATGGGGAAAGCTCTACTATAGCTTCTTATAAAATGGCAGTCTCCAACTTGTTTTTGGATGGGATGGTAGAGTTTTTCTTCACCACTAGTGGCAATGAAGTGCTTGGTAATTAGCCACCTTAGTCACCATGTCATCCATGTGGCTACAAAATCAAGCCGATGATCGCACCCACTAGTAACTTGGTGAGACAGACAGTCATCAAATCAAAAATTTCCAATGAAAAGAGTAGTACTAACTGATTGCTTGGTACCAAGTGGTTGGTTGGCTAAGAATAAGAAGTAAAAACTAATTAGATTTTCTTGAGCTATTGCTCTCTTTCATAAAAGAGCCTAGAATAACGGCTGACACTTAAATAAGATCTAATCAATTAAAAATTCTATGAGATTCCTCGTGGGATCAACCTTTGTCACATGCAATACTATTTGATTCATGTGCCTACGAGTAATTTTAAATCTACACCACTAGCCTAAATCCACTTGAGGCCTACCTTGCACACATTTTGATGTAGATAGGTCCAAGGATGAAGTAAATAATCTTTTAGATTCTGCATCAATCATGGATAGTTCTAAATGGGGCCCTCAAGTTTAACCTCTTTCTCAACCAAAGTTTGTTCCCATGCCTTCAGTTGAAAAACCACCCACTCTATCCTTAAAGTTTTACATGAAAATTTGAAATATTCCTACTTAGGACCTAATGATTCCTTGCCTATGATCATGGCCTTAGATCTCGATCAAGAGCAGGAAGGAAAGCTACTTAATGTTCTACACAAACATAAGGTAGCCTTAGGGTGGACCATAGTGGACATCAAAGGGACTAGCTTTACTATGTGTATACATCTCATTCATCTAGAAGAAAATGATAAACCATTTAGGGAAACATAGAGGAGATTGAACCCTAACATGAAAGAGGTTGTTAGAGACAAAATGGTAAAATTACTAAATGTTGGTGTTATTATACCCCATTTTTTATACCACTTGGGTTAGCCTAGTTCAAGTACCAAGAAATTTCGAGTCATGGTAGTCCATAATGAGGATAATAAACTAATACCCACTCATATGACCACTGAGTGGAGAGTCTATGCATACTACCATAAACTGAACTCAGTTATAAGGAAAGACCACTTTTCTCTTCCTTTCATTGACCAAATGCTGGAAAGGTTAGCCATCCATAAGTATTATTGTTTCCTTAATGGTTATTCTAGTTATAACCAAATCCCCAAAGCACCTTTGGACTAGGAGAAGGCTACCTTCACCAGCCTTTTGGGACCTTCGCGTATCTTGTATGCCCTTTGGATTGTGTAATGCCCCATCTACTTTCCAAAGGAGTATGTTATGCAAATTTTTTGATATTAGAAGTATTCATGGATAATTTTTCAGTATTTTGATCATTTTTTGATGAATTCCTGCACCATTTGAAGATAGTCCTTGCTAGGTGCAAGAGAAAAAATCTTGTGCTAGATTAGAAAAAATGTCATTTTATGGTACAAAGTGGCATTGTTTAAGGACATATAATATCACACAATGGCATGGAGGTAGATAAAGCCAAAATGGATCTTATTTCTAGTATTCCTCCTCCTAGGATGGTGAAGGAAATCCACTCACTTTTAGGTCATGCTAGATTTAATAGATGATTCATCAAAGACTTTATCAAAATTCATAAGCCCCTATGTTATTTACTTACAAAGGACATAATTTTTTACTTTGATGAGAACCAAATGAAAGCATTTGAGCACTAAAGTTTGATTCACTTTTGTGCCTATCATTCAATTGCCAATTTGGAATGCACCATTTGAGATAATGTTTGACGTTTTAGACAATGCAATCGGTGTTGTGTTGGGACAATGTATTAATAAAATCCACATGTGATATATTATGCTAGAAGACCCTTAATGATGCCCAACTCAATTATTCTATTATAGAGAAAGAGTTGTTGGTGGTCATATTTATCTTGGACAATTTAGATATTATTTGCTAGGATCTAAAGTCACCATTTATTCAGTCTATGAAATATTGAAATACCTTCTCTCTAAGAAGGATGCTAAATCGAGATTGATCCGATGGATTTTATTACTACAAGAATTTGATATATAAATTAAGAAAGGCTTCAAAAGTGTTGTAGCTGACCATTTGTCTAGGTTGATTGTAGAGTCTTTTAGTGAATCTATAACTATAGCAGAATCTTTCCCAAATGAACAACTTCTGCACATTTTCTAGTTACCTTGGTACACTGATATTGTCAATATTTTGTTATGGGTCAAATGCCTAATCATTGGTCAAAACAAGATAGGAATAGATTTCTTGCTAACTAGACGACAAGTTGAAGTGTCAAATAGGAAAATCAAGAAAATATTAGAAAAGACAGTTAATCTTAGTCCATAAAATGGGCATTGAGATTTAGTAATGCATTATTGGCATACTATATTGCATTTAAAACCTGTACATGTCACCCTACTATATGGTCTATGGAAAGGCATGTTATCTCCTCCTAATAGAACTTGAGCATAAAGCATATTGGACTGTTAAAAAGCTCAATTTTGACATAGATAGTGCTAGGACCACATAAAGCTCTAACTCAATGAGTTGGATGAACTTAGGAAAGACACGTGTGAGACTACTAGGACAGACATGGACAGAATGAAAGCACACCATGATAAACACATTTTGTGTAAGTCCTTCACACCAGGACAACGGTCTTCTTGCATAACTCTAGGTTACATCTATTTCCTTGTAAACTTCATTCTCAATGGACTGGATCCTATATTGTCCAAACTATTTATCTTCATGGAGCCATTGAGATTAAAAAGGATGGGGAGATCACTAAAGTGAATGGTCAAAGGTTAAAACCCTTTCTGGAATTGATAAGCCCTAAAGTGGAGGAGATTCTACTTGAGAATCCTGTTTACCAGGACCCACATGTTCCATGAAATCTGCAGTCATTATGAGTTCGGCTTGCATTCATCATTGTATTATATCACACTTTTCATTTAGTAGAAGATGTTAAACTTAGTGCTCATTGGGAGACAACTCGACATTTTTTTAGAGTCTCATTTTTCTACACTACCTAATCAGCCTATATGAATCCTATGTTTCAAAACATTGATGATGTTAAGTTTAGGTTGGGGCATGTAGATATTCATGAGCATTCTAAGTTTTCCTTGTCTTTTAAAAATAATTTTTTGTTTTAGTTTTTTGAGTTTTTAAGTCAAGTTCCTTTACTGTTATAAGAAAAGGAATTTCAGAATCTTAGTATTTCTCATACTTTAACTTCTTACTAGACATGCATATTGTTAATTATGCATCTTATTGATGTGCTAAAGTGTTTTATGAGGTAAGTCTTAGAATATACTTACACACAATGCATAGTTTAGACAGATAGATAGTTATCACTCAAAGACCCTAGGGAAAATCTGTGGAGACCTATTCTGAAGGTTAAATATATAATTACATAATTTCTTTAGCAAACATCAATTCTAAAAGATCCTAGTATCTTTGTTTTGGTTAATTGCCATGAATCACTAATAGGAGTACTAACTTTTTTTCCTAAATATTTGTTGAATCTAATAGGCTTTAAGAAACCTAGGAAATGATATAAGCTATCTTTGTTTTAACTCAAAAACACAAAGCCTACTCGTATTATACCACTAGTTAGACCCTTCGAGCTTCTTGGTAAGCCTTTTCTTATCAATAACCTATCTACCTTAAACTAGAAAGGCAGTTAAATATTCATTACTTATCATACAAAAGGAGTAGAGATGGTAGAAAAACTTCAAAAATGATAAAAGTCTAAGAAGTGAAAAAAAAATTAAAGTATTTAGAAAGAAAAATCCTTTCCTCAAAGAAATACAAAGAAAGTAAAAAAGGATAAGAATTATCAGAAAAAAGGACAAGAAAAGTTGTGAAGAGAGAAAGGAAACCTTTGAATCCTTATAACTTTTCTTTCAAAACTTATCCAAGGCTTAAGTTTCATCCCATCTAAAGTCCTATTAATCTTAAGGTGGAAGATAGCCATAAAAATGACATAAATATTTAGGAATTAAGCTGAACTGTCCCTTCTAGTCTTGGTAATGGCATACATTCATAGGGAGCATAATTCCTCTTATCATCTGGTGCACATAAGCTTATATGAACCGTTAGTATCATTGGATCGGGTTACATAGTGAGAGGAAATAGTTTGACCCCTTTCTTTAAGAGCATCACTTTTGAGTGTATACTAGTGAAAATTTGAGGTCAAGAATTCTTTCCAACAAAGTGTAAGCATTTTTGTTTAAAAGTTTAGACTTATATAGCCTATACGCACTGCACTCTAAGATATGCTTGCAATAAATGGCTTTGGTATATAATTAACTTGTATAATTTTAAATTCATCTTTATTGGTTATTAAAGCCAATAGAATACTAATGGATGATAATTCTTTAAGTAAAACTAAGGAACTTAGCCTCATTGAATTTTGTGGGTATATTTTCTATAAAATGTCACGAGGCCTAACTTGTCCACGAGGGGTTTTAGGGCTTGTTGCATATGTTAAATGCAATTGTGAGTACTTACAAAAATAGTAGTCATTTTGTTTTCATGATTTTCCACATGTTTTTGTAGGGACTAGCAAAATGCTAGTTTTGGGGGCGGAGGGGGGGTGGAAGGGTGATAAGCAGTCAATTTTGCATAAAAAGCACTCAATTAGTAGTACATGTGTCATAGATCATAGGGCATTATTCTAAAAAAATTCCAAAATTCTTGACACCTCTATTTTTGAGCTAATAA
This sequence comes from Warburgia ugandensis, assembly GCA_035236585.1. Lineage (NCBI taxonomy): Eukaryota > Viridiplantae > Streptophyta > Magnoliopsida > Canellales > Canellaceae > Warburgia > Warburgia ugandensis. Next base: position 48,158,894 of record CP141128.1, read on the forward strand.
TCTAGAATTTTAATATTTTGTAGGTTCAAAAGCTAATTCAAAGAAAGTATGTGATCTATCATAAATTTCTAGGTATTAGTTAGTGTTTTTTAGCTTTTATAGATGTTAAGAGGATGATCCAATGTTCCAGATTGTTTTCAATGATAATCAATAACCTAGATTAAACTAGAGAAACCAACACTCATTTTTTGTCAATTCAAAGATCAAATAAGCATCAAGATCATTCCAGAGAAAGAATATGAGTTTTAGAAACAATTGAAAGAATCGAAGGTGACTAGAAATAGGCCCATGTAAAATCCATCACCTTTGCATGAGATTGCAAACCATGAAAGCTGCCTAAGTCAATAAATTGAGGATTATAAGAAGCTAATCCATATGAGCCATGAAGCCAAGGGAGTAAGCCATTGAAGCCACCAAGAAGAAGTCATCAATGTAAGCCATCAAGTCACATGAGCCATGTCCTTTGGGGTCCACACAGTTTTTGCATGTTGTAAAAATTGTGTTCTAAAGAGGATCATTAGAAAGAAAGCATGGACTTATCAAGAAGGAAAGATAGGAATGCATAGGTGGACCAATTGGAGAGAAGACACAAATCTTATCCTTTCCTAATATCTTTTTTTTTCCTTCTTTTTTTCTCTTTCTCACCCTTCATCGTGAACTACTTAGGAAGGGCTTCCATGCAATTTCCCCCTTCTAATTCCCTTACTAGATCTCTCATATCCACTTCCTAATTACCTCATCTTATTCCTCTATTTTACCACCCCCACCCCCACCCCCACATTCTTATCCCTTATTTCCTTTTTCATAGGGATAGATTTTTAGCCAGTTTTATCCCTCTAAAAGGGTGAACATTGCATAAAACCAACTTTGCACATAGGATTTAGGGAGTTCCATGCCTCTTTTAAGGTAGGTTCTCCATGTTATTTTTCAAGCTTTTTATGCATCTTTCTTTGCTACTTCTGTACGAATCTTCCATGTCCTAGTCCCCATGATATCTTTAGAAGGTTTTCCAAATATCTTCAAGAGCTTTTTAATGCAATTTCTAAGTTGGTTTTCATTCACCTTTGTTTTCCTTTTTGCAAAAATTTGTTCCTTGGTGTTGATGTTTTCTACAAGTGCATGGGATATTGTGGTATAGCTAATGCAAGTACAAGTTGATCCCACAGGACACCCTCTAAGAATTTGGAGTTTTCAATAAAATTTAATTATTTAAAAATTAAAATTAATTTACAAAAATTAACAGAAAGAAATCAAACTCAGATTCATTTCAACAATGAAATTGTAGAGGTCTAATTCCAAAAACAAGAGGGAAAAAATAACATAACCTTGATTAAACTAAAACTAGAAAAAAATAAGAAAAATCTATTTCCCTAGCTTCAGTATTGTCCAATTCTTCAATTTTGGTATCACAAACTTTGATCATACTTCATTAGTATGTTCAATATGTCCTTGATTAATGACCTGATTGATGAATTTGTCAGATTCTTCAAATTTTCAGAGATCTAGTCTAATTAAGGAATATAAGGATTAATGGCTTAAATCTAATTTTAGAACTCAAATTGAAGATCAAGAATAGCAATTAAACTAGAAATTATCCTAAAAACAAGTTTTAAAAGTTAATTAAAATTCTAAATTAAAACAAATAAGAAATAAGAGTTTTCCCGTGGTTAAACCAGAACCCTTGATTTAGTTAAACAGGAACAAATAAGATAGTTCCTAGATTAACTATGGAATAACATAGAATGCAAATAATCAAAACTGGAATAGCATATAATGCAAATAGTAACAGTAATAGGACATAAAATGTAATTTAAAATATTCTCCTCTGGGCAAAAGTGGAATTTTTTCTAAAACTTCCATAAAACAAAGGTAGTTGGAGAAGATGGGGATGGCCTGTGGCCAGTAGATGCGATGGATCTACGGTACTGGATCTACCTTGGTTTATCAGTGATGGAGTATCCGATCTGCCTTGCTCAGCTATGTGAGACCGGTGCAATGAGTGGCTACGCAACACCGGCTTGGGTTATGGGTTTCGACCGAAGAGAAGAATAGGGCTGGATCACTAGTGCGGTTCTGGACCTAGACGATGGAGAGATCTGGAAGAGAGAGAGCATGAGAGGAGGAACTGGAAGCAAGTAAGCTGAGGTGTCATCTAGTGGAGTGCAATTGACACAGAGAGAAGGTAGAGTTTTTTGGCGTCGCACAGTCGATTAGGAGATGTATGAGGGAGCAGGTCCACAGCTGGCTGTGTGTGGGCTGAGAAGGAGATGACATCTAGGCTTGGGCGTCTAGTTCTGGAAGCAATAAAAATTTAGGAACAAGAGGGAGAGATGACGGGCTGGAAACAAAGGTTTGTACAGTGTTGGGACTGGGCAGTGGAGAGGTTAAGTTATGGGTGACGGCGAAAGATCCATGGTGATTGTTAGGTTGGAGAAGTAGAACAGTGTTGGAGATGGTTGGGCAGAGAATCCTAGGCAGTGAAGACAACTGGGAACAAACGAAAAAAGGGAAGGTTGACAGTGTAGCGTGGGGAAGAGGGAGATAGCGGGTTAGATGGGGAGATCAGGTTGAACAAAACTAGAATCTAGAGGGAGAAGTAGGAAAACAGGATAGAAATTGGCAACAAGAGACACAAACAACAACTTAAAAAAAGCTAAGCAGAACTAAAAGGAAAAACCAACCCAAAATGTCAAACTCCAAAAACTCAAAAACATTCAAAACTTCCCCAAAACTCCCACGGTTCCCCCTTCTTATCTTATCTCCCCCTCTTTCCTTTAAGAGTTAGTTTCCTATTAGGAAACTTTCTCTTCTTCCAATTTAGAACTCTTCTTCTATTAAGAAACCTTCAAATTTTGCTTCGTTAGAGATCTGGTCCATTCATTGCTCTCTTGACTCATCTACATAGTTAAAATTCACTCTGATCCATCTATTCCTCTTTTAATCGATGTGCACCATTGAATATCGATCTAAGCCATCCAACCCTCCTTTAGTTGATCTATAAGACCAAAGCCTAGATTAGAGTCATCTAAACTATACATTAAGCATCCACTAAGCTCAAATGATCATCTAATCGTTAATTTTGACAATTTATTGTTGGATGGTCAATTTGAGACAAAATTCATACATTATCTAAAAATCATCAAATTGATGAGTTATATGGTCTTTTTTTACATACTCAACACACCCCCAACCAGCATTTTGCTAGTCCCGAGCAAAACATGTAGAAAACTATTTTACAAAAATTAGTACAAAGTGCCACTTTTGTAGGTACTCACGATTGCATTTAGCCCATGCAACAAGCCCTTGAACCCTTAGGTTACACCTAGTGGATCAGTTAAGCCTCATGAAGGTTTGCAATGAATATACCCACAAAATTCAATAAGGCTAAGTCCCTTATTTTATCTCAGAGAATCCTCATTCATTAGCAATTTACTAGTTTTTCACAACTTAATGAAGAGGATTTGACAATTTTACTCATCATACACATATTAAAGATATTTTATTTGAGTTATTTCTCGAAGTGCGTATGTGTGTATGGCACATAAATCTTGACTTCTAAGTAGATATGCTTAAATTCCATTGAAAATATGTCTTGACCTCAAATCCTCATATGTATATGCTCAGAATTGAAACTCTCAGATAAGGGGTTTAAACATATTTCTCTCATTATGTGACCGAATCCAACAAACTAATGGGTCACATAATCTTTTGAACGCTCATGGGATAAAGGAAAGTGATCCTTAAGAATGGATGTTATCGTCAAGAATATTAGGCGTCTTTTACCTTAATTCCTTGTTTTTATCTCCTCTTTATGGCTATGTTCTATCTAAGATTAATAGGGCTTTAACTAGGACTAAACACAGGCTTAGGATAGGTTAAAAAAAGAAGGGTATAAGGGTTTCAAAGGTTCAAAATTTAGTAGAGGTCTTCACTGAATATTTGCTAGGACAACTTTTCTTTTGGGTTTGTACTTGAAGTGAATATCTTATTTTTTCTTTTGGCTCAAAGAAACACTATTTATTTTTCTCACTTCTTTGACTTCTTGTCCCATTTTTGAAAATTTTCTATTAACTCTACTCATTTTGAACATGGTCATAGATATTTATTTTATTGGATTGTTCTGGGTTAAGGTGAATGGGCTTAGGAAAGAAAAGGTTTAATAATAGGCTCAAAAAGGCTAACTAATGGTATGATATACTGGGTAGGCTTTATGTCTTGGGAAGAGCAAGGATGACCTATATCATTTCCTAGGTTTCCTAACGCCTATCAGATTCAATAAATTTTCTGGAATTAAAGCTATTACTCCTATTTATTCTTGATTTTTAACCAAAACAAGGATAACAAGATCATATTAATGTATGTACACTGAAGAAATTATGGAATTACTTATAACTCTCTAAAAGAAGATAGTCTCAAAATCTCATTGGGTTATAGGTCTCCACTGATTTTCCTCAGGGTCTCTAAGTCATACCTCTATATTAGTCTTGATTATGTGTTGTGTGTAAATGGTTTCCAAGAATTAACTTTCATAAAATGCTTCAACATATAGATGATATGCAAAACTAATCATACGCATTCCCATTAAGAGGTGAAAATAGTGAAAATACTAAATTCTAAACATCCACTTCTCACTAAGAATGGACATCCAAGAATCACTAGGATCTAATTATTAGGGTCTGCTACAGGCTGGGTATCCAAGACAATGAAATTGAGAGGGAAATAAAACTTGTCCACATATATTAACACATCCTCAACCATACCACTAGGAATCTTGATAGATCTATCAGCTAATTATAGTGTGGTAGTGGTTGGTTTTAACTCACCAAGTCCTAGTTGCTTATAGGCAAAATATGGCAACAGATTAACATTAGACCCTAAGTCAAGTAATGCCCTATCTATGACATGATTTCCAATAGTGCAAGAAATTGTAGGACATCCTGGGTCTTTAAATTTTGGTGGGGATGTGTGTTGAATTAAAGAGCTCACTTGCTCGGTGAGGAAGGCTTTCTTTTGCACATTAAGCTTTCGCTTTGTAGTGCGGAGCTCTTTAAGGAATTTGGCATAAGAAGGAATATCCTTGATAGCATTGAGTAATGGAATGATTTGTACATATTTAAATACTTCCATTATCTCATTAAAGTTTGTTCCTTTCTTAGCCTTGTTGAGTAATTGGAGAAAAGGGGCTTAGGCACATAGGGTACCTCCACTATAGGCTTAGGAGTAGGAGATGTCTGTCTCTTTTCTTTCTCTTGTGTTTTAGTTGTCTCTTTCTCCTCTCCAATTTTCTTAGCCTTGTGGTGACCTGGGTTTTTGAAATAAATTTTTGTTAATCATTTTCAAATGGTGGTTGACCAATTTTGCAAACATTTTGAAAACTTAAGCAGTGAAATTTTTTCTCTCTTTGAAATTCTTTTCAGAAAACCCAAATGCCATATTTTACTCACATATACATACATAATTTTGTGTACATCGTATGTTTTCAAAGAAACTCATTTTATTAAAATTGCAGGATTGATCCAGTGGGTCACATACACAACCCCTTATTACATTTTATGTCCAAAATACATAAACCAAAATGCAATCCAATCCTTTAACAAATGTACATGGTCTTAATCAACAGTATGGTTTCGTGTTCCCATGTCGTATCACTCCATTCCTTTCTTTCTGTATCTAAGATATTATAAATATTCAAACATTTATAATATCTCAGAAAGTTATGAGAACATATGGAATTGTATCATTTAAAAGTACAATATGCATAATCATCATATTCCACATTAATCACATACTTCAATTTCCATGAACCATACCATATATGATCATTCAATCATAAAATTTATCATGTACATCTATGATAATTCCAAACCACTAACCACTATATCATATGTATATATGTAGTAAAAAATCGTGAAAAATAGTCAATATCTCAAACATCAATAACCATACTTAGATATACTGAGTTGATAAATCATCCAGACTTTTGCTGGGAAAATACTCCCTTATTAGGGTAGTATTGGCATCTCATTATGCCATGCATCATATGCAAAATACTCAAGGACTACCATGCTGTAGTCTGATTCGTACTAGCTCGCTCGGATAACTGCCCTGTTCACCACTAATACTATGGTGGAAGATATTGTGTCACTGCCCATATGGGGAGATAAGACTTTCACAGTGGGGCCTTCCCATAATTGCCCCACTCGACTTTTAGCCTCTCTTTGGGCAAGGTATCATAATATCATCAAATTTTGGTAAGTGGGTGGCCAAACCCTCATAACTTCCCTAGCATAGCATCTCCAGGCTTATGCCTATTTAAAACAAAACCACAAGCCTTCATGATTGTATCTAAAATACTTCTTGTACAGCTTAGACGATATATCTATTTATATTATCGTTCTTGTATTCAATATCCTCATACTAAGTATATGATTTTATTTCTAGATTTAGGGATCCTTATTTACAATGAATGATACCCATATTCTTATAAGTTTAAGGATTAATCATTTATTGTAAATGATCCCCGTTTTCTTTAATTTGGTATTCATATACCAAATGTTATTAAGTGTAAGGATGCTCATTTGATACAAATGATATCCATTATTATTATGTTCTTATCTAAGTTTAGGGGTAATCATAAATGATACCCAGGTATTTATTATATATTCTATCTAATTTCAACAGTTATTTCTATCTCATATGCATGAATTATGATTCAAATGTAACTAAACATATTATCATCCTTAATCATTATAATGTCTATGAATAACAACAATTCTACAGACCATGGGTCTTGTATTCTTAAAGTTCCACCTACCTTCATGTAGTGATCCATTCCATCAGATCCTCCATGATTGACGTATGTAATCTGTAAATACATACATATTGTCATTATCTATACAATTTTGGATAATCTTCTATTTATATTCCTTATCTAATCTTGTCCTTTGATATAAAGGATCTAGATCTATCTTATGTTCCTATCATCCATATAATCTATCTTCCTCAAATAGTATTTTATCCTATTGATCAATAGATCTAATGGTTAGAATGATCTTCTAACCTTTCAAATCTAAGTATTTTCTATCTCTAAGTCTTTGTGCATCCCTCTTTGGTCTTGATCTTTCATAGATCCTTTGATCAACAATCTATACTTGTTGATAAAAATCAAGAGACTAGATCTTCTATAATCTAATTCTTCTTTGACCTCAGTTCAGTTATTTGATCATCTTTAAGGAGGATGATCCTGGTTCTCTTCCTTGAATCATATTTGATCAAGGGTTTGGATTATCTAATCTAATGATCTAAATTTGATCTACAACATACATACTAATAAGCATACATACTAAATACAATACAATGTTATGATTCTTATTATTCTTGATCATTTAAGATCTCCTTATGGATCTTGTTTGATCTTGATTATCTTACTTACCATTTTTATTATGATTAGATATTTTACTAACTTTTTATAATCTTATTATTATTATTCAACTTGTTATTGTTTTACTGGTTGAAGATAGCTTATTTCATCCCAAGTCTAGACTGGTCCTCTTGTTTCCAATTGACTAAGGCTTATTAGTTGAATGGCTCAACACAATGTGGTTACTAAAATCCTCATGTAAGGAGGTGTTTAGACCTCACAAATGTCAATGAAAGGTAGGGGAAGAGTGAGGCTCTATTAGAAAACCTCCTTAACCACCATGTTTAACATTCACTAGAGTGACCTTAGCTCAACCTTTCATAAGGTTCCTATGAGTATTTTAACCCTAAGTATTCTTTCTGATTGATTTTAATTAAGTTCGTGAACATTTAAAATGTCATTCATAGAGTTTCATTATTCTCCTAATTTGGGCCTAGGAAATGATATTCCTCATATTATCCTACTAACTATAGCCCTTACTAGCATTAAGTCAATGTCATTCATTCCATGTAAATGTTCTTCAACTCTATTTTTTATTTATTACATTTTCAATGTAATTTTCATAACATAAGCATTAAAGCATAAATAAATAAATCTATGATTAAATTTACTAAGCAATAAAAGAAAATTATAATAACATTCAATAAGAATTTGACATGCCATAACTATTCATCATGATTTAACGGCCATAGTTGATTTCTATCTGTTTTAGGGTTTAGACCTTGATCTTTTCATTTTCCTTTAGATCTAATACATCTTCTTAATGTAATGTCGTCATTAGATCATTGATGCATCTCATCAAATGATATGATCCTTCTTGATCCAACCGATTAAGAAGATCTCAAGTCATTTTATCCAATTTAAGGGCATAGATCTCAATCTATCCCAAATCATTATTATCAAGTCCATCAATCCATATGATATTAACTTTATATTATCATCCATATACATCCACACTATTCAATCATCCTTAATCAACTTGATCAAGGAGATTACCATTTATTTTTATGAATTTTTCTACTTTTAAGGCTAGATCTCTTAATTAAACACAGATCAATCACTTTTAACCATTGATTATGTGTTTCAAAATCACAAGATCACCAGTGGATCAGAATTATAGGGTTTGATTGTTCCAAATTTCACTAATCATAAGAATTAGTAATATTTTTCTTTATTAATAGAATTTTACATGCATCAAAACATAAATTTTCTAAGTTCAGTAGGTTCTACTCATCAAGAGGAATCCAACCAACTTTCAAATCTCAATTTGGAGTTAAATTGAGATCAGAATTTGGATTTTAAGATTTCAGCCCGTTTTAAGGGCTGATATTTGATCTTACTATTTTTTATTTAATTACTTAATCTAGAGACCCTATAATTTTGTTGTGATTATGGTCCTTAGGGTTTTAGAACCTCTTAAACCCATCCATCAGTTCATATCTCTATTTTGAGATCATCTTGATCATGATCCAATACTATTGGAATGGATTTTAGTAATTATAACAAATAAATTCAATTAAAAACATAAATCTTATGAGTTCAGTAACTTATACAAGTGACAAGAAATTTATAAAAACTTTTAGGTCTAAAATTAGAGCTAAATTGAGCTCTTAATTTAAGAAATAAGCTTTCAGTTCAAAAACTAGACGGCTCATATCATCCCAACAGAAAAAAAACAAAACGAACGATCAGCCCCACCTATTACCTGGGATTACCCATCACCAGGGATGGGTGATTGGCGATAGGCGAGATGGTCCAGATCTAGGCCATCGGGTCGCTCATCATTGGATCTCCTCCATCCGTCATGATCGAAGCCCCAGATTTCATCTCCTGGGGTTTTTGGGCCATAGGAAATCATCCAACAGCTTAGAAGTTTCATCTGAGCAGTCTATGATTAGATCTCTGCCATCCAATCCAAATCCATCATCTTCAATGAATCAATGGCTGGGGGATACCTTTTGGTGGCCAGAAAATACCCAAGAGATGTCGGAAATGAAAATAGAGGGTGAGGAGGGCTTACCTGTGCCGGTTCAGTGAAGGAATTTCACTAGAGGAGGGGTTTACTGATGAAAGAGTACCCTAACTACTGGATAATGCATACAGTCTTTGATTTCTCTAGATTCATTGTCAGAGAAGGTCTGGGACTATGGGGCTTTTGAAGATCACCATGTACTGAAGACATTCTATGGTGCAAGATCACTGTTTAATGGCCAGATTGGCTGAAATAGCTTGAATACTCTAGCAGAGATAGTAACCAATACCGAAGTTGTTCTTCTTTTGAGTTTCCTAATGATCCAGGAGGCTCATCATGAAAATTTAGGGCTTTTGTAGATCAGCCCTGTCAGACCAGATCCAACTGTTAAGATTGAAAGTTAATGGCTAGAAATGGATGGTTAATTCAAACAGGGTTTCCTAAGAGGAAACCATGGTTTATTAGGGACAACACATCCCTGGACACTCTTGATGTAGACATAGGGGTCGTCTGCCCAGGTGCGTCTAGGGACATGCCAATAGAGAAAGAGAGAGAAAGAGAGAAAGAAAAGAGAATGGGGGAAGATGGAGGGGGAGTTTACAGCTAGGATTTTAAGGCATTCTAGGGGATCTCATGACGAACATTAGGAAAATTTTTGGGAATTTTATGGGCTATTTAGAGGAATTTTTTAATTTTTCATGATTATATGTAATAACTATGTTTGATTTCTTTTTATATGTAAAAAGACCATTTCACCCTTTTATGGAGAAAAATCCATTTTATTCTCCCGAACTTGGAATTGAGCAGACTTAGTAGTGTTGGAATCGTATTTCTTAGTACATTCCAAATTTTGATATCTTAGGTCTCTGTTATGAGTGAAATTACTATTTTACCCTTTTATTCATAAAAAATGGAGAAAAATAAGGATTTTTCATCTAAACTCAGAATTTGATGTACTTATAGTCATTCTGATCCGTTTTTCGAGTACATTATAAATATCCAAGTTTTATGTCTTGATTTTATTTTTATAAAAATGAATTTTCCTGAAACTCAAAGTTCTAATTCCACTTTTAAAATTTTAACTTTTAACTTTTAATAATTCAATTATATTCATAAAAATTGGGGTTCTTACAAGCCTGCCCTTATTCCTTGACAACCACTCCTAAGGATGGTTATGGACTTGGCATGCTAATGAGGGTTAAGGTTTTGAGAACTTAACCCTATCTCAAATTGACCCTTAGCGTTGGGGATGGGTTGACTAGGGAACTAACCCTTTCCTTTGTTATGTAATTTAGCTGACAATTGGCTTACCTGCATGTCTAGTTTGGTTATGGCTTGAGAGTTAACATTGGCTAACGGTCTACTCTCATTTTGCAACTGGTGTATGGCTTTTTTAATGTAATCATTTTCCTTTGTAATTTTTTCAAGCATAGTAAGGATGTTTTCCTCGGAAGATGGTTTCTTTTGTTGTTGAGGTTGTTAAAAGCCAGGTGGTTGATGGGGAACTATAGTTATAAGAGGAAAGTTTTGGATAGGGGATTTACAGATGGTCCCCCTTAGTGGTTATTCTTTCACCAAGACAAATTGGGATGCCTAGCCCATCTAGGGTTGTAGGTATTAGAATTTGGGTTGTCGCTAGGTTGGCAATATGCATTCAATGCATTTGCTTGGTCGACAAGATATTCAAGGAATACTTTATTGGATGGACAAGCTGAAGTTAAATGAGTTGGACTAGAACAAGTAGTGCATACCTCTTGTGGAGGTTTTTGGGATAAGGTAACAACCATGAAAGATTGAAACATAGTTTCAAGTTTGTGCATTCTTCCACCTAATTTGTCAGTGATAGAGTAGAGCTTATGGGATAGATCAGTATGCACCCCTATCTCATAAAGCCCTCCTTTCTTAGTGGGATGGTTGGTTCTTTCTCTTATATTTGAATAATCCCATTGCTGAGAATTATCAGCCATAGTTTGAAAGAACTCCCATGCCTCACTTTCATCTTTTAACATGAGGGCCCCTCCCCTCGCTACATCTATCATTTGTTAAAGGCATCAATGCCTCATAGAAGTATTGACCTTGCTTCCATTTCTCAAATCCATGATGAGGGAATTTTTGTAGCAGTTCATTCCACCATTCCCACCATTTGTAATATTGATCATTGTTCTTTCTTAAAAATTTATAATTTTGCAACGCAGGGCATTCGTTTTGTGAATAGGGAAGAACTTGTTCAAAAACTTCTTATACAACTTTTCCCACATATGTATGGAACCTACCTTCAAGGAATTAAGCCATGACTTGGCTTTGTCCTTAAGTGAGAACGGGAATAGCTTAAGCCTAATTGAATCATCTGAAAATTTTCAATACTTAAATGTGGTACAAATATCAAGGAACTCCTTGATATGTAGGTAGGGGTCTTCTCGGTCTTGACCATAAAAAGTGGGGAGTAATTGAATGATTCCCGGCTTTAACTCAAAGTGGTTGGCATTCATGGGAGGTAAAGCTATGCAGGATGGGGTATTAGTTGAAGTGGCGCATATAAATCCCTAATTATTTTGCACTCAATCTCTACTAGTGGTTCAGCCATGAGAATAGAAACTAGCTTTCTTTCCCCTTGATGTTGTATGTGTTGAATCTCTGGGTCTAAAGGTAGTAGCTTTAGGTTTTGAGATTGACACACTTACATAAACTAACCTAGTCTAAATGCTAACTCTAACTCTATGCGATGCAATAGGCACAGTTAAACAATCCTTAGGCTAATAAATAATATTTTGATTTTTTGGTATTTGTGTGGGGACAATGCTTTTAATTCAGCCTAATCTAGCGCTCCTCCTCACCTTTATATTTAACTATTGCTTACTAGTTAGGTTCTATGCAATGTGGTTAATACAATCCTCATGTAAGTAGGCATCTAGACCTCACAAACGTCAATGAAAGGTGTGAAAAAATCACTTGGATTTTAAGACACCCACTATAACCACAGTTCTCAAAAGCCACTAGAGTGACAATAGATCTCGTCTTAGTAAGAGGGTCCTATGAGCATGTGATGGCCTTATAAGTCTCTTCTAATTGATTTTAATTTGATTTGAAGCATAGGGTAGCAAGCTTGAGGTGATTATCCTAGGCGGGCTAAGGAGTGGTGATGAAATCTACCCTTAATCTTGTGGGGGTAGGGTGCCCTTACTAATTAAATTCCACACTCCATGATAGTTCAATTAGAATATATAAAACCTTAAAGCATTAAACGTACCCTAAGAATGCAATTAAATAGTAAACTAATGCAAAACCCTAAAACTACAGTACTTATCAAATATGCCTTCTATATGTACTTATATTACTAAACAATGCACATGCAAACCCTAATCTAAAAATTAAAAGGAGTGATGAAACTTACAGTGGGGTTTTTGATGAAGATCAAGTGTGGGCCATCTTATCCCACACTTGCCCTGTATTATATAACCTTTTAAAAATTGAAATGGAAATTGTAAATTACAAAGGGCCTCACTATAAGATTTACTCAAAAGAAAAGGAAAATTCTAATTTAGGAAAGTAGGAAAATTTCTATTTTGATGAAGATCTCCTTGACAATTTCCTCCACTTTCTTGTTTTCTTAAGAAAAAAAATTAGAAATAAGTACCAAATTCAGGAAACAAGGTAATTATGCACTAAAAAAATATATAAAAAAATACACCAATAAATGCATAAAATGCTAAAAAATGCATTTCCTAATTTTTTTAATTTTTATTTTTTTTCTGGATTTATACTTAAATTTTATAAAAACATCTTTGCAGGGCCCTGACAACTGTGCTAGAAACTTGTTGATGTTTTTCGCAAGTGGATAGGCTATTGTGGTATAGCTAATGCAAGTACGGGTCGATCCCATAGGGATGTGCTTTGAGAATTTAGAGTTTTTAATAAAATTTAATTATTTAAAAATTGAAATTAATTTATAAAAATTAACAAAAAGAAATTAGACTTTAGATTTGGTTTAATAGTGAAATTACAAAGGTCTAATTCTAGAAAGAAAAGGGAAAAAAATAACATAATCTTGATGAAACTAAAACTCGAAAAAAAATAAGGAAAAATCTATGTCCCTAGATTAAGTACTGTCCAATTCTTCAATTCTGGTATCACAAACTTTGATCAAACTTCATCAGTATATTCAATATATCCTTGATTAATGATCTAATGGATGAATTTGTCAGATTCTTCAAATTTTCAGAGATCTAGTCTAATTAAGGAATTTAAGAATTAATGGCTTAGATATGATTTTAGAACTCAAATTGAAGATCAGAAATAGCAATTAAACTAAAAACTATCCTAAAAGTAAGTTCTAAAAGGTAATTAAGATTTGAATTAAAACAAACAAGAAATAAGAGTTTTCTCATGGTTAAACTAGAACCCTTGATTTGGTTAAACAGGAACAGATATGATAGCTCCTAGATTAACTACGGAATAACATAGAATAAGAATAACCAAAACTAGAATAACATATAACATGAATAGTAATAGTAATAGTAACATGACATAAAATGTAATTTAAAATATTCTCCTATGGGCAAAACAGAGGTAGCCGGAGAAGATCAAGATGGCCGTGACCGACCAGTGTGATGGAAATGGCTGGACAGAGAAGCTTGGGACGGTGAAGACAACTGGAAATAGATGAAAAATAGAAGGCTGGCAGTGTAGCATGGAGAAGAGGAAAATGGTGGGTTAGATGGGGAGATCAGGTTGAACAAAACTAGAATCTAGAGGGAGAAGTAGGATAATGGGGAAGAAATTAGCAACAAGAGATAAAGACAACAACTTGAAAAAAGGCAAGTAGAACTAAAAGGAAAAACAAACCCAAAACATCAAACTCCAAAAACTCAAAAATGTCCAAAACTTTCCAAAACTCCCACGATTCCCCCTTCTTATCTTATCTCCCCCTCTTTCCTTTAAGAGTTAGTTTCCTATTAGGAAACTTCCTCTTCTTCCAAATTAGGACTCTTCTTCTACTAAGAAACCTTCAAATTCTATTTTGTTAGATATCTGGTCCATTCATTGCTCTCTTGACTCATCTACACTGTTGAAATTCACTCTGATCCATCCATTCCTCTTTTGATCAATCTGCACTATTGAATATCGATCTAAGCCATCTAACCCTCCTTTAGTTTACCTACAAGATGAAAGACTAGAGTCATCTAAATTGTACATTAAGCATCCAATTAGCTCAAATGATCATCTGACAGTTAATTATGACAATTTATAGTTGGATGGTCAATTTGAGCTAAAATTCATAGATTATCCAAAAAACATCAAATTTATGAGTTATATGGTCTAATTAATTACTAAATTAGGGGTCTTTTGGCCAAGATTACACACTTAACACATGGTTCGCACACATTTTTCATGGATTCTTTTTCATAGTGTTTTGCATTTCATTGTGCTCTAGATCATTGCATCTAAAGGCTACCTCGGTTGGTTTTCATTCACCTTTGCTTTCCTTTTTGCAAAGATTTGTTCCTTGTTTCATGTGCATTTTTTCTAGGTTATTTTCCATGGTATTTTAGTTTCCATTGTGCTCTAGACCATTGCATCCAAAGGCTATCAATCTCTTGAAGTGACAACTAAGAGAGAGTAGCCTTTGAATCATCTTGTATTTCCTTTAGTTACTTGCCTTGTTTTATTGTTTGTTCTTTTCTAGCTCAATCATGTTTCACTTTCTTTTTTGCCTTTAGGATTCTCTTCCATATTTCATTCTCACTTTGATACTCCATTCATTCATGCATATGCTATTCTGGATACTTATTGATGAAGTGATTATTGGATTGAATAATAAAAGATTGAAGTCATGTTTTGGAATTGTGTGCACCTTTCTTTACATGTTTCTTAGATCTAATGCATGTGGGGCACCATCCATGCAATGTTATACATTCAATAAAACATGTTTATGCCATTCACACTCATCTAATCCATGCAAGATTTTCTTACTAAGTCCCAACCATTATTTTCTTCTTAAGATCCATGCCACTTACTTTTTGATCTATGCACACCCTTCCATGATCCATGTCCATCCTTTTTATTTATGTTTCTTTAGTTTGCATTGTTTGTTAGATAGATTTACATGTTAGATTTCATGGTTTATGTTAGTTTGCATCCTTAGATTAATGCTTAGTTTTTAGTTAGTTTCTAAGTTTAGATTTTGGAAACATGCATACTATTGACCCTTGTGGTCCACCCCATCCCTGGACCCTACATAGGTGGGAGCTTCATGCACTAGGGCTGCCCTTTTCTAAGTTTAATTTTTAGAAAGTTTCATTAGTTTAAGATTCTAATTTCATGCATGTTTCCAATTTCATGTTATTTAAATTCCTAGATTAGTCAAACTCAATCTTTTTGGCTAGGATAATTAATTTTAAAAATGTTCCAATTGTATACAAATTTGTGAGATACCTCGTGGGATTGACCTCACTCACGTATATCACACTACTTTGATTCATTACTTGGAGTAATATTTAGAACCACACCATTACACATGCACAAGAGTCTAATATAAAATAGGAAGGAGAGTTCATTTATGCTTCTATAGAACATCAACAAGTTCCAAGGTGTATAGAAAATGATGAAGAGTGTATAAGCCCCAATACTTCTTTGGTTTATGATGATGAAGAACATTTTAGGAAGATGCAAAGTGAGCTTATCCCTATCATTTAAGAAGATGTTAAAGAGGAGAAAAATTATAATCTTTTCGATGTTAGCATCATATATTCCCAATTTGATAGTTCTTAGGCTATGTGACCTTGAGTTGGGTCCAATGAAATTCTTCTTCAGGGTGGCTTATTGATAGTTATAGAATACATGCATAGAATGCCTCTATATTTAGTAGATTTTAGTCATTGTTTTCACAAAGATCATTAATTAGGGTCATTTTCATATTTTACAGTATTATGGTACAATTGTAAAAAAGGGGTATTTTTAGCACTTCAAACCCTAAAAGATGGATAATTCATATTTCAAGCATCAACATAGTTGCACCTACCAAATTTGGCAAAATTGAGAAGTTTAGAATGTAGATAGGGTGTTGGTATCATTTTCAGCACAATTAGAAACACTAGAAGTATCACCTAACCTTATTTGCACAAAAGAGGTTATCACAACTAAAGATAAGGTGGAAAAACTTCCACGCATGCATGCATGCATTCCACCACCTTTGGAGAGCTTCTAAATAAAGCATAAGAGACACACACATTAGAGGAAGCATGCATGTGAAGCACACTCAATCCAGGGCCTGCAAGAGACCTAAAACCCTCACTTTCTTTCTCTACACTTGAAAATGGGGACCACTTAAATGTGTACCACAAATTTTACTTGGAAAGGTGGTGTATCCCACTTAATTTCATGTGAAATACATGTATGGATTAGTATGATTGGTGGAGAAAAAAAAGGAGGTGAGGAGAGAGAAAAAATGGAAAACCTATGGTTAGTTTTCATCAAGAAATTTTAAGAAAGAGTGACTAAGATCAATTCACTTCAAAGAAAGCAATGAGAAGGCATTTGAATTAGGATGAACTAATAAAAAGGAGCCAACTAAGAGAGAGAGGGAGAGAGAGATAACTGAGCTGTGATTGGGGGAAAAAATTTCGGCAGGCGACCCACCATTTTCAAGGAGAAAACATGTTCTCCTAGGTAAAAAATTTGTTTTTCACTTAATTGTGATTGGTTGGATATAAAAATGGTGGGATAAGGGGAAAATAAAAGAAGGAAATTACTGTAGATAAGAAAATCTCTACAACATCCTAACCATTCACCTTAGGGCATACCAATCTGATGGATGGGAAAGAATGAGCCATAAAATATTGCCTTTTTGCATAAGAGACTTCAAGGAAATCTCAACCATCCATCCTAGAATTGAAACATGACCCAAAGGAAGGGAATGAAGAAGGAAAATCATAAAAATCCTAACCAGCACTCTATTTAATCTCACCATACAATCCAATGACAGCACTTGATCAAATCGTTGAATTAAGAATGAATCTCAACATATTTTAAAAGTGTTCCACAAAATAGAAATTGATAAGGGAAATAGAACTAAGGAATGTCAAAATATTAAGAAGTAGGGGAGTTTCCAACAAGAAACTTCCACACATCCACCCTCTTAAACGTGACACACTAAAGGGAAAAAAACTCCCATGTGTGATTCTCATTCTCTCTGCTTCCTAACTTGTTCTTCAATGTAAGAGAGAGGAAAGGGAGAGCCAATAAAGGAGTTCTCAACATTTCATGAGCACACATAGTCATCTATTGAAGGAGAGAACATCCTAAAGGGAGGAACATCCAAGGAAAAGAGAATATGTAAGAAAGGCTTGCTATTTTTCCTCCATCATGCTTCATTCTTTTCATCTTTTTATTTCATTTTTTTAAACCTTATATCACCTTAAAAATCATGAACCTAAGCCCCATTCTATCCTCTATCACTCTCCAAATGATCCACCTAAAAATCATTCATTAACCCTTTCATTCATTCATCCCTTTCACACTCTATTTTTTGTCTTTTCTACTCAATTTTATAACCTTTCTCCACCTTTTTATTTTTCATTTTTTTCTTCAAATTATCCTTTCATTTTAAATTCACAACTTAATCTCTCCGCCCCATGATCAAATTCTCCACAATATGTTGGTGTAGCTTAAAAATTACTCACAAGTGCATGAATTAATACAGTAATTGTACGCGAATGATATCCATACCAGAGAAATCTCACAAATTTGTATGTTGATTGGATCTTATTTAAATAGGAAACATGAACTAAAGAATCATTCTAAAAGTAAATCCAACTAAAATTACAAACAAAACTTTCTAAAAAAAAAACTTAGAAACCATATAAATCTATTTAAGATGTAAAGCATTTAAAAAAATAAATCTAAACTAGAATGAATCAATGGAACAACCAACTAATGAATAAAACCCAACTCAATCACCATACAAATGACCCATGGAATTGTGTGCATGCTTCATAGAGTGGGAAAGAAGGCTAGAGTGTATGAAACAAAAGATTGTTCACATGGATTTAAATAGAACAATAACTAAAAAACATAAAAATTTAAATGGTTACCTAATAAATCAAACAAATAAGGTGCATGAATGTGGAAAATATGTGCATGAAACTTAAGGTAAAATCTATATTTGCATGGTGTGCATACAACTTAAATCAAACGAAGACATGGAAAGAAACATATTGCACACTAGTCATGAAGGGTAATGATCAAGATTGAAAGTACTTCAACACTAGAACAAAACAAGAGATTGCTCATAAACTGATTGAATTCATTGAAGTGAAAAATCACATGAGAAAGTGGCAAGTGTACATGGAAGGACATATCATACTTTTCATAATAAAAAAATCCATCTAAAACCAATACTTCAATCTACTACAAACCATCCAATGATCTCAAATTATTCTAAGATATCATGCATCTGACATGCAAAAGAGAAATCAAGAGAAAAGTGTAAGAAATCAACAAGAGATAGATATAGACTCTAAACAAGGAATAAGAAGACAATGGAAAGGGAATAAGATTGATTCAAAGTTACTTTTCTCTAGGTTGTCAATTTAAGACAGAAGAGGACTTGGATCAAGGAAATCTAAGAAAGAAAACTAATAACTTGAATGCAAAACTCAAAAGAAATCTAGGCCAGAACTGTGCCCATGAAAATAAAAAGCAAACAAAATAATGAAAACAATGAAACTAACCTTGAAAAGAAGCTTAGAAACCACAAAACAAGGAGCTTGAAGGATGCATGTAAGACAAGAAGTAGTAGCCAAAGAAGTTGAAGTGCTAAATCCTAAGAACTCCTCTTGGATGGAGGTCCCATTCCTTAGGAAAGAGGTGTCCCAATCCTTATGTAGAAATCATGGAATGCTTGGGGTGTTCTTATGTAGTTTTTGGGTTTCTATGTATGGGAAGATTCTACCCTAATTAAAATATGAAATAAAGATAAGTATTAACGGGTAGAATCCACATGAAATTAGGAAGTGGAAACTTTTAAGAGGAAAAGAAATATGGAACACCTAAGGGATTTGACATGGAATTCAAGTGGGGAATATGAATGGATTTAGTAGGTGTGTCAACTAGGAAAGACTTGGATAGAATAAGGACTTAGAAAGAGAGATAACAAGGATCAATATGGAGTGGATTTAGAAAGTGGAAGGTGGAATGGAAGATAGTGACAACTTAAGGTGGGAGGCACCACTTTTTTAGGAAAGAGGTGTCTCCCCCTTATGTAAAACACATGGAAAACCCTAAAAGGGTTAGAGAGAGATGGGAAATGAAAAGAAAATATGGGGATTTTGGGATGGCTTCTCTCTTGATTGGTCTACCTATGCATGCATATCTTACCATGTACTAATATCTAATAAAATCCTTCTAATCATTCCTTGAAATTCACCATTTTTTATAGGATAATTTCTTGAATTCTTCATCCAATCATGTAACTCCATGTGGCATAGTCATAATGGCTTGGTGGTTCACTTTGATGACTCTTAGCTTGGTGGCATGAGTGGCTTAGTCCCTTGGCTTCATGGCTTATTTGACTTGTAAGGTTAAGGTGGCTTGCATGCATGGCTTCAATTCTCATGCAAAGGTGGTGGAATTGCATGCTTTTGTAGAGGCCCATTCTAGTCATCTTTGAGTCTTCCTCTTGCTTTCTTATTTGTCCTAGGATGATCTTGAACCTTGTTTGAACTTTGGAGTTGGTATAAAGCGTGTCCTGGGTCTTTGATTTTGATCTTGATCCTTCATTCTCATCTTAATTGATCTCAGCCACTAGATCCTCATCTCAATACTTTCAAATGATGAACAACTCTAGTTAAATCCAGGAAATTTTTGATAATTCACATAATAACTCTGGATTAGCTTTTGAACCTACAAAATATCAATATTTTGAATCATTAGCTTAGAAATGCAGGTGTCATAAATTTTTGGGAACAACCTTGAAATAACACAATAATTTATAACACATGAGCTACTAATTGGGTACTTTTTTTATACAAAATTGAATGCTTATCACACCCATAAACCAGAATTTTACCAGTCTTGAGCAAAACATGTGAAAAATTATGAAGAAAATACAAATGGTTGCCATCTTCATAGGAACTCATGATTGCATTTAGCATATACAACAAACCCTTGAACTCCTAGGTTACCCCAAGAGGACAAGTTAGGACTTATGATGGTTTGTAGTGAATATACCCACAAAATTCAATAAAGCTAAGTACTTTATTTTATCTCAGATAATTATCATCCATTAACACTCTACTACCTTTAAGAACTTAATAAATATGAATGCACATACCAAAGCCAATTTATTATAGTTATATATCCAAGTGCAGTGTGTGTACTAACTACATAATCTAGACTTCTAAATAGATATGCTTATACTCCATCATAAAATTGTCTTGACCTCAAATTCTCACTATTATACACTCAGAATTAATGCTCTCAAAGAAAGGTAAAAAAAAATTCACCCCCTATGGCCAAATCCAATAATTCTTATGGTTCATGGAAGTGTAAGCACAAATGACACAAAGAACTGTGATCTCTAAGAATGGATGCCATTACCAAGACCAATAGGGTTAGTTCACCTTAATTCTTTCCTATTTATATCCTCATTGAGGTTATCGTCCACCTTAAGATCTACAGGACTTTAGATAGGAAAAAATGTAGGCTTGGAAATGGTTTTGAAAGAATGGGTAAAAGGATTAAAAAATTTTCAGATCTGAGTAGAGGTCTTAAAAAATTAAACTACTTCTCTTTTGAATGCAGTGAAATGAATATCAGTTCCATTTTTCATTTCTCTCTTCTTTTCATAGCTTTTCTTTTCTTGTTATTTCTTTTTGAATTTCTTTTTGTATTTCTCTTTCTTTCTATGTGAACACTTTGGTATTTTTCACTTCTTTTAATTTTGCAAATTTTCTACTTTTTCTACTCATTTTTGAAACATAGGTAATGGATATATTAACTGGGATTTTTTTAGGTTACGAAAAAATGGGGTTTTTAAAAAGAAAAGGCTTACTAAGAGGCTCAAAGGGTCTAATTATTGGTATAATATATTGGATAGGATTTACGTATCTAAGTTAAACCAAAATGGCCTATACCATTTTCTAGGTTTTTTAAAACCTACCAGATCCAATAAATGTTTAGGAAAGAAAGTTAGTAATTCTATGTTATTCTTGGCAATTTGAACAAAACAAAGATATTGGGATCTTTCAAAGTAATGTTTATTAAAGAAAATATGGAATTATACACACACACACAAAGACACACACATAACCCTTAGAAAGATGATAATCTCTAATGCTCACTTGGGTACAAGTCTCCACTAATTTTCCTCATGGTCTCTAAGTCATAACCATCTATTAGTCTGGACTATACACTGTGTATAAGCATATTCTGAGATTAACTTTCACAAAACATTTACAGGCATGAATAAAATGTAGAATTAATCATATGCATTTCTATTAAGAATTTAATGTAGTAGAAATGATAAGATTCAAAAAATCAGATTCTCATCACGATAAAGAAACTTTGACCTTATATATATATATATATATATTCAAAACTACAAAAAAAGCAAGGTCCCTATATGTTGATTAAGTAATATAGAAAAATGAGACTATAAAAATCCTAGGTTGCCTCCTAGCGAATGCTAAGTTTAACATCTTCAGCTAAAAATACAATGTTGTGATGAATGTAGATCTTATGACGGATATTGTTGTCTTGGAACATGCTAAGGTGGGTCATGGTAGACTGGTTCATTTAGCAATATTTCTTCTACTTTAGAGTTGACAAACCCTAGATAGGGTTTCAACCTTTGCCCATTGACTTTGGAAATCTTACCATCCTTTTCTATCTTGACGGTCCCTTGAAGGTAAATAGTACATACTATATAGGGTCTAGTCCATTGAGATCAAAGTTTCCTAGAAAATAGATGCACTCTAGAATTATACAAATGGACCTTTAGTCATGGGGTGAAGGACTTTCTCAAAATATTTTTTTTTATCATTATGTCTTTTCATGGGGTCTTTTTATATCTTGACAAACTTTTATGCATATTTCCTAAGTTCATCAAACCCATTGAGTTGGAGCTTTCTATAGGTCCCAGCACTACCCAAGTCAAAAATTAAGCTTTTTAATGGCCCAATATGCTTCATAGTCAAGTTTTACTTGGTGGTGGTTGGCCTTTCCATAGACCAATCAATAGGGTGACATGCCTATAGGGGTCTTGAATAGAGTACTATATGCCCTTAAAGCATCACTAAGTCTTAAGTATTAGTATTTCCTATTTGGATTGACTATGTTTTCTAAGATTTGCTTTATCTCCCTTGTTAACACTTCTACCTGTCCACTAGTCTAAAGATGATAAGGGGTAGCAATATTATGGGTAACACTATATTTTTTCATTAAATTTTCAAATAGTTTATCGCAAAAGTTTGACTAATTATGGCCTTAGGGGTGCCAAAGGGTTTAAATATATTTTCCTTTAAAAACTTGACCACCACCTTGTGGTCATTGGTCTTATATGGTATGGATTTTATCCATTTGAACATGTAGTCTACTCCCACAAGGATGTATAGATAACCAAAGGATTTGGGAAAAGGTCCCATAAAATAAATTCCCCGAACATCAAAATGCTTAATGATAAGAATGGGGTTCAATGACATCATATTTCTTTTTCCTATGCTCCTTAACTATTGACATCTAGTACATGCTATGCAGTAAGCATGTGAATCCTTGAAAATGGTGGACAATAAAAACTACACTATAGAACCTTTGCATCAATCTCTATAAAATTGTAGTGGACCCCACCTACATGGTCATAACAAAAGAAAATGATTTTATGATGTTCATTATCCGGTATGCATCTCCTAATGACCTGATTACTCGCTAGCACACGAACACACAAGCGAGGTTGAACCCAAAGGAATCTCACAAAATTTCAATGGATTGGATTTTATTCAAATTTGTTAACTTCATCCAAAGAAGGATAGTTGTCTTTAAACTAGGAATCTAAAGTAACATGTAATTAGAAACATGTACAAAATTAGAAACTAAAAATAAAAGAAACTTACCTAAATTATAACTAACAATTAGAATGAAAACTTACCCAAATAACATGTAATTAACTAAAGGAACCTACAGCAATTTAGAAAGATTCAAATTAAATAATGACACTTAAGGAGCTATTAAATTAGAAACTTTCCAAAATTAAAACTTACCTAACTTTAAACTTATTAAAAAGGAAATTTCTAAAATGCAACAAGGAAACTTTGTAAACCTAAAATAATATGCAAACAACTAATTAAAAACTTCTAACCATGTAAACTAATTATGAGATCCAATAAACAACATGAAAATGTGAATGAGTACCTAAGGATTCAGGAAAATAAGATATTTTGATGGCTAAAATTAAAGCACAAAGTCAAGGAAAAACCAATTTCTAAATTTTGGTATGCAAGAATGGTCAATAAATCATGCACTAGAAAGCTATTGAAACCATAATTTTTATGCAAGGAAACAACCTAGATGCCAAGTAATTTGACGAAATAAACATTCCGTAATAAGAATTTCGACAAAACTTTATTAAATCATCTCCATAAATTATATGCATAATATATGTTCAGAAGCTAGAAATTGTGTCTAATTCATAACCATAAATCATAATCTAAACTATAATAATAGTGTAATCCAATGCTCAAAAACTAAAGTACAATGACATGCAAAGAAAACTTAGAAAGGAGAAAAGAAGGCTAAGTGTCTAAACTAACTAAGGAAAATGGACCTAAAACTAATGGTAAACAAAAGGACTAAAACATTAAATTCAAAAGGGGAAATCAAGGCCAAAGCTAGCTCTTCTCTTGGGTGACACTACCAGAAAAAGTTAACTTTAATCTTCAGGGAATAAAAAGGAAAAACAAGTAGAATTGTGGTAAAGAAGAATGGAGAATCTAGATGGAAAGGAAGGTGCAAAACTAGAAAGAAAAATAATGAAAACTAAACCAAAGAAAGCAAACTACTAACCTAAATTTGAGAGCACACAACAAAAATAAGTACTAGAAATCCAAAGGAAGAAAAGCACTGAAGAAATCCCAAAGTTTAAAAGCAAATAATACCAAAGGAAAGCTTGATTTCAAGGCATCTCACTCACCTTTAATTGGAAAATTCATATGGAACATGTGGCAATAAATAGATGAGTGGTTTCCTAACTTAGGAAGGAGTGAAACCATTAGAAAAGTGACCCTAGCATTAGGGTATTAAATGAGGAAGGTTAGGAGGTAATTTAGGTAGGAATGATGTCATTAAGGATGACATAAGAGAGAGAAATAAATATGAGCTGTCTGCTTTCAAAATTAGAAACGGGGGAAGGCATCCTTTTCCATAGAACAAAGGTGGTTCTCCACCCTCTTAATTGGATGGAATTTGAATGGTGGGAAGAGTTAGGAAAACAAGGAGAAAAATCTAGAAGAAAACCTAGGGTTTTCACATGGTTGCATGGACTTAGATCTAGGGTTTCCTAATTAGGAAACCACTTGATTTTGCATAGTCGCTCCATCCTTGACTTAAAAACATGGAACCTTAGCAAGATGGGTGGATTAGGATTAGGAAATGAATTAGGAAAGTTGGTTTTTTCCTCTTCATAGGTCCCTTAATGCATTATCACACTTCTAACATAGGAAAGTTGCTTCAACTATTATTCCAATAGTGTGGCTCCATGTGGCACTCCTCCTTAGCTTGATGGATCACTTTGATGGCTCATTCCTTGGTGACTTAAGTGGCTTCAATGGTTGGCTTCAAGGCTTGAGTAGCTTGTATGGCTTATCGCCCTTTGTCGTGGCTTTAATGACCAAGTAGCTTGAATGACTCCCATACAAAGGTGGTGAAAATGCATGGCTTGGGCTTGGGTCCATTTCTACTCACCTTTTACTTCTTCAATTTCCTTCTTGCTTGCCTTAGGATGATCTTCAACCTTCATTACCCCTTTGATTGATGGCATTTACGCTTTGGCTTGCTTAGGTTTACAAGTTAGACTAGGAAATCTTATGAATATGGCTTCAATTTCCATCTCAATCAATCTCAAATTTAGATAACCTTCTCAACACCTAAAAAAGAATAAAAGCCCTAATTAATTCCTAAAAAATTATGATCATTCACATACTTACTACAGATTAGCTCTCAAACCTATAAAACATCAAACTTATGAATTATTAGGTTAGAAATTCATGTGCTACAAAATTTCAGCTAAAAATCCTAATTTAAAACTATAAGTTATAACACATGGGCTACTAATTGGGCACTTTTTATATATAAAAAAAAAATAATTGAGCACTTATCACACCACTAGAATTTTTTCAGTCAAAAATAAAAATAAAAAATGTAAAAGATCACAAAAACAAAAATGGTTATCATTTTTGTAGGTACTCATGATTGCATTTAGTATATGCAACAAGCCCTTAACCACCTAGGTTACCCTTACTGGACGAATTAAGCCTCATGAATGTTTTTAGTAAATATACACACAAAATTCATAAGGTTAAGTCCTTTATTTTATCATAGAGAATTCTCATCCATTAATAGTCTACATTCTCTAACAAGTTAATAAAGATGAATGAAAAATTTTACAAGTTATCCAACTACTAAAGACATTTTTTTCCAATTTTATCTTGGAGTGCATGTGTGTGTATAGCTACATAAGTCAAGACCTCCAAATAGGTATCGTTATTTCTCCATTGGAGGGATTCCTTGACCTCAAACTCTAATTAGCATACACTCAAAATTAAAGCTCTCAAAGAAGAAAGGGCTAAACAAATTTCACTCACTATGTGATTGCATCTAATAATCTAATGGTTCACATAATCTTTTTAAGCATAAATGAGACAAAGAATATGATCCCTTACAATATATGCCATTACTAAGACCATTGGAAATAGTTTACCTTAATTCCTTTATATTTATATCCTCATCAAGGCTATGTTCCTACTTAGATCAATAGTTCTTTAGAGAGGGAGAAAGTAGGCTTGATTAGGGTTCTGAAAAAAAAGGTATAAGGATTCAAAGGTTCAAATTTGAGTAGAGGTCTTCAATGTATATTTGTTTGGACAACTTTTTCTTTTGGTTGTACTTGAAGTAAATTTCTATCCTCTTTTCTCTACATTTTGTTTTCTTTTCAGTCTTCATTGATTTTTATTTTTTATTTTCACTTTTCCTTATAATTTTAGGAAAGGACCAGTTTTCTTTATACTTTTGATACTTTTTTGCTTATTTGACTTTTGTTCTTTTTTTAATTTTCTTTATACTTTTGATACTTTTTTCTTATACCATCTTTACTAATTTTTAGGTAATGGTCATTTTTATTTTAGTGAATTTCTAGGTTAGGGTAATTTAGTGTTTTGAAAAGAATCTTACCAAGAGGCTCAAATGGTCTAACTAGTGGTATAATATCTGGGTAGGCTTTCTGTCTCTAGGCTACAATAAGGATGGCCTATATTATTTATTAAGTTTCATAAAACCTATCATATTTAATGAATATTCAAGAAATAAAGTTAATACACCTTTTTGATTCTTTACATTTTGATCAAAACAAAGATATTGGGATCTTTCAAAACTAATTTTCACAGAAGGAAAAATGGAATTAGGTATAACCCTCAGAAAGATGATAGTCTCTAATACTCACAAGTATATAGGTCTCCACTGATATTTCTTAGGGTCTCTAAGTCATAACCATCTATCAATCTAGACTTATGCACTATGTGTGTTTTGGGATTTAACTTTCATAAAATATTCCAATACATGAATAAGATGCAAAATTAACTATATATATATTTCTATTAAGAAGTTAAAGTAGTGGGAATATTAAACTTCACACAATCCAATTCTCATCATAGTAGAAGAACTTTGACCTAAAAAAGGACCCCTATATGATAAATGTAACACCCTTAACTTTTGTAAGGAGATTGAATAAATAATGAAATTGAAAATTTCAAGAAAATTTAGGTTGGAATATTAGGGTTATTAAAATTGCACTTCTCATAGAAGTAAAATCAAGGTATAAGACATGAATAATTGAAAACATACTAGACAAACCAATCAGAATGACTGTAAGTCCGACAAATTCTGAGTAGATGAAAAATCCTTACTTTTGTCAATTTCTATGAATAAAAAGTATAAAATAGTAATTTTATCCATAACCATGACCCAATACAATAATATTTATAATGTACTCAAAAATATGATTCCAACGCCACTAAGTATGCTCAATTCTGATTTGGGAGAATAAAATGGATTTTTCACAACATAAGGGCAAAATAGTCTTTTCACACCTCCATGGGGCTCACAAGTGGCCCATAAATGGATCCAATGGCCAGAAAACATGTAATCATGAGTCAAACCACTACCACCAACTAGTGGAGAAGGAGGTGGTAGTGGGAATCTAATGACAATTTAATACTAAAAAGAAATGAAACATGATAATTACATATAATCATGAAAAAATAAAAAATCCTTATAAATAGCCCATAAAATTCCCAAAAAAATTCTAACGTTCTTCATGAGGTCCCCTACCATGACCTAAAATCCTAGCTCCAAAATCCTCCCCAATCTTCCCCAAATTTGTCTTCTTTCCTTCTTTGTCTCTCTTTCCTTAGGAGAGTGTCCACAAACACACTCGACAGACAATTCATGTCTATTAGCGGGGCATGTCCAGGGACGCATCATCCCCGATGAACCAAGGTTTCCTCCTAGGAAACCCTATTTGAATTTTTCATCCAATTCCATCTGTTAGAATCAAATCTCCACCATTGGATCTATTCAGGCTAAGCAAATCTACAAAAGCACTAAGAAATTTGGATCGATGGGAAACTCAAAATGAAAATAAGCACAGTACTGGGTACTATCTCCGGCAATAAAAATTGGTTATTTTGTCCAATCTTGCTGTTAAAATTCTATCTGGAACCGTTGGATCTCTTCAATACGTGGTGATCTACAAAAGCCCCATATTTTCCAATCTTCTTTGGCAAGGGAATCTAAGAAATCACGGTTTGTATATTTTTTGATGAAGCTAGGATTTCTCCAGCATTATTTCTTCTTCTCTAGTGAAAATATTTCACCGTCTGGCACAGGTAAGTGGTTTCCCATCCTTCCTAAGTTCATTCCATTATTCCCCTATAGTTTCTGACCTACTTTGGATCTCCCTGGCTGTTGATCCGTCAAAAATGACAGATCTGGCATGAAGGGTTGAGATCCCATCCATTCATAGCTCAGATGCAACTTTTGAGCCATTGGATGGATTCCTAGGGCCCAAAAACCCTAGGAGATGTAATCTGGGCTATTGATATTGTAAGATGAGGGAGATCAGGTGATGAGCGATTCGACAGTCTAGATCTGGACCGTCTCGCCTATCATCAGTCACCTCTCCCTAGTGACGGGTAATCCCAGGTAAAGCGATAGAGGCCACCCGCCTATTTTGTCACGTTCTGTGGAGTTGATATGAACCGTTGACTTTTGATCTGAAACCTTAATTCTTCAATTAAGAGCTAATTTCAGCTTTGATTTTAGATCTAAAAGAATTGATGAATTCCTTACATTGTGTAGAATCTTATGTAAGCATTATAATTATCTTTTTAATTATGTTTATATAAATTATTTGGTAAAATCCGTAGTAACAACCCTGCATCATGATCAAGATGATCTCAAAATAGAGATTTGAAAAGATAGATGGGTTCAGGAGGTCCCCAAAACCCTAAGTACCATGATCATAGTAAAATCTAAGGATCTTTAGATCAAGTAATTAAACAAAAATAGTAAGATCAAATTTCAGCCCTTAAAACTGGCTAAAATCTTCAAATCCAAATTCTAATATCAATTTAACTCCAAATTGAGATCGAAAAGTTGGGTTGGCTTCCTTTTAATGAGGAGAACCAACTGAACCAATAAAATCATAAGTTTAATTCATTAAACATTTTCAATTTAAGTTGATAAGGGTACTAACA
Source organism: Warburgia ugandensis (assembly GCA_035236585.1). NCBI lineage: Eukaryota > Viridiplantae > Streptophyta > Magnoliopsida > Canellales > Canellaceae > Warburgia > Warburgia ugandensis. The sequence goes on from CP141128.1 coordinate 48,188,304, forward strand.
TCCTTAATCTATAAGATCTGGGAAGATCATACCATTCAAATAATTTTGGATGATCTAATAATATACTAACTTAAATAAATGGGTTGGATGTAATTGAATTGGCAAATCTTAGGAGATCTAGCCTTACAAGTAGTATAATTAATAGAAATGAATGGTAATCTCCTTGATCAATTTGATCAAGGAGGATTGGATAGTATGGATGCAATTAGATGATGATATAAAGTTAATATCATATGGATTGATGGACTTGATGATGATAATTTGGGATAGATTAAGATCTATGTCCTTAAATTGGATAAAATGACTTAAGATCTTCTTGATCGGTTGGATCAAGAAGGATCAAATCATGTGATGAGATGCATCAACAATCTAGGGATAAAATCAAGTTAATAAAATGTATTAGATCTAAAGGAAAATGAAGGATCAAGATCTAAACCCTAAAAAGGATGAAAAATGAATATAAATCAACTATGACCATTGGATCATGATGAACAGTTATAGCATATTAAATTTTCATTTGAATTATTGAATGTTATTATAATTGTCTTTATATAGCTTAGTAGATTTAATTATTAGATTTATTTATTTATGCTTTAATGCTTATGTTATGAAAATTACATTGAAAATATAATTAAATAAAAAATAAAGTTGAAGGACATTTACATGGAATGAATGACATGGACTTAATGATAGTAAGGGCTATAGTTAGTAGGATAATATAAGGAATATCATTTTCTTGGCCCAAATTAGGAGAATAATGAAACTCCATGAATGACATTTTAAATGTTCATGGATTTAATTAAAATCAATTAGAAAGAGTACTTAGGGTTAAAATGCTCATAGGAACCTTATGAAAGGTTGAGTTAAGGTCACGCTAGTGAAGGCTAAACATGGTGGTTAAGGGAGTTCTCTAATAGAGCCTCACTCTTCCCCTACCTTCCATTGACGTTTGCGAGGTCTAAACACCTCCTTACATGAGAATTGAAGTATCCACTTTATGTTCAACCATTCAACTAGTAAGCCTTAGCCAATTGGAAATAAGAAAAGCTATCTAAACTTAGGATGGAATAAGCTATCTTCAACCAGTAAAACATTAACTAGTTGAATAATAATAATAATAAGAGCATAAAAGGTTAGTGAATTATCTAATCCTAATAAAAATTGTAAGTAAGATAAGGATGATCAAACAAGATCCATAGGATCTTAAATGATCAAGAATAATAAGAATCTTAATGTTGTATTTTATTATGTATGTATGTATGTATGTATGTTGTAGAAAAATTTAGACAGAGAATCCAAACCCTTGATCAAACATAATTCAAGGGAAAATTAGGGCATCCCTTACAGGAATACACAAAGAAAGAATAGTTGCATAAAGAAATAACCTTATACATATGATTTGACAGATGTATGAATCCATGATACCACTTGAGCTGGAATGAATACCACTTGAGCTGTATGAAGCAAGACCATGATACCACTTTGAGGAAGGTGGATGTACAAGAATGTATTAAGGATTCATGTGTAGACATACATGATCTTCTATCTAGAATTATAGACTTTGATGATATAAGTATACTTAGTACCTTAGCATAATAATGATCCAATCACATGATCCATCCAAATGATCCAACCCCATGATCCAATTCAATTGATGAAATGATCTAATCAAATGATGAGAAATTAATGAGATGTGTAGATTAAGGAAACCCTAAGAATAGGGCATAGAAAATATTTTAGCCTTAGTTAAATAAACACATCGTCTGATATGTATAATGTATTTTACCTACAAGCATGGTGGCTTGTGATTTTGTTTTACACAGCCATAGGACTAGGGATGCTATGCTAGGGAAGTTGTCAGGGTTTAGCTACCCGCTTCCTTAAATTTATATGATGGATACCATGCCCAAAGAGAGGCTAAATGTTAGGTGAGGCAATCATGGGAAGGCCACCACTATGACAGCCATGATCCTCGCCCACGTAGACATGGACTTTGTTATTTTCGCAATTGGTATCAGTGGATTATTATGCAATTTTCCTGGCACATTGTATAGATTTAGACTGCAGTATAGTTGTCCTTGAGTATTTTGCATTATGATGCACATATGATAAGCATAGTGTAATGTTATGGCATGATGGGATGCCACTACATGAGTTCTTGGAAAGAAAATCCCCGTACGAGAATGGGCTGAATATTGATCTCCTAAGTGGGAGTATAGCCAGGGGAAGGAACAAATTTTGAGCATTTTCATTATTTTTAGTGGATTTATCCTATACTACATAAATAATGTATATACTCTATTGAGATAATCCATGAGTAGATAGCCAAGATAGAATAATGACTGAGGTATGTATTCTTATATTAGTGAAGTAGTGTATTTTTGTATCCCTTACTAAGCATAGCTTGCTAAGATATTGTAAATGTTTGAATGTTTACAATATCTCAGATATAGGGAAGGAGACTTAAGGAAGTAAAGCATGAAGACTCAGAAGCTGTAAGACTGATAAGGGTAATTCCCTTGAAGATTGTGTAATCTGGTTATGTACTTTGTAATTTGGATTGTATTTGGACAATGGATTGTAATTGAAATACAGGGGCTATGTAAAAGTGGACTACTGGATGATTCGTGGCATTCAATAAAATTTTATTTTATAAAAAAATGTTTATGTGTATTATGTACATTGAGGTGAGACTTGGGTTTTTTTTACAAACAAATTTGAAAGAAAAGAATTTTCGCTACATTGTTTGTAAATTTTTTTTACCATTAAGGGCCCTGCCTTCGAAAAATGTATTACAAAATGTGTTACAAAAACCCGGGTTGTCACAGTTGGTATATCAGAGCCATTCATCCAGTCACTCACAGCCTCAATATGTCCAAAGGAATAATCCAAATTAGGATATATTAGAAATGGGTTAAGTAGAACACTTATATAGAAATCTGGGGTTTGAGCAGATGCCACCTAAAAGGACAACTAGGTAGACAACTCAAAGTGAATTTAAGAATGTTATTGAAGGATCATTTGGGAATAATTTGGAGGAGGTGATGACTAGGGTATTGAGGAATCTTCTTCTTTAACTTTTACAGCTTCAGGCTGCTCTAGCTAAAGCACCAAGCATTTTGGCTCGGGCTCAACCTAGTAGGGCCCAATACTTCTATACCTAGACAAGATACCCCAACTTTGGTACAGGTTAATTCTTCACATGTACCTAGTAGAGTGTTGGAAACCTCTCATTTGACCCCTGAGAAGATAGACAAGATGGTGGAAAGGTTACAGAAGATGGTTATCAACTACAATGGCAAGGGTGATGTCGAGAAAGCTAAAGAATCGATCTATGAAGTAGAGAAGACCTTTAGTGTATTAAGGACTCTGGAGAATCTGAAGGTCAAGTTGGCCACATATATATTGAAGCAAGAAGCGGCTTTCTAGTGGAGATCAGCACAAAGGAATTTCTTCTTCAATCCTAAAGAAATTTCATGGGAAAAGTTTAAGGAAATGTTTAATAACAAATATTTCCCAGTCCATGTGCAAGTCTGAAAGGAGAAGGAGTTCCTAGATCTACGATAAGGGAACCTTTCAGTTGTTGATTATGAAAATAAGTTCATTCAACTGAAGAGATTTGCAAGCCATATATGTGACACTGAAAGGCATACTGTGGATCATTTTATGGAAGGGTTACACCCAGGACTAAGAATGAAGGTGGTAAGAACCAAACCTACAACTATGACTGAGTGTGTTAAGATGACTTCTAAATTCGAAGAAGACTATAAGAGAAACCAATTTACCAAACTTGGAGGAGGGGGCAATTATCATAAAAAACCCTTCAAGAAGGGCAAGAGATTGCCAAACAACTTCAAGCCTTCTAGCCATCAGGGAAATCAAGCTAAACGGAGACCATGCCCCAAATGCAGAGCATATCATCTAGGCAATGTGTGTCCCCATTTAGTGCCACAACCACTACGACCTCTTATCAAATGTTATCATTACAGCGAGTTAGGGCATTTCTCTAATAACTACAACAAACCCATGGCAGTTAAGGGTGCAAAATCTGAGAATGTACCGTGTCATCGAGGAAGGGTGTTTGCCATTACTGTCGGGGAGGCTGGTACATCTAATGCAGTTATTGAAGGCACATTGCTAGTATCTAATCACCATGCCAAAGTATTGTTTGATTTTAGATCTACCCATTCTTTCATATTATGTGTATTTGCATTTAGGGTACAATTGATAGTGAGGAAATTGGGATTCTATCTAAATGTGATGACACCAGTGGGTAAAATAGTAAGAATACAGGAATATCTTCAAGATGTACCTGTTGAAGCACAAGGAAAAAGAATGGGTATAGATCTCATTTTACAAAACATGGTAGATTTTGACATAATGCTGAGTATGGATTGGCTAGTGAAATACTAGGTAATTATGGATTGCCATAAAAAGAAAGTCACTTTTAACATACCAGGAGAAGAAACACTAGTATTGCATGGAAGACCAAATGGCTTCGACAAATATATCATATCAACTATGAAGGCTACCAAATATGTGTCCAAGGGATGGCAAGCATTTTTAGTAACTATAGTTGCTTTGGATGTTGAATAGTCCAAGATAAAAGAAATCAACATAGTCAGAGAATTCTAAGATGTGTTTCCTAAAGAACTCCTAGGTTTACCACCCCATAGGAAAATTAAGTTTACCATCAAAGTAGTTCTTGGTACAACACCAATTTCTAAAGAACCCTATAGGATGACCCCAGCTGAGTTAAGGGAATTGAAGAATCAACTGCAGGAATTGTTGGACAAAGGGTTTATCCAACCAAGTAGTTCACCATGGGGAGCACCAGTGATATTTGTGAAAAAGAAAGATGGGTCTATGAGGTTATGTACCTATTATCGGATGCTGAACAATGTGACAATAAAAATTAGATACCCTCTACCTGACATTGATGATCTCTTTGATCAACTCCAGTCTACTAAGGTCTTTTCCAAAATTGACCTTAGATCAGGATATCATCAATTACATATCAAAGATGAAGATATACCCAAAATCTCATTCAGAACTTGGTACAGACATTATGAATTTTGGTGATGGCTTTTGGATTAACCAATGCTCCTATTGTATTTATGGACTTGATGAATAGAATTTTTAAGGAATTTCAGGATAAATTTGTAATCATATTCATCTACGATATACTGATTTATTCTACTAGTATATGGGAACATCAAGAACATTTATGGATTGTATTAAACACACTTAGAAGACACAAACTATTTGGAAAATTTAATGAGTGTGAATTTTGGTTGGAAAAAGTCAACTTTATAGGGCATGTAATTTTCCAAAATGGAGTAGAGGTGGACCCAACTAAGGTGGAAGTAGTAATGAATTGGGAACAGCTAAAGATAGTAACTGAAATATGAAGTTTTCTAGGGGTAGCTCAATATTATCATAGATTTATCCAAGGATTTTCTAGTATTGCTCTTCCTTTAACTTCTTTGACTAGAAAAGGAGTACAGTTTACTTGGACTAATGAATGTGAAAGGAGTTTCCAAGAGTTAAAGAGGTGATTAACTACAACACCAGTATTGACCTTACCATTAGGGAGTGGAGGTTATGAGATATACTGTGATGCTTTAGGAAAAGGGTTAGGAAGTGTATTGATGCAAAACGGAAAGGTCATTGCTTATGCTTCATGACAACGGAAGAAACATGAAATGAACTACCCAGCACACGACCTAAAATGTGCGGCGATAGTGTTTGCCTTAAAATTTTGGCGACATTACTTGTACAGGCTAATGTAGTGGCTGATGCACTAAGTAGACACACAAAAGCAGTATCGGCTAATGTCACTATTAAGTTAGCTTTTGTTGAACAAATCTTAAAATCCTAAGAAGGGGATATAACAATCCAAGAAATGTGTGAAAAGATGGGGTTTAGTAAAGCTTCAGATGGGGTTATTTGGTTCCAAGGAAGACTTGTTGTTCCCCCAAGTTTGAGAAAAGCACTACTACAAGAAGCCCATTAATCTAAATTTTCTATACACCCTAGAGGAACAAAAATGTACTAAGACTTAAAATGAAACTTTTGGTGGGAAGGTATGAAGAGAGATATCAGGGAATGTGTGGCCAAGTGCTTAAATTGCCAGTAAGTGAAGGTTGAACATCAACGACTAGCAGGATTACTACAAACCCTGGAATTGGTAGAATGGAAATGGGAACATATCACCATGGACTTTTTCGTAGGGTTACCAAGAACCTGGATAGGTCATGATATGATTTGGGTAATAGTTGACAAGTTAGCCAAGTTGGCACACTTCCTTCCGATCAAATAAAAACAATATGTCTACAGTTTGCCCTAGTTATATGTAAGGGAGATAGTCAGTCTTCATGGGGTTCCACTTTCCATCATCTCTGATCTAGATGGAAGGTTTACCTTTAGAAGCTGGAAGAGCGTTCAATAGACATTGGGGACATCACTAAAGTTTAGTACAGCTTTTCATCCCCAAATGGATGATCAGTCAGAAAGGACCATTCAAACCTTAGAAGATATGTTAAGAGCCTATGCATTAGACTGGGGAGGAAGTTGGGATGAATATCTTCCACTGCTGGAGTTCACGTATAATAACTGTTTCCATGCAAGTATCGGTATGGCACCATACTAGGCATTGTATGGACGACCATGTCGATTGCCAACCTATTGGAATAAAGTGGGAGAGAGGAAATTGATAAAATCAGAACTAGTGGAACAATGTACAGACAAGGTGAGAATAATAAAGAAAAGATTGTTGGTCGTTCATAGTCGTCAAAAAAATTATGCAGATAAAAGGCCTCGGACCCTAGAATTCAAATTAAGTGACCACGTGTTTTTAAAAGTTTCACCAGTTAAGGGAGTAAGAAGGTTTGGAAGTAAGGGCAAACTTTGTAATAACCCCCATTTTTTTGTAAATTGATTGAGAAAAATCAATAAAGTTTGAGTTTTAGATATTTCGGGCTGAAATATTAGGGTTATTTAAAATATACTTTTTATAAAAGTATAATCAAATCATAAGACATGTAAAATTGAAATTAAACTTAGCAAACCCTTCAAAATGACTGTAAGCACGACAAATTTCGAATTCGGATGAGAAATCCTTAAGTTTTTCATTTTTTGGACAAAAAGGGTAAAATAGTAATTTTACCCAAAAATCAAAATATTCCAAAAATCAAAATATGAAACATCAAAATTTAGAATGTACTGAGAAATACGAATCAACGCCACTAAGTACCTCAAATCAGAGATCATGGGAATAAAACCCAAAGTTTTATGCATAAGGGCAAAACGGACTTTTTACACCATGTGGGGCCCACATGGGGCCCACATGGGGACCACCACGTCCCCAACAACCACTGATCAGCAGCCCATGTGAAACATGGGTCAACAAAGATCAGCTAGTCATGGGTTAGGTATGGGAGCATTAAAGACTTTCATGCCATTTTATATTAAAAAATACATATTATAATCATGAAAAAAGACCCAAAATGCCTATAAATACAACCCCAAAAATCTTCCAAAAATCCTCATACAATCCCCACGAAATTATCTTCAATCCCCTTGAAAAATTAGATCTAGGATCCCTCCCAAAACCCCAAAATTTCCAAGAGCTAAATCTTTTTCCAATTTGTTTTTTTAGATTAGAGCAAAGAGACCTAAATTCAATTAGGCACTCTGTTCTAGATCTAATTTCATCAATTCCACCGTCCAAAACATCCCAACACATCTATTCTACAAAACCCCAAAGAAATTTCAAGATCAACGGTTCGAAACAACGGTATTTACGCGAAAGGTGGATTTTAGGCTATATCGTTATCAACGAGGTATTTTTAATTGGGCATGTAAATCAAGTTTTCTCCTCAATCAAGTAAGTGGAAATCCTTTTCCTATATTTTTAGTAATGTTTTATGTAATTTTTATTTTTTTTGTAATTAATTTTGATAATAAAAAGATAAAAATAAAGTAAACAGCAAGAACCCTTAATTAGGGATGATGGAGTGCTCGGATGAGAAATCTGACTGTACCAATCGATCGAGGAAGGGTCCAAAACCCTAGGGTAGAAGTTTCATCAAAATCGAGAGACCTTTTGGGCCCTCAATTGCAAGAGGATTGATTGGACGGTCCCGAATGGAATTTGTCCGTCTCCCGGATCGGGAACGACGCCCACGTGACGCACCGTCGGAGCCGGAACGGCGCGTGCGATACGCGTGGAGCGTCTGTTCAAGCGCACGGAAGGCGCGTCGGAGTCCAAGAGACGAGCGGACGCGCCAGCGGCGGCCGGTTTGCGGGCGCGCGGACGGCAGGCGTTCGCTCGTCCGTCCGCGTACGTGGACGTCCAGCGCGCGGTCGGGATTTCGTCCCAGCGGCGGACGCGCCAGAACGACGCCTGGTTCGTTCCGCCGGTTCGTTCCGCTGTCGTTCCGCCCGACCAATACGGGCGTCCTTTCCTTGGGCCCAGATCAAATCTAGACCACAGGAAGGGCGTGAACTTCCGGGATCAGTGCAGGTCATGTCCCGAACTCCAAATTGAGATCGGAAAGAAGCTATGGAAAGCTTAAAACCTCTATTTTCTTATGGAATAATAAAAATGACATGTTATTCAATAAAAACTTTCTGTATTTAAGAATTAAGTTTCCAATTACATTGATTTTCAAGATGCGAGATGATCAGATCTTAGAAACATGTTTTAATAATGATCTAATACTGAAATAAAGTTATATCTATGTTTAAATTGGATATATATGAGATATATTAAGTGATCTACCCTTTATGATTGAAAAACCCAAAAAAAAATACAAAGGGACCCACTTGATCAATGAGATCAAGTGTGATCAGATCCTTGGGATGGAAAGAATAAGCGTCGATATGATGAAATCCAAGGAAATCAGGGATGGATTATGATAAAAATAGATCAATGTGATCTTTTGACCTTAATAGAAAAATTCTCTAAATATAACTAAAGTCCTTAATCAAAGGCAAAGATCTAAGATCAAATGGTTGGATCATAAGGAAAGGTTTCTAAAAATGTAAATCTAATTAGTTTCATTTTATGTTATTACGTTATAAAGCATGCTAGTATAACATTTAGAGTTTATGTGTTCATTCTTAGCATAAGGTCTTAGAGTTAATTTAAGTACCTTGCCTCATTTTCATTGAATGTTAAACTAAGTAGTTTTATGCTTTAAATTTATAATTCATTTATAGTGGAATGTTAGTAGTAGATTTACTTGTTATGTGATAAAAAGCATAAAACATCAAAAAATGTATTCTAAGGAGAAAGGAGAGTTTCATGACAGAAATAAGAATGGAGTACTTTGGACTTAATTAGTAAGGGCTACATAGTTAGTAGGACAATATAAGGATTATCAAATCCTTGGCCCAAATTAGGAAAAGAATAATAAACCCCATGAATGACATTATAAATATTCATGGACTTAATTAAAATCCATTAGAAAGAGTACTTAGAGTAAACATGCTTATAGGAACCTTATGAAAGGTTGAGCTATGGTCATTCTAGTGAATGATGAACATAGTGGTTAAGGGGGTTATCTAATAGAGCCTCGCTCTTCCCCTACCTTGTTGGCGTTTGTGAGGTCTAAACGCCTCCTTACATGAGGATTGAAGTAACCACTTTGTGTTCACCCATTCGGCTAGTAAGCCTTAGCCAATTGGAAATAAGAGGAGCGATCTAGACTTAGGCTTGAATAAGCTACCTTCGGTCGGCACATTAGCGGTTGAATAATAATAATAAGAGCATAAAAGGTTAGTAAATTACTAACCTAATAAAAACAGTAAGAAAGATAAGGATGATCAAACAAGATCCATTAGATCTTGGATGATCAAGAAACAATAAGAATAAGAACACTATATTGTACTTAGTATGTATGTTTAGTAGTATACTTATTATAGTTCATTAGATTAGATAATCCAAACCCTTGATCAAAGGTGATTCAAGGAAGAAAACCAAGATCATCCTCCATAGGGATGATCCAAGAACTGAACTTAGATCAAAGAAGAACTAGATGATAGAAGATCACAGGACCTTGATCTTTATCAACATGAGTAGATTGTCAATCAAAGGATCTATGAAAGATCAAGATCAAGGAGATGAACATACAAAGACTTAGAGATAGAAAAATACTTAGATATGAATGATCTAAAGATCATTCTAAACATCAGATCTAGTGATCAATAGGATTGTTCATAATTTATATATTGACAATATGTATGGATGTACTGATTACATACATCGGTCAAGATCATGGAAGATTGGGGAAAAGAGATCAATCCTTAAAGGTAGGAGGATTTGATTAATGCATTTACATGAGATATTCATGATTGTACTCATGATCTTATGTTGACAAGAGTAATGATAATACTTGTAGTAAATCTCTTGAAAACCTTATGATCCAACCAAACACCTATAAGATGGTTAAGGACTAAACTATAAGTGAATAGGGATCTAGAAAATATTTCAGCCACAAGTAAACGGACATATGGTCGATATATATATGAAATCTATTTTACATACAAGCTTGGAGGCTTGTGAGTTTGTTTAATAGGCATGAGCCTAGGGGATGCTATTGCTAGAGGAGTTAAGAGGGTTAGGCCACCCGCTTCTTGAAATTTGATGATATGATGATACCTTGCCCAATGAGAGGCTAAAAAGTCGGGTGGTGGCAATTATGGGAAGGCCACCCTTGTGAAAGTCTTGCCCCCCATACGGGCAGGTGACATAATATTTTCCAAGTGGTATCGGTGGTGAACAGGGCGGTTATCCGGCGCGCTAGTACGGATTAGAGCTGCCGACATAGCAACCTTTCGATTATTTTGCACTATGATGCATATGGGAACGAGGCATAGTGAAATGCCTTATGTTATAGCATAATGAAATGCTAGGTAATTGTATATTACCAATGTTTCCCAAGAAGGAAATTCAGGTATGAGATTAGGCTGTAATACTAAATTCTCAAAATAAAGAGAATTGATCAGCTTAGTTGGGAATGATATTTCACTATTTTCACAAATTTAATTGGTTTACCCATGAAGGGGTATGTATGTATATAGATATACATAACTTACAAAATAAAGAGTATGTTTGAGGATACTTGAGATTATGAAGGATTGGAATTACATTGTCAATTATTATGTTTCTTGAATCCCCTACCAAGCATTGCTTCTGAGATATTGTACTTGTTGCAATATCTCGGATCGAGGAAGGAGACTTAGGAGCTGAAGACTATAGAAGACTTGAAGAGAATAATCTTCAAGGTATACCCTTGAAGACATGTATTTTTATTTGTTGAGAGTTTTATTGTATGGTGAGCTTGAGTTTTGGATTATGTAATTTGGACAAGTATTGTACTAGATTTGGGTATCTTGTGAACCCTTGGATGGATCCTGGAGTTTAATAAAAGTATATTCCTTCAATGGAATTTTATTTTGTACACAAATTGTACTTATGTTATGTATGAAGTGGTGACTTGGGTTTTCAAAACAAGTTCTAAAGAAAAGAACTTCATTGCTTTGTTTTGCGAAAAAATTTTACACTCTTAAGGGCCCTGCCTTTCAAAATACTTTACAAATCATGTTTTCAAAAACCCGGGTCGTCACAAACTTAGTCCAAAGTATATTGGTACTTTTGAAATTCTAGAAAGGGTTGGTCGGGTGGCTTACAAATTAGCCCTACCACCCCAACTCTTAGAGGTACACCACATATTTCACGTACTAATGTTGTGGAAATACATTTCAAATGATACTCATGTGCTTCAAAGGATACCAGAAGTGTTAAATATAGATTTAACCTTTAAAGAGAGGGCAATCCAGATCTTGGACAAGAAAGAGCAACAACTAAGGACTAAATCTATCCCTTTAGTCAAGGTATTGTGGCAACATCATACAGTCGAGGAAGCTACTTGGGAATTAGAAGAGGAAATGAAAAAGTTGTATCCCAGTCTATTTGAGTAATTGTAAATTAGAAATTTTGAGGACGAAATTTTAGTAAGGGGGGTAGATTGTAACACCCCTAACTTTTGTAAGGAGATAGAATAAATAATGAAATTAAGGAGATTGAATAAATAATGAAATTATAAATTTTAATGAAAATCAGGCTGGAATATTAGGGTTATTAAAAATGCAGTTCTCATAAAAGTAGAATCAAGGCATAAGACATGTATAATTGAAAACATACTCGATGAACCAATCAGAATGACTGTAAGTACGACAAATTCTGAGTCTAGATGAAAAATCCTTGTTTTTCTCCATTTTTATGAATAAAAAGGGTAAAATAATAATTCTACTCATAATTGAGACCTAAGACAATAATATTTAGAATGTACTCAGAAATACGATTCCAATACCACTAAGTATACTCAATTCTGATTTGGGAGAATAAAATGGATTTTTCTCCACATAAGGGCAAAATAATCTTTTCACACCTCCATGGGGCCCACAAATGAAACCAACAGCTAGAAAACATGTAATCATGAGTCAAACCACTACCACCTACTAGTGGAGAAGGAGATGCTAGTGGGAATCCAATGACAATTTAATACTAGAAAGAAATGAAACATGATAATTACATATAATCATGGAAAATTTAAAAATTCCTATAAATAGCCCATAAAATTTCCAAAAATTTTCTGGTGTTCGTCACAAAGTCCCCTATCATGTCCTAAAATCCCAACTACAAAATCTTCCCCAGTCTTCCCCAAATTTTTCTTCTTTCCTTCTTTCTCTCTCTATCCCTGGGAGAGTGTCCACATATGCACCCGACAGACAATTCATGTCTATTATCAGGGCTCGTCCAGGGATGCATTGACCCCAATGAACTAGGGTTTCCTACTACACAACCTTATTTGAATTAGCCATCCCTTTCCATCCGTTAGAATCAGATCTCCACCGTTGGATCTATTCGGGCTAAGGAAATCTACAAAAGCCCTAAGAAATTTGGATGATCTGCCTCCTAGATCCACAATAAAACTCAAAATGAAAACAAGCACAGTATTAGGTACCATCTCTGATGATAAAAGCTGGTTATTCCTGCCAATTTGGCCATTAAAAGTCGATCTAGAACCATTGGATCTCTTCAATACGTGGTGATCTACAAAAGCCCCATATTTTCCAGTCTTCTTTGGCAACAGAACCGGAGAAACCACAGTCTGTATATTTTTCAATGAAGCTAAGATTTCTCTAGCATTATTTCTTCTTTCCGATGAAAATCTTGCACCAAGTGGCATAGGTACGTGGTTTCCCCTCCTTCCTAAGTTCATTCCATCATTCCCCTACAGTTTTCTGGCCTACTTTGGATCTCCCCGCCGTTGATCCATTAGAAACCACGGATCCGGCATGAACGGGCTGACATCCCATCTATTCACAGCTTGGATGCAACTTCTGAGCCATTGGATGGATTCCTAGGGCCCAAAAACCCCAGGAGATGTAATTTGGGCTATTGATCTTATAAGATTAGGGAGATAAGGTGATGATTGATCGGACGGTCTAGATCTGGACTGTCTCACCTATGACCAGTCACCTCTCCCCTGTGATGGGTAATCCCAGGTAACACGACACGGGCAGCCCTCCTGGTTTGTCACTTTCTGTGGAGTTGATCTAAAACCTTAATTCTTCAATTAAGAGCTCATTTTAGCTTTGATTTTAGATCTGAAAGACTGATGAATTTCTTACATTATGTAGAATCTTATGTAAGCATTATAATTATGTTTTTAATTAAGTTTATGCAAATTATTTAGTAAAATCCATAGTAACAACCTTGGATCATGATCAAGTTGATCTCAAAATAGATATCTAAACCAACAGATGGGTTCATGACATTCTAAAACCCTAAGTACCATGATCATAATAAAATCTCTAGATCTCTAGGTCAAGTAATTAACAAAAATAATAAGATCAAATATCAGCCCTTAAAATGGGTTGAAATCTTAAAATCCAAATTCTGATATCAATTTAACTCCAAATTGAGATTGAAAAGTTGCATTGGCTTCCTCTTAATAAGGAGAACCTACTAAACCAATAAAATCATAGTTTAATTCATTAAACGTTCTAAATTTAAGTAGATAAGGGTACTAACATCCTTGATCTAAAAGATATGAGATGATCAGACCATTCAAATAATTTTGTATGATGATCTAATAATATACTAACTTAAATAAATGGGCTGGATGTAATTGAATTGTCAAATCTTAAGATATCTTGCCTTATAAGTAGTAAAATCAATAAAAATAAATGGTAATCTCCTTGATCAATTTGATCAAGGAGGATTGGAGAGTATGGATGTAATTGGATGATGATATAAAATTAATATCATATAGATTGATGGACTTGATGATGATAATTTGGGATAGATTAAGATCTATGCCCTTAAATTGGATAAAATGATTTAAGAGCTTCTTGATTAGATGGATCAAGAAGGATCAGATCAGATGATGAGATGCATCAATGATCTAATGATAAAATTACATTAATAAAATGTATTAGATCTAAAGGAAAATGAAAGATCAAGATTTAAACCCTAAAAGGGATGAAAAATGTATAGAAATCAACTATGACCATTGGATCATGATGAACAGTTATGGCATGTTAAATTTTTATTTGAATTAGTAAATGTTATTATAATTGTATTTTTATTGCTTAGTAGATTTAATTGTTAGATTTATTTATGCTTTAATGCTTATGTTATGAAAATTACATTGAAAATGTAATTAAATGAAAAATAGAGTTGAAGGACATTTACAAGGAATGAATGACATGGACTTGATGATAGTAAGGGCTATAGCTAGTAGGATAGTATAAGGAATATCATTTCCTTGGCCCAAATTAGGAGAATAATGAAACTCCATGAATAACATTTTAAATGTTCATGGATTTAATTAAAATTAATTAGAAAATGCTCGTAGGAACCTTCTGAAAGGTTGAGTTAAGGTCACTCTAGTGAATGCTAAACATGGTGGTTAAGGCGGCCTCTAATAAAGCCTCACTCTTCCCCTACCATCGGTTATCATTTGTGAGGTCTAAATGCCTCCTTACATGAGCATTGAAGTAACCACTTTATGTTCAACCATTCAACTAGTAAGCCTTAGCCAATTGGAAATAAGAGGAGCTATCTAGACTTAGGATGGAATAAGCTATCTTCAACCAGTAAAAGATTAACTGGTTGAATAATAATAATAAGAGCATAAAAGGTTAGTAAATTATCTAATCCTAATAAAAATTGTAAGTATGATAAGGATGATCAAACAAGATTCATAGGATCTTGAATGATTAAGAATAATAAGAATCATAATGTCATATTTTATTATGTATCTATGTATGTATGTTATATAAAAATCTAGATAGAGAATCCAAACCCTTGATCAAACATGATTCAAGGGAAAATTAGGGCATCCCTTATAGGAATACACGAAGAAAGAATACTTGTATAAAGGAATAACTTTATATGTATGGTTTGACAGATGTATGAATCAAGACCATGATGGACAATATTGAGTGAATACCACTTGAGATGTATGAATCAAGACCATGATATCACTTTGACGTAGGTGGATGTACAAGAATGTATTAAGGATTCATGTGTAGACATAGATGATCTTCTGTCTAGAATTATAGACCTTCATAATATAAGTATACTTGGTACCTTAGCATAATAATGATCCAATCACATGATCCAACCAAATGATCCAACCCCATGATCCAATTCAACTAATGCAATGATCTAGTCAAATGATGAGAAATTAATGAGATGTGTAGACTAAGGAAACCCTAAGAATAGGGCATAGAAAATATTCCAGCCTTAGTTAAATAGACACATCGTCTGATATGTGCAATGTATTTTACATACAAGCATGGTGGCTTGTGCTTTTGTTTTACATAGCCATAGGACTAGGGGTGCTATGTTAGGGAAGTTATGAGGGTTTGGCCTCCCGCTTCTTGAAATTTATATGATGGATACTATGCCCAAAGAGAGGCTAAATGTCAAGTGGGGCAATCATGGGAAGGCCGCCATTGTGACAGCCATGATCCTTGCCCATGCAGACATGGACTTTGTTATTTCCACAGTTGGCATTAGTGGATTATTATGCAGTTATTAGGGCACGTTGTATGCAGTTAGACTACGGCATAGTAGTCCTTGAGTATTTTGCATTATGATGCACATATGATAGGCATAATGTAATGCCATGGCATGATGAGATGCCACTACATGAGTTCCTCCAAAGAAAATCCCCGTATAAGAATGGGTTGAATATTGATCTCCTAATTGGGAGTACTGCTAGGGGAAGGAACACATTTTGTGCATTTTCACTATTTTAAATGGATTTACCCTATACTACATAAATAATGTATATACTCTATGTTGAGATAATCCATGAGTAGATAACCATGATAGATTAATGTCTAAGGTATGTATTCTTATATTAGTAAAGTAGTATATTTTTGTACCCCCTACCAAGCATAGCTTGTTGAGATATTGTAAATGTTTGAATGTTTATAATATCTTAGATACAAGGAAGGAGACTTAATGAAGTAAAGCTTGAAGACTCAGAAGCTACAAGATTAATCAAGATAATTCCCTTGAAGATTGTGTAATTTGGTTATGTACTTTGTAATTTGGGTTGTATTTAGACAATGGATTGTAATTGTAATACATGGGTTGTGTAAAAGTGGAGCACTGGATGATTCCTAGTATTCAATAAAATTTTATTTTATACAAAATGTCTATGTGTAATATGTACATTGAGGTGAGACTTGGGTTTTATTACAAATGAATTTAAAAGAAAAGAATTTCCTCTGCATTGTTTGCAAAAAGAATTTACCATTAAGGGCCCTACCTTCGAAAAATGTATTACAAAATGTGTTACAAAACCCGAGTCGTCACAATAAATGAGTGATGAAAAATCTTGAGACTCCATTACCCTGGGTTGCCTCCCATTGTACACTGAGTTTAATGTCTTCAGCCAGACATATCCTATAAGTACTCTACTCTACCCTACTCCTAAACCTAACTAGTAAACCTAATTTTCCTAATTCCAACAATGAAATGGGTAAAAAAATTTCCCCACTTTAGAATCTCAAGATAGTCTATATATATTCTCCACCTTGAAATTTTGCTGTTGATAACAATGACTACTTGACATGGGGCTTTTAAAGTCAGTTAAAAGGGATAATCAAAGTCACTTACTAAGCATCTTCTATCGAGCCAACATGGAAAGTAAAAAAAATTTAAAGTTGTTCAGGTAAATGACTTTAAAAATGAAGTAGTTTTGAAGTCGCTTAAACAAAAAACTTTAAAAGTCATTTAGTCTGAGTGACTTCAAATGTATTTGACTTTTGAAGTTGCTTACATAAAAAGAACTTCAAAAGTCACCAACTTTAGAAGTTGTTTTTAACTAAGTGACTTCAAAAGCCCAACCTTTTTTGTGGACTTTTGAAGTCACTTATTTAAAAAAATGACTTCTAAACTTGGTGAATTTTGTTGTTTTTATATAAGCGACCTCAAAAGTCCATCCTTTTTTATGGAATTTAAAAGTTGCTTGCACTAAACAACTTCAAAAGTGTGGTCTTTTGAAGTCGCTTGTCTATAAACAACCTCAAAAGGTGGTGACTTTTGAAGTTGTTTTTACTTAACTAACTTCAAAAGCCCAACCATTATGATGTACTTTTGAAGTTGACTATCCCTGAATGACTTTAAAAGTTTTTTTTTTTCAATTTTATGTTTGAGCTCCACCACCTACATACAATTGAATAACAAACATCCTATGTACACTTGATACTCAAAAAATCTTTATAAACATTAAAAACCTGTTCCAATACAACATTCATCCACTTCTTGATACAATAACACATATATACATTGGATAACAAATATCATATACACCTAATATTTCAATCTCCACAAACGTGAAAAATCAACATCCACTACAATGCATTCATATCTTTTTTGATACATTGTCACCTATATATACATTGAATAATAAACATTCTATACACTTGATACTTCAAACAATCTTTATAAACATGAAAAACCAAACATCATATACACCTAATACTTCAATCTCCATACACATTCAAAACCAACATATGCTACAATGCATGAACGTCTTTCTTGATACACTACCACCTGTGTATACATTGAATAACAAACATTCTATACGCCCAATACTTCAAACAATCTTTGTAAACATGAAAATCCAAACATAAAATACAACATGCAATCATATCTTTCTTAATACCCTGAATAGTTCTAACAATATAACACCTAATACATCCATAATGGGTATAAAACATCCAAACTCACCATTATCCATCCACATCTATCTTGAAAATAATTTATAAAAGAAACTACAACACATGCATTCTCTATAACATCCACATTTACTTCATTTGTAAATCCATACACATTCCCATTTACTTTCACACTCAAAGTAACCCTCTCAATCTTCATCTCATAAAAGTTATATAATTCAATGAATATATTGAAAACCAACTGCCACATATTCACTTCATGTACAAACTCCAAATTCACTTCATCCATAGTCACTTATTCCCACACTCCAAATTTTCACTTGTTCATCGCCTAAAATACATATTATATATATGTATATATATATATGTATATATGTATATATATTTCAAAGAAAATAATAAAATCTAAAGGAACACTCACAAGTGAATGAAAATAATACTTTATTATGTATTTTAGGTTCATGTAGTTACTTTAAGTGATCTAATTGAAAATCATTAGATACTCAACCCATTCAATTTATATTTCATTGAGATTTACTTTGGAGTAACTCTTCTTATTTGCCCACTCAGAAAGCACAACTACCCAAAATACAACATATTTAATTAAGCTCAAATTTTTTAGTTACATCCATAAAAACTATAGAAAAATATAAGATTATGAAAAGTAAAAATTGTTCTACCTTTTTTAAATGGGAGACAGGAATACTATCAAATATAAGGGTCCTCATGTATCTTAAGACATAATAACTTCACTCCCAATCAAACTGTTGTTTAGGGCACTACGCAATAAGGACAACAAATAAGAACCCATAAATATCATTTGCAATAATATAGGTTTAATTAGTGGTAACTTAGAGTAATTAACTATTTCAAATACCATGATATTCTTCCAAGTGACTTTTGGTGGTTGTATAGTCTTGGTGATATTAGTCCATTCAACCTAAACTCTACAAATTTAAATTTCAAATGCTTTATAGATGAATAACAAATTACTTAGCTACACACAACACGAAAAAAATAAATGCTTACTTATTGATAATTTTTATGCAGGTGGGACAGATGTGCGATCCACAAGAATAAAAGAAGAAAGTATGCCCACCATGTACATCCAAAATGAGTAGCATCCATTGAGACCTACATAGACAGTCATATGAATTATAATGGAAGTTGACAATCCCTAAGTATTGAATAAGTTGGTAAGAAAATAAGAAAATTAAAACTTACCATCTATTATAAGGAATCATTAAGCCTTGTCCCTGAGAGCAGCAAAAGAAGCTTGGTAAAATATCTTGAACACGCCTCTCTATTAGCCATTGCTCCACCGCTCCAAAAATGATGCTAGGGTCAAGGAATAGGTAAAGTGTACCCTCACCCTCAAAAAGGCTAGTCGCATCATTCAAGAAGGTGCATAAAAGAAATAATTAATACCTATACCATGAAAATATAACATGTAAATGTCAAATGATTTATAAGCAAGTATGTGCTCACACCCCATGTAGGAGGCAATGTTAGGATGCTCGAGTTGATCCCATAGGCAAACTCATAGTAGGTCCTTTTCCATAACTGGCACTTCAACAATGTCCTTGGATTTCCACTAGCTCCTTAGGGATTGAGGAATGTTAGGTGTGACTTTCACATGCCTCTTGGACATCTGCTATAACAGATATAAAAAACTTCAGCTAAATAATATTAATCAATGAAGAGGACCTAATTTATGATATAAAAAAAGCCAAAGATATATACAAGTAGCTATTCCATTGGTGTCGTAGTAATAGGTGACAATGGACCGACTACTGATCTTGGTGCCCCATGATGTTGCTAATTAATAGTACATAGTTATTAAACAATTAAGTGAGGTCTCTAGCTGAAAAATATTGATGGGAAGGGAGTATGATAGGATACATACCATGGGCTCTATGGGTATGACTAGTGCCTCTGGCCAAGCAACGTGATATGCAACTTCCTACCCAACGATTATAATATTTTCCATTTCTAATGGGAATGGTAGGTAGGCATTAGCATTCAAAGCCATGGTGATGGACAAGTGGTGCTACATATTTGTTTCATACACCTTTCTACCCCTTGCTCTCTTCATCTGCACATTGGTACATGCGTGATCAAGTGCAATAATTGGATGTTACATATAATTGATTAAATGAAGCATCATTTCTGCACATACCTCAAATTCGGCAAAGGTGAGGTTCTGTACAAATTCATTCTAAACCTCCTAGTCAATGACATCAAAATAAATGGAAGGCACCATGTACAATCCTAACAGATCGTTGACATTTGGAGCTATGTAATTGCGAACAAGGTAGTTCTTCCATTTTCTCCATTTCTCACTAATCTCTTGTAAAGCACACATCTTCTTATCATCCACCACGCCAAAGGCAATCTACAAATTGTACACGTCAAATTACTATATTTGAAAAATAAGGTAAGTTATAATGTAAATAATACATGTACTTAATGTTTACATACCTTCACCATTTTCCATATTGAATCTTTTGTCAAGGATGAAACATTTCTCTAATCCTCAAATGTGATAGGAACCATGTTTCTTATTGTAGAGCAGAGGAAACTACTATAAGAAAGTGCACTCTCACCAATCTCTTGTTCTCTGCTATTATATTGGATGGTTTTTTTAATTCCATTTGACTTTCTCTTGATAACCTTTTCCATTGTTGTCTACCCTTTACCCTTTGTTTTTGGAGTAGTGCTCATGTTGGCCTCTTGTTCATGCTCTTCATTGTGGGAAAAATCTTTAGTTTGATGTTCTTCTCATCCATCGTTACTACAAAGAAGAACACAATGATATTAGAACAATGACATAAAAAAAAGGCCATGTAATTCATTTAAAGAAATCAAACTAACATGACATATGCCACAAACAAACTAAAAGCAAATCAGATATGAAGTACATGAAAATAGAAACTTTCTGAAAATATATATTTCTAAAATTAGACTTTCCTAAAATTAAACCTAGAAACTAACTTGCATGATTATAAGTAAAGCAATGTTAACTTGCATGATTCTAAGTAAATTAGGATATAAGTAAAGCAATGTTAACTTGCATGATTCTAGTCATCAAATAGCACATCTATATACACATTCATTTGCACTCGTATAAATGTGATTGAAACAATCTAGCTTTATGTAAGCAACTATGACTACCATTCGGCAATCAAGAGATACATCTTAAAGCATTTATTAGTAAGCCTGCATGAGTGTCTTGTTGCATCTTGTTCATGCCCATTTTTAAAATTGTGTTATAAGTCATTCTTATCAAAATCCTAAGTGACATTTCTATAATAAACACAAGGATTATATAGTACAATGAGCGTCTCATTCCTACCGAAAATATGCAAAGTTTTCTCTAATTTTCAGACATAAGCACATTAAATGCATGCGTGCAGAACACCCAATAGACAATACAAATAAATTTTCATTGTTTTCAAAACAAATATATACAACTTATGACATCCCAAAACCTCCAGTCACAACCACATCATAACACATTCCACTAAATAAAAATGAATCAACTACATCAAAGAAAATATACATACAGCTTCTTTAATAACTCATAAATTAAATCCTAAGATGTGAGGCTCACTCTTTAGATACTGAAAACCCCAATCTGTTAGCTTAAACACACACTCAAGCTAAATTTGCATGTATGTCTTGTCGTATCATGTCCATACTCATTTCTAGAAATGCATTATAAGTCATTATTATCAAGGTGATCAAGCATGTACTTGGAGCATCTATTGACTAGTTTTGAGAGTTTTAGGTAGGTTGACAGATGCTTTTAGTCTACTCTAGGCCAAGTATAACATGCCTTCTAGTTGGGTTTATATTCCCTCAATTATAGTATTGTTTCACTCATTTTCGTTAACATGTAATGTTTTTAGCCTAAGGGTGTAAAGCCATTTACTAGTTCTCCTCATGAAGTTACCTTTTGGTCACTTTTCCTTAGGATTTGTATTTCTTAGTTAGCTAGGTCATGTCGCCATTGTTTGTATTTTTCTCATAGCCAAATACCACTCAAATGGGGCATGATAGCACTCCACTTCTCTAAAATTTGCACATGTTTTACCTCTTGAAAGATGGCTTACCATATTCTTGATTTAAACCTAAAGCAAGTAGAATTAACGTGTCCATGTTCTAGTATACACATGTATCATTGTTTACTCATTTCTCATACTTGATTGTGCATCCATTTTGGTCCCTCTATATGCTTGAGAACTTAGTTACCACTTGTCCTTCAGCATACACACACACACCCATATCATCACTAGGCTTACATCTAGTATCGAACGGGTGACATGAGTCATCTATAGTGGTCTCTCCCACTAGTTGAGAAAATTACCAATGTCTGGCATTGGATATGATTCTAGTCTCATAGTGGTCATGAGTCGTGAGGCCAATCCATACTACCCTTTAGCATAGGCCAAACAAGCACTTAAATAAGTCAAAATCATGCATCCTGGGTATCATCCTACCCAATAGTATGATTTCAACTTCAATAATGTTTAAGTTATTAAAACATTCCTTTTCATAACCTAGCCATTTTATTAGGCATAACAAAGTTTCCAAAAATGCAATTTTAGAATAGCAATATCTATTTTTAGAAAGTCCAAAAATCTATATTTAGTAGGTATCTCAACTTGCTAATTCATCATATCAATTCATGAAATCATATACTTCCAATTGTGTAAGATGTCATCATACATTCTTATAACCAAAACAAACAACACTAACTTTCAAAATATATGAAGCGCACAAAAATCACAAGTTACTAAATTCACATGATTTCTAAGATTGTTAAAGCTTACAACTAGCAAAAATCAATGGAAGTATGCATATTTACAAAAATATGCTAATCATGCTAAATCTCAATTGTTCATGCATATTGAAGAGATAACGAACATAAGATAAAACACATATGAGATCAAATCACAGATCCAATCCAAAACAACCATGCAAATGTAGTCATATGCGAGGAATAGTGAATATCAATTTTCTTACTTAAAACAAAGATGCAGGTGACTGATGGTCAGGTTTGATTGGCAGTGGTCGGTGGTCAGGCGCTATTGGCAGCGCTTTTGTGCAGTTGTTAGTGGGAGGATAGGCTGATTGGGTGTTGTTGGGCTGTGATTGGTGGTCAGGCACAATCAATGTTATTAGAGGGAAAGCCAGGGCCTTATGCCCAGTTGTTGGTGTGAGATTAGGCTTATCGAGTGTTGTTGGCTAGTGGCCAATGGTTAGGCATGATTATCATTGTTAAAGGGAAAGGCAAGGGCTTTTGTGTAGTTACCAATGGGAGATTAGGTTCATCGAACCTGATTGGCTGGTGGCCAGTGGTTGGACATGATTTGTGTTGTCAGAGGGAAAGCCAAGGGCTTTTGCACGTTGCTGGTGGGAGATAGTGGTGATTGGGCATGATTGGGGGATGGTCGGGTGTGATTGATTGAATTAGAGGTAAAACTAGGGCCTTTAACACGTTGCCAATGAGAGATTAGGTTGATTAGGCATGATTGACTGGCGGCTGGTGGTCAAGCTCTATTGGCTAGATTAGAGGGAAAGCTAAGGGGCTTTTACACATTGTCAGTGGAAGATTAGGGTGCATGGAGACCGGTTGTGAATCACCAGGAAGATGGGGAAGAAGACGGACTTGACGATCAAAGGGACGATGGAGGGGTCGATCAGGTTTTAGGTTATTAAGGGAGGGGGTGCCAATATAGAAATGGCCCTCTTGTTTTAGGCTTTTCCTTTTCTTTTGTTTCTAAAATGTCCTACATAGAACTCCGTTTCTTGCAAAATTAGTGTCTATGGAATCACTCGACGTGTACATTCCAAATATTAAGGTTTTAAGTCTAAAATATGTATCTTTCAAATGGTCAATTATGCAAAACCAAAATGCAAAATTCTTAATTCACATTTCATTCAAAATAAAATTGAAAAATTATAAGGAATGGAATTTAGAAGTTGGGGTTGTTACAATATCTATTTGAATTGTTTCATTAATGATTATTAGTAGGAAGTGTTAAGAAATGTGAGATCTGTATGAAAACAAAAGAACAAATCAAAGATATTCTTAAATTAAAGTTTACTTGACACTAATTTCACATAATTTAAATTTTTTGTAAATTTTTATTTAAAAATCCAAGATGTTACATAATGATTAGTGTAATTTTTTATATTATTTTTATGCTAAATTTGATTACACATAAAGAAGTTGTTTAGTGTAAATGACTTTAAAAGTGTCCACTTTTAAAGTTTTCTATTTTTTAATGAATTTAAAAGTAACATCTTTTAAAGTCATTTATACTAAACAACTTTATAAACTATTTTTAACTCAAAATATATATGCTACTGCTTCAAGTTCACATTCTTAGTGGGAAAGATGCATCCCACACTGAGTCCAATCACATACCTAGGTTGCTAATGGTCATTCATAAGAAGCATTAAGGATTGAACTTCTTAATTCTAAATGACTATATGTATTTGATTGACACTTCGCTTCCAAATTTTACTTTTACCACAAAATATTGTAGAAACGTTCCTATAAAGCTAAAGAAATGTGATAACCAAATAAGTATGAAAACTGTGGTAATAAAAGAACTTTAAGCAAAATAAGATGATTAAATTATGAGGTGTGTGTGTGTGTGTGAGAGAGAGAGAGAGAGAGAGAGAGAGAGAGAGAGAGAGAGAGCATACTTCTTAAATTAAAGTTTACTTGACACCAATTGCACATAATTCAAAACTTTTGTAAATTGTTATTTAAAAATCAAAGATGTTACATAATGATTAGTGTAAATTTGGTAGATCACTTTTGGTGCTAAATTTGATTGTACATAAAGAAGTCATTTAGTGTAAACGACTTTAAAAAGTGGACACTTTTAAAGTCATTTAGTGATAAATGACTTTAAAAGTAATAGCTTTTAAAGTCATTTATACTAAATGAATTTATAAATTATTTTAAATTCAAAAAATATATACCTTTTATGTTAGTACTTTACAATATCTAATAATTAATACACAATGAAACCAATTTTTTTATGGTAGTCAACATTGATTCATGCATTCTTTGTACACACATATAGCTCATGACAAAAGAGCTCATTATAAATATGGAATTATATATATATATATATATATATATATATTACAACTCACTAATACATTCCACATACCCCCAACTACATACAGTTTTCAAACCCAAGTACCCTCCTTGCCATAGTCACGCACATAATCCTCATTATCACCAAGTACTACTTCGATTAATAGGATTATTTTGATAATAGATGGGTAATTTATTGCATTATCTCCTAGGTCATCTTCATCATAAAATTCCCTTGGATAGGATGATAAAACAATTGACTATCTATTATCACTTTCATTTGTCATGTAAAATACTTGTTTTGCTTGAAATGCCCACAAAGTCTAACCTCATTAATGAGGTGCATTGTTAAGTGTACCATGATGTCAAAGAAGGATTGTAGGAAGATTGTGTCCAGTTCACATAAAGTTGTCACTAGATGACCTTGAATTTATTGTAATTTTGAAATATCAACCATCTTCTTATACAAAGCATTAAAGAAGTAGCAAAATTTTGTAATATCTCCCTTAACATTGTTTGGTAACACCAAATATATTGCTACGGGCAATAGTTGTTGTATCAATGCATGACAATCATGGGACTTCATCCTCAATAATTCCAGCTCTTACATGGGGACAATGTTTTTAAAGTTTGAAGAGTAGTCATTTGGGACATTGAGCTTGAACAAAGTTTTACACATTATTCTCCTCTACTCTCTATCGAGCATACAATTTGCCTCAGGCATGTATATTCCTCGACTGCCCCTATCCTCTGGGTGCAACCTCCTCTTCAAACCCATGTTCATAAGATCCATTTGAGTTGAAAATCCATCCTTTTTTTTTCCTAGGATATTAAGCAAGGTACCAATCAAGCTTTCACACACATTCTTCTCAATGTGCATGACATCAAGCACAATGTGTAGGGATAGTGATTTCTAGTATGTTAGCCAAAAAAATATTGATTTCTTCTTCCAACAACTTTTATAATTACTTCCACCTACACATTTACTTGATTTCTTCTTTCCCCACAAGACATTAATGTTTTCAACCTGCTCCAATAATTGCCATCCTATCAACATCTTTGGAGGTGTCCTTATCTCTACACTCCTGTTAAATTCTCCCTTCTTAAAATAATATGGATGGTCTCTGTGCAACCATCTTTTGTGCCCAAGGAATGCCATTTTCCTACCATGTTTAAGTCGTACAGCACATGTTTGATCACTACAGATAGCACAAGCATTGTATCCCTTCACGATGCATCCAGACAAATTACTGTATGTTGGGAAGTCACTGATTATCCACAATAGTATAACCTTTAAGGTGAATAACTCTTTCCTGTATGCATCATATGCTTCAATGCCTACGTCCCATAATATCTTAAGATCATTGATCAAGGGAGACAAGTACATGTCAATGTCATTCCCTGGTTGCTTTAGACACGATATCAACATAGTTAGCATCATGAACTTCCTCTTCATGCATAGAGATGGTGGGAGGTTGTAACAAACTAATATTACGGGCTAAATATAGTTGTTGCTCATAGAACCACAAGGATTAATCCAATCTACAGATAATGCAAGTCATAGGTTTCTAGGTTCTTCACCAAAATTAGGCCACATGAAGTCTATGAGCTTCCATGCTAGGTTATCAGCTGGATGGCATGAAAAGATTTTAGCTACACTTTCCTTGGTATGCGACACTATTTTCTTCAATGTTTCTATTATATGAAACATTATTTTGAACCTTGGAATAGGGGAAAGTACTATAGAACCTTTAGAGGAATGACTGTAATATCTCAGTTGAATTCTTTTTTAACTTCCCTCTTAGTTGTCCACAAATTAGGCATGTAGTTTTATCCTTGTCCTCCTTCCCATACAAGATACAATCATTGGGACATGCATGTACCTTCTCATACTTCAACCCTAGTGTAGCTAGGGTTTTCTTTGCCCCCCATTTGGACCTCGTCGATTTATTATCCTTCAGTAGCATCTTACCCACTACTTTCAAGACTTCTGTAAAACCTTGATATGAAAAACCAAATGTTGATTTCATGTTGTAAAATTCTACCACTGTGGACAGCTTGGTATAATCTTTACACTCAACGTACAATGGCAAATTGACTTCCTCTAATGTATAATGAAAATGTTCAAGGTCATCCTAGAAGCCATCATATGCATCTTGAAACATTGGTACACCTGTACTGTCTCCAACACTTCCTACAATGTCTTAATCATATCTTCTAGGCCTTATTGAGGGCCTATGTAGAAGCTCTTATCCATGCCAAATACTTGGGTGGTAGTTTTCATCTATTCCATTGAAGGACAAATGTTCTCTCAACACCCATATAGTTACTTTTTTCAAGTTTCCACATTTTGAGCTTGGACAACGCATGCAATTACGACTAACACCTGGCTTATGTTTGAATACTTTAAAATTTTTTGTTCTCTCCTTGTATTCTTTTGATGTCTTTCTCATAGTCATCCAACCATACTTATCCATTATCATAAGAAATTGAAGCAAATCTGCATGGAGACTTATTAGAGATGAAAAGATTAAGTTAGGAATTTACCAAACATATAGTTATATAAGAATTAAAAGTATTTGAAATAACTACATTTCATGAAAATTTTCAATTAACAATGAAAAAAAGCAAAATATGATAGACACATTCAAGAATGGAATTAACTTTCAAAAGAAAAAATTCTAACACATTACCATGTAAAAATTCTTCAAATGTGCATAATACATATGAGAAAAACAAAGAGATACTAACCAACACTCAAAAATCAATATTGACCCAAGATTTGTGAATGTAGTCCCAATTCACAAGTAGGATTTGGTTTAGAGTAGTGAAACAGAAATCTGGCTTAGTCTTTGTGCATAGATCATAAACACAAACTGGAAAGGGACGGCAAATGTCGATGAAATAATTCTTAAAATAGACATTTAGTGTAGTCGTTTGATATAAACAACTTTAAAAGTGCATACTTTTAAAATCGTTTGCATACTTTTAAAGTCAATTGATATAAATGACTTTTAAAGTGCATGCTTTTAATGTCGTTTTATGTAAACGACTTTAAAAAAAATTTAAATTTTCACATTACAATTATATTTATTTCCTTTTTGTACATTACAATACCTTACTTAAATACACAAAGAAATGATTTTACAAACATAAACATATAATATATATATGTGTGTGTGTGTGTACATAAACAAACCCGTTAACAAGGAAATCAAATTATTTTTTTATTACATCCAATGTTACATATTATTAGATTTTATTATTACAAGATAAAAGATTGCTCTTTTTCTATCAAAATCTAGCCTAGTATTTAGGTGACACCCATTCTATGGAGAGAGAGAGAGAGAGAGAGAGAGAGAGAGAGAGAGAGAGAGAGAGAGAGAGAGAGAGAGAGAGAGAGAGAGAGAGTGTGTGTGTGTGTGTGTGTGCTTCTTCTCTGCGAAAAGTTGATGGTATAACCACCACTCTTCATCAAACCCTAATTTTGGTTGAGAACTACAAATTGTAATGTTCTCCTTTTCTCCAAAAGTGAGGGTTAGAGAGAGAAGCAGTTGTCATTTACAATGAAATCATATGATTTTTGTGAAATTAGGAATATCTAACAAACTTCCTAACCCCATCATTTGTAGCGAGAAAACTGATATGATCTACAAAATTAAAACACATAGAGTTAGTAACAAGAAAGCAATTCGCGATAAAAGAAGTTATGGTTTATACTCACAGTTTTTCTCATCACACAAACATTCAAAATATCCAAAATGGAAAGCAAGAAGGGGAAGAGAAGCATTATGACAAGAAGGAAGCTGTCATGCTACCCATGAGAAGAAGAGGATACAAGAAAAAATGATATGTGGTTGTCTATTTATAAATGAACATGGACTTTAGAAGTCATTTAGTACTAAACAACTTTAAAAAACATTTAGTTTTGAAGTTGTTTGGTACTAAACAACTTCAAAAGAATATACAAGAATGGACTTTTCAAGTTGTTTTATCTAAGCGACTTCAAAAGTCAAATACTTTTAAAGTCGTTTAGAGTCAAACGACTTTAAAATTCCATTCCTACATAAAATATAATCATCCCACCAAATTTATTAGCATACTTTTGAAGTTTCTTATGACTAAACGACTTCAAAAGTTATTGACATTTGAAGTCATTTGGACTCAAACAACTTTAAAAGTATATTTCAACGTAATATAATCTTTGCACCAAATTTATTGGCATACTTTTGAAGTTGCTTACTATAAACGACTTCAAAAGTCTTTCACTTTTAAATTTTGTCATTTGAACCATTAAAAGTTTGTTACCACATAATATAATCTTCATGCCAAATTTATTAGCATACTTTTGAAGTCACTTACGATAAATGACTTCAAAAGTCTTTGACATTTAAAGTCATTCATTATTAAACGACTTTAAAATTTATCACTTGCAAAAATTTTCCTCTTTACACCAGTTTTTTAAAGTCATTTACAATTAAACCACTTCTTAAGTCTATAGTTTTAAAGTCATTTATTTCTAATCAGCTTGTAAAATATTTACGAAGTCGGCAGTCAAATAAGTGACTTCTTTATGCCAACTTTGAAAGACTCGTGTGTAGTAGTGAATATGACATAGTAGACCACCCCAATTTTAAATTTTGTGGGGAATCATATTGATAATCCCACATCTTAAAATTTTCATGGTGATCAATATAATTCCTCCACCTTGTATTTTGAGGCAATGGGAATACAAAGACCTAATTAACTACCATGGAGTTAAAGTTTGTTGGACCTTATTGTAATATCCACTATTTTTAAAATTCTAAAAATGCATAAATTGTGGAATTTTGGAAATTTTGAGGTAATTGTGAAATTGAAAATTTTTGAGATTTAATCAGGAGTTAAAACCACAATAAGTGGAATGTGCCCGAAAAATGGAGTCCAATGCCGCTAAAAATGCTAAAATTAGAGATCAGAGTAAAAATGGCTAATTATTTTAATTTTTATATTTAATTAAAAGATAGAAGGGCAAAATAGTAAATGCACGTGAGTCCCACAGATTAGGTGTGGGAACCCACAGATGAGGCTTTAAAAGCCCATCTTGTTTTCGTGCAGCATTAACTCCCTGCACTGTCTATATCCACAGTAACCGGCAGCCACCAAAAAACCATATCCCTGGCGACGAGCTCTCGCATGAGGACATGGTGGATCTCTTCCTTCAATGCGTGATGGGATGACTAAGGTAGGTCGTCTCTATCCCTCCTCCCCTGTTTCTTCTTTGCTTAGCGCCAGAAAACGGCATGGATTGCCATTTTCCAGGTAGTTATATGCATTACGGTTGCCCCTAGGAATAAGCTGATGAAACGGTGTCAGATGAGGATCTGGACTGTTCATCTTGAATGTAACAATCCAAGGCACACACCCATAAAATCTTAGGGTGATCGGACAGCTAGGGAAGTCAAAAAAACCCCAAAAATAGTAGGGTGAGGGTTTTTAGAAATGTAACAAAAATCATGAAAAAATGATAAATAATGAAGGAATTTGTGAAAATGGAGGGTGGAAATGGAATGTACATGAAAAACTGGACAAATAGGTGTAAAATTACAAAAAATGGAGCACCTGGGGTCACTGGCAACCGAATTCTGGTGGTCGTCTTAGGCAACGGTGAACCAGTCTGGTCACCATCCCTGGCAACAGTGACCTGCAACAAGAAGGCGAACGGGTCGGGCAGGAAGCGCATGCACGCAACACGGTGCACCCGCATCGACACATGTGGGGGACACGGGACGGGCCACGCGCGCGCCATGCAGGGGACACGAGGCGCGACGTGCGTGCCATGCATTGTGCCATGAGCACAACGTGGGGTGCTACATGCGTGTGCCATGTGGTGTGCCACGCCCATGACATGCTTGCAACACACACACGCGTGTGGTGCAGCGGGCCCTTTTTCTCTATTCTGAGGGTTTTTGACCGTCCATTCATAAAAAACATGATTCTGGGAGCTATAGAGGTCCAAATCAAGATCCGAAAGAGGCGTTGTGATCGTCTCAACAAGGAAGACCTTGATTTAAGATAAAAATCTAGTTTAGAGTAACTTCTTAATAGCCAAACTACTAAATGCTATTAGATTATTCAAATCAAGCTGATCAATAGATGATCAAGCCTTAGATTTATGTTGTATACATCAAACATGAGGTGATCTAGGAGATTTGAAGGGCAGATCTCATGGAGTTACCAAGAAAAATGATCCTGATGATCAATTTAGGCAACTACCTTGGGATGTATTGATCAAGAGTGATTTGACCGTCAGATCGATGCATGATCATAGAGATACATGTGACACACTAGACAAATAGAAATTTTAAGGGTCAGGATGAAAATGAGAGATTTAACAATCAATGATGACTTATGATGTGACAGGTACGTCAGGGCGTACAACTTGATATCGCCTACACGCATGGTTGGAGTACGGAATTATCGAGGTAGGTGATTTCATTTGTGATTTTTCATGGTTTCTCAAATCATGACTTAGTGATTGGAACTTTGAGGCACAGGGTTGTATGCCCTAGCATGCTGCAAGAGATCATTTTTCACTATGTATTATCGATATGCGTTCTACTTCCCTTGTATATATTTTATACACTGTTTTTGGCATATTTTAGTTACATTGACTTGACTACAGAGATGTTGACACGTGGGAGTCTCTATGTCTTGACAATTGAGGCTTTTGGGCTAGTGATAGGATGTATCCCCCTTCCCTCGTGAGTGCCTGAGTGCCCCATGGGGGTGAAATAGTGAAAGGGTGAAAGAGGACATGAAATGCGTCTTTCTATGAGTGCATGAGTGCCTGAGTGCCCATGTTGGTTAAAGGGTGAAAGCGGAACTAGATGCGTCTTTCTATGAGTGCCTGAGTGCCCATAAGGTGAAAGGGTGAAAGCGGAATTGGAACTCGTCTTTCCATGAGTGCTTGAGTCCCTCATTGTGGGTGAAAGCAAAAAGTACTAAGAGTTGACCCCATGTTGCCATGAGTGTACCTGAGACACTCATAGGGCTTAACCATGTATGATGTTTTGATGTTTTGTTATAAATCCATGTTGTTCTCTGAATATAGACTCATGTGGCTATGGCTTACTTGTATCTGCATATCTTTTCGGATTTGGCATGTCTTGACATCATGACTTATGTTGCCTTATTTATATCATGGATTTGGCATATTCTTCTTCGTATGAATTTGAGGTTTTTGTACCATGTTACTTCTTATTGTTTTATATTGAATGTAAATCACCTACATAAGCACAGCTTGCTGAGGCATTGCTTTGATTGCAATGCCTCAGATACAGAGAGTGACAACAGGTTGACGCGCTGACAGAGTAGGTAAAAGTGATGGCAGCTTTCCAGTGAAGCATTATGATGTTCATAGATGACAAGGTTTGTTCAAGACCTCACTTTCGGTTTTGAGTGTGGGCTGTACTTTAATTAAAATTGCAATGTGACCTAGATGTAAGAATATGAATTTATGTTGGATGTGATGGCTGTATGGAGGGACCCTGAGTGTTTTATCGTGACTATATTTTCTTATCCATTGTTGGAGTATATTTTATTGAAAATAGTAATTGATTATGTGGTTGGGTGTGGAGACTGAGTCTCCCATATGTCTAGTCTTACGTCATGTTATCCGGTTATTTAGTATTGCACTAATCATGTGCAATGGTCTAAAATACAGAGGCGTATGACTCCTTGGATTTTGAAAGAAATGCTTTTATTTAAGTTTTTATTTTTGGTCACTTTAAAAATCGAAGTTTTTAAAACAGGGATCCCAACTATTTTTGTAAATTATTATTATATTGTGTATAAAAACCTGGGGTGTTACACATATGGAGATGAATGGTCCTTATTTATACCAATTTTAGGGATATCATGACCATTGTACTTAATTTACCTTTGTCCTCCATTTCCCTTATATTGTCCTCAAAATTGGGGTACAAGTTGACTCTATCCTTCTCAAAAAATGCTATTCTTGTATTACTAGAGGAGGGGACATAGTGAAACTTAAACCCTTAGTATCTTCTAAAGTGTACCCTATAGTTGGTTGATGTAGGGCATGTACATCAATGAACTCTTTTTCTTCTTATTCTTCTAACACAGATAAGGTTTCAATTGGGCCTATATTACTATATAATGTTTGTTCAAATAAGGTCAATAGATCCCAATTAGGTACATCTTCTACATTGCAAGGCTCAACTTGAATTTTAAGAATTATAGGGTTTCTATTCTAGCTTGCCATGGAGAAGTGTTCATTAATGGCATAGTATCCAACAACTCATTCACCTTGGCAATGGATGTGTCCTTATCAAATTCATAAAACTAAGCTAGACATGATCCTAAGGGATTTGGGTTGGATGTTCTATAATTTCATTCTCTTCATCAATGGAAGTTTCTTGATCAAAATTGTAACAAGATAAGAACATGACTCAAGTAGATATGAGTTAGAGGTTTCTACGGATGGTTGTGGACTTGGTAGCTCTAAATGATCATATGAAATTTTTATCCTATTATTAGTAATAAATGGCTCTTCATTATCCCCAATTGGTTTGAATTCCTTAGTCCCTTTTATAAATTCAGCAATGTTTCTGTCAGTATTTTCCCATTTTAATTTCATTTTCTCTTCCGATTCCTCCCTCTCCCATTTCATTTCCTCATTCACCTTTTTAATGGTAGCCATGCTTTGTTCTATTCTCTCACAATTTACTGCATATACTCTTCTAATGGTAGTTCTTTAAGTTGTAGAGGAAATGATGTGTAGGTTTAGTATTGCTCTAACATTGGTGTATTGAAAAGGGTTGAGCAGGTTCAACCCATGATGGTTGTCCTTGATAATCCGAATAATCATGGTAGTGTTGATCAGGGTGGGACCATTGTAATTCTTCCTAATATTGGTAATCCTAAGACCATGGTTG
Organism: Warburgia ugandensis; assembly: GCA_035236585.1. Taxonomy (NCBI): domain Eukaryota; kingdom Viridiplantae; phylum Streptophyta; class Magnoliopsida; order Canellales; family Canellaceae; genus Warburgia; species Warburgia ugandensis. Next base: position 48,222,642 of record CP141128.1, read on the forward strand.
TTTATGATGCCTAGCCTGTCCATTATAATTTATCTTAAGATAGTAGTCATTGCTAGGGTATGTGAATGCATTATGTGCATCCATTGGCTCTTGATAATAACCATAGTATACAAAGTTTGATGGTCATGAAGGAGTGGCATAGGGATGCTTAGAATAGGTATGGTCATTATGGTACTGATGCTGTTGAGCAGTTTACCTAGATGCAATCATCTTAACAAATTGACTTTGCATACTATCTAGCCTATCCATCGATGTATCTAATCTATGAAATCTATCCCCTTCATAATAGACCTTTGTTCTCAACTTTGTATGCAACAGAACAAATCATTATATACAATGAATGAGTTTTTTTTTTTTTTTCATATAAAAAACCCTAACTTTTATGATGTAACCTAAGTGCTAGTCTTAAGCTAAATGATGCACTACCAATCCTAATGTTCACTAATCAAGCAGTGTCTTAATTATTTTTTTACTACATAGGTAGTAACTTCTTAGACCTAGATCTAGACAACTACTCCTTTTATCCAATTTAAACTACTGCTTATTAGTTGGATTCTGCTCTAAAATGGTTAATAGAATCCTCGTGTCAGGAGGCATTTAGACCTCAACTAATGTCAATGGAAAATGTGAAAAAATCACTTGGATTTTAAGACATCCACTGTAACCACAGTGCTCAGAAGCCACTATAGTGACAATAGATCATGTCCTTCAAAAAGGTTCCTATATGCTTAATACCCGTAGTCTCTTTCTACTTGATTTTAGATTAACATCCAAGGGTTGGGTTCATAACATATAAGGATGTTGATTGATTCCTAGGTGGGCCAAGGAGCTGGTGATGAAATCCAGTCCTTATCTTATAAGCCTTACTATGGGGCCCTTACTAACATTATGCTTCATCCTTCGTAAAGCAATAAACGTGTAATCAAATGTAAGAAAGCAAACTAATGCATCCTATATGCTATACAACAAAGGGTTACATAATTGAAACTAATGCAAAAACCCTAACTAAGACAATTAAGATGAATGGTCCTAAAACTATATGAATTACTTTACTAACCAATATGCAAATTATACTAAATGCAACTTAATTATAAAAAATAATAATAATAATTCCAAGTGAGGGCTACTTATAGTGGGGTTTTTGATGAAGATCAAGTGTGAGCCTCCATACCCATCACTTGCCTTATATTAATACAACCCATTTAAAATTGAAATAAAGAAATTACAAGTTATAATGGGCCCCAACACAAGTTCAATCAAGAAAAGTAAAAGTTCTATTCTAGAAAAGCAAGGAAATCCTATCTAATTGATAAAACTCCACTTGCCAATTTCCCCTACCACAAAAATAAGAAAGATATGTCAATTTATGATGAATTAGCAAGATATGCAAATGAAATTAAAAAATCTTAATCAAATGCAACCTAAGACAATGACTTAAAATAAAGAAAACAAATAAGAATCCAACCACAAATCCATTGTGATTCCTAAGCAACGACGCCAAAAACTTGTTGTGATTTTTAATTAAACTCACAAGCACAGGAATCAAAGTAGTATTTTCACACAAGCAAGGTTGATCCTATGAGAAATTTCATTGATTTGAAATGGATTGGAATTTATTCAAATTGATTAACTTCAGCCAAAGAAGGAAAGTTGTGATTAAACTAGGAATCTAAAGTAACATGGAAATAGAAACATGTACAAAATTAGAAACTAAAAGTAAAGGAAACTAAACAATTAGAGTGGAAACTTACCTAACTAATATGAAATTAACTAAAGGAAAGTAAAAATATTTAGAAAGATTCAAACTAAACAATGACACTTAAGGAAACTACTAAATTAGAAACTTTCTTAAATTAAAACTTGCCAAACCTTAAACTTACTAAAAGAAACTTTCTAAAATATAATGAGGAAACTTTCTAAACTTAAAATAATATGCAAACAACTGAGTAAAAACTTCTAAAACAATATCAAACAACTAAATTAACCAAGAATGTAAAAGGAATGAGATTTAAAACCATGTGTATGGTTTCTAGACTGCGCGCATGATTCTAGAGCCCTTAAGATGGTAAAATTTTATGCACTTACAGTGAATTACTAGGCGAACTAACTATTGTATATAATAAATAATATAAGAATCTAAATGGGTATCTATGGATTTAGGAAAAAAAAAAGATGTTTTGATGGCTGGAATTAAATTACAAAGTCAAGGAAAAACCAATTTCTATATTTTGGTACTTAAGAATGGTCAATAAATCTTGCACTAGAAAGCTATTGAAACCATAACTTTTATTCAAGAAAACAATTCATATCTCAAGTAATTTGCTGAAATAAACAGTCCATAATAAGAATGCCTACAAAACTTTATTGAATCCTCTCCAAATTACACAAAAAATTAGATGTATAATACATGTTCAAAAGTTGGAAATTGCATCCAATTCCTAAGCATAAAACCTAATCTAAAATATAAGAAAAATGCAATCTAATGCTTGTAAACTAAACTATGATGACATGCAAATACAACCTGGAAAGGAATTCAAGGGAAAATAAGGCTAAGTAGCTGAATTAATTAAGGAAAATGGACCTAAAACTAAAGGTAAACAAAAAGAGCAAAACATGAAATTCAAGAGTGGAAATCAAGGACTAAGGTAGCTCTTTTCTTAGCTATCAGTACTAGAGAAGAATTAAGTTAAATATTTATATAATAACAAAGAAAAACAAGTAAAATTGAGGTAAATAAGAAAGGAGAAGCTAGATGGAAAGGATGGTGCAAAACTAGAAAACAACATAATGAAAACTAATCCAAAGAAAGAAAACTACTAACTTGAATTGGAGAGGAAACAACCAAGAAAAATACTAGAAATCCAATGGAAGAAAATCATCTCAGATACCCCAAAGTCGAGTATCAAATAACACAAAAGGAAAGCTTCATTTCAAGGTGTTTCACTCACCTCTACTTGGAAAAATCGTATGGAACATGTGGCTATACATAGATGAGTGCTTTCCTAACTTAGGAAGGGGTGAAATGATTAGGAAAGTAGCCCTTGGGTTAGGATATTGAATGAGGAAGGTTGCGAGGAGAAAATTTAGGTAGGAATGATGTCATTAAAGATGACATAAGAGAGAGAAATAAATATGAGTTGGCTGGTTTCTAAATTAGAAAGGGGCAAGGGATCCTTTTCCATAGAAGGAAAGTGGCTCTCCACCCTCCTAATTGAATGGAATTTAAATGGTGGTAAGAGTGAGGGAAATAATGAGAAAAATCTAGAAGAAAACTTAGGGTTTTAAAATGTTTGTATGGACTTAGATCCATAGTTTCCTAATTAGGAAACCAATTGATTTTGCCAACTAAGTAAGAGGGGGCCTCCTTTTGGATGGCTGCTCCCTCTTGGACTTAATTATGTGGAACCCTAATAAGATGTGTGGATTATGGTAAGGAAATGGATTGGGAAAGTGGGTTTTTTTCACTTGATGGGTCCCTGAACACATGGTTATCTTACCTTTTATATTAATCTCTTAAAATCCCTTTAAAATTACACTTTTAACATAAGAAAGTTGCTTGAATTGATCCTCCAATAGTGTGGTTCCATGTGGCACTCTTCCTTAACTTGATGGCTCATTCCTTATAGGTTTAAGTGGTTTCAATGGTGGACTTCAAGGCTTCAGTAGCTTGTATGGCTTATCACCCTTTTTCACGGCTTTAATGGCTAAGTAGCTTGAATGACTCCCACGCAAGGTGGTGGAAATGGGTGGCTTGAGCTTATGTCCATTCTAGTCACCTTTTTCTTGTCCAATTGCCTTCTTGCTTGCCATAGGATGATGTTGAACCTTCAATACACCTTTGATTGAAGACATTTAGGCTTTAGTGTGCTTAGGTTTCTTAGTTAGATTAGGAAACCTCATGAATAGCTTCAATTTCCATCTTGATCAATCTCAACCTTTGGATTACCTTCTCAACACCTAAAAAAGAAGAAAACCCCTAATTAATTCCTAGAAAACTATGGTTATTCACATACTTACTCCAGATTAGCTCCTTAACCTGCAAAATATCAAACTTTTGAATTATTAGATTAGAAATGCATGTGTTAAGAAATTCTATCTAAAAACAATAATTTAGCACATGGGCTACTAATTGGGTACTATTTATAAAAAAAAAATTGAACACTTAATTAGACGTACTTGAACAAGTATGGATCATCCCATGTAAAGTGCTTGACCTTTGTAATTAATTTTTCCCTATTTTGTTTTGACCAATGGATAGGCATTTGACCTATGACAAGATGCTTGACTATATCAATGTACCATGGCAACAAGAAAATGTGCAATAATTGTTCATTAGGGAAGGTTTATTTTATAGGCACATTCTCACTAGTAGACTCCACAACTAACCTGGATAGGTGGTTTTCTACTAGTAGACCCCACAACTAACATGGATAAGTGGTTTTCTACTAGTAGACCCCACAACTAACCTAGATAAGTGGTCTACTACAACATTTTTAGAACCTTTCTTATCATGAATTTTTAAGTCAAACTCCTGTAGCAGCAATATACATCAAATCAACCTCAATTTGGCATCCTTCTTGCAAAGAAGGCACTTCATTGCTGCATAGTCTAAATAGATTATGATATTAAATCCTAGTAAGTAAGAGCTAAATTTATCCAAGGCAAATACAAGAGCCAACAACTCTTTTTCTGTAGTGGAATAATTGAGTTGGACATCATTGAGAGTCTTACTAGCATAATATATTATATGGGGGAGTTTATTAATGCACTACCCCAACACAGCCCAATCTCATAGTCTTAGATATCAGACATTATTTCAAATGGTGCACTCCATTCTACTAGTTGAATAATAGCTGTAGAATTGAGTTCAGCCTTTATGCACTTAAATGCATCCAACAATTATCATCAAAGTCAAAAGTTGCCTACTTCATAAGTAAATTATAGAGGGGCTTATAAATTTTACTAAAATCATTTATGAATCTCCTATAAAAACTTGCATGGCTTAAAAACGACAGAATTTTCTTCACTGTCCTTATAGGAGGAAAGTTAGAGATTAAATTTACTTTGGCTTTGTCTACTTGTAAAACATTGCATGATATAACATGGCCTAAAATAATGCCATTTTGTACCATGACATGACATTTCTCCCAATTTAGCACTAAATTCTTTTCCTGACACCTAGCAGGGACAAGTTTTAAGTGGCATAGGCATTCATCAAATGAAGACCCAAACACTAATAAATCATACATAAACACCTCTAAAAACCTCTTCACCATATTAGTAAATATGCTCAACATATACCTTTGAAAAGCAGCTAGAGCATTACAAAGTCCAAAAGGTAGGCAAAGGTCCCAAAAAAATAGGTGAAGTTAGTTTTCTCCTAGTACTCAGGTGCTATGGGGATTTGGTTATAGCTAGAGTATCAATTAAGAAAGCAGTAATAACTATGATTGGCTAACCTTTCTAGCATTTGGTCAATAAATGGAAGAGGAAAGTGGTCTTTCTTTGTGACTTAGGTCAATTTTTGGTTATCTATACAAACTCTCCACTTGTTGGTCATGTAAGTGGGGACTAACTCACTATCCTCATTTCAGATTATGGTTACTCTAGAATTCTTAAGGACAACTTGAGCTGGTAACCTAAGTGTTATTAGAAATGCGGTGAATAACACCAACATCTAAGAGTTTTAACACATCGTCTCTCATTACCTTTTCCATGCTAGGGTTTACTTTCCTCTGTGTATCCCTGGATGGTTTAAATTTTCTTCTTAGTGAATTCTATGCATACATATAGCCGGGCTAATCCCTTTAACATCTATTATGGTCCACCCAAGACTGTCTTATTTTCTTGTAGAGCATCAAGCAGCTTTACTTCCTATTCTTGATCTAAATTTAAGGTTATGATTACTGACAAGGATTCATCTGGTCCTAGGTTGGAATATTTTAGATGATCAAATGGCTTGACAACCAAAGTGGGTGATTTTTCTACTAAAGGCACAAGAAAAGAATTAGCAGGAGGAAGAAGTTCTAGTTGAGGTAATTTTCAATCTTTTTGAACAAATTCAACAAGGACTCTTCTAGGTTGCTTTAGAGGAAAAGGAATGAAAAAATGAATCAACTAAAATAGATCCAATTCAGATTAGAAGAAGTAGCTTCCATTGGAGAAAGAGAAGTATCTAAAAAAAAAAAAGCTCTCATTTCAAATAGAGGTGCTTTGGATTTTTCTAAAAGATTTTGGAGTGACAAAGTGACTTGGGATTTCTCTCGTATCTCTACTAAGTTCTTGAATTAGTCCTTCAATTAAATTAACTACATATGAATCATCTAGGTCTAGATGCTAATGATCGGCATAGAAAACATTTAGTATAACTTTCACATGACTAAAGGATAATTTCATCACACCATTTCCACAGTTGACAAGGAATTGGACTTTGCCAAGAATGGACATCCAAGAATTACTGGGATTTGACTACCAGGGTCTAATATAGGATGGGCATCCAGGACAATAAAATCTACCTAGAAGTAAAAATAGTTCACTTGTATTAAGACATCTTCAACAATACCACATGGAACTTTTACTAATATATTTGCCAACTACAAATGGTATTGATTGGGTTAAGGTCACTAAGCGCAAGTTACTCATAGACATAATATGAAAACAAGTTTATATTGGCTCCTACATCTAATAGTGCCCTATCGAGGACATGGTCTCCAATACCACAAGCAATAGTAGGACAACTTGGATCTCTAAACTTGGGAGAAGTTTGGTGCTAGATCAAAGAGCTCACCTACTCGATGAGGAAGGCTTTCTTTTTCAATTCAAGCTCGTGCTTTTGTGTGCAAAAATCTTTGAGAAATTTGGTATAAGAGAGAATGCCTTTAATAGCATTGAGTAATGGGATATTGATTTGTACATGCTTGAAAACATCCATTATCTCATGGAAATTAGTTCCTCGTTTTTGCCTTATTTAAAAGTTGAGGAAATAGTGCTTTAGACATATAAGGTGCCTCCACTATGGGCTCAGATGGAGTAGAAGATCTTCTTCTTTTCACATTACCCTTTATTTTAGCTGGTTCATTCTCCTCTAAATTTTCCTTAGTCCTCTCTATTTTATTATAAACCTAACTACCACTCCAAAGATTAGTTACTGATTTTTCTTGCTCATGGGTTCTTTGTGAATTTGAACTGGACCCTATTTCAAACTGTCCCTTAGGGTTTGGAATTGGCTAACTAGGAAAATGTCCTTTTCCTCTATCATGCAAGGCAGTAGAAAATTGGTTAATTTATATCTATAATTTTGAAATTGCTTGAAAGTTGACATTGGCTAACTTGACTCTCATTCTGGTAGTTGTGTAGGGCCTATTTAGCCTCCTCATTTTATTTAATGAGAATCTATATATTTTCATCTAATAATGGTTTCTTTGGTTGCTGAAAACTAGGTGGATACTGGGGACCTAATGTTCTCAGAAAGTTTTGTGCAAGGGGTTCATAGATGGAAATCTCTAATGTTTGTTCTTAAACCATGAAAAGTTAGGATGCCTAGCCCACCTTGAATTATAGGTCTCACAATAAGGATTGTTGCTAGCATTGCTATATGCATTCATTGCATTTGCTTGCTCTAAAAGATATTTAGTGTATAGTCTATGAGATGGAGAAGCTATGGTTAAATATGTACAACTAGAACTAATGGAAGGTTTGTTGATGCATTAATAGCCATGAGAACATCTAGTTTGCTAGTCATTCTTTAGAACATACTGTCAACCTTGTCCATACATCTCTCCAATGAGTCAAACTTATAAGACATATTTTTCATCACATCTATTTCATAAAAGTCTTCTCTCTTTTGAGGCTGGAATTTTCTATCTCTTCTACTTAAGCAGTCCCATTGCTAAGAATTTTCTACTAATGTCTCAAAAAATTCCCAAGCCTCTATCTCATTTTTCATCATGAGGTCCCCTTTAGTAGCTACATCTATCATCTGTCAATTTTGAGGTTTAAGTGCCTCATAAAAGTACTGAACTTACTATCGTTTTTTGAAAATGATGATGTGGACACTTTTGCAGCAATTCATTCCACCTATTCCAGCACTCGTAATATTGTTTATCTTCTGTTTGCTAGAAGTTTATGATCTCCCTATGTAGGAAAATGGCTTTATGTGTAGTGAAAATTTTGCTTAAAAATGTTTTACACAACTAGTCCCATATGGTAATGGAATTGACCTCTAAAGAATTCAGCCATGATTTTTCTTATCTTTCAAGGAGAAGGAAAACAACCTAAGTCTAATAGAATCATCCAAAACATTTTGAAACTTAAATGAAGTGCAAATATCAAGAAATTCCTTGATATGTAGGTATGGATCCTCTCTCTCTCTCTCTCTCTCTCGACTGTAATATTTTGGGAGTAACTGAATGACTCCACGTTTGAGCTCAAAATGGTCTGAATGGGGGGGGTGGCAATGTGATGCATGATGGAATATTTAGTTGAAGTGGCACAGAAGTCTCTTACGACCTTGTGCTCAACTACAGCTTGTAGGTCTACCATGGGGTTAGGAATTTGATTTCTCATCTCTTATTTGTGGGTATGTTCAATCTCAAGATTTAATGGTACTAATTCTATGTTATGGGATTGACGACCTTGCATGCACTAAAATGAACTCCTACCTATACAATGTAACCTAACTAAAGTTTACTAACTCTGAATGATGCACAATCAATCCTAATGGTCTACTAATGAGCTATTTGATGTTATTTGTTAATTTATAGTGTTGTAGCTTTTAGACCTAAATCTTGATAGCTCCTTTTATCCAAGCTTGACTACTACTTTTTAGTTAGGTTCTGCTCTAAAATGGTTAATACAATTCTCATGTAAGGAGGCGTTTAGACCTTCAGAAATGCTAATAAAAGGAATGGGAAAATCACTTCAATTTTGGATACACACTATAACCGCGATGCTCAGAAGCCATTAGAGTGACATTAGATCTACTCCTTAAGTCTCTTGCTACTTGATTTTAAATTAAGTTTTAAGGGCTGAGATTATGAGCATACAAGGAATTGATTTGATTACCTAGGTGGACAAAGGATCTGATGATGAATTCTAATCCTTCTCTTATAAGGGTTCCTATGGGGCCCTTATTATCAATGTGATCATCCACTGTAAAGCAATTAAAAATGCAATGCAATATAAGGAAAAGGAAATTAATGCCTACCTATCTGCTATTTAACAAAGGATCCACATCTTAACAGATAAGACACTATAACTAGACAACCTATGCGTTAGTTATAGCGAAGCTCAAGCTAACCTTAGTTAAATAGGTGCAATCTAATACAATAACCCTAGATGACATGCAGCAAGTTATAATAAATGATCCTAAACTATATAAATTATAATACCATCCAAAATGCAATTTACATTAAATGCAACTACACTAGGAAAAATAAAAGAGAGTAAGAGAAATTTACAATGGTTTTTTTTTATGGAGTTCAAGCATGACCCACCATACCCCACACTTGGCCTGTATTATTACAACCCATTGAAAATAAATAATTAAAGTTAAGATTACAATGGGGCTCTCACTATAAATCCTCTCAAACATTGAAACCCTAATCTAAGAAAGCAATCAAAAATCTTAAGAAATATGATAAAGCTTTGGCCCACAAGATCGCTGTTGCTCATTTTGCTAAATTCTCCTCATACAAAATTAAAGTAATATGTCAATTTGTAAGGAATCGATAAAATATGCAAGAGGGACGCAAAAACCCTAATACAAATCTATTGTGATTCATTGAGAATAGCTCCAAAAATGTGGTGTAGCTTTAAAATTACTCATAAGTGCATGAATTAATGTAGTAATTATACATGAGTGAGGTCAAACCCAAGAGGAATCTCATAGATTTGTAAATTGATTGGATCTTGTTTAAATTGCTAATCCTAGCCAAAGAGATCGATTCGATTAAACTAGGAAAGTAAATGACTTGGAAAAAGGAAACAAGCATGGAATTAGAAATATGAATTAAAGAAATATTCTAAAGGCAAAGAAAGCTAAAATTAGAAATAAAACATTCTAAAAACTAAACTTAAAAACTATCTAAATCTATTTAAGATGCAAAGGAATTAAACAAAGAAATCTAAACTAGAATGAACCAATGGAACAACCAACTAACTAACAAAACTGTAATATATGTAAATATTAATATCAATTAATAAATCAATACATTTATGAAATATAGGGAATTTATTTATTTAGTTATCATTTATATGTCTTAACAATTGATAAAGAAATTGAATGAGCTCGTCAAGTAATTACATTAAGATAACAAGGAGAGAATGTCGAGGAAGATGAAGGAGAGATTAAACTTATATTAAGTAATTACTAAGTTTTTTTTTTTTTTCAAATAACTATAATTAAAAATGGTGATAAAATGAGGAATTAGTAGGTCACTTGTGGAACGAAACTCCTAGCCAAAGCCCACCACAAAATACATAGAGAAATTCCTACAAATCAAGTAGGAAAAAGAAATTTATTAAATTACCAATTAGGGTACAATTATAAAATTAACCCTTGCCAGGGCATAATTATAAAGTTTCAACATAATTGGGGTGCGTTTTATTGAATCTAGCCAGCCGTGGAAATACTTTCCAAGGCAGCTGGATTTCAGCACCTCGCCACCTGCCTACTTTTTGCATTTAAATAAAACCTATATTTAAATTAAGATTTAAACATGGGGGACTGGGAACTGCAGCCACGTGAAGAAGAGAGAGTGGTGTGAGAGCAGTAAGGAAGACGACCCAAAGAGGAAGGAGGTGAGTAAGAGTTGAGCTTTCAAAACGAAACGGAGAGGAGGAAGGACAACTTGGGAGAGTTTTGTACGAGCTCGGAGTGAAGTTCTGCCAGAGCAGGAGCTCCACGCAAAGGGCACGAACACCTGCAACTCGAGGGAAATTGGCAGGAAATCTAGTCATCCAAAGTTCGATTTTAGGTAAGGGCTTAGTTGTAGTGAGATTTACTAATGCATCATGGTCTAGCCCAGTGAAATGTGACTGTTTACCTAGCAAAATGTGCAAAATCTTTTTGTCTACCATTGCCAAAGCATGCGTAGAACTCCTTATAACATTTCACTACTATTGATGCTAAAAATTGACTGATATTGTGCATAGGATGCATACTATATATCAGCAGTTGTAGGCTCGATTTAATGACTTGGAATGCGTGGATTTTGTACCGAAATCACTAAGTTTTCTTCTGCCTTTGTCCTTCTCTGTTTGAACAACATGCAAAGAGGAACAGGGGATGATTCACATGCATGAAACACCCTTGTAATCCTACACCATGTGGCAAATCCTTTCTGGGTTCTCTTCTTTGATGGATAAAGTTTGTATTGAAGCTTTAAAGTAAAGCTTTTGATGATCATTTATTCACTGTTTCGATGTTGGACACGAAACAGGGACTGTGCGCACCAGGTTCCCGCGCACAGCTGTAGGAAAATGGCGCACACTTCCTGCTGATAAGAACCTTATAAATCTTGTTTTAAATGGAAGGGAATTACATGGGTTTTCAAGACATGTTAAGGAAGTTTAATTGTACTGAACATTTGTTCTAAATCAGGTTGATAGTGCTACTGATTTGGGGTTACTAGACAGGGCAGCCAGCACCGTTTTCTGCATGATTTCGTGCAGGACATGGCGCCAGTCCCTATAATGCAGTACTCCCTAAGAAAAGCGAGAAGGATGAAGATGACTAAATTTGATAACAGTAGAAAATCTTTAGTAAAACCTTTGACAAGGAATGGTGAGTAACGAAGAGGAATACGTCAGGAGAGGGTGCGTACCATTTCCTGTGTGGTTGTGTAGAAAGATGGAGCCCCTAAACTTCATCTGAAACATCATAAAACCTATATAAAATTATAAAACTAAATAATGAATCTCTAAGCTAAATTTTTAATTTTCATTAGTAATTGAAATTTTGTCTCAACTCAGACCAATCCTCCACGTTTGTGAGACATCAAGGTTGGAAACTTGAAACCATTTCCTGAACGATTTCTGGAGGAAATGGTACCCTTTTTTTTTTCTTTTTCCTATCTCCTGTTTTGGCTGTGGCTTCAATCCAAACAGTAACAAGACTAACTAGGAGTTGCCTGTACAATAGGCAATGTAGGTGACTTAAAACAGAGACTGATATCACATCGATCAAATAATTTGGAAATGGAAACTCTACACAGTGAGTTAAAGAAAAAAGAAAAAAAATGCTATCCACTGCCTTAGACTTAGTCAATTAGGGCAAACCAAGACGAGTAGGAAGCACTTAGAATCAGAAAGAATTGGGTCTATAAGTTAAGCCACCTATGACTTAATCACCTAGGCATTAATCACCTATGACTTAGACACATAAGCCTTAGTCTCCTAAGACAGTTTCTCATGCCTTAGTCTCAAATGACTTAATTTCTTATTTCTTGGTCACCTATGACTCAGTCTCCTACAACTCAGTCTCATATGACTTAGTCTTCTATGACTTAGTCTCTATAACATAATCCCCTATGGATTAGTTGATCTAATCCTATGACACTTAGTTACCACCCGACTTAGCAATTACATCCCTATGAACCTAACTAAAGTGAGGTACACACCTAGCCATACCCAGAAACTAAGTTGGGCTAGCTACGACTACTACACTTAAGGAAAATAAGAACCTAAGGACAAATTGTACCCGTTAAAGGATGATATCGTATACTTGATTTGGAACCAAATGAAAGTATACTTGAGGGTTCAAAACCCAACAACAAAGACCACCTTGTGTGCAAGTACTTAGACTTCCCAAGAGTTGAGATTTGCACCCTTATGACCCCTATGTTATGAGGCCTTACTTGTGAACCTTCACTTGTCAAATCCCACTAATTGATATACAAAAATTGTCTACCTATAAGACTAGGGTAGAATGATCTAAAAAGGAATAGGAGTACAAAGCTATGAACCTATGAATCAAATTGAAACATGCCCCTAAGTTAAAAGAGAATTATTAATAACCATAAGCTAAGGACACTTAGTTACTTAAGGACATAACCAAGTAAGTAATACTCAAATAGTAAAGAGGAATAACATATGAAATGTATGACCTAGACTAAGGTAAATAGACTAATAACCAAAAAAGGATCATTAAAATATAACATAACAAAACACTAGATGTGAAAATAAAGATATGCATTCTTGTCTAATGGACATCCAGCTGTTAAACTTTATAAAAAGGATAACATTAATTAAGAACTCATTATAAATTAAGAATGAGATTCTCAAAGAAGCTAACACTATTAGAACAAGATACTAGTGCATAATACAGTATCATATCATGATTCGAATTTTTTTATGATTTGGACTGATGGATTAACATATTTGACTAAGGGCCTAGAGACATTGTTTTCATTGATACTTGACAAGAGCTACATGTGTAGTGGCAAGCCATGAGATATGGACTTTATGAGCTGTGATTTATGGGTTTTCATCAAGGCTTTTTTGAAGGCACTCTTAAAGTGCTCAAAGTCTCAAATCACTTAGTAGGTACACTATGTGAGAGCATCGTAAGTCTTAGAGACCCTATGCTAGGAGGTGTAGCTGGCCACTGGCCTCTGAGATAAGATTAATACCAACCCTGCATTGGTGACAACGGGCAATAGGAGTAGCTTCTCATGGGAAAATTCTTTGAGTGGTAGCTAGGTAGCCCCCATGAGGTCCAGTGAGACAAAGCCATGTGGTATTGACAAGCCCACATAGAGGTAATGGTAGTCACTAGTAAGTGATAGTAGGGCCCTATGAGCATAGATGTCTGAGTGATGTTAGCATGCTAGACATGCCCATCATTTCTCAAGAGTTCTGATTGTGTCCCTCGTGGTAGGACTACATGCCACTATATCTTCCCTGGTGGTAGGACTATATGCTACTTTGTTATGGAGCGATCAGTTTTCCACAACGATGTGGGCATGGTTTTTGCATTACGGAATGAGGCTATGTACCTTGGTTCAGGTTCAACTATTTCAAGCACATTGGATTGATGGGCTTATCAGATTCATCTAGATAATGTAGATGATTTGAGCTCACCAGTTTCCTTCATGGATCTTTGTTTTACATGTCATAATTTTTCACTTCAGAAACTATGTGTACACACACACACATACATACATACACCAATACATATGCTATTTGTATGCCTTATTTGAGGCATGTCAGATCATATTCAGTGTTCTTCCTATCATGAATAGCTATTTTGTTCACCCATACAACCAATATTTTAAGTGATATGCTAGGTAGCTCGAGCATGACGAACCTAGGGAATGCCAAAGTACCTGGATCAGTTTAGATGTGAGATGATAATGTTTTTGGTGTAATCATTTTGATAGAATCGATGTATAGGATTTCATTTTGGTAATGTATAATTTCATTTTCATTGACACATGGGATGAGTGTATCAAGTAGCTCTAACTATTCTTAGGTAGAAGACTATTATTTTACATATATGTGGAGGTTTTAGCATAACACCAAGAAAGAAGTTGAAGAATGTCCCAAATTATTCATATATTATCACTTCACTCCTATTTTCTAAAATAAGAAAATTTTTGCTGCTTTTTAAACTTAAAAATTGATAATTGTTTCCTGAAAAATCTGGGCTTTTACAAAAGCCTAACTCAATCACCATGATTGTGATCTATGGAATTGTGCACATGGTTCATGGAGTGGGAAAAGGCTAGAATGCATGATACAAATCTTGCACACATGGATCTAAATAGATCATTAACTAAACAACTTAAAAAGCTAAATGGGTTCCTGCGAAATCAAACAAATAGGGTGCATGAACATGGAAAAGATGCACATGAAATTTAAGGCAAAATCTATACTAGCATGGTGCACATACAACTTAAATCAATCAAAGGCATGGAAAGAAACATATTGCACATAAGACATGAAGGATAACAACTAAGATTGGAAGTAATTTAACACTAGAATCAAATAAGAGATTACTCCTAAATCAATTGAATCCATTGAAGTAAAAAAGTTACATGAGAAAGTGATGCATGTGCATCGAAAGAAATATGCACACTTTTCATAAACAAAACCTCAATCTAAAACAGATACTTTAGTCTACTTCAACACCATCCAATGATCTCAAACTAGTCTAAGATATCATACATTTGAAACCCAAAAGAGAAATCAAGACAAAAAGTGTAAGAACGATGGGAATGAAATCAATAAGAGATAGATATAGATTCTAAACAAGTAACAAGAAGACAATGGAAAGGAAACAAGATTGATTCAAGCTACTTTTCTCTTGGCTGCCACTACAAGAGAGAAGAGGCCTTGGATCAAGGAAATCTAAGCAATGAAAATAAGTAACTTGAATGCAAAACTCAAAGAAATCTAGGCTAGAACTGTGCACAGGAAAATAAAAACAAGAAAAACAATGAAATAGCAATGAAACTTACCTAGAAAAGAAGCTTAGAAACCAAAGAACATGGAGCTTGGAGGATACATTGAAGGCAATAAGCAGTTGCCAAAGAAGTTAAAGTGCAAAAACCTTAGAACTCCCCTTGGATGGAGGTGCCACTTTCTTAGGAAAGAGGCATCCAAATCCTTATGTAGAAATCGTGGAATACTTGGAGTGTTCTTATAGAGTTTTTGTGTTGCTAAGTATGAGAAGCTTCTACCCTAATGAAAAGAGAAAATAAAGATAAGTATTAAGGGGTAGAAGCCACATGAAATTAGAGAAGTGGAAAACCATCTTAAGAAGTTGCAATTTGTTCTACTTTTAAGAGGAAAAAAAAAAAACATGGAACACCTAAGAGATTTGATGTGGAATTCAAGTGGAAAATAGGAATGGGTTTAGAAGGTGTGTCACTTAGGGAAAGACTTGGATAGCATAAGGACTTAGAAAGAGAGATAACAAGGAAGCTATGAAGTGGATTTATAAAGTGGAAGGTGGTATGGAAGGTAGTGACAACATAACGAAGGAGGCGCCACTTTTTTAGGAAAGGTATCTCTACCTTATGTAAATCACATGGAAAACCCTAAATGTGTTGGAAACAGATGGGAAATGGGAAGAAAAGATGGGGATTTTGGGATGGTTTTTCTCTTGATTAGTCCACCTATTCATGCATATCTTCCATGTACTAATCTCTAGCAAAATCCTTCTAATCATTTTTTCATAGGATAATTGCTTGAATTTTTCATCCAATTGTGTAATGGGTTGGCAGCTCATTTTGATGGCTCCTTGCTTGGTTGCTTGAGTGACTTTGTCCCTTAGCTTCATGTATTATTTGGTTTGTATAGCCAAGGTGGCTTTCATGCATTGCTTTAATTCTCATGCAAAGGAAGTGAAATTGCATAGCTTTTGTATGGGCCCATTCTAATCACCTTTGAGTCTTCCATTTACTTTCTTGGTGGCCCTAGGATGATCTTGAACCTTGCTTGAACTTTGAAGTTGATTTAAAATTGGTCTTGGGTCAAGTAGTTAATCTGGATCCTCCACTCTCATGTTAATTGATCTTAGCCATTGTATCCTCATCTCAATACCTACAAATGATAAGAAAAAACTCTAATTGAATTCTAAAGTTTTTTGGTAATTCACATATTCTTAATTAGCTTCTAAACCTACAAATATCATATTTTTGAATCATTAGCTCAGAAATCGAATAGCTATGGACTTCAAATTTTCAAAAGATGGAGATTTTCTTGTATCCAGGTGGTGAGCTTTGCAACTTTCGATTAGCTTTCTGATTTAGTGCAAAATGTGAATGTATATTTACTTTTGATGTTGTGGATTCATTTGTATTTAAGGGAATATGTTGTGAAATGATTGTGACTGGAGGTTCTAGGAAGTGATAAGTTTTGTGTATTTGTTTTTAAAGTAATAAAAATTATTTGTATTCTTTATCAGGTGTTCTGCATCCAGGCGCCAAATACACATGTGTCCAAAAATAGAGGAAACTTTGCTAGATTTTTTGTAGAAATGAGACACTCATTTAATTGTAAAATCCTTATGTTTTTCTTGTAAAAATGACACTCGAAATTTTTAGAAAAACTTAGTGGAAGAGAAAAAGGGAAATTTTTGCTATTTTGTTTTCAAAATGAATTTCACATAAGGGATATCCTGAATTTTGAAATAATTTTCAAAAAGTATTTTGAAAACCCAAGGTGATACTTATGAATTTCTTGAAAAACCTTAGAAATAACAGTATAAGTTATAACACATGAGCTACTAATTGGGTACTTTTCATACAAAATTAAATAATTATCAAATGTCATAAAAAAATTGCATCTTTAACCCTTTCTTTCAATCATTGCTTTTTGCACCAAATTTAGTTTCATTAGCACACCTTAATCATTTTCTACTATGTTATATTTTTATAAATTTTTGTATTCATCTTCTAGATCTGAAATTCATTATCCTATGCTTCCATCCTATGCTCTATCATTCCATCAATTCATCTACCCATGATCCTTCCACTTGCAAGCCATTCAGTGTCTCTTTCTCTCTCTCTTAGTATTACATGCATAAAACAAGTGTTTTTGGATATAAAATCTCTATTATGGATTGTGGCTATTGGAAAACACCTTAGGCTCTAGTTGAGTTAGATAGCAAAAGTACGGTGTTGTTTGGATGATGCAAAGTTTGGTTGTAGTTCTGATCGTAACATTGTAAGGCAATTTTTGTCCAATGACATGGTGAATTCTTTCCTTTTCATCAGAACTAGTTGTTATTTTATTTTATTTTATTTATAATCATTACAACTTTTATTTTAGTTAATGAGAATATAATTGTTCATTTATTTTTTTTCATTTAGCCGAATTTTTTGTTAGTAGATAGAATTTTGTAGATTTGCGTATTTATATTAACTTATGTGTTTTACGTGTTTTCATTAGTTGCTGGATTTAATATATCTCTTTATGCTCATGTTCCATTAATTTCTTAGGCATGAGAATGAAAAGTATGTTATGATAAAATATTTTAAGATTAGGTTATTCTAGGTTAAAAATGCAAAATATTGATATTGGTTGCATAGTAGTCTAAGTTTATGTACTCCATGATTGCTTGAAAAATAGGGATACTAAGTATAGTAATATTGGTGATGTTTTAATATTACTCGCAAGCACACGAGTCAAAGTAGTATTACATGCAAGAGAATCCTATCCCACGAGGAATCTCATGGTTACCAATAGATTGAACTAAAGGAAACTAATGAAAAATTAGAATGAATGAAACTAAGCAGCTTAATTTAAGAAAATACTAAAAATGTCACTTTCGAAAATTAACACTTAGCTTAAGTAGAATTAGAAACTTTCTAAAACCAAATTAGGAAATTTTTTAAAACTAAACTAACATGAAAAAAAAAGTAACCAATAAAATCTAACTAGATTTAACTAAAAATTAGAAACCTGCATATAAATGGAAACTACAATTAAGGAAACTTTCTAAATTTAGCACTTCCTCATCCTAAAATTTTCTAAAGATGGAACTTGCCAAAACTTAAAAGGAGAACTTTCTAAACTTAAACTAAGATGCAAATAGCTAAATACCCACTACTAACACAAGATCAAATAACTAAATTAACCATGAAATTAAAGAGAAAAGTAACCTAGTACCATGTGTGTGATCCATGGACTATGCACAAGTTTCATGGGTTGAAAGATTACTAGATTTGATGCTTTAAATGTAACCTAAAAGGCTAAATGCATTCCTAAGGATTTAAGAAAAGTAAATAAGATGTTTTGATGGCTAGAGACACCACATAAAGATTCAAGGGAGAAATTTTAGATTTTAAGCACTTAAGAACTTCAACTTACATCATATATATAAAGCAATTGAATCAATAATGTTTAATCAACATGATAATCTAGATCTAAAGTACTTTGATGATAGGAACATTCCATAAGAAGAATCCTCAAAGAATTTAATTAAATCAATGCTAAAATAGACCAAAACGATATGCTTCATCATCATCATCAAGACCTTATCCCAATTAGGGGTCGGCCACATGAATCTTATTCCTCCATTCTACTCTATTAAATACCATGGATTCATTTAGTCCCAAAGGTTTTAAATCTTTCCTCACCACTTATATCCACGTTCTTTTGGGCCTTCCCCTTGCCCTTTTAGAACCTTCAACTTGTATTGCCTCACTCCTTCTAACTGGTGCCGTTGTTGGCCTCCTTTGAACATGTCCAAACCATCTAAGTCTAATCTCCCTCATCTTGTTACCTATTGGTGGTATCCCTAAATTTCCTCTAATATTTTCATTTCTAATTCTATCCTTTCTTGTCTTACCACTCATCCATCTCAACATCCTCATTTCTACAACACTCAGCCTATGAGTATGATGTTCCTTAACTGCCCAACACTCTGATCCATAGAGCATGGCCGACCTTATAGCCATCCTATAGAATTTTCTCTTTAATTTGAGTGGCACCTGCCAATCACATAAAACACCCGATGCATATCTTCATTTGTTCCAACCTACTTGGATTCTCTGAGTAACCTCCCTCTCAATCTCTCCACTCTCATGGATCAATGATCCTAAGTATCGAAAGTGGTCTCTCATGGGGACCTCTTGGTTATCAATCTTGACTGGTGCTTCACTCCTACTCTCCTTGCTAAAATTACATTCCATATATTTTGTCTTAGTTTGGCTAATTTTAAATCCTTCCAATTCTAATGCTTCTCTCCATAACTCTAGCTTTATGTTTACACCCTCCCTTGTCTCATCAAGTAGGACTATATCGTCTGCAAATAGCATGCACCAGGGAATCTCCTCATGCAGATGTTTTGTTAACTCATCCATAACTAATGTGAAAAGGTATGGACTCAATGCCGATCCTTGGTGCAATCTGACAGTGACAGGAAAATCACCAATCACGCCACTAGTGGTCTTAACATTTGTTACTGCTACCTCATACATATCTTTAATTATGTCTATATACCCCTGAGAAACCCCTTTAAAACCCAACACCCTCCATATTAACTCTTTAAGGACTCTATCATAAGCTTTCTCTAAGTCAATAAAGACCATGTGTAGGTCTTTTCTCCTCTCCCTATATTTCTCTACTAATTGTCTTAGTAAGAAAATAGCTTCCATGGTAGACCTCCCAGGCATGAAACCAAACTAATTCTCCGATATACTTGTTTCATGTCATAGCCTCTTCTCAATCACTCTTTCAAAAAGTTTCATGGTGTGGCTCATAAGCTTGATCCCTCGATAATTAGTGCAGCTCTAAATGTCTCCTTTATTCTTATAGATTGGTACAATAGAGCTTTTCGTCCACTCATCAGGCATTTTCTTTGATTTTATAATCTTGTTAAATAACTTGGTCAACCAAACTACCCCAATATCTCCCATATGCTTCCAAACCTCTATTGGTATACCATCAAGCCCCATGGCCTTTCCTAATTTCATCTTTCTCAAGGCCTCTTTTACTTCAAGCATTCTAATCCTACGTTCATATCTATAATATCCAGTGTTATTTAGATTTATAGTATTTTCAATCCCTATATTCTCAAGGCCATTGTCATTTAACAATTTTTGAAAGTAAATTTCCCACCTTTGTTTGATCTCATCATCTTTGACTAATACCCTTTGATCATCACTTCTAATGCACCTAACATGCTCTAAGTCTTTACCCTTCTGTTCTCTTACTTTTGCAAGTTTAAACACATCTTTCTCACCTTTTCTTGTTCCTAGTCTATTACAGAGCTCATCATATGCTTTAAGTTTAGCCTCACTTACTATTCTCTTAACAACGTTTTTAGCATTCTTATATTGTTCATAGTTTTCATTATTTCTAATCTTCTGTCATGCTTTAAAATGCATTCGTTTTTCTTTAATAGCTTTTTGCACTGTTTCATTCCACCACCATGTTTCCTTTGTTAATAGCCTTTTACCTTTAGATACTCCTAAGACATCTTTTGCCACTTTCTTAATGGACTCAGCCATATTAGTCCACGTGGTATTTACTTCTGTTTCATAGTTCCAATTTCCTTCTACCATCAACTTATTTTTGAATGAGGTTATTTTCTCTCCTTTTAAGTTCTACCACTTAGTTTTTGGATGTGTATTAAGTTCAGTTCTTTTACTTCATCTTTTGATATGAATATCCATAACCATTAACCTATGTTGTGAGGTTAAACTCTCACTGGGTATCACCTTACAATCCTTAGATATAGATCGTTCATTATTCCTAAGTAGAAAAAAGTCTATTTGGCTTTTATGAAGTCCACTTTTAAAGGTTATTAAGTGTTCATCCCTCTTCTTAAAGAGTGTATTTGCAATGGATAGGTTATATGACAAAGTAAAATCGAGGATATTCTCCCTCATCTCGTTTCGTTCACCTATACCATACCCTTCGTGTATTCTATCATATCCTTCCTTATCTTTTCCTACATGGCCATTTAAGTCTGCCCCTATAAATATCCCCTCAATGTTGGGAATTTCTTGCATGACTCCCTCCATATCTTCCCAAAACTGTCTCTTAATTATATCTTGTAACCCTACTTATGGTGCATATGCACTTATAATATTTATAATCTGCTCTTCTAGAATCATTTTTATTATTATAATTCTATCATTGATTCCTTTAAGGTCCACAACTTTATCCTTTAATTCCTTATCCACTATTATTCCTACACCATTTCTATTATTTTCCTTTCCTACGTACCATAATTTTTACCCATATATTTCTCTAGCTTTAGCTCCTTTCCACTTGGTTTCTTGGATACAAGCGATGTTGACTCTCCTACATTTCATCGTGTCTACTAACTCCAAACTCTTACCTATCAGTGTCCCTATATTCCATGTAGCGATGCGAATCTTATGTTTTGGAGATACCCTATTTACTATCACCTTTCTTGACCTCCATGGTATGAACCCATGTCCACTTTTTACTACACCTGGGTTTTGATGCATCGCGTCGCTTCCGAGGGGACGCTCTAGCAGCCCTTGCCCATTTTTCACTACACCCGGGATCCGATGTAGAGCGTTGCTTCTGGGAGAACGCACTAGCAATCCTTGCCTATTTTTCACCGCATCCGGGATCCAATGCAGCGCGTCACTTATGGGGAACGCCCTAGCTTGAGCGAATTTCAATTTTCGATTCATGTCATGTTGGGGTTGCCATAATTTTTAAAAAGCTAAAGATGATTTTCATTAAAATCATCTTCAACTTCACCCTTGCCGGCTGGCTACCAAAACGATATGCTTATTACATGTAATTGAATCTGGAAATTACATATAATTCTAAGGCATAAAACTTGGTCTAAGCTACATCAAAAACTCAATTTCAAGCTTTCAATCTAAATTATGATGACATGCAAATAAAACGCACAAAGGAATTCAAGAGAGAAAATTGTTGGATGGATGAACTAACTTGAAAAACAAATGCCTAAAACTAAGTGGAATTGAAGGAGAAAAATATGAAATTCCTAAGGAGCAAACTAGTTTGCAAGCTATTTATTCTCTTGGTTATCACTACCAGAGAAGAACTAACTTGAATGTTGAGAGAATGAGTAAGAAAAACTAATAAAATTAAAGCAAAGAAGAGGAAAAGCTAAGTGGAAAGATGAGTGTAGAACTAGAAAGCAAACAATGGAAACTAATGCAATAAAACTAAAACTATGAAAGCAAACTAGTAACATGAATTAGAGAGCAAATAATAAGACAAATAACTAGAAATCCAAAAGGAAGAAAACACCAAAGAAAACCAAAGTCCAATTCTAAAGATCTTGGTAAGTGTCTAATTTTGCATAAAAACCACCCAATTAATTATAGGGGCAAGTTAAGGTTTGTGGCCAAAATTCATAGCACTTGTATTTTTAACCTAATGACTTAAAATTTTGATATTTTGCACATCAAGAGGCTAATCGTAAATATGTGGTTAATCATATTTTTGTAGGAAGCGAGATGGTGATCTAACGGCTGAGATCAATCAGGATAAAATTAGAAGATCAAGATCAAAAGATCGAGTTAAAGCCTACAAATCATCAATCCAACATGAGATTAAGGAGGAAGATCATCTTTAAGATAAGCAATGGATACAATTAAAAGAGATAAAGGAAGCAAAAGTAAGCCCACGCATAAGCCACGCAAAGTCCACCCCCTTTTCATAGGTTGCACTTAAGTCACTTAGTCATATTCAAACCATGATTGAGAAGACCAGCTAAGGAACCAAGTAAACTGCCAAAACCAAGGATAGGAGCCATCGAGCTAAGTGCCATGAAGCCAAGCCAATGGAGCCCTCAAAGTTAGCCTTCTAAGACACATGAGCTAAGCTAAATGCAATGCCATGATTGGTGGAGAATTTGAAGATTTATCCTTGAGATTTATGGGGATATTTTGAAGTGAATTAAGGAAAATTTTATTAAGATACAATGGCATATGCACCAATAGGATGAGACCCTTCTATTTTTCATGTTTTTTCATTATTTCCCAACTTTTTTCTCACTTTCCACCTCATAACAAAATATCACCACGAATTTCACTTTCCATTCAAGAGTCCTACCATTCTAAGACTCCTCCACCTTCCTAAACTCGCAACCCAACCAACCAATCCCAACTACTTAGGAAATCACCTAGCCAATCAATCTTTTCTGCCTTTTCCTATACTTTTCCTACCCATCTCTTTCCCTCCACTTTCCTCTCGCTTTCTTACCTTATTCCATCCACCCACTTACCATAATTGAAGGAAGTTCAACAATTTTTGAAGGGGAGAGATGCCTCCTCCTAAGAAAATTGCGTCTTCCAACCCACATGCAACCAAAGGGGAACTAGTTAACTTATCTTGTTTCCACTTTAAAAACCCTACCTTATCCACCATCCTAGCCATCCAAATTACTTGTTTTTCATCTCCACCATACCTTATTCTTAGGCCACCTTAGAAAATATAGAAGAAAAGTTATAAAACCATACAAAAACCTACGTTAGGGGACTTTTGAACTCATAGGAAAAAGATGCCTCCTCCACTTGGAAGGAGGTGTCTGCTTCCTCCATCAATTCCTTTTCACTTTTTCCTTGAAGCTCCTACTCCTTTGGATGGTTGCTACTCCTTCCATGTATTCCACACCTATGGTTGGATTTTAGTTTGAAAGGTTCATTGAGTTTCCTTGATCCTTGTTTTCTTTACTTATCCTCTTTGCTTCCATTATTTCCTTGATACCTTTGAGAGTCATGCTTGATTGTAGCTTGATCCCTTTAGTTCATTTCTTGTTAACCTTGAATTTAGTTGCATAATCAATTGATAAAGATTTATAACTCTTTGGTAATGACAACCAAAAGAGTATAGCTACTAGATCAAGGTCTTTTTCTTTGAACTCTTGTTCTTGATTGTTGTTTTGTTTTTTCTAGTTACTTATTTACCTTGTAGAAGCATCTTCGATCCTTGATTCTAATAACTATAACTCTCTTTGAGTGGCAGCCTAGAGAGTGTAGTTTTAGATCAAATCCTTGCCATCTTTCTCCTTAAAAACTTTTGCCATATCTTGCTTTCTATCCCATCTTTTCTCTATTGTTTCCCTTGGATCTTTTTTGGATACATGCATGCTAGGTTATGGTTGAGAGTAGAATGATCTTGATGAAGTTAGATTAGAAATATTGGGTGTACTTTTGGTTTAAAGCATGGTGCGTACATTTCATGAATGATGTGCAACACTCTTGTACTTCAAGTCAATTAATTCAAAGTGAATTTTGGTTTATGTTTGATGTTTAACTTTCATTGATGATTAGTTGTTGGATTTACTGCATAAATTATTACTTGAATCCATGCCTCTTAGATAGTGAATACATCTTCCATTCAATTTTAATTTTAGATAGTTCTAATTTTATGAAGTTTCCATTTAGGAAAGTTTATAAATTTATCATTTTTACTTTTAGTATAATTCCATCTCCCATATCTTGCACTTGTTTTTTGTTTATCATCATTAGTTTAAGTTAAAAGATCTCCTTAATTTTGGCTAGGTTAGATAGTTTAAACTAGGGACTACTAGTATCACAATCATTCAATTCCTCCTGGGATCAACCTCCTCATGTGAGAATACTACAACTGATTTGTGCACTTTCGAGTTTAACTTTAAAATCACAATAGATCACCATGCAAAGAGTGCAATGTTCAAGGTTGTCTCACCCAACCTCTACTTCATAGAAAACGTGGAATCCAAGGGTATTTATAGATGAATTGTTTCTAAATTGAATGAGTCACATTCTAAGAAAAGAAAGTGGAAATAGATCTAGGGTTTCGAGGTATGTAAGTTAGGTAGAAAATAGAGGAGGAAAGTTAGGTGGAAGATGAGGTGGAGTGATGATGTAATCAAGTGACATGGCCAGTTTCTAATTTGAGAAAGGGGGGCCAAAGGCATCCTTTTCTTAGGAAGGTGGGTGGAAACCACCTTAATAATCATCCAAACAAGGGGGAGGCATCACCTAATAGGAAGGTGGCTTCCTATGTAAGGTAATTGTTGTGTTTAATTAATTTTGGCCAAAAGATCCCTCGTTTAACATTTAATTAGACCATCTAACTCATTAATTTGGTAATTTTTGGATAAAATATAAAATTTAGCTCAAATTGACCATCCAACCATAAATTGTTAAAATTAACAGTCAGATGATTATTTGAGCTAATTGGTAGCTTAATGTACGGTTTAGATTAATCTAATCTAGTCTTTGGCCTTGCAAATCAACTAAAAGGAAGGTTGGATTGCTCAGATCGATATTCAATGGTGTAGATCAACAAAAGAGGCATGGATGGATCAGAGTGAACTTCAACGGTGTAGATGAGTCAAGAGAGCAATGAATGGACGAGATCTCTAATAAAGCAGAATTTGAAGATTTCTTAATGGAAAAAGAGTCCTAATTTAGAAGAAGAGAAAATTTCTTAATAGAAAACTAACTATTAAAGAAAAGATGAGAAAAAGTTATAAAGAGAGGAAAGCTGTAGGGAGTTGGGAGTTTAAAGTTTTCAGAGTTTTGGAGTTTCCTTAGTTCTGCCTTTAGTTTTCTAGTTTTCTATTGTCCCGTCCCCTAGTGTTTTATCTCTTTTAGTGTCTTTTATTGTATTTCATCTTTTTCTCACATCATTGTTTTCATCATTCTCTCTCTTACTCATCCAATCTCGCACTATTTTATTTCAGCTTCATCTGTCTGTCTCGCTCTCGTTTCTGGTTTTCTCCATCACCTAGTTTCCACTTAACCACACAAGCCATACGTCCCCTCTATTCCTTGTTCTAAACCCGATGCCTAGAGGCTTGGACGTCGTCTCCCAATCACCCCTATCTTCCATCTTCACCGCTCAAGCTACCCTGCTTCCCATCGTATTCACCAGACCCGATAGTTCTGCCCAATCCGGTCCATACAGCACTGCCCGAATTTGTCTCTCTGTCACGTTCCCCTCTGCTCTAGCATTGAAAATCTAGATCAAATTTGGCCAGTCCCACTTTAGTTCTCCATCTCCACCCGACGACGTGCCCAGATCTCTTCCATACAATAGCACCAAACCAACCAGGCATCGTCTTCCCCAGATCGTCTGCCACTGCTCTAGACGACGTCCAGAAGCCAAACGACATCTGGACCGTGCGACTCTCCCTATCCCCTCTGCTCCAAACGAACCAGGTGATGCCCAGCAGTGCTACACAACCAGGCTTCATTTTTCTTCGCTTCACCTGCTTCCCCACCAGTCCAGAAGCCGCGCTCCTCTTTTTGCCATAGGAGAAAACCGAAATCGGGTTTTCCCCTAAATCTGTGCCTTCCCTCCATCTCCATCTCCATCTCCATCTCCATCATTGGCCTTCTTTTCCGCTTTTTGTTTAAAACCAAATCTCCAATAAAATTCCTAAATTGCCCTTGGATAAAAATTGAAACCAATTTGCATCCTTCTTTGTCTTTTAGTCTATTTTGTCTTTTTCAATATTCCTGTTTTGCTTATCCAGGTTTTATGCTGTTCTCAGATAATTCTAGATATCAGATTTTCGTTAATTTAAGCATAACCGAATCAACGATTTAGCTTAAACCAACAGATTAACATTAATTTCTTCTCTATTTTAGATCAGATTTTCAATTAATTTTCAAACATCATTTCGAGAACATCCATTAGCGTGATTAACATCTCTGATCTTTCATCTGAAATTTAGAAAGTAATCTAAACCGTCCAATTCTCAAAATTCTTACCTAGCCTAGATCTTAGAATTTTTACAATCTGCCTAATTCATATGGTAGATCATCAATCAAGAGTACCAAAAGATGCTGATGGAGTCTGATTGAAGTTTATGAGCCTAGACTTGAAAAAATTGACAATAATCAATCTAGGGATGTTGAATTTTCTTATTTCTTTGGTTAATTTTCTTTTTTCTTGTGTTGAACTTCTATAATTCTCATTGATAAATTATATCTGAAGTCTAATTTCTCTTTCTGTTAATTTTTGTTAATTAATTTTGATATTTAAATAATTAAATTTTATTAAAAACTCCAAATTCTTAAAGAGCATCCCTGTGGGACTGACCCATACTTGATTTAGCTATACCACAATAGCTCGTGTACTTGCGAAAAATAACAACAAGTTTGGCAACATTGTCGGGGACCCACAATGGAGCTTTTATAAAATTTAATTTAAAAATTCAAAATATTCAAAAAATCCAAAAAAAATAATAAAATAAAAAATTGTAAGAATTGCATAGTTTTAGCATTTTAGGTGCATTTTTTAATATTTTTAGTACATAACTACCTTATTTCTTGTATTTGGTACTTATTTCTAATTTTTTTTTTTTAAGGAAATAGGGAAGTGGAGGAAATTAACAAGTTGATCTTCATTAAAATAGAAATTTCTCTACTATCCTAAATTAGGATTTTCCTTTTATTTTGAGTGAATCTTGTAGTGAGGCCCCTTTGTAATTTACAATTTACATTTTTAAAGGGTTGAATAATATAGGCAAGTATGGTATAAGGTGGCCCATTGTGACGACCCGGGTTTTTCCATGCATTTTTAAATGCAAGATCTAATTCCTAAGGCGGGATGCATCCCTATTTGAAAACCATTTTATGAAAACAATGCAATGCAGCGGAAAATCTTTTGTTTTAAACTCATTTTGAAAACTCCGAGTGTCATTTGCTTTCACAACAACCAAAGTAGTTTTGAAAAATTTTAAAAATCATAAATGTCTTCTCAGGTCTATCCAGTCACAACTCACAGCCCAACTGTAAATAAATACAAATACATGTCCAAAGGGTAGAGTGTTTACTTACATGTATAATTGTCTCCTTTTGATTTTTATTATTGTAGACCTAACATTTTCTCAGTAGGAGTCTATCACCACTAGTTTTATAATGCATGCTATGTTTAAAATCATATGCTCTTTAAAACATGTGCATGTTTGATCACTCATGTTCAATATTGATATTAAAAACCATTGTCGAATTAGAATACTAACGACTTAAAGAATCACATAATCCAAGTCGAAAGTAACATAGATATCATAAACATACATGATATGCATAAGATGCTCAACTGAATCCAACTCATGGATATATGGTATGGTCGACCAACCTCATGTCATGCCATATGCAATGCAAGTAAATCCTCAAAACATAGGGCCCACTATGCCCACGACCTCCTCGCCGTGTGGTCCCTGGGTACCTGGGGACACAGGGTCATAGCCTCCACGGGGCATATGACACTTCGACCCAGTGCTATGACACCAGTGGTAGCCCCCTGTACCACATGCAGTCGAAGCAGGGACATGCCTTTTTGGCATGGTACCCTTTTCACCTAATAGTGGTAGAGGCTGGGAGGCCACCCCAGACCTCTCGGCATAGCGCCCACGAGCTTACTAGCCCAAATCATATACGATCAATCATGCAAAAACCTCTTTTTCAAAACCTGTCCTCTTTGGGTCCCTCACAACTGCCTAGCCCTCACAACTGCCTACCCAGCAGCTTTTGGGCACTTCAGCTTCTTTCAGTAACTCTCAAGGGCATGCAATTTTTCAAAACTCAATACTCACAAATCATGCAATTTATGCAATCGTTTGCAAAACATGTCTATGCATAATGTATTTGTCATATGCATGTTGAATTCATTTATGAGCTTACTTCATGCTAAACAAGTCATGTAATTTAAAACTTAAAACATGCAATCTCAAAGCAATCGTGGGCTCTTTCTAAAAGTCTAGTAGCAATAGAGCACTTACCTCGAAGTTTCCTGGAGTCGCGTCCTTTATTACTCACCCCGACCCTGGTCTCATTTATAAAATCCTGGATATGAATGGATAACAAGGAGTTCTTATCAATTTCAATCTATTTAGAAATTAGATCGCTAGATCTGTCTTTTAGGGTCCATGGGTCCTTGCCTAATTTAGTGTTAGGCTAGATCCTATGATATGGATCTACTATTCAATGGTTAGACTCTATAAATTGTCCTCTGATCCTAATTTTATAGTCTCATTAGGTCCGCGTGTCCCAGTTCCTAGGACGCCCGTGCATCCTAGTCGAACCACGGCCGCCTCACGTGCGTGTGCGCACGCCTGAGCTACACGCTGCGGCGCGCGTTCTAGAGAGCGTTGCGTGAGCGCGTCCTTAGTGTCAGGAGCGTTCGTCTTAGCTCCCAGGGCACCCCGTGCATCTTGGTCGAGCCAGGACCCATGCCCCACGTCACGCGCACCCAAGGACAGCACCAGGAACCATGCTCTGGGCATGCGTCACGCACCACGCCCCTGGGACATGTTGCCTTGGACGGGTTCCCACCTGTCTGGTTCCTTCCACAGGGAGCTGGTGTTTTTCGGCCGAAAAAATGACCAAATCCGGCATGGATCTGGCCCGGGGGAAAGAAAAATGGAGAAAGGGAAAGAGGGGCTTACCTGCATAGCTGAGGATGCCCTCATTCTGGTGTGCGGCTTTGAAAATCCCATGTCGCCGGAACCCACGAAGAAGGGGGAAAACCCTAACTTTTGTTGAGGTCAGAGGAAGAAGAGGGGAGGTGAAGAGATGGGAGTGGTCGGCCTGTAAGGACGACTCGGGCCTGGCCGAAATGTGCAGGGAAAACCGTTGTAGGGGTTTTCCGATTTTTACCGAAACCCAAGCCTCAAATAGCCGGAAAAATCTCGATTCGAAGAGGAGGGAATAAGGGCTTTTTATAGCCTTGCTATGCCGGTGCTGCCATTGGCGGTGGTGGAAACTTCTAGAAATTGGGGTTTCTGGAGAAATCGAGAGGAAGAAGAAGACGGGGTGCCATTATCAAAATGGCCCCTTGCATTTTCTATCTTTTTCGTTTTTAATTTAAATTACAGAAATGCCCCTAATCTTTAAACTGCCGTAACTTCTTCATACGAACTCTATTTTTGGCGTTCTTTGAGGCGTTGGATTCCATTTTTTGAGTAGAATCTAATGGTACCAACTTTTCTTACAAATTCCTCTATTTAATATTTTAAATAAAGTAAAACATTTAACACTGTTCATTTCCTATAGAATGTCCAATTCATTTTTGTTAAATGGATGCAAAAATAACGTAAATTGCTTGGGGCATTACACCCTCACTTGATCTTTATCAGAAACCCAACTTTAAGTTTCCCCACTCCTTTTAATTCTTTCATTAGGGTTTGCATCTACATTGTTTGGTAGTATAAGTGCATATAGAAAGTATTTTTTACAATTGTTGCATTTTTAGGGTCTTTTTATTAGTTTACTATTTTAATTGCATTCTTAGGGCACGGTTAATGATTTAAGACGATATATATGCTGATCAAACTATCATGGAGTGTGGAATTTAATTAGTAAGGGCACCCTACCCCCACAAGATCAAGGGTGGATTTTAATACCACTCCTTGGCCCACCTAGGATAATCACCTCAAACGCACTACCCTATCCTTCAAATCAAATGAAAATCAATCAGAAGAGACCCATAGGGCTATCACATGCTCATAGGACCCTCTTACTAAGATGTGATTTATTGTCACTCCAATGGCTTTTGAGCACTGTGGTTATTAGGGATAATCTAATAGAGCCTTGCTCTTCCCTCGCCTCCTATTGACATTTGTTGAGGTCTAAATGCCTCCTTATATGAGGGTTGTATTAACTACCTTATGCAGAACCTAATTGGTAAGCAATAGTCAAATCTAAAGGAGAGGAGGAGAGCTAGATTAGTCTAATTAAAGGGATAATCTAATAGAGCCTTGCTCTTCCCTTGCCTCCTATTGACATTTGTTGAGGTCTAAATGCCTCCTTATATGAGGGTTGTATTAACTACCTTATGCAGAACCTAATTGCTATCATTTACCTCATATGAAGACTACTTTAAGTATTTTTTTATCATTATATACTGCGCATGGTTTTGACATATGGTGTAGATCTCATAACCGGGATATAGTGAATCTATTGATTTTGACTTTCTGAACTCAGACATACTGTTGGTATTGCATACTAATGCGTGATTGATAAATGCATACATATGCACACCTATTACAAATTTAGCATGCCTTTCATGCAACCACTTTGAACTTTGTATGATGCATTGCTATGTTTTCAAAAAGGGTAGTGTCAGGTTACCTACTAAGTATGATAAATACTCAACCCAATCCATTATTTTTTAGATCAAGCAAAAGACAAATAGAAGAAACATCAGGAGGCATTAGAACCAAAGTCAAGTAGGCAAAGGTACGATTTAATTAGTGATTTCCTTTGGCAACTACTATAATCTTGATTGTAAGTATTTGTTGTAGCTATTGCTGTGACTAACAATCTTGGGAGTAGTTACTTGTTTTGATTTGGTTTATAAAATTGCCATGGCACTATGCATTGAGCGTTCATTTTGACACTTGGGCTCTTTATACAATGTTTTCGAAAAAGAAGAAAATTTTCCTGCATTCTGCTGCATAAATTGTTTTAAAACTAGTGATCGATCTCGCTGTTTTTTTACTAAAAATGGCATTCAAAAACCTGGGTCGTCATAGTTGGTATCAGAGCCTAGGTTGATGTTATTCATAGCCCAGTTAGGAAAAAGGATTATAATCAAGATATACTAATAGGCAAACCAATAGGGTAAGATCCCCTAAAGGTAGAGATTGATCTTAAACCAGATGCCACCAAGGAGAAGAGGAGGTGAAGCCCCAAGACCTGATAATCCTCCAACTGCCTCCGCTGGAGCTAGTAATGGAATGGCTAAAGCCTTTCAGCTATTCATGCAGAACTAACAACAAGCACCCGCAGTAAGAGCCTCTTCTCCAAAAAGAATTGCTGATAGGACAGAGGCCTAGCTAGAACGATTTCAGAAGATGGCCCCATCATTCTCAGGGGAAGATGAGTATGCAATAGCAGAAAAATGGATCTTTGATGTTGAAAAATTATTCAAGGCTATGAAAATCCCAGAGGATAGGAAAGTTTCCATGGCCAGTTTTGTATTAAAAGGCGAGGTAGGCTTCTGGTGGGAAACAGCCGAGAGAACCTATTTTGAAGATAATGATATTATATCCTGGGAAGAATTTAAACTAGTATTTAATGAAAAATACTATCCCCGCCATATACGAAAACATAAGGAAAAAGAATTCATGAACTTGGAGCAAAGTAACCTCTCTGTATGACAGTATAAAAATAAGTTCATAAGTCTTCGTAGATTTGCACCTAATGCTTGCTCCACAGAGGAAGACGCTGTAGAGAAGTTCATTGATGGACTACATTCGGGCCTCAGAAATCGAGTGATAGGATTCCAACCAACCACTATAGCAAAGGCAGTAGAAATGGTGTCTCTCTTTGAAAAAGATTATCAAAGAACACAAGCTACTAGAGATGCGAAGAACAATAATAAAGGGAAAAATGATAAAGGCAAAAGACCTATCCAATCTTTTGGGCCTCGACACCCACGCAAAAGACCGTTCAATCCTAAAGGAAGAAGGCCAGACATAAAAAATTGTCCAAGATGCAACAGATATCACCCCAGTAGGCCATGTACCTTACCCCAATTTCCGTGTTACAACTGTGGAGAGACAGGACACATAGCCAGGACTTGCCCTAAGAAGAAGACGGAAGAAGATCTTAAGGAGAATCACATCCCTCGAAGTCAAGGATGAGTATTTTCCATTACCTCGGACAAGCGCAAGCATCCAACGCCATCGTAGAAGGTACACTTCATATCTATGATAGATCTGCTAAAATATTGTTCGACACTAGTTCCACTCATTCCTTCATATCTGGTGAATTCGCCTCTTCTATGGATATGATAGTCTGGGACTTAAACTTCTCCTTAGAAGTCATGAAACCTATAGGAAATTCAATTTTCACACACACCTACTTCCAGGATGTTCCTCTTGTAATCGTGGGCAATCGAATGAGCGTAGACCTCATCCACCTAGATATGACAGATTTTGACGTCATACTTGGGATGGACTGGTTAGCTGGGCATAAGGCGAAAGTTGATTGTTAACAAAGAAGATTATTTTTCACCTTCTTGGAGGGAGGGTGGTCTCTTTACAAGGAAGGAGAGAGTATGTAGGAGCATGTGTTATTTCTGCTATAAAAGCAGCAAAGTACATTGCTTAGGGATGTTCATTCTTTTTGGCTAAAATAGAAGTCACGGAGGTCTTAAAGCCTAAATTAGAAGAGGTAGATGTCGTTAGCAAATTCCCAGAGGTTTTTCCTGAAGACTTACCAGGATCTGCGTCGACTACCGAATGCTAAATAGGGTTATAGTGAAAAACAAGTATCCTTTACCTCGCAACGATGATCTATTCGATCAGCTTCAGTCAGCCTGTGTCTTTTCTAAAATAGACTTACGATCTGGATATCACGAACTTAGGGTCAGGGAAGAAGATGTTGCAAAGACGGCCTTCAGAACTAGATACAGACATTATGAGTTTAGAGTGATGTCTTTTGGACTGACAAATGCACCAGCCGCATTCATGGATCTTATGAACTGAGTGTTCAAATCCTATTTAAATAAGTTTGTCATAGTATTTATGGATGATATCTTAGTCTACTCAGAAACCTTTGAAAACCATAAAGAACATTTATGAATAGTACTGGATACACTTAAGGCACACAAGTTATATGCAAAGTTTAGCAAGTGCGACTTTTGGCTGGAAAAAGTAAATTTTCTGGGTCATGTTATATCCAAAGATGGCATTGCTGTTGACCCAACAAAGGTTGAGGTGGTGGGGAAATGGAATAAGCCTAAAACAATGACAGAAGTATAGAGTTTTCTAGGCCTTATAGGATACTATAGGAGATTCATTGAACGATTTTCACGCATTGCCTTGCCGCTGACTAAATTGACAAGAAAAGACAAGAAGTTTGAGTGGGATCAGGCATGTGAGGAGAGTTTTCAAGAACTAAAGAGGTGGCTAACCACTGCACCAGTACTTACTTTACCATTTGGCAGTGGAGGATTTGAGATCTATAGTGATGCCTCCCAACAAGGCTTGGGTTGCGTACTTATGCAAAATAGGAAAGTAATTGCCTACGCTTTTAGACAGTTGAAAAAGCATGAGGTCAATTATCCTGCCCATGACCTAGAGCTTGCTGCTATCATCTTTGCCTTAAAAATTTGGAGACACTATCTCTATGGGGAAACGTTTGAGGTTTTTACAGATCACAAAAGTTTCAAGTACATCTTTTCACAACAAGACTTAAACATGAGACAGTGGAGATGGATGTAGTATTTGAAAGATTACGACTTGACCATCCACTACCATCCAGGGAAAGCAAATGTTGTAGCAGACACCTTAAGTAGAAAGACACAAGGGGCATGTGCAAGTTTACATTCTAGGAGATGGAAGTTACTGCAAGAGGTGATAGGATGCAGACCTGAAATAAGTCATGGGAAATCCGTTATAGCCCACCTAACTATGAAGTCCACTAATTAATGAGAAAGTTAAACAGATGCAAAAAGATGACACTGACACACAAGCATTAGTTGGAAAACCAGGATTTGTCAAAATAGCGGATGAGAGTGTCTGCCTGCAAGGGAGGTTAGTCGTACCAGCCAATGATGAGATAAGAGAAGAGATCTTAAGGCAAGCAGACCAATCAAAGTACACTATTCATCCTGGTGGAATAAAGATGTATCAAGATTTGAAGCGACATTTCTAGTGGAATGGGATGAAAAGAGATATAGGAGAATTTGTAGCAAGGTGTTTGACGGGCAACAAGTTAAGGCTGAACATCAGAGACCAGCAGGATTACTACAACCACTTGAGCTACCAGAATGGAAATGGGATCATATT
The DNA here is from genome assembly GCA_035236585.1 of Warburgia ugandensis. Classification (NCBI taxonomy): domain Eukaryota; kingdom Viridiplantae; phylum Streptophyta; class Magnoliopsida; order Canellales; family Canellaceae; genus Warburgia; species Warburgia ugandensis. The sequence continues at coordinate 48,257,851 of CP141128.1, forward strand.
ACTATGGATTTCATCCTAGGGCTACCCAAGACATTGAAGGGACATGGTATGATATGGGTGATCGTCGATCGACTAACTAAGACAGCACATTTTCTCCCCATATGACAAAATCAATCCACTAACAGCCTATCTCAACTATATATTAAGAAAATAGTTAGTTTGCATGGGATATCACTCAGTATTATTTTCGATAGAGATAGTCGTTTTACCTCTCAATTATGGAAGTCAGTACAAAAGTCCTTAGGATCCTCATTAACAGTACGGCTTTTCACCCTTAGACTGATGGCCAATCTGAGCGAACAATTCAGGTATTGGAGGATATGTTAAGGGCGTGTGCAATTGATTGGAAGGAAAGATGGGATGAAAGTCTTCCCTTAGTTGAATTTGCGTATAATAACAGCTTCCATTCAAGCATTGGAATGGCTCCTTACGAAGCGCTCTATGGAAGGTCATGCCGATCACTTGTATGCTGGAATGAAGTCGGTGAAAATAGAATCATACAGTTAGAGTTAGTAGAACAATGAGCAAACAAGGTAAAGCTTATTAGAAAGCGACTTCTTGCAGCTCATAGTTGACAAAAGAGTTACGCGGATAGGCGACGTAGACAATTGGAATTTGAAATTGGAGATCATGTCTTTGTGAAGATATCTCCGACTAAGGGCATCATGAGGTTTGGGATAAAGGGAAAACTTAGTCCTTGATTTATTGGACCATTTGAAATCCTGGAAAAAGTAGGAAAAACTGCCTACAAGATAGCGCTACCACCACGTTTATCAGAAGTCCACAACATGTTTCACATATCCATGTTGAGGAAATATATGCCTAACACTAAACATGTTCTTGAACAGGTACCAACCGAGCTACAACTAGATTTAACCTTGGAAACAAAACCAGTACAGATTCTGGACAGAAAGATCAAGACACTGCGGCATAAGAATATCCCATTAGTCAGAGTTTTGTGGTGAAATATGACCATCAAAGAAGAAACTTGGGAGGTGGAATCGGAAATGATAAAGAAGTACCCCGAACTATTTTCTTGAAAGGGATTGGAGAATTTCGAGGGCGAAATTCTTTTAAGGGGGTAATGATGTAATGACCCAAATTTTGAGACATTTTGTATAAAAACCAACCATGATATTGGCTCGTTGCCAACGATATTGTAACTTGGTTTACTTTGGAATGAATATATGTTTCTTACATGTTTAATGGTCTTATTAGGTGGTGGGATGTTTCCTCCTAATTCACATAGGAATCTTAGGACTTTGTGAAGAAACTCAATACCACTAGATTCTACTCTCCAAATGGAATCCAACGCCTCAAAGAATACTGAAAACGGAGCTCGTATGAAGAAGTTATAGGCATTAGAAGATTGAGGGCATTTTGGTAAAATGCACCTAAAAAACGAAAAAGCCAAAAACCGCAGGGGCTGTTTTGATAACGGCACCCCATCTTCTTCCTCCTCCAACCCTGCATCCCGATTTCTCCAGAAACCCCCTCTCCTAAATTTTCTGGAAACACCAGCACTGCCTCTGCAAGTCGGTGCCAGGGGAAAGGGCGGCACCGCCATACGACAGCAACGCCTTCCCTCTCCTATAAATCTCTCCCCACTCCCCCTTCCCAAGCATAGCATTTCTGGCTCAAACCCAATTCCATTCTGTCTTCGGCAGTGTCCCAGGCATGAGACCCACTCCATCTCGAATTCACAGGTACGCTTCTCTTCTCCTCTCATTCCCCTCCATTGTCCCTCACAATCCGGCCGGATCTGGCATCTCTCGACTGGAGAACCCATTAGGAAAGATGGGTTCCTTACAAAACCATAGGGTTCAGATGACTAGGGTGCTGTTCTAGGCTGCCCCGACTGATCCTCCTTCCCAGCCTTGATCCTCGTCGGATCTGGGCATTTTTCGACTGAAAAATACCAGTTCTCCATGAACGAAGAGAACCAGGCGGGTGGAAACCCGTCCAAGGCACTTGTGCACGGGCATCCCAGGGGTGCGGACGTCCTCGAGTGCATGGCGCGGTCCAGGGGGCGCCTGGCTTGACGCACACCCGTGCCAAGCTCCCTGGGGGCTGTCCTTGTGCACGCGTAGCGTGCGAATAGTTTTCTTGGCTCCACCAGGACTCATGGAATGTCATAGGAGCCAAAGCACACCGTACCTATGCCTAAGATGCGTCCGCACAACGTTGTCCAGAGTGCACACCTTGGCACACCATTCGGACATGCGCACATGACCCAACCTGGTTGCGGTGCGACCAGGGTGCACGCGTATACTAGAAACCATAGAGTGCGCATTATAGAACCTAGGCGCGCAGGACCCTAGGCATTATAGTTCGGTCGTCCGTTAAGGCACGACCTTTTAAAATCCAAATTCGGAGCCTATACAATAAAATAGCATAGAATAATGCCTAGATCTTATGTTTGAACATTACTCGGGACCTTACCAAGATATTCTCGGACTCGAAGTGAAGACAGGCACGAGCGACGTAACAACACATGAGGTAGGTAGTCTGATCCTACTCTGTTTTCAAAAATACATCCCAAACTTTCATTAAGTTACTTGTTTTTAATACGTTATTGAGCATGTGTTTTAAACTATGCTATTCTTATACAAGTATGCGGGACCTGCTTTCATGATTTATGTATTTGAAAAATCTTGCATTAAATAAAGAATGCTGTTGAGAAATAATGTTTTTATACACGTTACGGATTCATGGAATTTTACGCAATGCTTGCATACTTTGAAAACAAAGCCATAAATTGCATGGTTTATGTTGATTTGAGGTTTGGACTATGTATGCTTTTGGGCTATTAAGCGCAGTGGGCACTATACTGAGGGGTACGGGTTTGGCCTCCCAGCCTCTACCACCAGAAAGGTGGATGGTATCACTGCCAAAAATGGCATTGTCCCTTCCATGACTGCTGTGGTCAACAGGGACAACCACTGGAGGTGTTCACGGCACCCTTTCGGGGACATATCCATAGTCGCCGTGGAGGCTATGGTGGACTGGTCTCTAGATACCGGAGACATGCGATCCAGAGTGGTTATGGTCGTAAGCATGGTGACCCTATGATTTCAGTAGTATGGATATGCATATAGCATTGAAATGGTCGTAAATGAGTACTCATGACCAGATGACTTGAGACCAGTGCATGTTACTTCATGATGCTATCATTTACCTCATATGAAGACTACTTTAAGTATTTTTTGATCATTATATACTGCGCATGGTTTTGACATATGGTGTAGATCTCATAACCGGGATATAGTGAATCTATTGATTTTGACTTTCTAAACTCAGACATACTATTGGTATTGCATACTAACGTGTGATTGATAAATGCATACATATGCACACCTATTACAAATTTAGCATGCCTTTCATGCAACCACTTTGAACTTTGTATGATGCATTGCTATGTTTTCAAAGAGGGTAGTGTCAGGTTACCTACTGAGTATGATAAATACACAACCCAATCCATTATTTTTCAGATCAAGCAAAAGACAAATAGAAGAAACATCAGGAGGCGTTAGAACTAAAGTCAAGTAGGCAAAGGTATGATTTAATTAGTGATTTCCTTTGGCAACTACTATAATCTTGATGGATGGTGGCATGTGGGAGAGACCTTTCAAGGGGACTTCGAAAAAAGAAGCAGAAACCCCTGACTGCACCCCCTTCTACCCAATCTCTCTCCCCTAGCTCTACCAAGCATTTTTCCAATGTGCAACTCTTCCTTGCTGGGGTTTTTCGGCGATAAGGAGAAACCCAGATTGGGTTATCTTTGGCGCCTTCTCCCCCTGAAATTAATCACCCAATGGTGATCTCCAATCATACCCCCAAACCACCATCCCTCCTTCTGATCTCCTTTACAGGCGCCCAGACCCCTTCCCTTAACAGATTTCATTCATAGACATTGATGATTGATTTGTCACACTAGCATGTAAAGCTTTCCCCGACTCTGACATAGTCTTCATCCCTAGTTGGGTTCATCGCTGGTGTGTAGCCCTCCTAGATCGAATTTTTCTAGCACCGTTTTCCTCCCCTATGAAACCCTTTCCCTCCAACGATGATGAAACTTGGATTGGGTTTCTTACAGGGACCAGTCATTGTTTCCCCCTTTATCTTGCTGGATTCCCCATCTCCCCTCTTCTTCCCCTCCTCGATCAAACATCATTGCAGTGCAGCAAGAGTGTGATGCTGGTGTGCACAGGCCGGCCAAGAACCAGCATTAATCTCCCCCTTTCCCCTTTGTCTCTCCCTCTTGGTTGGGCTTGGGCGGTGACATCACCATAGCCACCACTAGCCATTACCTCCCCCTCTCTTGTCTCCCTTTGTTTTCTCTTTCTAGAGAGTTAGGGCTAAGCTAACTCACCGAGTCAACTCACCGGACTCATTTTAGAAAGGGACTGAGTTGTCCCATTTGACCCAATTATACCCTTAAACTTCAACGATTAATTCTGGATGATCCAAGAAGGATCTAGGAGATTCGAGAGTACCCTCGCAATCGTGGAAATGCTGGGAACAAAACCCATCTTCCCATTTCTTGATCAGGGAAGATCCAATTGTCAATTTGACCAAACCCTTGATCAAAGGTCAGATCATCTGATCTGTGATGATCTAACTTCATTTTTCTAATCCAAATAGTCTGTAGTGGCCCTCATGAAATGTAGATCATGGATCTATACAAGAATTCTTAATCTGAAGCATTTATGGAGATGATTTAGCTGATCCTGATTAACGGCTAAGATCAACTGAAGATCCAAGTATGAAATTGGATCCAATTGGATGATCCGGTGATTTGGGGGCAATCAGGTGAGGACTTTCAACGTGATCAGAGTGGATGTTTGATAATTGGGCACAATTGAGATGATCGGTGGATGATCCGACCAAGTAGATAATTGGAGGTTATTCAGATTGATTTGTTCAATGTAAGATTACTGTCTTAATCAATTGATGGATTGATCTGACTATAATTAGATACGATTGAGCATGAGATCCATATCATAATACTTGATTAATTGATTTAAATGATAAATTACCCAAGATTAAGATAATCTGAGCCTAATAGCTTTAAATATGCATTGATAGCATTAAGAAAAAGAACTAAATGGTTATGAGTGGGCCCAATTAAGTATGATTTGAATTATTAGCCAATTAAGGCTGGCCTTGCCTTAAGATTCCATAGTTGGGAATCATTAGAATGCCTTGAACACAATGTAATGAAATGTGAAAACATAATGTTGTGTGATTAAGAGTCCATGTTAAATAAAGTGGATTTTGAGCATGACTAGATGTGTTGTGTATCCATGTATGAGTATTGAGGTGATTAAGCTAGACTGGAGTCTTATTAAGACTTAGAGGTACAAACGAGTGGTTCTTCATCTAAGGCAGGTGATTGCATTTTGTAACTTTTATGATTTTCTGAATCACAACATATTATTAGGGAATTTCGAAGTATGAGTTTTGCACATTTTCATGTTACATGAGAACTTCTTTATTGTATATGGTTGATATTACAATATCTTAATTTACATGATTTAGCTCCATGTTTTACTATATAACTGATGTTACACTATCATTGTCCTAGACTGGATCTTATGGAAATGGTTACACATGATCGTCTCTATGCTTGTCGGTTGGAATGATTGAAGTTGTGATGGAATGCATCCCTCTATGAGTGCTGGAGTACCTTGTGTTGGTGAAAAGGTGAAAGCGGGATTAGATTGCGTCTTTCCATGAGTGCCCATATGGGTGAAAAGGTGAAAGGGTGAAAGCAGGATTGGAATGTGTCTTTTCGTGAGTGCCCCATTGTGGGTCAAAGGGTGAAAAGTAGAAAGTATTGAGAGTTAGGCCACTTTGCCATGAGTGTAGTTGAGACACTCATAGGGCTTGACTGTGCACAATGTTTTGTTCATTTTGATTTTGATATACATTCATGTTATTCTATGGATACAAATTTTCATTGTTTCGATGGGCATATACCCATGTTTTTTTTTTTTTTCATGCTTTATATGCCATGATGCTCAAGATGGATCTCGATTTGTTTAGATCATGATTCTCCTGTATTATTCGTCATGGATATCTTATGTTTGCGTGTTTTGTATATATTCATCTTATGAGATTTACCATGACCTTGATACCTTGTGCCATGTAATTTTATCGTATTCATTATTGAATGTGAATCTCCTACATAAGCATAGCTTGCTGAGGCATTGCTTTTTTTGCAATGCCTCAAATATAGAGAGTTACAACAGGTTGACGCGCTGATAAAGGAGGCAAAAGTGATGGTAGTTTCTAGTGGAGCATTGAGGACGTATCATAAATGATAAGGTTTGTTCAAGACCTCACTTTGGTTATTGTTTATGGACTATACAATAATTTAATTTACATTGTGATCTGAATGTATGGATAAGTATCCATGTTGGATGTGATGGCTATGCATGGATCGACCCTGGGGTAATGTTGTCATGTTTTAATTTTCTCACCACTGTGGAGTATATGTTTTCATCGAGTATTGTATTTAACTCGATATATGGGCATGGAGGCTAAGTCTCCTAAATTTCATGCCACGTTATTATGTTTATCAGGTGATTTTGTATTGCACTTATGATGTGCAATGGTCCAAATTACAAGGGAGACTCTGTCGAATTTTTGGTAGAATTGAGATATCATTTCACTATTAAATCTGTAATTGTGTGGTTGTATAATTCTCGAAATTTTGAAAGAAATGCTTTTATTTGAGTTTTCATTTTTGGTCAAATTAAAATTCAAAGTTTTCAAGTAGGGATCTCAAATGTTTTTATAAATTATTATTTTATTGTGGGTAAAACTTGGGGTGCCACATTCAATGGCTTTTTGTATGTGCTAAGTGCAATTGTGAGTACTTATGAAAGTGGCACCTTATACTAATTTTTGTAAAAGAGTTTTCTACATGCTTTGCTTGGGACTAGCAAATGCTAGTTGGAGGGTGTGTTTAGTGTTTAATTTTGGCCAAAAGACCCCTAGTTTAGCATTTAATTAGACAATCTAACTCATTAATTTGGTAATTTTTGGATAAAATATAAAATTTAGCTCAAATTAACCATCCAACCATAAATTGTTAAAATTAATGGTCAAATGATCCTTTGAGCTAATCAAATGCTTCATAACATACTTCAAGATATGAATCAAATGTAGAATTAACCATATGCATACATATTAAGAAGTTAAAGTAGAATAAATACTAAGTTTTCAAAAATCTAATTCTTATCATGGTAAAGGAACTTGACCTAAAAACTTAGAAAATTTTGAAATCTTTTTTCTAAAACATGATGAAAATTAGGCATTTTATGCATGTCTATATGACTAAACCTGAACTTAACATTGTCCCCAATGTTTGAAATATAGGAAATTTATATGATGAATGGGTAACCTAGAACAATGAGACTCTAAAAACCTTAGGTTGCCTCCCAGTAAACGTTGAGTTTGATGTCTTTAGCCAGACGTTAAAAATTGTAACTACAATGTATAAGACATGCCTCCAGTAGATCAAAAGTAGACAATTGTGGAGAAGCTTTTGGAATTAAATCCTAAATGATGTTACAAGAGTCATCAAGATCTAATTACTAATGATTAACATTGAAAGCATTAAGCTCAATTGTCATATTGGCAGGGGATAATTGCAATATACTATTTCTATAATTTATGCTTGCATTGGACGTTCCTAAAAATGGATGTCCAAGAATAACTAGGATCTGGTTACTGGAGTCTAACATAGGCTAGGTATGCAGTACAATGAAATATATGGGAAAATAGAATTGGTGTACCTGTATTATCACACCCTCAAGTATAGCAAGTGGAATTTTAACTAATCTATTTGCTAACTGCAATGTGGTATTGGTTGGCTTAAGATCACTGAGCCCTAGTTGGTAATAGATAGAAAATGGCAACAAATTTACATTAGGCCCTAGATCTAGTGCCCTATCTATGACATGATTTCCAATCACATAAAAAATGGTATGACATCTTAGGTCTCCAAAAGTAGAGAGGTCTAGTGTTGTATTAAAGAGCTCACCTGCTTGGTGGGAAAGACTTTCTTTTGCACATTAAGCTTTCAATTTTGTGTGCAGAGCTCTTTAAGAAACTTGGCATAAGCAGGAATATCCTTCATAGCGGTGAGTAATGGGATATTAATTTGCACATGTTTAAACATATTCATTATCTCAATGAAATTTCTTCCTTTCTTAACTGTGTGGAGTAATTGAGAAAATGAGGCTTTAGACACATAGGGTGCCTTCACTATAAGCTCAGATGTAGTAGGAAATTCTTATCTTTTCTCTTTGTCATGGGCTTTTGCTAATGCCTTCTACTCTTATGTTTTCTTTAGTCTTTTCCTCTATCTATCTTACTTTGTTATCAACTTGATGTCCACTCCTAAGGGTTTTGATAGACTTTGTTTGTTCATGGGATCCATGGTTATGAGATTTAGACCCTGTTTCTAATTGAGCCTTAGGGTTTGGAGCAGTCAAACTAGGAAATTTTCCTTTCTCCCTTTCACTTAAGGAATCAGACTATTGACCTATTATATATTTCATCTTTGCAATGTTTTGAGAGTTGGCATGAAGAGATTTCATAGTATCAGTCTGAAATTGAATAGAATTCTACATGAATAAATTTATAGTTTCCTCTAGGGAAGGTGTTCTTAGTTGTTGTGGAAACTACAGAGGAATTGGCTAGTGTAGGACTTGAGCACAAGGAGAGGTTTGAGGATAGGGAATCCCTAATGGACCCCTTGGCTATTATTCTTAGACCATGAAAAATTTGGATGCCTAGCCCATCTTGGATTGTAGGTCTCAGAACAAGGTTTATTATTGCTAGGGTTGCGATATGCATTCTCCTTAGCTAAAAGATGTTCAGGGTACACTTGTTATGATGGACAAGTTGTAGTTAAATGTCCTGGGCTAGAACACATGGCACAAGCCTCTTATGGAGGTTTAGAGGATATATTAGCAGCCAAGAAATTTTTGAACATAGTTTCAAGCTTGCCCATTCTTCCACTGAAAAACTCAATTGTATTTACTATAGAGTCAAGCTTATAAGACATGTTTGATGGTACTCCAACTTCATATAGGCATGCTTTTCTTTTGTGGTAAAGCATGTCTCTCTCTCCTATGAGAATAATCCCATTGCTGGGAATTATCCACTAAAGTTTGGAAAAATTCTCGGTCCTTAATTTCACTTTTTATCATAAGGGCCCCTCCACTAGCTGCATCAATCATCTGTTTATTTTGAGGTGTCAACGCCTCATAAAAGTACTGAACTTCCCACAAATTTTCAAAACCATTGTTGGGAAATTTCTATAGCAATTCATTCCATCTCTCCCAATATTCATAGTATTGTTCATCATCTCTTTATCGAAAATTAATGATCTCCCTACAAAGGGCATTTGGTTTGTGGACAGGAAAGAACTTGTTCATAAACTTTTTAGACAATCAATCCCATGTGTCAATGGAACTGACCTCTAAAGAATTTGTCCATGATTTCTTATCCTTTAATGAGAAATGGAATAATCTAAGTCTAATAGAATCATTCATGGCATTAAGGTACTTGAATGTAGCACAAATATCAAGGAATTCCTTGATATATAAGGGTCCTCTCTCTCATGACCATTGGATCATGCGAGTAACTATATGACTTTAGGTTTAAGTTCAAAGTGGTCCACATTGGTATTAGCAATGTGATACATGATGGAGTATTCAAGTGGAGTGGTGCATAGAAATTTCTCGTAGCCTTTTGCTCAACTATTGTTAGTGGTTCATCCATGGGATTAAGAACTTGGTATCTTAATCCTTGCCTATAGGTACATTCAATCTCAGGATCTAATGGTACTAACATAGTGTTCTAAGATCAACATCCTCACATGCATTATAATAAAAGCCAACTAAATGTTGCAACCTAAATTTAAATGTGACTCCTAACTCTATATGTTATGCAAGTAAACAATTCCTAATGCAGGCTAGATGTTTTATTGATCTTTGTTAATCTATGAAGTTGTAGCTTTTAAATCTAAATTTAGACAACTCCTCCTTTAATCTAGATTTAACTATTGCTTACCAATTAGGTCTTGCACAAGGTGGTTAATATAATTCTCATGAAAGGAAGTATTTAGACCTCAACAAATGTCAACAAAAGGTGAGGGAAAATCACTTGGATTTTAAGTACCCACTATAACCACAAAGTTAAGGAGTTATTAGAGCATCTTTCAAAAAGGGTTCTATGAGCAAAAAAACCTTAGGTCTCTTGCTACTTGACTTGATTTCCTCAGTGGGCCAAGGATCTAGTGATGAAATCTAGTCCTTATCTTATGAGGGTTCTTATGAGGCCCTTACTAACATTACATTATATCCACCATAAAGCAGTAAACGTGAAATGCAAGTACAAGTAAGAAAACTAATGCAACCTATATGCTATCAAACCAAGGATTAGATAAGTGCAATCTAATGCAAGAACCTTAAATGAGATGCAAATTAAACTAAATGCAACTACCCTAAGAAAATAAAATAAAATGAGTGAAATTTGCAATGGAACTTTTTATGAAGAACAAGTGTGGGCCACCATATGCCACACTTACCCTATATTAATACAACCAATTTAAAATTGAATAAAGAAATTGCAAGTTCCAGTGGAGCCTCCTTATAAGTTCACTCAAAAGGAAAAACTCTAATCGAGGAAAGCTATAAAATTTGATGAAGCTTTGGCCCAAAATTACCCTCGCACAAAACAAGTAAGATGGATCATTTTATGAGGAATTAGCAAGATATGCAAATGCAATGCACATATTCTAATCTAATGCAACCCAAGATTATGACTTAAGATAAACAATTTAAATAAAGATCCAGCTACAAATCCATTATGATTCCCCAGCAACATTGCCAAAAACTTGGTGCATGCTTTAAATTACTTGCAACCACATGAATTAAAGGAGTATACCACGTGAGAGAAGCTAATCCCATGAGGAATCTCATGGTTACCAATAGATTGGATCATATTTAAATCACTTAACTTTAGCCAAAGAGAAAGAGTTGATGATTCAACTAGGAATTTAAAGTTAACAAGAATGGAAATATGAATGAAATTAGAAACTATAACTAAAGGAAACTTGCTAAAAATAAAGCTAAACAATGAAAATTGAAACTTAACTAACTAACATACATTCAACTAAAGGAAATTAGTGCAAAATTAGAATGAATGAAACTAAGCAACTTAACTTAAGAAAACTACTAAAAATGACACTATCCTAAATTAACACTTATCTTAACTAGAATTAAAAACTTTCTAAAAGTAGAAATTTTTAAAACCAAATTAGGAAAATTTCTGAAACTAAACTAACATGAAATCTATCTTGATTTAACAAGAAATTATAAATGTGCATATAAATGGAAACTACTAAGGAAACTTTCCAAATTTAACACTTCCTAATTCTAAAACTTTTTAAAGATGTATCTTACCAAAACTCAAAAAGAAAACTTTCCAAACCAAAAATAAGATGAAAAAACCTAAATAGAAACTTCTAAAACAAGATTAAGCAACTAAATTAACCAAAGAATTAAGAAGAAACATAACCTAGTACCATGCACATGATCCATGAATTGTTTGCATAGTTCATAGGTTGAAAGATGACCAGGTTTGATGCTTGAAATGCAAACTAACACGCAACATAAGGAATGAAATTAATAAACAATCTAATAATCTTAATGATTTCATAAGGATTCAAGAAAATAAGATGTTTTGATGAATGGAAATAAAGCATAACAATTCAAGGGTGAAATTTCCAGATTTTAAGCACTTGAGAACTTCAACTTAAATCAAGCATATAAATCAATTGAATCAATAACTTTTATCCAACATAACAACCCAAATCTAAAGTGATTTGATGATAGAAACATTACATAACAAGAATTATCAAAGTATTTCATTAAATCAATGCCAAAATACATCCAAAATAGTACGCATATTACATGTAATTGAATCTAGAAATTGCATACAATTCTAAGCCATAAAACTTGATCTATACTACAAAAAAAACTCAATTTCAATATTTCAATATAAATTATAATGACATGCAAAGAAAACTTAGAAAAGAATTCAAGAGAGAAAATGGTCAGATGAATGAACAAACTAGGGGGAAAAAAGGCATAAAATTAAGTGGAATTGAAGGAGGAAAATATAAAATTCCTAAATGGGAAAGCAAGGTTGCAATCTATTTCTTGTGCAGCCCTGGGCCGATGAGGGCGGGCCAAGAGAAGGCTGGCAAGCTTCTAGGCTAGGGTGAGGAACAGAGAGTTAGTCCCACATTGCCTGGGGAGAGGAAACTGGGCTGTTTATAAGAGTTCAGGAAACTCTAACGATCACAATGCGTCCTGAGGGGTGAAGCCCAAGAGGGGTGAGGGACTCAAAGAGGACAATATTGTATCTGCTGTACACTTTGCCCACGGAACAACGCATTTTTCCTAGGAAATTGGGGAAGAACAAAACCGTAAGGGGTGTATGGGCGCCCCAAAGTGGACAATCTTGTGATTGTTGGAACCCCAGGGTATTACATTTCTTCTCTTGGTTGTCACTACCAAAAACAAATAACTTGAACCTTGAGTGAATGAGCAAAAAAGCTAATGAAATTGAAACAAATAAAGAGGGAAAGCTAAGTGGAAATATAAGTGTAGAATTAGAAAGTAAACAATGAAAACTAAGGCAATGAAACTAAAATAATGAAAGCAAACTCCTAACTTGAACTAGAGAGAAAATAAAAAGACAAATAACTACAATTCTAAAGTAAGAAAAGTGCCAAAGAAAACCAAAGTCTGGCTCCAAAGATCACCAAGAAAAGAGTGCAATGTTTCAAGCTTGTCTCACCCAACCTCTACTTGGTAGAAAACATGGAATCCATAGGTATTTATGGATGAATTGTTTCCACTTTGAATGAGGTACATTCTAAGAAAGGAAAGGGGATCTAGATCTAGGTTTTCAAGGAAAGAAATTTAGGTAGGGAGTAGAGGAAAGTTAGGTTGAGTAATGATGTAATCAAGTGACATGGTTTGTTTCTAATTTGAGAAAGGGGGGAAGGCATCTTTTTCTTAGGAAGATGGGAAGAATTCCACCCCCTTTAATTAGATGGTCATTGGCTAGAATGGAGAGAGAAAAAAAAAAAAAAACAAAAATTTTAGAAACAAAATAAGAAAAACTTTGGATTTTGATATGCATTGAATGGAGATTGATCTAGGGGGTTCCTAATTAGGAAACTACCTTAGTATTCATCCAAACAAGGTGGAGGCATCACCTTCTAGGAAGGTGGCCCCCTCTTTAAGGTAAAAAATGTAGGAACCTAAAATGGATGAGGGAAAATGTTAGGAAATGGATTACAAAAGTGGGTTATCTCTCTTGATGTGTCCCTCAATGCATACTCATGTTACTAGTTACAATTCTCTCTCAAAATCCCTTAAAAATCACATTAACAAAGGATAGTTGCTTGTTTTGATGCTTCAATCATGTGGCTCCATGTAGCATTCATCCATGGCTTGCTGGTTCATTCCTTGCTAGCTTAAGTAGTTTCATTGCTTGGATTCAAGGCTTGAGTAGCTTGTCTTCCTTAGGTTTCCTAATTGGACGAGGAAACCTCATGAATGGCTTCAATTCTCTGCAAGGCAATATAGGCAATTGGATCATCTTTTCAATACCTATAAAAGAGTAAAAAGTATAATTAAATCATAGAAAATCATGATGATTCACATACTTACTCTAGATTAGCTTTTAAACCTATAAAATATCAAAATTTTGAATCATTAGATTAGAAATGCTTGTGTTATAAAATTTTCAAAAAAAACCCTATAAATAATGCTATACTTTATAACACATGGGCTACTAATTGGGTACTTTTTGTGCAAAATTGGATACTTATCTAAAATATTGGGTGACTAAATGAGAATCCTTCATAGTTGGTGTCCAAAGAAGATCGGTTATATTTTGAATAAGTGTAGTGCCATACTAAGGAACTAGTATTAAGAAAATATTTAAGCAGAGGTTGAAAAGAATTATTTTTTGTGTTTTTAGATTTATCATAACTTTATTAACATGGTCAAAAAATCTAGATGGTTTAATCCTTAAAATATTTGATTCCTAATATATTTGATTTTTAATTCCTAGGGTTATGTTTAGTTTCTCTCATTTTCATGTGTTTCTATTGTTGTTAGTATTTTTAGTTGATTATTATAGTCTAAAAAATCATTTGGCTAGGCTAAAGTAGTTAAAATTGATTTTAAATTAAATCTCTTAGTTATAGATCTATGTTGATCGACTCGTACTTGCAGTGTCTATGTTATATTGGACTCATGCATTTGTGGTTACTTTTAAAACACAAAGTTTTTGTGCCATTGTAGTATACATACAACAAATTTTTAGTTAAAATCTAGGTTATTACTTTACCAATAGTTGTAGATTTTAGGAATACATTTTATTTTCATTATTTCTCTAAATTTTTAGGTTCTCACTTTTATATTTATTTTTGTAGAATATTAGAGTGGGAATTGAAGGGAATTAGGATAGTTCATAATTTTTTATTTTGAGTGAATTGTAGTGAGTATACGAATGTATTTTATTTAATCACAATTTATTCAAATTAAAGGGACTGTGATAATGCAGGTTAAGGGTGGGCCATACTAACTCAAAAGAGAAGGTGCCATGCAGACGGACCCACCCTTGTACGAGAAAGCTATATCAAGAACCACATTATAAGCTTTTCTAATCTCTTTCAATTTCCTAGATTAGGTTTGCATATAACTTAGTTCACATTAATTATTTGATGGTGTAATTCACATAATGTGCATCCCTTATATTGCTTGTTGTTACACCTAGGACCTTGCATTAGTCAATACCTATTTAACAAGGATAGCTAAGCTTGGCTAAAACCCAAGGCCATAGGTTATAAGGGTTATAGTGCTCTATTTGTTGAGTCCTTGAACCCTTGTTAAGTGAGAATGATTAAATGAATTAGTAAGGGCACTCACCCCTACAAGATCAGGGGTAGACTTCATCACCATCACTTGGCCCATCTAGGTTAAACATCACCTTCTGTGCAACCCTAGCCTAACAATTAGATTAAAATCAATCTAAAAGAGACCTTAGTAGCTTATGAGCTCATAGGACCCTCTTAGAAGGAGGTGACCTATTACCACTCCAATGGCCCGTACTTGATCAGCTATATTGGTATTTAAAGGACTAGCTTTACTAACAAATTTGATGACTCAGATCATCTACAGCTGACTAAGGAGGATGTGAAGTGGTTGATCATGGTAGGATTTAACTGGTAAGTAGTAGGGAAAGTATGATAGAGTGGAGGAGCTACCTAGGTTATACACAACTTAAAAGCCACTTCCTCAAAGAAAATAAAGTATAATATAAACCTTTCAGCTTGTTTGTATCAAGGTTGGGATTAATTGTGTCCTTGAATGTGCATTATATAGGTTGCATCATATACTTAGGTTCACCTTAGTTTTTTTTTTTTTTTAAAGTACTCTTTCATTGTATACAATTATTTTATTTTGTTGTGTATAAATTTGAGTACATTTTATTGCACCATTTTCTACGGTAGGCCTAGCTGTCAATTTTAGAATCCAAATATCACACTTTTAGACACTTAAGATTAATCGAACCACAAAGCGAGGGTTAATGAAGTCAAGTTAATCATATTAACTCTGCCTAAGCAATGGCCCACAAAGTGGGGGATAGATAACCACTTTCATACAATGGCACTCCTCGATCTTTATGCTATGTGAATATGTATGAGACAAAGACAAGGGATACTCCTGATCTGTCCAATGCATTATATAGATTGGCTGATAGGATGTATAGTGAATTGCATATGTTAAAAGCTTTTAAGTAGGCTAGCAAGTCATCAAGGTAGCCTCAATATGAGAAATGTTACACCTATTCTAGCCTCACACATCCCACTACTTCATGACCGTCAAGCTCCACATACATTGCATATTATTCGAAGCACGTGAATGTACCCAATACAATCGCATCTCCTAGAAATTATTCCTATGCTGAGACCAACTACCCAAGGTGGGTTAGGCATCACGAACAAACATAGTCTCAGGATTATCAAGGCAGATCATCATGGTTCGACCATGCTCAACCATTTCAAAGTACCCAGTGTCACAGTAGTATAAGCCATACCAATTGTTTCATCCACAACAAAGGGAACAATTATTAGAGGAGACCCTTCATCTATATATACAAAATACACTAAAATTACAAGAAGTGACTAAACAATTTAGTGTGTAGATGGAATTTCAAAACGGTCAAATAATTGTTGATGTCATACAAAGGGGTGAGGAAATTAAACAAATTGAGGATAAAAAGAAGCCCAAAAATAACTATATAGGGTTAGAAATATCATCATAAGATCCTTATTAGATATACAATTTCAAACAATCCCTACTATCCTCTAGTAATTATCCCCTCACGGCATGTATTATTTATTTTAAGATTGATTCTGATACAGACACATCCATATATGATGAGAGTGCTTTAATGGATATTGGACCATTTATGGGCACTTCTCAGCGAACATCCGAAGGAGGACCGCTTACATCTCCTGGGATTCCATTTGAGCCATTCAATGCTAACGAAGAACCCAATTTGAACCTATAGTCTTTATTTGATCATTCATAAAGTAGATGTTTAGGTTCATCTAAAGCCTTCTTTGTTATGGCCAAATAGGTGGGTGAGTCCCTTGATGTTTTATCCCGACATCAATCTACTCATAGGGGACCATTAGAAGACATTGAGGGGTTAAAACCCACTGGTTCCTACCTCCAGAAGAACATGAATAGCCTTTTTGATAAATGCAGAGCCACCTTAACACCCATCTACAAGAAAATGCAAAGGAGGGGACTATTAGGTACTTTTTAAAATGAGCCTTATTCCTCATTCCTCAGTTTGCAAATATGGGGACCATTTATCTCAATTTGGTTTTGTGAAACTTTATTTCATTGTGGTCTTTTATGTTTTAATCTTGTCACCACCTTACATCTGAGGTGGAAAATGTATATTGACGATTGTAAAATTCTTAAATGGAGTGAGAAATTCCTCCATTTGATTACTGGAGTTAGGATTAGGATAGATTAGTTTAGGTAGTTAGGTTAAGGACTAAGGTAGAGTAGATGAGTTAGTTAGTTTAGTTTTAGGATCATATTAATTTTACAATTGCATTAGCATTCATTATATATTAATATTGCATTCAATAGACAACATTAGCATATCGTTGTAGTATTTTAGAAGTATAGGTACATCTCTTCTCACCCTTTTCGCTTAGGTTTATTATTTTCGTTTCTCCATAGAAGGTAACTCTAAACATTGAGGACAATGCTTAATTTAAGTTTGGGAGTGTGGTATTTCAAATTTTGATGTGTTCAATGATGTTTTTAGAGTCATTTTATTAAATTTTTTGAGAAAACCAAAAAATTATAATTTTTGAAAAAATAAAAAGCTATGAAATGTTCCTTTAAAATGAGCCAAATTTGAATTTTCTAAATATTTAGTATCTTTGAAATTTATCTTATTAAAATATTTTTTACAATTATTTCATTATTTTATCCTTTTTTCTAAAGTGCTGCATGAAAAATTAAACTCAGAATATTTAGCAGATAAAATAGCAATATGTATATAATTTAAGTTGAAGAGCAAATATAACTTAGAGATCCTGAAGAAGATAAGTGGAGACTATTAACCCAAGTGAGATTTACAATCATTCTTACTTTTCTGAGGGCTATATATATATATATATATATATATATATATATATTAAAAATTTCTTCAGTAGACATAATTTCCTAGTTGGTTTCATTATTATTCATCTTGGTCAACTATTGAGAAACATCTAATAGATTATACCAATTATGTCTTGAGTTTATGGTTATGTTTAAGTCACATAAAACTTAAGAAATGATAGAGGCTATCCTTGGTAAACTTAGAGCCTTTAGACTTCCTTTGTTACTTTTTTGCTAATTAATCCTTTGAGCCTTTAAAATAAACCCTTTTCATTGTGAACCCATCAAGCATTACCCTTATTAAACCCTATAATATACCCATTACCTTTCTTTTTTTTAATATGTAGAGATGATTTAAGAATTATCTTGAGAAAAAGTATGAGCAATACAATTCGAGAGATGAACTTCAAAAAGGGTTGAAAAGAAGAAGATTTAATAAAATTGTTATATAAAAGATAAGTTAAAAGAAAAGAAGAAAATAAGCAACGAATAAGATTGTTCATTCTTGTTCATTCTTTCTAAGTGTTAAGAATATCCTGTAAGATTTGAAGTCGAAGCATACATTTGAAAGGTAATTTAAGTTATATTAGCTATATAGTACACAATCACATTTCAAAGTTTAATGAAATAATGGGATATCTTTAGCATAGGAAAAGGATTTTGAACCTTTTTTTTCATCTTTATTAGTAGGTTAAAGTCAGGTATTTAATAGAAGCTGAATAGAAGAATTTTTTTTAGATAAATAAAGGAAATTTCATAAGAGTTTTTAAAAATATTTGTGGGTATCATTGATAAGTAGTCAATTTTGCACAAAAAGTACCTGATTAGTAGCTTATGTGTGACAGATTATAAGGCATTATTCTAAGGTTTTCCCAAAATTCATGACACTTGCATTTTTGAGCTAATGATCCAAGTTTGATATTTTGCAGGTTCGTTCATAAGCTAATTTAGTGTAAGTATGTGATCTATCATAATTTTTTAGGTATTAATTAGTGTTTTTAACCTTTTGTAGGTATTGAAAGGATGATCTCATAGCCGAGATAGCTTTAGATGAGAATTAATGATCTAGATCAACTTAAAGAGATAGGACCCTTTTTCCATCACTCCAAAAAGATCAAGCAAGGGTCAAGATCGCTCTAGGACAATCATATGAGTTTTAGAGACAATTGGAAGAAGATATGGTGACTTGAATGGTCTCGTGCAAAATCCATGAAAAATCTATGAATTTTGCATGTAATTTGGAGCCATGCAAGCCACCAAAGCCATGTAGTCCATGTAATCCATGAAGCCACTAAGTCAAAGCTGTAAAAGAAATGCCACTTAAGCCAATTAAGCAATCTTAGTCAATGCTTCTTGAAACCACAAGATGGGAGGACAAAAGCACAATTATCCTACGAAAAAAATCATAATTTTCAAAAGGGATATTTAGAAAGGAAAAGATGGTGATTACCACATGGGAAGATATGCATGCAACATAAGCCAATTTAGAGAAGAGATTCCATGTCAAGTTTTCCACTTTCTATCCATCTCCCTCTATCTCCAATGTGTTAGATTTAGAAAGGAGGATCACACACAAAGACTTGGTGCAATCTCCCTTCCTAAAATCCTCCTCGTCAAGTTTCTAATTCCATCCACTATCTTCTCACCCTCCATCTTTTCAGAGTGTGCCATCTTCTACTCTAATCCCTATTTCCCTTGCTAAGTTTCCATGTCCCAATCCTAAGCCAATTAATGATTTTCTCCCCATTGTTGTCAACAAATTTCCACTTTCTAAAACCAATCTCCACCTCTTAATTCTCATTGTTATCCTATCTTCCATTATTATCTTTTCTTTCCATCTTAACTAGGATAGAATGATTGCAACTCTTATCACTTTTAGAAGCTGCAAATCATCCATAAAACACATAGGAATTCCATGCCACACAAATAATATGGAGTTGATGCCTCTTTCCTAAAAAGGTTGTGCCTCCTCCTTAGCTGATCTTCTAGGGCATTCATGTCTCTACCATTGGTGCTCCTCACCTCCCTCCTTTCCAACTTCAGCATGCTTCATTTCTCTAGTTTTCAAGTCTTTTCCAGGTTGGTTTTCCTACTTATTTCCTTTCTTCGTTTTATTGTTTCATGCACATAGTTTCTAGTTCTCCATTGTGTTTTGATTTTAGTTTGCTTTAGTTCTATTTAATCCTACTATCTCTTGTAGAACAACCAAGAGATAGTTTCCCTTAAATCATCCTTGATCTCTTTTATTTGCTTGTCTTGTTCTAGCCTTTGCTTTGGATCATCTTGTTCATCTTTTGATTTCATCTCTCTTTCACTCTATTTCATTGAATCTCTTTTGGGTTTTGAATGTTGGGTCACATAACATTGAAGTCAAGATCTTTTCTTGTAATTACATGCTATGAATAATGCACATCTTTCTTTATAAATTCCAATGTTGAATGCACATCTTGTTTGTAAAGATTTCAATTGATACAATAATTTGGTTTATGCACACTATCCATAGATGTTTCTAATGCTTTAAGTACATTGAATCATGCTCATCATGCTTGTTGAATCATGCACACCACGCTAATAGTTCCATGCATACTTGTATTGAATATGTCCAATGTTTAACTCTGAGTGAATCTTGAGTTTCATCTTTCCATGTCCTTGTACACTCATCTAAGTTTCATGCGCACCATTTTGATTGTTGTTCCTTTAGATTGAATGTTTGTTTTATTGATTACGTTGAATTCTTGTCTAGATTTTAGTGTTCTAATTTGTTGCTTTGTTAGAAAGTTTCCTTAGTTTAAGTTTCTAAATTTAGGCACGTTGCTATTTCCATGTGTTTTAATTTCTAGAATACATCAAATACAATCTTTATTTGGCTAGAATAAGTAATCCAAGCAAGTTCTAATTGAATACAATCCATGAGATGCTTTGAGCGATTGGCCTCACTTGCATACATCATGCTACTTTGATTTGTGCCCTTGAAATTAATATTATAACTACACCAATCATTCCTAGAAGTCATTACGAGACAATAAATCAACCACTATGGGTAACCTAGGGATTTAAAAGATTTCTACATATGCTAAATGCAAATGATAGTGCCCATGAAAGTGGTTATGAATTTTTAAATTTTTAGGTGTTTTTTTTTTTTTTTTTTTCTATTTTGTAGTTTTGCTTAAGGACTAGAAAAACCTAAATCTGGGGTATTTGATAGTTATAGAATTATTACATAGAATACCTCTATATTTAGTTGATTTTAGGCCTATTTTATCATAAAGATCACCAACTAGGGTTATTTTGACATTTTATAGGATTAGGGTAGAAATGTAAAAAAGGGTGCTTTTGGCATTCAAAATCCTAAAAGATGGATAATTTAGAGTTCAAGCATCAATATAGTCCTGCCTACCAAATCTAGTGAATTTGGAAAGTTTAGAAGGTAGAACGAGTGTTGGTATCACTATCAACACAGTTAGAGACCCTAGAAGCATTGTCAAACCTTATCCATGCAAAAAGAGGTTGTCACGACCAAAAGATAAGGTGGAAAAACTTTCACAGATGCATGCATTCATTTCACAACCTTTGGGGAGCTTCTAAGTGAACCATAAGAGCCACACACATTGAAGGAACCATGCATATGAAGCATACTCAAGCTGGGGCCCGCATGAGACCTAAAACCCTCACTTTCTCTTTTTGCATTTCAGAATGAGGACCACCTACATTTGTACCACTAATTTTGAATGCAAAGGTGTTGCATCCTACTTAATTATATGTGAAATGCACATACACTGATTAGTATGATGGATCGAGAAAAATAAGAAGGTGAGGAGACAAACGAAAAATACAAAATCTAATGTTAGTTTTCATCTAAAAATTTAAAAAAAGAGTGTTTGAGACCAATTTGCATCAAAAACCATCCAAAAGCAACTAATGAAAATCCATTTGAGTATGATGAACCAATAGGAAGCAGCTATGCAAGAGAGGGAGAACTAAGCCATGTTTGGTGGAGAAAATTTAGGTGGACACAATTTTTCAAGGGCTTAGTTAAAAATGTGTTTTACACTTAATTGATATTGGCTAGAGACAAAAATGGTGGGATGAGGAGAAAATAAAGGAAGGGAATCACTATATATAAGAAAATTTCTATAGAATCCTAACCATTCACCTTACGGCATATTGATCTGATGAATGAGCCATAAAACAATGCCTTTTTGGATAGAAGACTTCAAGGAAATTTCAACCATCCATACTAGTATTGGAACATGATCCAAGGAAATGGAATGAAGAAGGAAAATCATGAAAATTCTAGCCACCACTCCCATCTCCCTAAACAATCCATTCATAGCACTTGATCTAACTGTTGATTTAAGAATGAATCTCAACATATTCTACAAGTGTTCCATAAGGAGAGCTAAGGTGCAAATAAAAAAGTGATAAGGGAAAGAGAGATAAGACCTAAGGAAATATTATGAAACAAGAAAGTTTCCAATAAGAAACTTCCACCTATCCAACCTTTTCAATCTTAAACATTAAAAGGAAAACAACTCTTATGTGTGATTCTCATTCTCTCTTTTCCCCACGTGTGCTTCAACATGAGGGAGAGGAAAGGAAGAACCAAGAAAGGATTTTTCAACCTTTGATGAACACACGTAGCCATCAATTGAAGGGAGAACATCCTAAAGGGAGGAATATGTAGGGAGAATAGAAGAGGTAAGAAAAGCTGCTATTTTTCCTCCATAGTGTTTTATTCTTTTCATCTTTTTGTTTTATTTTTTGAAGACATCATGTCACATTTAAAATCATAAAAATAGACCTCCATTCCATTCTCTATCTCTAACCAAATGATTCGAATAAAAATTATTCCTCAACCCTTTCATTCATTTATCCCTTTCATATTCTAATTTTTTGTCTTTCTACCCAATTTTTTGACCTTTCTCCACTATCTTATCATTTTTTTCTACTTATCCTTACAATCTAAAATTAATTGATTAAGCTCTCCACCCCATAATTGTCCTCTCGACAAAATTTCATAAAAATATTCCATCTCTAACACCTTCTTCCATTCACCCCTTTTTGCACCATATTTCTATTTCATTATCATGCATTAATCTTTTTCCATCTTGTTATATTTTTTATATCTTCTTGTCTTCATTTTTTGAATATAAAATTCATGACCCTACACTTTTATCCTATCCTGTATCATTCTCTCTATTCAGCTCTCCATGATCTCATTTGCAAACTTTTCTGAGTCACTTTCTCTCTCCTATTATTATACACATAAACACAAGTGATTTTGGGTGTAGAATCTCTTTTGTGGGCTGTGGATGTTGTTTGGATGATGCAAAGTTTGGCAGTAGTGTGGATCAGAACATTATGATGGTCAAATATCTATGAATTCTTTCCTTTTCATAGGAACTAGTTATTTGATTTTCTTTTACTTATTATTATTGTAACTTTTATTTCAAATAATGAAAATATAGTTGTTAATTTATTTCAATCATTTAGTTAAATTTTTTATAGTAGATATACTTTTGTAGATTTGCATATTTTTATTAATTTGTGTTTTGCTTGTTTTCATTAGTTGTTAGGTTTAATATATCTCTTTATGCTCATGTTCTAGTAGTTTCCCAAGGCATGAGAATGAAAAGTATGTTAGAATATAATATTTTGAAGATTAGGTTATTCTAGTTAAAAGTTCAAAATTTTAATATTGGTCTCATAGCACTCTAAGTTTACACACTCAGTGATTGCTTGGAAGATAGGGATACTAAGTATAGTAAAATATAGGGTGACTATACAAGAATCTTTGATACTTAATGACCTAAAAAGGCCAGGTATACTTTGACTAAGTATAGTACCATGCTAAGAAACTAGTATTAGGAAAATATTTAAAAAGAGCTTGAAAAGAATTATTTTTCATGCTTAATCCTTGAGATATTTCATTTCTAATATATTAGAATTTTAATTCTTATGCTTAAGCTTAATTTCTAGCATTTTGTTATCATCTTATGATTTTTAGTTGAATAATTAATTTAATCAATTGTTTGGCTAGGTTAAAGTAGTTAAAATGATTTTTTAATTAAAATTTTTTAATTATAAAGTCTCTATGGATCGATTCGTACTTATTGTATCTATGTTATAATGGACCATAGCACTTGTGATTATTTTAAAACACATCATCTATCATTTTCTTATATTTTCACCACCATACATTACTAGGTGTCACATGTACATAAATTGCGGTGAAATCCTGAAAAGGAGTGATTTTCTAGAAACTCCTTCATATTGAATTTAGGTCTAGGTTGAATAGCTTAGTTAGTTAGTCTAGACAGAGTTGTGTTTACATTTCATAGTTTGCATAATTGTTCACATTAACAGATTAATGTACCATCACTAGAGGGCAGGTACTATCTTTCTAATCCTTCTCTCTCTACTGAGTTATTTCAATTGTCCATTCCTTTATTTTAAAATGTTGAGGACAATGTTTAATTTAAGTCTGGGGGTAGGGTATTTAAATTTTGATATGTCCAAAATCTTTCTAGTTATCTTTTAGTCTTTTCTTTAAAGAAAATAAAAAATAAAAAAAATTATGAAAAGTTCCTTTACAAGGATGAGAATATAAATTTTTTAAATATTAAATACAATTTTTAAGTTTAATTTAGCAATAGATTTGTACACACTTAGATCACTCTCTTACTCTCTCTTTTTTATTATAGTTTTTCAAGAAAAATTAAACTAGAAATACTTATTGCACAATAGTCATATATATAGTTTAAGTTGAATAGTAAATATAACTTAGAAATCCTGAAGAAAATAAGTGGAGATTAACAACCCATGTGAATTTATAGGTAACCTTTCTTAAGAGGTTTATATATAAATTTTAATTTTTCTTTAGTGAGCATTAATTCCTAGTTGGTTTCATTATTCATTGTCTTGGTCAATTATTAAGAAAATATCTAAAAGACTATATCATATATTTCTTAAGTTTATGGACATTTTTTAAGTGATATGAAATCTAGGAAATGATAGAGGCCATCCTTGGTTAATCTAAAGCCTTTAGCCTTCATATGTTATTTAACTACCAATTAACCCTCTAAGCCTTTTCTTTGTGAACCCATTGACCAGTGCCCTTATTAACCCCTATAATATATCCATTACTTTGTTTTGAAAACATGTAGAGAGGGTGGAAGAATATCTTGATTAAAGTATGAGTAATACATGTCAAGAGATGAACATTAAAGGGCTGAAAAGAGAAATTTAAAGAAAGGCTATACCAAACGTCAAAGAGGAAAATGAAGAAGATGGATGTTCACTCTTATTGTAGAAGAGAAAGCTGTGAATATACTAGTAGAAGACCTTTACATATTTTTCAAAACACATGTTTACCTTTATATCTTTTTTTTGGTAGCCTTGTCCTAAGCTCACGTCTCATCCTAGTAGAAGTCCTGTTTGATCTTAGGAGGCTTGGATGTAGTTATAGATGAGTAGGGATTTTGATAGAGTGTAACGTTCTTTAATAGTTGATATCCTTCCCAAAAGATATTATTAGATTCTTTCTAAGTTTTTGTTCTTTGGTATGAAATATGTGAGAATTTGGGTTTGATGAATATTATTCTACTCAGATATTAAAATAAAATTTACCCCTTTCTAAGTGACTTCCTTTTTGGTGGTAAGAATATCTATGAGAATTGAAGTCAAAACATACATTTGGACAGTAATTTAGGTTATGATTTACTTGGAGATTGACAATTATGTATACGTAGACTATATTTACACACTTACATTCTATGAAATAATAATAGAATATCTTTCGCATATGGGCAGGATTTTGAATTGTTATTCATTTTTATTAGCATGCTAAAGCTAGGAAATTATTAGATTCTTAATGGAAGAAAATTATCTCATGAAAATAAAAGACTTTCATAAAAATTTTGAAAAATGTTTATGGATATCATTTTGGAAAGCCTTACAATACTATTACTTGTCAACTAGGGTAACCTAAGGGTTTGAAGGATTTCTATATACAGTAAATGCAAATGACATCACCTACGAAAGTGCTTAGGATTTTTTAAATTTCTTATTTTCTATTTTTAATTTTGCTTGAGGACTAGAAAAATATGAGTACGGAAATATTTAATATATATATATAGAAATATTAAACACATATCTCTATATTTAGTATGTTTTGGCCCCTGAACTTTTCTTAAGCATCACTAATTGCAGTTAATTCTATATTCTATAGGCCTATGATACAAAAGAGGAAAAGGGGTATTTTTGGCAATTTTAACCCTAAAAGAGCAAGTTTAGAATCCAAGCTGCATTATGTGCCCACACATGCCAACATAAAGTTCAGGAGTTCAGGCAAATAATTAGGTGTTGTTATTAAAGTTAGAGTAGTCATGGAAAATTGACCTTATCCATACTAAAATGGGTGTTCGTGTCAAAAGTAAGGTGACATATAATTGTTCTATAATTATTACATACATATCCCTATATTTATAATATTTTATCCCTAAAAATTACTTAATTATCACTAATTAAAATTATTTCTACTATTTTGCAGCTCTAGGACACAAATGAAAAATATCAAAATTGCTAATTATACCCTTGAAAAAGTAGTTTAGAAACCAAGTAACATGGAGGAGCCATACATGCTAAATGAAGTCTTGTGGGTTCCAAATGATCATTAAGTGTCACAATTGAAGTCAAAGTAGCTAGAAACCCTATGTACAACTCCAACTCAAATGAGAGTCAAAAGTTGGCAAAATCTTAATTCAACATTAATTGCATACATGTCACCACTTTTGGAATCTTATAGAAGAAGCTCAATTCATAAACATTGGAATCATATACAATGAAAGATTCTCAACAATAAAAGAAGAATGGCACCACATGAAGACTTTTTACTTATTTTCTCTCTCCTAATCAACCAAAAGGAAGAATAATCAACCAATGATTGGAAGCCTTATCCATGCAAGATATTGAAGCACAATTGGTCTACATATGCATATGAAGATGTACAAGAATCAAGGGCATTCATCCTAGAGCAATCCAATCCAACGGTGGAGGGAAGAAGAAGTTTAAAGAAGGTTTTCAAACCATAAATGTATCTCATCCATTCAATTAAGAGTAGGTAATATCCAAGGGCTACGAATAAAATATTGTAAAGATCAAAACTCTACCCACCCTTCCTATGTTGAAAAGTAAAGTCAAAACCTGAAAGAAAAGAAGATCTCAACCATACATTCTCATGCAAGGATCCATACATCTTAGGGTTTCCAAAACCATTCCACTTTCCTCCATGTGCATTCCATTCTCACCCCTCCTTAGGATTGTCTAATTATGAAAAATCTTAGATTCCCCAACCATCTTTCCATTTTGCTCACTTTTCTTCCCACCAAATTCCTTTCTTACTTATTCCTTATCCCTCCCTCCTTTTTCTTTCTTCTTTTCTCTAATTTGTTTCACCCCATCTTCCTATAATCAAAATGACGCCTTCCCCCATCCCTCCAAAAACCTACTTTCCTATTTGGTTTCCCTTCTTTCCATCATTCCTAAGCTGTCTCCTTGGTCTTTCTTTCTAATTCTTTACTTTTCTCATTCATTCCCTTCTTTCCTTACATTTTCCTTTCTTTTTCTTTCTATCTTATTCCCTTCCATCTCCATCCAACACCCTTATTTGAATTCCACACCGCTCTCCATTTATCCATTGGTTCAAATTCAAATTAAGTGAGTGGATCGTAGCCATTGAATCCCTTTAACCCTTATGCTAGAAATCTATAAATAGAGGTGACTTGAATACATTAAGGAACTTTTAACTTTCCCTAGAGCTTAACGCTAAAGCAAGAAGATGCAAGAGAAAGATCACCCTTTGTTGATGTTTTTTGCAAGTGCATGCACTATTGTGGTATAGCATATGGAAGTATAGGTTGATCCCTCAGGAACTCGCTTTACAAATTTGGAGTTTTAATAAAATTTAATTATTTAAAATTTTAAATTAAAAAACATAAATTAACAGAAAGAGAAATCAGACTTTAGATGTGTTTGTTCAATAAAATTACAAAGGTCTAATATATAGAAAATAGAAATTTAACTAAAAAAATAAGAAAATTTCACTTCCCTAGACTGCTTATCTTCAAATTCCACAAATCTGGACTTCTAAAAACTAATCAGCCTTCATCAACATCTTCATTATGTCCTTGATTAAAGATCTAACGGTTGGATTAGTCAGATTCCTCAAAATTGTAAAGATTTGGAGTAAATGGTGATTTTGGGATTTGGATGGTTTAGATCAAGTTATGGATTTTAGATTAAAGATCAAAGAAGTTACTTATGCTCAAAGATGTCCTAAGAGTGATTTATCAAAATTAATTGAAAATCTAATCTAAAACAGAGGAGATATTAAGAAATCTTTTTTGCTTAAGGCTAACCTTTTGATTAGGTTAAGCCTTAATCAAACTGATCCGGATTACACAATTCCTAGAATTAACTGAGAATAACACAAACTAGAATAGGCAAACCTGGAATAAGAATAAGATAAATTAAAGAAGAAAACAAAGCAGGGACATGATTGTAATTGAAATTAATGTGCATGGAGTATTCTTGGAACTTTCTAAAAAAACTTCCTTCTTCTCCAACCCCTAAGGAGAAAAATGTAGGGAGCTGTTTGAAACTGGTCCCTATGTTGTTTGAAACTTAAAATAGAAGAGGAGATGAGGGAGATAAAGGAAAACCTAAATTTAGTTTTCCACTATGGCAAAGGGAGAGCTGCAAGAGGAAAAGAAAGAGAGGAAGATAGGGAAGGGTGCCGTCTGGTGGAGAGTGGTGCATTGATCGGGCAGAGCATGTCGAGCTGGACTGAAGCACACTTTGGTAGGAAGCTGAGTAAACAATGGAGATGACACTGCAGGACCGGTGATCAGATGAACCAAAGGGTTGGCGCTATGTGGTGCTGGCTTGGGCAGATGGGGAGAGGCGTGGTGGAGGAGCTGGTGTAGTCTGCTTGGCTGTTCCGACTGGTGCTATATTGAGTAGAGGAGGACAATGTGATGGAGCATTGACTGCACATAGAGGAGATCGGGTGATTGGTGCAAATGAAAGGTGGGATGATCTGAGTAGTGCACTCTTGGACGTACCGGTGAATAGAAACAGAGACGAGGAATCGACAAAGGGAGAGCAGGTAGTGGAGCTTGGAACAAGAAGAGGAATATAAAAAATAAAAAAAAGAAGGAAACAACAAAAACAAAACAACATAAGGAATAGAAAGGAAAGGAAAGGAAAACAAAAAACAAAAGGAGAAGAGAACAATGGGGTTCTATGCAGGTTTCTCCTGCTACTGCTCCCTTGGCAGTCCCACCTATAGTCCACTCATCTAAGGGAGCTTCCTTTCCTTTGACAATGGAGAGCTATTTATATTTGTTTCTTTTCCTTTTTCCTCTCCTAGCTTCTATTTTGATTCCCCTTTCCTTTTCTCCATGCTTTCCAATAAAAATCAATTTCTTTTAGGAAACCATCTTATATGTCTTTGTAAGTGATCTGGTCCATTCAACACCCTTTTTGATAATCTGCATTGTTGATTACTTGATCTAACATTAATCATCATGATCCAAGCTTCTTTTGGTTAATCTACAAAATGAAGACTAAATTAGAGTCATCTAACTGTACATTAAGCATCTACTTAGCTCTTATGATCATCTAACCATTAAATTTGACAATTTATGGTTGGATGGTCCATTTGAGCTAAAATTCATATTTTATCTAAAAATCATCAAATTAATTAGTTAGATGGTCTAATTAAAATGCTAAACTAGGGGTCTTTTGGCCCAAATTAAATACCTAACATCCTCACCCAAGCTCCCATCTTATATCTCTTCTATTCACCTTCTTCTAAGCATGCTTTCACTTAGGATTTTATTTCAATTAGATAGTTCATGCATAGCATTCATTTTTAATTAGATTACATACATGGTAATATTGTAGTTTTCCCTTAGTTTTGAATGTTAATTTCTCATCTTTACTGGCTATGTAGTTCATGTAGAGCATAATAAATCCCATTCATCTTAGAGTAGTGCAGATGCATATTATGTTTCTTTTCCATTCAATTAGGTTTTGCATGCATATAGGTATACGGTTTTCAATGCATTCCACCAATTTTTAGTGGATGCGTCTTTTTCTAGGTTACATGCATGCCATCTTAGCATCATGTTTAGGTTGCATTCATGTTAGTTTTCGGAGTAAGACTTGTTTCCTTAGGTTTTTTATTACTTTCTAGATCTAGTTTGTAGTATAACTTTCCAATTAGCATGTTTAGTTTCCTTGCATTAAGCACTTTTCTATTTTAGAAGTAGGATAGTTTCTATTTTTAGATTCCATGTTAGATATTAGCTTTCCCTTCTTTTCAGTTTTAGTAGATTCTAATTTTCTTTCCATTCATCTTACGAATGTTTTAGGATTAGTTTAGATCCATTTTAGAAAGTAGTTGCTTGGTAGATTCTTATATCATAGCACTTTCCTAGCTAAGAAGTAGCAATTTCCTAATTTACAAAACCCATGTTTGACCATTGTTTACTTTCTATTTTCCACAGCTTTCTTTTGAGGATTAGCTTAGAAACACCATGCATATTAGATTTAGAAAGCATCCTTAGTTTAGAAAGTCATATGTATCACAGTAGATTTATGCATTAGAGATGCATGTAGTGTAAGCATTCCACTTTCCATTTAGATTCATTCTCTCTCTCTCTCTCTCTCTCTCTCTCTCTCTCTCTCTCTCTCTCTCTCTCTCTCTCTCTCTCTCTCTCTCTCTCTCTCTCTCTCTCTCTCTCTCTCTCTCTCTCTCTCTCTCTCTCTCTCTCTCTCTCTCTCTCTCTCTCACACACACACACACAAACACACACACACACACACACACATGTGCGCGCTTTCTAAATTGTACATATGGATCCTTCCATGCTAAATTTACACTCGTCTCACCTTCTTTTATCTTGCACGCACATCCTCTTACCATGTTTCCTTATCTTTCCACTTTCTAAATCCATACACTTTCTATTTACACTCACTTTCTAATTTTATATTTCATACATAATCCATGTTAGTTAGGTCATTCATCATTCCTCTTTCTCTCTTCTAATTTCTTTTTCATAGAGTTGGATTAAGGAAAAAGGAAAGGGTTCTTAGAAATAAGGGTACTTTCTAATTTCTTAATTAAGGTAGAGAAAACGAGCAAATCCATCCCTAAGCCACCTAGGTTCCTAGCTTAGGGCTTTCTATTGGGGCATATGGATACACCAATACCTATTTCTTGCATGATCTCCTAAGGCTAAGAATGACTGAGTCATAAAGCAAGGGTCACTTTATCCACTTTGTTTTCTTTTTCTTCTATTTCATGTTTACAATAGACAGCCTCTTTTATGGCTGCCCTATTTTAAAGATGAATAACCATTAATTCCCTCTTTATCTAAACTCATCAAAATTTTCCTCTTTCTTTTGAGATTTTTCAACTTAGGAAAAATTCCATAACTTTTTCTACTTCCTTTTCCATAATTCTTCTTTTTTTCTTAGATGGTAATTATTTAGAATAAGGTGCTAGGACTCATCTTTTCTTAGTTGTACTAATACTTCATTTCAGGAGAGCCTTGGTGCAACGGTAAAAGTTGTTGTCGTGTGAGCTTGAGGCCACGGGTTCAAGGCATGGAAATAGCCTCTTGCAAAATGCAAGGTAAGGCTATGTACTTTAGGGCCTTGTGGTCTGCCCCTTCCCTGAACCCCGCATAGGTGGGACCTTCATGTATTAGGGTTGCCCTTTTACTAATACTTCAATTCTAAGGATCATTAGATGGGACTTGGTAGTTTATGGCTTGTTGAGTTAAGGAGATGAGAAAAGCTTGGTTGTAACTTTAGTGTATTTTGAGTTGAAAAGAAATGTCCAAGCCCCTATTGAGTGACACAACATGTGGGTCCTATAAAGCAATTCAAGCTAGATTTGAAGGACTTTTTATTTACTTACTTTCTTTTCTTTGCTTACTTAACATTTCCTTGTAATCCCTTAATGAAATAGTTGTTTTCCTTTTCTTAGTTACTTTGCTTCCTTAGATAATTCTTAGTTAGTTGTAGTTTTAGATAGTTTCCTTAATTCTTAGTTAGTTGTAATCTTATAATTTTTCCTTTTCTACTTTGTGGTAATTTTAGAAAGTTTCCTTAATTCATAGTTAGTTGTAGTTTTTGAAAGTCTTATTTTATTTCCTTGCTTTATTTAGATAGTTTCATAGTTTCTTTATGTGCTTGCTTTCTAATTTAGGTTTTACTTTCTAGTTGCTTAATTAGTTTAATTGTTTTCTTTGAATTACTTATTTCCTTCTTAGATAGAAGTTTAGTCTAATGGTTACTTCTTAGATTATTTATTTCCTTTTTAGCTAGTTACTTGTTTCTTGCTTTATATCTTTACTTTAGTTGTCCTCGGTTTTAGTTATAAGTTGTCCTTCTTTTAAATGTTTGACTAGGTTAAAGTAAGATGACCTAAATTATTAAATAGTCTTAGTGGGATCAAACTGTATTTTTCCATTCTATACTCCAATAGTGTCATGTATTTGCAATAATAATTAAGACACATCAAAAGACCAAGAGAAGCTCAAATCATATACTTTGGAATAGCATACAATGAAAGCTACCCTGAAATAAAACAACTCAAAAGACCAAGACCTGAATGAGATATATTTTTTACACTCTCTCTCCTATTTAACAAAAGAGGGATCCACATAAGGAGCCACACAAATTCTACCATGTAAGATGGTGAGTCATGCTCAATCCCATGTTTTTACATGAGAAAAATAAGGAATACAAGTGGAGAAAATAAATGAGGGAAGAGAGAGACTATTTATGGGAAATTTATAGTTGAAAAGCATCCTTAATTTTCAAGCATAAAAGACCAAGATCCATCCTTGTGCATGTATATCCAAAGCATCCGAGGAGGGTAAAACTAAACAAGGATAGACCAATGAGAAAATAGATTGCAATGAAGACTAGAACCAATGCCCATTGTCAAGATATTTTCAATGGGCTTCCCACCTATAAAATAGGGAAAAATGTGATTTTCAATGGGGGAGACGTCCTACCCTCCTTACACTTTATAGTCTAGAGAAAATTGTGGTGGACTATGAGAAAAAAAAGGAGGAGATCAAGACTGGATAAGGAAATCTCAAAGAAATCTAGGCCATCAACTCTAATGCATCCCCATCAAATGGAAAAAGAGCCCTTAAGAAGATATTTTTGGATAAGAACACTCCAACTAAATCTCATCCACTTGACCTAGGGAAATGATGATCTAGGGACTAGGAATGAAGTAGAGAAAAGCTTCCTTTGTTGAGAAGACAAAACAAAACGCCGAGGAAAGAAGGATCTCTAGCTCCCATATCCATCCAATGGACCATCTTTATTTTAGAGTTTTGGAACTTCCATATTGAATCCCATGCCTTCCATTTCCCACTTCTTTTCCTTTATTTTCACCCTTCCCTTTCTATCTTTTTCCCTCCTAACTAGTCATGCTTCTCATCCTAGTATATCCTCTTCCTTTCCACACTTATGTCCCTCATTCCCCATCTACATATCTCATCCAAATCTCATACACTTACTATCCCATGTCGAATACGCCCTCCATATTGAATTACATGTCCCCCTCTTCTACATATCTTTCCTCCATTCCATTCATTAGATTATCTTTAATAAATATCAATAATTTGTCCTTCCACTCTCTCTTATGATCCTAGCCATTCACCTCTTAGAACTACAACTCTAAAACTCTATAGGTAGAGGTGAAGAAGAAGGCTAAGGGGATCTCTTACCTTTCCCTAGACCTTGAAAGCTCAATCTCAACCATTCATCCTTCCACTCTCTCTTATGATCCTAGCCATTCACCTCTTAGGGCTACAACTCTAAAACTCTATAAGTAGATGTGAAGAATAAGCCTAAGGGGATCTCTTACCTTGCCCTAGACCTTGAATGCTAAATTTAGGAGAAACACAAGGAGCGAGATCATCCACACCAAAGCACCCCTAGATCCATACGTCCATGAGAGTTAAGGAGTTCATCCATCCCACTTCCCTAGTTTTTCATATACATGCTTCTCTATTGCATCATAGTATACACCTTAGGATTTCCATGTATGCACTCTCTAGGATTGCACGCACCCTCCACTTTCACTTCTTTCTTGCACTTTCTAAGTTTGCATGCATAGGACCTTTGCATTACATAGATTCTTCATTTCCACCTTAGATCTACATGCACTCTCACCTCTAGCATAGAATGCCGCAACCCCTTAGTTTACACATATAGGATCTTACAGTTGCATGCATTAGACTTTCTTCATTGCATGCATGCTTCATCTTTCATTCTCTTCCATCCCATGTACTCTCCTTCTATTTTGATTTACATGCACAATCACTCCCACCACCTTAGGAACTCCATCCTACACCCCTTCTTCCACCACCTTCTTCCCACTCCTAGTTTTTACATGCACACACCCTTCCATGTAGAATAAGATGCACACTCCTCTCATCCTTATCTTCCACGTGTCTTGCTTCCTTTCATCTTCTATTTTCTTTTTCTTTTTAATTGGGAATATAAGGAAAAGGAAGAAGCCTTGTGCCCTTCTATGGAAAGTAAGGATGATAAAAGTTTCATTGTAAAGTAGTATACCTTGGTTTGAAGAGAAGTATGTAGGCATTTGTTGAATGACACAACAAGAAAGTTGTATTATGAATGTTCAAGCCCAGAAAAAGAAGAGATATGTAAAGAGCATAGTTGGGTAACACAACTAGGGACTTCTACAGCAGACCCTTCAGAAGGAAGTTTTAACTTTTTTGTCTTTTATTTCTTTACTTGCTTATATATCAATTCCTTGTAAACATTACCTTAATGAAAGTTTTTTTATTATATTCCTTAGTTAGTTTCCTTGCTTATTTCCTTATTCTAGTTAGCTTACTTGCTTTATTTTATTGTTCTTTAATTTCCTTGAATGTTTCCTAATAATGATTGACCCGTATTTGCTGCTTCTATACTCTAATAAAACTATACACTTATGATAAGAATAAAATTCACATCACAGACCCCCCCCCCCAACCCCTTTCATCTCAACCATCCCTTCTATCCCTTCTCCTATGATCTCAACCCTTCACCTCTTAGGGTTCCCACTTCAAAAACCTATAAAGAGAGGTGAAGTGAAGAGGATAGCTATATTTTTTACTATCCCTATAATACATAGTCAAATCAAGGATAAATGGGGTGAGAGATAGCTCTAATCATCTCTCCTTAGAAAGAAAAAAAAACGTCCAATTCTTTAGAAATAGATGTAAGAGTTCAACCATTCCCTTGAACTACACATTCCTTTACTTCATGTCATCCCATGTGAGTTGGGAAGAAGAGGATTCTCTAGGTAAGTACTACACCTCATGTCTCCTTAAGTAAGGGCATGGTGATCCTACTCCAAGAAACACTAGTCTTCATCTTTTTACTTTATTTTTTCTTCTCTTCCTTACTAAGGTAGGATGCCCCAAGCCAATGGATGTACTTCACATTAGTTCTATTTCTCCCTCCTTTTCCACTCTAAGGTGGGATGCCATGGCTAATGAGGGCATTCCACTCTAGCATTCTTCTTTCTCTTTTACTCCACAACTAGAGTGGCATGCCCAAGGCCAATGGGTGTACCCCACTTTAGTTCTTGCCTTTCCTTTATTTTTCCCTTTCCATTTTCCTTGCAAGAGTGGGATGCCCAAGTCTAATGGGTGTAGTCCACTAGAGGATTCTTCTTTCTCTTTTATTCTACAACAAGAGTGAGAGGCCCAAGGCCAATGGGTGCACCCTACTTTGGTTTGGTCCCTTCTCTCTCTCTCTCTCTCTCTCTCTCTCTCTCTCTCTCTCTCTCTCTCTCTCTCTCTCTCTCTCTCTCTCTCTCTCTCTCTCTCTCTCTATATATATATATATATATATATTATTTTACTCCTTAGGGCCACCCTCTACTTAGAGTATCTGGCATCACAGAGCTATTTACTTGCCCTCCCTTAAGAAGGCTACCCTCTTCTTAGAGTTTTTATCCAAGGAGAAGCATAAAATTCTTTCCTTTCTAATGGTTGGGTTTCTTTTTAGTAGAAGTGCTAGGTGTCCCCTTCTTTGGCAGCCTTAGTATTTTTTTTTCGTAAGCGATTTATTAGGTATGGTTGAGAAATACAATGGGAGAGGGGCACATTGGGAGACTACTCTCTTTGCTTGTTGGCTACACTTGATGTGCCCAAACAAGTCAGTGGAATCGCATATATGATGATAGTTTGGATGTAACTTAGTGTATTATGGTTTGAAAAGAAGTGTACAAGCTCCTATTGAGTGATAAAACAAGAGAGCCCCACAGTGAAATTTTAGCTTGGTCGAAGAACTACTTTCTTTTCTTGCTTATGTATTAAATTCATTGTAACATTCCATTAATGAAATAGTTTTTTCACTACTTTGCTTTAATTCTAATTCCTTATTTTGTTTCCTTAAATGTTTATTTTATTTAGTAACTTTTATTAAATGATTGGCTAGGTTAAAGTGAATTAAATGTTAATTAAAATCCATGTAAGAGTCTTTGTGGGATCGAGCTATGTTTGCCTTATCTATTTTACAATAGATCCATGCACTTGTAGTATAAATTAAGAAATTCATATCAGCAACACCTTTGTTAGAAATAATGTGGCGTAAAATATTTACCTCTTCCAACTAGAATTCACACTTTCTAAACTATGCATGCAACTAGTGTGACGACCTGGGTTTTTGAAACACATTTTATAATATATTTTTCAAAGGCAAGGGCGTCCCCTCAGTAAAAAAAATTTTGCAAAACAAAGCAGCGATAATTCTTTTCTTTTAAAATTTATTTTGAAAACCCAAGTCACCACTTCATACATAACATAAATACATTTTGTGTACAAAATAAAATTCCATTGAAGGAATATGATTTTATTAAACTTCCAGAATCCATCCAATTGTTCACAGTACAGCCTGGTACCAGTACAATACTTGTCAAAATTACATAATCCAAAATTTGCAAACCTCACCATACATTAAAATCTCTCAATACAATACAATTCCCTCAAATAAAATACATGTCTTCAAGAGAATGTATCTTGATTGATTATTCATCAACATCTTCTTAAGTATCCTACAGTCTTGAGCTTCTAACCCTCCTTCTCTGTATCTGAGGTATTGTAAACATGGAAACATGTACAATACCTCAGCAAGCTATGCTTGGTAGGGGAATACAAAAACATACCACTTCATCAATACAAGAATACATACCTCAGTACTTATTTCATCATGGTTATCCATTCATGAGTACTCTCCACATAGAGTATATATACTATTTATGTAGTACATGACAAATTAGTTAGTATAGTGAAGATTGCTCAAAACTTGTTCCATCCCCTGGCTATGCCTCCACTTAGGAGAGTAATACCTAGCCAAAGATTACCCAACACTTGTTCATTCTCTTGGCTATACTCCCACTTAGGAGAGCAATACCTAACCAATTCTCATATGGGGTTTTCATTCTAGGAACTCATGTAATAGCATATCATCATGCCATGGCATCATACTATGCCTATCATATGTGCATTATAATGCAAAATACATTAGGACTACTATGCTTACAGTCTCAATCTATACAGCGCTCCCAGATAACTACATAATCCTCCACTGACACCAACTGTGGAATAATCAATCCATGTCCTCAGGGGGTGGACCATGGCTGTCACAGTGGAGCCTTCCCATTATTGCCCCACTCGACATTTAGCCTCTCTTTGGGCATGGTATTCATCATATAAGTTTTAGGAAGCGGGTGGCCAAACCCTCATAACTTCCCTAGCATAGCATCCCCAGTCTCTATCTCTATGTAAAATAAAACCACAAGCCTCCATACTTGTATGGAAAATAGATTGTACATATCAGACGATCTGTTTGTTTAACTAAGGCTGGAACATTGTACATACCCTATTCTTAGGGTTTCCTTAGTCTCCATATCTCATTACTTTCACCTCATTAGACTTAATCAATAGATTAGATCAAGTGGATTAGATTATGAGGTTAGATCACTTTGTTTGATCATGTGGTTAGATCACATGTTTTGGATCACTTTGTTTGATCCTTTGGTTAGATCACTTAATTTTATCATATGTTTTTGGATCACTTATTTAGATCATATGTTTTGGATCCCTTAATTGGATCACATGTTTTGGATCCCTTAATTGGATCACATGTTTTGGATCACTTAGTTGGATCATCTATTATGGATCACTTAGTTTGATCATTTGGTTAGATCCATGTTTTGGATCACTTAGTTGGATCATATGTTTTGGATCACTTAGTTGGATCATATGTCTTGGATCACTTAGTTGGATCATGTATTTTGGATCACTTAGTTGGATCATGTATTTTGGATCACTTAGTTGGATCATATATTTTGGGTCACTTAGTTGCATCATGTATTTTGGATCATGACTATGCTAAGGTACTAAGCATACTTATACAATGAAGGTCTATAATTTTAGACAGATAATCATGTATATCTACACATGAACCTCTAATATATCTTTGTATATCCACCTACCTCAAAGTAGTATCTTGATTCATACTTCTCAAGTGTATTCTTCCACAATGTCCATCATAGTCTGGATTTATCCATCTGTCAAACCATATGTATGCGGTTCTCTCTCTATTCAAGTATGTATTCCTATAGATGACACCCTAATTTTCCTTAAATCAAATTTGATCAAGGGTTTGTATTCTTTATCTATGTTCTTGTACATATGCATACATAC
Organism: Warburgia ugandensis; assembly: GCA_035236585.1. Classification (NCBI taxonomy): domain Eukaryota; kingdom Viridiplantae; phylum Streptophyta; class Magnoliopsida; order Canellales; family Canellaceae; genus Warburgia; species Warburgia ugandensis. The sequence goes on from CP141128.1 coordinate 48,296,474, forward strand.
TATACATATACACATGTAATACAATACTACATTAGTATTTGTTTTTGATTATCTAATATCCTATGGATCTTGTTTGATCATTCTTATCTTGATTACCATTTTTATTAGGATTAGATGATTTACTATATTTTATGCTCTAATTATTATTACTCAACCAATTAATGTTTTATCGGTTGAGGGTAGCTTATTTCATCCTAAGTCTAGAAGCTCCTCTTATGTCCAATTGGCTAAGGCTTACAAGTTAAATGGTTGAACACAAAGTGGCTACTTCAATCCTCATGTAATGAGGCGTTTAAACCTCTCAAATGTCAACAGAAGGTGGGGGGAGAGCGTGGCTCTATTAGATAACCCCCTTAACCACTATGACCATCATTCACTAGCTTGACCCTAAATCAACTCTTCATAAGATTCCTATGAGCATTTAATCCTAAGTATTCTTTCTAATTATTTTTTATTAAATCCATGAACTAAAATGTCATTTATGGAGTTTTATTATGCTCCTAATTTGGACCAAGGAATTTATATTCCTTATATTATCCTACTAACTATGGTCCTTACTATCATTAAGTCCATGTCATACATTCCAAGTGAATGTCCTTTCCTTCTAATTTCATTTAATTCAATTTCCATGAAATTTCCATTACTTAAGCATAAATTTAAAGTATAAATAAACAATTATGTAATTAACTCAACTAAGCAATGAAAGACAATTATCACAATGTTCAATAATTCAAATAGAAATCTAACATGCTATCATGATCCAAGGGTCTTAATTGATCCATATTCATTTTTCATCTCTTTAGGGTTTAGATCTTGATCCTTCATTTTATTTTAGATCTAATATTTTATATTGATGTAATTTAATTATTAAATCATTAATTTACCTCGTCCATTGATTTGATCTTCCTTGATCTACCTGATCGAGGAGATCTTAGGTTACTTTGTACCATTTAAGGACATAGATCTTGATCTAGCCCAAATCCTCATCATCCATTCATTAAATCCCTATGATATTATCTCAAGATCATCATCAAAATGCATCCATACAGTCTAATCATCCTAGATCATCTTGATCTATGAGATACTATTCATTTTTAGGGATTTTAGTAACTCTTAAGGCTAGATCTCTTAAGATCTCCCTAATTAATTTCATTTAAGTCACTGATTTTATTTATTATGTCATAAAATCATCATCCAAAAAGGTATTAGTGATCTGATCATCCTAGATCTTGTAGATCAAAGATGTTAGTTACTTATCTACTTAATTATAGAAATTTTAATTAATTAAAATTATAATTTTATAGGTTCAGTCCATTCTATTTATCACAAGGAATCCATAAAACTTTTTGATCTCAATTTGGATCTCAATTGAGATCGGAATTAAGATTTCAAGATTTCAGCCCGTTTTAAGGGTTGAATTTCACCTTAATGTTTTTGATCAATTTGACTGATTTAGAGGTACATAATTTCTACTGTGAACATGTTTATTAAGGTTTTGAGACCTTATAAACACATCAAACAGTTCAGAATTTATGTTTAAGGTCATTTGGGCTATGATCCAAGATCAATGGCATGTATTTTACTAAATGACATATATAATTAAAATTTAAAACATGGATATAATGAATTCAGTACCTAGATAAAGTCACAAGGAATCCATAGAAGCTTTCTGATCTAAAATCAGAGCTCTATCAAGCTCTGAATTAGAAATATAAGATTTCAATTAACCAGATGGGCGGCCTAGATCAGATCTGGGTTACAGATGTCTGGGCAGAGGTGACTAGCTATAGGCGAGAAGGTCCGATATGGACTGTCGGATCACCTGTGGATGGATCTCCTCCATCCAGTTAACATCAAATGCCCAGCTTTCACATCTTGTTGTTTTTGGGCCCTAGGAATCCATCCATCAGCTCGGAAGTTACATCTGAGCTGTGGATGGATGGGATCTCAACCCTCAATGCCAGATCCATAGTCTCTGACGGATCAAAGGCTGGGGAGCTCCCATCTTTGTCAAAAAACCCAAACCACCTACCGGAAATGAAAGAGGGGAGTGAGAGTGGCCTACCTGAGCTAGTCTGGGGGAGAAATTTCACTAGAGAAAGAAGAAAAACACCGGAGAAATAAGAAACCCTAGCTTTTGCCAGAAATTCATATACATATGCAATTACTTCATCTCCATTGCCGGATAATGTGGGGAACCATGGGGGTTTTGAAGATAACACATTTATGAAGACTCCCAATGGTTCAAGATCTCTGGTAACTGGCCAGATTGGCTGGAATTTTGTGAAGATTCTGCCGGAGACGGTAAACAGTACCATTTTTCATTTTCGTTTTGAGCTTTCTTCTGATCCAGAATGTGGATCATCTTGTAATTAAAGGGCTTTTGTAAAGAACTCTTTTCCGAATATATACAATGGTTAAGATGAGGTTTCAACGGTTGTATTGGAACGTCTAATTGAACTAGGGTTTCTGGGCAAAAACCCAATCCCATCGGGAACGACGCGTCCCTAGATGCGCCAGACGTCTCCACTTAGTCTGGAGAGCGGGGTGCGTTTATGGACACGCCCATAGACTTAAGAAAGAGGGAGAGAAAGAAGGAGAAGATGGGGGATGTTTCTAAAGCTAAGATTTTGTAACATACTAGGGGACCTCGTGAATGATTTTATGAAAAATTTTGAAAAATTTTCTGAGGTCTATTTATAGGTGTTTTGAGTGGTTTTCATAATGACATGTAATGAGTACGTTTTTTCCTTTTTATTATTTAATATATATTAGATTCCCACTACCACCTCCTTCTCCACTAGCAGGTGGTAGTGGTTTGAATAATGATTGCACATGGTTTGGTCATTGGATTCCATTGTGGGTCCTTTGTGGCCCCATGTGGGCCCCACATGTGTAAAAAGACCAAATTGCCCTTTTATGGAGAAAAATTCATTTTATTCTCCCGAGCTTGGAATTGAGCGTACTTAGTGGCGTTGGATTCATATTTCTCAGTACATTCCAGATTTTTGAGGTCTCAAGTCTTGATTATTTGTGAAATTACCATTTTCCCCTTTTATTCATTAAAATGAAGAAAAATACAGATTTTTCATCCGTGTTCAGAAATTGTCGTGCTTACAGTCATTTTGAAGTGTTCGTCGCATATGTTTTCATTTATATTGGTCTTATACCTTGATTTCACTTCTATGAGAAGTGCATATTTCATAACCCTAATATTCCAACCTGATTTTCATTAAAATTCTCAATCTCAATATTTATTTAATTTCTTTACCAAAAATTAGGGGTGTTACAACTAGTGTGCTCTGAGTGTGTTTAGTACTATTGTAAGTGCTCCTAGAGTTCTTCATGACTATATGAATATACCATAATATCATTCGTGAACACTATGACAAATTTGTCCAAGAAGGTCTTGAACACCTTGTTCATCAAATCCACGAAAATGATTGGGATGTTCATCAACCCAAATGGCATAACTCTGTACTTATAGTGCTTGTATTTTGTCCTAAAAGAGTCTTATAAATGTGTTCCTCTCTAAACCTGAGCAGGCAATATCTGGACCTTAGAGAACACTTTGCCCATCCTCTTCTTAATAAAGAGGACTAGTGCTTCCTAAGGTGACACCTTAGATCTAATTATACCTTTGTCTAACAACTCCTATAATTGCTCCTTCAACTCCTTCAGTTCTTGCATGGCTCCTTCAAGATAGGAACAATGCCCAATACAAGATCAATGGAAAAGTCTATCTCCTGCTTAGGTGGTAGTCTTGGCAATTCCTAGCGAAATACATCTGAAAATTCCCGTACCATCACCATCTCCACTAGCTTAGGTTTATCAACCTCTACGGCCTCAACTTTGGCCAAGGAGACCTAACATCCCTTGGAAAATTGTTTAACCAACTTTAAGACTAACATCACACATGTCTTAACCACATTATCTTATCTCTATCACCAAGTTTCATTTCAAATAAGGACCTACTTGATATTTAAAATTGTTATAATTCTCTCCAAATATTTTACCACAAGTGTATTCAAATATTATTCCCTGAGCTAATTCACATGAAGTGAGATTAGTGTACAACACTAACTCTTTTTTAACTAATGGAGATTTTTATCATTTATTACCTTACTACTCTAATCATTGCATGAACTAGACTCTAATATTTCTATGAATTGCCTAAGTTCATAATTTAAAGTTTCATCAACATCTTAGATCAATTACTTCTTCTATCTCAACACTAAAAGTTCACTTTCTATTGATTACTAACACTCTTTGAGAAATATTTTTGCATAGGATAGTTCAATAATTTCTTCCCAATTGTTTTGATTGTCTTCTTATATCATAGTCTTCTCAATCATCCTTTAATATAGTGATTGTGATGATCTCCATTTGGTGCTACCTGTGGTTGGCAGGTACTGCTCAAGCTGTGATACCAACAGTTGCATGGTGTTGCTAGCTATTTTACCAATTATACCAAATGGAATTTTGGCGGGTTCATGGATTGCTTGGCTAGTCCTCCTAGGTACCATCTAATGTCACAATAGTGAGATCATAGATGAGTAATTTCTTAAGTACTCACACTTAAGGCCTAAGGTTTTTCTAATTTCACTAATCATTCATGACTTTTCATCTAGTAATTGGTTGTGAGTGACATAACTTGGGCTCTAATGCCAACTATGATGATTCAAATTTTTAAATCATGATTTTTTTGAAATTTATTTTAATAGCTAGATATCCCTATTTTTAAAACCACTTTTATAAAATCAAAAACATCAAAAATCATTTTTCTAAAACACGAGTGTTTTTTCTTTTAAATCACTTGCCTTTTTTAAAAGTTGGCAGACTTCTAAGTTGTATAAGTATCATCAACATCTCAAATAACATAGTTGGCCCAGTATAAGTCAAGCACAACCACGTTACCAATATAAATGAAAATTTGGTACCTTGTGCCTTAGTACATGTATAACCTTTTCACAAATAGAAAAAAATGCAAATTAGCAGCATCTCACTTTCTCTTGTTTACATATAACCTAGGTCCTTTCTTTGCTCTTACACCTTATGCAATGAATTTGCATGTTCTATTTTTGCATGAGTATACACCATACCCAATAGATAAACTTAGACAAAAAAAATCAAAATCATAGCATCCAGATGCACATGCTATGCAATTACAGGCATTCCACAATTATTCAGATGTCACCAATTCACATGAACAAATAATAACATTTCATAAATCATATAAGTATTATCAAATGTTAAAATAATTGTATAGGTAAAACAACTTCACTGGCACTCTAGCCGACAATATCTCGGTCCCTTTGGCACCTTGGCAATATGTTTGCCAATTGTCATGAGTACTTGTCTAATGACCATCACAAATTCATCTTAAATAGAACCATCATCAGACTCACCTAGGAGCCAAAATATGAAATGATAAGTGTTTAATTTTGTACAAAAAGTATCCAATTAGTAGCCCAAGTGTTATAAATTATAGTGTTATTTTTAAGGTTATTTTAGAAACTTGTAACGCATGCATTTCTAACCTAATGAGTTAAAAGTTTGACATTTTGCAAGTTTAGAAGCAAATCCAGAGCAAGTATGTGAATCATCATAATTTTTTAGGATTTAATTAGGGTTTTTACTCAAAGTTGATTAAAATGATCTGTGCAAAAGGACATACATTTCTATTAACTTTACATCAGAATTTGAGCCATACATGAGGTTTCCTAGTTAAACTAGGAAACCTAAGGAATCCAACCTACTCAAGTCTTAAAGCTAAGCATTGAAGCCACTAAGTAATGAGCCATCAAGCCATAGATATCAACTACATGGATCCACACAATTGGAACATCAATTCAAGTGACTATCTTATAATTAAAGTATGATTTTAAAATATTTTTGAGAGAGAATTGTAAAAGGTAAGATGATCATGCACTGATATATCCATCAAGAGGGAAAACCCACTTTTCTAATTTATTTCCTAATCTTTTCCACCACATAAACCTAGGGTTCCACGATTTTATCTTGGAGAGGGAGCCATTGTTCTAAAAGGTGATGCCTCCACAATATTTGAATGCTTAATTCAAGTTGTTTCCAAATTAAGAAACCCCTAGATATATTCATTCAACACATCTCAAAATCCTAGATCTCTTTCTATTTTTAGATCTCTCCTTTCTACCATTCAAATCATCATCTAATTAAAGGGGGTGGAATTCCACCCACCTTCTTAAAGAAAAAGATGCCTCCCCATCAATGGAATGTGTATTCATGTGGTTTCCTCATATGGAATCCCTAGATCTTATGTCCAACTAAAACCCTCCAAACCCTAGGTTTTACTTCGAATTTTTTACCATCTCCTATTTTCCATTTCCCTAGATCTTAACATAATTAGAGGGGGGTGGAACTCCACCCCACTTTCTTAAGAAGGTGACTCCTCCCCCCCTTCTAAAATAGGAAACCAGCCATTACCTCTCTTTCTTACATCATCTTCCACCTAACATTCCTCATTCAAATCCCTAGATCTAGATCTTCTTTCCTCCTTGATTCAATTTTCCAAGTTAGAGACCTAGCCATTTATAAATCTCCCATGGTCCCATGATTTTTCAAGTAGTGGTTGGGTGAGACAACCTTGAAACATAGAAATCTTCTTTGGTGTTTGTTGGAGTTGGACTTTGGCTTTCTTTGGTGCTTTTCTTCCTTTGGACTTTAGCTATTTCTCTTGTTAATTGCTCTCCAATTCGAGTTAGTAGTTTTCTTTCTTTGCATTAGTTTCACTGTCTTAATTTGCTCTTGTTTTGTTCTTGAATTCCATATGCATAGTTCCAGACTTTAAGTCCTTTCCTTTGGTAGTAATAGCTAAGTAAAGGGATAGATTGGAGCCTTAGTTTCTTCCCTTAGTTTTGTACATTTTCTATCTTAGAATCATCTTAATTTAGCTGCACTTTCCTTGCTGTAGTTCATCTTATTATCCTTCTATTATATTAAATTCCTTATTGGGTTTCCTTTACATGTCATTACACTTTAGATTAGAAACTTTAGATTAGGTTTATATATATATATATATATATATATATAACATTAGGTTTTAAGGCTTACTTTCCTTCTTAATTTCCATATTTATACACTTGTTTTATGCACAAAATTTTGATGCAATTTAGCATTTGTTCAATAAAATTCTTTGAGGATTCTTGTTATTAAATGTTTCAATTACCAAAATGTGGTATATCTGGGTTGTTATCTTGCATAAAAGTTATTATTTCAATTGCTTTATATGCTTCATTTTGATTTTAAGTTCTTAAAGTACTTAAAATCTAGAATTTTTCTCCTTAATCTTTATGCTTTGTTTCCAGCCATCTAAACACCTTAATTGCTTGAATCCTTAGAAAACCATTTAAATTTTTAGGTTATTTATTGAGTTCATTGGTTAGCTTGTATGATATTTACTTTTAATTCAATAATTTAAACCATCTTTCAACCTATGAACCATGCGCACAATCCATGGATCATGAGCATGGTGCTAGATTAATTTCCTCTTTGTTTGTTAGTTAATTTAGTTGTTTAGTCTTCTTTTGGCAATCATTACTTAGTTGTTTGCATCTTAGTTTAAGTTTAAAAAGTTTCTTGTTTAGAAAAAGTGTTAGTTTAAGAAAGTTTCCCTTTTAGTAGTTTCCTTAAGTTAAGTTACTTAGTTTAATTTATTCTAATTTTACATTAGTTTCTTTTGTCAATTGCATGTTAGTTAGGTAACTTTCTAATTTCATTGCTTAGTTTTAAATTTAACAAGTTTCTTTAATTGTAATTTCTAATTTCATGCATTTACTTTTCTTGTTTAAGTTCAAATCAATTCAATCTTTCTCTTTGGCTGATGTTAAGCATGTTAAATAAGATCCATTGAACATAAATTTCTAAGATTCTTCTTTGGATCAACCTTTCTCACATGCTAATACTACTTTGATTCATGTACTTGGAAGTTAATTAAAACATACACCAAGAATCTCATGGGAATACTATACTCATGACTAGCAAATTGAATCAGTGTCATGCTCTGCTGTTACAGATGAGGCTTTTAAATATTTTACGAGTCACAAGTTATTTTGACTACTAACTTCATAAATATTTTACAAGTCGTTTAGAAAAAAATGATTTTAAAAGTCTACACTTAAGAAGTCATTTAATAAATAAAAATTGCCCTATTTAGTCTAGCACGAAGAGGAATTTTCACATGGAAATTGACTTTTAAAGTTGTTTTTGGTAAATGACTTCAAATATTAAGACTTTTGAAATTGTTTAGCGAAAACAACTTTAAAAGTCCATTCTCATATAAAAATTCCTCTACGCACCAGATTTTTAAAGTCATTTGAATCAAATGACTTTAATAGTTAAAAATTTTCAAGTCTTTTTTCTATAAACGACTTTAAAAGTCCTTCCTTGTTTATAAAAGGCCAAATTTATGTCTTTTTTTCCTAAATCACCTATTGGTATTCTTCATCTCACCGGTGGCATGACAGCATCCCCCTCTGGTCCTTGTCTCTCTCTCCATCATGTTCCCCTTCTTGTTTTCTATTTTAGATATTTTGATGGTTTGTGGCATGGAAAACAATGTAAGAAAACCAAAACCTCTTTTTTTCATGCATGACTTTCTTGTTACCAACTCTCTCTAATTGCATTTTGTAGATCAAGTGGGTTTTGTCACTACTGATGATGGGGTTAAGAAGTGTGTTAGATCATTGTGATATCCACAAAAATTGTATTATTTCATTGCAAACAACTTTAAAATTTAGTGACTTTTGAAATCGTTTGCTGTAAATGACTTTAAAGGTTAGTGCTCTATTTTTAGTGTTATTTCAACAACTTTCACGTTTCTTTTTTGACTATCTTCGTCTATACACTAAATATATTTTGATTTTTCTTATAGCTATTCTCAACCAAATCCCAATTGTGAATTGGAACTACATTCACATATTCGTGGTCGATATAAATTTTTGAGTCTTGTTTAGTATCTTTTTGTTTTCCTCGTACATGTATATAAAAAAGGGCAGCCCCGGTTCATGAAGCTCCCACCTATGCAGGGTCTAGGGAAGGGGTGGACCACAAGGGCCTATAGTAGGCAGCCTTACCTTGCATTTTGCAAGAGGCTGATTCCACGCCCTGAACCCGTGACCTCAAGGTCACATGATGACAACTTTTACCATTGCGCCAAGGCTCCCCTTCTTTCCTCATATGTGTGTGTGTGTGTGTGTGCATATTTGAAGAATTTTTTCATGGCTATGGTTAGAAACTTGCCTTTTTAAATTAATTTTTTTTTAATGTATCTATCATATTTTGCTTCTTTTTTCATTGTTAATTAAAATTTTTCACATGTGTACATGCATTAATTTAGTTATTTTAAATATTTAAAATTCTTGTATACCTAGCTTTTGGTAAAATGCCTAACCTAATCTTTTCATGTCCAATAAGTCTCTATTAGGCTTGACTAAGAATGTCAATCTAGACTTAAAGTCAATCAAACAATCTCAGCCATTAGACATGTTATTGTGTAAACAATATCTAGTAATGCCTAATCGATGATCTGACGTTACTAGTAGGTTCCCCATCCTTAAATTGATAGCATGAACCAAAATTTTCAAAGGTCTAAATTTTGATAATCCAAAAAGTCTAAATGAGGATAATTGATATGTAACTAAGCATACTGATTGGTCAGTGCTCATAACTCAAACAACCTTGCCAAATTTGTGATCATTGAGTTTTAACCCTGAATTACAAGTCTGATTACTCAAAATTAATGGATCATGAATGAAACTATCAAATCAAAATCTTTGATTGTCTGATCATTAAGTCAAACCACTATAAACTATTAGATTTGACTCTTTAGACCTAGATTATCCACTAATAGAGCTATCTAATTTGTAATATAAATCTAAACCATTAGATCACTGACTTAGAGAATGGATGACAGATTTGAGATGGACTTGATCATATACATATGTAGTCTATGGCCAATGGAATGTAGATGGTTTATGATTAATCTGGATAGTCATGATTGAGTCATGTCACTATGATCCAATGACAATCTGACACTTTTGTGCAATCTATTTAACATTGAATTGGGGCAATCTAGATAAATCCTTCACCTAATTGCTTCCAACTTTGATTTTCATTTTGTGCACAAAATAAATTAGAAATTTTTTGTAATTATTAACCTTATTTAAGTTAAACAAGGTTAGATATAGCCTTGTAAAATGGTTCATCAGGAAATTAGGGTATGATAACCATTGATCTTACATTAAATTGTGAGATCTAAGTTTTGGTTTGTATAAATGAAATTCATATATCTAGAGCAAATTAGATTATGTCAACTATCAATAAACATCAATATGTCAACCTATAGTTTAAGAATGAGATTTAAATTGACAATTTGTGGATCTAGACACTTGAATAAGTGGATTCTAGTATGATCTTAGAATATATTGAAAGACTAGTTATAAATTAAACCTTTAATTTAAAAAACTGGTTAAGAGTCTTATATGTATATATCTCAGATCAACAATGTATCATAGTTTACAACTCGATTCAGTGATTTAAATCATCGATCAATACTCAGATCAATCATTTGAAGACATAAGTTTGTTTCGATTTCCTGCTACTGTTAAAGCTTTTGCCTTCCTTAGTCTAGTCGATCTTTTGCACACCCCCAATGATTTGATTCTCATGGGGTTCAATTTCTAATGCTTGTCAAACATGGCAAACGTCATTTTAGAAAAAGTTTTAAGCTTTTTCTGTTTTCTATAGTAAATCCTATGTTGGTGCCTCTCTCTTGGTACTCTTCTATGCATGTTGTTGGGTTGCTAGTCTGCTAGATTGACTTGTTATTAGCTCTCATTTGATTCTATTTTGATTTAATTATTTTTTAATTCTCCTAATTTGAAGGAAAGGTCCTATATTTCGAGGTTGATTATCTATGCTCTATATTGTGTGTTTCTAGTTTATTTGTTTGTCGTTCTCTCTGGTTTTTATGTTTACATGTCTAACACACATAGGATTAAGGCATATGCCTTCTATTTTGATGGTTCTTGTTGAATGGAGTTCAGATACTTTCTTTGGGCTACTTTCTTGTACTGAGGATTTCAACTTGTGTATAATGTTTTTCAAGAACCATAGCTTAGCTGCTTTTTTGTATGTTACATTAAATGTCAACTTTTATGATTGTGTAATAGGAACATAGAAATTTGTGTTAGTGGTTAGATATGTAGTTTATTGTCTTTGATGTAGTTGTATTTTGGTGCATGTTTATAGATGGAGAACAGTTTCTTCCTATTGGTTTTGTGTGATGGGATGCATGTTGTGCCATGTCGTAGCCATGTTGTTCTCTACTATCAGTACACTGTGGCTAAGCTCTGTTCTTTATGCACTTTCACTTCCATTATTTGGTTGTCTATGAGGTACTTAATTTATAGAAAGATCACATTTCTAGTAACTAAAATCTTCTCCCTTTCATGCTATTGTGTAGTTCCATTTACTATTACTTTGTGATTCTCATTCAATGTATTATTAGAAAAATAGCAAGAGGTATTGAAGTTTAAAATTTTGTCATTAGGTATTTTGCAAATCATTGTGTTTTGTGTTCTTTCATATGTTGGAAGGTATTTACTCATATAAATACTTGTTATCACATTGCAATCCAAATTCCACTCTTATGATAGTAATCTAAATTATACTCTTTGAAATTGTTCTTTTTCTTTAATTGCTTGAGGGTTTGGATTGTTAATTTGGATTTTCACAATTGTTTGGTAGTATAATTGCATATAGATTACATTCATCTTACTTGGTGCATAAAATTTTAGGATATTTTACATTAGAAGCACCTATTTAACAAAGGATAGCCTAAGCTTGGCTATAACCAATGAGACATAAGTTGTCTAGGTTATAGTGTCTCGCCTGTTGAGTCTTGGACCCTTTGTTTAAGTAGCATATAAGTAGTTACATTAGTTTGGTATTCTTCTTGCATTTCTAAGACACATTTATCCATTTTGCATTATTAATCTGGATTTGCACAATTCTTTGGCAGTATAATTGCATACAGATTTTATTCATCTCACTTGGTGCATAACATTTTAGGATGTTTTGCCTTCATCTTTAGATTCTCAATATTTACATTTTTTTGTCTATATATTGTGTTCTTAGATGGATCAACATTGTGTTCAAGTGGTTGATAGCAATACTAATTCAGATCAACATGCCCCTTCTTATATTCAAATAAGTGCACAAAGTGATACCAACAAAAGAAAGTGATCATGGGTATGGGACCATTTTACAAAATTAACAATGGATGGTGTCACAAATCCTAAGTGTGCATGTAATTATTATGGTAAAGATTATACATGTGATCCAACCTGAAATGGGACTAAGAATTTGATTTTACACATATCAAAGTATAGGATGTTCCCCAATTGAATACAAGATAAGACCCAAAGCCCTGTGGGTTTTAAATAGTAACTATATCTACTAAGGGGGAATTTGGGAGCCAGCTCATCACTTGGGCTTTTAATGATGAAGTTTATAGAAGAGCACTTGTTAAGATGATAATTATCATTGAGTCGCCATTTAATTTTGTTAAGAATAAAGGATTCAGAGATTTCATGCATGCTGAACAACCTAAGTTTAATATCCATAGTCACACTTCTATGGCTAGAGACTGCTTACATTATACTTATCAGAGAATTCTTTTTTAAAGAATGCACTCAAAGGTAAAAGAATTTGCCTCACCACTAATGCATGGACATCTATAAAAAATTTAAACTACATGTGTGTCATGGCACATTACATTGATAGTGACTGGAAAAGAAAATTTTAAACTTTTGCTTAATTTCTAGTCACAGAGGTTAGTCAATGGGAAAAATAATTGAGGATTGTTTGATAAGGTGGGGAATAGAGAAGATACTCACAATTACAATAGAAAATGCAAGTTCAAAAAATGGTGTAATCAATTTTTTAAAGAGGAAGACAAAAAATAAGAAAACCACCATCTTAGAGCACGAGTTTCTACATATGAGATGTACTGGCTACATCTTAAATAAGATTATGTGTGAGGGTTTGAAAGAGATGGATGAGTCTATCTAAAAATTTCAAAATGTTGTGAGATATGTGAGATCTTCACCATCTAGGATGACCATTTACAAGACTTATGGTGAGATAGAAGACATTTCTTGTAAAAACACAGTGTGTTTAGATGTGTTCACTAAATGGAACTCATCTTATGTTGGAAAGAGTTGTAGTTTTTGAAAGCATTTGATCGTCGATATGAAGACGACAACTCATATCAAAAGCATTTAACAAAGGAAGATGTGTCTAATAATGAGGAAGAGGGTGATGTTAGTGGGAGAGGGAAAGTAGGAAAGAAGTAGTAGGGCCTCCACTAGTTGATGATTGGACCAGGGTAAAGTAGTTTGTGAAGTTTTGGAAAAAAATTTACAAGGCCACATTGCGGTTTTCAAGAACTAAGTTTGCCTATTCTATGCAATTTTTGAAGAGATTATGACTATTCACATATCTATATCTAACTTGTACAAACATGGATATGTTTTTTTTATGTAGAATGGCTGATTGTATGTAGGCAAAGTTTGACAAGTATTGGAGAAAGTTCTATAATATGAATATGTTGTTGTTTGTTGTTGTCGTACATGATAATAGGTGCAAGTTGCCTTTTTTGCAACTTTGTCAAGTACGTGAGACTTGTAGTACAAGTACCATATCTGAACTTGATAGGCATTTAGTAGAGGAAAGTGACTTAAGTGAGTAGAACAATCCATCTTTTAATATTCTAGGGTTGTGGAAGACCAATTCAATAAAATATCCCATACTCTCACAATGACCACATGGTATACTAGTAATTCCAGTGTCTACAATTGCCTAAATCCTTTTCAAAGTTCTTTGTCATTGACAATAGTGGAGGCCCTAATTTTTACTCAAAATTGTTTGCAATCTCCAACTTTAGATGCTACTTTAGAGGTTATGAGTGAGTTTGAGAAGTGCAAGAAGTTGGAATCAAGTAATATGCATGTCTAGACAACTATTCCATTCATAAAAACTACATCACTTTCTATGTATTTTATTCTAACTTCACTTATTTTGATTTGTTTATAGAGATTAGTGGATTGGGACCTACTGAAGTAACAACCATCGCAACATGACAAAGAGATAACCATTGCTTTGTGGGGTATTGAAGGTACTAGGGACTTGTCTTGCTTTTTTCTTGTATTTATTATATTCATGTATGTATTAATTCTTGATGAGAGAACATAAATACTTATGCTTATTTAATCCTCTTGATAAATATTAAATATCATTTATAGTTGCTGAAGTTGTTTTTTTAATAGCTTGAAGATTTATAAGATGGAGCTAACCTAGAGAGATTATAGTCACAGAGGGAGAAGAACAGCAAAGAGGATGAAACCTATTTTCACTTGCCAATTAGACTTGATGTTGATATATTTAGGCATGCTTTTTTATGTAGTCATATTGTTTTTAATAGATTTTACATATTCTAACATGTATGTATGGTTGTTTTACAACTTCCTTGTCCCTTATAATTTGTCTATCTAGTCACATTTACTTGTCTGACTATTGTAAGGAAATAACAATACAAAGATCAAGTATTGCAAATTACTAATGAGATTGATATCATTAGGTTGGATTAATGTCAAGCTATTTGAGATTATTTTATTCAATTGAATCAAATTAATGCAGGTATAGTGGTGAAGCTTTAATATTACTCACAAGAGCACAAATCAAGGTTGTATTGCACATGAGAGAGGTTGAACCCATGAGGAATCTTACAAATTTGTATGTTGGATGGATCTTATTTAAAGAGCTTAACTTTAGCCAAAGATAGAGATTGAATTGATTTGAATTTAAACTAGGAAAGTAAATGCATAAAATTAGAAACTACGATTAAAGGAAACTTGCTAAAATTAAAACTAAGAAATGGAATTAGCTAAGCAACTAACTTAAGAAAACTTCTAAGAAGGAAACTTTCTTAATTAATAATTTCCTAACTAGAACTAGAAACATTTTAAATGTAGCACTTTCTAAAACCAAATTAGGAAACTTTTGAACACTAAAATAAAATGGAAAAATAAGTAACCAATGATATTTAACTAAATTTAACAAGAAATTAGAAACATGAATGTAAATGGAAACTACAATTAAGGAGACTTTCTCAATTTGACATTTTCTAATCCTAAAACTTTCTAATGACAGAACTTTCCAAAAATCAAAAGGGAAACTTTCTAAACCTAAACTAAGATGTAAACAACTAAATAACAACTTCTAAAACAAGATTAAATGACTAAAGTAACTACAAATAAAAAAGGTGACCTAATACCATAAACATGATCCATGGATTGTACACATGGTTCATGGGTCCAAAAATGTCTTAAATTGATGCTTGAAATGCAAACAAACATGCAACCTAATCTGTGAACTTAATAAACAATGTAAAAATCTAAATGTGTTCCCCAAAATTTAAGTAAATATAATGTTTAGATGGCTGGGAATAAAACACCAAAGTTATGCAGAAAAAATTCCAAATTTCAAGTACTTAAGAACATCGACTTGAATCAAGCATATAAAGTAACAACCTAGATCTAAAGTACTTTGATAAAAGAAACATTCCATAATAAGAATCCTTAACAAACTTTACTGAATCAATTCAAAATTACATCAAAATTTATGCACATAAACAAGTGGAAAATTCTAGAAATTTTGCACTAAAATGTGGCCTAAATCCTAATCTAAACAATAGCAAAACTTCAATCTTCTGATCACAAACTATAGTAAGCTAACATGCAAAGAAAACTCTGAATGGAATTCAAGAGAGAAGATGGCTAAGATGATGAACAAAAGCAAACAAAATGGACCTAAAACTAGGTTAGAATTAACGAAGAAAACATGGAATTAAGGAGGTGAATCCAAGTTTCTAAGCTATCTCTTCTCTTAGTTGTCACTACCAAAGAAGAGTTGAATTAGATCTTGAGATAATAAGTAAGAAAAAATAATGAAAGTGAAGCAATGAAAAGAGGGAAAGCTAAGTGGAAAAATGATGGAAGAATTAGAAAGAAAATTAATGAAAGTAAACACAAAGCTAAATTGGAGACAAAATAACAAAGAGAATAATAAGAAATACAAAGGAAGAAAAGCATCAAACGAATTCCAAGGTCTAGCACCAAACGAATTCCAAAGTCCAGCACCAAAGACCACTAAAGAAGAGATATGTTTCAAGGTTATCTCACCCAACCCCTTATTGGTTAAAAACATGGGAACCATAGGGGATTTATAGATGGCTAAGTTTCTAACTTAGGAAATGCTGAATCAAGGAGGAAAGGAGATCTAGATCTAGTTTTTTGAGTGAGAAATATTAGGTAGAGAGTGGAGGAAAGTTAGATGGAGGATGAGGTAGAGTTCTGATGTAATGAAGATGTCATGGCTGATTTCTAATTTGAGAAAAGGAGGAGGTGGAAAGTTAGGAAAAACCTAGGGATTGATGTTCTTTGAATGGAGATAGATCTAGATGTTTCCTAATTAAGAAACTACCGACATCTAAGTAAAGGGGGAGGCATCACCTTCTAGGAAGCTAGCTCCCTCATTAAGCAAAAAAACATGGAACCCTAGTTTTTGTGATGGAAAAGGTTAGGAAATGGTATTCGAAAAGTGGGGTTCTCTCTCAATGAGTCTCTCAATGCATAATCATCTTATCTTTTACAATTCTCTCTCAAAATTTCTTTAAAATGACACTTTTAACATAAAACAGTTTCTTGTTTTGATGCTCCAATTCTGTGGCTCCATGGCAATTATCCTTGTCTTGATGGCTCATTCCTTACTTTCTTAAGTGGCTTAAAGGCTTAAGTAGCTTGGCTCCCTTAGGTTTCCTAATTTGACTAGGAAACCTCATATATGACTGCAATTCTCATGGAAAGTGATGGAAATACATGGCACTTTGCATGGATCATTTGAGATACCTTTCCTTTCTTCAAATTGCCTTCTTGGCCGACCCACAAAAAACTCTGCGAAGCATCATATAAGTTGTTGGATCATCTTCTCACGTCCTACAGAATGAGTAAAAATCCTAATTAAATCCTAGAAAATTATGATGATTCACATACTTACTCTGAAATTTCTTCTAATCCTACAAAATATCAAACTTTTAACTTATTACGTTAGAAGTGCATGTGTTACCAAATTCTGAAAAAACCCTAGAAATAAAACTATATCTTATAACACATGGGCTACAAATTAGGTACTTTTTATACATAATTGAGCACTAATCACACCCCTAAATCAACATTTTGCTAGTACCAAACAAAACATGTAAAAGATCATAAAATCAAAATGGTTGCCATTTTCATAGGTAGTCATGATTGCATGTAGCATATGTAGTGGATGAGTTTTGCAACATGAGAGCTTGTGGTAAATACGCCCACAAAATTCCATAAGAACATGTATTTTATTTTATCGTACAACATTATCATCCATTAATACTCTACTGGCTTTAACAACTTAATAAAGATGGGTGGAAAATTCTACAAGTTACCTATATACCAAAGCCATCTTATTTTAGTTTCATCTCAGAGTGCATGTGTGTACAGGCTATATAAGTTAGGGCTTCTAAACAGATATGCTTATTACTCTATTAGAAAGGCTCCCTAACCTAAAATTGTCACTGGGATACAGTCAAAAATGAAGCTCTTAGAGAAAAATTCAAACAACTTTCACTCACTATGTGACCGAATCCAAAGATATTGATGGTTCACATAACTTTTGAAGCACTGATGAGACAAAGGAATATCATCCCTTAGAATGAATGTCACTACATAGACCAATTGGAAGTAGTTCACCTTAATACCATCTTATTTATGTCAAGGCTATGTTCCACTTAAGATCAATAGCTCTTTAGATAGGACAAAATGTAGGCTTAAGACAGGTTCTGGAAGGAAGGTTATAAGGATTCAAAATTTCTAAGCAGATGTCTTAAATAATTGGTTGGAAAACTTTTCCTTTGAATTGTACTGAAGTGAATATCTCTTCTATATTTTCATTTCTCTTTTCTTCATAACTTTTTCATATCTTTGTATTTTTTTTTCTTTGAGGGACAGGCTTTTCTTTTTCAACACTTTGATATTATCCACTTTGTAGACTTTTGTCCTTTTTCTAATTTGTCTATTATCTCTACTCATATTTGAAAGGTATGTAATGGATTTTCTTACTGGGGTTTCTTGGTTAAGGTAAATGTGGTTTTGATAATAATAAAAAAGAAAAAGAAAAAAAGAAGGGTTTACCGAGAAACTCAAATTATTTAACTAATGGTATAAAATATAGGATAGACTTTATATCTTTGGGCTATGATAAGGATTCCCCATATCAACCTAGGTTTCTCAAAACCTATCAGATTCAATAAATGTTCAAAGCTAGAGTTAATAATTCTGCTGATTCTTAGCATTTTGACTGAAACAAAGGATACTAGGATCCTTCAAGGTTGATGTATGCTAAAGAAAGTTTTGAACTATTTACATCTCTCAGAAAGATGATAGTCTCAAAAACTCACTTGGGCATATAGGTCTCCATTAATTTTTCCTAGGGTCTCTAAGTCATAACCATCTATTTATCTAGACTTAGGCACTATATAAGTGTATTCCGAGATTTAAATTTCCAAAAAACTTCAAGACATGAATAAAATGTAGAATTAACCAAATGAATTTCTATTAAGAAATTCAAGTGGTGGAAATACTAAGCTTCAGACAACCCAATTCTTATCACAGCAAAAGAACTTTGACCTAAAAACTTTGCAAAAGTTAATTTTTTTTTAAAAATTTCTATTTTTTTTAACAAAATATGAACAAAAGTTAGAAATCTTATGTGTATCTACACCCCCCAACCTAAACTAAACATTGTACCCAAAATTTTGAAATATATGAGATTGAATGATAAATGGGTAGAGTAGAACCATGAGACTCTAAATCCTTATTGCCTCCCAATGAATGCTAAGCTTAACAACTTTAGCCAGACATGTAATGCCATGAAATTGATAATGATGAATGCAGCTAATGTATGCAGGTGTCAGGGAACATGCTAAAGTGCGCCCAGATAGATTGGTTCCTCAAGTAATGTTTCTTTCACTTCAGGGTTTATCAACTCTCAAAAGGTTTCAATCTTTATCCATTAACTTTGGCAATTTGTCCATCCTTTTCTATCTCAGTGGCCTCATAAGGATAAATAGTACGTATAATATAGGGTTCAGTCCATCGAGATCTAAGTTTTCCAATAAACACATGCAACCTAGAATATGCCAAAGTACCTTCTGTCCAGGTGTCAAGGACATTCTTAAAATATGTTTATCATGAGTTCTTTTAATGTGATCTCTATATTTCTTTGCTAACTCATATGCATCTTTCCTTAACTCCTCCAACTCATTAAGTTGGAGTTTTCTATGTGTTCTAGTAGTATTCAGTCAAAATTGAGCTTTTTTTATGACCCAATATGTTTTATGTTCAAGGGTTATTGGTAAGTGGTAATCATTTCCATGGACCAGGCACTAAGATGACATGCCTATAGGAGTTTTATATGTAGTAGGATAGCCCATAAAGTGTCACTAAGTCTCAAAGACTAGTATTTCGTATTTGGATTGATTATCTTTTCTAAAATACATTTTATTTCTCTATTGGACATTTCTACTTGTCCACTGGTCTTAGGATGATAAGGGGTCGCAATTTTATGGGTAACACCATATTTCTCTAGTAAATTTTCAAATACTCTAATGCAAAAATATTTATCCCCATCACTAATTATGGCCCTAAGTGTATCAAATGTGCAAATATATTTTCCTTTAAGAATTTGAACACCACCTTGTGGTCATTAGTTTTACACAGAATGGCTTCTATCCATTTTGAAACATAGTCCACCCCCACAAGGATGTAAAAATAATCAAAGGAATTAGGAAAAGCTCCATAAAATCAATGCCCCAAACATCAAAAGTGTTAATAATTAGAATAGGATTCAAGGGTAGCATATATCTCTTTCCTATGCTCCCTAACTATAGACATCTATCACATGCTAAGCAGTAAGCATGTGAATCCGTAAAAAATTAGTCCAATAAAAACTACTCTGCAAAATCTTTGCAATTGTATTTTTAAAACTAAAATGGACCCCACAAGGATGGTCATGACAAAAGGACATGATCTTATGTTGTTCACTAGCTAGTACACATCTCCTAATAACTTGATCAAGATAGTACTTAAACAAGTGCAAGTCATCCAAAGTAAAGTGTCTAACCTTAGTAATGAACACTTTTCTATCTTATTTAAACCAATGACTAGGCATTTGTCCAATCACAAATAATTGACTATATTAGCGTACCAAGGTAATTGGGAAATGTGCAACAATTTTTCAACAAGAAAGATTTTGGTTATAGGCACACCCTCACTAGTAGACTCCATAGCTGGCTTGGATAAGTGGTCTGCTATGACATTCTCAGAACCTTCCTTGTCCACAATTCATAGTTCAAATTCTAGTAGCAATAGTATCTATCAAATCAGCCTAGGTTTTACATCTTTCTTTGAAAGAAGATATTTAATTGTTTCATGACCTGAGTATACTACATTAGATCCTAGCAACTAAGATCTAAATTTATCTAGTGCAAGTACAATAATCAACAACTCTTTCTTTGGCGGTGAATAATTGAGTTGGGCATCATTGAGTATCTTGCTTGCAGAATATATCACATGGAGAAGTTTATCAATATGCTATCTCAACATAGCCCCAATTGCATAGTCTGAAGCGTCACATATTATCTCAAATGGTATAGTCTACTCCGCTAGTCAAATAATAGGCTTAGAAGTTAAATCAATCTTTAGCACTCAAATGCAATCATGCAGTCATCATGGAAGTCCAAAGTGGCCTCCTTTGTAAGTAAATTACATAGGGGCTTAGATATTTAACTAAAGTCCTTGACTAAACTTCTATAGAAACCAGCATAGACTAAAACTTAACAGATTTCATTCACCACCCTTAGAGGAGGAAGGTTAGTGACTAAGTCCAGGTTGGCTTTATCCACTTCAATGTCATTATTTGATATAATGTGTCCTAAAACAATGCCATTTTGAACCATGAAATGACATTTTTATAATTTAACACAGGTTTTTTTCCAGACGTTTAATAAGGACAAGTTTTAAATGGTGTACACATTCATCAAATGAATATCCAAACACTAGGAAATCATCCACAAAGGCCTTTAGAAGCCTCCCCACCATATCTAAAAATATGCCCAACATACACCTTTGAAAAGTAGTTGGAGCATTGTAAAGTTCAAAAGGCATACAACAGTAGGTAAAGGTTCCAAAGGGCAAGTGAACGTGGTATTCTTGTAATCCTCAAGTGCAATGATTGTATCTAGGATCTAGTGGTACTAACTCAATGTTCTAAGATCAATGACCTTGCGTGCACTGAAGTAAAAACCTATCAAAATGATGCAACCTAAATCTAAATGACTCCTAACTCTATGTGCAATGCAAGCAAACAATTCCTATTGATAACAAGATGTATTGTTGATCTTTGTTAATCTATGAGGTTGTAGCTTTTAACCTAAAGCTAAACAACCCCTCACTTAATCCAAATTTGACTAATGCTAACTAGTTAGTTCATGCCCAAGGTGGTTAATATAATTCTCATGGAAGGAGGCATTTAGACATCATTAGTCATCAACAAAAGGCGTGGGAAAATGACTTGGATTTTGGTTACCCACTATAACCACAAAGTTCAAGAGCCATTCGAGTGACTGTAGATCAGCTCTTTCAAAAAGGGTCCTATGAGCTTAAAACATTAAGTCTCTTGCTACTTGATTTTAAATTAGCATTAACAACTAGGATCACAAGCATGCAAGGAATTGATTTGATTTCCTAAGTGGGGCCATGGATTTGGTGATGAAATCCAATCCTCATCTTATGAGGATTCCTATGGGGCCCTTATTAACATTATGTTCCATCCACCATAAAGTAGTAAATGTGCAATACAAATACAAGAAAGCAAACTAATGAAACATATATGCTATCCAACCAAGGGTTAGGTGGAATCCAATGTAACAACCCTAAATACAATGCAACAAATAATATGAATGACCCTAAACTATATGAATTATTCTACCAACCAATATGCAAATTACACTAAATGCAACTACATAAAGACAATAAAAGAGAGTGAAGAAGGGTTACGATGAGGTTTCTTATGAAGATCAAGTGTGGGGCACCGTACCCCACACTTGTCCTGTATTAATACAATCCATTTAAAATTGAATAAAGAAATTACAAGTTGCAATAGTGCCTCACTGGAAGTTCACTCAAAAGGAAAAACCCAAATCTAAGAAAGAGATTTAGATTAGTAGGGATCCCTATTTAAAAACTTTAATTGTTAAAGTGACCAAAAACAAAGCTCTAATAAAAGCATGTATTTCAAAATCTTGGGCGTCATACAACCACAAAACCATGAATTTAGCGATGAAATGAAATCTTATTTCTACCAAAAATCCAGTAGAGTATCCTCTATATTTTGGACCATTGCACATGACACATGCAATACAAAATAACCTGATAAACACAATATAAGATATAACATATAGGAAACTCGGTCTCCACACCCATCCATCTGAATGACATACTATTTACAATAAAGATGTATACTCTAATAGTGGATAAGAAAATCAAGTCATTACAAAATACCCAGGGTATGTTCATACAACCATCACATTCAACATGAATTTATATTCTCACATCTAGGTCACATTACAATTTATAATAAAGTATAGTCCATAAACAAAACCCAAGGTGAGGTCCTAAACAAACCTTGTCATCGCTGAAATGTCCTCAACACTCCACTAGAAACTATCATCACTTTTTCCTACTCTATCAACGCATCAACCTGTAGCAACTCTCTATATCTAAGGCATTGCAAACAAAGCTATGCTTATGTAGGTGATTCACATTTGATAATAAATATGATAAAATCACATGATACGAAGTATCATAATCATGGTGAAATCTCATAAGATAAATGTATACATGCATTTGAAACATCAAACATCCATAATGGATAAATCAAGAAATCCTAAGCTAAACAAATCTGAGTATCATAGCATGCAAGGCATGAAACACATGGATACACATCCATCACGATAACAAAAGTCAGTGTACACTAAAAATATAACGCATGTCATGATCATGGAATGCCATGCACAAACAAGCTCTATGAGTGTCTCGACTACACTCACGATGATGGTAATGAGTACTCATTCCAACCCTGGGTCCCTCATGTGCAGCCCGCATCAATCCGTTCCCAACAGAAGCCTATCAACCAAAATCATCGGCCCGCCCTCAAATCAATACAAGGGCTTGGCTTACCTCACTCCAACCCTTGATCCCTCATGTGCAACTCACAACAATCCGTTCTTGAGAGAAGCCTATCAGCCAAAACCATTAGCCCACCCTCAAATTGGTACAAGGACCCGACTTACCCAGCTTACCCCACTTCACTCAAAAGTCTCAAATCAAGGTCCATGATAAGGTGGAATCCATCACACATCAAAACATGAATAATCACATAACCAAATATCATGATATCGAACACGAAATACTAAATGCATTTCAATAAATCATGATAGTGCATAAAACACATGCCTCAAGAATTTTAGAAAACAAGTCATGATCGATGAAATCGAGAAGAAATCTCAAATGTAATCACCTACCTCAAATGACATACTACTCGTCTGTACGTCCCAGTTCAATTGGACCCATCTCTAGCACGGTCTACCACAATCCCATCACCTTGATACATATCACATCCAGTCATACTCAGAATCCACTCAATCTAACTTGGATTCTTAATTACACAATATTATGTTTTCATATTTCTTCCATCACATTCAAGACATTTCAATGATTTCCAGCCCTGCAATCTTAAGGTGGGGCCTGCGCTAATTGGTTCATAATTCAAATCACCCTTAATTAGGCCCACTCATAACCATCTAGGCCTTTTCTTAATTACATCCATGCATGTTTCAAAGCTATTAAGCTCATATCAATATACATCTAGGTTAATTTATCATTTAATCCACTAATCAGGCATTACAATATAAATATCATGCTCACTCATATCTCATTGAAATCAAATCACTCCATCAAATGATTAAGACAGTAATCTTACCTTGAACAAGTCAATCTAAATAATATTTAGCTGTCTACTTGGTCAGATCGCCCACCAATCGCTTCAATTGTCCTTGATTAGAAAACATCCACGTTGATCTCATCAAAGATCCTCACCTAATTGACCCAAATCAAATATCAATTTAGTAATATTAACCAATTAATCCAATTAAGAATTCTAAACAATTTGGATCACCCAATTGGATCCAATTTCATACCTCGATCTTTAGTAGATCTCAACTACCCAGGCTATTAGTCCATTTTCCACATCAAGGATCATCTAAGGCCATTAGGGTTCTAATAGGGTTCTAATCTATAATTCATCAATGACTGGCCATTGATTAGATGTGAGGAACAGTGTCAAATCATCCTTGATCTATCATTCATTCCCTAAATTTGTGGTCTGGCGATTAGAAGTGGATAGATCTTGATCTCGCCATGTTATTAAACATTTGAGCTAATGGATTAATGAAACTTAGCTCATCTTATGTCAATTTAGGCTCAGTGATGTAATGGTGGCAACTGATCACAAATCAGGCGTCGTTAGGTTCTTATTCCTTTACTATCTGATTAGCTTGTTCAGATTATCAATCAATTCCCTCTAGATTTTTTAATTTTTTCCATATCCTAATTAATTTAATGCTCTAGAACTCATCCATGGCGTCTGATCATCGATCAGACCTCAAGAAGTAATTGTGTGAATAGTGACAGATCAGATGGCTAAGATCGTCTAGTGAGTTTTTAGCCTAGATCAACCAATTCAATTTGATCTAAGCTACTCATGTACTTAATTACCTATTCCTAAGCTTGGATTAGGAAATGAATGGCTAGATCGTCCTAAAAACCTAGATCTAGCATGAACAATGCAGATTTAGCCAAAATCTCAAAATCAAAAATAGGGTTTCGTAGATCTTACCTTTCGGACGCATTTTCATGTGTTTTTCACCATCGGATAAGCTAGATTGGTCACAGTTTTGTAGTAATCCTTTTGATCATGTCGCGAGCACCATTCATCTCTCCATTGACACAATGATTGGCACAGGTAATGGCTGCATCACCGGCAAACCCAAAACCCTGATTTATTTTGTTTTACCAGTGTGAAGATTCTCTCCAACTGCTCGGCTCCCCTCTCCTTCTTCTCTCTCCCTCTTCTCCTCTCCTTCTTCTCCTTCTCCCTTCTCCTCTTCTTCCCTTCTCCTTTCCTCCTCTTTCTCCCAGTCAGGTATCCCTCTTCACGTAGGGTTTGGGAAGAGACTGTGAGGTCAATTCTCTTTCTCACTTAAATAGGGTGGGGTGCCCTTATCAAATATGGCCCCCCTGTTTAAGGAATTTTATTTTATTTTATTTGGAGTGTTACATTCTTCCCTCCTTATAGGAATTTCGTCTCGAAATTCTTTCCATGTTATTCTTCAATCAATTCTAAAACTTCCCCATATAATAAGATCTACAGATCATACTAGAAATTTCCAAAGTCAATGCTAATAACCATCCCATGCCACATCATCCCCTTATATAACAACTCGGATATATTCATATATTACCAATGTATATTTTAAACCATTCCAGATTCAAATAGCTCATAATATGGTTAGAAAGCATCATAACCACATACGCAATTAGTATAAACTATACTCTCATCAAGGAGTTAGCTATCTATGCAACTTTAGTACAAGCAAAATCACTATATCAATAAAAATCAGATCATCTCAACTCACGCATACGCAATTCTATACAAAGCCTATATCAGTCACATTACCTCACTAATGGCAATGTATATCAACTAAGTCATGTTATATCAACTCATAAATAGGTAATATATGCCAATCAAAGCCTAAGCACATCTGCTCATCTACAGGCAATCCATGCCAAACATAATTAGAGCATAACAACTCCCTACCAGGCAATCATGTGCCAATCAAAATTAAAGCATATTAGCTTAATAGTAGGCAATCATATGCCAATCAAAATCAGAGCATATTAGCATAGTAACAGGCAATCATGTGTCAATCCAAATCAGAGCCCATCAGCTCAATAATAAGAAATCATGTGCCAATCAAAATTAGAGCATATCAGCTCAGTAATAGGCAATCATATGCCAATTAGAATCAAAGCATACCAGCTCAATAACAGGCAATCATATGCCAATCAAAATCACATCTACAACATGATCATGCTATGAGTACCTAGAAGTCTACCAGTGCCTCTTGTACCCGCCCTCATCGGTCGCCCTCTTAAGCCGCCCTCATCGGCTACTCATAAGTATACGCCATAATCTAGAACCAAATTACACATAAGAAAATGCTTTCATTCTAACATACTTTACTATCACACTTCTCACCTTCACGAGAAATTAGGCTCATATATGTAATATAAACAATGTCCATGTCACTACTATATTGGAGAACGCAATCATCCAACAATAACAATTCACCGTACAAAGGAGACTATCAACCTGAGTCAATAGTTCGGCTACTCCTAGTTCATCATAGTCTCGATAAACAATCTCTCTGTCAATAGAGATCTCGTGGTCAAGAAGATGAATCTTCTTTGACCATAATTCATACTCACATATATTTACTGTAAAAGATAAGTCTTTCAGTTACTTTGAAAATTGCAAAAGGTTTTCCTATGCTCCTCAAAACGTCATTAGCTATAAAATCATGACTCAACTTAGTAACTTTTAGAATTTAGCCCATCATATCCATACATATTGTTAGTGTACGAATTTCATTAATTGATATCACCTAGAACTTGTAATAATCATAACAAGTTCTAAAAATTGTCTTAAAGACATATTAGTCACAATCCCCAAATCCATATCCACCAATACCATGCACATCAAAGGTTGATCATATAGATCATCAATACCCGATAGAGAATATCAATTTTCCACTATGATACTATCAACAATCAATAATTTATGCATAGCAATAAGGATCCATATCTCTTCTCATAAAGAGGTTTAATGCACCCAATGAAGACCCACTAGGTTTGATAATCCTTGTCAATTAACTAGCTATAGTAGCTAGAACTCTTCGCTCAACTAGAGCCATCCTGTATAGAACCTTAAAAAATGACACTATGTCTGTTGCCAAATCAATATAAAATCAATCTCTCACAGTGTATAATCCTAAAACCTCCTCAAGAATATTATGAATTCTCGCACACCATATGCATGCTCAATCTGTAGCCAATCTTTGTCATCTACTATCACACTAACAAGGAGGACTTGGCATCTCAGGAAGTATTGCATTGCCTTCAAGGCAAAAATAACACAAACCTTAGTGATGATCTTCCTTCATAGAAATGGGGTCACTGATTGTCCAAGTACACTAAAAGTGATTTTTCCCTCACTGCAACCAATTGTCCCCCAATAAATAGAATCCATTCCA
The DNA here is from genome assembly GCA_035236585.1 of Warburgia ugandensis. Taxonomy (NCBI): domain Eukaryota; kingdom Viridiplantae; phylum Streptophyta; class Magnoliopsida; order Canellales; family Canellaceae; genus Warburgia; species Warburgia ugandensis. Next base: position 48,324,099 of record CP141128.1, read on the forward strand.
ATGATGGTATCATGATCAATCATATCAAGTAGGATTAGCTCAATATCCATCCTCTCACTCAACATCAGTGTCATAACATCCAACTCTGAGACTGCCACATACACAGCATAATCATCAGAGTGCCAACACACAAAATACAAAAATGACTGAATCTTAGATCAAGGAGGATTCTAACAGAGTTACCAACCCTAGAATCTCACGGCGGGGCCCACAGTAATTGGTTCATAATTCAAATCATCCTTAATTGGGCCCATCATAACCATCTGATCCTTTTCTTAATTACATCCATGCATGTTTCAAAGCTATTAAGCTCAGATCAATATACATCTAGGTTAATTTATCATTTAATCCACTAATCAGGCATTACTATATAATTATCATGCTTAATAATATCTAATTGAAATCAAATCACTCCCTCAAATGATTAAGACTATAATCTTACCTTGAACAAGTCAATCTGAATAATATTCAACTGTCTGCTTGGTCGGATCGCCCATGATTACTTCAACTGTGCCCGATCAGCAAACATCCACGCTGATCTCATCAAAGATCCTCACCTGATTGCCCCAAATCAAATATCAATTTAGTAATTCTAACCAATTAATCCAATTAAGAATTCTAAACGATTCGGATCACCCAATTGGATCCAATTTCATACCTGGATCTTCAGTAGATCTCAGCTACCTAGGCTATTTGTCCATTTTCCACATCAAGGATCATCTAAGGCCATTAGAGTTCTAATCTATCATTCATCAATGACTAACCATTGATTAAATGTGCAGCATTTTGCTAATCCTAAGTAAAACATGCAGGTCAAGACATCTTTCCAATGGAGTAATAAGCATATCTATTTAGAAGTCATGGCTTACATAGTCTGTGTACACACGCACTCTAAGATGAAACTAAAATAAAATGGCTTTGGTATATGGGTAACTTGTAGAAATTTTCATCCATCTTTATCAAGTTGTTTAAGCCAGTAGAGTACTAACAGATGATAATTCTGTGAGATAAAATAAAGGACTTGGCCTTATGAAATTTTGTGCATGACTGCAAACCCTCATGTGGCCAAACTTGTCAACTAGGGGCAACCTAGGGGCTTAAGGGAAAAATTACATCTACAATGTAGAGATCAAGTGCAGGTTCCACCCAACACACCTCCATTCTTAAGAGGACTATAACAAAATCAGCTCTGTAAGGATAGAGGCCAGTGTGCTTGCACATGACATTATTGAGGTTCCAATCATGAAAGAGGACCTCTTATCCATATGTAATATGGCTCAACTAGAATATATGCACATCATTATTTATACCAGGTATGTCTTGTAATTACTCTATTAAGAATCAAATTGCCATTACTTATTAACAAGACATGATAAGTATTTGAGATTAAGTTTATGCGGGTCTTTGCATGATAAATTGCAAACATTAAAGGTCAAGGACATTTACAAATTCCTTGATCTGGCCGAAAGGAGCATTTGCTAAGGAGACACAAATATAAGATATCATACCTGGGTTCTTGGGTTGTGACAAGAGGCAAGCCTCACTAATTTCATACAATATTGGGTAAGTTATTACATGTCTTGCTACCATTCCACATAAACATGAATATGTATAAGTTAAGTTTGTCAAATTTCAATTGATTGACTATGTATATAAGTCCCATTGGTTGCAGCTAGCTTTGGATGTGGATAAAGGAATTGCAATGTTTTTTTATTCTTGTGGTGTGCACATTCGAGGCCCACTGATGGAATTGATCAATAAGTAAGTTTGACTTTTATTTCATTCATTATAATAGTTGGATAACTAATAAATATCCCCTTTATTCATATATAATGATTTTACATATATATTTACAGTTCATGGTAGAATTGAGCTGAGATGGAAAATATTAGCCATCTAGCAAAACTAACTTGGAGAAGGGTCAAGGTAAGCTTTACTACTTCTTTAGTATAGTCCTATAACCTAGATTTATAATTACACATGATATTTGAACCTTATGGTTTGTTGACTTTATTATGCAGTGCGAGTGTGGGTATTACATTCTCAGATAAATGAGAACTTTCATTCATGAAGGATTTATGATCTACCAATTGAGAAAGGTTCAATTAATTGACTGACCATCATTCTTACAGTTTTCTTCATCTTTAAAATGACTCCAACATTAATGTCTTAATTTATTTAATATTTGTTTTCTTGCAGGTTAATTTGGGTAGCAAGAGTTAGTCCCAATTAGATATAGATGACATCAGAATGGAATGGACTAAATATCTTTTGATTTTTAATTTCTAAATATCTGATGTTATTGAACATAAAACAATTTTATCACTGAAATATAATTTACAACTACACTACTTGGATGCACATGTTCCTTTTTTTAATTTAAGTCTGTGTATGGTTTCCTTATTTCACTAAGAAGTGTGTATGGAGAAGTCTGATGTGAAATGTTAGAAGTGTTAAATATGTATGAATGTGTTTTGTAAAATGATTTGTAGCCTTCAGAAATGAAGTAATGAACTTTAGAAACTGTAGGAACAATGCAGAAAGTATAAGCAATATAGGACGGTTTCGAAAAATCATCCTATATTAGTCATATTTATAGGATGATTTTTCAAAAACCATCATATAATATCCATAGTTTATAGGACTATAGGATGGTTTTTGAAAAACCATCCTTTATTAGACATATTTATAAGACGATTAATGGAAAATTGTCCTATATTAGATACATTTATAAGATGCTTATTAAAAAACTGTCGTATATTTCACAACTTCTAATCATATATAAAATGGTTATTGAAAAACCATCTTATATTACACACATTTATAGGATGGTTTTTAAAAAACCATCCTATATTTTGCATATTTATAAGATGAGTTTTTGGAAACAATCTTATAAAAGTTAAACTATATAAGAAGGTTATTCAAAAACCATCTTATAATAGTTTTAATATAAGACACTTTTAAAAATTGTCTTATATTTATTTTCATTTTATAAGATGGCTAGGTATAAGACGCTTTTTTAACCATATTTTATAGCTGCTTTTAACCATGTTATAAACCCCTCTTTGTAATAGTATTAAGATGACCATCCATTAAGGGAACCATAAAGAGAGAAAACCCCACATTCCTAATCTCCATTTCCTAACCCTAATCCACCCATCCTACTAGTGCTCCACATTTTTAAGTGAAGGAGGGAGCAACCCTCCAAAATGTGGTTGCCTCCCCTACCGCCCCCCCTGGCCCCCACTTTTCCTAATTGGTAATCAAGTGGTTTCCCAAATAGGAAACCTTAGATCTACTTTAATTCAATTAACTTCAACACCCTAGATCTTTCCACATCTTTACTAAACCTTATTCCTTACCTAATTCATTAACTTTCCATCAACCAAACATTACAAAATTATAAGGAAAAGAGCTCCACTTTCCTTCTAGAAAAAAGATGCCTATACCTTTTTCAAAATTAGAAACCAGTCAACCATGCTTCTTATCTCTCTCTTATGTCATTTGTTTGACATCATTTTGCTAATTCATCTTTCATATAACCTTCCTCATTCAATACCCTAACTCTAGGGCCACTTTCCTCATGTTTTCACCTATTTCTAAGTTAAGAACCCACTCATCCATATACAGACCCATGTTCCATATGAATTTTGCAAGTATAAGTGGGTGAGACACCTTGAAATCAAGCACTCCTTTGGTGTTATTTGCAACTGGACTTTGGAATTTCTTAGATGCATTTCTCCCTTTATATTTCAAATTATTGTCATGGTTATTTTTTTTCCAATTCAGATTAGTAGTTTGTTGCTTTGGTTTAGTTTTTATTGCTTTAGTTTCCATTGTTTTGCTTTCTAGTTTTGCACCCTTTTTTCCATCTGGCTTTCCCTTTCTTCTTTACCTCAATTCCACTTATTTTTCTTTGTTTTTTCCCTCAATATTTAATTTAACTCTTATTTGGTAGTGACATCCAAGAGAAATGCTAGCTTAGGCCTTGATTTCCCCTCTTGAATTTCATGTTTTGCTCTTATTGTTTACCTTTAGTTTTAGGTCCATTTTCTTTAATTAGTTCACCCACTTAGCTTTCTTTTCTCTTGAATTCCTTTTTATGTTTTCTTTGCATGTAATCATACTTTATTTTATTAGCATTATATTGCATTGTTAGGTTGTTTAGATAGGATTTCATGATTAAGAATTAGATGCAATGTTCAGCAATAAAGCATGTACTATGTGTTTAGTTTTTTGTGTAATTTGGAGATGATTCAATAAAGTTTTGTGGGATTTCTTATTATGGAATGTTTCTTTCATCAAATTACATTAGATTTGGGTTGTTTCATTTTATAAAATGTTTGTTTTTAATTGCTTTCTTAATCATGAATTGTTTGATGCTCCTGAGTAATTGAAATATAGAATTTTTCTCCCTTTAACTTTGTGCATTGTTTCCAGCCATCTAAACACCTCACTTTATTAAATCCTTAGGAACCCATTTAGAATTTTATATTTTTTATTGTATAAATTAATTATTTTTTATGATAGCTCACTTTAAATTCATCAATTCAGGTCACTTTTGCATCTTAGTATCATGTGTAAAATCAATAGAATATGCACATGGTACTAAGTCAGTTTCCTTTTTGGTTTTTGCTTAATTTAGTTACTTGATTTAGTTTTAGCAATAGTTAATTCATTATTTGTATCTTAATTTAGGTTTAGAAAGTTTCCTTTTTGAATTCTGAAAAGTTTCATCTTTAGGAAGTTTTAGGATTTAGAAAGAGTTAAATTTAGAAAGTCTTTTTAATGGTAGATTCCATTTACATGCATGTTTCTAATTTCTTGTTAAAATTAGATAGATTTCATTGGTTACTTGTTTTTGTATGTTAGTTTACTATTAGAAAGTTTCCTAAATTGGTTTTCGAAAGTTTCTAATTCTAGTTTAAGAAAGTGTCATTTTTAGTAGTTTCCTTTAATTTAAGTTTCTTAATTTGATTCATGCTAATTTAGCATTAGTTTCCTTCAGTTGCTAGAATGTTAGTTAGGTTATTTTCTAATTTCATTGTTTAATTTAGTTTTTAATGAGTTTTTTTTAAGTTTAGTTTCTAATTCCATGCATGCTTCCATTTCATGTTGTTTAATTTCTTAGTTTAATCACAACTCTTCTTCTTTAGCTGAAGTTAATTAATTTGAATAAAATCCAATCTATTGCAAATTTGTGAGATTCATTGTGGGATCGACCTAGCTTGCATGAATATACTATATTGATTCATGCAGTTATGAGTAATTTTAAAGCTACCCAAATCATGAGAAAAGGAGATAATCTTATGTTGTTTACTATCTAGTACACATCTCCTAATAACTTGATCAGGATAGTACTTAAACAAGTATGGGTCATCCCAAGTAAAGTGTCTACCCTTAGTAACGGAAACTTTTTCTATTTGTTTAGACCAATGACTAAGTAGTTGTCTAATTATAAGATAATTGACTATATCAATATACCAAGGTAATTAGGAAATGTGCAACAATTGTTCATTGGGAAAAAGCATTTAGTTATATGCACATTCTCACTATTTGACTCCACAACTAACCTAGATAAGTGGTTTGCTATAACATTTCAGAACCTTTCTTGTCTCAAATTTCTAGATCAAATTCTTGTACTAATAGTATCCATCAGATTAGCCTACATTTTACGTCTTTCTTTGAAAAAAGATATTTAAGTGTTGCATGAGCTTAGTATACTATAACCTTAGATACTAATAAGTAAGATCTAAATTTATCCAGTGTAAATACAACTACCAATAACTCTTTCTCTATAGGTGAATAATTGAGTTGAGATCATTGAGTGTCTTGCTAGTATAATATATCACATGAGCAAGTTTATCAATATGCTACCCCAACATAGCCCCAATCATAGAGTCTAAAGCGTCAAACATTATCTCAAATGGTACAGTTCAATTTGGTGGTTGAATAATAGGGGCAAAAGTTAACTCAGCCTTAGGTGCTCAAATGCGTTCATGCAGTCATCATCAAAGTCAAAAGCAACCTCCTTTGTAAGTAAATTACATAGGAGTTTAACAATTTTACTAAAGTCCTTGATGAATTTTCTATAGAAACCATCATGGCCTAAAAATGAGCAGAGTTCCTTCACTGTCCTTAGAGGAGGAAGGTTAGAGATTAAGTCCACTTTGGCTTTATCAACTTCAATTCCAATATGTGATATAATGTGGCCTAAAACGATGCCATTTTGAACCATGAAATAACATTTTTCCCAATTTAACACTAGGCTTTTTTTCCTGACACCTAACAAGCACAAGCTTTAAATGGTGTAAGCATTCATCAAATGAAGATCCAAAGACTAAGAAATCATCCGTAAACACCTCCAGAAACCTCTCCACTATATCTGAAAATATGTTCAACATACACCTTCGAAAAGTAGATGGAGCATTGCAAAATCCAAAAGGCATATGATAGTAGGTAAAGGTTCTAAAAGGGTAGGTGAAGGTGGTATTCTCCTTATCCTTAAGTGCCATGAGAATTTGGTTATAACTAGACTAACCATCAAGAAAGTAGTAGTACTTGTGTCTGGCTAACCTTTCTAGCATTTGATCTAAAAATGGTAAAGGAAAGAAGACTTTCCTTGTGACCAAGTTCAATTTCTAGTAATCAACGGTAACTCTCCACCCAGTGCTCATGCTAGTAGGGATTAACTCATTCTTCTCATTTCTATCTGCCATGACTCTGGACTTATTGGGAATAACTTGAACTGGACTAACCCAAGTACTGTCAGATATGGGGTAGATGATACCAACATCTAGGTGTTTAAGTATTTCATTTCCCACTAACTCCTTCATGTTCGGGTTTAGTCTCCTCTGTGTCTCATTAGATGGTTTGAAATTTTCTTCTCAATGGATTCTATGCAATCACATGGTAGGACTAATTCCCTTAATATCTACTATGGTCCACCCTAAAGTTGTCTTTTGTTTTTTAAGAACACTAAGGAGCTTACCCTTATGTTCCTTATCTAGATATGATTCTATGATGACAGGCAAAGTTTCATCAAGTCCTAAGTAAGAGCACTTTATATTTTTAGGTAAAGGTTTAAGGACCAAGGTGGGTGATTTTTCTATAGATGGGACAGGTACAAATTCTGATGGAGGAAGTGGTTCACATGAGGGCCCTATTTAGAGGTATCCATTATAGGTGCAGCATCCAAAAGATTATTTACCTTTCGAATGGATTTATCTATATAAAATCACCATTAAATTGCATTAGACAAGCCTCAAGTGTGTAACAACCCCAAATTTTGTAAATACTATTCTGGACGTTATTATGTGAAATTAGAAGTTTGGGATATAATTGGAATTTTGACCCAGAGAAAATAAATTTTAATAGAAATGGAATTTTGAGTGGAAGCATAAATATTTGGAATGTACTCAAAAAATCGAGTCCAATGACATCAAGAACACTGAAATCAGAGTTCGGATGAATGTCACCCGAAAATTTTACTATTCCATGAGCAGGTTATGAGTTTTCAAGGAGTATATATTTTTATAGAAGTATAATTTGGAACTAAAACTAAAACCATTAGATAGTACTCAGAAAATGGAATCCAACAAGCCATAGAATGCTAAAAATAGAGTATGGATGAAGAAGTTATGGGCCTTCGAAGTCATGAGCAATACTATAATTAAAAGACTAAAAAAAACATAACTTAACGGAAGGGGACCAAATTGATATTGGCACTCTCTCTCTCTCTCTCTCTCTCTCTCTCTCTCTCTCTCTCTCTCTCTCTCTCTCTCTCTCTCTCTCTCTCTCTCTCTCCCTCTCTCTCTCTCTCTCTCTCTCTCTCTCTCTCCGATTGGGTCTTCTCCGACTACTCCTCTCCTACCTTATCTCACTCTCTCCAACTCCAACACAACCCTCCTCTATTGGGCATTTTCCAATGATGAAAAGAAACCTAGATCGGGTTTCTACAACGTCCACTCCCCCTTGCTCAGACCTCATCAACAGCATCCATCTCCTCTGACTAGATCTCCTTCTCTAGCGAGCTACCTCCATTCAAACCCTCTTCATCGTGAAACCATTCTCCAACATCTTTCCAGCAACCCTCAAACCCTAGCTCTCCTCTCTTCTGAGCAAATCCATAGTGGATCTATGTCTTTCGATGATTTCCCTCTGGGTTCTCCATGGCATCGGCACAGCCAAGCTTCAAGCCTGTCAGCATGCCCAAATCCGCACTGTATCCACCTGTTTTCTCCTCAGATCCGATCGCCCAATGGTGATCTCCAGCAAACCCATTTCCCCCTCTGTCACCAATGTACCTAGGTAATGTTTTCCCTATTTTTCTCCTAGGCTCTAGCGCGGCCAGGCCTTGGGCAGGTCGACGTGCCCAGATCCACCCAGGAAACCCCCTCTGTCATGTTCTTACACCAGCACAACCAGGCCTGCAAGCATGCCAATGTGCCAGACGCCATCTTCCTCTATCTTCTCCTCTTGGCCTAGATCAAGTAGTGATCAGGACTAGAAACCACCCGATCACCACCACCTCCTTCTCCCCCATCTCCTTCTCTGTCTTCTCCTCTTGGCCTGGATCAAGTAGTGATTGGGACTGGAAACCACCCGATCACCACCACCTCCTTCTCCCCCATCTCCTTCTCTGACTGGCCACGCCAACACCAGTCGCCTGTGAACCTTTCTAGCTTCTAATCTATGCAAATCCACATAAATCAGACCATTCACCATAATCAAATCATCGATCAAACAGCAAATCACCTGATATGTGATTGATCCAACCATATATCATGATTTGGTCATTGATCTGTCTCCAAATGGCAGATTTGTAACTGATCTGACTATCCAATGTAGTAAGACCATTGATCTATCCCCAATTAACAAATCTATAATTAAATCCACAAATCCCCACATGATCAAACCATTAATCAGTCATCAACATATAGATCTATGACATATCTAACCATTCATCATGATCTCATTGTTGATTGGTCAATACATGCCAGATTTGCTACTGATCCGGCACTTTGAGATGATTTAACCTTAGGTCAATCATTTAGAACCTAGATCCAATATAGATTTGAACTTTCAATTGGATCTGACCATACATCTAACACCAAACCATTTGATCTATGATTGATCATGCCCTACACATTGATCTGATGGAGATCCTGACACAACCATACTATACAACCACGATCGGGCAGATCCATGGCCATCCAACAGTGATCTGATGTTCTTAATGACCTATTGGATAGGACCCAATTTAACCCTTGACTTTCAAACCTGGATTCTGAGCAATCCAGGAGGAGTTTTGGAAAACTAAGAGTAACCTCACGATCCTTGTGATGCAAGGAACCAAAATCCATCTTCCCAAATATCAATCCAGGAAGATCCAACTGTTGAAATTATTAAACCTGTGATTAGAGGTCAGGTCATTTGATCATTGATGATTTGGCTTCACTTTTCCCATCCAAATAGTCCATCATAACCCTTAGGACATGAAAATCACAATTCCTATAAGATTTTAAGATTAGAAGCCCACTAGAGATGATCTCGTAAACCTGGAGCCACAGCTAAGATCAATCGATGAATTTAGGAATGGAATAAGATCAAATTCTATGTTCCATATCATAGAAGTTGTTAAAAAGGATTAATCCCTTAGGATTATTGATTGATTACTTGATTTGGCGAATTCAGGTGAAGAACAAGGACTAGATCAATATGCATCTATGAGACTTTACAAGCGTCGTCAATTAACTAGTGGGAAATGGATGAACTTGCCACACAAGGTAGGTGGAGAATTAAGAAAGCATGTCTTAATAGTAAGATGCATGTTTTTAAAACATGATCTTATTCTTATGATAGATATTATGTCATTTAAATTTTGCATTTCCTATGATATATGATGATGAAAAATGTTTACTTGTGAATGATGAGAATTTGTGATTTGGAATGCTACATGAATGACATGCTTATAATTGAAGCCTATTGAATGATATTAATGGATACAGATGATCTGTTCTTAAAAATATCATAACTATTATTGTGATAAATAGACATTTGTAGTACATGGGTACCATTACATCATATGCGATGTATGAGTCTAGGATTTTACAATACATCCTTGGTAGGCAATCACTTAATAAGTGAGGATGTTATGATTATGATGAGATATTCATATATATATATATATTATGGATAGGCATGATGCCTGTATATTATTATTTTACATTCAGGCATGGTGGCCTGAGAGTTTTGTTTTCCACGGTCCTAGGACTGGGGATGCTATGCTAGGAAAATTATGAGGGTTTGACCACCTACTTCATGAAATTTATATGATGGATACCATGCCCAATGAGAGGCTAAACGTCAGGTGGGGCAATCATGGGAAGGCCATCACTGTGACAGCCATGGTCTCCCCCTTGCAGACATGGATTTTGTTATTTCCATAATTAGTATCAGTGGATTATTATGCAATTATTAGGGCGTGCTGTACGGATTTAGACTGCGGCATAGTAATCCTTATATTTGATGCACTATGGTGCATATATGATAGCATGATGACATGTGTATATGATGGCATGATGAGATGTCTTTTATGATGTTACCAACAAGGGCTGGAGTATTATATACCCCGCATGGAAGAGGTATGATTTTGAGACCCAATATAGTCTGGGAATGTAGGTTATAAAACCTATGAACTATGTTCATAACTTTGTATGACTTTTAATAATTTCAATATATTCCTATATATATATATATATATATTTGGAGGGTGTAGTTTTATAAAAGTTTTCATATGGGGAAGTGAATGGGTAGATATATTATGCAAAGTATGGTTCATAGAATTGGAGTATAGTATCATATAGAATATGATAATGATAAATATTTAAAATACCAATGAATTATATATATCATGTAAAGTGTAATCTCTAAAGTAGGATTTTTATATTCATATGAAGAAGAAGAATTATAAATAGCTACTTTATCAATGGCTTGCAGATAATTGAATATTTGAATTGATGCAAAATTCTTAATTCATATGTAATTAACATGTTTTCTAAACTCTTCCCTACCAAGCATAGCTTGCTGAGATATTGTAAATGTTTTATGTTTACAATATCTCAAATACAAACATATAGGAGAAGATATACACAAGCAAGAGGAGTTCAACAACCATACTTCTGTGCTCAGGTATATATTTTGTTAAAATTTTTGTATTGTGTAGTTAGATATTTGGATTATGCTGCTTGGACATTTAATATAATGATTATAGGGGCTGTGTATGTGAACCACTGGATGAGTCCTATTGTTTCCTAAAATGCATGTCTATCTTCTATAAAAACTATATTATGTATAGTATGGGAGTTGAGGTGACATCCGGGTTTTTGGAAAAATGAATTTCAAAGAAAACTATCTTCCACTATTTTAAAATTTTAAAATTTTAAAATTGGAGGCATGCCACCTTTTGAAAATAAATGCAAAAAATTTTCATGAAAAACGCAGGTTGTCACAAAGTGGATCTAAGATAGATGGTAGCGTATTAGCATCTTGAAGTAAACCTTTAATTAAATTTACTACATAGGAATCATTTAGGTCTAGATGTTGATGATCAATACTAAAACCATTAAGCTTGACTTTCATATTACCAAAAGATCATTTCATTACACCATTTCTATAGTTGATAATGGCATTGGATGTTACTTAGAATGAATGTCCAAGAATTATTAGGATCTAGCTACCAAGGTCAGACATAGGCTGGCTACTTAGGACAATAAAATCTATAGGAAGTAAACCCGGTCCACCTGTATTAAAATATCTTCAACCATATCACATGGAATCTTAACTGATCTATCTACTAAGTGCAAAGTGGTATTGTTTAGCTTAAAGTCACCTAGCCCTAGTTGCTCATAAATAGAAAATGGCAACAGATTTACACTTGCCTGTAGATCAAGTAGTGCTCCATCTATGACATGATTTCCAATTACACAAGAAATGATATGACACTTAGGGTCTCTAAACTTAGGAGGGTCTAGTGTTGTATTAAAGAGCTCACCTGCTCAGCGAGAAAGGCTTTCTTTTGCACATTGAGGTTTGGCTTTGTTATGTAGAGGTCTTTAAGAAACTTAGCATAATGGGATATTAATTTGCTCATGTTTAAACACTTCCATTATCTCATTGAGATTAGTTCCTCTCTTATTCTTGTTGAGTAATTAAGGGAATGGAGCTTTAGGCACATAAGGTGCCTCCATTATAGGCTCAGATGGAGAAGGAGATTTTTGTCTAGGCCCTTTCTCCTACAATTTAAATAGTTCATTCTCCTCTATATTGTCCTCAATCTACCCTACTTTATTATCAACCTGACGACGATTCCTAAGGGTTGTGATTGACTTTGCTTGCTCATGGGGTATTTGGATATGTGAAATAGACCCTATTTCTAACTAACCCTCAAGATTTAGAATAGGCAGACTAGGAAACTTTTCTTTTTCATTCTCACTTAAAAGGGTAGATAATTGGCTTATTAACATCTCTATTCTGTCCATATTTTGTCAACTCTCATTTTGGAGTTGATGCAAAGCCTTGTTAGTCTCCTGATTTTATTTCATGAGAAACTGGATACCATGCTCTTTTGATGTTGGCTTTGAGTGTTGAGGAAGCTGAAAACCATTCTGAATAGGGGTTAACACATGTACCTTCCTAATAATTATTCTTAGAGCATGACAAATTGGGATGCCTAGCCCATCCTAGATTATAAGTCTCAAAGTATGAATTGTTGTTGCTAGGGTTTCTATATGCACCAAGGCTTGTTCTAAAAGGTATTTAGGGTACAATTGTTTTGATGAACAAGCCATTGTTAAATGGGCTAGGCTAGAACAAATAGCACAAGATCTTGTAAAGGTTTAGAGGATATATTAGTGGCTAAGAAAGTTTCAAACATAGTTTCAAGTTTGCTCATTCTCCCGCAAAAGACTCAATTGTGTTTACTGTAGAATCAACCTTAGAAGACATGTCTAATGGTACTCCAACTTCATATAAGCTTCTCTTATTTTGTGGTAGGTCATATTTCTCTCTTTTATGAGAATAATCCCACTACTAGAAATTATCTACTAAATTTTGGAAAATTTCCCAGGCCTCAGTTTCACTTTTCATCATAAGGGCCCCTCCACTAGCTGCATCTACCATCTATTTATTTTGAGGTGTCGATGGCTCATAAAAGTATTGAACTTGCTGTCATTTTTCAAACCATGGTGGGAACACTTCTACAACAATTCATTCCATCTCTCCCAACATTCATAGTATTTCTCATCATCTCTTTGTTGGAAATTAATGATCTCCCTATAAAGGGCATTAGTTTTATAGACAAGAAAGAACTTGTTCAGAATCATTTTAGACAACTGCTCCCACGTGCCAATGGAACCGACCTCTAAAGAATTTATCCATGATTTGGCCATATCCTTTAAAGAGAAAGGGAATAACCTAAGTCTAATAGAATCATCCATGACATACAGTACTTGAATGTCACACAAATATCAAGGTATTCCTTCAAATGTAAGTAAATGTCCTCTCTCTTATGACGATAGAAAGATGGGAGCAACTGTATAACTCCAAGTTTAAGCTCAAAGTCGTCTACATTGGTAGGTGACAATGTGATGCAGGATGGAGCATTTAATTGGAGTGGTGCATAAAAATCTCTCATAGACTTATGCTCATCTACTGCCAGTGGTTTAGTTATGGGGTCAAGAAATCTAATGGTATTAACTTAGTGTTCTGAGATCAAAGACCTTGCCTGCATTAAAGTAAAAACCTATCTAAATGATACAACCTAATTCTAAATGACTCCTAACTCTATGTGCTATGCAAGAAAACAACTCCTAATGCATGTCCAAAGGAGATCGAAAATGGTAGTGGTGAGAATGAGTGAGGCAATGCAAGTAGAACCTCCTACAAGGGGAAGGGTAAGGCCCAAAAAACGTGGATAGAAGTGGTGAGAAAAGATTTTAAAACTTTGGGACTAAATGAAGCCATAGTACTTAATAGAGAGGAATGGAGGAATAAGATTCATGTGGCCGACCCTTAATTGGGATAAGGTCTTAATGATGATGATGGAGTCCACTTTTAAAGGTTATTAAGTGTTCATCCCTCTTCTCAAAGAATGTCTTTATGAGGGCCAGGTTATATACCAAAGAAAAATTGAGGATAGCTTCCCCTATCTCATTTCATTCTCCAATACCATGCCCTCAACGTACCCTATCATGTCCTTTCTTTTCTTTTCCTACATGGTCATTTACGTCTGCTCTTATAAATATACCCTTTGTGTTGGGAATTTCTTGCATGATCCCTCTACATCTTTCTAAAACTGTCTCTTGTTTATATCTTCTAACCCCACTTGAGGTACATATACACTTATAACATTTATGATTTGCTCTCCTAGAACAAGTTTTATTATTATTATTCTATTATTGGTTCTTTTAATGTCTACAAATCTATCCTTTAATTCTTTATCCACCTCTATTCCTACACAATTTTTGTTACTATCCTTTCCTATGTACTAGAGCTTATACCCATCAATTGCTGTAGTTTTAGTCCCTTGCCACTTGGTTTCTTAGATACAAGCTATGTTGACTCTCCTACACTTCATTGTATCTACTAACTCTAGACTCTTACCTGTCAATGTCCCTATATTTCATGTGGCGATACAAATCTTATGCTCATGAGATAACCTATTTACCCACTCACTTCTCAACCCCCATGACATGAACCCATGTCTACTTTCTACAACACCTGAATTCTGATGCAGCGCATCACTTTTGAGGGGACGCTCTAATAGCCCTTGCTCATTTTCTACTATACAAGGAATCCAATGTAGCACGCCACTTCTAGGGGAACGCCTTAGCAACCCTTACCCATTTTTCATAGCACTAGGGATCTAACATAGCACATCACTTATTGTGGACACCCTAGCTTGAGGAAATGTCAGTGATTGATTCATGTCATGCTAGAGTTGCCATACTTTGAAGAGCATGAAGATGACTTTCATTATCTTTTTTCTTACTTACAAAATAATATACATATGCATATTCATTTGAAAGTAAGAAGAGAAAATAACAAAATCATCTTCAACTTCTTCAAAAAGGTTTTACTTGTGGTTGGCACCTAACGCAAAACCCTCCTCCTTTTTTATCTAGGCTTAGGATTAGCATCACCAAAGTTAAGCTCTAGTACATAGAAAAGGAAAATAATATAAATGGCATAGGGATAGTGGTAGATAAAGATTAAAGAATAAATTTGTAGACATTAATAGAACTAGAGATAGAATTATACTATTAAAACTTGTTCTAGGAGAAAAGATCATAAATGTTATAAGTGCATATACATCACAAGTATGGTTAGAAGATAGAATCAAAGGATAGTTTTAGAAAGATATAGAGGGAGTCATGTAAGACATTCCCAACATAGAGGGTTCATGCAGGAAAAGAAAAACAAGGATATCATAAGGTACATGGAGGGTATAGTATTGGGAAAAGAAATGAGATGAGGGAAGCTATACTTGCTTTTA
Organism: Warburgia ugandensis; assembly: GCA_035236585.1. Taxonomy (NCBI): domain Eukaryota; kingdom Viridiplantae; phylum Streptophyta; class Magnoliopsida; order Canellales; family Canellaceae; genus Warburgia; species Warburgia ugandensis. The sequence continues at coordinate 48,339,655 of CP141128.1, forward strand.
CCTTAGTATATAACCTAGCTATAGCAAATACATATGTTAAGAAGAGGGATGAATACTTAATGAGCTCTAAAAGTGGACCATATAAAAGCCAAATAGACTTTTTTCTACTTAGGAATACTGAAAGATCAATGTGTAAGGATTGTAAGTTTGTACGTAGCGAGAGTCTAACCTCACAACATAGATTAATGGTTATGAATATCTCGATTAAAGTATGCAAGAAAGGAAATGAACTTAATAGATGTCTAAAAACTAAGTGGTGGAATGTAAAAGGAGAGAAGATAGCATCATTTTCAAACAAGTTGATTGTATAAGAAAATAGAAATAAACACCATGTGGACTAATATGGGCATGTCTATTAAGAAAGTGGTAAAAGATGTCCTAGGAGTATCTAAATGTAAAAGAAAACCAATAAAGGAAACTTCGTGGTGGAGTGAGAAAGTGCAAAAAGTTATTAAAGATAAACGTGTGTGTTTTAAAGCATAATAAAGGACTAAAAATAACAAAAACTTTGAGTAATATAAGAATGCTAAAATAGTTGCTAAGAGAGTAATAAGTGAGGCTAAATGCAAGGCATATGAAGATCTCTATAATAGATTAGGATTAAGAAAAGGTGAGAAAGATGTGTTTAAATTCACAAAAGTAAGAAAAAAGAAGAGTAAGGATTTAGACAACATTAAGTGTATTAGAAGTGATGACCAAAGGGTACTTGTCAAGGATGACAAAATGAAACAAAAATGGGAAAGTAACTTCCAACAATTACTAAATAACAATTAGCATGAGAATATAAGGAATGAAAGTACCATAAACCCAAATAACTATTAATATTATAGATATAACCATAGGATTAGAATACGGGAAGTGAAAGGCTCTTTGAAAAAGATGAAATCAAAAATGGCCCTAGGGCCCAATGATATAACAATAGAGGTTTGGAAGTATATAGGAGATATTATAGTAGTTTAGTTGGCAAAGTTGTTTAACAAGATTGTAAAATCAAAGAAAATGTCGGATGAATGGAGGAAGAGTTCTCTTATACCAATTTATAAGAATAAAGCAGACATATATATTTGCCCTAATTATCGAGGGATCAATCTTATGAGCCCTATCATGAAACTTTTTGGAAGAATGATTGAGAAGAGGCTATGGCATGAGACGAGAGTATTGGAGAAATAGTTTGGTTTCATGCCTAGGAGGTCTACCATGGAAGCTATTTTCCTACTTAGTCAATTCATATAGAAATATAGGGAGATGTGAAAGGGCCTAGAGAGTTAATATGGTAGGTGCTGAGCAAGAAAGGGGTTTCATGAAGGTATATAAACATAATTAAGGATATGTATGAGGAAGAAGTAATTAAGAAGGGGACCACTAGTAGAGAAATCAGTGATATTCCTATCATTATAGGATTACAATAAGGATCGACATTGAGCCCATACCTTTTCACCTTGGTTATGGATGAGTTAACAAAACATTTGCATGAGGAGATTCTTTTGTGCATGTTATTTGCAGATAATATAGTTTTGATTGATAAGACATGGGAGGGCGTAAATACAAAGCTAGAGTTATGTAGAGATGCATTAGAATCTAAAGCATTTAAAATTAGCTGAATTAAAACAGAGTATATATAATGCAATTTTAACAGGGAGTGGAGCACCAGTAAAGATTGATAACCAATAAGTCTCCCAAAAGAATACTTCCAATACTTATAGATCAATAATTCATGAGAGTGGAGAGATTATGAGGGAGGTTACCCAAAGAATCCAAGCTGGTTGGTACAAATGGAGATGTGCCTTGGAGTTTTGTGTGATTGGAAGGTGTCACTCCAACTAAAATAAAAATTCTATAAGATAGGTACAAGGCTGGTCATGCTCTATGGATCAGAGTATTGTGCAACTAAGGAACAACATGTAAATAGGATGAGCGTGGCCTAAATGCGGATGTTGAGATGGATGAGTGGCAAGATACAAAAGGATATAATTAGAAATGAAAACATTAGAGGAAACTTAAGAGTAGCACCAATATGGAACAAGATGAGTCAAATTGGACTTAGATGGTTTGGACATTCTAATAGAGACAAAAAAGGCATCGATTAAAAGGAGTGAGATTATCTAAGTTGAAGGTTTTAAAAAGGCAAGGAAAAGGCCCAAAAGAACGTGGGTGGAAGTGATGAGGAAAGATTTAAAAAGCTTGGGACAAAATGAAGTAGTGTCACTTAATAGAGGAATGGATGAACAAGATTCATGTGAATGATCCTTAACTGGGATAAGGTCTTGATAATGATATATATATATATATATATATATATATATATAGAGAGAGAGAGAGAGAGAGAGAGAGAGAGAGGCTCAATGTTGTTCTATTTTATGTGTTAAAATAAAATGGTTTATCAATTATGTCCGAAATAGAATGGAAGGCACGAGATAGACAATTATGCTTGTAAGTCAGCACATTACTATCTACACCCCAATATCACCATGGAATCAAAGCAAAGAATAGCCATAATAATCATATAGGTTTCAATTTTATTGCATAGCTTGGTTTTTGTTTCCCTTGTGTGCGTAGAAGAGGTGGACATGTCAAGTATTAGCACAGAGACGGTTTGGACCATTGAAATGAGTCGGATCCTACCTGTACTTTGATTGGCACACTAATAGTTTCCCAGTGAAATCGCCCACCATACGCAACTCCCAATTTGAACCCTAGAAACCATCATTATTACTTGTCTCAAATGGGGACAAGCCTGGATCTTTGGCAATTTTTAGGTGCAACCTGAGTCAACAGGCTGGTGGCTTAACCTGAAATGGAGGAATTTGGATATTCTTGAAGGCCAAATTGAGTGAATTGATGGCAAAATATGCATGATGAAAAGAAACCATTTTGGTTTCTAGGATAATTATAGATTTATCAAACGAGTAATGCTAAGTCGGAGGCTTTAGAGGGCATTTTGTTTCTCCAGCTTTAAATATCCTAAATACTTAGAAGGATGATTAATGTGAAAAATCTGGTACTTTTCAACATTTTTTGCGGTTGCCGTTATGCCGGTTCTTGCCTCTGTGGATTCGCATAGGAAATGCTTACGAGGGCGAAAAATGACTAAAAGAAAATAGAGAGAGATCTAAGATAACTGGCAATAATGCAGATTTCTACGAAAGCAAATATAAAACAGAGGACTTTCCCATCCCATAAAGATCAACTTATAGTTAATGATCGACAATGTAAATGGTCTTTGTTTTCTACTACAAACAAGATGATTCGTTTCAAGGGGACGGATGAAGGGCTTGGAAAACCAAAACCTAGACGGACTTCAGTCAGGTTTGATGCTAAAAAAATTTCCTTTTGGTTGAGAAAATGCGGTAAGATCCAAAACCCAGGTGAGAATGACATGGATTAAAACATAAGCATTGTGGGAGAAATGAATATCCTGACTGGCTTTGACGGTGAAATCTCCTTAGGATACCAAAACCCAGATGAAAACGAGATGGATATAGGCTTGGCAAGTCGGGTTAGCAGGTCGTGTTCGTGTCGTGTCGAGACTAACCCATTATAGTATATGGGTCGACAAAAACACGACCCACTTAATAATCATGTTAAGAACCCGTGACTCGAACACAACATGATTATTAAACAAGTAGACACAACACAACTCGTGTAACAAGATTAAATAAGTTTAAAATAACTAATATGAGACGATTTTTCGTATGAGAATATTGGCGGTTGATTTTTCAAAAACCATAAAAATATAAGACGATTTTTTAAAACCTGTCCTATATTAATGATTTTTTTACTATGACAGGTTTTCAAAAACCGTCCTATATTCCTATAAGAATATAGGATGATTTTTAAAAACCCGTCCTATATTAAAGGTTTTTTAAAAACCATAATAATATAGGACCAATTTTCAAAACCCGTCCTATATAGAGTATATGAGTATATGATGGTTTTTGAAAACCCGTCTAATATTGAAAAATTTTCAAAAACCATAAGAATTGAAATTTTTTCAAAAATAATAAGAATATAGGATCAGTTTTTAAAAACCATCCTATATAAAGTACAGGAGTATATGACGATTTTTGAAAATCCATCTTATACTAATGATTTTTTAAAAATTATAAAAATATAGGAAAGGTTTTCAAAAACCGTCTTATATTACTTTAGTAATATAGAACTATTTTAAAAAAAATCGTCTTATATTTTCAACCCCATTGGTTAACAGGTTGGGAGTCAAATGGGTCAACATGACGAATTAATAGGTCAACACGATGGGTCAACATTTATTAACACGAATACGATGTGATTTTTGGCGTGTCACACGAGCACGATAAGACTCAACCCTAACCCACTAAATCCGTGTCGGGTTCAAGTCATGTTATCGTGTTGTGTCATATTTTGAGACCCCTAGATCATAGATACATGTCTTCACTACATGAGAATGGGATAGATTTTTGGCAAAACAACCTCATATTGCAGTAATCGATGGGGATTTAGGTGGAGAATTACCCGCCCCAATCTGCCAAAACACCTTAAACAACTAATGGCCGTTGATCGAAAATCTGATTTATTTGTACGGTTATTTATGACATTATATCCTCTCATTTTCCTTCATCTTTTCTTGCATACCTTTTTTTACGGAGGCTGCCGGTTAGCGAACTTCTAATCACACTGTTTATTGGATCCCACGGCACACATCGCGCGCTGAACTTGAGGCAAGTTCGGCGCGATCGATCTTAGGCGTTCTGGGACTGGTTCCAACTGCACACATCGTGCATTCGTTGAGAAATCAGGCCAGAGAGAATTCCGGTAATGGATTTTTAAGGTTTTCAGGTTTTTCTGCTTCGCAGTCCAGAGAAATAGCATGAGATTCTACTTTTAGGGTCTTTCTCTTGCTTGTCTACGGTTTATTTGTGCTATTTCTGAGTTTTCTATCTTCTCCAGAAATGGCATCCACGATTACGTCCATTTCTGAGGCGATCGAATCCATTCCTTAAAAAAGAAGATCTTCATAAAACCTTGGAAGGTCTCCTATCGCATTCCTCTTAGCCTGCTTCCTTCACCATTCAATGGAAGGATCTCGAAGCACACTCTGAATTCATTGAGAAATTGACAGAAACTCGCTTCAAAGAACTCGAATCAAAGGAAAAACAGCAACAAAGAACTCCGGCAGAAAAGCCGGTAAGTAAACCGGCCAAGTCCGAAAAGCGCTTAAAAACGCAGACGATTCTAAAAAGGCTAGCTCCAAAACCTGATTTGTCGGCGAAACCATTTCTAAAAACCATATTCGCCTTCAAATCTAGTTCAACAACCGAGTTCCTTAAAAGTTTCTCCCCGGCTGGGGTTAAAATCCTGTGTGAGAAAATGGCCGCGAAGGGTTTGCGATCATTCACCATACAAAATGGGAACAGGGACGGGTATGACAGAAGAAGAACATATCTAATGTACCTATCTGGGTGCTTCTAACTGGGCCCTCCAGGACGAAATCTAAGAAACCCGGAGCAGAAATAGGGTTTCAAGCTTTCTGCTCTCAGAAGTTTTATATCATTATCTTTACTTTCACCGTTCGTCAAACTTCGAACCCGGTAGTTTACTCCACCTGACAACTAGGTATGATTGAATGAACTTAGGTAAATAAGGATAAAATTGGTCGATTTGTTAGTTCTGGATTAAGACGAAAAATCACAAGAAGTATGAGACTTCTTGCTGTAATTATCCTAATTTAAACCGAATCGAGACAGACCTTTAGAAACTTCCAGACAGACAGACAGAAACTTTGCATGATCAACTGTCTAAATTCAACTCCATGGTTTTGAAGGTCCAAGAATCATTCGTCTTTGCTATTTTTTTGTATTCGATATAAAGAGGTGACTAGGTCAGGTGGGCTCCCTTGGGGCAAAACTGAGGGGAGCTTCCACTTAATTGCCCTGCAGGGCCTTTGGCCTAGCATTCCTCTTATAAAATAGTTTCAGTAGGCAGATTGGTGTTAATTTAGAAAAATTCCTTTCAATTTGAAATTTTTTATTTTGGAATGAACGGGGACGTCAGAAGGTTGTGAAAATGGTGCATATGGATGCTTAGTAGTACCCTGAAACTTTGTTTTCATGGCCTTCAGTAAGATTGGTGTTAGGAATATAGAGTCAGACCGTTGTGCACTGTTATGATACGATCATGCATCCACATTTTCATTTTCTCCAAACAAGCTGATGTACCCTGATGCATAATATTTGTGCTCCAAACCTTTTAGCCTGCTATCCATTTTCTGGCCTTGATTCAGGGTTATGAAATGAGATGCTTTTGGTGCATGGCAAAGAAGAGATGTCTAGATCTCCAAAATCCACATGTACTTATAAAGCGCTTTGCAATTGCACTAATCGACACTATTAGACCTATATAAATTTCATTCTCCAGAAACCTCATTTTTTTTCCTTATTTTGGTACTAAATTCTCCAAAAGTAGAAAATCAAACTTATTAGACCGTTACCGGGATACTGCTGCTGCAACTTTGATACTGTGACCATTCACGTGAAATGAATGGTCCTAAGAACCTTCTGGTCCACTTTTCTTGATGCAATTAACTACATTTGTGGTCCCAACGTCAATCCATAGCTTCCAAGCGGATAACACACTGCAGAACCAATCTTTCCTTCCTGGGTGGTTACAGAGGTCCAGTCTCCGTTGTCTAATGATCGCTTATGAATACGAAATTACTGATAGTGTAAACAGGTACACCATACTTAAATTGATCCATGGATACCGCAAATACTCTACCTACAAGCTAACACTAAGATTGAACAATCTGAATCCACTGCTTCAAGTCCAAACCAAAAGGACCTGGTAAAATAATGGTGCGTACATTACAGAGTTTCAGCAAATGAAAATGTTGTCCCCAGCAGCTACGCTTCCTAAATTGAAGTAGTTTACATCAACCGCAACTTCTCCAAAATCATCTGCGCAATGGCCAACAAACAAGTATTGTTAGTCTATCACATTATCGATGCTGAAATAGTAACATTGTAAACAGAGCTCAAACCTTCATAGATGGTCCTCACAAAATGGACGTACTCGGGTATCATCTCTTTGTAAATGATTCCTTCTGGACAAGCATCTAGGACCACCAGGACTCCTAGTCAAAGAGAAAGGAACTCACATGTTATAGTGTGTTAAGTGTTCAAATTTGGTCAAAATACCCCTAATTTAGTGTTCAATTAGAGCATTTAGGCCATTAATTTCAAGATTTTACACAAAACATTTCATTTTAACTTTAATTGCCCATCAACCATGGAATTGAAAGATTTAGTGGTCAGATGATCATTAAAGCTAATCAGAGGAATACTGAACAGTTCAAATGATTCTAATTGGATCCTGTGTATTGCAAATTAATCGACTCAAGCGTGGACGCTCCAGATCGAATCAAGGATATCAGATGAGGATGATGAAGTTTCATGGAAAAAGAGGATTTTGAAGAGTCCTAAGACAACAAATTTGAAGACTTTCTTCTTTCAGAGTTCTAGCAAGATTAGGAAAGCTAGTGGACCCCACCTATCTCTATCACTCTATCTCCTCTTCCTTCTCTTTCCCCTCTCTTTCCTCTCTTTTTCTGTTATCCCTCTCTCTCTCTCTCTCTCTCTCTCTCTCTCTCTCTCTCTCTCTCTCTCTCTTCTTATATTCCCCTTCTCCACTCCCCAAAGGACGGTTTTCCCTTTTGGGAGGCTGGGCTGGCCAAATTTCCCCTTCTCCTCTCTTTCCCTCACTCCCTCTTGCTTCCCTTCTTCTTTCCTCTCCTCACCTCTACCCACACTCCATTCTCTCTATCCACTCTCCTTCTTGGCTGGACGTGGGAAGAATTCATTCCTACCTGGCAGATCTCCCTATCTATCCCCACTTCTCTTCTCAGTCAGAGTTCCCCCACATTCTCTCTCTCTCCCTCGTTCTCTTCTCTCTCCCAATTACAATTATTCTTCTCTTTTCCATATCTCTCAAAACCGCACTCTTTCACCTCCTATTTCTCTCTCTCGTTCTCCTTTCTTCACAGTACCTTCCTCCATCTCTTTTTCCATTCTCTTCTCCAAGATCCTTGTCGGCTGGAATGTCCCTAGGCAGGCCCGTGGTGGCTGGCCTAGCATCCTCCTCTCTCCCTCTTCTTCTTCTCTTGTTCTCTCTCAACATTCTCTCTCGTCTTTCTCTCTTGGCCGGCTCACTCTTTCCCTCCACTCTCTCCTCTCTAATCTCATGTTTCCCTCTGGTTAGGCTGGGCGATTCTACTCCTCTGTATTCTCTCCCATTTTCCTTTTTCTTCCCTGCTTTCCGGTCTAACCAGCACCGCCTAGACCAAACCGGACGGTCCGAGGAAGGAAACCCAAGCTCCTCCCGCTTTTCCATTCCTGGGGTTTTCCCTCTTTTCTCCTCCCCATCTCTGGCGTCATCTCCAACTCAGGCGTTCATTCCGGCCGACCAAGGAAAGGAAACCCGAACTGGGTCTCCACTCCCGCACCCCTCTTCTTCTTCTTCTTCTTCTTCTTCTTCTTCTTCTTCTTCCATTTCCCTCCTTTCTTGTTCGTCTTCCCTAGCTTCGTAGGGTTCTAGTTTTCAAACACCAGAAAACGGCGTTTCTGCGTCGCCAGTCGGATCCAAGGTCGGGCTTCTTTCCTCCCGTGTTCCCTATTCTCTCCCTCCTTCTCCTTCCTCCCTCCTCTCTTCCTTCTTCTCCTCCTTCTCCTTCCTCCCTCCTCTCTTCCTTCTTCTTCTCCTTCTCCTCCCTTCTACCCCCTCCTACGGTTTTCCCTCAACGTGTTTTCCTGGTTTTCGTTTAAAACCGAAACCCTGGAAAATTCCAAGTCTGCCCCTGGCAGATCTGAGGAATTCCAACTCTGTCCTTTGTCAGAAATTCCATCTATATCCTAGATTAATTCCATCTGAGTCCCTGATTTAATTCCATCTGTGTCCCTATGCTATTCCGATTTTAACTTATCCACATTTTGATTATCTAGGGACAGGCTTATCCAGGACTGCTTATTTTGTTGCAATTTCTGTGTTTTTGGAATAAATAATTGTGTACTTCTTTTATTAATTGAATTTTATTAAAAACTCCATCATTTTAAATCAAGTCTTCGTAGGATCGACCCGTACTTGCATAAGCTACACTACAATAGCCCGTGCACTTGCAGTTAAACAATCAACATAGTGCCAATCTCTAATGTTCTTAAATGTTTTGAAGCAAGTAGTTATCGCACTATTCTGCTGTTCAATTTTTGAAACAAGCATTTATCATCCTCTTCTGCTGCTCGGCAGGATATACTAACATTGAAGTTGTAACCAATTGAGAAAATTTAGTAGCTGCTAGTCTGCAGTAGCAGCACGTAGAGGGACAAGACTGGAGAAGAAAAAACTATCCAGTTGAGTGATGATACAGTAATAAAACATAGATTATCTTAAAAACATGTAACATGATCCGTCAGAACCATTGTTTCATGATGTTATGCGAGTGGATACATGCAAGTTCCATGCTAATTTAATTTCAGAAAAATGCAGTTTTAGAATTGCTGTGGTGGTATATCTAAGAATCATGAAAGCAGCAAGATACTTTATGGAGATCAGTAAGAATTCTCATTTGCAAGACAGTTCAAAATTGATAAGCGGTGCAAGGATAGTTAATGATCTCATCTCTTTCAGGTTGATAATTCAGAAAAAAACAATCGCATCTCGTTGCATTAAAAAGATCACGAGATAGACACAGAGTATTTATTTCCATGTTAACTAGCATGGCTTATTTCCATGTTACTGTGAAACATCGTTCCTGCAGTTGTGCCTGAAACTGGTAATGGAACTTGTTTTCATGCAGACATGCTAGTCCTAAAAACCTAATAGTGACTTCTCACTTTTACTTTAGTTAGTTGCATGAATTGATTCTTACTGAAAGAATAACCAAAAATATTGAAAATTATGTGTCTTGAAACTCTTTCTCAAGACCTCATCCCCATCCCTATAGCTCTCTATTCCCACTTCTTGTAACTATTTTTTATTTGTCATAGTACACCTACATTCCTCTTTATACTAAGAACAGAAAGGAGAAATCAATTCAAAATAAATTTAATATTTAAGCTGACTGATCAGATGCAAATTATAATAACAAAAATCGAGCTGAACGAGGATCTTAAGCTCAATCTGACTATCAACTTCTGTACTCAGGTGCTAGTTGGAAGACATACCAGGTGCAAGCCAAGCTTTTGTAACATTGCTTGGTAGTGGAGCTAACCAAAGAATGTTCCGCAGGTTTATTGAATCATTGTACCTCAGATTAGATCCTGAAAGAATTAAGTGGTGGTCAGTAGTTAGAACATCGGTCATGTTTGATGACACAATCAGTTAAGAAGCAATAGGCAATAGCCCAAATCAGAAAGGAATACTTTTGTGCATACTGCAACTACTCATATATCAAGAAGCAACAACTTAAAAAGAGGGACCAGTAAATCCAGAATGGAATATCACTAGGTAAGGACAAACATAAACATATAAAGACGCCTTCCAGACATAACGTACCCGTTTGGCAAAAGCCCATATTATAGGGGAAGTTTTCTTTGTCATATGCAGGATATTCTTTAGCATGGAACCTGCAAAAGTTAGAAGCAATAAATCTCAAACAGTTTCTAAAGAATTCAAATTGCTTAAGCTAATAAGTACCGTTGAAGATGATTCTCAATAGGAGGCTTAAGCACTTGACTGATTTGGTGAAAATGCCTTATCTCATAACCAACGGTTTGTGGGTTCAAATCCACTCACCATTTGAAAAAATGGATGATACTCAATCGAAAGCAAATTTAATCAGTCAGAACTTATTGTAGAACTTTCGACAACCAAACAATGTCTAACATCATGTTATTTCATAAGACTAAACTGTAAAAACATGCACTGAAACCGGTGAATAGTAGAAAAGCATAGATGACAAGATGCAGTTCTTTGCCATGTGCAATGATCTCTAGAAAGCAGTTGAATCTGTTGGAATCTATATTAAAGCTTTCGACATCCAATTCGCATCTACAGGTGTTGCTTCTCAGGTTTAACTATGGGGCATGCAGTTAAGCTGGTGAGGATAAAGAATTTTGACTGAGTATCAAACTAAGCAAGATGAAAGACTTCTTTGTTCATGTGAATTGATGTGTCAGAGTAACATTTCGTTGCTCACAATATACCAAGCCTTCCAGCGTCTGGGGCAAGGAAGAGATGTCCGTGAAACAAGTCATAGCGGTTTAATGATACGTTCAACCCAACTGAGGGACCCCGAGCAGCAATAATTTCAAACAAGAATGCAAGGTACGAGTTCAGCTCCTGTATCAAAATACACAATTTGGAAGAGTTTAAATTTGTGAATCAAGAAAACAATTGCAGTTTGAAAAGGAAAATATAGTGTTCTAATAAACTTGTTGCAAACCTTGCCTTACAAAAAAATAAATAAATATGAAATATAAAAAATTTAATGCAGACCTTGTTGATGAAACGATACCCATATGGCGTCCTTGTAAGCTCACACTGGTTCATTTTAATTCCTTCAAAGTCGGGTATCTGTTTATACTTCAGTCAAGAACTTATTTATAAACTTCATAAAAATATGTACTTAAAAATGGCCAATTGGAACCCAATGAACCTTAACATCTACTTTGTGCCAATACCCTTGGTATAAATATATTGTTCATCATGATTGAGAGCATTCTTGCAGTGGCCCTATCATAGAGATGTCATAAACCCACTGCTAGGACAATGCTGACCATTGCACCCTTTGCCTCAACAGCTTATATGCAAGCCATGGTCCAAGGATAGATTGGATCAGGATAACTACATACAGTTTTAGTTCTAATTGATCCATAGGGGTCCATTAGAATGTTGCTTTTACAAACTTATCCGTCCGTTTGTGATCAAAAGTATAATTTCAAATCTAGAATCCTAAAGTCCACAATCTTTTTGTATTATTATACATCCAAAATTAGAGCAATTACATGAACAAGTAGGATCATTCAAAGGTTAGGCTCCTTCAAACAAAAGTGGGAGCTTTGCCTATAAAAAGCGTGCCTCTTTTCTATGGTTACTGTAAAAAATTATGAAACAAACTACTCACAACCTATGATCCTAATTTCTAAATCTACTTAAAATCTCTCAAACAAGGAAGAAGTGTTATCTCGAACTTACAAGCAAGTGTTATGAGGAGAAGCATCTTGTTGTCTGCAACTAACTGCAGTAGACAACTTTTCACTTATAAGCCTGTCTTTACCATTCCAGAAAGCATTCATCATCTACGAAACCGATCCCAACTTTAGAGTTTTAAACTGAAAGGAAGGTCCTCTTGCACTTAGTAGTGTTTATAGATAGAAAATTTAACCCTCCATTGCAGGATTTCATTACCATGCGCCCCAACAAAAATGGTGTTAAGATTCCATTTGGAGACAATATCATGTATAAGCCCTATAATTTGAGAGGAAGGCCAAGGGGACGCTTTTACATGAAGCTCACTCGTCGTGGAGTTTACCTTTGCATGATCTGGCTACCATTATTTAGTGCTCCAGCTGTAGATGTCTTGTAGATCAAAATGCATATCATTATACTTGTAAATAGTTTTAGAATTTTGAAAAAACAATGGTCTAAATTACAAGACCCAATCAGAGCAATTCACATGACTTTTGATCTGCAACACAAAAACAGGGGTTTGCTTGGAGGCGCCATGTAGGAGCGTCTTTTCAGCATTCCTGGTATTTTGGGAATGCCAAGATCACCTTAAGCAAGAAAGCAAGCAAAATGCTTTTAGACCCGGGAAGAAAAGTAACATGGCTCATCAACCAAGACATTGTTCACTGGGCCCCACTTACAAATAGGAAAATTTTAGCCTCTGATTAAGCAAGATTTCACTGCCATTTGTTTGCAAGCCGTCCATCTTACACACCAGAACAACAATGATAGAGTATCATAATGGAAAGCACTTTCGGGCGTCGGCTACTAAAGACGAGCGGTTTCGATTATCAAATAACTGCTTGTAACTGTCAGGTCGATGTGGGCATAGCTTCTGGTTTGTCTCTTTTGGAGAACTTATTGCTTATCACTGTTTGTATTTGGAGGAGACTCCTGGTGTTCTGTGTAGGTCCAGGGCATCCTATAACAGTGTCAGTTTCTTTTGTAAGATCTAAGCTGTTCATCTTATTTGTAATGGCTTTCACAAGTTAAAGATTAAATTTCAGGACACTCGATGCTTATATCCCAATTATTACATAAATGTATTAAAATCACAACCACTGACTTTTTTTAATTTTCTTCAAAGCCACAAAGCTAAGGAGTTACGATTATCCAAATGGTTGTTTGAACCGAAGTTTGTTTGAGATTATCCCCGTCGATTTATTTTTATTTTTCAAACTAGAAAACAAGTGGTTGCGATCAATCAAATTTCTTGCAAGTTACTTAATTTTTGTACTCGAATGACCGCTTAGATCTTCCGACCAAAAGGGTTAAAAGGTCGGGTGGACTCCTTCCACCCTTTTGAGCGTGGACTCTTATCGGGACTCGGGTTCGAATGTATCAGTCCGGAAAGAACTCACAGTCAAAGGCGTCGGATCAAGGGTTCTCTGTATTGCTGCCACATCTCCGCCCGAAGCAACGGTTAACCTTGCGAGCTCCATGACCGACTCCGGCGGCCACCAAACTTTCTCATCTTCCTCCCTCTTCTTCCGGTCGTAAGCCATTCCATCCCGGCGTTGACAATCGGAGAGAAGATCTCTTCCTCCAACCCGAAATTTGTCGAATTTGTCGGTGGAATTGGGAGAAAGAGGGACCAGAAATCGGAGGCAGGATTTGAGATCATGAGCTTCTTTTGCATTGATTCGTGATGCTTGTTCTGTGCTTCCGAGGAGTGAAATGAGATCGGATGCGAGCTTTTGGGGAGAAGAAGAAGAAGATCTGACGGTCAAAGGTGAGGGTAAGAAAGGGAAGAAGAGAGATGATGGAGATGATGAAGAGACTGCTAGAGAGAGAGAGAGAGCGAATGCGAATTTTAGAGGGAGAGAGGAGTTTCCCATCTGTCTCTCTCTCTCTCTCTCCCATCGGTGGCCAGCTCAGATTCGTTCTTTATTCAGGCAGGTTGGGCAAAACGGATAAAACGATCAATCCGTGGATTGGACACATCACAATGCCTTTAAAACGGATTGAAAAATCAGGATCCATATCCAATCCGCTTTTGCGTAATGGATTTGCAGCTCTGCAATAATAAAATTAATAATAGATAAAAATAAGATTTATTATTTAATAAAGTTAAAAGTCACTTATTTTTTTATGAGCATTTCGTGTTGGAGATTCGACTCCTAAAAGTTAATAGTTGTAGACTCCAATTTTTCTCCTTTAAATTTATCACAAAATACCCAAGAAAAACAAATACTAAAGAAACTAAAAATGGAAATATCTAAGATTTTCTCTTTTTTTCTTTTTTCTATTTACCAAGCTCATTAATAGCGTTAGCCCTTAAGCTCGATGGTAATCAAGATATTCCAGGAACCATGTAAAGCTGGTTACTAAGAGTTACAACAATTCAGTCAATATGTATAGATAACAGTGTTTGGTTGCCATCTTAACAGCATTGAACTTGGATTAGTTCCTTGAGCTGCTCCCATCTCTTTTACTTCTAGTAGGAAGCATGAAGTCATTGGTAGAAAATGCTTAAAAGGCTTCAAAAAGTAATTTGGTGAAGATGCCATAGCGTTCTTTGATGAAAACCCCCGGAGACATAGTTAACAAAAAAATAAAAAAAAAACAGAGGAATACAGAAGAAAAGAAAAGATTCTTTAAGGAAAAAGGAAATTGTAATCTGATCCAATCCATGAGAAGTCCAAGATGTAGTTGGAAGCGATATCTAGCTTCCATGGCCGTTTCTCTTCATATAATTGGAAGGATCTCATCTTTGGCTGTCGCTCAAGATCCTCTCTTCAACTCTTGCTTCTCATAGCAAAGGAGCTCTTCCCATTCTTCAACACAAAGAAAACAAGACAAAGGAAGAAGCCCACTCTCTAGAGAAGGAAGAAGAAGAGAGAAAGAAAAGTGATAAAAAAAAGGGAGATGAGAAGTATTATTATGCTACTTACTATTATTAGTTTGTACATATATTTATATTTTGAGCTATTACAACTACTAACTCATAACAGACTAACTTCAACCAACATAACATACTAACTACCAAAGAACTAATATCTATCAACTAACATAACAAACTAACTACTAAAAATATAGTATGATGTACATAACATCACTCCCTAGTGGAAAATCTTGTTGCAATTGATCAAGGAATTTCCAAAGATGCATCTTCAGCAGTCAACCCTGTCCACTACACAAGCACTTGAGTGCATGCTCGGTTGCCAAACTTTATCATACGTCTCTCCAAAATAACAAAGGATTCTGGACTTAATTCACCATCAACATCCACTGGAGGTAAAGTAGGTAATGGATTGCAATAAAGTCCCAACTTCTTCTTTAAACAGGAAACATGGAAGACAGGATGCATTCGGGGCATTTGGTGGCAGCTCCAACTTATATGCTACTTGACCAATTCTTTATAACACATGAAAAGGACCATAAAACTGAGGAGAAATCCTCAAGTTGCGACGTAAACAAATGGATTTATGGTGATGAGGCTAAAGTCACAAGAAAACCCAATCACCAACTTCAAATTCCCTCTCCTTATGTCTCCTATCATAGAACTTCTTAATGTGTTCTTGGGCAAATTTTAGATTATGCTTAGTAGACTAAAAAACAATAGCTCTTCGCTTCATGAATTCCTCCATTGATTGAATCTTAGAAACACCTGAACACATAATCCAACAATGGGGGAGGAGGCAAACCATACCACACTTCAAAAGGAGACTTC
The DNA here is from genome assembly GCA_035236585.1 of Warburgia ugandensis. NCBI lineage: Eukaryota > Viridiplantae > Streptophyta > Magnoliopsida > Canellales > Canellaceae > Warburgia > Warburgia ugandensis. Next base: position 48,355,523 of record CP141128.1, read on the forward strand.
TTCAAAGAACTATGAAATGAAGTGTTATAGTAATATTCAGCATAAGGAATCTAAGAAAACCACAACTTAGGCTTGTCATAGTAAAGTATCTGAGATATTGCTCCAAACTTTTATTCACAATCTCATATGGCCCATCACTTTGAGGATGATAGGCACATGATAACACAAGAGTACTCCCTAGCAACTGAAACAACTCTTGCCAAAAAGCACTAGTGAAGACCTTATCTTTGTCACTAACCATGCTGCAATATAATCTGAAAACAGTGGTAAGGAATGTAGAAGCGGCCATAACAGCAGTATATGGATGTGCCATAGAAATGAAATGACTAAATTTTCCAAAATGATCAACAACCACCATTATCACAAAATACCCTTGTGATAAAGGAGTTAAGTGTTCAATTTTGGTCAAAATACCCCTAATTTAGTATCCAATTAGAGCATCTAGGCCATTAATTTCAAGATTTTACATAAAATATTTCATTTTATCTTTAATTGGCCATCCAACTATTGAATTACAAAATTTAACAGTCAGATGATCAGCAGAGCTACTTAGAAGAGTAATGAAGGGTTTAGATGATTCTAATTGGGTCATGTGCATTACAGATCAATTAACTCAAGCTTGGATGATCCAGATCAAATCAAGGCAATCAAATGGAGATGATTAAGCTTCCTGAAAAGAGAAAACTTTGAAGACTCCTAGGACAGAAGAAATTTGAAGACTTGCAGAGTTTTGGAAAAAATGGACTTTTAGTAGACCCCACCCCTCTTTATCTCTCTTATCCTCCCTCTCTCTTACCTTTTCATCTATCACAAATCTCTCTCTTTTCTCCCCTCTCTTTCTTGTACATGTCTCTCTTTCTTTCACGCCCACATCTCTTATCTCTTCATTACTTTCTCTCTCTCATTTTCTTTTTATCCTCTCCTCTCCATGGTCTCCTCTCTTCTTCAACTCCCAGGCAGGACTGTGGGGGCTATCCTGTCACCCTTCTCTCTCCTCTTCTCATCCTTCTCTCTTCAACTCTTCCCTTGGCTAGCAGTAGGAGGTAGCCAGACCAAACACCCATCCCTTCTCTCCCTCTTCTTCTTCTCTTATTCTCTCTCTCAGCTTTCTCTATATCCTATCCCCTCTTTTCTTCTACGTTTTTTTTTCATCTGTTTAACCCTTCCTTCCTTCTATCTCTCACTTTTCCTCTCTTATTTGCTTCACCAACCCTCTCTCTCTCTCTCTCTCTCTCTCTCTCTCTCTCTCTCTCTCTCTCTCTCTCTCTCTCTCTCTCTCTCTCTCTCTCTCTCTCTCTCTCTCTCCCTGCTTCCACCACTCGAACCAGCACCAGCAATCCCGTGCCCAAATTTCCTATGTCCCACAGACCGTCTGTAGCACTTTTCCTCTCTTATTTGCTTCACCAGCCCCCCCCCCCCTCCTCTCTCTCTCTGCTCTTTCTACTTCCACCACTCGAACCAGCACCAACAATCCCATGCCCAAATTTCCTCTGTCGCACAGACCGTCTGTAGCACCACCCTCGTCTTCATCTTCCCATTCCAGGCTGGTGAACAACGCACCAAACTCCTCTCTCTCTCTCTCTCTCTCTCTCTCTCTCTCTCTCTCTCTCTCTCTCTCTCTCTCTCTCTCTCTCTCTCTCTCTCTCTCTCTCTCTCTCTCTCTCTCTAATCTCCACGTTCAAACCCAGTCATTGATCTCAACGAACTGGACTACCACACCGCACCCTCCATCCTCCTGTCTATTTCTCTCTTCTCAAGCTATCTAACCCGGCCCAGCTCTACCTAGGCAATACCCATTTTCACTGATCACCGACTCTTCCTTTGCCTAGTTCCTCCTCTGCTTTGGCTCTCTCTCTAGCTCCGGCTCTTTCACCGATCTCACCTAACTCCAGGTTGTGCTTCCACTTCTAGAACCAGAAGGAGCCCAGACCAGACATGCAGCCAACAGGTCAGACCTCCTCACTAGGCTAGATCGCGTGCCCATCTCTCTCCAATCTCTTCACTCATCTCCAACATCACCGACCAGCTTTCTCTAGCCCCGCCCGGAACCCTCCTCCCAACGTCATCAGAAGTCCCGGGGAAGGAAACCCAAAATGGGTTTTCTGTGCACGTCTCCTCCTTCCCTCTCTTCCCCTTCATCTTCTTCTCTTCCTCTTCTCCTTTTTCCCCCTCCTCTTCCGGCTTCTCCTTCGTCGAATTCTTCTATTATTTTTTTTCGTTTTAAAGTTTTTTCATTAATTCCAATTTTTCCCTTTAGCACTTAATAAGAATCTCATTTCTGTCCTTTTTCAGTAATTACATGTGTCCATCACTATTCTGGTTTTACTTTATCTACATTTTGTCTATCCAAGGACAGTGTTATCCAAGACTGCTTGTTTAGTTTCATTTTCTTTTCTTTTTTTAATTAGAAATTCTGTAACTTGCAGTAGTTAAATAAATTTGAAATTTTATTTTATTGTTAGTTTATTTCTATTATATTCTTTAGTTTTAATTTTTTATTAATTGAATTTTATTTAAAACTCCATCTTTTCAAGCGAGTCCCTATGGGATCGACCCGTATTTGCGTAGCTATACTACAATAGCCTGTGCACTTGCAGTTAAACATCATCAAAAGGTAAACCCTCAATGAAATCTAAAGAAATACCCATCCAAGGTCTTGAGGGAATAGGTAAAGGCTGGAGAAGTTCAGAAGGTCTGCCTGAATCAGATTTATGTCATTGACAAGTATCACTTTGTTTAATATACTATTGGATATCTTTCTTCATACAACACCAGTAAAAATCTCTTTTAGCAGCATGAAGAGACTTTAGAACTCTAGCATGACCCATAGCGAGATGATCAGCAAAAAAAGAACTTTTGGAACAAAAGAAGAAGAAGGGGTCAAGCAGATGCAACCCTTATAAAGCAAGATATTATTATTGATGGATTGCTAAGGATCGAGTTGTGTTTGAGCTCTTTGAACTAACTCTTGCAGCTCCTTATTAGTGGTATACTTCAGTTTAAGATCAGCCACCCAAGAGGGATCCAAAAAGGAGATCAAACAAAGAGAAGGACTGCAGTCATAAACTCTTGAAAGAGCATCTGCAACAACATTCTCTTTACTAGGCTTATAGTCAATAGAAAAATCATAGCCAAGTAATTTTGTAAGCCATTTCTATTGTGAAGGAGTTCCTACTTTCTGTTTCAGCAGAAATTTAGGACTCCTTTGATCTGTTCTTACCACAAAAGAAGATCCCACTAAATACAGTCTCTATTTCTACACTGCACATACAAGAGCCAACAGTTCTCGCTCATAGGCAGATAAAACAATTGATCTACCTTATAACTTTTGACTAAAAATGTGATTGGCCTGTTCCATTGCATCAACACTACTTCCACTCCTATACTTGATGCATCACATTCTATAACAAAAGATTGTGAAAAATCAAGTAAAGCTAACACCAAAGGGTTAACCATAGCAGATTTCAACTTATCAAAAGCTCGAGTTTCCAAATCATCCTGATAAAAAGCATCTTTCTGTTGCAAAAGGTTCAAAGCAGCTGCTAAGGAAGCAAATAATTTGATGAATTTTCTATAATAGCCTGCCAGTCCAAAATGAGCTCCGAGAGTGTTTTAAGAGAGGTTAGTGCTGACCAGTCAAAATGGCTTTAATCTTATCCTTGTCATCCTGCACACCCTCCACCAAAATAATATGACCAAAGCAATCAATTTCTAAACAGCCAAACTTGTATTTAGAAGACTTAACATAGAGCTTATTAGTCTTCAACACATGTAACACCTTCCTCAAATGCTCAATATGTTCATCCACCTTCTCGCTATAAACCAAGATATTGTCAAAGAAAACTAACACAAATTTACTTTGAAATGTGGAAGGGGCATTAGTCAATCCAAATGGCATAACCAAGAACTCATAATGCACTTCATGAGTTCTAAAGGCTGTTTTTGGAATGTCCTCTTTACTTATACAAATTTGATGGTAACCTGACCTTAAATTAAGATTGGAAAAGATAGTAGCTCCATACAATTAATCTATTAACTCATCTACTAGAGGGATTGAGAACTTATCCTTAATAGTTTGCTTGTTAAGGGCTCGATAATCTATACACATGTGCATGAACCATTAAATTTTTTAACTAACAACTCCAAAGAAGAGAAAGGACTATGGATGCATCTGATAGCACCATATTCCAATAATTCCTTTACAATTTTTTTAATTTTGTTCTTTTGAAAGAAAGCGTAATGATAGGGGCATACACTTATAGGTTCAGTACCTTCCTTTAGTTTGATAGAATCCATGTGATCTCTTAGGAGGTAACTCACTTGGAATCTAAAAAACATCAACAAACTCCTCAAGCACATTGTTCACCTCAGGATAAGAAGAATTAAGATCTTTTGATGATGCCACGATTATCTCATTAATGAATAAAAGTTCAGCATCCTTAAAAGACTCTTGCATCTGTTGAGAACCATCCATGAACAAGGATTGAGTGAAACAATTACCTTGCAAAACTATAGATCTTGAACCAACAATAAACTCCATATTCGACTTGTCAAAATTCCATAGTATTGAACCAAGTGTTTATAGCCAAGTTGCTGCTAGAACAAGATCATATCCAGTGAGAGGTAAAATATGACAACCAAGGTTAAAGATTTGACTTGGATCTTGAGAGAGGGATTCTGAATTTTACCTTTAGAATAGAGCACAAAACCATATGAGATCTTCACTAGATCAAAGGGCTGCATCCTCCTTCAGAAAATTGTGTGTGCTCCCTGTATCTACTAGAATGATCACTTTGTGACTAGTTATTGCTCCCAATAGCTTCATGGTCATAGCATTAGAATTTCCATTTACTGCCTGCAAAGAAATTTCCTTATCCTCTTCACAAACAAGTAATTAATCATGTTGTTCATTTTCTTCATCTAAAACTACATCAATGTCCTCCTCAACACCATCAAATTCCAAATCATGTTAAAGAAACAACTTGCGATGCTTACACTTATGCCCTTGTTTCCACTTTTCTTCATAATAATAGCAAAGTCCCTTCTTTCTACATTCTTCCATCTGGGTTCTACTAATATGTTGCATAGAAAACTTATTTGGAATTTCAGGCCTACCCAAAATAGATTTCTCCTCATTTTTATATGGGTGACTCAATTTGAGAATAGAAGAAAGATCAAGAACAGTTCTTACCTCAACCAAGGATTTCTTTGTAGCTGTATTGCATTCCTCCTGAATTTTCGCCATACCAAATGCCTGATTAAGAGAGACCGGATTCAACAATTGTAAAGGAAGTCGAATGTTATGCTTTAGGCCACTCAAGAAACAAATCAATATCTGGCATTCAGAAAGTCCCTTCAAACAATTCAATAATGATTCAAATTGGGTTTTGTATTGAGATACTGAGGAGGTTTGCTTCAATCGGGTGAGAGCTTCCATTGGGTCATTGTAGGCACTACTCCCAAACCAAATTTCCAAGGATTTAATAAAAATCTCCCAGCTTGTGAAAGTTCCTACCTGTTCTGCATCTTGGAACCATACCAAGGACTCATCCTCCATATAATAAGAAGATATTCATATGCATTGAGTTGGAGGAATTTCACATATTCGGAAGTACTATTCTACTTCAAAAATCCATTGAGATGGATTATCTCCTGAAAATCGAGGAAATTCCAATCGAAGTCGATTTTGATGATGCGTTATGAGCATTGGAAAAAGGCCTTCCAACTTCGACTCCACCAGAGCTACCTCTTTCATCATCACTTGATTACTCAAGTTAGTCACATTCATAGCCAACAATTTCGGCACTTCTTTCATCTTAGACATCTATTGGCTAAGTGCTTCCAAGACTTTGTCATGTTTAAGCACTAAATCAAACAATTGAGAAAGGCGTGTACCTTTCACCGTGATCGAGCTCTGATACCAATGTTATGGTCAAGAAGGAAAAGAATGGAAGAAACTAGCTTATTCAAGAGAAGCCCACTCCCTAGAGAAGGAAGAAGAAGAGAGAAAGAAAAGAGATAAAGAAAGGTTGATGAGAAGTATTATTATGCTACTTACTATTATTAGTTTGTACATATATCTGTATTTTGATATATTGTAACCACTAACTCATAATAGACTGACTGTAACCAACATAACAGACTAACTACTAAAGAACTAACATCTGTCAACTAACATAACAGATTAACTACTAAAGATCTAGTATGATGTACATAACATCACGCTCCTTTGATTTTAGCATTTTAGATCTTCAAATGCATCAATTTCATCTGCAAAACAATAAATAATTGGAATTGGAACTACTTCTAAAATCTCTGTCAAATTGACACTTGACAATCACTTTTGACAGTGAAATATGGAGAGAGATGGAAATCAAGAACGCTTAGGTTAGGTCACTGACGTACCTCTAGTACTTCCTAGGATTTAGGAATTTAGCTTACAGCCTACTATGCAACTTTTTTTATTTTACCCTTCTTAAACAAGTATATGCAGATAAATCTGTGTAGATCATGGATTTAACATGTTGGATTACAACTATTTATTTATTATACTGGTCAAAGTTTTAGAATCCAAATCTACCTCACTTCAGCCTATAAATGAGTATTCTCAGACACAATACATTTTGCCTACTCTATATTCAAGTAAATAGCATTTAATCTAGTTGGAAATCTAAAGAATATGTTTTCCATTGAGTGGTTGAGATATTGTCAACTTACAAATGGATCACCACTTGATACGATGAGTTGGACCTGTTGATCCTACCTATTCATCTAATCTTACTGAGTTTTGATATCTTATAGCCAAAATAATGATGAAATGAATCACTTTAGTATTCTACAACTGTGTTTTGGTTGTGGAATCTGTGCAATTGTTTATATGTTTGTTGTTGAATGAGCACCGTGGATAAGGTCTAGATAGATTTTACTATATTTTCAACTACAAGATGAAAATGAGAAGTGTTTTATTTTGGAATTTTAGAGAGAGAGAAATATGTTAATACATAGAATGTGAATTATATTTTAATGCATGGAGAGAGAATGACATGTCTAGAGAATTTTTAGAGAGAAAGAGATTCTATTGTATTATTATTAGAAAATATGTAGTTATTTTTAATGATTTTAGAGAGAGATTTATCAGATTTTTACAAGAAAATGTCACAACCATCTTCCATGATTACTACTATAATAATAGCTGGCAAGATGGCAAGCGATGTTACATGTGTAAAAAAACATGGAGAGATATAATATGTAGGAATAGTTACTCACTCATGTGTCCCTGGAAAGTATGAGGAGACAAACATCATTACCCTAAGGTTTCCTATTTCCTACAATATTATTCTATCTTTTTAGTTTATGATATTGACCCTACATATTCCTAGTATGTTATTGAATAATATATATCATACTTTGTTTAATCTCGTGTTACTCCTCTCTTAGTATATAATATTGACAAAAGATTGGACATTTCCTAATAGGATAGTGTAACCCTTGTTATGATAAGAGAATGACCCTCACAAAACGGTTCACTAATCTTGGAAATCGAAAGTGAAAAAATCGCTCCTCTCACTCTCTAAAATCTCCCCCTTTCTCTCTCCAAAATCCCTCTCTTTTTTTGGGTCTATCTATGTCTTGCTAGATGTGTATATAACGTCTTTACGAGTCCTATAGCCTTCATAAAAGTTCACCAAAAGATATATCCCTTATCTAAAATCTCTCTCAAATGTCTCTTATACCGATCCCTTACCAATTCTCTCTCTCTCTCTCTCTCTCTCTCTCTCTCTCTCTCTCTCTCTCTCTCTCTCTCTCTCTCTCTCTCTCTCTCTCTCTCTCTCTCTCTCTCTAGATAGTGTAAAATAGCATTATCACATAAACATTAGCAAAATGCCAATCTATTATTAGAAATATCGCTCTGTCTAAAATCTCTCCCTTTTGATACACATCTACGCTAGATACATCAGATATGAAAATTGCAAAAGAAAAGAGCAGGACTCCAAGTAACGACTCACTAGGGTGGGGGAGTCCCTAGAGCTCTGAGAAACTAATTTCATTTAAACTCAAGAGTTCCGAAACTCTACTGGCTAAATGGGATTTAGAACTTCGAGTACTAAAAGCCTGTACCTCTTGTCGGAACTGCATTTACTTCCAATGGCTTGATCGTCAATAAGGAAATTATTAACCATCGGTGGAGATATCAAAGAAAGGGAGTGGAAATTTCATCCATTTGAAATCGATAAATACTTTTTCAATGGTTTTGACATTCTCCTCGTTTGTGCCTCATCTTGCATTGCTCTCTCCCTTTTCAATACATAGGGAGATGAATTGCCATTATACACCGTTTCTTAAGATAGACATTTTCCACCACCAAAAAAACAAGCGATAAATGCAAAAAGTGTCTTACGAAACTGCACTCTTATATGCAATCAATTTAAATTTAAGCGATAAGTTGAAAGAATCTCTCAAGTCACTTAAGCCCCACGTGCAATCAATTTACATAAACCCCCAGTACATACAACGAAAAGTGGAAATAATTCATTATGGATAGGTAAGTATTACCTGTGGGAGATATATTCCCCTATAATGAGAGTGGCATCCACCATAAGATTAAAAAAATAGATACTTCATCTAAATTTTTTATGGATATCGTCCAAAGAAGATCCGAATCTGACTGTACAGTGATTTTATCCTCCCCAACTATGTTTGAAGTACTTATCAGACGACCAAATCTCATCTCCATGTTAGCAAATCTCATCTCCATGTTAGCTGAAATTGACAATTTTCAACAGACCACTGTCAAATACCAGAATGCCCAGAATAGGAATCATAGAGAACAAGGTCAAAGATAACCAGGAAATGGAAGTAAATACTGAGAGAAAATTCATGTTCTCTAATGGATGGTTTAAGGAAATTTCAATTAATTGAGTTGAATACATTGTAGTATTCGAATTTTTGTGGCATGACATCTCTCTTGTAAATACAGCAAAAAATCACAGTTGAATTCTAACCATAATTTTGTTTAGCTTGAAACTTACTAAGATCCCATTGCAAGCCAGTGGTAGTGGTACTTGCAGATAGTTTGCCAATGGGAATAAGCCCACTGTGTGGGCCTTCAACAGATGACTGGATATGGATCTCATGATGGTGTGTTTTTGGTAGAAGTTGAATCAAGCAATTATCAGATAGTAGAACCATTCGAATGTTAGAAAAATGGACGAGAACATTGTACAAGAATGTTTTGCTGTAATTTGAAGAATGCATTAGTAAAGGCACAGCAAAGAAATATAAGTCACATAAAAAAGAAACAAATTGTCAAGAGAACAGCAAATACATGCATGATCAATGAAAACCGCCTCCAAGGTCCCAGTGAAATGATAGATGTTATTCAGTTACTGTTGCCCATTGTTTCAAGTTAGCCAATACTCAGAAATTATGATTAGCATAGTCAATTGAGCACACTAACGCATTACTCTAAAGAAATGCTGTGAGTTAGAAATTGAAATCAATCAGTTTAACTGAATCCAACAGTCAAATGCTATGAAGCAAAATATCAAGAAATATTGCTAACTTTAGGATGAAAATCTTTAAATATTCTATGTAGAGCAGATCCTTACAAGTTCATGTGCACCAATTATTTGCATGTATTTTGGAAATTCATGACATTCTTGTAGGCAGTGTCTTCTTGTTGTCCAGCTAATATTTTTAAATATTTATTGTTGTTTCAAATAGTCAAGACGGAAAGTTTAAATGTTTTTGGCGTGCACATGCGCAGGTTGGAGAAACTAGTGAACTTAAGACATCAGAACAGCTGCCAAGAGGTTTCTCGTGAGTAATCTATCCAGGAAAAAAAGAAACTTATCTTTTACTGTTGACGAGAAGCATAATGAACAACCATCCCACTAGCGGTCTCCAGCTGGATGCCATAAAAGCCATCAAAACAAGGGGTCTAGCTTGTCCAGCAGAAAATCTCCTGAGAAGCATGGCAATTTGCATCTACAATGGGTGGTAGCATAACATTGACTGCTGCTGCTAATCGTTAACCTTTTCTTTGTAAGACTCTTAGTCTGATTCGAGGTTGCCAGATTCCTGCACTCAAAGGCCGGAATTGCTGCTTCTGATTCGTGATTCGTACGAATCCGAGAAACTACGAAGCAATACTTCCAAGTCGGAATTTGGTGCTTCTTATAGCTGTTTTGACACTTCCATTTTGTAAGAACTTAAAGCTTCCTGCTTGATTGGATTTGCACCTACGGTGAATCCAAGTCACTAGTTTGATCGAGTCTGAAGCGTTGAATTCTACTTTTTTTTCACAGATTCTATTTCAGTTAATAGGAGTTTTTTTAATTAACTACAATTTATAGCCTCATTTCTCGTAAATTAGGAGGAGATAACGCATTTCTTTATCGCATTAACCTTCGTTTCGAAGAATCTCTCTCTCCCAACAAACACCTCCCCCCCCAATCATCATGCATTTCTCTCTTTGTTGTCCCTCTCAGCCTTTCTTTTCGCTATACCTTTCACTCTGTAATCCTCTCTCTATCTCTATTCTAAATTCTCCACAGTTCCAGCTCCAATATTGTTTTATGGTTCCAAGTGGAGTGCTCCTACAGTACAGTAACTATTGTTTCAAAATTCAAACCTCTTGGGTTATCGGTAACTGAATTTCCTTTGTTTTGTTGACCTGATTTAGATTTTTAGTAATTTATAATCTGTTTGTGTTGGTTGGATGCTTATGGCTGGCGTAGATTCGATGGTTGGAAGATTGTAATGGTTTTATGGTTGCAGTTGGGTGGTTCTAGATGGTTGTGAATGACTATGGCTGAATTGAATGGTTGGATGGTTGTGATTGAGATTGAATTGAGTGGTCAAATGTGATTGGATTTGCATTTTTGTATGAATTTTGCAACTTTGCTTACTATTTTTCTATTACTTGTGAAGAATTTTGTTGATTGTTACTATTGTTGTATGAATTTTGCATTTTTGCTCATTTTTGTAGTTGTCGTTGCTTAATTTTGTTGTTGCATGTTTAAATGCTTAAATATTTGCTCTTGTTGTCGCATCTCTGGAATATATTATCTTTCTATATTGATGGGTAAACTATTGGTATTAATCCAAAGGATGTGGTTGCAATAGAATTATCTTTACTTACTCAATCTAACACAATGTTTTCTCATTCAATAAAACTGCATGTTGTTAATACTTGTATTCATATTTTGTGTTTGATTTTGAAGTGAAAAATGTCATCCCCCAACCATCATTCAGTTGACAATGCAAAATATGAAGAATTTGAGTACTGTGGGGAAGGGGATTGCAATGATATTAATGGACTGGATCTGTTGGGAGCATTTGATTGGGACAGACCGAAGAGGGCTTATCCATTATAGACCCTACTAATAGAGTCAGGGAAGCATAATACTATCATAGGAGAGAGAAATAAATCCAATGATGATTGCATAGTGATGTGTTCCATGGAACCTACACTCGAGTTCATGGCCACTTATTGAGTTTGTGGAGTAACTCATTATAGTAAGCTAAAGAACAAGGAAAAGCAAGACAAGGTGTAAGGATTGAGAAGAAGATGGCAGAAGCTTCAACGAGATTGGGCAAGAAGGCAAGAATGAATCTAGAAAAAAAGAAAATCAGATACTAGATCAAGTTGCACTCCCGCAACAACTGCAAAAGTGAGTAGACTTCACAATCTTTATGAATGGGTGCTTGATCTCTTGGTGTTCAAGTTCCTTACAACAAATAGCATTTGTTAAGGAAGCCACAATGAAAGTCATGGCAGGGCATAAAAAAGTTGCCTAGATACATACCTTGGGCTTTGAGCAGGTTAGGATGCATTTGCTAAGGACTATAATTGGGTGAAAAAAAAGAGAAGGATTTTTAGAGACATGGGATGATGTTAGAGTATCCATCATCTCTTATGGGTGGAAAATTGCAAGAATTAGTACATGTTGTCTATTTTGAAATTCAACATCCATGAGCCCATGTTTTTTTTTATTTTTTTTTTATGTGAGGATCATTCAAGAATGCTGCAAGCTAGTGAAATGTTTGGAGGTTTTGGTTTAAGGCAATAGAGGATGTTGACCACCTCAGAGCTATCACAATTTAAACAGATAATGTAACTGTTTGCAAGAATGCTACAAACTATGTTACCTCATACTACAAGCATATATTTGGCCCCTATGTGATACATACCTTCAAATTCATTTTCAAGGACTATGCAAGAGCTTTTGACTAACGGAGTAGACATACATTGTGTTCAAGAATGTGGTAAAGTACATATGCAATCATTCAATATCACTAGCAGTATTTAGAGGCAAGTCTAGGTTGCAGTCACTAAAAGCCTATAAGATTAGGTTTGCAACCCATTACATAGCATTGAAGAGACTTGCTTGCTTAAAAAATGACCTCAAGTTTTGCATTGTGACAAATCCTAAGATGAATGGATGGCATGTTCAAAGGATTAAAAAATGAAGGATAAGGGTGTAAGATGAAGAGCAAACTTCTCCAATCATTCTAGAAGAAGGTAAACAGGTTATTCATATATAAAATAATCAAGTTTACTAATCAAGAGGGCTCTCTAATAGAGAGTGTGTATGAGTGTAAAGATTCCATGCTTGCAAAGATATTAGATGCACTAAAGGGTGATGAAGACACCTCGGCAATGATAAAAGACACTGTATCATCTAGATAGTAGAAGATTGATGTTACTCTTCATACTATGGAGCATGCATTAGCACCAAACATTATGATGAGAAGTATCTTGCCAAAGTTGCACCAAGAGGGAGAGCAAGAGTTGCCCCAAATAAGTGGTTGCTTGTCATTTTTCGAAGTTTCAATCATTTAGGTAGATTTGAAAGTGCTTACAGCTTCACTCATAATGTTTGATCTCTTGTAAATAAAGACATAGAAGTATGAGATATGACCCAAGCTGCACCTTCACAAATAGCACAAAACACATCATCAAATACTATTAACTTTGGTATTTTGCAACAAAATATGGGAGATTTAGTAGTAAAGAGGCAAGAATGGATGCTAGGAACCTTAAGGTCATGAAATGGTGGGGTTTACAAGGATTGTATCCTCCAAAGTTGCCAAATGTTTTCTAGTCCAAACAGTTAGAACATCATCAGTGGAGGGAGTGTGGAGTACTTATTCACTATGTCAAATGCAACAATATTAAACCAAGCCCATGCTAATAAGTTGGTGTACGTTCACTTTAATCTTAGGCTTCTCTCTAGGTAATATTGCATTTTGATTTATAGTTCAGTTGTTACGCAGCATTCTTAAAAGATTGACTAATTGAGTGACTTGTTGAAACAAATTTTAAATGATTTAAGCATAAAGAAAGTTACAAGTATGGTCCACACAATATAATGGAATTTTAATCTTAGGACAACTGACTTTGTTGAGAATCTTAAAAAATTGGAAGAATTGAGATGATAGTATCTTGATGACAAAGGCCTTGCTTCTACCTTTACTAATCCCACTTCCAATGATATTATTTCCACTCTTACCTTGTCATTCAAGAGACAATTGGGATTAGGGCCATTGGTGAAGTACTAGTGAAATGGTTTTGTAATGACTCCAATTTTGTAATATTGAAATTCCAAGTTTAGCAATGAAAAGTTCAGTTTTTAAAGATAAGGGCAATTTAGTCATTTCACTATTCACCTTGACTGAACCCAAAAAATTGGTCCTAAAAGTGGTTCCATTAGATGCGTCTCAGAAAAAGGAATCCAACGAGACCAAAATCACCCAAAACGCAGTTAAAATGAGCAAGATATGGCCCTTTGAAGTACAGGGGCAAAACTATAAATTTTACAAAAACGGTTTAACTTGCAAAACACAGGGGCCCGTTTTGACACGGGCACCCCTTCATCTTCAACCTCTAGAGGGTTCTAGAATGGAGGTGATTGGAGGAGAAATCACTGCCATTTTGGAGGTTTCTCCACCGCCATTCAAAGGCGGTGAGAGCCCCCTCCAGAACCCTCTCTTAGCTCTATAAATAGAGCTCTTGGGCGCCTCTAATGGCAGCCCAAAATGTTGAAGAAAAACCAGTCATGGAGCAGTGACCTAGAGGAGAAAACGTGGAGAGAAAACCAGCCATGAAGCAGGTACGCCCAAAAACTCCCCAAACCCATCTCACCCATAGTCCTAGGCTCAGTTTCCCTAGGTTTTTGCATGAAAATCCATGTGGAATAGGCCTCTAGGGAGTCACCAAGGACCCTGGGACATCCCCAGGGCCACACTGGTTCGATAGGGTCGAACCAGGGTGACCTGAGGATGACCCAGGTCCCTAACGAGCAAGACGATCCAATAGGAACATCCCACGTCGTCCTGCGTCGACCCCATTTGAAAAACCAAACGGGCGTGTCCAGGGACAAGCCTGCAAAAGAGAGGAGCGGCGAGAAAACCCGGCGCATCCGCAGATGCGCCATCTTGCGGGTTTCTTTTCTTTCCTTAAGGAAGCCAGGGCGCACGACGCAGTCGCGCAGCGCCCTAGCATCCGGTTTTTTTTTTTTTTTTTTTCGTTCTTAAGACTCTATGTACATACGACACTAAAACGCTTATAACTTGAGATCTAGAGCTTTGATTGAGGCGCGCCGCAAAAGGCGTCGGACACATCCAAACTATAAAATCCCTGATCAAGGCCCAATCAAAGGTGAGCATGACCCTTAGAATAGGATGGTGGCGCGTGACCACTAGAACTTTGGAAAACTAAGGATACCAAGGCCCAATTAGGACCTTAGGACACCCATAGGCATAGGGGTGGACCCCTAATGCCTAAGTAATAAGACCAATTACTCTAAAACCCATAAAAGATAGGCCAAACTAACCTTGATTTCCCCAAACCATGATCAGGAGCGTCCGAAGACAAAAAGGGTTAGCGCGACCTAGCCAGGTAGGTGCTCTATCACTATTAGATTCTTTTAAAAGAACTATTATTGTTTTGAGAACATATGTTTTAAATATATGACTTGATTTGCATGACTTAATTCAGCATGCATGATAAATGCTTTGTACATAGCCATGTTTTGAAATGATTGCATATACATTATGCACATATATGTGTTGCAAACAAGTGCATACATTGCATGATTTAAGTACTTGCAAAGATTGCATGTCCTTGAGGGTTGCCAAAAGACGCTGGAGTGCCGAGGGCCAGGCAGTTGTGAGGGACCCAAAGAGGACAAGTTTTAACAAGAGGTTTTGGCTTATTTAATCTTATGTGATTTGGGCAAGTAAGCCCGTGGGTGCTATGCCGAGGGGTCTGGGTTGGCCACCCGGCCTCTACCACTATTAGGTGGATGGGTACCACGCCCAAAAAGAGGCAAGTCCCTACATCGACTGCATGTGGTATAGGGGGCTACCACTGGTGTCACGGCACTGGGTCGACGTGTCATAGGCCCCGTGGAGGCTATGACCAAGTGTCCTCAGGTACCCGGGGACCACCCGGTGAGGAGGTCGTGGGCATAGTGGACCCTATGGTTTGATGATTTATGTGCACTGCATATGGCATGATATGAGGTTGGTCGACCATACCATACTAGAGATCCATGAGTTGGACTCCATGAAGCATCTATTGCATATCATGATGTTATCATATATATATATATATATATATGATACTTTCAATTTTGGATTATGTGATCTTTTAAGTCATTAGTATTTCAGTTTGATAATGGATTCTTATACTGATATTGAACTCAAGTATTCAAACATACACATGTTTTGAATGAGCATATGATTTTAAAACATCTCATGCATTTATAAAACTAGTAGTGATAGGCTCCTACTGAGTATAGTATATACTCACCCAATCCTCAACATTTTTCAGATACAAAGTGAATACTTAAGGGCAAGGAACGTTTGTACTAGGAGACACAGACTAAGTACAAGTAAGTAAACCCCTATCTTATCTTTCAATGTTACTTGATTGTAGTTACTCTCTAATAGCTGTGGCTGTGACTAACACTTTCTTAGGAATAATATTGATTCAAAAACTTTGCCATGGCTAAATAATTTGAGAATGTGTTTTGACACTCGGGGTTTTTATGAAAGATTGTTTTCCAAACGAAAAAGATTTTCATGCATCTGATACTTATAAAAACAAGAGATCTCGCCTTTTTATCAAAATTGCATCATATAAAAACCCGAGTTGTGACAGGTTTGTCGCTCCACCACCATTCCTTCTTCAACAAGGATTCTCAAGGCCAACAAAACAGGAATACATTTGTGCATCATTGTACTAGGGATAAAGTAAGCACTTGTATCCAAAAGGGAAAAGCAAGAACACGATTTAAATATAAATGGCTTATAGAATTCTTTAGTTCTTTTATGGGTATGAAACTACAAATTCAATGTCATTAGTTCCGAAGTTTGATAGCAAAATGAGTAATTGATTAGGACTGTTTCATTGATGTGAATGTTGAATTGTGAATCTTGCAAATTCTTTTGGTTACTTTTTTTTGAATTTCCATTTTATGGTTCTATTAGGATTCTAATTATGTTTTTTTTTTTTTCTTAATAATTATGCTTCTAAGATGCTGTTTGTGATTATTTTATATGTTTTAACTTTTTTGTGTTATTTTTTGTAATTTCTTATGTTTTTATTTTTAAAAATTTCTTCCTTTTTTTTGCTACCTATGAAAAACAATTGGTTGAACCTTGCTAGTGGACCTTGGTCTGATCTTGATTCCATTTACCTAAAAAAAATGTCACCATCCAAAAAATATGGGTGGTTTTGTATAGTGACCTTAATTATTTCTTAGCAAATAAATCACTCAACTCCCTATTTTGTTGCTTTTCTTTGCAGCAGGCAATCAAATTTTACAAAAATCTTTATTTCACAATGTAATTCCTGAGAAATTTATGCTATTTTTAACAAAAATCAATTGGACATTCTATAGGAAATGAAAAGTTCCCTTTTTGGAGATAAGGGTATTTTGGTCATTTCACTATTCACCCTGACTGGACCCAGAAATTTGGTCCTGAGAGTAGTACCCTTAGGTGCATCTCAAAAAAAGGAATCCAACAAGACCAAAATCACTCAAAACGGAGTTAAAATGAGTAAGTTATGGCCCTTTGAAGTTCAAGGGCAAAAGTGTAATTTACATTAAAAACGGATTTAGCCTGAGAAACACAGGGACCCGTTTTGATACGGGCACCCCTCTTCTTCAACCTCCTAGAGGGTTCTAGAACGGTGGTGTGCAGGGGAGAAACCACCGCCATTCTAGAGGCTTCTCCACTGCCATTCCATGGCGGTAAGAACCCCCTCCAGAACCCTCTTCGAGCTCTATAAATAGAGCTCTTGGGCGCCTCCAATGGCAGCCCAAAAGGTTGGAAAAAACCCATCATGGAGAGGCAGACAAGAGGAGAAAACGTGGAGAAAAACCCGGCCACGAACTAGGTATGCCCAAAGCCCCTCCAACCATCTCCCCCTTAGTCTTAGGATGAGTTCCCCCAAGTTTTTGCATGAAAAACCATGCAAAACGGGACTCTAGGGAGGCACAATGGACCTAGGGATGGTGCTTGGGCGTACTAGTTTGACAGGGACGAACCAGGCACATCCGTGGATGCGCCCGCAAACGAGAAAACGGCCAGAAGGCCCGGTGCATCTGTGGATGCGCCCTGTGGGCCTTTCATGTATTCTGAATACAAAAACACCCATAACTTGAGTTCTAGAACTCTGATTGAGGCGCCACAAAAGGCATTGTGTTCGTATCGATGATGCAGACACACCCAAACTATAAAATACCTGATCAAGGTCCTATATAAGGTGGGCACGACCCTTAAACTATGATAGTGGCATGAGGCCACTAGACCTTTGTAAACCTGATGATACCAAGGCCCAGTTAGGACCTTAGGAGACCCATAGGCATGGGAATGAACCCCTAATGCCTAAGTAGTGAGATCAACCATTCTAAAACCTATAGAAATAGGCCGAGCTAACCTTGTTCCCCTAAACTATGAGCAGGAGCGTACGAGGACAAGGGGGTTTACATGACCAAACTAGGTAGGTGCTCTATCGCTACTAGACTTTTAAAAAGAGCCCATGATTTTTTTGAGAATACATGTTTTAAGTATAAGTTATATGACTTATTTAGCATGACTTAATTTTATAAATGAATTCAGCATGCATATGACAAATACATTATGCATAGACATGTTTTGAAAAAGGATTCTTGTCTGCATGATAAGTGTAGCCTTGGCCGATGAGGGCGGGCTGATGAGGGCGGGCCAGAGAGAGCTGATAGGCTTTTAGGCTGGCAAGCTTCTAGGCTGTCAGGCTTCTAGGCAGGGTTATGACTTTGAATGCGAGACTAGCATGAGCAAATTTTATGCATTGCATGCATGTTTTGCAACCGATTGCATAAATTGCATGATTTACGACGAATAAGTGTCATAGGCCCCTGGAGGCTATGACCCTGTGTCCCTAGGTATCCGGGGACCACACAGCGAGGAGGTCGTGGGCATAGTGGGCCCTATGTTTTGAGGATTTACTTGCATTGCATATGGCATGACATGAGGTTGGTCAACCATACCATATATCCATGAGTTGGATTCAGTTGAGCATCTTATGCATTTCATTATGTTTATGATATATATGATACTTTCGACTTGGATTATGCGATTCTTTAAGTCGTAAGTATTCCAATTCGACAATGGTTTTTAATATCGATATTGAACATGAGTCTTCAAACATGCACATGTTTTAAAGAGCATATGATTTTAAACATAGCATGCATTGTAAAACTAGTTGTGATGGACTCCTACTAAGTATAGTATATACTCACCCAATCCTTAACATTTTTCAGACATAAGTAAGCACTTAAGGACAGGATATGCGTGTGACAGAAGACACCCAAATATATCATTTTTTAGCACAGTTCCACTCATGTGTAGAAGACGCCTCAGGAAATGTAGTGCTACGAGCAAGTAAATAAAAAAGAGACAATTATAGATGTAAGTAAACACTTTACCCTTTGGACATGTATTTGTATTTATTTACAATTGGACTATGAGCTGTGACTGGATAGACCTGGGAAAAACATTTATGATTTCTGAAGTTTTTCAAAAACTACTTTGGTTGTTGTGAAAGCAAATGACACTCGGGGTTTTCAAAATGAGTTTAAAACTAAAGATTTTCCTCTGCATTGCATTGTTTTTATAAAAATGGTTTTCAAATAGGGATGCATCCCGCCTTAGGAATTAGATATTGCATTTAAAAATGCATGGGAAAACCCGGGTCGTCACACACAAATCACCACATTGTGCAAGCTTCAGATCACCAGATGATATTAGAAAACTCAGCCTTGGACTACAACAACAGAAAATCTTTATGCATTTGAGCTTGCTTGACTAAGTGAGCTATCTCACAAGCATGAGGTCAGAGGAGTCTATTGATGCAAAAGAAGAAGTAGAAGTAGACACGTATCATTGTTGACATGAATAGTCACTTAGAGTACTTTGGAATTTTTATTTCTTCTATTTAGGCCGTGTTCATGTTAGGAGTTTAGGTTACTTAGGAAATAAGCACTAGGTAACTTAGAGATCAAGCAAGCCCAGCATTAAGTCTATAAAAGGGTGTAAGCATTTTCTTTTGTAATTTGTTGAGTTGTATTTGATTAATAAAGTTTAGTTTTGGTTTCTTGTTTTGATTTTTTTTAGTCTTCCTTTTTCTCTAAATTTGGACAAAATAAAAAATGTGGATGAACCGTGTGAGGAGCGATCAGGTTCGAATTGCAAACTCCTCTCAAAGAATCACAGAAATCATGTTTTAAACCTTTTTGTCTCTAAGGATCGAGGTTTTGCACTTTTTGTTAAGCCAATTTTGGTATCAGAGCCTTTATACTCCTAGTGATTCTTCCTTGCTCTTTGAAATCCTAATTACAATCCTAAAGTACTGTGACGACCTAGGTTTTCACATGCATTTTTAAATGCAAAACAAATTCCTAAGGCAGGATCGATCCTTATTTGAAAACACTTTTAGAAAACCTATGCAATGTAGCAGAAAAATCTTTTATTTTAAATTCATTTTGAATACCCCGAGTGTCATTTGCTTTCAAGATGAAAAAGGAAATTTTGAAAAATGAAGAAAATCATAAAATTTTCCAGGTATATCCAGTCACAGCGCATAGTCCAACTGTAGTAATTACAGACACATGCCCAAAAGAGTAGATCATATACTTACATTTATGCTTGTCTTCTCTTCGTTCATTTGATCATAGCACTATCATTTTCTGAATCTTCTTCTAATCTTGTGTGAGCTAATCTGTAAAAATAATATATTTGGGTGAGTATTCCTCATACCCAGTAGGTGATCTAATACTACTATTTTGAAAATATTGCAGGCAACATGCATACTTCAAGGCACTTTGTCATGTAAAACATTAGCGATTCCTTTTTGTGTAAACATGCATATCTATGAATAAAACGTAAGCTCATTGATGTAATTTCAGCCATAGAATCTTTTACCGAAATCTAATATTAATGATATAAATATGACTAAAATCATAAAGTAGAAATCAAAAGATTCATGTAAGAAGATCTCGGCAAACACATGAAACCAACGAGTCAAATATAATAATCATGAAACTCTTAAAATAGTCGTCATTCAAAGTATATGCTGGCATCACTATAAGTATCATGCACATGGTCTTTCGGCTAACACATCAAGCCGACTGGTCATGAGTACTCGTATACGATCATCTCAATGCTATATGCATATCGATAACACTGAAATCATAGGGCCAACTATGCTCATGATTAGCACACACTTGGAATCGGGTGGCTCCGATATTTGGAGACCAACCTACCATAGCCTCCACGGTGACTATGGTATCCTCGAAAAGGGTGCCGTAAACACCTCTAGTGGTCGTCCCTATTTACCATAGTAGTTGAGGAAGGGACAATGCCATTTTTGCAGCGATACCATCCACCTTTTGTGGTAGAGGCCTGGAGGCCAACCCCGTACATAAACAACCTCTCAGCATAGTGCTCACTAGGATCAATAGCCCAAAAAGCATATATATAAATAATCCAAATCTCAATCATCGTGAATCAGGCAATTTATGCAATTATTTTCAAAACATTCGAGCAATGCATATAAATATGCATATATTCTGAATCTCAATCATCACAAATCGTGTAATTTACGCCACCAGTTCCAAAACATGTATGCAATGCTTATATAAAGACTATTTACTAAATAAGCAATTGCATGCAAGATCACAAGGAAAATCTGCATACTCATTATGAGAATATCATATCGCAAAAAGCATACTAAACACGGTCATCAGAATTAAATAAATCAATTAAATTTTGAAAATACATTTGAAAACTTAGCAATATCAGACTACCTACCTTGATGTCTCTTGAATCGCGTTCTTCATTACTCGACCCTGAGTACCTTTGTGAAACCCTGAATATCAATTGATAACAATGATTCAAGTATCATTTTCCATCTTTTATAGATTATTAATTAGGTTTATAGATTAACGGCTAGATCTATACTATAGGTTATAGATATCTGATTTGTGGGTTTTTAATGGTTGATTTATGTAATTTAGCGTTGATCTAGGTATATTGATCTCCTAATATATCAAATGGATCAATCTATGAGATTTGATCACCTTTGATCTTGCCGATCTATGAGATTTCTATAGCTTTTTGGGCTATAGTCCTATAAAATAGTCTTTTGATCCCAACATTACTGATATCATTAGGTCTGCATCGTCAATACGAATGCAACGGTTCTTTCGGATCATCAATCGAAGTTATATAGCCTCCTTAATTGCATTTTTAGTGTCGCATATCAACAGACGAACCAGATTTGTCCAAATAGGGCCTACGCATTACGGTTCCCAGGATGCATGCGCTTCTCGATCTATCCGAGACTACATTCTCAGGCGTGTGCACGCTCGAATGGTGCGCCAGGGCGTGTGTCCTGGATGGTGTTGCGTGGGGGCGTCTTTGGCGCGTGCAGCGAGCGTCACGGTTCCCAAGACATTCGTGTGCCCTGGTCGAACCAGGACCCGTGCTTGCACGCCGCATGTGCTCGAAGGCTGTCCTAGGGGGCGTGTTCTGGTGTGCATTACGCATTGCATCCCTGGGACGCGTCTGGTTCGACTGGTTGGTAGACCCATCAAATCTGTGTTTCTTCCGACAATTTTTGGTTGAAAAACACTTGATCCGACAGGGATCTGGTCGGGAAAAAAGGAAAATAAGAGAGGGAGATGAGGGCTTACCTGGGCATCCAAAGATGGTGCCCTCTTTCTGGTGGTTGTGGTTCCCTCTACGCTTGCCAAAAAACCCTTATCGTCGGGAAATCGTAGTGGCCAGAGGAGGGAGAAGGAGAAGAAGAAGAAGAAGAGAAGGGAAAAAGGAGAAGAAAAAGGAAAGTGGGTCAGCGTCAGAAAAGGAGGTTTTTCGACGAGTGCAAGTTTGCTTATGCCCGCCTGAGCCCTAGGCTGAAATGGCTAGAGAAGATGGGGAAAAGGATGATTAGAGTGAGAGGGGGGGAGGGGGGGGGGGGAAGGGCTTTTATAGCCGTTGAAGGCGGTGCCGTCCTATGGCGATGCTGCCATGGAGGTGGAGAAGACAGGGGTGTCATTAGTAAAACGACCCCCCTGTGTTTTTCGTCCCTTGATCTTTGAACTGTTAAATTACAATTTTGCCCTTAATCTTCAAATGCCCCTAACTTGGTCATACAAGCTCTGTTTTCAGTGTTCTTTGAAGCGTTAGATTCCATTTCGAGCGTAGAATCTAATTATGTAGCTACTTCTCACAAATTCTTTCATTCATATTTTAATTAAACTAGAACATCCATCCACTTATTAATTATATATGAATTACTAAAATAACTAAACTATAGCAATTTAGTAAAGGACAAACATAGAGTTGGCAAAGTGCTACAAAAGAGCTTAAAATTTTTGAGTCATTACAAGTGCCCTATTGAAATTCTACCTTGACAAGCCCTTTCCGTGCCATGCTTTACCCTATTCTTACACTTTGAGACCGCTTCTTTATAGTTTATGCCGACTGTAAACAAGTCTGAAAATAACCTATTACTTCCTATTTAAATCCAAAATCATTAAAGCCATCTTTCCAAATTACCCCGCTACTCTTCACATATTGCTCATAGGAACAGTACATATTATTCACGTCACTGTTCATATGGATAGTAAATACCGAGTCCTTTTCTTCAGCTTTTCTTTCCAAAACCCTCGCATTTACAGCTGGGTTTCAGTCGGATGTCCTAAAAATCTATGCTTTCATTAGTTCTTCCCTAGTGCTTAAAATTCCATTGGTTCATTTTCCTAAAATTGCCTCCTAAATCTCAAAAAAGCCTTACAGAAGAAGAAATTACTGAAATTGTTATTCAAATTTTAGAAGACGGCACAACAAGATGAAGCTTGAATAGAGGCACGTACTAGACGACAACAAGAGTTCTTTAATATGGTTCGGCAACAGTTTTCTGCCCAAATGGCACAACAAATTACAGGGCAGATCCAAACTGCTATGTTGTCCAGCTTCGAGCATTTAGCCTTCGATATCACGATGATTCAAATCGCTCAAACCAATCAAGGTCGTGCACAACCTGATCCTGAAGGACATTGTTCACAATGATGAAGGACGTGGTCTTGCAGGGGTCATGATGATAAGAGGAGCATGGAGCTTAACTTCATAACCAAGTGTAGATACAACTCGTCGGGAAGGAGGTTTAAAGATGGAAATTCTTAAATCTATGGTAGAACTAGAACCATAGAACTTTTCAGATTGGGTTGGAATGGCTGAAGATATCTGATGTAGGAGCATTATTACTAAAAAGGATCTTTAGAAATTACAAGAAAAGAAGAAGAACAAAAGGAGGAACATAATCACTGTTTACGTGAATAACCATAACATGGTTTTAGGCACTTCTTATGTTTAGATAAAAAATTCTGAGATGTTTCTTTTAAATAGAAGTACTGGGAAATTCTATATACTACCTTTATTAGTTTCTATTTATATTAGGAGTAATTCAAGTTGTTAGAAAGTTTCTTTTAGTCTTTTGTTGCTGAAGTTTAGTTTCTTGATGCTGAAGTTTCATTTCTTAGAAAGCTATACAAGTAGATATGTAAAGGGGATAGAAGGCAGTTGATTGACTGAATGATATTGTTTCTTTATTTCTTCTTGTCCATGTTCTTTTAATGGACTCTCGCCTTTTGATCGACTAAAAGAAGACGATTAAAGTCAGAATTGGCGAAGGTGTAATTCTGTTTCCAAAAACCTTTCAAACCCATGGTTTTCTTCCCCTAGGAAACAGTTTCTCACAAATTCCATACTATTTTATTGTATCCCAGCTGCTTCAAATTGGTATCAGACCTGGCGACAATGCCTCCTATGCTGCTGAGAATTTTTACAAAGGACGAAATCAAGGAGATTTCAGTCAATGTTACAACTGAAATGTTGAAGAATCTTGCTACACATACAATTGCTTTTGAGCAACATCTACAACCTGAACCCATAGTCCAAGAAAACCACAGAAATCAAGATGCATGTGTAATCCGTGAAAATCAAGGAAATACTGAGGAGAAAATCTTTTACTGAAAGACCCTTTGTCGATACAAAATTCTTTGTTGAAGAAAGAACCGTTCAAGAAAATACCATTGAAGATAGTAACATTGAAGAAAGGTTCTTTATCAAAAAGAAAACTTTGTTAAAAGAAGATTTACATCATAAGAAACCAACTGTTTACAAAAACTGGATGATTTTAAGTTAAAGAAACAATGATAAAAGGTTCTTTTGTTGTAATTTCAAACTCGAGGGCAAATTCTTATGAAAGTTAGGAGCTTCATTACTAAAAAACGATATTTAGAAGCAAGAAGAAAGGAAGAAGAAAAGCAGGAACAGAATCATTGTTCATGTGAACAATAACCTCAACATAGTTTTTTAGGTAATTTTTAAATTAGATGGAAAATTCTGAGATGTTTCTTTTAATTATAAGTGCGGGAAATTTCTGTTTACCACCTTTAGCAGTTTCTAACATTAAGAATTATTTAAGTTATCAAGAATTTTTTTTTTAGCTTCCTATTGCTAAAGTTTAGTTTATTGGTGCTGAAGTTTTGTTTCTTAGAAGCCTATATAAGAAGAGATGTAAAGGGGATAGAAGATTATTGATTGATTAAGAGATATTGTTTCCTTTATTTTCTTCTTGTTCATGTTCTTTTTACTGATTTTCACCTTTTGATTGACTGGATAAGACCATCAAACTTAGAATTGGGAAGGTGTAATTATGGTTTTCAAAAACGTTTCAAACCCACGATTTTCTTCCCCTTGGAAATAGTGTTTCACAAGTTACATATGTTCTTATTACATTCTAGCTGTGTCATTATCTTTTAGTGCAGAGATGTACCTGCGCATAAGAAGGCTGATTTAGTGGTAATTCAATTGTGAGGGCGTATAGCTGCCTGGTGGCAATCCATCTGATCTGAACAAGATTAAAAGTTTGAACCACCTTCCACTGATTGAGATGAACTCAAGAGAAAGATGCATTGAGAGTTTCTTCGGTATTTCTATTCACACACTTTGTTTGAGAAGTTACAACATACATCTCAAGATTCCAAATTGGATACTCAACAAACCATAAGAGTTCTTTTAACTTGTGGCATGAAATCAGTTGCGTGAAAGTGGTCGTCATTCTCTCTCGATATCTTACAGGATTAAAAACCTTCGATTTGCAATGGTTTATGTATTCAAACCATTCGTGATGGCTCTACAGCTCATGCCAAGGCCTTGGTATTGGAAGAAATCGGTTCAGAGAACAAGTTTTGTTCGTCCAACTTAAACACAACTCGACCTGCCACAAATGTGCAACAACAAAATCCAGGCCGAAGTTCTAATCCGTCAACTAGCAATCAGGAAAGAGGTGGAGCCATTCCTCCACAACCTCAAGGTGGAACTCGATGTTCTCTGTGGAGAATTGGCCACGTTGCTTCAACATGCCCACAATGTGACAACAATTACTTTCCCATGGTGAGGCACACAACCTTGTTGACGAACGAAACTTCATAGATGAACCTGATACTTCGTTTATTTGAAGGGGATTAGGATCCACTTGTTCTACATGAAAATGAGTCGGCAGCTCTTCTAATGAAATATTGCTTGTTATCATTCCCAGAAGCAGCTGATGAACATTGGCAGTGAAAGAATACTTCTTTTACAATTGCATGATTGTTGGCCATCGAGCTAACTTGACCGTTGAAGTTCGTAAAAGCAACCACGCTTGTACCCTTAAATGCTTTGTCTAGCTAGCTAAAACTCATGAGGCATGGGCATGCGTTTCTATCAGGGAACATTGGAAATAGAGCTTGCAGTGTCATGCAGTGCTTGTGGTCACATGCCATATACTCTTGTGATGGCCTTGGGGAATATGACCATCATATTATTCATGATGGGCATGCAAATAGTCTTCCGTTTGTCAAAGACAGGAGAAAATTTGTACTTATGCCTTCCAAATTGACCATCGTTCTTATGAGGGCGAACTTGCTCAAATCATATTTGTTTTGTCTTGGTTTCGAAAAGCTTTTTGACCCTTCTAGCAAAAATGTATCTTCTGATCTAGCTCCCGTGACCAAATGTCAAGAGGTGTTCCTCGTTGACACTGCATTGATTTAGCAGTAGATGCTATTCTTCCCAACCGCTCACATTACAAGATTTTTCCAAAAGACAATGAGGAACTTCACTGCCAAGTTGAGAAACTTTTGAGTTGCTAATTTATCCCTGCATTATTAGTTCCTAAAAACAGATGTGTCATGGTGCATGTGTGTGGATAATTGTGCTATCAATAAGATAATCAAATTTCAATTTTCCATGCCATGGTTCGACGACACTGCTACAATCTTCTCCAAAATGGATTAAAAAAAGTGGATACCACCAAAGCTGAATTCAAACAAGGGATGAATGGAAGACTAAATTTAATACTTTGCCATGGCATTTGGGTTATTCAACAGCCCCAGCACCCACAGAAGGGTCATTAATGAAGTTCTTATCCTTTTATTGGATAGTTTAATGATATCTTAGTTTACAACCGTGATTCTTACCCATCTACAATATGGTCTTTATTATGCTTTAAACAGTCACATGCTAATTTTCATAAGTATTCCTTGCTAATGTTTTCAGTGATGTTTCTCGAATATCAGGTCTCCCCATCAGTTCTTCATCCTGGAACCATAAAAATTGAAGCTATTCAAAATTAGAGAACCTACTCGTATCAGTGAAGCCAGTCTATATCATAGATTCTTCAAGAAGTTTAGTTCTATTGTTGACGTATTGAAATCCAGCACATTTGAATTCCTCAATATCTTAGTTTGGGTTATCCAACTTGTGACGACCCAGGTTTTCTCATGCATTTTTAAATGCAATATCTAATTCCTAAGGCGGGATGCATCCCTATTTGAAAACCATTTTATAAAAACCATGCAATGCAGCGGAAAACCTTTAGTTTTAAACTCATTTTGAAAACCCCAAGTGTCATTTGCTTTCACAATAACCAAGTTAGTTTTTGAAAAGCTTTAGAAATCATAAGTGTTTTCCCCCAGATCTATCCAGTCACCGCACACAGCCCAACTGTAAATAAATGCAAATACATGTCCAAAGGGTTGAGAATTTACTTACATGTGTAGTTGTTTCCTTTTTGATTCACTTGCTCGTAGCACTAACAGAGATGTCCTCTACTCGTGGATGGAATTATCCTGAAAAATGTTAAAGATAGGGTGAATATATACTATACTCAGTAGGAGTCTATCACTACTAGTTTTGCAATGCATACTATGTTTAAAATCATATGCTCTTAAAACATATGCATGTTCAAACAATCATGGTCAATATCGATATTAAAAACCATTGTATAATTGGAAATACTGACGACTTAAAGAAATATCATAATCCAAGTCGAAAGTATCACATATCATAAACATAATGATATGCATCAGATGCTCAATTGAATCCAACTCATGGATATTTGGTATGGTATGGTCGACCAACCTCATATCATGCCATATGCAATGCAAATAAGTCCACGAAACCATAGGGTCCAACTATGCCCACGACCTCACCGCCGTGTGGTCCTCGGGTACTTGAGGACACTCGGTCATAGCCTCAACGGGGCCTATGACACGTCGACCCAGTGCTGTGACACCAGTGGTAGCCCCCTGTACCACATGCAGTCGACGTAGGGACGTTGCCCTTTTTGGGCGTGGTACCCATCCACCTAATAGTGGTAGAGGCTGTAACTTCTTCATACGATCTCCGTTTTGGGTGATTTTTGAGGCGTTGGATTCCATTTTTCGAGTAGAATCTAATGGTACTAAGTTTCCTCACAAATTCCTTAGTTTACTATTTTAAATAAAATCAAATATTCAGCACAGTCCATTTCCCATAAAATGTCCAATTTTTGTTAAAAATAGTGTAAATTGCTCAGGCATTACATTATTACCCCCTTAAAAGAATTTCGTCCTCGAAATTCCATAAATTATCATCTTCCAGGTATTTGTCTCTTAAATAACTTCTTGGTGAATGCATTCTCCCCTTAGAAATCAAATCCAGGCTCATCCTCAATTTATCATTTTTATTGTTCCTTCTACAAGGCTTTACCTGTAAGGGTCACTTTCGCTGTGTACTCTGATGCATACTCTCATACGTGCTAGTTTAATAATACCGATTTCTAGTTGTAACTTATCTTTCTTGAAATCCTTAGATGCCTATATTTTTCTCATCATGTATAGGATAGTCTCCTCGTAGGATCATGTATAAATTACTCCATACTTCTTTGAGATCATATGATCTTATTTCTCCTATTTCATAGGATAATCCTTTTTCTTCTTGACTTCCATCTAGTGATCTCTTCATCATCCATATCTCCTTCTAATGGTTGGTTATATGTCATTAGTAAGAGTAATTTTTTTTTACCTTCTTTCTATTGTGTCTAACTTTGCTTCTTACCTTTTATATTTGTCTCCAAGATATCTCAATAACTGATATGGTATCATGTGCTCTATAGCCGAACTCTTACTTAACTTTGAATTTTAACTGTCTGTCATTTTCCATATGTGACTTTATTCCTTGACCAAAGTCATATTCAAAATAAAATCATGAAAGCCAATTAGTAGCATTTCCCATTGAAGACCTTATATACTGAAAGTAAAATGTCCTAACCCTATATCCAATCGAATTCATTAAACGCTTTTCTCATGTCAAATGTTAATGGTCAATTCATTATCATGGGTCACATGTTCTCGTCCAGAAGCCTGTCTCACTATTCACATCAATTTGTCATTAGGATTTTCAATAATGTTCCCATTTATGTAAAACAAAAAGTCTCTTATTCATAACCGAGTACCCTTACTAGGTCATGGTTGAATCCTTTGTCATCATCCTCTTGGTCCTTTCTTTGCTTGATGGTTTTCTTCGTAACCATTCAATCCAAAAGTTCTATACTTAATCTAGTAGGGTTAGTCCTTAGAAAATTCCTTCAATTGATTTTTTGTACTTGGTATATGCACATAACAACTATCTTTTGTCTAAAGGCCACGTAACATCCAATCTTACCTTATAATGTGCTGGCCCTTAACTTTCTCCTTCCATTCCCTATATCAATATGTTGTTCAATCTTGTATCAAGGCTTTATCGTCAACCATGCAGTCTGTATTGTCAGGAGGTATAAATAGTGATTTTCTCAATTCCTCAAATTTTATCCTTCAAGTGCCTCCTCATACTTAGCTTATAATAGCAGTTCTCGTTCAATAACTACTTCATCAAGTTATGCTGAAGCTATTAAATCATCAAATTTGAAAAACACTCAGGCAAACATGGAACATTTTTGTAGTCATATAGAAAGACTTTATTTGATTACCTATTGATCTCTTTTCAGATATATCTTTGTCATAAGCTCAAGGGTCTCTAAAGTGATCAATACTTATTTGCCTTCCTTTTCAATCCAAGTCAGCAGTATTTTTCAGACTCAAAGTAATTTCTTCACCTTGTCATGGTAGCCATTAAGGTCTGAAAAATCCTTCACATTGGTTTAGATTACTTCTTATTTTTGCTCTTATCTTAGTCGTTACTGTCCTCCTCAACTGACCTCATACCCTCAATTGACTTAGTCTAACAAGTACTTTTCTTTTCAAGGAAAACTCAAGTCTAAAGACTTATAACCTTCCTCTGAGTATATAACTTCGACTACTAACATATTTGATCAAATAGGGTGGGATACCTTTAGTCAATAGTGCTCTAAAGGTAATGGCTAAATAATGGTCTTAAGATATTGCTCTTCCAATCTATGATAGTAAGATCTCAATTTGATCCTCGATGGTACCCTACTTGCTAAATGGACAAGTCCTTGTCCCAGCTTAATTCCTTTTTCAATATACTTTATTGGCCAGGAGGAATATCACCAAGTTTTCCTTTTTTTATGGATTATATCCATTGGTGTTCCCCATAAGCTAATGAATCCGATAAGAATCTAATTGTAATAATTGATATTAAACCATTTGTAGAATTTAATTTTTTTAATTGGTCACCATTCTTCTTTGAAAATTTCTTGTCACATAATCTCCTGAAATTCGATACTCTACTCAAAGTCTTAAACCCCATATGCTTCGTCTCTTTTATACTCTTTTACAATAAGATCATCAACTCACCTAGTATTATTCCTTTGCACTTGTTTGATCTTCCTTCCTATAGGATTCAAGATGATAGAATTGTATGTATCTTCATAGAGTCATGATCTTCTTCTTTTGATTATTCAATATTCATCGAATACTTATAGTTACATCTCTATCTCTTTTCTCTCTTTTCTTCAACATCCTCATTTGGTCTACCTAGATCAATGTCTCCATATGCTTTGTTGCATATAATTGATACTTCATCATAAACTGAATGCTTCTCAGAAATTCTAAACCGTCTTAAGATCATTGAAATTCTCAATTGCCTATAGCCTCAATAAAATTCATACAATGTCTTAATAATGGTATTGACGTTTTGGTCATGCTATACTTTTCTTACAAGTTCATGTTAGGATCAATCTATTATCATAGATCTATCATCCCCAATATTATCTTCAAAAATCTTTTGATAACTCAGTCGAATTCATTTCCTTATCATATTCGTGTTATGTTCCTCTTATTCACATAATATGTCACTTGTATACCTCTTCTGATTTGCTCCATAATTCTTAGGTAATTATTTTTCAATAGCATTTTACTCTCCTGAATAGTATCCAAAATTGAGCTAAGTCCTTCAAGATCCATACCTTTGTGACCTAGTTCGAGTCACAGTCATCTACTAATATCATCTTGCATTCTCATCCCTCTTAGATTTTCATCAATATCTTCTCAAAGTCTGTCTTTTACCTCCCCTATCATACTTATATCATATCCTTGTGATAGTGTACTCATATTCTGGTATTCTTTATGATGGTAAGATAGCCATCTAGGTTCTTCAATTTTCTCATTTTCTCATCTTTGATGAGATTACTTTATTGCAGGTCAGAACTATCTACCAATAAGTTCACTGACATCCTCATTCATCATTCTCATAATATGATCCATATATGAGTTTTTTATATTTGCACCACATAACAATCCATAATCCTTAAGTCGTCTTAGACTAGATTTTGGATAACATTTGCACTATCCTTTGCCTATTTATTTGTTAAACCAAGCTGTGTTTCACCTATTTATTTATGGTGAATTGCCTTGTGCATTAATATTGTAATCCTCAAATAGAAGTAGTCATCTCTACTACTCCTATTTATACTACTTCTTGATTTTCTCTATTGTCTATGACCCTTGGACATGCTGGACTGGCTGTGAAAGGATAAAACCTGGGCTCTGATACCAACTGTGACGACTAGGGTTTTCTCATGCATTTTTAAATGCAATATCTAATTCCTAAGGCGGGATGCATCCCTATTTGAAAACCATTTTATAAAAACCATGCAATGCAGCGGAAAACCTTTAGTTTTAAACTCATTTTGAAAACCCCGAGTGTCATTTGCTTTCATAACAACCAAGGTAGTTTTTGAAAAGCTTTAGAAATCATAAGTGTTTTTTCTCAGATCTATCCAGTCATAGCACATAGCCCAACTATAAATAAATACAAATACATGTCCAAAGGGTTGAGAATTTACTTACATGTGTAGTTGTTTCCTTTTTGATTCACTTGCTCGTAGCACTAACATAGATGTCCTCTACTCGTGGATGGAATTATCCTGAAAAATATTAAGGATAGGGTGAGTATATACTATACTCAGTAGGAGTCTATCACTACTAGTTTTGCAATGCATGCTATGTTTAAAATCATATGCTCTTAAAACATGTGCATGTTCAAACAATCATGGTCAATATCGATATTAAAAACCATTGTATAATTGGAAATACTGATGACTTAAAGAAATATCATAATCCAAGTCGAAAGTATCACATATCATAAACATAATGATATGCATCAGATGCTCAATTGAATCCAACTCATGGATATCTGGTATGGTATGGTCGACCAACCTCATATCATGCCATATGCAATGCTAATAAGTCCACGAAACCATAGGGTCCAACTATGCCCACAACCTTACCGCCGTGTGGTCCCCGGGTACCTAAGTACACTCGGTCATAGCCTCAACGGGGCTTATGACACATCGACCCAGTGCCGTGACACCAGTGGTAACCCCCTGTACCACATGCAGTCGACGTAGGGCGTTGCCTTTTTTGGGCATGGTACCCATCCACCTAATAGTGGTAGAGCCTGTAACTTCTTCATACGATCTCTGTTTTGGGTGATTTTTGAGGCGTTTGATTCCATTTTTCGAGTAGAATCTAATGGTACTAAGTTTCCTCACAAATTCCTTAGTTTACTATTTTAAATAAAATCAAACATTCACCACAGTCCATTCCCCATAAAATGTCCAAATTTTGTTAAAAACAGTGTAAATTGCTCGGGCATTACACAACTACCCCAGCACCTTATGAGGATCACGAATGAAGTTCTTCATCCTTTTATTAGATAGTTTAATGATATCTTAGTTTACAACAGTGATTCTTGCCTATCTACAATGTTTGATGGAGGTTTTATCTTTACTATGTTTTGAATAATTATATGCTAATTTTCATATGTGTTCTTTGCTAATGTTTTCAGTGATATTTCTCAAATGTGAGGTCTCTGTAGCAAGGTCTTCATCCTAGAACCACAAATTTGAAGCTATTCAAAACTAGAGAACCAACTTGTATAAGTGAAATTCAATCTTTTCATGGTTTGGCAAGTTTGTATCATAGATTCTTCAAGAATTTTAGCTCTATCATGGAACCAATCATCAATCGAGTACATTTGAACTCTTGAAGCTCAACAAGCTTTTAAATCTATTGAGGTACTTCTCATTGGCAGTGACTAACTTCACTTAGTTATTTGAACTGGATTGTGACGCTTCAAAAGTGGGAATTGGAGATGTCCTTAGTGAAAGCAAACAACTTATTGGGCTTTTTAGTGAAAAGTTAAGTGGTGTCATTCTTAACTATTTCACTTATAATCATAAATTTATAACATTAT
Source organism: Warburgia ugandensis (assembly GCA_035236585.1). Lineage (NCBI taxonomy): Eukaryota > Viridiplantae > Streptophyta > Magnoliopsida > Canellales > Canellaceae > Warburgia > Warburgia ugandensis. The sequence continues at coordinate 48,389,111 of CP141128.1, forward strand.
CAAAGCTTTAAGTTAACTCCGCTTGTGTGGTATTATAATCTCGTAGCTAGTCCCAAGTCCTGATAGAGGCAAAGGGTTGCATTAGGTTCCATCAAGCATAAAATTCTTTGGCAAATCCTTAGCATGAATCTAAAGCATAAGGCATTTCCTTAGGCTAGGACATTCCTGCAAGTGACACTACATTAGAGCCCAAATGTAGTGGGAAATATGCAAGGACTACTAGGGCACTCCCCCCATCATATCTCAGATGTAGTGGAAAATGGGCAAGGGTAGTTAGGGCGTACCCTAGTAAGCAAAGTGCTGCATTGGAAAGTAGGCAGGGGTTCCCACGTCATTTTAGATTTGCATGAGTAAAGAGATTAGCTCATGAAAATAAGATTTGCATGCCACATTAAAGATAGGCCAATTGACAAGTAAAAGTAAGGAGTTATTAGATACGATGAAATGTAGGAGAGTCAACCAGCTTATGTATAAGAAACCAAGTGGAAAGGGACTAAAACTAGAAAATTTGATGGCTATAGGCTCTGGTACATAGGAAGGGACAATATAGGGATAATGGTGGATAAAGAATTAAAGGATAAAGTTGTATTTGTTAGAAGTGCGTATGCCCCATAGGTAGGGTTAGAAGATAGAATCAAGAGATAGTTTTGGGAAGATAAGAAGGAAGTAATGCAAGAAATTCACAACATAAACTCGATATTTATAGGAGTAGACTTAAATGTTCATGCAGGAAAAGAAAAGAAAGAATATGACAGGATACATGGATGGTATAGTATTGAAGAAAGAAATGAGATGAGGGAAACTGTCCTCGATTTTGCTTTGACATATAACATAACTCTAGCGAACACATACTTTAAGAGGAGGGATGAACACTTACTAACCTTTAAAAGTGGATCATATAAAAGACAAACATACTTCATTTTTACTTAGGAATGTTTAAAGATCAATGCATACAGATTGCAAGGTGATCCCCCATGAGAGTTTAACCACACAATGTAGGTTAATGGTTATGAGTATTTACAATAAGAGATGGAAGAAAGGAAATGAACTTAATTGGTGTCCGAAAACTAAGTGGTGAAACTTAAAAGGAGAGAAGATAATATCATTCACAAATAAGTTGATGACAAAAGAAAAGTAGAACAATTAAATAAAGTAAACACCTTGTGGACTAATATGGATGAGTCCATTAAGAAAGTGTTATAAGATATTTTAGGAGTATCTAAAGGTAAAAGACAACTAGCAAAGAAAACTTGGTGGAGTGAAAAAGTGGAAAAAGCTACTAAAGAGAAATGTGTGTGTTTTAAAACTATTAAGTGTTTAATTTTGGCCAAAATACCCTAAATTTAGCATTTTATTAGATTATTTAACTAATCAATTTTGTAATTTTTTGGATAAAATATGAATTTTAGCTCCAATTGAGTACTAACCATTGACTTGTAAAATTTAATGGTCAGATGATCATCAGAGCTAATCATATGTATAATGTAAGGTTTAGATGATTCTAATTTAGTCTTATGTTTTATAGATAACCACATTGAGAAAAGGATAGCTTGGATCAAATTTAACAATGCTAGATCATCCTATAAGAGCACTACTGTAACATCCCTAATTTTTAAAAATGAATTTAAGTAAAATTTTGGATTATCTCAAATTAGGATGAAAAGAGAATATTGAAATTTCTAATTTTTAAAGTTTTATAAGTAAAAGTTTTATAGACATCAAATCAAGTGTTAAGACATCCATATTTGGATTGTATTGGGAAAAATGATTCCAACGACACTAATTTTGTTGAAATCTGAGTTCAGATGAATAAATGGTGATTTTTCTTACAAAGGGCATTTTTGTAATTTCATTAATGGGCCCTGCCTATAGAAATATGTGTTCAATGCTAGCAAAGTGTTTGGGAAACATCATGAGTGGGAATTAGGCATGTTGACTAGGATGGTGTGGGAGTAATTATGGAAAGACATCATTGCAAAGTGTTTAACATATAAAAGGAAAAGATAAAAAGAAATAATTTAAATAAGTAAAGGAGGGGCCATCTTTGATATTGGCACCCCCCACTTAAACGAAAATGGAAAATAGATGTTGGTTTGTTTCCCAAACCCAACGAAAAAGGGAAACTTGAGAGAGAGAGAGAGAGAGAGAGAGAGAGAGAAGAGAGAGAGAGAGAGAGAGAGAGAGAGAGAGAGAGAGAGAGAGAGAGAGAGAGAGAGAGAGAGAGAGAGAGAGAGAGAGAGGAAAAAGGAGAGAAGGAGAGGAGGCTCCAATGTCGAAAAAATCCAGCCATGCTAGAGAAGAAAGAAAAGAGGGATTTGGGGTCTTTCGTGTTGTTGAGAAAGATGGAGCTCGCCGACAATGAAGGTTGCTCAGATTTCAGATCTGTGCCGTTCACATTGTTCACCCCAATGTCCTAAACAAAACCCCTTTGGTTCTACCATGATCGGAGGATGAATGGTGCTGGAATCAGAGCCCAATAGTATGCATGGGAACAATTGTTGGAAAAATCAAAGAATTTTATCTTCTCCAACGACGATTGGGAGTTGTGAACTCTATTGAGGTAGGATCCTCGCATCAAACCATTGTTTTTATTTTTATTGTTTACTATTTTGAGAGAAATAGAGAAAATGAAAAGATTTCTCATAGTGGCACCTTTGCTTTGTGATATGATATCATCCTTGGTGATTTTTCTCTACTGCTATTCCTCAGTTGAAATATTCGAACAATCAATGAGCCTGATTCAGATTAGGGAAGATTTTTATCCGATTATGGTCTTTTGTGGTTTTCTTTCATGCTAAGGTTGATTTTTGGGTGAAAAGATTCTAGCAAAAACAAACAAGAAGTCTTTAAGAGGAAGAAGAGAAAGATCTAACAAGAGTTTGATGAAGTGGTACAATTCGAGACAAGTTTGAATGATTCTTGTTTGAAATCTGCGAATGGGATGGATGTTCAAGAGTGGACCCAATGATAGACAAATATACCAACCTCAATTATTATGATACAACAGTAATGAATGCAAAACCTATCCTAAAGGAAGCACTATAAGTAGAAGTCAATTTTCTTGTAGATCGAGATATCCCTCTCATAGGGTTCATTGGGAGACTTGAAGAGTAGAAAGTGTATGGTGAAGATTGCATTTAATTGAGAACGAGACCAAAGGAGCTTAGTCTAGGAACTGAATACATTCATGGTCTAAAGCATGCATCTGGTGATTTCATTGTAATCATGGATGCTAAATTATCCCATCATCCTAAATACCTACCTAGCTTCATTAGGTAAAAAGTTTATTCAACTCATTTCATATCTCATATTGTTTTTGAAATATGATGTTAAAAGAATATGAAATCCTTGGACTTTTTGAAATAAGCATCCTTCAGTGTTTGAAGGTTAACTTTTTTGGTAATGAAAGGCATTGACATTTTTGTTATGGATGGACCTATTTCGATTGGGTGGTTCTACCCATTGCAACTTGCAACCTTGACTCATGGCCATGGACTTAACTACGGTTTTCCTTACAAGAAGGAAATCTTGGAAAATAAATGATCTATCTGAAGAGGACTAGTGGTTAGTTCTTTTCTTCATGTTTCTTAGGAAGCACATGGAGAATGACGCCAGTATTGTTACTGGAAACTAATATATAAGAGGTGGTGGTGTTCATGGATGGAATCTGACCATCAAATTTTAGTTAGAATTGCTATTTAAAATATATTATACTAGTCTATATCAGAACAAGCAAATGTGACCTTAAGAGGATAATCTGATTAAAATAATTAATCATGGATCAATAAGAGATCCTATGTCTGATAGTTTTGTGACCTTGAGATGGTCTAAACTGTTAGATCGGAAGATGAGTAAAAATACAAGTTATGGATTTATAATGGTATGATAGTCAAAACAGATGTTATGAACATCAACTTTATGCGTAGCATAGATTGACACGCAAGTTAATATATGATGGAGAGTGGACTGTAAAAGCTATGGAGAAAGGATTAACCATCTTAAGAGGAAGGTGATTTGATATCGTCAAGTTTCAAATGATCTTTAAAATGAGAAAATGATTTGAGACCTGCGACAATGACGCTGCGCATTCTGCGTAAGTAGAACACGCAGCCTGAGGAAGCCTAGGAGCGTGCGACAGTGATTTGATATTGTCAAGTTTCAAATGATCTTTAAAATGAGAAAATGATTTGAGACCTGGGACGATGACGCTGCGCGTTCTGCGTAAGCAGAACGTGCAGCCTGAGGAAGCCTAGGAGCGTGCGACCGCACGTGCGGGCCGGTTGCCGCTCGACCAGGATGCAGGTGCGTCCCGGGAGAGATGACGCAGGGTCGTTTTAGGCCTTCTATGTACTCTTAACACTAAAATGCCCATAACTTTCTAGGACTCTGATTGAGGTGCCGCGAGAGGCGTTGTGTCCGTATCGATGGCGCGGACACACCCAAATCATAAAATATCTGATCAAGCCCCTATCTAAGGCTAGCATGACCCTTAAACCATGATAGTGGCGCGGGGCCACTAAACCTTTGCAAACCTAACTATACCAAAGCCCAGTTAGGGACCTTAGGAGGCCCTTAGGCATGGGAATGAACCCTTAATGCCTAAGTAGTGAGGTAAACTATTCTAGAACCTATAGAAATAGGACAAGCTAACCTTTTCCCCTAAACCATGTCCAGGAACGTACGAGGACAAGGGGACTAGCGCGATCAAACCAGGTAGGTGTCCTATCGCTACTAGACATTTAAAAAGAACCCATGATGCTTTGAGACTGCATGTTTTGAGTCATGGTTGCTTTTCTAATGCATGTTTTAAGTTTTTAAGTTACATGTCCTGTCTTTATGACATATAAACTTATGTTACATCCTTATGCACATGACCTACTTTTGAGTTAATGTAAAAACTAGTATGCAAACGTGTCTTCATGTTTTATGGCTTTAAACACGATACTAACATAAAGTGACTTTTATGCATTGCTAGCATGTCTTGAAAAGAAATTCATAAATTGCCTGATTTACGAAGATTGCATATCCTTGAGGGTTGCCAAAAGATACTGGAGTGCCTAAAAGACGCTGGTTAGGCAGTTGTGAGGGCCAGGCAGCATGAGGTACCCAAAGAGGACATTGAAAATGATTTCATAAATTGCGTGATTTGCGATGATTGAGCTTTGGCTTTATCTTTAGATGCTTTTGGGCTAGTAAGCTCGTGGGCACTATGCTGAGAGGTTCGGGGTGGCCTCCCAGCCTCTACCACTATAGGTGGAAAGGGTACCACACCAAAAAGGCTTGTCCTTACTTCGATTGCTGTGTAGTAACGAGGACTACCACTGGTGTCACGGCACCTGTCGAAGTGTCATATGCCCCATGGAGGCTATGACCGAGAGTCCCTAGGTACCCGGGGACCACACGATGATGAGGTCGTGGGCATAGTGTGCCCTATGTTTTTGAGGATTTACTTGCATTGCATATGGCATGACATGAGTATGGTCGACCATAGATCCGTGAGTTGCATTCAGTTGAGCATCTTATGCATATCATAGTATATTTTCATGATATCTATGTTACTTTCGACTTAGATTATGCGATTCTTTAAGTTGTTAGTACTCTATTTTGACAATGGCTTTTAATATCGATATTGAACATGAGTGTTCAAACATGCACATGGTTTAAAGAACATATGGTTTAAAACATAGCATGCATTGTAAAACTAGTAGTGGTAGACTCCTACTGAGTATAGTGTATACTCACCCAATCCTTAACAATTTTCAAATACAAGTAAACACTTAAGGACAGGATTCACCCATGACAGAGAACATCCAAATTAAGTACAAGTAAGTAAACCCCTACCTTATCTTTTAGTGAATGTTACTTGATTGTAGTTACTCTCTGTAGGCGAAATTTGTGGTGACACTTTCTTGGGAATATAGTTGATTTAAAACTATGCCATGGCTATATGATTTGAAAATGTGTTTTGACACTCGGGGTTTTATACGAAAGATTGCTTTCCAAAACAAAATATTTTCATGCATTTCATATTTCTAAAATAAGAGATCTCGCCTTTTTACGAAATTTGCATCATATAAAACCTGGGTCGTCACAGGAGCACCATTATAGATTGATGACTAAGAAGTTCCCAAAAAAGACTACTTTCGATACTTGGCAATGATAATTCATGAGAGCATAGAGATTGAAAGGAATGTTAATTAGAGAATCCAAGTAGGTTGGAACAAATGGAGAGTGTCACTAGCGTTTTGTGTGATAGGTGGGTGCCCCTCAAAGAAAATGGAAACTTCTATAAGATAGATGTAAGGCTGGGCATGCTCTATGGATTAGAGTGTTGGGTAGTTAAGAAACAACATGAGGATGTTAAGATGGATGAGTGGCAAGATAAGAAAGGATAGGATTAGAAACATTAGATGAATCTTTGGAGTAGCACCAATAGGTAACAAAATGAGGGAGGTAACAAAATGGCTTTGGTTAGGAATAAGTTGATCAAAGTTGCAGGCTCTAAAAGGGCTAGTGGAAGGCCCAAAGGGACATGGATATAAGTGGTGATTTAAAAACTTTTGGACAAAATGAGGCCATAACCCTTAATAGCAGATAATGGAGGAACAAGATTGATGTAGCCGATCCCTAATTGGGATGAGGCTTTGATGATGATCATGATTAAAGCTTTAAGGTTTTGGCATCATTACTTGATCTAGAAGGACGTTGTCCTTTGCTTTTGTTAAGTGTTCAATTTTGGTTAAAAAACCCCTAATTTAGCATTCAATTAGATCATCTAATTGATCTAATTTGTAATTTTTAGTTTGATTTTGAATTTAGCTCTAATTGATCATCACATCCTCAATTTTTCAAAATCAACGGTTAGATGATCATTAAGAGATAATCTATGGATTAAAGTATGATCGAGATGGATCAGATTGCATTTTGTATGGTGCAGATAAAATAAATTGAACATTGAATGGCTTGGATCGAATTAGTGGACTAGATCATCATCAAGGAACACAAGGCACATGGGCAATTAACTAAGGAAGTGAATGTTGAAGAGGAATGGAAACATGCAAAGTTTGGTGAGTTTTCAAAGGTGGAGATTGCTAAACTATAGAGAAAAGTAGGAAAGTAGGGGGAAGAACCAAATTTAGAAGGTGGCGGTCTTTAAAGAGTGGAAACCAGCCACCACCACCTTCTTTCCTTTCTTCCTATCCTTGGCTGGATTGTAGGAGGTGGACCCACCACCTCCCTCTTCCCCCACTTCTCTCCTCTTCCCATCTCTCTCTCTCTCTCTCTGTTCCACTGGCAATCCCCATCTCCCTTCACCTTCTCCTCTTCAACTATCCTCTGCCCTATCCGGACTGGGTTTCTGCTCAGCTAGTCACCCGCTCTACCTCTGCTCCTTTTCTCTATTCCTCTCTCTCGTACCCTTTCCTTTCTCTCTCGTTTCCCTCTTCCTTGGCTCCCTCTACCTCTGGTCTGCCCATCCACTGCTACCTGATCCCTGCTTCCCTCTGTCTCACTTCTCTCCCTCTTCACTATCGCACACTGCCCCTGCCCCATCTTCTCTGTCTCTCTGCTTGCCCCAGTCTTTCTCGATCCCTCTATATGCTTCATCGACAACCAAGCACAATTGGCAAGCAGCCAATGCTCCACCTTCTCCTTTCTATGCTTGCTTCATTGGCACTAGCTTTCCATTCCTAGCTCTAGCGATCAGCTCTCTTTGTCTCCAATGGCACAGCACCGGCTTCCCTCTGTCACCAACTGGCTTAGAGGAGGAAACCCATTTCCTCTGTTTTCCTTTCCTTCTCCCCCCTCTTCTTCTCCATCTTCCCCTGCTTCACCTTCCTCCTCCGTCGTCAGGTTTCTATTTTTTGGTTTAAATCATATTTTCTATTAAATTCCATTTTCACCCTTTACACTTTAGAAAATTCCTTATGTGTCCCTGATCTATCCCAGTTTTACTTTATCTTCATTCTACTTATCTAGGAACTACACAATCCAAGCAAGATTAATTAAGGCTTAACCTAATCAATGGGTTAGCCTTAATCATCAAGATTTCTTAATTTCTCCTCTGTTTCTTATCTTATTTTCAATTAACTTTTAATTTTCATTTTTAATACATCTTGAACTTAATTAACATCTTTGATCTTTAATATGAAGTCCAAAAAGTGATCTAGATCATCCAAAATCTAAAATCACCATTTAGTCCAGATCTTTGGATTTTTAGGAATCTGAACCATCTAACCGTCAGATCTTTAATTAAAGACATGATAAAGGTATTGATGGAGGCTGATCAACTCTATGAAGACTAGATTTGAAGAAATTGATAGTGATTAAGCTAGGGAAGTATATATTTTCTTGTTATTTAGTTTAATTTTCTTTTATTCTAGAACTAGAAATTTTGTAATTTTTAGAAGTTGATTAGTGAACTCTAATTCCAATTCCAATAATTTTTGTTATTTTTTTAAAAAATTTTGATAATTAAATTTTATTTAAACTCCAACTTTTTATGTCAAGTCCCCGTGGGATTGACCCGTGCTTGCATTAGTTATACTAAAATAGCCTGTGCACTTGCGGTAAAACAATTCAACAGCTTTGATCATGAAGCTTTGAAGTATATTAGTGGGCAGCATACTTTAAATCCAAGGCATGCCAAATGGGTGGCATATCTATAGAAGTTCTCCTTTTCCATTCGACAAACATTTGAAAACTTGAATCGCAATGCTGATAACTTGGCAGGGGCACTAATTGTTAACTTCCTTACAATTTAATGTGTTTGGGTTAATTTACATAGGGGCGGAGCAAATTTTTCTTGATGACCATTTTTTTAGGTCAACCATGTTTTACCTCATGTTGAATTTTCTAATTTATTATGGTTGAGGGTTATCTTCTCAGAGAGTATTGTTTGGTATTCCAAATACATCATTCTGGTGACTAATAATTTTTTAAGCCTATAAAGCTAAACCTTTTGACTGTGATAAAACAATTGCATTGGTTCATGATTGATTTTTTTTGTTATAATATATCGAGGCATTTTCAAATATAAAAAAAAAACATACTATGTCAAAACCTCAAAGGACTTCGCTTCAGATCTTGGACTTTATATTTTGCTACCCACCATTCCCATAAGAAGATATGCCTTTGGATTTTGTTTTCAGTGTACCCAAGGATGCCACGAGGAGATGTATTTTGGTCTTGGAGGATCTCTTTTCCAAGATGGCACACTTTATTCCCTACAGTACAACTGATGACATAGACAAAATTCTAAAATGATTCTTTAAAGAAATTGTTTGCTTTCGTGGTCTACCAAAAACCTTAGTCCTACTCATGATATCAGCTTTTGAGTAATTTATGGATGTGTTTATAGAAGAAATTAGGAACATCTTTAAAGTTCAATCCAACATCTCATCCTTAGACAGATGGTTAGATTGATGCGGTTAATCATTCTCTTGGCAATATGTTATAGACACAAGCCAAAGTTTGTAATAGAAATAGTCATCAACAAGTTTTGGAGGAGACGGTGTTGGGGATTATTTATGAAGGGAAGGTACCCCCCAGTGGAGAATAACCTAAGCTCAAATCAAAGAAAAATTGATCCTTGTAAAATATTGGTGACAATTAGCAATGATCTATATCAAGAGGAATTCCACATGAGCAACATCCTCACCATTAAGTATTTGTATTGAGAACTCAAGGTCAAGATCCGATGCAAGAGTATTTGAGAATCTAGAAGAGAAAGAAGAAGAATTGTCGACAAGGGCTGAACATCCAGAGGCAACTAATGTTTAAAATTATGAGCGTAAAAACAAATCGGCATAATGAAGTGCAGTTTGAGCATTGTACACATGGTAATGTTCATATGAACAATAACAGTGAATAGGAATATGGTTATTGTTCATTTGAACAGTGCCAATAGGCTTACGTTTGGGATGTTTGAACTAAGAGTTTAACAGTCTTTCTTTATGGTTTCCTAAATTAGCTTGAGTCCCAACTAGAAAGTATCCTATTAATATTGTAATATTCAATTTTAGTTAGCTCTTTCAGGAAAGTTTCTTAGTTACTAAATATCCTAGTTTTTTTTTAATAGAAGTTGCTCAGTTTAGAAGTTTTTGTTTCTTGGAGAAGAAGTTTCAGAACTCCATGTAAAGGTTGTAAAGGCAGATTCAGTTGGAGTGAATTGATGGAAAGATTTTATTTTATTTTTTGCCCTTTTCTGCCATGATGCTGCTCACATTTTTCCTCTTAATCCGTGCCTTTGATTACTTAGAGAATTGCAATGAGAAGCTATTAATATGCTAAGATAGTTTTATGGTTTCTGGGATCTCTTAAAAAATCTCAGTTTTCTTTCCCTAGAAAACTATGATCTTCCTGCATTGTTGTATATTTTTCTATTGGTCAAGCTTGCTCGAGTTAAAAGCTGATCTACAGCCTCAACCCAACGTCCAACAAAATCGAAGAAACAGAGGAGAGACACAAGCCAACCACAAATGTCAAGGAAATACTGAATAAGACGTTGGGGCCAATCTTTTATTGAAAGATCCACCAAAGAAAACTGAGAAAGTAAGTTTGGCCAATAGGTTTTTAATTAAAGATCCTTTACCTATACAAAATTCCCTGTTGAAGAAAGAACCATTAAGATAATACCACTGAAGAAAGAATTTTTAACATAATATTTACAACATAAGAAACCATCTGGTTATGGAAACTGGGTGGCAGAGTTTTGTTCTCCAGATCCATGCACCTCCACCCCTTTTGATAAGAATCATAGCTGACGCAAACATTTCTTTGCTTTTGGGTCAAAACAAGTTTTATTCCTGTAACAATTGCACCCCCCCCACGTGACAGACCCATCGAGTCTGTGTTTTTCCAAAACCCAATAGACCAAAAAAAAAAAAAAAAAGAAACTCGAAGAGAGGGAGAACTGGGAAGAGAAGAAGAGGGAGGGAAAAAGGAAAGAAGAGAAAGGGAAAAAGGAAAGAAGAGAGAGGGAGGAAGGAAAGGAGAGAGAGGGAGGAGAGAAAGAAGGAGAGGAAGGAGAGAGAGAGAGTTGCCGGAGAAGCTTGCCACTCTGGCGAGCAAAGAAAATGGGGGTTAGGGCTTTTTGGTTTTTCTAGTGAACACGGGGAAGGTAAGATCTACAAAACCCAACTGTTGATTTGTGGTGTTTTGCTAAATTCTTTCGTTTTCACCCTAGATCTAGAATTTCGGATAATCCAACTGTCCAATCCCCAATCCAAGTGTAGGGATAGGTAATTTAATGCATGATGAAGCTTTGATCATCCAAAAATGTCAGATCTAGGCTGAATTTTGATCGAAAGATCTCAGCTGTCCGATCAGGTACTGTTCACACAGTAACCTTTTGATGTCTAATTGACAATCAGACACCACAAATGAGTTCTAGAGCACTGGAATTACTAGGATATGGCACAAATTGAAAGTTTTAGACTGAGATTGATCTAAAAATCTAAATTGTTTGATTGGACAGTAGAAAAATAAGGACCTTGCACTTTTGATTGGTGGTTAGACACTACCATGGTGTAGCTTAACCTTTAATAAGTTAAGATACTTAGAAAATTCAAGATGAGACCTCTTAACGATGAAACACCCTTACCATGGAATTAAGCACTGTCACTTCGCCTTATGATGACTAGTGTCAGTAACTAACTTAGAGGGAACTTTGATATTAGAAAAGCTAAGAGAGGCGCCAAGGTCGTATAACTGAATATGTTTTCGTGTACTTTATAGAGGCGTGATTGATTTAGGAGTTCGTACGCAAATTGAGGAAAGTATTCACGTCAGTGAACTAGAAGAGCACCAATTGAGGTAGGTGGAATTGAGATTGCTAAGATTTTTGCTATATATGTATTTGTATATGTAATTTGAGCATTGAAACAAGTCTTTTCAATTTATATGAAAAGCAAGATGAATGTGCATGATAAAATCTAACCATGATTAAACTGTTCATGCAAAAGCTATATATTATTATGAAATATGTGAGAAAACATAAGACTAATACCAGAAAATTGTGAGTTGGCTCGTAAGAGTGAAAGGGGTCGTTATGATGTGGGCGAGCCTTCGGGTTGGACGAGCTACCAATCCCTAGGGTTGTAGCCCCATTGTTTAGGGAGTTTGATGTGTCCTGAGGGGTCGTTATGATGTGGGCGGGCCTTCGGGCCAAATGAGCTACCGGTTCCTGGATGGACGAGCTATCGGTTTCTCAGGAGTAAAGCCTTGAGGTGTGTCTTTGGATTTAACCCATTGCGTTAACTCACTGCGCCAAAGAGGATAATATCATCTGTTGTGTACTTGAGACACACGATAGCGTGTTGGTGGTTGGTGATGTGAAATGGCTCGTATGAGCAAAGGCTGGTATCAGGAAATGAAAATGAGTAGTGAATTGACATGTGACTGCATGCTTGCATTTCAAGAATAGGTTTTAGTACTAATGCATTTATTTTTTCTTTTCATCTTGGCATGAATTTATGATGTTTAAATGATAATTGAATACTAGTTGCATGTTCTAGTATGGACAAAATTATGTAGAATATCATGATTTTGTATATGTATAATTGCTTCTTATTCCACTTACACAAATGCAAGTTTGCTGAGATATTGTATTTGTTTACAATATCTCAGAGCAGAAGATTCCCAAGAAGTAGGAACTTGTTGATAGGAGTACACCGACGAAAAGCTTTTGACTTAGGCAGGTAATGATTGGTTTATGTCTGAAGTCTTTATTCGAGATGAGAGAGAGAGAGACTGCCATATATATGTAATTTTGGAGAGATGGGTAACTTATGTGATTTGGTTGTGGTGTGGAGTTCCTGGTTGTGATTTGGTTTGTTTTGATTTGTCTTTATTTGAGCAAATGTATGAAAAGGAGACAGAGTCTCCATTTATATTTTAAAATTATCAAAAATGTTTATCAGGTACTTCGCAATGACATGCGTTAAATGTCATATATCCGAAAAACAGAGGAAACTCTGCCGGATTGACTGTAGAAATGAGCGCTCATTTCACCGAGAATCCTTGTTTTTGATAAAAGTAAAATGACACTCGAGGTTTTTCAAAGCGAATTTAAAAGAAAAGATTCTTCTGCATTTGTTTACGCTTTATAAATGATTTTATTAGAACTGAGCTCGCTAAGTCAATGTCTCTTGGATTTCAAAAAGTGTTATGAAAACCCCGAGGCGTCACAGTTCCTTTTAGGGACATGAACTTAATGAATAGAAAATTGCTGAGAGTAATTTGCATTTGGCTTCACCTTTGTACAAACATTCAAGAGGAGATTTGGCTTTACATTGCTATGCAAGTATCCGGCTCATCACATGGCACAAACATCGCACTGATTTTACCTGTGTAGCAAGAAATTGGAGAGAAGCTGTATTGAACCAACTTTGCATGTTAAGAAGGAAGGTCAAAATAGTTTACTCATTGTGTGTTTATATGTTTGATGATCTGATCTATACTGGAAGATTCTATCATGCAATCACGACAAACTCCTTGCTGGAATATGTCCCAACTTCTGCTCAACAGCCCCATTTGTTGGAGATTTTACGACACATCAACTTGATGGTGAATCATTGGGCAGGCCATGCACTCTCCCTCATTCTCCATCCTTAAGCATTTTCAGTTTCATACCAAAGTCCTCTACACAAATATGCAGTAACTTAGATTATGCTTCACATTCTCTTCAAGAAACTATACCCAAGTGTACCATGCGTAATCATCCATAATCACCATCATGTAATGAAAACTACCATAACTTGGTGTTCCAATGACCCCTTTTAAATCCTAATGCACCAACTCAGTGATATTTGATAGAGTGAGCTCTTGAAGGGAAAGCAATGAGATTTGCCACATTAAGTTATTGATAGCCTTGGCAAAGAACGTTTTGTGGTATGTCCATTACAAATAGAACATCATCTACCAAGCTCCAAGGGGGATCTCTTTCAACATTTAATATCTACCATGATCTGATCTAAAATGCCATGTTGTTACGTCGTCCTTTTGGATCGTAAAATGGTTTGATTATTCTTGTGTAAAGTCAAAGGTATTAATTTATTGGTGAGGATCAGTTTTTCTCTTGCTCGTACATCTGCATTCAAGCAATAGTGGAAACTGTAGTACACAGTTGCTAGTAAAGAAACTTGTAGGAACAATCTACAAGTATTAGCAGACGTGCATGGAAGCTTGACACCCAAGGTAAAGACTCGTGGGATCTTATCTAGGAATGGTTCAATAGTTCTAAACAAAACTGAAAAATGAAAAACCACGTAGGAAGTCAAAGTTCAAATACCGAAAACCCTTCATTTGCATTAAGATCATCGATCATTAAGAAGTATATTGATCTTGTTAGAGATATCAGCTCGCCTAGCAAAATCACGGAGATGCTTGGAAGGTTGTTTAGCATAGGCAAGAAAAAACATAATGTCTGGAAGATGAGAATGACTACAATGGTCCACTTTTCACTAAACAGTGGTACCCACAACTCAAATACAGCTAAAGCATAGTTATGTCCAATGCTTAAGCAACTTGCTAATAAGAAGACTCGGACTTGTCCTCTGTCTTTACTTTATATCGTTGGTTCCACAAGAAACAAAAGAATATTTCTAGAATATAGAAGATAGTTAAAAAAGAGAAACATTAATAAAAAGGAAAGAGAGCTAAGATTGTGAGATAAAACATGAAAAATTGGATAGAGCCAATAAAAATAAATAATGGAGCTATAACCGGAGTATATGGCAATACGTAAGGTATTCCCCCATTATAAACTCATTGTATTTGAGCAAAATAACATGAGAAGAAAAATCACGCCATATTCTGTAGAAAGCTATCAATACTGGCACCCAACAATAATATTGCTGGCAAAAATGGGCATATCAGTACAATGGCCAATATTGTTGTTTCTTCAATTTATCATATAATAATTTTGTGGATTGTATAGACCTTGCAAACATTGCGCCTAATATTCTCTCTCTCTCTCTCTCTCTCTCTCTCTCTCTCTCTCTCTCTCTCTCTCTCTCTCTCTCTCTCTCTCTCTCTCTCTCTCTCTATACATATACGTGTGTGTGTGTTTGCGTGCATGTGTGTAATTAGTGACATTTTCATGCACAACACTTATAAAATAATGAGGCTAAGTGGTTTAAATCTTCCACAAAGTAGGTCCAAAACATAGTAGCACATGCAACCCTTAATGACTAGCTCTCTCTCTTTCTCTCACAAGTAGCTCCAACAAATAATATAACATGCAACCCATTAACAAGTCGTTCTTGGCTCTCAGCTTCCTAACTTTATCTTTCATATCTTATTACCAGTTGAAGGATATTGTCCAGCTCAAATCTATTTAGTATAGCTGAGGCGAGATCTTCTTATCAAAGTGGAAGGTAAGCCTTCTTATTGTGCTCGCTTTTCAATTATTTCTTTTAGGTTCTTTGTTTCTGTATTTTCTTTGAAGTAATAGCAAAAAACATAACAGAAAGCAGACGCCCAGCTGGCCAAGATATTCGACAGATGAGTGGAAAACTAATAAATCACTTAAAAATAGCAACCACAATTTTAGGGAGAAAAGATACGTCATAAATCGTGTAAAATAAAAGTAAACACGAATAACTGAACAAAATATCGAATGCCGCTCCATTCTGGGACCATGTAATTTTATAATATCAAATTCACAAAGATATGACCAATACGACCTGCTGATATGGATGATACATAAGGGTTTCTGCTCCAGCATTATGATGATTGATCCCGTTATTTTTTTCTGCGATAGTAGAATGACAGCTTGGGAGGAATTTCAACGTAGGGAGGTCAGGACAATCATAAAGACTACACTAAAATTATGATGGTCCTCCTTCCAAGATCAGCATTCAGCTTAATTACATAGTGAATGTCCTGGGAGGTGCGCATTTGACAGTTTTGGTCTTTCTATAAACGGATTCTAGTAGTTGAAAGTCTTTGCTCTTACTGGATCTGACCCAATCAAGATTCAGAGGCAGATAGCAAAAGAATGGATGTCAAGACGAAAGCACTTTGGCTATTTACTGCTCTTATTTAATATACTAGACACAGTTTATAAATGAGTTATGCGTGATGAGACAGCATGAAAATCCAATAACATCATAAATAGGTGAAAGACTTCTACCTGTAATACTGAAGCTTCTTATTGAAAATAGAAATGTTCTTGAGAAACATAATTCTCCAATTTTGAACTACAGAGGCCTTCTTCGTTGCTACACTAAAGTATTTGTGACAAATATGCACGTCATGAGCATCCCACAATTTTGTTCTGGTTCCATATCATCCATTCAATTACATAGTCATGATATTGGAGGGTACACAGTGTCAAGTTTTCTGTTAGCTGAGATTGTGACACTTTTACCGATGGCTTTATTAACAATGCCATGACAAATGAAAATTGAAATGGTAATAAGATGTAGCAAGCAACTATTGCATTGAACATTTTCCAGTCCCTACTAAACTACATTCCAGGCGTGGTTTGCTGCTGCTGTGAACTTTCAGGAAAAGTACAGAGATTGGCTTATGTAAACAAAATAATTAGGGCAGAAGGCTGCAATCATTAAAGCCTATTAAACACAAGCCAGATGTATGTAACAAGGACTAGAGCTATTGCAAGGTTAGAACAGGACTCATGGCAAAGTTTGGTGTGTGATCACATATATAAGAGATCTGTAGTGTCCTGATCATATGATTCATCCATCACTTTGCTTCCCTGTAAGCCACAGGCAATGAAGTAAAGATATAGCTGTTTACTTTTCCAAGCACAAAAATTGAATTATTAATTAAAAACGGAAAACAGAAAACGAAAGCACGGCTGGCCACAGTAAGCACCGTTGTTGCATAGAACCATCGCATACCTGACTTTGACGCTTCATGAAAGAGCTGCAAATAACCTACGGAGCATATCAAGAATATAAGGCACACAGCTGCTACCAATGGAGTAGTTTGAACATTATATGACAGTCATGATCGAAATAATGATACTATCTTATCTGAATACTTAAAAATTAATGAGAATGCCAAACATATGAATATCAAGTTCAGAGTCCATCACTCAACATGTACTCATGCCAAAGTTTAGTTAAAGCATTTGTCAGGATGAAAAAGGTAAAATGTTGTAATACATCTTTTTGAATAGATATGAAGAAATTTATTAAGAAAAAAATATGACTTCCTGTTCCTCAAGTTTGAACGTTGCTTGGATGGAAACAATTTCTCCGACTACAAAAAGTTACAAGACCTAAGTGGTAAATGGGTTTAAGATTTTATAACAAATTTATATGTAGGAGGTTTTCTATCTTCATCCCAATGAAGATGAGTTTAGCACCAATAATAGAGTTGGCGTGGTCCTTTTCATCTAAATGAAGGCTTTCAAATAGACAGGCAAAAACAATTATTCGACAGGTAAAAACTAAAAAGTCCATCGGCAAGTCATCGGGATTCCATTAATAAGTCACCAAAAGTACTGCATCTAAACGGACTGAACCATCTAGCAGATCCCTATGGGAGTATGCTCAAGGAGAACTATATATGAATGCCAAAGGATACAGATTGCATTATATACAAAGAATTCCTATAAATGTGGAACTCTTCAAAACCTATCCGCCACATCTTTTACATTGTCCAAAGAAATCTGTCTTACACATCAATAATCAATGAAGCTAGCCAATCTCCAGAGACGAACACCTTCCTCAGCTATAATATAAACGTATGGGGTCTGCAACAAGTTTATGAATGTAACTTGCAGAACGGTACATCTATACCTACATTGGACGATGCATGCATGCTCAGAAGCCCTAAATATTACAAGCCGGCAATGCATACTGATTCCCTAATTTACTAGATTCATACAAGCAATTATATGACAGTCAAAACCAAATATTCATAATCAAACTTGAAACTTTAAGGTTCACTTAAAGGTTACATGTTTATGGTAAATGGTGCATGCCCTAGACTAGAACTATTTGTAGGAATCAGAAGCTTTGAAAAAACAGACTGGTTTTTATAATTTGTTGGTTCAATTCTCCAATTTGAAGCTTTAAACCAACTCAGACTCCAACTTGAACAAATTGTGCAGAACATGAGAAAATAGTTACATTATATGAAGAAGCTATAATCAAATCTTTGGATAGTTCAACTAACAAAGTTTTACAAGTAATGAACTATATAAAGGGCAGCCCCGGTGCACGAAGCTCCTGCCTATGCATGGTCCGGGGAAGAGGCGGACCACAAGGGCCTAAAGTGCGCAGCTTTACCTTGCATTTTGCAAGAGGCTGTTTCCACGCCTTGAACCCGTGACCTTAAGGTCACATGATGACAACTTTTACCGTTGCACCAAGGCTCCCCTTCAAGTAATGAACTATATATGAAATAAAAATTTACGGATGAAGTTAGAAAAATAGGATCCATTGCATACGTTAAACATAGGTTCCATTTAAGAATGTATGAAACAAGCAATAACAGTTACTTCACAATATTTCAGTGGGCAAAACATGATGAAATGCCACATTTGAATAAAATGATTACATATTTGTTTTGATTGAGTCCATATCTCCTCTTATTACATTTGGCTTGTACTTGGAACAAGCATATGAAGTTATTACAAAAAGCATTTTCAAAATCAAGGACCTTTTTGAAACTAGCTTGATATAGGACAACATGCCAAATGGCCTAATCTATATGTTGAGATAATATTAGAATCAATTTAAATAAGGAAACATAAATTAAACTATCACTAACACTTTTAACATGTAGTAAAACAACCATAATAAGCATGAATGGCCTATAATGAATGACAAGGTCTGTAGATTGTTCTAGATTTGTACTGATTAAGGTAAGATTGTATTTTTAATTCAGATTGTTCCTTTGATTGGTGAACGGTCTCAATTAAGCTTCGAATCTAGGGTTTTAAGAATTTGGTGCAAGATGATAATTAAGGATTAAAAAAATAATAGCCATGTAACCAAATGTAGCATAGAAACTATCCAATAAAAGATAAAGCAAAGAAATATTGAATGACAGAGAGGGATGGATTGTTAGTACCTTGGCTTCATACCGAATGTGGCTTCATGACAATAGGAAGGAAATGAGGACAAGTGATTCACCAAGTCTAAAGTAGCCTTTATTCATCATTTACCAAAAACTAATTACAAAGAAGAGAAAAGGTCTTAAGTAGGGGGCGTCCAACACTAAAATAGAAGAAAAGATAAAATTACCCTTATTGAAGTCACAACACAATAATAAATCCAATACACTTTGGTGGAAAATATTCAAAGTAAGAAAACTAAACCATAATTAGTGTATCTTTAAAATTACTTTCAAGTGTATGAATCAAAGTAGTATTTGCATGCGAGAGCGGTCAATCCCATTAGGAATTTCACAAATTTGTATGTTGGATGGATCTTATTTAAAGTTCTTAATTTCAGCCAAAGAGAGATTGAATTGGATTTGAATTTAGACTATGAAAGTAAATGACAAAAGAAAAGAAATATGCATGAAATTAGAAACTACTAGAAATTACACCGAAAGGAAACTTTCTAAAGATAAAACTATGCAATTGAATTAGAAAGTTACCTAACTAACATGCATTTAAATAAAAGAAACTAATGCAAACTAGAATGAATTAAACTAAGCAACTTAACTTAAACAAACTAAAATGAGACTTTCCTAAATTAACACTTCCTTAAACTAGAATTAGAAATTTTCTAAAATTCAAAAGGAAAACTTTCTAAAACTAAACTAAGATGCAAATAACAAAACATTAACTATTAAAATAAGATTAAGCAACTAAATTAAGCAAGATTCAAAGAGAAAAGTAACCTAGTACCACGCACATGATCCTTGGATTGTGCACATAGTTTATAAGTTGAAAAAATGGCCAGATTTGATGCTTTAAATGCAAACTATCATGCAACCTAAGCTATGCACTTGATAAACAACCTAACAAGCTAAATAGGTTCCTAAAAATTCAAGCAAATAAGATGTTTTGGTGGATAGAAACAAAGCATAAAAATTGAAGGGATAAATTTTCAGATTTCAAGCACTTAGAACTTTAAATCAAATCAAGCATATAAAGCAATTGAAACAATAACTCTTATATAACAACCAAGATACAATGTACCTTGATAATAGAAACATTTTATAACAAGAATCCTCAAAGAATTTCATTGCATCAATGCCAAAATACGACAAGAATTGTTTGCATAAGACATGTATGAAAATTTAGAAATTGTGCACAATTTGAAGCTCTAAAACTTGATCTAAATATGACAAAAACTCAATCTAATGTTGCGAATCCAAACTATGATGACATGCAAATAAAACCCAGAAAATAATTCAAGATAGAAGATGGCTTGGATGATGAACTAACCATGGAAAAATGCTTAAAACTAAGTGGAATTGAAGGAGAAATACATGAAATTCCTAAAGGAAAAAGCAAGGTTGCAAGCTATTTCTTCTCTTGGTTGTCACTACCAGAGAGGAACTTACTTGAATCTTGAGAGAATGACTAAGAAAAATAAATGAAAGTGAAGCAAAGAAAAGAGGGAAAGCTAAGTGGAAAGATGACTGTAGAACTAGAAAGCAAAACAATGGGAAACTAAGGCAATGAAACAAAAACAATGAAAGTAAACTACTAACCTAAATTGGAGAGCAAATAATCAAAGAAATAACTAAAAATCTAAAGGAAGAGTAGCACCAAAGAAAACCAAAGTCCAGCTCCAAAGGTCACTGAGCAAAGAGTGCAATATTTCATGTTTGTCACCCAACCTCTACTTAAGAAAAAAGAACAAGTGGAATTCCTTTGAATTTATAGATGGCTGGCTTCCTTGTTTGGCTAGTTCTTATTCTAGGAAAGGGAGGTGGATCTAGAACTAGGGATAAATTGGAGAATGAAGAGGAAAGTTAGGTGGAAGATGAGGCAGCCAAGTGATGTAAGTAAGATATCATGGTTGGTTTCTAACTTAAGAAAGGAGGGAAAGGCATCTTTTTCTTGGGAAGATGAGTGGATCTCCTTTCTTTCTAATTGGAAGATGAGTAGTTAATTGAAAATAAGGAAAAAATAGAAGAAAAATAGTAAGGAAATATGGAGAAAAATCGAGGGTTTTGATGTGCTTTGATTGGACTTAGATCCAAGGGTTTTCTAATTAGGAAACCACTTAAATTGCCAACTAAGCAAGGAAGAGGCATTACCTTCTAGGAAGGTGTGTCCTTCCTTAAGAAAAAAATGTGGAAACCCTAATTGGGTGGAGGAAATGGATTTGGAAAATGTGAATTCTTTCTTGATTGATATACCTATGCATGATCATCTTACCTTTTACAAATATTACTCAAAACCTTCTAATTATCCCTTAAAAACCACACTTTTAACATAGGATAATTACTTAAAATAGTTCTCCAACCCATGTAGCTTGAATGGCTAACTCCCTTGGCTTAAAAACTTAGATGGCTTGGCTTCTTTAGGTTTTCTAGTTGGATTAGAAAACCTCAAGTATGGCTTCAATTCTTATACATAGTGGAATTGCACAACTTGTTGGCATAGATCATTTGAGTCACCTTTCATGCGTTCCATTGCCTTCTTTTGCTTGCCATAGGATAGCCTTGAACCTTGATTACACTTTAAAATGATTCCATTTTAGGTTTTAGCTTGCTTAGGTTTTCTAGTTATACTAGGAAACCTCATGAATGGCTTCAACTCTCATCTTGATCAATTTAAGCCTTTGGATCACTTTTTCAACACCTACAAAAGATAAAAAACCTAATTAAATCCTAAAAAATTATGATAATTCACATAATTACTCTAGATTAGCTTTTGATCCTACAAAATAGAAAACTTTTGAATTATTAGGTTAGAAATGCATGTCTCACAAAATTTCAAAAAAACCATAGAATAATGTCTATCTTTTATAATACATGGCTACTAATTGGGTACTTTTTATACAAAATTGAATACTTATCACAACCCCACTGAGCATTTTTCTGATTTTGAGCAAACACATGTACAAATCATGAGGAAAAAAAATGGTTGTCATTTTCTTAGTTACTCATGATTGCAATTAGCATATGCAACAAGCCTTTAAACTCCTAGGTTGCCCCTAGTGGATGAGTTAAGTCTCGTGAGGGTTTGTAGTGAACATACCGACAAAACTCCATAAGGCTAATTTTCTTAGTTTGTCTTATATAATTCTTATCCATTAGCATTCTACTATCTTTTACAACTTAATAAAGATGACTAAAAAATTCTACAAATTGTCCACATGTCAAAGCCATTTTATTCCAGTTATATCTTAGAGTGCATTGTGTGTACATGCTACGTAAGTCAGGGCTTCTAAATAGATATGCTTATTGCTCCATTGGAAAGATGTCTTGACCTCCTTCTCACTGGTATATACTCAGAACTAAAGATATTAGAAAAAAGGGGTCTAACAAATTCCTCTCATTATGTGACCCAGTTCAATAATATGATGATTGACATAATTTCTTTTAAGTACAATTGAGATAAAAAAAATAGGATCCCTTAGAATGGATGCCATTAAAAAGACGAACTGGGGTAGTTCACCTTAACTCCTTCCTATTTATATTCTCATTAAGGATATCTTTCACCTTGAGATCAATAGGTCTTTAGATATGATGAAACATAGGATTAGGTTAGGTTCTAAAAGAAGGGTATAAGGATTCAAAGTTTCTAATTTGAGTAGTGATTTTTAATGTATTTTAGGTTGTACTTGAAGTGAATATCTCCTCTATTTTTCCTTTCTCTTTTCTCACCTTTTCTTTTCTTTTCTTTTTCTAATACTTTTTTCACTTTTCCTTGTATTTATGAGAAATGCTTTCTCTTTTCATTGACTTTTATATTTTTCCCTTCTTTGACTTTTGTCCTATTTTGAACTTTTTTCTACCATCTCTACTCATTTTTGAAAGGTAGGTAATGGATACTCTTATTGAGGTTTCTTGGGTTAAGGTAAATGGGGTTTTAAAAATAAAAATCTTACTAAGAAGCTCAAAGGTCTAACTAGTGGTATATAGTATTGGGTATGCTTTATATCACTAGGCTATAACAAGGGTGGCCTATATCATTGCTTAGGTTTCTTAAGAGTCTATCAGATTCAATTAATATTTAGAAAACTAAGTTAATACTCATTGTTTATTCTTGGCAATTGACCAAAAAAAATATACTGGGATCTTCAAAGTAATGTTTGCTGAAGGACATAGGGAATTATGTATAACCCTAAGAAAAATGATAGTTTCTAATACTCACTTAGGTATATAGGTCTCCACTAATTTTTCTCAAGGTCTCTAAGTCATAACAATCGATTAGTCTAGGTATTTTGAGAATAACTTTCATAAACACTTCATGATATGAATAAAATGCAGAATTAACCATATGCATTCTATCAAGAAGTTAGAGTAGAAGAAATACTAAACTTCAAACAATCCAATGCTCATCATAACAAAGGAACTTTGACCTTAAAAACTTTGAAAAAATTCATTTTTATTTATTTATTATTATTATTATTTTTATAACATATGAAGAAAATTAAGCATCTCATACATGTCTACTCCCCCCAACTTGAACTAAACATTATCCTCAATGTTTTCATATATAGTACACCTATATGATAAATGGGTAATGTAGAGTAACGAGACAATAAAAGCACTCTTTTTTCTTCCCAAAATTCTTTTTATTTTGAAGTTGGTAAAGACCCACCCCTTACTTCAATTAGAATGAATCCCCAAGACCTTAGGACATTGGCTTCTGCCAATAGTGAACTATTAAGCATAATGAAGAATGCAGCTCTAATGACATATGTAGGTGTCATGGGACATGTTTAGGTCTGTCCTGATGCACTGGTTCCTCAAGTAATGTTTCTTCCACTTTAGGGCTTATTAACTTTAGGAAGGGTGTTAACCTTTGTCCAATAACTTTGGAGATCTCTCAATCCTTTTCTATCTAGACAGCCCTATAAGGATAAATAGTATGTACAATGTAGGGGTCTCACCCATAGAGATCTAAGTTTTCTTAGAAATAGATGCATTCTAGAATTGTACAAAAGAACCATTTGTTCAAGTGTGAAGAACTTCTTTAAGATATATCTATCATGATTATTCTTCATGTGGTCTTTATGTGGCTTCGTAGATTCATATGCATCTTTCTTTAACTCATCCAACTCATTTAGTTAGAGTTTTCTATGGGTCCTAGTAGTATCTAAGTCATAATTGAGCTTTTTGATTGTCCAACAAGCTTTATGTTCTAGTTCTACTGGTATGTGGTAGGCCTTTCCATAGATCAGGCGGTAGGGTGACATGCCTATAGGAGTTTTAAATGCTTATGATAGGTCCATAAAGCATCACTAAGCCTCAAAGACCAGTTTTTCCTATTTGGATTGATTGTCTTTGCTAATATATGCTTTATTTCGCTATTAGACACTTCTATTTGTCCACTCATCTGAGGATGATAAGGGGTAGTAATTTTACAGGTACACCAGATTTCTTCATTAAATTCTCAAATACTCTATTGCAAAAATGTTACCCCCCATCACTAGGTGTACCAAAGTGTGAAAATATATTTTGTTTTAAGAACTTGACCACCACCTGTGATCAGTGTCTTTACATGGAATGACTTCTACCCATTTTGACACATAGTCCATCCCCACAAGGATGTACAAATAACCAAAGGAGTTAGGAAAATGTGACGACCCGGGTTTTTCAATGCCATTTTTAGTAAAAATGCAATGAGATCGATCTCTAGTTTTAAAACAATTTATGCAAAAGAATGCAGGAAAATTTTCTTCTTTTTCAAAGAACATTGTATAAAGAGCCCGAGTGTCAAAATGAATGCTCAATGCATAGTGCCATGGAAATTTATAAATCAAATCAAAACAAGTAATCACTCCCAAGATTGTTAGTCACAGCCACAGCTACAACAAATACTTACAATCAAGATTATAGTAGTTACCAAAGGAAATTACTAATTAAATCGTACCTTTGCATACTTGACTTTGGTTCTAACGCCTCCTGCTGTTTCTTCTATTTGTCTTTTATTTGATCTGAAAAATAATGGATTGGGTTGAGTATTTATCATACTCAGCAGGTAACCTGACACTACCCTTTTTGAAAACATAGCAATGCATCATACGGAGTTCAAAGTGGTTTCATGAAAGGCATGCTAAATTTGTAATAGGTGCACAAATGTATGCATAAAGTGTAAGTAATGCCATCTATTGAAATTCTTTATCAATCACGAGTTAGTATGCAATACTAACAGTATGTCTGAGTTTAGAAAGTCAAAATCAATAGATTCACCATATCCCGGTTATGAGATCTACACCATATGTCAAAGCCATGCATAGTATATAATGATCAGAAAATACTTAAAGTAGTCTGCATATGAGGTAAATGATAGCATCACGAAGTAACATGCACTGGTCTCAAGTCATCTGGTCACGAGTACTCGTTTACGACCAATTTAAATGTTATATGCATATCCATACTACTGAAATCAGAGGGTCACCATGCTTGCGACCAGAACCACTTTGGATCGCATGTCTCCGGTATCTAAAGACCAGTCCACCATAGCCTCCACGACGACTATGGATATGTCCCAGAAAGGGTGCCGTGAACACCTCCAGTGGTCGTCCTTGTTGACCACAGCAGTTAGGGAAGGGACAATGCCATTTTTGGCAGCGATACCATCCACCTTTTTGGTGGTAGAGGCTGGGAGGCCAAACCCGTATCCCTCAGCATAGTGCCCACTAGGCTTAATAGCCCAAAACCATACATAGTCCAAACCTCAAATCAACATAAAACCATGCAATTTATGGCTTTGTTTTCAAAGCATGCAAGCATTGAGTAAAATTCCATGAATCCATAACGTGTATAAAAACACTATTTCTCAACAGCATTCTTCAGTTAATGCAAGATTTTTCAAATACATAAATCATGCAAGCAGGTCCCGCATACTTGTATAAGAACAGTATAGTTTAAAACACATGCTTAATACAGTATTAAAACAAGTAACTTAATGAATGTTTAGGATGTAGTTTGAAAACAGAGTAGGATCAGACTACCTACCTCGTGCGTTGTTATGTCGCTCGTGCCTGTCTTCACCTCGAGTCCGAGATATCTTGGTAAGGTCCTGAGTGATGTCCAAACATAAGATATAGGCTCCAAATTTGGATTTTAAAAGGTCGCGCCTTAACGGACGACCCAAATGTAGCGCCTAGGGTCTTGCGCGCCATAGTTCTAGAATGCATGCTCTACGTTTTCTAGTATATGTGTGCGCCCTGGTCATACTGCAACCAGGTTGGGTCATGTGCGCACGTCCAAATGGTGTGCCAGGGTGTGCACTCAGGATAGCGTTGAGCTGACTCATCTTAAGCGTAGCTGCGGTGTGCTTTGGCCCCTAGGACATCCCATGAGTCCTAGTCGAGCCAAGAAGACTATTCGCACGTGACGCCTGCGCAATGACAGCCCCCAGGGAGCTTGGCACGGGTGTGTCAAGCCAGGCGCCCTAGACCACGCTGTGCACCCCTGGGAGGCTCTCTCTCTCTCTCTCTCTCTCTCTCTCTCTCTCTCTCTCTCTCTCTCTCTCTCTCTCTCTCTCTCTCTCTCTCTCTCTCCGGGTTTTCACCCGTCTGGTTCTCTTCCCAGAAGATTGGTGATTTCCTGTAAAAAATATTCCCAGATCCGGCGAGGATCTGGGCTGGGAAGGAGGGGAAAAAGACGATCATTCCGGGCAGCTAGAATGGCACCCTTCTCCCTGCCGGAACCATAGTTGGCGGGTTGAGGGTTTTGGAACGAACCCTGCTTACTAAGGCATTCTCTGGCCAGGAGACGCCCAAATCTAGCCCAAAACCTTGGGGAAAAGAGTGAGGGAAGAGAGGAGAATGACGTGGGGAAGAGAGACGTACCTGGGGAGCCCTCCGCGCGACGCAACGAGGCCTTGAACTCGCCTCCAAACCCCTATTGCAAGATCTGGTTTTGGGAGAAATTGGAAAGGAGAAGTGCGATTTGGGAAGAAGGGGTGGAGGGTATATATAGAAGGAAGAAGGTGGTGTTGCCAATGGCGGTGCCGCCATTGGCGGTGGTGGAAATCTCTGGAAACCGGGGGTTTCTGGAGAAATCGAGAGAGGGCTGGAGGAGGAAGAAGACAGGGGGTGCCGTTATCAAAAAGCCCCCTGTTATTTTTGACTATTTCGTTTTTAGGTACATTTTACCAAAATGCCCTCAATCTTCTAATGCCTATAACTTCGTCATACGAGCTCCGTTTTCGACGTTCTTTGAGGCGTTGGATTCCATTTTGCGTGTAGTATCTAGTGGTACTAATTTTATTCATAAATTCCTAAGTTCCCTATGTGAATTTAGATCAAACATTCAACCACCTAATAAACATATATTTATTCCAAAATAGTCAAGTTACAAGATCATTAGTACATCACACTATGTTTGTTCTTTATACAAAATGTCTCCAAAATGTTGGGTCATTACAGAAAAGGTCCTATAAAATCAATGTCCCAAACATCAAATGGCTCAATAATCAAAATAGGATTCAAGGGCATCATATTTCTTTCTCCTATACTCCTCAATTGTTGACATCTATCACATGCTAAGCAGTAAGCATGTGAATCCCTAAAAATAGTGGGCCAATAAAAATGACACTATATAATCTTTGCAGATGTCTTTTAGAACTAAAATAGCCCCCACAAACATGGTCATGACAAAAGGAAATGATCTTATGATGTTCATTATTTGGTATACATCTCCTAATGACTGATTAGGATAGTACTTAAACAATTACAGATTGTCCCATGTAAAGTGTTTGACCTCAGTAACGAACCTTTTCCTATCTTGTTTAGACCAATGATTAGGCATTTGACTTGTGATAAGATAATTGACTATATTTGCATACTAAGGCAACTGGGAAATGTGCAATATTTGTCCATTAGGAAATGTCTTTGCTATAGGCACATTCTCGCTAGTGGACTCCACAACTAGCTTGGATAAGTGATTAGCTATGATATTTTAAGAACCTTTCTTATCTTGAATTTCAAGATCAAATTCCCATAGCAATAGTATCCATAAAATTAGCCTAGGTTTTGCATCTTTCTTTGAAAGAAGATATTTAAGTGCTGCATGATCTAAGTATATTATGACTTTAGATCCTAACAAGTAAGATCTAAACTTATCCAATGCAAAAACAACTGCTAACAACTCTTTTTCTGTGGTTGAATAATTAAGTTGGACATCTTCAAGTGTCTTATTGGCATAACATATCATGTGGGGAACTTTATCAATACACTACCCCAACACTACCCTGATTGCATAGTCTGAAGCGTCACATATTGTTTCAAATGGTGCATTATAGTTTGGCAGTCAAATAATAGGCTCGAAAATTAATTCAGGCTTTAGGTGCTCAAATGCTTTCATGTAGTTATCATCAAAGTCAAAAGTGGCCTCCTTCATAAGTAAATTACATAGGGGCTTAGCTATTTTACTAATGTTCTTGATGAATTGTCTATAAAATCTAGCATGACCTAAAAATGAGCAAATTTCCTTCACCATCCTTGGAGGAGGAAAGTTAGAGATTACATCCACTTTGGCTTTATCCACTTCAATACCATGTGTACAATAATGTAGCTTAAAACAAGGCCATTTTGAACCATAGAATGACATGTTTCCCAATTTAACACTAAGTTCTTTTCTTAACACCTAGAAAGGACAAGTTTTAAATGGTGCAAGCATTCATCAAAAGAAAAACCAAACACTGAGAAATCATCCATAAACACCTCTAAGAATCTCTCTACATATTTGAAAATATGCTCAACATACACCTTTGAAAAGTAGTTGGAGCATTGCAAAGTCCAAAGGGCATACGATGGTAGGCAAAGGTTCCAAAAGGGTAGGTGAAGGTGGTCTTCTCTTGGTCCTCAAGTACTATAGGATTTGGTTATAGTTTAATAACCATCAAGAAAGTAATAATAATTATGAATTGCTAACCTTCCTAACATTTGGTCTACGAATGGTAGAGGAAAATGGTCTTTCATCGTGACCGAGTTCAATTTTCGATAATCAACACAAACCCTCCACTTGGTGGCCATGCAAGAGGGGATTAACTTATTCTCCTCATTTCTAATTACCATGACTCCAGACTTGTTGGGAACAACCTGAACTGGGCTGACCCAAGTACTATTAGATATAGGGTAGATGACTCCAACATCTAAGAGCTTAAGAACTTCATCTTTCACTACCTCCTTCATGTTGGGATTTAATGTCCTCTATGTCCCCCTAAATGGTTTGGAATTTTTATCAGGTGTATTCTATGCATGTACACAGTAGGACTTATTCCCTTAATGTCTATTAGGGTCCACCCTAAAGCCATCTTATGTACTCTTAGAACATAAAAAAAGCTTACCATCCTATTCCTTATTTAGATCTGAGGCTATGCTTATGGACAAGGTTTAATCAGGTCCTAAGCAGTACTTTAGATTTTCAAGTAAAGGTTTAAGTGCCAAGGCATGTGGTTTTTGGGACTGGGACATATTCTGATAGAGGAAGTGATTCCACATGAGGTCCCCATTAAGAGGTATCCAT
This sequence comes from Warburgia ugandensis, assembly GCA_035236585.1. Taxonomy (NCBI): domain Eukaryota; kingdom Viridiplantae; phylum Streptophyta; class Magnoliopsida; order Canellales; family Canellaceae; genus Warburgia; species Warburgia ugandensis. Next base: position 48,418,709 of record CP141128.1, read on the forward strand.
TATTGGTGTAGCATCTAAAAGATTATTAACCTTGTCAATGGACTTGTATATCCCAAAATCACAATTAAAATGTGTTAGACATGCCTTAAGTAGGTCTAAGACACATGATGGTGTATTAACATCCTAAAGTAGACCTTCAACTAAATTTATTACACATGAATCATTTATGTCTATATGTTGATGATTGACATTAAAAACATTGAACTTTACTTTCATATTATTGAAAGATAATTTCATCAAACCATTTCTACAATTTATGATGGCATTGAACATAGCCAAAAATGGATGTTCAAGGATTATCAGGATCTGATTATTGGGATTTGACATAGGTTGGGTATCCAAGACAACAAAATCTGCAAGAAAGTAAAACTGGTCTACCTGTATTAAAACATCCTCAACCATACCATGTGGAATCTTTACTAATCTATTTGTTAACTGCAAAGTGGTATTAGTTGGCTAAAGGTCACCGAGCCCTAGTTGCTTATAGATTGAATAAGGCAACAAATTTACATTAGCTCTTAAATCAAGTAGTGCCCTATATATGACATGATTTCCTATAAAATAAGAGATGGTAGGACAACTTGGATCTTTAAACTTAGGTGGGGTCTAGTGTTGATTCAAAGATCTCACTTGCTCGATGAGGAAGGCTTTCTTTTGCACATTGAGATTTTCCTTTATTGTGCAAAGCTCTTTAAGAGACTTTGGCATAAGCAGAATATCCTCAATAGCGTTGAGTAATGTGATATTAATCCGAACATGTTTAAACACTTCCATTATCTCATTCAAATTTGTTCCTTTCTTAGCTTTATTGAGTAATTAAGGGGATGGGGCTTTAGGCACATAAGGTGCCTCCACTATAGGTTCAGATGGAGTAGAAAATTTCTATTTTGTCTCTTTCTCCTGTATTTTAGCTTGTTCATTCTCATTTATATTTTTCTCAATCTACCCTACCTTATTATCAACATAATGACCACTTCTAGGGGTTGCGATAGATTTTACTTGTTCATGGGGTCTATGGTAATGGGAACTAGAGCTTATTTCTAACTAGCTCTTAGGGTTTGGAATTAGTTGACTAGGAAAATGTCCCTTTCCTCTATCACTCAAAGCACTTAACAACTGATCAATTTGCATTTCTATTTTGGCAATATCTTAGGAACTGACATTTGATCTTTGTCTACTATCATTGATTCCCCATTTAGTTTGATCCTGTTGTTTTAAAGTTTTTTCCATAAATAACTGCATATTTTCATCTAAGGTTGGTTTGTTTAGTTTTTGAGGAAATTGAAAACTAGGTGGCTATTGTGGAACTGAAACTCTAGGAAAGCTTTGTGTAGGAGGGTTCATAAATGATCCTCCTTGGTAATTATTCTTCAACCATGACAAGTTAGGATTCCTAGCCCATCTTGGATTATAGATCTCAAAGTAAGGGTTATTGCTAGGGTTGTAATATGCATTTATTGCAACTCATGTTTCAAAAGATTTTTTATGTACACACTATTGGATGGATAAGTTGAACAAAAATGTGCCGGATTGGAACAAATAGAGAAAACCTCCTATGGAGATTTCACAGATACTTGGCCAACTATGAAGGCATCAACTTTGTTAGTCAATGTCTAAAACATATTTTTCACCCTGACCATTCTTCCATTTAAGGATTTGACCTTATATGAGATATCTAAGGTCACTCCTATTTCATAGGGGCCTCCTTTCTTTTAAGGCCAAGTATTCCTCTCTCATATTGGAATAGTCCCATTGCTGGGAATTGTCAGTTAAAGTTTAAAAAAATTCTTAGGCCTCTTTTTCATTTTTTAGCATTAGAGCCCCTTCACTAGCTACATCTACCATTTTTTTTATTTTGAGGTGTTAACGCCTCATAGAAGTATTGAACTTTCTACCATTTTTCAAATTCGTGGTGAGAGCACTTTTACAGCAATTGGTTTCACCTTTCCTAGCATTCATAATATTGCTCATTATCTTTATGCTAGAAATTAATGATCTTCCTACAAAGGGCATTAGTCTTATGAATAGGGAAGAATTTGTTTAGAAACTTCCTAGACAACTAGTCACATGTGGTAATGGAATCGGCCTCTAAAGAATTTAGCCATGATTTGGCCCTATCTTTTGATGAGAAGGGGAACAACTTAAGCCTAATAGAATCATTCATAGCATTTTGGAATTTGAATGCAGCACAAATACCAAGGAACTCCTTAAGATGCAGGTATGAATCCTCTCTCTCACAACCATAGAATGTGGGGAGTAATTGTATGAATCCAGGTTTAAGTTCAAAGTCGTCTGCATTAGTGGGTGGTAAAGAGATGCACAATGGATTATTTAATTTAATTGGCACATAGCAATCTCTAATAGATGCATGATGGAGTATTTAATTGAAGTGGTGCATAGAAATATCTAATAGCCTTATGCTCAACTTTAGCTAGTGGGTCTACCATGGGGTTAGGAATTTGATTTCTCATCCCTTGCCTATGAGTATTTCAATCTCAGGATCTAATGGTACTAATTCAGTGTTTTGAGATAGACGACCTTGCATGCACTAAAGTAGAAATCTATCTAATGGATGCAACCCAAATCTAAATGACTCCTAACTCTATGTGATATGTAAACATACAATCCCTAATGCTAGCATGTTTGATTTGATGATCTTTGCTAATTTGTAAGTTTGTAGCTTTTGATCTAAAACTAGAAAGCTCCTCCTTCAATCCATACTTGAGTATTGCTTACCAATTAAATCTTGCCCTAGGTGGGTAATACAATTCTCATGGAAGAAGGTGTTTATAAAAGGTGTGGAAAAATTACTTGAATTTTGGATACCCACTATAACCATAGAGTTCAAGAGACACTGGAGTGACAATAGATTACCTCTTTAAAAAAAGATCATATGAGCTCAAAACCCCATGTCTCTTGCTACTTGATTTTAATTTAGGATTAATGACTGATATTGTAACCATACAAGGATTTAATTTGAGTTCCTAGGTTGGCCAAGGATTTAGTGATGAAATCTAGTCCTTATCTTATGAGGGTTCCTATGGGGCTCTTACTAACATTATGTTCCATCTGTCATAAAGCAACAAATGTGTAGTGCAAGTACAAGAAAACAAACTAATGCAACCTATATGCTATCCAACTAAGGGTTAGATAGGTGTAATCTAATGCAATAACCCTAAATAAGATGCAAAAAATAAGATGAATGACCCTAAAATATATGAATTACTCTACCAACCTAGATGCAAATTATACTAAATGCAACTATACTAGAAAAGTAAAAGAGGAGTGAAGGATGTTTATTGTGGGGTTTTTGATGAAGATCAAGTGTGGGCCACTAGATCCCATGCTTGCCTTGTATTAATACAACCCATTTAAAGTGAAATAAATAAATTGCAAGTTACAATGGCCTTATAACAAGTTCACTCATCAGAAAAACCCAAATCTAATAAAGCAATCAAATTGGCTTCAGCCCACAAGATCAACATTGCTCCTTTGCCAAATTCCCCTAGGACAAAACAAGTAAGATGGATCAATTTATGAGGAATTATTAAGATATGCAAATGCCACATAAAAATCCTAATATAATGCAACTTAAAGCTATGATTAAATATAAACAAGCTAAATAGAGATCCAACCACAAATCCGTTACGATTCCCTAATATTGGTGCCAAAAATTTGGCGCAGCTTTTAAAATTACTCATTGGCGCATGAATCAAAGTAGTATTTCCACGTGAGAGAGGTCAATCCCATGAGGAATCTCACAAATTTGTATTTCAGATGGATCTTATTTAAGGTGCTTAATTTCAGCCAAAGTGAGAGATTGAATTGGATTCGAATTTCGACTAGGAAAGTAAATACCAAAAGAAAAGAAGTATGTGTGAAATTAGAAACTACACCTAAAGGAAAATTTCTAAAAATAAAACTATACAATGAAATTAGAAACTCACCTAACTAACATACATTCAAATAAAAGAAACTATGCAAAACTAGAATGAATTAAACTAAGCAACTTAAGGAGACTTACTAAAAATGAGATTTTCCTAAATTAACACTTTCCTAAACTAGATTTAGAAAATTTCAAAAGATGAAACTTTCTAAAATTCAACAAGGAAACTTTATAAAACTAAAATAAGATGCAATTAACTAGACATAAACTACTAAAATAATATTAAGTAACTAAATTAAGCAAGATTCAAAGAGGAATGTAACCTAGTACCATGCGTGTGATCCATGGATTGTGTGCATGGTTCGTAGGTTGAAAAAATGGCCAGATTTTTTATGCTTTAAATGCTAACTAACATGCAACCTAAGATATAAACTTAATAAAAAATCTAAAAAGCTAAATGGTTTCCTAAGAGTTTAAGTAAATAAGATGTTTTGATGGTTGGAAATAAAGCATAAAGATTGAAGAGAGAAATTTCCAAATTTTAAGCACTTAGAATTTCAAATCAAATAAAGCATAGAAACCAACTAAAACAATAACTTTTATGCAAGACAACAAACCAAATTTAAAGTACTTTGATAATAGAAACATTCCATAACAAGAATCCTCAAAGAACTTCATTAAATCAATTCTAAAATGCATGAAAAATTGTGCGCATAATAGATGTATGAAAATATGAAAATTGTGCACAATTCAAAGCTATAAAACTTGATCTAAACTACAAAAAAAACTCAATCTAATGCTTTCAGTCTAAAGTATGATGAGATGCACATAAAACATACAAAGGAATTCTAGAGAGAAGATGGCTGGTATGATGAACTTACTATGGAGAAAAATGCTTAAAACTAAGTGGAATTGAAGGAGAAAACATGAAATTCCTATGGGGGAACGCAAGGTTGAAAGCTATTTCTTCTCTTGGATATCACTACCAGAGAAGAACTAACTTGAATCTTGAGTGAATGAGCAAGAAAAACTAATGAACGTGAAGCAAAGAAAATAGGAAACACTAAGTGGAAAGATGAGTGTAGAACTAGATAACAAAAGAATGGAAAACTATGGCAATGAAACTAAAGCAAGGAAAGCAAACTAATAACCTGAATTGGAGAGCCAACAACTAAAGAAATAACTAGAATTCCAAAGGAAGAATAGCACCAAATAAAATCAAAGTTCAGCTCCAAAGATCACCAAGCAAAGAGTGCAATGTTTCAAGGTTGTCTCAACCAACCTCTACTTAAGAAAAAAATGTAGAATTTCTTTGAATTTATACATGGCTGGGTTCCTTATTTGGCTAGTGCTTATTCTAGGAAAGGGAGGGGGATCTAGATCTAGGGCAGAAGTGGAGAATGAAGGGGGAAAGTTAGGTGGAAGATGAGGCAATCAGCTAATGTGTGCAAGATGTCATGGCTGGTTTCTAACTTAAGAAAGTAGGGAAAAGCATTTTTTTCTTAAGAGGATGAGTGGATCTCCTTCCATTCTAAATGGATGATGAGTTTTTGATGGAAAAAAGGGAGAAAAGAGAAGAAAAGTACTAAGGAAATATGGAGAAAATTTTGGGTTTTTGATGTGCTTTGAGTGGACTTAGATCTAAGGGTTTCCTAATTAGGAGACCACCTAAATTCCAAACTAAGGAGGAGGTGTCACCTTCTAGGAAGGTGGCTCCTTCCTTTAGTATAAAATGTGGAAACCCTAATTGGGTGGAGGAAATGAATTTTGAAAATGTGAATTCTCTCTTGATTGGTCCACCTATGCATGATCATTTGACCTTTTACATCAAAATTGTTTAATTATCCCTTAAAAATCACACATTTAAGATAGGACAATTTCTTGAAATAGTCCTTTAATAGTATCACTTCATGTGGCATGGCTCACATGTGGCTTGATGGCTCATTCCTTAGTGGCTTGAATGGCTAACTCCATTACCTTGATCACACTTTTAAATGATCCATTTTAGGTTTTAGCTTGCTTAGGTTTCCTAGTTAGACTAGGAAAGCTCATGAATGGCTTGAACTCTCATCTTGATCAATCTAGGCCTTTGAATCACTTTTTCAACACCTACCTGAGATAAAAAAAAACCTAATTAAATTCTAAAAAATTATGATAATTCACATACTTACTCTAGATTAGCTTTTAATCCTACAAAATAGTAAACTGTTGAATTATTAGGTCAGAAATGCATGTGTTATGAAATTTTGAAAAAATAACACATGGCTACTAATTGGGTACTTTTTATACAAAATTGAATATTTATCAATAACATAGGGGGAAAAATAAAATGTGGGATGGTCCCCATCATAACTTCATACATAAATTCCATGAAAGTAGCTCAAAACAAAAGAATGCTTTTCTCTGGCATAACCTCTTGCCAAACCTTAAAATTCTAATGTAATATCTCTAAGCAGCCATTTGACATGATTTCACACCTATTTCTTTTGCATACCTAGCTATCAAAGTTAAACCATGACTTCAAAAATAGTAACCAAGTTCAACTAAATAAGCTAGCAATGAGAATTGATCTATTTGTGTCTTTGTTTTACTAGGTGTCTAAAAGAAGTATTACATGGGGAACTTGAGCAGTTACAAAAAAGCTAGTGCAACATGAGGATGTTCTCCATCATATCATTTAGAAACGTCCTAGATATTACTCCATGCACCCAAAATAATAATTGATTCATATGGAGTCATCCTTGGCCAAGTTCTTGTTAGCCTTTGGGAATGTTTTTTTTGGAATGTTGAAACTCATGAGAAGACTCAAATACATGACCTAGATGGTAGGGCCTCCTTTTTATACCAATATGCTAGAAGTCCTTAGCTCACCTTTGAGATTTTCCCTACCAAGTCATGTAACTCCAGACTAAACAATTTAAGAAAAATTTAACTACACCAATCATTGACATTATCAAGTTGACTCACTTTACCTTTGGTTAGTTTTGATCAAATTCCAAGTTTCTAAACATTGGTGCATCATGAGTTGGAAAATAGTGAGAGAATAGGTTTCCTAAGGAGGAAGTGGACAGAGGTTTCTCATAGTTCTGGGAAGTTTCTCATTAGATGTTATCATTTTATGCCTTTCGTGTTGGATGATGGTGGTGACACTTCCTTTATCCTTCTCTTCATTGTTAGTTACCATCATCCTTGTTTAGAAAAGAAAAAAGAAAAGAAAAGGAAGCAGCAATAATAAGAATGAGTTTCACATAGTGTGGGGGAAACATAAAGATCTTAGAGGCCTTTGGTCCCAATCCACACAACAAAGAACTAAAATATGATATGTAGGAGCATACATTAAATTCGATTACTAAGTTCAACTTATCTCACTTTTACAAACTTGAAAAATGAAGTCTTCATCTAAGTTTAGCATAGGACTAAATTTTCTCCCACATGCAATTCCATATATGTTAATTTTAGCTAGCCTTAAAAGGTCTCAAAACTAGCTTACATATTTTAGAATAAGTGGAAAGGGAAGCAATTGTACTCAAATTTTGGGTGAAAAATTAGGAATTCATTAAAGCTAGTTAGATGAGCATTAATATCTATAAAAGGGCATCCTCATGCATGAAGCTCCCCCATATCTGGGGTCTAGGGAATGGGCAGATACATGGTCTATATTCCACAGACTTACCTTGCATTTTTTGCAAGAGGCTATTTCTAAGCATCGAACCTATGACCTCAAGGTCACAAGATGAAAACTCTACCATTGCGCCAAGGCTCCCTTTCATGAGCATTAATATCTATAATATGTATAAAATATAAGGACTTAAATGATGGTTAATACACATTCTTCTTGGAATTGATTTCCATCAAGGATAGTACGTCCTCTCAAAGTTTATTTTAACCTAACCATGTGGATGACATTATTGAAGAACTAAAGACTCCTAGGCCTACCATGGGAGTGTAGTAAAATTCCAAGATCGATGGTGGATCAAGGGAGATCAAGGACGATCAAGCAATGAACTATTAAGATCATCATCAAACCCTCTTGGATCAAAATATTTTGGATGTGTTATATTATGAAGGAGTGGACAACTTAAGTCTTGAAAGAATGAACTATTTAGATTGACCAAAAGAGGTGTCGTAGAACCAAAATAAAAAAAGGCAAGATTATTATGATGAATGGACATTTTGGATTAAAGAATTGAGGGAGTCCTAGATCATCAAAGATGGACATTGAAGATCATGCAATGGAAGGTGTCCATGGTTTACTGTAGAACTTTCCAATTTCTCCTTGGTCAAAAGAGCTACACTATCCATGGCTAAAACATTTCTGATTACTTTCCTTGGTCAAGGTGTGTTGACTAGTCAAAGATTCTAAATCAGCCAAGATATTGGAAAGTTCTTTCATGAAATGTTAGGGAGTTTAGGAACTTGATTATTTGTAATACATGTGTATGGAAACTCTTTGAATGTGTTTAGGTAACTACCAATATTTAGAAAATATTATTTGGAAACACCAAAGTTTAGGAAACTCATGTTAGGCAAGTACCTAGTATTTAGAAAATAATCTTTAGCCTAGAAAGTTATTGTATTTAGATAGTTGCTTAGTAGTTTGTACATTATTTATTTGGGATGGCTATTCCTATCTATTTGAACCCCTTTGTAGCATGAATCCAAGGGCTTAGTATAGTTGAATTGGACATATATATATATTTTTCATTCTAGGAGTTTGAGTGCATCTCAGCTTTCTTGCAATTTTTATATCTTTTGGAGTGGTCGAAGGGTGGTGAGTCACCTAGTTTTGTATCTTTGAGGTGGTCACTAATATGTATCCTTAAAGGGGCAAGCTAGTTTGATATTTGCTAGAGAAAAGTCCAGTAATACTATATGCGAGAGCCAAGCGAAGAGGCTTTTTTGCATATTAAACTTGAGGCAAGAGGAGCACTGGTGTACTACCCATAGTTCTGTATCTCTTTGGTGGTGTTTTTGTATCCAAGGAATGATGAACTATAACTACACTTTAGTTATGATATCTCTATAGTGGTGATTATTCTATATCCACAGAGTGGTGAGATATTATCATACTCTAGTTTTGTATCTCTATGGTAGTGAACATTCTATATCCATAGAGTGGTGAATGATTTTCATTTTATCCTATTGTCTTCTATTTTACCAGGTTATCTAGTATTAATTTGGTAACAAAGTGAGGCTGCGATAGCATTTTGAGCACGATGCATGGTTACTTCTTACAAAAATGCTCATGATTGGAGATGGATGACCTAAGATGAGAAATCAAATGATTTTAAGAACATCTAGAGCAATATAGTAGACACGGGGATTGAGGAGGTGAGAACTCAGACAATAAATATTCTAATAATGACTTAGACAATTCTATTTCTTTTTCTACAAAAAGTCAAGGTTTAGATAGGAGATCATCATCAAACAACGCTTCTAAAAAGCAATGTGATTTTCACTTTTCAGGAGTGAAAGAGAATGGTCTAAAGTTTGAAGTAAAGATGTCTCCCAATGAAATCCTGGACTAGTTTCATACTCTTGAACAAGTTTCCAAATACAAGGAGTTCCAGGAAGATACTGTGACGACTCAGGTTTTTAAAACACATTTTTCATAAATATTTGCAAATGTAGGGCCCTGATTTTGAAATTCTTTTAAAATTCAAATAGCAAAAATATATTTTCTTTGAAATTGATTTGTCAAAAACCCTAGTGCCACCTCAAGTTTACTTATCATACATAGATTTTTGTATAAAATAAAATTTCCATTGAATAACAATAGAAATACTTTTATTAAAATTAGGATCAATCTAGTGGTTTACATATGCAGCCCTAATAGTCATTACATACCTTGGCCAAATATTACAATCCAAATTACAAAACAATCAATACAATCTTCTTCAAAGTAAATACCCTAAGTCGTAGTTCGGTGATGATTATCCTCAAGTCTTGAGCTTCAATCTTCCTTAACTCTATCTGAGATATTGTAAACATTCAAACATTTACAATATCTTAGCAAGCTATGCTTGGTAGGGGATTTAAGAAGTATAATCAATATATCTCAAAATCAACAGTTCTTTATATCCATGATATAAATCAATTTTTGCAATTAGATAACCATTTTATCCTTTACTCATCATATGAATTATATGTATATATTACATATAAATAAAACCACTAAAAATTGTGAATATAGTCAATATCATCAATAATATCTCATTTCCAAACTGATTTCAATATTAACACTCGGTGTTAATATATAATCATATTGTATTGGGAATCATCCTCCAATACAACATCGGTAATAACTTTTACTGGGTATCTCATCATGCCATAACATAAGGCATCTCATTATCCCATAATCAATTGCATCATAATACAAAATAATCAAGGACTATCATGCTTACAGTCTCAATCCGTACAGGGTGCCCAGATATTTTCTCAATACTCTAATACCACGGTGGAAAATACATATCCATGTTCTTATGGGGGCAACCATGACTGTCATAGTGGTGGCCTACCCATAATTGCCCCACCTGACATTTTACCTCTCTTTAGGCACTGTATCATCATCATAATTAGTTTCATAGAGTGGGTTGCCAAACCCTCATAACTCTCCTAGCATTGTTGACAAACCCTTATAACTCTCCTAACATTGGTATCCCTAGCATAAGCCTGTCATAAAACAAAACCAAAAGCCTCCATGCTTGTATGGAAAATAATATTTCATACTTACAAACTGTGTGTCTAGTTATAATAGGACATGCCTATAACTTATTTCCTTAAGATTTGGTAGTCCAACTTATATAGTTCAAATCTTCTCATTCTACCCACTAAGTAATTTTATAATTACTTAATCAATCACTTTGTATTCATTTCAACATCATTTGTTGATTCATAAACAATTCTAAGACAATTATAATCAATCTATAGTTATCAACATAAGATCATGTGTAAAATACATGTATCTTCTATATTGAATATATCTATAAGGTCCACTTACCTTTACTTTCAACAATCTATCTTCTCTCATTGATCTTGATCATCGTATCCTTCATATATCTATAAAATAATATGTATATAGTCATTCCTCAATTCATTTATACTTTCTAGTTGTTCATTTTATCATCTTTACATAGGACGAATTGGATCTTTTTCCTTGGATCGTATTGATTAAGGATCTAATCTATTGATCTACATTTATATCTAACATCTATACAAAATTAAACATTTAATCTAAATTATAATTATATTTATTGTTCTTAATCATTTAAGATCTCATCATGGATCTTATTTGATCATCCTTATCTTACTTACAATTTTTGCTAGGATTAGATAATTTGCTATTTTTTATGTTCTTATTATTATTCAACCAGTTAATGTTTTACTGGTTGAAGATAGTTTATTTCTTTCTTAATACTAGACAGCTCCTCCTCATTTCAGAATTGGCTAAGGCTTACCAGTTAAAAGCTGCTCATAGAGTGGTTAATTCAATCTTCATGTAAGGAGGCGTTTAGACCTCACAAACGTCACTAGAAGGTGGGGGAAGAGCGAGGCACTATTAGAGAACCCCCTTAACCACCATGTTCAGCATTTATTGGAGTAACCTTAGCTCAACCTTTTGTAAGGTTCCTATGAACTCGTATACCTTAAGTACTCTTGCTATTTGATTTTAATTAATGTCCATGAATATTTAAAATGTCATTCCTGGGGTTTATTATTCTCCTAATTTGGGCCAAGGAAATGATATTTCTTATATTGTCCTACTAACTATAGTCCTTACTATCATTAAGTCCATATCCTCTATTTATTGTAAATGTCCGTCAATATCTATTTTTCAATTAATTATATTTTCCATGTAATTTTCATAACATGAACATTAAAGCGTAAATAAATAAATTTAATAATTACACTTATTAAGCAATTAAAAGAACATTTACAATAGAATATAATAATTCATATTCTCATTTGAATATATCACATGTGTCCATTTTGATCCAATGATCATATTTTGATATCTATTCATTTTTCATCCCATTAAGGGTTTTGATCTTAATCTTTCATTCTTATTTAGATCTATCACATTATGTTAATGTGATATCATCACTAGATTATTGATGCATCTCATCATATGATCTGATCTTTCTGGATCCAAGTGATCAATAAGATCTTTAGTCATTTTATCAAAATTAAGGGCACTGATCTCAATCTCTCCCAAATTAGCCACATTAGGCCATTCATTTCTCATGATCTTATCATTAGATCATCATCCATACTGATTCATAGTTTCTAATCATCCTTGATCAATCTAATCAAGGAGATTATTATGTATTTTCAAGGATTTTATTACTTTTAATGGTCAAGATCTTAAGATCTACTAAATCAGTTACATCTAATCCATTTATTAAAGTTGTTACATCATTATGTCACTAATGGATTAGAATTCTAAGGTCTAATCATCTCAAATTTGACTGATCTCGAGAATTAGTACCACTTCTTTTGTGATATACAGAAATTTGTAGTGAATAAAACTCAAATTTTATGTTTCCATTAGATTCTACTCTTCACCAAGAATTTAGACCTTCTTTCTGATCTTGATTTGGAATTAAAATGTGAGCTATGAATTGAAGTTTTAAGCTTTAGATCTGTTTTGATGCAACAAAACAGGGTGATGTGCTTCACCGTAATCGGGAAGTAGCACACGTCATCCTTCGTGATCGTACACCCTATGCTTTGCACACGTGAGCACGCTCGAAGGCGTGCCCAGGTCAAGTGTCATTTTGTGCATCTACCTGGGTGCATCCCCGAGTCAGATCTCTTAAGATCTGTTGAGACGGTCCGATCTGAACCGTCAAATCAATAGCTCCCCAGATCAATGACCAGATCTAATGGGAATTGATCTGTGATCGCACATCCTAAGGTTTTGGGATCGTTTGAATCGATCTAATGGTTTAGGATCTCCAAATATGATCGATTTATGGGTAATTTCCACTTAGATCACCGAATCTATTTCACCAGTGAACTAGTCGCTGGTGGAACAGATTCACCTATGATTGTTACCCGTTTTGGCTGAAAAACATGGGGTTTTTGAAGAGGAGTTGAGATAGACCTACCTGGATCCAGTCTAGAGTAATGAGATGAGTCGGAGAGAGGGTTTCTTTTTGGATTTTGAAGCCCTGGCTAGACGGCTAGGGTTTCCATGATTTTTAAGTCGTTGGGATGGTTGCCAGTGCTGGGGAAGAAACAAGGAGAGGGGAATGAGGGGAACTAGAATATGGGCCCCTGAGCTAGTGATTTGGTTGGAGGAGGAAGATTGGTGAAGATTTTTGCCGGGCTGGGGAAAAACCCTAACTGGCAGTTCATTGGCTAAGTCAGGCTAGAAGGTGGGTCTGGAGACATGCTAGCATGGGACAGGCTCGTTCCTGTGCCAGGCGTGTGTTTTTGAATTATTTTAATTAAATTTTTTATTATTTCTTAAAAATAATTTTTATTCTCTTCTTATTAAAATCAAAAGAGATTCCTCATCATGTTTATTCTTCATCATTGATATTCTTTCTGCTAGCTATCCCCCAGCTCAGCTAACTTTTGTGGACCCCACACAAAAGTGAAATGACCATTTTACCCCTATGGGTAAATATAAATTCATAAAAATTAAGAAAAATAAGGATTTTTCACCCGAGCTCAGATTTTAGCGTGCTTATAGTCATTCTAACCTATTTTTCAAGTATGATTCCAAATATTTACATTTTAAGACTTGAAGGTAGAATTTATCAAAGTCATAAAACTTATTGGATAATTTAGCCATCCAAGCTAAATCTAACATTTCCTAACATTTCAAAATGACTAATTTCTCTGAGTAATCTTCTTGTTTATATTTCATATTTCCCTTGACTGGTGTCATTAATTTTTACTTTACTAGTTTGTAATTCTCATAGTATCTTTCTATCATATTGTTACTCCCCATTTCATCCAAATAGAAATGTTCCTTAACATAACCTCCAAGGTATGGATAGTTCTTTGACTATCAACCAAGGGTAAAATGTTAAATCTCAATTGAAGTAATTTATGTTGTCAGTATAACCTTCCAACCTTTGGAAGTAAATATTTCATCTCAATTCTAAATATTCATACTTCTATATCATTTCAAAATTTTATTATCATCTTGTCATAACTTTTGTAAAATCTATTCTTTTACTATTACTGAGTCATATCAATATTCTTAAGATTCTCATAATCAGTGATTTACTTTTTCACTGTATAGGTAACACTATTATTACAAATTCTAAAATGTATACTTGAAAATCATTATGAAGCATCCACAAGGGCTTTTCTATATCCTTTCTAAGTTCTTATATGAAATAGTAACTCTCATTACTCCAATTAAAGATCAACATCAATATTATCCTCATATGTCATAGAAATTTTCTTTCTCTAGCTAGTCTTTTCACTTACCAAATTTGGTAAACATTTTAATTCATGATGTTTCAAAGTAAATCCATATATCTTCAGTACATACTATTTCTCATTCATCCAAGAAAACTTTCCTTCATCAAATTCATAAATATCATTTTTTCCAAAAATATAACTCAAAATTTATATTGAGTTGTGAATGATGTCTTTCATTTTTAACTCACATTTTATGATAGTTGAGGTTACTTAACCTCCTCAATAACATTATTCATCATTTTAATCAGTGCATAATCACGATGGTCCATCCCTTTTTTAATAATACTTGTGTTCTCTAAAATAACTTATTTGTCAAATAAATTCTCTGTTTAATAGTCCTTGACTTTTCAACTTATTCCGTTCAATTGATGGCATTTTCTAAAATATCATAAAGAATTGAGTTGTAATAAGTAATAATTCAATAATAACTCAATCTCATATTAGATTAAAATCTTGAAAACTCCTCTATATATCTTGAATTTTTCTACCTATATCCTTCTCCATGATCTTGAATTATTCATCCTCTATAATCACCACATTTATCCAAATTTCTTGACTTTCAAAACAATGTGTTTAGCTTCCTGTATTTGTTTACAGGGTCTTATTTCTCATATACTATGACTGTTTCCTCATCAATGTAAAAAATGTATATATATATATATTATAGTCCATAACTATTCCAATATACGCAAAATCTATTATCTCAATGGTACAAGATCAATATCCATCTTAATTCTGATGAACTCTTGTGCTGACTCATCAACTGAGTTATCTTAGTAGATTCATGTTTGATGTACAATTTGTATGGACTATGATCTCATTGTGAACCATATACTATCATGGTTAACTTGTTTTTCTAAAAATTTTGGGATTGTAATTTCCCACTTTCACTATTCTTCCTCGTCTAATTTATCTCCAAAAACCATTCCTTCTTACTCCAGAAATTAATCATCTATTTATCAAAATTCTTCTCCTTTGCTGATTTTGGAGAGAAATACACACTAATTCCTTGAATTATTCTTAAGTAATATCTATTCTTTAGAAATTTCAACTTAACCTTTACTATAAAGGTTGAAAATTTTCTTACCCTTGCTAACTCACTAATTGGAGTTATCACATCTAAGTTATACCTCCAATGTTTCAATGGTAGATGTATAATTGATGTAAATTCACATAAGATAAAAGAGTGTATTGATCCAGAATCAAATAGTACTTTTGCATAATTATCAAATATAAGCAAAGTACCTTCAATCCCCATATTTGAGGTTTGGGCTTGACCGTCAATAATACCAAATACCCTTCCTTGCTGTCAAGGGATATTCTTTGGTTTCACCTCTTTGATTACCAATTGTTTGTTGTAGTCATTTGTCATGTGTCTAAGTTTCCCACATTTATAACACATGAGTGGAGGTCTTTGTTGTATTGGATTAAGGCATATATTCCCAGGGTGGAATCTTCTACACTTGGGATATCTCCTCTAATTTTGTCCAAAAGTAGGATTTCCTTGAATTCTTAGTAGCTTGAAATTATTCATGAGTCCTTTGCCTTTCTTAAAAGGTCATGAATTGAAATTCCCCATTTCTACTCTTTTTCCATTTTGGTTTTTCTTAAACTCTTCCTCAAATCTGGAGGCTATTTTTACGCACTCTGCTAGGGTTGTGGGTTTGGTACCCAACAACTTAGTTCTTAATCCTGGATGAAGTCCTTCCAGGAATCTACCAGTAGTCTACTTATCCGTACCACAGATATGTGATGCAAACCTCCTCAACTGTACGAATTTGTTTTCATATTCTACAACACACATGCTCCCTTATTCTAGATTTAGGAATTCTTTTTCCTTTCTTGCTTGAACATGAAGAGGAAAGTATTTGTTGTTGAAAACCTCTTTAAATTCTTCCTAAGAGATATTTTCTGGATTTGGAAAGAAATTCCTCTTTGCTGATCTCCACCAGAAGGTAGCTTGTTATTTCAAAATATAAGTGGCCATCTTGACTTTTACCTCTTCCAGACTTCGTAAGACTTCAAAAGTTTTCTAAACCTCATATATCCATTCTTCAGCTTTTTTAGCATCACCCTTTCCATTATAGCCTATCACCATTTTTTGAAATGTTTTTACCATTTTGTCCAACTTCTCCAGTGATAATTGAGAATTCCCATTTGCTCCCATAGGTATAGGTGAAGAATGACCCTGTACCAGTGTTGGAGTGTTATTTCTTTGAACAAGTATGCTGGGCCTCACTTCAAGCTAAGCTAGAGTTAGTGCACTTTGTACTGCTATAGGCTGTATAGGCGCTTGAGGTTGTTGAAGATGGGGTAGAAGACCTGCAGTACTCTTATTATAATTTCCTCAACATTATTTTTTTGAGATGCATTCTCCATATTCGAATCACTAGTCCTGTGAGCCGTCCTCCCAGTTCTCTTAGGTGGCCTCTGCTCATAAATCAAAATTTCTATATAAACATTCTATTTAACTAATTCTATCCTAACCTAAATTTGGATTGTCATCTTAATATTGGACATATAGGAGCTATGAGTGACTAGATGAACTTCTTTGATACGAACTATGATGACTCTAGTTTTTGACAAATCAATTTCAAAGAAAATATGTTTCTGTTGTTTGTATTTTAAAAGAGTTTCAAAATTAGGGCCCTACATTTGCAAATATTTATGAAAATTATGTTTTAAAAACCTAGGTCATCACAGATACTAAGTAAAGTTAGTTGCTCTCAAAATTAGAAAGCATGTTTCTTTAATGTGAGAGGAAAAGCAAGATTAAAAGTTTTGAATAGATGAAAAAGGAGTTAAAAAAAGATTTCACCTTGAAAATTATATAATAGACACATTTTTTTAAATCTAAAATTAAATATGCATGGTTCAAATATATCATGGCCAATTCCTCAGAAAAAGTTGTGGGTAAGATGAGTGTGGAGGAACATACTGCTTAATTTAAACATCTTATGTTGAAGAGTGATATGGTAGCTCTTGAAGAGTGCAAACTAAAGTGCACTTCTTGGATGGTTACAAGAAACAAATTGGAGATACAGTATGTTTGCAATAGTATTGGTCTTTCAATGATGTTAGACAACTTGATTTAATGTGGAGAACAATAAAAGAGGTTTCAAAAAGCGGCATTATTAAACCTTTTGTAAAGAGAAACTCCTTCAATTTAGGGAATGTTTTTCTTTTAAGCAAATTCCTAATACAAGATTTTAAAAGCCTCAATCCAAAGTTGAGGACAACAATCAATCTGGTCCCTCAAGTTCAAATGCAAGGAAATGCTTTAAATGTTATGTTCTTGGACAATTGTCTCTGAACATCTAAACCATAAGGTGTTGCTTTGGTGGAGGAAGAATCAGAATTCAAAGAGGGAGAATCTCAATCATGTTATGAAGAAAACAAAGATGTCATCCATGCTAATCAAGGTGAGATGTTGGTGGTGCAAAGAAGCTTAAGTGTTATCCAAAAGGATGACAATGATTGGCTACACTATATCATCTTGCACACGAGATACACGTCCACTGGAAAGGTATGTGATGTTATAATTGATAGTATTGCTAGTAAGTATGTAGCTTCTACAGTACTAGTGAATAAGGTGAAGTTTTAAATGGAGCCTCATCCTCAACCATGCAAACTTAAGTGGCTAGAAAAGGGACATCAAATTAAGAACTTGTAAATGCCTAATCTCTTTCTTTATTGGAAAAAGGTACGAAGATGAAGTATGGTGTGATATAATTCCAATGGATGCATGTGTAGTATCCCCAATTTTGTACTCAATTTTGTGATGAATAAATGAGATCTTTGCCAATTATTAGTGAATAAACCGTACTCTGAAAATAAAATATGTTATTAATGTGTGAAAGATGACTTCCTAGTGATCAACGACCCAAGGGTTCGGGTTCATCCTAGACATTGAGGAGCCTAAAAAGCCTACACTACTATGGAAAGTGGTTTATAAGACGATTAAAAATGGCTATAGAAGATGGTTAAAAAACCATCTTATACCACGCCGTCTTATAAATGAAAACAACTATAAGATAGGCCTTAAACTATCTTATTTTAAATGCAGTATAAGACAGTTTTTGAAAACCACAGTATAAAGCTAGAATTATATAAAATGACTTTTGAAAAATTGTCTTATAAAGGTGTGTAATATAGAATGGTTTTTCAAAAACCATCTTATAAATTTGTGTAATATAGGACAGTGTTTGAATGACCATCTTATAGAATTGTGTCAGTTGTGTAATATAAGAAAGTTTTTCAAAAACCATCTTATAAAATTGTGTAATATAGGATGATTTTTGAAAAATTATTTTATAAAATAGTTTAAATTGAGTAACATAGGACAATTTTTCAAAAATCATCTTGTAAATATTGTGTATTATAGGACGGTTTTTGAAAAGCCATCTTACAAATCTGTGTAATATAGGACAAACTTTAAAAAACCATCTTATAAATCTTGGATATTATAGGATGTTTTTTGAAAAACCATCTAACAAAGCAGTATAATTTGGGACAATTTTTCAAAAATCGTCTTGTATTTTGACAATTTTATAAGGCAATTTCTCAAAAACAATCTATACTGTATATACTTCTTGCACAACTTGGGTATTCCTTTGTTGGTTTCTATTTATACATTGTTCTTGTAGTTTTTGTAGTTTAGAATACATTCAACACTTCATTTTTGTAGGCTATAATCATTCTACAAAATACATCCATACACATTCAACACTTCCAACATTCTACATTGAACTTCTCCATACACACTTCTCATTGAAATAAAGAAAGAGCACATAGACTTCAATAAAAAAATGAAGACATCCATATAAATGAAGTTCTATTTTGTTTTTCATTGATAAAAATGCTTCTATTCAATAACATCAGTGATTTACAAATTAAAAGTCAAAAGATATTTTGTCCATTCCATTTTGATGTCATCTAGATCTAATTGGAAGTAACTCTTGCTTCCCATATCAGCTTACAAGACAACAAATATTAAATCATTTGAGACATTCATTGTTGAGGTTCTCATGTATTTAAGAAAATAATACCCACACTCCCAATCAAATTGTTGTCTAGGACATTAAACAATAAATTCAACAAAAAAGGTTTAAATATCATGTGTAATTATATATTTAGATTATAAATTATACTAAAGAACTAGTAAATCTTAGCTTGACCTTTTTCCAAGTCAGTTTTGCTGGGTGGTTAATATTTTCCATCTTAGCCCATTTATACCATGCACTACACATATATAAGTAAAAAGCAATAGATATGAATAAAGAGGACATTTATCACTTATCCAACTATTGTAATAAATGAAATAAATTGCACAACCAAAGCTAGCAGCATCAAATGGGGCCTATATAAGCAATCAATTAACTAAAATTTACAAAATTTAACTTATATAGATATTCATGTTTACGGAATGGCATAATTTAACAAGACATGTAATAACTTGCCTACCATTATAGGGAATTAGTAAGGCCTACCCCTTATCACAACATAAGAACCTAGGTATTATATCCTCTATTTATTTTCCCTTTGACAAATGCTCCTTTGGTCCAGAGATGACAACATGTCAAGGAATTTGTAAACATCCTTGACCTCTAATCTTTGCAATTTATAATGTAGAGACCTATAGAAACTTAATATCAAATACTTATAATGTCCTATTAATAAGTAATGTCAATCTGATTCTTAATGGAGCAATTACACAACATACCCAATAAAAAGGATGATGTGCATATATTCTAGTTGAGCCATATTATATAAGGCAAAGAGGTCCTCTTTCATGACAGAAACCTCAACTCTATTGTGGGCAAGCACATTAGCCTCTATTCTTATAAGGCTAATTTCCTTATCATCATTGATTGGTTTGTATAGTTTCTCAGGAATGATAACGTGTTAGGTGGAACCTACACATGATCCTGACACTGTAGATGTAATTTTCTAGAAATTAGAATGAATATATATATATATATATATATAAGAAGAGTCAAAGAGATTCAATTTTATCATAAAAGAGACATAAATACCTAGGATGGGGAAATTGGTACACCAGAATTTGTCAATGGAGAGGGGTTTAACCTAAGTAGTGCCTTATGCTTCTTCTAATTATCATTAGATGCAAATAGTATTTAAAAATTTAGCTAAGGCCTTAAAGTTGTTGTTGTTGAACATGATGTTGTGATACCATATACATACCTTGGATAATATTTCTTTGACATACTTCTCTGGCCAAGTTACATAATATCCAATTGCATTCCTAACAGTATGAATATCGTCCATTTCTATAGGAAATGGTAGGAGGGCATTTAGTCAGAGGGTGGTAGTAATGCACACACTCTTAGTGTATGGATGTATCAACCTACCATGTAACATGATAGAAAAAGTCTTGTACAATGTAGCCACATCAATGTAGTTCTCACTGATTCACCTGTAAATTAGAAATAATATATATATATATATAAGAATGAATGAAGATTACTAAATAATTGAATGTTGAAATGTAAACATGTCAATAAGTACCAATTGGGATATCTCCGTCAAAGAGTTGCTCCTCTATCTCTTCTTTAGATGGAGGACTATAACCATTGTGAGATGGGGCTTGAGGGGCAACATCTTGACTTGGACCTTTGAAACTCCAAAGTACTTATAGAAATCATTCTTTACCTTTGTGATAACTCATCAAGTATATTCTCCTTGCATTCTTCCATGTCCTCTGCTAGAGGATTCTTTGATTTAAGGAAGAATTTGAAAGGAATCATACTATGGCCTTGGGACCTTATAGCCAAGGTGCTCGTCCTTATTGCGCATAGCCCTATATAGTAGTGTTGCTTAAAGCAACCAAGGTAACATTTTTGTCAGTGAAGGTATGAGAGTTACGTCTGTGTGTTGCCATTTTCTAGAGAAGGGTGCGATCGATGGGCTCCATGGTCTTAGCCTTCTTTCACTATCAAGAGAAACACAAATTTAGAGTTAATGAAATAAAAGTCAGGTATATTTAGATAGAAATGAACTATCACATATACTTACTCTTGTTCTTCTAACTGTGCTTAGCTAATCTTGGAGAGACGATATTGTATATGATTAGTTGCACACACCATTTGTCCTTTTATATGCTTTTCCTACACATCAAAGGAACATGTAATTAAGCACAATTGACTTTTATAAATAGAGGAATCAAACTTTAGGCTAGTTGTAATTATCTAAAAATCAAAAGACAAGCAGGTCTATACAAATTGATTTCATGTATCTTTGTTAATGATCCTAGAATACAACTCAGGGATAGTGTGGAATCTCTATGGATCATCAGAATTTGAAAGTATGTACTTTCTTATAAGCTTACTCTTCCATTTCCTCCTTTTTTCATTGACCCCTTGTAAAGCATACTTCTTGCACTCATCAGAGATGTTGAAGGTAGGCTATAAAGTAAAAAATAAAATGCTAGTCTATCTAAAATAAAACAAGAAAAGGAACATACTATGTTTTTTATAGCAAGCATTTACAAACATTAACCATCTCCTATATTGCATCTTTAATAGATGGTGATACATGTCTCCAATCAGTCATTGAGACTAACACTGTGTTTCTAACAGTGTAGCAAATGAAATTGGTGTATGAATGTGCACTGCCACCTATCACCTGCCTTCTACTATTAAATTATGTCATCTCTTTTATTCCCTTTGACTTTCTCTTAATGATATGCTTCATTTTTGTTGGTCCTCTTCTCTTTCTCTTAATAGGTGTACCTATGCTGAATTTTTCTTCATGATACTTACTTTCTTCATGTTCCATGTTTCCTACATAAGTGAAAACAATACATTTAGAAAGCAACAACCGAAGTTCATTTCAGAAGATTTTTAGAGCAAAGATTATAGGTAAATACACAAAATTCAGATGTAGTCAAATTCACTTTGCCTTTTTCCTTTTCCTTTCCCTTTCTCTGATTTGTTTTACTTCTTTCTACTCATACTCATAGTTAAATTTGAAACTTAACCATCATAAATAACATATGAAACAAAGTATAAAATGTTCTAGAGTACTCTCTAATACAACATTAATAAGCTAAATAATAGAGGCCAAAATCTATCTACTTTACAAGAACATTTAGATAGGATTAGAAAAAACCATCGACCACCATCTAAGTGCATAGTTAATGTACATAAATTTGATAGATATTAAAACAATTAAGTCTTACAAAAGTAGCAGTAAAATCAAATATGAAGTCTTCAATAATAGTGCCAAGAAAGGTCTTGAAACAGTGATAAAAAATCATCCCAAAAATAGCATAAGTAGTCATAATATTTATGATTATTGTGGACCTTTATACATGCTCTAATTAAGATTACTCTTTTGATCCTCATGGATGCTTTTATAGCAATAACTAATAGTTTAAAATTTGTAACAACCTAGATTTTTTTAGACAATTTTTTATATATAATCCTGTAGTAGAAATGCATGTCAAAAACCCAAATGTCGTCAGTCCTAATAAAAATTTGATAGAGTCTCCCCTATTTTTTAAACTTACGCATTTAATGCATATGGTGCAAAACAAAGTAAAAATTGATATAAAACTCTTCTTAACACAAATTATAACATAAACCTTGAACCTAAAAACACAATAAATTAAAGAAAAATTTGAGTCATGAACATAGGAAAAATGATGTTACTGTTCACGCAAACAACAACAAGTAGTAGACTTTAAGCTAGTAGTTGGTTGCCTTTCTGAATGAAAATTGAAAATATGAGACTTTTATCTTCTTATTCTCAATGTCCTCTATCTAGGACAATCATTTTTTAAAAATTTCATTAATTAACGAGGCAAGAAATCATGCACATAGTTGTCACAACCTAATCAAAATACTATTACTATTCACATGAACAATGTCAAGTTGCAATCTTTAAGCTAGTAGTTGGATGCCTTTTTGAATGAAAATTGACAATCAAAGACTTGGATATTCTTACTCTCAATGTCCTCTATCTAGCATATGATTAATTTTAAAGATTTCTATTGATTAATGAAGTGAGAAACCATCCACAAAGTTGTCTAGAACTTAAGCAAAATACTATTACTATTCACTTGTACAACGACAAGTAGTAGACTTTAAGCTAGTAGTTGGGTGCCTTTTTGAATGAAAATTGAAAATTTAATACCTAGGTATTCTTATTCTCAATGTCCTCTATCTAGCATGATCAATTTTAAAGATTTTCATTGATTAACAAAGCAAAAAATCATGCACAAAGTTCTATAGAACAATATATTGTTACTATTCATGTAAACTACTACAAGTAGTAGATCTTCAAAAATAGAAGCATGAACATAAGAAAATTAATAGAGAGGGAGAGAGACTACCTAAAGGGAGAAAAAGGGAGATGAGTAAGGTGGGGGCATGTGTGCGTTCTCTTTTTCTCCCACCACCTTCTCTGTCTTCTTCTTCTTGTCTCTCTTTGGATGTGCATTCTCCTTCTTCTCCTTGCTCTCCCTCTCCCCTCTTCTTCTTCTGCTTCTCCTTCTCCTTGCCCTCGCTCTCCACACTTATTTCATGTTAGTTTGTGTAAATTTTATTTTTTTGAAATTAGTTTTAGGTTAAAAATTATAAAAATCAAGTAAGCATAAGAACCCTTCATTTCTAGATGATGGAGGGCTCAAATGGAAAATTTGAGCCAGCCAATCGATCCAGAAGGGTCCAAAACCTAGGGTAAGATATATTAGCCCTTGGATGTTTCAGATTTGAGAGATATGGAGAAGGGTTGATTTGACGGTCCAGATCGGCTTGTCTCAACCAATCTCCTAGATCAGGTATTGATCTGAGCCTGACCCCACTTAGATCATTTAGCCATGTTCTAGGATTGTCTAGTTACATTTTAGATCATCTTCCCATGTTCCAAATAGTCTAAAACACGTTCTATTGGCCAGATCAAATCTGGGCCGTTGATTTTTTTAATTGAAATCTTGTTTCCTCAATTAAGAGCTCATTTTAGCTCTGTTCTAGTATAAAAGTTACTATGAATTTATAATGGTGTGTAGAATCTAATGGAGATGTTATATTTATGTCTTTAATTGTATTTACATATGATAATCAATAAAATTCGTTCAAATAGTAATGGATCATGATCAAAATGATGTCAAATTGAAAATCTAATTAGATGGATGGATCCAGAAGGTGTCAAAACCCTAAGATTGATGATCATAGTATTTATTATCCTCTATATAGGTTCATTTGATAAAAAATAGCATAGACTAAAATTAGCCGTTGAAAATAGCTAAAAATTTAAAAATGCAATTACTCACTCAGTTTAAGTCTGATTTTCAATCTGTAAGATGATATGAATAGATCTTGATGAGGGAACATACTGACCCCATATAAACAAGATTTTATGCATCAAAAGTTTCTGTCAATTAAAAATACTCTTACTTACACCCCTAATCAAGTAGATCTAGGGTGATCAAAATTGAAAGTTTAGATCAACTAAGGATCTAATGATGGTAAAACAACATGGGGATGGTTGGATTGGATTGATATGAAATAAATCAAGGTGCAGGCCCTTAAATGAGAAAATGATCATGGAAAATCTCAATGGATCTCCTTGATCGGATGGATCAAGAATGATCAGGACAATTAGACCTATAAATTGAATGATCTAAGGTTAGCATCATGTTATTATGATGTTGGATCAAATAGAAACATAAAGGATCAAGGCTTGCATTCTTAATGGAATATCAACCTTAGATCTAAAAGATGGACAAATTGGATGGTTGGATCATAAGGACAGCTTGATCACATGCTTAATTAATTATCTTTTATAGTAAATTTGATTTAATTATGATCCATGTATATTTTTCAATTTTAGTGTAATTATCTTTAATTTCCTAGAATAAGATGTTGTAATATTATTAGTTAATTTCTTTTAAATAGCAAATTTAAATTCAGGTCAATACTTTCAATTTTAGCATGATTGTCTTTAAATTCCTTTGAATTATTGGTGTAATTTCTTCTAATCGTAGAATTATGAAAAATACCTTAAAAGAGGTTTGATGACATATAGATGGACTTCACTAAATACATATACATCATGAAGTATAATTATAGCAAGGGCTATAGTTAGTAAGACAATATAAGGATTATCAAATCCTTGGCCTAAACTAGGAGAATAATAAATCCCATGAATGACATTTTAAATGTTCATGGATTTAATTAAAATTAATTAGAAAGAGTACTTAGGGTTAAAATATGCTCATAGGAACTTTATGAAAGGTTGAGCTAAGGTCACTCTAGTGAATGCTACACATGGTGGTTAAGGGGGTTCTCTAATAGAGTCTCGATCTTCCCCTACCTTTTGTTGATGTTTGTGAGGTCTAAACACCTCCTTACATAAGGATTGAAGTAACCACTTTGTGTTTAACCATTCAGCTAGTAAGCCTTCCTAATTGGAAATAGGAGGAGCTGTCTAAACTTGGAATGGAATAAGCTATCTTCAACCAGTAAAACATTAATTGTTGAATAATAATGATAAAAGTATAAAAGGTTAGTAAATTATCTCATCCTAATAAAAATTGTAAGTAAGATAAGAATGATTAAACAAGATCCATAGGATCTTGAATGATTAAGAACAATAAGAATCCTAAGGTCGTATTTTATTATGTATCTATGTATGTATGTTGTAGAAAAATCTAGATAGAGAATCCAAACCCTTGATCAAACATGATTCAAGGAAGAGAACCAAGATTATCCTCCTTAGGGATGATCAAACAACTAAACTTAGATCAAAGAAAAACTATATGATAGAAGATCTAAGCTCTTGATCTTTATCAACAAGTATAAATTGTTGATCAAAGGATCTATGAAAGATCAAGATCAAAGAAAGGAATACACAAAGACTTAAAATATAAAATACTTAGATCTGAAAGATTAGAAGATCATTCTAACCGTCAGTTCTATTAATCAATAGGGTAAACACTATTTGAGGAAGATAGATCATGACAGGATACAAGATCTAAATCCTTTATATCAAAGGACAAGATTAGACAAAGAATATAGATAGGATAAAAAATATCAGATTATTTAGATTGTATAAATATTGACAGTATGTATGGATTTATAGATTTTATATGTTAATCAGGATCATGGAAGATTTGAAGAGATGAATCACTACTTGAAGGTAGGAGGATTTTATGAATGTATCTACATGAGAAATACATGTTGAATAAATGATATTATGTCTAAAAATGTTGACAATTATAATGTAAATACTTGTATTAAATCCATTGAAAACCCTTATGATCCAACCAAAACACATATAAAATGGTTAAGTTAGAATTGAGGAAAACCCTAAGTGAATAGGGAACTAGAAGGTATTCCAGCCCTAGATAAACAGACAAATTGTCTAATAAGTATAAAATCAATACATGAGAATCATTTACATAGAATGGTAATCCATTAACTTATATGAACATGGGTATCATTCATTGTAAATGATGATCCCTAAGTTTGAAGTGAAATCCTATCATTGGTATAAGAATACCAAAATATGAGGAAGATGATATAAATAGACAAGATGTCTGATAAGTAAAAGAATACTTTATATATAAGCAAGGAGGCTTGTGGTTTTTGTTTTAAACAGGCATAGGCCTAGGGATGCTATGGTAGGAGGGTTATGAGGGTTTGGCCACCCGCTCTCTGAAATGTGATATATATGATGATACCATGCCCAAAGAGAGGCAAAATGTCGGGTGGGGCAATTATGAGAAGGCCACCACTATGACAGTCTGTCTCCCCATATAGACATGACATAGATGATTTTTCACACTTAGTATCCATGGAGTATGAAAGTAGTTATTCGAACGTGCTTGTACGGATCAGACTACAACATAGTAGTCCTTTAAGTATTTTGTATTATGATGCATGGCATAATGAGATGCCAATAATGCCTAAATAAGGGAGTATTTTTCCGGCAGAGTCAGGATGGTTGGTCAACTCAGTGTGTCTGAGTGTGATTATTGATGTTTGAGATATTAACTAATTTTCATGATTTTTACCATATATATATATATATATATCTATAAGACATATATATTATGTATGTGTAAGGATGTACATATATGACAAAGTAAAGAGAGTGATCCATGAGTATGAATAATGGGATTATGAAGTATTAGAATTATACAGTCAAATTATCATGCTTCTTGAATCCCCAACCAAGCATAGCTTGTTGAGATATTGTAAATGTTTGAATGTTTACAATATCTCAGATACAGAGAAGGAGAATTAGGAGCTCAAGACTTAAGAAGACTTGGAAGAATAATCAATCAGGGTATATCCCTTGAAGACATGTATTTTTATTTGAGAGTATTGTATTGTATTAAGAGTTTTTAATGTATGGTGAGGTTTGAAATTTGGATTATGTAATTTGGACAAGTATTGTACTGATACCCAAGCTGTATTGTGAACCATTAGATGGATTCTGAAATTTAATAAAAGTATATTCCTTCAATGGAATTTTATCTTGTACAAAAATCTACTTATGTTATGTATGAAATGATGACTTGGGTTTTACAAAACAAGTTCTAAAGAAAAGAATTTTCACTCACTACTTTGTTTTGCGAAAAATTATTACTACTAAGGGCACCCTGGCTTAGAAAAATGTATTAAAAAATGTGTTACAAAAACTCGGGTCATCACAGTATGGAGGTCTAGAAAGACTAGATTGTGATAATGACTCATGTCATGTTTATATGCATTATTTTCTTATGCTTGTCAAGCTAAAAAATTGAGATTTATATGCTTGATGATAGTGGTTTATGCGCATTATATTAGGCCTTGGTTCGATTGAGTTTCAGACTTGTTCCTTCATGATAGCACATGTGCATGCGTTAATTTTGGATTAAGTCATATTGAAAATATTTCATGTATCTTTGCATGATGATTAAGAGCATGAATGGGATTGTTTTAACCTTGTTAGATGTTAAGGTTTGTGCGCATGAATTCAAAGCATTTGAGAGGTTAATAATTTCATGTAAAGTCTCTTGGTGGCATGCATGTGAGTAGGTCTCTAAAGAGGCCAAGAAGAGGTCACTTGACTTAGGAAATGTGCACACAATCATGAAGCCTTAGGGAGGCCTAGTACTCTTCCTAAAACTACATGTGTTATGAGCATTTAATTGGGCTTCCAAGGAGGCCCAATTCCATCACACAAGGTGAGATTGGTATGCATAAACATCGGGTCATGTGACGGATGGGAGTCCTATGAAGAATTGGTTTAGGCACATGGTTTAGAGCCTTGAATAGCTTGGACTCACCATGTATCTTATTAACCATTGTGCGGATAGGAGATATACATACCTTCATGCATTGGAAATGGTTTTCACGACTAAATGGGAAGTGATTTCAAACTTGATAAAATGGTTGCTTTACAACTTATTATCTTGAAAAGAAAAGGAGGTTTTATATAGACCAATTTGAAAGTAAACTTTCTCATGATTCCGATGCTTTCAAGCGGCCAAGGCAACATGATTTGGACTCCTAAGGATAGAGTCCAAAGGTAGTAAACTTAGCAAATTACTTAAGTGAAGAAAATAAAGTTTTGAAGACCAAAATGGAAAAGATTTCAAAAGTATCATGCATGCTTAACTATAAGCGGATTCATAAAACATGGTTAGAGTGAAGAATCATGTGTAACTTGGATACATGGATATGTTTGGTCTTTAGAATGCCAACAAATTTTCTAAGTTAAATAAGTTTGTGTTTTGGCCTAAGGAAACTAATCTGCTATTGTTTTGAAAAGAGATTTCAAAATGGGATCTAAAACTAACTTTGGCGCTAGAGTGAGCTATGAGAGTGCATTGGCTTTCAGCTTTAGAAAGACGCTACTAAACTTCAACCTGCATTCTATGTTTGCTTAAAAGATTTGCAAATGGTAATATGGATATAGTAATACCTAAGTTTTCATTATCTAAGATAGGCTAATGAGCCTGATGGACAATATGTTAAGAGGTTTGACAGGGTCGCTCCTTGGCCTCTGACCACTAGAAGTGGAATCATATCCAATGCCAAGAGTGGCATTTTCTCGATAGGTGACCCCAGGCCCTCCTTTCAAGATGTCTATAAACCCGTGAGGATATAGTTGGCATCCCCTTAAGGATACCCATAAGCACACATGATACTAGAGCTGAAGTGATCATAGTTGTCCCATGCGATTTTATGATGTTTTGTACTCCATTGAAATTGATGTTGAGGTTCGAAAGATAAACTGTATAAGTATTCAAAATTTTTGGCAAATGTGTGAACGAGAGTCTAGTGAAACTCCCCTCTGGCACTGGATTTTGTGCAATGATTATTTTACATCACTACTTTAATATATGCTGTTATATTGATGCATCCTATTTATACTTCTATTGTCAAGTGATTTACATGCTCTATAAATAGAGATGATGATTGCATGTTGACACATGCACATGTGGATGCATTGCATGCAATGACTAGGTGGCTAGTCATGGTATTTTCTGCATTTATGAAAAATATTTTGGAAAGCATGTGATATGTACATAATTATTACAATTAATACCCTTAGAAGTAACATTTGTAAACCTTTCAATCCCTCAATTTATCATTAATTAGGGTTTATTTTGCAGTTTGTAGGATTAGGGTTAAATGGAGAATTTTGTGATTTTTTGTATCTTAAAACCTTGAAAAGATGCTAATCCATCATCCAAGAAAAGATTCCTTGGATCCACATCTTGAAAGCCAAGAGTGGAAGAATTTAAAGTTCACAAGATTAGTGATGGATTGAAGAAGATCAATGGCTATTTGGCCTTGAACAATGAAGTTCTTGTGACGACTCGGGTTTTTGAAACACATTTTATAATATATTTTTCTAAGGCAAGGGCGTCCCCTCAGTAAAAAAATTTCGCAAAACAAAGCAACGGAAATTCTTTTATTTTAAAACTTGTTTTGAAAACCCAAGTCACCACTTCATACATAACATAAGTACAATTTGTGTACAAAATAAAATTCCATTGAAGGAATATGATTTTATTAAACTTCCAGGATCCATCCAGTGGTTCACAGTACACAACCCATTGTATCCTTACAATACTTGTCCAAATACACAATTCAAATTACAAAGTTCTAAATACAATACATGCTCTCTATACAATGTTTCAAGAGATATACCCTTATTACTTATTCTTCACTAGTTCTTCAAGTCTTGAGCTCCTAAGTCTCCTTCTCTGTATTTGAGATATTGTAAACATTTGAACATTTACAATATCTTAGCAAGCTATGCTTGGTAGGGGATAAGAATGTAAGTTATTGACAGTAAAATCTCAATATTCAACTATCCCATAATTCATTCTATCATAAACACATTCACAGACCACTATTATTTATGTGAACATCTCATTTCCTTATCATTTGTGTTCACCTTTATACATACACAGTATATAAGAACAAATCTGTTAAAATTGTAAAAATAATCAATAATCATTTCCATACAAAACTGATCAACTCGTTTCGTTATAAGAGATTTGTATCTCAGCTAGTTACTATACTGGGATTTTCCCTTCTTGGGAAAAATATTGGTAATATATAATTACCTGGCATTTCATCATGCCATCCCTTAAGGCATTTCATTATGCCAATTTCTTATGCATCATAATGCAAAATAATCAAGGACTACTATGCTTGCGATCGATCCAGACAAAGACTGGGATAACTTTTCAATAATCCACTTATACCATTCTCAGTGGAAATTACAATATCCATGTCCATATGGGAGGACCATGTGTCACGACCCAGGTTTTTATATGATGCAATTCTGATAAAAAGGCGAGATCTCTTGTTTTATAAGTATGAGATGCATGAAAATCTTTTTCATTTGGAAAACAATCTTTCATAAAAACCCCGAGTGTCAAAATATATTCTCAAATTATTTAGCCATGGAAAAGTTTAAATCAATATTATTCCCAAGAAAGTGTTAGTCACAGCCCCAGCTATTAGAGAGTAACTACAATCAAGTAACATTGAAAGATAAGATAGGGGTTTACTTACTTGTACTTAGTCTGTGTCTCCTAGTACAAACGTTCCTTGCCCTTAAGTATTTACTTTGTATCTGAAAAATGTTGAGGATTGGGTGAGTATATACTATACTCAGTAGGAGCCTATCACTATTAGTTTTATAATGCATGAGATGTTTTAAAATCATATGCTCATTCAAAACATGTGCATGTCTAAATATTCAAGCTCAATATCAGTATAAGAATCTGTTATCAAACTGAAATACTAATGACTTAAAGGATCGCATAATCCAAAATTGAAAGTATCATATACATATATATGATAACATCATGATATGCAATAGATGCTTCATGGAGTCCAACTCATGGATCTCTAGTATGGTATGGTCGACCAACCTCATATCATGCCATATGCAATGCATGTAAATCATCAAACCATAGGGTTCAAACTGTGCCCACGACCTCGCCGCCGTGTGGTACCCGGGTACCTGAGGACACAGCGTCATAGCCTCCACGGGGCATATGACACATCGACCCAGTGCCGTGATACCAGTGGTAGCCCCCTGTACCACATGCAGTCGATGTAGGGACATGCCCTTTTTTGGGCGTGGTACCCATTCCACCTAGTAGTGGTAGAGGCTGGGTGGCCATCCCAGACCCCTCGGCATAGCACCCACGGGCTTACTAGCCCAAATCACATAAGATCAACTAAGCCAAAACCTCTTTTCAAAACCTATCCTCTTTGGGTCCCTCACAACTGCCTGGCCCTCGGCACTCCAGCGTCTTTTGGCAACCCTCAAGGACATGCAATCTTTGCAAGTACTTAAATCATGCAATGTAATCACTTGTTTGAAAAGCATATATGTGCATAATTGTATATGCAATCATTTTACAAAACATGTTTATGTACAAAGCATTTATCACATGCATGCTGAAATAAGTCATGCTAAACAAGTCATATATTTAAAACATATGTTCGCAAAACAATAATAGTTCTTTTAAAAGAATCTAATAGTGATAGAGCACCTACCTGGCTAGGTCGTGCTAACCCTTTTGTCCTCGGATGCTCCTGATCATGGTTTGGGGAATGAAGGTTAGTTTGGCCTATCTTTTATGGGTTTTTAGAGTAATTGGTCTTATTACTTAGGCATTAGGGGTCCATCCCTACGCCTATGGGTGTCCTCAGGTCCTAATTGGGCCTTGGTATCCTTAGTTTTCCAAAGTTCTAGTGACCCCGCGCCACCATCCTATTCTAAGGGTCATTCCCACCTTTGATTGGGCCTTGATCATAGATTTTATAGTTTGGATGTGTCCGCATCGTCGACATGGACACAACGCCTTTTGCGGCGCCTCAATCGGAGCTCTAGATCTCAAGTTATAAGCGTTTTAGTGTTGTATGTACATGGAGTCTTAAGAATGAAAAAAAACGGAATGCTAGGGCACCCTGGCTTCCTTAAGGAACGAAAAAAAACCCGCAGCGCTAGCCCACTGTGCGTCTGCGGAGTGCGTCTCAGTGGGCGCATCTGCAGACGCGCCGGGTTTTCCCGCCGTTCCTTTCTTTTGCGGGTGCGTCCCTGGACGCGCCCGTTTGGTTTTTCAAACGAAAGTCGACGTGGGACGTTCCGACTGGAACGTCCCGCTCGTTGGGGAATCAGGGCGTCCTCAGGACACCCTGGTTCGACCCCTGTTGAACCAGTGCAACCCAAGGGACGTCCCTGGGTCCTTGGTGGCTCTCCTGGGCTCCGTTTTGCATGGTTTTTCATGCAAAAACCTAGGGAAATCATTCCTGGAACTATGGTGGAGATGGGTTTTGAGTGATCTCGGACGTACCTGGCTCGTTGCTGGGTTTGTCTCCTTGTTTTTCCCTCTAGGTCACTACTCCATGACTAGTTTTTCTTCAACATTTTGGGCTGCCATTAGAGGCGCCCAAGAGCTCTATTTATAGAGCTAAGAGAGGGTTCTAGAGGGGGCTCTCACCGCCTTTGAATGGCGGTGGAGAAACCTCCAGAATAGCGGTGATTTCTCCTCCAATCACTGCCCTTCTAGAACCCTCTAGAGGTTGAAGATGAAGGGGTGCCCGTATCAAAATGGGCCCCTATGTTTGTAAAATTTACAATTTTGCCCCTGAACTTCAAAGGGCCATATCTTGCTCATTTTAACTCCGTTTTGGGTGATTTGGGTCTTGTTGGATTCCTTTTTCTGAGACGCATCTAATGGCACCATTTTTAAGACCAAATTTCTGGGTTCGATCAAGGTGAATAGTGAAATGACTAAAATGCCCTTTTCTTTAAAAACTGAACTTTTCATTGCTAAACTTGGAATTTCAATATTACAAAATTGGAGTCATTACACCATGGCTGTCACAGTGGTGGCCTTCCCATAATTGCCCCACCCGACTTTTAGCCTTTCTTAGGCTTGGTATTCAATATCATCAAGTTTCAGAGAGTGGGTGGCCAAACCCTCTTAACTCTCTTAGCATAACATCCCCAGGCCTATGCCTGTTTAAAACAAAACCACAAGCCTCCAAGTTTGTATGTAAAATAATACTTATACATATTAATCTATCTGTCTGTTTATTTAGGGCTGAAAATTTTTCTACTTTCCTATTCACTTAGGGTTGTTCTCAATTCTCAACTTAACCATTTAATACTTATTTTCCTCATCATTTGGTTGGATCATATTTCAATTTGAGGTATTTACCTTAATATATTGGTATCATACATGTCAATACTTCAAAACATAAGATCATGTATTAGACATGTATCTTCATGTAAAGGCATTCTTAATAATCCACCTACCTCAATAAGGTATTCTTACTCCTTGAAATCTGTAATAGTCTCGATCAACATATATTTGTCAAATCATATGTATAATGTCATTTTTCTAATCAAGGGTACATACTACATGGTCTTTTGATCATCCTTATGTAGGATGATCTGAATCTTTCTTGCTTGAATATCATATATCCATGGGTTTAATATCATCTATACAAATACTATCTATATCATACATAATAATCTAATTTACATTGATGTTTCTTTTTCCTTATTGTTTTTGATCATACAAGATCTCATCTTGTTTGATCATCCTTATCTCACTTACTATTTTTATTAGGGTTAGATAATTTGCTATCTTTTTATGTTCTTATTATTATTCAACCAGTTAGTGTCTTACTTGGTTGAAGATAATTTATTTCTTCCTATCATTAGACAACTCCTCCTTATTTCAGGATGACCAGTACTTACCAGTTAAAGTCTGCTCAAAAAGTGGTTAATACAACCCTCATGTAAGGAGGCGTTTAGACCTCTCTTACGTTAATGGGAGGTGAGGGAAAAGCACTTGGCTCTTGTATATCCCCTATAACCACAATGTTCAGAGTCCACTGGAGTGGTACTAGCTCAACCTTTGACAAGGTTCCTATGAGCTCTTTACCTTAAGTCCCTTCTCTAATTGATTTTAATTAATTTCCATGGATATGCACAATGTCATCCATGGATGTTCATTATTTTCCTACTTTGGGCCAAGGAAATGATAAATCATTCCTTATATTGTCCTACTAACTATAGCCCTTATTAAGTCAAAATCATTCATTCATCTTAGTTGTCCATGAATCTCTATATTTCATTAGTTTACATTTTTGGTGATTTATGCTCCTTATATCTTAACAATTACTTAACAATTGAATACAATTTGACAATAAGTAAATCATAAACTTGAAAGCATAAATCAAATATAAGTTTAACAACTATATACTAACATTCTTCCTATGAATGTAACTGAAGCTAGTGAAATAAAACTAACATGATCCTAAGTTATGAAATATATAAAATTGTACTTCTATCTTAATGGAATCATGTTTAAATATCTAATTTACACTAACATGATCCTAAGATAATCAAATCTACTAACAAATTACTCATTTAGGGCATATCATACTAAAATTTAAAGATTACACTATGATGCTTTCTAACTTATAACATAAATCACATTTACACCTTTATGTCCAATAAAAGACAATTAAAACTTAGAACATAAATCACATTTACACTTCTATATCCAATAAAAAATAATTAAAGTAATTATATTAAGATTATTATAAGCCTTTAAATATGATCCAACCATTAGATCTTAGGTATTTTCCTTTAGATTAAGGGTTTTAATTACCTTTAGGGCTTTTAATCCATTAAGATCCAAAAATCATATCCACTTGATTTTGTCACATTTCATCCATGATCTAACTGGATTCCATCATAATATCATCCCTTTAATCCATCCCAAGGATCTGATCATACTTGATCTCATTGATCAAGTGGGTCCCTTTGTATTTTTTTATTTTTATTTTAAGGTTTTTCTACCATAAAGGGTAGATCCCCTATTTTATCTAAGATCTGTCCAAATTAACCATAGATATTACTTTATTACATTATTATATCTTCACTAAAATAAATTTCCAAGATCTAATCACCTCAGATCTTGAAGATCTTAGAAATTGGACATTTATTTCCAAAATACAGAAAAATACAGAAATAATTTTTAAAAATATTATGACTTCATTAGAAACTAGACATTACAAGCTTTCCATAGCTTCTTTCTGATCTCAATTTGGAGTTCATATGACTTCACAATCTTAAATTGAAGTTTTCAGCTGTTCCTAGGGTCCAAATTTGATCTGGGCCCAGCAGAATTAATCTCTCTCAATTGAGGGTCTAAATCTTGTTAGATTTTCTTGAAAATTGTACCCTAGGGGTTTTTACCCTTATGGATCGATTGGAAAGCTCAGAATTTCAATCTGAGCTCTCTATCACTATAATTTGAAGGGTCTGGTATTTACTTTATTTTTGCCATTTTTCATTCAAATTAAATTACAGAAAAATAAAAATTACATTAAAACATAATAAATATGTATGGGAAGTAGTTCCATCTACCTGATTGGATAAAAATAATATAATTGATGCCCAATTTGAGAGAATTACCGGTTGATGATAATATAGCCCAATTATCCACCTTTTTATGATTTTCTGTTGTTGTAACCGTTGGATCTTGAAATTGATTAAGGGATTTTGTATATACCGTAGTATAGGATGTTATGGATGGTGGAATTGATGAGATTCTTCCTAGAACAGAGTGCCTAATTGAATTTAGGTCTCTTGTTCCACTTAGAAAGAGGAGAGAGAAATAAGAAAAATAGAGATTGGGGAGGGATGAATGAGAATTTGGAGCTGAAACTCCAGGGAAGATTTGGAAATTTTGTGGTTAAGGTTGTGAAAATTTTTGGAAATTTTTGGGACATATTTATAGCCAAATTTGAATTTTTTATCATTTCTTTTAATAAGATATTTTATTACTTTACAATTTTTTATTACAAGTGCATTCTCCATTCTCCACTACAATCTCCACTACATTCTCCACTATCAGAAATAATGCACTTTGCAATTATTGTTGCTTCTAGAACGTTGGCCCACTTTGTGGGCCCCACTTTTATGTGAAAAGACGTTTTTGCCCTTTGAACTCCAAAATTGGAGAATAATAGGCAATATTTGTCCGAACTCATAATCGAGCATACTTAGTGGCGTTGGAATCGTATTTCTAAGTACTTCATGAATATTGAGGTCTTATTTCTTAGATATGGAATATGGGTAAAATTACCATTTTACCCCCCAATGGAGAAATTAAGGAATTTTCATTTTAACTCAGAATTGAACGTACTTAATGTTGTTTCGATCAATTTTCCAAGTACATCCATAATTTCTATGTTTTAATTTATGATATAATCTCCATAAAAAGAGAATTTTCAATAACCTAATATTCCAAATGTAATTTCTAAAAATTCAAACTTTATTAATTTGCCTTAATAAGTTACAAAAATTCAGGGTCATTACAGTTCTATCCAAAAAACTCTTGGAACATGGCACCTTAAGCATGACTAATCATTGATGAGAAGATATCATCAATACGGATTAGTTTAATTGTTTGGATTATTTAAATTCATTTTTTTTGGGGCCAATAAATAGAGATAACTGCATGGAAGATGATAGCTTATGTGATGACCCGAGTTTTTGTAACATGTTTTGTAATGTATTTTTAAAGGTAGGGCCCTCAATAGTGTAAATTTTTTTCGCAAAACAAAGCAGCGGAAATTCTTTTCTTTAGAACTTGTTTTGTAAAACCCAAGTCATCACATCATACATAACATAAGTAGAATTTTGTACAAGATAAAATTCCATTGAAGGAATATACTTTTATTAAATTCCAGAATCCATCCAGTGGTTCACAGTACAGCCAAATCCGTCACAATACTTGTCTAAATTACATAATCCAAACTCAAAGCTCACCAAACAATGAAACTCTCATTACAATACAACACTCAAACAAAGCTAAATACATGTCTTCAAGGGTATACCTTGAAGTTTATTCTCTTCAAGTTTTCTATCATCTTGAGCTCCTAACTCTCCTTCCTTGTATCTGAGATATTGCAACATTTACAATATCTCAGCAAGCAATGCTTGGTAGGGGATTCAAGAAGCATAACAATTGACAATGTGATTCCAATACCTCATAGTCCCATTATCCCCAAACATATTCATGTCCCTACTCTTTACTTTGTATTTATGTACTTTCATATACATACATACATACATACTATACATGGGTGAATCAGTTAAATTTATGAAAGTAGTCAAATATCATTCCTAACTAAGCTGATCAATTCTCTCCATTATGAGAATTCAATATTTCAGCTAATCTTACACTGGGGATTTCCCGTCTTGGCAAATATTGGTAATATACAATTACCTAGCATTTCATTATGTTAAAACATAAGGCATTTTATTATGCCTATTCTCATATGCATCATAGTGCAAAATAATCAAAAGGGCTACCATGCTGCAATCTGATCCGTACTAGCGTGCTCGGATAACTGCCCTATTCACCATTAATACCACGATGTAAAATATTATGTCACTGTCCATATGGGGGGACAAGACTTTCACAGTGGTAGCCTTCCCATAATTGCCCCACCCGACTTTTAGCCTCTCATAAGGCAAGGTATCATCAAATCATTAAATTTCAAGGAGTGGGTGGCCAAACTCTTATAACTCCTCTACCATAGCATCCCCTAGGCTTATGCCTATTAAAACAGACTCACAAGCCTCCAAGCTTGTATGTAAAATAGATTTCATATCAGACCATTTGTCTGTTTACTTAGGGCTGAAATATCTTTTAGTTCCCTATTCAGTTATAGTTTAGTCCTTGACCATCTTATATGTGTTTGGTTGGATCATAAGGTTTTCAGGGGATTTAATACAAGTATTAACAAATACTCTTATCAACATAAGGTCATGGGTTCAATCATGTTCATCCCATGTAAATGCATTCATCAAATCCTCCTACCTTCAAGGAGTGATCCCTTTTCCAAATCTTCCATGATCCTGACTGATGTATGTAATCTGTACCTTCATACATATTATCAATATATATAAATTATGAACAATCCTATTGATCACTAGATTTGATGTGTAGAATGATCTTTTAGATCATTCATATCTAAGTATTTTTCTATCTCTAACTCTTTGTGTGTCCATCTCCTTGATCTTGATCTTTCATAGATCCATTGATTGACAATCTACACATGTTGATAAAGATCAAGGTCTTAGATCTTTTATCATCTAGTTCTTCTTTGATCTAAGTTCAGTTATTGGATCATCCTAAGGAGGATGATCTTGTTTTTCTTCCTTGTATCATCTTTGATCAAGGGTTTGGATTGTCTAATCTAATGAACTATAACATGCATACTAAGTACAATATAATATTCTTATCCTTATTGTTCTTGATCATTCAAGATCTAATGGATCTTGTTTGATCATCCTTATCTTACTTACTGTTTTTATTAGGGTTAGGTAATTTACTAACCTGTTATGCTCTTATTATTATCATTCAACCAGTTAATGTTTTGTTGGTTGAAGGTAACTTATTTAAGCCTAAGTCTAGACTGCTCCTCTTATTTCTAATTGGCTAAGGCTTACTAGCTGAATGGGTGAACACAAAGTGGTTACTTCAATCCTCATGTAAGGAGGTGTTTAGACCTCACAAACGTCAATGGAAGGTAGGGGAAGAGGGAGGTTCTATTAGATAACCCCCTTAACTACTATGTTCAACATTCACTAGAGTGACCATAGCTCAACCTTTCATAAGGTTCCTATAAGCATGTGGACCCTAAGTACTCTTTCTAATAGATTTTAATTAAGCCCATGAACATTTACAATGTCATTCATGGGGTTTATTATTCTCCTAGTTTGGGCTAAGGATTTGATAATCCTTATATTGTCCTACTAACTATAGCCCTTACTAATGTTAAGTCAAAGTCATTCCTTCCTCTTATGTGTTCATGAAACTCTAATTTCCAATTAGATTACATTTTGGTGACTTATGCTCATTATATCTTAACAACTACTTAACATTTGAATCTACTAATAAAATTTGACAACAATTAAATCATAAACTTTAAAGCATGACTCCAATATAAATTTAACAAACACTTATACTAGCATGCTCCCTATGAATGTAACTTAACCTAATGGAATAAAACTATACTTAAACTAGCATGATCCTAAGTTATGAAATATATGAAATTTTACTAGTAATCTAATGGAATCATGCTAGAATATCGAATTCAACCTAACTTGGCCCCAAGATAATTAAATTTCTAGCCTGTTATAACAATCTAATAACATTTAGAGCATAGCATGTAAAATTTAAGAATTACACTATCATGCTTCCTAATTTATAACATAAATCACATTTACAATCCTTTTATCAAATAAAAGACATGTAAATTAATTAGATTAAGATTATTAGAAACTTTTACTTATAATCCTACCATTAGATAATAGATCTTTTCCTTTTGATTAAGGGTTTTAGTTATATTTATGGGGGTTTCTTTATTAAGGTCCAAAGATCATATTGATTTTTTTTTGTCACAATCAATCCATGATCTCCTTGGATTTCATCATATCAACATCCATTCCATCCATCCCAAGGATTTGATCACACTTAATCTTATTAATCAAGTGGGTCCTTTTGAAATTTTTAGGATTTTTCCACCATAGTGGGTAAATCCCTTAATATCTCTTAGATCTATCTAAATAAACCATGTAGATAACTTAATTTCAATTTTATATCATTATTAAAACATATTTACAAGATCTGATCATCTCAAATCTTGAAGATCTTGGCAATTGGAAGCTTGTTTCCAAAATATAGAAAGTTTTATTACATATTTTTCCTTTTTTATCATTTCATAAGGAAATAGAGGTTGTAAGCTTTCCATAGCCTCTTTTCGATCTTAATTTGGAGTTCATATGACTTCAGAATTAGATCTAGAAGTTCACAGTCCATTCCTAGGGCCTAGATTTGATTTGGGCCCATCGGAATGGACGGCCCAGATTAGTCTGGTAGAAATGAGCAGGGCAAAATGCTCGGTTCGTCGCGCTCGTCTGTTGCGGACGAGAGACAGACGCTCCCGCCCGGGACATCCACGGATGCTCGCGAGACGACGTTACACATGCTGCGCGGGCACACGTGCGGCATCTCGCGCGCCGTCCATGGGATTGGGTCCAATCGGGAGATCGGTCAGTCCGTTTAGACCGTCCAATCAATCCCTTCTAAATTGAGGGCCCAAAACTCCATAAAATTTAGTAAAAATTTTACCCTAGGGGTTTTGGACCCTTTTGGATCGATTGGTAAGGTCAGATTTTCCATCTAAGCCCTCAATCATCTTGAATTGAAGGTTCTGTTATTTACTTTATTTTTATCATTTTTCACCCAATTAAAATTACAGTAAAGTATAAATTTCATCAAACAATAATAAAAATGTCTAGGAAGTAGTTTCACCTACCTAATTGGAGAAAAATGTAGGTTATATGGTCCAATTTAAAAGAATACTTGTTTTGATGATAATATAGCCAAAGATCTACCTTTCTTGCGATTGCCGTTGTTTGAACTGTTGGATCTCGAAATTTCTTTGCGGGTTTTGTAGCTAAGGTATGGTAGGAATTTTTTGATGGTGGGATTTGTGATATTGGATCTAGAACAGAGTGCCTAATTGAATTTCTATTTCTTGTTCCAATATAGAGAGAGAAAAAGATAACGAAAAGAGGGAGATTTCTTGAGAGTTTTGGGTTTTTGGGGATGGATCTAGGTCTAAATTTGCAGGAAAAGTGAAGAAAATTTCTTGAGAATTTTATGAATATTTTTGGAGGATTTTTGAGGTTGTATTTATAGGCATTTTGGGTCTTCTTTCATGATGATGTGTAATGATGATGGTTAATTTATTATTATTAATTTAGCATTGGATTCTCCCATTCTCTAATTTCTTCCCTAAGACCAGCTGGTATGGTTTGATCCATGATTTCACGTGGGCTGGCCATAGGATTCGTTTTTGGGTCCCTTCTGGGCCCCACATGGTGTAAAAAGACCATTTTGCCCTTTATATATAAAAAAATTAGGGTTTATTCCCATGATCTCGGACTTGAGCGTACTTAGTTGCATTGTATTTGTATTTCTCAGCACATTCTAAATTTTGATATCTCAGATTTTGATTTTTGGGTAAAATTACTATTTTACCCTTTTGTCCAAAAATGAAGAAAATTAAGGATTTTTCATTTGAATTCAGAATTTGTCGTGCTTACAATCATTCTGAAGGGTTTGCTAAGTTTAATTTCAATTGTACATGTCTTATTCCTTGATTATACTTTTATAAGAAGTATATATTCTAAATAACCCTAATATTTTAGCCCAAAATTTTTGAAACTCAAACTTTATTGATTTTCTCAATTAATTACTAAAACTAGGGTTATTACAGCTTAGATGTTCCAAATCTATGCTCTGATGATTAATGAAGGATTAGACAAGGATTTTCAAGTGTGGCAAGTAAAAAACACTCACTTCTAAGGTTGACTTGGTCAATGGTCAAAGGTATATTGGTAAAAGGTTCCTACCTTTTGATTTTAAAAAGTCTCATTTTAGCATGTGGGAAAGGATTGAACTACATTTTAGCATGGATGAATTAACATGATCAAGCTTGATTAGAGGCTGTACTTGGTTGGAGATGTCTTTCACTTATAGATAGGAAGATGGTTTTTAGAAGGCTAGAGGAAGAAATAGAAACACAACATATTTAAATCGGGCTACTTCACATATGTTTTGGTAAAAGCTTTCACCAAAAGTGGAACATGTTTTAACACGAGAAGGGGTGGTTGAGACATGTTTCTAATTTGGAAAAAAGAAGGATGCTAGTTTGAAATGTGTTTTTAATATTAAAAGGCATCTCTCTTAGGCATTTTTAAACATATTTAACATATTAGGTAGCTCTCTCTCTTAAAGAAAGGACATTTTGGAAAGGAATAATAGGGGACGATTGTTTGGACGTGTAGAGGATATTTTTTATGGGAGGTTCTCTTTTGGACGTCTGGGAGAGGGGGTTGTAAGAGACGAGGTTCTAAAATGTTTTTTCTTATCTTTAGAGTTCTCTCTTTTCTCTTGGCAACTATAGGATTTTAGATGTGCTTTTCACCTTGGGTGGGGGTTTGGCTAAAGTTGAGATGTTTTCATTTTCTCTCTTGTGTTCTTGACAATGCTTTCTTCCACGGTGAGTGACACATCAACAAAGAAGATAGGATCTTATATTTGCTTGGCTAGTTTGTAAAAGATCCTAGAGGTTGTAAGGCTTGATTCATGACATATTAAGGAAGAAGACTTTTGGGCATCAATGTAAGCCAGGGAAGTTTTGTAATCTTTTCTTTTGCTTTTCCAACATACTTTTGTAATTATTTAAGGTTTAATTTCAAAAAAATTCATTATCTTTTTACTTAGTTTAGATGCTATATTCCATGTGTTTTGCACTAATTTAGTTTAGGTTTTAATTTCTTGATTTACTTCTTGTTTATGTGTTTTTCTTTAGATTAGTTTAGGACTTACATAGTCAGGGATTAAGTTAAGTTTTCAATCATCTTAGGTTGATTTTTCACCCATCCTAAGCATGTTAGAAACCTAGTTAACCTAAGCTAGAGTAGGAATTTTTTTCAACTTATTTCATGATATTCTTAGGATGTTTTTATTTATTAACTTTAGGACATTTTATTTATTTATTTATTTTGGGTGAATTTTTCATGTTAATTATGAGTAGCTAAATCATCCATCTAGGTGAGGATGAAATCACATTAAATCAGTAAATTAGTTCATGTATAAGTATTAATTAGATTTAGGAATTTTAATTATCGATTCTCATGATATGACATATAACTTATATACATGATTAGTACTCTTTTCTTAGAAATTGTGATTTATTTTTTATAGTTTAGGGATTGATTTATGTTTAAATGATAATTAGTACAATTCTTTCATAGTTTGTGATCGTAAAAAATATAAGCTATGCTTTGAATCCATACTAATTAAGCTAGGCAAATCATTAGAATTGAGAAAATATGAGAATTTAGACTTATAATGCACAAATCTTTGGTGTTGATATTTCATCATTGTTATACTAACATGTGTTGAATTAAATCAATGATGTTTATACATGAATATTAATAATTAATAATATAAAGGATTCCAAAATCCTAGAATTCAAAATTCGATGAGT
The DNA here is from genome assembly GCA_035236585.1 of Warburgia ugandensis. Taxonomy (NCBI): domain Eukaryota; kingdom Viridiplantae; phylum Streptophyta; class Magnoliopsida; order Canellales; family Canellaceae; genus Warburgia; species Warburgia ugandensis. The sequence goes on from CP141128.1 coordinate 48,462,689, forward strand.
TTATTCCTCTATAGTGTAACTCATAATTAATTAGATTTTATCAATTGTTTCTCATCACTTGGCTCGGTTAGAATAATTTAAGTTAGATTCTAATTGACATTCCTAATTTTCAAAATTGAGCCCTTGTGGGATCGACCCATGCTTGCATATTAATGTTTCAATAGATACATGCATGTGCTGTGATTTTAAACAAGGTCAACACGTATGTGTTTGTGTGATGTATAGTACAATTTTGTTTTTATGGTTTAGTGTTATCTACTTGGTATAGTCATATACTTAAACCTACCAATGACCATTCAAATTAGTGAAGAAAAGCTAAGGTAGATGATTAGATGACTTTTGAAGCTAATTAAAGACACAACAGACATAGCATATGTGAGGACTAGTCACTGAGCATCTTTTATTTTATTTGAGATTATGACTATGATGTAAAGCACCTAAATTCTAAATATGTTGATTTTATTGTGTGTGGTTGGCTATCATAGGAAATGTTTTAAAATTGTTAATAGGTTATGACTTAGATGTGAATTGGCTTTTGAGTTGAAGTTGATGCATGGGTGTTTCAAAATGATTTTTTTTTTTGTAAAAAACTTAGGTTTTGAAAAGAAATTTCCAAATATGGGTACTCGAACTTTCAAAAAAATATATTCATTCTTTTAAAAATTGTGTTTTAAAAACATGGGGTGCCATAGTATATCACTGAGTATTGGAATGTCCATGGCAATATGATAAGGAAGTCCAACATTATGGTTTCAGAAATACTAACGCTTCATTTTCAATGCCGAGAAAATTATTTTACCACCATTAAAACTTGAGACACCTTCTAAAACATCTAAGCTAGGTCACTTGAGTAGCAAGCATAAGATTGATTCATTTATTGAAGTTTTAAATATTGCATGTTCTCTCGATGAGATTGATGAAGATTTTGAGAAAAATGTAAAATCATTGATTGTACAACCATTGCTTGCTGAGTTTGAAGATGTAGTTCTTGATGAAATTCAAAAATGGTTTACCTTCTATAGAAAATTGTATTGACTTTGTCCTTAGATGCATCCTTCTTAACAAAGATGCATATAATACGAGTTCAAAGAGCATGAAGAATTGCAACATCAAGTTGATGAATTAATTGCCAAAGTTTGGTTCGAGAAAGTAAGAGTCCTTGGATAGTACCTACCCTTCTTATACCAAATAAGAATAGAACATAGAGAATGTGTATTGATAGTAGGGTGATGAACAAGATTACAACTACTTACTACTTCCCTATCCCTTGTCTTGATGGTCTACTACATCAACTCCATAAAACTACTATTTTTTTCTAAGATTGATCTTCGTAGTGGGTACCATCAAATTTGAGTGTGAACACATGATGAAAGGAAGACAGCTTTTAAAACTAGAGATGGACTCTATAGTGGTTTGTTAATTAAGTATTTAAGCCTTTTAGTATGCAATTTGTTGTTGTGTACTTTGATGATATTTTTATCTACATAAAAAATTAGGAGAAACACTTTAATCATCCTCACTAAGTACTACATAATTTTTGAGAATAGAAGTTGTACAAAAATCTAAAGAAGTGCAATTTCTTTAGTTGATGGAGTAAAGATGGATTCAAGTGAAGTGGAGGCCATTCTCAGTTGCCTAATTCCTTAATCTCTTCATGATATTAAAAGTTTTCAAGGCCTCACTTCCTTCTATTAGAGATTCATCAAGAATTTCAGCACTATTAGCGCGCCAATTATAGAATATCTAAAGGGTGAAAATTTTAAGTGGACGAAGGAAGCACAATGGGGCTTTGAACTCATCAAACAAAAGGTAAGCAATGCTCCTATCCTCTCTTTGCCTAACTATGGTAGTATCTTTTAAGGCCAATGTGATGCTTCCAATGTGGGAATCAGTATCATTCTTAGCCAAGAAGCCAATTGCCTTTTTTTTAGTGAAAAAATGTTTCTCTCCGAAATTACTCCACTTATGACAAGGGTTCTACTATTTTGTGAGAGTGTAAGAACATTGGAGCCAATACTTGATTCCACAACCATTTGTACTATTTTCATATCATGAAGTTCTAACGTTTCTTCAGAGTGAGCAAAAGTTAAGTAGAAGACATGCTATAAGGGTTGAAATTATTCAATCTTTTAGTTTTGTGATTAGTAGAAATTAGGTACATAGAATGTGGTTGCAGATGCCTTGAGCATGACATTCTTTAGTAACTATTTTAAATACCAAAGTTGTTGGTTTTGAAAGAGTTAAAGAACTTTATGTGTGTGATCCTTACTTCAAGCAAATATGGAACAATTATAAACATGGTTCATATCATCGATTTACAATGCAAACATGGTTCTTCTTCAAGGGTAATCTCTTATGTATTCCTAAATGTTCCCTTAGAAAAGCAATTATCTTTGAAGCTCATGATTGAGGCATTGTTGGACACTTTGGGAGAGATAAAACTATTGTCTTAGTGAAATACCAATTTTTTTGGCCAAACATAGCAAGATGTGTTTTTAAAAATGTGCTGCACTATAGAATGTGTCATTTAATAAAAAGTCAACTACATAACACATGTTTGTATGCGCCACGATCTATTCTTAACTCTCCTTGGGAAGAAGTATATATGTACTTTATCATTGGCCTACCAAGAATTCCACTAAATAAAGATTTAGTTATGGTAGTTGTTGACTGTTTCTAAAATATGGCACATTTTAAAATTTGTAATAAGACTATTGATGCTTCACATGTAACAAACTAGTATTTTAGATAGTCCTTGGATTTCCAAAACTATCACATTGGATCAAGATCCCAAGTTTAGTTACTTTTGGTGTACTTTATGGAGACACTTTGGAAATTGGATGCTACTTAATTCATCTTCTCATCCTCAAATCAATGAGCAGATTGAAATTGTTAACAGAAGTTTGGGAAATCTACTATGGAGTTTTGTGGCAAAGAATATCTATCAGTGGGATTTGTTGTTAACTCAAGCTATATTTGCTTTCAACAGTTCCTACAATCATATTACAAGTTGTAGCCTTTTTGAAGCAGCAAATGGAAAGAAATTTTTGACTCTAGTGGATTTGGTACCCTTGCCACTAGCCAATAATTTCAGTGGAGATGTTAAAAAGTGAGCGAAGTAAATTAAGAAGATGCATTAGCAGATCCAAGCAAAGATTACAGGACAAGATGAGAAGTATAATGATCAAGCAAATAAGTAAAAAAAATCTATTGACATTCTAGAAAGAGATTTGGGATGATACATCTTAGAAAGGATCAATTTCCTTAAGGAAAACACTCTAAGTTCAAGCCAAGAGCAGCAGGTCCTTTCAAAGTTATGAAGAAAATTAGTGAAAAAGCATACAAGATAGATGTACCCGCAAATTTTGAACTTTTAGCTTGCCGAATTGAATCTTTCACCATACAAAGGAGAGGATGATGAAGACAACTCCAGCACTAATTCTTTTCAACTCAAGGAGAATAACACGAGAGTGTCAGAAAATTCCAAGATTAATGGTGAATCAAGAGAGATCAAAGATGATCAAACAATGAACAGTCCCTCTTGGATCAAAATGTGTTGGATGTATTGTATCATGGAGGAGTGGATAGCTTGAGTCTTAAAATAATGAATCGTTTAGATTGGCTAGAAGAGGCATATTAGTACCAAAATAAAAAATGCCCAAACTATATGATGAATGGATATCTTGGATAAAATGATGGATGATATCCTAGTCCATCACATATGAATGTTGAGATCACACAATGGGACGCATCCCATGATCCACCCCAACACTTTCCAATTTCTCCATGGTCAAAAGAGCCACATTAACTTCCTAATTCAATGGTCAATGAGTTTCTAATTGCCTTTCTAAGTCAAGCTGTGTTGACTAGTCAAAGATTCTAAATCAACCAAGATTAAGGAAAGTTCTTTCACAGAAAGTTAGAGAGTTTAAGAACTTGCTTATTTGTAATACATGTATATTGAAACTCTTTGAATGTGTTTATGCAACTACCTAATATTTATTATTTGGAAATACCTAAGTCTAGGAAACTCTCATAGGGCAATTACCTAATGTTTAGAAAGTATTCCGTAACCTAGGACATTACTGTATTTAGATAGTTGCTCGGTAGTTTGTACATTGCTTATTTGGAGGTTAGTTCATATCTATTCAAACCCTTTTGTAGCATGAATCCAAGGGTATAACATAGCTAAATTGGACATTTTTTATCCATTGTTAGAATTTGAGTACATCTTAGCTTTCTTACATTTTTTGTATCCCATGGAGGGGTGTAAGGGTGATCAGGCACGTAGTTCTGTATCTTTAAGAAATTACTGATCTCTAAAGTGGCAAGCTAGTTTTTACTCATAGTTCTGATCTCTTTGGTAGTGTTTCTGTATGCAAGGAATAGTGAGCTATATTATACTTAGTTTTGTATCTCTGTGGTGGTGATTATTCTGTATCTGTAGAATTGTGAGCTATTTCCAAATTTAGTTCTATATCTCTATGATGGTGAACATTCTATATCCATAGAGTTGTGAACGATTTTCACTTTGTCCTATTATCTTCTATTTTACCCAATTATCCGATAGAGGAGTGATTCTAGGTACAAATTTAAGTTCTACTATGCTTCTATCATGCAAGTCTAAGAAGCTCTCATGGAAACAAGAATTTAAATTAATCCTAGTAGTTAAAGAGGACAGTTGTTCGATAGTCAAACTTGTTGAACATGTGGACGTATCACGTACTCCTTTGAATGTGTTCTTATAATGCTAACTCATTATATTGGATGAGTACTTGTGCCATCATGCTGATATTCTCACGATGTATTAGTTATAAGGAAATAGTTCAACTAAAGAATGTACTTCCAACTTAATGATTTCATGTCGTTCAATGCATAATCAAATATTTGGACCAGTCTTGAATTCATTATACTATTTATCATTCCTGGACTTTTTCTGTTCTGGGCTTATGCAATTACAATTTGTTCCATTCGTCCCAGTCACACCAGTTTACCATTTTCTTCTATAATTTAGATGTCCTCGTTGGTTTAGAGAAAGAAAAGAAGAACATAATTAGGCCATTGTAATACTAATCACAATGTCCTACTCACTTCTGTAAAAGGCCTCCGTAAGTGAGTTTCTAGGTGCAAAAATCTATGCAGCTGTTTTCAGCCAATCTTTGGGAACGGTAGATCCTAGGTTTAAATAAGTCCATTATGCCAACGTAGTTTCGTTTTGATGGTGTCAAGTTGACAATATGGTCAAGGAAGGTCGAACGACCCACATGGTGCACATTCTCTGTCTATCATTCATCAACGAGAGAAATCAAGGTTCACGTTTCAGCTTCAGAAAAAGTAATGATTTCATCTTTTAATATCCTGAAAATTCGATCTTTTTTGAAATCTTAGAATTTCTGTGTTGGAATTGGCTGCGGAGAAATGGCAGCTCTTAATGTCTCGCCAATGCGAAACAGCACCTGACAACCCACTCACCAAGTGATAATCTACAAGTGATCTCAAATCAACCTGAGCCCTAAGGGGAAAGATAGAATCCACTGACAACCATACCAGTCATGAATTTCCAAGAAATAACTCTTCCATTTAATAACTGATTCCGTGCAGAATCTCAAATAGCATACCGACGTGACACGCAAATCAATTGGAAATATATTCCTATACGGACCAGAATTATTCCCAGCGACCTGATGTGTGCATTATCTTCAGGCAATTTAGCAAAATGCAGCATTTCTACTCTGTTGTCATTCATAATTACTAATCAAAATGCTTCCTTCTTGCAAACGCAACAGAAAGTTTGTCGCCATGCAAAACATAACTTTTCCTATGACCTTGTCAAACATAACCAGGGAAACATGTTTATATGGCTCATTGATCTCAACCAGGACTGGACATAACATGACGACTCAATCCATGGATCAATTAAACCCCAATTTGAAGATTTTTGCCATCCCACTGTTTAAATAATGCTCATACTAGTAAAAAGAGAGAAGCTTCAAAACTCAGTGGGCAAATGTTCATTAGGTGGACCAGTAAAATCATGCCTAAGCAGTATGACGCTTGTTCCCATTTACACCAACTACTGTATAAGTGTTACAACTTTACAGCATGGCTAAGTGTCGACGTATGACCCAGCAATCAGCTCACAATAAGATCACAAACACACAAGAAAGGCAACTAGACAAGTCAATTCTCAGAGTCAGGAGACCAAGGAACTCGCCTCTCTCTAATGAAGGAAAAGAACATACATATTTTGTTCATGTATCCTTTTCGACCATCAAAAGATGAATTCCTAAAAAACAAACTTAGCAAATTGTCTAGAACTGGTCGAAAGACACACAAGGGAAAATGGAGACAAAAGAGTAACTCAACAGTTGAAATCATAACAAAATCGAACCTGCGACTCTTTAGCCACAATTATACAAGAATGAACATAGATCACGAATGAAGCAAAACAACAGAACTTCAATTAAAAAAAAACAAAAAAACAAAAAAATGCATCATCATAAAGTCACAAGCTTCAACTTAAGGAAAAAGTAAGAGCGCAATTAGAAAAGAAACATGAAAGAGATTCAAACAAGAAACAAGGAAGAAAAACCTTTGCCCGACATCCAATGGATCTTGATGAGATAAAATCTCAGGCATTTCGTGGTAGATTCGATTGGCACCTCCATATGCACATAGACGTAGCTGTGCTGGTCTACAAATATCATCAACCCTAACACTTCACCATCGAAATTGAACAGAAACCCTAGTAACTACAACAACTCTATGCTGAAAGATAAAAAACAGTTGGAAATATGCCACGCTCCCCATTGGAAAGGAGTGAAGCGAGGTAGGATGCGCTGGTTGAGTACGACAAAGGTTCACGTTAGATTGGGCCTGTTGTTGCGAGGAACATGAGGGAGGACAAAGGTGGAAGAGTGCGACATTAACTGCACCTCTCTCTCTATCTCTCTCTCCCCTTGGCTTGGCTTAGTCATACAGAATAGGCAAAAAGCAAGTTTTGGAGTGTTACACGTTGGTAAGCTTGGACTGACTATTAATTCTCACAGTGCCATTACTTCTTTTTTTAATGCATGATTAATTTTTTTTTCTCAATTAATCGATGATTATGTCAACACATTTTATGTCAATTGGATGTTTTTAGCCTTTTCTTTAAGAAAAAAATTATGAAGTTTTCTATTTTTTCAAAACACCAGAATTAGTTGATAGTACAAATGCATTGGTTTCTCATGGATTACGTTCTTTTTATATTCTAAATATGATTAACAGCATAGATCTAAAAAGAAGTTTTACATACATAAAAAACTCCTGAGAGTACTTACTAGGACTCCAATTCCCAATATGGATTTTTCAATGAAAATGAATTGTTTTCATTTGATTTTTATGCTAGCTTTGTATGCGGGGCACTATCTTTTTGTCTTTCTCTTTTGTTTTCATGACTATAGATTAACTAATGAAGTTACAACAGCTTATCCACAAGCAACTCACATCAATCCATGAATATGCTTAATTGCAAATTCGAGTCATCATTTTTCTTGGTTGGGGTTAGATTTAGGGTTAGATCACCAAGTTTGTATCAATATATCACATGAATCCCTCATAAATGGTAGGAATAGCTCAAAGTGGACCAGATTTGTGAAGATCCAAAATCATTCACAATGTCAGCCTTGTCAGACAAGGCTATGTCCTGAATTTTTCATCCATTAGATGATCCTAGTTATTGATGATTTAAATTATAAATGGGATTGTGAAATATTTTACCATTTAATAACTTAAGAAAATGGTAGCTAGGATTATCGAATAAACAAGAATTTGAGGTTTCTCTATTATTAAAAGTAAAGTTTAACAAAGCATTACCAACCTTGCTTATTCCTCGAATAGGTGGGAACTCTTATTTGGCCATTTGAAGGAAGTTTTAGGCCTTCTAAAAGTGCATTCCGTCTATGCGTCAATGTCATGTATCTATTCATACAAAGAATCCTAGTATTTTCAAGCACTAAGGCAGTGTCCTATTTTTAGGCATTGGCTTTTAATGACTTGAGGCTAGATTTTCAAAAGATCCAACCTACTTATTATCATGCCCCAAAATCTAGAATACTTTAATATTTGAAGCATGACAGATTATTAGGGCATTCAATCATAAGATCAAATATACAATATCATATATTACTAAATCTCCAAAAGTTTATTGAATCTAGTAGAGCATATAACAATCGTTTGCACTCTGTATTGTCAACAAACAACTTATTATATAATCCTCAACTAAATATAAGGTGTTTCCTCATATATACAATATACTTTAAATAAAAATCAATAAACAAGGAACACTTCAAATCTTGGTTGGCTTCAACAAGTACTTCCATGCACTAGTTCTTTTCTATCAAGTATCAACTTTCCTATTTTTATGCCTTTAATCTGAGATATTTTAACAATATCTCGCTGAACTCATAATTCAGTAAGTACACTAATAACTAATCATAGGATTTTATATTCTTTAAGAAAATGTAAATAAATAGTATGAATCGACTCATGTACATCCAATATTTTCAGTAAAATAGAGATTTGTACAAAATAATAACACATTGTAAATTAGTATACAATTTTCTATACTATATAGCCATTAAACAATCTAAGTTCCTATGAGATCATATGATTTTGAAAACTCATTTTTAATAAATAATTTGCAAAAATTCGACAAACCCAAAGTAGTCAAACACAATCAATTATTAGTGATCCTCTCTGACAAATCAGTGGAGTTCATTATCCCATTGATTAGATTAGGTTCTCACTAACACTCAGTCATACACCCAATACTCTTTAGCAAATCAATAGAGTCCAAAACCTAGTGCTATCAACATTGGTCTAGAAATATTTGAGCCACTAGTCTATACAAATCCTACCTAAAGTCTCAGCCGAGGCCATAAAACCACCATTGATTAAATGATGTCCATAAATAATTTCTCCATCAACATCTCAAATGAAGCCAAAAACCCTTGCTGACATCTCGCCATGATTTAGAAGTGAGACTTGGACTTTTTAAATTTCACTAAAAAACTGATGAACACATCTATACATTGAAATTAAGATTTCCTTTTAACATTCCTTTTTCCAATATAAAACGTTTCATTTTGAAATACAACATATGCATTAGAATTCGCTTCTAAGTTTAATCAAAGTTCAAAACTTCATTCATTTTCATTATGAAATAAGGAAATCTCAGTAATAGGTCATATGACTACAATTCTTGTTAAACTTCATAGTCCATTTAAAAGGGTCCCTACAAAAAAGATTTTAGTAAAATTTTAAAATTCAATTATAAGATGGAAATTGAATTATAACATAGACTTTTGAAGTTAACTTGTTTATTAGAGAAATTGATGATAAGGAGCTAAAAGTTAAATCCATTACAACCAGAAATATAATACTAACTTTTTGAATAAAATAGGCTAGGATTAAACAAATGTAACTCTAGCAAATACACTTCTTAGATAAAGCTACAAGAAATCTTTCTCACTAGCTCAAGGGAACAAGTAAAACATAAGTACCTACCATATGAGGATCTCTATCAAGAAAACTAAAATATAAACTTAATTGATCATATAAAAATGGGGTTTTAGTATAAAAATTACTATAAGTTAAAAAAGACAGCAATTCATTTTATCATTAGGACAAATTAAGTATCTCTTTGGCTAGATAAAAAAGGACAGGGACTGCTTTCACATTTGAAACTGATCAAGTGTTAGAAAACAATCAACAACTAGAAAATATATATTCAATGGTCAAAAAACAATTAAACATAATTCATTTTGTGATGACCCGGGTTTTTGTAACATGATTTGTAAAGTATTTTAAAAGGCAGGGCCCTTAAGCGTGTAAATTTTTTTCGCAAAACAAAGTAGCAGAAATTCTTTTCTTCAGAACTTGTTTTGAAAATCCAAGTCACCACTCCATATATAACATAAGTACAATTTGTGTACAAAATAAAATTCCATTGAAGGAATATACTTTTATTAAACTCTAGGACCCATCCAGTGGTTCACAGTACAGTTAAATCTATTACAATACTTGTCCAAATTACATAATCTAAAACTCAAGCTCACCATACAATAAAACTCTCAACAAAGAAAAATACATTTCTTCAAGGGTATACCTTGAAGATTATTCTCTTCAAGTCTTCTATTGTCTTCAGCTCCTAACTCTCCTTCCCTGTATCTGAGATATTGCAACATTTACAATATCTCTGCAAGCAATGCTTGGTAGGGGATTCAAGAAGCATAATAATTGACAATGTAATTCCAATACTTCATAATCCCATTATCCCTAAACATACTCTTTACTTTGTAAATTATGTATATCTATATACATACATACCCTTCATGGGTAAACCAATTAAATTTGTGAAAGTAATCAAATATCATTCCCAACTAAGCTGATCAATTCTCTTCATTTTGAGAATTTAGTATTACAGCTAATCTTACACTGGGAATTTTCCTTCTTGGGAAATATTGATAATATACAATTACTTAGCATTTCATTATGCTACAACATAAGGCATTTCACTATGCCTATTCTCATATGCATCATAGTGCAAAAATAATCAAAAAGGTTGCTATGCTGCAGTCTGATCCGTACAAGCGCGCTCGGATAACTGCCCTATTCACCACTGATACTGTCACGACCCGGGTTTTTATATGATGCAATTTTGATAAAAAGGCAAGATCTCTTGTTTTATAAATATGAGATGCATGAAAATCTTTCTCATTTGGAAAACAACCTTTCATAAAAACCCCGAGTGTTCAAACACATTCTCAATTTATTTAGCCATGGCAAAGTTTAAATCAATATTATTCCCAAGAAAGTGTTAGTTACAGCCCCAGCTATTAGAGAGTAACTACAATCAAGTAACATTGAAAGATAAGATAGGGGTTTACTTACTTGTACTTAGTCTGTGTCTCCTAGTACAAACATTCCTTGCCCTTAAGTATTTACTTTGTATGTGAAAAATGTTGAGGATTGGGTGAGTATATATTATACTCACTAGGAGCCTATCACTACTAGTTTTATAAATGCATGAGATGTTTTAAAATCATATGCTCATTCAAAATATGTGTATGTTTGAATACTCGAGTTCAATATTAGTATAAGAATCCATAATCAAACTGAAATACTTATGACTTAAAAGATCAAATAATCCAAAATTGAAAGTATCATATATATATATATATATGATGACATCATGATATGCAATAGATGCTTCATGGAGTCCAACTCATGGATCTCTAGTATGGTATGGTTGACCAACTTCATATCATGCCATATGCAATGCACATAAATCCATGAAACCATAGGGTCTCATTATCCCCACGACCTCACCGCCGTGTGGTCCCCGGGTACCTAGGGACACAGGATCATATACCTCCACGGGGCATATGACACTTCGACCCAGTGCTGTGACACCAGTGGTAGCCCCCTGTACCACATGCAGTCGAAGCAGGGACATGCCCTTTTTGGGCGTGGTACCCATCCACCTAATAGTGGTAGAGGCTGGGTGGCCAACCCACACCCCTCGGCATAGCACCAACGAGCTTACAAGCCCAAATCATGTACGATCAAATAAGTCAAAAACCTCTGTTCAAAACCAGTCCTCTTTGGGTCCCTCACAACTGCCTGGCCCTCGGCACTCCAGCGTCTTTTGGCAACCCTCAAGGACATGCAATCTTTGCAAGTACTTAAATCATGCAATGTATGCACTTGTTTACAAAACATATGTGTGCATAATGTATATGCAATCTTTTACGAAACATGTCTATGTACAAAACGTTTATCATATGCATGCTGAATCAAGTCATGCTAAACAAGTCATATACTTATAACATATGTTCTCAAAACAATAATAGAACTTTTAAAAGAATCTAATAGTGATAGAGCACCTACCTGGCTAGGTCACATTAACCCTTTTGTCCTCGTACGCTCCTGAACATGGTTTAGGGACTCAAGGTTAGTTTAGCCTATCTTTTATGGGTTTAGAGTAGTTGGGTCTTATTACTTAGGCATTAGGGGTCCATCCCTATGCCTATGGGTGTCCTAAGGTCCTAATTGGGCCTTGGTATCCTCAGTTTTCCAAAGTTCTAGTGGCCATGCGCCACCATCCTATTCTAAGGGTCATGCTCTCCTTTGATTGGGCCTTGATCATGGATTTTATGGTTTGAATATGTCCGCGTCGTCGACAAGGACACAACGCCTTTTGCGGTACCTCAATCGGAGCTCTAGATCTCAGGTTATAAGCATTTTAGTGTCGTATGTACATAGAGTTTTAAAGATAAAAAGACGGAATGCTAGGGCGCTGCGCGTCTGCGACGTGCGCCCCAGCTTCCTTAAGTAACCAAAGTCGACGTTCTTCTAGCACGCTGCGCGTCTACGGCGTGCGCCTCAGTGGGCGCGTCTACAGATGCACAGCACTCCTCAGCCCGTCTTCCTCTTTAGCGGGCACGTCCACGGACGCGCCTGTTGGTTTCCTCTCAGACGGGTTCGACGAGTCTCGTCCGGATAGGGGCGTTTCCATCGTTGGGGTACCGGGGCGTCCTTGGAATGCCCTGGTTTGTCCCTGAGGAACCAGTGCGGCCCTGGGGATGTTCCAGGGTCCTTGGTGACTCCCTAGAGGCCGATTCTCCATGGTTTTTCATGCAAAAACTTAAGGAAACTGAGCCTAGGACTATGGGTGAGATGGGTTTGGGGAGTTTTTGAGCGTACCTGTTTCGTGGCTGATTTTCTCTCCACGTTTTCCCCTCTTGGTCATTGCTCCACGATGGGTTTTCTCCAGCATTTTGGGCTGCCATTAGAGGCACCAAAGAGCTCTATTTATAGAGCTAAGAGAGGGTTCTGGAGGGGGCTCTCACTGCCTTTGAATGGCGGTGGAGAAACCTCCAGAATGGCTGTGATTTCTCCCCAAATCACCACCGTTCTAGAACCCTCTAGAGGTTGAAGATGAAGGGGTGCCCGTATCAAAACGGGCATGTGTGTTTTTCAGGTTAAGTCGTTTTTGTGAAATTTATAGTTTTGCCCCTGAACTTCAAAGGGCCATATCTTGCTCATTTTAACTCCGTTTTAGGTGATTTTGGTCTCGTTGGATTTCTTTTTCCGAGACGCATCTAATGGAACCACTTTTAGGACCAAATTTATGGGTTCAGTCAAGGTGAATGGTGAAATGACTAAAATGCCCTTTTCTTTAAAAACTGAACTTTTCATTGCTAAACTTGGAATTTCAATATTACAAAATTGGAGTCATTACATTCTTACCCCCTTAGGGGAATTTTGCCCCCAAATTCTACTATATACAGTCAAAAGATCTCGGGGTACTTTTCTCGCATTGCTGATTCCAGTTCCCAAGTTTCTTCTTCATGTGCACATTTCTTCACAAAACTTTGACTAAGTGTATGTTCTTGTTCCACAACTTCTTACTCTTACGATTCCGGATCTCAACTGGTCTCGTCTCTAGCTTGAGATCCTCTGTCAACTCTATGGGTACCTTCAACTACAGCATTTGAAGCCTGGGCTTGACTGGAGGTGAGGGCAAAAACACATCCTTGGCTTTTTGGAACTTGATCTCCTTTACGCTCTTCAACTTCCTTTTTAGAACAATCCCTAGCAAAATGTCCTCGTTCTCCACAAAGATAGCAAGTGATGTTGGAAATGGGACATGGTTTGCTTGAATGATACCTGTTACACTTAGGGCATGTCTTCTAGTCTAGTCTTCTTTCTTTGTTTTCAAACGGCTTCTTGAAAGGTGGCCTAGGTTCGAAGGATTGAAATGGTCTCTTTTCTTTATTTCCTATGGTGTTGATGTTCTTAGTTTCCTTTATTGCCTGGTTCCTTTGATAATCTTTTTCATATAAGGAGGCCATCTCTACGGCTTTGGCTACTGTGGAAGGTTGGAAACCTAGAACTCTGCTCCTGAGTCCTGGGTTGAGTCCATCTACAAATCGTTCTGCCGCATCTTCCTCATCAGCACTAGCACGTGGTGCAAATCTTCGGAGGCTGATGAATCTACTTTCATACTGTTGGACAGTCATATTTCCTTGTCTAAGTTCATAAATTCTTTTTCCTTCTGTTTCCTCACATGTTTAGGATAATATTTGTCGTTAAAGACCTTTTTAAATTCTTCCCATCCTATTGTTTCTTGCTGATCAAAATAAGTTCTCTCTGCTGTTTCCCACCAAAAGGTAGCTTCTCCTCTAAACACAAATGTGGCCATGGGTACTTTTCTTTCTTCAGCTATGTTCATGGCCTTAAATATCTTTTCAATATCAATTAACCATTTTTCAGCTGTAGATGCTTCATCTTCTCCTGTGAATGAGGGAGCTAGTTTCTGAAACCTTTCTAACTGAACCTCAATTCTATCTATTGCTTTATCAGGGGAAGGATCTCGGGGGGGTAGGAGTTTGGCTTTGACTATTCATGTATTGTCCCATGTTCTGTAAGAATTGTTTTAATAACTCAGCCATCCCGTTGCCCGACCCAGTGGAGTCCACTGGTGGGGCTTCAGGTCTTGGAGCATTGCTTCCTTTCTTCCAAGGCATCTGTCATCACAAGGCAATTTACCAAATCTCAGTTTGTGATATCCTATTACCCCTTACTCTTTCATGGATGAAACCTGATTATAAGTTATTCTCCTCATAACTGGGCTGTGAGTAACGTTAAACCGTGCTCTGATACCAACTGTCACGACCCAGGTTTTTATATGATGCAATTTTGATAAAAAAGCGAGATCTCTTGTTTTATAAATATGAGATGCATGAAAATCTTTCTCATTTGGAAAACAACCTTTCATAAAAACCCTGAGTGTTCAAACACATTCTCAATTTATTTAGCCATGGCAAAGTTTAAATCAATATTATTCCCAAGAAAGTGTTAGTCATAGCCCCAGCTATTAGAGAGTAATTACAATCAAGTAACATTGAAAGATAAGATAGGGGTTTACTTACTTGTACTTAGTCTGTGTCTCCTAGTACAAACGTTCCTTGCCCTTAAGTATTTACTTTGTATGTGAAAAATGTTGAGGATTGGGTGAGTATATAATATACTCAGTAGGAGCCTATCACTACTAGTTTTATAAATGCATGAGATGTTTTAAAATCATATGCTCATTCAAAATATGTGTATGTTTGAATACTCGAGTTCAATATCAGTATAAGAATCCATAATCAAACTGAAATAGTCATGACTTAAAAGATCACATAATCCAAAATTGAAAGTATCATATATATATATATATATATATATATGATGACATTATGATATGCAATAGATGCTTCATGGAGTCCAACTCATGGATCTCTAGTATGGCATGGTCGACCAACCTCATATCATGCCATATGCAATGCACATAAATCCATGAAACCATAGGGTCTCACTATCCCCACGACCTCATCGCCGTGTGGTCCCCGGGTACCTAGGGACACAGGATCATATACCTCCACGGGGCATATGACACTTCGACCCAGTGCCGTGACACCAGTGGTAGCCCCCTGTACCACATGCAGTCGAAGCAGGGACATGCCCTTTTTGGGCATGGTACCCATTCGCCTAATAGTGGTAGAGGCTGGGTGGCCAACCCACACCCCTCGGCATAGCACCAACGAGCTTACAAGCCTTTTGCGGTGCCTCAATCGGAGCTTTAGATCTCAAGTTATAAGCATTTTAGTGTTGTATGTACATAGAGTTTTAAAGATAAAAAGACGGAATGCTAGGGCGCTGCGCGTCTGCGGTGTGTGCCTCAGCGGGCGCGTCTGCAGACGCACGACACTCCTCAGCCCGTCTTTCTCTTTAGCGGGCGCGTCCCCGGACGCGCCCGGTGGTTTCCTCTCAGACGCGTTCGACGCATCTCGTCCGGATAGGGGCGTTTTCGTCTTTGGGGGATCAGGGCATCCTTGGGATGCCCTGGTTCGTCCCTGAGGAACCAGTGTGGCCTTGGGGACGTCCCAGGGTCCTTGGTGACTCCCTAGAGGCCCATTCTCCATGGTTTTTCATGCAAAAACCTAGGGAAACTAAGCCTAGGACTATGGGTGAGATGGGTTTGGGGAGTTTTTGAGCGTACCTGTTTCGTGGCTGGTTTTCTCTCCACATTTTTCCCTCTTGGTCACTGCTCCACCATGGGTTTTCTCCAACATTTTGGGCTGTCATTAGAGGCACCCAAGAGCTCTATTTATAGAGCTAAGAGAGGGTTCTGGAGGGGGCTCTCACCGCCTTTGAATGGCGGTGGAGAAACCTCCAGAATGGCGGTGATTTCTCCCCAAATCACCGCCGTTCTAGACCCCTCTAGAGGTTGAAGATGACAGGGTGGCCGCATCAAAACGGGCACTTGTGTTTTTCAGGTTAAGTCGTTTTTGTAAAATTTACAGTTTTGCCCCTGAACTTCAAAGTGCCATATCTTGCTCATTTTAACTCTATTTTGGGTGATTATGGTCTCGTTGTTCTTGATCATCTAAGATCTAATGGATCTTGTTTGATCATCTTTATCATACTTATTGTTTTTATTAGGGTTAGGTAATTTACTAACCTTTTATGCTCTTATTATTATTATTCAACCGGTTAATGTGCTGGTTGAAGGTAACTTATTCAAGCCTAAATCTAGACTGCTCCTCTTATTTCCAATTGGCTAAGGCTTACTAGCTAAATGGGTGAACACAAAGTGGTTAGTTCAATCCTCATGTAAGGAGGCGTTTAAACCTCACAAACGTCAATGGAAGGTAGGGGAAGAGCAAGGCTCTATTAGATAACCCCCTTAACCACTATGTTCATCATTCACTAGAATGACCATCGTTCAATCTTTCATAAGGTTCCTATAAGCATGTTTACCCTAAGTAATCTTTTTAATGGATTTTAATTAAGTCTATGAATATTTATAATGTCATTCATGGGCTTTATTATTCTTCTCCTAGTTTGGGCCAAGGATTTGATAATCCTTATATTGTCCTACTAACTATAGCCCTTACTAATTAAGTCCAAAGTACTCCATTCTTATTTGTGTCATGAAACTCTACTTTCTCATTAGATTACATTTTTGATGTTTTATGCTCTTTATCTCATAACAAGTAGATCTATTAATAACATTTAACCATAAATGAATTATAAATTCAAAGCATAAAACTACATAATTTAACACTTAATGATAATGAGGCAAGGTACTTAAAATTACTCTAACATGATTTCCAACTAATATACCTTAATAACTCGACTTAAACTAACATAAACTTAAGGTATAATCTCATACTATAGTATAAACTTATATGAAATTCTAGCATGGTCCTAAGTTAGAATGGCATGAAATCATACTAAAGTGCCCTTAAGATAATTAAATCTAGCACCTTATGATAACAATGAAATCACATATCATGCTAAAGTTTAAATGTTACACTAGCATGCTTTATAACATAATCATATTTAAAATGATATTATATAAAATGAAACTAATTACATTAACATTTTTAGAAACCTTTACTTATGATCCAACCATTTGATCTTAGATCTTTTCCTTTGATTAAGGGTCTTAATTATATTTAGAGTATTTTCTTTATTAAGGTCCAAAGATCATATTGATCCATTTTTGGATTTCATTATATCAACATTCATTTTATCCATCCCAAGGATCTAATCACACTTGATCTCATTGATCAAGTGGTTCCCTTTGTATTTTTAGGGTTTTTCCACTATAATGGGTAGATCCCTTAATATATCTCATATATGTCCAAATAAACCATAGATATCACTTTATTTCAATAGTATATCACTTTATTGGAAACTTGTTTCTTTAATACAGAAATTTTTACTGAATATTATGTCTATTTTATCATTTCATTAGAAAATGTATGTTTCAAGCTTTCCATAGCTTCTTTCCAATCTTAATTTGGAGTTCAGATGACTCCAGAATGTGATCTGGAAGTTCACAGTCCTTCATAAGCCTGGATTTGATCTGGGCCCAAGGAACGGACGGCCCAGATTAGTTGGGTGGAACGAGTCAGGGGGAACGTGCTTGGTTTGTCGGTCGTGTCCGCTGCGATGAACTGTAGAAGCGCCCACACTGGGAGTCAATGGACGCGCGCGAGATGTCGTCGTACACTTGCACAGGCGCATGCCCATTTGGTCCGTCCAATCAATCCCTTATCAATTGAGGGACCAAAACTTCATGAAATTTAGTGAAAATTGTACCCTAGTGGTTTTAGACCATTCTAGATCGATTGGTAAGGTCTGATTTTTCATCGGAGCCTTCTATAGGCCTGAATTGAAGGTGCTGTTATTACTTTATTTTTACTCTTTTTTTTCATCAAAATAAATTATAGTGAAATAAAAATTTCATTAAACATATGTAAACATGTATAGAAAGTATTCCCACCTACTTGATTGGAGAAAAAACCTTGGTTATATGCCCAATTTAAAAAGAATACCTTGTTGATGAAGATATGGCCTAAGATTCACCTTTCTTGCAAATTTCCATTGTTTGAACCTTTGGATCTTGAAATTGATTTGGGGATTTTGTAGATAAGATATGGTGGGAAGTTTTGTATGATGAAATTAATGAAATTAGATCTGGAACAGAGTGCCTAATTGATTTTAGGTCTCTTGTTCCAATCTAAAAAGAAAAATAAATTGAAAAGAGGGATATCTCTTGGAAATTTTGGGTTTTTGGGAGGGATCTAGGTCTAATTTTTCAGGGAGAGTGAAGAAAATTTTGTGGAGATTTTATGAGAATATTTGGAGGGTTTTTAGGGTTGTATTTATAGGCATTTTGGTCTTTTTTCTTGATTATAATATTTAATTTTTTTTATTATTAAATGGCATGAAAGTCTCCCATGCTCCATTTTTCTTCCCCAAGACCAGCTGGTGTTTGTTGACCCATGACTTCACATGGGCTGCTCAAAAGATTCGTTTTTGGGTCCCTTGTGGGCTCCATGTGGGCCCCACATGGTGTAAAAAGATCGTTTTGCCATTTATATATAAAATTTTGGGTTTTATTCCCATGATCTTGGATTTAAGTGTACTTAGTGGTGTTGGATTCATATTACTCAGTACATTCTAAATTTTGATGTGTCATATTTTGATTTTTGGGAGATTTTGTTTTTTGGGTAAAATTACTAATTTACCCTTTTGTCCAAGAAATGAAGAAACTTAAGGATTTCTTATCCGAATTCAGAATTTGTCATGCTTACAGTCATTTTGAAGGGTTTGCTAAGTTCAATTTCAATTTTACATGTCTTATTATTTGATTACACTTTTATAAAAAGTATAGTCTAAATAACCCTAATATTTCAGCCTGAAATATTTGAAACTCAAACTTTATTGATTTTCTCAATCAATTGCAAAAATTGGGGTTATTGCAATCTTCCCCCCTTACAATAATTTCGTCCTTGAAATTTGTAATACACTACTTACTCAAACAAACTAGGGTGCATCTTCCTCATTTCTACTTCCGTTTCCCACGTGGCTTCTTCAACAGAGTAATGTTGCCACAGGACTTTGACTAATGGAATGCTTTTTATTCTTAACTTTTGTTCCTTGTAGTTCAGAATTCGTATTGCCTTCTTTTTGAAGGTTAGGTTAGGGTTTAGCTCTTCTGGCACCCTTTGAAGTACATGAGTGTTCCTTAGCATAGACACATGAAAGACACTATGTATTTCTGAGAGTTGGGGTGGTAAGGTTAATTTGTAGGCCACTGGACCCACTCTTTCTAAGATTTCAAATGGACCAATGAATCTAGGTCTAAGTTTTCCTTTGCTTCCAAACCTCATTACTCCTTTGACAGGTGATGCCTTTAGAAATACGTGCTCTCCCACATAAAATTTTAGGTTTCTACGTCTTTTATCTGCGTAACTCTTCTGTCGACTGTATGCTGTTAACAACCTCTTCTGTATCAATCTGACCTTGTCTACACATTGTTCCAGTAGTTCTGACTTTATTAGCTTTCTTTCTCCAACTTCACTCCAACAGGTTGGTGATCGACATGGCTGTCCATACAATGCTTCATATGGTGCCATACCAATACTTGCCTGAAAACTGTTGTATATGCAAATTCTACTAAAGGAAGATGTTCATCCCAACTCCCTTTCCAATCTAATGCACATGCTCTCAACATATCTTCTAAGGTTTGAATAGTCCTTTCTGATTGACCATCTGTTTGAGGGTGAAATGTCAGACCGAGTTTAAGTGAGGTTCCCAAGGCTTGTTGTACACTCTTCCAACATCTTGAAGTAAATCTTCCATCCCTATCCTAGATAATGGATAGTGGAATCCCATGAAGTCTTACTATTTCTTTGATGTATAACTTAGCTAGACTGTCAACTGATTGGTTTTGTCTAATTAGAAGAAAATGTGCTGACTTTGTTAGCCTATCCACAACCACCCAAATCATGTCATGGCCTGCCCGGGTCCTTGGCAATCCCACTACAAAATCCATAATGATATTGTCCCATTTCCATTCTGGAAGTTCCAATGTTTGTAACATTCCAGCTGGTCTTTGGTGTTCAGCCTTTACTTGTTGACAATTTAGACATTTAGCCACAAATTCTCCTATTTCTCTCTTCATGCCTTCCCACCAAAAGTTTCTTTTTAAATCTTGATACATCTTTGTACCTCCAGGGTGTATAGAAAACTTTGACTATTGGGCTATAGTTACCAATTCTAGGTCATGTACTGGGTAATTTATTTCATGTTTCTTCAATTATCTAGATGTATAGGCAATGACCTTCCCATTTTGCATCAACACACCTCCTAACCCTTTGCATGAAGCATCACAATATATTTCATATCCCCCACTCCCAGCTGGCAAAGTCAATACTAGTGCTGTAGTTAACCTCTTCTTTAGCTCTTGAAAACTATTTTCACATTCTTCTGACCAAGTGAATTGTGACCCCTTTCTTGTCAAGGAAGTCATAGGAAGAGCTAGATGAGAGAACCCTTGAATAAATCTACAGTAGTATCCTACTAGTCCAAGAAAACTACGTATTTCTGTTACTGTTTTAGGTTTCTCCCAATTCATTACTACTTCAATCTTGGTGGGGTCCACTTCTACTCCATTCTTGGAAATTACATGACCTAAAAATTTGACCTTCTCTAACCAGGATTCACACTTACTAAATTTACCAAACAGTTTATGTGTTCTGAGGGTATTTAGTACAATTCGTAAGTGTTCTTGATGTTCTTTGATACTGGTAGAGTAAATCAGTATATCGTCGATAAATACAATCACAAATTTATCCAAAAATTCTTTGAAGATTCTATTCATCAAATCCATAAACACTGCTGGTGCATTGGTCAGCCCGAAAGACATAACTAGAAACTCGTAATGCCCATATCGAGTTTGGAATGCTGACTTGGGTATGTCTTCATCCTTAATACGCAATTGATGATATCCTGATCTAAGGTCAATTTTAGAAAAGACCTTAGCATATTGGAGTTGATCAAAGAGATCATCAATGCGAGGTAAGGGATACCTATTTTTCACTGTGACATTGTTCAACATTCTATAATCAATGCATAATCTCATTGACCCATCCTTCTTCTTCACAAATATTACTGGTGCTCCCCATGGTGAACTACTTGGTCTAACAAACCCTTTTTCTAACAATTCTTGCAATTGTCCTTTTAACTCTTTGAACTCTGCTGGGGCCATCCTATAAGGTACTTTAGAAATTGGAGTTGTACTAGGAATTACTTCGATGGTAAACTCAATTTCTCGGTGTGGGGGTAACCCTGGTAGTTTTTCAGGAAAAACATCTTGGAATTCCCTGACCACTTCAATTTCTGTTATCCTAGGCTATTTAACATCTAAGGAAACCATTGTTGCTAGAAATGCTTGACATCCCTTTGACATATGTTTGACTGCCTTCATAGCTGAGATGATGGATTTGTCTAAGTCATTGTGTTTTCCATATAGTACTAATACTTTCTCCCCTAGTATACTAAATGTGAGTTTCTTCTTGTGACAATCCACAACTACCTAGTATTTTGCTAACCAGTCCATACCCAGTATGATGTCAAAATCCTCCATGTTCAATAAAATGAGGTCTATGTCCATTCTTTTGCCCAATACTTCTAGAGGTACATTATGCAAGTATTCTTGTAGTTTAACTGTTTTTCCAACTGGAGTTGTTACATCTAGATCAAATCCCAAGTTTTTCACTAATAGTTGTATACTAGATGTAAATTCATAAGATATAAAGAAATGCGTAGATCCAAAATCAAACAGTACTTTGGCATAGTTGTCTGCTACAAGTAGTGTACCTTCAATTACCACATTGGATGGTCTAGCTTGGCCGTCAGTGATGGCGAAGACCCTTCCTTGGTGTCGAGGAGCAATTTCTAGTTTTGTCTCCCTGACTACTAATGGTTTAGTACAGTGGGTGGCGACATGTCCATACTCCCTACGATTGTGGCACTTGATTGGAAATCGTTGTGGTTGTTGTTTTATAGGTCATAGGTAGATATTGCCTTGGTGAAATTTTCTACATCTTGGACATGGCTGTCTATTTGGCCTTGGTGCATTGTTCCTTTGATTTCTTTGAGGCTTAAAATTGTTCCAAGGTCTTTTATTCTTCTGGAAAGGCCTTGGCTTATTGTTTATTGTTTCCTCCTCCACTGAACTTGGTAATTTGACCCTTTTTGTACTCTTCTTCAAACTTGGAGGCCATTTCCACACAGTCTACCAAGGTAGTGGGTTTAGTACCCAGCACCTTTATTTTCAGCCCTGGGTGTAGCCCTTCCATGAATCGATCCATGGTGTGTGTTTCTGTGTCACACACATGAGTCGCGAATCTCCTTAGTTGTGTGAACTTGTTATCATAGTCCACCATCGACATATTCCTTTGCTTTAGGTTCAAAAAACTCTATCAACTTTCTTTATTGTACATGAGAAGGAAAATATTTATGGTTGAATACTTCCTTAAATTCTTTCCATGTAATATCTTCAGAATTCGAGAAGAAGGTGTTGTTAGCTGATCTCCACCAAAATGCAGCTTCTTGTTTGAATAAGTATGTGGCAAATTTCACCTTCAACTCTGAAGGAGTACGTAGTGCACTAAAAGTCTTTTCAACTTCATATATCCATTCCTCAGCCTTTTCAGCTTCACCCTTGACATTATACACTGTAGTCTTCTTTTGAAATCTCTCCATCATTTTGTCAACTTTTTCTGGTGCTAATGGGGATTTTCCAACTTCTTTACTTGGTACAAGGGAAGATTGCCCTTGTCCTAGTGTGGGAGTAGCTGGTGGTGGTGTTGGTGCAGTATGTCTCACCTCAGGCTAAGCTTGAGCCTGCGTACTTGGTATTTCTACAGGAGGTGATGAACCTTGGGGTTGTTGTAGGTGAGGAAGGAGGTTCCTTAACATCCTTGTCATCATCTCTTCCATATTACTCATGGTTACTCTCTCCATATTGTCTTCTGGAGTATTTTGAGCTGTTTGCCTTATGACTCTCTTTGGTGGCATCTGCTCATAAACCAAAAATCTATCAGTCCTCTATACAACTATTTCTATCTTAATCTAGACTTGGATTATAATCTCTCCTTTGGACATATTTGTACTTTACTTTGACTGGATGAACCTGGCTCTGATACCAACTGTGACGACCCGGGTTTTTGTAACATGATTTGTAAAGTATTTTGAAAGGCAGGGCCCTTAAGTGTGTAAAATTTTTTCACAAAACAAAGCAGCGAAAATTCTTTTCTTTAGAACTTGTTTTGAAAACCCAAGTCACCACTTCATACATAAGTACAATTTGTGTACAAAATAAAATTCCATTGAAGGAATATACTTTTATTAAACTCCAGGACCCATTCAGTGGTTCACAGTACAGCCAAATCTTTTACAAAACTTGTCCAAATTACATAATCCAAAACTCAAGCTCACCATACATTAAAAATCTCAACAAAGAAAAATAGATTTCTTCAAGGGCATACCTTGAAGATTATTCTCTTCAAGTCTTCTATTGTCTTCAGCTCCTAACTCTCCTTCTCTGTATCTGAGATATTGCAACATTTACAATATCTTTGCAAGCAATGCTTGGTAGGGGATTCAAGAAGCATAATAATTGACAATGTAATTCCAATACTTCATAATCCCATTATCCCTAAACATACTCTTTACTTTGTAAATTATGTATATCTATATACATACATACCCTTCATGGGTAAACCAATTAAATTTGTGAAAGTAATCAAATATCATTCCCAACTAAGCTGATCAATTCTCTTCATTTTGAGAATTTAGTATTACAGCTAATCTTACATTAGGAATTTCCCTTCTTGGGAAATATTGGTAATATACAATTACCTAGCATTTCATTATGCTACAACATAAGGCATTTCACTATGCCTATTCTCATATGCATCATAGTGCAAAATAATAAAAAAGGTTGCTATGCTGCAGTCTGATCCGTACTAGCGCGCTCGGATAATTGCCCTGTTCACCACTAATACCACGGCAGAAAATATTATGTCACTGTCTGTATCAGGGGGGCCAAGACTTTCACAATGGTGGCCTTCCCATAATTGCCACCACCCGACTTTTAGCCTCTCTTTGGACAAGGTATCATCATATCATCAAATTTCAAGGAGCGGGTGGCCAAACGCTCATAACTCCTCTAGCAATAGCATTCCCCTATGCTTATGCCTATTAAAACAAACTCACAAGCCTCCAAGCTTGTATGTAAAATAGATTTCATATATATCAAACCATATGTTTGTTTACTTAGGGCTGAAATATTTTCTAGTTCCCTATTCACTTATAGTTTAGTCCTTAACCATCTTATATGTGTTCGGTTGGATCATAAGGTTTTCAAGAGATTTAATACAAGTATTAACATTACTCTTGTCAACATAAGACCATGAGTACAATCATGTATATCTCATGTAAATGCATTCATCAAATCCTCCTACCTTTAAGGAGTGATCTCTTTTCCCAAATCTTCCATGATCCTAACTGATGTATATGATCTGTACATCCATACGTATTGTCAATATATAAATTATGAACAATCCTGTTTATCACTAGATCTGATGTTTAGAATGATCTTTAGATCATTCATATCTAAGTATTTTTCTATCTCTAAGTTTTTGTGTGTCCATCTCCTTGATCTTGATCTTTCATAGATCCATTGATTTACAATCTAAACCTGTTGATAAAGATCAGGGTCCTAGATCTTCTAGCATCTAGTTCTTCTTTGATCTAAGTTTAGTTATTGGATCATCCCTAAGGAGGATGATCTTGGTCTTCTTCCTTGAATCATCTTTGATCAAGAGTTTGGATTATCTAATCTAATGAACTATAATAAGCATACTAGTAAACATGCATACTAAGTACAATATAATATTCTTATTCTTATTCTTATTGTTCTTGATCATCTAAGATCTAATGGACCTTGTTTGATCATCCTTATCTTACTTACTGTTTTTATTAGGGTTAGGTAATTTACTAACCTTTTATGCTCTTATTATTATTATTCAACCCGTTAATTTGCTGGTTGAAGGTAACTTATTCAAGCCTAAATCTAGACTGCTCCTCTTATTTCCAATTGGCTAAGGCTTACTAGCTGAATGGGTGAACACAAAGTGGTTACCTCAATCTTCATGTAAGGAGGCGTTTAGACCTCACAAACGTCAACGGAAGGTAGGGGAAGAGCGAGGCTCTATTAGATAACCCCCTTAACCACTATGTTCATCATTCACTAGAATGATCATCGCTCAATCTTTCATAAGGTTCCTATAAGCATGTTTACCCTAAGTACTCTTTCTAATGGATTTTAATTAAGTCTATGAGTATTTATAATGTCATTCATGGGCTTTATTATTCTTCTCCTAGTTTGGGCCAAGGATTTGATAATCCTTATATTGTCCTACTAACTATAGCCCTTACTAATTAAGTCCAAAGTACTCCATTCTTATTTGTGTCATGAAACTCTACTTTCTCATTAGAATACATTTTTGATGTTTTATGCTCTTTATCTCATAACAAGTAGATCTACTAATAACATTTAACCATAAATGAATTATAAATTCAAAACATAAAACTACATAATTTAACACTTAATGATAATGAGACAAGGTACTTAAAATTACTCTAACATGATTTCCAACTAATACACCTTAATAACTCAATTTAAACTAACATGGACTTAAGGTATAATCTCATACTATAGTATAAACTTATATGAAATTCTAGCATGGTCCTAAGTTAGAATGGCATGAAATCATACTAAAGTGTCCCTAAGATAATTAAATCTAGCACCTTATGATAACAATGAAATCACATATCATGCTAAAGTCTAAATGTTACACTAGCATGCTTTATAACATAATCATATTTAAAATGATATTATATAAAATGAAACTAATTACATTAACATTTTTAGAAACCTTTACTTATGATCTAATCATTTGATCTTAGATCTTTTCCTTTGATTAAGGGTATTAGTTATATTTAGAGGATTTTCTTTATTAAGGTCCAAAGATCATATTGATCCATTTTTATCATAATCCATCCATGATTTCTTGGATTTCATTATATCAACATTCATTTTATCCATCCCAAGGATCTGATCACACTTGATCTCATTGATCAAGTGGATCCCTTTGTAGTTTTAGGGTTTTTCTACCATAATGGGTAGATCTGTTAATATATCTCAGATATGTCCAAATAAACCATAGATATCACTTTATTTCAATAGTATATCATTAGTAAAACAAATTTTCAAGATCTGATCATCTCAAATCTTGAAGATCTAGGTAATTGGAAGCTTGTTTCTTTAATACAGAAATTTTTACTGAATATTTTGTGTATTTTATCATTTCATCAAAAAATATATGTTTTAAGCTTTCCATAGCTTCTTTCCGATCTTAATTTGGAGTTTAGATGACTCTAGAATGTGATTTGGAAGTTCACAGTCCTTCGTAGGGCCTGAATTTGATCTGGGCCCAAGGAACGGACAGCCTAGATTAGTTGGGCGGAACGAGCTAGGCAGAACGCACTCGGTTCGTCGGGTGCGTCCACTGTGATGAAATGTGGAAGTGCCCACACAAGGAGTCCATGGACGCACGTGGGATGTCGTCGCCCACGCTTGTGGGGGCGTGCGTGCGGCTTTTCACACGTCGTCCGTCTAATCGGGAGATCGGACAGTCCGTTTGGACCGTCCAATCAATCCCTTATCAATTGAGGGACCAAACCTTCATGAAATTTAGTGAAAATTGTACCCTAGGGGTT
Organism: Warburgia ugandensis; assembly: GCA_035236585.1. Classification (NCBI taxonomy): domain Eukaryota; kingdom Viridiplantae; phylum Streptophyta; class Magnoliopsida; order Canellales; family Canellaceae; genus Warburgia; species Warburgia ugandensis. The sequence goes on from CP141128.1 coordinate 48,489,932, forward strand.
TTGGACCATTCTGGATCGATTGGTAAGGTCCGATTTTCTATCGGAGCCTTCTATAGGCATGAATTGAAGGTGCTATTATTACTTTATTTTTACTCTTTTCTTTCATCAAAATAAATTACAGTAAAATACAAATTTTGTTAAACATAAGTAAACATGTATAGAAAGTATTCCCACCTACCTGATTGGAGAAAAAACCTTGGTTATATTCCCAATTTAAAAAGAATACCTTGTTGATGAAGATATGTTCTAAGATCCACCTTTCTTGCAAATTTTCGTTGTTTGAACCGTTAGATCTTGAAATTGATTTGGGGGTTTTGTAGATAAGATATGGTGGGAAGTTTTGGATGGTGGAATTGATGAAATTAGATTTGGAACAGAGTGCCTAATTGATTTTAGGTCTCTTGTTCCAATCTAAAAAGAAAAATAAATTGAAAAGAGAGATATCTCTTGGAAATTTTGGGTTTTTGGGGAGGGATCTAGGTCTAATTTTTTAGGGAGAGTGAGGAAAATTTTGTGAAAATTTTATGAGCATTTTTGGTGGGTTTTTGGGGTTGTATTTATAGGCATTTTGGTCTTTTTTTCTTGATTATAATATTTAATTTTTTATTATTAAATGGCATGAAAATCTCCCATGCTCCATTTTTCTTACCCAAGACCAGATGGTGTTTGTTGACCCATGAATTCACATGGGCTGCTCATAACATTCATTTTTGGGTGCGTTGTGGGTCCCATGTGGGCCCCACATGGTGTAAAAAGACCGTTTTGCCATTTATATATAAAATTTTGGGTTTTATTCCCATGATCTCAGATTTGAGTGTACTTAGTGGCGTTGGATTCGTATTTCTCAGTACATTCTAAATTTTGATGTCTCATATTTTGATTTTTGGGTAAAATTACTAATTTACCCTTTTGTCCAAGAAATGAAGAAACTTAAGGATTTCTCATCCAAATTTAGAATTTGTCGTGCTTACAGCCATTTTGAAGGGTTTGCTAAGGTCAATTTCAATTTTACATGTCTTATTATTTGATTACACTTTTATAAAAGTATAGTCTAAATAACCCTAATATTTCAACCCGAAATATCTGAAACTCAAACTTTATTGATTTTCTCAATCAATTACAACAATTGGGGTTATTACACATTTGCATACCAAATTGTCATTTGTCATGTATAGTTTATTATGGTTTATCACATCAACTATTAAGAGGAAACACATGTTTGACAATATTCATCACTGACTCTTCTAAATTATCAATAGTCTACAGACTTACTGTTGAGGATCCAGACCATACATGTACCAATCTTACCGTAGACAATTTTGAGATAAAATCTCAACGTTTTCATATATATATATATATATATCTAATAATTTGGAACCTTATATTCTTGGATTTAACAAAACTAAACAATAATAGATCTAATAAATATAAACCATATGTCTTTATAATTAATAAAATTAAACCACACAATGATATATTTGATACATCCAAACCATGTATATTTAGGTTTAATAAAATTAAATCTTACAATGATATATTTGATAAATTTGAATAATATAATCTCATATCTAATGAACTAAGTCATGAAATCATAGATTTGATAGATCCACCTTTTAAAATACTTAGGCCTGCTTTCTTTGAATACCAAATTTATATAGTAGAATCACACCTTTAAATTCATGTGGCATGATTTCTTTAGGATAACTAAAACATGTTTAACACACTTAGGTGTGGTCTAGAATAGATCAGTCCATATGAAATAGTACAAATTGAATCATATCATATTCAAATTGGTTTGTACATAATGTCTTAGATCTATGGAACTTGGCTAGAATATAGATCTTGTAAGCCAAATAAAAAATGTGATTATATCTAAATCATAGCTAGATTAGATTCAAAATCCAAATCAAGATTGGTGTAACCTACCTCTTTTTTAGACTTGATCTTCTTCTTTGTTCCACTCTTAGATTTGATCCTTCTTTGGTGTATGATTTCTAGTACATCTAGATGAGAAAAGATTATGGGTATGGAGAGTTAGTGAGAGGCGAGAGATAGGATGGAGTGATAGTTTTTGAAAGAAGGGGAGGAGAGTAAGTTTGATTAGTATAGTTTTCTCTTCTCCTCTCTTTAGACTAGCTTAGTTCCTACTATGTGACATTCATTTCATAATGACTAACATAATTTGGACTTAAATGGTATTCATTATAAGTAGCTCAACGTCTATCTAATGATGTGATGAGTGTAATATTTATTTTAAATAAAGACTTGCACTTAATTGTTATTTGAAGTGTTTCACTTTTTGTATTAAATACATCTCATTTCATTTTGTGGGTCCTAAGGGTGTTCATTATGTGGGATTAATGGTTAAAATGATAGAAATTCCCTTATTCATTAAATGAGAGTGTTATTATCAAATTTAAACACTTGGGTCTTTTTTTTTTTTAAATTTTTACTCTAAATTTGACTTATACTTGTTTTCCAATCAGTTTTAGAGCAAAATATCTCTCGTTAGTATTTAAGGTCACTACATTTCTCCCCACTTACAAGAAATTTAAGCCTTTAAATTTGAGTACCTTGTGAGTAAAAAAGATGTGGCTACTTCTTGTTGATTTTGTCTTCATGTTCCCTAATGGCTTCTTTAATGATGAGATGTTGCCATAATACAGGAACTCTGAATGATGCACAATCAATCCTACTAGATCACTAATGAGCTATTTTAATATTCTTTATTAATGTGTAGGGTGGTAGCTTTTAGACTCAAATCTAGATAGTTCATCCTTTAATCCAGGCTCGACTATTGCTTATCAGTTAGGTCTTGCCTAAGGTGGTTAATACAATTCTCATAGAAGGAGTTCTTTAGACCTCAACAATAGTCAAATAAAGGCATGAAAAAATCACTTGGATTTTGGATACCCACTATAACCATAATGCTTAGAAACCACTAAAGTGACAATAGATCTCCTCCTTCTAAAAGGTTCTTACAAGCTCAAAGCCCTAAATCTTGTGCTACTTGATTTTAAATTTAAGCTTTAAGGGTTGGGATCATGAACATACAAGGAATTGATTTGATTACTTAGGTGGGCTAAGGATCTGGTGATGAAATCCAGTCCTTATCATATGAGGGTTCTTGTGGGGCCCTTACTATCAGTGTGTTGCATCCACCATAAAGCAAGTAAATATGGATTGCAATTATAATGAAAGGAAACTAATGCCTACGTGTATGCTATGCTTTAAATCTAAATGGAATGCATGCAAAACCTTTAAAATGAAACATAATGACCTATATTGTGCTTCATAGAGTTTTTTGCAAGTCAAGCTATGCGGTTAGCTCACCGAGGGTGTAGGGGGGAGCGTGTTCCCACTGGAGGCTAGAGGATAGAGCCCCTGAAAGGTCTATAAAAATCATTTAATAAGAAAAATACAAATTTTACTCCGAATGCAACTACACTAGAAAAATAAAAGAGAGTAAGAGTAACTTATAGTGGGGTTTCTAATGAAGATCAAGTGTGGGCCACCACACCTCACATTTGGCCTGTATTCTAATAACCCCAATTTTTGTAATTGATTGAGAAAATCAATAAAGTTTGAGTTTCAGATATTTCGGGCTGAAATATTAGGGTTATTTAGAATATTCTTTTTATAAAAGTATAATAAAATAATAAGACATGTAAAATTGAAATTAAACTTAGAAAACCCTTCAAAATGACTGTAAACACGACAAATTCTGAATACGGATGAAAAATCCTTAAGTTTCTTCATTTCTTGGACAAAAGGGTAAAATAGTAATTTTACCCAAAAATCAAAATCTCCCACAAATCAAAATATGAGACATTAAAATTTAGAATATACTAAGAAATATGAATCCAACGCCATTAAGTACACTTAAATTTGAGATCATGGGTATAAAACCCAAAATTTTATACATAAATGGCAAAACGATCTTTTTACACCATGTGGGGCCCACATGGGGCCCACAAGGGACCCAAAAATGAATCTTATGAGCAGCCCACATGAAGTTATGGTTCAACAAGCACCAGCTGGTCTTGGGGAATAAAAATGGAGCATGGGGAAGAAAAAATGGAGCATGGGAGACTTTCATGCCATTTAATAATAAAAAATTAAATATTATAATCATGAAAGAAGACCAAAATGCCTATAAATACAACCCCAAAAATCCTCCAAAAATGCTCATAAAATCCCCACAAAATTTTTTTCACTCTCCCTGAAAAATTAGACCTAGATCCCTCCCCAAAAACCCAAAATTTCCAAGAGATAGATCTCTTTTCAATTTGTTTTTCTTTTTAGATTGGAACAAGAGACCTAAAATCAATTAGGCAATCTATTCCAGATCTAATTTGATCAATTTCACCATCCAAAAATTCCCAACATATCTATTCTACAAAACCCCCAAAGAAATTTCAAGATCCAACAGTTCAAATAACGGGAATTTGCAAGAGAGGTGGATCTTGGGCCATATCTTTATCAAAGAGTATTTCTTTTAAATTGGAGATATAAATAATGTTTTTTCTCCAATCAGGTAGGTGGGAATATTTATATAGATGTTTACTACTGGTTTATGTAATTTTTAGTTTACTATAATTTATTTTGGTAATAAAAAGGTAAAAATAAAGTAAACACCAAAACCCTTAATTCAGGATGATGGAGTGCTCAGATGAAAATTTTGACTACACCAATCGAACCAGAAGGGTCCAAAACCCCTAGGGTAGAAGTTTCACAATGATCGGAGATGTTTTGGGCCCTCAATTGAGAGAGGATTGATTGGACAGTCCAGAATGGACTGTCCGATCTCCAGATCTAACAGCGCCTAAGATACACAGGTGATGCAGCGTCAGAAACGGTGCATGCAAAAATGTTCCGCGTTCTTTGCATGAGGGACATCATCCCAAGCGGTACGATGGCGCGTCTGTAAAAACAGTGAGCGGACGTGCCCGACGAGCGACCCGCTCATCCCGTGCGTGTCGGTGGGGTCCTTATGGGTGCGCGGACGACAAGCGACCCACTCGTCCCGTGCGCATTGGTGGAAGTCCCAGACAGGCGCTTCAAAAGAGCCTCTGTGGCGGACACGCTCGACGAGCAGGGGCATTCCGCTCGGCTTGGTTTTTCGCCCGAAAGATCTGGGTCGTCCTTTCCTTGGGCCCAGATCAAATCTAAGCCCTAGAAAGGACTATGAACTTCCAGATCAAATTTTGGAGCCATCTGAACACCAAATTGTGATCAGAAAGAAGCTATGGAAAGCTTGAAACCTCTATTTTTTGATGAAATAATAAAATGGACATAATATTCAGTAAAACTTTCTGTATTAAAGAAACAAATTTCCAATTACCTAGATCTTTAAGATCTGAGATGATCAAATCTTGAAAATATGTTTTAATAATGGTATACTATTGAAATAAAGTGATATCTATGGTTTATTTGGACATATCTGAGATATATTAAGGGATCTACCCATTATGGTAGAAAAACCCTAAAAATGCAAAGGGACCCACTTGATCAATGAGATCAAGTGTGATCAGATCCTTGGGATGGATAAAATGAATGTTAATATAATGAAATCCAAGAAATCATGGATGGATTATGACAAAAATGGATCACTATGATCTTTGGGCCTTAATAAAGAAAATCCCCTAAATATAACTAATACCCTTAATCAAAGGAAAAGATCAAAGATCTAATGGTTGGATCATAAGTAAAGGTTTCTAAAAATGTTAATGTAATTAGTTTCATTTTATATAATAGCATTTTAAATATGATTATGTTATAAAGGATGCTAGTATAACATTTAGACTTTAGCATGATATGTGATTTCATTGTTATCATAAGGTGCTAGATTTAATTATCTTAGGGGCACTTTAGTATGATTTCATGCCATTCCAACTTAGGACCATGCTAGAATTTCATATAAGTTTATACTATAGTATGAGATTATACCTTAAGTCCATGTTAGTTTAAATTGAGTTATTAAGGTATATTAGTTGGAAATCATGTTAGAGTAATTTTAAGTACCTTGCCCCATTATCACTAAGTGTTAAATTATGTACTTTTATGCTTTGAATTTATAATTCATTTATGGTTAAATGTTATTAGTAGATCTACTTGTTATGAGATAAAGAGCATAAAACATCAAAAATGTAATCTAATGAGAAAGTAGAGTTTCATGACACAAATAAGAATGGAGTACTTTGGACTTAATTAGTAAGGAATATAGTTAGTAGGACAATATAAGGATTATCAAATCCTTGGCCCAAACTAGGAGAAGAATAATAAACCCCATGAATGACATTATAAATATTCATGGACTTAATTAAAATCCATTAGAAAGAGTACATAGGGTAAACATGCTTATAGGAACCTTATGAAAGGTTGAGCTATGGTCATTCTAGTGAATGATGAACATAGTGGTTAAGGGGGTTATCTAATAGAGCCTCGCTCTTCCCCTACCTTTTGTTGACGTTTGTGAGGTCTAAACGCCTCCTTACATGAGGATTGAAGTAATCACTTTGTGTTCACCCATTCAACTAGTAAGCCTTAGCCAATTTGAAATAAGAGGAGCAGTCTAGATTTAGGCTTGAATAAGCTACCTTCAACCACGCACATTAACTGGTTGAATAATAATCATAAGAGCATAAAAGGTTAGTAAATTACCTAACCCTAATAAAAACAGTAAGTAAGATAAGGATGATCAAACAAGATCTATTAAATTTTGGATGATCAAGAACAATAAGAATAAGAACACTATATTGTACTTAGTATGTATGTTTAGTAGTATACTTGTTATAGTTCATTAGATTAGATAATCCAAACCCTTGATTAAAGATGATTCAAGGAAGAAAACCAAGATCATCCTCCTTAGGGATGATCCAATAACTGAACTTAGATCAAAGAAGAACTAGATGATAGAAGATCTAGGACCCTGATCTTTATCAACATGTGTAGATTGTAAATCAATGGATCTATGAAAGATCAAGATTAAGGAGATAGACACACAAAGACTTAGAGATAGAAAAATACTTAGATATGAATGATCTAAAGATCATTCTAAACATTAGATCTAGTGATCAATAGGATTGTTCAAAAGTTATATATTGACAATATGTATGGATGTACATATTACATACATCAGTCAAGATTATGGAAGATTGGGGAAAAGAGATCAATCCTTAAAGGTAGGAGGATTTGATGAATGCATTTACATGAGATATACATGATTGTACTCATTATCTTATGTTAACAAGAGTAATGTTAATACTTGTATTAAATCTCTTGAAAACCTTATGATCCAACCAAACACATATAAGATGGTTAAGGACTAAACTATAAGTGAATAGGGAACTAGAAAATATTTCAGCCCTAAGTAAACAGATAGATGGTCTGATATATATAAAATCGATTTTACATACAAGCTTGGAGGCTTGTGAGGTTGTTTAAATAGGCATAAGCCTAGGGGGATGCTACTGCTAGAGGAGTTATGAGCGTTTGGCCACCCGCTCCTTGAAATTTGATGATATGATGATACCTTGCCCAAAGAGAGGCTAAAAGTCAGGTGGTGGTAATTATGGGAAGGCCACCACTGTGAAAGTCTTGTCCCCCCCATATAAGCAGTGACATAATGTTTTCCACCGTGGTATCAGTGGTGAACAGGGCAGTTATCCGAGCGCACTAGTAGGGATAAGACTGCAGCATGACAACCTTTTATTATTTTGCACTATGATGCATATGGAAATGGGCATAGTGAAATGCCTTATGTTTTAGCATAATAAAATTCTAGGTAATTGTATATTACCAATATTTTCCACCAATATTTCCTAAGAAGGAAAATTCCTAGTGTAAGATTAGCTGTAATACTAAATTCTCAAAATGAAGAGAATTGATCAGCTTAGTTGGGAATGATATTTGATTACTTTCGCAAATTTAATTGGTTTACCCATGAAGGGTATGTATGTATATAGATATACAAAATTAACAAAGTAAAGAGTATGTTTAGGGATAATGGGATTATGAAGTATTGGAATTACATTGTCAATTATTATGCTTCTTGAATCCCCTACCAAGCATTGTTTGCTGAGATATTGTAAATGTTGCAATATCTTAGATACAGGGAAGGAGAGTTAGGAGCTGAAGACGATAGAAGACTTGAAGAGAATAATCTTCAAGGTTTACCTTGAAGACATGTATTTTTCTTTGTTGAGAGTTTTATTGTATGGTGAGCTTGGGTTTTGGATTATGTAATTTGGACAAGTACTGTAATAGATTTGGCTGTATTGTGAACCACTGGATGGATCCTGGAATTTAATAAAAGTAAATTCTTTCAATGGAATTTTATTATGTACACAAATTGTACTTTTGTTATGTATGAAGTGGTGACTTGGGTTTTCAAAACAAGTTCTAAAGAAAGAATTTCTGCTGCTTTGTTTTGCGAAATTTTTTTACACTCTTAAGGGCCCTGTCTTTCAAAATACTTTACAAATCATGTTACAAAAACCTGGGTCGTCACATGTATTATTACAATACATTTAAAATAAATAATTAAAATTACGATTATAATGGGGCCTCACTATAAATCCTCTCAAAAATAGAAAACCCTAATCTAGGAAAGCAAGGAAATCTTAATTATGTTGATGAATCTTTGGCTCACACGATTGCTACCGCTCCTTTTGCCAAATTCTCCTTGCACAAAAACAAAGAGATAGGTCAATTTTTGAGGAAGTAGCAAAATATGCAAAAATGATTGTAAAAATCCTAATCTAATGCAACCTGAAATTATGACTAGAGATAAGAAATCTAAACTTGAATACAACTACAAATTCATTACGATTCCATGGAAATAGTGCCAAAAACTTGGTGTAGCTTTAAAATTACTAACAAGCACATGAATCATTATAATAATTTGACGCAAGAGAGGTTGATCCCACGAGGAATCTCATGCTTTTGTATGTTGGTTGAATCTTGCTTAAACCACTTATCATAGCTAAAGAGAGCTTGAATTTGATCTATATTGGGAATTGAAATATCATTGGAAACTAAAACATGTATGAAATAGAAACTTTCTAAAAATAAAAATTCCTAAAATTAAACAAAGAAATTAATCTACACACAATCAATCTTAGACAACCTAACCTAGCATGTAACTAAACTAATCAAATAAACAACTTGGTTCACATGACGCAAGGTAATGTGTGCATGATTCATAGACTTAAAACTTCACATGGTCTGCATGACTCTAAGAGAATAAGAATTAAGATTCAAAGAGCTTTAAGCATTAGTAACTATTAAGGAAAACTATGCATAATCCATGAATGTATTGAATTGAAATTATTACATGAAAAGTGCGCTTCTTACATGGAAAATGGAAAAGACCATTGCACCTACTTCAAAGACTTAAAACTAATCAAAAACTAAATCCAACATTCACTATCCAATTTAAAATTGCATGCATGTGAAACTAAGAGAGATTCAAAGATAAAGAGAGTGGAAAAGATTACAATGAAAGCAATGGAAGGTAAGGAAATTAAGAGGATTCAAGGAACAAGATCTAGAACCAAGGGCTACAATGTCTTAGTTGTGACTCCAAGAGATATGTAGTCCTTGAATACATGGACCTAAGGTTAAAAATAAACTTAAAAAAGGAACAAAACAAAGTAACAATAAAAGAAATCAAGTAAAGACTAACTTGGACTTAGAGCAACTTCAAGGTGATAACAAACAAAGGAGGGAGAGTCACATTGAATGAATAGGGTTGAAGGAACGTGGGAGGAGGTGTCCTCCCCCTTTCCATGTTCATAATCATTGGCTGCCTAAAATTACTCACAAGCATAAGACTTAAAGTAGTATTGCACGTGAGAGAGGTCTATCCCATGAGGAATCTCACATGTTTGTATGTTGGATGGATCTTATTTGAAATGCTTAACTTCAGTGAAAGAGAGATTAAATTTGAATTGAATTTAAAATATGAAAAGAAAGGAGAAAAGAAAGGAAATATGCATGAAACTAGAAAGTATAATTAAAAGAAACTTTTTGAAATTAAAGCCATGCAATGGAATTAGAAACTAACATGAATTCAATAAAGAAATTAATGCATAACTAGAATGAATGTAATGAGGAAACTTAAACTAAGGAAACTTACTAAAAAGAAAACTATCCTAATTTAACACTTTCATAAGTTTAAAACATTCTAAAAATGGAACTTTCTAAAACTCAACTAATATGAAAATAGCTAATTAATAATTGATAAACTAAGATTAGTGAACTAAACAAAGCAAAATCTAAAGAGAAATCACCAAATAAGCAAAAGCTAGCTAACATACAATATAATCAAAGCACCTAATAAAAAACGTAAATAGCTAAATGGGTTCATAAGGAATAAAGCAAATAAGATGAATAAGGTGCTGGAAATTAAGCATGAAAATTGAATGGAAAAATACCAGATCTCAAGCACTTAAGAACTTCAAATCAAACTAAGAATTGAAAGCAATTGAACTAGAACTTTTATGCAAGATAACACTCAAGATTTAAAGTACTTTAATATAGAAAACAAGCATGAACAAGAATGTTTAAGCAACTTTTGATTGAATGTCAAAATACCACTTTTGAGTGCGCATGAACATGTATCCATAATCTTAAAATTGCACACTCTTCAAGAGCCTAAAACTTGATTCAAATCAAATAAAAAACATACTTTATTGTTCTCAATCTAAACTAACATAAATTCAAGTGAAACCCAAAAGAGAATTCAAGATAACAATGGCTGAATGATGAACTAACATAAGGAAAAAGACACATAAGACTATGCCTTAATCGAAGGAAAAAATGTGGAATGCAAGGAGGGAAAGCAAGGATTCAAGTCACTTCTTCTCTTGGCTATCACTACTAGAGGAGAACTAACTTGGATCTTTGATTAATAAACAAGAAAAACAAAGAAGGTGGAAGCAAAGAACAATGGTAAAACAAGGAGGGATTATGTAATGCCCAAGCCATTTACACTATTTTTAATGAAAATTGAACATTCTATAGGAAATAAACTGAGTTAAAAGTTTCACTTTATTTAAAATAGTAAACAAAGGAATTTGTGAGGAAACTTAGTACCATTAGATTCTACTTTAAAAATGGAATCCAACGCCTCAAAAATCACCCAAAACGGAGTTTGTATGAAGAAGTTACAGCTGTTTAAAGATAGGGGTATTTTTGAAATTTAAATAGAAAAAAAAAACGAAAAAGACGAAAAACGCAGGGGGTCGTTTTGATAACGGCACCTCCTGTAGTCTTCAACCTCTAGACCCCTCCAGAAACCCGTTTTTCCTGATTTCTCAAGAACACCCCAGGGGAAAGGGTCGCACCGCCTTCTCCCCTCTATAAAAGCTCCATCTCCTCCTCTTAAAAACACGAGTTTTCCGGCATTTTTGGACTGGGTTTCTGGCAAAAACCGAAAACCCATCTTTCTGCGTTTTTCAGCAATGGCTAGGCCCAAGTCAGGCTGGCCATTACCATTTTTCTCCATGCCCTTTGTCCTTTCTGGTCTGGCAATAGGGTTTTCCCCCTTGTTCGAGTTTTCCGGCGAGCAGGCACACCCACCAGGGAAAAAGGGCGTTCCACGCTACAGGTAAGCCATTCCTCCACTTTTCCTCTCCGTTTTGCTTCCCTAGGGCCAGATCCATGCCAGATCTGGTCTTTTCCAGTCGTTTTCCAGCCGGGTTCCTGGCCGGAAAGTGCTCCCAAGCCGGTTCAACTGGCCTTGTATGAACCAACCAGTTTTTCCAGTCAGAATTCCTGGATAGAAGACGTTCCTAAGCCGTTCAGACGGCCCTGCACGAACAAGGCGTCCTAGGGACGCCATGCTTCACCTGCGCCTGGGACTGGGTCACTGGGATGGGTTCCAGGTGTACGACAGTGCGTACACTATCCCAGGTGCGACCTTCAGGTGCCCGCGCGACATGGGGCATGGGTCCTGGCTCAACCAGGATGCACAGGGTGCCCTGGGAGCTAAGACGCGCCATGCTACAAGGTGCGTCCGTGCGATGATACGCGTCATAGCACATCACTTGAGCATGCATGTGCGCGTGCAAAATGCGGTCCCTGGCACGGCCTTTAGGCGCGCACGCACGTGAGGCGGTCGCAGTTCAACCAGGATGCACGAGTGTCCTGGGAACTGGGAACACGTGGACCCAATGAGACTTTAAAGTTAGAATTAGATGATAAATTATAGAATTTAACTATTGAATAGTAGATCCACATCATAGGATCCAGCCTGACGAATAAATTAGGCAAGGACCATGGACCCAATAGGCAGATCTAGTGATCTAATGCCTAAATGGATTGAAATTAATAAGGACTCCTTGTATTCATTCATACCCAGGAGTTTATAAATGAGACCCAGGGATGGGTTGAATGATAAAGGACGCGACTCCAAGAGACTTTGAGGTAGGTGCTCTATCGCTACTAGACTTTTTTAAAGAGCCATGATTGTTTTGAGAATTCATGTTTTAAGTATAAGTATATGACTTGTTTAGCATGACTTAATTCAGCATACATATGATAAATGCTTTATGCATAGATATGTTTTGCAAATAATTGCATATACATTATGGATAGATATGTTTTGCAAACAAATGCATATATTGCATGATTTGTGAGCATTGTGTTTTTGAAAGATCGCATGTCCTTGAGGGTTACCAAAAGACGCTGGGTAGGCAGTTATGAGGGCCAGGCAGTTGTGAGGGACCCAAAGAGGACGGGTTTTGAAAAAGAGGTTTTCGCTTGTTTGATCTGATATGATTTGGGCTGATAAGCTTGTGGGTGCTATGCCGAGAGGTTTGGGTTGGCCTCCAGCCTCTACCACTATTAGGTGGATGGGTACCACGCCCAAAAAGGGCAACGTCCCTGCTTCGACTGCATGTAGTATAGGGGGCTACCGCTGGTGTCACGACACTAGGTCAAAGTGTCATATGTCCCGTGGAGGCATATGACCCTGTGTCCTCAGGTACCCGGGGACCACACGGCGGCGAGGTCGTGGGCATAGTTGGACCCTATGGTTTGAGGATTTATTTGCATTGCAAATGGCATGACATGAGGTTGGTCAACCATACCAGATATCCATGAGTTGGATTCAGTTGAGCATCTTATGCATATCATTATGTTTATGATATATGATACTTTTAACTTGGATTATGCTATTCTTTAAGTCGTCAGTATTCCAGTTTGACAGTGGTTTTTAATATCGATATTGAATATGATTGTTCAAACATGCACATGTTTTTAAGAGCATATGATTTTAAACATAGCATGCATTGCAGAACTAGTAGTGATAGACTCCTACTGAGTACAGTATATACTCACTCTATCCTTAACATTTTTTAGGATAGTTCCACTCACAAATAGACGATGCCTCAGGAGATATTGGTGCTACTAGCAAGTGAATGAAAAAGGAGACAATTGTACATGTAAGTAAACTCTCAACCCTTTGGACATGTATTTATTTATAGTTGGGCTGTGTGTTGTGACTGGATAGACCTGGGGAAAAACATTTATGATTTCTGAAGTTTTTCAAAAACTACTTTGAGTATTGTGAAAGCAAATGACACTCGGGGTTTTCAAAATGAGTTTAAAACCAAAGATTTTTTGCTACATTGCATGGTTTTTATAAAATGGTTTTCAAATAGGGATGCATCCCGCCTTAGGAATTAGATATTACATTTAAGAATGCATGAGAAAACCTGGGTCGTCACAGATTATGAGTGTGAAACTTAAGTAACAAAATAAGGCCAAAATGAACTATGGAAGGTACAATGTAAAGCAAACTACCAACCTGGAATTGAAGTACAAAGCAAGAGAAAATACTTAGAAATGTAAAGGAAGAACATCCCAAAAGAAAACCAAAGTCCAAAGCTCTAAGATTCACCAAGCAAGAGTGTTACTTTCAAGGTTTTCTCACAAAATGCCTACTTGGGAAAAAAGAAAAAACATGGAATCCATGGGGTTTATAGAGGGTTGAGTTTCCAATTGAACCATAGCTTAATCTAAAAAGAGAAAGTGGATCTAGATCTTGGGGTTCAATGAGAAAGTCAGGTAGAGAGATGAGTTAAGCATGTAAGGTGTAATAAGATGGCATCATGGTGATGCAAAGTGGCTACCATATAATTAGAAAGGGGGAGGTGTCACCTTATTAAGAGGGTGGCATGGAGTTCCTTCCATTCTGATTGTATAATTTAGCTATTGGAAAGAGAGAAAAAAGAAATAATAAAAGATAGGAAATATGGAAAAGATCTAGGGTTTTGAAGTGTTTTAGGTGTATGACTTAGATTTAAAGGTTTCCTAATTAGGAAACCACCAAATATGACAACTAAGCAAGGGGGAGGAGTCATCTTATTAGGAAGTTGGCTCCCACTTTAATAAAAAATTCTGGAAACCCTAGTTGGGTGGGTGGAAAGAATGGAAAATGGAAAGTAGAAAGTGGGAGTTTGTTAATGTTTTCTGCAAGTGCACGGGCTATTGTAGTGTAGCTTACGCAAGTATGGATCGATCCCACAGAGATTTGATTTAAAATGATTGAGTTTTCAATAAAATTCAATTAATAAAAGAACCAAAACAAAGAATATATCAAAATTAAACCATCAATAAAATAAAATCTAAATTTATTCAACTGTTGCAATTTACACAATTATTTATTCTAAAAACACAGAAAATGCAATGAAATAAGCAGTCCTGGATAAGCCTGTCCCTGAATAGTCAGAATGTGGATAAGTTAAAATCAGAATAGCACAGGGACACAGATGAAATTAAACTAGGGACTCAGATGGAATTTCTCAGATCTGCTAGGGGCAGAATTGTAATTCTTCAGGGTTCTGGTTTTTAACGAAAAACCAAGTGAAAATGTTGAGGGGAAGACCGTAGAAGATGAGGAAGAAGGAAGAAGAGGGAGGAGAGGAAAGAGGAGAAGAGAGTAGGAAAAAAACCCAATCTGGGTTTTCTCTTCTGGGGCCGGTTGGAGATGATGTCAGAGGAGAAGGGAAAGAGAAGTTGAGGAAAGACAAGGACTTTAGGAGAAAAACCCAATTTGGGTTCTCTCCTCTAGGTTGTCCAGTGTCGGTATATGGGTGGTGTGGTGAAAGATTAACAAAGGGAGAGGCAGGCTGGAGAGAAGAAGAGCAATGGTGGCAGGAGGGGATTAGAGAATGTGCTGTGTGATAGAGGGTGAGATATAGAGGGAGATGGGAAGATGGCTGCTGACCCGTGAATAGAGAACGAATAATGATGGTGCGGTGAAAACAAAGAAGAACAATGAAGAGGAGAAAAAGAGATGAGAAAGGTGCTGGCCTGGGTTTTTCAATAAAAAGAGAAGGGGAGCAAGGAGAATGAGTGAAGGGGTGAGGAACAGAGTGGGGGAAATGAGAGAGAAGAGATTGGGTGCATGAGAGAGAGAGAGAGATAGCAGAAAGAGTGTGGTTGAATGGATACAAAGTGAAATGATAAAATGATCAAGGCTAAGGAAGCGTCGACTGGCGGAGGATGAGCAGATTATGCCAGTGATGGATGTTGGGAATTAGAGAACAAAGGGGCAGAGGAGAAAAATGATGCCAGTGGAAGATGAGGAGAAGTTGGAATAAGTTGATTGGTGGTAAACAAAGGAGGGCTGGTTGGTCTTCTCGTTGGCTCGCCAGTGCTATGTCTGGGCAGGTGAAGACGTGGGGAAGATAGCATGGGAGTTGGGGATGATGCCAGGCCTATGGTGTGTCACGCACCTATGGCTGGCCAGTGGGGAAAGGAATGATAATCAGCCAGCCTATGGTTGGTGGTGTAGAGGAGAAGGAAGAAAGCTTGGAGTGTAAAAGAAAGAGAGAGCTACGGGTTGAAGAACCACCAGGTCTCGAGAGAAGAGGATATGAAGAAAAATGATAGAGAGAGACGTGAGAGAGTGGGAGATGGAGGGAGAAGCGTGTAGGAGAGAGGGAGATAAGAGAGAGAGAAAAGAGAGGAGAGAGATAAGTGAAAAAAAAAATTAAGAGAGAGGGAAAAGAGAGATAAGAGAGAGAGTAGGGTCCACTAGAAGTCTAGACTTGCTAGAACTCTGCAAGTCTTCAACTTTGTCCTGTCCTAGGACTCTTCAAAGTCTTCTTTTTCCATGAAACTTCATCATCCTCATCTGATATCCTTGATTCAATCTGGAGCGTCCACGCCTAAGTCAATTAATTTGCAATGCATAGGACCCAATTAGAATCATCTGAACCGTTCAGTATTCCTCTGATTAGCTTTAATGATCATTTGACCACTAAATCTTTCAATTCAATGGTTGATGGCCAATTAAAGGTAAAATGAAATATTTTATGTAAAATCTTGAAATTAATGGCCTAGAAGCTCTAATTGAAAACTAAATGAGGGGTATTTTAGCCAAAAATGAACACTTAACAGATTTCTCTCTTGATTGGTCAACCTATGCATGATTATCTTACCTTTTACAAATATCTCTCAAAACCTTCCAATTATCCTTGTAAAATGACACCCTTAGTATGAGAGAATTGCTTGAATTGGTCCTCCAATCATGTGACTCCATGTGGCTTGATGGCTCATTCATTAATGGCCTTATCGGCTACCTCCCATGGCTTCAATGTTTGAATGGCTTATCTTCCCTGAGGTTTCCTAGTATACATTCAAGGCTCCAATTTACATGCAAAGTGGTGGAAATGCATGGCTTTTTGCATGGAACCATTGTGATCACCTTTGATGGTGTAATAACCCCAATTTTTGTAATTGATTGAGAAAATCAATAAAGTTTGAGTTTCAGATATTTCGGGCTAAAATATTAGGGTTATTTAGAATATACTTTTTATAAAAGTATAATCAAATAATAAGACATGTAAAATTAAAATTAAACTTAGCAAACCCTTCAAAATGACTGTAAGCACGACAAATTTTGAATTCGGATGAGAAATCCTTAAGTTTTTTCATTTCTTGTACAAAAGGGGTAAAATAGTAATTTTATCCAAAAATCAAAATCTCCCAAAAATCAAAATATCAGACATCAAAATTTAGAATGTACTAAGAAATACGAATCCAACGCTACTAAGTACACTCAAATCCGAGATCATGGGAATAAAACCCAAAATTTTATGCATAAATGGCAAAACGATCTTTTTACGCCATGTGGGGCCCACAAGGGACCCAACAACCAACCTTATCAGCAGCCCACGTGAAGTCATGGGTCAACAAACATCAGCTGGTCTTGGGGAAGAAAAATGGGACACGGGAAAGAAAAAATGGAGCATGGAAGACTTTCATGCCATTTAATAATAAAAAAATAAAATATTATAATCATGAAAAAAGACCAAAATGCCTATAAATACAACCCCAAAAATCCTCCAAAAATTCTCATAAAATCCCCACAAAATTCTCTTCACTCTCCCTAAAAAATTAGATCTAGATCTCTTTTCAATTTGTTTTTCTTTTTAGATTGGAACAAGAGACCTAAAATCAATTAGGCACTCTGTTCCAGATCTAATTTGATCAATTTTACCATCCAAAAATTCCCAACATATCTATTCTACAAAACCCCCAAAGAAATTTCAAGATCCAACGGTTCAAACAACGGGAATTTGCAAGAGAGGTGGATCTTGGGCCATATCTTTATCAAAGGGTATTTCTTTTAAATTGGACACATAAACACCATTTTTTTTCTCCAATCAGGTAGGTGAAAATCCTTTTCATAGATGTTTAGTACTGTTTTATGTAATTTTTATTTTACTGTAATTTATTTTGGTAATAAAAAGGTAAAAATAAAGTAAACAACAGAACCCTTAATTATGTATGATAGAGTACTCAGATGAAAAATCTGACTACACCAATCGATTTAGAAGGGTCCAAAACCCCTAGGGTAGCATTTTCACAAAGATCAAAGACATTTTGGGCCTCAATTGAGAGAGGATTGATTGGATGGTCCAAAATGGACTGTCCGATCTCCGAATCAAACGGCACCCAAAATGCACACGTGATGCACCGATGGAACAGCGCGTGCGCTGCGTGGAGCGTCATCCCAAGCGAGACGATGGCACGTTCATCAAAGACACGAGCGGACGCGCCCAGCAATAGCCCCGTTTATGGGCGCGCGGACGACGGGCATTCCTCTTGTCCCGTCCGCGTCTGTGGTCGCCCCGCAAGTGTGCTTTATCAATTCCTCCCAGCGGATGCACCCGATGAACTGAACACATCCGCCCGGTTTGGTTTGTTTCGCCCGACTAATCTGGGTCGTCCGTTCCTTGGGCCCAGATCAAATCCAGGCCCTAGGAAGGACTGTGAACTTCCAGATTCAATTTCGGAGTCATCTGAACTCCAAATTGAGATCGGAAAGAAGCTATGTAAAGCTTGAAACCTCTATTTTCTTATAAAATGATAAAATAGACATATTATTTAGTAAAAAATTTCTATATTAAAGAAACAAGTTTTCAATTACCTAGATCTTCACATCTTCAAGATCTGAGATGATCAGATCTTGAAAATATGTTTTAATAGTGATATAATATCAAAATAAAGTGAGATCTATGGTTTAATTGGGTATATATGGGATATATTAAGGGATCTACCCATTATGGTAGAAAAACCCTAAAAATACAAAGGGACCCACTTGATCAATGAGATCAAGTGTGATCAGATCCTTGGGATGGAAAGAATAAATATTGATATGATGAAATCCAAGGAAATCATGAATGGATTATGATAAAAATAGATCAATATGATCTTTTGACGTTAATAAAGAAAATTCCCTAAATATAACTAAAATCCTTAATCAAAGGAAAAGATCTAAGATCAAATGGTTGGATCATAAGTAAAGGTTTCTAAAAATGTTAATGTAATTAGTTTCATAGCATTTTAAATATGATTATGTTATAAAGCATGCTAGTATAACATTTAAACTTTAGCATGATATGTGATTCATTGTTATCATAAGGTGTTAGATTTAATTTAAGTACCTTGCCTCATTATCATTGAATTTTAAATTATGTAGTTTTATGCTTTGAATTTATAATTCATTTATGGTTGAATGTTATTAGTAGATTTACTTGTTATGAGATAAAGAGCATAAAACATCAAAAATGTATTCTAATGAGAAAGTAGAGTTTCATTACACAAATAAGAATAGAGTACTTTGGACTTAATTAGTAAGGGCTATAGTTAGTAGGATACTATAAGGATTATCAAATCCTTGGCCCAAATTAGGAAAAGAATAATAAACCCCATGAATGACATTATAAATATTGATGGACTTAATTAAAATCCATTAGAAAGAATACTTAGGGTAAACATGCTTATAGGAGCCTTATGAAAGGTTGAGCTATGGTCATTCTAGTGAATGATGAAGATAGTGGTTAAGGGGGTTATCTAATAGAGCCTCGCTCTTCCCCTACCTTCCATTGACGTTTGTGAGGTCTAAACGCCTCCTTACATGAGGATTGAAGTAACCACTTTGTGTTCACCCATTCAGCTAGTAAGCCTTAGCTAATTGGAAATAAGAGGAGTAGTCTAGATTTAGACTTAAATAAGCTACCTTCAACCAGTACATTAACTGGTTGAATAATAATAATAATAAGAGCATAAAAGGTTAGTAAATTATCTAAGCCTAATAAAAACAGTAAGTAAATAAGGATGATCAAACAAGATCCACTAGATCTTGGATGATCAAGAACAATAAGAAATAGAATATTATATTGTACTTAGTATGCATGTTTATTAGTATACTTGTTATAGTTCATTAGATTAGATAATCCAAACCCTTGATCTAAGATGATTCAAGGAAGAAAACTAAGATCATCCTCCTTAGGGATGATCCAATAACTGAATTTAGATCAAAGAAGAACTAGATGATAGAAGATCTAGGACCTTGATCTTTATCAACATGTGTAGATTGTCAATCAATGGATCTATGAAAGATCAAGATCAAGGAGATGGACATACAAAGACTTAGAGACAGAAAAAAATACTTAGATATGAATGATCTAAAGATCATTCTAAACATCAGATCTAGTGATCAATAGGATGGTTTATAATTTATATATTGACAATACGTATGGATGCACAGATCATATACATCAGTCGGGATCATGGAAGATTTGGGGAAAAGAGATCACTCCTTAAAGGTAGGAGGATTTGATGAATGCATACATGATTGTACTCATGATCTTATGTTGACAAGAGTAATGATAATACTTGTATTAAATCTCTTGAATACCTTATGATCCAACCAAACACACATAAGATGGTTAAGGACTAAACTATAAGTGAATAGGGAACTAGAAAATATTTCAGCCCTAAGTAAATAGACATATGATCTGATATATATGAAATCTATTTTACATACAAGCTTGGAGGCTTGTGAGTTTGTTTTAATAGGCATAAGCCTAGGGGAATGCTATTGCTAGAGGAGTTATGAGGGTTTGGCCACCTGCTCCTTGAAATTTGATGATATGATGATACCTTGCCCAATGAGAGGCTAAAAGTCAGGTGGTGGCAATTATGGGAAGGCCACCACTGTGAAAGTCTTGCCCCCCCATACAGGCAGTGACATAATATTTTCCACCGTGGTATCAGTGGTGAACAGGGCAGTTATCCGAGCGCGCTAGTACGGATCAGACTGCAGCATAGCAACCTTTCTAATTATTTTGCACTATGATGCATATGAGAATAGGCATAGTGAAATGCCTTATGTTATAGCATAATGAAATGCTAGGTAATTGTATATTATCAATATTTCCCAAGAAGGGAAATTCCCAGTATAAGATTAGCTGTAATACTAAATTCTCAAAACAAAGATAATTGATTAGCTTAGTTGGGAATGATATTTGACTATTTTCACAAATTTAACTGGTTTACCCATGAAGAGTATGTATGTATATAGATATACATAACTTACAAAGTAAAGAGTATGTTTAAGGATAATGAGATTATGAAGTATTGGAATTACCTTGTCAATTATTATGTTTCTTGAATCCCCTATCAAGCATTGCTTGCTGAGATATTGTACTTGTTGCAATATCTCAGATCTAGGGAAGGAGAGTTAGGAGTTGAAGACTATAGAAGACTTGAAGAGAATAATAATCTTCCAGGTATACCCTTGAAGAAATGTGTTTTTCTTTGTTGAGAGTTTTATTGTATGGTGAGCTTGAGTTTTGGATTATGTAATTTGGACAAGTATTGTACTAGATTTAGCTGTACTGTGAACCACTGGATGGATCCTGGAGTTTAATAAAAGTATATTACTTCAATGGAATTTTATTTTGTACACAAATTGTACTTATGTTATGTATGAAGTGGTGACTTGGGTTTTCAAAACAAGTTCTAAAGGAAAGAATTTCCGCTGCGTTGTTTTGCAAAAAATTTTTACACTCTTAAGGGCCCTGCCTTTCAAAATACTTTACAAATCATGTTTCAAAAACCCGAGTCGTCACAGATGGTTCTCATTGCCTTCTTGCTTTCCTTAAGGTCGTCTTGAACCTTGATCACACTTTTGACTGATGCCATTTAGGTTTTAGTTTGATCTTTCGATCTTGATCTTCAATTCTTATATTGATCAATCTTGAACTTCTTCTCAACAACTACAAAAGAAGAAAAACCCTAATTAAATCCTAAAATTATGGCATTTCACATACTCTGGATTAGCTCTTGAGCTTGCCAAATATCAAACTTTTGAATAATTAGGTAAAAAATGTATGTGCTATGAAATTCCAAAAAATCATAGAAATAACACTGTATTTTATAACATATAGGCTACTAATTGGGTACTTTTTATACAAAATTGAACACTTATCAGACCTCCAAATAGAATTTTACTAGTCTCGAGCAAAACATCTAAAAAATCATGAAAATAAAATGATTGCATTTTCACAGGTACTGGCGATTGCATTTAGCACATGGAATAAGTCCTTAAACCCCACTATTACCCCTAGTGGACATGTTTGACCTCATGAGGGTTTACAGTGAATGTACCCATAAAACTCCATAAGGTGAATTCGTTTATATTATCTCAGAGAATTTTCATCCATTAACACTCTACTAGCTATAATAACTTAACGAAGATGAATGAAAAATTCCATAAGTTATCTATATACCAAACCCATTTTACTATAGTTTCATGTAGAGTGCATGTCTATGTACAAACTACATATATTTGGACCTCTAAATAAATATGCTTATACTCTATTGAAATAATGTTTTGACTCAAATTCTCACTTGTATACACTAAAAAATAAAGCTCTCACAGAAAAAGTAGTCAAACAAATTTCTCTGACTATGTGATCAAATCCAATGCTACGAATGGTTCATATAATTTTATAAGCATAAATGAAACAAAGGATTGTGATCCTTAAGAATAGATGTTATTACCAAGACCAATAGAAATATTTCACCTTAATTCCTTTCTATATATATCCTCATCAAGGCTATGTTCCACCTTAAGATTAATAAGTCTTGAGATAGGACAAAATGTAGCCTTAGGATTTGTTTTGAAAGGAAGGGGTACAAGGATTCAAAATTTCAAATTTGAGTAGAGGTCTTCAATTGAATGTTGGACAAATTTACATTTTGATTGTACCTAAATTGAACATCATCTCTATTTTTCCTTTCTCTTATCTAAAATTTTCTTCCTTTTTCCTTTCTCTTTTTTCTTTTTTCCTTTTCCTTGTACTTCCAAGAAGGAAATTTTTAGTTTGTACTTTTGATATTTTTCACTTCTTTGACTTTTGTCCTTTTACTAAAACTATTGCTATCATTACTACTCATTTTTGAAAGATAAGTAATGGATATTCTTTATTTGGTTTTTGGGTCAAGGTAAATAAAGTTTGAACAGAAAAAGACTTACCAAGAGGCTCTAAGGGTCTAACTTGTGGTATTAATATAACTTTGGGCTAAAACAAGGATGGCCTAAATCATTTCTTAGATTTCTTAAAGCCTATGAGATTCAATAAATGTTCAAGAAACAAAGTTAGTACTCTTTTTAATTCTTGACATTTTGATTAAAACAAAGATACTAGGATCTTTCAAAGTTATCTACAGTAAAGAAAATAGGACATTACTTATAACCCTTAAGAAGAATCAGTATCTAAAGCTCACATGATTATAAGTCTCCACTAATTTCCTCAAGTTCTTTAAGTCATAACCTTCTATTAGTCTAGATTATGCACTATGTAAATGTTTTCCTAGATGTATCTTTCATAAAATACTTTAGGACATGAAAAAAATGAAGAATTAACCATATACATTACCATGAAGAAGTTAAAGTAGGAGCAATACTAAACTTCTAAAAATCTAATTCTCATCACGCTAAAGAATTTTGACCTCAAAACAATGATCTCAGAAATCTCTTATATGTCTACTCCTCTCAACCTAAACTAAACATTGTCTCCAATATTTTAAAACATAGGACTCTGATATGATAATTGAGTGATGTAGAATAGTGAGACTTTAAAAACTTTGGGTTGCCTCCTAGTGAGAGCTAAGTTCAACATCTTCAACTAAACATAACCTATAACTAATCAACTATAAACCTAACTAGTTTCTACTAATCCTAACCCTAACAATGGATGAATTTCTCACTCCATGTAAGAATTTCATTGTAGTCAATATGCATCCTCCACTTATAAATTTTAAGGGGAGGTAAAAATATGGCTTGAAAGACCACCATGCATTTAATTTTCTTGTGACCAATTCTAGTTGAATGGCCCCATTTTTTCCAAAATTTGTGGATGATATTGAGCAATGCAATCAACACATATCTTTCCTCTGACTCACTTACATTTTCCTAAAATTAAGGATTAAGCTGACTCCATATTTCCCTAAAAGGTTGTTCATATTTTCTTTGGGGTAGAGTAATGATGGGGCTTAAATCCTTAATATTTTTTAATGTGTACCCTAGAATTGGTTGATGTTGATCTAGAACATCAATGGGCTCTTCTTCTTCCTGTTCTTTATGCATAGGTAAGATTTCAAGTGGGCTTATAGTGTTATTTGGTGTTTGATCAAATAATGATTGTAGGTCCCAATTGGGTGCTTCTTTTACATTGCAAGGCTCAAATTGAATTTCAGAAAGTGTAGGGGTTTCTACTCGGTCTTGCCATAGAGAAGTGTCCACTAATGGTTCAGTGTATGAACATTCATTCTCTTCATCAATGGATGTCTCTTTATCATAATCATAAAAAGTAGTGGGACATGAACTGAGTGAATATGACTTGGAGGATTGCAAGGATAGTGGGACACTTCTAGCTTAGAAGGAACATAAGGTATTTCTATCCTTGTAAGTCTTTCAAAGGTATCCTCATTCTCCTCCCTAATTTATTTCATATCCTCAGTAAATCGTATGATTCCAGTATGCATTTGACCCATTTTCAATGATAGTAGCTCCATACTTTCTCTAATTTTGGTCTCTTTTAATGATTCTTCAGACATGTATGGGTCATAGTGTTGTGGCATTGGGATACTAGGAAAGTTTTGAACCATGGTTGTTCTACCTGATGTGTCTAATATTCTTGGTAGGGTTGATTAGGGTGGGACTATCTCTTCTGATATTGGTGACAATCTTGAGACCATGGTTTTTCATGATGCCTAGCCCATTTATAATCATGTTATTTTGTCTTAGGATAATAGTGATTGCTAATTTTGGGGAAGGCACAGGGTTCATCAACTTACTCTTGATGATATCCATTATAAGTGGAGCTTAATGGCCATGAAGTGGGAGGATATGGAGTTTTGAAAGCGGCATAGTTATTATACTAAGGTTGTTGATATGACCTAATATAATAATTCTTGTACTAAAGTTGTTGATATGTCTCAGCATAGGAATTATCATACTGGGGTTGTTGATGTGCCTTAGTATTTTTCTTAGAAGCAAAGAACCCGGTCAACTGATTATTTATTTTCTCCATCACAGTGCATAATCTATCATTTCTATTGGACTAATCAAGAGTATGCCTTATTTGTATTTCATAACTATTCTCATAAGGTATTGGCTTGGGAGTAAAATAGTATGAAATTGGTTTCTTATCCCTTTTCTGGTAGGCCATTGTACTCAACTTTACATACAATGAAATAAATAATTGTATACAACCAATGAGTACTCTTTATATATGTGTGTATACATACATACATACATACATACATACATACATACATACATACATACATACATACATACATACATACATACATATATATATATATATGAGACAGGGAAATCCCAACTATATGATGCAACCTAACTAAATATGATTCTTAACTCTAAATGATACACAACTAAGCCCCAATGGTTCTCTAGTGAGTCGTTTTGATAATCTTTTATAATGTGCAGGGTGGTAGCTTTTAGACCTAAATCTAGATAGCTCCTCTTTTATCCAACCTCAACTACTGCTTACCATTTAACTTTTGCCTCATGGAAGGAGGCATTTAGACCTCAACAACCATCAACAAAAGACATGGGAAAATCAATTGGATTTTGGATACCCACTATAACCATGATACTCAGAAGCCATTGGAGTGATAATAGATCACCTCCTTCTAAAAGGGTCTTATAAACTCGATACCCTAAGTCACTTACTACTTGATTTTAAATTAGAAACATACAAGGAATTTGATTGATTATCTAAGTGGGCTAAGGATACAGTGATGAAATCTAGTCCTTATCTTTTGAGGGTTCCCATAGGGCCCTTACTAACATTGTGATCCATTCTACCATCAGGCACGGAAACATGCAATGCAATACAAGGAAAGAAAACTAATGGCTACCTATATGTTACCTAACAGAGGGTCAAACACCTTAATAGACAAGACTCTATAACCATGCAACCTATGCCTTGGTTATAGTTGAGTTTAGGCTAACCTTTGTTAAATAGATGCACAACTAATGCAACAACCCTAAATAAAATGCAACAAGGAAACTTTTCTCCCTTAAAACTTCCTAATTCTAAAACATTCTAAAAATGGAACTTTATAAAACTCAAAAAGGAAACTTTTTTAAACTCAACTAAGGTGAAAAAAATTAATAAAGAATTTAAACTAATTTTAATCAACTAAACAAAGCAGAATCTAAAGAGAAATCATCAAAGTCCCTTGTGCATGATCCATGGAATGGTGCACATGGTTCATTAGATGAAAATCATTAAAAATCTAAATGGGTTCCTAAGGAATGAAGCAAATAAGATGAATAAGGCGCTAGAAATTAAACATGAAAATTGAATGAAAAATACCAGATCTCAGGCATTTAAGAACTTTAAATCAAAGCAAGCATTGAAAGCAATTGAACCAGCACTTTTATGCAAGTTAACACTCTAGATTTAAAGTACTTTAATATAAGAAATAATCATAAATAAGAATATTTGAGCAACTTTATTGATTGAATGTCAAAATACATAAATTTAGAGTGCATATGAACATTATGCATAATCTGAAAATTGCGCACTCTTCAAAGCTTAAAACTTGATCCAAATCAAATAAAAAGCATATACTAATATTCTCAATCTAAATTAAGATAAAGTCAAGTGAAACCCAAAAGAGAATTCAAGATAAAGATGCCTAGAATGATGAACTAGCCTAAGGAAAAAGACGCATATGACTGTGCCTAAATCTAAGGAAAAAAAAAAAAAGTGGAACGCAAGGAGCGAAAGCAAGGATGCAAGTCACTTCTTCAATTGGCTGTCACTACTAGAGGAGAACTAACTTGGATCTTTTATTAATAAGCAAGAAAAATGAAGAAGGTGGAAGCAAAGAACTAAGGTAAAACAAGGAGGGATTATGAGTGTGAAACTTAAGTAACAAAATAAGAACAAAATGAACTATGAAAGGAAGAATGTAAAGCAAACTACTAACCTAGAATTGAAGTGCAAAGTAAGATAAAATACTTAGAAATCCAAAGAAACCAAAGTTCAAAGCTCTAAGATTCACTAAGCAAGAGTGCTACTTTCAAGGTTTTCTCAAAAATGCCTACTTGGAAAAAAAAGAAGCATGGAATACATGGGCTTTATAGAGGGCTATGTTTCCAATTGAATGTGTGCTTAATCTAAGAAACGAAAGTAGATCTAGATCTTGGGTTTCAATGAGGGAAAGTTAGATGGATAGATGATGTAAGCAAGCGAGGTAATATGATGACATCATGGTGAGGCAAAGTGGCTGCCATTTAATTTGAAAGTGGGGAGGTGTCACCTTCTTAAGAAGGTGGCATGGATCTCCTTCCCTTCTAGTTACATGGTTTGGATATTGGAAAGAGAGAAAAAGAAAGATAGGAAAGATGGGAAAGATCTAGGGTTTTGAAGTGTTTTAGGTGTATGAATTAGATCTTGGGGTCTCCTAATTAGGAAACCACCAAATATGACAACTAAGCAAGGGGGAGGCATCACCTTCTTAGGAAGGTAACTCCCTCCTTAATAAGAAATTGGGAAAACCTTCATTGGGTTGGTGGAAAGGATGCAAAATGGAAAGTGGGATTTCTCTCTTCATTGGTCCACCTATTTATGGTCACCTTACCTTTTACAAATATCTCTCAAAACTTTCCAATTATCCTTTGAAAATCACACTTTTAGTATGAGATAATTGCTTGAATTGGTCCTTCAATGATGTCACTCCATGTGGCTTGATGGCTCCTTCCTCAATGGCTTGATTTTCTAATTCCTTTGGCTTCAATGCTTAAATGGCTGGGCTTCCTTTAGGTTTCCTAATTAGACTAGGAAACCTCATGCATGGCTCCAATTCAAATGCAAAGTGGTGGAAATGCATGGCTTTTTGAATGAAACCATTGTAATCACTTTTGAAGCTTCTCATTGCCCTCTTACTTGCCTTAAGATGGTCTTGAATCTTGATCACACTTTTGATTGATGCCATTTAGGTTTTGATTTGATCTTTTGATCTTAATCTTTGATTCTTATCTTGATCAATTTAGCCTTTTTATCAATGCCTACAAAAGATGGAGAATCTTAATTAAATCTTAGAAAATTATGATAATTCACATAATTACTCTAGATTAGCTCTTCAAACTACAAAAATAACAAACTTTTGAATGATTAGGTCAGAAATGCATGTGTTATAAAATTTCAAAAAAACTCTAGAAATAACACCATATTTTATAACACATGGGCTGCTAATTGGGAACAGTTGTACAAAATTGAATACTTATCAATCTTTCGAAGGTGTTTCATACATATTTTCTCTTTCTGAATGTATTTCGATCCCATCCTAAGGTGGAGATATGGGGGATGAGATTACATGGAATTGTGGAATTTTTTATTTAGAAAAGTGCAAATCATGGAAACTCTTTTGAAAGTGTAAATCATTAATCACCTTAGGACCTTGACATGGAATTTTGGGATGGTTTAGGATTGGTTTAGAAGGTGGATCACTAAGGGAAATATTAAGATGAGGTGGGATTTAGAAAAAATATATAAGATGAGAAACTATGAGTTGGATTTGGAAAGTGGTAAGTGGCTGGAAATATTGGACATCCATGGTGGGAGGTCCACCTTTTTAGCATCTCCCCCTTTGCAAAAATTGTGGTGCTTTGGGTGCATGAACATTGGAAGGGTAGGTGGGACAAAGGTGAGGCTTGGAAATAGAGATAGATATAGGACATGAGTGGAGATGATGATGGAGTTATGAAATTAGAAGGTGAGTGGGAGAAAGATATCTAGGAAACCCTTAGGAAGGAGGCACCACTTTTTTAGGAAGGACGCATCTCCATCTGATTCCCATGTGTGGAATTGGCAATTGGAGAGAGAGAGAGAGAGAGAGAGAGAGAGAGAGAGAGAGAGAGAGAGAGAGAGAGAGAGAGAGAGGAAGGAAAGATACAGAATATACTCTTCTCCTATTGGTCCACCTTGAATGCTATCTTACCATATTGATCATCATCCAAATTCCTTTCCAATTATCTTTTTGAGAAGTCCAATTTTAGTAAGGATAATTTCTTAAAAAGTCTCCTCCAATAGTGTGACTCTCTGTGGCATTGCCTTAAGTGGCTGGGTGGCTTACTTTGATGTCTCCTTGATTGATGTCTTGAGTGGCTCAGGCCCTTGGGTTCAAAGCTTGAAAGTCTTGGCTTCCTTAAGTGCCTTGTTAGACTAGAAAACCTCATTCATGGCTTGATTCTCATGTAAAGGTGGTGGAATTGAATGGGCACAGTTTAATCACCTTTAATGCTTCCAATTGCTTCCTTGCTTGCCTTAAGATGATCTTTAACCTTGATTTACCTTTGAAATGTAGAAATTTAGATCTTTGGCCTTCTTTTGATCTTGATCTTCAAACCTTATCTTTCTTGATCTCGGCCATTAGATCATCTTCTCAAAACCTTCAAAAGAGTAAAAACCCTAACTAAATCCTAAAAAATTATGACAATTCACATACTTACTCTAGACTAGATTTTGAGCCTTCCAAATGTCAAAATTTTGCATTATTAGGTTAGAAATGCATGTGTTATGAATTTTCAAAATAATCTTAGAATAATGCCTATAATTTACAACACTTGGACTATTAATTGGGTACTTTTTATAGAAAATTGAACATATACTCATGAGGTTCTCTCTTGCTCATTCATTCCCTTAAAGAAAAAGAAGAACTTCTCTCTCTCTCTCTCTCTCTCTCTCTCTCTCTCTCTCTCTCTCTCTCTCTCTCTCTCTCTCTCTCTCTCTTAATAGTTGTTCCAACATGCTATTCCACACTAAATAGTTGATCTAGCTTATTATTCCATGTTTTATCTAATATGCTAATCGATTGATTCACTTTTGAAAATAAGCTAGCATACTTACAGTTAGTCCATGTTCTAGAGTCAAACTTAGAATAATATGATTTTGATCTTATATAACATGATTGTAAATGTAGTTTTAACTAAATGATATAGAATGCATGATTTTGAAATGTACACTTCAATGTTTCAAAAATACAATTGAAAAAATTCTTAGTCTTAGTGTTAGATTTTATTTTTATTACAAAAAACTTGGATTTATGATTTGAATGGTTCTTGGTTTTGAAAAATAACTTACAACATACTTGGTTTTGAATTTGGACTTATGATTTTGAACACCATTATGTAGAAATGCATGATTAGGATTTCACAATTTTTTAAGTAAATATATTATTTTGATTTTGATCATGATTATTAAATTTAGATATAAAAGTTTTAATATTATCCAAAATTTGATTTTTTCTCGCAAATTATATGTTTCAAGTGAAAAGTCTTACATTGAGAATTATAAGAATGAAAAAAATTTGGGTTTTCAATGTTTTGATGAATTGCACCGATATTTTATTTTATTTTAGCTAGATGTGAAGGTCTACTGTTATGCCACTATTGGGCCCTTGTAAGATGTTATTAGTGGTTATTGGATTCATGTGAGACATTGGCGGAGATCATTGATATACACTTCATCTAATCTAGGGTAGTCATAGTATATGAGTCATCTAAGATGTACTTTAGTGGGGCTTCAAATTGAGACATATTTTTATAATATAAATATTTATTTTTGTATGGAAATGACAAAAAAAAGGTAGCTCTATTGGTTATGGACAAAGTATGATTACTTAAGGACAAGAGTTCAAGCCTTAAAAATAGCTAAAAGCCTGAATTGTTGGAGCAATTTAAGACCATGAAATAGGGGATGTCTAACTGGATTGAACTTCCTGGTTTGGATGTCTCTCTCTAACTTAGAAACTTGGGTAGATCAGAATAAAATTGAGTGAGGTAAGAGTATACAAGATATGTAATGAGAATACTAAGAATCCTTAAAGATTAGGAAAGTCAAAAAGTAATAGAAAGGACTAGGATTTATGGGTTAACAAGATGAGTGGCTAGGATTCTAAGTATCACAATACAAAATAAAGGATAGGATAAGATCAAAATCTAGAATGATATATGAGAGAAAAATAGAAACATAGGAGGAAATTTGAGATAGCACAAAATGGTAAGGGGGGGTCCAAATTTAATTAGCAACTAGCTAAGATGTCCCCATATAGTGTAGGATATCTTGGCTAGGTAGAGAAAGAAAAAAGGAAAATAATGGGTAGGAGAGAGAGAGAGAGAGAGAGAGAGAGAGAGAGAGAGAGAGAGAGAGAGAGAGAGAGAGAGGAGTATTAGATCTTGGGAAAATGACCTGTGCTAGAAGCCTTTAGATAGGACGATTGTAGAAGAACCTATTTCTATAATGAGGTATTAACATGAGTTATTCTAGGTTAGATTGGTTTTTATCATTGATTTCGATATACCTAATTTTATTCTATTAAAGCATGTGCATCCATGATTAGGTTTATTCAAAACATACCATCATTTCTCAAAAGGTTGTATGCACATACCTATGCATAGATGTTTCCTATCTCACTAATAATCCAGGTCGATTGAGATGCATTAATCTATGGCATATGATTCTAGCTACAGATCCATGTTCTAGGCATGCACTTCCACCCAGACTATATTATCCTATTCATTGAACAAATCATGCACAATTATCTCAGATTTTTAGCCTTGGTTATTGATTGAAATTCTACATATGATCTATGATTAGATTTTGCTCATTGAATCATAGTATGTGCATTCTAGTTATATTTTCACACTGGATTTCAATTGTTGCTTCTCTTATGATATGTGCACCTTAGTTGTGATAGTTTTCATGCATTGATTAATTGGTGCATCCTAGACATGATTGATTTCACTTTTTAAAACATGGACTTCCACTCACATTATATGCACCATGGTTATTGTTTAATGTCATATCTTATCAATTGATTTTGTTCATACACACTTCATCATATCGATAGATCTACCATGCGCACTACATTCCATGGAAGTTTTACCATGCAAACTTCATCATATTGATAGATATACCATGCACACTTCATTCTGCTGATAGATTTGCCATATGCACCACTCATTGTACTGTATGCACCACCCATTCGACCTCAAGATTATCATCTCATTGTTATCTATATGCCACCACCTTATCCTTAACTGCATTGAATAAATAACAGTTAGCTCATGTAAGACTTGTCACACACACACACACACACACACACACACACACACACACACACACACACACACACACACACACACACACACACACACACACACACACACACACACCTTGCTTCTCATGTCTACACACTTATATGATGTTATCTCTCTTAGAGTATACATCTCAAATGCATGTCCCATGTAATTCTAGGATGAAAAATCCCTTACTCGCTTATAGGTGTTTAATTTTGCATAAAAACTACCCAACTAGTACCCATGTGTTACAACTTATAGAATTAAACTAGGACTTTTAGACCAAAATTTATAACACATGAATTTTTGACGTAATGAAGGAAAAGTTTGTTATTTTTTAGGTCCAGAGGTTAATCCAAGGTAAGTATGTGATTAATCAAGTTTTTTTTAGGACTTAATAAGGATTTTTCACTTTTTGTAGGAAGTAAGATATTGATTGAACAGCTAAGATTGATTATGATGGAATAGAAGATCAAGATCAAAAGATCGAGTCAAAGCCTCAAAATCATCAATCCAACATGAGATCAAGGGAAGGATCTTCTTATGAACCAGTGATGAATGTGATGAAAGGAGCTAAAGATGGCCAAAGTGGGCCCATGAAGTAAGCCATGCATCCTAACCACCCTTGCATGGAAGCTACTTAAGCCTTTTTAGCCATATAAGCCAAGATAAGGATTTCAAGCCACTCAAGCCAAGGGTTGAAGCCTAAAAAATAAGCCATGGAAGCTTTCTAAGCCATCCATGAGCTTAGCCAATGAAGCCTTCAAAGTTAGCCATCTAATCCATCAAGCTAAGCTAAATGGAAGGCTAGGATTGGAGGAGATTAAAGAGAGTTATCCTTGAGTTATTTTGAAGATAATTAAGGGAAAATCTTTTAAAATAAGAGGGCATGTGTACCAATAGGATAAGAGCCACCAACTTTTAGTGTTTTTCTCATTTTTTCCTTAATTTCCACCTCACCCTTAAGAGTCACTACGAGTTTCCAAAACTCCCACTCCTTCCACCTCTTAGGAAACTTCTTAACCAGGCAAATTTCTCCACCTACCATATCCCATCTCTTTCCTAACCCATTCTCAACTAATTTCCTAAAAAAAATGGGAGTTCAACAACTTTGGGACGGGGGGAGAAGCCCCTTCCTAAAAAATAGGCAACCCCCACCTACTCTCCCTTCATTTAGTCAAACTTCTTCCACCCACTTTCCTAATTGAAGTCTACCTTTTTTCCCCCTGCCTAACCATTCAAATTAGCCCTTTTAATCCCTGCCACACCTTAATAATAGGGTACCATAGGAAAAATAGGAAGAAGCCTTATAAAACCAGCCCAAATTCCAAGCGAAAAGAACTTTTGTCTCCATTGTAGAAGGGCGCCTCCTCCATTAGGAAGGAGACTTCCACTTCATTCCAGCCCTTTGTACTCCTTTTGTTTGATGTTTTGTGATTCTTTTGGGTGATGCTACAAATGTCCAACCTAGGATTTGTGGGGTTTTGATTCCTCAAGTTTGGTTTTCCCTTGGAGTGCAGCCAAGGGAAGTCATCTTGAATCTTGTTTCACCCTTTTACTTTCATTGCACCTTATTTCCCTTTTAGCCCTCTTGATTTTCCAGCTTTGGTTACTTAAGTTCCATTGTTTCTTGCCTTAGTTTTGCATAGGATTTTTCCTTGATTTCAAGCATACTTGTTCATCAATGACTGTTGGAACAATTAAAGGAGAGTTTGGCTTGTAATTGAGGAGTAATTTAGATTAAGTGAACATCATTGTAATAACATTTAAGTTTTAGATTTGGATTACATGTATGGAATGTTATGATGATGACTTTTTGGATGTGATTCAATGAGATTAATGAAATCTTCAATACATGTTTGTGTCCAGAAGTAAGTTAACTTTATCCTTGAATGTTTGAATGCATTAGAAGTGATTAATTTCATGTTTTACATGTTATAGTCATTGAATGTTTCAATCATTTTACTTCTGGAATTTCTTACATGAATGGTATTTGTCAATTTCTAGCACTATACAATCTTGTTCACTTGACTTTTCAAGTACCCAATTAGATTGTTATGTAGCTTAGTTAATGTTAGAAGTGGAATTGCAGCTTAGGGTTTCAATAGAGTTGCTTTGATCCAATTATATCCAATGAATCATGCATATCATTCCATAGTTACATGCATGATACTTGGGGTAGTTTTCCTTTCATTGTTTGTTAGTAGTAATCTTTCAAGTAATTCACTTGTTGGTTGTCTTTAGATTCCATTATTTTGCATCATAATTAGTTGGAAAGTAATCAAAATTATCGTTCTAGTTAAAATAGTTGATTTGGTTGCTTACTTTTCTTAGTTTTGCATAATTAGGAAAGTAGTTTGTTAATGCATGTTTCCATTAGGTTAATTGTTAATTTCATGTTAGGAAAGATAGTTTAGGAAAGTTTCTAAATTGCATTTTAGGAAAGTCATAAAATTAGAATTTTTTAATTTAGGAAAGTTTTAATTTTAGAAAGTGCATGTTTTAGGAAAGTTTTCCATTTAGCATGTTTGTTATTTTTTCTTAGTTTCCATTTCTTATTTTTTATTAGTTTCTAATTTCATATTCTCACTTCCATTCTTAATCTAGGTTAAAAATAAAATTCACTTGAATTTTGGCTAGGTTAGATAGTTTAAAGTAGGAATCACTACATCACAATAGTTCACTCTTAGTGGGATCGACCTTGCTTGAGTGAGAATACTACATTGATTTGTGCACCTGGGAGTTTATTTAAAACAACAAGAAGTTTTAAAATTACTCACAAGCACATGAATCAATGTAGTACTTTCTTGCAAGTGAGGTCAATCCCATGAGAAATCTCACAGATTTGCAATGGATAGGATTTTATTTAAATTGATTAACTTCAGCCAATGAAGAAGAGTTGTGGTTGAATTATGAAACTAAAGTATTGAAAATAGAAACATACATAGAATTAGAGACTAAAACTAGAAAGGCAACTTACTAAAATTCAAAACTACAATGAAATTAGAAACTTACTAAACTAACATACATGCAAACTTAGAAATTACAGTAAGGAAACAACAGTAAAAAACTAACTTAAGATAGTTACTAAAAATGGAAACTTTCCTAATCTAGAATTAGAAGTAAGGGAAACGTACTAGAACTTAAACTAAGCAATTGGAAACTTAAAAAATTAAAATTAAATAAAGAAATAAAATATATAGAACTAGAAAGATTCAAATCAGGAAACTAAACTTAGGGAAACTACCTAAAAAAGGAACTTTCCTAATTTAGAATTTTCCAAACTAAAACTTACCAAAAATAGAACTTTCTAAAATTCAACAAGGAAACTTTCTAACATAAAACAACATAAGAATAATTAACTACTGTAACACATGATCCAATAACCAACTTAACCAAAGTTCAAAGGATAATAGGACTTAGAAGCATGCGCATGGTTTTTGGACCGTGCGCATGATTTATGGAGCCCTAAAGATGATGAAAATTGATGTTTCCAATGCATGATAACCAGTTAACTAACTATGGGGTCTAACAAACAAGATGAAAATATAAATGGGTACCTAAGGATTTAAGCGAAAACAATGTTTAGACGGCTGAAATTAAAGCATAAATTTAAGGAAAAACCAATTTTCAGATTTTGGTACTTAAGAACAATCAATAAATCTTGCATTAGAAAGCTACTAAAACCGTAACTTTTATGCAAGTAAATAATCCAAATCTCAAGTACCTTGATTAAATAAGAATTCCATAACAAAAGTTCCCATATAAATTTATTAAATCACCTCCAAACTTACATCAACATTATGCACATAAAACTGTCTAAAATTTCTTGAATTTGTGTACTTTTCTAAAACTTGAAATCCTATCTAAACAACAAAATAATTCCAATATAATGCTTAAAGTACAAAGTATAATGACATAAAAATAAAACCCATGAAGGAATTTAAGAGAAACAAAGGCTAAGTAGGTGAACTAGCTAAGGGAAAATCACCTCAAACTAAGGGGGAAAAATCATGGAAAAAAAAGAATTTGAAGAGGAGAAATCAAGGATTTAAGTAGCTCTTCTCTTGGTTTTAACTAACATATTATAAAGAAACTGAATCTTGATTGAATAAAAAATAAAAACTAATGGAATGGAGTAGAGTGGAGAAGAAAGGAGAAAGCTAAATGGAAAATAAAGCAAAACAATGAAACTAAGCAATGAAAACTAGACCAATGCATGAAAACTACTAACTTGAATTGGCGAACAAATAACCAAGACAATAACTAGAAAACCAAAGGAAGAAAAGCATTTAAGAAATCCCAAATTCTAGCAGTACACCAAAGGAAAGCTTGATTTCAAGGTGTGTCGCCCACCTCTACTTAGTGAATTCGCATGGAACATGGGCAATATATTGACAAGTACTTTCCTAACTTAGAAAGGGGTGAAAAGTTAAGGAAAGTGGCCTTAGGGTTAGGGTGCAAGATGATGTCATAAACATGACATAAGAGAGAGATAAGAGGCATCGCTAGCTGTTTTCTAATTTTGAAAAAGTTATATGTGTGTTTTTGGTAGAAGGAAAGTGGAGCTCTTTCCCTTCTAATTTTGCGACGTTTGGTTGATGGTAAGTCAATGAATTAGGTAAGGAATAAAGTTTATGCAATATGTGGGAAGATCTAGAGTTTTGAAGTTGCTTGAATTGAAGTATATTTAAGGTTTCCTATTTAGGAAACCCTTGTTCACAAAATAGGAAAGTGGGGTGAGGTGGGGA
Source organism: Warburgia ugandensis (assembly GCA_035236585.1). Lineage (NCBI taxonomy): Eukaryota > Viridiplantae > Streptophyta > Magnoliopsida > Canellales > Canellaceae > Warburgia > Warburgia ugandensis. Next base: position 48,526,679 of record CP141128.1, read on the forward strand.
AAATTGATTAGCTAAGTGGTTTTATAAGAAGTGGGGATTGGTTGTATGGTTTGGATGAAATTTTCAGAGATGGAGAAGTCTAAGAAAGGTAGGATTCTTGAATAGAAAGTGCAATTCGTGGTGAGTTGGAAACTGAGGAAAAAGTGGTAAAAAGTGAGAAAAACATCAAAAATAGAAGGGTCTCATCCTATTTGTTCACATGCTAACTTATCCTAATAAGATTTTCCTTAAATTCCTTCATAATATCCCTTGGAATCTCATGGATAATCCTCTTGATTTTCCTCCAATCGTAGCCTTCCATTTAGCTTAGCTTAATGGCTTTGATGACTTCATTGGCTAAGCTTCATGGCTAGCTTAGATGGCTATCTTAGCTTAGCTTGGCTTGACTTCCTTAGCTTGTCACCTTCTCTCATGGCTTATATGGCTAAGGTGGCCTAACCATGCAAAGGTGGTGGGAATGCATGACTTACTTCATGGGCCCACTTTGGCCATGTTTAGCTCCTTTAATCACATCTATTACTCATCTGCAAGATGATATTGGCCTTTGGTTTATGGTGAAGTGATGATTTTGAGGGTTTGACTTGATCTTAAATTTTATCCCTATCAATCTCGATCATTGGATCAACATCTTGCTTCTTACAAAAAGTGAAAAATCATAATTATATCTTAAAAAAATATGATTAATGACATACTTACCTTGGACTAGCTTCTGGACCTACAAATTAACAAACTTTTGGGTTATTACGTAAAAAATGCATATGCTAGAAATTTTGGTCTAAAATACCTAATTTACCACTATAAGTTGTAACACACGGGTAACTAAGTGGGTGGTTAGTGTGAAAAATTAAACACTCATCACACCCCCCAACCAGCATTTTGCTAGTCCCTAGAAAAATATGAAAAAATCATTTTACAAAAACAAATACAAGGTGCCACTTTCGTAGGTACTCAGGATTGCATTTAGCACATGCAACAAGACATTAAACCCCTAGGTTACCTCTAGTAGGTGAGTTAAGCCAAGGATGAGTTAGGCCTCATGAGGGTTTGTAGTGAATATACCCACAAAATCCTCAAAATGCTCAAAACTAGTTGAGGACAAAGTAAGGGAACAGAGGAAGAAGATAAACATAATAGAATGGTCATTGTTATCCCTAAATTTAGCCAAGACAAGGATCATTCATCTCCATATGGTCCAATGAAATGCACAATAGTACATGAAGTCATCATGTTACCAACACATTAGTTTTCTAAGTGGAGGAATTATATTGACTATCGTTAAATACTAAAAATGGGAGATCATCAATATGGTCCTACTACAATCAAAATCATGGTGGTCTACTATGTCATATTTTTACCACCACGTAAAATTTCAAGGTAGAGGACATTTATAGACTATTGCGAGATTCTGAAGTGGCATGAGAAATCTTACCATTCCATTTTTAGGATTAAGATTAGGAAAAATTAGTTTAACTAACTAGGTCTAGGTTTAGATGGTTAGATTAATCATAAGCCATGTCTGCCTGAAGACATTAAACTTAGGGCTTATTAGGAGGCAACCTAGGATTTTTTTAGAAAGTCTTATTAGTCTGCATTACCCTTTCATCATTTAGGTATACAATGTTGGGAACAATGTTTCTTAAGCTTTTCACAAAAAAGAAAAGAAAAGAAAACATTTTTGGAAGAGTTCCCTCACTATGATGAGAATTGGATGTTTGAAAGTATTTCTAATGTTTTCACCTCTTAATGGAAATGTATATGACTCATTTTGCATACTATTCATATGTTGAAGCATTTTACAAAACTTAATTCTTGAAAACCATTTACACACAGCACATAGTCAAGACCAATAGAGATGTATGACTTAGAGACCTTAAGGAAAATCAGTGGAGACCTATAAACCACTGAGTTTAGAGACTATCTTCTTTTAGAGAGTTATATGTAATTCCATAATTTCTTTAGTGTAGATAATTTAGTGTGATCCTGTTATCCTTATTTTGGTTAAATATGAAGAGTAAAAAGGAGTAATAGCTTTCTTTCTAGAAAATTTATTGAATCTGATAGGCTATAGGAAACCTAAGAAATGATATAGGCTATCCTTGTTTAGCCCAGAGACATAAAGCCTACCCAATGTATTGCATACCACTATTTGGCCCTTTAGCCTATTATTAACCCTTTCTTTCTTAATCCCAATTACCTTAACCCAAAATAAACTAGAAAAAAAAAAAAAAACCATTACTCATTTTCAAAATGAGTAGAGTATGTAGAAAAGTTCAAAAGAGGACAAAAAGACAAAGAAGTGAGAAAATTAGCCATCTTTCTTCCAAAGAAGCTGAAGAAAAATAAAAGTGAAAAGAAAGAAGTATTTGAAATAGAAAAAGAGACAAAAATTGAAAGAGAAGGACAAGAATACAAAGAAATATTCATTTCTAGTGAAACCAAATGAATAAGTTGTCCTAACATATATTCATTGAAGACCTCTACTCAATTTTGAACCTTGGAAATCCTTATGCCCTTCTTTTTTTAACCTGTCCTAAGCCTACATTTCATCCTAGTTAAAGACCTATTGATCTTAGGAGGAGCATAGCCTTAAAAATGACAAAAAAAAGAAGGAATCAAGGTTAATTACCCCTAATATCCTTTTTAATAGGATCCACTCTTAAGGATCACTTTCATTTGTCTCATTAGCATTTAAAGACATATGTGAACCATTAGCTTGTTGGATTTGGTCACATAATGAGAGAAATATATTTAAACCCTTATCTGAGAGTTTCATTTATGAGAGTATACCTATGAGGATTTAAGGTTAAGACATATTTCTAATGGAATTTGAGCATATCCTATTAGAAGTCAAAACTTATGTGGTTCTACACACACATGCACTGCAAGAAATAGCTAGAATGAAATGTCTTTAGCACGTGTATGATTTATAAAATGGTCATTCTTCTCAATTAAGTTGTGAAAAACTAGTAAATACTAATGAATGAGGATTCTTTGAAATAAAATAGGGGACTCAATCTTAGTGAATTTGTCGATATATTCACTGTAAACCCTCACGAGGTCTAACTCGTCCATTAGGAGTAACCTAGGGGTTTAAGGTCTTGTTTCATATGCTAAATGTAATTGTGAGTACCTACGGACACTTTGTACCTATTTTGTAAATGATTTTTCTCATGTTTTACTCGGGACTACGAAAATGTTGGTTAGGATGCACATCATTTCTTTTGGCATACACTCTTGGATTTCTGAGCAAGGATACCAAACATTTCCTTTAACTGTCAACCTTAGATCAAATGCATGAGTTCTTTGACCGAACTATTACATGCATGTGCTTTCGTTAAAATCAACAATTAAATTATGCAAGTTATCCATGAATTTGCATTGTGAAGTTTGAATTCCTTCACACCATTGATCTTGGCTTGATGTACACATTTCATTGTTTGAAGTTCCCAAAGCATGCCATTGTTGATTTCATGAGATCATTGATGTACAATCTATAAACTCATTGGAAATTATATCTTTAATTTCATTTTGTTTATGTGTACATCCACCTAAGAACTATTTTAAAGTCCTAACCACTGATTTGGTTTTGCCATTGTTGATTTCATGAAATCATTGATGTACAATCTATAAACTCATTGGAAATTATATCTTTAATTTCATTTTGTTTATGTGTACATCCACCTAAGAACTATTTTAAAGTCCTCAACATTGATTTGGTTTTGATGGATGTGTACCCTTGAATTGATCTTATTGAAAGTAATTATTGATTTTAGATTTATAGATGTGCATCCATGTTTGATTTAATACAAATTCTATAGTTAACTTCATTTTGCTAACTGAGTACCTATGCATAACTATTTAAAGATTGTCAATTCATTCCTTTGATAAAGATGCACCATGTATATTCACTTTAAATTTCATTGATCATTTACCATGTATATTCACTTTAAATTTCATTGATCATTTGAATAGTGGTGCACCATCCTTGATTGTTACAAATCGTATTTGTTGGTCCATTTTGACTTTGGCACAATGTTTATAATTGTATTAATTCTTATTGTTGATCCATATTGGTATTCGCACACCATTGCCTCCTTAATCTAGAATTGGTGCAGCATTGATCCATTATTTGAAACCCAAAAACTCTTGTTCTCCATAACCTGAAGTGTGTTCTCCATTGATCCTCTATTTTGATGTGCACACACACACACACGCACACACTTGAATGCATGATTTCATCCACATAATGTTATATCATTTCACACCATTGATCCCAACCATAGATTTGTTTAGAATTATGCTGTTGACTTTGTTTAGATGAGTGGATGTCATGCTTTGAATTCCATTACATTCCCACATTGATTCCACTTGATAAAGGATGATTATGTTTTTGGATGCTTTTAAAATAAAAAGAAAATTTATGATGAATGCATAAGTGTGTTGGGTATAAAAAAGGTGGATTGCAAAAAGTGCTCATTGAGTGACATGTTTATAAGCATACTTATGATGTATATATTGAATTATAGATGATGATATGTTAATTGTGGCTTTAGATTTTTTGCTCTAAGGAGTGTTTATATTATCGTACCATGAATACGTGATTAGAATTGTGTTGAGTATCCAATATCTTTTTAGGATTAGAGAAAGTACGCAAATATGCAATTACTTTATAGGCAACTCTGATCAAATTTAGATTTTAATCAAATTTTGTTGCAAGTCCTTGGCAATGGGGCCAAAAACTAAATGCGAATTTTTAAATCATCGTAAGTACATGGTTTTATTGGAGTATAGAAGTGGCAAATATGGGTCGATCCCATAAGGACTCTTTATGAATTAAAGTTAATTAAAATTAAGTTGCTTTGTTCTAACCTAGGTAACATTCAAGTAAAGGAAATAAATATAAATAAATAAGCAAGAAAATAAATAAATCAAGGAAATAGACTAAGAAATTAAAACAAGTAAGGAAATAAAACTAGTTACTAGGCAATACCACTCTGGTTGGTATGCTAGGAGGGCAGTTGGCCATTAGCACTCTAAAAGGAAATTTGATACCTGCCTAAGGTAGAGACTTTTGTGTGGAAGGGACATGTGTCCTTCCATTAAGAGTAATCCTTTCTCCCCATGAGGATTGGTGCAGGTTGTGTGCTATCCATGATTGAACAATGATAGGAGATGTTGGTTCTCTCTATGTGCATAATAGTTTAGTTGTGATATGAACATCGATGGTATCTCAGCCAGCCTTGAGGGATTTAGACAATTTGCCTTTCTATCCTTAGATGGACATTGCTGTTTGATCGGTTTGAGATCGTGTGATATGTTTTAGATATTGTGTACAACTCTTAATCCTGTGTATTCATTTGGATCATGACTTTTTACACTATATTTATTATGTTTGATGTTTAATTGTTACTGAGATTTGATACTGGTAGTGATTCATTGATTGCATCCTGTTATCTCTGTGCATTCATGTGTTTTTCTTGCATTTTTTTTTCGACTTAGAGTTTCTCACTGAGTGGTCATACTCATCCCACTAACAATTTCAAGTTAATCTTCTAGTAAGAAGTGAGAATTAAGGCACTGTAGTATGCTTAGGAACAATGAGAGATAAAGTAGAAATGAATGAGTTACTTTACTTTGTTCTGGAACACTATTGAACATTGAGAACTAATGTGAATTTTAAATCACTATAAATGGATAGTTCTATTGGAGTATAGAAGCGACAAATATGGGTCAATCCCTCAAAGACTCTTTAAGAATTAAATTTAATTAAAATTAAATTGCTTTGCTTTATCCTAGCCAACATTCAATTAAAGGAAATAAATCTAAATAAATAACTAAAGAAATAAAAAAAACAAGGAAATAAACTAAGAAATTAAAGCAAGTAAGGAAATAAAATGAGTAGCTAAGCAAGGCAAGAAACTAAATAAAGAAATAAAAGACAACTATTTCATTAATAAAGTTTGATTACAAGGAGTAGAATAAAGAAAGAAAAACAAAGCAAATAATAAACTTCCTAGAAGTGTCCATTATAGGAGTCCTTCATTGTGTTAGTCAACAAAGCTCTTTACATGTCCTCTTCTTTTTCTTTCGAGCTTGAATTATACTTTATAGTCTTCTAGTTATGCCACTTATCAAGGACTTGTACACTTCTCTTCAAACCAAGTTGCAATAATTTACAACCACGCTTTTGTCAGCTCCTTAAAGGTGAGGTTGAAATTAAGGAAAAAGAGGGGAAAAGTGAGAAAAACTATAAAAATTAGTTGATCTTATCCCATTACTCTGCATGCCCTCTTAATAGATTTTTCCTTAATTATCATCAAAATAACTCATGGATAACTCTCTTGAATCTCCTCCAATCCTAGACTTTCATTTAGCTTAGCTTGATGGCTTAGATGGTTAGCTTTGAAGGCTTCATTGGCTAAGCTCATGGCTGGCTTAGGAAGCTTTCTTTGCTTGTTTTCTTATCATCAACCCTTGGTGTGAGTGGCTTGAATTCCGTAGTTTGTGACTTCTTTCATGGCTTATATGGCTAGGCTGGCTTAAGTGGCCTCCATGCAAAGGAGGTGGGAATGCATGGCTTACTTCATGGGCCCACTTTTCCCATATTTAGCTCCTTTAGTTACATCCATTACTGTTTCACAAGATGATCTTGGCCTTTAGTCACATCGTGATCAATCTCGGTTGTTGGATCACCATCTTACTTCCTACAAAAAGAGAAAAACCGTAATGAAATCCTAAAAAACATGATTAATAACATAGTTACCTTGGATTCTCTAGACCTACAAAATAACAAACTTTTGGGTTATTAGGTAAAAAATGCATGTGTTATGAATTTTGGTCTAAAAACTCTAATTTACCCTTATAAGTTGTAACACGTAGGTACTAATTAGGTGGTTTTGATGAAAAATTAAAAACTTATTACACACCCCAACCAGCATTTTGCTTGTCTTAAGCAAAACTTGTAAAAATAATTTCATAAAAAAAAAAATACAATATGCCACTTTTGTAGGTACTCACAATTGGATTTAGCACATACAACAAGCCCTGAATACCCTAGATTACCCTTAGTGGAAGAGTTATGCCTCTTGAGAGTTTGCAATGAATATACTAACAAAATTTTCTAAGGTTGAGTCCCCTATTTCATCTCAGAGAATTCTCATTCATTAGCATTCTACTAGTTTTTTACAACTTAATAAAGAGAATTGATAATTTTACAAATCATGCATATATTAAAGACATTTCATTTTAGTTATTTCTTGGTGTGCTTGTTTGTGTACAACCACATAAGTCTTGACTTTTAACTTGATATGCTTAAATTCCATTAGGAATATGTCTTGATCTCAAATCCTCTCAGTTGTACTCTCAAAAATGAAGCTCTAAGATAAAGGTTAAAACACATTTGTCTCATTATGTGTATAAAATCCAACAAAGCTAATGGTTCACATAAATCTATTAAATGCTAATGAGACAAAGGAAAGTGATCCCTAAGAGTGGATATTATTACCAAGAATATTAGAGGTAACTTACCTTAATTCATTCTTTTTATCTCCTCTTTAAGGCTATGTTCCACCTAAGATCCATAGGTCTTTAGATAGGATGAAATGTTGGCCAGGGTAGGGTTCTGAAAAGAAGGGTATAAGGATTTCAAAGGTTCAAAATTGAGTAGAGGTTTTCAATAAATATTTATTAAGACAATTTTTATTTTGGTTATACTTGAAGTGAATATTTCTTTGTATTTTTGTCTTTCTCTTTCAAAATTTCTCCTCTTTTTCTATTTCTGATACTTCTTTATTTTGACTTTTCTTTTTGTTTGGCTTTTCTTTTTGTTTGGCTTTTGACTTCTTTGAAAGAAAGACTTTTGATGTTTCTCACTTCCTTGACTTTTTATCCTCTTTGAACTTTTTCTACTAACACTACTCATTTTGAAAATGGGTAAGGTTATTTATTTTACTGGCTTTTTTGGGTTAAGGTAAGTGAGGTTAAGAAAGAAAGGATTTAATAATAGGCTTAAAGGCTAACTAGTGGTAGATATATTGGGTAGGCTTTATGTCTCTGAGTTGAAGAAGGATGGACTATATGATTTCCTAAGTTTCCTAATGCCCATTAGATTTAATAAATTTTCTAGAAATAAAGCTATTACTCCTATTTATTGTTGATAGTTAAACAAAACAAGGAAAACTTTGGAATTACTTATAACTCTTTGAAAGAAGATAGTCTCTAAACTCACTCGGTTATAGGTCACCACTGATTTTCCTCAGGCTCTCTAAGTCATACTTCTCTATTAGTCTTGACTATGTGTAATGTGTAAATGTTTCCAATAATTAACTTTCATAAAATGCTTCAACATATGAACAATATACAAAACTAGTCATATACACTTTCATTATGAGATGTAAATAGTAAAATTACTAAATTTTGAACATCCAGTTCTCATCACAGTAAGGGAACTCTTCCAAAAACATTTTTATTTTTATTTTTTTTTATCTTTTTCTCTTTTTAAGAAAAACTCAAGAAAATTCAAAATCCCTAAACATCTATAACCCTCCAACATGAATGAAACATTGTCCCCAATGTTTGAAAACATAGGATCTTATATGGAAAGATGTAGAAGATGGAGATTAAAAAAAAAAAAACATCTAGGTTGCCTCCCAAAGAGTGCTAAGATTTACTTGTTCTATTCAATATACGAATGAGTGCAATGATGGTATGCTGCAAGGGTTCCTTGAGTGGTAATCTAAGGTGGGTGATGATAATAAGGTTCCTCTAATAGTATCTCAACAATCTTAGGATTAGGTATCTCTAGGAAAGGTTTGAACCTCTGACCATTGAAATTTTGGATTTCTCCATCATTCTCAATCTAGATGGCCCCATGAGGATAGATGGTGCATACTATATAAGGTCTAGTCCATCTATATCTAAGTTTTCTTGGAAATAGATGCAATCTAGAGTTATATAAGAAGGCCTTTTGTCTTGGTGTTAAGGATTTCCTTTAGATTTGGTGATAATGAGCAACCTTCATTTGATCTTTGTGTAATTGTGTAGAGTCATATGCATCTTTCCTCAATTCTTCCAACTCATTGAGTTGGAGCTTCCAGTGAGTCCCAGTGAAATCTAAGTCAATGTTGATCTTTTGATAATGAATATCCTTATGTACCAACTCTACTAATAAGTGGTAGGCCTTTCCATAGACTAGGCGATAGGATGACTTTCCTATAGGTGTTTTATATTCTATACGATAAGCCCATAAAGTCCCATTGAGCCTCATAGACTAGTCTTTCCTACTTGGATTGACTATCTTTTCTAAAATTTGCTTAATCTCCCATAAGTTACCTCTACTTGTACACTGGTTTGAGGGTGGTATAGGTTAGCTATTCTATGGTCAAAACCATAATTTTTCATTAAATTCTCAAACGCTTTATTACAAAAACATTTTCTCCATCACTTATTATGGCTTTAGGAGTTCTAAACCATGCAAAAATATTTTCTTTTAAAATTTTTACCACAACCTTGTGGTCATTGGTTTTGTAAGGTATAGCCTCCACCCATTTGGACACATAGTCCACTCCCACTAAGATGTAGAGATTTTCAAAAGAATTAAGAAAGGGTCCCATGAAATCTATACCGCAAATATTGAATGGTTCTACTAAAGGATTGGGTTTAAGGGCATCATGTATCTCCTTTCTAGACTACATAATCTTTGACAGCTCACATATCCTGTGCAATAAGCATGTGCATCCTTAAATATGGTAGGCGAATAAAAACCACACTATAAAAATTTTCCTATTGTCTTTCTTAAACTAAAATGCCCCCCACAGGCATGATCATGACAAAAGGAGATGATTTTTTTCTTTTATGTTCACTGTTGGGGACACATCTACTAATCATCTAATTAGGACAATACTTGAATAAGTACTAGCTGTCCCAAGTGAAATATCTAACCTTAGTAAAAAATCTCTTTTTATCTTGTTTGGTCCAATAATTAGGCATTTGTCCTATAACAAGATAATAAATAATATCACTGTACCAATGCAATTAGGAAATATGCAACAACTACTCATCTAGGAAGGATTTATTTATAGGCATGTGATCGCTAATATGCTCCACCACTAGTCTGGATAAGTGATCCGCTACAACATTTTTGGCTCATTTCTTGTCCTAGATTTCTAAGTCAAACTCCTGTAGTCGTAGTATCCAACAAATCAACCTAAATTTTGCATTCGTTTTAGAAAGGAGGTACTTTAAAGCTGTGTGATCAGAGTATATTATAATTTTAGACCCTAACTGGTAAGATCTAAATTTATCCAGAGAAAACACTATAGCTAACAACTCTTTCTCAGTGGTTGAGTAATTGAGTTGCACATCATTTAATGTTTTGCGAGCGTAATATATTACATGGGGAAGCTTAAGAATGAGCTGCCACAAAATAGCTCCAATGGCATAATCTGATGTCTAATGGTCGAATAAAGGTTGCAAAAGTTAACTCGGCCATGAGTCAGTCAAATGCTTTCTTACATTCCTCATCATAGTAAAAAAAGGCCTCTTTTGTAAGTAAATTACAGAGGGCATGGCAATTTTGCTAAAATCCTTGATGAAGCATCTATAAAAGCCAACATGTCATAAAAAAGAGTAGATTTCTTTCACCATCCTTAGTGGAGGAAGGTTGGCTATTAAATCCACTTTTTTCCTCATCAACTTCTATCCCATCGAGTGATATTATCTAGCCTAAAACTATCCCACTATGTACCAAAAAATAGCACTTTTTCTAGTTTAAAACAAAAAAAAATTCTTGACACATTGCTAGAACTAACTTTAAGTGGTGCAGGCACTCATCAAATGATGACCCAAATACTAAGAAGTTATCCATGTACAACTTGAGAAACCTTTCTATCATATCAGAGAAAATGCTCAACATACACCTTTGAAATGTAGCTGGAGTGTTACAATCCCTAAAAGGCATATGTCGGTAGGCAAAGTTCTAAAAGGACAAGTGAAGGTGGTCTTCTCCTAATCCTCTGGTGTTATAGGAATATGGTTGTAACTAGAATATCCATACAAAAAATAGTAATAGCTATGTCTAGCCAACCTCCCTAACATTTGGTCAATGAAGGGTAGAGGAAAATTATCTTTCCTTGTGACCGCGTTCAATTTATGATAGTCAATGTAAACTCTCCACCCTCTGGTCATGCAAGAGGGTACTAATTCATTATCCTCATTTTCAACTATTGTGACCCTAGATTTCTTAGGTGTAGCCTAAGTAGAATTGACACAAGTACTATCAGAGATAGGATATATAACACCAACATCTAAGAGCTTTATGACTTCATCTTTGACCATGTCCTTCTTGTGGGGGTTCAGTTGTCTTTAGGTTTCCCTAGAAGGTATTACATTTTCTTCTAGGTGTATCCTATGCATGCATATAGCTAGACTAATCCTTTTTATATTTGCTATTGTCCACCCTAGAGAAATTTTATGTTCCTTAAGAACATCTAAAAGCTAACCCTCTTATTTATTATCTAAATTTGATGTTATTATCATAAGTAAGGTTTCTCCTAGGACTAGGTATGAATATTTCAAGTTGTCAAACAAGGGTTTTAAGATCAAAGATGGTGGTTGCTCTATTGAGGATGTGGGGATAGATTTACAAGGCGGATGTGGTTCCACATAAGGACCCAACTTGCAAGTATCCATGATTGGAGAAACCTCCAAAAGGTTGTTTACCTCCTCAATAGACTTATCTGTATCAAATTCTCTATTAAAGTGCATAAGATAAGCCTCTAGTGGGTTAAAGATGGATAATGGAGGATGAATGTCATTAATTAGACTCTCGATCAAATTGACATCATAAGAATCATCAAGGTCTAAATGTTGTTGATCGATGTTAAAGATATTTAGCTTAACTTTCATGTTGCCGAATGACAATTTTGTTACACCATTCCTGCAGTTAATAACGGCGTTGGACTTCGCCAAGAATGGACTTATAAGTATCACCGAAATCTAACTACCAAGGTTAGACATAGGTTGGGTGTCCAGTACAATGAAATCAAGTGAGTAATAGAATTGGTCCACTTGTATTAAGACATCTTTAGCCAAACCACATGGTATCTTGATAGATCTATACACTAATTATAATGTGGTAGTGGTTGGATTTAACTTACTAAGTCGTAATTGCTTATAGACAAAGTATGGCAACAAGTTAACACTTGCCTCTAGGTCAACTAATGCCCTATTTATGACATGATCTCCAATAATACTAGAAATGGTAGTACTCCCTGAGTTTATAAATTTTGGTGGGGTCTTGTGTTGAATCAAAGAGCTTACTTGCTCAGTGCCGAAAGCTTTCTTTTGTACATTTGCCTTTGTTTTTCTTATGCAAAGCTCTTTTAAGAACTTGGCATAGGCAGGGATGTCTTTAATTGCATTGAGCAATGGAATGTTAATTTGGACATGTTTAAATACTTCCATTAACTCGTTGAAGTTTGTTTCCTTTCTAACCTTGTTCAATAATTGAGGAAAAGGGGCTTTAGGAACATAGGGTGCCTCCACTATAGGTTCTATAGGATTTTTCTATTTATTCTCTTTCTCCTATGTTTTGGTTGCCTCTTTCTCATCTACAGTTTCTTAGCCTGCCGTACTTTGTTATTGATCTAATAATCATTCTTGAGGGTGGTTATATACTTGGCATCCTCATGAGGGTTCTGATTTTGAGAACTTGACCCTATCTCAAATTGACCCTTAGGGTTGGGGATGGGTTGACTAGGGAACTGACTCTTTCCTCTATTATGTAATTCAGCTACCAATTGGCTCACTTGCATATCTAATTTGGCTATGGCTTGAGAATTGATATTCTAGAATTGGTTTAAAGCCCTTTTTGTTTCTTCATTTTGTTTTCCAAACATCTAGATGGCTATTGAAGAACTATGGCCATAGGAGGAAAATTTTGTGTAGGGGGGTTCACTAGTGGTCCCCCTTGGTGATTATTCTTTAACTAGGAAAAATTGGGATGCCTAGCCAATACAGGGTTGTAGGTCTTAGAATATGGGTTGCTGCTAGGTTGATAATATGCATTCAATGTATTTGCTTTGTCTATAAAATATTCAGGATATACTTTATTGGATGGATAGTCTAAAGTTAGATGAGCTTGACTAGAACAAGTAGCGCATACCACTTGTGGAGGTTTTATAGGACAAAGTAGCAGTGATGAAAGATTGAAACATAGTTTCAAGCTTGATCCATTCTTCCACCTAAAGGCTTTAGTTTGTTTAATTTCTCAACTAGAGAGTCAAGCATATAGGATAAGTTTGTATGCATTCCTATCTCATATAGACCCCCTTTCTTTGGAGCCTAGTTGGTTTTATCTCTCCTATTCAAATAATCCCATTGCTGGGAATTATCAGCCAATGTTTGAAAAAACTCCCAAGCCTATCTCTCATCTTTTAAAATGAGGGCTCCTCCACTCACTGCATCTACCATTTGTCTATTTTGAGGCATTAACACCCCAAAGGAGTATTGAACTTGCTGTCACTTCTCAAATCCATGATGAGGGCATTTTTGCCACAGTTCATTTCATTGTTCCCAATATTTGTAATACTGTTCATCATCCTTTTGTTGGAAATTGATAATTTCATGATGAAGGGCATTAGTTTTGTGAATGGGGAAGAATTTGTTCAAAAACTTCTTAGACAATTGATCCCATGTATTTATGGAACCTACCTCCAAGGAATTAAGCCATGACTTGGCTTTGTCCTTAAGTGAGAAAGGGAATAGCCTAAGCCTAATATAATCATTGAAAAAATTTTGAACCCTAAATGTGGCACAAATATCAAGGAACTCCTTAATATTTAGGGAAAGGTCTTCTTGGTCTCAACCATAAAAGCTGGGGAGTAACTAAATGACTTCCTACTTTAACTCAAAGTGGTCGGCACTTGTAGAAGGTAAAGCTATGCAGGATGGGGTGTTGAGTTGTAAAGGTCCATAGAAATCTCTAATTTCCTTGCCCTTGACTTTTGCTGGTGGTTCAACCATGAGGATAGGAACTTGGTTTCTTTCCCCTTGTCTTAGGTTGCATTGAATCTCTAGGTTGAAAGATGTTAGCTCTGAGTTCAGAGATTGATGCCTTGCAGAAACTACCCTAAGCTAAATGTCTTAATTCAAATGCTATGTGATGCGTGATCAAATCCTAGTAAGAACTCTACGTGATGCATGATCAAATCCTAGTAAGAACTAATCAAGAAGTAAGTTGATTATCTTTGTTTAGTGTATAGGTGGTAGCCTCTTAGACCTAGATCTAGACAACTCCTCCTTATATCCAAATTTGACTACTGCTTACTAGTTCGTTTTTACTCAAAAGTGATTAATACAATCCTTGTGTTAGGGGGAGTTTAGACCTCAACTAATGTCAACAAAAAGCATAGAAAAATCACTTGGATTTTAAGACATCCAATATAACCATAGGGCTCAAAAGCTATTAGAGTGATAATAGATAACGTCCTTTTAAAAGGGTCGTACAAGTGCGATACCCTAAGTCTCTTTCTATTTGATAGGTTGGGATCATGGCATACATGGATGTTGATTGATTCCTGGGTAGGTCAAGGAACTGATGATGAAAGCTAGCCCTTATCTTATAAGGGTTCCTAAGCGGCCCTTACTAGGAATAATTCTATTCAACCATAAAGTTAAAAATATGCAATGCAATACAAAAGCAAACTAGTGCAACCTATATGCTATCCAACCAATGTTAGATAGGTGCTCTAATGCACCAATCCTAAGTAAAGATGGAACAAATATCAATGAATGATCCTGATCTATATGTGTAATAACCTCAATTTTTACTCCCAAAATTAGTAATCAAATGAATTAATAAAATTAAAAATTTTTAAAATAGAATTTTGACTTAAAACGATAAAATTTAGAAATTACTCGTCGATAGGAATTGAATGGTATAAAGAACGTCGAAAATAGGTTCGGATGAGGGAGATATGAACATTTTAAGATCAGAGGGCAATTTGGTAATTAGGCATGTGACTCGATTAAGAAGGGGTCATTTTGATAACGACACCCCTTTCCTATCCCATTCCAGCTCCAATGGAGGAAGGTGGTGATCCTCTTTCCTTGCGAGGAAATCGGATCTCAAACTATAAAAGTGAGTTTCCTCTTCATTCCCAATGAAAAATAGCCCTAGGATCATGCCATCTTCACTCCATTCTCCACCAAACGTAGACCAAATTTTGCATGCACTAGAAGACCCCAATCTCCCCTCTTTGGCTCTAATTAGGTAGGCTAAACCCTCTATCCTTCTCTTTTGCTTATTTCCTAACTTTCCCCTCACAAATCTGAGCTAGATCTAGTCTCAACAGTAGTTGGAAGGTTTAGGAAATCAAAACTGCGGTTCATGGTTAGACCCACATTAAGGACAGCTTGGATGATAGATCTGAGCCATCCAATGTAATCTTTGGACCCAAAAACCATAGAAACAGTGAAAACAGATAAAAAAAAGGAGCATCTGGGGCTCTAATCGAGCCAAAACAAGTCGGACAGTTCTAGTTCATCGTCTCCAATGGATGCTATGACAGGGATGCTGACTGGAACTCACAGTCGTAAACAGCGCAGGAAGGCATTCTATCACATGCACACGTGTAGAAGCAAAGATGTGTTTTGTCACGGACAGCCAGAATGCTCGGTGCCTTGAAAACTCAAATTCCATAAGTGCATCTCGGGCATGCACGTCCTAGTGACGTTGTGCAGAGATGACATTGCCAGTCCAAAATTGCTGATTTAGACAGTTGATTTTGACAAAAATAGTGTTTTTGAGATTTCAGAGGCTACAAAGGTCCTATTTTCGATCCATAAGGTCTATTGAATTTGTCTCAATGACGTTTACCTAATATTAGCATTAAAATCTTGATCTGATAACATCTAATTAGATCAAATTTATGAAATAGCACCAAATCACTTAGATTAGACTGTTGATCTAACCCAGATCTTGGACATTTGTTGATCTAAGGATGATCTAACTGTCAGACCAAGGTGTAAACTTTCGATGCACACAAAAATGAGTAGATGAACATGAGATAGAATTGATTAATAACAATTAATGTTGGAATTAAGGATCTAATCATAAATAGAGATCATAGAGAACGATCCAACGGTTGGATCGCGATAGATTCCACTAAGATGAAATAAATAAAATAGTACTGTGATACTGACAAGTACATCAGAGTGTACAAATTAAGAGGATTACATGCTTGATTTGGGTTACTCTCATTGAGGTAGGTGATGACATTTAATGTTGCATTTTAAATTTCTAAAATCTTGCATAATCATAGCATCGTGGTTGATTGCGATTGATTGCCACGTGTCTATTCATTTCAAAAATATGTGAATTTCAAAGTTTTATGCTGTGATTTGATATGAGATTTCGATAATGCATTGAATGAGTTTTTCATGATCGATTATTTTATGGTATTGATACGCCATACCTTATGTATGATTAGTAAATATCTTTCTTTAATTATTGTATCACTAAGATTGGGGATTTTGCATACAATCAGTAGTGGAGGCTTGGTGGCTAGTCCTTTTAGAGGCCATCCCTGGGATGAGGGGTGTGCCTTGGAGATTGTGAGGCACGGGTGCTCCTGGTTTTACAAGATACCCAATTTTCATATTTTGTGATTTATGATGGGTGCTCTCACTCGGTGGATGTCATGATAGGAGGCAGTAGGCTGGCCACCCACCCTCTGAATTTATGATGTGATAGGCACCTGCCCACAGATAGCTTTCGGTAAGGGTTTGGTAACATGGGTAGTCCACACTACCAATCTGGGCCTTCCCATGGGGACGACATTAAGTCTCTCATTATGTTGTTGACGGGGAGTGACGGTGGTTGAGACCCTGGAGTGGTTGCCACTGCAACATGACTATCCATACTCTTATTCTATATGCTTGCATGATGAGCATGGAAATATTATTGTATGCTTGGGTGTGACAACACTCAGAGGATTGATACGAGTACTCATGATCTATTATATGAGTGTATGGGACACTCATGGGATCCACATACCATGGGGTACCCTGATTGTTATTGTATGCTCATTGATATTGGATCATATCCTGTTTTACATCTAGGAGATTATCGTGTCTTACACTTATATCAACATTGTTATTTGTTTTCGTTTCACTTGTTATTACATTAAATGTCTATGTACCTACACAAGTTATAGCTTGTTGACGCATTGTTTTGTTTTGCTATGCCTCAGATATCGAGTGCGACAGCAAGAAAAGCAAGGCAGTGGAGGGACAGTGATAGCAGTGGTGACCACTTTGATTTGGCTGATAGATAGCTTGACGTGAGTGATTAGATGGACTACAATTCAAACTTATTTTATGGACTATATACTTGCATTAGATGGATTTGATTATGACATTTATATATATTATGGATATGTCTTTAAGTATGGTGGAATGTTATGATGGATAGACCTTGGGCCACATTATTATGCTTTTTGGATATTTATTGTTTTAAAAATAAAGGCATCATTGATTTTGATGTTGGATTTGATATTAATATTGTCTTAAATTTATTGCTGCATACTTATATTTATCTTTTAATCGTGGTCGTGATGTTTTTGGAAAAAGGAGATAACACCCAAAAGTTTTTAAGTAAATTTCTAATACAATAATGAATAAAACCTTTTGATTTTGGGATCCCGAATATAATTATTATAGTTAAAGAAGAACTAATAGGGAGGAACTTACACTTAGTGATATTTGAATCCCTGACAAATGGCTCCTCGAAGAAGGACAAGGTCTACCCGTGCTATGCTAGTTGCCCCACCTGTTGAGTCATTTGATCAAGGGGATTGCGATACTGAGTTAGTGAATAGAGTGATGCAAGGAATGATACCCCTCATACAGCGACATATTAGGACTGCAGTTCAGGTTGTGAACCCAAACCCCGTGGTGCCACCCCTAGTGACATTAATGGATTCATCTGTTCAGACTACCCACTAGGTGTAGGCACCATCAACACCTAAGACCACCGAGGGTGATGCTATGAGTGACTCTAAGAAAATAGATAAACTGTTAGAGAGATTCCAGAAGATGGTGCCACCCTTCTATGGTGACTATGATATTGACGGTGAGAGATGGTTGTTTGAGGCAGAGAGGACATTTGATGCTATAAAAATTTCACCTGAGGATCAGGTCTGAGTAATTGCCTACCTACTAAAGGGTAAGGCAGGTTTTTGGTGGAAGAATTTTATATGTACAAGACCATCCTCTACAGAGACGATGACTTGGGAGGCCTTTAAGCAGATTTTTGATGACTAGTACTTTCCACCACATGCATTGCAATCATTGAAGAAAGAATTCGCCACCTTAGAGCAGAGAGATATGATGGTTTAGCAGTACTTGAACTGATTTACCGAACTTAGGAGGTTTGCTCTTGAAGTGCTTATCTTGAATACGGAGGCCATGAATAGATTTGTGGATGGGTTGACACCTTGGTAGAGGGATCGAGTGATTACATCATGACCCACAAGTGTACGAGATGACGCGAACATGGCCTCCATGCTGGAGAAGAATTCTCTTCAGATGAGAGGGAGCTCGTACCAGCTCGCTAAGGGCAAGAGACCTTTTAGTGCCATGCAATCACATAGAGCACCAGTTTATCAGTAGCCAACAAAGCCTAGGAGGACACATGAAAGAAGAGATGTGACAGAGGCAAAGGTTGGCACCCTGGGCAAGGGTGTAATAGATTTGACAGACCACAATACTAGTAGCAACCCCAAAAATAGTGACAGTACCAGCTACCTTTGCAGAGACAGCCATGTAGGTGCTTTGGCTATGGAGGGGTGGGACATTTTCTTAAAGATTGTCCTAGGGGACAGAAGGAGAAGCAGGCTAAGATGGATGTAGAGACATCTAGTACATCACGTAGTCAAGGGAAACTTTTTTTCATCACATTAGGACAGGCATAGACCTTGAATCAGGTTGTCAAAGATACTCTTCTAGTCTCAGACCAATGTGACAGGGCCCTCTTTGACACAAGGTCCACTCATTCTTTTATTTCATGTATTTTTGCATCTTGCCTTGATGTATGCATGCATAAACTGGCATTTGGGTTGGATATTTTGACTCCCATGGGAGAGACTATAGAATCTACTGAATTCCTTTAGGAGATACCAATGGTGATATCAGAAGTGAGGATGGACTCAGACTTTATTTTACTAGACATGGTCAACTATGATATCATATTAGGAATGGATTGGTTAGCTACCTATTGGGCTAGTGTGGACTCCCATAAGAAGCGGATTGTTTTTTATATACCTGGGCAATCAGAGTTTATGTTTCAGGGTAGAAAGAGTCTAGCTAGTGCATGCATCATCTCTGTTGTGAGAGCTGCACGGTGTTATGCATGAGGGTGTAGGGCATTCCTCGGTTATGTGACCATTGAGCATAGCAGGAAGCCTCAAATTGAAGATATTGTTGTTCTACGAGAGTTTGTAGATGTCTTTCCTGAGGAATTATCAGGATTGCTGCTGAGTAAAGAGATTGATTTTACCATTGATCTAGAGCCAGGTGCATCGCCTATCTCTAAGGCACCATACAAGATGGCTCTAACAGAGTTGAGAGAGCTTAAGGAGTAGTTACAGGAGTTGCTTGATAAGGGCTTCATCAGGCCAAGTGGGTCTCCTTGGGGAGCGCCAATCCTTTTCATGAAAAAAAAAGATGGATCATTGAGGCTATGCATTGACTATCGGTTGCTAAATAGTGTCATTGTAAAGAACCGATACCCTTTGCCTCGCATAGATGAATTATTTGATCAGCTTCAATCGGTGCAAGTGTTCTCCAAGATAGACCTAAGATTAGGATACCACCAATTGAGGGTTAGAGAAGAGGACATCTTGAAAACTGCATTTAGGAGTCGCTATGGCCACTATGAGTTTCTAATGATGCTGTTTGGATTGACCAATGCACCTGCAGTGTTCATGGACCTAACGAACTGTGTCTTCTGAGCTTACTTGGATAAGTTAGTGATTGTCTTTGTTGTTGACATCTTAGTTTACTCGCCTAGTCATGAAGCACACAAGGAGCATCTCCACATGGTATTGGACACACTTCATTGACATCGTTTGTATGCTAAGTTTAGTAAATGTGATTTTTTGCTAGAGTATGTGCAATTTTTGGGCCACATGGTATCTAAAGATGGAGTGGCTATAGACCCGAGCAAAGTTGAGGCAGTGCTACATTGGGAGAGGCCCAAGACAATGACAGAGATATGCAATTTTCTCAGTTTGGCAGGATATTATCGTCGGTTCATTGAGGGATTCTCAAAGATTGTGTTGCCTTGAACTACCTTGACCAGGAAAGACACTCAGTTTGGTAGGAAAGACACCATACAAGAGCTCAAGAGGAGGCTTACTACTGCTCTAGTGTTGACATTACCATTAGGTGCAGGTGGTTATGTAGTTTATTACGATGCCTCAAGTAAAGGACTAGGAGCGGTGTTGATGCAGCATGGGAAGGTAGCCTATGCGTCAAGATAGCTTAAGACACATGAAGTGAATTACCCGACACATGATCTAGAGTTAGCAGCAGTGGTATTTGCACTAAAGTCCTAGAGACATTATTTATATGGTGAGAAGTTTGAAGTATTCACTGATCATAAGAGCATCAAGTACTTCTTTACTCAAAGTGATTTGAACTTGAACCAGCGTAGATGGATGGAATATTTGAAGGACTTTGACTTCACCATACAATACCACCCAGGGAAGGCTAATGTCATCACAGATGCCTTGAGCAGGAAGTCTAGAGTAACGATTGCCAATCTGTCGACTCAATCTAAATTCCTCAATAGGATTCTAGAGGCATAGAGCAAGGATAAGGAAACTCGGGATTTGACAGACAAGACTAATTTTATGAGAGGACTAGATGGAGGTATTAGATTCAAGGGCAGGTTGGTGGTACCGACAGATGATGATTTAAGGCATGAGTTACTTTATGAGGCACATCAATCTCAGTATACAATCCATGCAAGAGGTACGAAGACGTATCAAGACCTCAAGCAACATTTTTGGTGGAACGGGATGAAGAAGGATGTTGGGGAGTGCGTGGCACAATGTCTAACTTGTTAAGAGGGCAAGGCAGAGTATCAACGACCATCAGGTTTCTTCAGACATTGGATCTCCCTAAGTGGAAGTGGGATCACATTACCATGGATTTCATTGTGGGCCTTCCAAGGACTGTTAGTGGACATGACATGATATGTGTCATTGTGGACAGATTGACCAAGTCTGCTCATTTTCTTCCTATCAAGCAAAATCAGATGGTGGATAGCTAGCAAAACTATATGTTAAGGAGAATGTGAGTCTACATGGAGTTCCCTTGATGATTATATCAAAACGAGACACTCAGTTTACCTTGAAGTATTGGAAGAGTGTGCAAGAGGCTTCAGGATCGAGGCTGAAATTTAGCACATCATTCCACCCTCAAATAGATGGCCAGACTGAGAGGACCATCTAGACGATTGAAGATATGCTAAGGGCTTATGTTATGGACTGAAAGGGTAGTTAGGAGAATCATTTACTACTGGTAGAGTTTGCCTATAATAATAGCTACCACGTAAGTATTGGCATGGCTCCATACGAGGCACTTTATGGCAGACCATGTCGATCACCCTTATGTTAGAGCAATGTAGGAGAGAGACACATAATGAAGTCTGAGTTGGGAAAGAGTGAGTAGAGAAAGTTCAACTTATTCGAAAGAGATTGTTGACAGATCATAGCTACCAAAAGAGCTATGCTAAAAAGAGGCGAAAAGATCTGGAGTTCTCTGAAGGTGAGCATGTATTCTTAAAGGTTTTCCCTATGAAAGGAGTAATGAGGTTTGGTAATAAAGGGAAACATAGCCCCAGGTACATTGACACTTTTGAGATTCTACACAGAGTTGGGCCTATAGCATACCAGTTAGCCTTACCACCATAGTTGTCAAATGTACACGGCGTCTTCCATGTATCTATGCTAGGAAGTACGTGCCAAACTCATCATACATGCTGGAGTAGATTCCAAGAGAGTTACAGCCTAATATGACATTTGAGAGGAGACTTGTGTGTATACTGGGTAGGAAAGTCCAAGAGTTGAGGACTAAGACTATTCCATTAGTCAAGGTCCTTTGGCAACATCATTCACTACAGGAAGCCACATGGGAGATAGAAGATGAGATGAAGAGGATCCACCCAAAGCTATTTACATAGAGGTATGTACTAAAATTTTGAGAACAAAATTTTTATAAGGTGGGAAGGATGTAATAACCTCAATTTTTACTCCCAAAATTAGTAATCAAATGAATTTAAAAAATTAAAAAATAGAAATATTACTTAAACTACAAAATTTAGAAAGTACTCGTCGATAGGAATTGAACAGTATAAAGAATGCTGAAAACAAAGTTCAGATGAGGGAGATATGAACATTTTAAAATTAGAGGGCAATTTGGTAATTAGGCAAGTGACTTGATGTAACGCCCGAGCAATTTACGCTATTTTGGACATTCTATAAGAAATGGACTGTGTTGAATGTTTCACTTTATTTAAAATAGTAAATGAAGGAATTTGTAAGGAAACTTGGTACCATTGTATTCTACTCAAAAAATGGAATCCAACGCCTCAAAGAACACTGAAAATAGAGTCCGTATGAAGAAGTTACGGCCATTTAAAGATTAGGGGCAGTTCTGTAATTTAAACAGAAAACATTTAAAATGAAAAAGACAAAAAACATAGGGGGCCGTTTTGATAATGGCACCCCCTGTCGTCTTCCACCTCCAGACTTCTCCAGAAACCCTCAATCCCAATTTTTCTAGAAAAATATGCCATTGCCATTGAGGGGCACCGCCTTCTCCCCTTTATAAAAGCCCCATCTCCCCTCTCCAAAAAACATGATTTTCCAATCATTTGGGGCTGGGGTTTCCGGCTAGAATCGGAAACCTAGTTCCTTGAGTTTTCCAGCAACGGCCAGGCCGAGTCAAGCCGGCCATTCCGATCTCCCCATTCCCCTCTCTCCTCTTGTTCCGGCCTTGCACAACATTGGGGGTTTTCCCCTCCATGGGTTCCAACGACAAAGGTTTCTGGCAGAGGGAAACGCACCACCGGGAAACAAGGCATCCCCAGGCTGCCAGGTAAGCCGTTCCTCCTTACCTTCTCTCCGTTTTGGTTTCCCCAGGCTAGATCCACGCTGGATTTGGTCCTTCCCCAGCTGATTTTTCCAGCTGGAGAAGAAAAAGTCGGTTCTAGCCAACTAGGAACGAACCAGGCATCCCAGGGACGACGCACGTGCACCTAGGACGGGTTCCAGGTGTACGACAGTGCGTACACTGTCCTTAGGTGTGGCCTTCGGGTGCGCGCGTGACATAGGGCACGGGTCCTGGCTCGACCAGGATGCACGGGGTGCCCTGGGAGCTAAGAAGCACCATGCTACAAGGTGCGTCCGTGCGATGATGCACATCATAGCGCGTCACTTGAGCATGCATGTGGCGTGCAAAATGCCATCCCTGGCACGGCCTTTTGGCGCACACGCACGTAAGGCGGTCGCGGTTCAACCAGGATGCACGGGTGTCCTAGGAACTGGGGCACGCGGATCCAATGAGACTTTAAAGTTAGGAATAGAGGATAATTTACAGAGGTTAAGTATTGAATAGTAGATCCATATCATAGGATCTAGCCTGACAATAAATTAGGCAAGGACTCATGGACCCTAAAAGGCAAATCTAGCGATCTAATTTCTAAAGATAGATTGAAATTAATAAGGACTCCTTGTATCCATTCATACCTAGGAGTTTATAAATGAGACCCAAGGACGGGTTGGGTGATAAAGGACGCGACTCCAGGAGACTTTGAGGTAGGTGCTCTATCGCTACTAGACTTTTAAAAAGAGCCATGATTGTTTTGAATGCATGTTTTAAGTTTAAGTTATATGACTTGTTTAGTATGATTTAATTTAGCATGCATATGACAAATATATTATGCACAGACATGCTTTGCAAACAATTGCATATATTGCATGAATTGTGAGCATTGAGTTCTTGAAAAATTGCATGTCCTTGAGGGTTACCAAAAAACGCTAGAGTGCCCAAAAGATGCTGGGTAGGCAGTTGTGAGGGACCCAAAGAGGACAGGTTTTGAAAAAAGAGGTTTTTGCTTGGTTGATCTTATATGATTTGGTCTAATAAGCTCGTGGGCACTATGCCGAGAGGTTTGGGTTGGCCTCCAGCCTCTACCACTACTAGGTGGAATGGGTACCACGCCCAAAAAGGGCAACGTCCCTACGTCGACTACATGTGGTACAAGGGGCTACACGGGAGTGTCCTCAAGTACCCGGGGACCACATGACAGCGAGATCGTGGGCATAGTTGGGCCCTATGGTTTCGTGGATTTACTTGCATTGCATATGGCATGACATGAGGTTGGTCGACCATACCATACCAGATATCCATGAGTTGGATTCAGTTGAGCATTTTATGCATATCATTATGTTTATGATATATATGATACTTTTGACTTGGTTTGTGTGATTCTTTAAGTCGTTAGTATTCCAATTTGACAATGGTTTATGACATCGATATTGAACATGAGTGTTCAAACATGCACATGTTTTAAAGAGCATATGATTTTAAACGTAGCATGCATTGTAAAACTAATAGTGATAGACTCCTACTCAGTATAGTATATACTCATCCTATCCTTAACATTTTTCAAGATAGCTCCATCCACGAGTAGAGGACACCTATGTTAGTGCTACGAGCAAGAAAAATCAAAAGGAGACAATTATACATGTAAGTAAACACTCTACCCTTTGGACATGTATTTGTATTTATTTATAGTTGGACTGTGTGTTGTGACTAGATAGACCTGGGGAAAAACATTTATGATTTCTGAAGTTTTTCAAAAAAAAAAAAAAAACTAATTTGATTGTTGTGAAAGCAAATGACACTCGGAGTTTTCAAAATGAGTTTAAAACAAAAGATTTTTCGTTGCATTGCATGGTTTTTATAAAATATTTTTCAAATCAGGATCCCACCTTAGGAATTTAGATTTTTCATTTAAAAATGCATGAGAAAACCCAGGTCGTCACACTTGATTAAGAGGGGGTCATTTTAATAATGACACCCCTTTCCATTCCCATTCCAGCTCCAGGAGAGGAAGGTGGTGATCCTCTTTCCTTGCAAGGAATCGAATCTCAAAGTTTCCTCTTCATTCCCAATGGAAAATAGCCATGGTATCGTGCCATCCTCACTCTATTCTGCATCAAACTAGAACTCGATCTCCCCTCTCTAGCTCTAATCAGGTAGGCTAAACCCTCTGTCCTTCTCTTTTGCTTATTTTCCAACTTTTTCCTCACAAATTTGGACTGGATGTGGTCTCAACAGCCATCGAAAGGCCTAGGAAATCAAAACCGTGGTTTATGGTTAGACTCACAATCAGGATAGCTCAGATGATAGATCTGATTCGTCCAATGTGATCTCTGGACTTAAAAACCTTAGAAACAACGAAAATAGATAAAAAATCAAAGCATCTGGGACTCTGATAAAGCCAAAATAAGTCAGACGATTCGGGTTCATCATCCTAGATGGATGATGCAACAAGGATGCTGACTGGGACACACACTCACAAATGGTGCATGAAGGCGATCTGTTGCATGCACACACATGCAGAAGCAATGACGTGCGTTGTCAGGGATGGCTGGAATTCTCGGCATCTTGGAAACCCAGATGCCGGGGAGTGTCCAGAGGCCCAGAATGCGCGATGCATCAATGCAGTGTGTCCCTAGCATGTGGGTCCTGGTGATGCAACGTGGAGATGATGTTGCCAGTTCGAAATTGTTGATCTAGATCGTTGATTTTGACCAAAATAGTGTTTTTGAGATTTCAGAGGCTACAAAGGTCCTATTTTTTATTTTGTAAGGTCCAATGAATTTGTCTCAATGATGCAGACCTGATCTTAGCATTAAAATCTTGATTTTATTGCATCTAGTTAGATCAAATTCATGAAATGGCACCAAATCACTTAAATCAGGCCAATTAAGGGGTGAGTAGGCCTTAGAACTTGAACAATTAGATAATATAAGGTAATACTAAGGGTCCTAAGGATTAGATTAGATGTATTTACTATAGTAATTGATATAGACCATTGATCTAACTCGGATCTTAAAAATTTGTTGATCTAAGGATGATTTAACCATCAAATCAAGGTGTAAACTTTATATGCACACAAAAATGAGCATATGAAAATGAGATAGAACTGATTAATAACAATTAATGTTGGGATTAAGGATCTAATCATAAATAGAGATCTTAGAGAATGATCCAACAGTTGGATCGCCATAGATTCCACTAAGATGAAATAAATAACATAACATAGTATCGCGATATTGACAAGTACATCAGAGCATGCGAGCTAAGAGGATTACATGCTTGATTTTGGTTATCTCTCATTGAGGTGGGTGATGACATTTAATGTTGTATTTTAAATTTCTAATATCTTGCATCATCATAACATCATAATTGATTGCGATTGATTGCCACGTGTCTATTCATTTTGAATATCTGTGAATTTCAAAGTTTTATGCCATGATTTGATATGAGATTTTGATAGTGCATTGAATGAGTTTTTCATGATTGATTATTTTATGGTATTGATATGCCATACCTTATGTATGATTAGTAAATATCTTTCTTTAATTATTGTATCATTAAGATTGGGGGTTTTGCATACAATCGGTAGTCGAGGCTTGGTGGCTAGTCCTTTTAAAGGCCATCCTCAGGATGAGGGGTGTGCCTTGGGGATTGTCAGCCATGAGTACTCCTAGTTTCATGAGATACGCGATTTTCATGTTTTGTGATTTATGACAGGTGCTCTCATTGGTGGATGTCATGTTAGGAGGGAGTAGGGCTGGCCACCCACCCTCTGAATTTATGATACGATAAACACCTAACCACAGATGGCTTTTGGTAGGGGTTTGGTAACATGGGTAGCCCATACTACTAGTCTAAACCTTCCCATGGGGAAGAACATTAAGTCTCCCGTTATTGTGTCGATGGGGAGCGGCAGTGGTTGAGACCCTGGAGTGGTTACCACTGCAGCATGACTATCCATACTCTTGTTCTATATGCTTGCATGATGAGCATGAAAATATTATTGTATGCCTGGGTGTGACAACACTCAGAGGATTGATATGAATACTCATGATCTGTTATATGAGTGTATGGGACACTCATGGGACCCACATACCTTGGGGTACCCTAATTGTTATTGTATGCTCATTGATATTGGATCATATCCTGTTTTACATGCATGAGATTATCCTGTTATACATCCATAAGATTATCCTGTTTTACATCCATGAGATTATCATGTTTTACATGCATGAGGTGCATGTTTCATCCCATATGATGTTTTAAGGCTTTATTGGCATTACTTATGATACCTATGTTTTCATGGATAATTGATCTGCACTTATATCAAGATTATTATTCGATTTTGTTTCACTTATTATTACATTAAATGTCAATGTGCCTATATAAGCAATAGCGTGCTGAGGCATTGCTTTGTTTTGCAATGCCTTAAATATCGAGTGCGATTGCAGGAAAGGCAAGGTTGTGGAGGGACAGTGATAGCAATGATGACCACTTTGATTTGGCTGATAGATAGCTTGATGTGAGTGATTAGACGAACTATAATTTGAACCTATTTTTTGGACTGTATACCTTCATTAGATGGATTTAATTATGACATTTATATATATTATGGATATGTCTTTAAGTATGGTGGAATGTCATGATGGATAGACCCTGGACCACATTATTATACTATTTGGATATTTATTGTTTTAAAAATAAAGGCGCTGTTGATTTTGATATTGGATTTGATATTAGTATTGTCTTAAATTTATTGCTGCATACTTATATTTATCTTTTAATTGTGGTTGTGATGTTTTTGGAAAAAGGAGATAACACTCGGAGGTTTTTAAGTAGATGTTATAATACAATAATGAATAAAACCTTTTGATTTTGGGATCCCGACTATAATTATTATTATAAAAAAAATGTTATAAAAACCTAGGGTATTACGATATGAATTATACTAACATCCAATTGCAAATTATACTAAATGCAAATTAGCTTAAAAATTGAGTGAGAGATACTTACAATGAGGGGTCTGATGATGA
Organism: Warburgia ugandensis; assembly: GCA_035236585.1. Classification (NCBI taxonomy): domain Eukaryota; kingdom Viridiplantae; phylum Streptophyta; class Magnoliopsida; order Canellales; family Canellaceae; genus Warburgia; species Warburgia ugandensis. The sequence continues at coordinate 48,554,890 of CP141128.1, forward strand.
TTAAGTGTGAGCCACCATACCCCACATTTGCACTATATTATTACAACCCATTTAAAATTAAATAATAAAGAATTTGCAATTTACAATGGGTCTCACTATAAGTTTCACTCAATCTTAATCTAGAAAAGCAATATAACTTAATCTAAGATGATGAAACCATGGCCCACAAGATTGCTGTCGCTCCTTTTTTAGTTTCCTTCACACAAAAATCAAAGAAAAATGGTCAATATGAGAGAAATAGCAACAAATGCAAAAAGTATGCAAAAATCCTAATCTAATGCACCCTAAACCTAGACTAAAGGAAAATAAAGTATGAAAAACTACACAATTTGTTGCAACTCCCTAGCAACAGCGCCAAAAACTTAGTGTTTTAATTAAAACTCACAAGCACATTAATCAATTGCAATATAGCACGTTAGTGGGGCCGATCCCACGAGGAGCGAACTATTGTGATGCTAGTGGTCTCTACTTTAAACTCTATAACCTAGCCAAAATTGAAGTGATTTTTGTCCTAAACTAAGAATGAAAATTAAAACATGAAGTTAAAAGCTTCTAGTTTTATGAATTTTCTAATTAATAACTTTCCTGAGGTGAAACTTCCTTAAAATGCAATTTAGCAACTTTCTTGAACATCAAATTAACAATTAGTCTATGGAAACATGCATTAACAACTACTTTTCTAATTAAACTAATTAAGATGCAAACTATTGAAATCTAACTGCAACCAACAAGTGAATTAAAGTAAAGATTACTTACTACTAACACACAATGAAAGGAAAACTACTCAAGTATCATGCATGTAACCATGGAACAGTATGCATGGTTCATTACATATAAGTGAATCAAAGCAACTCTATTGAAAACCTAAGTATTATATTCTACTCAAGTATTAAAGGAGCACTCTAACATTCTTAATAGCCTCTTAAAAAATCAAGTCAATATGAATTGCATGGTGCTAGAAATTAACATAAACGATGCATGAAACAAAATTCCAGAAGTAAGGTAATTGAAACATAATGAATAGCACATGTAGAACATGTATTTAATCACTCCTAATGCATTCAAGCATTGAAAAAAAAGTTTAATTAACTTCTGGTCATGAACATGAATTGACAATTCCAACTAATCTCATTGAATTACATCTAAAAAGTCATCAACATAATATTTCATTCATGTATTCCAAATTTGAAACTTAAATGCTATTACAATGATATTCCCTTAATCTCGGCTTTGGTCACTAACTATTAGCTTGCCCGACTCGAGGCCACACGGAACTCCTGGCTACACCACTAACTAAGACCTTGAGCATCATGCCCGCCAGGTCTCTGTCTATTTCTCCCCCTCCACCAGCGTCCGTCTCTAGCAACCTGATGACCTCTCATTCCCTCCTTAGTCTAGCCCATGTGAGTTCTCTCTCTCCCTCCCTGTTCCTTTCCTCCTTTTCGCCTTTGGTTTCCTTATCAGACTGATTTTTCCAATGAGGATCAATCAATGAACGGATCTGAATAGACATTGCTAAAATTTCAATAAAACACCTCAAACTAAAAATATAAAACGTTAAATGATTCACAGCATCTCATAAACTGGGAAACCCATGTTATAGTAAAAAAAGTTAGTGGTCTAGGAAGGAGTATGGGCAAAAAATGAACAAACAGTTGGGATCGCACCATCTGAGCTATTTTTGGTTGGTCTATGATTGGTACACACTATGTAGATGCACCATGAGAAAGCACATGCATGGTGCGTTTTTGTGCATGCACCGTGTGTGGAGCATCACAAATTGACCCAGACACTAATGTGTCCTAGGGATTAAGACACATCCAACGCATTTTGGTGACCATGATGCATCAAGCATTTTGGAACTAGCATCACAGAGCTAGTGCATCCTGGTGACGTTGTTTTCTATCCCACTCTAATATAAATTCAATATGAACTGTTGAAATCTACGTGAAACTTAGATTTTCAATTCTATAAGCAATATAACTCCAAATTTAGATAGGAAACATCCTCTAGAATCATCTTGATGAGGTGCACCTATTAAAGCAACAAAATTTAGGATTTGTACAAATCTTAAACACTAGCTTTGAGTCATAGACTTCAGATGGCTTAGATTTGCCAGATTGGAGGCAATCAAACTTCAAATATTTAAATAATTGGTTGATCTAACATAATATAGATACTGATCTACACTTAGATCATCCACGTAATTTAAAATAGTAACATTTTACCGTAAGAAAATCTAGAATAATCATTCTGATTGACTAGAATTAGATATAATAGTTAGATTAGCAAATTAATTTTAGATATATAATTAGATGATATAAAACACTAAAGATATGTAGGGTCAAGACGTATTAGACCCAAATATAGATTATTAAGACATCTAAGGCAAACATTGAGAGTGATCCAATAGCAGAATCATCCCAAAAACTTTGGATTGAGTAAGATTAAACCTTGTATAGCCTATATCCGCAAGTCAGAAGTATTGAAACCTGAATAAACAATTAAATTAATTATCTAACATGGTAGATGAAATGATCTAATGGTTAGATTGTCTTAGTAAAATGCAATTTATAAATCTGAATTGTTGAATGAGATAAGAAACATATATCGAATCGATTAGAGTAGGATCTAATCATCAAATTTGAAGAAGAGCTAGTGAGAGGCAATTAAACTATAGAAAACCTAGAAAATACATGCAATCAAGTTAGATCAAACTTCAAAATGAATAATTGAACTAACATAATGATGGATTATTCTAATTGCCTTAGCTTAGGAAATTAAACGTTAGGATGATTTGGAACAATTGATCTGACCGATCAGAATTTAATTTGACCATTGAATCCATGGATCAAACATTGAAATATGAAATAGACTATAGGTCAGGTTGAGATCAAGAGAAGTTGAAAATGGATGGATGATCTGGATCGTTGATCTTTAATCAACGATCATGATTTGAGGATATTCAAAAATAAAGAGATATACCTAAGATTGGAGGTCAGTATGGACAAGATCATCATATTTAATAATGATCAAAGACTAGATGAGTAAGAAATGAGAAATTATGAGTAAGTGATTAACTTGAAATGTAGTATGACTGGACAGATATGCGGATTGATACAACACTGACACTATTAGACATTCTGAGGATTTGGATAGCCTGTATTCGGGCTAGGTGGAATTAAAGATGTTAATTTTTACAAATTGCATGATCTATTGTGGTTATAATGTGATTTTGATAATTACATGAGATTTGAGTTGCATAAATTATTTATAAAATGTAATTATTGTGCAATATTCACAAATATTTACAACATGACTTAAGAAAAGAAAAAACCATAATACTATATATGATAATTTATCATATTATGGTTTTGGGGATAGGAAACACATGCCATTTATCTAAAATTGATGATTTAAGAATGTGCTACATGTTTTATATTCACATGGTTTGATTTAACAACCTAATGGGTTTGATTTTGGTACAGGGTACTAGCTATGCACATGGTACATTATTTTTGTCATTTGATATGAGACAAGCATATAGCCTGATGATTTTATGATATCCAGGCATGGATTCTTGAGGGTATTGTTTTGACAGACATGTGCTTGGGGATACTATGCTGGGAGGGATGTAGGGTTGGCCACTTGCTCTCTTACTTTGTGAGATGATAGATACCTGCCTCGTAGAAGGGCAAACACTGTGGGGAGTGGTATGATGGGTAATCCATGCTATGGTTCCTATTCACACTCATGTGGGATAGATGCTTAGTCTCTCATTTTGGCATCGACGATGGCGGTAGTAGATAGACTTGGGTGTTGGTTATCACTGTAGCATAGTAGTCCTTTGTATATTATGCACAATCTTGTGAGCATGCTTGAGTAATAGCATGTGTGCCTAGTTTTCTTTAGAGATTTGGGTATTGTGATCACGACTAAGTGACAATGCCATGACTATGTGGTATGATGATATGCTAGGTATGAATTCATGACCATTATGTATACCCAGCATTGAATGGATGATTTTAGGCCATGTATAGTTCGAGTGTGATCACTAATGACTATATTCACTAATTTCATGAGTTTAACATTGTTTAACTCATTTGATTGTTCAATATCTTTATTCGTGATTCAAACTGTGATTTGTAAATGTCCTTGCATTGTTAGATCTATTCATGATGTTTACATTTATTCATAAAGTTTATTAGAAATCCTAATTATGAGTTGAACATGATATTTTGCTATTGGATTTATTCATGATATTTATAATAACCCCAATTTTTATGAAAATAATTGAATTACTAAAAATTAAAAGTTGAAATTTTAAAAGTGGAATTGGAACTTTGAGTTCTAGAAAATTTTATTTTTTTAAAAATAAAATCAAGACATAAAACTTGGATATTTGTAATGTACTCAAAAAATTGACTAGAATGACTATAAGTATGTCAAATTCTGAGTCCGAATGAAAAATCTTTATTTTTCTCTATTTTTATAAATAAGAGGGTAAAATGGTAATTTTACTCATAACCGAGACTTAAGATATCTAAATTTGAAATGTATTAAAAAAACTGATCAAAACGACACTAAGTACGCTTAATTTCGAGTTCATAGGAATAAACCCTATCTTTCTCCAATTTTGAAATAAACAAGGCAAATCGGTCTTTTCACAGCTATGTGGGGCCCACAAGGTGGGCCAATAGTTTGAAAGACCACCATCATGAATCAAACCACTACCAGCTGCTAGTGAACAAGGAGGTGGTAGTGGGAATCCAATGTCAATTTAATAATAAAAAGAATTGAAACATGATAATTATATGTAATCATAAAAAATAAAAAAAAACACCTATAAATTCCCCATAAAAATTCCCAAAATTTTTCCTAATGTCTCTCATGAGGTCTCCTACAATGCCTTGAAATCTCAGCTCCAAAATCCTCCCCCATCTCCCCCATTTCCTCCTTCTTTCTCTCTTTCTCTCTCATTCTCTGTGGGCATGTCCCTAGATGCACTTGGGCTGACAACCCTGTGTCTGCATCGGGAGCGTCCAGGGACCCATCAATCCCTGATGAACTAGGGTTTCTTCCTGGGAAACCCTAATTGAATTAGCCATCTAGTTCCAGCCATTATTTTTCAATTTTCACCATCAGATGTGTTTGGACAAGGCTAATATAGAAAAGCCCTAAGAAATTTGGATGATCCACCATCTGGATCATTGGTAATTTCAAAACAAAGAACAACCCCAACCCCAACATCATCACCATCTCCGACAAGTTCCCCATCTATTTTCGGCCCGTCAAACTCGATATTCTTGATCTTAAACTATTGGATAGCTTCCTAGCATTGAGATCTACAATTTCCCCATGATTCTTGATATTTTCCAACAACGGTGACAAAGAAAGCTCTGTCTATAAATGTTTCCGACCAAGCTAGGATTTTTGGTGATATTTCTAATCTCTGGTGAAGTTTTCTTCACTAACTAACCCAGGTAGGTGGCATATCTTTCTTCACTTTTCATTCTGGCATTTACCTAATGTTTTTTGGCTTTCAGAGATTTTCCCAAGTTGTTGATCCATCGGAAATGAAGGATCCAGAATGGAGGGTTGAGATCTCCTCATTTTTCTGCTCAGATACAAAATCTAAGCTATTAGGTGAGTTTCTGGGGCCCAAAAACTTGAGGGTAAGAACTCTAAATTATTGATGTCTTCAGAATTAGGAGATTTGGAGAAAGGTTGATCCACCGGTCTGGATCGGACTGTCTCAACCAATCTCAACAGATCGGATCCCAGAACATTGGAGCAAAACACAAGCAGGGACACTCCCCGTGGGCGCATCCCCGCACGTGTGCTCACGTGCGAGCTGCCAGTTGGCACAAAGACAATGCCGCCTTCATCTCCGTGGTAAAGACACGGGCCACTGGTCGTCCCCACACCCGGTATGCCCACATTAGATATGAGATGTCCATTTGTTGAACTAAAACCTTGTTTCTTCAATTGAGAGCTCAATTTAGCTCCGATTTTAGATATGAAAGTTGCTATAGATTCCTTGTTACTTGTATAAGGTACTGAACTCAGAAAATTTATGTTTTGATGCATGTAAAATTATGTTAATAAAGAAAAGTATTACTAATTCCTATGATCAGTGAAATTTGGAATGATCAGACTTTATAATTCTAATCCACTGATGATCTTGTGATTTTGGAATATGGAATCAATGGTTAGAAGTGACTGATGTGTGCTTAATTAAGAGATCTAGCCTTAAAAAAAGAAAAATCATAAAAATGAGCATGGATCTTCATGATCTAATTAATCAAGCATGATCAGACCTTTCAAAATAGTTTATATGATGATCTAAATGCATATTTGCAATAATTAAATGGTTGGATGTAATTTATTTTCCACATCTTAAGATCTTGACCCATAAAAGTAGTAAATTCCATGAAAGTGGATGGTAATCTCCTTGATCAGTTTGATCAAGGATGTATTTGGATGATGATATAAAGTTAAGTTCATATGGATTGATGGGCTTGATGATGATAATTTGGTATAGATTATGATCTATGCCCTTAAATTGGATAAAATGGCTTAAGATCTTCTTGATCGGTTAGATCAAGAAGGATCAGATCATGTGATAAGATGATATCAATGATTAAGTGATGAGATCACTTTGAGAAAATGAGTCGATTTGATAAAAAAATAATAGATCAAGATCTAAAACCTCAAATGGGATGAAAAATGAATAGAAATCAAATATGACCGTTGGATCATGATGAACAGTTATGCCATGTTATATTTTCATTTGAATTATTGAATGATATTGTAAATGTCTTTCATTGCTTAGTAGAGTTAATTGTTAGATGTATTTATTTATTTATGCTTTAATGCTTATGTTATGTAAATTACATTGAAAATGTAATTAAATGAAAAATAGAGTTGAAGGACATTTACATGGAATGAATGGCATGGATTTAATGATAGTACGAGCTATAGTTAGTAGGATAATATAAGAATTATCAAATCCTTGGCCCAAACTATGAGAATAATAAACTCCATGAATGACATTTTAAATGTTCATGAACTTAATTAAAATCAATTAGAAAGAGTACTTGGTGTTAAAATGGTCATAGGAACCTTATGAAAGGTTGAGCTAAGGTCACTCTAGTGAATGCTGAACATGGTGGTTAAGGGGGTTTTCTAATAGAGGCTGGCTCTTCCCCTACCTTCCATTAGCATTTGTAAGGTCTAAACGCCTCCTTACATGAGGATTGAAGTACCCACTTTGTGTTCAACCATTCAACTACTAAGCCTTAGTCAATTGGAAATAAGAGGAGCAGTTTAGACTTAGGATGAAATAAGGTATGTTCCACTAGTAAAACATTAATTGGTTGAATAATAATAATAATAGCATAAAATGTTAGTAAATTATCTAATCCTAATAAAAATTTTAACTAAGATAAAGATGATCAAACAAGATCCATAGGATCTTGAATGATCAAGAAAAATAAGAATCCTGATGTTGTATTTTATTATGTATCCATGTATGTATTTTGTAAACAAATCTAGATCATTAGATTAGATAATCCAAACCTTTGATCAAATATGATTCAAGGAAGAGAACCAGGATCATCCTCCTTAACAAGTATAAATTATTGATCAAAGGATTTATGAAAGATCAAGATCAAGGAGATGGACACACAAAGACTTAGAGATAGAAAATACTTAGATCTGAAAGATTAGAAGATAATTCTAACCATCAGATCTATTGATCAATAAGATAAAATACTATTTGAGGAAAATAGATTGTATGGATGATAGGAACACAAGACAGATCTAGATCCTTTATATCAAAGGACAAGATTAGATAAGGAATATAAATTTGAGATTATCTAAGTTGTTGAGATAATGACAGTATGTATGTATTTACAGATTACATATGTCAATCATGGAAGATCTGAAGGGATGGATCACTACATGAAGGTAGGTGGAACTTTAAGAATAGAAGACCTATGGTCTATGGAATTGTTGTTATACATAGACATTATAATGCTTAAGAATGATAATATGCTTAGTTATATTTGAACCATAATTCATGTATATGAGATAGAAATAACTGTTGAAATTAGATGGAATACATAATAAATACCTGGGTATCATTTATGATTACCCGTAAACTTAGATAATAACATAATAATAATGGATATCATTTGTATCAAATGAGTATCCTTATACTAAATAACATTCAATATATGAATACCAAATTAAAGGAAATGGGGATCATTTACAATAAATGATTAATTCCTGAACTTATATGAACATGGGTATCATTCATTGTAAATGAGGATCCCTAAATTTAGAAATGAGATTATATCCTTAGTATGAGGATATTGAATACAAGGATGATAATATAAATAAAAAGATCATCTGAGATGTACAAGAAGTATTTTAGATACAAGCATGGAGGCTTGTGGTTTTGTTTTAAATTGGCATAAGCCTGAAGATGCTATGCTAGGGAAGTTATGAGGGTTTGGCCACTTGCTTCCCAAAATTTGATGATATTATGATACCTTGCCCAAAGAGAGGCTAAAAGTTGGGTGGGGCAATTATAGGAAGGCCCCACTATGAAAGTCTTGTCTCTCCATATGGGTAGTGACACAATATTTTTCACCATGGTATTAGTGGTGAATAGGGTAGTTATCCTAGCATGATAGTACATATCAAATTGCAGCATAGTAGTCCTTGAGTATTTTGCATTATGATGCATGGTATAGTGAGATGCCAATATTTCCCAATGAGGGAGTATTTTCCTAGCAAAAGTTTGGATGATTTATCAACTCAGTATATCTGAGTATGATTATTGATGTTTAAGATATTGACTATTTTTCATAGTTTTGACCGTATATATATGCATATGATATAGTGGTGAGTGGTTTAGAATTATCATAGTAAATGTTACATGATAACTTATATGATAGAATGATCATATATGGTATGGTTCATGGAAATTGAACTATGTGATTTATATGGAATATGATGATTATGAATACTGTACTTTTGAATTATATGATTCCATATGTTCTTGAATCTCCTATCAAGCATAGCTTGCTGAGATATTGTAAATGTTTGAATGTTTACAATATCTCATATACAAAAAGAAAAGAATGGAGGGATACGACATGGGAAGACAAAGATGATACTGTTGATCAAGACTCTGTACTATTGTGGAAAGGATTGGATTATATTTTGATTTGTGTATTTTGGACATAAGATGTAATAAAGGGGCTATGTATGTGAACTACTGGATTGATCCTGCAATTTTAGTAAAATGAGTTTCTTTGGGAAACATATGTTGTATACAAAATTATGTACGTATATGTGAGTGAAATGTGGCATTCGAGTTTTCTGAAAAGAATTTCAAAGAAAAATAATTTTGTTACTTAAGTTTTCAAAATATTTGCCAAATTGGTCTACCACCATTTGAAAATAAATAACAAAAATGTATTTCAAAAATATGAGTTGCCACAATATTTACATGAAATGTTGTGAAATTTGATATTTTAAAGTTTTAGATTATCTTAAATTTAATCATGCAGATTATTGATTATTGATGCAAAATATTTTGGTGCATTGAAATGATTATTACATTGTGAAAGAAAATGTTGTATTTTCGTTTTCATAAGCATCTTATTCCCTACCAAGCATGACTTGCTGAGGCATTACACTATTTTGCAATGACTTAGATATTGAGCAATAGAGTGGACTGATGAGGTGTCAGATGAGTAGCTGATTGAGATATTATTGTTTAAGGGTATGTTTTAATTCTACGTGGATTATATATATTCATTTGTAGTATTTGGACTTGATTTGTAATGATATAGGGACTGTAGTTGTCGATTGGATGGGTCTTGAAAAAGTAAACTTGTTTTTAAAAGGTTTACTTGAAAAATGAAAAATATATTTGAGCCCTCAAAATTTAAATATCAAACTGAATGATAAATATCGTAGTAGTGAGTTGATGGTTGACACTAGAGATCTCAAAATGAAATTCCTTGAAAGCATTTTTGTTGCCTTGTTTTTTAAACTATTTTCAAAATTGGGGCCCCACCTTTTAAAAGGATTTGTGAAAAGGTGTTTAAAAAACTTGGGTCGTTACACTTACATCTTCCTGAAAGTTAGGGTTAAGCTTACTCTGCATCTCCCTAATAGGGTGTTCATTTGCATCCTAAGGTAGAGAAATAGTGGGGCTTAAACCCTTTTCATCATCGTCTGTACCCTAAAGCTTGTTAATGTTCTATAGAAGCGCCATTAGACTTTCCTTTTTATTATGTAGTAATAGTGAAGGTTTTAGATGAACTTAAACTCTCACTTTGGGTATCATTGGGTAAAGGTAATAGGTTCAAATTGGGTATGTCTTGGGCAATGAAAGGCTCAAATAGGAACTCAAGAAATGTGATGGGTCCTACTTGGTCATTCCATTTAGAAGTGTCCATTAATGGAATAGTATCGAGTAAACCATTCACTTTGCTAATAGAGCTATCTATATCAAGATCATCAAATTCCAAATGAGCTAGATAGGCTTGGAGAGGATCAGTGCTGGAGGATGACAAGGATATTAGGTTCTGTGTCATATTTACTTCAAATGGACAATTGGAGTATGGTTGTCCAACATTAAAGACATTAAACTTAATGTCCCTATTGCCGAAAGGACAACTTTCATAAGTATTCAAATTTGTCTAAAAATCACCTAATTAGTTGCCCATGTATTATGCTATATTATAAAATTAGGGTTTTTAGCCAAAAATTATAACGCATGCATTTTCTGACCTAATGACTCTAAAGTTGGTATTTTGTAGGTTTAGAGGCTAATCTAGAGTAAGTATGTAAATAATCATATTTTTCTAGGATTTAATTAGGAATTATTTTCTTTTGTAGTAGATGGGAAGGTAATTTAACTGTTGAGATCCATTGAGATGGAAATTGAAGCTATTCATGAGGTTTCCCAATCTAAATAGGAAACCGAAGGAAGCCAAGGTCTAAATCTCAACAATCCAAATATGTGATCAAGGTCTATGATTACTTTCGGGTAAGTAAAGGAAGTAATTCAAGAAGTTAAAAGTGATTAAAGTGGGCCAATGCAAAGTCCACCCCCTTTTGCATGGGATTCACTCAAGTCACTTAAGCCATATGAGCATTGAATAAGGTGACAAGCTAAGAAGCCTATCTAGGCATCAAAGCCAAGGGGGTTGAGCCACTAAGTCAAGCCAAAAAGAGCACCCAAAGCCAATCATGAAGCCAAGCCAAAATGGGCTCTCAAAGCTAGCCATCAAGCCACTTAATCCATGCTAGATAGAAGGCGATGATTGGAGGAGAATCTAAAGAAAATATCCATGGGGTTTTAAAGAGGATAATGAAAACATATTTGGGTAAAAATCAATGGGAAGGCATGCATGATAACCAATAGGAATTACCCACGCATAGTTTTCCTTTTTCCATCTTATTTTCCACTTTTTTTTATCTCTCCAACTCCTCTTGCAAGGCAATCATGAATTTTCACTTAGGAGAAAATTATTCCACCTAAGACTCCCACCATTCATAACTCTCCCACCTTCCCAACTCTATCCTAAATCCACCTAATCACCTCACTCTACCTCATCCCCTTTCTTTCTCCTTGTCTTTCCATCAATCTTCATCTCAATCTCTTTCTTTCCATAACCACCAACGTGTTTAACATGGAAATCCAAGAGGAGAGGAGTTCCTTGCATAACTCCTACTTTGTAGTAGCTCCTCTCTCTCTCCTCTTACCTTCTTATTTTGATATGTTTTCTTATTCCATGGCCCACATTTGAATAAGATATAATCTTGATTAGTTAGAGACCAAGATTAGAAGGAAACTCTAAGAAAATTGAATTGGAATAGTTTTAGAGGGTGGAGAAGAGTTCAACACACTTTACCTTCCCTCTATCTCTTCAACACCTAACCCTCATCCCCCTTCTATAAAAGGCTCCATGCCTCCGTCCTTCATAGCTAGCTTTTCGTTTCTTTTTCCAGCCCTAAGATATCTTCTTAGAATTGGCTTCTCCTTGCTTTCCTTCAAGGAGCGCAAGTTTGTTATTGCTTTGTTCTTTGCCTTATTTTCTTTGCCTTACTTTCATACCTTTTCTCTGCTCTCTCTTCCTTGCTTTTTACCTTGAATTCCTACTGTTATTTTACTGCTCCTTCATCAAAGATCTAAGAGTATTTTTCTCTAGTAGTGACACCCATGAGAAGAAGAAACTTAGATACTTGAATTTCCTCCTTGATTCACACATTTTTCACTTTAGATCCATCTAGGTTTATGTTATGTTTTCCTTGCTCAGCTCAACTTTTCATCCACCTTTTCTCTTAGATTTCCTCTTGGGTTCTCTTGGAATGCTATCATACTTGATTTTATAAGCATTATATTAGGTTGAAGTGGATGTTTAGATCAAGGTTTATGCTTTTGAATTGGATGCACTTTTTAGTTTTATACTTTTGTATTATGTGTCCGATTTCTCATGTAGTATGGACTTGATTTAATGTAAATCTTTGAGTATTCATGTTAATGACTGTTTTTGGTATCATAGTACTTCATATTTGAAAGGTAATATTGAATGAAAAATGTTGATTCAATTGCTTATTTATGCTTGATTTATTGATTGTTCTTAGGTACGTGAAAGCTAGAATTTCTTGCCTTTAACTTTGATGCTTTGTTCTAACCATCACATTTAATGGAATCCTTAGTAACCCATTTAGTTTGGTTACATGATTATTTTGTGAATTACTTAGGTTGCATGATTAATTACATTAGAAGTATTGAATCTGACCACTTTTGGAACCTAGAATCATGCACACCATCCATGGGTCATGCATATGATTATTAGGTGAAACTCTTAGTTGATCTTAACTTGTTTTGTTGTTTACTTCTAGATTAATAGTAGTTAATTCACGGGTTTCATATTAATTTGGGTTTAGAAAGTTTCTTCTTTGAATTTTAGAAAGTTCTATTTTTAGCAAATTTTAGATTATGATAGTATTGATTTAGGAAAGTTTCTATTTAAAGTAGTTTCATTAAGTTTAGTTACTTAGTTAATTTATTCTAAGTTACTATAGTTCCTTGTATGATTGCATGTTAGTTAGGTGAGTTTATATTTCCATTATTTAGTTTATTTCTTAACAAGTTTTCATTAGTTATCAATTCAAATTTGTGCATGTTTTACATTCCTAAATCAACTTACTCTTTCTTGTTTGGTTAAGATAAACAAGTTAAATAAGATCCATCCAAAATACATTTTTATGAGATTCCCCTTGGGATTGACCTAGCTTGCATGAAAATACTACAATTGATTCATGCTCTTGATAGTTTAATTACAACATCACAACCAACTGCATAGTACCATCCCTAAGTTAATTATTGTATTAGATGAGGTTAAGAATGGAATTCCCAAAATGATGGGGATTTAACTACCATGGTCTACTACAAGATGTGTACCTGAGACTAGAAAGTTTATTGGGAATAAACACTTGTCAACCTAAGCTAGTACATCCTTAATGACACCACGAGGAATTTTAACTGACTTATTTGCCAATTATAGTGTGGTAGTAGTCTTTTCCATCTTGCCTAAACTTAATTCATTATATATAGAATTAGAAAATAGGTTAACACTTGACCCCATATCAAGTAGAGCCCTATCAATTGTGTGGTGCCCAATCACACATGATACAATGGGACACCCTGGATCACTATACTTTTGTGAGTTTTTGTGTTGTAGGATTGAGCTTACTTGCTTTATGAGAAAGGATGTTTTCTTAACCTAATGTTTTCTTTTGTGGGAGTAGTGATTTTTGAGAAACTTGCCATTCCAAGGTATATCCTCGATGGCATTAAGTAATGAAATATTTATATTCATGTCTTTGAACATGTCCATCAACTTATCAACATTATTATCCTTCTTAGCTATTTTTAAAAGCTGAGGAAACGAAGCCTTTGGAATATAATGTGCCTTTGGACTAGGGTTAGGAGAAGTAGGAGGTGGATGTTTCTTCTCTTTTTCCCTTACGATTCTTTATAGGGTTCTCTTTGTCCTCGACTCTCTCATTTTCCTTAGTTAGCATTACCTAATTATCTATTATCTTTCCACTCCTAAGGGTTATGGATTGGGTCTATTTAGAAAATGTCTTCTTATTAAAAGTTGTGGCAATCTCATACTAGCCCTTATGGTTGGGAAAAGGTTGACTAGGGAAATGTCTTTTTTCCCATTCTGTAAGTGTAATGGTAATTTGACCCAATTGATGCTTGAACTATGTAATAAAATGTGAGTGTTTCTACATCATTTGTTTAACATTATTTTTGTAATCTATGGAACTCTGCATAAACAAATCAAGCGTCTCTTATGGAGATTTTTTCCTCTATTGTGGAGAAAACAACTATTATAGCATTGGATATTGTGGAACTGGGGTGTTAGGGAAAGGTTGATTTGGAGGGATGCCAGATGGTCCTCCCTAATTATTTCAAGACCACAAAAAATTAGGATGCATAGCCCATCAAGGATTTTATGTCTCAAAATAGGGATTCTTGTTGCAAGGATTTCTGAACACGTTTAATGCATTCACTTGCTTGGAAAAATTTTCAAGGAATGTAGAGCTGGAAGGGCATCAAGTAGTAGGATGCTTTGTACTAGAACAAATTGAACAAACCTCAAGTGAAGGTTGCATTGTGGATTCTCTAACCAATACAACCTCTCTTATTTTATTAAGAAGACTACCAAACATATCCACCTTATTAGTCAATGTGTCTATTTTATTATATAGGTCTGGATTGGCCCCTATATCATATATACCACCTTCCCTTTGAGGCTGTAAAAATCTTTCTATTTTAGTGGAATAGTCCTATTGCTGGGATTCTCAGATAGATTTTCAAAGAATTTCCATGCCTCCACATCATTGTTAAGTATGAGTGTCCCACCTCTAGTGGCATCAACTATATATTGGTTTTATGGGGTTCGACCTTCGTAGAAATATTGTATTTATTTCCATTTCTCAAAACCAATGGTGTGAACACTTGAGTAATAGGTCCTTCCATTTTACCTAGCATTCATAAAAATGCTCAGCCTCTTTTTGTTGAAAAGTTATGGTTTCTCTATGGTGGGTGTTGGTTTTGTGGACAGGAAAAAATTTGTTTACAAATTTCTTAACTAAATGCTCCCAAGTAATGACAGACCCTACTTCTAATGAATTTAGCCATTCCTTCACTTTACCTTTAAAGAGAAAGGGAATAATCATTCCTTCCATTTATACTTTAAAGAGAAAGGGAATGTAGCACAGATGTCATGAAATTATTTGACATGATAGTAGGTATCCTCCTTGTCTAGACCATAAAAATTTGGCAGAAGTTGGATAACACCTAGTTTTAACTCAAAATTCTACATTAGTTGTAGGTAACTCTAAACTGATGGTGAGTTAACTTGTATTGGCGTTGAATACTCTCTTAAGGTCATGGTGTCTGCTACTTCATTAAGCATATCTACGGCAAGGGTTTCTAAATCTTCTTGACTTCTACGTCTTTACCTAAGTTGACACAACTTTGTATACAACAAAGATATTTGTTATATACAATGAAAGAATTTTTTTTTTTTTTGTCCTACCTAGTCCAAGGAAATCTAAACTAGACAATGCAACCTGTATGATGTATGATGCACACTAAACAAAGGACATAATAATTCTTAACCATATTTCAATCAAGCTTTAAGGTTGATTTTTCTTATTTTCTTTGAGGGAGTAGCTTTTAAGTGACATCTAACTTAGGGAGCTCCTCCTTTCTCTTAGATGAGCCCTATTATTTACTAGTTATATCCTGATTGTAATCAACTGCTTTACACACTCCTTAGTCATCCACAGGTGAATTGAGCCATTGAATGTGTTGGTAGATCGAAAGAGCTGGGAGAAAATCAAGGAAGTGATGTGGGAATGGGATTCCATTATGAAGAAGACATGGAACACTTTTGGTATGTGTGTTTTGAAGTTCAGAAAGTTGTAAGGAGGGTGGACCATTGGATTGGAATGTGATGGAGATTTTTCTTTCCCTAGAGTTTTGGTTTGAATTTTCAACAAGAAAATGGAGGCTAGGGTTTGTAAACTTTCATTGCCTCATTCCTCTCCCTTGGACCATCTTTACCCTAGCTTGAGTAGGTGATATTTAGTTGGAGTGTTCTTATCCAAAAAGATCTTTAAGAGCTTATTTTCTTCCCACCGTTGGATTGGAATGCCTTAGAGCAAATGATCTAGATTCCATTAAGATTTCCTTATCCATTCTTGGTCTATCCTTATTTTTCTCTCTGTCCCACCATAAATTTCTCCCCTAATGAGCATTAAGGAGGGTGGGACATCCACCCCTTATAAAATACATTTTTTTATCCTAAAAATTGGTGTGCTGCCCATTGAAATATCTCTACCAATGGGTCTTGATTCTAGTCTACATTGCAATCTATCTTCTCATTGGTCTATCCTTGTTTGTGTGTATTCTCATTGATTACTTAAAATGTGTGTGAACAAGGATAGATCTTGGCCTTTAAAACTTGAAAAGTAAGGATACTTTTCAACTGTAGATTTCTGTAAGTCCTCTCTCTAGCTCTCTCTCTCTCTCTCTCTCTCTCTCTCTCTCTCTCTCTCTCTCTCTCTCTCTCTCTCTCTCTCTCTCTCTCTCTCTCTCTCTCTCTCTTTCTTCGCTCTTTTATTTTCCCTACTTATTTTCCATTCTTTTCTCATGTTATCACACGAGATTGAGTGTGACTCAGCACCTTACATGGAAAGAATTTTTGTTGTTCCTTAGGTGGCCCCAATTTTTGACTATGTGATTAGTAGTTAGTATACTTACTGAACACATATTCACTAAGATATTGTTAAATATCTCAAATTAGAGAATCTTATCAAAGAAAGAAGACAACTAGGAAGTGAGAAGACTGGTAGATTGAAGTTGTTGAAGCATCTGAAGGCTTGGAGTGTTCATTATTTATTTATACTTTCAAGGATATTAGTGTATAAGGAAACAATTCTATTAGAGGTTTTTGTAGTCTAGCTACATGTAAAATTTTATTTGTGACTTTACATGCTTTGTTAATAAAGGTTTATGATGGATATTTGAAGTTATGCATGGTGAAATTTTAATCTTATATTCAACTAGCCTAAGAATTTATCACACTCTAACTCTTATATAACCAGGGAATATATAATGTAGAATTTTAATCTTATTTGTCAATTTTATTTTTTTTATTTTATAAAAAGTACTTTCTAAATAGTGTTAGGGATAAGAATGAAGTAGAATTTATGGAGCTAACACAAAGGAACAAAACTACAGTTGAATATGAGATGAAGTTTACTGAGTTATTTAGATTTGTGCCTCATGTGGTTGAAGATGAAGTCAAGAAAGTGTAAAAGTTTGAAAGGGGCATTTCATCAAACATTTGAAGTTGAATTTCTACATTGCTATTATAGAAGTATAGTGATGTGGTAGACCAAGCCCAAATCATAAAAAGGAATTGTGAAGAATTCTAGAAAATGAAGGACAAGAGAATTAGTGTTAACATTACAAAGTTTTGAAGGAGGTGTGAACAAAGAAATAATAACAAAAGAAGGTTTAAGGTAAATGGAGAAAAGAAGATGACAGAATGCCAGTGTTTTGAAAAGTATCATGGACCAGTACCCTTTTATTGACAAGTGAGAGCTTGTTCTGAACGTGACAAGATAGGACATTTACTCAAACATTGTCTAGCTAAGTGTGAATAAATAATAGCCAAAGCCTAAAGTTCATGAAGGGTATATGTTATTACACAACAAGATGTTTATGCATCTAAGTTTTTCATTGAAAGTACTCTTCCTATCTCTAAGAGTATTGCTAAGGTGGTGATTGATCCTAGATCCACACATTCATTTGTATCTAAACTTTACATGCAACTTACAGAAAGAATCAAAACCTCTAGAATTTAATCTCATAGTAGCTACACCAATTGGAGACTTCTTAGTCACATATTGAGTACACAAATGTGGCATGGTTTAAATAGGAGATAAAGAATTACTGGTAGATTTGATCTGTCTTGAAATATAAGAATTTGAAGTCATTATTGGCATGGCTTGACTATCTACTTACCATCAAATTCTTGATTGCTTTAATAAAATAGTTGTGTTTAACATACATTTTAGTCTGAAGGGATTAAAAGACTCTTGCCAGTAAGCATTATTTCAGCAATTCATACTGATCGTCTCATCAGGAAATGTTGTTAGTGTTTCCTTGTGTATATAAAGAATTGAAAGGATAAACTGAACCAATTCAACATTCCAGTAGTCTATGAATTCCCTTATGTTTCTTCAAAAGAATTGCTAGGATTACTACTATGAGAGAAGTGGTGTTTAGTATTGAACTAATTCCTAGAACAATCCTTATTTCTAAAGCTCCTTATAATGCAATACTAGTTGAGTTAAAGCAACTCAAGGAACAATTAGAAGAATTATTAAACTTGGGTTTCATTTTGTAATAGCCCCAATTTTTGTAAATTGATTGAGAAAATCAATTTAGTTTGAATTTTCAGAAATTTTGGGCTGGAATATTAGGTTATTGAAAATTCTCTTTTTATAGAGATTAAAACATGATTTAAAACTTAAAAATTATGAAGGTACCTAAAAAACCAATTAAAATGATACTAAGTACGTTCAATTCTAAGTTAAAATAAAAAATCCCTAATTTTCTCCATTTTTATGAATAAAAGGGTAAAATGATAATTTTATCCATAACTGAGATCTAAGACATCAATATTTAGAATTTACTCAAAAATACAATTCCAACGCCACTAAGTACGCTCAATTCTAAGTTCGGGAGAATAAAACGTATTTTTCTCCATAAAAGGGCAAAATGGTCCTTTCACACCTCCGTGGGACCCACAAGGTCTCACAAATGAATACAACGGCTAGAAAACATGTAATGAGTGGTAAAATGACTACCAGCTAATAGTGGAAACGAAGGTGGTAGTGGAGGATCCAATGTTAATTTAATATTCAAAAGAATTGAAACATAATTATTATAAGTAATTATGAAAATTTCAAAAACATCTATAAATACATCCCCAAAAATCCTCCAAAAATTTTCATTATAATTCCCACAAAATTAGCTTGCTTTCCCTAAAAAACCCAGATCTAGATTCATTCCCAAATTTCCAAAAGTCCCAAAAATATCTCTTCTTTCACTTTCTCTCTCTTCTCTCTAGATTGAAACAAGAGACCTAAATTCAATTAGCCACTTTGTTCCAAAAAAAATCTCACAAATCCCACCATTCATATTGTCCTAGACTACCTTATCAACAGAACCCCTAAATAAATTTCAAGATCCAACAGTGCAATCAACGAAAAATCACAAAACAATAGGTTATCGAGCAATCTTATCACCAAATGGAGAGACCAAGAAATGTGACCAAAATTTGAAGTTTCTTATGGTTAATGGGATATATTAGAGGATTTGTTAAGGATTTTCCTATATTGGAATTCTTTGGCAAAGTTGACTTAGAAGAATGTCAAATTTGTGAAGAGTGAAGATTGTGAAAAGTGTTTTCAAGAATTAAATCTTGGTTGATGTCAGCACTTATTCTAACAATCCTAATCAAAATGGAGGATTTTTCATTCATTGTGACTCTTTGAGAAAAGGTTCAGGATGCATATTATTGCAACATGAAAAAGTAATAGCATATGCATTTAGATAGTTGAAAAGTTATGAATAGAATTATCCAACTCATGATCTAGAATTGGTTGGAGTAGCTTTTGCAGTTAAGATTTAGAGACATTACTTGTAACAAACACTTTGAAGTATACACAGATCATAAGAGTCTTAACTATCTATCCTCTTGAAAGGAACTAAATATGAGATAGAGAAGATGGGTAGACTTTTTGAAGAATTATGACTTCTCCATTCATTGTTACCCATGTAAAGCTAATGTTGTGGCAGATGATTTAAGTAGGATGTTTTCATGACTCTTAGCTCACGTGATGATAAGAGAATGGCAGCTATTAAAAATAGTTAAGGGTTGGAAAATAAGAATCAGAAGAGAAAATACTGGCATGATTCTTGCCAATTTAAGAGTTGGAAAAATTTTAGTTCAAAAGCTCATTCTCAAGTGAGAGATTCTTGGTTGTCAAATATCATTACAAAAGTGAAACAAGGATTTAAACAAAATTTTGAAGTTGGGAATGATGATGCTTTGAGATTTAAAGGAAGATTGTGTGTTTAGGAAATTTAGATATGAAGAGATAACTATTAGAAGAAGCTCATCTTTCTAAGTATGCGGTACAATCACTTACCTCCAGTGGAATTCACCTATAATAATAATAATTATCAATCCAATATTTGAATGGTACCTTACAAAGCCTTGTATGGAACAAAATATAGATCACCGGTTAGGATGAAGTTGGAGAAAGCAAGTTGCTAGGGCCAAAAATTATTGAACAAATGATAGATAAGATTAAGTTGATCTACAATGGCTCAAAACAGCCCAAAGTAGATAGATATGTAAATAACTGCAAAAGAGTGGAATTCGAAGTGGATGATCATGCGTTTCCACTTCTTAATGATATCATGAGGTTTGGAAAATGAGGAAAACTTAGTCCAAGATTCATTTGGCCTTTTGAAAGAGAATTGGAGATGCTGCATATAGATAGCCTTACCTCCAAGGATATCAGCCATTCATAACGTGTTCGATGTGTTGATGTTCAGAAAGTATGAATTAGATCTATCACAAGTTTTAGACTTTGAGCCAATCCAAATAAAAGAAGATCTAGCGTACATTGTATAACCTATTCGAATTGTGGATAGAAAGGAATAGATGCTAATGTTGAAAACAATTTCGCTTGTGAATTTCATATGACAACGTCACTTTGTCGAGGAAGCCACCATGGAACGTGAAGGAAAAAGCAAGGAAGTAGCTTCACTTGTTTCAAAAAAAGGTATGCATATTTAGTGGGCTACATTTATTTTAATGGGAAGTGATGTAATGACATGAAATTTTATGTTGGAAATGTATAGAGAAATTAAGGGTAATTTGGTCAAGTTTCAATTGAATTTACCTAATAAAAATGTCCCTAGAATATAATAGAAAGAGTGAAACATTTCTAGATTAAAATGTGAGACAAATTAGTTTAACTAACATGTTAGTTGATTAAAAACACCATGTTTAAATAAGTGGCTGCAACGGTTGAGAACTAGGTTCATTGAATGTAAGTGCTTAAGTTCAGTTAAGAGAAGCACTTATAATTAGTACTTAATTGGATATAAGTTGCAAACTAAATAAAGTTATAACTATGGGACTTGCACATTGTAAAAAACTATTTTCTTCATGAATGAAAATTACTCCAATTTTGAAAATGTTTTGAGCTTGAAATATACTCATTATTCTAGATCTAAAAACATTTAAAATCATATCACACCTATTCAATTTCAGATCCAAAACATTAGACTTAATTCAATTCAGATTTAAGCACAAATTGAAATCAAAATCTAAGTGTTTAAGTTCAATCAATGTTAGATTTGAAGTTCAAATACAATATCAGATCTGTAATGTTCAATTCCTAGCAAAACCATATCTAACTATTTAAATCTATTGACAAATAGATCTAAAACCTACAAAGATATTTAGTTCAAATATGAAATAGCAACTTCAATTAATATCATATTTTAAATGTCTCATTGTTTAAGATTAGATATGAAAACATTCTAATGAATTAAAGACTAGATATGAATGATGAGGTGAATTCAAGGATAGGTCTGAATGCACAGTCCATCTTTTTCCTATAAATAACATACTTAAGACACAAAATTCGTCTCCCTTACTCAGCCATTCTTTTATAGAAAAAAGAAAAAGCTCTCTCTCTCAATCTCCTTCAAACTTTCTAACATCTAAAACTAAACATTGTATTCTAACTCTACATCAATATGTACAACAAGCTATGAACAAGTTGAAGGATCATGATAAAACTAGGAAATGATCATTTACTCTAGGGGGTAAAAGATTACCAAGCCTTTTACTATCAATTTGTGTAAATCTAGATCTTCTAAGTACATCTACTAGTATTCCACTTCTTGGATTTAATATATAGTAATTCACATCTTGATTTAGATTTTGAAAGTACACTCACAATTCACATTTTGATTTATATATAGTGAGTGTACCTACCATTAATCCATGTTTTGGATTTAGATCTAGTAAGTGAACATACTATTGACCCACATTTAAAATCCACAATTGACATTAAATTTAGCATGCCTATTTATTTGATTCACAATTGAAGTTGATCTAGGATGTTAACAAGACTATTACATGTTTGATACTAATCTAGCATGCTATTGATTGTTCCACATTTGCTAGCATGCCATTTATTGTTTCACTTTTAATAGTTTTTCTAACATGCTATTCCAAGTTTAATAATTGAGCTAGCATACTTGGTCAAGATCCAAACAACAAGGAGCATTCCACTACTAGTCTCGTCTAGTAGTTGGCTTTTTCTATTAGTTACGAACATGTGTTTACTTATAAGATTAGTTGAGTAGGCTTGGGTTAGTTGTCTGCTAGAAGATAGCTAGTGTTGGGGCTTTCAACATAAAAAAAAAAAAAAAAAAAAAAAAAAAAAAAAAAAAAAAAAATCAGCTTCAGCCTATCCGGCTTGGCTTTGCTATCACTCATGACTTGTATTGTAGTTGTAGTCTAATTCACACTTGAAAAGTGGGGGTGGTCTTGCTCTTGATCCAATGTGCAGACAAGTTAGTTACACCCGACTCGTTTAAGAAGAGAAGAAAGAATCTTGATTCAATAGAAAAATGGAAAGGATAGGGGGCAAGGCAAATTTTCTTATTTTCTCTGCTTCTTGGCACTACTTGGCCTAATGTTACCAATAGCAATACCAATTGCTAGTCTAGTAAGATTGATTTGCCTTTCCATGACTTTCTATATGAAAGATTGCATTGATAGTGGTTAGCATACTTATAGTTTGTTCATGTTTGAGAGTCAAACTTAATATTGTTTTAATCAGATGTAACACGATTCTAAATTGTATGTTTTAACTAAATGATCTAGAGTACAGTTTTAAAATTGTGCTTTGATGACCTGAGTTTTCATATATGATCTTTTCAAACTCTTCTTAAAGTTAGTGAAATTCCTTGAATTTTTTCAAATTTTCTAGAACATATAGAAATCATAGATATATTGAGAGTTTCAAAAACCATTCTTCCTACCCAATGTCACTTCTGTAAATCTCCACACATAAGTAAAATATAACAACTATAGAACAATTAGGATCCACTAGTCACAATTGAAACCACTAAGCATTAACTGTTGTGTATTTTCAGTTAAACTTATAAGTGCATGAATCTGTTGTATTATTCTAATGCGAGGAGGTCGATCCCATGAGGAATTGAATGAATGTGATGCCAGTGTTCCCTACTTTAAATTATTTAACCTAGCTAAGACAATGAGATTTTAACTTAAACTAATGATGGAAGTAAAAAATGCATGCAATTAGAAACATTCTAAATTTAAGAACTTCTAAACCTAAACATGCAAACTTTCTTAACTAACTAACATGCAAATTAAACCGAAACAATGATCTAATTAAGAAATAAAAACACCAATACTCATGGAAATAACTTAACAAGTGGTATGCATGAAATTAAGTTAGAAAGAATGCATGAACTAGAATGCAACTTAGGCTAATATGGGATGCATAAAGCTTAAAGCATGGAATTAAGATGTAAGCTAAAAATTAATGAAATCTAAAAAAAGATCAAACTACAATTAAATAAGAAAACTAAATGAAGACAACAGCTACTCAAACACTAAAGAGAAAGCAACCCAAGTATCATGCGCATGATCCATGAAATGGTGCGCATGATTCATGGAGTAAACATAGATTGAAATTGATGGACCTATAGATAACTATCATGTAATATAATCTAAGAATTAATTCAACATTCTAAATGTCTCACTAAATCCTTGGAGACTCAAGCAAACTAGAAATAACAAATGCTAACGTCAAGCACGAATCATTCATCTGTACTATGTTGTTGGAAATTTCAACAACACGCTATTTTTAATATCCAAGTAGTTATTATATGAAATGAAGCACTTTAAATGCCATAAAACATTCAAAACTAAAGTACTTAGCTTCTGAAAATAATTAGTAATAATAGCCATCAAACAACTTTATTGAATGAATGTCAAATTACATAAAAAAGAGAATGCATGAATATGTATACAATTGCTAGACTTTGCGTGCCTTTTCAAGATATGGAACTTGATTCCAATTACATATGAAACACCTTTTAACAATAGCAAATCAAGTTCAGCTACCATATAATTGTAACCCAGAAGAAACCCAAGAACAGAGAAGCTAGGAAGATAAAACTATTCTATGACAAAAATAACCTCAAACTAGATCTAGAACTAAGCAAAAACCACATAAAAGATGGAGGGAAATCAAAAGACTTAAGCTACTATTTCACATGGATGTCACTACAAGAGAAACAATAACTTATATCTTAAGAGAATGGATCAAGAAAAAAAGAGTATTTCAAGCTAGATTCAAGGGAAGCAAAGGCATAAAAATAAGTTCATGAAAGTAAGGAAGACAAGAACAAGAAAGCATGGTAATAACACAAGCAACAAAGCAAGGAATTAAAGGCGAGATTTAACCTGAACGTTGAGTGCTTATTATGGTCTTTAAGTCAAATATAACCAAAATTACCATCCAAATGTATGCTTTAACTTCAATTCTCATAAGATTTATTTGCCACTCAGAAACAAGTCACTCAGAAAGGTGTAAATCTCTCATTAATATGTGAGTAGAATGTTGTTCATGAAGTCCAAAAGTGTCACATATTTTATACAAAAGAATGATAACATAGAAGGAATGGCAATGATCTTATGAAAGGATATCAACTACTAAGAATGTTGCACTACAAAATTCCCTTCTCATACATAACCATATCCAAGCCATACTTTCCCTAAGATCAGGTTAGGACTTCTATTAGGATAAAATGTAGGCTTAGGTAAGGGTTATCAAAAGAATGGGTATAATGGTAAACAAGGAATATGTAAAGGTCTTTTATCAGTGTATTCACAAATTTTTCATTTTTTCTTGCAAGAATGAGCATTCTTCTTTTTCATTGACCTCTTTTATTTATTTTTCACTTGAATTTGGATATAGATGTTTTAAAATTTTCTTTTTATTTTTCTTTTTTTTTTAATGTTCATCTCTTGAATTGTATTTTTCATACTTTTTCTAAGATATTCTTCAATCTTCTCTACATATTTCTAAAACAAATGGGCAGTGCACATATTATTGGGGTTCAATATAGGTAATGGTTGTTTGGCTAGCAAAGAAAAGGCTGATATTTAAAAGGCTCAAGGGGCTAACTAGTAGAAAATAATATAGGGAAGGCTAAAGGCTCTCAGTTTTCCCAGGGATGGCCTCTATCATTTCCTAGGTTTCTTATGACTTAAGAATGATCATAAACTTAAGAGATATATAGTATAGTCTTTTATGACTTCTCAAGGGTTGAACAAGATGAAAAATAATGAGACCAACTAAGAAATAACGTTTACTGAAGAAAATTTTGAATTTATGTATAACCCTCATAGAGGGAAGAATGGTTCAAAACTGGCTTACGTTATAAGTCTCCACAAATCTTCTTTAGGATCTCTAAGTTATATTTTTCTCTTAAACTTAAACTACACGTAGCTATTTTGTGTAATTAATATCTCTTGTTTAATTTTTCATGAACTTTAGAAAATAATGAACTAAATGTATACAACTCTATTAATAAGGTAAATTTCAAAAATTTATCTAAATATTTAGAAAATCTAACTTCTCATCTTTATAAAGAACTTAAATTTTTCAAAACATGCAAGAAAAGTTAGAAATCTCATTGCTACACCACTCAAACCCGAACTAAACATTGTCCTCAATGTTTTGAAATATGGGACACCTTAATGAAAAATGGGTAATATAGACTAATGAGACTTTCTAAAAATTCCAAGGTTGCCTGCCAATAAGCACTAAGTTTAACATCTTCAGCTAGACATGGTCTATAACTCATCTAACCATCTAAACCTAGAGTTAGCTAATTAAACTAATTTTTCCTAATCCTAATCCTAAGAAATAAATGGCAAGATTTCTCATGCCACTTTAGAACCTTGCAGTAATCTATATATTTCCTACATCTTGAAATTTTAGGTGGTCATAACAATATGACACAATAGACCACCACGATTTTAAATGTTATGGAACCATATTGATGATCCCCCCATTTTCAGCATTTCACAATAGTCAATATAATTCCTCCACCTTGTATTTGAGGTGGTGGTAACATGATGACTTTGTGTAGTACCTAGATTTTGTTGGACCATAGGAAGACGAATGGCCCTCTTCTTGACCAAATTGAGGGATAACATTGACCATTATATTTATTTTAACTTTTTCCTCTATTTCCTTGACGTTGTCCTAAAGTAGGGGTATAAGCTTACTCTGCCCTTACCAAAAAGGTTCTTTCTATATTTCTAGAGGAATGGGCATGGTTTTGCTTAAACCTTGATTATCTTCTAAGCTGTACCCTACAGTAGGTTGATGTACATCAATTGACTCTTCTTCTTCCTGTTCATTGGGCATAGGTAAGGTGTCAAATTGGCCTACATGATGATCTTGTGATTGTACAATAAGGTTTGTAGGTCTCAATCAACTGACTCTTCTTCTTTGACGTTGGAAGGCTCAATTAGTATTTCATGCCCTATAGAGTATCTACTCTAGTTTGCCACTGAGAAGTGTCCATTAAAGGCATAGTATCCAACAACTCATTCACCTCCTCAATGGATGTGTCTTCATCATAATTACAAAAATTGTAGGATACAATTTCAGAGGATATGGGTTGCATAGTTCTAAATCTCCATTCTCTTCATCAATGGAAGTCTCTTTATCATAATAATAACAAGGATTAGAACATGCTTGAGTAGATATGAGTGGGAGATTTCTATGAATGGTTGTGGACTTTGTGGCTCTAAACAATCATAAGAAATTTCCATCATAGTATCGATAATAGAAGGCTCTTCATTATCCCCAATTGGTTAGAATTCCTTAGTCCTTTTTATAAAGGCAGCAATGTTTCTTTTTATATATTCCCTTATTAGCTTCATTTTCTATTCTCATTCCTCCATCTTTGGTATTATTTGCTCATTCGTCTTATTAATGGTTGCCATGCCTTGTTCTATTATCTCACAAATATGTTACATATTCTCTTCTGATGGTGGTTCTTCATACTATAAAGGAAATTACTCAAAGGGTTGGTATTACTGTGGCAATTGGTCCTTAAAAAAGGATGAGCTATTTGAAGCCATGATGGCTGACCCTTACCTTCTTAATAATCATGGTAGTGTTGATCAGGGTGGGACCATTGTAGTTCTTCCCAATATTGGTAATCCTGACACCATAATTGTTCATGATGTCTTGCTCATCCATTATAGCCTTGGTAATTTATCTCAAGATAAAAATTGCTACGGTGTGTGTATGCTTGGGTGCATCCACTAGCTCCTAATAGTATTCATTGTATGTGGAGCTTAATAACCATGAAGGAGTGAGATAGGGATGCTCATAATAGGTATAGTCATTATAGTACTAAGGTTGTGATGCAGCTTGCCAGAAAGCTATTATCGTAAGCAATTGACAATGCATACTATCTATCTTATCCATTGAAGTTTTGAATCTATCCCCTTTGTAATAGGCCTTTGTTCTCAACTTTGTATATAATGAAACAAATAGTTGCATACAACGAATGAGTTTCTTTTTCTTTTTATGGAAAACCCTAACTATATGATGCAACCTAAATGTTAGTCTTGAGTTAAATGATGCACAACCAAATCCTAGTACTCACTAATTGCGTAGTGTCTTGATTATCTTTGCTTAATGCATAAGTATTAGCTCCTTAAACCTAGATCAAGATAGCTCCTTAAACATAGATCAAGATAGCTCCTCCTCCTATCCAGATTTAATTGCTACTTACTAGTTAGGTTCTACTCGAAAGTAGTTAATACAATCCTCATGCTAGGAGGCATTTAGACCTCAACTAATGGTAAAGGAAGCCATGGGAAAATTATTTGGATTTTAAGACACCCACTATAACTACAATGCTCAGAAGCCACTGGAGTGACAATAGATTGCGTCCTTCTAAAATGGTTCTATGAGCTCAATACCCTAAGTCACTTTCTACTTGATTTCAAAATTGAAGTTCAAGGTTTGGGATCGTGACATACAAGGATGTTGATTGATTCTTGGGTGAGCCATAGGGCAGGTGATAAAATCCAGTCCTTATCTTATAAGAGATCCTATGGGCTCTTACTAACATTAATTCCATTCCACCATAAAGATATAAACATGCAATGTAGAATAGAAAGCAAACTAATGTCTACCTATATGTTACTTAACAAAGGTCAGGCACCTTAACAGATGTGAAACTATAACCATGCAGCTTATGCTTTGGTTATAAGCGAGCTTAGGCAAACCTTTGTTAAATACATGCACAAATAATGCAATAATCCCATGTAAAGACTAAACAATTAAATTGAATGATATTAATCTATATGAATTATAATACCATCCAAATGCAAAATTATAGTAAATGCAAATTATCCTAAAAATTAAAATTTGATTGTGGAATGCTCATAGTGAAGGGTCCAATGATAATCAAGTGCGAGCTACAATACCTCACACTTGTCCTATATTATTACAACTCATATGTGCAAGGAGTAATAAAGAAATTAAAATTACACATGGGCCTCACTACAATTTCACTCAAGTCCTAGTCGAGGAAAGCAGTAAAACCTAATATAAGATGATGAAGCCACGACCCATAGGATCGTCGTTGCTCCTTTGTAGATTTCCATTAGGGAGAAATTAAAGAAAATGGTTACTATAAGGAAAATAGTAAATATATGCATTAATAATGTAAAAATCCTAGTCTGATGAACCTTAAACCTAGACTAGATGAAAAAAACCTAAAGTATGGAACATTACACAAAAGGTTATAACTCCGTGGAAGCGATGCCAAAACCGTATTGTGTATTTTAAGTTAAACTCACAAGCGCATGAATCAGCTATAGTATTCTCACACATGGAGGATGATCCCAAGAGGAATTGAATGATTGCAATGCTAATGGTCCCTACTTTAAATTATCTAACCTAGTAAAAACAATGAGATTTTAACTTAAATTAATGATGGAAATAAAAAATTCATGCAATTAGAAACATTCTAAATTTAGATTTTCTAAAATTAAATGTGAACACTTTCTTAAATATCCTAACATGAAAATCAAACCTAAGCAATGATCTAAATAAGAAATCAAAACATGTAATACTTATGGAAACAACTAAATAAGTGGCATGCATGCTTGAACTAGAATGCAACTTAGGCTAACATGGAATGCATGAAACCTAAAGCATTGAACTAAGATGTAAACAAATAATTAATGGAATCTAAACTAAGATCAAACTATAATTAAACAAGAAAACTAAATAAAAAACATCTAATCAAATTCTTCAAAGAAAGTTACCCAAATATCATGCACGTGATCCATGAAATGGTGCGAATGATTCATGAAGTAAACATAGATTGAAATCGAAGGACCCTATAACTAACTATCATGAAATATAATATAAGCATTAACTCAACATTCTAAAAGTTGAACTAAATACTTGGAGAGTCAAGCAAGCCAGCAATAACAAATGCTAACATTAAGCATTAAGCATTCATGATTACTATGTTGCTGGAAGTTTCAGTAACATACTATTTTTAATATCCAAGTATTTAGCACATGAAATCAAGCACTTTAAATACATAAAAGAACTTAGTTACAGGAAATAAGTAGCGATGATAACCCTCAAAGGACTTTATTGAATGAATGGAAAATTACATAAAAAAGAGAACACATGAACATGTATACAATTACTGGACTTTGCATGCTTTTTCAAGACATGGAACTTGATTCCAATTACATATGAAACATCTCTCATGAACATGTATACAATTGGCTATCACTACTAGAGAAACAATAACTTAGATCTTAAGAGAATGGATCAAGAAAATAAGAGATTTGCATGCTAGATCAAAGGGAAGCAAAGGCATAAAAACAAGTACGGGAAGGTAAGGAATACAAGAACAAGAAAGCAATGTAATAACATGATTAACAAAGCAAGGAATCAAAGAGGAGATCCAACCTGAACTTTGAAGAAGCAAACAAGGGAAGAATATCAATCACAAAAGGCATTGAAGCATGGAGGAAATGGCTACCATGGAAAGAATGATGATGAATAATTAGGAAGAGGGAAGAAGGGTGGTGACCGCTTCCTTCTTAGAAGTGGGCAACCTCCCCTTCTCCAAGAGTTCTTTCATGTTTTTCTTTTTTTTTCTTCCTCTTGTATTTGTATTGAGCACTTCCAAAACTAGCTCATATTTGATCCTAAGGTAGAGATAAAAGATAGTAAATCTAAGGGTTGGATGATGCATAGACCTAGGGAAACCATCAAAGAGTTTTAGGTAGAATCAAGGTGGGAGACACCACTTTTTAGGAAGGACATCTGTCCCCTTTAAAAATCATGGAAACCATTGAAATTAGCAAGTTAGATGGATGGGATGGGTAAGAAAGAGAGAGAGGAAGGTGGGAGGAAAGAGATGGGTAGGAAAAGTTTAGGAAAGTAAGTTGAGGTGGAAAAATATGATTGGTTAGGTGATTTTTTGGGAAGTGGGGATTGGTTGGGTGGTTGGAATGGAGTTTAGGAAGGTAGAGGAGTCTTAGAATGGTAGGAGTCTTGGATAGAAAGTCAAATTGGTGGTGCTACTTGGTGATGAAGTGCAAAGTGATAAAAAGACAGGAAAAACATGAAAAAATAGAAGGGTCTCTTCCTATTCATCCACATGATGACTTACCCTAAAGAAACTTTTCTTAATTTCCCTCCAAAATATCCCTTAGAATCTCATGGATAATCATATTTATTTTCTTCCATTTAGCTTAACTTAATGGATTAGATCACAATCTTTGAGGGCTTCATTGACTAGGCTTCATGGCTAACTTAGATGTCTCTCTTAGCTTGGTTTCATGGCTCAATCCCTTGGCTTGAGTGGCTTGAATGGTTTGGCTTGAATTCCTTAGCTTGTCATCTTCTTTCATGACTTATATGGCTAAAGTGGCTTGAATGGCTCCCATGCAAAGGTGGTGAAATGAATGGCTTACTTCATGGCCCCACTTTGGCCACCTTTAACTCTTTTGATTTTATGTATTGTTTTGGTCCTAAAGACGATCTTCATCTTTGATCTCATGTGGCATTGATGATTTTTTGGTTTTGACTCAATCTTTTGATCTTGATCTTTAATGTTTAACTCAATCAATCTTGGTCATCTGATCACCATCTCGTTTCCTACAAAAGGAAAAAACTCTAATTAAATCATAAAAAAAATTGATTAATCACATACTCTCCTTGGATTAGCTTTTGGACACAAAATATCAAACTTGTACTTCATTGGGAAAAAAATGTATATGTTACAAATTTAATTCTAAAACCCCTAATTTACTCCTATAAGTTGTAACACATAGGTAATTAATTTGGCAGATTTATGCAAAATTAAACACTTATCATACCCCACAACCAGCATTTTGATAGTCCCTAGCAAAACATATGAAAAATTATTTTTCAAAAATTAATACAAATTGCCACTTTTGTAGGTATGAGCATTTGTAGTGAATATACCCACAAAATTTTCAAATTTTAAATAAAAGTCCTTTATTCATTTGAGAAATTGTTTTCTTTTATTCAGCTTATTTTAATTCCTAACTTTAGCCTGCTAATAAAGATGAACAAAATGGTTAAAAATCATACTCATATGCTAAAGATATCTTATTATTTCATTAAACTTCTGAAGGTGAGTGTTTGTTATAGCTACTATATAATTATAGTCTTTAAGTCAGATATAACCTAAATTACCATCCAAATGTATGCTTTGACTTCAATTCTCACAACATATATTTGTCACTTAGAAAGATGTAAATCTCTCATTAATATGTGAGTAGAATGTTGTTCATGAAGTCCAAAAGTCTCACATATTCAATACAATATAATGATAACTTAGAAGAAATGTTACACTCTACCAAATTACTTGATCATTCATAACCATATCCAACCCATACTTCTTCAAAGATTAAGTTAGGACTTTTGTTAGGAAAAAATTTAGGCTTAGGTAAGGGTTATCAAAAGAATGGGTATAAAGGTAAACAAAGGTTATATGGAAAATACATAAAGACCTTTTATCAGTGTTGTCACAATTTTTTCATATTTTCTCTCAAGTGTGAACATTCTTCTTTTTCATTCACTATCTCTTTTGTTTCTTTCTCACTTGACATTGCATATAGACTTTTAAAAATTTTCCTTTTTTTAATGTTCATCTCTTAAATTCTATTTTTCATATTTTTTTAAAAGATATTCTTCAATCTTCTCTACATATTTCCAAAACAAATGGGTAGTGGATATGTTATTGGACTTCAATATAGGTAATGGTTGTTCGGCTAGAAAAGGAAAGGCTGATATTTAAAAGGCTCAGGACGCTAACTAAGAGAAAATAATATATTGGAGGCTAAGGCTTCTGGGTTTTACTAAGGATGGCCTCTATCATTTCTTAGGTTTCATATGATTGAAGAGATATATGATATAGTTTTTTGTGACTTCTCAATAGCTGACCAAGATGATGAGACCAACTAAGAAATAATGTCCGTTAAAGAAAATTTTGAATTTACATATAACATTCAAAAAAGGAAGAATAGCTCAAAACTCGCTTGGGTTATAAGTCTCCACAAATCTTCTTCAGGATCTCTAAGTTATACTTTTCCCTTCAACTTAAACTACATATAGCTATTTTGTGCAATTAATGCTTTTTGTTTAATTTTACATGAGACATTTAAAAAAAAAAAAGAATAAAAAATAAACTAATTGTATACAACTCTATTAATAAGCTAAAGTTCAAAAATTTAACTAAATATTTAGAATATCTAACTTCTCATCTTTATAAAGGACTTAAATTCTTTTCCATAATTTTTCAAAAATGCAAGAAAACTCAGAAATTTCATTGCTACACCCCCAACATGAGCTAAACGTTGTCCTCAATGTTTTGAAATATAGGACACCCAAATGAAAAATTGGTAATGTAGACTAATAAGACTTTCTAAAAAATCTTGGGTTGCCTCTTAGTAAGAGCTAAGTTTAACATCTGTATCCAAACATGGCCTACGACTAATCTAACCATCTAAACCTAGACCTAGCCAATTAAACTAATTTTTCCTAATCCTAACCCTAATAATGAAATGGAAGTATTTCTCACACCACTTCAGAACCTCGATGTAGTCTATATATTTCCTACATCCTAAAATTTTTGGTGGTCATAACAATATGACATAGTAGGCCACCATGATTTTGAATGTTATGGGACCATACTAATGATCCCTGATTATCAGTATTTCACAGTAGTCAATATAAATCCTCCACCTTGTATTTTGAGGCAGTGGCAACATGATGAAATCGTGTACTACTTGGATTTTGATGGACCATAAGGAGATGAATGGTCCTCTTCTTGACCAAATTGAGGGATAATATTAACCATTATATTTGGTTTAACCTTTTCCACCATTTCCCTGACATTATCTTGAAATAGGGGTATAAATTGACTCCGCTTTTCCTAAAACAATTCTTCATATATTACTAAAGGCAAGAACATGGTTTGGCTTAAACCTTGATTATCTTCTAAGCTATACCATAGAGTAGGTTGATGTACATCAACTGACTCTTCTTCTTCAATTTTTGTGTGCACAGGTAAGGTGTCAAATGGGCCTACATGACGATCTTGTGATTTTACAATAAGGTTTGTAGTTCCTAATTAGGTATGTATTCAATGGTGCAAGGCTCAATTAGTATTTGAGGCTCTATAGGTGTATCTACTCTAGTAGATGTCCAACAACTCATTCACCTCCTTAATGGATGCGTCTTCATCAAAGTTATAAAAATTAGCAGGACATGATTCTAGAGGATCTGGATTGCATGGTTTGAAATCTTCATTCTCTTCATCAATGGAAATCTAATCCTTGTAATCATAACAAGGATTAGAACATGGCTTCAGTAGATCTGAGTGCACTATTTGTATGTATGGTTGTGAACTTTGTGGCTCAAAATGATCATAAGAAATTTCAAGCCTAGTGTCTATAATAGAAGGCTCTTCATTATCCCAAATTGGATCAAATTCCTCAGTCTGTTTTGTAAATGCACTAATATTTCTTTCAATATATTCCCTTATTGGTTTCATTTTCTATTCCCATTCCTCCATCTCTCATATAATTTCCTCATTTGCATTATTAATGGCCGCCATGCTTG
Source organism: Warburgia ugandensis (assembly GCA_035236585.1). NCBI lineage: Eukaryota > Viridiplantae > Streptophyta > Magnoliopsida > Canellales > Canellaceae > Warburgia > Warburgia ugandensis. The sequence goes on from CP141128.1 coordinate 48,589,372, forward strand.
GTTCTATTCTCTCACAAATATGCTACATATTCTCCTTTGATGGTGGTTCTTCATACTATAATGGAAACACTTCTGAGTGTTGGTATTATTGTGCCATTTGGGCCTTGAGAAAGAGCTAAGCAGTTTGAACCCATGATGGTTGACCCTAGTATTCTTGATAATCATGGTTGTTTTGATCAGGATGGGACCATTGTGGTTCTTCATGATATTGGTAATCCTAAGACCATGGTTATTCATTATGCCTAGCCCATCCATTATAATCTTGGTAATTTGTCTCAGGATAAAAATTACGAATGTGTGTAAATGCATTGGGTGCTTCCACTAACTCTTGATAGTATTCATTGTATGTGGAGCTTGATGGCCATGAAGGTGTGAAATAAGGATGCTCATAATAGGTATAGTCATTATGCTACTGAGGGTGTGGTGCAACTTGCTTGGAAGCTATTATCTTCAGCAATTGACTTTGCATAATATCTATCCTATCCATCAATATATTGAATCTATTCCCTTCTTAATAGGCCTTTATTCTCAACTATGTTTACAATGAAACCAATAGTGCATACAATGAATGAGTTTCTTTTTTTTTTATCAAAAACATTAACTATAGGATGCAACTTAAATGCTAGTTCTAAGCTAAGTGATGCATAACCAAATCCTAGTATTCACTAATCAAGTAATGTCTTCATTAGCTTTGCTTAGTACACAGGTGGTAGATTCTTAGTCCTAGATATAGACAGCTCCTCCTCCTATCCAAATTTGACTATTGCCTTCCAGTTAGGTACTACTCGAAAGTGGTTAATACAATCTTTGTGTTAAGAGGTGTTTAGACCTTGACTAATGTCAATGGAAGTCATGGGAAAATCATATGGATTTTAAGACACCCACTTTAACTACAATGATCATAAGCCACTGAAGTGATAATAGATTGCATCCTTTTGAAAGGTTCCTATGACCTCAATACCCTAAGTCTCTTTCTACTTGATTTTAAAATTAAAGTTCAAGGGATGAGATTATGACATACAAGGAAGTAGATTGATTCTTAGGTGGGCCACGAAGTTGGTGATCAAATATAGTCCTTATCTTATAAGGGCTCTTGTGGCGCCCTTACTAGCATTAATTCCATTCCACCATAAAAGCTTTAAATGTGCAATGTAGAATAAAAGCAAACTAATGCCTATCTATATGCTACTTAACAAAGTTTCAAGCACCTTAATAAATGGGACACTATAACCATGCAGTCTATGCTTTGCATGTAGCCGAGCTTAGGCTAACCTTTGTTAAATAGGTGCACAACTAATGCAACAATCCTAAGTAAAGATGCAATAATTAAAGTGAATGAGCATTAATCTATATGAATTATACTACCATCCAAATGCAAAATTACACTAAATGCAAATTATCCTAAAAATTAAAATTTGAGTGAGGAATATTCATAGTGAGAGGTTCGATGATGACCAAGTGTGGGTCACCATACCCCACCCTTGCCTTGTATTATTGCAACCCATTTAAATTGAATAATAAATAAATTAAAATTACAAATGCGCCTTACCACAATTTAACTCAAATCCTAATATAGGAAAGCAATAAAACATAATCTAAGATGATGAAGCCATGGCCCATAGGATAACCACTGTTCCTTTGCCAATTTCCCTTGCACAAAAATTAAATAAATTGGTTAGTATGAGGAAATAGCAAATATTTGCAAAAATAATGCAAAAAAATAGTCTAATGCACCTTAAACCTATACTAGAGGAAAATAACCTAAAGTATGGAACACTACACAAAACATTGTGACTCCCTAGCAATGACACAAAAACTTATTGTGTATTTTAAGTTAAACTTATAAGTGAACAAATCGGTTGTTTTATTCTCATGTGAGGAGGACAATCCCACGAGGTATTGAATGAATGTGATGATAGTGGTCCCTACTTTGAATTATCTAACCTAGCCAAGACAATGAGATTTTGACTTAAACTAATGATGAAAATAAAAAATGCATGCAATTAGTAACATTCTAAATTTAGAATGTTAAACATGGAAACTTTCTTAACTTACCTAACATGCAAATTAAACCTAAACAATTATCTAACTAAGAAATCAAAACACATAATACTTTAGAATGTTAAACATGGAAACTTTCTTAACTTACCTAACATGCAAATTAAACCTAAGCAATTATCTAACTAAGAAATCAAAACACATAATACTTATGGAAACAACTAAAGAAGTGGTATGTGTGGAATTAAGCTAGAAAGAATGCCTGAACTAGAATGCAACTTAGGCTAACATGGAATGCATGAAACCTAAAGCATGGAACTAAGATGTAAACTAATAATTAATGGAATCTAAACTAAGGTCAAACTACAATTAAACAAGAAAACTAAATGAATACAACAAGCAATCAAACACTTAAAATAAAGCTATCCATGTATCATGTGCATGATCCATGAAATGGTGCACATGATTCATGGAGTAAACATAAATTGAATTTGATGGAACTTTAGCTAACTATCATGCAATCTAATATAAGCATTAAATCAACATTCTAAAAGTCTAGCTAAATCGTTGGATCATCAGTCAAACCAGCAATAACAAATGCTAACATCAAGCACAAATCATTCATGATTACTATGTTGCTGGAAATTCTAGCAACATGCTATTTTTAATATCCAAGTAGTTAGCACATGAAATTAATAATTTTAAATACCATAAAACATACAAAACTAAAGTGCTTTGTTCCTGGAAATAAGCAGCAATGATAACCTTCAAACAACTTTATTGAATGAATGCTAAATTACATAAAAAAAGAGAACTAATGAACATATATATAATTGCGGGACCTTGCATGCTTTTTCAAGCCATGGAACTTGATTCCAAATACATATGAATCACCTTTTACCAGTAGTAAATCAAGTTCATCTAACATGTAATTATAACCCAAAAGAAACCCAAGAGAAGAAAATCTATGAAAATGGAACTATTCTAAGACAAAAACAACCTCAAACAAGAGATAGAACTAAGCAAAAACCACATAAAAGATGGAGGAAACTCAAACGATATAAGATACTATTTCTCTTGGCTCTTACTAATAGAGAAACAATAACTTAGATATTAATAAAATGGAGCAAGTAAATAAGAGTGTTGAAAGCTTGATTCAAGGGAAACAAAGGCATAAAAACAAGTGCTTGAAGGTAAGGAAGACCATAACAAGAAAGCAAGGTAATAGCTCAAGTAACAAATCAAGGAATCAATGTGGAGATCTAGTCTGAATTTTTAAGAAGCAAACAAGGGAAGAATATCCAATGGAAGAGGAACAGAAGCATGGAGGAAATGGCTGCCATGGAGAGAAAGATTTTGAAGAATCAAGAATAGGGAAGAAGGGTGGAGAATGCCTCCTTCTTAGAAGGGGGGTGATCTGTCCTCTCCAAGAGTTCTTTCATGGTTTTTTCTCCTAAACTTTTTATTTGTTTTGGGTACTTCTTAACCTAGCTCATAGGTGATCCTAAGGTGGACACAAAAGATAGGAAATCTAAGGCTTAGATGATGCATAGAGCTAGGGTAACCATATAAGAGTTTTAAGTAGAATCAAGGTAGGTGAGGCCAACTTTATTTTGGAAGGGATATTTACCCCCTTCAAAAATCTTGGAAACCCTTGAATTTAGCAAGTTAGATGGATGAGATGAGGTATGAAAGAGAGAGGAAGGTGGGAGGAAAGAGATGGGTAGGAAAAGTTGAGGAATATAAGATGAGGTGGAAAATTATGATGGACTAGGTGATTTCCTAGGAAGTCGAGATTGTTTAGGTGGTTGGGATGGGATTTTAGGAAGGTGGAGGAGTCTTAGAATGGTAAGACTCTTGAATAGAAAGTCAAATTCATGGTGCTACTTGGTGATGAGGTGGAAAGTGATAAAAAAGTGAGAAAAACATGGAAAAATATAAAAAATAGAAGCTTCTCTTCCTATTGGCCCACATGCCAACTTATCCTAATGAATTTTTCCTTAATTTCCTTCAAAATATCCATTAAAATCTCATGGATAATCATATTAATTTTCCTCCCATCCTATCCTTCCATTTAGCTTAGCTTAATGGCTTAGATGGCTAACCTTGAGGGCTTCATTGGCTAGGCTTCATGGCTAGCTTAGATGGCTCTCTTATCTTGGCTTCATGTATCAATCCCTTGGCTTGAGTGGTTTGGTATGAATTCCTTAGTTTGTCATCTTCTTTTATGACTTATATGGCTAAGCTGGCTTGAATGGCTCTCATGCAAAGGTGGTGAAAATGTATGGCTTGTTTCAACGACCAACTTTGGCTACCTTTAGCTCCTTTGATTTCATCCATTGCTGGTTCTAAAGAGGATCTTCATCCTTGATCTCATGTTGGTTTGATGATTCTTAAGTTTTGACTTGATCTTTAATGTTCATCTTGATCGTTCTCGACTATTGGATCACCATTTTGTTACCTGCAAAAGTAAAAATTCTAATTAAATCCTAAAAAAATATGATTAATCGAATAATTACCTTGGATTAGCTTCTAGACCTATAAAATATCAAATTTTTACTTCATTAGGTCAAAAATGCATGTGTTACAAATTTTTCTCTAAAAACCCTAATTTACCCTTGTAAGTTGTAACACATAGGTAATTAATTGGGATGTTCTTATACAAAATTAAACACTTAATACTAACCATTAACTTAAATAATTGGAATTAGAGACTATACACCAATGTCAATAAGTTTAAATAGAATTGAGTTATTTTTTTATGATTGAAATGGAAAACTAAACTAAACTAACTATGACTCTCCACTATACTTTTCAGTCAATCGTATTTCTCCTTTCAACACTCCAAAGTCAAGCATTCTATCTTGAAGTTTCACCTCAAATTGTTTTGGGGTTGAGTACAACCACTCAAGTAGGAAAGAGTCTAAAATAGCCAATATAAAATCACGGCAGGCATCATGGATGTATGAATGCACTCAATTAATTTTGTCGACAAACACAATCATGAAATCCATCAAGAAATCTTGTCCCCATCACCAAAATAATTTCTCTTAGTAGTAGTCTAGTCTTGACAAAGCTAGCCACAGCCACCTATTCATCAGTGGGCACCTTCATTACCTTGAAAATCCTCTCTATCTCATATAACCAAATCTCTACAGCCTTGGCCCCTTCCTCACTAGTAAACTTAGGGACTATCTTCTTAAATTGCTCTAAGTATGTATCTATCTTACGATCAACACCCTAAATAGTTGCCTTCTCTACATGTTCCCTTCACATTCAGGAGTTTGTAGTTGTTGCTTCATTTGTTGCAGGAGAAACTCAATAACATCCTTTATAGTGTCACCCAAACCCTAACATTAATTTGGGTTCCGTTGGAGGTCAACTCCTCTATGGGAGAGTGGGGATAAGTTCTATGTCTCTTTGGAGGAATCTCCAATCCAACAAAACCCTAATGTGATTGTCTAAGTTTTGTAGTGATCCTAAAACTAGTTTCCTAACTATTGACTTAAGGTTTGCATAATTATCTAGTGTGAACAGTATAAATATGCACTCTGATACTAACTATGATGACCCAGGTTATCAAAAATGATCTTTTCAAAATCTTTTTAAAAGCAAAATTTTGTTGAATTTTTATTCATTTATTTCTAAAATATTTGTAAATAGTAACATAAATTGATAGTTTTCAAAACCATTGTTCATGCCCACTATCACATCTATAAATCTCCACCTATAAGTAAAATATAACAATTATTGCAAGAATCATGACCCACTAGTCACAATCCAAGCCACTAAGCATTTACCATAAACTTAAATAGCTGGAATTAGAGTCTAGTACACCAATGTTGACAAGTTTAAATAAATTTGAATTAGTGTTTTATGATTGAATTAGAAACTAAACTAAGTACAACTCTCCATCGTACTTTGCAATCAACTGTTTATCTTTTCAACGCTCCAAAATCAAGCCTTCCACCCTAATATTTCACTTGAAATTGTTTTGGGGTGAGTACGACCACTCTAGTATGAAAGCCCCTAAAACAGTCAATATAAGACCATGACATGCATCATGAATATGTGAACGCACTCAGTTAGTTCTATTGATAGGAAATTTGATAAGAACTATCTCTTTTAAAACTACTTATAACCATATGATGTATGAAAACATTGACAAAACTATAATATTATATCTTATCTATCATATTTGTGAGTAACAATGTCTTGTTACAAGCCAATAAAGTAGTGGGCTAATCCATTGAGGATGATTGACATGTCAATCCATTCCACTATTGTGATGACCCAGGTTTTTGTAACACATTTTGTAATACATTTTTCAAAGGCAGGGCCCTTAGTAGTAAAAGAATTTTGCAAGAAATTCTTTTCTTTTAAATCAATTTGTAACACAACCTAAGTCTCACCTCAACATACATAATACACATAAATATTTTTGATTCAAAATAAAATTTTATTGAATACGAGGAATAATCCAATAGTTCACTTTTACACAGCCCCTGTATTATAAAGTACATAGCCAGATTACACAATCTTCAAGGGAAATACCTTGATTAGTCTTACAACTTCTGATTCTTCAAGCTTTACGTCCTTAAGTCTCTTTCCCTATATATGAGATATTGTAAACATTCAAACATTTACAATATCTCATCAAGCTATGCTTGGTAGGGGATACAAAATATACTACTTCACTAATATAAGAATACAAACCTTAATCATCATTCTATCTTATTTATCCACTCATGCATCATCTCATCATAGAGTATATACATCATTTATGCAGTATAGGGTAACCCTTTAAAATAGTGAAAATACTCAAAACTTGTTCCTTTCCCAGGCTATACTCCTACATAGGAGATCAATAATCAGCCAAATATCATATGGGGATATTCTCTCAAGGAACTCAAGTATTTCATCATACTTGACATCTCACTATGCTTATCATATGTGCATCATAATGCAAAATACTTAAGGACTACTATGTTGCAGTCTAAATCCGTACAGCGCCTAGATAACTGCATAATAATCCACAGATACCAACTCTGGAAAGAACAAAATCTATGTCCGCATGGGCAAGGACCATGGCTATCATAGTGGCAGCCTTCCCATGATTGCCCCACCCGACTTTTAATCTCTCTTTGGGCATGGTATCCATCATATTATACATTTCGGGAAGTAGGTGACCAAACCCTCATAACTTCCCTATCATAGCATCCCCAAGCTTAGGCCTATGTAAAACAAAATCACAAGCCAGCATGCTTGTATTTAAAATACATTGTACATATCAGATGATGTGTCCATTTAACTGAGGCTAAAATATTTTCTATGCCCTATTCTTAGGGTTTTCTTACTCCACACATCTCACTAATTTCTCATCATTTGATTAGATCATTAGATTGGATTAGTTGGATGGATCATGAGGTTGGATCATTTGCTTGGATCATTATTGTCCTAAGGTACCATCAGTATACTTATATCATGAAGGTCTATAATTCCAGATAGAAGATCATGTACATATATACAGATGAATCTTTAATACATTCTTGTATATTCACCTACCTCAAAGTGGTATTCACTCCATATTCTCCATCATGGTCTTGATTCATACATCTATCAAACCATACTTATAAAGTTATTCCTTTATACAAGTATTCTTTCTACATGTATTTGGGTTATCTTATGAAGGATGCCCTAATTTTCCTTGAATGATATATGATCAAGGTTTCAAACCTTCTAAGCTGACAAATCTATACTATAAGTAAAATGACACAACAATAATATACTCTACATTGTATTTCTTTTCTTTTGTTGTTTTTGATCATTCAAGATCTCTCTTAAATCTTGCTAGATCATCCTTATCTTACTTACAATTTTTATTAGGCTTAGATAATTTGCTAACCTTTTATGCTCTTATTATTATTTCTCAACCAGTTAGTGTTTTACTAGAATGAGGGTAACTTATTCATTCTTAATTCTAAACAGCTCCTCTTATTTTCAATTGACCAAGGTGTACCAGTTACATGCGATTCCCAACGTGGTTAATTCAATCCTCATGTATGGAGGCATTTAGACCTTAACAAACGTCAACAGAAGGTGGAAGGACAGCAAGGCTTGTTAGAAACCCCCTTAACCACAATGAATAACATGTATGGGCATAGCCTTAGCTTAACCTTTAATAAGGTCCTATGAGCTCATAACCTTATGTTTTATTTCTACTTGATTTTAATTAATTCCATAAACATATACTATGTCATTCATGGATGTTTATTATGCCCCTATTTTGGGCCAAGGAAATGAAAAATTCACCCCTTATATTGTCCTACTAACTATAGCCCTTACTATGATTATTTCTCATGATGTACATGTGTATTTTGTGAAGTCCAACTATATTTCATTAATTACCCCTTTTAAGGTATTTTTCATAACTCTACTAATGTAATGGAAATTAAAAGAAATTACACTAATAAATCTAAATCTAAGGAATTTAAAAACAACCATGTTGGAATTGAAAATTTGACATGAATTAAATTTGCTAATAAAATAATTAATTAGAATATTAACAACATTTTAATCTAAGAAATGAAAGAAAACTATACTAAAATTGGAAACATGATATGGATCATAATCAAATCAAATCTACTATTAAAGGCCATTAACTAAGCATAAGATCAATTTATCCTTATGATCAAACCATCCGATTTGTCCATCTTTAGATCTAGGGTTAATATTCCTTTAAGAGTATAACCCTTGATCTTTCATATTTTTCATTGATCCAACATCTCTAATAACATGATATTAGCCTTAGATCATCACTTTTATAGGTCCATCTAGTCTAATCATTCTTGATGTACTAGATCAAGAGGATCCATTGGGACTTTCCATGATCATTTTTACTTTCAATGATCTAAACTTCAATTCAGTTCATGTCAGTCCAATCCAACCATCCCCATGATGATTTATCATCATTATTTCCTTAATAGATCTAATCCCTCATTTCAGATCACCTCATATCTACTTGATCAAGGGTGTTAGTAGGTGTATTTTTAATTAACAGAAAGTTTTAAGGATTAAAATATTATTTTTATGGTTTCAATAGGTTCACCTCATCAAGATCTATTCATAGAATCTTCTTAATAAAAAATTAGACTTAAAATGAGTGAGGAATTTCATTTTTAAGTTTTTAGCAGTTTTCAACAGCTAATCTTAATTTGTAATGTTTTGATCAATTTAATAGATCTAGAGGCTTGGAAATTCTACTGTGATCACTAATCTTAAAGTTTTGACATGTCCTGGATCCATCTACCGGATCAGATTTCCATTTTAACATCAATTTGATCATGATCCACTACTGTTGGAACCAACTTTAAATTTTATTTCATATAAATCAAATTAAAATCCTCAAGGAATCTACACAATACAAGGAATCTATATCTTCTTTTCGATCTAAAACATGACCTAAATTGAGCTCTCAATTGAAGAAACAAGATTTTAGTACATAAATAAACGGCTGAGATCATTCCAATAAAAAAAGACAAATAGGAGGTTAGCCATGCCTATTACCTGGGATTACCCGTCACCAGGGATGGGTGACCAGTGATAGGCGAGACAGTCTAGATCTAGACCGTCGGATCACCCATCACCTGATCTCCTTCATCCTTGATAGTCAACGGGCAAGATTTTATCTCTTAGGGTTTTTAGGCCCCAAGAATCCATCCAACGACTCAGAAGTTGCATTTGAGCCATTCATGGAGCGGGATCTCGACCCTATTGCCAGATCCATCATCTCTAACGAATCAATGGCTAAGGAAACACCTGGAGGCTGATAAATACAAAGGTCATGCTAGAATAAAAGGAGAAGAGGGAGATGGCACCTACCTGGACCGACTGGTGAAGAAATCTTCATCGTAGAAAGAAAAATAATGCCAAAGAAATAAAGAAATTTGGACATAACCCTAGATACTGGAAGATACATTCAGTCCGTGATTTCTCCAATGTCGTAACTAGAGAAGATCGGAGACCATGGGGCTTTTGTAGATCACCACGCACTAAAGAGATTCAATGGTTTCAAATCAACTTTTAATGACCAGATTGGCCAAAATAACATGGATTAATTGCTAGAGATGGTACCCAGTACCATGCTTGTCTTTGTTTTGAGTTTTTCGGCGATCCAGGAGGTGGATCATATGGAAACTTAGGGCTTTTGTTGTTAGCCCTGTCCGACCAGATCCAATGGTGGAGAATGAAAATTAACGACTAGAATTGGATGGCTAATTCATTGAAGGTTTCCAGGCTGAACCCTAGGTGCAACGAGGACGACGCGTCCCTGGATGCTCCCGATGCAGACACGGGGTCGTCTGGGGACACGCCCATAGAGAAAGAGAGAAAGAGGGAGAAATTGGGAGAGATTGAGGGGGAGTTTTGAGCTACAATTCTAGGGGAGTCTAGGGCACCTCGTGGGGGATTTTTAGGGAAAATTTTTGGGAAATTTTATGGGCTATTTATAGGGATTTTTGAATTTTTCATAATTACATGTCATAATTATGTTTCATTTCTTTTTATTATTAAATTGTCATTGGATTCCCACTACCACCTCCTTCTCCACTAGCAGGTGGTAGTGGTTTGACTCATGATGGTGGTCTTCTAGACCGTTGGCCCATCTTGTGGGCCCCACATAGTTGTGAAAAGACCAATTTGCCCTTTTAATTCCAAAATTGGAGAAAAATATGGTTTATTCCTATGAACTTGGAATTGAGTGTACTTAGTGTCATTTTGATCAATTTTTAGTGCATTTAAAATTTTGATATCTTAGGTCTCGATTATGAGTAAAATTACCATTTTTCCCTTTTATTCATAAAAATTGGGAAAAATATTGATGTTTCATTTGGACTCAGAATTTGATGTACTTATAGTCATTATGATTGGTTTTTTGAGTACATTACAAATATCCAAGTTTTAAGTCTTGATTTTATTTTTATAAAAAAATGATTTCTCATGGAACTCAAAGTTCTAGTTCCACTTTTAGAATTTTAACTTTTAATTTTTTTATAATTCAATTATATTCACAAAAATTGGGGTTATTACAATAAGGGGTGAGCCAAGAGACATTGGGTAGGTAGGTGTGTGGCAAGAGACCTTAAGAGTTAGTCCCCACACCTCTAAGGGGAAAGAAACTAGGCTATTGATAAGAGTGGTAAGGACTTTCCTTGTAACGACCAATTTTTCCCTAAAGGGGGAAGAACAAAATCGTGCGGTGGGCTGGTTGTATGGGCAGCTAGTCTACCAAAGTGGACAATATCATTGCATGTGTGGGCCCTCAAGCTGTTACAGTGGTATTAGAGCCAACCCTTGACTTGGTGTATGGTTGGCTGACGGACGTGGACGTCTATTCCCTGGTGGGGGTGAAGGGTGAGCTAAGAGATGTTGGGTAGGCAGTTGTGAGGCAAGAGACCTTAAGAGTTAGTCCCACACTATTGATAAGAGTGGTGAGGACATACATGTTGCCATCAATGCTCACTCCAACAGCTATTTATCAAACAACACAATTTGCATATAGAGTGCACTACTAGAAAAAAATAAAAAATTATACCATTTGCACTTTGGTGCATGTTTTACATCATATGTTATATTGTACGCACAAAATGTGCTTTATCAAAATCTACACCCACAGGTTAAATGCTATGTAACCTTAAAAGGTGAACTGTGCAATATATTTTTTTGCTATTTTAAAATTCAAAAAGGCAATCAAATCTATATTCTATGTGTCTGATTGTTCTATAATTGTCTTTTTGTAAGTATATACTATAAATCCATTTCCTTTTGTTTCAATTACATAAGTGGAAGTGGTTCCATCTATCTTTTGAAACATTTAGAAGTTGTTAAATAATGTTTGGAGGTATATTATCATGATTTATGAGCCAATTTCAAACCTGTAAACCTGCTAGTTTTGCATTGTTTAACAAAGATTAAACATGTAATTTCAACTGTAAAATCATTCAATTGTTTATATAGAAATTCCAGCACAAGGTCCTATCAAAGTTTCCATACTTCCACAAATGGAGCATGCATATATTCATCTATGAAACATGCAATATTTTTAGCCATAGATAAGTTGCTTTTAATCTTTAAAACATCTATTCTCTCAGCCATTCAATTGTGGTAACTTTCAAATATGAGTATATTAACTTACAACCATTAAAAACTTGTTAAATTCATGCTATAAATGTGTGGGCTTGCAAAATTTGAAAAATACTAACTTTCATGTCATAAAAATGCAACTTTCAACTATTTAAAACAAGTGGAATTTGTCCTATAAAACATATTAATTTCTATTATGAAACAAGGAAAACTTTTGCTATGTACATGTCAAGTTTCCACTATAAAACTAATATACTTTTTACCTATCAAAACTACTAGTTTTCAACTATAAATTTGTTATAACCCAGCCACAAAGGCATGCACCTTTTGTTATAAAACATTGACCAAATTCATCTTAGACAATAACCTACTCTTTAAAACAGTGGGCATGCACTCAATCATTTGAAAATCTATCCATTGAAACTCATGTTCCACCTACTCACTATTCACTGTACTTGAATAATCGTTCATCATGCAATTACCTATAGTTTGAGAGCAAGAAAATCCATTCATTTGAAGCCATAAAAATCTCATGTTTTGACATTTTCAAAAATTGAATTTGGAAATATGGATTAATTCATGTGCCTATTGCTCTTTAGTTTATCAATGTATTTTCAACTAAATTTATACAAGAAATAATGTGCATATTCCTATAACTATTTGTCTACCATTTTGTCTAAAAATGTCGAAGAATTATCACACATCCTTGTGCAATGAAAATGAAGCAACATTAAGTGGATGGCCACACTTGAAACACTTACATTTTCTAGTATGAAATGTATCAAAATCATAGATCAAGAAAAACCATATTTTGATGATGGAAACATGTGCATGATGATATAAAAATAGTTCTATTTCTTGTCTATAAATGCAACACAAGTTACATGAGCAATGTTCAGTACATAGTGGGTTAAAACATGCTTGATCCTTGATTTGAAATCATGTGTATATAGGTGAGATCAATGCCCCTAAATCAAGTTAGAAATGCTTAACATGAATGCAACATATATAACTCCCAAAATCTTATCAATTTTGAAGCAAAATCCATGCTATGGGCCGCACAAAATTAGCACCAATTCAAGTTAGAAATACACAATCAATTATCAAAATATTGAAATTGATAAACTATAAATCAATCACCAATCCTTTCAAAGTCCAAGCAATGTTCAAGAGTCAACCTACTATACTATTAATCATGTACCATGCCCATGTGTTTCAAGCTAAACAATACACAAAATTTTAATCTTATCTGATATTTAAACTTATGCAAGTGTGAAATAGTCAAGCTGTGAATCATGCATAAAATGTAAAACTTTCCATGCTCAATAATCATTCTCAAGATCAAAATTTTCAAGCTATAAACATGTATAAGTGAAATTGATCTTTAAAATTTGAAACAATATGTCAAAACTATATGGTCAATTTATATTTTGATGACAAAATGGTGATCTAGTTTAATGAATTTCCTATGCCCCCTTACCACTTAAAGAAAAATGATCTTTTATAGTTCTCTATGATCTACCTTGCAACCTTTTTCCTGTACTCTCTCTCTCCCCACCTCCTTCACATATTTCTTTGTCCTCTTCTCTCTTCTTCCTTTTTTTTTTCTTCTCTCTTATCATCCTTTCCTTTCTCTCTTTCTTTGCATGCTTTTATCCATTCTTCTCTAGCCCAAGATGTCCCATTATATGCTAACATATTCACTAGTTGCCATCCTAGGCGAAGGTATTCTTTCCATATATTTTGTGGTGTAGATTGTGGACTTATATTTCCCAATTAGTTATACCCTATTTGGTTTAATTCCTCCTTGGACTTTACAAATAAGAGATTTAGCTTGATTTCCTCATAATTCCATTGTAGAGTGATTGTCCATTTCTAGACGCCCTTTGACTTAATTTGAATTTTCATTCCAAAAAGTTAAAAATGCGTATTATGGTTACTTGAACTCAATACCCAAGGCATTCATACTCACTCTGAACTAGTAGAGCTTGCTTGCTTATATAGATAACAACTTGCAAAATAATTATTTTATCATGAAATTTCAAGTAATTACATATAGGTTTCAAATTTCAAAAATACAATTGAAAGAATTCTTATATTTAACCTTAGATTTATTTCACAAAAAAATAAAATGGATTGACATTCTACATAGTTCTTGATTTCAAAACATATCTAGAGACCACTTGGTTTTTAATTTGGATTTTGCAGTTTTTAAAACTATAGTAATGAAATGCTCAATTGGGATTTCTCAAATTTTTAAGTAAATATATTATTTAGTGATTGTTGAATCAATAAATAAAATTTTTGAAATTGGATTAATAAAGAAGTGGTGATTATGGTGCAAATGATATGTTTTAAGTGAAAAGTCTTTTGTTGAAGACTATAAGAGAAAGAAATTGAGTTTTCAAAGTGTTGATGAATTTTGCTAGCCTTTTATTAAAATCTAGCCATATGTAAATTCCTAAGTAGGACATCATGTGAGACAAGGATGGAGATTATTAATTTAGACTCCGTTTGATCACCATTAGTCATAGTGGATGGCTTGTTTTAAACATACTTCAGCTAGACCTTGATTAAGATGTACTTCAATGGGGTAATTGAGGACTTCTAGCTTTGATGTAAGTGGGATCAGTGTTGGAAGGCAATGGGTTTATGCACTTTGCTAATATGGTACAGAAGAGTATTGATTGGACTTCTAGCTGGGTGGTATTGAACTTCATTTCATCAATGGGCTAATGAACTCATCTGAAACATAAGTTGTTAGTACTACTATTATTGTTCATGTTTGAACACATGCACTAGGTTTTGTTGTTTTGAAATGAAAATTATCAATATGAATCATTTTGGATTGGATTAGTTAGAGTTATTTCGTAGAAAATGTGTATTCTAAATTATCTTCTCTTATGAGTAATGAAGTATTGTTTTACTTTTCAAAGCCTACTACATGATTCAAACTTTGATGTGTTAGAATAACATAAACCTTCATCTATTGATAATAGTAATTTAAGATAATCCAACTTAGTTGCATGAATGCATTAATGAAAGTAAAATGGACTATGTGATTAGTAGTTTGTATACTTAGTGAACACAAATTGGCTAAGATATTATTAAATATCATAGATTAGAGAAGCTTATCAAAGAAAGATCAAAATCTCAAGAGCAAAGACTAGTAGATCAAGAAGGCAATTGGAGAATCTGAAGGCTTGCAGTGTTCCGTATTTATTTATATTAATTTCAAGGTACCATTAATGTATAAGGAAACACTTTGGTTAGAGAGTTTTGTAATGAGCTACATGTAGAATTTTATTTGTAGACCTTACATGCTCTATTAATAAGGTTTATGATGCAAATTTGAAGTTATATGAGGTGAAATTTCAATCTCATAGTCAACTACCCTAAGAATCTATCATGCCATGATCCTTATATAAATATCCTACATTCTTGATGGGTGACGATATTGTTCCACTAATACCCACTTCTCATATTTTGATACATTTTGGTGCTATAAAGATGTATAATGTACCTAGATTGATAAGCCTCTTCTAACAAGTCTCTAGGTTTCCTAGAACACAAAGTCTTCCCTTGAAGGTCAAGGCACCATCATTCCTAACTTCAAATTCCTATCTAAATCCTTATTTCCCTTCTTCTAAGATATATGATAATTGATAATCTCTGACTTAAGCATCTTTTATCTTTTAAATGGTAGATGATTTGAATTTTAAATTAGTAAGAACTATGTGAGGGTTCTCTCCTTTGATGTTTAGATTCCATTCCTTAACTCTCTCCAAAAGCTACCATTCCTTCATCATTAAGTGAGCTAAAAGTCTTGTAGAGTTCTTGCTTTGAGCATCCACCATAACAATAGCTTTCTTTGGATGGTAATGGATGGAGAAATCATAATCTTTTAGGAAATCTATCCATCAACTTTGTATCATGTTTAACTCCTTTTTGAGAATACAAATATTACAAACTCTAGTGATTAGGTATACACATTGACAATAAAGTAATGCCTCCAAATCTTCAATGCATACACAACTTTGTCCAATTCTAAATTATGAGTTGGATAATTCTACTCATAATTCATTAAGTGTCTTAGCACATATGGTGCAACCTTTCTATGTTGCTTTAATACACATCCCAAGCCTTTTTCTCAAAGCATCACAATAGATAACAAACCCTACTCTTCCAAGAGGGATAGTATTAATGGGTGCTAATGTTATGACCTTAACCCTTGAAAACTCTTTTCATATTCTTCATTCCACTCAAACATGGCATTCTTTTGAGTTAATTTTTTCAATGGATTTGTAAAACGAGATGTGCAGAATTCATCTAAAATGATTTACACAATTATAAAAACTACTAGTATAAGATGTGGAAAAAAAAAAACGTAGATCAAAGCATCCATATTTCAATCAAAATGCCTGAATAGATCCTTGGCATACATCATAATTCACACAATCTCATGTGTTAAATTCAAAATACCAATTGGTGTAGCTTTAAAAATACTCACAAGCACACAAATCAATTGTAGTACATATACGCTAGTGAGGTTGATCCTACGCTAATCTCACAGATTTGCACTAGATTGGATTATATTTTAATTTATTTACTTCAGCCAAAGAGATAGAGATGTGATTGAACTAGGAATTTAAAGTAACATGAAATGGAAACATGCATGGAATTAGAAACTAAACTTAAAATAAAATTTCTAAAAATAAAGCTAAGAAATTAGAATGGAAGCTTATCTAAGTAATACTCAAGAAAATAAAGAAAACCAATGCTAAATTAGAATAAATCAAATTAGGCAACTAATCTTAAGGAAACTACTAAAAAGGAAAGTTTCCTAAATTAATACTTTCCTAAATTAGAATTAGAAACTTTCTAAAACCAAATTAGGAAACTCTCTAACACTAAAATAACATAAAAAATAAATTAACCAATGAGATCTAACTACATTTAACAAGAATTAGAAACATACATGTGAATGGAAACTACAATTAAAGAGACTTTCTAATTCCTAAAACTTCCTAAAGGTGGGTCTTTCCAAAAATCAAAAAGGAAACATTATAAACCTAAATTAAGATGTAAAAAAATGAATTAGCTAATGCTAAAACTAAATTATATAGCTAAACTAAGGAAAAATCAAAAAGGAAAGTGATATAGTACCATGCATGTCATCCATGGATTGTGCGCATGGTTCTAGGGTGCAGAAGTGACCAAAATTGATGAATCTAAAGTGAACTATCATGAAAAAAAAATTAATTTATATAATAATAACATGAAAAACCAAATGGTTTCCTAAGGATTCAAGCAAATAAGGTGTTTAAATGGCTGGAAACAAAACATAAATAGGAGAAAATTTCAAGATTTCAACTACTTAAGAACATCAAACAATTCAAGCATAAGGAAGCAATTGAAACCATAACTTTTATGTAAGGAAACAACCCATATCTAAAGTACTTTGATGCATGACACATTCCATAACAAGAAACCTCAAAGAGCTTTATTGATTCACTTCCAAATTACACCAAAATTATGTGCATAAATCTGTCTACAATTTCTGAAAATTGTGCACTATTCAGTTTGCAAAACTGTATCTAAACTACAACAAAAATTCAATATAAAACTCCTAATATAAAGTATAATGGTATGAAAAGAAAAAATATAAAGGAATTTGAGAGTAAACAAGTTTGAAAGGGCGAACTAGATAAGAGAAAATGGACCTACACTAAAGTGGTGAACAAGGAAAAAAAAAAAAAAGTGGAATTCAAGAAGGGATTTCGAAGATCTAAGCTAGCCATTCTCTTGGCCGTCACTACTAGAAATAAATAACTTAAATCTTGGTTTACTAACAAAGAAAAACTAAATAATTGAATCAAGAAAGGAGGGGGATTGAAGCCTAGAAAGTTGCATGTAATCTAAGGAACAAAACAAGGAAAACATAAAGCAATGAAACTAAATCAAAACAAGTAAATTACTAACCTGAATTGGAGAGCAATTAACCAAAACAATAAATATAAAATCAAAAGAAAAAAATCATCAAAGAAGTCCCAAAGTCCAGTAGCAAAAGAGGACGAAAAGAAGCTATGTTTTAAGGTGTCTCACCCACCACTACTTGAAATATTCGTATGAACCATGGGGGTATATATAGACGAGTGGGTTCCTAACTTTGGAAAGAGTGAATACATGAGGAACATACCTCTAGGGTTATGGTATTGAATGGGGAAGGAGGAGTTTTGGAGGAGGAAATTTAGCTAGGAATGATGTCATAAAGATGACATAAGGGAGATAGGAGATGATGCATTGGTTGGTTACTAGTTTTGGAAGGGCGCTGGAGGCATCATTTTCCATGGAAGGAAAGTTGCTGAATTTTTATGGTGGGAAGAGTGGGAAAATAGGAAAGAAATTAAGGAGGAAAATCTAAAAGAAAACCTAGGATTTTTACTTGTTTGTGTGGACTTAGATCTAGGGTTTCCTAATTAAGGAACCACTTGATTTTGCTAACTCAGTAGGGGGTCCAACTATTGGATGGTGGCCTCCTTGACTTGAAAACATGGAACCTAAGATGAATGGTGTATTAGGGATTGAAAAATGGGTTAGTAAAGTGGATTTTATCTCTTGATAGGTCCCTTAATGCATAATCATCTTACCTTTTATATTAATCTCACAAAATCCCTTAAAATTACATGTTTAACATAGGAAAGTTGTTTAAATTGATGCTCTAATTGTATGGATCAAGTGGCACCCCTCACATTGGATTGATGGCTTATTCCTTGGTGGCTGAAGTGGCTTCAATGTTTGACATCAAGGATTGAGTAGCTTGTATGGCCTATCACTCTTTTTTGTGTCTTTAATGGCTACCATGCAAAGGTGGTGGAAATGCATGGCTTGGGCTTGGGTCCATTTCTAATCATCTTTTGCTTCTTCAATTGCCATCTTGCTTGCCATAGAATAGTCCTAAACCTTTATCACACCATGGATTGATGTCATTTAGGCTTTAGCTTGCTTAGGTTTCCTAGTTAGACTATGAAACCTCACGGATGGCCTCAATTCCTATCTCTATTAAGCTTGGCCTTTGAATTACCTTCTCAACACCTACAAAACAAGAAAAACCCTAATAAAATCCTAAATAATTATGATCATTCATATGCTTACTTTGAATTAGTTTCTAAACTTGCAAAATATCAAACTTTTGAATTATTAGGTCATAAATGCATGTGTTACAAAATTTTGACCATAAATCCTAATTTAAGACTATAAGTTATAACTACATGGGCTACTAATTGGGTAATTGGACATTTACCACCAATTCATACAATTCAATTTCAAGAAAACTACAGGCATAAATTTGATCCAAATAATACAAATCCTTCGATAAGTTTTGGTTTTTAAATGAAAACACAAACTAGTTCTAGAATCCCTACTCTATTTGCTTGTGACGACCCGGGTTTTCCCATGCATTTTTAAATGCAAGATATAAATTCCTAAGGTGGGATGCATCCCTATTTGAAAATCATTTTATGAAAACAATGCAATGCAGCGGAAAATCTTTTGTTTTAAACTCATTTTGAAAACCCCGAGTGTCATTTGCTTTCACAATAACCAAAGTAGTTTTTAAAAAACTTCAGAAATCATAAATGTTTTTCCCAGGTCTATCTAGTCATAGCTCACATCCCAACTATAAATAAATACAAATACATGTCCAAAGGATAGAGTGTTTACTTACATGTATAATTGTTTCCTTTTTGATTCACTTGCTCGTAGCACTAACATCTTCTGAGGTGTCTTCTATTCGTGAATGGAGCTATCCTAAAAAATGTTAAGGATTGGGTAAGTATATACTATACTCAGTAGGAGTCTATCACTACTAGTTTTACAATGCATGCTATGTTTAAAATCATATGCTCTTTAAAACATGTGCATGTTTGAACACTCATGTTCAATATCGATATTAAAAACCATTGTCAAACGGGAATACTAACGACCTAAAGAATCGCATAATCCAAGTTGAAACTATCATATATAACATAAGCATAATAATATGCATAAAATGCTCAATTGAATCCAACTCATGGATATATGGTATGGTCGACCAACTTCCTGTCATGCCATATGCATAATGCAAGTAAATCCTCAAACCATAGGGCCCACTATGCCCACGACCTTGCCGCCGTGTGGTCCCTGGGTACCTGAGGACACTCGGTCATAGCCTCCACAGGGCATATGACACATCAACCTAGTGTCGTGACACCAGTGGTAGCCCCCTATACCACATGCAGTCGACGTAGGGACATGCCCTTTTTGGGCGTGGTACCCATTCCACCTAATAGTGGTAGAGGCTAGGAGGCCACCCCAGACCTCTCAGCATAGCGCCCACGATCTTACTAGCCCAAATCATATACAATCAAACAAGTAAAAACCTCTTTTTCAAAACCTGTCCTCTTTGGGTCCCTCACAACTGCCTACCCAGCGTCTTTTGGGCACTTCAGCGTCTTTTGGTAACCCTCAAGGACATGCAATTTTTCAAGAACTCAATGCTCACAAATCATGCAATATATGCAATTGTTTGCAAAACATGTCTATGCATAATGTATTTGTCATATGCATGCTGAATTCGTTTATAAGATTAAGTCATGCTAAACAAGTCATATAACTTAAACATGCATTCTCAAAACAATCATGGGTTCTTTTAAAAAGTCTAGTAGCGATAAAGCACCTACCTTGAAGTCTCCTAGAGTCGTGTCCTTCATCACTCAACCCATCCCTGGGTCTCATTTATAAACTCCTGGATATGAATGGATACAAGGAGTTCTTATCAATTTCGATCTATTTTTAGAAATTAGATCGCTAGATTTGCCTTTTAGGGTCCATGGGTCCTTGCCTAATTTATTGTCAGGCTAGATCCTATGATGTGGATCTACTATTCAATGGTTAACTCTGTAAATTGTCCTCTGATCCTAACTTTATAGTCTCATTAGGTCCGCGTGTCCCAGTTCCCAGGACACCCGTGCATCCTAGTTGAACCGTGACCACCTCACATGCGTGTGCACCCCAAGGCCGTGCTAGGGACCACGTTTTGCACATGCGCATGCATGCTCAAGCGATGCGCTATGATGCGCGTCCTGGATGGCATCGCACGAACGCACCTTTGGTGTAGCATGGCGCGTCTCAGCTCCCAGGGCACCTCGTGCATCCTAGTCGAGCCAGGACCTGTGCCCCACGTCGCGCGTGCACCCAAAGGCTGCACCTGGGACAGTGTACGCACTATCGTATACTTGGAACCTGTCCCAAGCGCACGTGGAGCATGGCGTCCTTGGGACGCCTTGTTCATACAGGGCAGGCCGGAACTGGCTTCATCTTCTCCAGCTGGAAAAATCGGCTGGGAAAAGACCAGATCTGACATGGATCTGGCTTGGGGGAAGCAAAATGGAGAGAAAGGAAAGAGAAGCTTTACCTGGGTAGCCGGGGACGCCCCTCTTCCAGTGGTGCATTTCCCTCTACGCCTGCTAAAAATCCGTGTTGTCTGGAACCCATGAAGAAGGGGGAAACCAGATCGTTCTCCGGTGAGACCAAAGGAAAAAGGGGGAAAGGTGAAGAGAGGGGAAATGGCCGGCCTGACTCGGGCCTAGCCGGAATGTGCAGGGAAACTGGGTTTCCAATTTTTGCAGGAAACCCAATCCCAAATGACCGGAAAATTCGTGTTTTGAAGAGGGGGGAGATGGGGCTTTTTATAACCTTGCTATGGCAGTGCCGCCATTGGCGGTGGCAGAAACCTCTAGAAGCAGGGTTTCTGAAGAAGTCTAGAGGAAGAAGGCGACGCGGTGCTGTTATCAAAACGGCCCTTGCGTTTTCTGTCTTTTTCTTTTTTAGTTTAAATTACAGAAATGCCCCTGATCTTTAAACATCCATAACTTCTTCGTACGAACTCCGTTTTCGGCGTTCTTTGAGGTGTTGGATTCCATTTTTCGAGTAGAATCTAATGGTACCAAGTTTCCTTAGAAATTCCTTCATATACTATTTTAAATAAAGTAAAACATTCAACACAGTTTATTTCTCATAGAATGTCCAATTTATGTTAAATATAGCGTAAATTGCTCGGGCATTACATTGCTTTTCCCACTTTCATGATAATTCTAGTGTTCTATGCTTCTGTTCCAGCCCCAAAAATATTTTATCCTTTCTTCCTCACTTCTTTCTTCTTTTCTTCTCCCATTCTCTCTTTGTTTACAAGGGTTTTAGATGGTCTACTTGCCACCCAACCCCAAACACACTTTAATGTGGGATGTTGGTGTGATGACCTGGGTTTTTGTAACACATTTTGTAATACATTTTTCAAAGGCAGGGCCCTTAGTAGTCAAAAAATTTTGCAAAATAAAGTAGCGGAAAAAAATCTCTTTAGAACTTGTTTTGGAAAACCCAAGTCATCACTTCATACATAAGTAGAATTTTTGTACAAGATAAAATTCTATTGAAGGAATATACTTTTATTAAATTCCAGAATCCATCCAGTGGTTTACAGTACAGCCTGGGTATCATTGCAATACTTGTTCAAATTACATAATCCAAATTTCAAAGCTCACTATACAATAAAAATTCTCAATACAATACAACGCTCTCAAACAAAACAAAATACATATCTTCAGGGGGTATACCCTAATGATTAATCTCCCAAATATTCTTTAGTTTTGAACTCCTAACTCTCCTTTTTTGTATTTGAGATACTGTAAACATTCAAACATTTACAATATCTTAGCAAGCTATGCTTGGTGGGGGATTTAAGAAGTATAATAATTTGACAGTATAATCCTAATACTTCATAATCCCATTATTCATACTCATGAATCAATCTCTTTACTTGGTCATATATGTACCTCCTTACACATACATACTGTAGACTTTGTATATATATATATATATATATATATAGTCAAAACCATGAAAAATAGTTAATATCTCAAAACATAATCATACCTAGTTTATACTAAGTTGATAGATCATCCAAACTTTGTTGGACATACTCCCTCATTTGGGTAGTATCGGTAATCCACAATTACTTGGCATCTCACTAAGCCATATCATAAGGCATTTCGCTATGCCATCCATCATAATGCAAAAATACTCAAAGGACTACTATGCATGTAGTCAAAATTTGTACCAGCGCGCCCAGATAACTCCTTGGTGGAAATCACAATATCCATATCCATATGGGGTGGACCATCGCTGTCATAGTGGCGGCCTTCCCATAATTGCCCAACCCAACTTTTAGCCTCACTTAGGATTGGTATCCATATTATAACAAGTTTCCAAGAGCGAGTGGCCAAACCCTACTAACTCTCCTAGCATAGCATCCCCAAGCATATGCCTATTTAAAACAAAACCACAAGCCTCTATGCTTGTATGTAAAGTAATTCTCATATGTATCATACAATCTATCTATTTACTTAAGGCTGGAATATCTTCTAGTTCCCTACTCACTTAAAGTTTTTTCCTCAATTCTAACTTGACCATTTCATATGTGTTTTGGTTGTGCCTTCAAGGGATTTAATACAAGTATCTATATTACACTTATCAACATTTCTAGACATAAGATCATGTATTCAACATGTATATCTCATGTAGATGCATTCATAAAATCCTCCTACCTTCAAGTAGTGATCCATCTCTTTAGATCTTCCATGATCCTGACTGATGTATATAATCTGTAAATCCACACATACTGTCAATATTTATACAATCTAAATAATCCTATATTTTTTATCCTATCTATATTCTTCTTCTTTTTTTTATCTTCTCCTTTAATATAAAGGATTTAGATCTTTTGTCTTATGATGATCTATCTTCCTCAGATAGTGTCTATCCTATTGATCAATAGATCTGATGGCTAGAATGATCTTCTAATCATTCAAATCTAAGTATTTTGTATTCTAAGTCTTTGTATATTCCTTTTCTTTGTTCTTGATCTTTCATAGATCCGTTGATCAACAATTTATACTTATTAATAAAGATCAACGACTTAGATCTTCTATCATCTAGTTCTTCTTTGATCTAAGTTCAGTTGTTTGATCATCCCTAAGGAGGATGACCTTGGTTCTCTTCCTTGAATCATATTTGATCAAGGGTTTGGATTCTCTATCTAGATTTGTCTACAACATACATACATATATACATACATACATAATAAAATATGACATTAGGATTCTTATTGTTCTTAATCATTCAAGATCCTATGGATCTTGTTTGATCATCCTTATCTTACTCACAATTTTTTATTAGGATTAGATAATTTACTAACCTTTTATGCTCTTATTATTATTATTATTATTCAACCAGTTAATGTTTTACTAGTTGAGGATAGCCTATTCCATCCTAAGTCTAGACAGCTCCTCTTATTTCCAATTGACTAAGGCTTACTAGCTGAATGGCTGAACACAAAGTGGTTACTTCAATCATCATGTAAGGAGGTGCTTAGACCTCACAAACGTCAATGGAAGGTAGGGTAAGAGTGAGGCTCTATTAGAGAACCCCCTTAAATGCCTTGTTCAGCATTCCCTAGAGTGACCTTAACTCAACCTTTCATAAGGTTCCTTTGAGCATTTAAACCCTAAGTACTCTTTTTAATTGATTTTAATTAAATCCACAAACATTTAAAATGGCATTCATGGGGTTTATTATTCTCCTAGTTTCGGCGAAGGATTTGATAATCCTTATATTATCCTAATAACTATAGCCCTTACTAATATTAAGTCAAAGTCATTCACTCATCTTAATTGTCCATGAGTCTCTATATTCCATTAGTTTACATTTTTTGTGATTTATGCTCATTATATCTTAACAACTACTTAACAATTGAATCTACTAATAAAATTTGACAACAATTAAATCATAAAATTTAAAGCATAAATCCAATATAAGTTTAACAACCATTTATACTAACATTCTTCCTATGAATGTAACTTAACCTAATGAAATAAAACTATACTTAAACTAGCATGATCCTAAGTTATGCAATATATGAAATTTTACTAGTAATCTAATGGAATCATGGTAAAATCTTAATTTCAGACTAACACGACCCTAAGATAATTAAATTACCAATCTATTATAATAATCTAATAACATATAGAGCATAGCATGCTAAAATTTAAGAATTATACTATCATGCTTCCTAATTTATAACATAAATCACATTTACAATTCTATTATCAAATAAAAGACAAGTACATTAATTAGATTAAGATTATTAGAAACTTTTACTTATGATCCAACCATTAGATTTTAGATCTTTTCCTTTAGATCAAGGTGGGTTTTAATTACATTTAGGGATTTTACTTCATTAAGGTCCAAAGATCACATCCATTTGTTTTTATCACATTTAATACATGATCTCATTAGATTCCATCATAATCCCATTCATTCAACCAATCCCAAGGGTCTGATCATGCTTGATCTCATTGATCAAGTGGGTCCCTTTGTATTTTTAGGTTATTTCTATCATAAAGGGTAGATTTCTCAATTTATGTTAGATTTGTCAAAAACAAATATTGATATTACTTTATTTCAATAGTATTTCATCATTGCATTAGATCCCCATGATCTAATCATCTCTGATCTTGAAGATCATGAAAATTAGAAGCTTAATTCCTCAAAACAGAAAGTTTCTTGAAGAGTTTTATCAATTTTATGATTTCATATGAAAATAGAAATTACAAGCTTTCCATTGCTTCTTTCTGGTTTTAATTTGGAGTTTAGATGACTCCACAATTGAAGATTGAAGGTCACAATTGTTCTGAGGGTTAAGATTTGATCTAGGCCCATTAGAATGGATGGCCCAGAGTGTTCAGGCGAAGCAGGTCTGGTCAGGGGGAGCAGTTGCAGTACTCCCCTGGGAGCACTACTATCGCATTGACGTTTTGTTGAAAAGTCGTCGCAGGCGAAGTGTGCATACAGAGAAGCTCCAATAGGGCGCTTTTCCATGCGACATCTTGCTGTGGCATCTTAAGAGCCTGATCTTATAAAGAAGATCAGACAGTCCATTTTGGACTATCCAATCAATTCCTCTTCAATCAAGGGCTCAAAACTTGATGAAATTTCTTTAAAAGTCTACCCTATATGTGTTGGACCCTTTTGGATTGATTAGATGGCTCAGATTTTCCATCTGAGATCTCAATCATACAAAAAAGAAGGGTTCTTATCCTTACTTGATTTTTATAATTTTTTACCCAAACTTGATTTTAGAAAAATAAAAATTATATAAAATAACATGAAATAAGTATGGGAAGAGTTTCCACCTACTTGATTGGAGAAAAATATAGGTTCTGTAGCCTAATTTTAAAGAAATATTATGTTGATGATAAGATCACCCGATAACTGTTTGTTTTGTGATTTTTTGTTGATTGCACTGTTGGATCTTGAAATTTCTTTTGGGGTTTTGTAAATAAGGTAGTATAGGGAAATATGAATGGTGAGATTTGTGAGATTTGATTTGGAATAGAGTGACTAATTGAATTTAGGTCTCTTGCTCCAATCTAGAGAGAGGAGAGAGAAAGTGAAAGAAGAGAGAGTTTTGAGAGTTTGGGAATGAATCTAGATCTGGTTTTTTAGGGGAAGCAAGATAATTTTGTGATAATTTTAATGAACATTTTTGAAGGATTTTTGGGGGTGTATTTATAGATGTTTTTGAATTTTTCATAATTACTTGTAATAATTATATTTCAATTCTTTTGAAAATTAAATTAACATTGGATCCTCCACTAACACCTTCTCCACTATTATATGGTAGTGGTTTGACCACTCATTACATATTTTCTGGCCATTGGATTCATTTGTGGGCCCCATGGTGGTGTGAAAGGACCATTTTACCCTTTCATGGAGAAAATTCATTTCATTCTCCCGAACTCGGAATTGAGCGACCTTAGTGGCATTGGAATCGTATTTCTGAGTACATTCTAAATATTGATGTCTTAGTTCTCGATTATGGTCAAAATTACCATTTTACCCTTTATTCATAAAATAAAGAAAATTAGGAATTTTTTATTTTAACTCGAAATTGAACGTACTTAGTATCATTTTGATTGGTTTTTTTAGTACATTCATAATTTTTAAGTTTTAAATTATGTTTTAATCTCTATAAAAAAGATAATTTGCAATAACCTTATATTCTAGCCTAGAATTTTTGAAAATTCAAACTAAATTGATTTTCTTAATCAATTTACAAAAATTGTGGTTATTACAGTTGGGTTGGGTACAACAGCCATAAAGGCTAGCCTATCATCCCATGCTATATCATAGCTTTCCATATTTGTTTTACATGGTTCTCCCATTATGGATGATTGTGTCGAGTTAATTCTGTCTTGATTTCAATTTTGAGATGCACATTTTTCTTATCAGATGCATTCTCCCATGTTATCTCACATTTTTATACAATTGGATCATCCCGTGATCAGAGATGATTTGGGGCATCCAATTGAGTTTTCACAAATTCAAAATTTTAAAGGATTTTTTCTTAAGTGGAGGTTTGAAATCAAAACAAAATGTTGTCATGTTGACCATAAGACCACTATGGCAACTTGATTCAGTTATTAATAGTTGCACAAATAATTCATTATAAATTATGTAAACATAAGTCATCACACTAGGCCAAATAAAACCTTTGTTTAACAATTCATCTATTTGCTCCTTGAGTTATTTTAGTTCAGTTAATGCCATTTGATATTGAGAAGAGGAGCCTTGGCACAACGATAAAAGTTGTTGTCATGTGATCTTGAGGTCATAGGTTTAAGGCGTGGAAACAGCCTCTTGCAAAATGCAAGGTAAGGCTATGTACTTTAGGCCCTTATGGTCCGCCCCTTCCTCAGATCCCGCATAGGCAGGAGCTTCAGGCACCGAGGCTGCCCCTTTAATGCCATTTGATAATGAGCCTTAGGAATTGGGCTAGCTATGGGTAAGCAGTCCAAAACTGAAAATGACCTCTCTTTTAGGTGGTAATCCTATCAATTCCTCTAAAATCCATAAGGAAATTCACTAAATACTGAAATTTCATCTAAGCTTGGTTTGTCCTTAGAATAATTTAGTATATATGCTAGAAAACCCTGACAACCCTTCTCGAGGAAAAAAATTGGAATGAAATGCCAAAATGATGCATACTAAGAAGATTGTCTCAACCCCTTCAAACTAGAATGTTGGCTGATCTAGTAAGTTAAATGTGATTATTTTCTTGAAATGATTAACACTTGCATGGTAATTAGAAAGCCAATTCATGCTAAGGATAACATCAAAATCATGTATCTTGAGGATAATCAAATCCACATGTATTTTCTTATCTCTTATTTTAAATATACAAGACTTACATACCCGATTAGTGACTAAGGAATCCCAATTGGTGTAGTTACTATAAGAACAAATTCTAATGATTCTAGTTATCTCTATGGTGTATGCAAAGTTTAGACAAACAAATGAATGTGTAGATACAAGATTAATAAGAACATTAGCAATACTCTTAGAGAAAATAAGAATTCCTTCAATAACATATTTAGATGCCTGAGCATCTTGTTAAGTGATGGTTTCTTTTGTTACTATTCATGCCTAGAAGGATAATCTTTAATCAAATGTCCCCTTTTCCACACCTAAAACAAGCTCCTGCTTCTCAGCGACAAGTCCCTAGTTCATGATTCTTTCCATAATGTTGACATGGTTTTGTTGGGTTCTTCTTACTATTCACTTCAAATCTTCTCATCTTATTCATCTTTTGTTGTAGCCTCTTCTGCACATTTGCAGTGGTTTTTACTCTATCCCTTTTGTCTTTCATTTTTTGAAATTCCTCAAGTCTTTTTCCTCAATATGAGCTCTATTCACTATTTTACTATATTTTTGTAACTTTAGAATCAAAATTATACTTCAGATAGTTGGTCAAAGACCCATATCAAACTTCTTTGCTGTTCTAACTTCATCTATAATCATATGAGGTGCAAATCTATATAACTCTACAATGTTCAATTCATATTGGGCTACTATTTAATTCCCTTGTCTCAACTTCATAAATTTCTACCTCTTTTTTATCTCTCACACTTTCTAGGAAGTATTTCTCATAGAACAACTCCACAACTTTCTTCCATTTGATTCAACTACTTTCTTGGACAACTATCCTCCTTATCATCCTCCACCAATTTTTATCCCCCCCTTCAAGCATAAACATAGCCAATACTACTCAGTGTTCATTTGGATAGCCCATTGCATTAAATATCTTTTCTGACTACATAATCTTGCTCTTTGCTTCTAGAGGATCTAGAACACCTTTAACTGAGGGGTGAATTTAACCTCTTGGTTTCTTTAAGTATGTGACTATAATGACCAAACATTGATCCTTTGGAGCTATTTTTATTATTCCACACTTATTGTTCTATAATTGTAGCTATGCCTTCTAGGGCTCTATGTAAAGCATTTAGAACAAGCGCTACTAAACTTTGGGCTTTATAAGATTACAAATATAAGACGGTTTTAAAACAACAACCTTATATAAAAAATTATATAAGACAGTTATGATAACTCACCTTATATATTATAATAATATAAGATGGTCTCAACATAACTATCTTATATAAATTTATATAAGACGATTCTGGAAAATCATCTTATATTATTAGAATAATATAAGATGGTTTTCAACAACCATCCTATATTTTAAAAGAATCTAAGCAATTTTCTAGAACCATATTATATAAAATTTGCATAAGATAATTCTAGAAAACTGTCCTATATTATGAATAATATAAGATAGGTTTTAGAAATTGTCTTATATTTTTCATGTCTTATAAGTTGAAGTTCAATGACTCTTGTCTTCTTCGCTGAAAACTCAAACATTGGGTTGGAATTACATGCACCTTGTCCCAAACCTATATTTTCTCAATTGATATCGATTGGGTGGTATTTATTCTTGTACTTTGTCATTATGTTTACTTTATTTGATGTTTATGGCTATAAAATTCATTTTCTTTTTTCTTCTTGCATTTGTGTGATACATATATATGTATGGATTAGTGTGAACATTTATGTGTATGGATTAGTCATGTTATTGCTTCATTCTTACTATTTTCAATCCTAGATATACTTCAATGTTTGTATTAAAATTATATATATATATATATATGTTAACTATGTATGTTTTATATATATATATATATATATATATGTATATATATATAGACACACCAAGTATTTGGTTAAATGCCTAAACCATATAATCTCATGTTTAGAAAGTCTTCATACAATTGGACAAAATGGACAAATATGCTTGGATGCATGTGGAAAGATCATCAAGGGAATATGAGAGAATAAAAGACTTCATTGAGTTTGCACTTGGGGCAAGTGGTGATTGTAATTGAATTCGATGTCCATGCTCGAGATGTGGAAACCTAAAAAAGGTTACTATTGGTGAGTTGAGAGAACATTTGGGCTTTAATGGAGTTGGTGAAAGCTATTGCCCCTGGATGTGGCATGGAGAGCAAATAACTCATTGGAGTGGTGAATGTGTATATGAAAAAGAAACCACTCTAGAAAGTAGTGAAGATAGTAGGATAGTTGCACCTATGTTTTGAGATGTATACAATGACTTCCAAGATGACCCAATACAATTTCAGATTGCATTGGAGGAAGCCGATGAGCCATTGTACATTAGGTGTACAAATTATACTAAGTTGTCTCTAGTGATAGAACTTTACAACATGAAGTCAAGATTTAGTATTTCAGATCATGGTTTTACAAAATTGTTGTAAGTCATTAGTAAAATGCTACCCAAGGAGAACAAATTGGTTAGATCGATATGGGAGGCAAAGAAAACTGTGGCTACACTAGGCTTAAAGTATGAAAAGATACATGCATGTCCCAATGACTGCATCTTGTACAGAAAGAAGCACAAATATAAAATTATATGTCCAATTTCTGAGCATTCAAGATGGAAGATAAGGAATAATTCAAGTGATCGGCAAGTGAAAGATGTCCCTGCAAAGGTCCTATGGTATTTTCCCTTATTCCAAGATTCCAAAGAATGTTATATATTAAAGAAACATTGAAGAAATTAGTATGGCATGCTAAGGAGAGAGTGGGTGATAACTATTTATGTCATCCAGCAGATAACCCTTCATGGAAGCTTGTAGACTTCATGTGGCCCGATTTTGGAGACAAACCAAGGGACCTATGACTTGCAATATCTATAGATGGGATTAATCCTCATGGTTCTATGAGTAGTAGGTATAGTTATTGGCTTGTTATAACAGTTTGTTACAACTTTTCACCATTGTTGTGCATGAAGAGGAAGTTCATGATGTTAACTATTTTAATATTGGGTCCCAAGCAACCTGGGAATGACATTAATGTGTACTTAGCTTCATTGATCGATGACCTTAGGACATTGTGGGAAGTAGGGGTTGAAGCTTATAATACATGCAAGAAAGAGAAATTCACCCTTAAGGCTGTATTCCTATGGACAATAAGTGACTTTCTTGCATATGGTAATTTGGTTGGATGCACAATGAAGGGATACAATGCTTGACCTATTTGTAGTGACCAAACTTGTGCCACATGACTTCCACATGCTAGGAAGATGGCTTCCTAGGCCGTAGAATATGGTTACATAGCAACCATCCATACCATTTTAAAAAGGGAGAATTTGATGGTAGTGTGGAGATTAGGAGACCTCCAAAGAGGTTGACTATAGGACAAGTATTGGAACAAGTTGAGAACCTTAGTGTATCATGGGGGAAGAAGAAGAAGGCAACTTCATGTACAAATGAAAGCAACTCTAAAAGTTGTTGAAAGACGACGTCAATATTCTTTGAACTTGTATATTGGAAATCCCTACACATGCAGCATGTGCTTGATGTCATGCACATTGAGAAGAATGTATATGAAAGATTGACTGGTAGTTTACTCAATATGCTAGGAAAAACAAAGGATGGACTTGTTGCTAGAATAGATCTCATGACAATGTGTTTGAAGAGAAGGTTGCATCCATAGGATAGGGGTAGCCGAGAAACATACTTGCCTAAAGCAAATTATACGCCTAGCAGAGAGTAGAGAAGAATAGTGTGTAAAACCCTATCAGATATCAAAGTTCCAGATGGGTATTCTTCAAGCTTTAGAAACATTATCTCCATGGAAGAGCTGAAACTATTAGGGATGAAGTCTCATGATTGTCATGCATTGATGTAACAACTTCTACTCGTAGTAATATGTTTAGTGCTGCCAAATAAAGTTAGATGGTCTATTACTAAATTCTGCTACTTCTTTAATGCTTTGTGCAAGAAGGTGGTGGATACTTCTAAATTACAAGAAATATAAGAACATTTAGTGAGAACTTTATGTGAGCTTGAGACAATCTTTCCACCATCCTTCTTTGATATCATGGTACACTTAACAGTGCACCTCATTGATGAGATTAGGTTGTGTGGATAGGTTTATTTGTGATGGGTGTACCCATTTGAAAGGTACATGAAAGTGTTAAAAGGGTATGTACGAAATCATAATAGGCCAAAGGGGTGTATTACTGAATGTTACATTGCAAAAGAAGCAGTCAAGTTTTTCACTAATATTTGTTAGGAGTGGAGGCTATTGGAATCCCAAGAAAGAAACATTCAAGTGCATTAATTGATCAAAGAGTTGGTGAATCTCTATCCAGTGGTCATGTGTCAACCATTGATTGTAAGGAATGGGAGTAGGCACAACTTTATGTCTTGCGGAATATTAATGTTGATGAAGTTCGGCCATACATTGAGTACGTAATTAATGTTCTCCCTTTGTTGGTTTCTTTCACATTAATTAATTGAATCGTTGATGTTGCTCAAGTTTAACATTAGGCACATTATATAATTTTCATCTATGATCATTGTGTAGTATGCACATGGACTTCTTAATTAAATTAAATAGTGCTCATTCAAGAGATGCACAGAAAGATAAGTGACTACAAGATTAGCATTATCATTCCTTGATGACTTGACTTTATGAGAAGGTATTTAATTAAATTAAATAGTGCTCTATGATGAATTTATTTATTTATTTATGTAATATATAGTATATGCACGTATACATTAATTAATCATTTTAATTAATATATTATTACATACAAGTTTTAGGTAAACAAGATGTTCTAGGTCATAGTACTTTTGAATGCTTGGATTGGATGGAAATGGGACCTCGACTAGAAGTAATAAAGTATTCTGGATATACCATCAACGGTTTTCACTTTCACACACAAAATACCCTGATAAGTTAAGAGCACAACAAGGTAGTGGTGTTAGCTTAGTTGTTAAAGTCACTTTCTTTTCCTATTAAAAGGACAACAACCCACTTACAACTAACAATACTTATTACGGGGTTATAGACAAGATATGGGAGCTGGATTATACATGTAGAACTGTGGTTATGTTTAAGTGCGATTATGTGGAATACAACAAAGAAAGCATAAGAACTAATACTCTTAACTTGACATTGGTTGACCTCAATAAGATCAGCTATCAAAATAACCAGTTTATTTTGGCATGTCAAGCAAAACAAATATTTTATGTACAAAATGGACATGGAATGAAATGGTCAACTATTTTATCAGCCTCTTCAAGGGACTTCTATGATGAAGACAACCTAGGCGACACGACAATTGATTTCCCTTCAATCACCACAACAAAGCCATCAATTGATCTAATAGGGGAGAGTGAGATGGATTATGTGTGTGATTTGGTGAGGAGGGTGCATGGATGGAATCTGATTGTATATGAGAGCACAAATTAAAGTGCATGTGTTTGTATCTTATGATGTATGAAACATGTTTTCATTAATCAATTTAAGTTTACACTTCATGTATCATGCCAAACACTGGTTACACATCGATGAAATAAATGACAGGGTAACCTATGCACTTCAAAGGTTTTGAAGATTTTAAGGGTCCAAATAACTGGTAAAGCTACTTTAATTCATATAAGACAGTTATTAATAAACCATCTTTTATTATTCAAACAAAAATTTAGGTGTGGGAACATATCATAGTGAAAGTGACCATTAATATATGACGATTTTTTAAAACCCATCTTATATAATTATTAAAATATAAGATAATTTTTAAATAACCATCATATATTCATGAAAATATAGGACAATTTTTACAAAACCATCCTTTATTGAAATAAATATAGTATGATTTTTTAAAACGGTCCTTTATTCAAATAAATAAAGGATGATTTTTAAAAAATTGTCCTATATTAATGTGAATAAAGGATGATTTTTAAAAATTGTCATAGGAGAGAAGAAGAAGAAGAAGAAGAGGAAGAGGAGAGGAGAGATTTCGCACAGCCTCCCTTCCTCCCCTCCCCTACCCCCACGAATTTTTCTAGCCTAATACCATTGAGGAGAAGAAGAAGAAGAAGAAGAAGAAGAGGAGAGGAGGTTGGATTAGTTTCTCTCATTAGGTTGGATCTCTCTCATTTCTTAATTTTGTGCTTCTTTAATGCTTGTAAATATTTGAAATTGATCAATCTAGATAGCTACTATTGAGTTTAAGAAGACCCATGTTTTAGATTTTGATGTTTCATTCAAGAAAGCATGCAAAATGTTGCTTGAATATGTGTTTTTACCATGCATTTTTTACTATATATGTTGCTGATTTTGTGCTTCTTTAATGCTTGTAAATTTTAGAAATTAATCATTCTAGATAGCTTCCATTAACTTTAAGAAGACCCATGCTTTAGATTTTGATGTTTCATTTAAGAAGGCATGCAAAATGTTGCTAGAATATGCATTTTTTATTGTATATGTTGCTAATTTTGTGCTTCTTTAATGCTTGTAAATTTTAAAATTGATCATTCTCGATAGGCTCCATTGCATTTAAGGAGACCCATGTTTTAGATATTGCTATTTCATTCAAGAAGGCATGCAAAATGTTGTTTGAATATGCATTTTTACCATGCATTATTTTATTGTATATGTTGTGATTTTATGCTTCTTTAAATCTTGTAAATGCTTGAAATTGATCATTTTAGATAGACTCCATTGAGTTTAAGAAGACCCATGTTTTAGATTTTGATGTTTCATTCAAAAAGGCATGCAAAATGTTACTAGAATATGCATTTTTTACTGTATATATTGCTGATTTTGTGCTTCTTTAATGCTTATAAATGCTTGAAATTGATCATTCTGGATAGACTCCATTAAGTTTAAGAAGACATGTGCTTTAGATTTTGTTGGTTCATTTAAGAAGGCATGCAAACTGTTGCTTGAAGATGTTGCCATTTTGTGCTTCTTTAATGCTTGAAATTGATCATTCTAGATAGCCTCTATTGAGTTTAAGAAGACCCATGTTTTAGATTTTAATGTTTCATTCAAGAAAGCATGTAAAATGTTGCTTGAATATTCATTTTTACTATGCATTTTTAATGTATATGTTGCTAATGTTGTGTGGTGACCTAGATTTTTGAAATACATTTTCATTATTTATTTTCAAATGGAGGTTGACCAATTTTACAAAAAAAAATTGAAAAATTAAGTAGCAAAATTGTTTTTTCTTTGAAATTCTTTTCATAAAACCCGAATGCCACATTTCACTCACATATACATACATGATTTTGTATACAACATATGTTTCTAAAGAAACTCATTTTATTAAAATTGCAGGATCAATCTAGTGGTTCACATACACAACCCCTTTATTACATCTTATGTCCAAAATACACAAATCAAAATACAATCCAATCCTTTCACAAATGTACATAATCTTGATCAATAATATGGTCTTCGTCTTCCCATGTTGTATCCCTCCATTCTTTTCTTTCTGTATCTGAGATGTTGTAAACATTCAAACATTTACAATATCTCAGCAAACTATGCTTGGTATGGGATTCAAGAACATATGGAATGGTATTATTCAAAAATATAGTATTCATAATCATCATATTCCATATGAATCACATAATTCAATTTCCATGAACCATACCATATATGATCATTCTATCATATAATTTATCATGTAACATCTACTATGATAATTCCAAACCAGCCACTGCTATATCGTATGTATATATACGATAAAAAACTGTGAAAAATAGTCAATATCTCAAACATCTGTATCATACTCAGATATATTGAGATGATACATCATCCAGACTTTTTTTGGGAAAATGCTCCCTCATTAGGGCAGTATTGGCATCTCACTATGGCATGAATCATAATGCAAAATACTCAAGGATTACCATGCCGCAGTCTGATCCGTACTAGCACGCTCGGATAACTACCCTATTCACCACTAATAGCATAGTGAAAAATATTGTATCACTACCCATATGGGGAGATAGGACTTTCACAATGGGGCCTTCTCATAATTTCCCCACCTGACTTTTAGCCTCTCCTTAGGCAACGTATCATAATATCATCAAATTTTGGGAAGCGGGTGGCCAAACCCTCATAACTTCCCTAGCATATCATCCCCAGGCTTATGCCTATTTAAAACAAAACCACAAGCCTCCATGCTTGTATCTAAAATACTTCTTGTACATCTGAGATGATCTGTCTACTTATATTATCATACTCACATTCAATATCCTCATACTAAGGATATAATCTCATTTCTAGATTTAGGGATCCTCATTTACAATGAATGATACCCATGTTCATATAAGCTTAGGGATTAATCATTTATTGTAAATGTTCCCCATTTCCTTTAATTTTGTATTCATATATCAAATGTTATTAAGTGTAAGGATACTCATTTGATACAAATGATATCCATTATTATTATGTTCTTATCTAAGTTTAGGGGTAAACAAAAATGATACCCAGATATTTATTATGTATTCCATCTAATTTCAATAGTTATTTCTATCTCATATACATGAATTATGATTCAAATGTAACTAAGCATATTATCATTCTTAAGCATTATAATGTCTATGTATAACAATAATTCCATAGACCATATGTATTGTATTATTAAAGTTCCACCTATCTTCATGTAGTGATCCATCCCTTCAGATCTTCCATGATTAACATATATAATCTGTAAATACATACATACTGTCATTATCTATACAATTTTGGATAATCTCCTATTTATCTTCCTTACCTAATCTTGTCCTTTGATATAATGGATCTAGATCTATCTTGTGTTCCTATCATCCATATAAGCTATCTTTCTCAGATAGTATTTATCCTATCGATCAATAGATTTGACGGTTAGAATGATCTTCTAATCTTTTAGATCTAAATATTTTCTACCTCTAAGTCTTTGTGTATCTATGTCTTTGATCTTGATCTTTCATAGATCCTTTGATCAACAATCTATACTTGTTGATAAGATCAAGGCCCTAGATCTTCTATCATCTAGTTCTTCTTTGATCTAAGTTCAGTTCTTTGATCATCCCTAAGAAGGATGATCCAGGTTCTCTTCCTTGAATCATATTTGATCAAGGGTTTGGATTATCTAATCTAAAGATCTAGATTTAATCTACAACATACATACTAATAAACATGCATACTAAGTACAATACAATGTTATGATTCTTATTGTTCTTGATCATTCAAGATCTCCTTATGGATCTTGTTCGATCTTGATTATCTTACTTACAATTTTTATTAGAATTAGATAGTTTACTAACCTTTTATGCTCTTATTATTATTATTCAACCAGTTAATGTTTTACTGGTGGAAGATAGCTTATTTCATCCTAAGTCTAGACAGCTCCTCTTATTTTCAATTGACTAAGGCTTACTAGTTGAATGACTAAAAAGTGGTTACTTGAATCCTCCTGTAAGGAGGCATTTAGACCTCACAAATGTCAACAGAAGGTATGGGACAAGCAAGGCTCTATTAGAACATCCCCTTAACCACCATGTTCAGCATTCACTAGAATGACCTTAGCTCAACCTTTCACAAGGTTCCAATGATCATTTTAACCCTAAGTACTCTTTCTAATTGATTTTAATTAAATTCATGAACATTTAAAATGTCATTTATGGGGTTTATTATTCTCCTAGTTTGGGCCAAGGATTTGATAATCCCTATATTGTCCTACTGACTATAGCCCTTACTATCATTAAGTCCATGTCATTCATTCCATGTAAATGTCCTTCAACTCTATTTTTCATTTAATTACATTTTCAATGTAATTTACATAACATAAGCATTAAAGCATAAATAAATGAATAAATAAATACATCTAATAATTAAATCTACTAAGTAATAAAAGACATTTATAATAACATTAATAATTCAAATAAACACATTTAACATATCATCATGATCCAATGGTCATTTTTAATTTCTAATCATCTTTCATCCTATTTAGGGTTTTAGATCTTGATCTTTTATTTTTATCAAATCTACTCATTTTCTCAAAGTGATCTCATCCCTAGATCATTGATATCATCTTATCACATGATCTGATACTTCTTGATCTAACTGATTAAGAAGATCTTAATCCATTTTATCCATTTTAAGGTCATAGATCTTAATCTATCCCAAATTAACATCATTAAGCCCATCAATCCATATGATCTTAACTTTATATCATCATCCAAATACATCCACACTGTCCAATCATCCTTGATCAAACTGATCAAGGAGATTACCATTCACTTTTATGGATTTTACTACTTTTAAGGGTCAAGATCTTAAGATCTAGAAAATAAATTATATCCAATCATTTAATTATTGTAATTATACATTTAGATAATCATATAAACTATTTTAAAAGGTCTAACCATGCTTGATTAATTAGATCATGAAGATCCATGCTCATTTTTATGATTTTTCTTCTTTTAAGGCTAGGTTTCTTAATTAAACACAAATCAGTCACATCTAACCATTGATTCCATGTTCTAGAATCACAAGATCATAAGTGGATCAGAATTATAAGGTCTGATCATTCCAAATTTCACTGATCATAAGAATTAGTAATACTTTTCTTTATTAATAAAATTTTATAGGCATCAAAACACAATTTTTCTAAGTTCAATACATTATACAAGTAATGAGGAATCTATAGTAACTTTCAGATCTAAAATCAGAACTAAATTAAGCTCTCAATTGAAGAAACAAGATTTCAGTTCAAAAATTGGATGGCTAAGATCATTCCAACAGAAGAAGACAAACGGGTGGTCATCCAGCTCCTGTTACCTAGGATTATCGGCCACTAGGGATGGGTGTTAGGTGATAGGCAAGATAGTCCAGATTTGGACCGTCAAATCACCCATCTCCTGATCTCCCTCATCTTACAAGATCTACACCCAGGATTTCATCCCCTGGGTTTGTTGGGTTCCAAAAAATCATCCAATAGCTCAAAATTTTAATCTGAGGCGTCCATGGTAGGGATCTCTACCCTATTGTCAGATTTGATGCTTCTGAAGGATTAATAGCCCAGGAGATCACTAGAGGCCGGAAAACTCTAAGGAACTATCGGAATAAAAGGAGGGTGAAGTAGGTGGCCTACTTGTGCTGGTCTGGTGAAGGAATTTCACCAAAGAAGAGATTTACAGGTGAGAAAAACCTAGGTTGCCGAAATAACATACAGACACCTAGATCTCCAGTTTTGTTGCCGGAGGAGGGGAACCATGGATGTTTTGTAAAACCCAACCTTCTGAAGATATTCAATGGTCCAAGATTTAATTTTACTGGCCATATTGGTTAGAATAAGATGAAAATTCTGCTGGAGACGGTGATGATGCCAGGGTTGTTCTTAGTTTTGAAATTACCGACGATCTAAATGGTGGATCATCCAAATTTCTTAGGGCTTTTGTAAATCAGTCCTATCCGAATGCATCTGATGGTGAAGATTGAAAAATAATAGCTGGAAGTGGACGACTAATTCAATTAGGATTTCCCAAGCATAAACCCTGATCTAACGGAGATGACGCGCCCGATAGTAGACATGGAATTGTCTGTCAGGTGCGTTTGGGGACACACCCTCAGGGAAAAAAAACAAGAGAGGAAAGGAGGAAATAGGGGAGATGGGGGAGGATTCTTGAGCTGATATTTTAGGCCATTGTAGAGGACCTCATGAGGGACATTAGAAAAATTTTGGGAAACTTTATGGGCTATTTATAGGGATTTTTGAATTTTCCATGATTACATGTCATAATTATGTTTCATTTCTTTTTATTATTAAATTGTTATTTGATTCCCACTACCACCTCCTTCTCCAGTAGAAGCTGGTAGTGGTTTGACTTATGATGGTGGTCTTCTAGACCATTGGCCCACCTTGTGGACCCCACATAGTTGTGAAAAGATTGATTTGCCCTTTTAATTCTAAAAATGGAGAAAAATAGGGTTTATTCTTATGAGCTTAGAATTGAGCATACTTAGTGTCGTTTCAATTGATTTTTTGAGTACATTCCAAATTTTGATGTCTTAGGTCTCGATTATGAGTAAAATTACTATTTTACCCCTTTATTCATAAAATTAGAGAAAAATAAGGATTTTTCATTCGGACTCATAATTTGACGTACTTATAATCATTCTAATCCATTTTTTGAGTACATTACATATATCCAAGTTTTAAGTCTTGATTTTATTTTTATAAAAAAAAATTCTCATGGAACTCAAAGTTCCAATTCCACTTTTAGAATTTCAACTTTTAATTTTTTATAATTCAATTATATTAATAAAAATTGTGGTTATTACATGTTGTGTTTCTTTAATGCTTGAAATTGATCATTATAGATATCCTACATTGAGTTTAAGAAGACCCATGTTTTAAATTTTGATGTTGCATTCAAGAAGACATGCAAAATATTGCTTGAATATGCATTTTTTACTACATATGTAGCTAATTTTGTGCTTCTTTAATGCTTGTAAATGCTTAAAATTGATCATTCTATATAGTCTCCATTGAGTTTAGGAAGACCCATGTTTTAGATTTTGATGTTCATTCAAGAAGGCATGCAAAATATTACATGAATATGCATTTTTTACTATATATCTTCCTAATTTTCTGTTAAAAGTAGTGGTATTTCATTTGCGCTCCTTGAGGTCATGGGTTCAAGGCATGGAATCAAGCTCTTGCAAAATGCAAGGTAAGGCTACCTAATATAGGCCCTTGTGGTCCACCCCTTCCCCAGACCCCGCATAGGCATGAGCTTCGTGCATCAAGGTTGCCCTTTCATCTTCCCAATTTTTTGCTTCTTTAATGCTTGTAAATGCTTGAAATTGATCATCTATGCACTTAAATGGTAATTTTTTCTAAACCAACACATATGTTGTTATATTCTAAATGCATTGTTTTCACTTGTGCAGGAAAAATGGAACATGGAGAGAGTGAGCATCATGAAGAACAGTGCATCATAAGTATGTCCATTAAGAGAAAGGGTAGAGGGCTAACAAAAATAGAGCATATTATCAAGAGAAAGTTAAAGGGAATAAGAGATATGGTACGGTTCAACAGTAAAGGGCAGGCGATAGGTGGTAGTGCACATTCTTATAGTAGTTTTGTTTGCTGCACTATTAAAAGCATGGTGCCAATCTCAGTTATTGATTGGAGACATGTGTCACCATCAATAAAGGATGCAATATGGGAGATGGTGAAGGTTTGTATATGCTTGCTACATAC
The DNA here is from genome assembly GCA_035236585.1 of Warburgia ugandensis. Lineage (NCBI taxonomy): Eukaryota > Viridiplantae > Streptophyta > Magnoliopsida > Canellales > Canellaceae > Warburgia > Warburgia ugandensis. The sequence continues at coordinate 48,631,082 of CP141128.1, forward strand.
AACATACTATGTGCCTTATCTTGTTTTAGTTTAGATAGACTAATGTTCATTTTTACTCTGTAGTTGCTCTTGACATCTCTGACGAGTATAAGAAGAATGCTCTACATGGGACTGGCATACAATGTAGGAAATGGAAGAGTGATCTAGCAAGGAAGTACATACTTCCAAATTTTAATGATCAGTTTACACTCTATACAGTCCCTGAGTTGTATTCCAGCATCATTGACCAATATGCTGGAATGAATTTGTATAGACTTGCATGTCTTCAGATTTTGAGGTAATTACAAGCTAGTTAAAAGCTTGATTTCTCTAATTGTCAACTCAATTGTGCTTCATTACATGTTCCTCTAATGTGTAGGCAAAGCATGTCAAAGGACAAATGATGCATCTGATCAATCATATGCAACACCACCTCTCTAGGATTGACTACGCATGGTTAGAAGAACAAGAAGTAAGTATGTGTGACAGTTTAGTTCTATCTAATATCTTCTTCTTTTTCATTAACTCTAATGTAATGTCTCTCTTGACAACAAAAGAAGGCTAGGACCACAAATCCCATCGATTGCCCCTTCTTTGGAAAATGGCACATTCAAAGGGGCATAACTCCCAGACCTTTACTACTAAAAATGCTACCTTAGTTGCGTCAAGAATTGTAAGTGGTTTTACTTGTCTATTTTTTGCATCTCTTAAATTATACATATATATATATATATATAATCATGTTCTATTAATTGCATGTGTGGGAAGAGTTGACCCAGGAAAGTGGCACTACATGAACTTTGAGTAGCACTGCTTCAGAGGGGGACATCCAGTATATGGCCATGGGCAACACAGAGGAGCACCCCAGCCAAGTAAGGGGCCAAGGGTGTAGTATGGTTCCTTCCAAATTCTTTTGAAAAACAAGCAATCCACCAATAGAGAACATGGAAGCATGGAAGGAAAATATGTTGAATGAGCTGTATGTAAAGGTAAGGAATGATTTCTATAAGGACCCTTGGGATTTCAAAGGTCCAAGTCAAGACATTCCCCCTCGACCCCCATCTTACAATAGCTACACTCCTCCATCAAATGAAGAGATGGATAAGCAACAATTTGAAGGAGATGTCCCAATAAAGAGGTATTTATTGACATTCTTACCTTTTTTTTTCTATTTCATGTCTTAGTAATCTTCATTTATTCTTATGTATAGGTGATTTCTTATAGGTGGGTTGGTGCATGCTGTAGCTTCATACAGCTGAGAACTACGTCACTATGGCTACATTGTATGAGGCATTTTTTGTCATATTACACGGTAAGTTGAAGCGTCCACATAGTATGCATGTGTCCATTACTACTACTGTCCAACTAGATGCCCCCTACCATTTCCTATAAAAGTGGATGATATCTATACTATTGGGGATGCAATTGGATATCATGTAACTTGGCCAAAGAGGTATATCAAAAAATTGATTTCCAAGGTATGTATATGGTATCATAGCATCATGCTCAATAATAACTATAATGCTTGAGCTAGATTTTTAAATACTATTTGCATTGTAATGTTAACCAGAAGAAGCACAAGGCGCCATTGAGGTTGACCTCCTCCCTAGCAACAAATTATGGTGCACCAATTGCCCCACCCAACACACCTCTTCCTATGGGGACAAATATATCGAAATCAGCTCTATATGGATAGAGGCCATTGTGCTTGCACATGAAAGAGGACCTCTTAGCCATATGTAATATGGCTCAACTAGAATACACGCACAACAGTGTCTATACAAGGTAAGTCTTATAATTACTCTATTAAGAATCAAATTGACATTACTTATTAATAGGATAAGATAAGTATTTGACATTAAGTTTATGTTGGTCTTTGCATGATAAATTGCAACGATTAGAGGTCAATGACATTTACAACTTCCTTGACCCTGGTGTTGTCTCTATCTCAAAGGAGCATTTACTCCCAAGGAGAAACAAACAGAAGATATCATACTTGGGTTCTTGGGGTGTGAGAAGGGAAAGGCCTACTAATTCCGTACAATAGTGGGTAAGTTATTACATGTTGTACTACCATTACACATAAAAATTAATATGTATATAAGTTAAGTTTGTCAAGTTTCAATCAATTGATTATGTATATAGGTCCCATTGGATGCTACTAGCTTTGGATGTGCATGGAGGAATTGCAATTTTTTTATTCTTGTGGAGTACATATTTGAGGCCCACTAATGGAATTGATTAATAAGTAAGGTTGACTTTTATTTCATTATTATAATAGCAAGATAATTGATCAATATCCTCTTTATTCAATATAATGCTTTTACTTATATATGTGTAGTTCATGGTATAAATGGATTGAGATGTAAAATATTAGCCATCTAGTAAAACTGACTTGGAAATAGGTCAATGAAAGGTTTACTACATCTTTAGTATGACCCTATAACCTATAGACTTATAATTACACCTGATATTTGTCTATTGACTTTATTGTGTAGTACCCTAGATAGCAATTTGTTTGGGAGTGTGAGTATTACATTCTTAGATATATGATAACTCTCATTTGAGAAGGATTTATGATCTTCCAATTTAGAAAGGTTCTCGTAGGGTGCCATATCAATACTTGCATAGAAGCTGTTATTATACACGAACTCCATCAGTGGAAGATGTTCATCCCAACTTTCCTCTCTAGTCTAGTGCACAAGCCATTAACATACCTTCCAAGGTTTGAATGGTCCTTTCTGACCGACCATCTGTTTGGGGGTGAAAAGCTATACTAAACTTTAGTGATGTCCCCAATGCTTGTTGAACGCTCTTCCATATTCTAGAGGTAAACCTTCCATCTCGATGAGAGATGATGGAGAGTGGGACCCCATGAAGATTGACTATCTCTCTTACATATAACTGGGCTAAACTGTTGACAAATTGGTTTTGTTTGATCGAAAGGAAGTGTGTCGACTTGGTTAACTTGTCAACTATTACCCAAATCATATCATGACCTACCTGGGTCCTTGATAACAGTACCACAAAGTCCATGGTGATATGTTCCCATTTCCATTCTAGCAATTCTGGGTTTGTAGTAATCCAGCTGGTCTTTGATGTTCAACCTTCACTTGCTAGCAAGTTAAGCACTTAGCCACACATTCCCCAATACGTCTCTTCATACCTTCCCACGAGGAGTTTCTTTTTAAATCTTGGTACATTTTTGTTCTTCCATGGTGTATAGAAATTTTAGATTGATGGGCTTCTTGTAGTAGTGCTTTTCTCAAACTCATGGGAACTGCAAGTCTTCCTTAAAACTGAATACCCTCATCTGAAGCTTTACTAACTCCTATCTGTTCACACATTACCTGGGTTGCTATATCCCTTTCTTGGGCCTTTAAGATTTGTTCAACAAAAGCTAACTTAATGGTGACATTAGCCAATACTACTTTTGTTTGTCTACTTAGTGCATCATCCATTACATTAGCCCTTCCAGGATGGTACAAAATCATAATCCTTAATATATTCCATCCACCTTCTTTGTCTCATATTCAGATCAGCTTGGGCAAAAATATACTTGAGGCTCTTGTGATAGGTGAATACATTGAATTTCTCCCCGTACAAGTAATGTTGCCAATTTTTTAAGGCAAACACTACCAGCGCAAGTTCTAAGTTGTGTACTGGGTAGTTCATTTCATGTTTCTTCAATTGTCATGAAGCATAAGCAATTATCTTTCCATTTTGCATCAGTACACTTCCTAACTTTATTCCTGAAGCATCACAGAATATCTCATAACCTCCACTCCCTAATGGTAGGGTCAATACTGGTGTTGCAGTTAATCTCCTCTTTAACTCTTGGAAACTCCTTTCACATTCATCAGTCCAAGCAAATTGTAATCCTTTGCTAGTCATAGAAGTCAAAGGAAGAGCTATACGAGAAAATCCTTGGATAAATCTATAATAATATCCAGCTAACCCTAGAAAACTTTGTATTTCTGTTACTGTCTTTGGCTATTCCCAATTCATTACTGCTTCCACCTTGGTTGGGTCTACCTCTACTCCATTATGGGAAATTACATGCCCTAGAAAGTTGACTTTTTCCAACCAAAATTCACACTTATTAAATTTTCCAAATAGTTTGTCTTCTGAGTGTGTTTAATACAATCCGTAAATGTTCCTAATGTTCCCATATATTTAGAATAAATTAGTATATCGTCGATGAATACAATTACAAATTTATTCAAAAATTCCTTGAAAATTCTATTCATCAAGTCCATAAATACAGCAAAAGCGTTGGTCAATCCAAAAGACTTCACCAAAAATTCATAATGTCCGTACCGGGTTTTGAATGCTATTTTGGGTATATCTTCACCTTTGATACGCAATTGATGATATCCTAATCTAAGGTCAATTTGAAAAAGACCTTAGCAGATTGGAGTTGATCAAAGAGATCATCAATGTGGGGTAGAGGGTATCTGTTTTTTATTGTCACATTGTTCAAACATCCAATAATCTATACATAACCTCATAGACCCATCTTTCTTTTTCACAAATATCAATGGTGCTCCCCATGGTGAACTACTTGGTCAGATAAACCCTTTGTCCAATAATTCTTATAGTTGATTCTTCAATTCCCTTAACTTAGTTGGGGCCATCCTATAGGGTGCTTTAGAAATTGGAGTTGTATCAGGAATTACTTCAATGGTAAACTCAATTTCCCTATGAGGTGGTAAACCTGGGAGTTCTTTAGGAAACACATCTTGAAATTCCATAACTATGTCGATTTCTTCTATCTTGGACTGCTCAACATCCAAAGCAACTACAGTTGCTAAAAATGCCTGACATCCCTTGGACACATATTTGGAAGCCTTCATAGCTGATATGATGGATTTTTCTGAGTCATTTGGTCTTCCATGCAATACTAGTGTTTCTTCTCTTATTATGTTAAAGTGATTTTCCTTTTACGGCAATCCATAATTGCCCAGTATTTTGCTAGCCAATCCATACCCAGTATTATGTCAAAATCTACCATGTTTAGTAAAATGAGGTCTATATCTATTCTTTTCCCTGTGCTTCAACAAGTACATCTTGAAGATATGACTGTAATCTAACTGTTTTACCCACTAGTGTCATCACATCTAGCTGGAATCCCAATTTCTTAACTATCAATTGTATACTATATGTAAATACACATGATATAAAAGAATGGGTAGA